>OU975423.1:7520241-12320241 GCA_918857605.2 Philereme vetulata
GGCCTTCTTCTACTTCTATATCCATCGACACTCATTAAATACTCTTTCTATACCCATATCATTCTTCACACCGTCCATCATCGCTTCTTCGGCCTTCTTCTACTTCTATATCCATCGACACTCATATATTACTCTTTCCTACCCATATCATTCTTCACACAGTCTATCCATCGCTTCTACGGCCTTCTTCTACTTCTATATCCATCGACACTCATATATTACTCTTTCCTACCCATATCATTCTTCACACAGTCCTATCCATCGCTTCTTCGGCCTTCTTCTACTTCTATATCCATCGACACTCATATATTACTCTTTTCTACCCATATCATTCTTCACACAGTCCATCCATCGCTTCTTCGGCCTTCTTCTACTTCTATATCCATCGACACTCATATATTACTCTTTCTACCCATATCATTCTTCACACAGTCCATCCATCGCTTCTTCGGCCTTCTTCTACTTCTATATCCATCGACACTCATATATTACTCTTTTCCTACCCATATCATTCTTCACACAGTCCATCCATCGCTTCTTCGGCCTTCTTCTACTTCTATATCCATCGACACTCATATATTACTCTTTCCTACCCATATCATTCTTCACACAGTCCATCCATCGCTTCTTCGGCCTCTTCTACTTCTATATCCATCGACACTCATATATTACTCTTTCCTACCCATATCATTCTTCACACAGTCCATCCATCGCTTCTTCGGCCTTCTTCTACTTCTATATCCATCGACACTCATATATTACTCTTCCTACCCATATCATTCTTCACACAGTCCATCCATCGCTTCTTCGGCCTTCTTCTACTTCTATATCCATCGACACTCATATATTACTCTTTCCTACCCATATCATTCTTCACACAGTCCATCCATCGCTTCTTCGGCCTTCTTCTACTTCTATATCCATCGACACTCATATATTACTCTTTCCTACCCATATCATTCTTCACACAGTCCATCCATCGCTTCTTCGGCCTTCTTCTACTTCTATATCCATCGACACTCATATATTACTCTTTCCTACCCATATCATTCTTCACACAGTCCATCCATCGCTTCTTCGGCCTTCTTCTACTTCTATATCCATCGACACTCATATATTACTCTTTCCTACCCATATCATTCTTCACACAGTCCATCCATCGCTTCTTCGGCCTTCTTCTACTTCTATATCCATCGACACTCATATATTACTCTTTCCTACCCATATCATTCTTCACACAGTCCATCCATCGCTTCTTCGGCCTTCTTCTACTTCTATATCCATCGACACTCATATATTACTCTTTCCTACCCATATCATTCTTCACACAGTCCATCCATCGCTTCTTCGGCCTTCTTCTACTTCTATATCCATCGACACTCATATATTACTCTTTCCTACCCATATCATTCTTCACACAGTCCATCCATCGCTTCTTCGGCCTTCTTCTACTTCTATATCCATCGACACTCATATATTACTCTTTCCTACCCATATCATTCTTCACACAGTCCATCCATCGCTTCTTCGGCCTTCTTCTACTTCTATATCCATCGACACTCATATATTACTCTTTCCTACCCATATCATTCTTCACACAGTCTATCCATCGCTTCTTCGGCCTCTTCTACTTCTATATCCATCGACACTCATAAATTACTCTTTCCTACCCATATCATTCTTCACACAGTCTATCCATCGCTTCTTCGGCCTTCTTCTACTTCTATATCCATCGACACTCATATATTACTCTTTCCTACCCATATCATTCTTCACACAGTCTATCCATCGCTTCTTCGGCCTTCTTCTACTTCTATATCCATCGACACTCATATATTACTCTTTCCTACCCATATCATTCTTCACACAGTCCATCCATCGCTTCTTCGGCCTTCTTCTACTTCTATATCCATCGACACTCATATATTACTCTTTTCTACCCATATCATTCTTCACACAGTCCATCCATCGCTTCTTCGGCCTTCTTCTACTTCTATATCCATCGACACTCATATATTACTCTTTCCTACCCATATCATTCTTCACACAGTCTATCCATCGCTTCTTCGGCCTTCTTCTACTTCTATATCCATCGACACTCATATATTACTCTTTCCTACCCATATCATTCTTCACACAGTCTATCCATCGCTTCTTCGGCCTTCTTCTACTTCTATATCCATCGACACTCATATATTACTCTTTTCTACCCATATCATTCTTCACACAGTCCATCCATCGCTTCTTCGGCCTTCTTCTACTTCTATATCCATCGACACTCATATATTACTCTTTCCTACCCATATCATTCTTCACACAGTCTATCCATCGCTTCTTCGGCCTTCTTCTACTTCTATATCCATCGACACTCATATATTACTCTTTCCTACCCATATCATTCTTCACACAGTCTATCCATCGCTTCTTCGGCCTTCTTCTACTTCTATATCCATCGACACTCATATATTACTCTTTCCTACCCATATCATTCTTCACACAGTCTATCCATCGCTTCTTCGGCCTTCTTCTACTTCTATATCCATCGACACTCATATATTACTCTTTTCTACCCATATCATTCTTCACACAGTCTATCCATCGCTTCTTCGGCCTTCTTCTACTTCTATATCCATCGACACTCATATATTACTCTTTCCTACCCATATCATTCTTCACACAGTCCATCCATCGCTTCTTCGGCCTTCTTCTACTTCTATATCCATCGACACTCATATATTACTCTTTCCTACCCATATCATTCTTCACACAGTCCATCCATCGCTTCTTCGGCCTTCTTCTACTTCTATATCCATCGACACTCATATATTACTCTTTCCTACCCATATCATTCTTCACACAGTCCATCCATCGCTTCTTCGGCCTTCTTCTACTTCTATATCCATCGACACTCATATATTACTCTTTCCTACCCATATCATTCTTCACACAGTCCATCCATCGCTTCTTCGGCCTTCTTCTACTTCTATATCCATCGACACTCATATATTACTCTTTCCTACCCATATCATTCTTCACACAGTCCATCCATCGCTTCTTCGGCCTTCTTCTACTTCTATATCCATCGACACTCATATATTACTCTTTTCCTACCCATATCATTCTTCACACAGTCCATCCATCGCTTCTTCGGCCTTCTTCTACTTCTATATCCATCGACACTCATATATTACTCTTTTCTACCCATATCATTCTTCACACAGTCCATCCATCGCTTCTTCGGCCTTCTTCTACTTCTATATCCATCGACACTCATATATTACTCTTTCCTACCCATATCATTCTTCACACAGTCCATCCATCGCTTCTTCGGCCTTCTTCTACTTCTATATCCATCGACACTCATATATTACTCTTTCCTACCCATATCATTCTTCACACAGTCCATCCATCGCTTCTTCGGCCTTCTTCTACTTCTATATCCATCGACACTCATATATTACTCTTTCCTACCCATATCATTCTTCACACAGTCCATCCATCGCTTCTTCGGCCTTCTTCTACTTCTATATCCATCGACACTCATATATTACTCTTTCCTACCCATATCATTCTTCACACAGTCCATCCATCGCTTCTTCGGCCTTCTTCTACTTCTATATCCATCGACACTCATATATTACTCTTTCCTACCCATATCATTCTTCACACAGTCCATCCATCGCTTCTTCGGCCTTCTTCTACTTCTATATCCATCGACACTCATATATTACTCTTTCCTACCCATATCATTCTTCACACAGTCCATCCATCGCTTCTTCGGCCTTCTTCTACTTCTATATCCATCGACACTCATATATTACTCTTTCCTACCCATATCATTCTTCACACAGTCCATCCATCGCTTCTTCGGCCTTCTTCTACTTCTATATCCATCGACACTCATATATTACTCTTTCCTACCCATATCATTCTTCACACAGTCCATCCATCGCTTCTTCGGCCTTCTTCTACTTCTATATCCATCGACACTCATATATTACTCTTTCCTACCCATATCATTCTTCACACAGTCCATCCATCGCTTCTTCGGCCTTCTTCTACTTCTATATCCATCGACACTCATATATTACTCTTTCCTACCCATATCATTCTTCACACAGTCCATCCATCGCTTCTTCGGCCTTCTTCTACTTCTATATCCATCGACACTCATATATTACTCTTTCCTACCCATATCATTCTTCACACAGTCCATCCATCTCTTCTTCGGCCTTCTTCTACTTCTATATCCATCGACACTCATATATTACTCTTTCCTACCCATATCATTCTTCACACAGTCCATCCATCGCTTCTTCGGCCTTCTTCTACTTCTATATCCATCGACACTCATATATTACTCTTTCCTACCCATATCATTCTTCACACAGTCCATCCATCGCTTCTTCGGCCTTCTTCTACTTCTATATCCATCGACACTCATATATTACTCTTTCCTACCCATATCATTCTTCACACAGTCCATCCATCGCTTCTTCGGCCTTCTTCTACTTCTATATCCATCGACACTCATATATTACTCTTTCCTACCCATATCATTCTTCACACAGTCCATCCATCGCTTCTTCGGCCTTCTTCTACTTCTATATCCATCGACACTCATATATTACTCTTTCCTACCCATATCATTCTTCACACAGTCCATCCATCGCTTCTTCGGCCTTCTTCTACTTCTATATCCATCGACACTCATATATTACTCTTTCCTACCCATATCATTCTTCACACAGTCCATCCATCGCTTCTTCGGCCTTCTTCTACTTCTATATCCATCGACACTCATATATTACTCTTTCCTACCCATATCATTCTTCACACAGTCCATCCATCGCTTCTTCGGCCTTCTTCTACTTCTATATCCATCGACACTCATATATTACTCTTTCCTACCCATATCATTCTTCACACAGTCCATCCATCGCTTCTTCGGCCTTCTTCTACTTCTATATCCATCGACACTCATATATTACTCTTTCCTACCCATATCATTCTTCACACAGTCCATCCATCGCTTCTTCGGCCTTCTTCTACTTCTATATCCATCGACACTCATATATTACTCTTTCCTACCCATATCATTCTTCACACAGTCCATCCATCGCTTCTTCGGCCTTCTTCTACTTCTATATCCATCGACACTCATATATTACTCTTTCCTACCCATATCATTCTTCACACAGTCCATCCATCGCTTCTTCGGCCTTCTTCTACTTCTATATCCATCGACACTCATATATTACTCTTTCCTACCCATATCATTCTTCACACAGTCCATCCATCGCTTCTTCGGCCTTCTTCTACTTCTATATCCATCGACACTCATATATTACTCTTTCCTACCCATATCATTCTTCACACAGTCCATCCATCGCTTCTTCGGCCTTCTTCTACTTCTATATCCATCGACACTCATATATTACTCTTTCCTACCCATATCATTCTTCACACAGTCCATCCATCGCTTCTTCGGCCTTCTTCTACTTCTATATCCATCGACACTCATATATTACTCTTTCCTACCCATATCATTCTTCACACAGTCCATCCATCGCTTCTTCGGCCTTCTTCTACTTCTATATCCATCGACACTCATATATTACTCTTTCCTACCCATATCATTCTTCACACAGTCCATCCATCGCTTCTTCGGCCTTCTTCTACTTCTATATCCATCGACACTCATATATTACTCTTTCCTACCCATATCATTCTTCACACAGTCCATCCATCGCTTCTTCGGCCTTCTTCTACTTCTATATCCATCGACACTCATATATTACTCTTTCCTACCCATATCATTCTTCACACAGTCCATCCATCGCTTCTTCGGCCTTCTTCTACTTCTATATCCATCGACACTCATATATTACTCTTTCCTACCCATATCATTCTTCACACAGTCCATCCATCGCTTCTTCGGCCTTCTTCTACTTCTATATCCATCGACACTCATATATTACTCTTTCCTACCCATATCATTCTTCACACAGTCCATCCATCGCTTCTTCGGCCTTCTTCTACTTCTATATCCATCGACACTCATATATTACTCTTTCCTACCCATATCATTCTTCACACAGTCCATCCATCGCTTCTTCGGCCTTCTTCTACTTCTATATCCATCGACACTCATATATTACTCTTTCCTACCCATATCATTCTTCACACAGTCTATCCATCGCTTCTTCGGCCTTCCTCTACTTCTATATCCATCCACATATCTAACACTCTTTTAGTCACATGATTTTCTCATACGTGCCTCAGTAATAGGTGCTTAAAATTTACTTCTGAATTTCAGAGCACTCGAACTGATGTTCACACGTATCTGAAAACAAATCACGAACCCGCGAACAGCAGGTATTAAACCACAAATTCACGAACACTTTCCACCAACATTACAAAGTGCAATTAATTTGCTCGCCGCGTGAATATGCAGATACTTCTCGATGGTACGTCTGCGGCAATGGTCTACAGGATTTATTGCACATGATTTAGGATGGCCATTCACTACACACGAACTTCAGTTTTGTGTATAACCTAAGATGCTATACCGCATTGCCTGCTTTTATTCGCAGGTTAATTTAATGCACTCTTAGGCACTCTTAGTTGTAAATGATGTTGCAATATCTAGCTATTCTCAATATGCCTCTCTCATTCATTGCGAGAAAGTTCCATGAAAACAATTACGTTATTTTTTGACAGAAATGGTTTCACTAAACTATCTTTGACATCATCGCCTGACTTTGAAGATTGTTGGTGGAAGGGATACAAACAGACATACCACCGTAATCCCTTGGCCTGGTATCGCTCAGCTCAGCTAATATTACATCAATTTAGCAATATCTATACAAATTATTCAAAACTATTCTTGTAACTGAATGAATGTAATGAATAAGCCAATGAATACAACACACACATTATGACCTCAACAAATAGGTATGTAACACTCGTCTTTTAAGTAGAGAGTTTCTATTTAGACATTAGAATGAGAGATAAAAAGTATTAGGTAGATTAAAATTACATTTCAGTGCCAGTTACAAGCCTATTGTCTGAAAAAAATGAGTTTACGTAACCGCGGTGGATTGCCTTTTTGTAAAAAAGTAATGCATAAGCATTAGTGCTGGTACACCGCTCACTTCCACCGGTATCTCGCGATCGAATAGAAAATTATATAAATTGCTTCTTGTAGTACGCTCTCGACTCTCCTTTATGGTTTATTCGTGAACAATTATATGGAAATATGCTTTTTATTAGGACTAAGATTAGTTGCTTTGTGAGGTTCTTGCGCCACAACGGCAGAAGGTAACATCCAAGCTATTATTAAAATGATGTAATAAGTATCACGAGTTTGAAGGTACAAACACTTTCTCGATGAGCAAATCGATATTATACGAGTTCCCGGTTGTCGTAGGTAATGTAATGACATATTGGTGTTAGTTGGGGTCGAGACAGAGACAGAGACCGGACATTGAGACGGGAGACGCTTTCCCGTACTTTTTTAGGTTCACATGAGGCTTGTCATTGAATACCAATGGATATGGATCTCTCGACAATATTCAAATAAATCAGACAAAAGCTGCACGCCTATCACGACTTACTTAGTGCCATCCAGCTGAAAACTATTAAGTGAATACCTTGTTTTTCGCCAATTTGTTTGTAACTTTGATCGACTCGATTGACTTAATACTCTGTAAGAAATGGTAAAAAAACAATCCATGTACTGCATAACTTTTGAACAGCATCGCACGTAATCGCAATGAGAAGATTGGGGTTTGGTAGAGCGCCTATACTTCAGTGTCATTCTCCAAATTATAAGTTCAGTGCAGTGAGTAAAGTAGCTTGTCATGTATTTGTTCATTAACCATTAGTTTACCTAACTCATCTATTTTTAATGAATGAACATGAATGAAAGCTATTTATAACTAACATTTAGTATGATCATCAGGCAACGTCTGCCTGTCTCATCGACTAATAAGCAACTGATAAATAATACATCGAAGCGAGACGAGCCAGGTCAAGAGCTCGGGGGCAATACTTTTGTTTACGTTGTTTGTCTAAATTGATTGTAAATTATTGATCGATCGAAGCGAGATCTCCAAATCAACTTGGGCAAAATCGGCGTTGTATGTATGTTTGTCCGAGGATAACATTCGAAGCGTTGATCCGATCATCGTGAAATTTGATATAGGTAGGTAGTAATGGCACAATTTTGGTGTGACTAAATGAGCTAAAAATATGAGGGGGTTGTTGAGAGGGGGGTGTTCAAAGGTAAAAACAAAATTCAAATTTAAATTCGTTTATTTACACATAAATATAACTTTACAGAATTAATCTAATACGCTGTATCTAAAACTACTACAAGATAAAACACAAATTATAATATACACTCATTTTTAAACTTACATATTTTAGGTTAAAAAGGTACACAAAAACACAACAGATATACATATACAATAGGGACTAAACATAACTAACTTAACATAGGTATACATATCAAATTAAATACTCTCACAATAACTGAGACTCACTCGCTCGATCATCTTCCAGTCATCCGCAAACACGTCAAAATGAAAATGAGACTGTAAGGTCAAGTGGGACGTCAAATGAAAGGTTACATTGGTACATTTCGACCCCGGTTTTATTTTTAGTAAAGTTCATGTAGTTTTTGAGTTATTATCCATAATAAAAACTGAACTTTGGTATACGTGCAGCTTAAGTAGCACAAATATAGGCAAAAGTCTGAAATCCAGAATACCTGCAATTTGTAACCCAAAAAAGAGTATCCAATTTACATGAACTCTCGTTACCTGTAATTTTAATGAAACTTTAGGTCAAGTTAGTTGTTATTTATTTTGGGCACTGTTTTGATAGTCAAAGATTACGAATAATATATTTTTTGTTTTTATGGGAGACTCGCGAGATCTAATTTCAGGGCGAACCACTAGTGTAGGTACTTAGGTTGAAATAAGTGACTGATTGCTCTGTCTTGTTCTTACAGTATCAGTGATAATGATAAGGCGAACGATGGCATTCACTTTGGCTCCTTCATCTTTTTTATGTGAGTTTAACGGGGAAGGCTAGTTTCCGGGCATTTGTAGGTACTTCTGGTATAAAATATCTATTATAAAATTATGGTTATGAGTTTGAGGACAAATATCTTCAGGTAACTGATATGGTACAAGCTCTCACAAGTTTTGTTAGATTATTATTCCCTACACCGAAACCCTTTATCGAAAATTCCACTTTTTTTTAGACATCTTTTATTGAGAGAAAATGTTTGGTCTGTTGTTTACTGTTGCGTTCTTTTAAACTCTCCTTTAGCTGCGCGGCATACATGTGTCACTTCGATCTTAGGTTGCGACATTACTTGCGAACAAGATAGTTTGACCCCACGCTCCTTATACGTCCCTGCATCCATAAGATAATGTTGTTAGGAGTAGTGCTTCCGTAAATCGCGCGTTCGTGCGAAATTCTCATTAGCAACGCATAAGTTGAGTGCACGGTTAGAATATGTTCAGTGTTCATGTTCAATATGTTCACTTCACCTGGTGACTAGAGGGTTATTGATCATATAGCTTCAGTCAGCGGTATATTCTGGGTCATTTCCAGTGTTTCTATATTTAATTTCAATTTTAAAAGTTCTTTATTAGATTATAAAAGCTTATCTAGTATAATTCCAGTGTGAATTTAATCCTAGAATGAACAAACATATGATAATAATTTTATACAAATTAAATTTAACCTATAGTAGGTACTTACTTTGTGTTACGATATATATTGTTTCAACTTTTTAAGTATGAATATTTGAAAACATGTAAGCTTTGATGAGCATTACACTAAACATCCAGATGTTTATATGGGTTTGAAAGGCTGGAGCCTAGGTGGTAAAATTAAATATTTTCGCTAAAATGCTACTTGTGGGTTTACAAATAACTATTTGCGAGCGAACGACCAAAATACCGGAAAATTAAAGCCAGCAACAGAAACAATTAGCCTACTGTTCAACATAAAAGGGACAGTCGCCCAAGCAAGCCCGCGCTGCGCCTGCGCGCGTTGCAGTGTTTCTATATTAATTTCATTTAGATACACTAGTTTCGTAAACTATTAAGTTATCCTTCAGTACCATTTGGTAATCCTGATTCAGTTAATAATTGGATATGGAATATGGGAATCATCATTGTTGATCTAAAATGTTCTGCCGTCCTATAACTCCTTGTTAGCAATATTTTTAGGGTTTTATAGTAAGTTTTGACACTAAGCGCACTAATTAATTTTAATAATGTTTCTTGTATATTTTTGTTTGTATGTATTATGCTAGTTGGGTTTTATTATAAGTACTTGTTTATATTTATATTTTTGTATGTGTTAGCAGACTTCCGTGTACTCACAAAGGTTCCAACGGAATACCAGCGCTGTGTTACCTTGCTGTGACATAGCAAAATGCTGAGTTGGAACCTTTTTTGTGGTTGCTACTAATAACTAATATCAATGTTATCTTTTCTTATACTGTATTTTGTTTAAGTGTTGTTAATTATTGTTATTAGTGGTTGGTATAATAAATGATATTTTCTTTCTTTCTTCTTTCTTTCTAAAAGAAATATAGTGCGCTCAAAGATATTTTAAATAAATATTTGTTACCGGCCATATTTTGGGCAATTTTTTGTCACCCGACTCCCAAAACTTTTGAATATAATGCGGAATATTGTGTTATGATTTCCTTGAAATTTCAAGTATTACTTACAGCCATGTGTGTCAAATGGCATGGCTTTATCACTGTTATTGCAATTTTTATCATAATTCCGAGAACGTCGACAAACATGATAGAACGATGCACGGGGAAACCACAGTTATTGATAAGCAAGTTTGTTCGACCTAGCAGTTAACTAGCTTGAGTACGTTTAAAGGTTTTTTTATACATTACTGTTGCCCGCGACTTCGTACGCGTTACACTACTAGATGTGTAGGTAACCTAGAAATAAAGCTAAACTCGCTGTTGCAACTTGACTTAACACCCTATTTTTATCCCATGGGTCCTGATTTTTGGGATAAAAAGTAACATATGTGTACTGTTTATCCTGATTATATTCTACGTACTTACTAATTTGATTGAAATCGGTTCAGCCGTTACGACGACGTGATTGAGTAATAAACAAACAAATAAACAAACAAACATCCAAACATTAGCATTTATAATACTTAGTGTGATATGCTCACGTTTGACCATGATCTTGAGTTCGACCACGAGTTGCGTGGGATGTTCCTGTGCCCTAAGTATTTATATAATTTGATTTTTTTGACATCTGGCATTTTGGCTTATTTTATGTACAAATTAACGTAACTAGGTATCCCACCATCTGTTATTGTGTTTCCTTTATACGTGATGTCAAATAAATATTTTCATTTCATTTATATCTTGCCTGATGGTAAACGATGATGCAGTCCACGATGGTACACGCTTGCCTAGAAGAAACCTTTATTATTAACATTATTGACAATTCAAATGACTTACGGTGCCGAAACATGGGCGCTCACTAAGGAAACTGTGTAAAAAGTATACGAGATGCACAGAGAGCAATGGAGCGCGCCATACTTGGCATCAACCTGCTGGATCAAGTTCCTAATACCGAAATTAGACGCCAGACGAAAGTCCAAAACGTCGGAACAAGGGTGGTGGAACTCAAGTGGAACTGGGCAGAACACTTGGCTAGACGAGGTGTTGGCAGGTGGAGTAAATCTTTGACCAAATGGTAGCCAAGAACAGACTCAAGAAGTCCAGGACGTCCGTCGGCGCAGTGGGTCGACGGCATAAAGATAGACATAAATAAGCATAAAATCATTACTAATTAGATTTTTTCCAAAACGATGAGTTTGCGTACATTATAATTACTGCATATGTTTAAATAGTTCCCTAGACTTGGCAATCAGACCCATCGCACAACCAGTGTGTCTCCGTTTTCTACAGAATACATCCGTAAGTCCCTGCGCATGCGCAGCACATTAATAAGCGACTCAATGGCAGCGTTACAAGGTATTAATGATCGATAATTCATCGAAGACCTGCCTCCGCTATAATTTACACCTAACTATTGGCTATTGCGCGTTTCGCGTTTCGCATGTGCCTTCGAAAGCCTGATTTAATACCGTTTAAGGGCTAGCTCACATTTGTCCGCATCAAAATGAGATGTAAATCTAAGTTTATTTGTAAAGCGCCTGGTGGCATTTAAACAGCTTTAGTTCTTGTAGTAGTTCTTCTAGTACTTGGGAAATGATTTTATTTGGAGTGGCTCCTCTAGCTTAAATAAATAAATAAAGCCTTTATTTCCAAAATGTCTTAGAATCTAAGTTTACGTGCTCTATTTCGTACATTTTGGCACCCAAAGTCGGGTGTAGGCTTCCTCCATACGGTTCCATTGTAATCGATCTTGTGCTAGACGAGTCCAAAGCTCCTCTAGCTTAGACAATTTTATTTACAGGAAAGAAACATTCAATACGTAGAGTTAACAATGAAGTGGGATTATTCACTATTTTAATCTCTTTTTTATCACATATTAGTAAAGTTTCTTCTTCTGCTTAACTAATCTCTATTACGTAGAGTCATTATTCATTTTCCACTTCCATTCTTCTCTATCAGCTGTCACCTCAGCAATTCATCTTCACTCATACATATCTTACAAAATTCTAAGCTCGTTATATAAATAAATACCTAATGCTGGACATTTCACACAGCCCCGAAATAAGATAGATAGATTTGCATCTATGGGAATCAGATAGCTGATAGAATACTTTATACTTACTATTGTATAAGATGATAATAAGCGCAAAGATACAATCGCGGTTCCAACAATATACCATACTATTTCTTTTTGTGAATGGGGAGCGATGCAGGTGCCTGTGGACACATATTATGTAGTCCAACCTTAAGAAAAGGAGCGGAGATTAGAAGTGATCATGCGTTATCTTGAAATAAATGCATATTGTGAACTACAATCATAATGTCCAACCGATGTAGTCACTGGATTGAAGTAAGTATAGGATAATTAACAAATGGCGATGAAAATAAAATCTAGTTTATAGATTAGTCATTGTAGATATGAAGTTATGCATTGGAGTTGAAGTCAAATTAAATGGATATAATAAATGATGTGCTCCAATGGTCCAATCATACGTATACTTTGGAGCGTTGATCACAAACAACGGAGGGTGCGTTTATGAAATCGTTATCGCAATCACGAAGGTTACAAAAACCCGCCTCGTCAGAGCGTTGGTATTTCCCATATTTCTCTACGCAGCGGAGATGTGGACCCTTCGAGAAAGCGAGAAGAAGAGAATAGATGCTCTCGAAATGTGGTGCTGGAGAAGAATGCTTGGGGAATCATGGAGATAATTCCGTACCAACCAGTCCATACTCCAAGAACTCGGCATCAAGCAGCGTCTTTCTTCTTCTGTACAATTTCGCATCCTCACGTTCTTCGGGCACGTGTTGTGGCGTCGAGAGGTGTCCATTGAGCGCCTTGTGGTGCAGGGGAAGGTTGAGGGTACGCAACCACGCGGTAGATCGCCAATGAGATGGACGGACAAATCAAAGTAGCTCTTGACGGTCCTCTACACGAGTGCACCAGAAAAGCAGCAATACGAGGGGTGGCGAAGGATTGGTAAGTGCGCCACTACCCCTGAAGTGACGGCCACTAAGACTCTGACAAGAGTGTAGCGACTGAGAAAAAGAATAAATGATGAGATTCTAAAAAGAACCAGTAATGATGGATGAAAATCGGAGGACTAATGTAAGCGCTAGGTGGGCGCTTGCTAAGACGTCGTCGTGACGCGGTGAAGAGCCTTGGCGGAAACCTAGGGAGAGCAGACTCAGTCTGGCAGATACACTGCTAGATGGCCTAACGACGCCGAAACGATCACTAGAAAGACCTGGCTGCTATCAGCCTGAGGATATAGCACAAAATGGAGGACGCATAAACCGAGCAGTATATACAAGATGAGAATGATGACGATGAATTATTACCGAGAAAGTATTCTTGCAAATTTAAATAAGAGGAAACGAAGAGATGTTTATAAAAAGCTTAAAAAGTACAACAAACCTGTCGGTCCAACAAAGTAGACAACAAAACAAGCTCAACGAGATCGAATCAAAATAATTGTCTTAGAAAGGAAATATTGACACTCAATAAATAGTGATAGCTGAAATAAGAGCAGAGATCGCTTTAATGTTGTTAGGATAAGGCTTCTGGGTGATGGGATCGTGGCAGGTGAAATTTGGTATATCTTTGTAGTTACCGCTACAGAAGATAAAATCCCCTTAGACTGTGATAATTTTAGAATAGACTTGACTTTTTATATGTAATTTTTAGGGTTCCGTACCGAAAGGGTAAGACGGGGCCCTATTACTAAGACTTCGCTGTTTGTCTGTGTGTCTGTCCGTTCCGTCGGTCACCAGGCTGTATATCATTAACCGTGGTAGTTAGATAGTTGAAATTTTCACAGATGATGTATTTCTGTCGCCGCTATAACAACAAATACTAAAAACAGAATAAAATAAATATTTAAGGGGGGCTCCCATACAACAAACGTGGTTTTTTTGCTCGTTTTAGCTCGATATTTATAACGGCAACAGGTAGACGCTTGAAATATTCACAGAATATTGAGTTATATTATTCACTTTAATTAATCATAAATAATCAATTACACCTATACAAAAAACGTGATTTTTTTGCCGTTTTTATAGATAATGGTACGGAACCCTTCGTGCACGAGTCCGACTCGCACTTGACGGTTTTATTTATGTCATCATCATCATCAGCCGGTAGATGTCCACTGCTGAACATAGGCCTCCCCCTTAGATCGCCACAACGAGCGGTTGGTAGCCGTTTGCGCTCAACGGCTCCCCGCAATTCTTACTAGATCGTCGGTCCACCTTGTGGGGGGCCGGCCTACGCTGCGTCTTCCAGTCCGTGGTCTCCACTCGAGAACCTTTCTTCCCCAACGGTTATCGGTTCTACGAGCGATGTGGCCTGCCCATTGCCACTTCAACTTGCTGATTTTGAGAGCTATGTCGGCAACTTTAGTTCTTCTGCGGATTTCCTTATTGCGGATTTTGTCACGCAAAGAAACCCCGAGCATAGCCATAGCATGTCTTTATGTAAGGCCCTTAATACCAAACTCTAAGGCATGTTATCCTATAACTTTGATTACGTAAACTACTAAACTACTACAACCCATAACACTTATGAACACTTTTGTTTTTTGGCGAATCACTTAAGTAATTCTGTTTGTCTTGCAATTAAGATAGAAGATTTATCAGCTATAAGTAACAAGTAATAAAATTTATATCATAAAAGAATATCTTGAGAACTAAAGAGAGGGCTTTGGTTTCATAATCGATTTCTCCACACAAAATTAACTGTAAATGAGATTACGAGTAAAGTGTTGTTAATATTGTATGTACAGCTTTATTAAGATTAATTCATTTTGATCAATGAAGAGTTTAGTGAAAGTCGACTGCGAAACAGTTCTTTGTTTAATGTTTAATTTCTGCCTTATTGTTTTAATGCTTTCAGTTTTTTTACAGCAGTGTTTCTCAAACGTTCGAAAGTTGAAACCTCCAAAAAGATTTCTTGTCTGACCCATCTAATTGAAGGGTTTAAATTAATAAAATACTCTTGATATCTATTAAATCTGCCATGCATAGTGTATTGTTGTATCATATATAACGTATAGGAATATTTTTTCTATGAGTCACAGATCCGCAGTATCCCATCAAATTTTTCAAACGGTTTCATCTCTGACCTCTCTCTCTATATTTTGAAGTAAAACTTCTTTACGCACGCTTGACTTGGGGAGTAAGCTGGTGAATGCGTTACGAAAAGTGCGAACGGAAGTTGAGAGGGAGATATAAGTTGGTGAAGATAGAAAGAGAGAGAGTTACGTTTCGTATTTTACTGTAGGAGTAAGAGAGACGAGGTGCG
This sequence comes from Philereme vetulata, assembly GCA_918857605.2. NCBI lineage: Eukaryota > Metazoa > Arthropoda > Insecta > Lepidoptera > Geometridae > Philereme > Philereme vetulata. The sequence continues at coordinate 7,536,237 of OU975423.1, forward strand.
CGCGCACATTTTCTTTCTCTCTTCCTCTCATAGCCAGTGCATGAAATATATATTTAACTTAGTCAGTGGTTCGTTTGATTATTTTTCGTAATTTCATTTCGTTCTTGAACAATATTATAAATTAATATTTTGAAAAAGAAGTTTTTGGTACTTCAGTCGTGTGGTACACTCGTTTTTTTATGAAACTTTAAGGTCTCTAGTATAAACTTTGGGAAACGCTGTAAGTATTAAAGATATTACTATGATGAATGCCTTTGTTGCTCGCTTCAGATTGATTGTGAGTTTTAGCGCACTTGCTTTCTCTCTTCCTCTCAAAGCCAGTGCATGAAATATATATTTAACTCAGTCAGTGGTTCGTTTGATTATTTTTCGTAATTTCATTTCGTTTTTGAACAATATTATAAATTAATATTTTGAAAAAGAAGTTTTTGGTACTTCAGTCGTGTGGTACACTCGTTTTTTTATGAAACTTTAAGGTCTCTAGTATAAACTTTGGGAAACACTGTAAGTATTAAAGATAGTACTATGATGAATGCCTTTGTTGCTCGCTTCAGATTGATTGTGAGTTTTAGCGCACTTGGGAAAGTATCTTATGCATCTATGGAATTAGAACGAAAAGACTGGGCGTGGTAGCCATTGTCCGGAAACAGTCAGCGGGAGAGGTCACCTCGGAATTCAAGATAAACAAATGCGAAGGTCCAGTTTCAATGGAACAGATGGAATGTTGAACACCGAAGTGCTGATACTTATCAAGAGAATAATTTATGCCTGTCTTTTATAGGGAGGGATAGGCCATTCCATGGGCCGACATTAATACTGACTGTTTTATGTAATTTGAACAAAGGGTACATGGTGTAAACTCTTCAATCAAAATTATACTCAATTCAAATTAAGAGTATTAATTAAGTAGATAATTTATTACGATTTCTGTACTTTGAGCACCGGCAACAACTGCTTTGATGATAATATATGTATTCTCAGAGTATTTGGATTTTGGTCATAATAGAGTTTAAGTTGAAAAACGTACTTTTTATAATTCTACCCGGCTATACTCTTTCGTAATTACTTTTGAGCTCCCTAATTTTGTAGTTAAGTATGCAATAGTACGCAATAGGCCGGAAAGTTCTCGAATGGAGGCCACGGACCGGCAAGCGCAGCTTAGGACGTCCACCTACAAGATGGGCTTGGTAAGTACCGCAGGTCGGCGTTGGATGCAGGCCGCTTCCAACCGCAGTTCCTGGAGATCAATGAGGGAGGCCTTTGTCCAACAGTGGACGTCCTACGGCTGATATGATGATGATGATGATGCAATAGCTTAAAAACGAGTGCCCTTTTAAACGTTAGTTTAACTTTTCTTTGTTGAAGCTTGTTTTAGATAGATTGGAATGAATGACAAGATCAAACAATGGAGTTTTCAAAACATTGACATTAAAACTGTACGATAAAATGTGTAATTTGTTCTTGCATTGGAAAGTATCTGTGATTTGCAACAAGTAGGTCGGCACGGTACCGCGCAAAATCATACCGCTTTTTATCTTTTGGTGTCAATTGAGGAGCGGTAATTTTTGATAGGATTCTTGTTTATTTTATGATAGTTATTTTTTGCTTCTACATTGGTAGGTACCTAACCTACCAAGATAGCTGTAGGTGGCGTTTTAAACCATCGTGGAACTAGCGAATGGAACTACTGGGACAACGCGGAAAACTGATACAGATCTACGCTACGCACCAATCTTGAAATAATGCTTTGGTTGGAATTTTAAATTATAAATCATAAAATAATTTATTTGGAACATAAACAATGGTACAAATGATGTGAGAAACGATGATATCTGCAGCAGTTTTAAACTGTGTCGCAGACATCAACGCCCTCCTCCGGGAAATATTACATTAGGTCCCAATCAAGGTACATTAATTACACATACAGTCTGTACGTACCTATGTATGTATATATGTATGAGTCCGTGCCTGTAAGTGTGTGTGTGTGTGTGTGTGTGTGTGCGTGCGTGCTAAGGTAAATTCTATTTGCATTGAAGTGAAAAAATAAATGCACTTTTGAAGATAAGTTAGACAGTTTTTAAATCTCTAAAAATAGAAGCGATATCGCACTACAAAAATGCATCACAGTAGAGTACGATCATTAGTGACGAGACGACGCGACGGCCAATTTCGTCATTATTCTCATCCGTTACCATTTACCGTCATTTTGGGATGTTTCACGAACCGTTACGCTAGGTGTCTGAACTTTAAAGTACGTTTGACAAATAGGTTTGCAACACTTTAGTTAATATTGATTATTTGCATTAGTTATAAGACATCCACGACTGGACATGTGCCTGAGTCTAGTGCCGTGAGGATCTAACGCCTTCTTGCGTGCGATACAGTAAAAAGGCTTAGGCTTTATAGAGTGAGCAACTAGGTATTCTACTCTGCCTGCGACTATGTCATCGAAGGTAATCGACCAATTTAACCTATAGTCTTTCCATTTCTTTATTTTCTCGATGACAGTTCTAATTTGATAGTAGTAGTGTTGTGACCTCATGGGGAGAGCTCATCGAGTGACAGTGACGATTCATCAGATTTTGATTACAATAAATAAATAAAGATTACCTGTCGTTATAATTATTTCGTTTCATTGTCGAGTACCTACATATACCTACTTATTTAACAACAGCTTCGAAAATTTTAAAGAAATTGGCATTATCATTTAAGAATTAATACGTGTAACATCTTGTAATGAAATATAATATTAGTCAATAAATTTGTACAAAAGTATCCGGCAGTAGTTTAGTTTCTTACATTTTGTAAAAAAAATATGTGGTCTGTTATCGTGTTACGTTTATCGATAGTTCCATCCATCCCTATCAGTTTCTCCGACTCTGGTATAACCTTGTACGTGCGTAAGCGTCATATTTTTATAAAATAATGCATACATAATGTAAAAAAGACGCTCGTTCAAGTTTTGACAGGAGCTGTCATCGAGAAAATAAAGAAATGGAAAGACTATAACATATTAAATTTCCATTTCTCATAACTCCAGTCTCTAGTTGGTATCACATGTTGACTAAAACCTCTTCTAACAATGTAAGTCTTGTTTATATTGCTCATTTTCTAATCCAACGTTTGAGCGCTTTCAGCTTCTTAATTGATGTTTTATCTTAATCCGATACTATTGCGTATTTTATAATCACGACTTGCTCTTCGAGAAAGCAGGACTTTCCCTGTCCTGTGTATTCTAAACATTTTTTCAAAGAGATTATTGATTACCTTTAAGTATTACTTATGTTTTTTGTCTATATTATATCTATACTAATATTATAAAGAAGAAAGATTTGTATTTTTGTGTGTATGTTTGTAATGAATAAACTCAAAAACTTTTGAGCTGATTTCAAAAATTCTTTCACCATTGGAAAGCTACATTCACCGTGAGTAACATAGACTACTTTTTACCCAACTTCGCAAAGGAGGGTAATGTTTTTATTGGAAAACTACGCGTGCGAAGCTGCGGATTGGTCAGCTAGTTAGAAATAAGTAGAAACTGTAGAAAGAATGCGGATGCTATCGCACGTGAATTAGTCGAACGAGCCCCTGGCTTTCATTTTAGCAGACGTCACTTTTCCCGCCCAAATTGCTGTCATTGTCAACGATCCCGTGTCATGGCCACCGTTTGCCCTCGATGCAGTGTTTCTGATGAATCCGCGCAATCAGAGTAAAACGCTACTAAACAGTAATTTAGGTGAATTTTCCGTGTTTAATGCACCATGTAACTTTCTTTTCAAGCTGACTGTAGCTAATTTTGCGTACTAGGTGATTATTTCTTTTGTTTGTTTACTGGATAAGTGTCAAGACGCCATTTAACTACAATTTTGCAGATACATTAATTAGGTACGAAGTTGGTGGATGCATTTTTTGAGTAGGTATAATAATTATGAGTTGTGTAGACTTTTAGAAAGATAAAAGAGTTGTTTATTGTCTTCTTCTAAATTAAAATTGGATTCGTTTTGATAGGCGTATAATATTTCGCGTGTCACTTTTGTCAGCTAACAAGCAGAACCAAATACTAGCTTATCACGGTTTTATGTCATTTCTTAGTCTAACTTCTGTCTAGCTTGGTTACCCAGTCAATTTTCACTTTTACACTATAGATTTTTAAGGTGATTTTGGCGTGTTAGGTTTTAATTTAATTAAACTGTGTGTAGTAGTGAATTGAATGGGAATTTCTGGTCTAGTATCTAGTCGAGACGTACAATTAAAAGCGTGTCTTCGTTAGAAGGTAACCATTTGAAATTAATTTGTCGCCAGTCTCAAGTGGCATTTGCAATTATATTTTACAAGAGTAGAATCTGTGATTTACAATATGGATACCATTGAACTGTCAGAAGTTTCTTCTACTTTTTTATACTACTTATATGGCAAACGAGCATGCAGTCCACCAGATGTTAAGTGGCTACTGCAGCCCATGGATATCCACATAGAATTCAAAACAAGCTATTATGTTGTCTTGATGTCTATGTGGATACGTTGCCATACTATAGGACTTAGCTGTTATGCCTATGTGCCAGTAAATACAGGAACATACCATAACCATCTAACCGGAACACAGCAGCACAAGTACTGCTATTTGGCGGCAGATAAAGGTAAGGCGGTGGTGCCCGCTTCCTCGAGCCCGTTCACATAAGCTCTACCACCAGTAAATAATAATACTACTTGCTTAAGGGCGCACTATACCCGGGGAGACGATAAATCGCTGATTTTGAAACAATGTATTATTCAACAAATTTTGTGGCTTAATTTTGTAATTCATATATGTTTTAGTTAAGGATACGTGCTAGAGCGCATGTGTTGTGAAAACACGATTCTGTAAAATTTTCTCGATAGAAAAAAATTCCAAAGATGACTCCAAATTTATCTTAAATAGTTCTTATGCGATGAATACTACAATTTAAATCTTGAAACTTTGTACAGTAATTCTACACAATATAAATAAGGGCACCCGTGTTTTAAATTTTCAAAATACCTTTTTATTTTACCATAAAATGAAAATATCTAAGTTTTGCACTAATTAAACTATTGGCTCCGGACGCCTGTTTCGCGATTCAGTCTGGCCTCAGCTTTCAGACGTGGTACCCGCGACGCTTGTCGCTCCAAACGAACACGTAATTCTTATTTAGAATTTATATTTAGTTTGTTTTTGTAAAGACGCAGTAATGAGAAATAAACACAACAAGATAATGAAGGGACTGAATGATAAAAAAACCGGCAAACATATGAACCACGGCGAGATAGGACGTGCAGCAGCGCGCGGAGAAGTGGGGGTGAAATTCGAGTTTGGGCTGAGGTATAGTCAACTCTTAAGAACTAAAAAAAGTTTTAAATTTAATAAACTACTAGTGTTCTGTCTGCATCAGATAACAAATGTATTATTATTATGCTCTTAACGGATCTTGTCTATTCGTAACCGATTAAGTTAAGCAACGTTCAATACACTTGGATGAGTGTCCGTTAGTGGCATTGTCCTACTCAACATTAGTGTTGGGTAAAATTCTTAACTTTTTACAATTTGAATGATTAGTGAAGTCTTGTACTTAATAATATCGAAATAGAGTTCAAAATATTTTCAATCCGTTTTGACATTATTGTTAGAGTTGATTACAACTGTCTCCTAAAAGAAAGAGTGCCTACTATTTGTCCAGTTTCTACTTACCTTCGAGTTAGTACTTGTATCAGACTGACAAGTAGGATTCTCATTGAATACAAGTGATGTTGAAAGCGAGTGAATGCTTTGATTCGCCTGTTCAGATTGATGCTCTCAGACGACCGTGACTTGTGATATCGGAGTGTTTTGATTCATTGCTGTTCGAGGTTTTCTTGCGGATTCATTGGCGAATAATGCTAAATTTTTATTATCATAATGTAAATGTTAGTAAAAGTTTTCTACTTATCAGAATACAACTTAAGAAGAACAGACATGTTTTTAATTTCTTTACCTGTCCAAGCTAAAGAGGTGATAACTTTTGATTGTTATACCGAATCAACAATTAGATGCTTAATAGAAAAATTAAGAAAAAATCGAGCTACTTATATCACTAAAAGCTATGCGATAATTTGAATTCAAGAATTTATTTATTTAATAATACTTAGATTCACAGTTAAATTGCCGTATATCATACATTTATTAACATAATACTGAACTTAAACCAAATTGAATCTACAATATGTAATACTAAACTTTTATAAATTTGACGCGGCAAAGTAGCCCGCCAGTTAATATACGTATTATAACTAAATTTTTACAATAAATAAAAATAAAAAATTACAAGAAATGGTTTACAACAAAAAAAATAGGAAATATGTTTGATTTTAATTTTATTATGAATTTGTTTATTGCAATCTAAATCTTAAAAAGTAGTTCTTTAATACAGTAAAGAAGAAAGGACAATCATCTATAAGTAAAAGAAATGCTTGGACGGAAACGGAAGCTGTTGCTTTCTTGTGTTCTTGAGATGACCCTAAGAATATCCTTAGAAATTGCCAAGTAATTAAACTCAATAAATTTCCCCGACAAAACTTGTAGCTGTAACATGAGCCTACAACAAAGACGGGGTGGGAACAAGCTGGGAAAACCACAGAACACGCTTAATACTCGTATACACTCCGCTAGAGAACGAATTTATCGTTTGTCCATGTAAAAGCAGCCAATGTTTTAATGTTTGAAGTCGGTCGAAAAGTACGACACCTAATAGTTAATATTCATTTATTCATTAAAATCACAAAGATCAATTTTGAAAATCCATTTTATCTCCTGCTCCTCCGCGTCCAATGCATGGTGTATCTTAAGGCGTATATAGTAGCTGATTTGTCTTATTTGGAGGCTTTCTCCTCAGAGAGGAATCAGTTCTAAGTGTTCAAAAAAATATATGTCATTCATTGACCTATTATCTGCAAAGTGAACATACAAAAAAGTTCTACCTGTTTATTTACTATGAGAAAAAAAATAACAAAATGTAGCTGTTTTCGACTTAGAATGGAAGTTGTGCCTTATTTTTTTATGAATGCATGAGGATATGTTATACACACAAAGCACTAGCGACATCTAGTTACCTTTATTTTATTATGCCACTCATCCTCATCTGTACAATTTACTACTACTAACAGTTCCAAACCACACACAAACTAAGCAGATCATGAATGCTGTATTTTTCAGACATCTCTTTTAATTTACATAATAAGGTTACCTTCAACTTTTAGGATTTTTACGTGGGATTAATAAGCCACTCGCTCAGGAAAGCGGTGTGTCAGACTCCTCACCTAAGCAGCCATGGTATTCCACCTCGCTGTATACCGGACACGGGTACTCAGACCGTTTAGGCTCAGACTATATGACATCCGGGTCTCCCCGATCCGAGAAAAAACCAAATTCGGTATGCTATTGACTACACAAGGTCCGATTGGATCAGGATTCAGGAGAGAAATTACCTCAGTCGACCGCTAGCACTTGCGTTGGACAGACGTCCCGATGATGCCTACTTTTTTAGAATGGTATGCAAGATTAACAAGGTAGCTGGTAAAAACTCTATTTACTCAAAAACTATATGTAGATGTTAAAAAACGAGCCCTGACATGCCCGGACACCATTTTTTTATTTTTTTATACTACTTGTATGGCAAACGAGCATGCAGTCCACCAGATGTTAAGTGGCTACTGCAACCCATGGATATCCACATAGAATTCAACACAAGGTATTATGTTGTCTTGATCTCTATGTGGATACGTTGCCATACTATAGGACTTAGCGGTTATGCCTATGTGCCAGTAATTACAGGAACATACCATTACCATCTAACCGGAACACAGCAGCAAAGTACTGCTATTTGGCGGCAGATAAAGGTAAGGCGGTGGTGCCCACTTCCTCGATCTCGTTCACAGAAGCTCTTCCACCAGTAGATCGATATAGTCGGAGCCTTAGAACGTCTTGTCAAATACGCAGATATCAGTAGTTTTCGTGAGCATTTTCTTTGCGGCGTCCTTATTTGGACTTCAGGGAAAACAACTCTACCTACAAACCGCAGCCTCTACGTATGCGCTACAAAGAACCTTTTCTTACTGACTGAGCAACACTATCTGCAAGCAATGCCCGAGCAAATGCCATGTCCTAAATACGAGTAAACAGTCGATAAACGGAGGCGATACAAATTAACAGCAATAATCGAGAGGCCGCAATAACAAAGGAAAGTGTTCAGTGTACAGGCGAAAATAAAACACTTATGAAGTACTTATGAAGTATTTTTTGAACCTGAGCTAATTATGGAAGCAGGTAGGTGTAAATCTTCACCATTAAAGCAATACTGGATGTAGGCCTCTACGCAAAAGAGGGGGTGGGGGTTTTTTTTTTAATTATTTTAAACTAGACCTTTTAATTTTTAATGAATGTGATGAGAGAGACTGAGGTAAAAGAAGTATATTATGTCAGGATCCGTGGTCTCAGCCTGCCCCTCCGGGATAAAGGCGTGACAGTATTCAGTATGTCAGTAGTGTATGTAAATTTTTAATTTTATATTTGTTACACTATGTAAATAATTTTATAAATGGCAACAAAACAACTAAATATAAATGTAGGTACATTCGACAGGGTGGTACACTATTTTTAACATTCATTAGGTATTATCACTTTAGGAGACCTTTGAACTGTATTTCTACAGTTTTACCGGAGAATTTCATCCCACGGTGTCAAAAACCTATTGCAAATTAGCGTTGCGCTTCTCACAAATAATTAACCTTTAACGAGGAATGAATAATGTTGACAAGTGTACCTAGTGAACAACTTGAGATAGCGTCGGGAGCACAAAAGGAATGGAGGTAATACACGCGACATGGACTATTTGGATTATGAAGAATGAAATGCGAAAGATTGGATGTTGATACTCAATCACAACGTAACGGCTGAACCGATTTTTACGAAATTTAGAATGTACGTAGATTATAACCTGGATTACCACATAGGCATTTTATCCCCTAAATCAGTTCCCATAGGATACAAATGGGGTGTCAAGTCAAGTTGCAACAGCGAGTTACAAATAAGGTTTCTCAATTTTGCAGAGATAGTGATTAGGTGCTTAAAAAGTATTATCCCGTTTTTATCCCATGGGACCTGATTTATGGGATAAAAAGTAGCCTATGTTGTAATCCAGGTTATAATCTACGTACATACTACATTTATGGCGGATTCCTATATCCGTCGATAACCGACTAAGCTTCGTATCTCCTTGAAAAAGTGTCAAACTATTGTCAAACTTATGACAGGTTATCAAGGAGAAACGAGTCGTAGCTGGTTACCGACGGATATAGGAACACGCCATTAATCGAAATCAGTTCAGCCGTTACGACGTGATTGAGTAACAAACAAAAAAAAAACAAAATAAATAAAAAAAAAAAAAACAAACATACAACTTTCGCATTTATAATATTAGTGTGATTTCACACAACACAGAGTTAGATATTGGAGGACTTAATGCTTATAGCATTATCTACCTGTTATCCTATCATCTATCAGTCAGCATTTTCTTTGATAATTTTACTTGCTAATTGTTATTTTTTTCTGTAATTCTTGTTAAGTACATATCTATAACTACATTATATTAGTTACTGTGCAACTAATAAATAAAATGAAATAAAATACTTATTTATTAGTAATACAAAATGAAGTACCAAGTAGCATTACTTATCTTAGGTACACCATAATTTTAAAAAGGTTGTACATTTCGTAGATATGAATAAACTTATTTTAGAGGAAGATAAGATAATTTATTTTTCATCCCCCCATCTCGGAAAGAGTATTTTTGCTCTTCGATATCTAAGTGCAAAAGCCGTTATGCACTAAAATGCAAAATACACGATCTTAATCAAAACACACTAATTCACAACACTATCGCACAATAAACCACTAAAAGTCACCGAAATGTTCGCACGTATCGCCAAATCAAGACTTACCCTGCGGACGTCTCTACGCACTATTTATACCGAGCATTATTTCCAGAACCATCCACTAGTATCTAGAAAAGTATAGGTATTTCGATATAATAGTTGACTATTTCTTAATCTGTGTAACGGTAGGCAAAAACGTGGTATGTAGGTCATTCCGTACCAAGTATTACCTATTCTGTGACACAGTAGGTATAACTTCGAGAAAAACCGACTATTACTTATTCTGTAACAGCCTTGGCGTAACAGTATTTTCGTCTTCGATATCTGAGTGCAAAAGCCGTTTTTATCCGCTAGAGGATAAAGTAAATTGAATTTAGAACATCGTGTGCACTAAGTTTGTGAATTCAAAACATCATTCAACTTATTTACTTCTACCTTCATGGTGCCGAATTTGACATACAGCCTTTTTTAATTTGTTAAAAACTCAGACTCGGAACTCGGAACCTTCTTGGTGTATTACTTTTTTGCATTTAGTCATTTCCTCGCTGAGGTGGGATGAAAAGTTACGTGTTACACTCGAGTGCAAAGATTTTTCACCTCGTGCTCTTTTGATTGCCTCGCTAACGCTCAGGATTCTAATTTTTGAATTTAAATTTTAGAATCCCTCGCTTGCTCGGTCATCAAAATTGAGCACGCGGTTAAAAAGCAACTTTGCACTCTTGTTTAACAAATAACTATTATTTGGAGCGTGTACTGTCCCCTGCAGGGCAAATGCCTCCCTTCCTTCCTTCTACGCCTATATACGAGTCGAGTTCGTCTTTCCATCGGCGTCGATGTCTGCCGCGTGCTCGTTTAGCGAACACAAACATTAAAGATACAAAACGTTTTCACAATGCCTAGAAAGAAAGTTGATTGTTTTTCATCTCTGTTTTTTCATGCATAAAAATAATTCTAGGCTAAGATCTATTCCATATTCGTCCAGCGTAACTTTTTTCAGTTCATTTAAGTGCAATTATTTTCTGCTGCATTTCGGAAAGACTAATCGATTGATCCCGTTCTATTCAGCTTCGACTTATTTTTATTTTTTAAATAATTACCAGCCATTTTATTTCTGGCCTTGTTCGGAGAACGATTTTGTAACAGTACACAAATTGATTATTACTTGATAAAATAAAACTTTAGACTCCCGTAAAAGTTGAGAGTTACGTCTTTTGATGAAAATAATTTAAATTATCTGTGGCTTTATTAAGTTCTAGTTGTTGCCCGCGACTTCGTACGCGTTACACTACTAAATGTGTAGGTAACCTAGAAATAAAGCTAAAATTTGCTGTTGCAACTTAACTTGAAACCTTATTTTTATGACATGGGACCTGATTTATGGGATAAATTTCATCGAAATCGATTCAATCGTTACGACGTGATTGAGTAACAAACAAACATCCAAACTTTCGCTATTATAATATTAGTGTGAAGTGTGATTCTATCTTCCTATAATATCTTCTTGTTTTCTTAAAAATGTTAAGTAGGTACTTACCCTATACGGAAACATACCTGAACCAAATCATTTTTTTTAACGGCGCGACGGCTCGGCACCGCGCGACGTGTAGTTAGGACTTGTTTTCTTTGAAGAGGCTCCATGTGAAAGGTAACAATTAAAATATAATTTAGATACCTACGCACCAACAAGTAAAGCATTTAAATCAAGCTTAGAATAAAGTCGAGGATGGCGTTTGCGAGAGTGCACCTATTATTGTTAATGAATTTGATCGTAAACTGTTTATTGCCGTTTATGCGGACAAGCACGAATGGTATTTAATTACCTATTCTGGGTGTGTTAGCTCAGTGTTAGCTTTTACTGTTTGACTGTCGAGCGTAGGCCTAGACCTTAACAAGACTGGTTAAGTGCGAGTGAGAATCGCGAGCCGAGGGTTCCGAACCTACCTAGATTTATGCGCATTTAACAGCGCCATCTAGTTGTGTCAGTGGTAAACACAGAAAACTTTAAGGTTGATTCAAAAATACTATTATGAATAGTCTTCGTTATATTTTCATGTAATATTTGCATATATTTTTAGCATTCATTTTGTGGTTAAATATATTTATTCTCAAAGAACAGAGTTCACTTACAGAGAACATCTAATTACATTATTGTACTGGATTATGTCCAGTGATATAACATTTGCTTATCTTAATATACAGTGTTTTTTTTAACTGGGACAGTACGGCAGCACCCATAACCAGAGGAGATACAGGTGCAGTTTCTTTTAAAACGTCAGCTCGTTTTTGAAGAAAAACATTTTGGCATTAAAAATTTTTGGTCAAGCGTGAGTAGTGCCTTAAAATGAATCAAGGCGGTAAATTTTTTTTAATGTCGATCGATGCAGTTTTTTGTAAGAATCATTTTATTGTAACGGATTAAAAAAATCTGTGCAGCGGAAGTTAGTCAAATTTGATAAAATGTATTCTCATACAAGAGGACAAACAAAATTCCTCCAACAAACATTTTATTAGATTCTAATTGCACATAAAAGAAGTATTAATATTGTAGCGATTAAGAAGTTTAGGAACTCCATGCTCTCATGAGCAATTCAAAAACATTTTACTTAGAAAACTTTCGTGATTGATTTCAATCATTATTATAAATACGGGATTTATCACGTACCGTCTTATCGGTGTTTCGACCGACAATATTTCGGTTCAATTCGTGAACCTTCATCAGGGTGAGTGCGATCCGCTCCGAATAACGTCTCACCTCGCACTGACTCAGTGCGAGGTGAGAATTGAACCGAAACATTGTCGGTCGAAACACCGATAAGACGGTACGTGATAAATCCCGTATTTATAATAATGATCAAAAACATTTCTTATATGTATAAGAACAATTTTGAATTTCGAATATGGTTCTTGCTTCTGTCGGACTTTTATATCATGCATTGCGTCATCTTATTTGTCCTATCATGGCATTGTCAAATACGCTAAAAGTAGACTTAATTGAAGCATACTTCCTCAACCGACGAAGCCCAACTAATAGACAAACCTACTAAGGTTTTTTAAGTGCAATAATTGTATAAGTACCTATATTTAAAATTTAAAAAAAAAAGATAAAATGCGTTGAAGTGGTATCAGGAACCGCGATGTATCACTACCACTACCTGATACCACTTCAACGCATTAGTTGGGCTTCGATTAAGAGATAGTATATAGTTTCTCAATCTTTTTTCAATTACAGATTATTTACATACTAGGGGCTTTTTTAATCATATTGGGCAATTTATTATATAGCTGTGCTCCTTCAAATGTTATATTTTTCTTTCCGTAATTAGTTCTAGGTCTCTTGTGTTTATTTTTAGAGCTTCGTGTATTATATTGGCGGACTTGATCTTTTCTCATTTTAATTTCAGATTTCTTACTTTGCAAAACTATTCCTAATTTCACTATGACGGTTTCGTTTTTACAATTTGGAACCCTAAAAAGCTATATCTACTATAATATACTCTTGATAAATTTCTAATCTACTCTTGACATTAAGCAACTCTCTCTGGTTGGTAAGTTCATGACTGAGGATCATGACCTCAAGGACGTTTTGTGAATTAAGGAATCACTTTTATATACTTTCACTCGTTTATATTTTTATACAACCTCCGTGGCGCAGTGGGCGAATAGCCGGCTGAGACGCAGGAGGTAGCGGGTTCGATTCCCGCCGCGGAATAAATGTTTGCACGATCTACAGATATTTGTTCCGTGTCTGGTTGTTTCTCTATATATTATAAGTATGTATTTACAAAAAAAATGTATATATGTATCAGTTATCTGGTTCCCATAGTACAAGCTCTGCTTAGTTTGGGGCTAGATAGCGCTGTGTGAAATGTCCAGCAATATTTATTTTATATTTATTTATTTTATACTCTCATACATGCATAGGTACATATATACTTTTATATACATACATTAATGCATTAATGCAATTTAATGAAATGCAATACAATTAAATTAATGTTACTGACATAAGCAGCAATTAAGAATTAAAATAGGTACCTATTATAATCAATTCTTTGACAATGCCCCTATACAGCAGCTATAATCTTGTGTTAACCTAATTAATAATGAGTATTTTTAAGCATAAATGTAAATAGGTATATATGAAATGCTTGTCTGTTTCTGGCACCTCTACTTAGACAAAGACATGTAAGTAATTAAGTAAGTACTGTATTGACGTAACCAAGTGTTCCATTGTGTCCCTACGGTTTGAATAAATGAGTATGAGTATTAAAACTACGAAAACGAAAAAAACGCTAAGTTAACGATACAGCGGGTGGTCATATCGCTAAGAAACGATTTCGTCTGGACCACTTTTGGATGATGAGGACTTGGATGGTCGGGGTGCACTTTTGGCAGTGATGAAGATTACCGCTTGTCTTCAGTGACTGCTGTTGGAGCCATATGTACCACGTAATGCAACATTACTTGTATCTCTTGGAGTTCAGTCTATCTAGTTGGGAATCTACCGCGTTATTTTCTTCCCTCTAAACGTCTCCTCTAACTAAAATATCCAATAGTTTAAAAATAAATAAATTCAAATACTCAGGTAACGATGCCTAATAGTATTTGGTGCCTAGATATTTTTTTTAAAGTTATATGTGGGGAAACAGGCTTACGGCCCACCTGATGGTAAGCGGTCACCGTCGCCCATTGACACCAGCAACACCCGGGGTATTGTCGATGCGTTCCCTACACTGTAGAAACCTCTTTACATTTCTCTTGAAGCGTGCCATGTTGTAGCCTAATGGGAAAACCTCAGATGGTAGCTCATTCCACATCTTGCAAGTATGGGGTAGAAAAGATCGCGTGGAGCGTGTGGTGCGCGATACCCGATTGTCGATGATATGTGGATGAGCTTTATTACGTTGTCGAGAAGTGCGGTGGTTCAATCTCGACGACGGGATAAGATCAAATAGCTCCTCAGAACATTCCCCGTTATACAGGCGGTAGAATACACTGAGCGATCCGATGTCACGGCGTTGACTCAGCGGTTCTAGCCTGTCAGCGAGTTTGGGATCACCGATGAGTCTAATGGCTCTTCTTAGAAGGTAATCTTAATCATATGGTTAAAAGAGTTGTCAAATCATACAAACACGTTTTCAAGATGTTTAGTCGCTAATTACGGTTTAGGGATCGTTGTGCAAGCCGGGGTTAGTGTAAAACTGTAATTAGTGAAATGGGCCTTTTTGAGTCATGTAAATGGCACTGACAGATATTTAACCTTCATAGTCGCCCATCCACTACAATAATTCCTGACCATCCAGATCGCTAAGGAATGAACGCCAGTGAATTTGATTGATTGATTGAAAATTCTTTATTGCACATAATACGTAAATCTGTACATAGGCGAACTTAATGCTAGCAAGCATTCTCTTCCAGTTAACCTTTGCGTAGTGTTGAAAAAATATTTTTGTAGGTAGTGCATGATATAATGTAGCAGGAAATATTTTATAATCAAAAATAAGACTAAAATATATAGAGAATACGAACGAAACATCAAATATATATGGAATATTTTCAATAAACGTACTTTCTAAATTACACATCAATAAACACTAGTTGAAAATAATAGATAAACTAATAAATAGGTAGTTACAATAAACCTAAATAAACTCATATGATACAAAGATAACAGAGTGGACATATGGTAGAGCATCTACAGGACACTACTCATTTTGTAGGCTTCGTTCATGAGAGCGAGGTAATGCTTGCACACTTTGGATCTGAAAACCAGTGGAAACAGTGGATTTGCAAGGGCGAGAAAGAACAATTGTTTTGAATTTTATCCCGTTGCGTTTCTGTACTGAACAACAGGAGAAGTCAGAAGAAATGAACGTTAGTGGATTGGCCGCAATTGTTTGGAACTATTTTGCTACTATAATGCTAGTAGTAAACATACCTGACAATGGTTGCTGGGAGCCGTTGGGTGCAGGCCGCACAGGATCTGTCGCTCTCAAAATCTATGGTGGAGGTCTATACATAGCAGTGGACGTCTTTCAGCTGATATGATGAATGCTAGTGTCAAACTCAAATATCTACACTAATTACTAATATTATAAAGAGGAAAGATTTGTATTTTTGTGTGTATGTTTGTAATAAATAAACTCAAAAACTACTGTGCCGATTTCAAAAATTCTTTCACCACTAGGAAGCTACATTCACCTTGAGTGACATAGGCTATATTTATTGCTAGAAAAAATTAGGGATCCTTACTAAAACTTAAGTAACGTAACCCAAGGTGTAAAAAAAGTGCCCTAAAACTTCTTTCGTCGCATGCGCTGCGGAAACTATTGATGATAGAACAAAAGTATGTTCTACAATATTAAAGATCATATCAATATCTACAAAAATATTATATTATAATGAGAAAAGATTTGTTTGTTTGTTTGTTTGCATTGAAAAGGCTCCGAAACTACTAGACCGATTTAAAAAAATATTTCACCGTTGGGAAGCTACACTATCCCCGGGTGACATAGGGTTGGTCAGCTAGTTTTTTATATGTATGTGGTAGAAGAGTTTTCAATTAATATGATTTACAACATAGTCAGACAAAGAAGTATAAAATCGACCTCGAGGCAGTTGCAATTTAAATGCAATTGAACTCAAATTTATTTGTCTGCCAACACAAAGGCAGTTTAACAATAAAAAACGGTACAGATTCAATAAAGCCTCCTGTATGTAGGAGGCTTTATTGAATCTGTACCGTTTAAAAATGTTTAAAAATAATCGAGCATTGTCTGAGATTCACGCATCATGTGTGGGTCAAAATAACTCGTAGTTTTCAAAATCCGGAAAAACTTTTTTTTTTTTTAATTGATGATAGCCATGCGCTTGACCACTACCTCACCTGATGGTAAGTGAAGGTGTGATCAAAGATGGAGCACGCTTGCCTAAAAAGAACCTATTCACTCTGGGTTTGAAGACTCCAAGTTTATACTGGTTTGGAAAAACATACGCCGGAAGTGAGTTCCACTCCTTACTTGAACTAGAATAAATTAATTCAAATATAATAGTCTGCAGATTATATTATGCTCAAAGACGTTCCGTAATATTCCCGTAATATTAATGAACTCATCAACTATGAAATTGATGGGCGTCTATTTCAAATGAGAAGGATATACGAAAAGGGTACTTTCGCCTCTTCGCAAACGTTTTATAAATCAGGGATAAATACTAGTCTAGGGGGGTAGGGTAACAAAACAATCCATAATACGACGAAAGAATCGACCAACAAGGTCAATGCTGCTCTTCCTTAGGAACCTACCCAGATACTATTAGGTGCAAGTAGGTCATCATCATCATCATCATCATATCAGCCGTAGGACGTCCACTGCTGGACAAAGGCCTCCCCCTCATTGATCTCCAGGAACTGCGGTTGGAAGCGGCCTGCATCCAACGCCGACCTGCGGTTCTTACCAAGTCGTCTGCCCATCTTGTGGGTCCTACGTCATTAAGACGTCCTACGCTGCGCTTGCCGGTCCGTGGCCTCCACTCGAGAACCTTTCGGCCCCATCGGCCATCTGTTCTGCGCGCTATATGGCCTGCCCATTGCCACTTCAACGTGCTAATCCGTCGGGCTATGTCGGTGACTTGAGTTCTCCTACGTATCTCCTCATTTCTGATTCGATCCCGTAGAGAAACCCCGAGCATAGCCCTCTCCATAGCTCGTTGAGCGACTCTGAGCTTATTCATAAGGCCAATAGTGAAGGACCACGTCTCGGTTCCATATGTCATCACTGGTAACACACACTGATTGTAGACTTTCGTCTTAAGGCACTGAGGTATGTTGGACGAAAAGACGTTGCGAAGTTTCCCAAACGCTGCCCATCCGAGTTGGATTCGACGATTGACCTCTTTCTCGAAGTTGGACCTACCTAATTGGACTGTTTGTCCTAGGTATACATACGCGTCGACAACTTCAAGAGCCGAGTTCTCAACCATAACTGGGGCAGGGACGACATGGACATTTGACATGATTTTCGTCTTGTCCATGTTCATTTTAAGTCCTACCCGTTGGGAGACTCGATTGAGGCCTTCGAGCATCGTGCTGAGCTCTTCCATCGACTTTGCCATGACCACAATATCGTCGGCAAACCGAAGGTGAGTGATGTATTCGCCGTTAATATTGATGCCCAGTCCTTTCCATTCCAGAAGCTTGAAGGCATCTTCCAATGCGGTCGTAAACAGTTTCGGAGAAATGACATCTCCCTGTCTTACGCCTCTTTTTAAGGGAATCGCCTTCGAGCTCTGTTCATGTACTCGGACTGGCATAGTGGCGTTTTTATACAAACACTTCAACACTTCGATGTACCGATAGTCAATACGGCATCGTTGGAGAGACTCAAGCACTGCCCATGTTTCGATCGAATCGAAGGCTTTCTCATAGTCCACAAACGCGAGACATAGCGGCAAGTTATACTCTTCGGTCTTCTGTATGACTTGCCGCAGCGTATGTATGTGGTCTATGGTACTGTAGCCTTTACGGAACCCGTAGCAAGTAGGTAATTAACAATAACAAATTCATTAGACGCTCACGGGGCAGACTACTGATTTTGTAATCAGTCAAAATGGAGAAGGTAATGTATGGTAGAAAAAAAGGAGTTGCTGACGATACGGACAAAATTTACTAGGACACAATGTCCCAACTGACACTTTTGATTTTAATATTTTTTTTACTGTTAATTCGGACACCATCAGATTATTGAAGCTGTAAGTACAGTCAAAAAATCTTTCACCATTGGAACGCTACATTCACCCTGAGTAACATAGGCTACTTTTTACCCAACTTTGCAAAGGAGGGTAATGTTTTTATTGAAAAACTACGCGTGCGAAGCTGCGGATTGGTCAGCTAGTATTATTATAAATAGGAAAGATTTGTTTGTTTGTTTTTTTGTATTGAATAGGCTCCGAAACTACTGGACCGATTTAAAAAATTCTTTCACTGTTTGAAAGCTACACTATCCCCGGGTGACATAGGCTACTTTTTACCCAACTACGTAGAAGAAGGGTAATGTTTTTATTGCAAAACTACGCGTGCAACGCTGCGGATTGGTCAGCTAGTATAATATAATGTGATAAAGCTAATCAAATTGCTTTGCGAGCGTGTGGTGGCTTATATTCATATTAAAAAAACTACAAGTTTCATTCATAGCGTATATTTGGTATAAATCAACATCTTGTATACTTAGGCATCTATATAATGATCACTTAAAAATATCTCAAATAAAAAGATAGAGAGAGTGTGACCTTGCTATGCATCTATTTCGTCATCTTGCTGTGCCGCGGCCGCGCCTCGGTAAAAACCTGTTTTTTTTAACTGATTGTACAAAGCAGCTATTTTTAATGGTGTCCGGATCGACAGTAACAAAAATATTAAAATCAAAAGTGTCAATTGGGACATTGCGTCCCAATATATTTTGTCTGAACTCACGGGGCAGACTACTGAGTTTATACTCAGTCAAAAAAGCGACGGTAAAGTAATATCAGGGTAGAAAAAATGTACACAAGGAGCTGAAGTGAAATGTTTTATGAATACCAAACTATCCATCAATGCTTAACAATGGCGGAAGGCTATCGACCCCTGATAACGTTGTTTCCCACAGCTTTCCAACCAAAGCTCAGATTACCTACGACAATTCACCGCAAACGAAAGTTCATATTCAATTTGCTCTCTCGCGTCTAGAAATTGAGAAATTCCCATCTTGTAAGGGTTTACGCACTTTATAAACTGAACGGACGAACATCGATCACTTTGCAGTAAAGGGCTTATTCTTACCTAACACAAACGTTCTATAGTCAGACAGATAAAGTCAGGAATAAGAAAGTTTTGCAATATGCATTCCCTATTTCCCTTGTAGTAACATTTCTTGAGGTGTTTGGTGGTATGATAAAGGTCTTTATGCTCAAACCAATGAACTATTGTAAGTAATTAAAAATTAGAGACTCGTGCGCATAGTTATCTACCGGATTAGCCACCAAAATTCTCGAAGGTATTTAGACTGATTTCTTGTATTGCAAAAAAAATGATTAAAAAAAAATAAGTTGCTTGGCCAACGATTAGCAACAACTTCCTTACAATATAATGCCCAGATCTAGAGCACTAATCAAACGAATATCGCGATATAATGTCGAACAATACGATATCCTGTTGTAATCTCCTGTTACTGATACCTAGACTGTTCTCTGCTTTTCCGTCAGCGGGCTGGCGAACCGCGAAACCGCTAACGATTGTCAGATCTGCAAAAAGTGGCAGCTACCTAACAATGCTGCGGTTTGATGTAAACACTCGATAGACTAGGTTCGCTAGATTTCTGATTATGGTTTCTCTGTGAGTAGTTCTTTCTGTGGTTTCTGTATTGAGTAGAAATAGTTTCTTTTCCAAGCTAGTCACTCAGAATCGCGATTTCGTCGCATGTCAAATAGTATAAAAATTGTATATAAAAGCTCGGTACTTTTGAACAAACAATACCTGACGCATAATGGTCTTGAGCATCAGTCATTGCAGGACTTTTCTAAAGATTCATTATATGAACCATTAAACTGTCAGTGTCTTCTTTCTGAGGCTGACGACAGGTCTACCATGTTCCCATGGCGGCAGTGTGTGCTTTATAAATCTGAAAGCATTGTTGATTGAATCCGAGTGAGAGACCTATTCAAATACCGCCATTGTTCTACTCTTGTTTAAAAATGGAACTTTTTTCATCGCATCTGTCTGACGGCTGTCATGGGAAACGTCAACTGAACTGTCACGTTGACAGACTGCGCCAGGCGCTGCCACGCCATGTAAAATTAATACAATGATGCAGGATATTTATAGAAAAAATCACAGCGAACTATGCCATAGTTCACAAAAATTAAAACTCTACAACATAATGTACATCAACATGACAATACTCCGTTAATTATGACCGACATTTTGTAGGTCTAATTTTGTGGGTATTTACTTACTTTTAGTCCGTAGTAGGTACCTACTTATCGTTTTTAAAGCTACTTTTCAATTGTATTGGCCTCTGTTCAAAACAATAGTTTTTCGTGCGTATACATAGATGATACGCTATACGAGCTATGGAGAGGGCTATGCTCGGGGTTTCTCTACGGGATCGAATCACAAATGAGGAGATAGGTACGTAGAACTCAAGTCACCGACATAGCCCGACGGATTAGCACGTTGAAGTGGCAATGGGCAGGCCATATAGCGAGCAGAACAGATGGCCGATGGGGCCGGAAAATTCTCGAATGGAGGCCACGGACCGGCAAGCGCAGCGTAGGACGTCCACCTAAAAGATGGGCAGACGACTTGGTAAGAACCGCAGGTCGGCGTTGGATGCAGGCCGCTTCCAACCGCAGTTCCTGGAGATCAATGAGGGAGGCATTTGTCCAGCAGTGGACGTCCTACGGCTGATATGATGATGATGATACATAGATTATGCAAGATGGCAAGTGAGAGTCGAACACGCATGATCTCGACTGTTAAAGCTGCGTATACCAACTGTTACTAGTTCTGTGGTTAAGGTGAAGTGAGCGCGTGCCTACAATGCTCCGTAAATGGGCACCTGTCGTCGGTTTTGTTAGTGCTGTACCTCCATATTGTGGCGCTACCATAATATTATTTTAGCTTATAGAAACCCCTATGCATTTGAATTTTTGAACTAGATCACGTCCATAGCAAGATAAATACCATTTGTCATCTTAATCATCATCACATAAGCCCAAATATAAATGGAAAAAGGCCTGAAGAAGAAGATCATCATGACATAAGCCGGGCTGCATCCAATGCTAGGCCCTCTTTATTATGCTACTAGCTGACCTGCCCGCGGCCTCGCACGCGTGGTTTATCAGTAGAAACATAACCTCCTTCTGCATACTTGGGCAAAAAGTACCCTATGTCACAATCGCGATCATAATCTATCTTTATACCAAATTTCATCGATATCGGTCAATCCGTTTAGTCGTGAAAATATAACAAACAGACAGAGAGATAGTTACTTTAGAATTTATAACATTAGCAGGTAAGTATAGATTACTAGTTAGATACTTTTAGTTAGATAGTTAGTTAGATAGTTTAGCTTAGTTGTAGCTGTTGTTAAATTTTTTATCGTCAATAAACTAGTTGTTGGGCTGCCCTAAGTTGGGCTCAGGTCAGAGAAAAGACGTAGGACTGACTTATATTGTTTAAAAGTACATTAAAAGGGCGCCACGTCTTCGTCTCGTCCTAGCTAAAAAACTAGGAAAAACACAAAAACTGTACAACACCTTGTTATTACGCAATCAATACAATTTGATTTGAGTTAGCTGTCTCTTCTGTCTGGCCTGCGACTTGTCAGTGGCACAAACAATCTAAGGCTTAATTTTTTTTTTCGAATGGACTAATCTCGCTGTTGGCCTCTGAGGCCGTTGCAGCTTAACCGAGCTTTTGGCGAGCGCAGAAGGCGCTCAGCCCTGTAATAAACTAAAGCTTAAAGTGGCCGGCAATCCTTATTTAACCGAGATTTCAAGCTTCGCGTCGTGCGCACGCGCACTTAATGTCGCAACGCGTTGTGCTGTGCCCTACACACGGCTCGTGGGAAATATATTACCCGCTAAAAGCCATACGCATTCCACTTAACCGGGAGCCATTCCATTTCTCTTGTTTATTTAAACCTTGATCTTTCGATATTTAGATGTTTTGAGGTTATGTTCTTATTATTGCAGCTTTTTAGAGAATACAGAAGAACGGCTTAGCAGTTGAACATCTCCATTACAGTTTTTGCTTATTTTGACTTCGAATATAAAATAAATAAATAAAAGAGAATTATTTAATTAATTGTACACAAATATAATAAATTCGAAAGTAACTTTGTGTCTCTGTCTGTCTGATTGTTACGTGTTCACGACTAAGCGGCTGGACCGATTTCGATGAAATTTGGTATACAGATAGATTATGCCTTGTTTTGAAACATATGCTACTTTTACTCGACTGTGAAGAAGGAGGGTAATGTTTTTATTGAAATACGCGGGTGGAAGCTTGGTTTAAAGACCTATGGTACCTATATGCTTGGTCAGTTGAAATTAGTATATTCAATTGATTCTAATAAACTGATTAGAAAAGTATTTGACTGTTGAGACGCATGAGGTTGCGGGTACGATTCTCGCCGCGGAACAAAAATGTTTGCATGATCTAAATTTTAAAAGATATATTTGTTCCGGTTCTGGATGTTTTTCTATTTATATCTATACTACTTATTATTATAAAGAGGAAAGATTTGTATTTTTGTGTGTATGTTTGTAATGAATAAACTCGAAAACTACTGTGCCGATTTCAAAAATTCTTTCACCATTGGAAAGCTACCATGAGTAACATAGGCTGCTTTTTTATCCAACTGCGCAAAGGAGGGTAAGTTTTTTTTTAAAGCTCCGCGTGCGAAGCTGCTGATTGGTCAGCTAGTATATTATAAGTATGCAAAAAACTATATATGTATTCTATCAGTTATCTGGTTCCCATTGTACAAGCTCTGCTTAGTTTGGGGCTAGATAGCGATGTGTGAAATGTCCGGCAATATTTATTTTATTTATTTATTTCAGTATGAATTATTTTCATTCAGTATTCTGTAGCACTCGTCGTACCTACTGCAGACGCATTGCCTGTCACTGAATGTTTTTTTTTACACTTCGAAGACGTTCGTATTGAAATCCTCCAGAAAAACCTGCGAAGGGAGCTCTCTCATCATGTCTTGTGAAATCTTTTGCTTCACTTACTCGTAATACATGCATTGAATTGCATCAACACATCATCATGTTTGGTTTCCTTGTCTGGTTTAGATTTTTGACGGAAATGATTCGGTTTTATCTACACAAGTGCAGGAAGGCAGAAGTAAACAGATAGTTCTGTGAAAGCAAATGAAAGGGCGTTGCAGTTGTTTATAAACACAGCGTGCGCCGCGATTGAAATAGATATTTTAGATTGTGATGTAACAGTAAAGATAAGATAAGCAGATAAAGATATAAAACAGAGAAGTTACACTACCTTTACTGGTGGTAGAGCTTTTGTGAACGGGCTCGAGGAAGTGGACACCACCGCCTTACCTTTATCTGCCGCCAAATAGCAGTACTTGTGCTGCTTTGTTCCGGTTAGATGGTAATGGTATGTTCCTGTAATTACTGGCATACTAGCTAAGTCCTATAGTATGGCAACGTATCCACATAGAAATCAAGACAACATAAATACCTTGTGTTGAATTCTATGTGGATATCCATGGGCTGCAGTAGCCACTTAACATCTGGTGGACTGCATGCTCGTTTGCCATATAAGTAGCATAAAAAAAACTACCTACATGGTGATTTGTTAAAGATTAAGGTTTGAACTTACATTAGTGTACTGACGTTTTTCTATATACATACATACCTACATACTGTCATGCCTTTATTCTGGAGGGGAAAAAGTGTTTTTCATTCTTTTGTAAATATTTTAAGGGGAAAGGAAAGGGTAGTTTTTTTTTAAATTATTGGCGAGCGTTTGACCACGATCTCCCTTGATGGTACGCGATGATGCAGTCTACGATGGTACACGCTTGCCTAGAAGAAACCTATTCACTCGCGACTTGAATACCCCTGGGTTGTAGCTATCAGGAAACACAGACTCTGGCAAGGCGGACTCTGGCGTTCCACTCCTTGGCGGTGTGCATAATAAAGCTGGAAGAGTACCGCATGATGATGTTTGGAGACTTCTCTTTGATGAGTAAGAAAAAAATATATGTTTTACCTTTTATCTTTAAATGTATCGGTTTTGACTAGGTCGTGTATCCATCTCTCTTAGGGATTATTTTTAAAAGTTCTGTTCTCTACAAATATAAGTCCTAGTTTACTATGACCAGATTATATAGTAGTATTGATATCCATTTAGCAGTGGCAAATGATAGTCTCCACTCAAGTGTAGTTGGATAGAGCTGACTAATGGTTCGAGCCGAACCTATCATCCATCTAGTAGGTAGTGTGTACAGATCGTCTATTTATACGGCGTTCTTTGTATTGTATAACATAAGTACGGTCAATTTTATTACATTAATAGATTAAATGCTGCGACAATTATCAACTGTAAACTACCTATCACTGTAACAGAAGCCTGTCTGTGGGTGTGGAGGACGATTTGTTCAACTTTGTTCACTTGAGTGAAAACAAAGTGCAATTTTGGTGTCCTCATATCACCTATATAGGATTACTCTTGTGGACTTTAGTCACCTTTATACAATAATGATACAAACTTTCATAACATCATAACAAAGCCAATTTTATATACTACGTGTTTTGTTAAGTTAAGTTATGTCACGTCATTAAATGAAAACACAGATAGGACTAAGGACTAGTACTGTTGTAAAACAGTTTTTTTTAATTCAATACCATAGAAAATTTTGAATTTTCATACAGCCTTAGAAGTCCTAAAATATCAATGAAACAGCCTGTATAAAATATATAAACAAATCATATTCATTCATGACGACTGACTAAGCGGCATCGTCGCAAACGCGCCGCTGACTTACGTTAAAAATTGTTTATTGTAAATGTATCGATTACTGGACAAATATTCAAGCTACCGGTATTAAACCCACCTCTAAAATCAGTTAATACTGTTCCAGATGTGTTTTAAATTAATATCGTACATGGCAAAACAGGTTGTATAGGTAGGACTATAATATTCGATCATTGGTTACTATTCTACTGTCAAAAGGCATTTGGCAGTATATTTTAACTGGTCATAGGTAATGTATAATGGGGTCTTTCCTCGTTAACTACCATGATCAATCTGATTAAATAAAACTATTTTGATCAAATTATTTAATAGTTTTAGAAATAATTTAGATCGTGCGTGTGTGCGGTTTGAATAGCTGTTACTTGATCACGGCGTGACGTCTATACCAACTAGAATAAAATGTAGATTATAAAAGTTAGCGACCCAACCTGGTGTCGGAGATTTAAGGCCGTTCAAAGCCTCCTAATTATGGGTAATTATATGTAAATGCTAACACATCATTCGCTGCTTTTAGTCTTGGTACCACGCGACATCTGACATACCTACTCGCACCTTGAAGTATAAGGAAGATTTCTCTTGACAATCAAATTCGGCCATCCAATAAAAATATATTGTATTATCTAAAGGACTGCCAATGACGGTCGGCTACAAAGTGGACCGTATAACATAACGGGCCCAGTGAATCATCCCTGTCGCGGCGAAGCGGTTTATCATGCAATGGCAGCCAAGTGCATTGTCTCGGCACGAGCGAAAACGCCTTATCAATCTTTGCGCTCTAGTTTTTCAACAGGGTATTTATAATTAAAAACAAGATTGTGGCCCTGTTAGTTGTATTTTGGAGATTATAGTTTACTTTGAAACAGTTGTTTGTAGGAAAGTCAATCGACCAAATAATTTATTTCCTACTAACTGACCAAACCGCAGCTTCGCACGCATAGTATTTTATTAAAAACATTACCATTCTTCTCCACAGTTGGGTAAAAAGTAGCCTGTGTCACCCGGGAATAGTGTAGCTTCCCAACAGTGAAAGATTTTTTTAAATCGGTCCTGTAGTTTCGGAGCCTATTCAATACAAACAAACAAACAAATCTTTCCTCTTTATAATATTATTTTTGTAGATATTGATAATATGTATGTTCTTTAATATTGTAGAACATCCTTTTGTTGTAACATCAATAGTTTCCGCAGCGCATGCGACGAAAGACGTTTTGGGGCACTTTATTACACCTTGGGTTACGTTACTTATGTTTTAGTAAGGATTCCTAATATTTTCTAGCAATAAATATAGCCTATGTCACTCAAGGTGAATGTAGCTTTCCAATGGTGAAAGAGTTTTTGAAATCGGCACAGTAGTTTTCGAGTTTATTCATTACAAACATACACACAAAAATACAAATCTTTCCTTTTTATAATATTAGTAGGTATAGATTAAATCTATGTGCCAAATTTCATCGTAAAAGATACATAAACGATATATTACATGGAGCATATTACATCAGGATGTTTGATTCATCTGAGTTTATTCTCATCGGTTCATCTGTTGATAGATGTCGCGCGTGGCACTGACAGGTTGGCTACTCCATCTGGTGGAGCCGCGATCATATGGTACCGCAAGCATGTGGTAGATATGCGTGCCGTGATGCTGACAAGTACCCTTATTGTGGAGGATTCCTATAAAATATAATACTTGACATGGCGCAGGGCATAGGCATGATGATAATACGACTTCTCTTCAGCACCTTGGTGCGAAGCAAATTAGAGTCCTGCTCCTGTGTATGGAATCCACACGAGGTTACGTACGCTCTCTGTTTGGAAAAAGTACAAAAGGCATTTCTTAGGTACCTTTATAAGCGAATTCCAGGGTATTACCCTTTCATGTACCCAACTCAATTCCTCTTAGGATACTTTGGTTATAATTCCCTCAAAACTAGGAGAGCGTGTGAGCAGATGACCACTGTTTGCAAAATATTTCGCAACAAAACTGATGCACCTGATCTGCTTAACGAGCTACTTCGCTTTTATGTCCCAAATCAATATATCCGGTGCAGAAGACACAGGCTTCATGCCGTAACCCCGAGCCGTAGGTACTGTATCCCGTGCTAACTCCCCGCTGCCTCGCACACTCACCGCCCTCAACAAACTCCTAGATGCCAACCCTGAATGCGATGTGTTTGCTGACGAATGGAAGGAATTGATGCTGGTATGTCTGAGGTATTGTGAGATTGATGTATGAAAGGTCTTTAATTTAACAATTAAATTTATGATTTATGTGTGTGATTTAATGAATTTATTTATATTAATGTGTATTATTTTAATTTAGTTTTATTGTTAATTTGTATACTGTGTAGATTCTTATTTGTAATTTAGATATTAATTTGACAATGGTTTATGTAATTAATGTTTTAATTATTTTTATATTAATTAGTGTAGTTGGTTAATCCGTTCTAATTAAATAAATAAATGACCGACCTAGAAAAGTTATTTACGGAAGAACAGTGTAAAACTACAAATTGGTCCGATCGTGTTTCTACTCTCTACGCTAAACTATATCTTGCGTTTTCTATGTAAAATTATGAGACGGGCTCTAACTCTAAAATTGAAAGAATTCTATCATCTTAGCTAGACTTTTTATTTTATTTATTAGGTCTACCAACGATTGTAACAATATTTCATGCTTAACTAAAGATTTATTTAAGTAGGTACTAATTGCAAAACCAATTATAAATAAATAATAAATATTTCTGGACATTTTACACAGCGCTATCTAGCCCCAAACTAAGCAGAGCTTGTACTTTGGGAACCAGATAACTGATAAAATACTTATATACATTTTTTTTTTGGTAAATACATACTTATAATATATAGAGAAACAACCAGACCCGGAACAAATATCTGTAGATCATGCAAACATTTGTTCCGCGGCGGGAATAGAACCCGCTACCTCCTGCGTCTCAGCCGGCTATTCGCCAACTGCACCACGGAGGTTGTCGAAAATATAATTATAGGTAAACACCGCCATGCACTAAAAATATGTAGTAACAATAACAAAGTAACACTAGTAAATGACAAATAATGGAATTAGTACAAGAAAACACAAAAATATAAAAATACACACTACTGATAGCAATAAATCCACATGACTATTCTAAGTATATTTAATAAAACCAATTTAAAGTCCTTCGTTGAATAGATTTTATTTATTTATTCAATAAAGCACTTCACTTAGCTTTCTAACGATCTATATTTATCTATTAGTTTGGCAAGTTCTTAGATAAGAGCTGCCGGAATTTGAATTTTTTTCTGAGTACAGTAATTAATAAAGCCTTTGCTAATCCTGGGAATGGGAGAGTTGGAGCCGAGAACAGTGGTAAGACGTGGTGGTGCAAGGGGGAGGATTGGTTTACGAGGGATTCTGCGAGGGACTCTAAAACGTATTTTTTCCAACAACCGATGACAATTAAATTAAATTAGAATTAGACTTATTAGAATACCTATTAATTTTTGAAATAGAGTTATGATATTTATTCTTGATTTTATATGCATCGTATCGCCTATAAAACAGTTCATTCTTTAAGCCTTACTACTTCGCTGCTTAAAATACTCGATTTGATTTATCATTGGGTTTCATCTATCTTTAGCAAGCACATTCCTCCAAATGTTTCCATCGGCTAATTACCGCAACCAATATTCTCCACACTCGTACGGTTCACATTCATCTCCAGTGATCCCTGAAAAGTGTTCCGCAGCTGAAACGGCCGCGCATGCGCTGATCGCGCGACTCGCGGGAGGGTGCCCAACGCATCGACTTACATTATAAACCAGGGTGCTTGCTCGCGCGCGTCAGTCAGCTGACGGCATCTGCACCGTACGCACGCCTCTCGATTCTAACTCATAGCCCGCGCGGTGTGCATTTGTGAATTTTTTTATTTTCGAAGAAAAGTTTGAAAGAAAATGGCCACCTACGCCCAGTTCAAGCACGTCGAGCTCTACAAGATCGGCCACGGAAAGAACAGGTGAGTGGATGCTGCGGCTTGGGAAAGGTCAAGGGTTGCGCACATTTCAGGATTGTTTTTTTTTTTCTAGAATGAAAGATGAAAATTTAACTATTTATTCGATTATAATTTTTTACATACATAAGCTAGCAGAATGTAGAAGCAGTAAGGAATATATTTATCACATTTTTTATTGAGAAAATCGTGATTATCTAAATTAGAGCAGATGCTCCTAAAAATATTTTAATGGCCAGTTTTCATTAATTAAACAACTTAGTTTTCCTTAATCCCCACAAACATATAGCGGTATTTCTTATTTATTATTATTTCAGTGCGGATGTTTTTAAATGGCGTTTGATTGCGCAGCTTCCGCATCATCATAATAAAAGCATGTGCTCGTTTTTAAATACTTTCCTCTCTTTATTTAGTATAAAAGAGTAATAAAACATTGTTTTAAAAAATATATATAATTTGAGAAGAAGTCCTGAAAAAAATAATCCTTTACACATATAAAATCAAAAGTAAAAAAGAATTTTGAATTGTATTTGCCTCATTCTGGTTTTTTCATTAAAATAATTGTAGTTAACTTTTTAGTTTTGGTCGTTGAACCTAATATCTCAACTGGTCATCGGGGTAGTTTCAGCGAGGTACGTTGAACTCTTGCTCTACGTTAGAGCTAACGACACGCGGCATGTAGCGCTACGAAAGTTAAAATCGGTTGAGGTTTTTATAGATTTTTCTCGCAAAAAGGCAAAAAAAAATCTATTTCAGTTTTCAGCATGGTGCGATGAACTTGCACTAAGCTTGAGCGCGCTTGGTTCTGTGAAAAAAAATATCGGATTTGTTACAAATTTTATGTATTACTAGCTTTCGGCCGCGGCTTCGCACGCGTAGTTTGTTAATAAAACATAGTCTATGTGTTAATCCATTTCATTATCTATCTACGTAACACATTTCATCGAAATCTGTATAGCCGTTACGACGTGATAGAGTAACAAACAAACATCCAATTTTTCACATTTATAATATTAGTGTGATTTTCTTGTAACTTTTTTTATTAATCTTGTATAACTAACATGTAGCTTATTCCTATACGTTTTGATAGCGCATTTTATAACTATTTTTGAACAATCTTTTCCTTCTATCATAAATAAAATGTTAATATAAAATGTATTAAAAATATATTTAATATTACTATCATGTAATTTCCTTTATCTCGAGCAAGACGTAATCTGAAATTGAACACCAATAAAAAGTAAAAGTCAAGAATCATTACGTCATAAAAGTCAAGGATCAAGAAGTATTATAACTATCATAAGCAATATTAAAATTTTAATGGGCTTGCTAATATATTTATTACATTTTTATAGTAGGAGGAAGGAACAGCCACATAAATCATTTATAAAATTAAGGAGACTGTATATAATAACAGTAACAATATAAACTAGTCATTGTCCTGTTACATACATATAGTAATATTAAAATATGCGTCATGGGTATTTTATTCAGCTACCGCACATACCTACATTGTCCTACAGTGCATAATATTTTATTAATAAATACTTATGTCGTGATTTTGATTATTTTACTGTAAAATGTTCTTTCTCGTAATGGCAACAAGACAGTTTAAGCCTTGTTTTTTAAATTGGCAACACCGCGCGTGTGTGATTGGGATTGGAAAAAATTTATATAATTATATTGAGCAAGTGGAAGAGACTAACATGAAAATATATATTTTTTTACTGACGCATGATGTAGTCTAAAAATATTATTCTTTCTCTAAACATGTTTAAACATGTATTTTATTGGTTTCAAATATAGCTACGTTTGTAAGCAGGTGTTGAGAGTAGTTTTGTTTGAAAAAAAGTTATTTATTTATTTAAAGGGTTTAGAATCTATTGTTAGTAAGTACTACTATGAATGAATGAATTATTTATTCGCAGAAAAACAGTAGTACAGTAGGGCGTACAGTAGTTGCTGTTAGAATATTTGTCGTTCCAATAATTCAGCTAATATTAAGAATAATAATAAAAAAATATGATTCAGGTATCACATGTCAAAAACCTCTTTATCTTCTTTCATCATCATCATCATCATATCAGCCGTAGGACGTCCACTGCTGGACAAAGGCCTCCCTCATTGATCTCCAGGAACTGCGGTTGGAAGCGGCCTGCATCCAACGCCGACCTGCGGTTCTTACCAAGTCGTCTGCCCATCTTGTGGGTGACGTGTGGTGGTTATCTTCTTTACGTAGTATAAAATGAAGTCGCTTACGCTGTCTGTTCTCTTAGATCTTTTAAACTACTCAACGGATTTTAATTTAGTTTTCAGCAATAGATAGAGTGATTCAAGAGGAAAGTTTATATGTATAACACATACATAGTAACTGCGAAAGTAACTGTTGGTTTGTTACCTTTTCTTAACTAAACGGCTGAACGGATCGTAATGAATTTTGGCAAGGAGATAGTTTATATCCTGGGGAAGGACATAGGCTACTTTTTACCTGAGTGCGCAAAAGGAGGGTGATGTTTTTATTGAAATACCATGCATGCGAAGTCGCGAGCGGGTCAGCTAGTTAAGTAATAAAATAGAAAATTATGTCAGTTAAAAAGTGTCAAACTGTATATGTCAAACTCAGATGTAATTATCGATTTCACTGTTTATTATGGCGATTATTTAGTAATTTATTTCTAAAACCTCATTATCTGCATAGAATCACTTCAATGAAATGTTTGACGACCTCCGTGGCGCGGTGGGCGAACAGCCGGCTGAGACGCAGGAGGTAGCGGGTTCGATTCCCGCCGCGGATCAAATGTTTGCATGATCTACAGATATTTGTTGCGGGTCTTGTTGTTTCTCTATATATACATTATAAGTATGTATTTACAAAAAAAAGTATATAAGTATTCCATCAGTTCAGTTATCTGGTTCTCATAGTACAAGCTCTGCTTAGTTTGGGGCTAGATAGCGCTGTGTGAAATGTCCAGCAATAAAAAAAAGAACTTATCTGACGTTTTTACTAGTTGACTAACCTATGGCTGTGCACTCGTGGTTTGTCAACAAAAACATTACCCTCCTTCTGCGCAGTCAGGTTAAAAGTAGCCTGTCTCAAGCCCGATCATACATGGTTATGTATCTATATACCGAATTTCATCGAAATCACTGACAGACAGAGAAACATAGTTACTTACAAATTTATATTTTTAGTAAGGATAAGTTTTTTGTTAAAAAATTACTTTTTCAAAACAAGCTTTTATAAGATTCATAATCGGAACCACAAGCAGATTCAAATGAGCCCAAACACTAGTAGCCTACTATAATCCATTCAGAAGTTCCGTTGTCTAGCATCTGTCTCCATCATAAGACCACCTCCATAGTTCCATATCATT
The DNA here is from genome assembly GCA_918857605.2 of Philereme vetulata. Classification (NCBI taxonomy): domain Eukaryota; kingdom Metazoa; phylum Arthropoda; class Insecta; order Lepidoptera; family Geometridae; genus Philereme; species Philereme vetulata. The sequence continues at coordinate 7,569,080 of OU975423.1, forward strand.
GCATTGTCACCGAAGTTACATTATGTATTCCCAATTTCAGCTCAATCTGTTGAGGGGAACGGGTTTAAAGTTCAGTTGCAAGATTCCACCCGGACGAACATACATACATTGCAAGTTAATAAAAAGCTTGTAAAAAATGAAAAATGAGAGAGGGCAAAGTTCTGTAGCCTGCTTGTTTTGGAAAGAAGAAAAAGTATTTTCTGTTTTTTTAAGGGAATTTCACTAACTATGTTTTATTCTGCAGTTAGATTACAAATACCTACTGATGTTATCGCACGCAATGTTTGCGGATATATACAGGAAATTGATAATTTTTGTCGTCACTGCTACGATATTTATTTTATTATTTACATTGTCGTATGCATTAATACAGACAATAGAGTGTAAACTGGGCAATTAAAGTTAAGGTTAGTTGGAAAAATCTGCAACAAGGTTGAAATTTGATACCCATACACGCATTACAGAATGTCAATATTTAATCGAGCGAAGCGAGATCTTTAAGGGCGCACTATACCTGGGGAGACGATAAATCGCTTATTTTGAAACAATGTTTTGTTCAACAAATTTTGTGATTTCAATTTGTAATTCATATATGTTATAGTTAAGCATACGTGCTAGAGCGCCTGTGTTGTGAAAACACGATTCCGTAAAATTTTCTCGATAAAAAAAAATCCAAATATGACTCTAAATTTATCTTAAAACCGTTCTTATGAGATGAATACTACAATTTAGATCTTGAATCTTTGTACAGTAATTCTACATAACATGAATAAGGGCACCTGTGTTTTAAATTTTCAAAATAACTTTTGATTTTATCATAGAATGAAAATATCTACGTTTTGCACTAATGAAACCATTCGCTCCGGACGCCGGCGTTTCGCGATTCAGTCTGGCCTGGGCTTTCAGACGGGGTACCCGTGACACTTGTCGCTCCAAACGAACACGTAATTCTAAGGTAGAATTTATATTTAGTTGGTTTTTGTAAAGACGCAGTAATGAGAAATAAACACAACAAGTTAATGAAGTGACTGAATGATAAAAAAAACCGGCAAACATATGAACCACGACGAGATAGGACGTGCAGCGGCGCGCGGAGAAGCGGGGGTGAAATTCGAGTTTGGGCTGAGGTATAGTCAACTCTTAATGGCGAGATCTTATATCCGTCGGTAACCAGCTACGACTCGTTTCTCCTTGTAAACCTGTCATAAGTTTGACACTAGTTTGACACTTTTTCAAGGAGATACGAAGGTAGTCGGTTACCGACGGATATAGGAACCCGCCATAAATCAGCTTGGGCAAATAGGCGTTGTATGTATGTATGTATGTTTGTTTGTCCAAGGATAACTTTCCAAGCGTTGATCCGATCTTCGTAAAATTTTTACATAGGTAGGTAGTAATGGCACCATTTTGGTGTGACTAAATAAGCTATAAATATTGGGGGGTTGTTTAGATATTGGGGTTGAAGAGAGGTAAAAAAAATGAAAATGAGACTATTATGTCAAATCGGACGTCAAATGAAAGGAATTCATTAGAAAATTTAGACTCGGTTTCTATTTTAAGTAAAGTTATTGTAGTTTTTGAGTTATTATTATTAGCCATAATATAAACGAAATTTTGACAAAATTCACAGGGTACACCAGTGATCCCACAGTGCTGTAATTTGGTATGCGTGTAGCATAAGTATCACAAATATAGGCATAAGTCTGAAATCCAGAATAACTGCAGTTTGTACCCTAAAATAGAGTAACCAATATACATGAACTCCCGTTACCTGTAATTTGAATGAAACTGTAGTTCAAGTAAGTTGGTTATATATTTCGTGGCACAATTTTGATAGTCAAAGATTACGAATAATATTTTTTTTTTGTGTTTACGGTAGACTCGCGAGATCTCAGTTCGGGGCGAACCACTAGTTATCCTCGTCGATGTTTGCCGTGCAAATGAAAATTGACTCTAGGGTACTAAACCAGATTCATTGCTTACCGTGTTCATGTAAATCATGTCATTCGTACATTACGCTAGAAGGCGTGTGGTTGCCAAAATTTTATAACAATAACGAAATAGTTGCAGTGATAAAATGTGTTTTAAACTGAGCATGCGATAAACCTCACGCGAGGTTAGGCCTGGCCTTATTGCCTACTTAACATATTCGTGTTTAGTACATACGGCTTTCGAGTAAGCAAATACAATTTAGGATATTCGTAATGGGTTTACTTTTTGATATAGAGATTTCGCAATATAGAGATTTTCGAAGCTAGCCATTGTTCAGTTGTTTTTAGAATGTATCGGAAGTTTGAAATTCCTATAAGAAATAATAGTTAGATCAAATTTAGTCTATTTAATATAATATCTAAAAAAAATATTAAGCAAAGGGAAATAATGAAATTAACATGTAGGTGTTTTTTTATATTATATTATAAGCTTGCGTTTGACCACGATCTCGCCTGATGGTAAGCGATGATGCAGTCTACGATGGTACACGCTTGCCTAGAAGAAACCTATACTCTCGCGACTTAAAGATACCCAGGTTGTAGCTATCTGGAAACACAGACTCTGGCAAGGCATTCCACTCTTTGGCGGTGCGCATAATAAAGGTCGAAGAGAACCGCTTTGTGCGAATGGGAGGTATTTCTACCATATAGCGGTGGCGCACCGCAGAGCGTTTGGTTGTCCGTTGATAGAATGGAGATGGTGGGATTAGGTTGAAAATTTCCGCCGCACACTCCCCGAAATGTACTCGATATAAAACCGAAAGGCTAGCAACCTTTCGTCGATGCTCCAGGCTGAGGAGCCTTGCATCAACTAGCTCATCGTTGCCTATGAGTTTCTTGGCTCTTCTCTCAATTGATTCCAGAGCTTCAAGTTGGTACTTCGCTGATCCGCAACATTTGCAACAAAATGAGTATTTACAGGTTGAAATGGTTTCGGTTTCGTGTCCCCACTGCTTGGTTCCAGTAGTGATGCCAAGAGGGTTTTTCAAGAAAATATGTTGATCAGTTTTGAGAGTTGAAACCTAAAACTAAAACATATTCTAGAAGTTATTCAAGCGTTAATCTAGACTCAAGCGGATATGGTTTCTCATGAAATAACTGCCACAAATGAATACTTACGACTTCGTTACATAGTTATCTCCTAAAACAGAAAGGTGACAATATAGACATTAAATAAATACCCTCCATTACCAACAATTACATTCCTAGCCAGCCGACCTAATGAGTATTTTATGGTTGTATATTTCTAGATGATTCATTCACGCGGGGGTGTTCCGTTGTGCCCCCATGGGCTGGTCTGTGGGGTCTCGCGTGCCAACTGCCTCATTTGCATGCCCAAAGGAAGCGTGTGATTATTCGCAGACGACGCACTCGCGACGCCTTACCTTGTCTAGGCCACTTTTACATAGGACGCGTAATTGTCGGTGCTTTACTACGCATGATGCCACGAATTAAAAAAAATACCCCATACTTACTAATTCGCCGTCATGTGATAAATTATAATCCTGTCCATACAAAGCTTGACTGGAAGAGATCGCTTTTAGCAATAAGACCAACCATTGTACTAAAACTATTTGTAAAATTGTGTTCTGTATTTTACTTTGGTGTAAAATAAAGAGTTATCTTATCTTATTAAACGGGTATTCATCGCATTTTTTATTATCCCGACGAGGTTATGAGTCTGCCCGCGACCACGGCTGTTGCAAGGTAGTTCAAATGTCGGGATAATAAATAAATAGCTAAATACGCGATAAATACCTGTTCAATATTAGTCATTATATACAGTGTTCGCGTAAGTTTGAAAATATTAATATATAGGTATACTACATTACGTCAAAAAACTTTTATTGCCCTTTTCATGCCAAGCAAAAGTCCCCAATCCATCGGCCTTTGATTTTTTTACAAAACTCTGGAAGACGTCTAGTTCTTTTTTCTTCTCTAGAAAGGTTTATCGACTAGAGTAAAATTGCATATAGAGTAGTAGAGAGTAGAAACATTTGTACGGTCTAGTGTAAAAAAAAATCTACTCACTACTCTAAAATTGTCATTTTGCTCTATTTTTTTCGTATACAGAATCTTTTTTTAGAGCGGCCATGGTAGCCTAGCCGCCCCTTTAGCTAGTCTAGTCGCTAGTCAGGTCATCCCTTTAACACGTGAGGTACTACGTACTGTACGTGTGAAAGGGATGCCCTGATTAGCGATAGCGACGCAAGAGCAATTTGGCTTAGGTAATAAGGGGGCCGGTCTCATACCATTTTTGTTTGAAGTCTACTATCTTAAGAATACATCTTTTGATCTAGGTCCTCAAGTATTATTTTAATCACAAAGTTTATTTTAAAAAACGCTATGTAAATGCGGTATATGAATGCAAAAACTAAGCTCTATCTTGAAATAATCTACGCTAACTTAGCCACTGTGCGCGCTCGTGCCGGTAAGCGCCGGTAAACGGCGGAAGTTTACGTGCCCGTACTAGGCATACATTATTTGGCTTTGTGACCTTGGGACAACCCTATTTAAACCCCGACTCCCCAGTGGGACCTGCCATCCTTGGAAGGGTCTTAAATCGTCCGTAAATATAAGACGTTTCGAATCTATTTTGATAGTAAAATTTATAGGAATTGCAGGATTTGATGACATGCTTGGGAATATTCCCAGAATAATCACTTTGAGATACACAACCAATAAGAACGGAAGTTCAAACTGATGGAAATGTCTTGTATATTTTGCTGTGGTAGAGTCGATCGTGTTAACCAAAGTGGTGTAGGTCCCTATTTAATTATTCGTCACGTTTTTCTTCATACTTTACGAGGATGTATCAAACTATGCATCTTGCTTTAGACAAAAGGTAGGAAGACAAATAAAGCACGTCTAGCTTCATCATCATCATCATCCACAGCCTGACTTCACCCATTGTTGTGTATAGGCCTCCCCAAGTTTGTACCATCCATCACGATCCTGCGCTAGTCTCACCCACTGACAGACCGCGACCTTTATGATGTCGTCCACCCATCTCGCTGCCTGTCGTCCTACCCTTCTATACACGCTCCTCGGCCACCATTCAGTCACTGTCCTGCTCCATCTGTCATCACCACGTCTAGCCAAGTGTCCCGCCCAAGACCATACGTCTAGCTTAGTACATAAGAATAAGAATATTTTTTTTGTATATTTGATCTACAGATATTTATTGCGGTTCTGGATGTTTTTGTATAATATATTATAAGTATGTTTTTACAAAAGAAAGTATGTAAGTATTATTTCAGTTATCTGGTTCGCATGGTACAAGCTCTGCTTAGTTTGGGGCTAGATATGAAATGTGTGAAATGTCCAGCAATATTTATTTATTGTCATTCAACTAGTTCGAATGTAGAAACATTGTACATAAACATTTTATTTAATAAAACAAAATACCTGAGAACTTGGCGTCTTGAAATGTATGTTTATCCATAGTACTTTTCAAACTTTGGCGATGGCTCTCAGCGTCCTGGAACCCGGTGATTGCTAGGTGCGCGCGTTGTGATCGGTTGACTCAGTGAGTAGATACGGTTACTGTAGTGTGTCGTAATATGAACGAGGACATTTCTAATTCTGTAAACCAAGGGAGGGTAGTTGCTGCAGCTACCCACACTTCTTGACGGCAGCTCCAAGTACTTCAATGAACCTGTGACCACGACTGTTGCAACACAGCCACTGTTGCATCGGGATAACAATTAAAAAGGCACATACGCGATAAATACGCGTTTTAATCAATCCTACTAATATTATAAACGCGAAAGTTTGTATGTATGGATGTCTGTTACTCTTTCACGCCGGAACGGCTGAACCGATTGTGATGAAATTTGGTATGTACGTAGATCATAACCTGGATTAACACATAGGCTACTTTTTATTAGCAAACCACGCGTGCGAAGCCGCTGGCAACAGCTAGTAATTATATATTTATCCAATCAATAAACGCGAAAGTTTGTATGTATGGATGTCTGTTACTCTTTCACGCCGGAACGGCTGAACCGATTGTGATGAAATTTGGTATGTACGTAGATCATAACCTGGATTAACACATAGGCTACTTTTTATTAGCAAACCACGCGTGCGAAGCCGCTGGCAACAGCTAGTAATTATATATTTATCCAATCAAACATTTCCAATTACATGTCGTTTGTTCAGTCATACATAACATAACATAACCTAATAAGGTTGCCTGGAAGAGATCGCTTTTAGCGATAAGGTCGCCCATTGTACACACGGCTACACATCAAGCTATACATTTCCAGTATAAGCTGACTTTAATTGTGTATTCTCTTTTGTTTGTTTTATTTTTAATGGTGTGCAATAAAGAAATTATCTATCTATCATATGAATCATAACATAACCTATTTTGTGATTGTGACGCCCTCCCTTAGCAACTAGTTGTCTCTGTCTATATTATTTACTGTAAATTGTGGCGTGATTTAAAATCTACGGAAGTAACTTCAGGACTAATGAGGATTTAAGGCTTGTCTGAAGTACTGCTCTCGTTCTTAAGTTTCCACCTCGTAAATTTCAATCTATTGCTCTTGAATAAATCAGGCATAATGGGGTGGGAATGGCCTAAGTATCTGTTCGCTTCGTGTCTATTCGTTGAATTGAAATACTTCCATTGCTATAGTTTATGGCATAAGAAGAACTAGGAACTAATAAACTATTATTAACAAAAACATTATTTTTCAAAATTTTGCCTGCACTTTATGTAAGCCAAGTCTCAGTTGACTGTAATCGGTGAGACCATCAAAAATCGGAGGCTTGGCAAAAACACGATTGCTTTATTATAAAAATAACGCAATTCTATTGAAAACAGAAAACATGGTTTTTATAGTAGACAATATTGGGTACTCGACGAATTCGAGATTCATACAATTTTGTTTTAAAACACTCATGAAGACAATTTTGTTGAAAATAAATTGACCAACCGCGAATGCAACTGACACTCATAGCACAGGATCAGCTTAGTTTAACGCGCCGGCGAACACTGAGCGCAACTTCAATTCGGCGACGTCAAAAACTTCGGCCTGAATATCGCTATCCCTGTTTAGTGACGAAGTTTAGCCACGCAGAGCGACAGTGATAGCAATAGAACGATTCTAAATTTGATTAGATTTTGACCGTGTTCCGTAATACCAAAAATGATGACTGAAAACTTATTGTATTTTTCTCATTGTGTTGTTATTCTGTAACTAGACGATATAATCTATGTTCCCATGACTAGGATACGTAAGATGTTGTTGTTTTTAATACGAAACAATTAGGTTGAAAACAGGTCTTTTATGACGTAAAAACATGCAGAATGCGATACGCTTTTATTTCATTTTAGGTAAGTATTTTGATCTAATATATGATTGGGAACCTGGATAAATACTATTAAAATTAAAATAATACCTTATTAAGGTAGAAATATGCTCCAATTAGAAATAATCTTGGTAGTACGTGTTGTATGGGCGAATGTCCCTCCGGTGCCCCCTTAAGCAGCCAGAGAATACTTAGTCATAATTACATTTAAATTATTTTACCACCTACCTACTACCAATGACAGGAAAGTCATTGTAATCAATGTTATATGTATGTAACCAGGTTGTTTGAAGAAAGATATACTCGTATTATTATAATTATTACTCGTGAAGAAAAAAATACTCTCAAAATGACAAGACCTCCTTATTTTGGGACAAGGGTGATTGTACGACAATGTTGTCTCTATCTTAGCCTATTTTATGACTACTGTAGGGTATATTTAATGAGGCTGTTTTATGTACTTAATCAGTTTGACGATGATGAGACGATTTACAGTAACTCGCTCCTAGCTAAGTCGTTCCTAATAGATTAAAAAAATAATATTAAAAATTATTTATTTACAGCAGTCACACATGACATGATACATCTTAAATTCTGATCTTATTTGCTAGGTAACCTAATGTAGTGTACAATGCTGACAAGTTATTTACACATTTTATTATGTTGGATCACTAGGCCAAGCCTGTATCGTGAGGACCAAGCTAAACAATTTACAAGATTACACGGACTGAAGTTTTAATGCTTTAAATAAGAAATTACAAAACAGCCTGATTAAGTCCTTAGTTATATTATTTTAAGTTATAAATATGGTGTACATAAAAATGATATTAAGATAATAATATGTATTTATTTAAAATATAATATACTGATAGATAAAAATAAAAAGATAAACTAAAATCACTTGGGTTATCGTTTAACAGAATCCTTTTCATCCCTTCTACTCCGTCCTACCTCAAAGAACGCTTTGACTTTCTTCACCTTTCCAACTCTCGATCCTTACGTTCCTCTGAAACCCTTCAATTAAAAACTCCCCATTATACCTCAGTATTTTATAGTACCTCTTTTACTCTGCAGGCTACCAGACTCTGGAATGCCCTAACTGTCTCAATTCGTCATGCAAAATCTCTCCCTATCTTTAAAAACATGGTCAGACAACACTTTCTGTCATCCATCGCTCACTAGGCCATTTATTTATTTATACATTTTTATAATTTATGTATGTAGGTATGTATCTTAATATTAATAATTATTTTATTTTATATTAACTATATTTTTTATAAATTGTAATATGTATATGCTTGTTTTTTTTTAACCTGTTTCTAAAAAAAAATCTATGCCGCCGTCCTTATTTGTTCATATAGATTCTGTCCATCCAAAGGTTGCCTGGAAGAGATCGCTTTTACCGATAAGGCCGTCCATTGTACCTATGATTTAAAATTGTATTTTCTTTTATATGTTTGTATTTAAAGGTGTGCAATAAAGAAATTATCTAATCTAATCTACTTGAGCGCCATTGAATTATTTACCAGTTTACAACTGATCGGTTCCGTGCTTCGGTGAGCACGTTAGGATGTCTGTCCTGGCTTTTACAGTTCCTAGGCTATGTTGAAGGCCTTCGGACGATCTAAAAACTTTATCTACAGCTTAAGTGAACTTTTACAGCAATAAAGTATGTAAACTACGTATGATTGCTACAAAAGTCGTTGCTATGATGTTGTCAACACGCGTTGTGTAGATGTGTTAAGTCGATAGCGCGTTTGTCTCGCCCTGACGATGTAAAACACGATGAATGAAAATATGAACTGAAAAAGAAAATGGTGAAACGTTATTTTTCAACGGTATTTCGCCTACGACCTGGTCAAAGGACGTTCTCAATAAAGCCACCAACAATACAGTATTCAGTTCAATTCAATATTTATTCATTCAAATCGCAAGAATCAGTTTGTAACGTAAATTTTACAGCCTGTTCCTCCGCGACCAAGCCAGGAAAGAATCAAACAAGAATCAAGGGGGGTTATTCTTGGAAACAGAAAAGGAAGGCCATAATTTTAATGTTGTCAAATCTCAATTCAATTTAACTTGCGCTAACATAATTTCCCCATTATTGATTATAATTAAAAATAACAAGAGTGAAAAGAAGCATTAGAGTTTGGCTACTTGTAGCGATATGCTACATTAGTGGAAACACTGACAAAGTGCTGGTTTTCTATGCTTATCTTTTGTTTTGCAGTATTGTTATTTTATAAACACACATGTCGGTATTCGTATCACAATTTTCCCAAGATATATCCAAATATCCGTATGTTTAGTGATTCACTCGGAGCACTGGAATTAATAAACTGCTACTTATAATTTACTAGGTGTTGCCCGCGACTTTGTACGCGTTACACTACTAAATGTGTAGGTAAAGGTAAACTCGTTGTTGCAACTTGACTCGACACCCCATTTTTATCCCATGATAAGTAACAAATAAATAAACAAACATCCAAACTTTCGCATTTATAATATTAGTGTGATTTTATTGCGCTTAGTACACCGGCTAACTGTATCGCTGTGTAAGGGCACTCTAGTAGCTATGAAACTTGCATACACATATCACGGTATCAAGATGTGCGAGAATTGACATACCTAAGAATAGTTTTTTTTATAGTGTTAACTTCCAAAATTTAAAAAAAAATTAAATTTACATACCTTGTTAAAGTTTATAAGGAGAAGGGGGTGGGGGGGGGGGGGGGGGGGGGGGGGGGGATATATAAATATAACGAAAAATCATTCGACTACTGTGCACTGGCAACAAGTATTCATAAAATTAACTAAATTAAATTATACCTGTTTCTCTTTTTTTTCATCTAACAAAATCTATCTATATTTATACTTAATATTATAAAGAGGAAATATTTGTATTTTTGTGTGTATGTTTGTAATGAATAAACTCAAAAACTACTGTGCCGATTTCAAAATTTTTTTCACCATTGGAAAGCTACATTCACCTTGAGTGATATAGGCTATATTTATTTCTAGAAAAGATTAGGGATTTTTACTAAAACTTAAGTAACGTAATCCAAGGTGTAAAAAAGTGCCTTAAAACGTCTTTCATCGCATGCGCTGCGGAAACTATTGATGATAGAACAAAATTATGCTCTACAATATTAAAGAACATATCAATATCTACAAAAAACTTCATAATATTATAAAGAGGAAAGATTTGTTTGTTTGTATTGAATACGCTCCAAAACTACTGGACCGATTTAAAAAAATCTTTCACTGTTACTTTCTTTATGCTAGGGCAATCACAAGAAGCGTCAGTGAGGTTACATTTATGTATTTTTAGGCTAAAATCGAGATTGGGTTGGCTGTTGTTATATTTACTAAAGGTCATGAAGTTCGTTTTTGACACATTTAGGGTTAGTAAATTTAGATTAAGACATTTAGATATTTCAGACAGTCCCTCTTCGGTTCTTTTTTTAACGTCATGTGTATGTCAGCTACTTTTTACCCAACTGCGGAGAAGGAGGGTAATGTTTTTTATTAAAAAACTGCGCGTGCGATACTGCGGATTGGTCAGCCTAGTATTTAATGAATATTATTTATTTTCTTATGCCAAACTGGCTGATAAATGTTAACATTAGACAAGGTCTTGTTACTTCATTTAATATGTTACGCTATCAATTTTCCAGTTATCAAATCACTGTAACCCGAGCAAATCGAAATGTCGTAAATTACATTGCGTTTTCGCTCATTTTGCAAAACATCACGAAAGTCATGTCCCGCTACTAAATTTAGTTGGTACAATGGTTTTAGTAGATGGAAAATATAAGGATGATAAAGAGGTTTACCTAGTATAACATAAACAAGGGTAAATTGAAAGAGTATGTTTAATTTAATATAAAGTAACGGATATACCTAATATACAATTATTTAGATGATTACAAAAATACATAATCAACTGTTGAATCATATAGACCGTTGTAAACGATCTATAGATAGCTCAACTGCTCCAGATTATGAACAGGTGGAGTTTAGAGTGTAATCCGACAATCTTAAGATTATCAAGAGGAAAAATGCGGGTTCAAATCCCGTCTGGTTCGTAAATTTTGGGATAATTTTTAAAAACCTGGAGATTTTTGGAAGCGTTTGTTTTCTAGCTATAAGTTCGCCTATGTACAGTTTTTGTGAAAAAAATAACTTTTTATCTTTTAATATTATAGAATCGTAATCAAGAATCATGTTTAGATTGTTTAAAAACAATCAATGAAATAGCAAAAATCTGTTTGAATTTCATTTCTAATTTGGAATACAAGCATTATTGGATATTTTGCAACATTTACATTAATATCTGTAGTACACCGCTATGACTTCGCTAATTTCTTTCCATCCAAAGGTTGCCTGGAAGAGATCGTTCTCAGCGATAAGGTCGCCCATTGTTTCAGTTTTATTTTAGTCTTGTTTTTTTCTGTGTGGTAATTGCAATAAAGAGTTATCGTATCTTATTTTCACAAAACAGAGTAGCAAAACAGCTAGGGTGAATAAGCATTAGTGTGAAATAGCATTATTTACCAAGCATCCTGGTCATATTTAGGGTAAAATTGATTTTTTACTTTGTCGCTTTCTGGGACGGGGTATGTTGCAATCGTGACAGCGAGCCATATTCTTAAATGTAATTTCAGCAATATTAAATAGTTTTGGTACTTCTGTCGCTGACTGTACCTATTCTAGGACTAGCCCGATGCGGCAACCTATCTGCTTCCAAATAAATTTGCGACAACACGCGACGGACGACCTTGTTTTACGTAGGTACACAAATTATTACGCATATTTTGGAATAATTTGGTGGAAAATATGGAATACTGTCGGTTTCGATGGAAACCAGCACCGATTTTTTCAACTTTAATTATGATCTTATTGGGGTTTTCTCTAGCAGGCCTTCGCTACATTTTAGATTGCATTTTTTTCACACCATCATACTTTAAAAGGCGCTAGTTATGACGCGTGAAATGCGGACGAGAGCTTAATTGGAAATATAGGTGTGAACGATTAATCCTATAGCTTTGATGGCTCTATCTTCTTCAAAGGTACTGTCACAGCCTTTAACTATTAGCTTGGTCATTCTTTGCAAACAGCAGAGTCCCTTCTAAGACACTGGAAATACTAGTGGTTCGCCCCGAACTGAAATCTCGCGTAATCTTTGACTATCAAAATAGTGTCACTAAATGCATAACCACCTAACTTGACTTACAGTTTCATTCAAATTACAGGTAACAGAAGTTTATAGACATAGACAATCATTTATTCACTATATTAGCACACAATATACAATACAGTTACATTTTAAGAGAGAGGAAATACTTAAAATTAAACAATTAAACAGTGTAAACGTAAAGCATAAACAAAAATAAGGGAGAACTTGGTAGACACTGTGTGCTACACCAGTAAATGGGACTCGACTCAGTATTATGCCCGCCGTGATGGTAAGCGCTGATATTCTGTCGATTGGTTATGGTTTATGTCAATTGGTTACTCTTTTTTGGGGTACAAATTGCAGTTCTTCTGGATTTCAGATTTTTATCTATATTTGTGTCACTAAAGCTATACGCATAACAAATTTCAGCACTGTGGGGTCACTGGTTTACCCTGTGAATTTCGTTTCACAGTGTTCAGTCAAGCTCTTAAAGTCGCCCCTGAGTGAAGCAAGTCATACGAGGCCAAGTGAAGTGAAGGGGGGAGGTGCGAGCGAAGCGATCCGGCGACATCCGTAACGGAGGGACATTCAGGACCTCCCGCGAGCTTCTGGCTCCCGCGCTCTTTATATACACTTTAGGGGTGTCACGCACAAGACCACGGGAGGGGGGGTGCCCCGTGTCGATTCTGTCACTCTTTTTGAACCTAACCTACTCAAGTTGGGGTGCCCTATCTCAATTCAGTCTACTATTTCGAATAGTTCAAAAGATAATTTATAAATAACATGGGGGTTTTATGGTAGGCACACACTTTCCTTGATGAAATCAAACCATTTTCCTCAGCAAATGCGATACACTGATCCACAGTACTGAAGGTGGCAAATACTTTTCTTGAATTCCATTGTTTCATGATTTCTTCTTAGTTGAAGCTTCAGAATCTAGACTCTTCGGAGTAGGAATCCGCAAAAGACGCCGTAATATCCACGCAAAAGAAGAACATATCAAAAAGAAAGATAGGTAGGTAACAGCACCAAATCCATGCAACAGTGAACAAATTTATTGTAAAATTTGTAAAAGAAATGTAATTGCCAAATTCGAAATTCCCGCCAATAAAAATGTAAAACCTATGAAAATAGCCGTATTATCTGTCACCGTCATGTCAATTTAGTGTCGCAATAATCGATAGAACGCCACCTGAAAGATCGGACACTAATTTCCGAGCGAATTTCGCAATCGATTACGGATTTTCAAAAATTAATATCTCAAAAACTATAAGGTTGCGCAAGTTGCCACTTCACATGTAGGCTTCCTTTATGTTTATCTACACGTGAAAAAAAATGAAAGTCCTAGCACAACTTTCCTAAAGGAAATTTGAGCCTAGAATTTTATTAGTTTTATTTGGGACTTCTACGTACATAAACATTTGTAGGGTCCCACGAAGATATGTTTTTGCATTTTACGCTGAAATGGCATTCAACAACAAAATTCCGTAGAAATAATCTTTTCTATGGTGGTCACACTAGACTGGCTGATAATGACGATTCAAAATAATACATGTGATTTCAAGTAATAAAATATTATATACACATTTATCGTAAAGTATGAAGATATGCGCTTGTATACAGTTTACCAGCTGTTCTTATCACAGCTATGCAGCTCCACTACCGTGCTCGTTCATACACGGCTTTATAAACTTTATGTCATTGAATATAACCTGAAATTTCTACTGGCGTAGGTACAACAATATGTGTTAGTGGTACTTAATCGTATGTCAGTAATACAAAGGGTCATTTATGAGCCTTAAAGCTATCAGTTTGCATCTTAAGTAGTCGGGCTAGTGTTAGACTACTTATCTGTGTATCATTTTTACTACAACTTGCAGTGATTTATTTCAATCATTTTTACATAGAAGGTTCTTGAGCTGAACAGAAATATTGTGGGTCGTACGTGATAAATTCCCTATTTACATATGTACATCAAAAAATAAACTAAAACATATATTTTTTCTTAGTTTTCATGCATTGTAGCGACTTTGGGCAGTCTGTTTGTATCGGTTTTTAGGGTTCCGTACCCAAAGGGTAAAACAGGACCCTATTACTAAGACCCCGCTCTCTGTCTGTCGCAAGGCTGTATCTCATGAACCGTGATAGTTAGACAGTTGAAATTTTCAGAGGTGATGTTTTTCTGTTGCGGCTATAACAACAAATACTAAAAGCAGAATAAAATAAATATTTAAGGGGGGCTTCCACACAACAAACGTGATTTTTTTGCTCATTTTTGCTCGATATTGATAAAGGCAACAGGTAGACGCTTGAAATATTCACATAATATTTAGTTATACTTATATTCAGTTTAAAAATAAATAATTAAATTAAAATAAATCAAATATTTAATGGGGGCTCCCATACAACACACGTGATTTTTTTTGTTCGTTTATATAGATAATGTTACGGAAACCTTTGTGCGCGAGTCCAACTCGCACTTGGCCAGTTTTTTTTTCAATGTTTTATGTTAATTTTTAAGTTGCAGCCTATTTAGATCTATTTTGTTTTTTTAACTATATACACTGCTACTCAAATATTTTCTTGAAAAAATATGGCATCTAAAGACTGAGTTCGCGTTTATAACATTAACTTTTGACCACGTTCAAAACTTTATCAGCACCTGCAATTTGCATTTGGATGCATCGATAAGATAGTTGATCGAACTCTTTTAAAGCAGAGAAAGTATTGACTGCGTCAAATAGATCGTTATAATAACTATAGCCTGTTATAATGGCCGATAAGTTGCTGATAATGTTAACTTAGTTAGCGGTTATTGCTAAATGAGCGTTAAGCTAAATACATAGTGTGGGGACGTCTCATCGATTTTACGCTTGAGGCGATTTTAGAGAAGTTGCCTAGCGATGGGTGGCCCGTCACTCGTTTATACTGGCCTGATATTCATGAAACGGTGCTTTAATTTATTTGATTCGTTTATTAACTAGTGGTTCGCCCCGAACTGAGATCTGGCGAGTCTACCAAAACACAAAAAAATATATTCTTAGGGCGACTCTCGCAACGATGCCTAAATGAATTTAGTCGGTAAATATGATTTAAGGAGTTATCAAATCATACAAATAGGTAAAATTTAAATATGTGTAGTCGCTAAATACGTTTAGGGATTATTGTGCAAGCCGGCCTTAATCTTTGATTAATAAAATAGTGCCACGAAATTCTAACCAAATTACTTGACCTACAGTTTTATTCAAATTACACGTAACGGGAGTTCATGTATTTTAGTTAGATTTCAAGTTTTTTAGGGGGACAAACTGCGGTTATTCTGTATTTCAGACTTTTGCCTATATTTGTGTCACTAAAGCTACACGCGTACCAAATTTCAGAACTGTGGGGTCACTGGTGTACCCTGTGCATTTTGTCAAAGTTCAGTTTTTGTTATGGATAATAACTTAAAAATTACAAGGTTTAAACTACAAATAAAAACGGTATCGATATGTACTCAAAAATACCTTTTATTAGACGTGCCACTTGACCGGATAGTCCCATTTTGGTTGTTTTACCCATCTCGAACCCCATTACTTATCTCAACAGCCCCACCACATTTTTAGCCCATTCAGTCACACCGAAATTGTGCCATCACTACCTACATGCAACGCTGATTTGCCTAAGTTGATTTAGAGATCTCGCTTCACTCGATCAATTATGTGTGATCTCCCTGCACGGCAAAGGCCTTCCATTTTCCGATTCTATGTGATCTTACGATGAGATTCCGCTGGCCAGGATACCGAAAACGCGTCAAGTTCATCGCGCCATCTCCGCTATCACACAGGCTAGTTGAGGCTAGTTGGATTAGATTACAGAAACAACCTTTATTGGATCGGGTCTCGAGACACAATACAAATTCAGTCTCCTTATTCTTGAACAAAACAAAATAAAATGAGAACTGCTAACAGACGCCGGAGATAAGACGAGGTGACGCGATGCGCAACGCAATCCGTTATGAGATGACGCTTTAGAATTCCGCAAACTGTGCTAAAAGCTTTTGATATGGTTTTACATCTTTTTTCTAAATAAATATTCAGCGTCCGTATGTCTGTGTCGGCAAACTCAATACACTCAAAAAGTAGTCAATGGATTGACTTATAATTTTAATACAACGTTGCATTTCTCTAAAAGAGTGTTTTTATATAATTTTTATTCCAAAGTTCCTACAGGAACGGGAAATTACAAGCGTAAGATGCCGCGGGCGGATCAGCTAGTAGCTAATTAATATTTAAATTCATCTCAAAATTATGGACTTGTTATTATTAAGATTTTTTTTATACTACTTATATGGCAAACGCGCATGCAGTCCACCAGATGTTAAGTGGCTACTGCAGCCCATGGATATCCACATAGAATTCAAAACAAGGTATTATGTTGTCTTGATGTCTATGTGAATACGTTGTCATACTATAGGACTTAGCTGTTATGCCTATGTGCCAGTAATTACAGGAACCTACCATTACCATCTAACCGGAACACAGCAGCACAAGTACTGCTATTTGGCGGCAGATAACGGTAAGGCGGTGGTGCCCACTTCCTCGAGTCCGTTCACAAAAGCTCCACTACCAGTAGAATACACTAGTTATTTACTTTAGGGCGGATTTTTCAATCCTCAGTTATGTCGTCGAATCTATCTAGCCTGTAAAATTATCTGTGTGTTTATCAGGCGAATAAATATTTTCTATTTTTCAATCGTCTAATAACTAGAGAATAATTAACAGTGGTTTATGCTAGACAACTGCACACTACTTGTGAGCAATCGAGGTGCACAGATACTGTTTTCAACGTGTTAGAGAAGGATAGCATCAAAATTGTATTTGACGTTTGACGTTGATTGTAATACAAAACTTAACCTGTTGTCGTTTGATTACTTACAGTTCATATCGTGTTAATATCGATTTGTTTCGGATTTGTGTTCTTTTGTGAATAAATAAAACTAAAATGGATCAAAAACTGGAACAAACTAAGAAACGTGAACGCGCCACAAATTTGAGTAATTCGGAAGTACTGTTACTGACAGAACTAGTGACCAAATAAATATCGGTCAGTAATTGAAAATAAGAAAACCGACGCCGATCCTAAGTAATTATAACAAATCGACGTACGTCGTAATATACAAAACAAAAGCAACGAAACTGTCAAACATTACCTAAACGTCATACTTATCGGGGTGATAAGCCCCTATCCCTTCAAGTAGCAGGTAACTTTATTCCTCGGTTAGGGGCCTTATTTGACAGTTAACTAATATATGACCGTTGAAAAACCAAGAATATTGCTATTCGTCGAATAAATGCTATCTGGTTGTTTAACTGAGGATTGAAAAATTGGCCCTAAGTGTAACACATTCTTCTGCGGAGTAGTAACTGTCATCATAATTGTAATTTTTATAATCTTGACTTCTACAATGATTTCGTTTAGAACTCAACTAAGTATAACAGTTCTTATGTTATAGAAAATCATATGTCATATGGTTGATTCGATTCTGCTATGACTCCAAACCTTGGCTTCAAGTCATCATCATTACAGGTAGCTCAAGTAACATCCCATAGTGGTCATAAGCCTTCTTCCTCAAACGCCACTCCAATCAATCCTGTGCCACTCGAATCCGAGTACTTCATGCACTCCATGTTGTCCACCCTCATGTTCTCTTCTCAATGTCGTTCTCTATTTACCTTTAGCTAAATAAGCTCTTTAATATATAATAATATTATAAAGAGGAAAGATTTGTTTGTTTGTATTGAATAGGCTCCGAAACTATTGGCCCGATTTAAAAAAATCTTTCACTGTTGGGAAGCTACACTATCCCCGGGTGATATAGGCTACTTTATACCCAACTGCGCAGAAGGAGGATAATGTTTTTATTGAAAAACTACGCGTGCGAAGCTACGGATTGGTCAGCTAGTTACACTAATATAGACATAAATTTAACCTAAAATTATCTATTTATACAACCTAAGCCTGGGCGCTTAACCCACGCTTGTCTGCTTAAATTTTTTATCGCGTTGTGATTACCTTCGGTCCGTTAGTCCGCGCACGCGCACTAGGTGGAAATCACTGGAATCTATCCATGATAAATTACCCTCCATCCAATTTTACTGTTAAAACCTTAATAACAGGTAATAAAGCTCAGATTGGAACGATAGCAACAGCCGCTGATTCTGTGTGGGTGATTATGAACAAGCAATTAAACTTAGCGCAACTATCTTTACGTACATTGTTTACGGTCTTGTATTTGATGTCATATCTCAGTAATTTAGTGGAGAAAATTTTAAACACTGTCTTTTTAATTTGTCATACCATTTCTCTTGGTGGTTTAATGATTCCAACATTAAATTTTAAGCCTAAACTGTTGGCATATAGACTTTCCTTTTACGTATATTCATTTTAAAGTATACCGCCCGATAATACCGGAAAATCTTAAGATTCAAATCAATCCAGAAACAACGTACCAGACGGGATGTGAACCAGCGACCTTCTAGATACAGAGATGCGACACCAACTTCTGACTGAGAAGTGAACTGGTGGCCAGTCCACTTCTCGTCTATTGCGAAATTAATGGGAAGGCGTTTACCGCACATACGACCACTTTTCTTTTAGTGCCGTATAAAATACCAAACGGTTGCTGTATCTGGAGTCAAATTAACCCGCCTAGATATTTCCTTGCAAGCTGCAATGTTATATCTGCTCGGCCTCATGCATTGCAAATCCTTTCCATCGGTTTCCCACGCGGAATAAATTGCAATTTGTCGGAATGTGGGATGATGATTCCCACTTTCTAATAGCAAAAAGATGGGCCCAGAACCGGTCGGGAACTGAACTGGTGAGCAGCGGTATAAGTAATGAGGTTTCTGATCATATCTTTTTGGATTTTGGGTGATTTGCTTTGATACAAATGCGCAAGGCTAGCTTTTCACATGCAAAATTTTATGTTACGGTACAAACTATTTTTTTAGGTTTCCGTACCTAAAGGTTAAAACGGGACCCTATTACTAAGACTCCGTTGTCTGTCTGTCCGTCTGTCACCAGGCTGTATCTCATGAACCGTGATAGTTAGTTGCAATTTTCTCGGATGATGTATTTCTGTTGCCGCTATAATAAAAAAATACTAAACACAGAATAAAATAAATATTTAAGGGGGGCTCCCATACAACAAACATGATTTTTGTGCTCGTTTTAGCTCAATATTGATAAAGACGCTTGAAATATCCACAGAATATTTAGTTAAATATTCACTTTAAAAATAAATAATTAAATTAATATAAAACAAATATTTAAGTGCTCCCATACAACAAACGTGATTTTTTGCCGTTTTTATAGATAATGGTCCGGAACCATTCGTGCGCGAGTCCTACTCGTACTTGGCCGGTTTTTTTAAAGGATCGGCAAGCTCTAATACTCCTACAGATGTTACAAACATCCAACGCTTATAGCAGAATAAACATCAGGATTTGACAAACCTAATAATAAAGATAGTGATAGCGAAGCTCGCTTCACTTGATTGACTGTTATTAGGATAAGCTCTTGAAGATGAAGTTTTTGTTTATTTTAATATGCTAACCAATAGACATACCATACCTATATAGACTGTAGACCTTAAAAAACCTAAACTCAACCGGGCTAAAGTCGATGCATCAAAAAGTAATTTAGATCAGCTAACAGGCGTTATAGACCAGTTAGAACAACCAGTAAACGTTGTAGGTTTTCGATATAACGAGCCATTGTGATCATGTAACAGTTTGTACGGACATGGTGGAATGTAGACCTTTATCTATGTTCAATGGCATCTCTGCAATCTTGACTGGACTGCTTGTTATTGTTACCCAAGCTGCTTAATAATACTTTCAGTACCATACTATTGTGGTACCTACTGGGTGTTGTGGTACCTTGATACTTATAGTTTTTGACCATATAGGGAATCCTGCGGAGGTAGAACCTATTTTTTTATTTATGTAGTATGTACCTATATTATGCTATTTTTATTAGTTCCCTTTCTTATGCACTACTTACACATCTTTTTCTACAATACACAAAGGTTTCTGGAAGAGAATGCTCTTTAGCATTAAGCTCGCCTTTGTACTAGTTTTATAAGTGCAATAAAGTATTTTCAATCAATCAATTACCATCCTCCATCTGTTATTGTTTCCTTTGTATGTAATGTCTCGTCAAATAAATATTTTCATTTTGATTCATAGCCAACGTTCATTCATTTTCATTCATAGTTACAGCTACTTATTAGCTCTTCTTCTTATTAGAGCCACAGAAGTAAAGTTCTATCATTTCCAATACCACAATCTTCTTTTGTGTTTTATTTTTTGTTGCATGTCAAATAAATGTTTTCATATATATTATTCTCAAAACTATTTCAATGGATAAATAAAACCCATAAAAAAATAATTAAACACAAAAGAGCCTATTCTAGTCATGGATAAAGGTAAACAAACTATTTGATGACTATTAATATTTTAAGTTCAACGTCCAGACCATTTATCGTAACAGACTCAAGGTTTTACCTCATTAATAAAGGAAACAATTTCCATAAAGATGCTTATTTTGTGTATAATTATCAATCCTATAGTGATAATAGGTGGTATTTAATAGGTACATGATCATTGTGGACTCTGTTGGGCACAACAATGGAGAGAGAAGGACGTCATTGTTCTGTTTACTTAGAAAACTTTCGTGATTGATTTCAATCATTATTCGGTCGAAACACAGATAAAACGGCGTGTGATAAATCTTGTATTTAGCATACAGGATGTTTGATAATATACACACAAAAATGAAAAGGGTTATGTTGATGAGAATCATAAATAAATTTATCAAATTACCATCGAAATGTGAAATTTATTTTGGCATGTAAAAACAAACACTTTATTAAACGTATGTTGTGCTGTTGCATAATGCTTGCCATCTAACCACAGACACCGTATTGGTGACGTCTCGAGATATCTCTTGTTGTCACTTTCTAACCCAAAACCCGAAGCCATTTCCGAAAGAGATATAAAGTCGGCCTTTATTTTTGGATGTCGATTGCAAAAGTAGGCAGTAAGTTTTATATCGAATTAATCATCTAAACTTAGTTGATTTTCTTTAAAATTTGATAATATAACTAGTAGTTTTTTTTCGAGAAGTTTTTTTTATATTTTGAGAAACCGTCACTTGAATATCGTCAGTATATTACCAAACACTCTGTATATAGAAATAGTATGTATAATAATTGTTCTTGTTAGGTTTTAATAATTTTAAAAAGAAAACATTCAAATCTAATGTCAAAGTAGGTAGTAGGTATTCGGAAGTATCTAAAATTATGATCTTATTAAGGAACTGGAATAATGATTCAATAGACTAATAACTTTTGAAACTGTTTTCCGATTACGCCGTTTTGCTATTATTTATTTGTTTGCCGTACAAATGAATAATTCCGACAAATAAGTAAATAACCACAGCAATGTGAAAGTTCCACTGGTATTGCCCACAACAGTATAAAATGATTAGTTTCTAACAAAAATATGTATCAGGAATGTGTGTAATAATTTTTAATTTCCTCCATTCTACATCACAATGCATTTCATTTCAACTACAAACACGCTGTGTAAATTGTTCAGATTCCAATCTAGTATAAATACTTGGGCAAATCGGCGTTGTATATATGTATGTTTGTTTGTCCGAGGATAACTTTCGAAGCGTTGATCCGATCATCGTGAAGCTTTATACATAGATAGGTAGTGATGAAACCATTTTAGTGTGACTAAATCAGCTAAAAAATTGGGGGGGTTGTTGAGATATTGGGGTTCAAGCGGGGTAAAAAAAATGAGAATGAGACTATTAGGTCAAGTGGGACGTCAAATGAAAGGTCTTTACTAGTGCATTTAGACTGCGTTTTTATGTTTAGTAAAACCCTTATAGTTTTTGAATTATTAGCCGTAATAAAAACTAAACTTTGACAAAATTCACAGGGTACACCAGTAACCCCCACAGTGCTGTAATTCGGTATGCGTGTAGCTTAAATGACACAAATATAGGCAAAAGTCTGAAATCCCGAATAACTTCCATTTGTACCCCAAAAAACAGTAACCAAATTGATGAACTGCCGTTACCTGTAATTTGAATGAAACTGTAGGTCAAATTGTTTAGTTATGTATTTCGTGCCACTATTTTGATACTGGAAGATTACGAATAATATTTTTATGTTTTTATTGGAGACTCGCGAGATCTCAGTTCGGGTCAAACCACTAGTTATTAGTAGCGCTATTTGTAATTGTGTTTGTTCTTTCACCTTACAATTGTTATGATTACTTTCTCATTTTATTCCATTGTGTGAGATTTGTCTGCCACAGGACAAATGTTTGTACGATCTGTAAATATTTGTTTCTTACTAGTACAAGAATCAAACGCGAAAAAAGCATTTCTAGACAGTAAACATTAAACTTTGTGCCGAAGCGCAATCTATCTTGCAAATTTCCGTTTGCGACGAACTAACGCTTTAAGATTTGTTCATTAATGTCATCATCACACACTGGTACAGTCCCTCCTCCTTATTTAAGTTTTGGTTGTGATTTTATATATTGGTAAAAGCATATTAAAAAAGTATTTATCTTCGTCTCACGCCACAAGTTCACCTTCCAATTCGATGTTATCAAACGACCTATCTTACTGATTTATGAGAGAGTATAATATCGTGATATTTAATATCAAAGGGCTTTGATAGTAGGGCATCGAGAGGATGATTTAGGGCATCTGAGTCGAGGTGATGATTTAGTGCCAACGATTGTACCATATCTTGTGCACTGAGAAAGTTTAAAGCTCCATTGAATATAAAACCTTCTTCATTTAGGAGTAAGATCACGAACGTACCTATAATTAAATAAATACATACTTCTTGATATTTCACAGAGCGCTATCTAGCCCCAAACTAAGCAGAGCTTGTACTATGGGAACCAGATAACTGATAGAATACTACATACTTCTGTTTTTTTTGGTAATGGTGTACATTTATAGGGTTCCGTTGTCGAACTCGGAACACTTAGGCTGAGTTCATTTGGACGCGTGGTACCGCGCGGAACTGCTAACCGCGCGATACAAGATCTTGCGCACGGGACGGAGCGCCTGGCGCTGTGCCGCACGATAGCGCGCGGTAATAGTGTTTATCGTTTACATTACCGCGCGCTACCGCGCGGCACAGCGCGGCGCGCTCCGTCCCGTGCGCAAGATCTTGTACCGCGCGGTTAGTAGTTCCGTTCATATGAACTTAGCCTTATAGTTTCGCCATGTCCATCTGTATGTCCATTCGACCAGCTTCTGCTGTTTACTCGTAGACTATTAGTCCTGTAGATCTGAAACTTGTCATGATGATACGATTTAATGACGCCTATATACTCGTAGGTAAGTTATGAAATAAATATATAGAAGTTTTTTTGGGTGAGTGATATGACACACGCTTATTCAATTATTTTTAACTAGCTAACCCGCCCGCGGCTTCGCACACGTTTTTTCGTAAATCGATCATTTTAAGATATACAATTGCGTAGTACATTTATTTGATCTATCTCGTGAGGTTTAGCCAACGTTTGCGATTTAAGCGCACAAAAATATATTTTTAGACTTTTCTGTACTATAATATGTATGTATTATACATATAAACCTTCCTCTTGAATCACTCTATCTATTGCTGAAAAGTGCATTAAAATCCGTTGAGCAGTTTAAAAGATCTAAGCGAACAGACAGCGGAAGCGACTTCATTTTATACTATTTTATGTATAGATAGAGATTGATCGGGACGGAACAAGCATATAGTTCACATAAGAAGTTGCCTCTGACAACAAAAATTGCAATATTTATTATTTATTGCACGCATTTGTCAAAAACAATCATTAATTGCGTCCGAGATAGATGAAATGGTGTTTTAAAGCATCTGCCAAAAACACTGATGATTTACCATCCATTACTCTTCTTTTTAAGAAATTCTTTTGACATTTTTTTTCAAATGATCTTTGATTATTTTTTATACATACCACATACATATATACATTTTTAAAAAGTTTTGGTTATTTAAACAGATCGTTAATTTGAAACAAACACGCTTGGAATCCAATAATAGTGGAGTGGCGCTTAAAAACCGCTGGAAATAAACAACACTCTAAATAATTGAGCCCGCAAGTATGTTAACAAAACAATCTTGGTACACATAAACTGGCACTCTTCAGCGCATAAAGCACGTCGTCACGTCAAATAAATTCCCGAAGTTCGTAAGATAAAATGAAAACAGTAAAGTGACGGTGTAAATGAGACAAACAGTGCGATTCCAAAGTGGCCGTGGCATGGTTCACGCGTACTTATGTTATTATATTCACGAGTTGCGCACTGGAATCGCACACGCACACTAATTTAAAGGACATCTGATAAAGTACGGTGACGGCATTAAAATTGTTAATAAATCGAAATCTTGTCTGTCATAATTGGAAAAAGTCGACACAATGCAACTTACGATTCGAATTACATTTCTCGATTTCTGAGTCTAGTTTTTCAACGCTAGGCTCAAAGATAAAGGGTCGGACTCTTTAAGTATTTTTTTCCTTTATTGTACTGAACCATCGGTGTTAGTTTTCTATACTTTACTATAATCTATACTAATATTATAAAGAGGAAAGATTTGTTTGTTTGTATTGAATAGGCTCCGAAATTACTAGATCGATTTTAAAAAAATATTTCACTATTGGGAAGCTACACTGTGCCCGGGTGGCATAGGCTACTTTTTACCCAACTACGCAGAAGGAGGGTAATATTTTTATTGAAAAACTACGCGTGCGAAGCTGTGGAATTGTCAGCTGGTCGAAAATAAATGTCGTACAATGTTACTTCGTGAAATTTAGAATAGCATAAGTTTACGTGGAGTCACTGCAACTTAATGGAATCTCTACTAATAACGAACGCCGGAGTGGCTTGTTTGAGTGACACGTGCGGGTAAAAGGGTTAACTCTCACGGTCAATTATGACATGAGCAGTTTACGAGTACAAGACCTTTTCTACTGTATATTAGTAGGTACCAATTACCGACATAAGTTGATTCATAAATCGCAATATTACATTAAATAAATAATAAATATTCCTGGACATTTCACACAGCGCTATCTAGCCCCAAACTAAGCAGATGTGTACTATGAAAACCAGATAACTGAAAGAATACTTATATACATTTTTTTTGTAAATACATATTACTTATAATTTAAAAGAAAACCATCCAGACCTGGAACACATACCTGTAGATCATGCAAAAATTTGTTCCGTGGCGGGAATCGAACCCGCTACCTCCTGCGTCTCAGCCGACTATTCGCCGACTGCACCACGGAAGTCGTCAAGGTCGTCACATTTTTTTAAGAGTTTGAACCAAAAATTGCGTGGACGAATGTATATATCTTTATTTATTTATTTAATACTTTCACACAAAACAGAATAGTGCTAGGAGGACTTAATGCTAATAGCATTATCTACCAGTCATCCTGGTCGTGCTAAAAGAATGTAAGGTAACACAGGAAAAAAAGTATTTCAAAGCTACAAAAAAATTCAAAGTAAACCTAAGTATTCATCTTTTACAGGGTTATTGTTAATAAACTTGTCACTGACTTTAATTAATATTATTTTGTAGATAAAACTCTTACTAGGATCGATTCCTAACTTTCCTGTGAGTTACGATTTTGAGTAGGTACTTAAGGTTCGGAATAATTCGACCAAAATGTCTATTGACACTTGACAGATATACTATTATTATATATTATTTTATACTAGCTGACCAATCCGCGGCTTCAAACGCGTGGTTTGCCAATAAAAAGTAGCCTATGTGTTAATCCAGTTTATCATCTACGTACATACTAAATTTCATTGCAATCGGTTCAGCCGTTCCGGCGTGAAAGAGTAACAAACATCCATACATCCATACATACAAACTTTCGCGTTTATAATATTAGTAGGATTAGTAGGATAAGACTTAAAATAACTTAACTTTAAACAAGGTATTGCTGTAAGATCATTTTAATCGCCCCATTTGCAGAAAAAAATACTTTGCTACCGAAAAGGAACCTTACATTCTGGTACCTTATATTTATACCTGTAGATAAAGATATTAATCATAAAGAAAGCAGAAGGTACCAAAAGGGTACTCAGTTTATCTACAAAGTACTGGTTTACTACCTCACGATTATGTTACGAGGAACTGAGTTATGTGCGTATCTGTCACGTGAATCAACGACGACACAAGCGCCTTTCCACACTGGCAGAACGTTTTCCCACATCTAAATACATTAGGTTGTTTGTTTCACAATAAAAACACTGGGTTTACTCATAGATTTTCTTTTGTTACATTCGTTAAAGATAAAAATATCAAATCGTGAATAATAAAATTACTTTTTCGAAACAAGCTTTTATAAAATTCTTAATTAATAATAATCATTTATTTATTCAGCAACAAACTTCATTATTTTACAAACAAAAAATTACAATGGTTTACTAAGTGTAATACAATAATTCAGGATGGAAAACAAGGTACCTACCCAAACTAGGATGGACCTGTATGATGGCATACCTATACCTCCCTCCGGACTATGGTCATAATGGAATGTTCAGTGAATGTATGTGTAAGTGTGGGAGTGTGTTCGTTGCGTGATTTGAGTGCGAGTGTGTGTGTGTGTGTGTGAGTGTTTGTCCATGTGCATGCGAGGACGTGTGGTGAGTGTTTGTGTGTGAAAGAGTGTGTGGTGTGAGTGTGTGAAAGTGGGTGTGCGATTAGAACTACAATCTATTCAGAAGTTCCATTGTCTAGCATCCGCCTCTATCACGAGATCACCTCCATGGTACTCTAATATTGCATTGTCACCAAAGTTAAATACATATATGTATTCCAAATTTAAATGCGTATACAATGTTTCGTGTCTGTGCTGTTGACCGTTGAGTTCTTTCTTCGGAAGCCAACTCTTAGTGCAGTAGCCATGACATAGTGGAACTTAGAACGGGCTATCATAATTAAATGCGTATACTCAATTACGTATCTGTGCTGTTGACCGTTGAAGAGTTCCTTCGTCTAGAGCCGATCCATGGAGGTCATGCTTACTATAAATATGCATTGTTCTCTAAAGTAAGCGTTTCAGCTTTTCGGTTAAAGATAACTGAGTTAAAATTCAGTTACAAGATTCCACCCGGACAAACATACATACATTCCAAGTTGCATTGCAAAAAGCTTGTAAAAAGGGAATCCATCGAGCGCGGGGAAAGAAAACGTTACCATTTTGTATGCAGAGCGTTGTGTTCTAAATGCATTTGGTAGAACTTCTTAATATACGAGAAGTTTTTAACCATCAAAGAAATATAAAGTCATCAGACTCAAGGCCTAAAATAATGGCACAAACGACCCAATCGAAAACTGTGTCAGCTTCTTTACAAAAGAAACAAAACTAATTGTTTAATCGCCGACAATTTACCAATTGCCCAACTTCCTACACCAAATTATTTGTCATTTCGAAGAATTGCCGTGAGTAGCGCAACTGAGTCACAATCGCGCCTTTGTTCACAAAATAAAAAAAAAACTGAGCCAAGAGGTAACTGTAAAGAGTAGATAACAACCTCTTTTAAAATGTTATGAAAGAGCTTTGTCAGTAGTCGTTGTAGAGGATTAGGATCGCCCAAACTCTCGTTTTTCGTAACAGGTTTTTTGCTATTGTTTGACCATAAACGGTATTTTTTTGGGTTGAACTGTCAAGTTGATACATTACGGAGTCGTAGTGGCAAGATTATACTAATGAGAACCTAGAAAAACAAAGCTTTAAATGGAATGTGTTCAGAATGCTGGTGCGAGAAATACTTCTAATTTTAATATTGGTGATTGTAATAGTATTTTGGCAGATCCGTTATCAGATAATGCCAAAAAACTATTTAAGTTGGTAGATAGGAGGTAGCTAAATAAGTTTTGACCTGTATAATTAGTTAATTTTCTTATGTTTACATTACCAGGGTGTCATAATCGCATGAGCGACAAAGCCCTTTTGTTAATTGATTAAAAAAAATGATTAGAGTTTAACTTATATTTTGTAATTATATAAAAACATTTTTGAGTCGCCTTTTATATACAACTAGTTGACCCGCCGAACTTCGTACCGCCTTGACATGCATATAACGCGGGCTGTCAATATACGTCACCCTGGTAAAGTTGTCAATTGTTGTCCCCGGCCTTCATTTTACAACCATACTTAACCATAGACAAAATTACGTTTAGCTGTCAATTGCATTTTGTTATTCCATGTCAGATGCGTTTTTGTTATATCACGTTTTATAGTGACTTGTATTCTCTTTGACGTTTTATGTAACGTCACACGGGAACGCGGTCGAACGGGATAAAAAGTATCCTATGTCCGTCTCCTGGTTCTAAGCTACCTCCCCACCAATTTTCATCGTAATCGGTTCAGCCGTTCTTAAGTTAAAAATAGTGTAACTAACACGACTTTCTTTTATTTATATATATATATGTATATATATATATATATAACCAATGATACGAAATAAATTGGTCGCGATTACAGTATTACTTACTAAGGAACATCACTAACTATTATAGGTACGATAAGCATAATATGTCTGACCTTCCTGAAAAATGCCGACTCACTGGTCCGGAAAAGACGATACCTATAATTTTTCTTTCAAAGTTTCTATCAACGATCTATGAATATTGATTAGACAAGATCATCGAGATAATCACGTAGATCTTACATTCAATAGCAGATTAGATATGGTCCACTGATCTGCAACGGATATGACAACATGCGCATGATTCGTTTGTTAGCATAGCCGTGTTGTAAATATTGAGATTTGTTGTTAGATTTCCGCACCCAAAGGGTAAAACGGTACCCTATTACTAAAGCACCGCTGTCTGTTTGTCTGTCCGTCTGTCACCTGTATCTCATGAACTGTGATAGTTAGAAAGTGGAAATTTTCACAGATGATGTATTTCTGTTGCCGCTATAACAACAAATTCTAAAAACAGAATAAAATAAATATTTCAGGGGTGCTTCCATACAACAAACGTGATTTTTTTGCTCGTTTTAGCTCGATATAACGGCAACAGGTAGACTGTTGAAATATTCTCAGAATATTCAGTTATATATACACTTTAAAAATAAATAAATTAATTAAAATAAAACAAATATTTAAGGGGGGCTCCCATACAACAAACGTGAGTTTTTTGCCGTTTTTATAGATAATGATACGGAACCTTTGTGCGCGAGTTCAACTCGCACTTGGCCGGATTTTGTATCTAAGTCAGAGATGACAATTGTTTCAAACAGAAAATTGTGTCAGTCAGTATCATGTCTTGTTTCTATACTCAGCTCTTTAAGGGGCGATTTAACCTTACTTACCTATATTTAAGCATAAGTACATATAACTGATAAAACTTTGTAGGGATATTAAGCGATCTTTTTGACCATACATTTTGTTGAAACTCTAACTTCTGTTATTTCGCTATGAGGTATCTCCAAAACATTTTAACTATCTATAGCTCTCGCTATTTCTAGAATGCTCTACACCTCAATGCACTTTTCTCTTGCGTTGCATGTGGGTATATTAGCCTTGAAACATACGATTTCAATATGTAATGAGAATTTTCTCAGTTAGCTGATTTTCCGGTATTTTCATAATCATTTGAATCCCACCCAGTTTGTGAGTGAAAATGCAGGAGATTGGTTTAATTTGCTTCTCTATATAGTGTGGGTCGACACGATATCAGAACAGATAGGCCATTTAGGTGTGTATTTTGCTAAGTACTACAAGCTTATTGAAGCTCGGCTTTGATAAGAAATCCAGTATAACATTTCTAAGGGGAACTCTACACTTAAGTAATCATGACGAGAAAACTAGCCTAGTTCGATAGGCTTGTCAGTTGCCGAGGAAACCAGTGTACCCGAATCACCTGGTTCTGTCATATTGAATGTGTGCAGCGACAATTCTCGGCATGAGTGAGGCGCTTGCTTTAAGAAGGTGTGACAACGTATTTTCTCTACTAATATGATCTTGTTGAACTTAGACCACAAAAGTAATTTTATATTAATAACCAAGAATCAGTTATTAATCTTTTAGTACAGGTCTCTCTTTATTTATGCCATTGTCCCGTTGATACTGTGCTAGTCTAGGCACTCTTTATAATATCATCAACCAAACTCAGCGATTATTAAACATTTCTACCAATTTACACCTTGTTCCTCGGCAGGAATCGAACCCGCAAACTTCTGCGTGTAGATAGCTTCTATCTATTAGAAGCATTTATTTTGATACAAGTAAAATAACAC
This sequence comes from Philereme vetulata, assembly GCA_918857605.2. NCBI lineage: Eukaryota > Metazoa > Arthropoda > Insecta > Lepidoptera > Geometridae > Philereme > Philereme vetulata. The sequence continues at coordinate 7,599,937 of OU975423.1, forward strand.
ACTAAAATCAATAAACTGTTACAAACAGACGCAATAACTAAATCAAAATAATATAGTGCCAGGAGCCGTGTCGAAGAAGGACTGTATCAAAGTATCTTGTTCACGATCAAGATCAAGCGTTAGATATACTGTCACCGTAGAAATATAATAAGGCACGAAGTAGGTCCACATAACATACGATCATTATGCGTAGCAAAATGTATCCGATATCAAATACAATGGTCATGTTACACTGACATCGGTCTTTACGTCGATAATACCGTCTCATGTATCAATGAAAGCGTATTATTTCAGTTGAGGAGAGAGTTGCAAGGTCCATTTTATGCATGATGTAAAAATTGTTTTTATTAGTTTTATATATGAAGATTTGTACGCTCAAGAATTGAATCCAGTTAAATAGTAACCTATTTCTGTGTTGTACGTACAAATAAGATGATAAGATTTGTGTATAGCGTTTTGTCAATTTGTGTGTTTGCGAAGCATGAAGGAATAAGTAAGAAAGACATAAGATGATTTTTACAAAATTATAAAAATCTCCGATCCCCTTTATGCATTGAGGATTAAAAGTGACATAGCTAAGAACCACCCCAGATATACTAACTAGAAAGCTAGTTTTTGTTTTTTTTATATATATTAGGTTTAGTATATTAGTTTATATGGATCAATTCGGACTCAGTTTTTAATGTGTAACATCTTTTATCTCAGTTTGTGGGAGTGATATTGGCAAAAGGGACGGAAGTGTGTAACGGGAAACCGGGGAAGCGCGCGCTTTTTGATTTAGCGAATGAGCGCACGCGGTGGTCAGATTTTACACATAATATGCGACTACTGTTTTTGATCTTATAGCTGTTTAAATATGTCTGGGTTTCCGTGAGGTCAACACTGGCCTCAGCAGAAGACCAGCGCTGCAGTATGGCAATATGCTGCAGCAAATGCTGAGCTGAGGACCCTTTCGCCACCACACTTACAATTTTTAGTTAGTATTTCTTGTGTCAATTGGTTTCTGTGTCCATTTGTGGTGGTCTGAATAAATATTTTTTCTTTCTTTCTTTCTTTTTACTGTAAGGCTCGTAGTTTTTTATAATAGAAATTTAATAATAACTGTGTTCGAATTGTTTATCCGTTCGGGAGCTACGATGCTACAGACAGAAGGTAAAGAGGGTGTTATAAGATGGACCCTGTCCGTGTCTTTTTGCGTCATTCAGGGATTATTAAAAAGATTTAACGCTGTATGTAATTGTGGCTTTATGTCCACTCTATTACTTTTTATATACAGTTTCGATTATTTTATAAATTGTCGCGATGGAGCGCAGCTTTTTGGATGTCAAGAGAATAGACAGGATTCGGAACACCTCGCTGCGCTCAAGGACCGGCATCGCTGACGTCGGTATCAAGGCTGCCAAGTTGAAGTGCGATTGGGCGGGTCGTGTCTCCCGCATGCAACCAAATAGGTGGGCTAAGCTCGTAACTGGATGGAAAGCGACACCGTGGAAGGCCTAAGAAGAGGTGGCGCGATGATTTGAATGCTTTCTATAGGGACTGGCGGGATTTAGTACAAGGTCGAGAAAAGTGGAGAGATGAGGGGGAGGCCTTATGCCCAGAAGTGGGACAGCATAGGCTGGATAAAAAAAAATCGACCACTCGTCGGTTTCGAATAAATATAAACGTGAAACAAAGACTCGAATGAAATAGAAAATCTAGACGCCTACTTTGTTGCTGTGTTAAACGGATACATTATTTCAGTCTATTGAAGACAAAGCACATCACATTTAAATTCATCACAGGCCATTAGCCACCCAATGACCCACGTCATTGAGATATTTGCGTTGCCGGAGTATGTAGGGTTATATGTACCTACCAACTTCTAAGTCATTGGGTATGGCATCCTGCAAAATTAACAGAGCGAATGATTTTGAAAATGATTAGAAAATCATTGGTGATCGATGGTCGATTGGCGACGCAAAGGATTGTCTGAAGGCAATGGCATGCAACACAACTTTCAACAATCCTTTTGTTGCTCGGATCAAAAAAACGACACTTCTTCCTTTTTTGAAGTTAAAAGTGAATTACAGTGCTCAGTTGAATCGGGTTTAGCCTGTATTAAAGTCGATCATTTTGAACGTTTTATCTAAAAACGATATATACGAAAACTCGAAAACAATAATGTCCTAACCACAATCATCCGGGAATATTATCAATTGCACGCTATAAGTTGGCAGTCTGGTATCATCTTCATTCAACCACAAAATTACGGACAATAAACCTAACTGGCCCCTGCCCACGGGAGAGGACAGGGGTGTGTTAAGGACGGTGAACAAAAAACAGCGCTCTCTTGAAAATCGCTTAATGAGAGATGATAATTACCAACCCTTTGGGTAGTTGATACGCTTACTTTTCAAACAGGTGATATTTTTAAAATGTAGGTTATGGGGGTTTTCTTGATAATTTTACAGCGTTAAGGGGAGACCGGAGGGGAATCGCCCATACAACACGTACTACCAAGATCATTTCTAATTGGAGCATATTTCTACCTTAATAAGGTATTATTTTAATTTGAATAGTATTTATCTAGGTTCACAACCATATATTAGATCAAAATACTTACCTAAAATGAAATAGAAGCGTATCGCATTCTGCATGTTTCAAGTCATAAAAGACCTGTTTTCAACCTAATTGTTTCGTATTAAATACAACAACATCTTACGTATCCTAGTCATGGGAACATAGATTATATCGTCTAGTTACAGAATAACAACACAATGAGAAAAATAAAACAAGTTTTCCGTCATCATTTTTGGTATTACGGAACACGGTCAAATCTAATCAAATTTAGAATCGTTCTATTGCTATCACTGTCGCTCTGCGTGGCTAAACTTCGTCACTAAACAGGGATAGTGATATTCAGGCCGAAGTTTTTGATGCGGCCGAATTGAAGTTGCGCTCGGGGTTTGCCGACTTCTTAATTCTCTGTCTTGCCCTAGAAGAGGTACATAACGTAGTCTGGGAAATTACATGGTTGTAAAAACCATGCTGTAATTCTTATATTAGCGATAATCCTACGTAGACAATACATTTGTTTTAATCTTTAAACCTCAAACCTTCCCTGTATTCATGAAGTTGATAGGGATTATGCAGCTGTCGGATTATGAGGTTTATAGCAATAATTTTCCTGCATCACGTCAGATTTACGTCGTCAACTGCGCCTAGATCGTTACAGCGGTTAAGATTAAAATATAATTGACTAACATATGAAATATCTCTCTCTAGCTTTCTGATTAAGATTAAAGTTAATCATAATTAACGTACAGTCAGAGATATCTGACCGAATTTGTATAAAATAGCTTTATATTTTAGCAAACACCGTTAACCATCGAATGAATAGGCACCGTCGAATTTGCTGATTACCTATAGGCAACTTTGATTTTTATTTTTTGAGTCTGATCAATTATTTCTTTGTCTGACTGTACAGTTAGCCCTCATAAAGGAACAGTTTTTGTTTATACATATAATTGATGTGTGGGCGTCGAATGCATCTATTGATTATAATTGAATGAAGCATTGAATCATGTTGAAAATTGAATTGTTTTATTTTACGACTGTAATTATTTATTATTACACGCATTTTTCTTGGGTAACTTTTAAAAATAATGTTCCTATTTATTTATTATTATTATTATTACCAACAGTTATAATGACGTGAACAGTTATACCCTCTTTTTAGGGTTCCGTACCGAAAGGGTAAAACGGGACTCCGCTGTCTGTCTGTCCGTCTGTCGATGTATCTCATGAACCGTGATAGTTAGACAGTTTAAATTTTCACAGATGATGTATTTCTGTTGTCGCTCTATCAACAAATATTAAAAACAGAATAAAATAAATATTAATTATACCTTGCCGTGCCTAATATACTTGCCGTGGGGCGCCGGCAATAGAATGTTGCCCCTCCGCTCTTGCCCGTGGATGCAGTAGGAGTCTGCTAAGGGATACCTCCGAAAGATGGGCAGCAGCGTCTTTTCGTGTTTTCAATACCTATACTGCGCTCGCCAACCCGCCTGCCAAGCGTGGCCAGTATGGCAACAACCCCCTTATGGATATAGTGCAACATAAAACCAGGCCCCGAGTCCCCGGTGGCCCCGCTAATCCTGGCTACGGTAGCAGTCACGGTAACGGCGGTGCCAGGGGTGCTAAGAATCCCCGGGAGACGATCGGCTACCAAACACTACGACGACCACTGGCCCTGGTAACACACAACATCCGCACTTTGAGGACAGACGAAAAGATTGTTGAGCTGGAAGAAGAAATTAGTAGATTACACTGGGACATTTTGGGGTTATCAGAAGTCCGTAGAGAGGGCGAGGACACGATATCCCTTAAGTCTGGTAACCTACTATACTACCGGGAGGGCGACCAACAGTCCCAAGGTGGTGTTGGGTTTCTCGTTCACAAGTCACTCATCAACAACATTATCACCATCGACAGTGTGTCGAGCAGGGTCGCGTACCTGACACTCAGAATATCTAAGCGATATTTGCTGAAGGTCGTTCAGGTATATGCGCCGACCTCTTCACACCCAGATGAAGAAGTAGAGTCTATGTATGAGGACATCAGTAGAGCCATACATACGAACAAAACTCACTTTATTGTTGTTATGGGGGACTTCAATGCAAAGCTAGGCATGAGAAGCGATGATGAGTTGAGAGTGGGGCAATTTGGATATGGGCAACGGAACCCCAGGGGATAGAGGCTGGCCGATTTTCTGGAGAAAGAAGGACTCTTTATGATGAATTCTTTTTTCCAGAAGCCGCCTCACAGGAAATGGACCTGGATGAGTCCCAACGGTTCCACGAGAAATGAGATTGATTTCATCTTGACCAACAAGAAACGGATATTCAATGATGTCTCTGTAATTCACAGGGTGAAAACCGGTAGTGATCACCGAATTGTTAGAGCCACATTGAATATGAACGTTAAACTTGAAAGGTCCCGTTTGATGAAATCTACGCTCCGACCCACTCGCGCACATATCCAAAACCTCGAGAGCTTTCAATTCGAACTTGCAAATCGCTTTGACTGTCTAGAAGTAGATGCATCAGTGGACGAGATCAATAACAGGTTCGTTGAAACCGTCCATACGGTGGGGTCCCAGTTCTTTAAGACCCCCGTACCAATAGACCTCAGAAACTTTCTGATGACACCCTTAACCTCATGGCTGAACGAAGTTCTTTGCAACTGCAGTCTCCCGATGATGCTCAGTCAAATAGGCAGCTCAATAGAAAGATTTGGAAATCCTTGCGGCACGATATTCGTACCTTTAATACATCTCGTATTAAAGATACGATAGAGCGGAATAAAGGCTCCAAAGTGTTCGCGAGAGATAATTCTATTGGGCAGAGCCGCATGACGAAGCTGAAAAGGGAAGATGGCAGCATAACGTCAAGTAAAGCGGAAGTGTTAAGGGAAGTCGAAAGGTTCTATGGACGGCTCTATGATTCGGTCACTAAACCTGTTTGCAGTGCGGCCAACGACCCAAGAGCCAAACTGACCCGACATTATACCGAAGATATTCCGGACATCAGCCTGTATGAGATCAGGATGGCCTTGAAGCAGCTTAAGAACGACAAGGCGCCGGGTGAGGACGGAATCACTTTAAAGCTTCTGAAAGCAGGTGGATCACCGGTACTTAAAGTCCTTCAGAAGCTTTTTAATTCCGCCTTGCTTGAAGGTACGACGCCAAAAGCATGGAACGGGGGCATGGTGGTTCTGTTCTTCAAGAAAGGTGACAACACCTTGCTTAAGAATTATAGACCCATCTCGCTTTTGAGCCATGTTTATAAGCTGTTTTCGAGGGTCATCGCGAACCGTCTCGAACGCAGGTTTGATGACTTCCAGCCTCCAGAACAAGCCGGGTTCCGTAAAGGCTACAGTACCATAGACCACATACATACGCTGCGGCAAGTCATACAGAAGACCGAAGAGTATAACTTGCCGCTATGTCTCGCGTTTGTGGACTATGAGAAAGCCTCCGATTCGATCGAAACATGGGCAGTGCTTGAGTTTCTCCAACGATGCAGTATTGACTATCGGTACATCGAAGTGTTGAAGTGTTTGTATAAAAACACCACTATGTCAGTCCGAGTACACGAACAGAGCTCGAAGGCGATTCCCTTAAAAAGAGGCGTAAGACAGGGAGATGTCATCTCTCCGAAACTGTTTACGACCGCATTGGAAGATGCCTTCAAGCTTCTGGAATGGAAAGGACTGGGCATCGATATTAACGGCGAATACATCACTCACCTTCGGTTTGCCGACGATATTGTGGTCATGGCAAAGTCGATGGAAGAGCTCAGTACGATGCTCGAAGGCCTCAATCGAGTCTCCTAACGGGTAGGACTTAAAATGAACATGGACAAGACGAAAATCATGTCGAATGTCCATGTCGTCCCTGCCCCAGTTATGGTTGAGAACTCGGCTCTTGAAGTTGTCGACGCGTATGTATACCTAGGACAAACAGTCCAATTAGGTAGGTCCAACTTCGAGAAAGAGGTCAATCGTCGAATGCAACTCGGATGGGCAGCGTTTGGGAAACTTCGCAACGTCTTTTCGTCCAACATACCTCAGTGCCTTAAGACGAAAGTCTGAAATCAGTGTGTGTTACCAGTGATGACATATGGAACCGAGACGTGGTCCTTCACTATTGGCCTTATGAATAAGCTCAGAGTCGCTCAACGAGCTATGGAGAGGGCTATGCTCGGGATTTCTCTACGAGATCGAATCAGAAATGAGGAGATACGTAGGAGAACTCAAGTCACCGACATAGCCCGACGGATTAGTACGTTGAAGTGGCAATGGGCAGGCCATATAGCGCGCAGAACAGATGGCCGATGGGGCCGAAAGGTTCTCGATTGGAGGCCACGGACCGGCAAGCGCAGCGTAGGACGTCCACCCACAAGATGGGCAGACGACTTGGTAAGAACCGCAGGTCGGCGTTGGATGCAGGCCGCTTCCAACCGCAGTTCCTGGAGATCAATGAGGGAGGCCTTTGTCCAGCAGTGGACGTGCTACGGCTGATATGATGATGATGATGAAAATAAATATTTAAGATGGCTCCCGTACAACAAACGTGATTTTTTTGCTCATTTTTGCTCGATATTGATAACGACAAGAGGAATACACTTTAAATATTCACAGAATATTTAGTTAGATATTCACTTTAAAAATAAATAGTATAAAACAATATAACAAATATTCAAAGGGGGCTCTCATACGGATTCTTTTTGCTCGATTTTATAGATTATGGTACGGAACCCTTCGTACGCGAGTCCGACTCGCACTTAACCGGTTTTTTTGGGTAGACGTCGTGTTAGGTTTTTTATGCTTGTATTGTTTAGAGCTCGTCGCGAAAGTTAATTTGAAAATTCAACATAGAACTGTCTATAGATGACAAGGCGGAAGCAACTTGACAGAATTGGCTAATAAAGAAATAATTTCACCTATTTATGAATGACGCACAACACTTTATACGAGTGAAAGTTTTCGATTTGATATTGTGCGATTCTGACTTTACAGATTTTTTTGTGCTCGAGCGTAATTAGACCTTTTTTGTCGGCTTTTTACATTTTCTAATGTCAATTTTATTTAGTTAATATTGTTAAAGCTGACAGACATCATTATACTTTGTATTCAGACATCATTATCTTCTTACTAAGCCTCTAATCACTAAACACGATAGGTACTTCTATTTATCCATTAACTTCTTATTTGAGTTCCTTCTTCATAATTCACTCACTATTGTACAGATCTAAATTAGTTTTAACTGAGTACTTAGTCTTCTGATCAAATGCGCCGTTGAGGACTAATCTACTGTCAAGTGTCTTAAAGCTCTGTCGCACTTTAAAATACCTATTTATTTTATCTAGGCTCAAGTAAGGACGACATTAAGCCCTCGCATTTTGCGGGGTTTGTTGAATGCGATTCAAGTGTTCCTAGAATCGATATGTTAATGTTTCAAGATGTAGGTAATTAACCTAATTAATTTTGAATCTACTCAAAGCAAGAGCTGTTCAAGAAACATATCAATTATAATATCTCGCTACTCTGCATTATTGTATTTAAATTTTGTACCGATGAACTGACTTCAAAAAAAGAGAAGACTTTCAAAAAAGAGGCGGTTCTCAATTCGACTGTATTTTTTTATGTTTGTTACCTCAGAACTTTCGTCTGGGTGAACCGATTTCAGTGGTTTTTTTTTTGTTTGAAAGCTGGCGCTTTCCGCGTGGCCACTATTTCTATTTGGTCCAGTTCTGACAATGGCATCCATGAGAAAACTATACAAGTCTTAAATTTGTTTAATTTTTATGTTATGTTATGTTTGTTAGCTCAGAACTCCGTTACATAGCAACCGATTTGAAAAAATAGTTTTTTTATTTAAAAGGATATACTTTTAAATTGATCCCATGGAAATTTCATTAAAATCGATAGGGTAGTTTAGTTTTTACTGTTATCTGAAGTAGGTTATATTTTGGTTAAAAAGTTACTTGTTAATATGATCTCATGCAAAGATTTTAATCGAAGGGTTTAGATTTAAATCATTACTGTTTTTGACAATTATCAGTGATTACTGATGAGATCGAATCAGAAATGAGGAGATAGGTACGTAGGAAAACTCAAGTCACCGACATAGCCCGACGGATTAGCACGTTGAAGTGGCAATGGGCAGGCCATATAGCGGGCAGAACAGATGGCCGATGGGGTCGGAAAGTTCTCGAATGGAGGCCACGGACCGGCAAGCGCAGCGTAGGACGTCAACCTACAAGATAGGCAGACGACTTGGTAAGAACCGCAGGTCGGCGTTGGATGCAGGCCGCTTCCAACCGCAGTTCCTGGAATGAGGGAGGCCTTTGTCCAGCAGTGGACGTCCTGCGGCTGATATGATGATGATGATGATTACTGATGAGATAAGGACGGGTTGCAAATGTGATTCTACAATATAGACCGATGTTCAGCTATTATAGTCGAGTACCTATTAAAATGGAACGCTCAAAGCATTGTTTCGAGTATACAACTAATTGAATCAGACGTTGGGTATAAAAGCGGTGTGCAATTTGTGCTACAACCCCACAGAGCGCCATTGAATGTCTATGAATGGCAGCGGCCCCAATGCCGCCCCCCGTTGCACTCTACCATAAAGCTTGTTAGGGTTGAATGAATGGTCATTATTTTTCACTGAACTCACTTTTTATTTGCAATCGTGTGACTACTCCATTTATGGCGAACTTAATAAAACTTACTAGCTTCCACCCGCGGCTTCGCACACGTGGTTTGTCAATAAAAAGTAGCATATGCGTTAATCCAGGTTCCACGTACATACCAAATTTCATCGAAATCGGTTCAGCCGTTACGACGTGATTGAGTAACAAACAAGCAAACAAAATAAATAAACAAACATCCAAACCATCGCATTTATAACACTAGTTGTTGCCAGCGGCTTCGTCCGCATTGTTCTGGGGTGCAATATACATATATAAACTTTGACATCCCATTTTTATCCCATGAGAATAGATTTATGGGATAAATGGTAGCCTATGTGGTGATCCAGGTTATATTCTACGCATATACCTCTTTTCATCGAAATCGGTTCAGTCGTTACGACGTGATTGAGTAACAAACAAACAAACAAATATCCAAACAAACATACAAACTTTCGCATTTGTAATATAAGTGTGATAGTTATTGAATGAACAATATACTGTATGATGCTTGCTTAAAACTAGCATAGGCAACAAACAAAGACCGGAAGTTAGCATTACCTACTTACTCATTGATGAAAATCTGGTATTTCTTGACAGGTAAGGTATTCATCATCATGATAATAGTTTTCTTCCCCGGAAATATACAACTGAACTACACGTATATTTATTTGGAAATTTCAACTCTAAGCAAGTATAATCAAAGTTCATAACGTCTGAAATGTAGTACAAATGCCAGGGTCAGTGTCGGACCCTTTGAGAGCAGCAGACCGTGTTTTATGGAAATTCTTTGGCCAATGAACACAAATTGACTATCACACAAATGACTGACCGCATGAATGTTTAACTTTGTGCATAGTACCTAGTTATATAAGCCATACATAATTCTCTACTCAAACCACTACATCATCACTGATTAAAAATATAGTGAAGTATCAACAAATTTAATGCTCTAAGCCGATGTCTGAGAACTGCATTGAATTACCGCTATTGAGATTTTTATTCAACAATTTTGATTAATGACTGCTATTTTCTACGGACCCTTTTCACTTTCTGTTACAAATTCAAATTCGTTTATTACTCCAGAAATAACATAACAGTTTACAAAAACCAAAGCGTTATCACTAGTATTTAAAGCTATAAAAACAATATTAAAAATTAAAAAAAACTTAAAGTTAGAGCACACCACAGAAATAAAAAGTACATAATGTCATTACATTTTGACAATGACAACGATAAAAATATATCAAATTGACATTTATGTCAGATACGTCAGTGTTTTTTATTTTATTTTATTTTTACAAACAAAAACGTTTCGCAAAATGCTGCTCCAATTTAGAAGAACAAACAATGGCTCGATTTCAGCAAATCTGCGCGCCGACTTCTATTCATGCTTAAACAAAGCTGTTGATTTACAACGTTTTAAGTCATTATGCCTTTGTTTCATATGGTAATAATGCTTCAGCTCATGTTGAAGTGTTGAATTGAATTCAATGGCTTTGCAACTTCGATTCATTAAAGTCTTGTTGAGAACATCAACAAGGCGATTCCTTGTCGTTTTTTTTTCGAAAAAATGACACCACTGGCAATACTTCAGAAATTGCCTTGGTCTTTCACACGCTCTGCTAGGCTACCATGACCCATGAGAAGTTTCTCTCTACGGAAAAATAGAGTAAAATGAAATTTTAGCATAATATACTGTAGTGACATTTCTACGTGAGACAGTACAAACGTTTTTACATTACCCGCTAAAATGTCATTTTACTCTATTCTTCCGTAAAGATTAACTTTTGTCGGCAGTATAGAGAACGTTTCTTCCCTGTCATTGTTACTGCTCGACATTGTAGACAAGTTTCTTCTTCATCGGAAAAAAGGCATTAAAATCAAGGAAAAATACTTGCCTACAAAGTCAAAATCTTTTATTCATTAAAATCACAAGGATCACTTTGAAACGTCAATTTTACTGCCTGTTCCTTCGCGACCAAGCCAGGAAGAAAAGGCAAGAAACAAGATGGTTGTTTTTTTATTGATCCTTTTAGAATACATAACAATAAAGAAAATAAATTACGTCTAAGTTATAATATTTTTGAACGAGGTGGAACAATTTCAATCCCAAGCTTCTCTATCATCTCAATAATCCGATATTTTATAGAAGGCTTTTTAATTAAGATTTTTTATAATTCCTTTTTTATATTTGTTAATTATGAATTTTGGTACATCACTTGGGAGTTTGTCATAAAAGCATCACCTTGCCCTTTCAACGATTTACTAACTGTATGGAGTCTACAAGTGGCAACAGCGAGTTTATCTTTATTTCTAGTATTAAAATTATGATTGTCGTTATTTTTCTTAAAAAAATGGTTTCTTGTGAACAAAATCAGATTTTCATAGATATATTGACAATATAATGTTATAATATTTATTTCTTTAAATTTATGGCGTAATGATTCTCTGGGGCCCATATTATAAATTGCACAAACAACCCTCTTCTGTAGCACAAAAACGGTGTTTATATCTATAGTTACCCTTTACAAAGGACTGCAAGACGTATGTAAGATTTGTGAATAAAACTTCAAACAATTTCTTTTGATCCAGCTTTATGAACAGTGCACTTCTGTGTTTACTTCTCAAAAAGCAAATTTCTCATTATAACTTCTTCAAGCTACGACTTCATATAACTCGCTCGTCTTTGTAACTTATCCCGCATTATTTTTAATGCCAGCTAGTTCAGCTAAACTTTTGGTATAACCTGCACTTCTTTTCTGTTGGAGGAAGAGATAGATAAATGCAAGGCGGATCAGGTAGAGAAAGTTAGAGAATGCGAGAGTTGCATCGATGCAATACATAACTAATTTAAATATTTATTTGAACACGCTGGTATCGATCAATCAGCAGCTCATCTCATTATAATTTGTTTGCTAGATTCATCACTTTTCACTTCTCGCACGATTTTTCACAGGTGTCTTTCCTCATAAAATTTTCATTACTTTATATACAACTTGCATAATTTCCACATAAGGGCTTATTGCTATGCAACTTTGATCATAATTTATACTTACGACCGCACTCTAAATTTATATCTATTTATTATTTATATTATTTATTTTATGCATACTAAAATTTTCTGACCCTTTACCATTACATTCCGTCTTTACGTGTAGGTATTAGCGATTAAAATCTATAAATTAAAAACATAACGACTTAATTTCGTGTTAACTAATTTGTTGTTTTCTCTTTACAGGTAAGCATCATTAGAAGCCGGAAGTCGTTTTCGAAAATGCATCAGTTTTAGTCCGTATCAGTAGGTAAGTTATGAAGGTAGGCGGTTCATGCACACTGTTGCTTAGTCAATAACTTTAAGTTTTAGTAAGTCGATTAAAACCTACATACACAACCAAAACTCTATTATAAATATTTCACCTTAACAATTCTTTTTATGTTAGTGATAGTATTACGAAATCAAAGTGTAAAATTCGAAGCGTGAATAGCTAATTTGTGACCACAAGTCCTTACAGCGACGTTATGCTCTCTCCATAACGCGACTTGACACACGCGTGGGAGAAGGTTCGCTTTAATTCATTCACAGATATCCCTGATAATATCTTGACATAAACTCGCTTGCATATCACAATTAGAATTATTTACATGCCATGATATTTGTACACAAAAGAAAATTTACATTTATATGCGCAGGAATATTTGTGGCTGGCAATGCCAAGGGCTATCTCAGGGTGTTCTACTAAGTCCTGTACTTTATATCTTATACATGCAGCTGTTTATAGACAGATCTACGATGCGGAAAGAGCCATTGAAATTGATATGTGAGGCCAAATAAGAGCAGTTATGCGTTGATTTTATTAGACGCGTAACTGGAACTCGTATTACTAGTGATCAACGATGCAGCAGCTTCATTGGCGATCAAATAAATAATAGCTAGTATTGTTCTATTACGATCAGTTTGTACATTTTATTTTGGTCTCTACTACTGCGTTGCCCAAGAGATGAAAGTAATAATTAACTTTTTTATGTTAAGACATAAATAAGGTTCCCTTAGGTTAAACTATCGTGAGTTTATTTTGATGATTCGCAAAGTTAAAGTCTAAATTGAAATTGTTAGTCTCTTATGTCTCCGACTGTACAGAAATATTATATCAGCCGTGCCATTTGCATATATAAACATTATTATGCATATAATATACGAGTATAAAGCTATATCTGCCATAAAGATTGACACACAATCAGATTTGCTATGATACGTGATGCATTGATTTCTTACGCTTTATTATAGTGTTTGTGCTAGATGCGTCCGTCATGGATGTTCCGTTTGCTTTTGCTATCGCTTTACGGATTATGAATGTGAAAGTTTCATTCTTCATGAGTTTCGAGAAAGGTTTATTAAGCACCTTTATTTAACAATGGATTTCTAGAATACTACGTGAACTTTTTTTGTTGGTATTTCTTGATTGTTATTTTTTGCTGAAGTAGGTATCATTATAACGATCGATTATTAAAACCAAGCTGTATTTTTATTCTTAGATTTGCATCGTAGTTTATATTCACAATTTTTCCTGTCTAAATATTTGATCAAGACATCATTAAAAAGGTAAATAATAATAACTATCTACGGGTGGGCCGGTTTAGGTGTCAACGTTAACGCCGCCTGCACGGTCAATTATCTCGTCATTATTTGTAAGTACCCCGCTGGGTTTCTCATGACCGTCATAAATAATGCTATTTATGTTTATTGTACAAATTACATCGGTTCGAATAATGTTCCTTGTAAATTTGGTATCGATTGTACTTCCATAAATTGCCATAGGTAAATCATATTTTATTGCATACTTAATAACTACCTATTTAGTTTTCTCTGCATCTGTATTCCTGTATTTATTTAAAGATAATTTGTTTTAGGTGTATTTAAGCAATATTAGAATGTATCTAAGCAAATTGCAAGGATTATCTTAATTATGATGAACCTCATGACATGACATGCTGGTTATAGTTTCATAATCCTCTCTTTAGTTTTTTTATTTTTTTTTTATTTTATAAGTTACAGAATCAACAGCGATATCAATGTAAAATAATTATAGGTAGCTCACAACGTATGGAATTTCAAATAATTCTTGCATAGGTACTATAGAAAGCTCATACACACATTTGAGGATACCGGTGCAAGTGGTCATAACATTTGCATACCTAATGAAAAGCTTTTACAAAGTGGAATATAACTGCAATAAAGATAATTTCCCCTGAATTAACTTGTATAATGTTCATTAAGGCAAGATGATTTCAAAAGGAAACGTTTACTCCAAACACAATTTTCAATATAAACTGTTATCGCGACCACCCGCAGTTGTGGAAGGTGGTCGCAGTCTCTTTAGAAAGTCTTTTATAAAACATGTAAATTCTGCATGAAAGCGATATTATATGCTTACTACCAATTTCCGTGGCTTTATTCAATGATAACTACAATTTATACGAAGCGGTAGTGAATAGTTTCGAGTTTTCTATGAAAATATTATCGCGGAAAAGTCATAAGTTCTACGTGGGTTGAGAAAAAACCTTTAATTTAAATATTCTCTACAAGTTTTCTCAGTTTTCTGTAAGGACTGGGTAGCTCGTCTTAAACTTAGCTTAGATATAATCATCATCATCGTCTTTTTAACCTGTCTGCACCAGAGGCATCCTCTTTATTACGCCATTCTTTTTTTTTATTTAAATTTACTCCTAAAATATTCCTTATCAGGAGTGGCCTTATTCCGCGCTGAAGAGATTGAGTATTCCTCTTTAACCTCTCATCATCCATAGGTTGGCGAGGCCAACGATAGTTATTCTTTGAGTTCCTTTTATAATGCTATCCACATTCTTCTTTCGCGCTGATTCACATTGAGTATTAGCATCAAAATGCATTCGAGTTATCTAACTAATGCGCTTTCGAACGGTGAAACAGTCGTCTACTGGGAATCGACAATAGGTGCATACAATATCGTATTTAAATTTTATTACACAAGCAAAGGTCCCCCGACTTTGTTCCTGTTTAATTTAGAAACTGAAATGGCCATTATTATGACTGTTAGTCTCGTAGTCTTTCTAAAAAAGGATTTAAAAAATTGGTTGGCGTCACACACGACTATATTATTGATGGATCCCGTGAAGATATCCCCAAGGGGATAGTCATCGTCAAGTCAAAACATTTCATACTAAAATGGATGACTACTTGCAAATCGGTGTTTAACTTTCGAGCTTAGACAAAATAGTTGGAGAATCTAAACTAACACCTACACATAACGCTATTCTTAAAAATTTTACCCACGACGGGACGGAGAAGGTGTATGCGCTTAGGGTGAGAGGTTATTTGTGTGTGTGTGTGCAAAAAAAACGAATGTTCTCGTTTATCTCCAAAACGGGTTGGCCGATTTAGATATGGTTTTCTGTAACATTTTTGTGATTCATCGGCAATGGTTCTTAGATAGATTTTATGGTGTTAAATCGCCAGAGGGCGCTGTAATCAAGAGAAGCGAGCTGTATAATGGAAATTTATTAGTGGTTTTTTACCTTTAGATTACAGGAATTAAAAAAATGTGAAAATTTCTTTAGGCTCATTGAACATTTTTTGAGAGGAGAAAAACCATTGAACTCGCGACACTGTTACCGACACCTGTCACTGACTACTGACACTGACTGTTACTAACACCTCTGTATATAAGTATCTGTAGTGTAGTTTGCTATTATTCAAGTTTTCACTTCTGTCGGCACTCCCGGAGTGCAACTGTTTTTTTTATTCTTGTCTAAATGGACATTCCAAAAGCATGGTTATGTACACATTGTATAAAGTATAGGTAAGTCATGTAATGACAGACAGACCAAATAAAAGTCTAGGAAGAACAAGAACAATAGGTCATAGAAAATTTGGTCACGTACCGAATACATCCTTCACCTGAACTAACGGGATGTTTTATTGATTCTATAATGATGTATTAGGGTCGATATTTTGGTGCCCTTTCACTTATTGTTCGGTGGAATTAGTTCAGTGGGTCCTTTGATGGCCATAACGGTGTTCCCGTTTTGCTTGGAATGTTTTCTTAGAATAAATCTCATTACGATCATCATTCATCATCCACAGCACGACTTCCCCCAATGTTGGGTATATGCCTCCCAAAGTTTGTGCCATCTACCACCATCCTATTATCCATTGAATAAATCCATAAGGTGGTTCGGTTCCTATACAAATAATCAGTGCACAATCACTAGATAACTGAACTGTACAAATGTCTAATCATATGCGTATCGAATTAGTTGCGTCTTATTATTGTCGGTCAATCAATTATATTGCACATATAAAAGACAATTTTTTATGACATTCCACGGATTAAAATGATTAATACTTAGATATTAAGGGGAGACCGGAGGGGAATCGCCCATACAACACGTACTACCAAGATAATTTCTAATTGGGGCATATTTATACCTAAATAAGGTATTATTTTAATTTGAATAGTATTTATCTAGGTTCCCAACCATATATTAGATCAAAATACTAACCTAAAATGAAATAGAAGCGTATCGCATTCTGCATGTTTTTACGTCATAAAAGATCTGTTTTCAACCTAATTGTTTCGTTTTTGTAACGTTTCGTGTTCGTTGTGTTGTTTTTAATACGAAACAATTAGGTTGACTAATTGTTTCGTATTAAAAACAACAACATCTTACGTATCCTAGTCATGGGAACATAGATTATATCGTCAATTTACAAAATAACAACACAATGAGAAAAATACAACAAGTTTTCAGTCATCATTTTTGGTATTACGGAACACGGTCAAAGTCTAATCAAATTTATAATCGTTCATTTGCTATCACTGTCGCTCTGCGTGGCTAAACTTCGTCACTAAACAGGGATATTCAGGCCGAAGTTTTTGACACGGCCGAATTGAAGTTGCGCTCGGGGTTCGCCGGCTTCTTAATGAATGAAAGTGTGTAATTTTATTGATTTGCCGACAATAATAAGACATCACTGTATAATTTCTACTGTCCAATTAGGTATCTAGTAAATATGCACTGATTCCATTACAGTTGTATATTTTTGACCTCTATAACTAATATTCTAGAAGTACTTCAATGGTTTTATAGGTAATCGGACATTAGCAGGAAACCTAGGTTTAAGTTATTAATACAGTTCAGGCGTAATTTGGCCGGTTGACCCTACGCCTAAAGTTCATTGGCACAGTTAGTGACAGTGAAATATGGTCATTCAGTGAATCGATTAGCCAATGATACGTTAATGTAATAATGAAAGTACGTTAACATTTTACATTGCTTTGTCAACGCTCATACGTATTATTCTCCCCCTAACTATTAATTTCTATAAACATTGATAGATGACGTGATTGTTCTGTAAAAACACACCTTATCTAAGGGCACATCAGTGACACTAAGGAAAATGTCTTTTTTATTTCGAGTATTTAATAACAAACTAATTAAAATTTGCAACCTGATTTTCGTTTATATTTAACTAACAGCCTAAATGTAATATTCAATCCAAAGATTGTCTAGCTAGACATTGTCCTGACTTCGCATGCATCAACGTAGGCGCAGGCCGCGCCGCCCCGTGAGAATTCCACCTATTTGGGTGCGCACGCTTCGCGCTTACCATCCGCGTCCGCGTAATATTGTATGCGCAGACGCAGCCGCTGACAGTTATTGTGCATTCACTTCCGGATGTGTAAGAATACTGATTTTAATCTAAAAACTCAATAACCGCTTTATTTTAAATAACTGTTTGGGTTAAAAAATGATAGGTATTATTTGGTTTTATTTTACGAAAACATTACCTTCCTTATGCGTTGTCAGGTAAAAAGTTGCCTGTGTCCCGATCCTGGTCATTATCTATCTGTATTTAATTATTTATTATATATGGCACACAACACATAATACAATCAAATTAACATTTTCATCATCATCATCCACAGCCTGATTTCACCCATTGTTGGGTATAGGCCTCCCCAAGTTTGTGCCATCCACCACGATCCTGCGCTAGTCTCACCCACTGACGGCCCGCGATCTTTATGATGTCGTCCACCCATCTCGCTGCTGGTCGTCCTACCCTTCTATACCCGCTCCTTGGCCACCATTCAGTCACTGTCCTGCTCCATCTGTCATCACCATGTCTAGCCAAGTGTCCCGCCTTTTGAGCTCCATAACTTGAATCCCAACGTCATGAACCTTCGTTCGTCTACGGATCTCGACGTTTGGAACTCGATCTAACAGTCTGATGCCACGCATGGTACGCTTTTATTAACATGTTACTTATAAGAAATTAAAATTTAATGCTAGATAGTAGTCAAACGCAAGCCTTATAATATAAAAAAAGAAAATATTCCAAAACGTGCGTACACATCGCGATTGATACCACTTGAATGATTGTTCAAGGCAAATCATACTTGAAGAAGAGTGGAAGGAATAATTTTTTTTAAAATGTTGTTGTTAAAAATATCTATAGACACACTGAAAATCATTATACAGGCGACACATTCTGACTAACGGATTGTTATAGGATGTATTGTCCGTACAAACTTTGAGGGCTAAGGTGTTAGAGAAGGGGTTGCGAAGGGGCTTAATATTAAAGTTAATGAAAGTAGAGTAGGTGAATCGATGTGCGAACACTTAAATATATACCAATATAAAATATACATTATGTATACCAAATTTCATCGAAATCGATCCAACCAGTCGTGACAGTCAGAGAAACA
The DNA here is from genome assembly GCA_918857605.2 of Philereme vetulata. NCBI lineage: Eukaryota > Metazoa > Arthropoda > Insecta > Lepidoptera > Geometridae > Philereme > Philereme vetulata. Next base: position 7,618,931 of record OU975423.1, read on the forward strand.
GGCTTACTTTCGTATTTATACATCAGATTGATTCTACATAATCACATATTAGAATCAATAGTAATCATTATGAGAATCAATTCGGAGGACGTAGTTCACAGAGCGAAAGAATAACCAACACAGATTAATTAAATAATTAATTATGAGGAGTCTTGTCACACAAAGGCCATGGAATCCACATAGACACAGAGATACATTTTATACACTTGTCGATGTAAAGCAAATCGTAGTCAATTTGCTCTAAGTAATTGCTGGGTAATAATGTTTTCGCGAGTACCAATTTGTATAATCAAGTGGGTATCGAGAGTAACAACATTGTAGTTGAGATAACACAAGTTACCTAAGACACTCCCCTAGCGTTCACTAAATCAATCAGCGAGTTGCAACAGATGTTTCTAGTTTCGACGATAAATCGTTCAATTTTCTAAATAGAGTTCCAGCAGTGCCCGGGAAGATAAGCGTTTTAATTAACTTTTAGTAATTTATATCTTTATTAGAGCTACGGGTAATGGCTGCGTGATTGGCAACGAGACTGGATCACGATATCAGGAGAGCAAGACTTGGACTACAAGCAGGCTGATTCTAGAAATCTGGATTCCATTTTTATCAGACATTGCGCGGAACAGAATGGTGCGTGGGATGATTGCTCCGACTTAGACTAAGCGATTGATTTTTATTATGTCACAGACCGCTCTTGCAACAAAGTTTTATAAGTTTTATTTTTAGTTTTTTCTTCATTGCATCTGTAACATGAGATGTTGAATGGTTGTTCACATTTTTCTAATTCTATCTAAACGTGAAAACCTGTAATTGGCTATAATATGTGTTCTTTGTATAAGTTTATCAGCTGTTGGTTTTCCTAGAAATAAATAAATACTCGTCTAATTGATCGAGCGAAGCGAGGTCTCTAAATTAACTTGGGCAAATCGGCGTTGTATGTATGTTTGTTTGTTCGAGGATAACTTTCGAAGCGTTTATCCGATCATCTTGAAATTTGGTATATAGCAATGGCACAATTTTGGTGTGACTAAATGAGCTAAAAATGTGTGGGGGTTGTTGAGATATTGGGGTTCAAGTGGGGTAAAAAAACCAAAACGGGACTATACGGTCAAGCGGCATGTCTAATAAAAGGTCTTTGTCTGTTCATTTCGACTTTATTTTTATTAATAGTTTAAACTTTGTAGTTTTTAATTTAGCCATAATAAAAACTAAACTTTGACAAAATTCACAGGGTACACCAGTGACACAGTGCTGAAATTTGGTATGCGTGTAGCCTTAGTAACACAAATAAAGGCAAAAGTCTGAAATCCAGATTAACTGCAATTTGTACCCCAAAACTGAGTTACCAAATACATGAACTCCCGTTACCTATAACTTGAACGAAACTGTAGGTCAAGGTAATTGAATCTGCATTTCGTGGCACTATTTTATCAGTCAAAGATTAAGGCCGGCTTGCACAACGATCTCTAAACGTATTTAGCTACTCAACATGTTTAAATTGTACGTATTTGTGTGATTTGACAACTCCTTAAATAGTATTTATCCACTAAATACGTTTAGGCATCGTTGCGAGTCGCCCTAAGAATATTTTTTTTTGTTTTAGGAGACTCGCGAGATCTCAGTTCGGGCGAACCACTAGTAATAAAATAGGATGTCAAACACTAGCATGAATTTGAGAAACAGGCAATATAAAGTGGCTAAAACGGTGGAAGACTCTCAGCAGAGGGAAAGTAAAACGTTTAAGATCTCCGACCAAGTATGGGTTGGTGATTTGCAAAACTGTTGACAAAAAAAATCTCAATTCCGGTTGCTTGTAGTCAATAGTATCACCAGCTTCGTATCTGTCTGGACCCGTCACGTTCTTGTCAGTGGCGCGGTCCGTTAGCGAGCTTCATAGTGCTTGTTTATCATCCCTCGTGCAATCGCCGGAGTGGATGAGCTGAACCGGTGGTGTCGACGCGAGATTGCACAATCGTACTTAGATCGGACCCGACCTAATTGGAAAGAACGGGTGGTGGCTGGCATCAGAATATGGCATCAGCTTTACAATCAAATCCCGATGACTGTTATACTGTTATTTGAACTAAGCAAGCTTATTAAGGTTTAATGAAGAAGGTAACAATTCGTGACAGGCAGGCAGTGAATATAAAAAGCAGGATGTGGATTAAACAATAGCGCACATTTGTGGGACAACATAATGGTCTTAAGGCATAATTAGCTTAAGTTCATCGCTGGTTGATGGTGATTAGAAATTGAGAAACGCGTAATCAGAGCTAATTTACGGTTCCACTCGAGCGCAAAATAGCTCTGAAAGCTCTGAAGCATGTAACCACCACTTTTGTAATGCCTCTGCTTTATTGCATCGTATCGATTTTATATAATCGCACAGTGGACGGTGATCGGTGAGCTATTAGAAAACTGCTCTACCCATTAGTATGTCTCAATAAAATCAATTTTCCGTAATAACAAGCGGCGGTGTATCGATAATTGTCGGAAGTCGATGAATTAACTACACTATCGTCTTGAGTAGTGATTATGGTGATCGAGTAGAATCGTGAGATCGAATTTATGTATCGATGTCGGCCGGCGCCGGGTAGCGCCACTCTATGCTCTAATCCCCAACTTATCTCGCAGTTGCTAGTCCTGTGGTACACTGGACAATGAAACTGGTTTACCACTTTGGACAGAATGTTGTCTCCACATTGGTTTATAAAAAATGTTACAGGATTGACGAAAACAACACGCTAAAACAACAGTTCAATGTGCGAATAAAATGCTGTCTATGGTTGACCGGATTCATTGCCGACTATACCATTAACGTGATCTTGGACAGAATGCAGGATGGTTGTTTATCCATTTACGCGATAATGTTAAAATTACACGTTAACAAGCGGGCAAGAGCACGCAACGAGTTTACGACATGATTAGACTGTTTTATTAAGGGAAATGGACAGCTGTTAGTGATCTGTGAGCGAAGCCATGGAGATAGATAACTTGAGGCTACCACAAACCAGCCTTCTTCAAATTGATAGCTTACGTTCTTAAATTGAAAGCGCATACGTGAATATTACTTTGAATTGGGTTTATGACCGACACCGCCAAAGACCTTTATCATGAAATGATTACCTATCAAGTAGATACTACTTGGAATTATTTATAGAACTTATGGTCTGCTGTGTTTAATGTGCGAATCGTGACGCCTTCGTCATAGAATAATTGTCATAGAATCACCCTCGGTGTGGCGATTTGGTAACGCAGTGAAAGGCAAGGTCCTACCACCGCACCAGGGAACGGTGCTTGCACAATACCATCGATTATGTATAGTGCTGTGGTATAATTAAATTGTTTCTGCGATTTTCATCTTGCCACATCGAAGTGCACAATGGCTGCACTTTGCTGAATTTGCATCAAAAGTGGGATTGAACTTTACACCTCGTATCTCAACAAGTTCTCATGAACAGCTCACAAGTCTGTTGAAAGAGTTTTACGAAAGTAGATACTAGCGATATTTAGCTGGGTGGAATAATAAAAGCGATTATTAAGTTTTCAAATATAAGGACAACTTCTTTTTAAATGTGTAGTTTAAAGTCTGAGATAGTTCTTTATCCAACTTTCATCTAAGGTTTCATTTACATTCACAATATTTTTATTTACATCTATTTCACGTTCTACAAATTAAATTTTTGGCATCCCGCCCGTTCCAGATTAAATAAGCATTTATGTAGATATCTATATAATAATTACTCACTTTGGAAATTTAATAAATTCACGGATTTGCTTTTTATATCTTTAAAAAAAGATACGTTTTAGTTTCTAGCATGAAACTTGCAAGGCCGCTGCAATTTTATTTGGAAGATGGCCGAATATTTTCTAGTTAACGAACCAAACAAACTTGTATTTCTGTTCTAAATAAATGAAATAAGTTGATTCCCATCTTAATAACTAAGTTACAAAAATTTAAGCCACATTTTTACAATTACATTATAATTAGTTAATATCTATCATTAAATTATAAGTAGGTATATAATTAAAAATATTTAACTTGAGCATCCAGAACTGAGTGTAGGCCTCCTCTATAAAACTCCACGCACGACGATCCTGGGCGAGTCGAGTCCAGGTCTTTCCCGCAACCTCTACCAAGTCGTCGCACCATCATTTTCCCAGCCTTCCTCGTGCGTCTCGTGGGTATATCTACCATCCTGTGTTCTAGAGACGTGGCCTACCCACTTCCACTTTAGCTGGCAGAGCCTCCTGACTGCGTCAGTAACTTTTGTGATGATTCTGATGATCACTTCTGACTCTATTTTTTAGTGTCAAGCCGAGCATAGATCTTTTCGTTTCTTTAAAATGTTCTCTTTTTTATCAGTTCGTTAGTCAATGGCCAGGTTTTGAGAGTGCAAAGCAGAGAAGGAAGTATCGTGTTGTCCATCAGTTTTTTCTTGAGATGTACCGAGAGTCTGCTCTTATTTTTGTGAGATTTCTGTTCTATAAAACGTTAAAAGATTGTTGTGTCACGGTTGGCTTGTTTTACAAATCTGGCATCCTTTATCCCCTACATGTACAAATTTCTACGTAATGCAATGCAAATGACATTCTCGTCTATACATATATTTCATTTTATCTTTTAGTACTGATCTTTATTTAGATAATTAGTAGTTAACATCTGGCGAGCACATGTGAACTCGTGGCGAATTCCTGCAAGCTCAACTATCTCAAATTAAACCTTACTCGTTTTGTATTTCTCAGAAGGTAAACGCTTCCGGTCAGCTTTGATGTTTATGAAACTTCTATTTAACTTAAAGTTAACATAGCTTGAAGCTCTAAAAGTCGGCTTATGTTTTATTTCATTATTTTGCTAACAAAGAGATTATTAAATCCGTTGAGACCGTTGAGAGAAATCACCAATGGCGTGAAATGTTGTTATATTTGCCGAGATATCATATTTACAATCCTTATATATATGTTTTGTACTCTTGATTTAGGATTATGTTTTTAGTACATTCAAAAGTACTATCGTGTGCCTAAGTATCGATTTTTCTTATCAGATTTGACTAATAACAGACTCGGTGTAAGTATAAGGCTAGCAATGAAAACGCCTAATTATCCTTTTTAGTCTCTTCTAGCTCAAACCTTCAATTAGATTCACTACACCCAACATTTCACAGTATATGTATATAGCCGTTATCAGCTGTAGAATCAAATATCTTCCCTGATATTATAGCAATAATGTTCTGTTTCGATTATCTGTATGGTCTAGGCTAAGTCTATTTTTGTCCGCGTCGATGACTGCGTATGGTCGCTCTTCCGCCACAAAACTTTTACGGTGTTTGAATTAAATTTAAACTTTGTTTTGTAAACATATAAATAGTAAATTGAAAATACACGAGAAGATTCTATTTTTAGGGCGGGCTAAAGCTCTTTGGAGGAGTTTGGTGAAGGGTAGAGATTATTTGTGGTTTGTTTATCAACTTTAATATTTGGTATTAAGAATGTTTATTCTGTTGTAAAATATAGGTACATTTATGTTCTGTTTTAACTGGTAGTAACCAGAAAGAATGCATCAATGGTTTACGTTTTGTTATTCTGTTTTGAGGTTAGATTTCGTTACAAATACTTTCACCTGAAATAAACAAAGAAGCGATTCATCCAATCAACAAAAACGGCCAGAAAAATGCCAGAATTGACAGGTACCGGTACCTAACCCAAGTCGACCTCACGTCGAACTTTCACGTAAAGTCTTTACAATAAAACGGTAAATAACTTCTGTTGGTTGAAAAATAAACAAAAATATGTTTTTCATTCTAACAAAGGTACCTTTTTTGCTTCATTGTCATCATATTCATAAATTTAATAAAAATACTTAAAATTTAATAAAACTACTGGTGGTAGAGCTTTTGTGAACGAGCTCGAGGAAGTGGGCACCACCGCCTTACCTTTATCTGCCGCCAAATAGCAGTACTTGTGATGCTGTGTTCCGGTTAGATGGTAATGGTATGTTCCTGTAATTACTGGCACATAGGCATAACACCTAAGTCCTATAGTATGGAAACGTATCCACATAGAGATCAAAACAACATAATAGCTTGTTTTGAATTCTATGTGGATATCCATGGGCTGCAGTAGCCACTTAACATCTGGTGGACTGCATGCTCGTTTGCCATATAAGTAGTAAGTATATAAAAAAAAAATAGTTTACAGCAGCTATCAGAATTCCCCTCTTTATCCATTACATCTTAATTATTATTAGAGGAATGTAAAACATACCAGTGTATCAAGTTAATAACTATCAGCAAATAGATCACTAAGTGAACATAGCGAGCTCAGTTTTACGTTTTTAACTAGTAAGTTTTCTCACGATTGAATTAATGCTTAAGCAAACTAAATGCTAATTACCATTTTCTACAGCTAACCTTTAATGCAGAGAGTATGAAGCTTATGCAGAAAGTAATGGTTTTTTTATGGATGTATCTGTTATATCTGTACAGTAATACCCCGACTTACGCTACCCTGTTTTAAGCGAATTCGGAGATACGCGGTTCTTCTTTTTGATGGGCGCGTGCTTCAGCTCTCCCACTCCGCTCGTTTAGTGTTCCGTTTACGAAATTTTCGATCGTGTTCCGCGTGGAATTGTTTTAAGTACGCAGTGCGTTTTATTGATAACCTCTAAATTGTTTTTATCTAGGATTTAGTACAAGATCCATAAAAGTGGAAAGATGAGGGGGAGGCCTATGCCCAGCAGTGGAACAACATAGGCTAGATAAACCTCTAATTATGTCATCCAAAAGAACAACAATTTTAACCCCGACATACGCGAATTCGACTTACACGGTTATCGTGTAAGTTCAGGGTATTACTATATATGGATGAGATTGCCTCAGGATTATGGTGCTGAAACAAAGCAAGGAAGTATTATAACTAGCAGTAGGTGAACTACGGAAGATGATGAAGTATCTATATAATCATAGAGGTCAATGTCCGTCTGTAGAAAAGCTGTGTCATTCTATCATGCATTTTCTAGAGACGTGAGATTTGAAATGACGATAATATTGAATTGCAAATAAATTGAAGAAGTAATGATTGATGTTAGCGTTTTTAAGCAGTTTCTCTTTTATACGTATGAAAGGAAACGCGGATGCTGTGTAATTGTTTTGATTATATTATATGATGTGTTGACGGATGATAATTCTCCACTACTAATATCAATGTAAACAAGATTATATATAGGTAAATAAACTTATGATTCAAACTTTGCTTTCTAATATATCTATTATCGATGTTTTTTCTTTTTCTAATATATCTTTTTTGTTGTTTTTTATAAACATGTAGGTAAGACTGTACATTTAACATGATGTATATCTACGTGCATTCAGTTGCTTTGCTAGGCGGCAAGTCATATCATAATATAAAAGGTAGTCCTTTGGAAGAATTTCCATCATATCCAAAGAGTTAAATGAATAAATATTGCTGGAAATTTCACACAGCGCTACCTAGCCCCAAGCTAAGCATAGATAACTGATAAAATACTTATATACTTCTTTTTTTTGTAAATACATACTTATAATATATATAATAACATCCAGACCCGAAACAAATATCTGTAGATCATGCAAACACTTGTTCCGCGTCTCAGCCGGCTATTCGCCGGGTTGACTTTAAATAGTCTTGTATTTTTACCTTTCCCCTCTCAGCTATATTCAGCTATTTCTATCGTAACACCGTACTATCACCGCAATGTGTGGCGCATTGAGCCGGTGGCGGTGCAAATGCACTTTTTGTACGGTTATCATCGCCGTTATCGGTGTGATGGCTGGCGATAATGTCGATATTACATTACGTGTGTGGAATTCCTGGACAGTTTCTATCTAGTTCAAGAACACATTTCTTCGTTTGAGGTTTCATTGGAATTTGTGGCAGACACAGAGGTTTGAATGAATTAACTGTACATATGAAAATTCTCTAATAATAATAATAGTTCTAGATGAAGTTGCGTCGGTACGATTCAACTGTATGTCCCAGATAATAATTATTCATCCAGAATTCTTGTTCAAACATTATTTATTGAAATTAGTACATTAATTTAGGTGGTACGATGCGACAGACAGACAAACAAAGGCTTTAAACCCTGCCATTTAATCCCTGAGAAGGTTAAAGCTATAGGTGTCAGAAGAATTTTCTGGTCATGTGCGTGAACCGGTGATTAATTAGACTTCTCTCCTCGGAGAAATTGCACTTTTAGTGAAAAAAAGCGACGCAAGTTAAGGGGAAGTTTTTGAGTTATAGGCTGCTAACAAGTTAATTATGCTGGGAACATGTGCTACGAACTGAATAAGATTCCAGACACCTACAAAGTTTCTTTCAATGCTACATTGAAGACTTGAACAAAGCCTTTTCCGTTGTCTTGCCTGCCAGTTGTATGGCTTTATCTCAGTGCCAACCGTATTTCTTTATCTCAGTGTTTCTGAAAGGATTGTTTTTCATTTTCCGGCAATAGATAGATTGCTTTAAAATTTAGGCTTAGGTAATCATACGAAACTGAGATGAGTCAAAATCAATGTTTAATTGATTAATGAATGAAATGTTTCCAACTTTCATGTTGTACATTTAGGACGTACATTGTTTATTTGTGTTGTTTCAACAAGAGTCTTCCATGTATACACAAATATAAAGATCTTCTAACTTGTCGACAATAAACTTTAAACTCTCATATTGTACATAACCATCATCTTAAATATAATCCGAGAACCCATAATGCAAGCTGCTGAGTGGAAACAACAAGATCATGGACAGATTTATTGAGAAGTGTCAGAACTTTATTTACTTATTAGGGTGCCTCTAAAATTAGAGTTGAAATTTTCCTTGTTCGAAATTCTTCCGTTATGTTTTGGAAAGAGCAATGATTTAGTTATTTCTCTTTGTCTTACAAAATATACAACAGTGTTTTAAGATAATATGCATTTTATTTAGGTAATCCTATGGGTTGCCAAGTTAAAGTGGGATTGGGCGGTTCATGTCTCCCGCAAGCCAGCATAATAGGTGGGCTAAGCTCGTAACTGGGTGAATCCCTGTGGATAGACAGCGACACCGTGGAAGGCCTAAGAAGCGGTTGCGCGATGATTTGGATGCTTTTTATAGGTACTGGCGGGATTTGTTACAAGAGCGAGAAAAGTGGAGAGATGCGGGGGAGGCCTTTGCCCAGCAGCATAGGCTAGATAAAAAAAATGGATTTACAAAATTCTTGATTTTGTCTACAAATTACATTTAAAATATACTCTAAGTTCCGCCATATACCACAATACACGCAATATAAATCCATCTCTACATACATAAACTAGAAACTCTGTCTGGCGTATATGAACCGTCTACCTACGACATCCATCCTCTCGTTCCATCGATCTATTTTTGCTTGACATCTGACTTTCTTCGCTTAACTTGTGGGTATTAGTTTAAGGCTCCATGAGACGTAAAGTAGAAATCTGATGAGTTTATGAGGGACATTTGCAAGCTGTCTACTTATATATACCATATAAGGTACCATATCTGAAATTCCCCACAAGTCAAAGACTACGTAAAACTTTTAAACAAATGAAAAAGATCGCAAGACAACTTCTAAAGAGAGAGCTATTGCGTTTGCCAGAATCGTTTTCATAGCATCTCATTTTCTAATGCAAATAAAATATAGCAGCAAATCAATTCAACTTATACTGATTTAGTTTGTCGACACGACAAAGTGACATAACCGCAAAATTAGTTTTTCTCGAATAGTGTCCGCTCCGATAGTACTTTCTATCAAACATTACGTAAGCGACAATAACTGTGACATTTTGTCGAATAAAAGTAAAAATGTAGAGCGAATATCAAACATAATACTTACATAACCGATAAAAAGTGGAGCATTTGTCTGAGCTTGGTAAAATAAACAAAAGTAAATGAGTGAAAGTGTGGGTTGAGTTCACATAGCCGAGGATATAAGAGAAGCTAATGAACAACCCGACAATAAATAACACATATAAGAACCCCACTTATTTCCACTTGTTGTATATTAATGAAAATCTACTATTATTATCATCGATAACAGTTTTATGAAAACCGCAATGACTGTTCGATTCAACCAGACAATCATATTAACCTTGATTGATCGCTTAGCAACCCTAGCACACAAAACTGCAAGTACCATTCTTATCCATAATATTTTTTACGATAGTCGTTTGCATGCACAGAAGTAGCGATAAGTCTATCGACAAAACCCGAGTGTAGCCAGGGTTCCGTACCTGGTATACTTATCACGACTGCTGAAAAATCGTTTCTGTAAAAATCACGAACCCTTTGCATGTTCAGGACGAGATATTTGAACGCCGAAATGTCAGCGAACAACTTTTATTGGTTCGAAGAAATGAGCATTGTCGATTTAATGGTGGAGTCAATGCCAAGTGATATTATGCTGGTTTTAAAATTATGTACCTGAACTTACGAGGTACAAACATTTGATAATTTAGACGTTCCAGTTTCTGTTATGTCCTCAAATCTTTTGCCTCATTTATTTGTATTAAAAGTTCATTCATCTTCATCTCGCATACAATTTTCTCTACCCCTTATTCTGTTACTTTACACATTATTCTGTAGGCGATATCTTTTGATGTTGTTAGACTGCTGTGGAACGCTTTACTTTTCTCTATCAGATCATCAAAATCTCTTCCTATCTTTATAGCGAAGGTACAACCATTTCCATTCTTTGTCTACGCACTGCAAGTTTATCGCTATGTTTTTCTCCTTTGTTGTAGTTTATATGTATATATATATGATTATATTTGTATATATTTTTAGTTTATTAGTAAGTAGGTTTATGTAGTTTATGTAGGTTTATGAACATAAATACACCACCGACTTTTTGATTTTGTTTTGTCCTGTCCATCCAAAGGTTGTCTGGAAGAGATCGCTTTTAGATGGCGGTTTTAATCGCCCATTGTAATTACCTTTAATTATATGTATTTCTTTGTAGTTTAAATTTTGTTGGTGTGCAATAATGAGTATTCTATTCTAGACTTTCCAGTTTTTGTCATGTCCTCAAATCTTTTGCCTTGTTTATTTGTATTAAAAGTTTAATCATCTTCATCTCGCATATAATTTTCTCTACCCCTTATTCTGTTACTTTACATGCGAACTGCATTTTCTTACTCGCACACATTATTCTAAGAGTATCTAGTGCGAGTTTTGTAGGCGATATCTTTTGATGTTGTCGAAGTTTATAGCTTAACCTGAGTCTGCTATTAGTTTTTAAAACGGATATGTAGCAACTCAATTCCGTGTTGTCTTTTCTAACGGACGTCCTTACGACTCGTTCTACTTTTGGCTTGTTTTGGTTTAATTTGAATCTGTTTTGTAATGTAAGACAGCTGTTTAATCCTTTGCTTTTGAGAAGTTAAATAGACTTGTCAAGACTTGTTTTATCAGCTGGTGTTCTTGGAATATACGTTGTAGCGTAGGTATATTAAGTTGTCGGTCTGGAACTAATTGTTTTTTGAATTTCATATTTACGGTTCTTCTTATTGACGTAGCTATTTATTGTTTGATCAATTGCTTTTTAGGGTTTCGTACGCAAAGGGTAAAACGTCACCCTATTACTAAGGCTCCGCTGTCTGTCTGTCTGTCTGTCCGTCTGTCACCAGGTTGCATCTCATGAACCGTGATAGTTAGACAGTTGAAATTTTTACTGATGATGTATTTCTGTTGCCGCTAAAATAAAAAATACTATAAACAGAAAAAAATAATTTTACCCATACAACAAACGTGATATTTTTGCTCGTTTTAGCTTGATAATGATAATGGCAACAGGTAGACGCTTGAAATATTCACAGAATATTTAGTTATAATTCACTTTAAAAATAAATAATTATATTTAAACAGAACAAATATTTAAGGGGGGCTCCCATACATGGTTTTTGTTGCCGGTTTTATAGATGGTACGGACCCTTTTTGCGCGAGTCCAACTCGTACTTGGCGGGTTTATTTGTTTTACTGTCAATGCTCGGTGGGATGATACACAGGTTTTGTAAGTGAATATTATGATTGGTATCATCCAGACCAGGGCAGGGGAGTTTTTCAGTAGGCATGTCTTTTATTTTTTAGTTATAAAGTTCATTTTCCCCATAGCATTTCTAAAACTTAACATCACCATTCCAAATTCACTTTATCGCAGATATGCAAATGGTTACCTAGTCGCATTAAATATCCATATTCAAACAATCTATTTCCATGCCGTGGTTAGTATCACCCGCAGTATCTACTATGAATGTCCTAACCCCTCCAATTGCAGTACCCAGATAGCAACGAAGAAAGTAACTACAAAATACAATAATTTTGATTATACATATCACTGCTCAAAACATTTTAATCTAGAAAAAAATGTTTAGCATAACTCTTTTATGTGCTCTAGATTTTGCTATATCTCCATTACCATTATGTACCGTAACTGGGGGATCGGTTGGTACCAAGTGATCCATCAGCCGGCCTTGCGCAGATGCAAATGGCTTGGATACCACTTTGACAGTTTCAAGATTCTAGTGTTTTTAGAGGCTACATGTACATATTTTTAAACACAAGTTGCGACCATTTTTAGAGCCGTCTATTAATTACGTGAGGTGTTCAGAGGGGGAGGGGGTCTAACCGAATCTCGTCAAATCTCACGTGAGGGAGAGGTTGTTTTGTTTAATTTTATCACAGTAAATCTAGATAACGAGAAAAGCAATCTTGAAATAATGAAGCCAATTGTGTTTTTTTAAATAAGTCCAGCACGTTTACCCTATGAAAACAAATTTTGAAAAATCTCACGTGAAAAATAGAGAGGGGGGGGAGGGGGTTTAAACGAATCTCGTGACATCTCACTAGGGGGGAGGGGGAAGGGGGTTAAAAAATCGTCAAAAACGTCTCACGTAATTAATTAATGGACGCCCCCCTTTATAGGTGAATTTTACTGATGATTATATGTATTTATGGATTTTTGCTTGGTATACCTACCCCCTTATTTGTCAGTTTTACGCAAGCTATATTTTTTAAGTTAGTTTAAATTTTAAATAGAAATCGTTGCTTAAGTTTTATCGTATATGGCATTTTCACCTGTTCACAACTAAACATTGAATGCCACCCACAGGATTTTACACGCTATATCTTGTGACCTAGACCATCTCGCGTATATGTTAGGGTTCTGTCATTGTTAGTTTAACGAGCTGAGTAATCTTAGATGTAAAAAATATAGGCAAGTTTTAACAGTGGCTAAGTATGTAAATCTACACAAAAATGAACAAACAACCACTTTTAGAGCTCTCAGTTTAATTGGACAAAGATTTACAAAGCGAACCTAGCTTCACAGACAAAAAAAAATCAAAGACATCTATAATCGAGGTCAGTTCAGAATCCCTTTATGAGCTCATCGAGTCATACTATTCCTTATCAATAACAATCTGGGGATACAAAAATAATACTGTCATCAGTCCAAAGTCCGTCTTCATTGCTTCAAGAAGTTGGGCTGATCGAGGCTATACAAAAATACAATTCATTTATTAAATCAGACAATTTACAAGTCCATTTGTGTAAGGTTAGTTACGTTAGGTTATGAAACTTAAATACTATCTATGTTAGTAATATTAGTATATAGTATGTAAAGTATTTTTCATTTCATAGTAGCATGCATTTTGTTAAAATTTTATTTGATAAAGGGCTATGATATAGGGGACAACGTATAATAAATCTCAATATAAGACGTCATCGTCAGTGCAGGTATTTTGCCCTTCCACTTAGAATAAGGATCTTCTCGGGTTGTGTCCATGAGTAGGAATAATTAAGCACATCTTCATATAAGGGCATAATTGCAGTCATCCGAGCACGCGCGCCCCGGCACGCTACTCCGCCTTTTTGTGTAATGTCACACTTGGCGTGCCGTGTTTTATGGTTTTTCTTAATCAGGTTAATTTGGTTGACATGGCGGAAGTCTTGCTGGTTTTATTTTCTTCTTCAAAGGGAAGGTAATGGTAATGCCTTGTATAGGCAACTGGTGTAGTTCGTATTGTAGGCTCTAGGTCACAGTTATAGACACAGGGAGCTTTTTTTTTCTTTAGTTTTGTCATGGGAGCAGTAGCGGCAATTTGTCTGAAATCACTGATGAACCGCTGGAATTTGGTTCGCATTATTTATTTATTTATGTGGAATGAAGACTAACTGCTTAACTATCTATAATTATTAATTAGTCAGCACCATACCTACTGGACGCCATCGCTCCTGGCAGACGAGGTCATAAAACATGTGACAAGCGCCGATGATACTGCTATCTCACTTGCTCTCGCAGACCTTATGGGAGCTGTTAGTGATGCGCCGAGTACCTATCGCTAACACGAATTACCTACCCAGTAATTTTATTAACAAGAAAAAGAACATGTTTCTTGGTTGGCCCCGTCTGTGCGTATACTATAGTCATAATAGCATAATAAATCTACCCACAAACATTTTTTGAAGTTAAACTTCTTTACGCACGCTTGACTTGGGGAGTAAGCTGGTGAATGCGTTACGAAAAGTGCGAACGGAAGTATAGAGGGAGATATAAGTTAGTGTTACGTTTCGTATATTTTTAAACGTTAATGTACGAGTGCGAGTTGCGCCTGTCCAGAATGAACATAGACTGATCGCCCTACAGACGTGTGGACAGTTTTGTAATTGAACAGTTTTATAAAATAAATATTTTGTAAAAGAAGTTTTACTTCAGTCGTGTGCTCTAAAGCACACTCGTTTTTTTTTGTGAAGTCATTCTCCAAAATAGGTGTTTTATGACTTTTCTTACAAAAATAGACAAAGCCTAGATACTTGACATCTCAGACAAAAACAATGTTAGTTTGTATACAGTACCTACTTACATTTAAACAAATAATTTTTTGTCTAATCGACAAAGTCTCTGTCTTCAGTGGTAAACTAAGCTCACTGGTCTTAGAAATAAAATCTTACCAGAGTCCGTCATCAAGAATGGGAATAACACAATTATCGAATGTTGGGTAAATTTTCCGACGTATTGAGATCCGCCTCAGATAATACAGATCTCTCTATATCCAGTGTTGTGAGATGCAAACGAAATCACCGATCGTATACAATACAATGCCCATTGTCTGGCGTGCAATATGTATACCTACAATTGGTTTACAATTGCAATGTTGCAAAAAATCCATCTCGATATCGGAGTGCGGAAGCCAGAGACAATCATCGATTATTATTTTTTAATTCGAAAGTGTGATGATTGCTACGTGCGTGTAAGTCCAGCTATTTTCATTGCACGTAGGTTTTTACACGGCTGCTTAAACAAGGTGTCCAATTAAGAGCTCGACAGAAGAGAAGTGCTTCTGTACTTTTTAATAATCGTTCGCCTAAGATTTCCTTAAGTTGATTGCGAGCCATGAAACAGTGGCTTAAGAAGCCGGCGAACCCCGAGCGTAACTTCAATTCGGCCGCGTCAAAAACTTGGGCCTGAATATCGCTATCCCTGTTTAGTGACGAAGTTTAGCCTCGCAGAGCGACAGTGATAGCAATAGAACGATTCTAAATTTGATTAGATTTTGACCGTGTTCCGTAATACTAAAAATGATGACTGAAAACTTGTTGTATTTTTCTCGTTGTGTTGTTATTCTGTAACTAGACGATATAATCTATGTTCCCATGACTAGGATACGTAAGATGTTGTTGTTTTTAATACGAAACAATTAGGTTGAAAAAAGGTCTTTTATGACGTAAAATTATGCAGAATGCGATACGCTTCTATTTCATTTTAGGTAAGTATTTTGATCTAATATATGGTTGGGAACCTAGATAAATACTATTCAAATTAAAATAATACCTTATTAAGGTAGAAATATGCTCCAATTAGAAATGATCTTGGTAGTACGTGTTGTATGGGCGATTCCCCTCCGGTCTACCCTTAAGGACTCGTCTGCACGCAACGTGGCGGCATGGAATTGTCTCTATTTGTACGGAAAATTTTACAATTTGTGCCGACACAATGTTGCTATACAAATGTGCCCAAGTGCGGACGAGCCCTTACTTAGCAGCTTGACAACGTTAGTTTATCCGGGCTAAGAATTGCATTTCCTTTCTAACTGTCCATGCTTTTCGGGACAAAATCATCGGTCATCGGCTCGCTTTTTTCACTGCCCGCCTCCGTGCCATTCAGAGCGAAACAGTGGTGTACCGTTTTCTTGCGTTCAGTCGCTGCTTGCCCGCTCATTACCGCTGACCAACCAGCCGGAAACGGCGTAATGAGTTTATTGTAATTATGAGCTGGATCTATCAATTTGTGGGCGAAGTTGTGTAAAAGGCAAATTAGAGAACTGTAAAGGCGATATCCGATGGAAAGTGACAGTTCTAATGAGGTTATTGACAGCGCTGTGCAATATTGCATGTGTGTGTGCAAGTCGTTTAATTAAAAATGACGTGCACAAAGTTGCAATATGAGCTCTGTTTGCGGAGAGTTGTTAATGAATGTTTAGATGTTTTTTTTAAGACAAAACGGGTCTTTACGCGCACAGATTTATATCAAAATCATAATTTTGACTAACCTCGACGTTTCGGCCAAGTGACATCGGCCGTGGTCACGAGAGACTGAAGCGGGCGGGTGTCATTTCCAGGAAGCGCGAATGTTGTCACCAACTACGTGCGATTCAAAAAACCAAGTGCGGGTAGCACTTTGTTTTCTGAATCGCACGTATCACTGTTTCGACACACAATACTAACAGTATCTGAGGCTACGCGTGGATCTAAATCGTGACGTGAACACCTAACTATAACTGGATTCCACGATGCAGATAATCTAAAGCCGTCCTCACGATTAAAATTGCGATATTTCTTTATCTCGACGGCTTCTCGAACGATTCTTGGGTATTCTTGGCGTTCGGTGGACAGAATTGTGCGCGAAAAGACCCGTTTTATCTTAAAAAACATGAGTATAGTTTGCGAAAATTTAAAAAGTTCTAATGTTTAGATGGTTGCGTGGCTTGAGCGACTATCATTTTGCCCTAAAGTTTATGACGGCTTATAAAGAAGTTGGCCACTTTGACTTGCATTTTGCTCGAAGTCGTTGAGTGCACACCGCAAAATCAGGCGCTTTGGAATTCTATTGGGTGGCCTGTATTCAGTTGTGGATGTCTTACGGCTGATATGATGATGATGATGATGGTCACTTTGACTCTCATTTTACCAAGCTTCTACAATATAAGAAAGAAATAGCTTTATGCTCTGACTTTATATGAAAAAGAAATGTGGCATATAAAGTTTATTTACCCAGTATAAAAGTACCATTTATACTAAACAAGGCCATTTAAATGCAATTGGCATTGAATAAGACACTAATGAACATTTTTTTCTGTTTCAGGTATGTCGAACGTGCAAATTAAGAAACGAAATAGCCATATCGGTATGTAGGAAGCGTCATAAAATGCTGGAAATGGACCGTGGGAGTGACAAAGTTACGTGGACAATGAAATTAGATGATTTTGAATCGTATTATGATGATAAAAAGTTACTAGTTGAAAATCTAGTACATAGGTTTGATCAACTGTGAATGTTTCTATTTGAGCGAGTTGGACGCGCGACTTTTCTGCTTTTGCTTCTTTAAAAGTTAGTTGTGAGTTCCTTTTAACTTCAGACTCACAAAAAAGACTGAGGGTAGCGTCAGATTAGAGTACCATTGATTGATTGATTGATTGAAAATACTTTATTGCACTTATAAAACTAGTACAAAGGCGAACTTAATGCTAAAGAGCATTCTCTTCCAGATAACCTTTGTGTATTGTAGATAAAGATCATATAGATTGTAGATATTATAGATACCATCGCTTGGATTTTTAATTATTGATACCCGATTGCAGCCTAAACCTACCCTACTCAAGCGCTTCAGCGCATACTCCGCTTGAGAGCTTAAAAACTACGAAACCAAAGGTGTTAGCTAGTTCATACGATGCTACTTAAGCATGACATGACAGTCAAATATTGAATTCAAACTAAGTTATGTTCGAGTGGATAGACGTCTTAGGCTCGGACTATATGGCATCCGGGCTTGTCAGGGACCGATTTTTAACGGCCCCTGACCAATCCGTCACACAACCAAACATTTGAATTTTTCCTGCATCGACTACACACGATCCGAGGCCATCCGACTCCGATGTGTACCTGGAAGCAACCGGCACATGCTCCGGGTTCGCAGGATCGGGGAGACCCGAATGCCATTTAGTCCGGGCCTCATAAATACACTGCGTCTATCAATTAACCTGAAAGTTAATGAATATTATTTCTTAAACATTACTATACATTTCTTTGTTTCTCATTTTATTGATTTATTTTTTGATATATTTTTTTGATGTTATTTCTTTGTACGTCTTACAAACTATATCTAGCTTGTAAGGCGTACAAAACAAAACAACATGAGAAACAAAGAAATGTATAGTCATCATATCATCATCGTCATATCAGCCATAGGACGTCCACTGCTGGACAAAGACCTCACTCATTGATCTCCAGGAACTGCGGTTGGAAGCGGCTTGCATCCAACGCGGACCTGCGGTTCTTACCAAGTCGTCTGCCCATCTTGTAGGTGGACGTCCTACGCTGCGCTTGCCGGTCCGTGGCCTCCATTCGAGAACTTTTCAGCCCTATCGGCCATCTGTTCTGCGCGTTATATGGCCTGCCCATTGCCACTTCAATGTGCTAATCCGTCGGGCTATGTCGGTGAATAGAGTTCTCCTACGTATCTCCTCATTTATGATTCGATCCCATAGAGAAACCCCGAGCATAGCCCTCTCCATAGCTCATTGAGCGACTCTAAGCTTATTCATAAGGCCAATAGTGAAGGACCACGTCTCGGTTCCATATGTCATCACTGGTAACACACACTGATTGAAGACTTTCGTCTTAAGGCACTGAGGTATGTTGGACGAAAAGATGTTGCGAAGTTTCCCAAACGCTGCCCATCCGAGTTGGATTCGACGATTGACCTTTTTCTCGAAGTTGGACCTACCTAATTGGACTGTTTGTCCTAGGTATACATACGCGTCGACAACTTTAAGAGCCGAGTTCTCAACCATAACTGGGGCAGGCACGACATGGACACTTGACATAATTTTCGTCTTGTCCATGTTCATTTTAAGCCCTACCCGTTGGGAGACTCGATTGAGGCCTTCGATCATCGTGCTGAGCTCTTCCATCGACTTTGCCATGACCACAATATCGTCGGCAAACCGAAGGTGAGTGATGTATTCACCGTTAATATTGATGCCCAGTCCTTTCCATTCCAGAAGCTTGAAGGCATCTTCCAAAGCGGACGTAAAAAGTTTCGGAGAGATGACATCTCCCTGTCTTACGCCTCTTTTTAAGGGAATCGCCTTCGAGCTCTGTTCTTGTACTCCGACTGACATAGTGGCGTTTTTATACAAACATTTCAACACTTCGATGTACCGATAGTCAATGCGGCATCGTTGGAGAGACTCAAGCACTGCCCATGTTTCGATCGAATCGAAGGCTTTCTCATAGTCCACAAACGCGAGACATAGCGGCAAGTTATACTCTTCGGTCTTTTGTATGACTTGCCGCAGCGTATGTATGTAGTCTATGGTACTGTAGCCTTTACGGAACCCGGCTTGTTCGGGAGGCTGGAAGTCATCAAGCCTGCGTTCGAGACGGTTTGCGATGACCCTTGAAAACAGCTTATAAACATGGCTCAAAAGCGAGATGGGTCTGTAATTCTTAAGGTGTTGTCACCTTTCTTGAAGAACAGAACCACCATGCCCTCGTTCCATGCTTTTGACGTCGTACTTTCAAGCAAGGCGGAATTAAAGAGCTTCTGAAGGACTATAAGTACCGGTGATCCACCCGCTTTCAGAAGCTCTGAAGTAATTCTGTCCTCACCCGGCTCCTTGTCGTTCTTAAGCTGCTTCAAAGCCATCCTGATCTCATACAGGCTGATGTATGATATCTGATATATATCTTCGGTATAATGTCGGGTCAGTTTGACTCTTGGGTCGTTGGCCGCACTGCAAACAGGTTTTGTGACCGAATCGTAGAGCCGTTCATAGAACCTTTCGACTTCCCTTAACACTTCCGCTTTACTTGACGTTATGCTGCTATCTTCCCTCTTCAGCTTTGTCATGCGGCTCTGCCCAATATAATTATCTCTCGCCAACACTTTGGAGCCTTTATTCCGCTCTATTGTATTTTTAATACGAGATGTATTAAAGGTACGAATATCATGCCGCAAGGATTTCCAAATTTTTCTATTGAGCTGCTTAAGTGACTGAGCATCATCGGGAGATTGCAGTCGCAAAGAACGTCGTTGAGCCATGAGATTAAGGGTGTCATCAGAGAGTTTCTGAGGTCTATTGGTACGGGGGGTCTTAAAGAACTGGGACCCCACCGTAAGGACGGTTTCTACGTACCTGTTATTGATCTCTTCCACTGATGCATCTACTTCTAGACAGTCAAAGCGATTTGCAAGTTCTAGTTGAAAGCTCTCGATGTTTTGGATATGTGCGCGAGTGGGTCGGAGCGTAGACTTCATCAAACGGGACCTTTCAAGTTTAACGTTCATATTCAATGTGGCTCTAACAATTCGGTGATCACTGCCGGTTTTCACCCTGTGAATCACAGAGACATCATTGAATATCCGTTTCTTGTTGGTCAAGATGAAATCAATCTCATTTCTCGTGGAACCGTTGGGACTCATCCAGGTCCATTTCTTGTGAGGCGGCTTCTGGAAAAAAGAATTCATCATAAAGAGTCCTTCTTTCTCCAGAAAATCGGCCAGCCTCTGTTCCCTGGGGTTCCGTTGCCCATATCCAAATTGCCCCACTCTCAACTCATCATCGCTTCTCATGCCTAGCTTTGCATTGAAGTCCCCCATAACAACAATAAAGTGAGTTTTGTTCGTATGTATGGCTCTGCTGATGTCCTCATACATAGACTCTACTTCTTCATCTGGGTGTGAAGAGGTCGGCGCATATACCTGAACGACCTTCAGCGAATATCGCTTAGATATTCTGAGTGTCAGGTACGCGACCCTGCTCGACACACTGTCGATGGTGATAATGTTGTTGATGAGTGACTTGTGAACGAGAAACCCAACACCACCTTGGGACTGTTGGTCGCCCTTCCGGTAGTATAGTAGTTTACCAGACTTGAGGGATATCGTGTCCTCGCCCTCTCTACGGACTTCTGATAACCCCAAAATGTCCCAGTGTAATCTACTAATTTCTTCTTCCAGCTCAACAATCTTTTCGTCTGTCCTCAAAGTGCGGATGTTGTGTGTTACCAGGGCCAGTGGTCGTCGTAGGGTTTGGTAACCGATCGTCTCCCGGGGATTCTTAGCACCCCTGGCCCCGCCGTTACCGTGACTGCTACCGTAGCCAGGATTAGCGGGGCCGCCGGGGACTCGGGGCCTGGTTTTATGTTGCAACATCATAAGGGAGTAGTTGCCATACTCGCTACGCTTGGCAGGCGGGTTGGCGAGCGCAGTATAAAGTATTGAAAACACGAAAAGACGCTGCTGCCCATCTTTCGGAGGTATCCCTTAGCAGATTCCTACTGCATCCACGGGCAAGAGCGGAGGGGCAACATTCTACTGCCGGCGCTCCACGGCAACGTATAGTAATCGTCACAAACTGCTAGAAATTATAAGTTAACAACAACATAAGGCACCATTAAATACTTGTTCAACGAGCAAGCGTAATATTACGTCGCGTGTCGCCAGAACCGAGACGTCGCCTTAAACTTGTAAATAGGTTATTTACATACGTGTGGATATAGGTACGGTCGCACGATGGTTTTGATGTAATAAATTAGTCGCGTCGCGCTTAATTCGCAGTATCGCAGCGGGTAGGCCTCCACTAGATCCATAAATAAAGGAACTTCCTGTTTCTTAGACAAATGGAATCTGGAGCGTACTAAGCGCTGTAGGAACCGCATTGTCGGACTACGGCGAATATTCATGTGTCCTGTCTTTTATGTGACGTGTAGATAATATACAGAAGACATCCCATGAAGATTTGCCGCAGTCCTCCGTAGCCTGTCAATATGGCCCGCGCATAAACAAATTAAGCAGTAGGATTTAAAACCAATATTATAAAGATATAAAAAAGCAGTAGGATCAATACGACGACCTCTGTGCAATACGACGACCTCTGTGCAATACGACGACCTCTGTGCAATACGACGACCTCTGTGCAATACGACGACCTCTGTGCAATACGACGACCTCTGTGCAGTGGGCGAATAGCCGGCTGAGACGCAGGAGTTAGCGGGTTTCCGATTCCCGCCGTAGAACAAATGTTTGCATAATCTACATTCCGGGACTATTTGTTTCTCTATGTATTATAAGTATGTATTTACAAAAAAAATGTATAAAAGTATTCTATCAGTTATCTGGTTCCCATTGTACAAGCTCAGCTTAGTTTGGGGCTAGATAGCGCTGTGTGAAATGTCCAGCAATATTTATTTATTATTATTATTTATTTAATACAAAATAGAATAAATTAAGAGCCGCGATTACGGTTTTGAGCGCTTTTATCTTCCGTGATTTACATTTTCGTTTGTCGTTAACGCTATGGTTGTGTTGTCTAAGCGGCTATGAATCGTTTGGGTTTATTGAGGAAATTGTATTGATGATTAAATGAAATGTGGGTGTTTGTGTTAGAGATTTTGCTTCTAATGGGCAAATTTCTAAGCAATAAATTTGCTTAATTTGGACTATTATTGCGATTTTTGTAAACAAAATTCAGTAGGTATAATGGAACGTTTAAGGAAGTAGCAAATTCAAAGTCAAAGTCAAAATCTTTTATTCATTAAAATCACAAGGATCACTTTAAAACGTCAAAAGGATCGCGTTGAAGCGTCAATTGGTATCACTTATACCATTCAATTATAGGTGTATGTACTTAAATAAGATTTGTTTTCAATGCTTTGATTATATTTATATAGGTGACAAAAGGGTGAACAAGCTGAAGATAGATACCTATACAAAGTAATTCTGAATAAATAAAAGGGTTTCCTCTTTCACGGAGTATTGTTACTATACATGTTTTATTATTTTATTTATCCTAATTGATAGAGCGAAGCGAGATCTCCAAATCAACTTGGGCAAATCGGCGTTGTATGTATGTATGTTTGTCCGAGGATAACTTTCGAAGCGTTGATCCGATCATGGTGAAATTTGACACATAGGTAGGTAATGATAGCACAATGTTGAGGGGTTGTTGAGATATTGGGGTTCAAGAGGGGTATAAAAAAAATGGAAATGAGACTATTAGGTCAAGTGGGATGTCAAATGAAAGGACTTCATTAGTAAATTTCGACTCTGTTTTTATTTTTAGTAAAGTCATTGTAGTATTTGAGTTATTAGCCATAATAAAAACCGAACTTTGACGAAATTCAAATGGTACAATAGTGACCCTGCAGTGCTGTAATTTTGTATGCGCGTAGCTTAAGTGACACAAATACAGGCAAGTCTGAAATCTAGAATAACTGCAACTTGTACCCAAAAAAAATAACCAATTAACATGAACTTCCGTTACCTGCACTTTGAATGATGTCGACGTGATCTTCATGTTGTAACTTTTCTCTTCAACACTCTTTTCAATCCTTTAGCTCCTTCTTACCTCCGTGAGCGCTTCGATTTTCTTGTCCTACCGGAGATGACTTGTAGGTCATCTAAGTCCCTCCTTCTCAAAACCCCTCCTCATTCCTCCAGTCGCTATGGCGGTTCCTTCACTGTCCATGGAGTCAACCTGTGGAATTCTCTACCACACTCTATCCGCGCAAGTCCATCACTAAGCACTTTTAAGCTTAGAGTCAAAGAGCATTACCTGTCCTTGTAAGCTTTTAGGTTATTTATTATGTATAAGTAGGTATATTATTTATATTTTGTATAATATATTATGTTTATCTCTAATGTAGGTATAGTATATAGGTATTATTATTATTTTTTAATATGGTTAAGTGTTGTATTTATTATAGTATATGCTATATATTAGTATTCTACTCCAATGTCATTCTCTGTGCACGTACCCACCTCTATAATCAAATATCTCTATCTTCAAAGGTTTGCTGGAAGAAAACTCTTATTAGGGTTAAGCTCGCCTTTGTACATGTCCATTTTGTAAGCTATTTTTATCTGTAAATCTATTTGTGTACAATAAAGAATATAAAAATGATTTTATGTAGGTCAATTTAGTTGGTTATTTATTTGGTGGTACTATTATGAGAGTACCACCAAAGATAACGATTACATATTTATGTTTTTGTGGGAGACTCGCGAGATATCGGTTCGGGGCGAACCACTAGTTATTTATTACTCCGCCCCGTGGAAGGAAACATATACAATAAATAAATAGGTAATGCTGGATATTTCACACAAGCCTATTCAGCCCATTATTTAGTTCGGGTATTGTTTTGATTACTGGTCGCACCTAAACAACTTGGTGAATTTGGAAGTCCCCGAAAGTTATAAAGAGTATTCTTTATTGTACACAAGAAAATACAATAAAAAGTACAGAAATAGAGGTCATGTACAAAGGCGAGCTTAACTCTAAGAAGAGTTTTCTTCCAGCAAACCTTTGAGGCTAGAGAGAGAGATGATTTTAAAGGTGTACAAGACTCATAAATATGTACATATATCTTAAACAAATAAAACGAAATATACCAAAAGTAACTAATAATATTATGAATATAATTAATAATATAAATAAACTAATATAAACAAAAATAAATATATACCTACAATAAAAAAAAATTACAGAGAAAGATAGTGCTCATTAACTTTCCGTTTGAAAGTATTATACGATGGACTAGCGCGAACTTCATGGGGTAGGGCATTACAAATTTATCGGTATCGGTAGTATCGGTCGGTAGGTAAGAGAGAGAGAGAGAGAGAGATAATTCTTTATTGTTACAACAAATCAAAATAACTTAACCTAGAAAACTTAAAGACTAATACATGGTGGTACAATGAGCGGCCTTATCGCTCAAAGCGATCTCTTCCAGGCAACCTTTGGACAAAGGGCATATCCAGGGGGAGGGTCATGGGTCATTTTGATTTGAAAAATTGATTTTGTTTTTTAAATATAGGTATTTTTAAGTACAGTATGTAAAAAAACTTTTTACTTGTATCTATGATTATAAAAAATAAATTATAACTTTTTGTGACTTGACCACGAATATGTAACCCCCCCCGGCACCAAAGCTGGATCCGCCCTTGCTTTGGACACACACTTTACTTTGTAAATTTTACTTTGTAAGGTACACTCTAGCTACAAGAAGTGTGTGTAGAGTATAAAAATAAAAATGGCGACCGCCGCGCTGCCGGTACAATCTAGTTGAGTGAAAAGTTCACACTTATTATTTGCTTTCAAGTTGTAGAATACCCACGACAGGGAATCCTAGCGTGAAGGATTTTTTAATACGATATGGAGTTTGATAAAGCTTATCAATGCCACCTGATGTTAAGTGATAACCATCGCCTATAACAAAGCATTGCCTCGCTGGTCGCGCACCTTAGATACGTGCCCTACGATGCACTGCCTTCGACCATCAACTCGAAGCATAAAGATACGAGTATGTAAGACTCATGTGCCTGTAATTGCCCCGGCAACCATACCCTTCAAACCGAAACACAGCTTTGCTACTTGGCGGCAGATATAAGTGTAGTACGTCCCCGAGCGAGTCCACAAGGAACTCTACTACACATATAAGGAGTTAGGATTATGTAGCGCTAATGATGTTCAACAATGTTGTATATGGTGTATAATTAGCTAGGCACAGCGTTTCTGCAATTCACTGGGACGTGACACGGCTCTTCCTTACCAGGTAGTGGTTGCAGGTCATCTAGCTTGCCCGTAGCCACACTATTGCAAGTTAGCATGCAATTTACAAGTAATTCCACTGGCATGTCCGCGGTTCCCACGTTACACTCGACTGCAAAAGTTTTCCATATATTTCAACACTTTTCTCAAAGTAGTCACGATAGGTTGCAACTTTTGCAACCGCTAATTGGTTAAAGTGCGATATCAAAGGGTTTGTTTGTGGCTGGGAAAAAAAAAAATGCAAACTGAAATACCAAGTCTATATGTATACATATACCTATATATTAGTCTATTTTATAAGTATATAAAGTATAAGGATTAAAACTTTATCATATTTTTTAATATACCTAAGAATATAATGTGTAATTTTTTTTTATTGATGATAGCCAAGCGCTTGACCACTACCTCACCTGATGGTAAGTGAAGATGTGATCGAAGATAGAGCACGCTTGCCTAGAAAGAACCTATTCACTCTGGACTTGAAGACTCCAAGATTATACTGGTTTGGAAAAACATACGCCGGAACTGAGTTCCACTCCTCACTTGTGCTAACAAGAAAAGTTGAAGCAAATCGTTTGGTACGGCAAGGTGGTATGCCGACCAGGTATGGGTGGTACTTCTCGGTTCGTCTGCTTGTCCGGTGGTGGAAAGGGGAAGGAGGGATAAGGTCATGAAGATCTTGCGCACATTCACCAAAATGTATCTTGTAAAAAACTGAAAGTCTGGCTACTCGCCGTCAGTGCTCTAGACTTTGTAAATTGGCTTCCACTAGTGAGTCATCACCAATGAGTCTAGCAGCACGTCGCTCAATCGAATCAAGGGCTTCAAGCTGGTACTTGGCTGAGCTATCTCAGAAATGGCAGCAGTACTCCATACAAATTTATCCTCCAAAGTACACCGCACTTCGTATCTTTGTAAATTTCGCTCCATCCAAAAGTTGGGTAAAAGCGATAAGGCCGCCCATTGTATTGCCTTATTATTTTATTCTAGCCTAGTACTTATTTTTGTATTATTTCTGTTTGTGTGGTAGTTCAATAAATAGTTATCTATCTATCTATCTACGAAGTTATTGGCACTTTGAGAGCGTAGTCGGTCTCATTTATCAACACTAGCAATACATCTTAGCTATTTAAAAATGTAATAGAAACAGGTTTAATCTTAGGACCCCTATTGTTTTTACTTTTAATTACTGTAACTTATTTGTGCTTGATGTAATTTTATTGCATAATAAATGAATTTGCGAAGGAACATCACCCTGCAATACAGTGTAAACTGACGCAGGGAACAGTAGAATGACTAAATTTGTGAATCTGTTATTTTAGAACGAATAAAATGTTGTATTTGTAATTGTATCAGATGCAGTGTGCAATAAAATATATCTATTTATCTATTCTCACTATCACAGTATTCTAGTTTCAGTAACACGTAAAGTAGGGTTGCCATTCGTCCCGATACGTCGGGACATGTCACCGTTATTAACAGTGGTGTCCCGACGTCCCGACAAGCTCTAAAATGTCCCGACATACATAATCGAGCGCGCCGCGCAGGACGCGCAAGCAGCCAACAGACGACTTTTTTTATTTTAATGCAAATTTTATATATTCTTTTCTTCTTATTTGTGCTATTTGGATCAAATTTTCTAATATGTATCATCTACACTACACAATCTATCATCTATCTTGGGTATTTTTTTCAGGTGTGTAGGCTCTTTACATCTAGCTAGAGATACAGATGTGTATGACATAATAATACCTAGAATTTTTTTCCATGATTTCTGTGACACGCTGTATACAAAAAAAAGGACTCCTAATAGTAAATGTCCCGACGGGGCCTTGGGGATATATGGCAACCCTAACGTAAAGTGTCAGAACAGTTTCGGTATACCGTTGTGGAGTGTTGGAACAGCAACATGTTCATCTGATCCGGGGCAGAGGTGAGCGGCGGACGTGGCCGACCTCGACCCGACCGACGTTATGAGTAATTTCAACAAATCCACACGAACACTTGCCCAGAGAGATTAAAATAACGCTACATTCATACGAAAGTGAGAGTCCATTTGGGATTTATACGTGTGATGATTGCGGTAGGCAACAGTTTGTTTCTAGCGATCCTTTATTTTGTTTGACCTACAAATCTTATCGTATAGAGAAATATATACTAGTTGAGCTGCCGAACTTCATACCGCCTTGATATGCATATAACGCGGGCTGTCAATATACGACACCCTGGTAGGATTGTCAATTGTTGTCCCCGGCCATCATTATGTATGAGAAAATGAATGTTTTGCGTAATTTCTTTTTGCGTGATTTTTTTCCGATATTTTAATAATTATTCTGCTATTTGGGGCGGAGACAAATCCAGCCTTTCTTGAGTTATGTATGGTGTAACTAACTCGATATATATATATATTTACAACCATACTTAGCCATAGACAAAATTACGTTTAGCTGTCATTTGCGTTTTGTTATTCCATGTCAGATGCGTTTTTGTTATAAGTTTTATAGTGACTTGTATTCTCTTTGACGTTTTATGTCACATCACACGGGAACGCGGTCGAACGGGATAAAAAGTATCCTATGTCCGTCTACTGGTTCTAAGCTACCTCTCCACCAATTTTCAGTCAAATCGGTTCAGCCGTTCTTGAGTTATTAATACTAACACGACTTTCTTTATATATATGTATATACATATATATTTCTCTATACGATAAGATATAAGATATATATATATATATATATATATATATATCTAGGTACACGTGATACTTGACTATACAGTACCTACTATGCGCAAGAAATGCCAGGCTCTGCATACGTTTATCAATATATCTGTTACCACACCAACAACACCCCTGGGTTCCTGGATCCTGCTAACTTTGGATTGATGGCAAAGTTGATATTCTACTCCGTTACTTCCGACACAAACTCACACATCCACTGCTGAACATAGGCCTCCCCCATATATTTCCAAAGCGAGCGATCTTGTGCGACTCCCAGCAACTTTTATCAGGTCAAAACATTTGATGGTCTGTCTAAGGCGCCACCGCCACGAGCGAGCGAATCGCGACAAGTCCGCTCTTCTATCGTCGGGTCTCCTCGAGACGACGATTATTACACCAGCATATTGTCTGTACTGTCACGACTCGCAACGACTCACAGTTGTTTAGTTGAAAAAAGCTCAGTTCGGTGTCAGACAAGAGCGAAATAAGTAGTGTCATTAGTTCCTATTTGTTGATCGAACGAAGTGAGATCTCTAAATCAACTTGGGCAAATCGGCGTTGTATGTATGTATGTTTGTTTGTCCGAGGATAACTTTCGAAGCGTTGATCCGATCATCGTGAAATTTGATACATAGGTAGGTAGTGATGGCACAATTTTGGTGTGACTAAATGAGCTAAAAATGTTGGGGTTTGTTGAGATATTGGGGTTCAAGAGGGGTAAAAAACTGAAAATGAGACTATTAGTTCAAATGAAAGGTCTTTATTAGTACATTTAGACTGCGTTTTTATGTTTAGTTAAACCCTTATAGTTTTTTAATTATTAGCCGTAATAAAAACTGAACTTTGACAATACTCACAGGGTACACCAGTGACACTACAGCGCTGAAATTTGGTATGCGCGTAGCTTCAGTGACACAAATATAAGAAAAAGTCTGAAATCCCAAATAACTGCAATTTCTACCCCAAAAAACCGTAACCATACATTGGTTACGGTATGAACTGCCGTTACCTGTAATTTGACTGAAACTTTTTTGTTTTGAGGTCGCCATAAGTGAAAGGTTCGTAAAACATCTTAGTGCACTCTATTAGGTATTTCTTTGATTTAATAATTTTTTGAACAAAAAATCTTGCGACCCTTCTATATAAAGATAGTTTTTCCTATTTTCTAATGTCTCTCGAAAAAGCGATAAATAACTAGATATAATTGACAATTAAATTATCGATTTGACATAAACTCATTACACGTAAGACGATAATTTCAATATAATTTATCTTTATGATGATGAAGAGGTTTTTAAATTATAAATGACAGTTATGATCCTGAGAAAACTTAAACAGTTATATGAGTTAGGAAGTGGAATATGGGCTGCAGATTTCTGCTCTACAGAAGTATTTTTATAAAACACAACCCATCTAACTTCGTTAGTTATAATTCATAGATCTTCAATATTTCGGACAAAATATATTGGGACACAATGTCCCAATTGACACTTTTGATTTTAATGTTACTGTTACTGTCGATTCTGACACCATTAAAATAGCTGCAGTGTACAGTCAGTTAAAAAAACAGGTTTTTACCGAAGCGCGGCGGCGGCACAGCAAGATAACGAAATAGATGCATAGCAAGGTCACACTCTCTCTATCTATTTATTTGAGATATTTTAAGTAATCATTATATAGATGCCTAAGTATACAAGATGTTGATTTATACCAAATATACGCTATGAATGAAACTTGTGGTTTTTTCAATATTAATGTAAGTCACCACACGCTCGCAAAGCAATTTGATTAGTTTTATCACATTAAATTATATTTTGCTTAAACATTTTTTACCTGGCTGTACTCAACTTCAATAATTTGATGGTGTCCGAATCGACAATAAAAACATATTAAAATCAAAAGTGTCAGTTGGGACACTGTTCTAATAAATTTGGTCCGTATATTCAGCAGCTCACAAATACAAAGTAAGAGATCTAAGAATGTCCATCGTGGGGATTAAAAAACTCATCAGCCTATTACTTGTATTAAATTATTCATGAACTTACAGTAGATACCTACACGTACTTACAACATATAAAAAGCTTATAACTTTCTCCACACAGCACGATTCTAAAGCATCATACATTACTTATTTATTTATTTAATTTGAACGGATTAACCAACTACACTAATTAATATAAAATAATTAAAACATTAATTGCATAAACCATTGTCAAATTAAAATCTAAATTACAATAAGAATCTACACAGTATACAAATTAACAATAAAATAAAATTAAAATAATTAAATAATATTTTAAATTAAATAAAATTAATATTATTAAATAATTATTAATTAAAATAATTAATTATTACATTAATATAAATAAATTCATTAAATCACACAAATCATAAATTAAATTGTTAAATTAAAGACCTTTCATACATCAATCTCACAATACCTCAGACATACCAGCCTCAATTCCTTCCATTCGTCAGTAAACACATCGCATTCAGGGTTGGCATCTAGGAGTTTGTTGAGGGTTTGTTAAATTACATAACATTTCAACTGTGATAATAATAAAACATTTGTAAGTTTTTACCAATACAGTAAAACATTACATATTTTTTTTTTAATTTATTCATTTGTTTTCTTTTTAACTTCTTTTAATATTTTATAATTATTCTTCTTTTAATATTATTTAAAAGATAAAAATAAATACCCTAGCAATAAAAATAACTTAAAATTAGGTATATTTAAATACAATTAGGAGGTCCATACTGCACTCTCTACATCTCCCAAGTTTTTAAGAGTGGCATCAGTTTTATGGAATAATGCTACCTACTAGGTTCTTTGGACAAGTCTTCTCCTAATAATTACTATATGTATTTACACACCTTATCGAGTAATTACAAAAACAAAATCTATGTCAGATACTTCTTTCCAAGAAACTGAACCTTTTTCTCGAAAGCTGGTAAGGTTATGTGATTAATCAACCACCACCGTGTTACAGACACGAATTTAGGTTAATTAGCTAAGTACTGTTTTAATCAGTGGGTAAGGGGAGGCACCCTAAATCGTATGATTCCTATCGGAAACTTGCTGAGTCTTAGTAATTAATAATGAACTACATTTTCTTGCTGGGGTGTTTGTTTTCGACAAAAGTCTCGAACAGTTTCAGAGAAAACTACAAAAAACTATCAAAGAAGCATCATTTTTCAAAACGATAAATTTTAGAACAAAAATATATTATTCGGAAAACTGCCTTAAAGTAGACGATAGAAAAAAATGGAAAAATAATAAATGTACTAAAGTTTTACATTGGTGAGACATGTGTCTGACCCAGCAAGCTCTGACGTTCAATCATCTGCTTTCAAATGTAAGTCATCGAGTTGGCATGGCTCATCTTAATTTAGAATGTCGGGTGGCGGTTTTAATTACTTGAGGACTTTATCGAGAGATTTTTGACAGGCTTTAGAAGCTTTAGAAAAGTTATATTTTAATTTGACACTGCCAGTGTTAAAAGTGTTCGTATACTGAACTAATCACGTCTCATTAGCGAACAATACTGGACATGTTTTAGTGGATTGTGAACGGAAGCGATAAATCGACTAATTAAAACCAACAAAATAAACCCTCAGGCCTTTCTAGAGCCGTTACTTTTGACAGCTAGCTGTCACTTTTTACAATCATAGGAAGTAAGTATTTTAAATTAATTAAAAGCTATTTATCGTTTGGACCGCATCAATTAGTGTCACAATCGAGTCACAATGAAATAAAATCGATTCTAGAACGATCATTGTATCGATTATTCTGCCGCCTACGCGATAATTAGGCGCGATCAATGTATGACAATGGTGTATCCTTGTAAATTATAGATCGTTGTGTTCATTGAAAATAGTATACTCTAAGTACTTTTAGAGATCTATAAGTACATAGTATCTAGTATAAAGGTTAATCGACAAATATGTCCGGAATCTTCACTAATACAGACGTGTGCAATTTTACATTCAATCTAGTAGTGATCTCTGTGTTTGTTTTAATGGCGTTCTTTATGAAACATTTATGCACATGAATTTGAGTTTTTACTGCAATTTTAAAATTTTACTCGAAATTATATGAATAATTAGCTAACAGCTAATGTCAACATGTCAATTTATGAAATCCTGCTTTAAGTTGGAATTAACCCTGGCATTCATTAATCCCCTTGTAAAGCCTAGCAATATCGAAGTTGTACTTTTTTAACTTGTGAACCAGACCAATTTTCCGCACCAATTTTACCTAGAGATTGCACAGCATCTACTTAAGATCGAGGTGAGAGCACTGAGTGAACCTTTCTATACATATTCAACGACACGATGCATCCCCTACTGTGAGTGTAAACTAGGTGTAAACCCTATTTTTATTTGGGTACACTTTCATTTTACATTTCTAAAGGGACATTTCGCGTGAGAGGTCTTCTAAATTACGATGATCAATAGTATTTCTTTGGTACTAGCAAAGGTAGTTTAGAAGTAACCATTTTTAATGATGCAACAACCACTCATTTAATTGAACATTTCTTTTATGCGCCAGTAGCATTATGTAGTAGCATATCTCTTATGTTAGCACTCAACTAACATAAAAAATACCTATTGAATAGTAAAGTTGATAAAGTGTCTTCTCAACAGAATATTGCAATACTCTCCCAGAAAAGCCCAATATCACAGTTTGTAAAGTTGTTACCAAGCTTTTAGGCCTGTTGGCGGAATGCCAGGAGATTTTATGCGGATTATTGATTGATGCGATGATGCAAGGTGTCAACGGGATGCTATGCTACATTATACGGTTTGGTCGGATGAGTAGGATTCATGTATTTATTTGAAGTATCACCACATCAGCATATTTTTGAAAATTTGTACTAAGGATACACACTTTCCATAATTAAACTCTAAATTAAATGCGTAGTATTTTGGCAGTTCTTTCGATTAAAACTGTCAAAAAACTTCACTATTTTGAAATTTTGTTTACATTTGAACACAATTTTAGCAGATTTTTCTAAGAGTATAATCAGTTTTAAAATCCGTAGAACGTATTTTGCGAGATTTAGCTCATAGAACACTTTTCGGTTGGGATGATAATGGTTGAAAATGTTTAATAACGAAACATGAATAGAGGCTTTCTGAAAAACTAGTAAATATTATATAGTGTAACGTAGAATTCTAAAAGACAATAAAAATACACACTTATATTAGAAAAGTAATTTAGGAAGTAGGTAGTTCTAAAATATCCCAGCCATTGTCATAGAGATATGGTAAGTAATTCAAACTTACAGTAAGAATATAATAAGAAAGCATTTATCTTCAAAGGACAATGCACTCGTAAGCATGATTAATGATGCTCGTAGCGCTGACCTTGTTTTGAATGTTCTTTTTGCATAATTTGTTGCAGCTACCAATTGGATTATCGATTTCATTTTCTGGAATAGTGCTCTAGTTAACATTTCAAACATCATGAGTTACCGGAAACTTGAAATGTCTGAATCCAATTTAATTTTTAATCATCTAGTATATATAAAACGTTTAAGATACTAACAATGTAACTTTTAAGACAATTCTAAGTATATAATAATATGTTTGGGGATTTAAACTGACTTTTAAACTTTTTTTATTTTCTCACACTTTATAAATTCCAAGAACATAATGATGACAAATTTTCCTTGAAATATCACAATGTTCACACAAAACCGCTATACTGCTAATGCGTACAGATAGTTCACTCAGTGTCTGCAGTCATTAGGAAGCAAAAGAAATTGTTTCTGATGAATGAGTGGCCACATGATGAGTGTCGAGGTCACGCCATTAACCTTTAACATCAGATTGAGCTATCTCTACGCTCAACAGCTGAACGTAAAATTTTTAATGGCTAATTTTTGATTGCGTGAGAAATGGCCCGAGAAATTGATTTGCTTTTCGTGTTGATGCGTCGGTTATGGTGTTGCGGTGGATGTAATAGGGTTTATGTAACTTTTAGCCCTTGAAATTCGTTTGAGTCTTAAGATTTCGTCTTCTATGGAGATTAGAAAGGAAACGAGTCAAATAATACTTCCCTGAGGAGCACCAAAGTTGTTCACAAATATTGAAGAAATTTATAGAATAAGGCTCAGAGGCCTTTGATTTTTGATAATGCATTGAGTATCCAGCATTGAAAGTAGAATGTTGACTGTAGAGTTCCGTAGATGATTTTATTCGCTTGAACTTTGAAAGTATGTCAATGAAAATTATAACAAGTGAATCTCGGTCATGCCAATCAGGAGCTGTACCGTTTCATATTCATTAATAGATTTAGATTTTGAGGTACAATTTAAGTGTCATAAATCATCACTGACACAAAGCGTGGCTTACTCCAGACTCAAATGGATTCACTATGATTGATTTCATTTCTCTTTGGTGTTCTTGTAATACCTGCCATAATATTTTGATTTCGGATGTCATATCCTAGGTACCTATCTTGTTGTGTTTTTGTGTCGGAAGAATCATTTGCCATCAATTTGAAGAGCTTGATAGATTATAAATAATAACAGAAAGGTCAATTGCAGCATTCATAAATTCCATCCGTGATAACATTTGTATAAGATCGTAAGATTTATTATTTTAAATTCGAATGTCTACATCACCTACGCTTTCCCTTCGCTCGTTAAAATAAAATTTGATATCGGAAACCCTGCTATCTAATCGGTGAAGCATCGCAGCTATAAATTATTGGGCATACATCACAAAATAAACACCCATGGCGATTATTAGCACCGCCTACCCTTATTTCTCTTCCTACACTTCTGTTGTCACTATACTGCAAAACCGCTTATACACTACCGGTTTTCTATGTGTATATTGCCACGGTAGCGAGTTTGGCAGTCGATGGAGAACAAACAATATTAGATTTCAGTTTTTTTAGTAAAGGGTGCCTTGTAGACGCCTACCAGACGGCGGCTGTTGGGTTAATGAACTCTTTCGTGTCCGAATTATATCTAGATTTTAGATGTTTGTGAGGGAACTGTCGAAGTAATACAGTTTTATTGATATTTTTCCTCTGCAGTTTTGTGAATAAAAATTGAAATTCAAATATATTTCCAATATTAAATCAATTAAACTCCAAATATGTACTAGGCGTGAGAATTAAATATTTTCTGTATTCTGCTACTCTGTATTACGTAGAAAATAAGTACCTACAAGTGTCATTTTGACCGGCACGTGATTTACAGCAGGGCTATCACAGTGATTTCCTTGTCTACTCTTCGAAGAGACGACAAGGCCATTTATATTTCTGCGTGTATTATTATTTTTATATATTGTTTTGAAATTTTCATGTGGTGTACATTAAATCATTATTCTATTCTCTGTCGATGCTTCTGAAATTGCCTTTGCTCCGAGCAAGCTCAATAAGTTTTATTCCTAGACAAGAGAAGGATACTCTGTCTATAGGAACGTACGTTGTATACTTACGTATAATAATTACATACGTATAGTTAATTAAATATCTAACCAACAATTGTTGGCAAGCGCGCGATTGAGAAGAGTGCGAAAGAGACAACCTGAGAAGACAGTGTTGTCTAGGCATCGCAACACCTAGACAATTTCAGAAGAAAGTTGTCTATCCTCAAATGTCAAAGATAGAGAACATGATGGGTATCGTGTTGGGAAATGTAGACTGCTGTCGAGAAAGTGTCGACAACGTTTCTTCCCGTTCACTTTTGCAATCTTCGTGCTCGAGACGGTCGACAAGTGTCTTATTTGTTCCGAAAAACTACTCATCACTAAATCCTTCTCTACAGTTACTATGCTAGGCCTACGAAGACTAAAGTTTTACCCTAATAAGTTTCTAACTAGAAGGTAACCACCTTTTTATGGGTGGTAATTACAGGGTTCTTGAACCTCACCCTTCTGGCGACTTATAACAATTCTTTAAACTGTGACATAGAAAGAACAAAGGCCGTAAGCCATTTAACCTCGTAGGTAATTTTGTTGGTAACACATGCTTTTACACGTGTTTTATAAATTGCTACACGGTTATGCTATTAGTGGTGTAAACATACCAACAAACCGTTTTCATGCAATTTGTAGGGAATAATAAGTGACAAAGTGTTCTCTAGTGTTTAAATGGTAAAATGAATAGAGGAAAGTACCGAATAGTAGTCTATACTTCTATACTAATATTATAAAAGAGGAAAGATTTGTATGTTTGTGTGTATGTTTGTCATGAAAAAACTCATAAAGTACTGGTCCGATTTCAAAAATTCTTTCACCGTTGGAAAGCTACATTCACCCTGAGTAACATAGGCTAAGTTTTTATCCAACTGCGCAAAGGAGGGTAATGTTTTTATTAAAAAACTACGCGTGCGAAGCTGCGGATTGGTCAGCTAGTTTACAATATAGCATATTCTATCTATCTCTCTATCTAGTCTCCCGGATTCTTTAATTTTGTACATGCAAATTCGTGAAGATAATGTTTGTTTGTTTTGCTGTGTTCGGTTTGAAGTGTATGGGTGCTGTTGATAAAGTTACAGTTAGGTACATAAGGCTTTCTTTGAACCCATATGCGTCAAGTTGATGGACGCAGGGCACGTTCTAAGGTGACCTACGAGGCAATGCTTTGGTGGTTACTGTGGTGGATGATGGTTACCACCATGAGGTGGGATATATGCTTTTTCCACTCCAGGCATAAGAAAACAATAAAACCGGCCAAGTGCGAGTCGGAGTCGCGCACGAAGGGTTCCGTACCATTATCTATAAAAACGGCAAAACAATCACGTCTGTTGTATAGGAGCGCCCCCGAAATATTTTTTTTTATTTTAATTTAATTATTTATTTATTTTTAAAGTGAATATATACCTAAATATTCTGTGAATATTTCAAGCTTCTACCTGTTGCCGTTATCAATATCGAGCTAAAACGAGCAACAAAAATCACGTTTGTTGTATCGGAGCCCCCCTTAAATATTTATTTTATTCTGTTTTAGTATTTGGTGTTATAGCGGAAACAGAAATACATCATCAGTGAAAATTTCAACTGTCTTACTATCACGGTTCATGAGATACAGCCTGGTGACAGACAGACAGACAGACAGCGAAGTCACCGCCGCCTATAAACTCCTGCAGCAATCGTGGTACTACAGTCGCGTTGCCTAGCACTTAATACCCTATTTACACCTCGTCGTAGGGTTTGGTAGCCGATCGTCTCCCGGGGATTCTTAGCACCCCTGGCCCCGCCGTTACCGTGACTGCTACCGTAGCCAGGATTAGCGGGGCCGCCGGGGACTCGGGGCCTGGTTTTATGTTGCAACATCATAAGGGGGTTGTTGCCATACT
This sequence comes from Philereme vetulata, assembly GCA_918857605.2. Lineage (NCBI taxonomy): Eukaryota > Metazoa > Arthropoda > Insecta > Lepidoptera > Geometridae > Philereme > Philereme vetulata. Next base: position 7,656,838 of record OU975423.1, read on the forward strand.
CGCCACGCTTGGCAGGCGGGTTGGCAAGCGCAATATAAGGTATTGAAAACACGAAAAGACGCTGCTGCCCATCTTTCGGAGGTATTCCTTAGCAGACTCCTACTGCATCCACGGGCAAGAGCGGAGGAGCAACATTCTACTGCCGGCGCCCCACGGCAGGTATGCCTATGTGCCAGTAATTACAGAAACATACCATTACCATCTAACCGGAACAAAACAGCACAGGTACTGCTATTTGGCGGCAGATAAAGGTAAGGCGGTGGTGCCCACTTCCTCGAGCCCGTTCACAAAAGTTCTACCACCAGTTTACAGGTTTTACGCCAACATTAATGCATAATTATGATGTGTACGTAAAAGGAAAAATTGCTCAAAGTGTTCCAACGAGCTTTAGAAAATGAAATAGTTGAAGCTGCTTCAAAGCATTAAAGAAATGGTAAAAGCAGTTGCTATTAATTTCCATATTTTTTCCCGTCAGTTTATGAGCTTTCCCGGTCGCCGTAGATTATATTTGTTTTTTATTACATAGCAGTTATGTTAATTAACGTTTATCTGATTTAACGCACGACCATGTGTTCAGCAGCAGCGGGACAATGCAGCCAGTGTCTTGGGAATATTTCCGATAGTGATTGGTGATTTGGAGCACTCGAGCTATCTATAGATCGTTTACAACAACTTCGTTTACATTAACTGTTTTTAGGGTTCCGTATACAAAGGGTAAAACGGCACCCTATTACTAAGGCTCCGCTGTCGGTCCCTCTGTCAGGCGGCAGACAGTTGAAATTTTTACAGATAAAGTATTTCTGTTGCCGCTATAACAATAAATACTAAAAACAGAATAAAACAAATATTTAAGGGGGGCTCCCATACAGCAACGTGATTTTTTTCTCGTTTTAGCTCGATATTGATAAAAGCAACATGTAGACGCTTGAAATATTCACAGAATATTTAGTTATATATTAAATTTATAAATAAATAATTGAATTAAAATATAACAAATATTTAAGGGGGGCGCCCGTACAACAAATGCGATTTTTTGCCGTTTTTATAGATAATGGTACGGAACCCTTCCTGCGCGGATCCGACTCGCACTTTTTTGTATACTGACTCTCTGACTACTGGCTGACACACTAGCTGACCAATCCGTAGCTTCGCACGCGTAGTTTTTCAATAAAAACATTACCCTCCTTCTGCGCAGTTGGGTAAAAAGTAGCCTATGTCACTCGGGGATAGTGTAGCTTCCCAAGAGCGAAAGAATTTTTTAAATCGGTCCAGTAGTTTCGGAGCCTATTCAATACAAACAAACAAATCTTTCCTCTTTATAATGTTGGTATAGATTAAATATTTCAACAAGTAAGTTCAAACAACTAACTGCGATAACGATCAATCAAGCTGTTTTTAACATCAGATTAGCAATTTAGCACTAGTCATCATGTACACTTGAGTTGTATAGCTACTATTGATGAGGATTGTACCTATCATTGTGAGTCATTCATTACACCTAACTAAAGGTTAAAACTCGAGTTACTTCAGTGCCAGTACATTAACTTTAAGTAGGCAGCTGGCCCTTCAGAGATTTGTCTTTATCGACCTGTATTATCCAATTATGTAAATTCTAAATTCTATTATATGTAAATTAGTTACTACTTTGATATTTATCAAGATGATTACATTAACATCTCATGTTTTACAATTGTAGTTTCTATATACAAACATTAATCCGTTCAATTACCGATGGACGGAACAAAAGACGCTCTGTAGATGAACAATGAAGAAAACAATAACGCACCTTACATGTATTGGTAAGATCTTAAGCTTATTAAAATAGAGTTCACAATCCTTCAACTTGACTGGTATACGATGGTACTGGTAAAAGCAGATGCAAAAAATACAAGATAAATGCTGAATACAGTGGTGGAACAAAGAGTCGTGTGGCTTGGTAGCGGTCTTACATAACACCTTTATTAGAAGGGCAAACTCTGTCTTGCGTAGCTTACAGACAGGCGAGGTATCAAAGAAAATGCATAGATTTTTGTATGATATCTGAAGATTTTTTGCAAAAAAATACAGAAATGGTTGGCAAGATTCTCGCATCGGAAGATTTTTTGTGCTTGAAAAAATGTAACTCGGTTATTATCACATTGTTATTTTTTATCCATTTCATAATTGAAGATTACGTATTTTTGAGAACACGTGCCTTAGTTATCAAGAAAATATATGACACGAGAAAATAGGGTTTTTATTTACTGCTACTTATGGTTGAAAATTCGTTTTCCAAAGGTGTATTTTACATCGATAATAAATTCCTAGTTTCGTAAACCTGCGCCGTGATAAATCGTAGAGTTAATAGCAGAGACCTAGGTCGACCCTTATCTTGGATGGCCTTGAGACAAATGCCGACAATAGGAGAGCCAAAGGCCGGACAAAGAAGGGAACGGTAGCCATTTGATTTAATGGAATGGTCATGCATGAAATGAAAACCCCAAACCAAACCAAATATCTACCTACTAAACGTTAACCAAAACAATTTTTTTTTATAAATTATAGGCTTGCGTTTGACCAAGATCTCGTCTGATGGTAAGCGATGATGCAGTCTACAATGGTACACGCTTGCCTAGAAGAAACCTGTTCAGTTGCGACTCTAGGTTGTAGTTATCAGGAAACACAGACTCAGGCAACGCGTTCCACTCCTTGGCGGTGCGCATAATAAAGGTGGAAGAGGACAGCTTTGTGCTTATGGGAGGTATGTCTACCATGTAGCGGTGGCGCACCGCGGAGCGTCTGGTTGTCCGATGATAGAATGTGGACGGTGGGATCAGATTGAAAAGCTCCGCAGCACACTCTCCGAAATGTATCCGATAAAAAATCGAGAGGCTTGCAACATTTCTAACTCGTCATTGCAAATGAGCTTCTTGGCTCTTCTCTCAATTGGATCTAGAATTGAAATAGCTTAGTTATTACAAAAGATGGAGTAAGAACGCTTAACTTGATATCAAAATGTTCAGTATGTGTTTACTGAAACACTGCGCCCATATCAAAACAGTATTTCTGCCTAATGGTTATAGCTATAGATGTTTACTTTTCAGTCTCAGAAAGTTTTATCGAAAAAAAACACGTTATCTTAAAATAACAAACTTTAATTGAAGAAGTTCTATGTCTTTGTTCATAATTATGACAACTCAAATTGATCATGTTGATTTAAACAAATAAAGTACTTAGGTATTAGGTATGTACTAAGTATTGACTTAGCATAATTAGGTATTAAAATGAATTACTAGTTATAAAGTTTCGTTTAGAACAAATGAATATTCAGCAGGTCTTAGATTATGCGTACAAACGAACTTTGTAAATACAGTGTAAACTCTATATAACGACACTCAAGGGACTGAGCATTTTTTGACGTTATAAAGAGTTGTCGGTAAATGGAGAGAAGTAAAATCTGTATTAGAAAAAGAAACTAACTTCACTAATTCACTTCTACTAACAACAGTCTGCAGCTACACGTGCAAGCAATCCCATTTTGTAAACAAAAGAACGGATTTCTTATAAAGTTTGGTGTGTATGATGCCGACAGTCGAGTTTGTTATGGTCTAGGATAATAAAACGACAAAAGGATATACACAGCTGCGCAGTTTTTACTAATTTGGCAATTTAAAAAGAACTTTTTATTACAAATTGTTGTCGTTATTGAGAGTGGGTGTAATGCTATACAGAGTGTACCATTGTATGCAAGACAAGCTAAACCAACCAAAGCCGAGTGATTTCGACGCTTTAGAGAGTTTGTCGTTAAAACGAGTGACGTTACATGGAGTTTACACAGTACAATTTCCATACAACATTATAACAGACATTCAGATGCAAATGACGATAGAGCATCCAGTTAAGTGGCATTTGAGCAAGTGCTTGGAATCAGCTAGTTACGCTGACTTAAGAGGTTGTACTGGGAATATGACACGGTGTTAGATATCAAAGTGTTGCTACTAGCTCCCAACTAATGGGGTTTATTTACGGCTCTGTGTATAAAGGTTGCTAGTTTAGATGTGTTGCCCTTAGTTTATCATAGTGACTCTTACTGTTATGATTTACTTATGTAATTGTTCATTGTATGTGTTTGTTGCTAGTATTAAAATAAATGTTTCTATCTGTCTATTTTATTTTTTATTTTATTTAAACAAAATCCACAGCTCTTAGTATATAACAGATATATCTTATGCTAAAACTTACAGCCAATAAAGGATTTACATTTTATAATACAAATTGTTATACATTGACGACGTAATTCACTTATCGCACTAAATAGGACCATTATTTTAAATATAAAGAGTACTATATAAAAAAATCTTAAGATAAGTATAACTTACACAACAACCATAACCACACACGCACACTAAACATTAAAGATATACATTCAAACATACACATAAGATACACACTCATACATCACCTATACACCTACTACTAGTCTAGTTCTGGTTAAGAATATAAAAGATATCAGGTAGGTAATAATAAGTAGATACCTACATTTGTAGAGCTGGTGGCTGGTGGCCGGTCTTTAGGTTAAAGTTAAAGGACCACCCTAAGCCATCCGGCATGGCACAAAGACCGTGACCAAGACTGAGAGCTTAGCGTGTTCTCCGAAGCACAAAACAACGAGTGCTCAGATATCATAAATAATAAAACCGGCTAAGTGCGAGTCGAACTCGCGCACGAAGGGTCCCGTACCATTATCTATAAAACGCGAGCAAAAAAATCACGTTTGTTGCCCCCTTAAATATTTCTTTTATTTTAATTTAATTTTTAAAAGTGAATATATAACTAAATATTCTGTGAATAGTTCAAGTGTCTACCTGTTGCCGTTATCAATATCGAGCAAAAACGAGCAAATAAATCACGTTTGTTGTATGAGAGCCCCCCATTAGTATTTGCTGTTATAGCGGCAACAGAAATACATCATCTGTGAAAATTTCAACTGTCAACTATCACGGTTCATGAGACACAGCCTGGTAACAGACGGGACAGACAGTCTTAGTAATAGGGTCCCATTTTACCCTTTGGGTACGGAACCCTAAAAAGCGCTTACAATATAAAGGTGAAACTCATCTGTCTACTTATTTCATCTGATAGATGTACGTAGTCCTTTAAGTTTTAGTTAGTGTTAGAAAATAAAACTTTTCGATGCAATTTTTAGAGCAGGTAGCCCTGGAATGTTTGCTCTACAAATGCCAATGGTAATGAGAACACGGTAATGAGATACCGCGTAACTTTATCATACGCGGAACGACAGGAGAAAACTGCTCTTCGTTTTCAAATGAAAGGCAATAAATACATGACGCGGTTTTAGAGAGCCACAATTGTGCACTTTCTCGGCCAATTTAAATTTAATGGCGCTAATGACAAACATTTTATTTACGGCTGTGTAAATTAAGAATAATTTGTAATAACGTTTTTATGAGTTCTGTAAGTGCGCTGAAAGCGAACGCGAATACCAATCGAAACGGGCCTGATATCAATAAAACGTTTTTTTGTACGATCGCTGTGCAATGCATGCTGCTTATGTAACAGTGGCTACATTCGGTAAATTTTCAGTAAGTTAAAACCATAAATGAACACAACTTTAGTCAATAACCCTTTCAACTAAAATGTTGCATCTATGCAGCGATGTTATTGAACATTGTATACATTTCTCACCAAGACGTCATTTGCGGTTTTGAATAAAAAATAAGGCAATTTGCATTGTTGATTTGAACAAGTCGTGGTTAGATAGGCTTATTGATTTCCAACCAGCTATCAGTTGACGGTGATCGCTTGTCGACGCGATTTATTTCAGCGGGAACAAGTCGCTTTCGCACTAGGATATTTTAATGTGGCGTTAAGGTGACCGCTACACGAGACCGGGTCGCGCGACAGCAGACAATAAATGGGATCACGAGTCGCGACTAAAGGTTAAACGCGTTCATCATGATGACCATTTAGGTTTGCACGAAGCATTTGACTAATAGCGCGCAATACCAGGTGTGAGGGGAGTTTGTCTCTGTCGCGTATCTCGAAATGCCACCTTAACAATATTTGTGGGACCTAACGCAAAGGGAATTACAAGTACAATATCGAAGGAGTATACCAAATGTAAGACAACTTCGGACATGTTTGTTTAGTGGTACGATGCGAATTGTCAAGTTTTTAACATTCGAGTTTATAACGTATGGTGAATTAATTTGAATTAAAATTCGAACTCTTCTCTTCTCTTATTACGTAGAATTTATTTTCCCATTTTTTTACCGTAGTTCATACCTAGATAAAAGTGTAACTATATGTTAAAATTAAGGCCATACAATTAAATGAAGATTAAGTCCACTCTTCTCTCACTTTCATCACCGAAATTGTTAGAAACTGTAATTGGTCAATTTTTTACAATCATCACACTCATTTCAATTGTTGTCGAGGTTTAGACAATGCTCTGGCGTCCAGTAAAACGACTGATTGGATGAAATTACACATGGCGAAGCTCAAATTACCTGTTCTTATTTTTTACTAGCGACCCGCCCCGGCTTCGCGCGGATGCAATGCTTATACTAAATATACTACAGAATGTCTTTATATACAACGTTGACAGTTTTTTTGTCATTAGACAATGCAGACATGTTTTCTTTAGAGGTTACTCTTGAAAGAGTGTTATGAGTATATTTACGACATCACATTAAAAACCTCTAAAATAATCAGTGCTTCTCTACTATATTATGCATGTATTATACATATAAACCTTCCTTTAGAATCACTCTATCAATTAAAAAAACAGCATCAGAATCCGTTGCGTAGTTTTGAATATTCTAAGCATATATAGGGACAGACAGCGGGAAGCGACTTTATTTTATACTATGTAGTGATTGTTAATGTTGCGTTACTTTTATTTGACCAGTCCTCATACAATAACATAAGTACTGCATTTGGGGCGAGAAGTACGTATAGAGATAGCCCGAGATGGGTTTTGTAAGGTACCTACCTATTTTTTTTGGTGGTGAACTAAATCATTTGAGTTCTTTCGTACTTATTCGGAGGCTAGATCTGTTAGTCAGTAAGAGGCCGGCCTACAACAACAATTAACGGACTATTTTTATCTCTTTTCATAATCTGACATATCTTAGCACTGACCTGCACAAATGCCATATTATTATTATTCCATTATTTCTTACTGGAAATAGAATTCACTATCGGTCTATTTCACGTCTATACAAAATCCCAAGCAGAATATGTAGAAAATGATCAATTTCATGTTTTAAACAGCATTCTTGGCAATAAATGAACAGCTGTGCTAGTAACTTGAACGTCTAGAAATATCCCACCGATGTTATTAAATGAGTGAATCAATTGCATAGCGTCTTCAGAATGGTACATTATTGACCAGTACCTGGCCTACATAGAATGTAACTAATCGTTCTGAACCCACGCATTTATCAGAGCCGGCTGTGGTGTTTCTTGAAAATTAGGCGACTAATGCGAGTTATATAAGAGTATACAAGTTAATTTGGAAAACCATCCCTGTCAAAATATTTCCTTTCAAAGCAGTAGAACCATCCGGTTTTACCCTCCCTTTGACAGCTGTTTATATTTGTAGCCGCACCCTTTTTGGGTATATAGGCATAGGGATGTAAACTGCTGTGGTTTGCTGTGTTTAGATATTAGAATTATGTATAGAATATTAGATAATTCCTTTATTGCACACCATTAAATATAAACATATAAGCACACTTTTAAATCATAGGTAAAATGACCGGCCTTATCGCTAAAAGCGATCTCTTCTAGGCAACATTTGGATAAACAGGATTTATGTGAACAAATAAGGACGGGGCGGCGTAAATCAGAAATTAGAGAACAAGATTAAATTAAAATTTATAAAACATATAGATAATATAAAATAAAATGCATTATTATAATATATAATATAATCATAAAATTACATAAATATTATATGTTATATAATATAAATTATAAAAATGTATATACATACTAATAAGTGGCCTAGTGAGCGCTGGATGACAGATAATGTTGTCTGACCATGTTTTTAAAGATTTAGCGTGACGATTTTAGTAGCGACAGAGGGTTATCGTAGGATGCAGTAATAAGTTAAAAAACGATTTTACCTGTGTTATACCTTCTACTAATGTAATGGCAGACGCTTAATTACTTTTTTACATCCTAGTGTTTATTGGAAACAATGAATCAAGAATTACAAAAGCTTCATAGCAACATGTGATATGACCGACTAAAACTCAAACTGCGTAAAACTTGGCAGGGAGCGTTAGCCTTTGTGTGTTTTGGTTATCCATCGGCAGCTATCTTAAAGCCGGGTTCTACGTTGGTATCTCAAATCATACTATGCTTAATTCTGTGGGTTTGTTCGCGTGCGGCATAAGCGCAGCGTCTGCAACGTATATCACAATTAAACAATTTACTCTCACGCACTTTCCTCCGTAACTAATTATAGGAGCGAGATACTATCATTCTTCTATGATACCAGGTTTATTTTAAACGCTTATAATTAAAGTGTTTGGAACAAAATATAAGTTTGTTGTTTATTACAGTGCATTTTCCTAGCACGCAGGGTGTTCGTTCAATCTGGCATTATCAGATGGCTGGTTGCGTGGAGTGATGATGGGTTATTTACGCGTTAAGCCGTCGCCGTAATAAGGTTCATCATCAGCCGGCAGACGTCCCCTGCTGAACATAGGCCTCCTCCTAAGATCGCCACAACGAGCGGTTGGTAGCCGTTTGCGCCCAATGGCACCCCGCGATTCTTACTAGATCGTCGGTCCACCTTGTGGGGGGCCGGCCTACGCTGCGTCTTCCAGTCCGTGATCTTCACTCGAGATCCTTTCTTCCCCAAGGGTTATCGGTTCTACGAGCGATGTGGCCTGCCCATTGCCACTTCAACTTGCTAATTTTGAGAGCTATGTCGGCAACTGTAGTTTTTCTGCGGATTTCCTCATTGACCCTAAGGTTGTAAGCAAACTATTAGGTAGTCTGGGGTTACGTGTAGAAACTGTTTTCTAATCTGGGTTCAGTTCAACACGCGTTGTTCCCTCCAGGCGAAATATAAATAAAATAGATAGATACTTACGGATATCGCATGTGCAGTTTCACTGCTCTACCACGGTTTATGCTTCCGGCCGAACTATCTCAGTTTTATGGTGGAGCAATTAAAATTGATTCTAAATCTAATTCTAAAACTTTGTAACTATCTTTAGTTGGATTTGAATCATAAACTGCGTTATAGGACGCTGCAAATATCGTTTTATAGAGGAAACTGAGCCGAAGGGAAATTGTTTCCATAAATTGATAGGAAAATGAGAACGAAACGCACGGCTTCCTAGCCACATGTATATATTACAAACGAAAAACGTAACGTAAGCTAAAAATGACAAGCTGAAAACTCTAAAACATTGCACCCTGCGAAAGGTGAGCAAAATGACTAGTCTCCAGCTCCCTATACATATAATTGTAACGCCGAGGCTGTTACAGAATAAGTAATAGTCGGCTTTTCGAAGTTATACCTACTGTGTCACAGAATAGGTAATACTTAGTGTGGAATATACCTACATACCTACTACGTTTTTACCTACAGTTGCACAGAATAAGAAATAGTCGTCAGTCGAAATACCTACACTTTTCTAGTTACCAGTGGAACCATCGAGAACGTTCGCGAGTTATGTACCTACTGTGCGCGGTATAAATAGTGCGCAGAGACGTCCGCAAAGTCAGTCTTGATTTGGCGGTAAGCGCGAATATTTCGGTGACTTTTAGTGGTTTATTGTGCAACAGCAGTGTGAATTAGTGTGTTGTGATTACTTGTGATTAAGATCGTGTATTAATCATTTCAGCGTTGAATAAAGGTGTTATTTTGGTTAGATTGATTTTCATTATTTTACCCCGAACCCTCAACTCGTAACAATATCATAACAGACACATATTGTCTGATAGTAGATTTATGTATGTCTTTCAAGGGAATTAAAGCAACGGGCCTAATTATGTTTAATGCCTTTCTCTGCCTGACCTAGACATCATAGTGACTCACAAATTAATGAACCGATGCGGTTTTTGAAAGCTGATGCTTACGAGATGGTTCTTTCTTAGTTTTGGCAGAAGTTTCGATCACTTCAAAACTAATTATGATGGGGGGGTTACAGTTTTTAGAAAACCTGTCTTGTTATCAACTTTCTGCCCCTTTTCAGCTATACGTGGGGCCAACACTACGTTTTTTCCATATTTCTCTTTCAGTCCACTTCAGCCAATTGCTGCAATACGTGACATTAAGTCCGGTCTTCGGCTCTTCTCTTCCCCCTTCTGCCCACCGCCTTTCTTAAGTCGTCGTTCCTCCTAACTTTGAGGCGCCCCATACTACGTTTGCCAAGATGCTGTCTCCACTCAGACTCGTGTACCCCAAGGGTTGTCGGTTCTCCGGCATATATGGCCAGCCCACTGCCACTTCAGTTGATAACCCGCGGTCATTTGAGAACTCAATTCTTACACGCAAAACTTAGAACTTGTCTTGTTAAATTTTTAGATATTTTCAGTTATTTCGATTGCAACTTGTCTGAGGCAGCAGGAAAACGAGAGCGGAAGCCGCAATGCGATGTTGTATCTGCGTTGCGGCGTTCGTTACTTACATTCAATCGAACAATACTAACTGAAGGCATTCTGTTATCGGATCCTAGTCAACGCTGGCGTTTACATGTTTATTCCAATTCAAATGTACAGCTTTGAATCACTGTTCTTTAGTGCTGACTGAAAGAAAGATAAGAAAGAAAAAACATTTATTTGTGACGTTACAAGTTTTCACGAAAATCTGAATTTGCCCATATCTTTTTATCGACCTATCGACTCAGGACCTTGATTTTTATACACCTAATAAGGACTATAGACCTCAGTATCTGGTATAAATTTCAACTTGCTTGGTCCACCCGGTCCTGAGAAAATCGGTGGTGACACACAGACATACAAACGGACAAGAGACTGATCTTATACGGGTTCCTTTTTTTACCTTTTGAGGTACGGAACCCTAAAAAGGGAATGTGTTATAACACAAATGCGTCATCACATCAATTATGCTGTCAATTACAATTACAAAAAGTCAAAGTCAAGTCAAAATCACTTGTGATTTTAATGAATTAACGATAAAATAAAATAAAAGATTTTCGTTTCAAAGCGATCCAAAGATCACTTCTTTTATCTTTTATTCATTCTTATATTCTTTTATGAAGGTCAATTTTACTGCCTGTTCCTTCGCGACCAAGCCAGGAAAGAAAGGCAAGAAAACATGGCTGGTTGTTTTTTTTACGATCCGTTTAGAATACATTACAATACAGGAAATAAATTACGTCTAAATTGTAACATTTTGAACGAGTTGGAGCAATTACAATCCCAAGCTTCTCTATCATCTAAATAATCCGATATATATATATAGTAGGCTTTTTTATAAAGATTTTGTTTAATTGCGTTTTTAAATATGTAAATTGTCAATTTTTGTACATCACTTGGGAGTTTGTTATAAAAGCGAACACCTTGCCCTTGTTAAACGATTTACTAACTTTATGGAGTCAGCGAGTTTATCTCTATTTCTAGTATTAAAATTATGATTATCGCAATTTTTCTTAAACAAATTAATATTTTTGTGAACATACATCAGATTTTCATAGATTTATTGATAAGGGAATGTCATAATATTTATTTGTTTAAACTTATTGCGTAATGATTCTCTGGCGCCCGTATAATAAATTGCACGAACAGCCCTCTTCTGCAGCACAAAAACGGTGTTTATATCTGCAGCATTCCATTAGTATAGTATGGTTTACTTATATCCATATAGAATATTAGACAAGCATTAGTTCTAATGTTATGTGATAATTAAGCAAAATTAATAAATGCTCTTTGCTTTATTTAGTGCTTAGTGCCTAGGTCGTATCTTTTAGAGCTAGATTGTAGGTAAATATAAGCTTATCGAGATATAATCTCGATTTTAATTGAAAACTCGCATGAACACGGCTCCGAATTCACGATGTGAAATATAATCTGTGTCCGGTGGTCGTACATAGTCGCTACTTTATATGTCCGCTGTGACATGTTTGCATTGCAATATTTAACCATCAGTTTTTACCGTAGCTCGAAAAGTATGTAGGTACTATGCAACCTTTACCAAAATGGACTCGAAGCTCTTACTTTTAAAAACTTCCTTCCTAAAAAATTCACAACAAACCAGGTACAATCAATTTTATTTTAACTACCATGATATATCAGGTATGTTGCAATCTATAATATAAAAATGAATCGCAAAATGTGTTGGTAAGTCAACAACGCCTGGACCAATTTGACCAATTCTTTTTTTGTTGTATTTCTTATTGCCAGGAGAAGGTTCTTATGAAAAAAAAATTAAGAAAATTGCGCGCAAAATTAGAAAATTTAAGAATACTTAACGACAATATAAAATTATTTTTAATCTAACCTTAGCGCTTTTATAATGTAACCTTATGACGTTTGACATAGAATTGACAGAATGCGTGCTGCAAATATCGTCAAAGAGGATGTAAAAAAATGAATATCGTTTGAAACAGATGCTTCGGTAGGAGTTATCCCGAGATATATTGTCTATATATATAAAAATTTATTGCTGTTCGTTAGTCTCGCTAAAACTCGAGAACGGGTGGAGCGATTTGGCTAATTTTGGTATTGAATTATTTGTGGAAGTCATTCATTTTCTCATACATAATGATGGCCGGGGACAACAATTGACAATTCTACCAGGGTGACTTATATTGACAGCCCGCGTTATACCTATGCATGTCAAGCCGATCGATACGAAGTTCGGCGGGACCACTAGTATTATATTCAATTTTTTTACCCTACTCTAACTCTCTATTTTTCTATCTTTAAAAAATACAGTTTTAGAAGCCTTTGGTAAAACGCTCATTCTCAATTGACTATAACTTGAGTAATAATATATAGAAAAACGCTAGACCGATAGTATAACTAAGCTAGAGAAAAACAGATTTGAAGTTAAATGAACCTTCGCGTCCAATAATGATCATTAGTACATTTACAAACTGTGTTTCAACATTTTTGGCTCAAGATATTTTCGGTTCCAAACAAATTTACGGAGGCAATAAAGTAACTGTTTGGATAAAGGAGATGGTCAAGCTAGATTGAGGATATAGATTTCCACTTAGGCAAGTATTTGTGCAGCGCATTGCGTTATCTGACCATCTGAGTGGATTAACTGCCTCGATTTGCGATGTGGGTACTTGAGTCCTTGGGCAGATGCTAGTGGACCATTTATTCTATTAGTAGGTACCTATTACTCGTGCGCGATAACTTGGGACCTGCTAGGAATGCGACTCCCCGACCGCTTCCCCTGCACTTCCCCGATGGCGCCCGTATTGTACCGTTCGCATCACTATTTTTTACTAGGGTTTTTAGTCTCGTACTGGCCTACGTCACGTAACGACGCGCTCTGGAATTATTTTAGTTTTCGTTTGTGTTATTGTTTTGTTGTTGTAGTTTTTGTTGTTATAGTTTGTGTCATTGTTTTGTTGTTGTAGTTTTTGTTGTTATAGTAAATGTTGTAAATTTATCGGATACCTCTTCGTCAAGTGATTATAGTGAGACTGAGGACTAAGAACAACCTCTAGAAGGCATAAATCCACTAAGTAGTGACGAAGATGAGATAATGTAAATAATAGATAAAATAAATGTATAAACTTAAACATTGTATTTTATTTTATTCAAATAGTGTAAAAAAGATTAGATAAAAAGCAGCGTCCTCCCTGAGTAACATAATAAATTAGGTTAAAAAAAACAAAGACGAAGCCGCGGGCGGCTGCTTGTTATGTTCGCTTTTTTGCGGGCGGTACAAACACGCCAATATGACGTCACCGCGCTCAGGTCCCAACTTATCGCGCACGGGTAATACCTACCTTAAAGATAATATCTTTGTTGGTTGTGGAAAATGAGAGCATAAGGTAGATTGGCGGAGTCTTTTTTTTAACAAGCTTTTACCACAAAAATAAGTTACAATTATTAGTGTTTTTATACATTTTTTTTTCTGGATATTTCTCACAGCTCTACCTAGCCCCAAACTAAGCAGAGCCTGATAACTTTATTTATATTAATAATGTTTAATTATTTATTCATACTTATAATATATATAAATACATCCAGACCCGGAACAAATATATGTAGATCATGCAAACATTTGTTCCGCGGCGGGAATCGAACCTCCTGCGTCTCAGCCTCAGCTTTTCGTCCACTGCGCCACGGAGGTCGTCAAAAATGTTACCAATTTATACAAGCTATGCCATTGCACCACAGTGCTCGAAATTCAACTTTAATACATTATTTTTTACCATTCGGCCCTCCATCTGTTTACACACATCTATGGCAAATCTCGCACTCCTCCGTACTCGCAATAAGCTTAAAATGGAGTACAAAGTTTCTCTTCACGTATCAATATATAGATATTAACTTTTAGTTGAGGGCATTACTAGATATATTTTGGAACTTTCAGTTACAACCTGAATAAAAACAATATACTTTAGTAATAAATGAAACTGATTTCTTTTGTGAATGTTAATGTGTATATAATCATAAAAACACGATCCAAGATAATGAAAGATTGACAGATACATAGTTGTAAAAAACCCATCTCAATTAAAAAGACGCATTTATTTAGCAATTAAACAGCGTGAAATAATATTGAGATGTAAAAATAAACTCAAATGGTCCATAAAACCAAATATAACGTGTCCGAGAAATGTATAAAAGTCTTTTATAAAGTAAAGTTGAAGCATACGGTTGTAGATATTTGTTTCTCCTTTTAGTGTTTCGTAGTTGAACTGGGAACCCTTGTATGGCCATGTTGTATGGCTGACTTCCGACCAGTTCCAGCCACTTTACTCTCGTAGAATATTACTGCTGTAAAGATGAAATTCAGTTGGGCTGGGCAGCATTCGGGAAATTAGGTCGAATCTTCTCGTCACCTATACCGCAATGCCTGAAAACTAAAGTCTTCAATCAGTGCGTCCTACCCGTAATGACCTACGGTGCTGAGACGTGGACGCTCACGGTAGGACTCGTCCACCAATTTAAGGTTGCGCAGCGAGCTATGGAACGGGCTATGCATGGAGTTTCTCTGAAGGATAAAATCCGTAACGAGGTTATCCGACAGAGAACCAAAGTTACCGACATAGCTCAACGGATTAGCAAACTGAAGTGGCAGTGGACTGGCCATATATGTCGGAGAACCGACAACCGTTGGGGTAAACGAGTTCTTAAGTGGAGACTGCGTCTTGGAAAACGTAGTGTGGGGCGTCGCCCGGCTAAGTGGAGCGATGACATAAGAAAGGTGGCGGCCAGAAATTGGATGAGAAGAGCCGAAGACCGGGTTCAGTGGCGCGTATTGGGAGAGGCCTATGTGCAGCAGTGGACTAATGTAGGCTGATGGTGATGAAAGATGAAATTCGGCATGATCCTACGTTTTAGTAAGTAGTATTAAGATGTCAAAACGACTTGTTTTTGAGGTGTATCTTGCACCTTCCCTATAAATGAATGTTGAGGGTTTTTTTTCTTACTCACGCACCCAATTTGTGGGTTATCGTTGAATAGGTCTTTGAAATACACTATAGGTTTTCTCAGCGCTTTTTGCGTTTACAAGAGCTATTACAAGAGCTCATTTACGAGTTAGATAGCTCCCAAATGTGTGTGTATGTACGCCCCCCTACCAGCTAAACCACTATTATTGTCTACCATAAAAGTTCCCACAATAATTAGCACGTATACTAGTTAGTTGTACGAAGAATTATTAAAGCTGAGTAGACTCCACTAGTTTACAAACAGTAGTCAACCAACTTATGTTACCATATGTACCAGTTGGATTTGTAAACATTTCATAATTGATCGAGCGAAGCGAGATCTCCAAATCAACTGGGGTAAATCGGCGTTGCATGTATGTATGTATGTATGTTTGTTTGTTTGTCTGAGGATAACTTTCGAAACGTTGATCCGATCATCGTGATATTTGATATAGGTAGTGTTGGCACAATCCTGGTGTGACTAAATGAGCTAAAAATATTGGGGAGCTGTTGATATGTTGGGGTACAAGGGTAAAAATATATCAAACTGAGACTATTAGGTCAAATAGGACGTCTAATGAAAGGTTGATTTCGACCCCGTTTTTATTTTTAGTTTAGTCCTTGCAGTTTTTTAGTTATTAGCCATATTATTTTTGTCAAAATTCACAGGATACACCAGTGACTCCACAGTGCAGTCATCCACATTAGACAGAGCAAACACTTTACAAATACACCGACCTCGCCGGCGAGGTCGACGAGTCCCTTAAGTCGCCGCCTATACGAGGTACAAGCACGTACCCGGGCGTTTCTCTCCTATCCCCGTCCCGGCCGAGGTTCGTACCTAAGTGGTGCCCTTGCGCTAGTTGCCTCATCAAAAAATTTACAGGGCTGAGCGCCTTCTGCGCTCGCCAAAAGCTCGGTTAAGCTGCAACGGCCTCAGAGGCCAACAGCGAGATTAGTCCATTCGAAAAAAAAAAGCTTCCCGGCTGTCAATGTCAGTCAGTTCACGGTTCTCTTTCGTTCCCTCTGTTTCGGACTTTGTGTTAATTTTGTGTTAAACGACATCTATTTTTGTATAAAAATATTGTATTTTGTATAAACGATATGCTACCTTCTCACGCCATCTGTGATTAAGCATATGAAAGTGGTAAATCATCAATATAAAATAAAATCGTTAAATCTTATTTTATGGACAATATTACTTACTTCTAAAAATATTGAAATATTAGTGTGTGTTTTAGTGGAAGTTTATTTTTATTTGTTGGTTGCAATGGCCGCTATGAAACTTCAGTCCTCGAGTCAATATTCGAATACCAAACATAGAATTCGAGTCTAGACTCGAATCAAGGAATCGAGTCATGATTCGAATACCGTATAAACTGACTCGAGTCGACTCGATCCACCAAAACAGCGACTCGGCACATCACTAGTTTTTGCATGGTTAGGCATCGCACGGTTTGTGCATTCTACCCGCTTTGTCAACGTCAAAAACTATTTTTAAATGTTTGGTTGACTAGCTCCGTATTCCGGTATTGATTTGCGGTCAGTCATCAGGGAAATGACCTGTCCCCTTCCGGAAGTGAGTTCGCTGCCCAGGTAGGTAATGATGTCCGTGCGTGTCTGTCCGGGATAATATTACTTGGGGATATTAAAATAGTTTAATGTCGTTTTGGATCGTGTTTCTGTTTCATAAATATGTTATTTGGTAGTTTGCTATGTTTCACAGTGGTTCGGTTTACTTTGGTAAGTATTTATAATCTGTACTCCGAACAGACCCCGAAGAGACCACCCTAAGAGTCGTATACTCTTCGTGTAAAAAACGAAATTGTCTATCAATTTTGTGTGATGATAGTAAACCGTAGGCCTTGTGCGTCCAACTACTTCATTACGCCAAGCCCAGTCAATTATTATTCATTGTAGTCATAAGGATAATTTTAAAACGTCTTATTATATATTAACCTCAAATGGACGCTAGAGACTCGTGTCAATTTGCACATTATTATTGATTTAATTTTGAATTGATTAGTGATTTAATAAGGTTAATACCAGAATATGTGACGCAGGAGGTAGCGGGTTCGACTCCCGCCGCGGAACAAATGTTTGCATGATCTACAGATATTTGTTCCGGGTCTGGTTGTTTCTCTATATATCTTATGTATGTATTTACAAAAAAAATTAATAATAAGTATTCTATCAGTTATCTGGTTCCCATAGTACACACGGCTACACATCAAGCTATACATTTCCAGTATAAGCTGACCTCGGATTGTGTAGGCTTTTCGTAGAAAAAGAGGTCAGCTTATACTGGAAATGTGTATGTATGTATAGCTTGATGTGTAGCCGTGTGTACAAGCTCCGCTTAGTTTGGGGCTAGATAGCGTCGTGTGAAATGTCCAGCAATATTTATTATTATTATAATTAGTTTAGAGTAGATTCATTTGGTAGTTCGTCAGCAGAACGGACAATTATTTACCAACTAAACTAATCCATATATGTATATACTCAAAAGTAACTCTGTCTGTTACGTTTTCACGATTAATAGGCTGGACTGATTTCGATGCAATTTGCTATATAGAATATTCTTTTCAACACACTTGCTCGTAAAGTGCGCCTTATTACATGGTACTTAGGGCCATAAACCGAACTATAACACACACACGCGCATAATAATATTACACACTAGTGCATAATAGAATTATCCCTACAAAGTTAAGTTAGTACCTAACTGCCAATTATGTGCGAGTAAACAGAGCATTTTCAGATTAAGCGGGTAAATACAGTTTTTTTTGTAACAACAAAGAGGTTTTATGGCGCTAAAAATCCATTTACATTCTGGAATAAATAAATATATCCCTAATTAAGACGAACAAACATTTATTATTATCAAATTATTTATATTTCACAATAATTTGTTATAACATATTTGCATTTTATCACTAAAATTATAATTTTGAAGTAGGTTGTATGGCTATATTAGATATGTAATCACTAATCATTCACCTTACGTTTGGCGCGTGCAAAAAAAACTTGCGCGCCATTTCCCATTTTTTTGTTTGTATTACATTTGTTGCTGTGTGGTAAATAATTGTAAACATGTAAAGTTTTAGTACAGAAGACAGAAGTTTTTTCCTCGCAAGTGTGTAGAAAAAGTGCGTATGACGTATGCAACTCGTGAGCAACTTGCTCACTAGACACTCGGCTGATTTACTCCCTCGCCTACGGCTCGGGCTGCAACCCACAGCCTCGTGTATAATGAGCAACTTAGCTCACTCGTATCATATTATGCTATTACGAATTTGGTATATTTGATCGTGATTGAGACATGCTACTTTTTACCCGCTTTTTACTGCGCAGGAGGGTTATATTTTATTGACAAACCACGGAAGCTTGTCATACTTAATATATTTTAGGTATTATAATATGTGTGTTACTCACTAAGATATAGGTAGGTATGTTTAAATGGGCCATACAATGTAATACTTACATTTTCTTAAGTGCACATTTAACTTACCGACCTTCTCTTCTCTTCCAGGGTTCCCAATGCCCCAAAAAGCTGCATCGCCGAAATCTTCAACGGCGACACCACGGATAGCGGCAGCCCCTTGAAGAATGGCGCTTCCCGTTCTCGCACTATCCGCGACACCCCCACTCGCCCGCGCGACACTCACTCCCGCCTCTTCGGCCAGGTACGCGTAAGTACACCTCTCATTCCATTAACGTTCACCCATCACAAAAAATACGGCACTTTTTTATCATCACTTCATACTATTTACTTGATCCCTCTTTACCCTCCTGACGCGATAAAGCTGTGAAATTAAATAACCTAAAATCGCCCTCTTAGACTAGTATTTAGAATCAACCCCAAACAGTTACAAGAACAAGAAAACCTTATTGAATTTGTTATCCACCAAAGAAACACCGCTAATCCTATCGGCTCATAATTTATTCAAGTACACAGTACTTTAGCGCTCTGTCTAATAGCCACGAGTCACGAAAGCGATGGTCTAGCCAAGCTAGATGTCTGAAATTATGTTTTCGAATTAACGATGAGCACCTTAAAGGTGAAACAAACTAGTTATCGAAGAGTGCCACTTTGAAAGGCAATTCGCTGCAATGCAGAATAAAATTGTAGATTCGAAGTGCACGGGCTAAATGTTATACCTACGTAGTAGGTACTAATTGATGAACATGATTTTGTGCCCAATCATGAGGGTCATTTACATTGATACTAGAAATAACCCTTTCTTATTGGGTTACTAAGTATTATTTACAGGGTAACAAAATAGATGTGTTAGTGCCTGTGGTTAGTGCATTCCTTGAAGAACCTAGTCAGCATGGCATGTGTATATACCTACTACAAGACTCACGAAATACTAAACTACTCTTTGGCTAGACCTCAAATAAATCAATAATTTCTGCTCTAGAAGTTAGAAGTCACAATATTGTGCCAGACTACCATTCTCAAGGAACTTTTTCTTAAACTTCAGGAAGCCAAAATCTCAGATCACCATATTTCTTACTAGAAGAATGTTTAATCAAACCCCTAGGAGCCAATACCACTAACATCAAACTTTCCTCAACAATTCCTTAAATTATTAGGAGTCAATTGCTCAAAAAAACGTTTTCTCAAATTCCAGGGAGCTAACAACTCAGTCGCCCCGATGGTAACAGACACCATCCGCAGCAACATCCAGTTCGGAGAAGGCGAGCACAGCCCCTCACACTCGCCTAAGATGAACGGCAGCGCGATGTCGACGCCCAGCAGAGGTGAGCCGGCCGCCGCAGACCACTGTGAGTCTCTCATGATGTAGGCACGATGCACTATGCAACGCATGTGGACAACACGGTTCGAGATAATGGAATGGATCTAACACTTAATCGTCATTTCGCACTGCCGACTCTGTTACCAGCAAACATAAATTTTCATTGTCGATTCGGCGACCAAGTGTCGGTAACTAAAGTATGAAATAAATAATAATACAGTCACCGGCGGCGATTTGGTTTGGCGACAGTCGCAAGTGCGTAATGGCTCTAAAACTAATATCTGGGGTTCACTGGCGTTTTCGATCAGAGACGATGAAATAAAGCCAGAAAAAATAAATAGGTAGTAGCTTTATTTTTGATACAGTTATGGCAACAAAAATTAACAGTAGGTATAAGAAGCAACAGGTTTTTTATGGGATACAATTTGGTTTTGGCAAATGGTACTTTAACTTCAAAATACAGTGGTTTGCCAAACGTTAAGATTGCTATTGCTCTATTAAACTACAAATTATGGTTATAAATTGTTTAATTACTTGCCCAAAAATAGTTTAAAGAATATGAGACTTTCTTCTGTTGCGCGTAAAATATTGTGAAAGTTAGCACTTCTTCAGGTGATATTTTCATAAGTAAGCTTTGCATTACAAGGTGTCATAATCGAAACGGACGCGACAATTTCTTGATCTCTTTCGAAAGTTGTTCACATCTCCGCAAAATCCATTCCATTTCACAATCCGAACATTTATAAACACAGGAGGAGGAATGTTCTCAACATTTCTACGACTGCGTGTGGCTTAGATTCCTCGACCGTGTTCCACTACATATTTATATTAGCACTCGTGCACGCTACGAGAACCAGCGCTTTATAATACTTACCTATAAAAATAACTAATTCACACCGTGACTGAACTCAATCGTCGACCCTCTAATTGTCATAATGTAATCCAATAATACCAAGACGATGGAACATAAAATGCTTAGAAGCGAAAAATAAATTATAGAATAATTATAAAATCGTAACACTACACGATAACACTGTTAGCAAATAAAATAGGGCCGAAGTCTTGCTTGTTGAAGTTTCGGCCCTGAATATTGTAGATCGAATGAAAACCAATTGTTCTGAATGGTCAGCCTCATACTCGCCTCCGAAGAGGAATCCAGTGACCGGCGACGGAGTGATCTTGCTGCCGCCGCGTCGCCGCCACCCGGCCATCAGTCTACGAGGTGCCGACCCGCCTGACTTCCCACAATACCCCGATCCTGAAGAATACGATCCCATAGCCCCACAACCCACTCACAGATACGTGACACGAGACTGGCCCCCAAAACCTGCCAATTACTACGTCGAGTCGACCTCTAGAGCTGCCCCAAACGTCAGGCACACGCCTTACACTCTCCTCGGCTTGAAATCCGACGATCCAGAACTGTGCCATCCCGTAATTGATCCCGATTCAATGTCCCCTCAACTGGTTCTCGACAGACATTGGCCTCCGTTTCCAGCCCAACACTATCTAGAACCTTCTGATCATAAGAAACCGTACCACCCTCTACCGCCTTACGCATTTGTCGGAATGACTTCAGCTCTCGGTGATAAACCGACACCTGATTATAAGTATAACTGTATCCCAGCTCTGGATGGACCAATTGATCCGTATCTCATTGCTAATGCTAATCCGCCTCCGACGTTGTTCAGATATGAACGCGACGGGCCTATACCTGAATTTACACCTTTACAAACCGAGCTTGTGCCGGGGCCGCACACTCTGACCGGTTTCCCTCCCATTTTCCGCAAACATGTCCCAGGTTACCTGTTTTCTCTCAATCGGCATGCTGAAGACTTCAACCCAAAGACGTACTATGTAGATTATGTCCGTCGCAGAGAAATGGGTGGGTGTTCAATTTGAACTGAAGGAATGCTGCACCTAACATGAACATCCAATACAAAAGGCTTGCCATTATTATTTGCTTACGAAAGAACTGTGAATACGATTCCTTCAAGTCCTCGAATTAAGCACTCACAAGATTTTAATTTGCCGCAGTGTTTAAAAGCGTTGTTGATTACTTCTCTAAGGAAATTATTTAGTCCTTACTCTGGAATAGAGCTTTTTTATTATTGTACTCGTATTCTGCTTGTACTGTTGTAACTTGTGTATTTTGTACTGTGTTTAGTTGTTATTTGTATACTCGTGTATTATTTCTTCCGCACGCCTCTTCTCTATTCTGAAAATGTTTGTAGATTTGATCCCAGATATCTACGTAGACTTTCTCGTCAACTGTAGGTTTTATAGTTTAGTTTTTAAATTATCGTGTTTTAGGTAATTTCTTTAGAAGTTTGCATGAAAGATTATCATTCTCAAAAGCAACTGATAGATCACTTAAGTAGAGATCCACGTCGAATTTTCTTAGATGTTCATTCCCATTTCCATACTGTTAAAGGGTGTAATTAAAGGGCTGTGTTTTTGAATATGTTTTTTGAATTTTTGCAGAAGGCAATCCGATTACGGGCGACGGGTACAAGTCGATGAACGGGCAGATCAACATGGTGACTTCACTCAATGGCAACAGTCAGTCAAACAGCTACAGCCGCGTCCCACCCGGCGGTTACTCATCCGGTCTCTGGTAGACTACCCTCACTGCGCCAACCCCCCCACCACAAAACCGCGATATATAAACCCGTTTAAACGTTCAACCGTCGGCATGCGCGCATTGATAATAATTTAACATTCTCCTGAAGAGCGTTAAAATATTATGAATTTCATCAGATGCATTTATTTATTTTCCTTAATTTCGTAACTAAATTAAGCATTCGGCAATTTTTTTGTAACGTGCACAGAAAAAAGCAACGTCCTTAATTCTGAATGGTATATGTTGTTAATTAAATCCTTAGCCTTTCCCAGTAACATTTTATTTCGTATAATTTTTAGAATAGTGATAGATATTTTTGTAATAGTTAATATTCGATAATTGTAAAACTGTCAGTGAGGCGATTTGTGATTATATCGCTGAAATCTTGAGACTTTTGAGTATAAGATGATATATGGTTTCAAATTGACTCACTGATTTAAATTATAAGATCTTGAAAATGTAGTCTTTCATACTTGTACGAATATGTTAATCCATTGATATTGTGAATTAGGAGTGAGGAAACGTATCAGCAATATACCAAAACGAATAGTGCCTTGATTGGTGTTGAGAAGAAATTCTATAAGAATCGGGTAATTGATGGAATAGGCATATATGTAGGTACCATAAGGAGATATATATGATTATATATCTATATTTCACGGTATAGAAATAGTAATCATACGGCACTTGGGCTCATTGATACAAAATTAACATTTTAAAAAATTAACAAAATATTTAAATAGTCTCTAATCTCGTTTGTTAAATTTCATTTACCTTTATTATCGTAATATTTAAAGATGGTTTATAGAATGCATTTATTTTGTCTTTTTATACAAGTTTATTTTATTTTTTAGTTTATTTCTACTTGTTTAGTATTAGGCTGATTTTCGTCAGATGAATCAAACCTTGCAAGAGTAATAACGATCTTAGCTGATTAGATACACAGGTTAGATTCGCCAGGCAAAAACGGTTCGATATAAAATATAAACGGATTTGAACTTTTGGTTCATTATCTGTTAACAGTAAGGTGTTTTTCTACAGACCATAGGAGTAGTTTTACCGTTAATATCTTTAGAATTAGCTTAGGCATATCATCTTAGTAAAAACTTTAATATTCTAACATGAAATTGCATAATCACAGGCCTAACTGTAACAGTTGTTAATAGATAATAACCATTATTTCAAAATAAAGTTTTTTATTATATAGTTTAGTTTTACTTAGTGACCTTTGTTTACTTCTGACCTCTGATAAGAATTTAAGCCTTGCATTCAATAAGGGACATTAGTCGAGAGTCATGTCGCGGAAAGTCGCGGCACATCTACGGTGTCATGTTCCGGAGACAATGTCGCCGGACTTTTCACTCGTCTGCACTACAAAGTAGAGGTCGAGATGTCGCCCGAGGCCCACAAAACTACTACCATTTTGTGAATGTCGCTGAACAAAGTGCGATACGCGACTACTAAAATCGAGCCATTCCACGAAGAGCACCAATTTAGTTCCACGGAGAACAACGATTTATATTTTTGCTTGGTGCTCTTCGTGGAATCATCATCATCTCAGCCCGTCGCACCTACTGTTGGGTATATGCCTCTTCTTTATTGCTCCATTCTTTGCGAGTCTCATCCATTGACAACCAGCCACGCTTTCAATGTCATTCGAACATCGGGCGGGTGGTCTGCCCTTGGTCTACGATCATCCCTTGGCCACCACTCTGTAATCGCCTTCGTCCAACGCTCGTCATGCTTCCTAGACAAGTGTCCAGCCCATCTCCACTTCAGCCGTGCGATCCTCATACCCACGTCCACTACCTTTGTGCAACGTCAGATTTCTACATTGGGTATGTGGTCCAAAATGGATATACCGAGCATGGCACGCTCTATTGCCCGTTGAGCTACTCTAATCTTATGCATGTATTCGTTTATGAGCGGCCATGTCTCGGAACCGTAAGTAAGAATGGGCAGGACACATTGGTTAAACACCCTTGTCTTAAGGCTTTTTATTTTATTTAATTTATTTCGGGATAACAAACAGTTACACTATAAAGGTTAGGTAAGATATACTGTATCTTCATGTGATAGAAGTATTAATAGTGTAACCCACTACGTTATCCACATATTAGTAAGACAGAGTCAAAAAGTAGATGCAACTAGAGGGTCAGAAGGGCCTTATATCTATTTAAGGCAAAACTATAATTATATATGTAAGTAAATTAAATGTATACAAAGTAAATATAGGAAAAAGAAAAAGTTAAAGGAAAAGCACAGAACGGAATTACGCTAAGACAGAAGCGACTGAAGGTCGTGTTTTGAAAGACAGACACTAAGTTCTTAAATTGATAGATTGAGCTTGCAAATATGTCTACAGCCTCGAATGACTTATTGTAAGACTCAACCATACGTCGGATGGGCGCGCGTAGTCCCGAGTTAGTGCGGCAGGGGCCAGTTGCAAACCGAGAACGGGAGCGAACTGCTCTTAAATTCTCTTTTTTCTCTTAAAACTACGTAACACAGCTTTTTCACTAGTTCAATGCAGTCATAGTTGTTATGAATGATGTTGTACAAGGTAACGGCCTCGAGATATTTACGTGTAGATTCCAATGTTAATAAATTGTATTTAGAAAGCATTTCGGAATAAGATAAGTATTGCGGCATTGATGGATTTTAGACTTTAGGACGTATTCTAACTTACTAAAGACGGCCCATCCTAGCTGGATTCGTCTCGAGATCTCTAATTTAGGAAATGTAAGCATAAGGATAAACAGTGTCCAAGATAAATGTAGTTGTCCACTGCCTCTATTGGGCACTAAAAATATTTCAAATCTTCGTGGAATAGGTACAAAAAATTAACGGTTTCCACGAAGGGTATAAGCACATACATAAGGCATAGGTACAAAGCAGTAGCTTCTAGTGATGTGGTATTTTATATTTTTATCAATAATTATGATGGATTGTATCTATTAAAATATAATTTTGATAAAAAATTATATTTTTATAATTATTTAAAATATTATTATTGTTAGTATCTAAGTTTTGTAGAACCATTCTCGACACCCCTTATATGAACATCACATCCCACAAGGCCGCATTAAAAGTCGTAAGAGCTTTCAACGCTTCACAAGGGCCACGAGCGATGACCCGACTGCCGCTAGACGCACACTGTGGATAAAAAGTAACTCCCCACCGCCTGATTTTATCACCCCACAGGAACAGTTACCACCCGGGCACGATCTGCCGTGCCCAGTCTGGAAGTCCTTAAACAGGCTCCGCACCCAGGTTGGCCGCTGCAGACTTAATATGTGCAAATGGGGATTCAGGGACTCTAACTTAACGCAGTGCGAGTGCGGTGATCCCGCGCAGTCAATGCAGCACTTGCTAATGTGCCCTTTGTGTCCGAACACCTGCACGATGGAGGACCTAATACCCGCCTCGCCTAATGCTATTGTTGTGGCCAAACACCTCTCCAACATACCATAAATGAAAACGTAGAACTCTTGACACGCTAAAAAGAAGAAGAAATATCTAGGTTGGTAGTTTAAGTTTGAATAACCCAAACTGACAATCAGTTATTACCTATCAGCAGTATCTCGGTAACTAGACATTCTAGGCTAGTGGTGTCTTGGGACAAATGGTAGGTCGATATTTACCTTGTGTGCCTTGAATGTTGCCCGACACACAATGTTTGCATTATTTGCAAATATGTATTCTTGGTCTAGGTGTTGTGATACCATAGTTATAGGCACTCGTAGTTTCTGATAGCATGGATACGGGGAATACTGGTATGAGGTCAGAAGCAGAAGTAATAATGTGTATGTAAGGTTATATTTTTTGTATTAATACGTAAACGAAAACGAAAACCTTTAAAAATCTACAAGGTTCTTAAAACCATCTAAATTTTGAGCCAGACGGGACTTGAACCCGCAACCTTTCTCTTGATACGAGGATGCGATGCTAATTTCGTTACTGATTTACATCAAGCGTGAAATTAGCAAGATGATTCAATTTACGGCTCAAAGTGTCATCTACAGGAAAACTATATCATGCCATCAACATCTGTTCAATGACCTGCATTACAGTTCAGTATATGAGAGATGTGGCATTGAAAACTTACTCCTCGTGGTCAAATTGGATAGTCCTAACTGGTTGGTCCACCAGGAATACTTTTCCTTGTGGTCAAACTACTTGGACAGAGAAGAAAAACCCAACGACCTACTGCGTTCTGCCACTGTATGTCAGTAAGTCGTTAGGTTTTTATAATAAAGCGAGGTGCTTTGTTTTCTAACATTACTCAGTCAGAACCCGCATTGAGATATGTTGTTAGAGATGGTTTTAAAAATCAAAAATATCTTAAAATTAAACTTCTTTGTAATAAAATATCACAGATACTCAACAAAGTAAATTTTAACTGATATCTTAGCATAGTATGACACAGTAAAATAAATAACAGTACACAAACTACAACTAGAGAAACACTACTCACACTTTTCAGTCTGTCCATTTGCAGATTCTTTACTTTTACCTCTAGTTTTTTCTTGTATAGGAGTTGGAGATTCAATCTCAAAGGTTACCGGGCCGTCATTTTGTATATTCACTTGCATATAGGCACCAAACTTTCCATCTGCAAATAAAATCAAGCAAATAAAAGCAGTCAGTACTAAAGAGCTCATTATATTGTGCATGATTTGTCCATGTTAATTACCTATTTATTTTACCTATGTAATTGCCAGTGCAGATACTGGAAATTTGAACATAAATACTAATCTTTTTTAGCTAGTATTTATTACTAGCTTCCGCCAGCGGCTTCCCACGCGTTGTATGTCAACAACAAGTAGCCTATGTGTTAATCCAGGTTATAATATACGTACATACCAAATTTCATCGAAATCGGTTCAGCCGTTACGACGTGATTGAGTAACAAACATCCGAACTTTCACATTTATATTAGTGTGGTAATTAATTATTGATCAAGTTCATTTAATAGGATTTACCAAAGCCACTTAGGAAACATTAATGTTGGACGTAATCATTTTGTCTATAGGACTAAAGCCCAGCATTTAAAAAAAGTTACTGACCTTTGATTTTATCAGGAACGTAAGCATCTTTCAGCATTTGTAGAAAGTTCTCATAGAACTCCTTAGATTTGTCTCCCGGCATTGCATTATGGAAGTCTGGTTTGGTCCCCTGAAGATAATATAAATATCAAGAACATCTAGTAAATACCCAATATATGACACGCTTAGAAGAAGAACCCAGTATAGAAAAGTGGATTTACATTTTGAGTTCTTTTTTTTAAGTTTTTTTAGAAAAATGGCCTAATGGACAATATTAATCTTCAAATAAAGCCTGTATATTATTAGTTTTAATTTAACTAATCTTTTACATTATACTCTTAGGTATGTCGCTGACTTTAATAGGTATTCATTTTAATATTGGTTTAAAATGTTGGTTACAATTATAAAAAGGGCTGGCTTAAGGACAAGAAGCCTTAGCGTAGTCCAAAACAACGACACTAGAGTTACCCACAAGCTGCTCACAATAAACTTTATTTAAATGTAAAATTATTGTTGTATTTCTTACAGAACTAGAAGTAAAAGGCAGGTTATAGATTGTATTACCTTCCAAGTGTTGTACAGTGTGAATTGACTGACACACAGAACCTCCAGCTGTTTGTCTACTATGCTCTTCTTCCATCTCTTACTGCTTTCATCATCAAACAACTTTATACTAAGAAGTTTACGAACACTGAAAAGTAGAGTATAAAAAAGGTTACCACTGTACTAATATTTGTCAAAGAAAAAGCACTTATATTTTGTTATAGACATGTGTTTGATCACTACCTCAGATGTGATCAAAGATGAAGTACGCTTGCCTACAAAGAACCTGTTCACTCTACACTTGAAGACTCCCAGATTAGAATAGTCTAGAAAAAAGGATACAAGTAGGAAATACCACTCGTAATAATGATGAGAATTGAAGCCAATTGTATGGTTCGTCAAGGTGGAACTACTCTATCATGTATGGTACTTTCGAATAGTCTAGTCGCTGGGTAGGTTATATATTAGTTACTCTTTACCTACATGTATTCCATGTCTTTCTTCGTGTCAGTGTTGGATATGCCCACCAGAACACAGATTCCTTGTTCAATGCTGCTTATTACTTCACCGTTTACTGGAATAATAGTAAAAACAAATTCTCGCAATATAATTCAAGGAATATAACCTAGGAAAAGTGCGAAAAAATTTAATTGAATAGTGTGAAATACACTAATAACCAAATTTAAGTTACCAGACACGCTTGCATTTAACACTCGTTGGACTATTGCCTTCATTTTGCAAAACTTTTCTACAAGAAAAACAACAAATTTCGGTTTGTTTTGGTCGGGCCGGCGATACTGACATTGACATTATTGACATTGACAGTAACTTAAAATTAACAGTTCTTTTCTCTCTGGTACGACTGAACTACCTCTAGAACTAGATGTATTAAACTAAATGATCCCGGAATATAGGTTAGCTCTAGGATGTTGCTACTCACCACCAGATGGCACTAAATTTAAATAATGATGTTTATGAAAATGCCGTTAGATGGCGGTTACAATAGTCAGTAAGTTCTTCTATCTAATAATAGATGGCAATAATAAATGTTTTTTAGTTAGAAGAACCCGTTTCATAAAAACAGTCCGGTGGCCGTTTGAGGATGTAAATGTGGTTCAAAAATTCTGTTCTCGATCATACGTTGTATATTATTTCTTTGTGATAGCGCCCATGCTCAGGGTCTTCTTTTGTAAAACAGACTCTAGCTAGATCTGTCTGCTAGCTAGAGCGTCGGGCACCGTCGCGCCGCGTTCAATCAATAGGTAAACACGCGCGTCCCGACACTGCAGCCAGTCTGAAGGAACTATTGTAACGTTACGTATTGTAACAACGGCACGTGCACGTCGCGACGAGCCCATTAACTAATCGCGTCGCTGGAGACATGCTCGCGAATCACCAGTGTGATAACACTGTAAGGGCCAGTACCGTCTTTACCATAAGGGCACACGGGGCCTGTGCCCAGGTCCCCAATCGTCATGGAGGCCCCTAAAGACCGATATTTTCGCTTACACTATATTTTTTTTTTCTATTTTTGGTGGATATAACCCGACAAATGTAATAGACAAACTATTACAAAAGTTCATAGAGTAAATGTGGGCGTTGTTTGAGTTTTTTGAGAGCAACAAGACTCTGTCAACTCTGTTTTTTTATGTAGCTTAGCGAATTTTAATCGGACACCAGAACAGTTTTTTTAATCATTTTCTAAATTTTAATAATTATAAATAATACCTAAAAAGGTACCTATGAAGTAAAACTAATTAACTACACCAATTAGCGGTCACCGACACAAACCACTTCTAATATAAGATTATAGCGGGAAAATGTTTTTTTCATTCACTGTACTTACCGACAAGGCCCCAAATTCTTGTGTGCCCAAGGGCCCCGGCATTGCATATGACGGCGTTGGTAAGGGCCTATTCACACGGCGTATTTATGCGTGCAGGCGCGCGTGTTTTCGGTGCCGTATAGGCCTAAAAAGCGCATTTGTATAGATTCAAACACGCGTACTACATACTTAGTACAAAGTTTATACGCGCGTATGAATCGATAAGTTGATGATATCAGATACATTAATGTTGGGGAAAATCGGTATAAGATTTTCATCGCTCTAGGCAAAATTCGTTCTGAAAATTTCGCAAGTAAATATTAACGCTTATGCTCGCAAGCATTGTGTCCCGAAGTGTACACAGCTGCGCGCGCGCATCACGTGGCCTGTCCACGTGCAATTCTGCCGAAATACAAACACCGCCTGTGACGTAGGTTACCTAACTATTAAGGCCTTGGTATAGTCGGAAATAAAATGAACCGTTTGAATGTGTTAGCTCAAGGTTCTTTATGTACCGAGACAAACCTAAAAAGGTTTTATAGTGCTTTTATAAGATCAGAATAATTGATAAAGCGAAACGAGATTTCTTAATCAACTTGGGCGAATCGGCGTTTTATGTATGTATGTTTCTTTGTTCGATGATAACTTTCGTAGCGTTGATCCGATCATTGTGAAATTTGATACATAGGTAGGTAGTGATGGCAAAATTTTCGAAGCGTTAATCCGATCGGATTAACGCTTCGAAGTTATCCTCGGACAAACAAACATACATACATACAACGCCAATTTGCCCAAGTTGATTTGGAGAGCTCGCTTCGCTCGGTTAATAAATACAATACTTATACATCGTACTGAATCGTTTTGATGTACACAAAATCGGACACGTTTGGAGTTGCTGCGCGTTGCACGCCACGTGGTGCGTCGCATCGCGCAGTCAACTGAATGCATGACCATGTATGAGAGCGTTTAAGCAGAAGCGTTTGATTGATATGTAGCGTTGTCCACGGGACGGACGCCGCGGCTGGCAGCACCGGAGCGCACGCAGCGTTTGTCGCAGCGACGCACACCGCCTAACGCCCTGCGTCATTGTAAACATGACATATGTTGCTACCACAGAACACAAAAAACATGTTTTTTATGTGCTGTGGTTGCTACTAAGAAACTCTACAACGAACTTCTTACTAAGAAAGGGAATTTATCTTCTCACTGGTCCTCTCGTTCAGGGGTCCAGCGGCGAATAGCTAAAAAAAAATACTGCTGGACATTTCACACAGCGCTATCTAGTCCCAAACTAAGCAGAGCTTGTATTATGGGAATCAGAAAACTGATAGAATACTTATATACATACTTTTTAATTATATAGAAAAACATCCAGACCCGGAACAAATATCTGTAGATCATGTAAACATTTGTTCTACGGCGGGAATCGAACCCGCTACCTTCTGCGTTTCAGCCGGCTATACTGCGCCACGAAGGTCGTCATAATATGCCATAATATGCCATAACTGGCAAAATATGTCGCAAGTATTGCCACGTTTCAGACGCCGCCTCTCCGTGGAACCGCGTGACGCTAAACACGCCGGCGCCGCATCACATGAATCGCAACGCCGCGTCTTCATAAACGTGCTCTCGCTTCACAATGTGCGGTTTTCACGGCAGCCGTATAAATCTTTCACTAATCCATAGATCGCGATTGCGTAAATCTCTGCAATGGTCACTGATGGTTACAACATTCAAAAGCAACACAGACGAAGCGAGTGAACGAAGAGATTAGTGAAGAGTTCTTCTTAGCTAGGTAATTAAAAATATTTAGTTATGAATGAATGTTTTTTTTTATTATAACTGTTATGTTAGACACAATAACAGTAAAAAGAAAAGAAAACAAATAAAAGCAAGCATAATGGGCGGTTTTATCGCTTAATGTAGCGATCTTTTCCATTGGATAGAGAGGAACATTTCTGAAAAATTGGCCGAGGAGTAAAAAATAATATAAAAGAATTTTTTTTTTTTATTGTTAATAGCCAAGCGCTTGACCACTACCTCACCTGATGGTAAGTGAAGGTGTGATCGAAACTTAAAAACTTAAACTTAACCTTATAAACATACATATTTATTAGGTACGTAAATACCATGTATAAAATTAATTAAAATGTACATACATACATTATAATGAGTTAACTTATATTCCGTTATTTATGTTATATCTAACATTTTTTAATAATACCGTACATAATTAGAAAGTAGTACCTACTTAGTAGAGTTTTTTTTTTATGAAAGCAAAACTCAAAGTAGAAGTAAACGTTCCTAAACTAATTGTGTAGTGAAGTACACACGGCTACACATCAAGCTATACATTTCCAGTATAAGCTGACCTCTCATTCTACGTAAAGCCTACACAATGCGAGGTCAGCTTATACTGGAAATGTATAGCTTGATGTGTAGCCTTGTGTACGAGTACTAACACCAAACCTATTTCTGTCGCCTACTGTGTTTCAGTTTGAATGCTATGTATGGGTGCTGGAAAAACCACAGGTACAAGGGGCTTTATGGGGCAAATTCTTAGGCGTCTGTCAAGCTCTAGTGACTGTTTTCGCTGTGCTGTGTTTAAAGTTGGACAAAATTCGTCTAACGCGTTGCGGCAACTACGCAACTTCTACGCGGTGTCTACGAGTGGCCTACGTAGCATCTACGAGTTGTCTACGCAGGGCCTACGAAGGTCCTACGCGGGATACACAGTTTCTATGTGGCATCTTTGGCTTTATAGGTATAAATTTAAATAAGTATATTTTTCTTGTGCTAGGTACCTATTTCATACGCTCATAGCGTTATTACCGTCGAATGTGCTTCGCGATGGAATTTGTGTTGCTTTTATAAAAGAATAAATATGTTTTTTATAGGTACCATCTTTATCATGTTATTTTAATTAATCGAGCGAAGCGATATCTCTAAATCAACTTGGGCAGATAGGCGTTGTATGTATGTATGTATGTTTGTCCGAGGATAACATTCGAAGCGTTGATCCGATTATAGTGACATTTGATACATAGGTAGGTAGTAATGGCACAATTTTGGTGTGTATAAATGAGCTAAAAATGTTGAAGGGTTGTTGAGATATGTGGTTCCAGAGGGGTAAAAAATGAGAGTATAAGGTCAAATGGGACGTCAAATAAAAGGTCTTTTTATTAGTACATTTAGATTCCGTTTTTGTTTATAGTAAACTGAGTTAGTTTGGAGTTATTAGCCATAGTAAAAACTGAATTTCGACAAAATTCACAGGGTACATCAGTGTCTGCACAGTGCTGTAATTTGGTATGCGTGTAGCTTAAGTTACAAAAATATGGGCAAAAGTCTGAAATCCAAAATAACTGAAATTTGTAACCCCAAAAAAGAGGATCCAAATTACATGAACCCCTGTTACCTGTAACTTGAATGAGACTATAGGTCAAGTAATTTGGTTATTTATTTCGTGGCACTATTTTGATAGTCAAAGACTACAAATAATATTTTTTTGTCGGAGACTCGCAAGATCTCAGTTCGGGGCAAAGCACTAGTTAGTATGTAGTGTTTTCTATTTTATTCTGCCTTTAGAATCATCTCTCTCTGGCCTCAAAGGTCAAATTAGCGTGGAAAATAAATTAATGTTATTTTCTATGAATAGAGAGAGAGAGAGAGAGAGAGAGAGAAAGAAAGAGATAGAGAGAGAGAGAGATAATTTAGATATATTTGTTGTTACACCAAATTAAAATAACTATACCTAGAAAACTTAAAGACTAATATTAAGTTGGGGAAAAAATTTCTTCGCATTTTTTAAGAAAATCAAAACATTTTTTAATATAGTTTATTTACATTTATCTAAAGTATGTAGGCACCATTTTGTTTGATAACTTTTTGGCATCTTGTAGGTAGGGACATGATTCCATTGCTATAGAAATTTTGGGGCTTCTGATCAAAATACCGCGACAAGTAGTTTTGGCAGTCCTCTCGTGATGTTAACCTGACACTGCCTAAAGAATTCTGAAGAGACCGAAACAGGTGGAAATCTGAAGGTGCAAGGTCAGGACTATACGGCCGATGCATTAACACCTCCCAGCCAAACTCTCTTAATATTTGCTGAGTGGCTAAAGATGTGTGAGGTCTAGCGTTATCATAATGAAAAACCACACCCCTTCTGTTGATTAATTCCGGCCGCTTTCTCTCAACTTCTTGCTTTAATCGCATTAGTTGTTCGCAGCAGAGTTCAGAATCGATGGTACTGCCTGGTGGTAACAGCTCATAATGAATAATGCCCTTCCAATCCCACCACACACACAGCATCACCTTGTTGCGGTTTCATTACGTCGTAATAAAGAATCACAAATGACTACACGGTTCATTAGATTTCTTTCAGTGAGCTCGTGGGGTACCCAAATATCGAGCTTTTTTGTGTACCCAGTTTTTTTCAAATGCGCCAAAACTGTTTTGTGGTCACTCCCCAGTTCTTCAGCTACGCCGTAACTACTGATATGCCGATCTTGCTCCACTTTTTCAAAAATGGCATCAATTTTATCCGTAATAGGGCAACCAGAGCGATGTGCATCTTTGACATCAAAATTTCCGGATTGAAAACGCTGTGCTACTCTCACAGACACTGCACTAGGTCCATAAACATCGCAAACTTGTTTCGCGGCTTGCGTTGCATTTTTACCTTTTTTGTAGTACTATTTTAAAATTTATCGAATTTCTTCATTAGATTCACTCATCTTTACAGTACTAAAAACAAATAAAAATCACACATTTTCCTAACATGAATTTGGAATTATCTTCTTTAAAATTTAAACTATGAATGATACCAAAACCAGCCAGATACAAATAGTATGTATAGTATATAGTAGCCAAAGAGATTTTATTACAAGTTTATACATACTATAATGCGAAAAGACTTTTCCCCCAACCTATTACATGGTGGTACAATGGGTGGCCTTATCGCTCAAAGCGATCTCTTCCAGGCAAGCTTTGGATGGACTGGATTGAAAAGACGTATGAGGAGGCGGTGTTACAATAAATACCTATTTATGTAGGATACAAATAAATAAATACTTACCTAGACCCAAAATATACTTACATAAATAAATATAAAATATATACATAAATACTTTTACAATAAATATCGAAAGGAAATACAATGTTTACTCTAAAGAAGTCTAGACCTCATTTTTAAAAATAGCTAAAGATTTAGCATGCCTAATGGAAACGGGCAAGTCATTCCACAATCGGACAGCTCGTACTGTAAACGAGTTACCAAAGAAGTTGGAATTATGGGCTGGAGTTTTCAACTGGAGAGTAGTGGAAGAACGCAGATTGCGGGTATGGGATATAGTTAGGAATTAGCTTATTTACTAAACCAATAGGAGATATCTCGCAGCGATCCGGAAATGCACTGAGGTCAGTAACAGCTGACTTCCGAGTGGCACAGATAAACAGCAGTAGGTACGTGTACGTCGCAGGCACGTTGCAATTAAACGTGACTCACGCGACTGGATGCGGCCTGTCTAGCGTAAACACCTCCTGCCTATTGTCTAAGCTTTATTGTCTGAAGTAACTAGTTTTTGTGGGTGTTAGGGTTGCCACCTTTTTTTTGAGCAATGAGCGTAAATTTAATTTTTTAGACTAAGAAAAAAGTACAACATCTGAAAATAAAGTATGTACTATTTACCAGACTATTTCTCTTCATACATATTTTTAGTTGCTTCTAACAACATCCAACAAACAGTTGTTACTCTTAAATATATTAACGGCATCTTTACAATCAACCCCTAAATTTTAATAAATAAATAATAAATATTTCTGGACATTTCACACAGCGCTATCTAGTCCCAAACTAAGCAGAGCTTGTACTATGGGAACCAGATAGATAACTGATAGAATACTTATATACTTTTTTTTTGTAAATACATACTCATAATATATAGAGAAACAACCAGACCCAGAACAAATATTTGTAGATCATGCAAACATTGGTTCCGCAGCAGGAATCGAACCCGCTACCTCCTGCGTCTCAGCCGGCTATTCGCCCACTGCACCACGGAGGTCGTCAAATATATGAAGGTTTATTAGGTTAAGGAACGCTCTATTGCGTTCATCCCGCCACTTAGCATTCATCATAGAAAAAACTCTCTCTGTGAATGCTGAAGTGGCGGGAATGGATAGCAGAAACCACACAATTTTTTCACAATTCTCAACATTACATGTTAATGATATTGACATTGACGTTCTATGTTACGTTCCAAAGCAGTCCGTCCCGTTACATGTAAAAAATAACAGTTCATTAAAAAAATCGTCATAAGTATAAATAAAGTGTTTTCACATGCTTTACTGCCTTCATAAAGTATAAAGTACGATTATAATGTGTACAATTTCATGACACACTATATTTTTAATTTAACATAACACTACACTGACAAGACACTACATACCACGACATCTAGCGACATGGCGGCGTACTAACTGCACAAACGCTCAATACCTCGTTTTTCAATGTACCGAAATCCGAGCGTGTTCTCGTCATGGTTCGCCATGTTTACTGTAGATGGCGTTGTACGTATCTCAAAGAAATTAACTACTTATTTTTATTGATCGATAATCAATTTTAATTATCAGAAACATTTTTATATACTTAAATTAAATAATCCTTTGCTTATTAGAAACATAATAAAAATTAAAATCTTAAATAATAAAAGACCGAATTCAATCAGTGTCTTTGACTGATGCAAAACTGATGTGAAAAATATCTTTGTCTTGAATGACGCCGGATGTGTCAAATTTTCTTTTATGGCATCACCAAAGAGATTGCATCAGATTTTCGTTCTAGAATGTCGAGGAAGATTCGGTTTTTACTAATTATTAAAAGACGGTGGAAGTTCTCGGGTATAAAAAGGCAGAGTCGTCTGTCCTCACTCTCTTTTCCACGCCTGGACACATCAGTGAGAACTTTAATTAACGTGCTACAGTATTAATCTCTGGACAGTGTAATTCCTGTTACTTTTTATTGTGAATTCTTGCTCAGTATTTCCAAGTCAGGAAGTCGTTCACGGTCTTCGCTGCTGGTGTTTCATCCTACCTCTCCATATCTATACCTGACACCCGTCATACCTATCATCTGAGCCGTCAAGAAGCGTGGTTGTTCTTCAGCCACCCTGCTGGCTGCCTCGAAGCCTACCGGGACCACGCCTTCCCACGAAGCCTACCGCCACGAGGTCGTTCGTCGGTCAACCTGCTAGCTGCCTTGACGCACGCCGGGACCACGCCTGCCCACGAAGCCTACCTCTGCAGCTCAAGCCCGCTTCATCTGTCCGAGCAGACGCCAGGGACGGTCGACGAAAATAACACGAGGTGTATTTATTCCATTATTTTTATCCGGGTTGAACCCCAGAAACATTTCTCTCTTTTCTGACGCTCTCGTCAGATGGCGCCCACTTTATTATACTAGATAAATCTATTCTACTAGGTGTGCTCAACACATTCTGTAGTTGTTGCACCATAGGCCAAAAGCCTTCTGTGCTCTTCAAGCCAAACTCTGTTTAACTTTTGAAACTATCATGGTTATGAATACTATTTATACTAAAAACGGGATATTTACCATGATTTGTGAGTATTTGAGTATCCTGATATTTCGGCGCAGTTGCATGCGCCAGTTTACCCGTGATCATGGCGCATGCAACTGCGTCGAAATATCGGGATACTCAAATACTCACAAATCATGGTAAATATCCCGTTTTTAGTATAAATAGCAAACTCTGTTTGTACCACCCTCACTGTAAAATAATATAACTGTAATCTGTAATCTAACTGTGTATACCATCGTTAAACCAAGTCATTTATGATCAGCCTCTGTTGATCCTACTCGCTCTACCGACTTCTCTTATTTTGATAATTATATGTGTTGAAACACATACATCGTTTTATTTAATCTCTCTATTGATCAAAATTGTTACACGATTGGCCAAAATAGAGTACAATACTTTATTATAATGTACGGGTGGCAACCCTAGTGGGTGTAGATGTCTGGCCGGATAAATGATTATGAAAGAAAAAAATGCTTTACAAATATCCATGAAATTCATAATCATTATATCTGGCGTAGGACGACGTCCACTACTGAACATAGGCCTCGCCCATAGATTCTCTTGTGCGGCCTGCACCCAACAGCTCCCAACAACCTTTATCAAATCGTCTTTCGATCTTATGGGCTAGGTAGATGCGCTTTCCAGTGCGTGGTTTACACTCTAGAACCTTTCTGCCCCAACGTCCGTCAGTTCTTCGAGCTGTGTGCCCCGCCCACTGCCTCATTAGCTTGCTATTCCTTTGTGCTAGGTCAGTGACTTTGGTTTTTCTAATAATCTCCTCAGGCAAAAGTGGGTAAAGTAGCAATCTCAATTATTTTATTTTTTGGGTTCCGTACCTCAAAAGGTAAAAAAGGAACCCTTATAAGATCTTGTCCTCGTGACAAGAGATCCTCTTGTCCGTCTGTCTGGCCGTGTGTCACCACCGATTTTCTCAGGAACGGGTAGACATAGCAAGTTGAAATTTATACCAGATTCTGAGGTCTATAGTCTCTATTAGGTGTATATAAATCAAGGTCCTGTCAACACGATAAACAAATATGGGCATATTTAGATTTTCGCGAAAACTTGTAAGTACCAAAATTTACCTTAATTTTTAACTTTTTTATTTTTCGGAATTTTCCCTTAACTTATGTGTATTAACCTTGCTTTTAATCAAAATTGACAATTCTAAGTCAACCGGAAGTACCCTAATACAGGTTTTGGGTCGAAAACCTATATGGTAGTTCCCGTTGATCTAGAATCACGAAATTTGCCAAAAAGCAAGATCTTACAGCACAAATAAAGGTAAAATTCTAAAACATAATAAAAATTGAAAATAAAAGGGTATCCCCATACATATATAGTAACGCCAATTAAGATAGTCCTCTGAGTTGTATGGGCGCTCACACAATTAAGAGGACTAAATTAATTAGCACCAACCATAAAATAAATAAAATTGTGCTATTGAATAAAATAAATATGTAAGTGGGGCTCTCATACATACATGATTTTTATGCCATTTTTATAGATAATGGTACGGAACCCTTCGTGCGCGAGTCCGACTCGCACTTGGCCGGTTTTTTTAAATAAATAGTGTAAACATGTTGACTCATGCCTTATCGGTTATGATTCTCTGCTTCAGCAGGCTTGTCATGACGCTTCTGTAAAAGATTTCATGGTCTACCTTAAAAGCATGCAATGTTTTTTTCTGACTTTATCGATTGAAGGCATAAAAGAGTGATATTTTTCTTTTTTTTATGACGGATCGATTCCTAGTTCAGAGAAATGAGATATCAAAAAAGAGTAGACAGAGATGAGTAGATTCAAACTTTATTAAGGTACTAATAGGGGCCATTCATTCTTTCCACCCTGAATATTATGTTGTTTCATCTACCCAATGAGCTGACGACGGCCTGTCTTTGGCCAGTTCTTAGTAGCCTTTCAAGGCTTTGCCTTGCCATCACCATGTCGGCCCATAATTAGTAAAAATTCAAATCTCAAGTTTAAAACCTCTCAAGGCATTATTAGCTTAATCGTTCAAAGGAAAACACACAAAGCGAAAAGTCTTTGGTAAAATCCACAGAACAAGTGTTAACCCAGCAATTAGGACTGATGGCGGAAAAATATGTCTCGTCGAGAAACCGAACACGCTTAGGTACCTACGGTGTGAGCATATGATCGTATTAAGTAGTAGTTTGTCATGATGATGCACCAATCCTTTGTTCCAATAGTTTATCTACTACTACTCTGTCCATTCTACATTTTGACAGTCGTAAAAAATATACAGTGATACTTTTCTTGAAGAGCGTTTTCCAAAATCGACTTTTTCAAGTTTTGATCATAAATGGCGTATCGAGGATTCAAATGTGTTATGTACTTATCTTATGGGCGTTTGCGCACTCACTCGTATTCGATTCGTTTTCATGATTTTACGAATCACATTGACTAATAGACGGATTTCTAGCAAACCCTTGGGCCTTTATCGGTCAATGTGATTCGTAAAATAACATATATATATATATACTAGAGGTCGCGTGGTGCACGAGCTGCTTGCAGCTCGCGTGTTTTTCTGTTTGTAGAAGAAGCAATCAAAGATGATATCAAAGTGAAAGAAGCAACCAAACAGGATATCGAAGAAAAATACAATCAAAGAGGATATCGAAACTGAGAAAGCAATTAAAGAGGTTAACAAAATAGAAGAATCTATCAACGAGAGTACCAAAGTAGTAAACGGAAACAAAGAGGATAACGAAGTAAAAGAAGCAATCAAGGGGGATATCGAAGTGAAAGAAGCAGTTATCAAAGAGGATATCAAAATGGAAAAAGCATTCAAAGAGAATATCCAAGTAGAAATAGCAGTCAAAACGGGATATCATAGGGAAAGATGCAATCAAAAAGGATATCCAAGTAGAAAACGCGATCAAATAGAAACCCAAGTGGAAGAAGCAATCAAAGACGATATCGAAGTGGAAGAAGCAATCAAAGAGGATACCGAAGTGAAAGAAGAAATCAAAACGGATACCTATCAAGATCGATGATAATAATAAAAAACGATTCCTCCAAAAATTGGTTCTACCATTTTGTAAACTTTACTATGCCTAACTGCTTCTGTTTAGGAGATACAAGCAATTAAAGTTTTTTTAAGAAAAATCATAATTTTGTTTAGAGGACGTCGTAGTGGAAGAAGCAATCAACGAAGATATCAAAGTAGAAGAATCTATCAAATAAGATATCGAAGTTAACGAAGCAATCGAATAGAACATTAAATTTAAAAAAAGCAATAAAAGAGGATATCGAAATGGAAGTAGCAATAAAAGAGAATATCCAAATAGAATACGTAATAAAAAGACGATATCGAATTGGAACAAGCATTGAAAGAGGATACCGAAGTAGAAAACACGATCAAAGAAGATACCGAAGTAAAAAAGAAATCAAAATGGATACCTATCGAGATCGATGATGACAATAAAAAAACGATTCTACCAAAAATTTGTAGTACCATTTTGTAAACTTTTCTATGTCTAACTGCTTCCGTTTAGGAGATACAAGCAATTAAAGTTTTATTAAGGAAAATCATAATTTTCTTAAGAGGATATCGTAGTGGGAAAAGCAATCAACGAAGATATCGAAGTGGAAGAATCTATCAAATAAGATATCGAATTTAACGAAGCAATTGAATAGGATATTTAATTTAAAAAAGCAATAAAAGAGGATATCGAAGTGGAAAAAGCAGTCAAAGACGATATCAAAGTGGAAGTAGCAATCAAAGAGGATATCGAAGTGGAAGAAGTAAAAGAAGCATTCAAAGACGAAAACGAAGTGAAAGAAGCAATCAAAGACGATATCGAAGTGGTAGAAGCAATGAATAAATAAACATGAAAATTTACTAAGCAAGTTGCCTTATGCCCCCCCAAAAACTAAAAAAAACATTTTTGGACATCCAAAATGATGATGATGATGGATGTCGCATAAACATAAAAATTTACTAAGCAAGTTGCCTTATGCCCCGCCAAAAACAAAAAAAAATTTGGACATCCTAAATGATGATGATTATGGATGTCGCATAAACATTAAAATGTACTTGGCAAGTTGCCTTATCCAAAGAGTAAAAAAAAAATTTTGACTTTCAAAATGATGATGATGATGGATGTCGCATAAACATTAAAATTTACTTAGCAAGTTGCCTTACGCCCCGCAAAAAACAAAAAAAAATATTGGACGTTTCAAAGTGATTCTTGTAGATGTCGCATATAGTTGAAAATTTACTAAGAAAGTTGCCTTATGCCCCTTCAAAAACGAAAAAAAAATATTGGACGTTTCAAAGTGATCCTTGTACATAGATGTCGCATATACTTGAAAATGTACTTAGAAAATTGTCTTATGCCCCTCCAAAATCAAAAAAAAAAATATTGACGTTTTAAAGTGATCCTTGTAGATGTCGCATAAACATTAAAATTTACTTAGCAAGTTGCCTTATGCCCCTCCAAAAACTAAACAAAAAAAAAATTTTTTTGGACTTCCAAACTGATGATGGTGATGGATGTCGCATAAACTTGAAAATTTAGTTATCTCATGCCCCTCCACCAATAAATAAAATTACAGTAAAATAAATTTTATACTACCCACAAGCCGTTTGGCTCCCTACAAAAACAGTAAGAAAGTTACGGCAAACGAAATATACGGTGTACGGTATTTGCACAAAAATATTTTGTATGGGACAAATTTT
This sequence comes from Philereme vetulata, assembly GCA_918857605.2. Taxonomy (NCBI): domain Eukaryota; kingdom Metazoa; phylum Arthropoda; class Insecta; order Lepidoptera; family Geometridae; genus Philereme; species Philereme vetulata. Next base: position 7,699,554 of record OU975423.1, read on the forward strand.
TTATTGTATGAAAGATGATTTTTTTTTAATGGATCCGGATATAAAAAAATGTCCTGAGCAACTTCAGTTTTGGCGCTAAAACTCTAAGACTTATACTTTCCGAGATACGAGGTGGATGGGAGCGAATGAGGGACAAAAGGGGGACTTTAGGATTTATTCCGAACTCATCGGAACTTACTCTATACGTCCCCACCAAACATTACTACCCTACGAGGGGGCATCTGGGAGAACAAGGATGTCAATGAGTCAGTCAGTGAGTGGCAATCCAGTTGTATATATATAAATACAACTGGATTACCACTCACTGACGAGGAGGACTATATATATTTATAGTCCTCCTCATCAGTTTCGGTTTCGACGACGGCGACCCTAAAAATGTTTTAAAATTAATGAAAATAAAATCAAATCTAAACTAATTTGATTAACCTAAATTAATAATACTATTTACATTCTAGCGTGAGCCTTAATATGCCTCGCTAATCCGAACTTTGTTTTAAATATCCTGTCACAAGTATGGCAACAAAGTTGACCTGCACCGTTATATGTGTATGTATACGAAGGCTTAGGTCTCTCTTTACGTGTCCGACGTTTTACGTCGAGTGTGTCAAGACGAATTTCTTCACTTTGACATATCAAGGTTTAGGGCGAAATCCCAAGTGCAAAAGATATCTCTTTTAGAGATTCTGTACGCTGACGACGTATGCCTCATGCATGTCCGACAGTATGATACATCTCCAAAGCTATATTGATGCTCTACACCAATCATGTCAACGATTTGGGTTGGTTATCAGTGCTTCCAAGACACAAATCCTTAAACAACCACCTCGGGGCTGCGAAGCTGATAAACCAACACTTAATCTAGATGGGAAACCACTAGAGGAGGTTTCGCACTTTAAATATCTTGGAAGCAATATCCGGCATGATAACACCTTGGCTTCGGAGATACCGTCGCGAATCGCAAACGCTGCTGCCAATTTTGGACGACTCACTGATCGTGTCTGGAAATCCTATGATTTGAAGCTGGAGACAAATAATATATAACATTCAAAACGAATCGAATACGAGTGAGTGCACAAACGCCCTAACACCTTCTCACACGATACGTGCGAGCGTGACATACGTAACACTCTCACGCAGTCGGTCCACATGTGGACATGACCACAGTTTTACAATATTACTGATGACGTAGTAACTAATAGGTGACTAAACTGATGTCTACATCACATTGTTCACAGTAAATACGTTTTATGCGAAAGGTTCGATGTTTCTTTGTTACTCATTAACGCCGTAACGTTAGAACCGAATGCGAAATTTGGTATAAAAATAGATAATGGAATGGATTGTAACATAGGCTACTTTTTATTGTTAGGAATAAGCATAAGTTAGGTTAAGTTACCTCAACCATAAGTTAACCTTCAAATTGAAGGTGAAGCAACACTACCTGACGATGTCATCTTCATAGCGTTATTTATTTACTATTTAAGTATTTTATCTGTTAGTATAGTTTGCTATATGCATTAGATATTTGTCTATTTTATAAGTATATTAAGTATTAGGATTAAAACTTTATTATACTTTTTTATAATACCTAAGAATGAATGTGTAAATGTATCCTCCAAAAGACACCGTATCGTCGTAAATTTCGCTCCATCCAAAGGTTGCCTGGAAGAGATCGCTTTCAGCGATAAGGCCGCCCATTATCTTGCCTTATTTATTCTAGCCTAGTACTTATTTTTGTATTTATTTATTTAGCAAGTAACACGATTTAAATAAACCAATTACATCAGTTACTTAATTATGACTAAAAATTATATAAAATAAAATGAGAATTAATGTGCACATTTAAATTGGTAAAATAATAATAATAATTAATATAATTATAGGTATTTGCACAATTTTAAAATAATACAAATAAAACAAAATAATATAAGCAAAACAAACAAGCATCCTTTCATTCATCACTTGCGCAAAACCTCACGCATACCAACGTTAAATCCTTCCATTCATCTGCGAAGATATCGCAGTCTGGGTTCTTGTCAAGAAATCTGTTGAGGGCGGCGAGGGTGCGCGGCACTGGAGACTTGGCACGAGAAACGGTTCTGCTAAATGGAACCGAAAACAGTCTATGACTTACGAATCCAACTATTAGGAAGGTAGAGACGAAAGATAAGATTATGCAAATCAGGAACGTCGATCTTACCACAAAGCATCTTGCACATTGTTGCTGTCTGATCATACGCTCTTCTGGTTTGTTTAGAGTTGTACTCAAGACACCCTTGGAGGAACTTGGTTGGGTACATGTATGGATAATAACTAAACACACGCTTGTACAGATACCTAAGAAACGCTTTCTGAACTTTCTCAAGTAACAGGGCGTACGTACTTTCATGGGGATTCCAGACGCAACAGCTTGACTCCAAGCTTGCTTCGCACTAGAGCCCCGCACAGAAGCCGCACAACACTGTCACTACAAAAGTCTCGGGCGTTTCTCAGAACAAATCCAAGTCTCTGAAAAGACTGCTTGGCGACTGTAGAGATGTGATCGTGAAATGTGAGTTTTCGGTCAAAAGTAACTCCTAGATCCTTGACTACCGTTACTCTAGGAATCACGTTACCAAGAATCGTGTTATCGAAGCACAACGGATGTTTCTTTCAACCGAAAGTCATCACGGAGCATTTTGAAGTGTTAAACTACATTTTATTATCTAGGCTCCATTGACAAACCGCGTTGACATCATCTTGAAGCGCCTTACAATCTGCCGTGGAGTGTATGACAGTGTAATGTTTCAGATCATCTGCGTACAATAGACACTCCGCGCGCTCTACAACGTCCGGTAAGTCATTAACCATATTGATAAAAAGCAGGGGCTCCAAAATTGACCCCTGACTTACTCCTGACTCGTGAGATAGGGTGCGAATTCATAGATTCCGAGTCTAACGTACTGCTGGCGATCGCGCAGATAGTCGGCGAGCAGTCTAGCGAGATCGGGTTAGTTTGATCAGCAGTATGTCATTATTTACCCTATCGAAGGCTTTCTGAAAATCAAAGTAGAGCACATCCACTTGGCAGCCGATGTCTATGTTAGTAGAGATGTACTCTACAAGTGTCAAAAGATTGGAGTTAACCGACCGTTTATCTCTGAAACCATGCTGCGCATTGCACAAATAGGTCTTGCCTTGTGCATTATTTCTGTTTGTCTGGTAATTCAATAAAGAGTTATCTATATATCTATAAGTTTGTATTTTATACACGTGATAGATTGCAATTGCAAGTCCAGCATTAGTGAACTGATCCACTAAAACTGTGTTGGTGACATTACCCTCCTACTGCGCAGTCAGTTAAAAAGTTGCCTTAATATCAATTCCGGTCATAATCATCATAGTCTATCTATATACCAAGGTTTATCAAAATAGGTCTTTTCATTTATTTCAGTAACAAATAATCGTGTCTGAAAAATAAACTGGATAGAGAACTTCGATGTTTCGGAGAAAGCTAAAAACTATACTGTTAATGAAATGATACTATACCATATATGACAAGCTAAGATTATAATAATTCCTAAACATATATTTTTTTAAATTTTTATTTGGTCTTTTTAATCCTATCTTTTTTTATACGAATAGGAGATGGAACAAGCCTATGGCCCACCTGATGTTAAGTGGTTACCATCGCCTATAACAAAGTATCGCCTCGTAGGTCACGCTCCTTAGGAACGTGCCCTACGATGCACTACCCTGTATCCATCAACTTGAGGCATACAGATGTAAAGCCTCAAATGCCTGTAATTTCACCAGCAACTATTCCCTTCAAACCGAAACACAGCAATGCTGCTTGGCGGCAAAAATAGGTAGGTATCTTATTTATTAATAACTAGTTGACCCGCCGAACTTCATACCGCCTTGACATGCATATAACACGGTAGAATTGTCAATTCTTGTCCCCGGCCATCATTTTACAACCATACTTAATCATAGACAAAATTACGTTTAGCTGGTCATTTGCGTTTTGTTATTCCATGTCAGATGCGTTTTTGTTATGTATACCAAGTTTTATAGTGACTTGTATTCTCTTTGACGTTGTATGTCACGTCACACGGGCACGCGGTCGAACGGGATAAAAAGTATCCTATGTCCGTCTTTTGGTGCTAAGAACGGGATAAAAAGTATTCTATGTCCTTCTTCTGGTTCTTAGCTACCTCCCTACCAATTTTCAGCCAAATCAGTTCAGCCGTTCTTGAGTTATAAATGGTGTAACTAACACGACTTTCTTTTATATATATACCTAGTCAGGTCATAAATTCTGTCACATGTTTAATATAAAATAATTGAAACAAGTTTATTCATTACGTAACCATTTATATACCAAAATGAACTTAACAAAACATAGATTCGTATGATACTAAAGTTTATTCAAAATGACCTCCGTGATTTTGAATACAGGCCTTCAATCTGCGCGGCCAGTCGTCTATCGCAGCACGAACGAGGTCCATGTCAATATCGGCGGCTGCCTTAATCAAGGATGTCTTGAGTGACTCCAAATTGGGATGAGGCTTTGAGCACGCCTTTTCCTCCAAGTGTTGCCATATCTTGTAATCTAACGGATTCAAATCTGGACTGGAGGAGGACCAGTCTTCGTGCCGGATGAAGTCGATTTCACGCGCCGCCAGCCAGTTTTGTGTGCTCTTCGCTTTATGAGCTGGCGCCGAATCTAGTTGGAATACCCAGTGCCTGTTATTGAACATGGTATGAGAAACAGGTTCCACAAGGTTCGTCAGGAAGGTATTTTGATACACAACTGCATTCGTTTTTACACCTTTCTCACAAAAATGTACCTCTGTTAAGCCCCAATAAGAAACTCCCAACCATACCATGAGCGAGGATGGAAAATGACCTCGTTGGACACGCAGAATACGGTTGCTCGCTTCTTCACTACTGTGTGCGTATACCTTATCATTTTGTTTGTTGTAGCTCTCTTCTACGTATAAAATTTTTTCATCCGAAAAAAGAATTTCCCGATATTTTTTTCCCGCGTACCGCTTCAACAAAGCGCGGCATCTCTTCAGTCTCAGGTCCATTAGACGAGCATTCAAACGATGTCCTGTTTTTCTTCGATATGCCCGAAGCCCTACGTCTTCATTTAACACCCTTTTCACCGTGGTTCTGCTTAACCCCATCTGAAGGGCCAACAATTTCTGCTTACGTTTGGGATTTCTTAGAATTCGCGCCTTCACAGCTTTTATCACTGCTGGAGTCCCAACAGACCGAGGGCGACCACTTCTTGACCTGTCATCTACACTAGAGTCTTCATTGTATCGTTTGATGGTGCGATAAACGAATCTGCCATGCGAATATCTAATGGCAGTCGTTACGGGTTGTTGGAGCCCTCAAAAGTCCAACAATTGGTCTTACTGCAAAGCTTCTATCGATAATTACTATTGATATTTTTTTCTGTATCATAACAACCCTAGGAATGTCAGTTTAACAAATGTCTCAGAGATCAAGGTATGTTTTTTCAAGTATAGTGTTATTTTTATAGGGTCACACCACCTAAAACATTATTTTAGTTCAATCATTCATTCCTACACGTCATAAATTTGCTTATGTCAATGTCTACACGTTAGAGATTTTTGTCAAAAATCAAATGTACAATTTGAATGTGTGAAAAAAACGTTTATTTTGGACGTTTTCTCTCTACAAACAAAAATGACCTAAAAATATACAAAAATATACTATTGCACTCATTGCAATCCCATAGATAGGCATGGAAAACTTCGTTTAAGTGCACCAAAATATGTTTCAATTGTGCCCATTTCTTGTACTTATTTGTGATCTAAAAATTTCCCTTATCTTGGAATCTCTTGTAAGCATACGACGTCGTAATCATCGCCAAAACACCTCAACAATTGCAAATATCAACTACCTCTTGGAGTGAGCAGAATGAAGACTGAACACATGGAGTGCTGTTTTAGTAAGAATAACTGCACAGTGGGGACTTCAACACTTTACTATCACGATAAAACATCTATACCAAAAGTCAATCACATTAAATACCTACGTAGGATCAGTGGGAACATACTACAGAAGTGGAGGCAGACGTTAACCGCAGAATCATTGCCTGGCAGAAGTGGCGATCCTTGAGCGGTGTACTTTGTGACACCAATGTGTTTGTGTTTGTGCAAAGATGGTCAGGAGGGGTAGCCAGGCATGACAGAAGCTAGAATGAATATGTCTGAAGAAGCTTTGAGATTGCTCCAATACCATCTGTGAGCTGGTCACATATCTAAAAGCCGACTGAGGTGGTATGGCCACGTCATGAGAAGACCTGAAGAATATGTGAAGAATATCAAAACAGCACTGTGTTTTTAAGAACACAAAAGAGGCAGAGGACGTCCCCCATAGGCATGGTGGACCAGCATGACCAGACTCATGAAAAAGGAAGAACTACCTGATCCGACACCCCAAGACTAACTTGGCGCCGAAATATTAGGAGAGTAGTCTCCACTTAATATGGGTACATGCAAAGGAGAAGAAGATTAGTGATGTATTAAGTCAATAAAAACACCTGTAAATTACGTCCATGATTTTAATTTTGCATCACAGATTGTCTGCACGTGCAGATGAAAACAATCCCATTCTGTTCTGGTATAATAATCATTCTGCTTGTGGTAACCACCACCATCAGCTACAGTAATTTGGGGTGCCCCAGGGGCGTAAAAACTTATTGTCAATAGTATTTGTTGTAGGGCGCTGATACAGCTACTCCGAAATGTAGGTAAATGGGCTTTATCCCCAATCAAGGCATTTTATGTAATCACAGGCTTTGAAACTCTATAGCGCATCTTGAATTCTTCCTCAGTGAATTCCTTAGATGGTTCCACTCATGTCCTCATCACTCCTGTCTGTCGTGGTCATCCTCATCATTTTTACTGGTTAAATTCGATAGAGATATCCTAAAAATAAATAATTTAAAGGTTAGGTTGTGTAGGCAGTTTACAATAGTTTTTTAAGAGATATCACTTCCACAAATATATATAATCACTAGCTGACCAATCCGCGGCTTCGCACGCGTGGTTTACCAATAAAAAGTAACATCGTGTTAATCTAGGTTATGATCTACGTACATACCAAATTTCATCGCAATCGGTTCAGCCGTTCCGGCGTGAAAGAGTAACGAACATCCATACATCCATACATACAAACTTTCGCTTTTATAATATTAGTAGGATTATATTGTCTTCTTTGGAGTACACACCCGATGTATTTGTAGAATAAAACCACTAAATTCACTCGAATTAGCCAAATTATTTCTGCTAATTAGAGCTCAAGCACTGATTAAATAAATATCTATTTGACAACCGATTAATGGCCGAAAAACGGCTAATCAGCGTTCCTGCAATCCATTTTCACGTTTGACAAGAGATTTTGTTGACTGATTTGACAACCTGTTTAACAAATCTCTGATTAAAATCAAATGAGGTAAAATACGTTCCAGCAACCCAATTTGCACTTGACAAGAGGTTTGACCAATGGTCAACTAATTTTTGGCTTAATTATGCTTCCAGCAACCGGGCGTTAGTAACGATATTGCGACATAAATAAAACAGCATTGTATTTGAATAATTCAGTATTTGCACTTTGCATATCGTATAATATCGGTAGAGTGCGAGAACACGCTTGTTCTCATGAGTTACCAACGTGACTTTTGTTTGTGAATTTCAAAATCAAGACGTATGTATGAAAAAGGCAACAAATAACAAATCGCATCCCACTTACCTAGATTAGAGCGTCCACTGTTGAACATAGGCCTCTCCAATAGATTGCCAGAGCGAACAATCTGCGGCCCAACGTCTCCCAGCAACCTATCTGGTCGTCTTTCCATCTTGTGGAGGGCCGGTCTATGCTGCGCTTTCCAATACGTGGTCCCTCTCGAGAACCTTAATGCCCTGGCCTTCAGTTCTTCGAGCTATGTGCCCCACCCACTGCTACTTCAGCTCTCAGCCCCTCTCAGCGACATATTAAGTTGGGGAAAAAGTTTCTTCGCATTTTTTAAGAAAATTCAAAACATTCTTTAATATAGTTTATTTACAATTAATTAAAATATTTAGGTACCATTTTGTTATAACTTTGTGTAGGTAGGGACATGATCCCATTGCTATAGAAATTTAGGGGCTTGTGATCAAAATACCGCGACAAGTAGTTTTGGCAGTCTTCTCGTGATGTTAACCTGACAATGCCTAAAGAATTCTGAAGAGACCGAAACAGGTGTTAAGGTCTAAAGGTGCAAGGTCAGGACTATACGGCGGATGCATTAACACCTCCCAGCCAAACTCTCTTAATTTTTGCTGAGTGGCTAAAGATGTGTGAGGTCTAGCGTTATCATGATGAAAAAACACACCCCTTCTGTTGATTAATTCCGGCCGTTTTCTCTCAACTTCTTGCTTTCATCTCATCAGTTGTTCGCAGTAGAGTTCAGAATCGATGGTCCTGCCTGGTGGTAACAGCTCATAATGAATAATGCCTTTCCAATCCCACCACACACACACCATCAAATTGTTGCGAGTTAACCCGGGTTTCGCCACAGTCTGTGAAGCCTGACCTGCCTTTGCCCACGACCTTTTTCGCACGTTCTTGTCGTACGTAATCCACTTTTCATCACCAGTTAGCAGCTTCTTCAAAAATGGTTCGGTTTCATTACGTCGTAATAAAGAAACACAAATGAGTACACGGTTCATTAGGTTTCTTTCAGTGAGCTCGTGGGGTACCCAAATATCGAGCTTTTTTGTGTACCCAGTTTTTTTCAAATGCGCCTAAACTCTTTTGTGATCAATTCCCATTTCTTCAGCTAAGTCGTAACTACTGATATGCCGATCTTGCGCCACTTTTTCAAAAATGGCATCAATTTTATCCGTAATAGGGCGACCAGAGCGACGTGCATCTTTGACATCGAAATTTCTGGATTGAAAACGCTTAAACCAAATTTGTGCTACTCTCACAGACACTGCACTAGGTCCATAAACATCGCAAATTTTTTTTGCGGCTTGCGTTGCATTTTTACCTTTTTTGTAGTAAAATTTTAAAATGTATCGAATTTCTTCATTAGATTCATCTTTATAGTACGAAAAACAAATAAAAATCACACATTTTGCTAATTTTAATTAAGAATTATCTTCTTTAAAATTTAAACTTTGAATGATACCAAAACCAGCCAGATACAAATAGTATAGCCAAAGAGATTTTATTACAAGTTCATACATACTATAATGCGAAAAGACTTTTTCCCCAACCTATCATATAGGTACTTTGTTATATACTTTGTTCGTTTCTGAGCGAGAAAATAGTTGATAGCTAATCGCTTACTCGCGTGAGACAAGTGCCTAAAGCTACTGTAGATGAAATAAACATTTCCTTTCGTATAAAGTTATTGTAGAGGCCACCTGTAGGTATGTATCTACGCACACTCGCATTTACTACGTGTGTATGAATAGTACATATAAGTATTTTATAGTTTTACGCTTGATTTTCTTCATAACGTAACAATGAACTCCTGTGGCTTACAAAAATGGCCTATACATTCTCTTTAACAATTGTGTACCGTATATAACCAACTAAAGCTAATATCATATAACTAAATAAACTTATAGTTCGCCCCGAACTGAGATCTCGCGAGTCTCCCATAAAAACAAAAATATTATTATTATTTGTAATCTTTGACCAATATGAACCATAATGCTTGACCTACAGTTTCATTGAAATTACAAGTAACGGGAGTTCATGTTAATTTTGCCTATATTTGTGCCACTAAAGCTACACGAATATTAAATTTCAGCATTGTGGGGTCACTGGTGTACCCTGTGAATTTTGTCAGTTTTATTTTTATTATGGCTAATAACTTAAAAACTACAAGGATTAAACTAAAAATAAAAACAGCGTTGAAATGTACTATGTAGACCTTTAATTTGTCATCCCACTTGACCTAATAGCCTCATTTTAATTTTTTTTACCTCTCTTTAACCCCAATATCTTAACAACCCCCCAAACTTTTTAGCTTATTTAGTCACACCAAGACTGTGCCATCACTACCTATCTATGTATCTATCTATATATAAAATTTCACGACGATCGGATCAACGCTTCGAAAGTTATCCTCGGACAAACAAACATACATTCATAGATACATACAACGCCGATTTGCCCAAGTTGATTTGGAGATCTCACTTCGCTTGATCAATAAACAAAAACTTCCTATTCGAAAATTTTCCGTTAATCTACGTCTTTTTAATTAAGAACCGCACCGCACTTAAAATAATAAATAATATTTGAAACATATAACTAGATACGCTATAGTACAATTGGCGGTCTTACCGCTAAAAGCAGATTGGATATATTGCCATTTTATGTAATTGCAACTTGATGTGAATAGAATCATCAGCATTGTAGATGATGATACTATTTATGATAAGCCAGTGTGAAGTAAGACGCGGCTAAGAGCAAGGCCTATGAGGCGTTGGCTTAGTGAATAGGTCTGTCACGTGGAGTCGGCAGCGAGGCAGCCCTGACACAGTTACACCGATCACGACGGCTGATAGGACGCACGTGCTCTTTTGTACTGAGTAAAAAGGAAAAAGTTCCATATCTCGGAAACTTGCAGTTTTTATGACTCTGTTTAAAAATTTAATTGCACCACTGGATAGCTAAAGGATCAAAGAATTTGTTACGCTAAGTGAGGACTGTAATGCATCGCACGCGGCGGAGGGGGAATCGCCGCCATTTTGAGGTCATTTTGCTGCGTTTCGAGATTTCCATTTAGTAAGACCCGAAGGACTTCTTAGTGTTCAAACATGGATTATATATAACATAAATAAAATAGTGTATTTTACATTTTGTATAGAAAATATTGTATGGTACGTACACGTATTCACGTACAACACACGGCCGCATCCATGACACAACCACCCCCATTTTTTTTTGAGTGAGAGGTATTTTTATTTGGAATATAAAAAGGGGTTTGTCGCTGAGCGACCACATCGATCTATAGACATCAAATCAAATAAGAAACACAACATACAATATTAGTTGAATGGCTAGAAATGAGCAAAAAAATGTTAATTTATAATTTAAGAACTATCAACTAAACTGTACATTTGTAGGGCTACATCAGACAAAATGCACTGAAAAAATACGATTACAAAAACCAATATCAAAAATATCTACATTACCAAAAATAGTCCTGTAAATTTTGTCGATATTTTAATAGTTTTCTGCTATACGGAGCAGATACAAATCCAACAAATCAAAGTTCATCAAAATCGGTCCAGCTGTTCATGAGTTATAAATGGTGTAACTAACCCGCCTTTGTTTTATATAATATCTATTTTTTTCCAGCGAACTTTGTACCGCCTTGACATGCCTATGACGCGGGCTGTCTATATACGTCAGCCATCATTATCTGCATTAAAAGACATTTAAAAGTAAAAGACATTAATGTATGAGAAAATGATTTTTCTTCATATGATCTTTCTGCGTGAATTTTTCCGATGTTTTAAATCAAATCAAATCAAATATTTTATTTTGCAACACACATTATACAAAAATAACAACAAGAATAAAACAGTATATCAATAAAAACAACATAAACACTTAAAACTAGATACACAAATTGGTTGCAAAAAAAGGTCTCAACTCAGCGTGTGCAGGACGTTAGAACCTGCGCTGGTCTTCCGTTGAGACCTTTAGGACCAAGAGAGACAAATAATTAAAAATAAATACATAGCGGACGCGAAAAACAAAAAGAAGTTTCAAACAGAAAAAGTTTTACAATAACAAGAAAAAATAAACAAAGTCATATTAAATATATAAACCAGTTAAATATTTAAAAGTAAGAAATTAAAAGTATTAAATATGATCAAAACAATTCATAAAATGATAATGTAAATGTTAAAGGTAGGCAGGGTATATAGAGTTATATTGCACTTGTATCAAATCTGTTAAGTTCCTGCACCTTTTGCCAGTGTAATAAATATTTGTTTAGTTTTAATCTAAAACTGTGAACAGTATGCAGGTTCCTTATCGGCGGTGGAATGTTGTTCCAACATTTCGATGCAGCGTAGCGAAAACTGCCTCGAAAGGCTACTGTTCTATGTCGCTGATTTTAATAGTTAATCTGCTATTCGGGACGGAGACAAATACAACAAATCAAAAACCATGAAAATCGGTCCAGCCGTTCTCGAGTTATAAATATAAGTGTTCGAACAAACCCGACTTTGTCTATACTTACATATATTATAAAGGGGAAAGATTTGTATTGTGTGTATGTTTGTAACGAATAAACTCAAAAACTACGGGTCCGATTTCAAAAATTCTTTCACCATTAGAATGCTAGACTACCCCCGGGTGACATACGCTACTTTTAACCCGACTGCGCAAAAGGAGGATAATGTTTTTATTGGCAAACTATGCGTGCGACGCCGGAGGCAGGTCAGCTAGTTTTATATATTATTAATAGATATAAATATTTTTTTAATTTAACTTTTGAGATAAAGACAGTAGCTGTAAATACATTGTTTTATGTGAGTGTCTAGACTTGCCAGTTAGATAGCTAAAAATAACTCGCAAACATTAATGTTGACAGATAGCAATGTGTATGTAGGTGAACGTTCTTAGTTCACCGCGTGATTCATAAAAAAATGATTGGCGTCATCACCATCATCATCATCTCAACCCGGTATCCATCCATACTAGAAATATTATAAATTCAAAAGTAAGTGTGTCTGTTTGCTACGTTTTCATGACTAAGGGACTAAGGGTCATTGCAAACTGGACGATTCGTCACCTCGACAGGACAGGACTAGCCGCAGAGCTGTCGCTTGCGTCGGCGACCAGTCGTTACGACCGACGTCGGTCGTGCAGGAACATAGTTTAGGCATAGTTCCTCCCAAGCCTGATTTTTCTTCCCTCGGTAACTATAGTTATTCGAACGTAAGTCCCAAACAACAGTACGCGCTTCGACGTCTGCAATGAACACATCGACATCGAACGTATCCATGTGTTCTCATAAAAAGAACACGTGCACCTTCCTCAGCGCTCACAGCGAGACTGAAGTGACGCTGTGCAGTCGCGCGACTGTCGGGTGTGCGCGTGCACAGCGCGACTAGACGCGGCGACAAGTAGCGAGCGCGCGTGACTTCCCTAGCTTGTCGTCGCGACTCCGCGACTCTGACGCCAAGTGTGCGGAGCTTTGAACAAAATATATGAAAATTGTCGGCCGCAGCCTGTCGTCGCGTCTAGTCGCCGAGCTGTCGCTGTCGCGTGTCGCCTAGTGTGCGCCTACGTTAAACGTCGTCTGGACCAATTTCAATGAAATTTGGTATATAGATAGTTTATGACGGGTATTGAGACATAGGCTACTTTTTAACCGACTGCGCAGAAGGAGGGTAATGTTTTAATAGACAAACGGAAGTCGGAAGCTTGTTGGATATAAGTCTTCTTTCTATTCTGCCAATCTCCTCTATATTTATGTTTTACCGTGGCAGATGATAGGCCAAAGAAATGGATCGACGACATCTTCAAGGTTGTAGCTGGTTGTAGGGAACACCTTACTCATATTCTCTATCTTGCGAGATGTTTGTCGATTATGAGTACCAGGTCCTGATGATGAAGCCAGAAAAGAATAAAGATAACTTTAACGGTATACTTGACCAGGATCTGAAGATGAGGGAGTTCGATAAACTCGGAGGGGGCGGACTGCCGCCCCCTCCGAGTTCCGAACACCCCGTTCCACACAGTTCCCTTCCGAGTCGCGAACACTAGTTCGCGACAGTTTATAACTTCTGCGTATACTATCGTGTTCCAGTATTGTTGTACCATGTTTTCTTTCCAAAATAAAGTTATTTTGATAGTTCTAAATGGATAATTAATGTAGATTTGTTTTAAAAGGTTGAAGTATATAGATGGAATTTCCTGGTTACTAAGTGATTCAAAAATGGTAGAGTGCTTGATGCTGTCAAAAGCTTTGGAGTAATCGACGAAGGCTAAATAAAGTGGAAGTTTGAATTCTTGATATTTTTCAATTACTTGATTAAGAGAATGTAAATGATCCGTGGTAGATATATATATATATATTGATAAAAATTGATAAGGTTGGACCATCCTTTCACATCGAAAAAGGAGTAAAACAGGGAGACCCATTGTCCCCGAAACTCTTTACTTCTACCTTTGAAAAAGTTTTCAAGACACTAACACCAAACTGGAAGGAAAAGGGCATTTCTATCGGTGAAAAGAGGTTAACTAACCTCCGTTTTGCCGATGATTTTGTGCTTTTCTCCTCCTCAGCTTTAGAACTTGAAACTATGCTGAACGAATTGAACACGTCAAGCCTCGAAGTTGGATTTAGTATGAACAGATCAAAGACAAAGCTAATGACAAATGGCATAGCATACATCATAAGCTACAGGTTGGGGGTGGGGAGGGGGAGGTGGAAAACGTCGATGACTACCTGTACCTAGGCCAGTTGGTATCCTTTCAAGGACGACAAGACCTCGAAATTGCAAGACGAACCGAGAAGACTTGGAAGGGATATATTGGTCAATGAAACAGCTAATGAAAGTTACACTTCCTTTATCTCTGAAACGGAAGCTCATGGACGTGTGTATTCTCCCCATCCTCACCTACGGCGCATAGACCTGGTCTTTGACTGATCTGCAAAAGTCCAGACTCGGGGTTTGTCAGCGAGCCATGGAGCGCAGTATTCTGGGTGTCAGACTGACAGACCGCGTACGTAACAGTATACTGCGCTCTAAAACGCAAATCGCGGATGTCGGGCAACAAGCGGGAAAACTGAAGTGGGATTGGGCGGGCCACGGCTGCCGCATGTCGGATGCGTTATGGGTTAAAGCCACCACAGAGTGGACGCCTTTAAGAGCTGGATATACGCCAATGACCTTGCTCGAGTGGGCCTTACCAAGGAAAATACCCCGCGCAGGCTCCACACCTCCCCTGACAAAAATTACGAACGCGCAGCGCATGACACGGTAATATACTCGTAATAATCCAACCATTTACAGCCGCGCGGTACCTAAAACACGATAGGGCTGCCGGCTTACAGTATTTCTGCCTACTTGAATTTCTTTCTATTTTTTGATTGTAAATATATTTTTTATTCAATATGTGGATAATGAAATTAATAGAAGTGTTCAATAAAATACATTTTGTGTGCTACCATTTATTCCCCGACGATACGATACGGGAAACGACCTCGTGGCAGACCGCAGCGAAAATGGAGGGACGAAATTGATGCCCATTTACAGGATTGGTCCACCATAGCCCAAAATAGAGAAGACTGGAAAGAAGGAAGGGAGGCCTTTGCCCTGCAGTGGGACACTACAGGCTCTTAATAATAATAATAAATGTATGATAAGTTCTTTGATAACTGCACGTATGATTATATCTGTTTTCGGCATAGGGCACCATTTTTTACCAGTTAGTCAAAATAAGCTTCGGCACTTCTCAAATTCTACTTTCTACTACTATTCTGTTATAAAAAAAAACATTTTCATTTTACTTAAAAACTACGGAAAGTGGGAGTCTGGCCGAGGATTTCGTAATTTTTTATTTTAAATTTATATTTAGTAGTAAAAGTTACCCAAATATTATATATATGTATTATATATATTTTGGTACAATTGTTATATGATCGCTACAACCTGGGTATCTTTAAGTCGCGAGTGAATAAGTTTCTTCTAGGCAAGCTTGTACCATCGTAGACTGCATATTGCGCGCCTTCAGGCGAGATCGTGCTCATATATATAATAATAAATAAATATTTCTGGACATTTCACACAGCGATATCTAGCCCCAAACTAAGCAGAGCTTGTACTATGGGAACCAGATAACTGATAGAATACTTATATACTTTTTTTTGTAAATACATACTTATAATATATAGAAAAACAACCAACCCGGAACAAATATCTGTAGATCATGCAAACATTTGTTCCGCAGCGGGAGTCGAACCCGCTACCTCCAGCGTCTCAGCCGGCTATTCGCCCACTGCACCATGGAGGTAGTCAATATGCAAGCCTATAATGTACAAAAAAAATGAGGTTTATAATGTACTAGCTGTTGTCCGCGACTTCGTACGCGTTACACTACTAAATATGTAGGTAGCCTAGAAATAAAGCTAAACTCGCTGTCGAAATTTGACTTGACAATCCTTTTTTATCCCATGGAAACTAATTTGTGGGATAAATGGTAGCCTATGCGGTGATCCAGGTTAAAATCTACTTATATACCAAATTTCATCCAAATCGATTCAGGCGTTACGGCGTGATTGAGTAACTAACAAACATCCAAACTTTCGCATTTACAATATTAGTGTGATTATAAATAATTTATTATAACGTGTTTTATTTTAGATAAATTACTTAAAAGTTAGTTATTTTTCCTTTACTTTTGCTGATAAGATTCTAGGTCAACGGGAAGTACCTTTATGGTTTCTATTTATTTGCGAGTGTCAAAATATGCGGCATAACACATAATATATAACCGATTTGATTGCGTTGACTTAGAAGCTTGATTTTACAGCTCCAGTCCAGACCTATGTCATCATCATCCACAGCCTGACTTCACTCATTGTTGGGTATAGGCCTCCCCAAATTTGTGCCATCCACCACGATCCTGCGCTAGTCTCACCCACTGACGGCCCGCGACCTTGACGATGTCGTCCACCCATATCGCTGTAGACCTATGTATTTGATATGAATTTCAACTTGATACATCTCCACGCGTTCAAAAAAAAAAGAGTCTTGACGGACGGAAAGACAAACGGACAACGAAGTAATCATGTAAATGAAATGAAAAACATTTATTTGACACGCCATGAACACATAAGAAACAATGGCTGCATTCCGAATCACCCTAAAATCGATATCATCGCGCTAACAAGCGTTCCGAGTCACCGTGAGCGCGACAACGATGTCCCGTGAATCGTCATAGATGACGTCATTACATCCGCCATTTTGCGCTAACAACGTCCATGCTCCAAACCGATATCACCGTGAGCCTCCCTGTCAAAAGTAACGTGACAGCTGGTTGGTTAGTTGCTTGTGAGTAATAGTGTTCTGTGGTTGGTTGGTTATAATATTGTTATGTAATTATAGGAAAACTGACTTGCAGTGCGTCATGAGCGTTCCGAATCCTCGACGGCATCCAACTGTCATCAGCGCGATAACTGGTGGTAGAGCTTTTGTGAACGGGCTCGAGAAAGTGGGCACCACCGCCTTACCTTTATCTGCCGCCAAATAGCAGTACTTGTGCTGCTGTGTTCCGGTTAGATGGTAATGGTATGTTCCTGTAATTACTGGCACAGCTAAGTCCTATTGTATGGCAACCACATAGAGATCAAGACAACATAATACCTTGTTTTGAATTCTATGTGGATATCCATGGGCTGCAGTAGACACTTAACATCTGGTGGACTGCATGCTCGTTGTATAAAAAAAAACTGAATTGGTACGCAAAATAACTACGTGAACGCTAGCAGCGATTATGTCATGATTCGGAATGCAGAGAAAGTAGCAGACGGTGGGATACCTTGGCTTCTGGCTAATTACGTTAATTTGTCCATAAAAGGGTTCCTTTTTGCTTTTGAGTCACAAAACACTACTAAGTATTTGAATCAATCAATAAACTCTTAGTATACAGAATTAACGTGTTATTGTGCGCGTGAAGTGAACGTTGGCAGATACTATTTCGGTGTCACGGCCCGACTAACACGTGAGTGGAGCACGTGCCGCGCGGCCTACTTGCACGCCGTACACGCCCGCACGGCCGCACTATTGACACGGAGACGCGCCGGTAATACCAAATGAGATTAGCACTGATCGTATCAGTTAGATATGTAGGGCAAATCTAAATTAATTTTAACAAAAGTGTAGTTAATTAATTAATGGTAGGTAGTTGGAGTAAAATAAGTTAGGTAGTTAAGTTAAAATTAAGTTATGTAACTAAAGTCAGGCCATTTTAATAGGTAAGATTTGACGTCTGTCAGTTCGGTACCACTCGTACCGAACTCGTACTCGTATCGGTGATAATTACAAGAAATATGTAATCGTAATTGAAAAAAAGTTAAGCAATTCTGCAGTTCTAACAAAACGAAACAATATATTATTTTATACCCGCCGTTACAAGGTTGCATTGTTGAATTTTGATGAATTGTCAAATGTTACCTGTTAAAATGGCCTGACTTTAAGTACACTATTGTATTAGGTTTACAAGTGTAAAAATGGCATCAAAATATTTTTTTCCTAACCTATCTCGTCCCACTGCTGGGCAAAGGTCTCCCCCAAGTCCCTCCAAGCATCCCTATCTGTCGCTATCTCCCACCATCCTCTTTGGATGGTGTCGAAATCGTCCCGCCAACGCTTTCTCGGCCGACCCCGACGTCGCCTTCCGTCTTCAGGCGTCCATGGTGTTGCAATATGGGCCCATTTCTCGGAGTGCATTTGGACATCGTGGCCCGCCCGTTCCCACTTGTCGGTAAGCCGGTAAGTGAGCGCACTGTTAAAGCTGAGAATGCTGCGCTCTATTGCCCTTTGACAAATCTTGAGCTTTGACATCTGGGCTTCGGTTAGAGACCATGTCTGCGCACCGTAAGTTAGGATGGGCAATATACACATGTCGATGAGTTAAATAATAATAATAATAAATATTGCTGGACATTTCACACAGCGCTATCTAGCCCCAAACTAAGCAGAGCTTGTGTATTATGGGAACCAGATAACTGATAGAATACTTATATACATTTTTTTTGTAAATACATACTTATAATACATAGGGAAACAACCAAACCCGGAACAAATATTTGTAGATCATGCAAACATTTGTTCCGCGGCGGGAATCGAACCCGCTACCTCCTGCGTTTCAGCCGGCTATTCGCCCACTGCACCACGCTTAGTTGGCGCTTAAGTGTCAGAGGAAGGTCACCCTTCATGTGCTCCTTCATGGACCAGTAGCTCTTCCAGGCATTCTCGATACGGCGATTTCCTTATCCTGCCTTTTTCCGAATCTAAATGTATGTGTCAATAAGTAAAAGCTAATACTAAATTAACGAGTTCTAATAAACAAAACCCATAAAAATTGAATAAGGATCTAGAGTCGCTGAGTCTGCGCCGTGACATCGGAGCGCTCAGCGTTTTCTATAAAATATATAACGGCGAATGTTCTGAGGAGCTGTTCAATTTAATCCCTGCTTCCCACTTCTACCATCGAATCTCCCACAACCGGTGACGAGCTCACCCACATTTTGTAGTGCTGCAGGAGTTTATAGGCGGCGGTGACCACGTAACATCAGGAGACCCGTCAGCTTGCGTGTCTACAAATTTAATATTAAAAAAAATGTAGAGCAATGATTCCTTCACCAAAAAGGAAATTGCTGATAGTCTTCGGGCTGGATGTCCTGCGGGGCTATTTTAAAACGTGGGAAAAGTATCGGATCGGTCTGACAGTTATTTTCATATTTGATTTCGAACCAGAGAACGCTATTTTGTAAACTGGCCTCTTTAGGGTTTCTTATCTCGAAATGAAAAAAGGAAAGGAAAATTGTTTTCTATACCGGGTGTTTGGTAATATACTGACGATATTCAAGTGACGGTTTCTCAGAATATAAAAAAGACTTCTCGAAAAAAAAACTACTAGTTATATTATCAAATTTTAAAGAAAATCGACTAAGTTTAGGTGAATAATTCGATATAAAATTTACTGCTTACTCTTGCAATCGACATCCAATAATAAAGGCCGATTTGATATCTCTTTCGGAAATGGCTGCGGGTTTTGAGTTAGAAAGTGACAACAAGAGATATCACGAGACGTCACCAATACAGTATCTATGGTTAGAAGGCAAGCATTATGCAACAGTACAACATAAGTTTAATGAAGTGCTTGTTTTTACATGCCTAAATAAATTTTACATTTCTATAGTAAACATTTCACAAATTTATTCATTATTCTCATCAAAATAACCCCTTTCATTTTTTTGCGTATATTATCAAACATCCTATATTATTTTACTTAGAAAACTTTCGTGATTGATTTCAATCATTATTATAAATACATAATATATCGCACTCGTGCGAGGTGAGACGTTATTCGGAGCGGATCGCACTCACCTTGATGAAGGTTCACGAATTGAACCGAAACATTGTCGGTCGAAACACCGATAAGACGTTACGTGATAAATCCCGTATTTATAATAATGATCCTATATTATGTCCCCAAGCGAAATATACATGGTTCAATGTGCGACGCTATATAAAAACAAATGGCTGATTTTTAAACCACTTTGTCAACTGTTTACAATTTACTTTTTATTCAGTTTTGTGGTTAGACTGTAATATTTAAATGTATTTAGCTTGTTGTTGTTTTCGTTTTATTTAAAGCAAGGCAACGTGCGCAGCAAGGCCATGCGATATGCTTAAACTGTTTCCCGCGTGATGTTTGACAATAAAACAACGAATTTACATTTCGTCATCAGGATTTTCCAAATTTTGATCAAACTTTGCTATATAAATTCATAGCCCAATATATTTTAATTATCTCAAAAACTGCATCCAAATATTACTACATAAAATTACCATGGCGATAGAATAATTTATTTTTGTAAGGGTCCATAGACATAATGAGTACATCTTAATATTACCTCATAATTTCAACCCCTTACTTACCCCTTTAGGAATGATTTTGCAAAAAAGGTATAACACGAATTGTTTTTTTTTCTTACCAAAAACATATATGTATATGTACTTTCAGATCCCTACCTTGAGGAATTATGGATTGCTCATACAAATTTTCAACCCCTATTTCACACCCTTCTGTATTATTTTTTGAGACACAAGATAGCATATATCCTTCCCCAGGATATATAATACAATCTGTCTCCTTACTAAATTATATTTACATTAAATTAAAATATATTGTATTTAGTTTATATGTTATTCGATTAGATATTTTGTTATTAGTTTAAGTTATTTATTCAAATTCTCTGTGCAATTGCTCGCATACAAAATGTGTTTATTAAGGGATTATTTATTTTTTTACTTTTTATTTGCGATAAGTATTTAAAATTTAATATATTTCAATATATAGATTTTCTATCTGTTTCAACTGAACGTCTGCTTGATTTGTAAGTTATTTTAGCTGTACACACATGTGTTTATGTTACAATCCAGATCAAAACAGCATTTTTGTAGTCTTTAAATGTAAGTAGTTGTAATATGTTTTGTGCGTTTAATAAATTAAAAAAATGCATTACGATACGTTTAGCCGTTTAGTAGTGAAAAGGTAACAAACAAACTAACAAACAGAGCTACTTTCGCATATCTAATATTAGTATTAGGTAGTATAGTAAGTATAGTATATACATACATCCCACAATACATCCCACACCACAGACACTAGGTATATTATACACACACACTCCAATTGCGATCAAGCAAACATTGCAGCTCAAGGGGCATTTCTTCATTAATTTAAATATTTAAAAAAAAATTAATACTAATTTTTTGTTTTGTTGTAAACCATTTCTTGTAATTTTTTATTTTTGTGTAAATTTAGTTATAATAGGTATATTAACTGGCGGGCTACTTTGCCGCGTCAAATTTATAAAAGTTTAGTATTACATATTGTAGATTCGATTTGGTTTAAGTTCAGTATTATGTTAATAAATGTATGATATACGGTAATATAACTGTGAATCTAAGTTTTATTAAATAAATAAAATAAAAAAATAATATCATATACTATGGAAGTATGGATGAATGGCAACCGTCACGTATACATAGTCTCTGGCCTCACGCTAGGATTCCTAGGTTCGTGGCTTTCAGATACGATTACGATCGATTTCAGATAGATTTTAGAGGCAGTATTACTAATGTGGTCCAATCCAAGTTTCATTTACCTTATTTGATATAAGTTTTTGTTCAAGAATGGTTTCTGTTGCAAAACGTGAGCGGACTCAAGCAATTACTTTATTAAAAGAAGTCTACAATAAAAATGATCATTTTGACGGACCAATATAAACTCGGAGCGAGCCACGTGACTCCAAACAACACCTATCTATACTCCTTAACAGTAGATACTAGTGTTTATGAAGACAGAACAAATACTTTTGCTTCGCTACTTACAATACTAGCCACATAGTTAGATGTAATCCTTGCTGTGCCCTTACAAATGTTTTGTAAACAATATAATTTTAATGTAATAAATTATACTCTAAACTTTGAAATACTAGCTCGTCTTATAATTTGAATTTAAATAATTCTTATCTTTATATCTAATATCTTATCATTATCATCACTGCAGCTCTCTTCAGTAGTTCACAGAACACAGAACACTAACTATGTCTCTACCAGGTTCACTCACTCTTCTGTCACTTGCATCATGAAGACATGGCCTCCAGGCTGGCGGTAGAACCCATCCTCTATCTCTGTTAAAGTTCGGCACACGACTTATTTCTACCGCTTCTCGGATCTTGCGAGGAAAGAAAAACTTCTCTCTCGCTAAGACCCGGGCCTTGTCGAAACATATGTAGTGCGTCGAATCAGAATCTAGGGAATTTTCCGCCACTGCAGAACTATTGGAGTCGACATTCTTCACTGCACGTATGTGTTCAGTCAATTTGCACGCGGTTAATTGGTAAAGTGAAAACTACCTCTACCTATCTGTAACAACTTATGTATGTACCATACCTACGTTTATAATGCGTACTGCTGAAGTATGGACCACTTTACCGTCCTCTGTTTTTCCTGAAGAGAAAGTTTTCCGGGCCTCTTTAAGGTAAGAGTGAATAGGTGTCTTCTAGATCTTCGTGCTTCATCTTAGACCACATCGTCGCTCACCAGTTACCATCAGGCAAGATTGTGGTTAAACGAAGATCCAGTCGTGATATAAAAAAAATATGCTTCTAGCAAATAAATTTACAATTTACTAGCTGACAAATGCGCAGCTTCGCACGCGTAGTTTTTCAATAAAACATTACCCTTCTTCTGCGCAGTTGGGTAAAAAGTAGCCTATATCACCCGGGGATAGTGTAGCTTCTCAACAGTGAAAGATTTTTTTAAATCGGTCCAGTAGTTTCGGAGCCTATTCAATACAAACAAACAAACAAACAAATCATTCTTCTTTATAATATTAGTATATAAAATGAGTAAGTGTATTTTAGTTTCTACTGTTAAATAAATTTTATCCACAAATTTTACTTAGAAAACTTTCGTGATTGATTTCAATCATTATTATAAATACGGGATTTATCACGTACCGTCTTATCGGTGTATCGACCGACAATGTTTCGGTTCAATTCGTGAACCTTCATCAGGGTGAGTGCGATCCGCTGCGAATAGCGAGGCGAGACGTTATTCGGAGCGGATCGCTCTCACCCTGATGAAGGTTCACGAATTGAACCGAAACATTGTCGGTCGAAACACCGATAAGACGGTACGTGATAAATCCCGTATTTATAATAATGATTTATCCACAAAATACAATCCACAACTGGGTTATCAGAGAACAATGACTCGAGGTTGTCGACATATATCATAAAATTTGCAAGTATGATCTTGCTAGCTGATATTTGATCAAACTAACGATTCGCTAGAAAATGAATAAACAAGTAGTTATTTGGAAGTTACAAGGGACAAAGTGTTAGAATCACGAAATTAACGTCTGGCCACGCAAAGTCTACGTAACAGTAGATTATTATACGAGGGGATAAAGCAGTGTCTTGCGTCACGGGCGCTATATTGAATCCCGAACGTAACGAAGGATTCAAGAGTTAACTCACGAGCAGAGCGAGGGAGTTACTAGAAGAGGGAGAGAGCAGAGAGGGATGTAACCACGCCCAAGATTTTCACTTTTCACACTTTCTGTGAGACAATAAAAACCAAATCTAGGTTCTGTTCAGAGATTCTGTTCGATTTACAAATAGCTTCTTATTGTGATTATTTGGTTCAAATTTTAATACAGATTAGGGTCCAAATACAAATCACATTATAACATAATGTGATCTACGTAGGGATTTAATCACCTGCTTTCAGTGAGGTTTACATGACATATAATTTGACATTGTCGAGCAGGTGGTGTGAAAATATTAGAAATTTTTCTATTGAATTCTAGCATTCGAACAATAAAACTGTTAAAATATGAAAACAAATACAACAATACGTTAATCTTACAAAATATCCTAAATTTCAACAAAAAACATTTTTCAACTAAAAGACAGTAAGACAGGTCACTCAACGGTGAATTGAATTGATTTGAATTGAAATAAATGAATTGTGTATTGAAAACGCTGCTGGGGCTCGGACCACCTGAACACTAAATCTCACCACCGTGGTAAGTGGTTCCCAACTGACCACCAGTGACCAAATAACACGATAGTCCCATAATGTCTCATTACGCCACTGGTGAAGAAATGAACGAGATTAAGTATCAAAATGATTTATTTTCTTTTTGGTTAAAATTCTGGGATAGATAAGTCAAACGCTGACAAAGTAATGTTAGAAATCAACAATCATGTTCGACCTACGAGGCAATTCTCTATTAAAGGCGATGATTACCACTTAACATCAGGTGGGCCATAAGATTCTACCAGATGTAGTATAAAAAATATTTATTATATTCTAACCGTTACGATGATATAGCGTCGACTATATTCACGACACTAAAAACTCATTTTGGCATGATAATGTAAAAAAACATTTGGCAAGCGCCGCAATCATCTTGTTTGCAACGTGAGTGGCACCCAGCCATGTGCAGTTCCTAATGTGGGCACGGGGGCACGCAACGTGACCACACGCGGTAGCAAAAAGGTACCTAAAATTCGCTGAATCTTAATATTATTCAATATAATCTTATATCTTATATAACATATAATTTATTATGTATATGATTAATTTTGGGTGTAGTTTCTTGCGGAGAATGATGAAAAATAAATGGAGAAAATAAGATTGACAAAGCAAAGAGAAAGGAGGTAGCGGGTTCGATTCCCGCCGTGGAACAAATGTTTGCACGATGTACATATATTTGTTTTGGGTCTGGTTATTTCTCTCTAAATATAATAAAAGTATGTATTTACAAAAAAAAGTATATAAGTATTCTATCAGATGTGTATCTAGTTCCCATAGTAGCATTGCTTACTTTGGGGCTAGATCGCGCTGTGTGAAATGACAAGCATTAAAAAAAGAGAGATTTGATTCCTAATTGAACAAATATTTAGTTAATTTTTCCTCTAGAGTATGTTTGTTCTTTTCAACCCATATATATAACAAATGTTATTACAACCTTTTAAAAATAAACTATTAGGTATTCTAAATGGAAAGAAGGAAAATGTGAATACACAACTCGCTTATCGACAACAGATGGATGGGCTTTTCCAAACAGCTATGTTCCTAATTATCAAGTAAATTAAACCTTAAAGCCTACGTCGAGATCCGTAGACTAACAAAGGTTTATGACGTTGGCATTCGAGTTATGGAGCTCAAATGGTGTTGGGCGGGACACTTGGCTAGACGTGGTGATGACAGATGGAGCAGGACAGGGACTGAATGGTGGCCGAGGAGCGGGTATAGAAGGGTAGGACGTCCGGAGCGAGATGGGTGGACGACAACGTAAAGATCGCAGGCCGTCAGTGGGTGATACTAGCGCAGGATCGTTGTGGATGGCACAAACTTGGGGAGCCTATACCCAACAATGGGTGAAGTAAGGCTGTGGATGATGATGATGGTGAAACCTTAAAGCTTGGGATTGAAATTGCTCCAACCCCATCAAAAATGTTACAATTTAGACATAACATATATTATTTATTGTTATGTATTCAAAAAGTTCATTAAAAAGAACCACCAGCCTTGTTTCTTACCTTGGTCGCGGAAGAACAGGCAGTAAAATTTACGTTTTAAAGTCTTCCTTGTGATTTTAATGAATAAACTCATTTTGACGTGATAACGATGAACGCCGGCTGCACGCACGAAAAAATGTCACGTTCCGCCTGAGCCGAGCGTGTAAGCGAGAGCGCGGAACAAGCTATAGAGGCACAATCGGCCTAAGCGTTCGGCTTGTGACGCATCTATCTCTCTTCCACTCGTTATCACGTAAAATTGTCGTCCGTAAACCGACTTAACACACAAACAATTTTTTATTTTGATTTTAAAGTTATATTTATACTTCATATTATATAAGTTAACCCAAAATAGTGAACAACGAAAAATACTTAGTAATACACTTTCAAATCAGTTGCATGCATCATGGACATTGTACCAACAATAGGACTATATCGTTAGCACCGAAAATCTAATACAAGAAACACCTTCCGAATTTAAAAAAAAGTCATAGATTAAAATATGATTCTAATAAGGAAAATATCCCTTTATAGGTTAACTATCATTATATTGTCATTACTCTGTATATTTACGATATTTCTTTTATATATAAAGTAGGTATTTGCCTTTGTCCTAATCTTTCACTATAATCATAATCATTTATTTGGTAAGAATATTACACGTCATAATTAATTCGGTACACACTTCACACATTTCGTACAATATTGATTATAACCAAAATATAAAAGAATAAAGGTTATTTAAAATAATAATAAAAAACAAACAAATTTGGATATTAATAAAGAATTACACAAGTCAAATCAAATATTAATAATACAATATGAATAGTTATACAACATAATCAATAAGATAGTCAATAAAAAAACAGTCAATATCCAATAGTCCAATAAAATTATAGTATCTATTAATTTGTCATGTCAATAAACTCCTCATAACTGTAGAAGGTGTTACTCAGGAGCCAGCGCAGCGCTTCAGTTTGAGTTTAAATGTATTGCAACTGGTTGCCTCAGTTACAGTACAGGGTAGTCTGTTATGTACTGTCGGTCCCATTACATGCGTTAGCTTATCCAACTTGGCCAAGGTACGGGACACGGTAGCAAGCCTGGCAGCTCTCCGAGTGTTGTACGGATGCCTATCCCTGTTCTTGCTGAACAGTTCTAGGTTAGACCGCACAAAGACAGCAACCTGGAATATGACGATAGACGGGAGCGTCAATATTTCAAGTTCTTGAAAATACGTATATAACTTTTAGTATAAATGTTCTGTAACGTGAGTGTTTTTAATATTTTTGTAAGATATAAACAGCATTGACAAACACGTGACGGTTCAATCTTTTTATCAAATAATGTATTTATTTAAATATTTTCCTGTAGGTAATTTACTGAGTTTATTAAACTCTGGCTTTTGTTTTTCTAAAATATTATGCCTCGAGTCCCGTAATTTTAACTTTAGTAAACTTTCAGCAGAATTCCGATCTATGTTATGCCGGGTTTGTAAACAGTCAACAACTTTTAAAAAACGGCTCTGCCCTTAATATAGAATTGAATAATTTGGTACACACAAAATGACACAAACAATTAGAAGAACTGTAGATACAATTAAATTTATTTGAACAATTCGACCCATGTTTTTTTTAAATAAAACTTAAATGGCAAACGAGCATGCAGTCCACCAGATGATAAGTGGCTACTGCAGCCCATGGATATCCACATAGAATTCAACACAAGCTATTATGTTGTCTTGCTCTCTATGTGGATAAGTTGCCATAGGTACTATAGGACTTAGCTGTTATGCCTATGTGCCAGTAATTACAGGAACATACCATTACCATCTAACCGGAACACAGCAGCAGAAGTACTGCTATTTGGCGGCAGATAAAGGTAAGGCGGTGGTGCCCACTTCCTCGAGCTCGCTCACAAAAGCTCTACCACCAGGAAAAGTCAGTCATGTGTCTGCGTACCAAAATAGAGTGTAGCTCTGCATAATAATGGGTGCTTTGCCCCCAACGCTGATTTTCCGCAACAACCAAAGGCGCAGGCAGCAGCGATGCAATAAAATAACAAGTAACGTTTTAACAAAAATATAACGAACTTAACCAAACTACTGAAACATTAAACCGATTTAGATAAAAATATATACTTTCAAATATATTTCGGAGTCTTCAAATCCATAGTGAATAGGCTCTTTCTAGGCAAGCGTGCTCCATCTTCGAACACACCATCAGGTGAGGTAATGGTCAAGCGCTTGACAAAAAAATCTAAATCGGTGTATAAATGAGGAGTTCTGCGGTAACAAACATAAAAATACAACCAACAACTGAATTTAGATCCTTCTCCTGTTTTGAAGTAGGTTTAAAAATAAATAAACGAATGGGTACCTAAAGGTATGGTAAAACGTGGGTATTTTATTAACTGTAAGTAGATATAAATCAAACTTTCTTTTGTACACAAAAACATAAAATAATAATCCCATAGTCTGCACATATTCTGTGCAGTTGTGTTCATTCTGTGCATATTCTGTTTAACATTCTTTTCAATCCTTCTTCACCATCCTATCTAAAAGAGCGTTTTGTGTTCTTGCACCAGACGCATGATCAAAACCTACGCTCATCTGAAACTCTAAGTCTCCAAACCCCTGTTTCCACAGTTACCACAGTTCTAAATTTTATGGCGACTCCTTTACAGTTCAAGCTGTGCTGCTGTGGAACGCTTTACCTTTCTCTATCAGATCATCAAAATATCTTCCTATTTTTAAAGCTAAGGTATACAACCATTTCCTTTCTCTGTCTACGCACTGCTAGTGTATCGTTATGTTTATCTCCTTTGTTGTAGTTTATATATATTTTTAGTTTATTAGTAGGTAGGTATAGGTAGTTTATGTAGGTTTATGAACATAGATACACAGCCGTCTTTTTGATTTTGTTTTGTCCTGTCCACACAAAGGTTGTCTGGAAGAGATCGCTTTTAGCGCCAAGACCGCCCATTGTACTTCCCTTCATATTTGTGTATTTCTTTGTATTTTTAATTTTGTTGGTGTGCAATAAAGAGTATTCTATTTTATAATCTAAGATTACTTCATTGTTGATATAAATATAATAAAAAAAATATTAATAAATTAATATAAAATAATTAATAAAATAAAAATAAAAAAGCCTTTTATTTCTTGCATTTTTCACACTTGTGAATTATTAATTAGGAATTTTAAATTGTTAGGTAAGTTAAGTTATTGGTTAGTATTAAGTTTTTATTTGATTATTATGTTTTTTATTTAGTTTTTTTTATTATGCAAGAACCCCAGATTGGGTGAAGGCCTCCTCCAAAAGGCCATGTCCATTTGTCTCTGTCTGGCGCTATTTGGCCCCAGATTGGGCCGGCTTTTTTTAAAATGTCGCCTTCTCATCGTGTCAGAGGTATTCCTCTGATAAAATAATTAATAAAATAAAAATATATGTATAAATATTTGTTTTTATTTTAATCCAATATTAAAGTTAAAAATCCGCCATTACATACAAATCACATTGCCTAAACACGTTGGTAAGTAGAAGATGGATTTTTAAGTTAATTATTCTCAAAATTCCACTGTTTGGATCTATGATAGGTTGGTTTGCATTTCAATAAAGTAAGTTCATTTATCCCTTTAATACTTCATCCAAATCACTTCAAAAAGGGCAGATAAAATACCTAAAATTTACAATAAGCAAAGAAACATGACTTATTTATCATGAACCACATTTTATGAAAATGTTTTCCGTTCACGTTGGTAAGAGCATGAGGGATAACGTGTCTTGGATTATGGCAGGCTTGAGACTAAATATATAGGCATTGCGTCGTGTGGGCGAATAGCCGGCTGAGACGCAGGAGGTAGCGGGTTCGATTCCTGCCGCGGAACAAATGTTTGCATGATCTACAGATATTTGTTCCGTGTCTGGATGTTTTTCTATGTATTATAAGTATGTATTTACAAAAAAAAGTATATAAGTATTTTATCAGATATCTGGTTAATACGAGTTCTGCTCAGCTTGGGGCTAGATAGCACTATGTGAAATGTCCAGCAATATTTATTTATTTTATTTATTATTTTGACACCCTAAAACTTGTCTCAAAACCTACTTATCGTAGGGTGTCCGCGACTACAGATATTCCAAGTTCAAAAAATAAGGTAAATTTTTTTTACACATTTATTGCAAATATTTCGATTCCTATGGGTTTTTTGCTAATTGTATGCATCATAAATATTGTAGAAAATTAAATTTTCTACAACTTTTGTAATAACATTTTTTTATATCTTGAACCATTTTTGAGATAGAAGGCAGCGCGCGCGCAGTGTTTAACTATTTAGTTTGAGTATCATTCGAGGTCAACCTGTAGACCTGGTTAAAAACACCCCATTTAAAGTTTATAAACTATTGATAAATATATAATTCTAAATTATTTGCATTTTTTATTAACTATTACGTTAGAATTAATATTTTTTTTCAATATTAATTTCTTTTAACTACACTTATAAAAACATTATTCACTCTGTTTGCGATTTTGCGAGGTAAATTTACCGTCTAGAAATAATCACTTTTGACATTTGCTGTCACTGCGCCAAACTTTCACAAACAATATTCTTATCAATAAATACCTACCTTCATTGGGAACCCACCTCATATCTAAGCATTAACAAATCGTTCACTTAGAAATAAGCCGATTAGTTAACACATTTACAAATACGGCAATTTATCTACGAGTACATTGGCTAATGTTAGTTTGAGGAAAGATAAAACATCACACTATCCGTTATTGAATAGATAGGTCGATACCTCCCACGTATGTTGTTGTATCTCCAAAACTAGAATTTTACAGGAGAGCGTTTTAAAGATTCAAATTAGCATAAAAACTGCATTGATTTTCATATCTTTATCAAATTTGGTTTATGTGTATAATTTATAGTATTCTTAACTATGTTGAAAGATAATAAGGAAAATATATATATTTTCTGAGATATGGTTCTTACAACAGTTTACTGCGGAATAATGGCTATCCCAGTAGTCGTATCACATACTTACAACATTATTCTGCGGAATCTAGATTTTTTCAGCTGTTGTATCTCATACTTACAACATTATTCTGCGGAATCTAGATTTCTTCAGTTGTTGTATCTCATACTTACAATATTATACTACGGAATTTAGATTGCGTTCGTTGTCGTATATGATAGTTACAACAATATACACTGAAAATATTAAACATATATTGTGACCATTAGAGCTGTGCACTCCCTAAGGTATGCGCGCGGCGAGACGGGGGGGATGTGTCGGCCGCTCCGATCTATCAGTCTGCCGTCAACGCTCACGGCGGTAGGTAGCTTTTGTACCGGACGGTCTATGTCAGACGCACACGGGATAAATATTCAAAGATGGGTCGTGCGTTATCTCGTGATATGAAATGGAAGATGAAGTTGAAACAGAATCTATGTCAGAATAACTTTCGTTAGAATATATAATTGTTTGTAAATATAAAAAATGTTCAATAAAACAAGTCCTTTGAATTATAAGTTTAGTTCTTATTTATCACCTACATATTTTTAATAAAATATGAGTATATTTAAGTTACATTTTAATCAACTAAGTAAGTATAATATATTACAGATAGATAGCCTCCGACCATCGTCCCGCCACAAGTCTTGCCTTGGAAATGCAAACTGATATCGTAAGATATGTCCGACATGTTTTGATCTCATGTGAACTCATGCAGTTTTTTCTTTGCCTCCCACCTCGCCGCGCATACCTCAGGGAGTGCACAGCACTAATGGTCACACTATAACTCCACCGTATGTGACAATTCCAATATTATATAGATTAAACATTTGAGTGTGTATTACTGAACACGCGATTCTCCCCGCCCCGCACCCCGCGTAAACCGTTGCGAAGGACTATACAACGTTTTAGTCCGTTGTCGTTCGAAAGTTACAACAACTTACGTCTGAAAAAACCTTATAAAATCGTGTTTTTTTGTTTATGCACTTTGAATGCATATATTACTACAAATTAGGTAATTTTTTAGTAAAAACGCTAAATGGCATTTTTGTGGGATACAACAACTTACGTGGGAGGTATCGAGGTAGATAGCCTTTCCCAAAGATTTCCAGAGCGATCCTTACCTAATTGATCGACCGAGGCGAGATCTCTAAGTCAACTTGGGCAAAACGGCGTTGTATGTATGTATGTTTGTTCGTGAATAACTTTCGAAGCGTTTATCCGATCATCGTGAAATTTGGTATATAGGTAGTGATGGTACAATTTTGGTGTGACACAATGAGATGACTCAATGTGCGGGGGTTGTTGAGATATTATGGTTCAAAAGGAGTAAGAGCAACGTGGCACGTCTAATAAAAACCATTTGTGAGTTCATTTCGACCCCGTTTTTATTTTAGTTTAAACCTTGTAGTTTTTAAGTTATTAGCCATAATAAAAACTGAACTTTGGCAAAATACCCAGGGTACACCAGTGACCCCACTGCGTTGAAATTTGGTATGTGTGTGGCTTTAGTGAGACAAATATAAACAAAAGTCTGAAATCTAGAATAACTGCAATTTGTACCCCAAAAAAGGTTAACCGAATTACATAAACTCCCGTTACCTGTAATTTGAATGAAACTGTGGGTCAAGTTAGTGTCTTTTTTTAATAATACTTTCAAACTTTATTACCTGAAATTACCTGAATTTATTACCTTAATACAATAATATTTACAATAAAATACATAAGAAAGATTTGAATCATCTAAAGACTGTTGCAAACGATCTATAGATACGAGTAGCTCAAGTTAGTTGGTTATTTATTTCGGGGCACTATTTTGATAGTAAGAGATTACGAATAATACTTTGTTTTGTTTCTATAGGGAACCACTAGTTATTTTTGATTTATGTTTATTTGCAAGTATTACTGATTCGATTTCGCAGACTCAGGTCCACGTGCGGGCTCGTATTTCCATTAGATGACGTAATGTAGACAGTGTCGACGCGCATGCGCCACAACGTGCTGGCGCTCTGCACTGGAGCCCGGACCTACCTCAACCTCGTGTTATTTTTATAGGCTCCATTTATTGTTATCGATAATTGCTCTATATTTTATAATATATATAATCTCTAAATATATATAAAAATGAATCCCTATTTCCCTTGGTCACGCCATCACGCGTGAACGGCGGGACCGATTTCGCTAATTATTTTTAGTTGTATTTCTTATTGTCAGGAGAAGGTTCTTATGAAAGAAAAAATTAGGAAAATTGCGCAAAAAAAAGAAACATTTAATAATACTTAACCACCATATAAAATTATTTATAATCTAACCTTAGCGCTTTTATAATGTAACCTTATGACGTTTGACATAGAATTGACAGAATGCGCGCTGCAAATATCGTCAAAGAGGATGTAAAAAAAATGAATATCGTTTGAAACAGATGCTTCGGTAGGAGTTATCCCGAGATATTGTCTATCTATATATATATAAATGAATTGCTTTTCGTTAGTCTCGCTAAAACTCGAGATCGGGTGGAGCGATTTGGCTTATTTTGGTATTGAATTATTTGTGGAAGTCATTCATTTTCTCATACATAATGATGGCTGGGGACAACAATTGACAATTATACCAGGGTGACGTATATTGCCAGCTTTCGTTATATGCATGTCAAGGCGGTACAAAGTTCGGTGGGTCCACTAGTAATTATTATTTGTTAGAGACTGGCGGGATCTGGCTCTTGACCGTTATAAGTGAAAGGAAGACGGGGAGGCCTTGGCCCAGCAGTGGGACAGTACGGGCTAGTGAAAAAAATCTATTCCTTAAACTAATACGAAAAAATATAATTTGTATGTAAGTTTGTGTGTAATAACTAATATTAAACATATATAGCAAACACATATATATGTATTTATAGCGTATTTATCTTGTAATTTATCTAGATTACATAATTGTATAATGCACACCATAAAACAATACAAATAACCAAGAACAACGTAAATCATTATTCGCATACAATTGGCGGTCTTTTCGCTAAATAGCGATCTCTACCAGATAACCTTTGGTTGGAGTGGACTGTGTGGACATAACCGGGAATGTAATGGTGTACTACATATACATACTAATACTTAGGATAAAAAAGAATTACATAAATAAATGAATCTAAATTATAACTACTCATAACAATCCCGACTCCCGACGTTTGTATGTAATGGGTATCCTGTAGAACTTTTTAAATTTTCGCGAACTATACTCATGTTTTTAAGACAAAACGGGTCTTTTCGCGCACAGATTTATATCAAAATTATAATTTTGACCAACCTCGACGTTTCGGCCAAGTTACATCAGCCGTGGTCATGCACGAGAGACTGTCGTGACCACGGGGTACTTACATAAAAATATGGGTATCCTGTAATCCTGTAGCCGTTTTACGGTCGCTGTTGCGGTCGTAAGATACGTACAGTAGGTGTGAAAGGGACAGCCCGACCGAACGACAGACGGGCGACAGCAACTGGCTTACATAATAAGGTTAAGGAACTACTGAACCGATTATGAATTTTTTTTTACTGATAGAAACCTACATTATCCATGAGTGCTTCTATCTATACTAATATTATAAATTCGAAAGTATGTCTGTCTGTTTGTTACGTTTTCACGACTAAACGGCTAGACCGAATTCGATGAAGTTTGGTATATAGATAAATTATGACTGGGATGTTTATATTGACAAAACACGCATGCATAGCCGCGGGCGGGTCAGCTAGTATTTTATTTTGATAACAGTCCGAGCAAAGCCACCGCTAGTCTATACTAATATTATGAAGAGGAAAGATTTGTTTGTTTGTATTGAATATGCTCCGAAACCACTGGGACCAATTAAAAAAATTCTTTCACTGTTGGGAAGCTACACTATCCCCGGGTGACACAGTCTTAAACCCCAATATCTCAACAACCCCCCCCCCCCCCCCCCCCCCACATTTTTAGCTCATTTAGTCAGACCAAAATTATGCTATCACTACCAACCTACATACCAAATTTCACGATGATCGGAAAACACTTCGAAAGTTATCAAACAAACATACATACATACATACAACGCCGATTTGCCCAAGTTTATTTGGAGATCTCACTTCGCTCGATCAATAAGGGTAGACTTTAGAGTTTTTTTTTTTTTATACAACTTATATGGCAAACGAGCATGCAGTCCATCAGATGTTAAGTGGCTACTGCAGCCCATGGATATCCACATAGAATTCAAAACAAGCTATTATGTTGTCTTGATCTCTATGTGGATACGTTGCCATACTATATGACTTAGCTGTTATACCTATGTGCCAGTAATTACAGGAACATACCATTACCATCTAACCGGAACACAGCAACACAAGTACTGCTATTTGGCGGCAGATAAAGGTAAGGTGGTGGTGCCCACTTCTTCGAGCCCGTTCACAGGGTTTTTTAAAGTAAGCATAAACTACCCCAGATAAAATATACAATAGTACAAAGGTTGTCGGGTAGACATCGCTACTCAGCGATAAGACTGCAAATTGTATAATTAACTTAGATTTACGTTGTTCTGTTTCTAATTGCTATATGTATTTTAAGGTTTATTAATACAACAAAGTATTTTATTCTATCCCATTTAGTTTCTAATCTATCAAGGTTACGTCTGACCTAACCTCGTTTAATTAAGATTTAGATACAACTCTAATTACTGTATTCATATTTGTAATGGGATTTACGTTTCTAAACACATGCTGTTTAGAAACGTGAATCCCATTAGGAAGTTTTATAAAAGTACCTATCACCAATTTAAAATACCGTCAAATAGGCCATTTTTACCATATTTTTATGAGAAAATACCTATATTGCGTATTTGTTTTACTAGTAGGGTTTAATATTCAGTTTTAATGTAATTAAGCAGTCTTTCCCTTTAGTTCTATTCATAATTTGTGTTCCTCAGCCTCACAGTTACGGCACTACCACGAAAAATAACAATCAGGTAAAGAGACACAGTATTGGCAACTTTACCAATTACTATTTTCTCCTTGGATCCAGCTAGAACTAAGGAAACCCGGTAAAGATAGTATTCGTTGATGTGTTGCCAACATGGTCTGGTAGTTAAATTACCGTTATTTTTGAAACAATCTTCAAGATTTTTACAACTGTCTATGTTACCAGCTTGAAAAAAGTTTTAGGATACCAGTTATTCATTAGAAAGCAACTAAAATAGTACTAAAAATTCTACCCTATTACCATTTTGTTTAATATGAGTTTATATATCATGCAAGGAAGACTAAGGTAAAGTTGATTCTGTTGGGAAAGATGACCCATTTGACCGGTACGTATTGAAAGTTAAGATTAATAGAGTTCCTTGTGAAAGGGCTTGCCGGGGAATGTACTACCAACAATCTACCTCTCCTATTTCTGACGCCAAGTAGTCATCTTTCTAGTGGGAGGCACTCCTACGCTGCGCTTTGCAGTGCGTGGTCTCCATTCAAGAACCTTTCTGCCCCAACGGCCGTCAGTTTTTGAGCTATGTATCCTGCCTACTGCCACTTTAGCTTGCTAATCTTTTGTGCGTATATTTTTTTCTTATTCCAAAGATACATTTTATGCCCTTCGCCCTGAGACAATAAGTGACAAGTCTCAAGAGCTTGTAATTTTGCCGGTACCTTCAATATGTTTAATCATTACGCATTGTGTTTAAACAAATAAATATTATGACATTCCCTTGTCAATACATCTATGAAAATCTGATGTATGTTCACAAAAATAATAATATGATTAAGAAAAATAGCGATAATCATAATTTTAATACTAGATAAAGTAGTTACAAGAATAAAGATAACCTCGCTGTTGCCACTTGTAGACTCCATACAGTTAGTAAATCGTTTAAAGGGCAAGGTGTTCACTTTTATAACAAACTCTCAAGTGATGTACAAAATTTGACAGTTAACAAATTTAAAAACGCAATTAAACAAAATCTTTAAAAAAACGCCCACATACTATAAAACTCGTTCAAAATTTTACAATTTAGACGTAATTTATTTCCTGTATTGTTATGTATTAAATAAGGATCATTAAAACGAAGGAACAGGCAGTAAAATTGACGTTTCAAAGTGATACTTGTGATTTTAATGAAAAGATTTTGACTTTGACAACTTAAACACGTCAATCCAAGCACTACTCTTGGCGGCAGAAAAAGTCACGTTCCTCTTACAATGTAACAAAACAAACACTATCCTTTCCTACAATGTACATATGTAACTGGACCGTTTATCTACATCGTTGTATTAATGTAAGTACTGGTTCCGGAACTCGTGGCCTACAGATTTGCTTCACGAGTGATTCTCTATAAATTCACGTTTGCCCGCACTGTACGAAACTCACATTGGTCGGCCCACACTTCCAGAGAATATCACATAGCTGTTATGGATTAGTATTAGGTAATAGCGTATAGAAGTGACATTGCATTTTAACATTTTAAAATTTTCAGTCATCATCATCATATCGGCCATAGGATGTCCACTGCTGAACAAAGGCCTTCCCCATAGATTTACCGAGCGACCGATCTTGTGCACCCAACGGCTCCCAACAACAACCTCCTCATTCCTGAATGAATGAAAATTCTTTATTATACCTTACAAGCTAGACTATACAAAAATAACAAGAAAACAAATAAATGTAAGCATAATAGGCGGTGCCCAGTCTTGGTCACTGACTGAATCTCAAAAGTCCAGGCTCGGGGTTTGCCAAAGGGCGATGGAGCGCAGCATTTTGGGTATCAAGAGAATAGACAGGATTCGGAACACCTCGCTGCGCTCAAGGACCGGCATCGCTGACGTCGGTATCAAGGCTGCCAAGTTAAAGTGGGTTTGGGCGGGTCATGTCTCCCGCATGCAACCAAATAGGTGGGCTAAGGTAGTAACTGGATGGATCCCTGTGGATGGAAAGCGACACCGTGGAAGGCCTAAGAAGCGATGGCGCGATGATTTGGGCGCTTTTTATAGTGACTGGCGGGATTTAGTACAAGATCGAGAAAAGTGGAGAGATGAGGGGGAGGCCTTTGCCTAGCAGTGGGACAGCATAGGCTAGATAAAAAAATGGGCGGTTTTATCGCTTAACAAAGCGACCTTTGGATGGAGAGGATCATTGCTTAACGGAATATTGGCTGAGGTGTAAAATGAATAAACTTAATAATAGAAAAAGAAAAATTACTTAACCTTATATAGTTATATACATACATATTAGATACATACATAATTGTAAATAAATAAATATCATATATAAAATAAATAAATATGTACTTACATACATATACATATATACTTAATATTAGACATCAGATGAATCACGACTCTTCATGGTGATAAAAGTTTTTGAGTCTAGCTTTAAATACGGAAGGTGAGGGAGATTTCCTAACGGAGATCGGCCGGCTGATTGAATCTCGTAGAGAAACTTCAAGCATAGTCCTCTCTATAGCACCTTCTTATGAGAGTGCCACTGGGTCCACAGCACACTTTGCATATGTCAGATGTGACCAGCCCAATCCCACTTCAAACTTAACTGCTTCCGAAGCGTAGGTGTCTTCTAGATCTTCGTGCTTCATCTTAGACTACATCATCATATTGTTGTCTAAATAAACTTGATATCAACGTCACAAAATGTTACTCAATAATATTTACACGTAAAACTAACATAACTAAATTTATTTATACACTTAAAGGGCAACATCTTATGAACGTAAGCGAGGTACGAGATTTAGACGTCATATACGATTTTAAACTAACTTATGAAAGTCATATTGATACTATTGCGAAAAAAGCGAACAAGTGCATGGGATTTATTTTAAGATCAAGCTCTCAATTTAAAAGCATCAAGCTCATTAAAATCCTTTACTGCTCATATGTGCGTAGTATACTCGAATATTGCTCACAAATTTGGAATCCGCTTTACGATGTTTATATTAATAGGCTGGAATCTATACAACGTAGATTTATGAAACACTTACAATTTAAATGCAAAAAATTTGACCGTGATTATGAATCAAGATGCAGGAGACATCATATACTACCACTTTATATAAGACGCAACATATCTGACGTATCTCTATTCATTAAATTAATTCAAAATAAAATTGACTCTCTACATCTCCTTTCTCAGATAAATCTGAGAGTACCTACAAGGTCTGTCAGGCATCAGACTTACTTGCACATTCCCTCTTGTTCAACGAACTATATGCAGAACTCGTTTTTTATTAGATCAGCAAATTTCATAAACAAACTGGATGACTCACCCGAAATTGACTTATTTAATTCATCTCCAAATACATTTAAAAACATAATCTCAAAGAACTGGTTTGATGTGACTTCTTAACTGTCCGTTACTCACTTTTGTCTTGTCTAAATTACATGTAATATCTTTTCTTTAACATTCAAGCTAGCAAATAGACTCAATATGCGAAAACGTCTAAATGGTGATTAGCTATAAGTATAAACTAATTATTAAGTATTTTATCACTGTATGTTTTCCGAAGAAAATAAAATCATCGCTTACCATCAGGTGAGATTGTGCTCAAACAAAGACCTATACATATAAAAAAAATACTATAGTTCCCAATTTGGATTCACAAGCGCAACTTGGTAAGTCGGATTATAGAATTGGCCGGCACCCAAAATGCTACGTTCTACTATATTGCATACCGGGTTCAATGACTAAATAATTAATAATATTATATGAATCGTAAAAAAATTAACAACGGTTTATTAAGGTGTCAGTTATAGAAAGAATTTTATCGAATATTTTGCGTTTGGCAATAAATAAAATATACCTACAGAAATACGAAATAAGGAAGTTACAACTTGCTAACTAACTAGCTGATGCACAAAAAGCCTTAGTGCAGAAAAACTGGCCACTGGCAGACCATAACCTGATTGTTTACCACCTAAAACATTTGGTTTCTCTAAGGCATTGATTCTCAAACTGGTCCAGGTGGACCCCCAAGGGTCCACGGGAGACTCGACGGAGGTCTACGTTGGCTTGACAAAAAAATGAGGGTTCACAATTCGTCCACGAAAACTTATCTGGTTTCGATAGTGAAGAACTAAGATGTTGGCTTGACTTCACCTATGAATATAGGTAGATAATATTTTAAGATGCACAGCTCAGTTTGTATATACTACAAAAAAATATACTGTTTTATTTTTATTTTTACCACTCCGAACGGGGAGTTTTATAAATAAAATAAGTGATAATTGATTGGTTTCTTGTATTGTGAATAGATGTCAAAAAAGTAAAGTTGGATGGAATCACTTTACTTTTTTGACATCCACTCAATAGCAGAGTCAATTAATTAATTAACCAATTATTCCCCACTATTTTTCGAAAACTGTTAATTCGTGGTTGGCACTCAGCCGCAACGCAAAATTCCATAGTTAAATCTAATCTTATTTTTTTTGTCGACAGAGAATTATGGTTTTGTCGACTCGGAATTAGTGTAGAAATGTAGCTGCAGGCATCCACCGGAACCAGAAAAATTTTGAAAGTGGTTCGTGAGAAAAAAAAGTTTGGGAACCTCTGCTCTAAGGGCTCATAGGGCACCTTACTTCATAGGATCATTTCTATAGTAAGCTCTTCTCAAGTCTACACATCGCGCAGATGACGCGCGCTATGTGCTACAAACGCGATTCTTAGCTGACCTATGATTTTTTGGGAATCTACGGTGCCGAAAACGCACGTTATAGTAAAGCGCGCGCCGTCTGCATACGCCCTAAACAGGAGTTTCCGTTCCACAGGAAAGTCAGTGCTATTGAATGACACAGTTGTACACGTCCACAGACTTGCAAACAGTTAGTTAGGTAGTGTTTACCGGGAGCATATGAGTCACAGCCCACGTTGTGATGCCGTATTTTTTGTACGCGTACAACGTGCGAACGCGGAGCTACGAACGAACTGCTACGAGTGGAGATGTCTTTTGCTACTTTCGTGATTTTTTTTTATAATGTTCAGGAAATATTATTAGTCCCTAATTTGAAGTTTTGGTTAATCTCGTCGTTATGTATGTACGTTTAGATATAACGTGCGAACTGGGTCATTGATGATCTACAAGTAGGGACTTAATGTTTTGTCGTTTGCAATGCCATGACAGGCAGTTTCAAAAAAGAGATACAATGAATGAATGAAATACACTTTATTGCACACCAAACAAAATACAGTATTATTGGAAATAAACAATAAATAGGGGTACAATGGGCGGTCTTATCGCTAAAAGCGATCTCTTCTAGATAACCTTTGGATGGACAGGATAAACAAAATCAAAAGACGGCGGTGTAACAGTACAGACATAAACAGAACCCACAAAATAAAATATACCTATTGATATACCTACTATATATTATAATAAATAAACATAGACTTAAGTACATACAAATAATATATAAATAAACTGCACTGCATAAAAAGGATAAATAACATAAACACTAACTAGCGGTTACGAGACAACGAAAGGAAATAGTTGTATACATTGACTCTGAAAATAGGAAGAAATTGGGCCGACCTTATAGACAATAGTAAGGTGTTCCACAGTCGCACAGCTTGTACTGTGAAGGAGTCACCATAAAATTGTGAACTATGGAAGTGAGTTCGAACCTGTAGATCTTCGAACTCCCGTCTACAATTACAATTCTGTCCGTTTACAATTCTGAGTTACTTTTCCAAGGGTCATCATCAACAGCATATCATCTATCGGACGTCCACTGTTAAATATAGGCTCGTCTATAGATTGAGTGACCCATCTTGTGCGGCCTGCAACAAATAACCAGAAACCTTTTTAGGTCGCCTTCATAGGATCAGCATCATCATAGCAGCATTATGACGTCCACTGTTAAATCATTATCATCATTTTCAGCACGTGTCGACCCACTGCAGGGCATAGACCTCTCTTTGTTTCTGCCATTCGTCCCGATCCTTTGCCAGGCTGAACCACGTACGACCCACGGTCTTCTGGATGCTGTCGACCCATCTCGCTTGTGGACGTCCCCTATTTCGATGCCAAGTTCTCGGCTCCACTCTGTTAGGGCCTTAGTCCACCTGCCCAACTCAACTTGAGTCCCAATATTCGCTTGCTGATGTCTTGTACTTTAGTCTGTTTGCGAATTTAGGTATTGGGAACTTGATCTAAGAGTGTGATAAACATATGGAATTATTTATTTTGCTGGAAGTAGGTGGCTGGGAGCTATTAGGCCGCACAGGATCGGTCGTTCTAAAAATCTTCCAAGGATCATGTGTGTTTATTAATACTAGTGGTTCGCCCCGAACTGAGATCTCGTGAGTCTCCCATAAAAACAAAAAAAACTATTTGTACCTAATCTTTGACTATCTAAATAGTGCTACGGATACATAACCAACTAACTTGAACTACAGTTTCATTCAAATTACAGGTAACGGGCTTGAGTTCATGTTTTTGGTTACTCTTTTTTTTTGGTAGAAATTGTAGTTATTCGGTATTTCAGCCTTTTCCTATATTTGTGTCACTAAAGCTACACGCATACTAAATTTAAGTACTGTGAGGTTACTGGTGTACCCTGTGAATTTTGTTAAAGTTCAGTTTTTATTAAGGCTAATAACTTAAAAACTACAAGGTTTAAACTAAACATAAAAACGGGATCAAAATATACTCACAAAGACCTTTTATTAAACTTGCCATTTGACTGGATAGTCTCATTTTGGTTTTATTTTACCTCTCTTGAACACCAATATCTCCCCCCCCCCCCCTCCCTTTTTAGCTCATTTATTCACACCATAATTGTGCCATCACTACCTACCTTCGCATCCATACCGATCCTTCGCATATACCTTGCCTCCTACCCAACAAGGTTCGAAGCAGCCCATGCTGAGACAGGGACCATTTTGTCCCCACGCAACACCACCATTGTCTGTGTTATTGTATTATTGTACACTGTCTGTGGGAGCAAATAAATGTGTTTTCTTTCTTTCTTTCTTTCTTTCTACCTATACACCAAATTTCACGATGATCGGATAAACGCTTCGACAGTTATCCTCGGACAAACAAACATACATACATACAACAACGCCGATTTGCTCAAATAGATTTACAGATCTCGCTTCACTCGACTAACAAATTGCCTTCTCCGACTTTCGTAGTTTGACGTAGGACAGATAGTGCGCCCGAACAATCGCAACGTCAACACGTGCCCCTTCATGCGAGGCTTGCGATACCAAGCACAAGCATGCTATTTAGGGTTGCCATAACTATTTGTGGAAATTTTCCATACTTTTTTCATAAATTTGACCGAAATGCTAACAAAATTTTCTTTATTTTAGTGTATACTATAATCATCATCATCTCAGCCCACATCCATCCACTGCTGGGTAGGTGGCCTCCTCGTTATCACGCCACTCTCCGGTCCTGTGCATCCATTGTCTTCCCGCAACTCGCGCGATGTCGTCTGACCATCTGGCTGATGGTCTGCCAACTGGTCTCCCCCAATAAATATCTGTAGATCAAGCAAACATCTATTTAACGGTGGGAATAGAACCCGCAACCTCCTGCATCTCAGACGGCTATTTTCCCACTGCGCCACGGAGGTCATCGTATGACTTGATATAATTTATCCTGAAAAATAAAATGTTTAAGTTAAAATCTTTTATAATGAAAGTTAATAGTTTTCATGGTCGAAATGACCCCGTTTAGGCTTATAATACTAGTTCTGGAATACCCCGTAGATTATTTTTATTAATGACTTCGTGTTTAAAAATTTCCACCAAGCTGCAAAGTATAAATACGATAACACGTGCTCTACCATGCGACCGAACGGATGAGATACATAAATAAATCAAGTTTTAACTTGTAGTTACGATGGACGGTGCTATGAAATAGAAAACGTGTTTATTATACCCATGTGCATAATATTGCATTAACTGCATTTGGCGACAACAACAAAAGTAAATTATATATTTTTGTTCAATATTTGCTTGAGATCCTAGCTCAATCTAATGAGCTAAATTAATCAATAATTAATAATATATAAATTAACTAGGTAATTATGTACTAGTTAGTTTATTCATTTTATTTTTTGTATTATTTCTCGTGTAATCATTTTGTACAATGATTTTGTTTAGTACTAGCGGCTTCGCACGGGTGGACATTTATTTTTTAAACATTGTTTATGGCAAATTTTTTTACATTATTTAAGTTTTAGTAGGGATCCATAATTGTATCTAGTTATAAATATAACTCATGTTGCTCAAGGATAATGTAACATTAATTGTGAAAGAATTTCTGAAATCGGACCAATAGTTTTTGAGTTTTTTCGTTACAAACACACAAATCTTTCCTCTTTATAATAATAGTATAGATTAAAATCCTATTTATAAGCAAGGTTGAAGTTCAACTTTGACATCTTTGCTAACTAACTAAAACTATTAAAAAACCTCTGACAGACTCTGAATGTCAAAAAAAATAATTTAAAAAATGAGATATTCATTAGTCATTAAAATCATAAGGATCGCT
The DNA here is from genome assembly GCA_918857605.2 of Philereme vetulata. Classification (NCBI taxonomy): domain Eukaryota; kingdom Metazoa; phylum Arthropoda; class Insecta; order Lepidoptera; family Geometridae; genus Philereme; species Philereme vetulata. The sequence continues at coordinate 7,743,967 of OU975423.1, forward strand.
TCGAAACGTCAATATAATATATAGCACCTAACTACCTACCAAATTAAACTTATCAGATTGAAAATTTGCCAATGTCAGCACGTGTTGTAGCACGCAAGGCATGCGCAATCAGGGCGCGGGAAACTCGTAATTGATGTTGCCAATCGCAATAAGGAAAAGTTTCCCGAACTTTAGGCAATACTATTTAAATAATACCTTTATGTTTGCATGATCTATAGCAATTTATTCTGGGTATTTCTCTATATATTAAAGTTTATTTAATAATTAAACGAAATAAACATTTATAAAGTACCTATCATAACAAAGAAACAATATTTAGGAAAAAAAAGTCACAGTTAAAACATTTATTGCGTAGATGATGTTTTACATAGATGATAGATCTTAATCTAGGTCTAGGCTTTGAACTAGGTTTTCTGGTTTAAACGTGAACCCTGCAAGGGCACTGAAATATTTCGCTAGATGCAGAACTGTGTTTTTAGGTAGGTAGGTCATAATGTTTTTTAAGCCCAAATAAGATTAAAAATTACAGCAAAATAATAAAGTTTTACAACATACCAACATACCTCAGTGCCTTAAGACGAAAGTCTTTAATCAGTGTGTGTTACCAGTGATGACATATGGAACCGAGACGTGGTCCTTCACTATTGGCCTTATGAATAAGCTCACAGTCGCTCAACGAGCTATGGAGAGGGCTATGTTCGGGGTTTCTCTACGGGGTCGAATCAGAAATGAGGAGATACGTAGGAGAACTCAAGTCACCAACATAGCCCGACGGATTAGTACGTTGAAGTGGCAATGGGCAGGCCATATAGCGCGCAGAACAGATGGCCGATGGCGCCGGAAAGTTCTCGAATGAAGGCCACGGACCGGCAAGCGCAGCATAGGACGTCCACCTACATGATGGGCAGACGACTTGGTAAGAACCGCAGGTCGGCGTTGGATGCAGGCCGCTTCCAACCGCAGTTCCTGGAGATCAATGAGGGAGGCCTTTGTCCAGCAGTGGACGTCCTACGGCTGATATGATGAATAAAGTTTCACACTTTTTACTTAAATACTTAATAAAATATAATGAACTACCTGTATACCTACTTAAATTTAAATCCGTATTAGAATTTTTCTTCAAAAAACTATTGCAGCGAGTAAAAACAATACTTACTTAAAAATGTTTTTAGTTTAATTAAATAAATAAATATTTCTGGACATTTCACACAGCGCTATCTAGCCCCAAACTAAGCAGAGCTTGTACTATGGGAACCAGATAACTGATAGAATACTTCTATACATTTTTAATTACAAATGTCTACAACGCCGACGTTAGATAGAGGTCGCTTGGCCTCTTACCTTCGACAACAGGGTTGGCCATTAGCTCCTACGAAATTACATTTAGGGAAAATAATTTTAGTGATGTGGCAACATCACTTTCCGTTTCATTCCGCGACGCGAAACGACGAAGCCCGCCTACAAACTCGGTCGGCGGTTAGCTCTTGTATTCCATTTTCAAACAAACCATTCTTCGTTGGGTATTCGAGTCGTTCGGACGTATTATTTCGAGCTTCGAATTATTTCGATTTATAAAATAGCACCCGATTGGAAATCGTTGGAAAACTTTTGCGCAACTTATGTTTGGTGGCGTAGTCGTGTATTTAAACGAAATCATGTGTGAGAAGAGGCAAAGGAAAGTTTTAAAGAAAGGTTCGTACTATTTATTATTATTTTCATTCTGTTATTCTTTTGTTTTTAGTTATAAAATACCCACGAATTAAATCGCTTTATGTAAATTTGGCACTTAAAATCACTATCACTACATAGTATAAAACAAAGTCGCTACCCGCTGTCTGTCCCTATGTATGCTTAGATTTTTAAAACTGCGCAACGGATTTTAATGCGAATTTTTTTAATAGATAGAGTGATCCAAGAGGAAGGTTTATATGTATAATAAATGCATATTATAGTAGAGAAACACTGATAATTTTAGAGGTTTCTAATGTGATGTCGTAAATAAATACATTTTTTGCAAACTCAATTCATTTCATTGCAAACTCTGGCTGAACCCTAAAAGATAGATCAAAATAATGTACTACAGTATTGTACACCTTAAAAAGGTCTGCAAAAAAAATCGGGATGGTATATATCTATCTCTTAGGGATAACACAAAATAACCATATACTTAGTATAAAATGAAGTCGCTTCCGCTGTCTGTTCGCTTAGATATTTTAAACTACTCCACGGATGTTAATGCAGTTTCCAGCAATAGCTAGAGTGATTCAAGAGTAAGGTTCATTATGTTTAATACATACATAGTAACTGCGAAAGTAACTGTTTGTTTGTTACCTTTTCATAACTAAACGGCTGAACGGATCGTAATGAAATTTGGTAAGGAGATAGATTATATCCTGGGGAAGAACATAGGCTACTTTTGACCCGAGTGTGCAAAAGGAGGGTAACGTTTTAATTGAAATATCACGCATGCGAAGCCGCGGGCGGCTCAGCTAGTAATTTATAATTTGAAAACAATATCTGTGATAACTTATTATGAATGAGAGATGAAGGATCAGTATTAGATATAGTTTTTAGTGCATATTTTAACACTACAACGCGATGCCTAAAAAATACCTAATAGTATGTCTATACCTAATGGTATGTCGACGACCTCCGTGGTGCAGTGGGCGAATAGCCGGCTGAGACACAGAAGGTAGTGTGTTCGATTCCCGCCGCGGAACAAATGTTTGCATGATCTACAGATATTTGTTTCGTGTCTGGTTTTTTCTCTATATATTATATATTATAAGTACGTATTTACAAAAAAAAAAATGTATACAAGTATTCTATCAGTTATCTGGTTCCCATAGTACAAGCTCTGCTTAGTTTTGGGCTAGATAGCGCTGTGTGAAATGTCCAGCAATATTTATTTATTTTTATCATGTTTAGTACAAATAATGGTATTCAGGAAGGTACATAATGAGTTGCCTAAGCGGAGTCCTAACTTGCAGTGAAAATAAATGAGGCGAAACCTAAATACTATATTATGTGCTATTATTGTTCACTAGATAAAATGAGCTGCAGAAATAGATCTTACAGTGAAAATGCTTTGCAGTGGTTTAGCTAATTGCATACCAGCGCGTATGCAACGATCAGACCGGTGCATTCTATTTTCACCTCTAAGTTATGACTGCAATCATGAAGCCTGAGTGTACACACGGCTACACATCAAGGTATAAATTTCCAGTATAAGCTGACCTCTCATTCTATGAAAACCCTACACAATGCGAGGTCAGCTTCTACTGGAAATGTATACCTTGATGTGTAGCCGTGTGTACACTCAGGCTTCATGATTGCAGTCATAACTTAGCTTGATGTGTAGTCGTGTGTATGTGTTTGTGTGGATTTGACAAAACAGACCTACCCCAAGAAATGTTACGTTCACTTACATTTCATCATGCTTAACCAATTTTTTAACCATCTTCAAAAAAGGAGGAGGTTCTCAATTCGACTGTATTGTTTTTTTTTGTTACCTCAGAATTCGACTGGGTGAACCGAATTTGGTGATTCTTTTTTTATTTGAAAGCTGGTGCTTCCCGTATGGTCTCATTTCCATTTGGTCCAGTTCTCACAATGGTATCCATGATAAAACCATATAAGTCTTACATTTGTTTAATTTGTATATTAGTTTTTTTTAAAGGACATTTAGATTGATCCCATGGAAATTTCATCAAAATTGGTAGAGTAGTTTGGTTTTTACTGTTATCTGAAGTCAGTTATATTTTTGTTAAAAAGTTACCTGTTTATATTATTTATGATATGATTACAGATATACCACTGTTAAACGATTATTTACAGTGAGCTGTGTAACCAAAAAAATACCATTATGTGGGTATGCAAAGTACACACCTATTAACCAACTTTGACCAATAAGATACCAGCTCCATACAAACACAATGATACATGAAATTAACATAAAAAATTCTATATATGAATTTAAAAAAATACTTCATGAATACACTCGAGGATAGCTAACAAATAATTGAAACATTACCTATACATAAAATATATATAATTATTGTTGTTTATTTATCTTATATAAGTGTTTTTGAAAATCAAGTAAGTGGTTAAGTAGGTTTTTTTATGTTATTTGTGGGGAAACAGGCTTACGGCCCATCTGATGGTAAGCGGTCACCGTCGCCTATTGACACCGGCAACACCCGGGGTATTGTCAATGCGTTCCCTACACTGTAGAAACCTCTTTACATTTCTCTTGAAGCGTTCCATGTCGTCGCCTAATGGGAAAAACCTGAGATGGTAGCTCATTCCACATCTTGCAAGTATGGGGTAGAAAAGATCGCGTGAAGCGTGTGGTGCGCGATACCCAATTGTCGATTATATGTGGATGAGCTTTATTACGTTGTCGAGAAGTGCGGTGGTAAAATCTCGACGACCGACGGGATGAGATCAAATAGCTCCTCAGAACATTCCCCATTATACAGGCGGTAGAATACACTGAGCGATCCGATGTCACGGTTGACTCAGCGGTTCCAGCCTGTCGGCGAGTTTGGGATCACCGATGATTCTAATGGCTCTTCTCTGAAGGGAGTCAAAACGAAGCAATTGATACTTTGGAGCTCCGTGCCAAAGATGGGACAGATATTCTACGTGCGGCCGAACTTGCGCTTTGTACAGCAATAGCCGTTGTGCCATAAAATACTGTTTGGCACGGTTAAGGACTCCAAGTTTAGGTACCTATTTAAATAATGTTGTGCGGCTCGAGTGTCTCTAAGCACCGAGACAAAGGTTTTACGATGCTTATGTATTAATTAATAGTTGTATGTTATTTTGTCAAATAACTAAAAAAAAATGTAATGTTTTGTAGACTTTTTTCATGTACATAAAAGCATTACTATACTTACTCTGAACAAAATTGCCTTATTTGTAACACATACAAATAGCGTAGTACATTTTACATAGAAAACTTTCGTGATTGATTTCAATCATTATTATCAATACGGGATTTATCACGTACCGTCTTATCGTTGTTTCGACCGACAATGTTTCGGTTCAATTTCAAGGTTCCAGGTGTTAAAATTTTCTATAGTTACATTATAGTGTCACCTTTTGCTAAATCTATATCATAAAAGAAAGTCGTGTTAGTTACACTATTTATAACTCAAGAACGGCTGAACCGATTTGGCTGAAAATTGGTGGGGAGATAGCTTAGAACCAGGAGACGGACATAGGATACTTTTATCGCGTTCGACCGCGTTCCCGTGTGACGTGACATAAAAGGCCGGGGACAACAATTGACAGTACTACCAGGGTGACGTACCTATATTGACAGCCCGCGTTAAATGCATGTCAAGGCGGTACGAAGTTCGGCGGGTCAACTAGTCTATACTAATATTATAAAGAGGAAAGATTTGTATTTTTGTGTGTATGTTTGTAATGAATAAACTCGAAAACTACTGTGCCGATTTTAAAAATTCTTTCGCCATTGGAAAGCAGCATTCACCCTAAGTGACAAAGGCTATATTTATTGCTAGAAAAAATTAGGGATCCTTACTAAAACTTAAGTAACGTAACCCAAGATGTAAAAAAGTGCCCTAAAACGTCTTTCGTAGCATTCGCTGTGGAAACTATTGATGATAGAACAAAGAACATATCAATATCTACAAAAATAATATTATAAAGAGGTAAGATTTGTTTGTTTGTTTGTTTGAATTGAAACTACTGGACCGATTTAAAAATTCTTTCACCGTTGGGTAGTAACCTATGTCACCCGGGGATAGTGTAGCTTACACTATCCCCGGGTGACATAGGTTACTTTTTACCCAACTGCGCAGAAGGAGGGTAATATTTTTATTGAAAAACTACGCGTGCAAAGCTGCGGATTGGTCAGCTAGTAATAAATAAAATAAAACTTAAAATAAACTAGCAATAACGGTGACTTTCAATTTTATATAATCACACAGACAGCGGTATAATTTATAAAATCCTTGAGTCGTATATTCTCTGTCTTGTCTAATGTATTTTCTAATATTTTCTCCGATTTCTAAATCTTTCTCGCTTCACGTTTTCACGTCAAATTGAATTGTTAACAACGCAAGCTCAGTCACACATAAATCATGATACAGAATGGAGAAGGGAACTGTTGTCTTTACATCATCGTCCAAGTTCGTCCAACGGTTTGTCCAACGTAGGTGGGTGATTCGTGCCCGTAAAACCGAGGTTAAGAAGAGAAATAGAGTTGGCGCTTGAATGATATCTACTTACTACCCGCAATAAGATTGTAAGCCTAATTGTTAGGGATAGAGATTTGATAGATCGAATCAAGGTTTCGGGAGAATAACAGCGCCGAGCTACCGATCTGTAGCGAGGCGTAGTGCTGAGCTAAAACTGTGTAATGCTGCAGTAGCTTCAACATACATATCTATTTACCTCTTATTTAATTTTCCTTGTTCATATTGTATAGTATTTTCGTCTATATCTACCCATGTTTTTTTTGAAGTAAAACTTCTTTACGCACGCTTGACTTGGGGAGTAAGCTGGTGAATGCGTTACGAAAAGTGCGAACGGAAGTTGAGACGGAGATATAAGTTAGTGAAGATAGAAAGAGAGAAAGATAGAGTTACGTTTCGTATATTACTGTAGGAGCAAGAAGGAGAGGTGCGCGCGCACATTTTCTATCTCTCTTCCTCTCATAGCCAGTGGATGAAATATATATTATATCTCAGTCAGTAGTTCGTTTGATTATTATTCGTAATTTCATTTTGTTCTTGAACAATTATTGTGATCATCATCATCATATCAGCCACAGGACGTCCACTGCTGGACAAAGGCCTCCCTCATTGATCTCCAGGTACTGCGGTTGGAAGCGGCCTGCATCCAACGCAAATTATTGTAGTGTGTGTTTGTCATAGTAGCAAATAAATGTCTGTGTCTATAAGAGTTTTTGAGAGATTATGCCCTAATTATAAGTTTCGGCAAACGTTTGAGTGAGTTGGAAGTTGGATCGTTTCAAGCCCGCATACGAGTTCAACGACCCAGCAATGACTACACGACTCACTTTGTTCATACAGAACACCGTTATTAAAACTTCCTACGTAAATTGAAGCTTATTAATATTGCGATAAGGAGGTAAATAGCAAAACAGGACATCAAGGTTGTCTGTTCGCTCCGTGGTTATAACAATGTTAGTTATAACCTCGATAATCCTGTGAATATTAAAATATAGGTAAATTAAAAGGAGAATGACTTATTACGAATAATTTATAAGGAAAATATTGTCAGTGGTCAGTACTATTAGATAATTTGTTGTATTTTATTCATTGTTTACGTTATGACGACAACGTGTCAATAGATTTAAAATTAAAAGGACATTTATTACTTGCCAACATAAAAAACAAAATAACAATTAATCAGCCAAAATTGTGTCAATTGACTGGGACTTTAAAAACTGCCGAATTCAGAAATTTTTCTATTTGACTGTCTATAGTATTATCAATCGTAATGAAACCGGCCAAGTGCAAGTAGGACTCGTGCACTAAGGGTTCCGTACCATTATCTATAAAAACGGCATAAAAATCACGTTTGTAGTGTAGGAGCCTCCTTTAAATATTTATTTATTTTAATTTAACTACTTATTTTTAAAGTGAATATATAACTAAATATTCTGTGAATATTTCAAGCGTCTAGCTGTTGCCGTTATCAATATCGAGCTAAAACGAGCAAAAAAAATCACGTTTCTTGTATGGGAGCCCCCCATAAATATTTGTTTTATTCTGTTTTAGTATTTGTTGTTATAGCGGCAACCAAAATACATCATCTTTGAAAATTTCAACTAACTACCACGGTTCATGAGATACAGCCTGGTGACAGACGGACAGACAGACAGACAGACTCAGTAATAGGGTGCCGTTTCACCCTTTGAGTACGAAACCCTAATAAAAAACAGTTTGTGTTGATATGATCATTAAATCAGTTTCCTCACCTGATGGTAAGTGACGGCGCCGGCGCAGGCGTGATCAATATCTTCATAATAATTTAAATATCATTATGTTCTAATCAAGTAAAATTATTTGATTGTTTACTGAATATACTGATTAATTGTGCAATTAATGAAGAATATAAAGTGGCAGGATAATAAGCAACGTACCCAACAATAACTATCAAAATGAAAGAGAAACCAATCAACTATCAATACCTTAAATTTGTCTTGAACAGTGAAATCAGCATATAACCTACGATACGGAATATTTATAAACAAAGCGGTTAGAGTCAGCGTCAATACATTACATAATGAGGGATGCACCGCGCAGGTCCGCCCAGACGAAAAATGTGCGTCAGTTGCCCAGCTCTCTACGAAGACGAGCTCGCGCTTTCCGCCCTAGACCTTAAAAAAAGGTTTGTTGACTATGTATTGTCAAAACAAAACGATCTTTGAATGTTTCCCCATTTTTCGGGTGCTTTTGTTTCGTTTCCCCTCGGTTCGTATTCAGTGGTTCTGTGGTCAGGTGTCACGGGTCAATGCCGATTCTGCATTTGTTCTGCAAGATGGAGCCTGTATGATTTATATAGAATCTACTGTATTTTGTGATGGGTTTATGTAAGACGTACAATAATTTAATACATCTGCAGATATGTTTGTGATTTAAAAGATGCTTGTAGATATTACAGTCATGCCTTTAAATAGAACACAATACTTCAACAGTAATAAATAAGGTTTATACTTAAACGAAAATAAACTGACACCAAAAAATAAAAACATATATTAACTACCAATTTAAGTAACAATAATCTAGTTATTTTAAATAACAAATAACACTTTCCCTTTATCTATCGATGAGCATCAGAATCTACAATTACCATGGTACAACATTACCATCATAAGAACAATTATTTGCATATCATGTAAACGTCTCAGTCAGCTACTCGCAGCAGCTATAACCCTCTGAAACTCATCAATTAAAAACTCCCCAACATACCTCAGTATTTTATAGTACCTCTTTTACTCTGCAAGCTACCAGGCTCTGGAATGCCCTACCTGTCTCAATTCGTCACGCTAAATCTCTCCCTATCTTTAAAAACATGGTAACACAATATTATCTGTTATCCATCGCTCACTGGGTCACTTATTAATTTATACATTTTTATCATCATTTATGTATGTAGGTATGACAATATATATTTTATGTATCATAATTTATGTAATTTTATGATTATATTATACATATATTAAAATATGCATTTTACTACAGTCAAAACCGTTTATGGCGTATTAAAATATGCATTTTACTATATATATATTTTTATAAACTGTATATAATATATACTTGTTCAATAATATCTCATTTATGCCGCCGGCGCCGTCTTTATTTGTTCACACAGATCCTGTCCTACCAAAGATTGCCTGGAAGTGATCGCTTTTAGCGATAACTGCTTCATGTTTATATTTAATGGTGTGCAAGGAATTATCTAATTTAATTTATATATTCAGTCAAAAATATATTATAAAAAAAAATTGCTGAACATTTCACACAGCGCTATCTAGCCCCAAACTAAGCAGAGGTACTATGGAAACCAGGTATCTGATAGAATACTTATATACATTTTTTTTGTACATACATACTTATAATATATATAGAAACAACCAGACCCGGAACAAATATCTGTAGATCATGCAAACATTTGTTCCAAGGCGGGAATCGCACCCAGCACCTCTTGCGTCTCAGCTGGCTATCCGCCCACTGCACCACGGAGGTCGTCATATATACTCAAAATACGACAAAACATCTTTTGGTTAGGTACAAAAAGCTATTATTCGCCCACACCTACTAGTTGCTAGATATTCTGTGTTGAACATACTCATGTTGTACATTTTATAGGTATAAATAAATGAATGTGCCACTGGGCTTATTCCACTCATGCCCAGTGGCAGATTTATCAGTAAGCTGACAGTGACCCTAGAGCGGCAAATTAAGGGACGTCTTTTTTAAAGATTCTGTAAAGCGGTTTTCTGATGTTCTACAGAAAGAAGTCTACAAGCAATCTTCCGATGAATTTTCCCTCTGACCTGTCGTTTTACATTCAAACAACGGTACCACATGGCAAAACACCTAGTTCACGGCCAACCAGTAGCATACCTACTTAACCCCGCTTTATCATACACTAGCTGACCAATCCGCAGCTTCGCACGCGTAGTTTCTCAATAAAAACATCACCCTCCTTCTGGCGCAGTTGGGAAAAAGTAGCCTATGTCACCCGGGGATAGTGTATCTTCCCAACAGTGAAATATTTTTATAAATCGGTCCAGTAGTTTCGGAGCCTATTCAATACAAACAAACAAATCTTTCCTCTTTATAATATTAGTATAGATAATTGAGCTTTAATTAGCTCATACCCAAAAACTATTTGTTGTAACATTTCAACAAAATATCCAGCAAAATTACGATCTTGTATTTTGGGCCCTAATAATTTGAAAAATGTATAAGTAGATTTATTGACAACACTGTAACATTCCTGTTTTCATTCTGTATTGTGTTGGATCTGTCATTGTTGCTCTTGACACTGTATATTTTTATATATTATCTTTTAATTTTTAATGCGGCATTATACATGCAACCCTATTTTATATAACATATACAGTGTAAACTCCATGTAACGTCACTCGTTTTAACGACAAACTCTCTAAAGCGTCGAAATCACTCGGCTTTGGTTGGTTTAGCTTGTCTTGCATACAATGGTACAATCTGTATAGCATTACACCCACTCTCAATAACGACAACAATTTGCAATAAAAAGTTCTTTTTAAGTTGCCAAATTCGTAAAAACTGCGCAGCTGTGTATATCCTTTTCTCGTTTTATTATTCAAGACCATAATAAACTCGACTGTCGGCATCATACACACCAAACTTTCTAAGAAATCCGTTCTTTTGTTTACAAAATGGGATTGCTTGCACGTGTAGCTGCAGACTGTTGTTAGTAGAAGTGGTGGATTTTATCTATACGTTGTCATATTCTTAGTAGCTCACAAACTTTCAAATTGTAAACATGGCTAGTAAGAGAAAATCACTGTGTATTGACGAAAAAGTTCTCTCCAGTTAACGACAACTCTCTATAACGTCAAAATATGCTCAGTCCCTTGAGTGTCGTTATATAGAGTTTACACTGTATCTATATAATTGTAAATTTTTCTCTTATTTTTACTACTTTTGAACAGTTATATCCGCTTGTCAACATAGTTTCAGTGCATGTTGTGTTCACCTATAATTGGTTGTGCATGTAGCTATAAGATACAGATATAAGAACTCTAGCATTATACCATGTAATAACTGTTGGTGGACCTAATAAAACAATCTAAAATCTAAGTTGTTGGATTGAAGGGTGACAAACATTTAACAGCCATTATTTGAGACAGATATGTGCAAATCCACCACTGCTCATTGCAAGCGCGAAGCATACCCCAAACTCTAGCTCAATGCCTTCATGTGTAGGTAAGAAACAGAGAAAAATTAAAAAAAATGCAATCAAATAACTCTGCTGGAGGAACATCTCATCTGAAATCCAGCCCAGACTGGACTTTCTAAGCGGATACATTTGGATTAGCATTATATACAACAAATGGTGACTAAGAGTTATTCCTAATCGATTTATTGTAAATCTATTGAAAATACTAATTAACAACACCTGCGATACCCATTGTATCATTTGATAATTATTTTAAAATGTTCTATTCATAACATAACTCCACGCGGAAGACATCTTTTTGAAAACAATTGAATGGATTGTACCTACAATTATGGTGGTATGGTAGGTATGTCCTTGTATGGAAATATGTTTTTTATATAACATTGACAAAAATAAGTGCATTATAATTAAAACAATGTCCATGATAATGGATACTAAACTAAGAAAATAAACAGAAGATCCATCCGCATTCTGTTTTACTAAAAAAAGTGTTTTGGCAAAACTAAGAGGAATTGTCTTTTTAAATATAAATCAATATCAATATTGCTAGACATTTTACACAGCGCTATCTAGCCCTAAACTAAGCAGAGCTTGTGCTATGGGGACCAGATAACTGATAGAATACTTATATACGTTTTTTTTGTAAATACATACTTAAAATATATAGAAAAACAACGAGACCCGGAACAAATATCTGTAGATCATGCAAACATTTGTTCCGCGGCGGGAATCGAACTCGCCTGTGTCTCAACCAAGGGCGGATCCAGGGGGAGGGTCATGGGGGTCATGACTCCCCCTCCCCCCCTGGGCTGGGTCCAGGACCTAGGTGGACCACTAGTTAAAATTATTAAACATAATGTTTTATATATTTTTTTGTCACAATATAGATTTTATGTAAGTATATTCAATATTTAATTAATTTAATATAATATTTTGATTTGAAAAATTGATTTTGTTATTTAAATATAGGTATTTTTAAGTACAGTATGTAAGTACATGAATAAAATACCTACTTTTTACTTATATCTATGATTATAAAAATTAAATTATAACTTCTTGTGACTTGACCACGACTTTGTGACCCCCCCCCCCCCCCCCCCCCCCCCCGGCACCAAAGCTGGATCCGCCCTTGGTCTCAACCGGCTGTTCGCCCACTGCGCCACGGAGGTTATCAATTAAAGCATCATAAAATAACATCAAATATAAAAGATCCCTAGCTCACAGATCCGTTTATTTGCAGACGCTCTAATGACTTACGATGCGAGAAAAATTTCCCATACATTTTCATTACATACATTTTTACAATATTTCTTCTTGTAAGCGACAAAATCTAGTCGACGCGCCCGCGCCTAACTTGTTATTATTACATACCTTATAATTAAATCTATTATCGTGTTCAATACCTTCGGACTGAAAAAACACATAATTGATCGAGCGAAGTGAGATCTCTAAGTCAACTTGGGCAAATCGGCTTTATATGTATGTATGTTTGTCCGAGGATAACTTTCGAAGCGTTGATCCGATCATCGTGAAATTTAATACATAGGTAGGTAGTGATGGCACAATTTTGGTGTGACTAAATGAGCTAAAAATGTTGGGAGGTTGTTGAGATTGCTGGGGGGTTCAAGAAGGGTAAAAAAATTTAAAATGAGGCTAACTGATCAAATAAGACGTCCAATGAAAGGTATTTATTAGTATATTTAAAATCTGTTTTTATTTTTCGTCAATTCATTATAGTTTTTGAGTTATTAGGCATAATAAAAACTAAACTTTGACAAAGTTCGCAGGGTACACCAGTGACCCCACAGTGCTGTAATTTAGTATGTGTGTAGCTTAAGTGATACAAATATAGGCAAAAGTCTTAAATCTAGAATCACTGTAATTTGTACCGCAAAAAAAGTAACCACAAACATGAACTCTCGTTACCTGTAATTTGAATGAAGTTGTAGGTCAAGTAATTTGGTTTGTTTCGTGACACTATTTTGATAGTCAAAGATTACAAATAATATTTTTTTTTTGTTTTAATCGGAGACTCGCAAGATCTCAGTTCGGGGCGAACCACTAGTAAAATATATTACGAGAAATGAATGAGTTCAAGTGTGGTCCACTGCAACATGCAAAACGTCTGGCACGTTAGTCACGTGGACGCAACACGGGCGTAAGCTTTTACCGGCAGGTTTTTGAACCCACTGTTCGCACTTCTTCAGTTCAGTACGTTAAGATTGAATAGTACTCGTACCTACATTAAATTAAACAGCTTGTATTATATGTATCTAGTATCTGAACTGAGATCTCGCGAGTCTCCGATTAAAACAAAAAAAATATTATTTGTAATCTTCGACTATCAAAATAGTGCCACAAAAAAAATTAGCCCAATAACTTGACCCATATTTTCATTCAAATTACAGGCAACGGGAGTTCATGTTATTTGGTTATGCTTTTAGGGTACACATTGCAGTTATTCTGGTTTTCAGACTTTTGCCTACATTTGTGTCAATTAAGCTACACGCATACCAAATTATAGCACTGTGGGGTCACTGGTGTACCCTGTGAATTTTGTCAAATTTTAGTTTTTATTATGGCTAACAACTCAAAAACTATAAATAATTTACGAAAAATAAAAACTGAGTCTAAATGTACTAATAATACCTTTCATTTGACGTCCCATTTGACCTAATAGCCTCATTTTCATTTTTTTTACCCCTCTTAAACCCCAATATCTCAAGCCCCCCAATAGTTTTAGCTCATTTAGTCACACCAGAATTGTGCCATCACTACCTACTACCTATGTATTAAATGTCACGATAATCGGATCAACGCTTTAAAAGTTATCCTCGGACAAACAAACATAAATACATACAACGCCGATTTACCCAAGTTGATAACAGCGTTCCTTATTTTTGCACTAAACGTAGTATTATGTTAGTTTTCGACGCGCGCGTTGTCTTCCATTTTAAGTTTTTACTTAGCTTTCTAACGGTAAAACTTCTCTAGAAATGGCACGTCACGTTGACTGGAAATGTGGCTATCATTATTAGGGTTCCGTACCTCAAAAGGAAAACAGGAACCCTTATAGGATCACTTCATTTAACATCAGGTGGGCCATACGCTTATTCCATCTCTAGGTAGTAAAGTACATAATTATGTCATTGTTTAGTTATGTAAAGCTAAAGGTAGCATTCGGTTCTTAGCGACCACGACGCGCGACTGCAACCATTGAACGACGCGATCACCGACGATCACCCTAGCCTTCCGATGTCAGCGACCACGACTGCGACATCGCCACTCTTCCCGCTGTTTTTATAGGTGACGGTTCTGTTCTACTGCTGTACACACGGCTTCACATCAAGCTATACATTTCCAGATTAAGCTGAACTCGCATCGTGTAGGCTTTTCGTAGAATGAGAGGCCAGCTTATACTGAAAATATATAGCTTGATGTGTAGCCGTGTGTACAATATTTCGGATAATTTATCCGCAGCTAGGAAAAAACGTATTCTGCAGCTATTTGAGGATGAAGAAGATGATATTATGATTATGTTATTGTCTGTATAATAATATTGTCCTTCACAATGTTGTCTTTATAAGATGCGAGCCTTACATCATAATATAAAGGTGGGTTTATTTACTAATTCTATCAACTTCTCATCCTCGTTCGGTGAAAACGCCGCCATTTCGATGTGTTTCTCGCCTGCGTCGCGTGACTGCACTGCCTCCGATGCGACCGACGCGGTCGCCACGCCGCTCTCTAGCCAAGCCCACCGGTCGCGCGACGCGGTCGCCGGGTTTGTTTAGAGTTCCATATAAATCCCGCGCGACCCGGACGAGGTCGTGGGTCACGGTCGCGAGTCGCGGTCGCTAAGAACGGAATGCTACCTTTACAGTTTACAGTTTCTAGTACATGCGTGCCACGTAACATCTCACGTGGCAGTGTCGGTTGTTTTTGTCTTGACTCTTGACTTTTTGACGCACGTTGCTTAACGTGACTCTAATTTTATTAACGATCAAAATAAAGCACTATTAATGTTTACGATATTTGTTTTGGATATAAGAGTTATATTGGAATATTTTTTGTTGATTATAGTCAAGTGCTTGACCACTGTCTCACTTGATAGTAAGAAATTAATTGGGTGTGTAGTACGTGCAGACAATTTTTATACTATAAAGTTGTCTCTTATAATAATTATCCTTGTTACACAATACAATATAAAAAGTAGACTAGACAGGACTAGACATAGCAAGATTTATAAAAGATTTTAGTGCACTTTTCATCCACTGTTACCTGTTACTAAGTTATGTTTTTTTTTATCTAGCCTACATTTTTCCACTGCTGGGCAAATGCCTCCCCCAACTCCTTCCACCTATCGCGATCCCTGGCAGATTCCCACCATTCCTTTTAGAATCCGCTGATGTCGTCGCGCCAACGCTTTCGCGGCCGACCCCGACGTCGCTGTCCATCCTCCGGTACCCAAGGTGTTATGATGTTGGTCCATTTCTCAGGAAGCATTCGACTTGCGTGCCCGGCCCAATCCCACTTGAGTTTCGCGGTTTTGTCTCCTACATCGGCAATGCCAGTTAAAGAATGAAGCGTGGTATTCCTCACCCGATCGGTTCTCCGGAATCCTAGGACGCTGTGTTCCATTGCCTTTAGGCAAATTTTGAGCTTGGACTTCTGCAGCTCGGTCAATGACCATGTTTGTGCACCGTAGGTTAGAACCGGCAGGATACACATGTCGATGAGTTTGCGCTTCAGACTCAGAGGAAGGTCTTCATGTGCGCCTTCATGGACCAGTAGCTCTTCCAGGCATTTTCAATGCGGCGATCGATCCTTGTCATGCCTGTTTTCGAAGCTTGCTAACTGGCCCAAGTAAATGTACTCATCGACATATACATAGTATTTCCTGCCCATCTATCTCGACCCTACGTTTCGTGGCAAGTTATGTTAATACAATAAAATCCTTTAACATTCCAAAAACCTGTTTCTTGTAGAACAATTGTCAAGGTGCCCGGTGATATTGTTTCTACATACTTTTAGATATAATGGTGTGTTTACCTCACATATACCCTGAAGAAAAAATAGCAGATGCCAATGTCAAAAACACTAGTTACATTTAATAGACTAGAGAAACTTAGGCCATCGTAAAGTCCTTCCTTACTTAATCGAGTTTTGATGTAGCGCAATGTGGACGAGATCTCCAAAACAATTTAATTCATAATCATTTATTCGCAATAATGTACTCGTAGGTACAATAGTTCAATATACAGTCTGTCACCGCATTCACGACATTAATTTCAAACACATATGCAGAATTGTATTAACTGATTTTAGAGATTGGTTTAATACTGGTAGCTTGAATATTTATCCCGTAATCGATACATTTTCAATAAACAATTTTTAATGTAAATCGGCGGCGCCTATGCGGCGATGCCGCTTAGTCAGTTTAACAGGTACCTACTTACATGATGAATGAATATGATTTGTTTAGGTAACTATTTTATACAGGCTGATTCGTTGATATTTTAGGACTTGAAATTAAGGTAGATTGAAAATTTTAAAAAATCATGGTAATGAATTTGAGAAAAAAAAAACTATTTTACAACAATACTAGCCAGCAGCCATGCCCGTGATTTAACATAATGTCGTAAATGCAGTGACACGCAGTGTACATTGTTTAAAAGCTCTTTTACATTCTGCCTCGCCAGGGCGTGCAAAATATTCAAAATAATATTATTAATAAGTAAAAAATGACAAATATAACATTAGTAGAAAAGTAACAATAGCAATATGTATTAAAAATGTCATACCAATAAAAAAAAAACTCAGATGAATCAGTCTTTGTATGTATGTATTTATTAACCGTATGCAGTTTACTCTAAAGTCAAAAATACTAAGCCATGTCAACTGTTAGAGACAATCTATATGTCTATACTAATATTATAAAGAGGAAAGATTTGTTTGTTTGTATTGAATAGGCTCCGAAACTACTGGACTGATTTACAACATTCTTTCACAGTTGAGAAGCTACACTATCCCCTGGTGACACAGGCTACTTTTACCCAACTGCGCAGAAGGAGTAGTATCTTAAAAGATCACAACAAATTATATATTAAATTTCTATTACAGGGCTTTGCTGGGCCTTTGAAAACTGGCTTTAAAGTCAGTGTGCGACAGTTCATTGGCACTTGACAATAGTGAGTTCACTAGTCTCTCACTGAATGTAGGTAGATATAGGCACGTCCTATCTGTACGTATATAGTGCCTCAAACTTCTTTGGCATTTACGACTGTCATGTTGACGTGTCAAGCTTAAACTGAATTTTATCACCAATTAATGATCCTCACACACAAGTCGATTGTGTCGTCATCCTGTCACGTTCTGTGCACATATGTACATTACGTATTAGTAGAAACTTGTCACACGTCACCAGTAAACTACTAACAAAATATTGCACACAAGTGCGTCTATTGTTCTTTTGTTTTATGAGTATGAACTGCAGATGTAATTACAAGCTTTTTGAAGTAAAACTTTTTTACGCACACTTGACTTGGGGAGTAAGCTGGTGAATGCGTTACGAAAAGTGTTAACAGAAGTTGAGAGGGAGATACAAGTTAGTGAAGATAGAAAGAGAGAGAGTAACGTTTCGTATATTTTTAAACTTTAATGTGCGAGTGCGAGTTGTGTCTGTCTAGAATGAAAATAGACTGTTCGACCTACAGACATGTGGACAATTTTGTAATTGAACCATTTTATAAATTAATATTTCGAAAAAGAAGTTTTTGTTTAAGTCGTGTCGTTTACAGCACACTCGTTTTTTATTAGCTTGCAATGTATGTACCGGGTTGTACGTTTATCCGGGTGGAATCTTGAAACTTAATTTTAAACCCGTTCCCCTCAATCGATTGAGCTGAAATTTGGAATACATATGTAACTTTGGTGACTATACAATAATATGATACCGCAATAATCTGCTTGCGGTTCCAATTATGATTTTTATAATAGCTTGTTTTGAAAAAGTAATTTTTCAACAAAAAACTTATTTTAAAATGAGATTTATTAATAATAATTTTTATTTAACGTGACGTCAACATACTCAGGTTGATTTCCAGTTCCAGTTTTTCAGTTTATACTTGTTTTTGAAATAATTGGTTTGGCTATGTAGGTTATTGTTTCGTATATAAAAGACTTTAACTACCTTAGTTTAATTCGATCCAGATTTTTGCGTGATATTTTGAAAACGAGTACAATTTTTTGCAAATAATTATCGTAATTGTTACACCTAAGTTTTCAAATTCTAAATAAAGGCCGCTGCACACCGGATGAGTACGCGTAGACGTGCGCATTCCATTGAGTTGTAGTGTGTGGGACGGTAAACTGTGTAACGTGTGTTTGTGCACGTGAACTAACTAATAGGTTATTCCTTAAAATTATCTAATTATTTAAGGCTATGTTTGACGTACTTATCTGAAAAGTGATGTGCCTTTATAAATAGCAAGACAACTGAAAATAAACTGAAGTTAAATAACGAGAATTTTGACACACAAATATTGTTTTCACATTAACTTACAAGATTTTTCCATCTTTCCAGGGTCTCACGTAACCCGACTCCGCGAAGCGAGGCGTCTTCAGCGCATCCAAAGGATGACTCCATCACCAGCAACCAACGACGAGACTCCACCCCAGTACACAATGGTGGGCATAGACAAGGCAGTCCAGAACAAACTGATCCTCGAACTGGCCTGGAAAACTGTTGCACTCATGCAAAAGAACAAACTAATCCAGCAGAAGATCATAGCATTACAGAAAGAGACGTCAGAATTTGTAGCGGCTATCGTGAATAATCCCGAGAACAGGCAGCGGTATTCAGATTACATGCGAGCGCAGGAACTGAACACCAGGATTGAACAGGATATGAGTGTTGAGAATAAGGAGAATTTACCTCTGCAGACAGAACCACTGGTTTAAATCTTGAATGAATGGATGAATGAATTAATGAATGAATGAATGAGTGAGTGTTAACGTTGGGAAGATAAGTTTGAAGGTGAAAATTAAAAGGTTTTTACACTCTTCTTTACCCCATAGAATCCCAACGTAATATATATTTTCGGTCACATTCTAGTGATTAAAGTGTTCTCTAATATTAGTTATTAAATTATTCAGTGTGTCAATAAAGATCTCACTTCTCATTGTTGACAGCACAGTATTAATATAAGGTTTCTAGACACGGTCCTAGCTTTACATTGGACTTGGGTTGCCAATCGTCCTGTTTTCCCCGGACATGTCCTGCTTCTTGGGGCGTCCTGGGCTGTCCTGGATAGTTTTTAAGTAGCGTCCTGGGTTTTTAACATTTGTGTAAAATTCACGCGCCAATACTGTCTCTAATTATTTCTTCACTGGGCCTGCGCCTCGCGTGTTAGGTCGTTGACACTTTTTGAAACAAAGAGGCAACGTGGAAAGCTTTTCGTACCTTTTTTAATAAAAGCTTGATACGATACAATAGTGCGTCCTAGTTTTAAACTGAAATGTCATGGTATTTCTACCTTCAACTCCAGGATTTCGAAATTTGGAGATGGCAACCCTACATTAGACCAACTAAGACCGAGAACTCGAAAAATTGTTTTGTCTCTTTCAAACATGTTGAAAACTGCCTGTTAGTGTGAAGGAACTTTGTAAATATTTCTAGGTTAAGCGATGTTTTTTAGTGACAATCTTACTTGTTTTAGAACTAGACCGTGTCTAGAGGCCATTAAAATCAGTAATTATAAATGAGTTAATCGTTTCCTTGATAAATGTGGTTGTTGAATTCAATTAATGGAAAAGCAGATATTCGTAAAATATATGATATCTATAGACCGCATAATCTATACTTTTATAGTTCATTGATCATAAGAAAACATTTTCATAATTTATTTAGATATTGTATGATAGTTTATGAGGTTTACCAGGTGAATTTGTGAACTCTCAACAAATTTTGAGGAATTGCTCTGTCCGTGGTCTACAGTCAAGTCAATGAAGTTATATCCCATCTTCTCGAATATTGCAGTGTTTGGATGGTGGATTTCATTATAAATATTGAATAGAAATAAACACAAGCGGAGCCATTCCGCAACATTTGTCGGCTGTTTACAAATTCACCCGGTATCGCTATTACTTAAGGCTGGTTTTCAACGAGCCTGTTACCGTTCTAAAATTGGTCAGTAGTTGATCTTCGCTATTCGTCAGCTACTGTCTGAAAAATAGGGGTTAAGTAATAGTTTTAATAAAAATGACTGCTTTTTTAGCCTGATTCATAACGATCATATATGTCGATGAATATGTTATTTTATCTGTCAAAGTGGCATTGAAAAGCATTGTTTTTGATCGCTATCCTAATTCTATGCTTAGGCAAAGTATAGTATGGCTGAAATAACTAGGCTGCTCAGTGCTCATGTGAGCAGATCACAGAACATTTGTCAAGTACAGTCCTACCATCATAAGTCTGTTGATACCGTCGCTAGTGCCGCGTTTGGTTCCATTTTTTTTTCCACCTCAACAGATAAGTTGGTGGCACTATACATAATATATAACTTCATTATGTAACACAACTCTTATTCGACGCAAAACATAGAGGAGACGGGACGCAGGCGTGAGGCTTAAACAATCTGTTTTGTAATGTACGACATTAATTTAAAACACACGTCCGGTAATCGATACCGGTAGCTTAAACATTTATCCAGATACATTTCCAGTATACAACTTTTAACGTAAATCGGTGGCGCATTTGCGACGATGCCGCTTTAACTACATGACGAATGAATATGATTTGTTTACCTATTTGATACAGGCTGTTTCATTGATATTTGAGGCCTTGATATTTAAGTTGTTTTTTTTATTTATACTACATATGTATATGGCAAACGAGCATACAGTCCACCAGATGTTAAGTGGCTACTGCAGCCCATGGATATCCACATAGAATTCAAAACAAGCTATTATGTTGTCTTGATCTCATTGCCATACTATAGGACTTAGCTGTTATGCCTATGTGCCAGTAATTACAGGAACATACCATTACCATCTAACCGGAACAGAGCAGCACAAGTGTAGCTATTTGGCGGCAGATAAAGGTTAGGCGGTGGTGCCCACTTCTTGGAGCCCGTTCACAAAAGCTCTACCACCAGTAAAAGTTGAGTAAAAGTTGATTGAAAATGTAATTTTTTTGATGGGCATGAATTTGTAAAAAAACCATTTTACAACAATACTAGCGCTATCCCTACACGTGTTTTCATTTAATGTCACACATAACAAAACACGTAGTATACATTTAGTATGCAAATACATTGTAGGGGCGTCACGTCTTTGCCTCGTCCTTGTCTTAAGTATCTGCTGTCTGACTTACACCTATCGCTGTACTGGCACTGTGGTCCAATATAACATGAACTCCCGTATGTTGTGATTTGTAGACGCGGTAGGTCAGTTATGTAGGTCTCGTGGCTTCTGATCGTTCAAGTTATTCCGCCAATACTGTACTATTCTGTACATATTTTAATTCAGTGGCCTTAATGACCTTAACCTTAGTTTGCCATCCAGCAATAATTTTGAATAATGTTAAAAATGTTGTGGTTATTGCATGTAAGTGTCTTTATTTTAGAGGGTAATAATCATGGTTGTAACCAGAGGCTGTTTGCGTGTAAGCTGTTTTTGTACTGTTCATTTAAATGTAGAATTTCTTGTCTAAACTTTAATTTTTTTGAAATTTAACTGTATTTAATTTAACTGACTTTATTTTTTTAATGTTATGCAATGTATTTCAACGCAATAGTTAAAAAAATAAAACAGAAACCTTGTGCGTAAAGTTGCGAGAAAATTAAATAAAGTTGCAAATTTTCATGAGTCCTCTTTCCTGTGCACTATTTTCCAGTAGACATCTTTATCTACAACACACAAAGGTTATTTGGAAGATAATGCTTTTTAGCATTAAATTCGCCTTTGTACAAATTGTATAAGTGCAATAAAGTAGTTTCAATCAATCAATCATAAGAGATCAAAAAATGAACGGTACAGTAACTTGAAGGAGGTTTTTAAAAATACTCTAAATTATTTAAGTTAGATTTATTAACTTAATTTATAAAATGGTAATAGGTACCTATTTTTCAATAAACGACAACCATCCTGTGAACAGACCTTTTTTACAGTTTCACTGTGAAATGTCTTTAAGAACATGGTGACATTTTGAACTAATCTATTTTTCTATTAGTGTTTATCGTCTAAATTACCGCGCGCCACCATAGCCCGCGGTAATGTAGACGATACACTATTTAGTTTGATCTTGTACCGCGCAGTACCGCGCGTTCATATGAACTTAGCCTTAACATCAGGGTGAATTTGAAAAAGTTGACAAACTTTAGCAACTCCAAATATATAGTATGTTTTTTTTATAATTTATAAGCTAGTGTTTGACCACGATCTCGCCTGATGGCGCGCGATGATGCAGTCTACGTTGGTATACGCTTGCCTAGAAGAATCCTATTCACTCGTGACTTGAAGACCCCTAGGTTGTAGTTATCAGGAAACACAGACTCAGGCAAGGCGTTCCACTTCTTGGCGGTGCTCTTAATAAATGTGGAAGAGTACCGCTTTGTGCGTATGGGAGGCATGTCTACCATGTAGCGGTGGCGCACCGCGAAGAGTCTGGTTGTCCGATGATAGAATGGGGATGGTGGGATCAGGTGGAAGAGTATGTATTCAATATTCCAGTTATTAATCCACCGATCCATACAAACTTCAGTTACTTATGACGCAGCTTTGTATGAGGTGGATTTTTAATGTTATGAAGGCATTGAAATAAACAAATACTATACTTTTAAAGTAATCATGGCTTTGAACAATACTTTCACGTTCTTAAAACCTTTCTGTTCGGTTAAAACTTCAGTTTACCCTTGATTGCAATGCAACTCTACCGAAACATCGGGACACTCAAAAACTCACAAATCATGATAAATATCACAGATATTTTTCTCGAATCTTTATGCAGAAACGTTCTTCTAAATTTGTTGTTTGTTTTTAAAATTAACTTGTATTCGTTTCAACGTCAGTGGCGCCGCTAAATGTTCAAACTTATTTAACTAAAAATAATAGTTAAAGTACTGCACAGATTACCATTTACTGTGTTCATAACTAAGTTTACATAAGTTATATTACAATGTTTGTTGTAATAGGTACCTAATAGGTATCTGAATAACGTCTATTTTTCTGTTAACCGTTATAAAGTGTGGTAGTATAGAAATAGGATCCCTTGCAGATTTGCTCTAAAACTGTGTTTGTACAGCGGCATCCAGTTAGCGACGCTGCTTTTGCTACAGTTGACATCTTGTAAACTTGTGTTTAAGAATGGCTATAAGTATTAAAAGACAGTACAGTTGTAATTGATTATGGCACAATTTGTCGTGTGAGCTATTATTCCGTTATTATAAACTGTGCCCTTCCTTGGCTTAATGTAGTTTAGTCATAAGATGTTTACTGAAAAATAAACTAGTCTTTTCGAAAGTACCTTTGTTGTTTTATCTCTATCTATACTAATATGATAAATGTGAAAGTAACTTGGGACAATACATTTATTAACAACACAAAATATATAGGTACAATTATTTACAACTAGCTGACCAATCCGCAGCTTCGCACGCGTAGTTTTTCAATAAAAACATTGCCCTCCTTCTGCGCAGTTGGGTAAAAAGTAGCCTATGTCACCCGGGGATTGTGTAGCTTTCCAACAGTGAAAGAATTTTTTAAATCGGTCCATTAGTTTCGGAGCCTATTCAATACAAACAAACAAATAAATTTTTCCTCTTTATAATATTAGTATAGACTAGCTGACCAATCCGCAGCTTTGCACGCGTAGTTTTTGTCGCTGAATTGCAATGCTTATGCCTTGACCGATAAACGCCAGTTCTCGGATCACACGTTACTTCGACCCAAAAAGAGTTTTGAAAATTCGATGGGCCCCGGTACCCCGTGGACCCAGGGTCTCGACCCCTAATGGCTCAAACACGTTAGCTCTGTCGAGACTTCCATATTTGCGCCGCTTGAGATCTTCGGCTGAAATTGCCGCCGCACCGGCGCCAACTGCTGTACCAGACAGATGAGACGGCGCAAGGGTATCAACGCACGTGGGGTCCCACACCAAAGGCCTACCCTTCTCCCAAGGTACAAGAGTCATACCGTCAGGCCGCTTACCATCGTCACGTACCCGACCGTTCGGTTCGAGAACCGCTGGAACGTTGACGCTGCAAAAAGCCCAACGGATGATATCATTAAGGCTAAAGTAACTCTGTTTGTTACCTTTTCACAACTAAACGGCTGAACGGAACGTAATGAAATTCGGCAAGGAAATATCGATCCTCGAGGCGGACATCTTTTGTCTCAAAAATAATCTTGAAAGGGGTGAAATAGTGGATGAAAGTTTGAATGGGCAATCCATAATTCTATAAGTCAGGGATCTGAAAATTCATATTTAGGTTTTTGGTAAGAAATAAGGAAATATGTGTTTCAACTTTTTTTGTAAAATCATCTCTAAAAGGGGGAGATAACGTAAGGGGTTAAAATTATGAGGTATTCTTTAGATACACCTATGTACCGATTGTATTTATATAGATAGATTGTGAACGCGATTGGGACATAGGCTACTTTTTACCCGACTGTGCAGGAGGGTAATGTTTTTATTGACAAACCACGCGTGCGAAGCCGTGGGCAGGTCTGCTAGTTCTCTATAAGAGAACCCTGTGAGGGCAACTACAGTTAATTTTTTTTTTATACATTATAGGCTTGCGTTTGACCATGATCTCGCCTGATGGTAAGCGATGATGCAGTCTACGATGGTACACGCTTGCCTAGAAGAAACCTATTCACTGGCGACTTAAGGATACCCAGGTTGTACCTATCAGGAAACACAGACTCTGGCAAGGTGTTTCACTCTTTGGCGGTCCGCATAATAAAGGTCGAAGAGAACCGCTTTGTGCGAATGGGAGGTATTTTTACCATATAGCGGTGGCGCACCGCAGAGCGTCTGGTTGTCCGTTGATAGAATGGAGATGGTGGGATCGGGTGGAAAAGTTCCGCCGCACACTCCCCGAAATGTACTCGAGTAAATGTACTCGTAAATAGCACTATCACAATTATTACTAGACACATTCGACATTATGATGTGACAGTTTGAAAAGTACAAGTATTGCATATTAAATAGGTACCTATTCATATCATGAATTTAAATGTGCGCAAAAATCAATTATTTTGGCGATATGGGACAACATACGCCATCTTTATTAAGTAGACACGGTAGAAGAGCGCAGCGCTTGGAATATATCTCTCATCGCGAGACATAATATATTGAAAAAGTGGAATACACATATTACGATTCGTAAGTGAGATGTAGAATGTTCGTAGACCAAGCGTTGCAGTGCTACGGCACGTCGTAGCAGTACTACGGTACAGCGTAGCACTAAATTAAAGAAAGGTTGGTACTTCGAATCGTTTTCACTTTATTTGTTTGTTTTTTATGCCCTCTAGCTCCATCTATTATCGAGTAGATTTCCTTGGTAAAACTAACTAGAGAACTGATACGCCCCTACGTTTTAACTTAAAAGTTTGGTAAGAGATACATAGATGGCTCTAGAGTAATATTTTTTGAAACTCGAAGGATTATTTTTAATAAAAAGAATTAACTTCGATGAGGTGACGACGTTGCACTTGACGTTGCATTGGCCTACATGACATTGCCTGTTTTTCTGAGACAAACATGTGAAAAGTCTAATGCGTCTGTAATTATAGTATTTAGTATTTATTTATTCCAATACAACATACATTACAGGTTTCATAAAAGTAATCTATAGAAGTATGTACCCTGTAAGGGCGTGGCAAGGTATAAAGATACAGCATAAAGATATTCATTACAAACTGAAACTATCATAGGAAAAAAAATATATTTGGTGCAAATCGTAACTTTGTTACATTAATAAGTATACATATGTCAGTTACCTAATTATTATATTAAGTGGGTATAAGAACATTTCTGTTAGAGGTACCTAAGTATAATGTAGGCTGCCTATCCTTATTAAATTATATTTAAATAAAAATTGTGGGTATTGTAATTATTTAGATTTATTCTAACTTATCTTCAAAAAATTCGTTTTAATTATAAAAGCACTAGTTGACCCGCCAAACTTCGTACCGCCTTGACATGCATATAACGCGGTCTGTCAATATACGTCACCCTGGTAGAATTGTCAATTGTTGTCCCTGGCCATCATTACTATCCCGATTTTATTAAATATATATATTTACAACCATACTTAACCATAGACAAAATTACGTTTAGATGTCATTTGCGTTTTGTTATTCCATGTCAGATGCGTTTTTGTTATACCACGTTTTATAGTGACTTGTATTCTCTTTGACGTTTTATGTCACGTTACACGGGAACGTGGTTGAACAGGATAAAAAGTATCCTATGTCCGTCTATTGGTTCTAAGAACGGGATAAAAAGTATCCTATGTCCATCTCCTGCTTCTAAGCTACATCTTTACGAATTTTCAGCCAAATCGGTTCAGCCGTTCTTGAGTTATAAATAGTGTAACTAACACGACTTTCTTTTATATATAGATAGATAGAGATAGATAGATAATACTTTATTGCACACCACGAATCAAATACATATAAAAAACAACTACGTAAATCTATTGATACAATTGGCGGTCTTATCGCTAATTAGCGATCTCTACCAGACAACCTTTGGATGGAATGGACTGCGTAGACATTACCTGGGGTGTAATGGTGTACCTAACATACTACATGTACATACATACTAATACTAATTATATAAAAATAAAAAAAAAATAAAAAATATAAAACTTACATAAATGAAAGTTACATGAATCTAAATAATAACTACTCATAATAATTTACAGATACATACTTAGGTTCTCGAGTGGAGGCCACGGACCGGCAAGCGCAGCGTAGGACGTCCACCCACAAGATGGGCAGACGACTTGGTAAGAACCGCAGGTCGGCGTTGGATGCAGGCCGCTTCCAACCGCAGTTCCTGGAGATCAATGAGGGAGGCCTTTGTCCAGCAGTGGACGTCCTACGGCTGATATGATGATGATGATGATGATGACATACTTAGACTTATTTAAGAAACAAATAATTAATAATAAATACATATATATTTAGCGACAAATACTCAGATAGTGTTCTCTGAGCATACGTTTAAAAATGGCAAGTGACTTGCCACATCTGATAGCCACCGGCAGCGCGTTCCATAACCGGACAGCCTGCACTGTAAAAGACTTATCAAAGTAGGAGGAGTGAACAGGTGTCCTGAGTTGGAGTGTGTCAGATGAACGCAAGGATCGAGGATTGGATTGATAGAGGAAATGGAAGCGTTCTTTAAGATAGGAAGGTGAGGAAGGGTTGAACAGGATGTTATATGAACCGAATGCCAAAGTTTTGCAAGCGCTCAAGTTTATCTAGTTGCTGTTCAGTGAGATCTAGATAAGAAGCATCAGCATAGTCTAGTATCGGGAGAAGAAGCGAGTGCGCGAGCGAAATTTTAGTGGCAGTCGGAAGGAAGTTACGCAATCTCCTAAGAGAACCCGCTGAGGCAAACATCTTACGACTGACTTCAGATATCTGAGGTCCCCATGACAGTTGCCTGTCTATGAGAACGCCTAAATTTTTCACCGTCTCACTCTGCTTAACGTAGGTGCCATCAAATACAATTTGTGGAAGGCAAGACCAGTCTATCCTCGATATCATCCTAGAACCCCCAACGACGATTACTTGAGTTTTGAGTGGGTTAACTCTTAGACCATGTGCCTTGCTCCAGTCCAGAATACGGTCTAGGTCAAGGTTTATTCTATATATAACTTCAGGCAGCCGCTCTACTGTATCTTGTGTGTAAATTTGAAGATCGTCTGCATAGAGGTGGTAGGATGAAGTTAATTGTTGGGATATTGAGTTTATGAAAATTGCAAATAGAAGAGGTGATAAAACGCCACCCTGAGGGACACCAGCTGATATCGTGCACCACGATGAGTAACTATCATCAATGCGTATACGCTGACGGCGCCCGTTCAGATAACTGTGAAACCACTCAATTACTGTTGGAGATACGTTAAGAGAGCGTAGGGTACCAAGAAGAATTTCGAAGTCAACGTTGTTGAAAGCGTTGCTAAAATATAAAAGTGATAGTACTGTTACTTTTCCATTGTCCATGCCATCTCGTATATCATCAGTTATTTTAACTAATGCTGAAACAGTACTATGACCTGGACGGAAACCGGATTGGAAAGGATTTAGAAGATTATTCCTGGAAAGAAAAGTGCTCAGTTGCTTATGAACAAGACGTTCCAGGACTTTGGATAGGAAAGGAAGAATAGAGATTGGACGGAAATCTGAGAAAGAAGCTGGATTATACTTTTTCGGGAGAGGAGTGACTTGAGCTTCTTTCCAGAAAGTAGGGAAAACACAGTTGGTAATAGAGGAGTTAAGGATGTGACAGATTATTGGGACAATTTGATCGAGGATAGGAACAATCACATTCCGACTTATGCTGTCGTTGCCGATGGCATTAGACGAAATAGATGAAATGCTCTTCTTAACATCACAATCAGTGAATTGATTTAAGTTGAAAGATGAATAGTCAGGAGTTGGAATAGAAGAAAGATGTTGCAATGTTTGTGATTTCGCGTGTATGTCGAAATTAGAAGATGATGTGAAGTGCTGATTTAATGAATCTAAATTAATATGTTGAGGAATTTTATCTTGTTGACGTGACTTTCCAATTCCCAATGACCGGAGGAACTTCCAAACCTTAGCAGGATCAGAGTCCTCGACTGATTTATGAATATAACGGCGCTGCGCTATATATAGGTTTATTAATATGTAACTTTCTAAGTTTCATACTAAATGTTTGATCTTGACATTCATTTTTGATCACAATTGGAAATTTATTGTATATTTTAATTGACATATAATATGGGCCTTTCCTGTATATTTCTAATCTGGGTACTGGAAGCACTAGATATGTCTGTCTTCGTGGAGTTTTGTCATATTCGTACAGTTCTATATGTTTTCTTACAAACACGGCAGTTTCATAAATATAAATACATGGTAAAGTTAAAATATTCCATTGAGTGAAATGTGGGCGGCAACTGATGCGTTGGTGAATGTTCACGATTATTCTTAGGCATTTTTTCTGCATGATGAACAGCTCGTTAACGTCAACGCTGTTACCCCATATCACTACCCCGTATCGCAGCCATGCGTAAGCGTAAGCATAGTAAGCACTTATTGCAGTTTCTATGTCGGTGTTGGGTTTAAGGATCAATATTGAGCAACAAATTGAAAAAGCTTGGATTTAGTTTTTTGTATGTGCCCTTTCCAGTTTAGATGGGTGTCAATATTTATAACCAAAAGAGTATAATCTTAAACTTTTTTTATGTTAAGAATGGTGCTTAGTGAGGTAAAATTTAGCGGTGTTTTTTGATATAGAATGAATTGCATAATTTTAATTTTATTAGTATTTACTTCCAGATAATGACTTTCTAGCCAGCTTTTTACTTTAGAAAAGAAGTATTTGATATCGTTCAGTGAGTTAGTATTTGATGTACATTTTAAAAGAAGAGATACGTCATCGGCAAAAATAATGCAAAGGGAGTCAATTGCTTTTGGTAGGTCGTTGATATAGATAATGAACAAGACGCATCCTAGAACACTTCCCTGAGGAATGGAATAATTCAAGGTTCGTATATCAGACTGCACAGTTTGAATGAAACTTATATCTTGGGATGGAAATTCTAATTGGACAAGTTGTTTTCTGTTTTGTAGGTAGGAACATAGCCATTTCAGAGGTTTTCTTCGAATTCCTATTTGTATTAGCTTGGATAATAGTGTATTGTGTGAAACTTTATCGTAAGCCTTGGTCATATCGAGTAACAAACCCACAGGATAATGTTTATCTCTTATATAATGTTTATTTTATACCACTGGTATCGTGCCGTCTTCTTGGAAAGTGACCCATGTCCACCCAATCCCTAAAAAAGGGGATCGAACCAATCCGTCTAACTATCGGCCTATAGCAATTCCTCCCTGCTCTGTAAAGTGATGGAGCGAGTAATTAATACTCAACTTCTTAGGTATCTTGAGGAATACCAGCTGATCAGTGACCGCCAATACGGCTTTCGTCATTGGCGATCAGCTGGTGATATTCTAGTTTACCTCACTCACCGCTAGGCGGAAGCCGTTGAGAGTAGGGGAGAAGCTCTAGCGGTTAGTTTAGACATCGCGAAGGCGTTCGATCGGGTGTGGCACAAGGCGCTTCTCTCGAATCTTCCCTCATACAGCCTCCCCGGGGGACTTTGCAGTTAAGTCGCCAGTTTCTTATCCGGGCGGAGCATAAGAGCTGTTGTAGAAGGTTCTTGCTCGGACTCAATGCCCATTAACTCTGGTGTACCCCAAAGGTCAGTGCTATCACCCATACTGTTTATTCTTCACATCAATGATATGCTGCATATAAGCGGCCTTCATTGTTATGCGGATGGCCGTACGGGTGATACTTTCTATACTGGCCGCCCTAATGTCTCTCGGTCTGAAGTGGAAGACAACAGACAAAGGCTTGTGTCTGAGGTTGAAGGCTCTTTGGAGCGCGTGTCAGATTGGGGTAACCTTAATCTGGTCACCTTTAACCCAACCAAGACGCAAGTTTGTGCGTTCACCACGAAGAAGTTTCTTTCACAATAGCTCTACAGTTCCATGGCATTCCTCTCCCCGTCTCGGCGAGTTCTGGTTTCTGGGAGTCGAAATTTCTAATGAGGTCCAGTATGGGAGTCACTTAAAAGCAAAAGCTGTGCTAACCTTCAAAAAACTTGGAGTCCTTAACCGTGCCAAACAGTATTTTACGGCACAACAACGGCTATTGCTGTACAAAGCGCAAGTTCAGCCGCACGTGGAATACTGATTGTTGGCAGCGTGCAGTTACGTTGCTGTATGTACTGTACGTAAGCCTCGCTCACGCGGGGATTGAAATTGATTGAACGAGCGCGCGCCTTATTTTCTATTCATATAAATAGTACAATGAGTGATCGAACAAATAGTTGTATAGTAGCTAGTTCGCCCGTTTGAAACTAGGTGGCGCGACTAAATCTATGTGTTAAATCATGAACAATAATCAATAGAATAGGTAGATTAAAAACTCCGAACACATTATGCCCCCTTAGGATAACTCCACGCCCCCCCCAGAGGGGCGTAGACCACCGATTGGGAAGTCCTGCTGTAGGTAATTTGGGTAGGTCTTATCTAAATAATGTGTAGCGGCTCGATTATCTCTAAGAACCGAAACAAACCTCTAAGGTTTTACAGTGTGTGATAATGTTAGTAGGTATGTAACTTTTTGTCCAATAAATAAATACAAATACAATAAAACAACAAAATACTAGTGGTTCGCTCCGAACTGAGATCTCGCGAGTCTCCCAAAACACAAAAAAAATATATTCTTAGGGCGACTCTCGCGACGATGCCTAAACGTATTTAGTGGCTAAATATGATTAAAGGAGTTGTCAAAATCATACAAGTACGTAAAATTTAAACCTGTTTAGTCGCTAAATACGTTTAGGGATCGTTGTGCAAGCCGGCCTTAATTTTTGATTAATAAAATAGTGCCACGAAATGAGCATCCAAATTACTTGACCTACAGTTTCAATCAAATTTCATGTAAAGGGAGTTCATTTTTTATGATAATTACTTAAAAACTACAAGGTTTATACTAAAAATAAAAAAAATCGAAATGGACTCACAAAGACCTTTTATTAGACGTGCCATTTGACTGAATAGTCTCATTTTGATTTTATTTTATCCCTCTTGAACACCAATATCTCAACAACCTCTCAATTAGTCACACCAAAATTGTGCCATCACTAGCTACCTTTATTCCAAATTTCACGATGATCGGATAAACGAAAGTTATCCTCGGACAAGAAACACGCATACATGCATACTCAATTTATGATTACAACACCGATTTTCCCAAGTTCATTTAGAGATCTCGCTTTGCTCGATCAAAAACATTTACAAATACCATACCATTTTAATAGTCATTGATTAAAAATCTACGTAGGTTTGTTGATAATGACTTTAAAGTGTGATTTAACTAAGTCATGTTTTCTATGAAGGCCAACTTTGAACTCGTTTGGAACCAAAAGGTTAAGTATCATTAGCTCCACTTTTTCAAATATTTTACAACCAATTAAAAAAACCTAAAAGCCGGTATGTGGTAATATCGGATCAGTATTATTTAATATTATACCTAATTATTATTAAAGTTTAACCATATTATTCAAATCATTTATAAATTACGAACCAGACGGGATTTTACCCCGCACTGTGAGATCTCTGCTCGTCCAGCGCTTAGAAAAGTTTATAAATTGTCTAAATCATCTTTCTGAAACTGTCCTATGAAGATATTTAATTTAACACTGTTATTGCGTATGTTGGCCGCCATTTTGTTTTTTAACATTTCTCGTCTTTTATGTCTTTTTCGAGGGCATACCGATCAGGCACACTTATTTTAATACCTTTTCATTTGGGTGCTACCATATAATAAAGAGTTACACACATATATACATAAAAATAAATAAATATAAGATAAAAATAGAAATATTTTATTTCAGATTACACAAATCCATACATTGTTAGTTAGTTACTTAGACACTAAATTAGTAGAGGTATCTTCTTCTTCTTAGTCGTAGCACTCTTGGCAGAGTGGTCGTGGTCGTCATGTCAGGGTTGTGGCGCGCTTAACCCTTCCACCCTTCGCCACTCTTCTCGCTCCACTGCTCTTCTATCACATTCGTTCAAAGGAACATCTATGGCAGCCTTTATTTGATCCGTCCATCTCATAGGCGATCTGCCACGCGCTCTTTTGCCGTCAACCTTCCCCTGCACCACCTAGCTTTCAATGGAGAGCTCCCCGAGCCGCGACACGTGCCCAAAGAAGGTGAGGATGCGAGATTGTACCGTGGAAGACAGACGCTGCTTGATGCCGAGTTCTTGAAGTATGAACTGATCGGTACGGAATTCTGTCCATTACCCCAAGAATTCTTCTCCAGCACACACATCTCGAGAGCCTCGAGTACCTCGAGTAGAGGTATACAATAGGAAAATAAAATCGGTGGTGACACACGGGCATACGGACAAGAGATTGATCTTATAAGGGTTCCTTTTTTACCTTTTGAGTTACGGAACCCTAATAAAAATTAAATTAAATTAAAGTATAACACACAAACAAAGTGTTCTTCGCGCTGAGGGAAAAAGCACACTTTTTACAGACAGTCGAGCGATATAAGTACATTATGTTTTCATGACAGAGTTCTACATTTTACCGTTAATTTACAAAGACTAATAATATAGTAATAGTCGCTGTAGTAATTATAATTGCATCATCTCATCAAATATACTTTTCCTAGTATTATAATAATTGCTTCGTATTTACTTCATTACTTTTATACCTCTATCATCATCATCATATCAGCCGTAAACGTTCACTGCTGGACAAATGCCTCCCTCATTGATCTCCAGGAACTGCGGTTGGAAGCGGCCTGCATCCAACGCCGACCTGCGGTTCTTACCAAGTCGTCTGCCCATCTTGTATGTGGACGTCCTACGCTGCGCATGCCGGTCCGTGGCTTCCATTCGAGAACTTTCCGGCCCAATCGGCCATCTGTTCTGCGCGCTATATGGCCTGCCCATTGCCACTTCAACGTACTAATCCGTCGGGCTATGTCGGTGACTTGAGTTCTCCGACGTATCTCCTCATTTCTGATTCGACCCCGTAGAGAAACCCCGAGCATAGCCCTCTCCATAGCTCGTTGAGCGACTCTGAGCTTATTAATAAGGCCAATAGTAAAGGACCACGTCTCGGTTCCATATGTCATCACTGATTGAAGACTTTCGTTTTAAGGCACTGAGGTATGTTGGACGAGAAGACGTTGCGAAGTTTCCCAAACGCTGACCATCTGAGTTGGATTCGACGATTGACCTTTTTCTCGAAGTCGGACCTACCTAATTGGACTGTTTGTCCTAGATATACATACGCGTCGACAACTTCAAGAGCCGAGTTCTCAACCATAAACTTATACCTCTATACTTAGTTAGAAACCTGTTTACTCAACAGTAAAACAGTATATTGTATCTTCTACAATTTTATTAACACTTTGATGTTATGACAATGAAAATAAACAAGAAAAGTTCTAGAAATAGGCTAGTACGTTCCTACTTATTGAATACTAGCTGATAATTGGAGATTCGCACGCGTAGTTTTTGAATAAAACCATTACCCTCCTTCTGCAGAGTTGGATAAAAAGTAGCCTATGTCACCTGGGGATAGTGTAGCTTCCCAACAGTGAAATATTTTTTTAAATCGGTTAAGTAGTTTCGGAGCCTATTCAATGCAAACAAACAAACAAATCTTTCCTCTATATAATATTAGGATACAAGTAAAGACAAGTAACTTTTTAATAAAAATATAACCGACTTCAGATAACAATAAAAACCAAACTACTCTACCAATTTTGATGAAATTTCCATGGGACCAATCTAAAAGGAAAAGGATCTAAATCCTTTCAAATAAAAAACTAATTTTCCAAATCGGTTGATATTTATCGCTGTTCTGAGCTAACAAACATAGCATGAAAATTAAACAAATTTAAGACTTATATAGTTTTCTCATTGATGCCATTGTTAGAACTAGACGAAATGGAGATGGGACCACACGCTTTCAAATAAAAAAAGAATCATCAAAATCGGTAACCCAGTCGAAAGTTCTGAGGTAACAAACATAAAAAAATACAGTCGACTTGAGAACATCCTCCTTATTTTTAAAGTTGGTAAACCTTTTTTTTTAATTAGATACTAATGCTAAATCTACGACCTCCGTGGTGTAGTGGGCGAATAGCCGACTGAGGCACAAGAGGTATCGAGTTCGATTCCCGCCGCGGAATTTCGCGCCGACGATCGTTTGCATGATCTACGAGTACGTATATATGTTCTGGGTCTGGTTGTTTCTCTATATATTATACTAGCTGACCCATCCGCAGATTCGCACGCGTAGTTTTTTAATAAAAACTTTACCCTCCTTTGTGCAGTTGAGTAAAAAGTAGCCTTTGTTATTCAGGGTGAATGTAGCTTTCCAATGGTGAAATAATTTTTGAAATGGGACCCGTAGTTTTTGAGTTTATTCATTACAAACATACACACAAACATACAAATCTTTCCTCTTTACAATATTAGTATAGAAGTATGTATTTACAAAAAAAAAATGTGTGCATTCTACCAGTTATCTGGTGCTCATAGTACAAGCTCTGCTTAGTTTGGGGCTAGATAGCGTTGTGTGAAATGGCAACCATATTTATTTATGATGTTTGTTTGGTAAATTTGGTATATTTTCGAATTCCCCACCGCTACGTCCCCACCGGTGCATAGAGGCCTTGTAACTGGGCAATTACTACAAACATACATGCAGTTAAACGTGGGCAATTTCTTTTCAAATAGTCTAATAATAAATTGCCCTTGTTAAAGCATGTATATTAGTAGTAATTGTCCGATTACAAGGCCTTTACGCACCGGTGGGGACGTAGCGGTGGAGATTTCGAGAACATACCACAAATTCTAATATACTATCTACGTCATCATGAGTAACTGATCTATGAGTCCCCTTGCTTACCTTATAGTATCAGTTGTACTAACTTTATAGTAAGCTAGGAGAATCTACTGAGACAGCATGGTCAGACATCAGGTTCAGTCACAGTCAGTCAGTCACGAATAGTCGCTGTGGTAAAGCGATCGCGCCCCAATAAAATGCCCTCATTAAACCGCCGTGGAATATTAGTTATTCCTTGAAAATTACAAGTAAATTCAAAGAGATTTTTCTTTGCCATTTCAAACATTAAAAGTGAAATAGATTGGGCAATTCGAACCAAACAGTTTGGAGGATTTTGTTTTGAAACTTTTTGGAGCTCTCTGTGCAATACGAGCAACTTTATATTGGATTTAATAAGTCAGAAGATTGAAAAGGTATGTTATCAATCTAATCATAATATATGTTCCGGTGTGAATGGTGGAAATAGAGGTCTTTTGACCAACAATGGGACAACATGACCTTACAGCAATAAAATAAATGAATAAATAAATATTACTGGACATTTCACACAGCACTAGCTAGCCCCAAACTAAGCAGAGCTTGCACTATGGGAACCAGATAACTGATAGAATACTTATACATCATAAATATACATTTTTTGTACTAATATAATAAATGCGAAAGTTTGGATGTTTTTCGATGAAATTTGGTATATACGTAGATTATAACCTGGATCACCTCATAGGCTACCAATTATCCCTTAAATCAGTTACCATGGGATAAAAATGGGATGTCAAAGTTTATATATGTACTTTGTACCCCAGAATAACGCGGGTGAAGCCGCTGGCAACAACTAGTATAATATATAGAGAAACAACCAGACCCGGAGCGAATATCTGTACATCATGCAAACATTTGTTCCGCGGCGAGAATCGAACCCGCTACCTCCTGCGTCTCAGTCGGCTATTCACCTATTACACCACGGAGGTCGTCAATAGTAATATATATAGCTCAATACTACATAACTAATGTACTTATGTATGTAGGTATTGTTTCTGACTTCATTAGCTGTAAAACGAGTTTTACGAATCTTCGAGCTTGACAGTTGAGGACATGGACAATACCTTTTCAACATACATTGAAACAACAGTCATAATTAAGTTTTAAGAATTGGTTTAGCAGTACGACAATGCCATCAAGAAATCAACTATCTATTTTAAAATGTAAGGCATCTATTGGATCTATACATATATTACTTATCACACTTCCCACTAATATGATAAACGCGAAAGTTTGTATGGATGTATCTGTGGAACATTCCGTGACCTGTTAAAAATATCAATAATAAAACCTATATACGTACATAAAAAAGCATCAAAATTAGACCCTAACAATTAAAGACCAATAGTACTCTTACCGACCTCGTCTAAGATTTTTGAAAAAGCGATGCAAATACGTCTAAATTCA
Source organism: Philereme vetulata (assembly GCA_918857605.2). Taxonomy (NCBI): domain Eukaryota; kingdom Metazoa; phylum Arthropoda; class Insecta; order Lepidoptera; family Geometridae; genus Philereme; species Philereme vetulata. The sequence continues at coordinate 7,781,549 of OU975423.1, forward strand.
TAGATACTGTGAAAAATATAATATTTTTGATGATTCGCAAAATGTTTTTTCGAAAAAACCGTTCGACTATTTTGGCTGTATATAAATATGTTCAACTAATCCTAAATTATATTAATGACAAATATTATAGAATTGGAATTCTATTGACTTGACAAAAGTATATGATAAAGTACAATTTAAAATACTTATATACAAATTATATGGAATAGGATTGCACATGAATGGTTCAAGTCAAACCGAGAACAATTTGTAGATATGGACTACTCTGATGAAACAAATGGAAAAATCAGTACAATCAGATCAAAATACAAATAACAAAATTCAATACCCCAAGGAAGCGTCCTCGGATGTATAATTTTTTTAATGTATACTACTTGACCCGCCGAACTTCGTACCGCCCTGACAAGCATATAACGCGAGCTGTCAATATACGTCACCCTGGTAGAATTGTCAATCGTTGTCCCCGGCCAATGGCCATCATTTTACAACCATACTTAACCATAGACAAAATTACGTTTAGCTGTCATTTGCGTTTTGTTATTCCATGTCAGATGCGTTTTTGTTATACCACGTTTTATAGTGACTTGTATTCTCTTTGACGTTTTATGTCACGTCACACGGGAACGCGGTCGAACGGGATAAAAAAGTATCCTATGTCCGTCTTCTGATTCTAAGCTACCTCTCCACCAATTTTCAGCTAAATCGGTTCAGACGTTCTTGAGTTATAAATAGTGCAACTAACACGACTTTCTTATATAGATATATAATAGGTATAGATATATATGACCTACCTAAAGCTATTGACCAACATTGCGTTCTATTTGCTGACGACATCTCACTGTTGACATCTTGTAAAAATGCCATCAACTTGAATACAAATCTTACTGACATACTTCAAAATATAATTAATTGGATGACCGATCGTAATCTTGACTTAAACTATTCTAAAACTAAAATTATGCAATTTAGACCCTATCAAAAAACCCTCCTTGACAATAATTTTACATTTAATAATATTAAATTAGAATGAGTAGATACATTTAAATTATTAGAATCAAATGTAAACTGGAAAAATCATGTTCAAAAATTTATAACAAAACTATCAAGCTATTTGTCACTCACTTAAGGCGGGTTCCTATATACGTCGTTCCTATAACCAGCTACGACTCGTTTCTTCTTGAAAACGTGTCAAAAGTTTGACACTAGTTTGACACTTTTTCAAGGAGATACGAGTCGTAGTCGGTTACCGACGGATATAGGAACCCGCCATTAGATAACTAAGGAAGGCTACAGATTTAAAAACGTCCTTGTCAGCATATTACGCGTATGCCAACGCTTGGATTCGCTACGGTATTATACTTTGAGGAAACAGTGTCGACGCGCAGGAACTGTTCTTAACCCAGAAATGTGTTCGCATCATGCCCAATATAAAGGTAATAGAAAGCTGTAAGCCATACTTTTTTAAACTTAAAATACTGACTTTAACCTCAATATACGTACTTACGAGAAATGTGTAAATTCGTTAGAAAGTACCTGCATTTTTTTTTAAAAAAGTCTGACCTACCACGTTGCTTCCAATGTAGGTACAAGTACAACCTCGAACTACCGACATCAACATTAAAAATGCACAGCTGGGGTCCGAATGTAATAACAGTAAAAACAGTAACAGTAAACGCAAGTTTAGGCACCTACCAACTTAGGTACACCAGTAGCTTACCTCAAACTGAGATCTCGATATACTATCGAGCCATTTTAATAGGTAACATTTGACGTCTGTTGACGTCTGTCAGTACGGTACCGAACTCGTACCGAACTCGTACTCGTATCGGTCATTATTACACTAAATATGTACCCAATCGTAATTGAAATAAGTTAAGCAATTGTGCAGCTCTAACAAAACGAAACAATATCTTCTCATCAAAAAAATCGAAACACCTCTAAAGTTTGGTTTTGAATGAGTTTTTGTGTTTTTCTTTCATATTTAACAAAAAATAATAATGCCAGTTAATTGCGGATATTATAAGGTATAGTTTAACAAAAATTAATGTTCCAAATTAATATTAAATTTCGTTAACTATCGTGTTTTGTTCAACAGGTATGTTTTTACACTTAAAGAAGAACTTCTAAAATGTTAGAAACAAAGACGGAAAACCAAAAAACTATATAAAAAAGTTTATTCAGTATCTTGTATTTCCTCCCCGGGCTATAATGACTGCTTCCATGCGGTTCCTCATGGAATGGATGAGAGACACAATCTTGTGTTTTGGGATATTATCCCACTCTTCTTGTATAGCTGTTTTAAGCTGACCAAGCGTCTCCGGAGCAGGATGTCTCGCTCTGACTCGTCTCTTCAACTCATCCCATAGGTGTTCTATGGGATTCATATCCGGGCTTCTTGCTGGCCAGCTCATAACCGTAATACCGACTTCACTCAAATATTCATTTGGAATGCCTGCGGTCTGAGCCCTGGCATTGTCCTGCATAAAAATGAACTCTTCGCCAATAAAATGTGCGTAGGGTACCACATGAGGCTCCAAACACTCTTCGATGTAACGTCACCCATTTAATGACGGTACGCGAGGTCCAGATACAAAAGCAAGTTCGGTTTTTCCATCGGCGCTTATGCCTCCCCAGACCGTCCATGAACCGCCACCGTACTCGTCACTGACTCTTTCTTCAATGCAGCACTGTGCAAAACGCTCTCCCTCTCTTCGATATACCTTCGTTCTTCCGTCGTTACCATACAGCATGATCTTACTCCGTACCTTGGCCAAGTCGAATAAGCTAACGCATGTAATGGGACCGACAGTATATAACAGACTACCCTGTACTGTAACTGAGGCAACCAGTTGCAATACATTTAAACTCAAACTGAAGCGCTGCGCTGGCTCCTGAGTAACACCTTCTACAGTTATGAGGAGTTTATTGACATGACAAATTAATAGATACTATAATTTTATTGGACTATTGGATATTGACTGTTTTTTTATTGACTATCTTATTGATTATGTTGTATAACTATTTATATTGTATTATTAATATTTGATTTGACTTGTGTAATTCTTTATTAATATCCAAATTTGTTTGTTATTTATTATTATTTTAAATAACCTTTATTCTTTTATATTTTGGTTATAATCAATATTGTACGAAATGTGTGAAGTGTGTACCGAATTAATTATGACGTGTAATATTCTTACCAAATAAATGATTATGATTATGATTACTCTCGTCAGAAAAGAGAACTTTGCTCCATTGAAGGTGTGACCAATTAAAATGCTCACGTGCAAAGTTAAGGCGCGCTCTTCGGTGGTCTACCGTCAATTTTGGGCCATTAGCTGGTTTATGAGGTTTCAGGCCACGCCTCGCCAATCTTCTTTTAATGGTAGAATCGCTCACAGTCAATCCTCAAACCTCACGGATCCGCTGCTGCAGTTGAATAGAGTTAAAGTGACGATTTCTTAGAGAAACTGACACAATATACCGGTCATCTTGCTCAGACGTGACTCGATATCTACCAGATCCTGGACGGCAAGTAAACATACCAGTCTCCCGATAACCCTGATACACTCTATTGACAGCAGAGAGGCTAAGATGTAATCGTGCAGCCACAACACGCTGACTATGCCCTGAATCCAGCAACGCCACGATTTGGGCGGCTTTCGTGGGCGAGGTATCCATATTTGTTAGTAAAACATCTCTTTGGTAGGAGGTCACAGAACTTAGTTTACAATCACGCTCAGCTCAGCTCAGCTCAGCTAAGAGCTCAGTTAAAAAAAACTATATTTTATGCAAAAAATGTGATTAAACGCAGTAATTCCAACGGAATACATATTGAAAGCAATCTCTACATTCATTTACTGTATGAAATTTCGAAAATTTAAATTTAAATTTGGAATTTTGCTTCACCATTTTGTAGACTAAACTGCCAGCTATTTATTGGCGTATTAGTTGTTTTGATATTCATCCTTTTTTTTTAAATGCCACCATAACGTGCCGGCGAACACTGAGCGCAGCTTCAATTCGGCCACGTCAAAAACTTCGGCCTGAATATCGCTATCCTTGTTTAATGACGAAGTTTAGCCACGCAGAGCGACAGTGATAGCAATAGAACGATTCTAAATTTGAATAGATTTTGACCGTGTTCCGTAATACCAAAAATGATGACTGAAAAATTGTTGTATTTTTCTCATTGTGTTGTTATTCTGTAACTAGACGTAGATGTTGTTGTTTTTAATACGAAACAATTAGGTTGAAAACAGGTCTTTTATGACGTAAAAACATGCAGAATGCGATACACTTCTATTTCATTTTAGGTAAGTATTTTGATCTAATATATGGTTGGGAACCTATATAAATACTATTCAAATTAAAATAATACCTTATTAAAGTAGAAATATGCTCCAATTAGAAATGATCTTGGTAGTACGTGTTGTATGGGCGATTGTCCCTCCGGTGCCCCCTTAATGGTACTTGCAGTACTGTTTCGATTTTTTTGATGTGAAATTTTTTGATTTTTTTGAAAAGTGTATTATTTTATACCCGCCGCTACAAGGTTACGTTGTTGAATTTTGATAAACTGTCAAATGTTACCTATTAAAATGGTCTGAGTGTAGGTACATACTAAATAGTACGTGCTTCAAAAAGCCCAAAAAATGATGGTTTAAACGCGTTCTACAAAATGTATGATTTTTTTCCTGAAAAAGGTAGCGATACCGTTGCTAATCAATACTGTGGCCATACTTACGTTGACCACCTCCGTGCCACAGTGGGCATATAGCCGGCTGAGACGCAGGAGGTAGCGGGTTCGATTCCCGCCGCGAAACAAATGTTTGCATGATCTACAGATATTTGTTCCGGGTTTGGTTGTTTTCTCATATTATATGTATGTATTTACAAAAAAAGTGTGTAAGTATTCTATCAGTTATCTGGTTCCCATAGTACAAGCTCTGCTTAGATTAGGGCTAGATGGCGTTGTGTGAAATGTCCAGCAATATTATTTATTTACTTATATCTGATATTATTATAATGAATTTTTTTGTACTTTACACTAGTGGTTCACCCCGAACTGAGATCTCGCGAGTCTTCCATAAAAACAAAAAAAATATTTGTAATCTTTGAGTAACAAAATAGTGCCACGAAATGAATTATCAAAAAACTTGACCTACAGTTTCATTCAAATTACAGGTAACGGGAGTTCATGTTTGTGGTTACACTTTTTTGGGGTAGAAATTGCAGGTATTTTGGATTTCAGACCTTTCCTTAGATTTGTGTCACTAAAGCTACACGCATACCAAATTTCAGCACAGTGGGGTTACTGGTGTACCCTTTGAATGTTGTCAAAGTTCAGTTTTTTATTATGACTATTAACTCCAAAACTACAAAGACTTTACTTCCTTTCATTTAACGTCCCATTTGACCTAATAGTCTAATTTTTTTTTACACCTATTGAACCCCAATATCTCAACAACCCCCAATCATTTTAGCACATTTAGTCACACCAAAATTGTGCTATCACTACCTACCAATGTATCAAATTTCACAATAATCGGATCAACGCTTCGAAAGTTATCCTCGGACAAACAAACATACATACATACAACGCTGATATGCCCAAGTTGATTTGGAGATCTCGCTCTTCGCTCGATCAACTATTTTAATTGCGATTGTTCTATTTAGAAACAATGCCAACTCGATACTGTTTCATTTCACAGAACATCTGCTTGATTTACTAAGTCACGCCAGAAATAATGTTAGCATCAAGACAAGATCTTTGTAATAACGTGATTTCGAGACTAACAAGAAAACTTTGCGCTGTCAATGGCGGTAGGTCCTGATAGCGTCGCTTACAGGTAACCATTTACATTTTTAAACATTTATATATAACGGTGAACTTCGTACTGCCTTGACATGCATAAGACGCGGGCTGCCAATGCACGTCACCCCGGTAGAATTGAAAATCTGCCATCATTATGTATGAGGAAATGAATTTTCTTCATAATTTCTTTTTGCGTAAATTTTTCGGATACTTCAATAGTTATTCTGCTATTAGGGACGGAGACAAATACAACAAATCAAAAACCATGGAAATCGGTCTAGCCGTTCTCGAGTTATAAGTGTATGAACAAACCCGACGGAAAGATTTGTTTGTTTGTTTGTATTGAATAGGCTCCGAAACTAATGGACCGATTTAAAAAAATCTTTCACTGTTGGGAAGCTACACTATCCCCGGATGACATAGGCTACTTTTTACCTAATTGCGCAGAAGAATGGTAATGTTTTATTGAAAAACTACGCGTGCGAAGCTGCGGATTGTTCAACTAGTTTTATTTAAACACACTAAGTTCAATAAAAACTTTTTGGTATACATCCTTCTACAGGTTTTTATTTCAATCTTTAAACATGCGGCAACCAGTTGGCGTCGCTGTCTGTTCAACATCCTCGATATATCCTCCTCACTACATATTCTATAAGAAATATAAAAAAAAACAGATGGATTATTATGTGAGATATACTCGTAGTTGTGATGATACAACTCTGCTCGTAAATTAAGCTAGTAATGGAAAGCACCTTTACACGTTTTTTTTCTAGAATAATTCTTGTTTATACAACTCAGTAGACAGATAACATAATGATTGATAGCTGGAATTTGCAACTAGAATACCTACATAATTAACTAAGAACTATAAGACACCTTGAATATTACTTCAAGCTGCAATGAGGGTCATCCTATTATTCCTTAAATAGATTGTAATAACAAACTTAACTGTTTTTGAACGCTAACAAAGAATAAAAACTGACCAAGTGCGAGTCGGACTCGCGCACGAAGGGTTCCGTACCACTATCTATAAAACGACAAAAATATCACGTTTGTTGTACGGGAGCCCCCCTTAAATATTTGTTTTATTTTAATTCAATTATTTATTTTTAAAGTCATTTATTTCAAATATTAGGATAATTTTAAGTAATATTACAACATAAAATATTTTATAACAACTTAAAACAAAACCATAATCTAACGAGCCGCTGCCAGTGGGCAGCGTGCCCAGAATGCTGGCCGCATTGCCACGTTGAATAGCAATGCAATGCTTAAACGTTGGCCAAAATATAGGCCAGCAATTTGGTCACGCGTCACCTCGACCAGGCGTTTTGAAAGGTCATTATAAATTTTGTGGGCGCTCGGTCCCCACGGACCAAGGTTCTGAGTGAATATATTTATAACTAAACATTCTGTGAATATTTCAAGCGTCTACCCTGTTGCCGTTATCAATATCGAGCTAAAACGAGCAAAAAAACCACGTTTGTTGTATGGGAGCCCCCCTTATATATTTATTTTATTACGTTTTTAGTATTTATTGTTATAGCGGCAACAGAAATACATCATCTGTGAAAATTTCAACTGTCTAACTATCACGGTTCATGAGATACAGCCTGGTGGCAGACGGACAGACAGACAGACAGCGGAGCCTCAGTAATAGGAACCCTAAAAAGTAGGCCTCATCGGGATATCTGACCATCGCAAGTGCCAGCGTCGACTGAGAGTTTTTTTTCTATGGATTCAAACGGACTTTGTACACGTGTAGTCGATAGCATACCGAATTTGCTTTTTTCTCGTACCTAACGGGTAGACCCGGATGCCCTATAGCACAATACGCGGTCGGAATCTAAACGTTTATGTCAGAAAAAACTTCATTGTCAAAGTCAAAATCTTTTATTCATTAAAATCACAAGGATCACTTTGAAACGTCAATTTTACTGCCTGTTCCTTCGCGACAAAGCCAGGAAAGAAAGGCAAGAAACAAGGCTGGTTGTTTTCTTTAATGATCTTTTTAGAATACATTACAATACAGAAAATAAATTACGTCTAAATTGTAACATTTTGAACGAGTTGGAGCAATATCAATCCCAAGCTTCTCTATCATCTAAATAATCCGATATTTTATAGTAGGCTTTTTATAAAGATTTTGTTTCATTGCGTTTTTAAATTTGTTAATTGTCAATTTTTGTACATCACTTGGGAGTTTGTTATAAAACTGAACACCTTGCCCTATAAACGATTTACTAACTGTATGGAGTCTACAAATGGCAACAGCGAGGTTATCTCTATTTCTAGTATTAAAATTATGATTATCGCTATTTTTCTTAAACAAATTAATATTTTTGTGAACATACATCAGATTTTCATAGATGTATTGTCAAGGGAATGTCATAATATTTATTTGTTTAAACTTATTGCGTAATGATTCTCTGGCGCCCGTATTATAAATAGCACAAACAGCCCTCTTCTGCAGCACAAATAAAAATAGACCACAACTACAGTTATTAGATAATGCGAAACTTTAAATTAATAATGATTTGATTCTATTCTAGAATATTTCTTGTATTATTGTGAACATGACTTCTAGCATTTATAATAATTTTATCATTATTATTACTATTGTATCAAATTGTATTCAAATATCGAAAACCTTTGACATTTATAACTATTTAATATGTATTTGATTTGATTTTATTATTTTAATTTATGTGACTAAATGCCAGTAAAACTTAAAGGTCTTATTTATCATAAGACCAGTCTTAACGTATGGAAGCGAAACTTGGGCCGTAACGCAGAAGAACATACATACCATCCAAGTCGCCGAAACGAAGAAGCTGAGGTGGATGTGCGGCGTCACCAGGCTCGATAAAATCCGTAACGAGTACGTGCGAGGAAGCCTGGGGATGCGCGACATCGCTGACAAGATGCAGGAGAGTCGGCTGCGATGGTACGGTCACGTGAAGAGGAGGCCACCTGACTACGTAGGGAATTTGGCACTACAACTTTCCATCCCCGGTCGAAGATCTAGAGGTAGACCCAAGACAAGGTGGAGAGATGTAGTGTCAAAAGACATGAGATAGTGCCAAGTTTCTGATGACGACGTCGAGGATAGAGCGAAGTGGAGAGGAACGATCAGGAAAGCTGACCTCACCACCATGTGGGATACATAGCTGGGAAGAGAGAGAGAGAATTTATGTGACTAAATGTAATTTTTGTACGCTAAAATGGCGAAACCTAGTAGTTCTATAACTAAGCTCAACCATGTATGTAGGTACCTAGGTTAACAGACAATAAAGGAAATTATGAATTACAAAGTTTTTCTATAATAAGGCAACCATAGCCCGGTATTCTAGCTTTTCAAGTTTATATGAAGAAAATAAGTGATATATTCCACGTTAACGCTAAATTAAGGCTGGTATAACAACGTAATGGGGCCTTAGGAAACCAAAGCGAGTAGGTTTACCGACCGGTCGTCAAGTTGGTTAAGTTTTTTGGGAAAATAACAAGCATCCGCATAGATGGCGATTTACATAACCGTCTATGTAAAGTAGTTTCATGTTTTAATGTAATCTCCCTATATAAGTAAGTGTAAAAAAACCGGCCAAGTGCGAGTCGAACTCGCGCACGAAGGGTTCCGTACCATTATCTATAAAACGGCAAAAAAATCACGTTTGTTGAATAGGAGCCCCCCTTAAATATGTGTTTTATTTTAATTTAATTATTCATTTTTAAAGCGAATATATAAATAAATATTCTGTGAATATTTCAAGCGTCTACCTGTTGCCGTTATCAATATCGAGATAAAACGAGCAAAAAAATCACGTATGTTGTATGGGTGCCCCCTTAAATATTTATTTTATTATTTTTTTAATATGTGTTATAGTTATAGCGGCAACAGAAATACATAATCTGTGAAAATTGCAACTGTCTAACTATCACGGTTCATGAGATACAGCCTGGTGACATACGGACAGATAGACTGACAGCGGAGTCTTAATAATATGGTCCCGTTTGACCCTTTGGGTACGGAACCCTAAAAAGTACCTACGACAGGTTATACAAGTTAAAACATACAGAATTTACAACACAGCGGCAAAAGATCTTCTAACTAAATGTAAAAATACCATCAAATCAAACTAAGTTACTAAATAAAATTATTTTAAGTGTTGTTTTTACCAAGGGCTCATAAAAGGCTCGCCCACATACCTGGAGATATAAACTAGTTATCTACCATAGCGACTGATTCATCTTGCGGTTCAAATGCGATATAGGAAACGAATTATTCCGGCTGGATTTAATAGCGGCAATACATACAGACCAGTATATTATGCGCGTGTGGGAAGTGCTTTAGTAAGCCTAAGATGTTTCTAGTTTTTGTCTGTGCCTCAAGGTAACTATGAACTATGACCTCCGTGGCGCAGTGGGCGTATAACCGACTGAGACGCCGGAGGTAGCGGGTTTCCGCTGAACAAATGTTTGCATTATCTACAAATATTATAAGTATTCTATCAGTTATCTGGTTCCCATAGTACAAGTTTTGCTTAGTTAGGGGCTAGATAGCGCTGTGTGAATTTTTCGCCAATATTTATTTATTTATTTAACTTCCAGCTAGTAAGAACCAAACATATTGACATCATAACAGCCTGCGGTATGCTTGATAAAAAATGGAGGTAGATAATCTGGCCCAGGCCCCTTACGTCTAATGATTTAAATTCTTTCATGATATTAAATAATGTCAAAGAGAGTGAAGTCGCACTTATTATTAATCGACATGGTCTCAGGATCGGTGTTCTCATTAAAAAATGAGTTGGACCGAGCTCGATGGGTATATTCATTACGACCTGTTTATACAATATAAACATATGAACTATTTATATATTTATTTAACTTCCAGCTAGTAAGAACCAAACAGATTTTTTGATGTGTCTGTCTAGCCTAAGTCTAGCCAAAATGAATGAAAAGTAATAATAGAATCACCGTATTGATTATCAGCCCCGGATCTACGATTTCTCCGAACGAGGACAGAACCTTGATGTCGCGCTCCCTTCAGCGTTTGAGACACGTGAGAGGTAGGGGGAAGGAAGGGGGGTATATTAATATGAGACACGCACTTATTGCTTTCCTCAAGGGCTATTTGACTGGGTATGCGCTAGATTCTTGCTAAGCGCATTGTGAAGCCAGTTTTTTTCAAACATGAATTTGGCGCCCTCTGAAACTGCCGCCCGGGGCATGTGCCCTGGTTTGCCCCCTCCTAGATCCGGGGCTGTTGAATACAATGTTTAAGACGGCTAAGTAGGCTTGTTTATAAAGATAATCCGACGTAACGTTTTTTACTAAGCCTAGATAATAGGCATTTATTTTGCAAACAAACATTCTTACGTTAAATAACATAATATTGCGAAATGCTTTAAAATGCTTAGCTAATCATATCATCGTTAGATATTACATTTTTATGTGAAGTTAATTAGGCTTGTGGCAACAGTTAACTATCTAAATTACTCTTTATACTGGTCAAGTGCGAGGGAGACTCGCACGCCCACGTTTTCGAAACTACCCAGATTTTAACCTTAGCCTTAGTTTTCGACATTTGTCATGGTTTTCATAATTCCAAAACTATAGGTAACAATAAATTATTATTTTTTTTTATTTGCGACTTTGAATGTATATTTGTTTGTTCGAGGATAACTTTCGAAGGGTTTATCCGATCATCGTAAAATTTGGTACATAGGTAGGTACTGTTGGCACAATTTTGATGTCACTAAATGAGCTAAAAATGTTTGGGGGGTTGTTAAGATATTGGTGTGCATGAGGGGTAACAAAAAAAAACAAAATGGGACTATCCGGGCAAACAACACGTATAAGAAAATATCTTTGTGAGTACATTCTGACCCCGTTTTTATTTTTAGTTTAAACCTTGTAGTTTTTAAGTTATTAGCCATAACAATAACGGAACTTTTACAAAATTTACATGTCACGCCAGTGACTCTACAGTGCTGAAATTTGGTATGCGTGTATCTTTAGTGACCCAAATGTAGGCAAAAGTCTGAAATCCAGAATAACTGCAATTTGTACTCTAAAAAAGGATAACCAAAATACATGAACTCCCGTTATCTGTAATTTGGATGAAACTGTAGGTCAAGTTATTTGGTTATATATATATATATATATATATATATATATATTTCGTGACACTATTTATTTGGAACACTACTCCACCACCCATAAGAATTATAAATAATGTTAACGTGTTTAGGTTAATGTTAAAAGTCCATGTTTTTGCCCTTCAAATCAGCCAACCATGGTAGCCATAGTAGTGTGTCACTCACTCTCCACTCACTTTCCTCTGTCGTCACTCTGTTTATTGCTTGCCACGAATTAATAATAAATTGTCAGTCATGGTTTGTATGACTTTTTTGAGTTAGTGATCTGTAGAAGGTGCTAGATATAATGTTGGAAAATTGTAATGCAAATGTTTTAAATCTTATAGTTGTATAAATGTGTGGGTTTCCGTGAGGTCAACACTGGCCTCAGCAGAATACCAGCGCTGCAGTATGGCAGCATGTTGTATCAAATACTGAGCTGAGGACCCTTTCGCCACCAGATTTAACATTTTTTGATATATTATATTTTTTGTGTCATTTGTTTCTGTGTCCATTTGTGGTGGTCTGAATAAATATTTTTCTTTCTTTCTTTCTTATTTTGATAGTCAAAGATTACAAATAATATTTTTTTGTTTTTATGGGAGACTCTCGAGGTTCGGGGCGAACTACTAGTTTAAGAGATAATAAGGTCAGTATTATTTATAACTATTTCAAATTTAAAGTCGGTAACTTCAGTTGTTGCCCAGATAATCAGCTGTGACGGACGGACGGACAATGAATGAATGAATGAATGAAAATTCTTTATTATACCTTACAAGCTAGACACAACAGATTTATAGAAAAAAACAAATAAAAGTAAGCATAATGGGCGGTCTTATCGCTTAACAAAGCGATCTCTTCCAGACAACCTTTGGATGGAGAGGATCATTGCTTAAGGGAAGATTGGCCGAGGTGTAAAAAGAATAAACTTAATAATAGAAAAAAAAATTAGTTATATACATACATATTAGGTACATAAATAACTTTAAATAAATAAATATGTACTTACATACTTATACTTACAATAATAATATTAGAGATCAGAACCATAAGTCACACATTAATGTCACAACATAAGGGTTCCTCTTATATCATTTTTGTTCCTGAACGCTAATAACGTTGAACATTGAGTAATATAATAAATATTACTAAGTGATCAGCTAAATTAAACTTACGCCGGGGCCACATTATCGGGATTCAGCGAATGTTTGTGTTGATCGTCTTAATACTTTATAAATAAATAAATAAATATAAATATTGCTGGACATTTCACACAGCGCTATCTAACCCCAAACTAAGCAGAGCTTGTACTATGGGAACCAGATAACTGATAGAATACTTATATAATTTTTTTTGTAAATACATACATATAATATATAGAGTAACAACCAGACCCGGAACTAATATCTGAAGATCATGCAAACATTTGTTCCGCGGCGGGAATCGAACCCACTACCTCCTGCGTCTCAGCCGGCTATTCGCCCACTGCACCACGGAGGTCGTCGGATTAAACGAGGGTACGTTTTTAAGTTCGCGGAATGAGAGGTTGGAGGGGGGTGATTACGCGCATTAGGATCCTAACGTGTTCAGTGACTCATAATTAGTATAAATACGAAGTTTGTTATTAGACAATTCGTAGTCCCTTCAGTCGCCGCCTATACGAGGTACAAGCACGTACCCGAGCGTTTCTCTCCTATCCCCACCCTGGCAACAGCCCAAGCCGAGGTTCGTACAGTGGTGCCCTTGCGCTAGTTGCCTCATCAAAACTTACAGGGCTGAGCGCCTTCTGCGCTCGCCAAAAGTTCAGTTAAGCTGCAACGGCCTCAGAGGCCAACAGCGAGATAAGTCCATTCAAAAAAAAAATAGACAATTAGTCTTTGAGCTAACGTCAACCAAGCAACATAATCGGGAGTTAAAAGTGAATAAGGAAAAATCGAATATCGTCCCGTTATAAATTTCTTTACCAAGCAAGGAAAATCAGTTCCGACCATACTAATGAAATGAGATGTCATCGATTTACGGCGACTCTTGCCCAGTAAAGACCATGGTGTAAAAGTGGCACAGTTTATTTAGACAAGGAAGGGAATCACTTGAAGAAACAACTGAGGAGAGATATTGATCTATACTTTGATGCAATAGAAGGGTCACCGTCCTTAAGTATAGGAGTCACATTAGCTAGCTTAAAGCTGTCAGAAACAATGCCACTTTCTAGGCTAAGGTTACATAGGAAAACGATGGGACTAGCAAAGCTATGTTTAGCCTGTCTCAGAATAAGGTTGCTAATGTCCTGCAGATGATTTGGGTTTTAGGGAACTGATTATTTTAATTATCTCTATTTCATTAGTGGGAGTAAGAAATAATGAATTGCCAGCTTCGATTTTAGATGAATTATTTTTTAGATTATATGCCAAAAGAGATTATGTTGTTTCTATTGTATGAATAATCTCATTCACTAGGTTTTTTCCTACTGTGCAATAGTATTGATAAGCTTTATTAAGGGATTGTAGTGGACTGGTTCCAGTTCTAGTTAGGGCGAATTAGGGGTCTTTTTTGAATTAATTCCACAGATTCGTTTGAGTGATTTCCAAGTTTGCTTACTATCACCTAAACTGTCAACAATTTCATTACGATCATAGTTATTTTTAATGTTATGGATGGCATTATTACAAGTATTACGGTATTTTTTATACTTTTCCAGTAATTCAGTGTTGTTAGGATTTTTTCTCACTTCTAGGTGCATCATGTTGCGTTTCTCTACACATTTGAGGAGTCCAGTAGACATTCAAGGTAATATACATTCAAAGCGCTGCTTACGTTTAGATACTCTAGTATTTTTCAAAACAAGTGAGTTTATTCGTTTAGTGAAAAGTGTGTGTTTGTGGCCATATTTATATCAGTAAGTCCATAAAGATCTTTCCAGTCCACTTCCAATAGGTCTGTTGAAAGATTATCATAATCAATATTTGAAACAAGCTTATGACGTGGTGTAGTCTGTTGTAGTTTGTCAATCGAAAACAACACGGTGTCGTGGTCCGTTATGCCAGCCCTGCAAACAATAGCTCTGCTTACCAGTCGGGATTTAATAAAAAAGTGATCTAAGCAGTTGGGACCGCGAGTCGGGTAGGTATGTCCCGGAATAAAGCCATAGTGGGAGAGTAGGTTCAGGTAGTCATCTGCACGAGGATGCGTGGTACCTGTTTTGATATGTTGATATCCCCGGTGATTATACAACATTCTCTCTTGCATGTCGCCGCTGTTTTTTCTAGTGAATCAAGAAAAACACTCACATCATGGTACGAAGGAGACCTATAGAGAGCTATTATTGTGAACGCATTTTCGAAGTCAATAACTAGACAGTTAGCCTGGCGGAACGGCGGCTCGGATATATACAAGTAGACCTTGTCAATAAAACACCACGATGCCATCGTTCTGGTTCAAATAGTATTTAGACAGGTGACACTCATAGTTTTTCAAGTTGATAGAAGTAAAAGTAATATCTAGTCGACATTCCGTTAAAATTATCAGATCGGGAATGAAATTTAGTCTTGAAACAAATATCATAAAATTATTAAGATTTTTATTTACACTTGTAATATTCTGTGAAACAACAGTTAATTGTTTTGTGACATCACCCAGGCACTGCAGGCATTGGTGAGGCGATTTTAGTTGAAAGCTTGGTACTATGTATACAAATTTCATCGAGATCCTGAGTTAAATCAATACAATCCATAATGGTTTATTTAGAAAAACAAACGAATCGTAGTATGTTCCATATAGGTTGCTATTCTCAGAATATAAGGACACACTTGGTATTTTTTGTAATGATAAAAGTAGTTATTATTCCATGTTGGGCCAGGTTTCGTAATATAAGACCGCTTGCGTACCTATACCTACACATAAGGACATAAGTAAATAGACTTTATGCATGGTATGCATCCTTTCATTTACTTTACCCACAAAATTCTTAAGAAGATATATTTTAATACATACCGCTGAACGCTGTGAAGTGGTGTAATATGAAATTCAGATATAAATATATAGTGAAGCCTCATAACTCGATGCCACACTAGGACACTTTTATTTTTAATAACCTGTTTGCACTCTATCAGCTGAATACTCAGGAACTGTAAATAAAAAAATTATGATAAAGTGTTTCTTATAACCAAAGTTAGTCGCTAGCCTCGCAGCGTTTTGCATAGACATATTTTGACAGTGCGAGTAAAATTCTTGTCCTTGATTTTTTTTTTTATAAAAAAGGATATAATTGTGACAATCGAATATTGGTGTACATGGTTGATTAGCAAAAAAATCATAGTTGCGTTAACAGCGGAAACAGTTTTAGCAGACATACGTACATTGTATTGACAAGGCATGTATAGTATTATGTATGTATATTGGCGAAAAAAGTGGGGTTTGTTTAGTTTAATGTAACTTGGATGGAGGTTAAGTATTATTACTAGGTTAAATAGTACAAGTAAAAGTATTACATCGCTTAGACCCGAATAGGTAACTATAGCTAGGAAAAAATAGAATAACTTATATGTAAGTCACTTGTTATTTTTAAGTTCATCGACGTGTTTTTCCGATTTTATGCATATGAAGGGCTGCCCTTCTGATTTTCGCACATAGACTCGCCCATTCGAAGTCCAGCAAAAGGTATAACCTTGCGTTTTAGCCAGCTCCCGCGCCAAAAAGTGAAGCCGTCTCATTTTTGGAGTCAGATGGTCTGAAATGTAGATGGGGCTATTCGCATCTTTCATCCCGAGGATGGATGCCTTCAATTGATCCCGTTGATGTGACCGGACATACGTCTTGATGCTATTTAAGAAATCATTCTTTATAAAAGTATTCGAAAATTCGGCTACCACTGTAGATACAGCTTGATCCTTTTTGTTAGGAAGACGGTAGGCATCTCGTAGGAGCGTGGGTTCAAAGTCTAGTTGTATAAACTTGAATACATTTTGTATGATCTGGTTCAGGTCGTTTTTGGTCTCGCTTTGCTTTTTTGGGACACCCCTGATTTCGATGCAAGTTTTATTCGACTCATGGTCAATAGAATCAATCTTTTCTTCAAGTTTGAACATACTGGCTGCCATGTCCTTTCGCTCCTGTTCTAGTATAGTGATCTTGGCTTCAACGCTCGTGAGCTGGCCCGATATAAAATCAATAGATTTTTCGACGTTTAGATATTATGATCGAAGGTCACTTGATTGATTTTTTTATCTCGGTCTTAATTCTTTTTTCAATCGCATCGAGGCTAGTGTCTTGTGTGGCAGTAAAGGCTTTAAACATATCCCTCATTTCAGCCTGAAAAGACGCGAAAGCGTCGCCTGAATTTTCTCCCACGGTACGTTTGGTTCGCTTAGTACGGCTCGATCTATTCGAGCCCTCAACCGACGAAGCCATCGATACCGTATCTATATCAGAAGCCGAATGTTGCACTGCATTGGGCGGCGAGCGCTGTACCTTTCCGAGCATTATTTTAGGTAGGTATAAGTAGGTATACTTCGAGCGGTGCAATTTGTAGAATGAGTCAGCTTCAGTAGCAACCGTGTGCCAGTCGTTCTCCGCAATGATGTGGGCCCAAGCCAATTCCAACGTATAGCAGAGTCGCAGCAGAAAAGCGTATCTGAGTGGCGGTAAACGAGCCAGTTACTTTTTTATTTACTCACGGTAGGTAGTAGAAGGCGCCGCACCCGGCGTGTATTCGATATTATCAAGCTATGAATTCCAAGATACGTACCCACAACACAACCACGGTAGTAAACAAATCTTTCACACTTATGCACTTCTAACTTTACAGTAGGTAATATTTTTAACTTTGTGTTTTTTTGATAAATTTTGTAACTATGAAGTAGAAAAAACACGTCTGAACACTGTGACAGCTCAAAGGGTCATATTTACAAAAAAAAATGTATATAAGTATTCTATCAGTTATCTGGTTCTCATAGTACAAGCTCTGCTTAGTTTGGGGCTAGATAGCGCTGTGTGAAATGTCCAGTAATATAAAAAAACAACCCAAAACATTTTTTTATGAGGTTATACTGAAATTAATTGAAAGATCTGAAAAATGTACCCGTCTTGCAGGCGAATCAATATATTCGCCAATGGAAAATATTTTTTTTTTATTTCCACCCTATATCCCCCATTCCGCGAACATAAAAACGCTCCCTCGTACATACTGACAGAGGCATACCTACAAAACGAACATTCGCCGAATATAAAAAAAAAAAAAAAAAAAAAAAAAAACACTTTAAAAAAAGTTTGTTCTACGAGCTCCCGCCCGCGTACGTGGTCTATAAAAAGTAGCCTAGGTCACAATTATTTATATTTATTTTGTTTAAAAATTAAAATAAATAGTATTTTCATAAAACAAATGGTCGGTACTTAGATATCTAATATTACTGTTTATAAAGGCCTTGCAAACTGTGGTGTAATTTGAGTCGAATGCTTATGCTTAGATCACACTAAGTATAGTAAATTTCAAATCCATACTAGAATGTTTGTCTGACCCTGTATCTGTTTGTCACGTATTCACGACTAAACGGCTAAACCGATTTTGGTGAATTCAAAATATAGATTACGAACGGAATTGAGACTACTTTTACCCAACTGCGTAGAAAGCGGGTTGTTTTTTTTTAGACAAACCACTCGATATATATTCAAAATATTATTAGATATTGTTTCTCTCTTTTTGTCTCTATCAGAGCATCGATTTCACTCTTTAGAAAGTCATGACCCCTCGTCATTATGCTTTTTAGGGTTCCGTACCCAAAGGGTAAAACAGGACCCTATAACTAAGACTCCGCTGTCCGTCAGTCTGTCCGTCTGTCACCAGGCTATCTCTCATGAACCGTGATAGTTTTCACAGATGGTGTATTTCTGTTGCCGCTATAACAACAAATACTAAAAACAGAATAGAACAGATATGTATACGGGGGGCTACCATACAACAAACGTAATTTTTTTTTGCATGTTTTGCTCGATATTGATAACGGCAACAGGTAGACTCTTGAAATATTCACAGAATATTTTGTTATACTTACTAACATTAAAAATAAATAATTAAATTAAAATAAAACAAATATTTATGGGGGGCTCCCATACAACAAACGTGATTTTTTGCCGTTTTTATAGATAATGGTACAGAACAGAACCCTTCGTGTGCGAGTCTGACTCGCACTTGGCTGGTAAGAAGTTGTTTCTCCCAGTCCACTTCCCCACTTTTTTTGCACTTTGGTCTAGGAGGCTTGCTAGGAGCTTCCTAGCAAGCCTGTCCAGCAGACGTCACCCCATGGACAGATAGGAGCTTCCTATAAACCATGCCAAAAGCTTATCACTAAAAACCTTTAATACCAGTAGATAAGGAAGTAGACCACCCATAACCTACCCAAAATAAAATGTCAAAGAAACACTTTCTTAAAACGTGTCACACAAATAAATATCTTGAACTAATTGACCCGCCCCGGCTTCGTGCGGATTTAAAAATAAAATATAGCCTTCGAGTTCATACAAAAACCCCCTGCAAAGAATAACTTTCAGTTTTTCCAGAATTTACAAATTTACCGAACATATTTGAAAAAAAAATCATACGAACCTTTGCGAGACGTACGCACCGCAATTTATTTATATATACATATATAAAATAGATAATAAGTCAGTCAAATAATGCATACTCACCTTCGGACAGGTTTCTGTGGATTTTGTTTTAAATAATTCTCATATATCTACGATAGTTATTTTTGAAGTGAAAACTTCTTTAGGCGCATTGGGCATAGTGAAAACTTATTTAAGCGCATTGATCATTTTTTGAGATGGGAAAAAACCATTGAACTCGTGACACTGTTACCGACACCTGTCACTGACTACTGACACTGACTGTTACTGACATCTCTTTATATGTAGCATATGTGCTTTTATTCAAGTTTTTACTTCTGTCGGCACTCCCGGAGTGCAGTGCAACTGTTTTTGAAGTAAAACTTCTTTACGCACGCAAGACTTGGGGAGGAACCTGGTGAATGCGTTACGAAAAGTGCAAACGGAAGTTGATACGGAGATATAAGTTAGTGAAGATAGAAAGAGAGAGAGTTACGTTTCGTATATTACTGTAGGGGCAAGAGAGAGAGGTGCGAGCACACATTTTCTTTCTCTCTCTCATAGCAAGTTGATTTGTCGCATATCTCCTATCCCAAATTAGCCTAAATTATACAAACTGCAAATATTATATAAACATATACATATATACATACCTACATACAGATGGAGCTAATGAAGTTTTACTTCAGTCGTGTGGTCTAAGCACACTCGTTTGTTTTTGATTCTACATTTTCTTTAACCTACCTCTTTTAAATCAAAATATGTGTAAGTATGTGAGAAAGTTTGGCGAAAATGACTAAAAATCCTATAAATATTGATTTAAAAATCCTATTTTGCTTATCGAATAGTTATCGAAACCATGACTAAAAAACACTGCATTACTGAGCGCCTCCGTGCTTAGGTTGTTTTACGATGTAGACTCTTTTTATGACAGCGTTATTTATACAAACCTTAGTGTTTTTAGTGTTATATTTATACATTACTATTTTAAGAAAAATAATTATATAAATAAATTTATAAAAAAACTAAATTAAGGAGGTTATATAAAAATGCATAATCTTGACACATTAAGAGTATTTCCTTTCACAACTACTCTAAGAGCGACTTGCACAACGATGTCTAAACGTATTTAGTGGCTAACTAAATGATTTAAGGAGTTGTCAGATCGTACGCTTTTTTATCAAACTCCCAAGTGATGTACAAAAATTAACAAATAACAAATTTAAAAACGCAATTAAATAAAATCTTTATAAAAAGCCTACTATAGGATATCGGATTATTTAAATTTTGGATGATAGAGACGCTTGGGATTGAAATTGCTCCAACTCGTTCAAAAATGTTACAATTTAGACGTAATTTATTTTCTTTATTGCTATGTATTCTAAAAGGATCATTAAAAAAAACAACCAGCCTTTCTTTCCTGGCTTGGTCGCGAAGGAACAGGCAGTAAAATTGACGTTTCAAAGTGATCCTTGTGATTTTAATAATTAAAAGATTTTAACTTTGGATCAAATACGTCAATTTTAAACATGTTTAGTCGCTAAATACGTTTAGGGAACGTTGTACAAGCCAAGCCTTAATGTTTTAAGTTAATGCATTTTATAGATATTTACCTCTTTATACCTATATGTTTATAATAGGAAAGACCTCGCTTATGTTCAATAAGTCGAGGAGTAGCTGGACTGTCAACACAGATTATGTTAAACAACAGTTTGTTCGGTTATTTTTGTTCGGTTATTTTTGTTCGGTTATTTTTATTCGGTTATTTTTGATCGGTTATTCTTGTTCGGTTATTTTTGTTCGGTTATTTTTGTTCGGTTATTTTTGTTCGATTATTTTTGTTCGGTTATTTTTGTTCGGTTATTTTTGTTCGGTTATTTTTGTTCGGTTATTTTTGTTCGGTTATTTTTGTTCGGTTATTTTTGTTCGGTTATTTTTGTTCAGTTATTTTTGTTCGATTATTTTTGCACAGTAACCGTTAGTGCCTGAGCGCCTTTTTGCGTTGAATGTTTCAAGACAAGACTCTACGTTGCAAATGCAATTGCATTGACGACCTCCTTGGTGCAGTGGGCTGAGACGCAGGAGGTAGCGAGTTCGATTCCCGCCGCGGAACAAATGTTTGCATGATCTACAGATATTTGCTCCGGGTCTGGTTGTTTCTCTATATATTATAAGTATGTATTTACAAAAAAAATTGTATATAAGTATTCTATCAGTTATCTGGTACCCATCGTACAAGCTCTGCTTAGTTTGGGGCTAGATATCGCTGTGTGAAATGTCCAGAAATATTTATTTATTTAATTGCAAATGTACGTACTGAAGGTTGCCAGGTACTTAGTTTAGACGATTGGATTTTGGGTATTTTCATTAAAACAGATGCGTTTACTTATAACCACAATGCGTGTAATGGCGTATATTTTGAAAGTACAAAATTCGAGAAGAGTTTGCAGGGCAAAGTGTATAACACCCAATAGAATAGCATATCATTAAACACTATATTGAATCCCGAACGTAACGAAGGATTCCAGAGTTAACTCACGAGCGGAGCAAGGGAGTTACTAGAATCCTGAGTGCAGAGGGGGATATAAGCACGCCTAAAATGTAGACAGCTTTATCCACGAGGAGAATACTCTACTTTTCACACTTTCGCGAGACAATAAAAACCAAATCTAGTTTGGTGCATTCTATGCAGAGGTTAGTTCGATTTGCGAATAAATTCTTATTGTGTCGGTCTCTTTGGTTCAAATTGATGAGATGAGGCTCCTAATTCAAATCATCCCGGTTCAGCCTTAGGGAGTTAATCAGCTGTTTTCGGTGAGGTTTACATGACAATAAGAGTTATATGCGGGTTAAAAAGGACAACATCAGTAAGAAAATATTTTGAGCAACATAAAATAATGACTGTAATATCCCTGTACATATTTAAAAGAGTCCTCGAAATTCACCAAAATAAGGATACAGAGTATATTAAGAAAAAAGACACACACAACTATAATTTAAGGAATAAGGAGAAATTATATGATCCAAAAGTAAGACTTGCTAAAGTGCAAAAGCAGGGAGAATATAATAAATTAATAATGTACAATAAACTGCCAACAAAATTTGTAAATTTAGAATACATTTCAGATTTTAAACAAAAAATCAAATGGTTTATTGAAAGACATGTTTAGACGACCTCCGTGGTGCAGTGGACGAATATCCGGCTGAGACGCAGGAGGTAGCGGGTTCGATTCCCGCTGCGGAACAAATGTTTGCATGATCTACAGATATTTGTTCCGGATCTGGTTGTTTCTCTATATATTATAAGTATGTATTTACAAAAAAAAGTATATAAGTATTCTATCATTTATCTGGTTCCCATAATACAAGCTCTGCTTAGTTTGGGGCTAGATAGCGCTGTGTGAAATGTCCAGAAATATTTTTTTTTTATATTGTTTAAATGAATTTATGAATTTTAATTTATTAGAATCTTCCTTTGACGCAATTATTTGACATATTCTACCATTATATTTTCTTTTATTATAATTTAGTTTTGACATACCGTTTTAGTTAGGAACCTATCATTTTTAGTTGACATGTTTTTTAATTAAATTCATCATCATCATCATATCAGCTGTAGGACGTCCACTGCTGGACAAAGGCCTCCCTCATTGATCTCCAGGAACTGCGGTTTATTTATATTCATCATCATCATCATATCAGCCGTAGGACGTCCACTGCTGGACAAAGGCCTCCCTCATTGATCTCCAGGAACTGCGGTTTATTTATATTCATCATCATCATCATATCAGCCGTAGGACGTCCACTGCTGGACAAAGGCCTCCCTCATTGATCTCCAGAAACTGCGGTTTATTTATATTCATCATCATCATCATATCAGCCGTAGGACGTCCACTGCTGGACAAAGGCCTCCCTCATTGATCTCCAGGAACTGCGGTTTATTTATATTCATCATCATCATCATATCAGCCGTAGGACGTCCACTGCTGGACAAAGGCCTCCCTCATTGATCTCCAGGAACTGCGGTTTATTTATATTCATCATCATCATCATATCAGCCGTAGGACGTCCACTGCTGGACAAAGGCCTCCCTCATTGATCTCCAGGAACTGCGGTTTATTTATATTCATCATCATCATCATATCAGCCGTAGGACGTCCACTGCTGGACAAAGGCCTCCCTCATTGATCTCCAGAAACTGCGGTTTATTTATATTCATCATCATCATCATATCAGCCGTAGGACGTCCACTGCTGGACAAAGGCCTCCCTCATTGATCTCCAGAAACTGCGGTTTATTTATATTCATCATCATCATCATATCAGCCGTAGGACGTCCACTGCTGGACAAAGGCCTCCCTCATTGATCTCCAGGAACTGCGGTTTATTTATATTCATCATCATCATCATATCAGCCGTAGGACGTCCACTGCTGGACAAAGGCCTCCCTCATTGATCTCCAGGAACTGCGGTTTATTTATATTCATCATCATCATCATATCAGCCGTAGGACGTCCACTGCTGGACAAAGGCCTCCCTCATTGATCTCCAGGAACTGCGGTTGGAAGCGGCCTGCATCCAACGCCGACCTGCGGTTCTTACCAAGTCGTCTGCCCATCTTGTGGGTGGACGTCCTACGCTGCGCTTGTCGGTCCGTGGCCTCCACTCGAGAACCTTTCGATTATTTATTTCTTTCGATTTTTTTATTTATATTATTTTAATTTAATTATTATAAGTTTTATATTGTAAAAATTGACATTCCTGTAACAACCAATGTTATAATTAAGGTAAAATAAATAAATCTGAAATCTGATAATATAATTTGACATTGTCGCGCACGGGTTGTGAAAATAAGCTTTATACATACATTGAAGAATCACGTGATAGGGACATGCGTGGATTGGTAGGATAATAACATCGTAAGGAAGAACAACTGAGCCTTAAATTTAGCGTAATCGCGAACAATATACAAGACTCGATAGTTATCAATGTACATCCATCAGAAACAGTAAAAACTCTGTTGTAAAAATATTTTTACAACTTTGTAAGATAACACGGTGACAAGGCTATGCCCTTGACCAATCAACTTTAATTACCAGAGGATAATTGTGGCACTTATACAAAACGATATATATTGTTAAATTGCTTAAATACAATATAGTATAAGTTTAAAACAAATATCGTATCGTATAATTTAAAGATTACTCTGCATCAGGGCCACTTCCGTAACATGTTGTTTTTAAGGTTCGGGTTTAAAACAGGCGACCAAACACGTTTCTAAGGTGTGTGACCTACGAGGCAATACTTTGCGATAGGCGATGGTTACCACTTACTGCTTCTTCCATATCCAAGTAGCATAAAAAAAAAAACAAAAAAAAAACCGGCCAAATGAGAGTTGGACTCGCGTACCATCATCTATAAAAACGGCAAAAAAATCACGTTTATTGTATGGGTGCCCCCCTTAAATGTTTGTTTTATTTTAATTTAATTAATTAGTTTTAAAGTGAATATATAACTAAATATTCTATTTCAAGCGTCTACCGTTATCAATATCAAGCTAAAACGAGCAAAAAAATCATGTTTATTGTAAGGGAACCCCCCTTCAATTCGTATTTTATTCTGGTTTTAGTATTTTTTGTTATAGCGGCAACAGAAATACATCATCTGTGAAAATGTCAACTGTCTAACTACCACGGTTCATGAGGTACAGACTGGCGACAGACGAACAGACAGACAGCGAAGTCTTAGTAATAGTTATCGAATACTGGATAAATATTCGAGCCAACGATATTAAACCAATCTCTAAATTCAGTTAATACAATTTTGCATATGTGTTTTAAATTAATGTCGTGAATGCGGTGACAGACTGTATAATCACAGTAATCCGTCCATTTATCTAAATGGCTAGTAAGCAAACCGTCTGACATTTTTAAGTAACACAGTTAACACAAAAGTCGCGGGTCGCATACCTACGTGTCGACTGATAACTACTTTATCTTATAAACCTTTCATTTAAACTCAAATACAAATATTCAAGCCAAAACTGGTTTTAAATTTACTATTTACAATACTAATGACGCGTCGTAAACACAAGCAACTTAAGAATATAACACAAGCTTCCGTCAGCGGCTTCGCACGGGTGATTTGTTAAAAAAAGTAGCCTACGTCGCAATCTAGGTCTTAATCTAGACTATATTAATTGTAATAATATATTAAAATAAATAAATATTGCTGGATATTTCACACAGCGCTGTCTAGCCCCAAACTAAGCAGAGCGTGTACTATGGGAACCAGATAACTGATATAATACATATATACATTTTTTTTAAATACATACTTATAATATAATGTATATGTATAGAGAAACAACCAGACCCAAAACAAATATCTGTAGGTCATGCAAACATTAGTTCCGGGGCGGGAATCGAACCCGCTACCTCCTGCGTCTCAGGCGGCTATTCGCCCACTGCACCACGGAGGTCGACATTCGTCATGATGACAACATGATGACACATGATGACAAACAAACAGATGTCATTATTACTTTATTTTATTAGTTTTAGAATTTAAACTAGTGGTTCGCTCCGAACTCTCCGAGTTCTCGCGAGACTCCCATAAAAACAAAAATATATGATTTCTAATCTTTGACTATCAAAATAGTACCACGAAATGAAAAACCATAATTACTTGACCTAAAGTTTCAATCAAATTATTGGTAAGGAGAGTTCATGTTAACTGGTTTATCTTTTTTAGGGTAGAAATTACAGTTATTCTGGATTTCTGAACTTCCCTATATTTGTGTCACTAAAGCACGCATACCAAACTTCTGCACTGCTGTACCTTGTGAATTTTGTCAAAGTTCAGTTTTTATTATGGCTAATAAATTCAAAAATTACAAAATTTAAACTAAAAATAAAAACAGGATCAAAATGTACTCGTAAAGACCTTTTATTAAACCTGCCATTTGACTGGATAGTCCCATTTTGTTTTATTTTTACCCATCTAAAAAAAAAAAGAAACAAATTTTACCCCTTTTTTCAAGATGGCGGCGAAAGCTCATAGGAAAGCTTGGTCGAAAAACTCAAGTTAAGCTTTTCTAGGTATCCCCTACAACATATCAAAAAATTAGATCCGCAACTTCATTTTCTTTTTTGAATGTATATAATGACTGGACTAATCTTGAACCCCAATATCTCAACAACCCTCCCACATTTTTAGCTCATTTAGTCACACCAAAATTGTGCCATCACCTATGTATCAAATTTCACGATTATCGGATAAACACTTCGAAAGTAATCCTCGGATAAATAAACATACATAGTTTATATACATACATTACATACGAGTACATACAACGCCGATTTGCCCAAGTTGATTTAGAGATCTCGGATCGCTTGTTCAATTACTTGGAGATGGAGCAAGGTTATGGCCCACCTGATGTTAAGTGGTAACCATCGCCTGTAACAAAGTTTTGCCTCGTTGGTCACGCACCTTAGATATGTGCCCTACGATGCACTGCCCTGCCCATCCATCTGTCCATCAACTTGAGGCATACAGGTGTAAAGCTTCATGTGCCTGTAATTTCACCGGCAACCATACTTTTCAAACCGAAGTATAGCAATGCTTCTTGGCGGCAGAATTAGGTATGGTGATAGTACTTCCCCAGGCAAGCCCTTTCACTAGGAACTCTACTTATATTGTAGTTAAATTCTATTTATAGCCTCCTATTCTTCGACCACCTATCGCGATCCTTGGGAGATTTCCACCATTCTTTTTCGAATCTACTGATCTCATCGCGGCTACGCTTTCACGGTCGACCCCGACGTCGGTCGCTGTCCAATCCTCAGATACCCAGGGTGTCCAGAAACATTCGATTTACGTGCCATATATAAAATATATATTTCCTTGCTTTTGAGCACAGGTTACCTGAAGAGCTGACAAAAAAGTGTGGTTAAAGACACTATTTAGTCAATTCTTTATTTTGTGACTGAAAATGAAAACTCTTAAATAATAAGGTAGAGTTGTAAATTTGTACCTCGACATAAGTTTTTTATCGATATTACTTTGACAATAGTTATTTGTTAAACAAGAGTGCAAAGTTGCTTTTTAACCGCGTGCTCAACTTTGATGACCGAGCAAGCGAGGGAATCAAAAGAGCACGAGGTGAAAAATCTTTGCACTCGAGTGCAACATGTAACTTTTCATCCCACCTCAGCGAGGAAATGACTAAATGCAAAAAAAAAAGTAATACACCAAGAAGGTTCCAAATCTGAGTTTTACACAAATTAAAAAAGGTTGTATGTTAAACTCGGCACCATGGAGGTAGAAGTAAATAGGTTTAATGACGTTTTGAATTCACAAACTTAGTGCACACGATGTTCTAAATACAATTTACTTTATCCCGTAGCGGATAAAAGCGGCTTTTGCATTCAGATATCGAAGAGAAAAATACTCTTTCCGAGATGGGGGGAAGAAAAACTTTTTTTTCAATTTTTGCATGTTATTTGTCACAAGTTATTAAAAAGAGATTATAAGCGCTGATGTCATTCGCCAATAATGACATTTGATAGACTCGCTAGCGACACAATAACGTTACAATAACTGATCCAACGTCTCATGACGTTTTTAACGGCATAAGGTCAATTAGCACTACGATTAGAAGGCCCTATAACGACCTAAATTAATATTCTAATGGGTCAATTTAAATGGTTGCCCAATGTCAATTGATGGGTGTTATAGAATGATTTTATTGTTCAGCTTTGTTTAGTCCGAGTAGGCCATTTCGTTGCGCATGAGTTTATGAAGAGGGTGAAATGAAGCAGTTGTAAAAAAACCGTGGTCAGTGATAAGACAGTGAAAGGTCAGTGATAACATGAGTTTACTATTTCAATTAATATTTTTTATTTAATAAAGTAGTATCTTTATGACGACCTCCGCGGCGCAGTGGACGTATAGCCGGCTGAGATGCAAGAAGTAGCAGGTTCGATTCCTGCCGCGGAACAAATGTTTGCATGATCTACAAATATTTGATCCGGGTCTGGTTATTTCTCTATATATTATAAGTATGTATTTACAAAAAAAATATATATAAGTATTCTATCAGTTATCTGGTTCCCATAGTACAAGCTCTGCTTAGTTTGGGGCTAGATAGCGCTGTGTGAAATGTCCAGCAATATTTATTATTTATTATCTTTACCTACGTCACTGAATAAAACAGTATTTATGATTCAAATTCAATTCAAATTCAAATTCTAAAATTATTTATTTCGAACTATGAACACGGCACACACGGTACACACGGCTACACATCAAGCTATAAATTTCCAGTATAAGCTGACCTCGCATTGTGTAGGCTTTTCGTAGAATAAGAGGTCAGGTTATACTGGAAATGTATAGCTTGATGTGTAGCCGTGTTTACAAGCATGTTAATAAACGTTGGCAACTGCTAAAGTTATATAAAACTGAGTAGCGGTGCCAGCGCCCTCCTCCTTACCATAGAGATAAGTTCCTAAAAGTATTGCGTACACACGGCTACACATCAAGCTATACATTTCCAGTATAAGCTGACCTCTCATTCTATTAAAAGCCTAAACAATGCGAGGTCAGCTTATATTGGAAATGTATAGCTTGATGTGTAGGCGTGTGTACAAGAATGAACAAATTAAGTAAAAAGAATTAAAAAAACTGGAATAAAATTACAAGATAAAATTTGCATTATAATATTTCAAAACATTTTCTTGTAGCTGAAGCTAAATATAACGAAATATATTGAAGACTAGCTGTTGCCCGCGACTTCATACGCGTTACACTACTAACCGTGTAGGTAACCTAGAAATAAAGCTAAATTCGCTGTTGCAACTTGATTTGACACCCCATTTTTACCTACAAAAAGTATAGTTACTGAAATGGCTTCAGGTTTTGGGTTAGAAAGAGACAACAAGAGATATCTCGAGACGTCACCAATACAGTATCTGTGGTTAGATGGCAAGCATTATGTAATAGCTAGTGATCGGCGTAGGTAGTGCTATTCACGGGAATTAGTGACCGTTAACTTAACGTTAACTTAACTTAACTTAATATATTTTTATGTTATTTAACAGGCTTTTTAGGAATTCGTATTTTACATAGTAACTATTCAGCTTTATGCAAATACATGTTGTATTGGTCACTAAAGTCATCCCTTTCCCTCACGCTTTTGTAGCTTATCGCGGGTGAGCTGAGGACTCGGATATGTTGTCGGGCGTACTCATGGTATCTTAAACAGTTTAACTTCATTTACATCGACATTCTGAAAAATATTCCTGGGAATCGGGGAATAAATCCCGGGGCATATCCATATTAACTTATCATTCAGGTTCATTGGCCCAAAATAGCACTACCTACACCGATCACTAGTAATAGCACAACATAAGTATATTAAAGTGTTTACATGCCAAAATAAATTTCACATTTCTATCATGAGCATAAGAAATACATTTGTGAAATGTGTACCTTTCACAAATGTATTTATTAAGCTCATCAAAATAACCCGTTTCATTTTTGTGCGTTTAATATCAAACACCCTGTGTATTAGTAGGTTATTAAGGAAGTCGCGGGATCGAGGACAAATGTTTGCATGGTCTGCAGATATTTGATCCGGGTGTGGGTATTATGTATGTATTTACAAAAAAAATCATATAAAGTATACAAAGTATTCTATCAGTTATCTGATTCTGGTATTATGTTTTGTTCTCAAATAGATTACAGACAAAAACAGTACCTTCAAAAACAATTGACTGGTGGTAGAGTTTTTGTGAACGAGCTCAAGGAAGTGGGCACTACCGCCTTACCTTTATCTGCCGCCAAATAGCAGTACTTGTGCTGCTGTGCTCCGGTTAGATGGTAATGGTATGTTCCTGTAATTACTGGCACATAGGCATAACAGCTAAGTCTTATAGTATGGCAACGTATCCACATAGAGATCAAGACAACATAATACCTTGTTTGAATTATATGTGGGTATCCATGGGCTGCAGTAGCCACTTAACATCTGGTGGACTGCATGCTCGTTTGCCATTAATGTTGTATATAAAAAAAAATCTTGTTCATAAATACAACCAGAATTGTTTTTGAGCAAGCTTATACAAGCTTCGCTTAGTTTGGGGCTAGATAGCACTATGTATCATGTTCAGCATTATTTATTTATTTGTATAAAATTCTTTGAAAGCCTAGGTATTTTAATTAACGTATTCACTTACATTGTTGCGGATCCTGTTGTCATAAACTAAACTAAAAGTAGGTTGATAGCATTTGATAACCGCCAGTGTCAAAATCTAGGACTTAGATAGGACAAAGTGCTTGCTAACTAGAATAATAATAATAAAGCCTTTATTAACAATCTTAAATACACATTACACATTTCTACTTAGTACTACAAAAATTGTTTATGTATAGATATGAAAATATAATGGTTTCAGATTAGACCCCGGTTTTTTGATTGTCTTGCTTTCCAGCTTCTCAAAACCCCTCCTCATTCCTCCAGTCGCTATGGCGATTCCTTCACTGTCCATGGAGTCAACCTGTGGAATTCTCTACCACACTCTATCCGCGCAAGTCCATCACTAAGCACTTTTAAGCTTAGAGTCAAAGAGCATTACTTGTCCTTGTTAGCTTTTAGGTTATTATGTATAAGTAGGTATATTATTTATATTTTGTATAATGTATTATGTTTATCCCTAATGTAGGTATAGTATAAAAGTATTTTTTTTTTAATATGGTTAAGTTTTGTATTTATTATAGTATATACTATATATTAGTATTTTACTCCAATGTCATTCTCTGTGCACGTACCCACCACTATAATCAAATATCTCTATCTTCAAAGGTTTGCGGGAAGAAAACTCAAATTAGGGTTAAGCTCGTCTTTGTAAATGTCCATTTTGTAAGCTATTTTTATCTGTAAATCTATTTGTGTACAATAAAGAATAAAGAAAGGCCTCCCCGAGTGTTCTCCACAAAGATCTAAGTATCTCTTGCTTTTCTCGTCCAAGTCGTTCCCGCTACTTTTTTAATATCATCTTCCTATCTACGATACTGTCTACCTTTACTTCTCGTTTTATATCTAGGGCATCATTCTGTCACTTCTTTTGCCCATTTTTCCGTCTTATTTCTTACTAGATGCCCAGTCCATTTCCATTTTATTTGATGGATTCGGTATTTAAAACTATAATAGTTTTAATTAAATACATTACTCGTAAATACATTACTCGTAAAGGGGCTAATTTGCTTATATGCTTAGATATAACTAGGAAATCCTAGTCTCGCATTAACCGTATGTCTCTTTACCTATCACAATCATTTAAATAATAGATAGATAGATAGATAGATAACTCTTTATTGAATTACCACACAAACAGAAATAATAAAAAAAATAAGTACTGGGTTAAAATAAATAAGGCAATACAATGGGCGGCCTTATCGCTAAAAGCGATCTCTTCCAGGCAACCTTTGGATGGAGCGAAATTTTTAAAATTACGGAGTGCGTTGTACTTTAGCGGATACATTACATTTACACAGTCATAATATATTCTAAGATATAATAATAATATGAAGTTTTAATCCTAATACTTAATATACTTATAAAATAGACTAATATATAGGTATATACATATAGCAAACTATACTAACAGATAAAATAAGTACATAAATAGTAAATAAATAACGCTAGGAAGATGACATCGTCAGGTAATGATGTTTCACCTTCAATTTGAAGACGTGTAAGGACGATGACCGTCTTACTTCTTCGGGCAGAGCATTCCACAGCTGAACAGCCTGGACAGTAAAAGAAGCGCTGTAAAAGGAAGTGCTGTGCGAAGGAGTTCTGAGTATCAAGTTTTCTGATGACCTAAGAGTATAGTTATTTAAAGAATGGAGAAATTCAAATCTATCTTTCAGATAGTGAGGAGAGAAGGGATTGAAAAGAATAGAATAGAGAAGAAAAAGGATATGCGTATTCCGACGAAGACGAATCGGAAGCCATTTAAGCTTTGAACGGAAGGGAGACACATGATCATATTTACGGAGGCCAAATATAAATCTAATACAAAAATTATGTAAACGCTCGAGCTTGTTAAGCTGTTCCTCAGTGAGGTCCAGATAACAAGCATCGGCATAGTCTAGTACGGGATGTAAAAGCGATTGTGCAAGCGCAGTCTTGGTGGACGTAGGCAAAAAGTTTCGTAGTCTCCTTAGTGAACCAGCTGACGCAAACAACTTCCGGCTGGTTAGTTCAAGCTGAGCCTTCCATGAAAAGTTGCGGTCAATGATGATACCTAAATTCTTAACGGTTTCGCTGTATGGGATTGCTATTCCGTCAAAGACAACTTGTGGGACAGTGAACCAATCAATTTTGCTAAGCGTTCTTGAACTACCTACAATAATGGTTTGCGTTTTGGTAGGATTAACTTTCAAACCGTGGAGCTTGCTCCACTCTGCAATACGGCGTAAATCGCAGTTGGTAACGTCAACAGCATCAGCAATATTACTGAGCGTAGCTTGATTATAAATCTGAAGATCGTCTGCGTAGAGGTGAAAAGACGAAGAAAGATTAAGAGAAATAGAGTTTATGAAGATTGCAAAAAGAAGAGGAGATAAAACGCCACCTTGAGGTACACCAGCAGACGTATTACACCACGAAGAGAGAGACTCCTCGAGTCGAACACGCTGACGGCGCCCGTGCAAGTAATTGAAAAACCAACCAATCACCGCTGGAGATACGTTAAAGGAGCTAAGTATTGCCAGGAGAATATCAAAATCTACGGTGTTGAACGCATTACTGAAATCAAGTAAAGTCAGCACGGTAAGTTGCCCATTTTCCATGCCCACTCGTATATCGTCCGTGATTTTGACTAGAGCAGTGACAGTACTGTGGCCTTTACGAAAGCCAGACTGCAGAGGATTAAGGAGACTATAGGAGGAAAAAAAAGAGTTTAATTGATTATGGACCAAGCGTTCGAGAACTTTGGAGAGAAAAGGAAGGATAGAAATCGGGCGATATTCAGAAAAGGATTTGGGATTAGGTTTCTTAGGAAGAGGAATTATTTGGGCTTCCTTCCAAATGGAAGGGAAGGTACCGGTCATTAGGGAGTGGTTCAAGAGATGGCAGAGGGTAGGTAGAATGATATCAAGGATAGGAATAAGCATATTGCGGCTGATACCGTCAAGCCCAACAGCATTGGATGTAATTGACAAAATACTTTTCTTAACGTCAGCAACGGTGATTTGGCTAAATAGAAAAGGAGGATGATCAGGAGTTGGTAACGAAGAGAGAAAATTAATACAAATCAATAAATAATACCATTAATAAATAATACATCATGATCACAGCCCGTCTGCAGCCACTGCTGGGTATAGGCCTCCTCTTTATTACGCCATTCTTTCCGGTCCCTTGCGTGTCTCATCCATTGACACCCAGCTACGCTTTCAATGTCATTCGAGCATCGGGCGGGTGGTCTGCCTCTTGGTCTACAAGCATCCCTTGGCCACCACTCTGTAATCGGCTTCGTCCAACGCCCGTCATCCCTCCTAGCCAAGTGTCCAGCCCATCTCCACTTTAGCCGTGCGATCCTCATACCCACGTCCACAACTTTTGTGCGACGTCTGATTTCTACATTGGGTATGTGGTCCAAGAGTGTATGTCTATTATATAATTAAATATTTTTACATATAATATTAATAGATCATCAACATATCGCCCGTTTGGCATCCACTGCTAAGCATAGGCCTCCCCCATAGGTTTCCAGAGTCTTGTGCGGCCTGCACCCAATAGCTCCCAGCAACTTTTATCTTCCAGCTTTCCAGTCGTAGTCTCCACTATTTCGTCATTTTACTCTCTATTCATTACAGAGCTGAATACAAACAAAAATACTTAATTATTAATAATTATCTGTTATATATACGAGGAGGGATCAAAAAGTAGTGAGAATGAGATAGAATGCAATGACTATTGATAACTTAATAATTTATTTTTCTACAATATAGTCTCAGAGTCTCTCTACACACCGAGTCCAGCGCTTTTCCAGAGCTTCAATCGCTTTAAAAAAAAAAGGTTTTGTCTTGGTCTTGCAAAAAGCTCTCCACGGCATCCATCACCTCGTTATCGTTTTCGTACCTGTTACCCCTTAAGTATTATTTCAATTTGGGGAATAGATAAAAATCGCTAGGCGCCAGATCTGGTGAATAAGGGGGGTGGTCAACCAATTCGAAGCCAGCTTGCTGAATGGCAGCCATCGCAACTGCCGACCTGTGCGCGGGTGCGTTGTCGTGATGAAACAGCATGCCCCTTCGAAGTTTCCCTCTCCTTTGATGGCATTCCTCAACTTAAGAATTAAAGCTGCATAATATTGGACTGTAATAGTGGTTCCACGCTCCAAGTAATCAATCAACAATATCCCTTCCTTGAGGCCATAACCTTGCCAGCCGATGCCACGGCACGAAACTTCTTCGGGGTCGGTCATGATGGTCGTTTCCATTGCGAAGATTACTGTTTTGTCTCGGGATCAAAATAATGGACCCATGTTTCATCCATTGTTATAAAACGAGACAAAAAGTTTTCAATATCTTCTTGAAACTTGTCCAACAATATCTTCGAAATGTCAAATCGATTTTATTTCTGACTGTCGGTTAACATTCGCTGCACCCATCTTACGGAGACTTTTCTCATATTCAAAGATTGTTTCAATATGGATTGAATACTTCCATATGAAATGCCCGTTTCTTAATTATCGGATGGTAACTCTTTGATCGCTCAATACAATTTTCTCGACTTTCGCAATATTTTCTTGGGTGACTGACGTCGAAGGACGGCCGCAACGATGTTCGTCTTCCGTGCTCGTTCTCTTTCTACTCGAAATTGAGAAGCTCACCTTGCGACAGTGGAATACGGCGGAGCAGACTCTCTTAATGTTGCCTCCAAATCGCAATGAATCTCTTGCGTCGTTAACTTTTTTAAACAAAGGTATTTAATAACGGCTCGCACTTCGTTTTTCTCCATATTCGAGAACACGTTCCGACACGAAGCAAATAAATGACTACATTCAGAAAAAACAAAAGAGAATCGAAGATTTTTTTCTTTATTAATATTTTAAATATGTATCTGAGCTATGCCTGCCAGTATTTATTTTTTTTCTTACAAAGGAGTATGTCGTTCTCACTACTTTTTGATCCCTCCTCGTATATATAAAAGAAAGTAGTGTTAGTTACATTATTTATAACTCAAGAACAGCTGAACCGATTTGACTTAAAATTGGTGGAAAGGTAGCTTAGAACCAGGAGACGGACATAGGATACTTTTTATCACGTTCGACCGCGTTCCCGTTTGACGTGACATAAAACGACAAAGAGAATACAAGTCAATATAAAACGTGGTATAACAAAAACGCATCTGACATGGAATAACAAAACGCAAATGACAGCTCGACTTAATTTAGTCTATGGTTAGGGGACAGCAATTGACAATTCTACCATGGTGACGTATATTGACAGCCCGCGTTATATCCATGTCAAGGCGGTACGAAGTTCGGCGGGTCAACTGGTTATTAATAATTATAAAATACCTTCTTATTAATTAATTTACTAACAGACAGAATATACAAAAGTTTATAAAATAATAAAAAAAATGGACAAGTGCGAGTCTGGCTCAAAAAAAGTAACAAAAAGTACAAAATCCATTTAAATAAGCACTGTCTAAAGACACATGCTTACCGCACGCTATGTAAGATTTTCAATTCTAAGCATCTAAATGAACACAGAGAGAGTTCCATACGCCCCTCAAAGTTGGTAGACTGTTTACCATTCAATATATTGCTCCAGATTATGAATTATACAAGTATCTATTTTCACCATTACAGATTACGGAGACGTCAAAAACAAGAAAAGAAAGCACATACATATAATTTTACGACGGTTATCACAGGCCTTGGAGAATAAACAGATCAAAGTGCAGTCACAATGGCAAAGTCAATAAGGCCGTAAAGATTGCCTGTGACTTACAGTGTTATTATAGTGCAGTATAATTTTAGTCGAGAATGACGACTGAGAAACGGAAGCCGGTGGGGAGAGCCCGAGTTGTCACATCACAGGTAAGGAAATCATTATTTTTTCTATTAGTTATAGGTCCTTACAAATTTACTTGGCGTATCTTTGGAATAAGCACGCACTAGAAATCGCAGCGTAGAATATCCATTAGAACGAAAAACGACCAAAGATTGCTGGGAGCCGTTGGGTGCAGGACCTAAAGAGGAAAATCTATGGGTGAAGATAAAGAGATAATAGTTATTTGTTATACAAGAGTGTAAAGTTGATTTTTAACCGCAAGCAAAGGATTCTAAAATTCAAATATTAGAATCCTGAGCGTTAGCGAAGAAATCAAATGAGCATGAGGTGAAAATAGCCAAAATACTCTTTCGAGATGGGGGGGGGGGGGGGGGGGTGATGATATTTTCATGCCCCCATCTCGGAAAGAGTATTTTTGCTTTTCGATATCTGAGTGCAAAAGCCGTTTTTATAGTCTCCGCTAGAGGATAAAGTAAATTGAATTTAGAACATCGTGTGCACTAAGTTTGTGAATTCAAAACATCATTAAACCCATTTACTTCTACCTGCATTGTGCCAAATTTATCAAACAACCTTTTTTAATTTGTTAAAAACGCAGACTCGGAACCTTCTTGGTGTTTCTTTTTTTTTTTGAATTTAGTCATTTCCTCGCTGAGGGGGGGATGAAAAGTTACGTATTTTTCACCTCGTGCTCTTTTGATTTTCTCGCTAACGCTCAGGATTCTAATTTTTGAATTTTAAATTCCTTAGCTTGCTCGGTCATCAAAATTGAGTTCGCGCTTAAAAAGCAACTTTGCACTCTTGTTTATCAAATAACTATTATTTGCATATCATATGTAGGGTAACATACTTATAACTTAATATATTTATGTGTATGCTGGATCTAATTATAGTGCAACATACATCCATAACACATAACAACATGTTTTACCAAAAGTTGTATGCAAATAGTGGCGTGCCAGAACATACATTAAAAAAAACCGTGTTTTCGTATATTATTGTTGAGCTCCACAGCGTGACAATCTTTTTGTTTGCTAAATCAATTAACAGACTTTATCTAATTAAATAGATTGTATAAAATCATCATCATCATCATTTTCAACCCGTGTCGACCCCCTGCTGGGCATAGGCCTCTCTTTGTTTCTGCCATTCCTCCCGATCCTGTGCCAGTTTGAACCACATACGACCCACGGTCTTATGGATGTCGTCGACCCATCTCGCTGGTGGACGTCCCCTATTACGATGCCCAGTTCTCGGCCTCCACTCTGTTAGGGCCTTAGTCCACCTGTCGTCACTACGTCTGGCCAAGTGTCCAGCCCAACTCCACTTGAGCCTCAATATTTGCTTGCTGACGTTTAGTCTGCTTGCGAATTTCAGTATTAGGAACTCGATCTAAGAGTGTGATGCCGAGCATGGCGCGCTCCATGGCTCTCTGTGCTACACTTATTTTTGTACATAGCCTCCTTCGTGAGCCTCCATGTCTCGGCACCATAAGTCATGGTAAAATGTATAAAATCAATGAGTAAATTTTAATGTTGTTTTTTTTTCATTGTGCATGAACAATAAATGAAATATTTACAAACAAGATAAAAATTGCTCGTAAACTAGAGTCTACTTAACTTTAAATGGACTCCTGTATCAAACAAGTAATCAGGAAACCTGATAGCTATTTAGTATTTATTTATTTAATCAGAACGGATTACACAATACAATTAAATTCGTCAAATAAATGACACATGCATAATACATTTAATTGTTAATTTATAGATCATTCATACATCAACCTCATAATACCTCAGACATACTAGCATTATTTCCTTCTAAAGCTATACAACCTGTTTTGTTATGTACGATATGAATACACACATTCGGATTTAACAGATTTTAGAGGTTGGTTTAATACCAGTAGCTTGAATATTTATCCAGTAATCGATAAATTTTCAATAAACAAATTTTAACGTACTTACGTTCACGCCGACTTTGGCGGCGCCTTTTCCAGGATGACTCTGTCAGTTCCTCTAACATGATTAATGAATATGGTTTGAATAACCTTTTGTTTGTTTTATTGATATATATTAATACTTGATATTAAGGTTAAGTGAATTTGAAAAAAAAACTATATTACAACAACACCCATTAACCCTACCCGTGTTTTCATTTAATGTCGTACACACGGCTACACATCAAGCTATACTTGTTCAGTATAAGCTGACCTTTCATACTACGAAAAGCTTACACAAGAAATGTATAGCTTGATGTGTAACCGTTTGTACATAGCAAAACATGTGATATATCTTTTTATACTTGATTTGTATGTTTCTATTTTGTGTGTATGTTTGTAATGAATAAACTCAAAAACTACTCTTCCGATTTAAAAAATTCTTTCACCATTGGAAAGCTACATTCACCTTAAGTAACACAGGCTACTTTTTACTCAACTGCTCAAAGGACGGTAATGTTTTTATTGAAAAACTACGCGTGCGAAGCTGCGGATTGGTCAGCTAGTAAATCTATAAACTAGAGATGGGCTATGACTAGTCGATTGGCCGACTAGTCGGTCATTGCTTTCGGTGGAGTTTGGATGGCATCGGCAATGTCCGCGGCGGCGTTTCGATGACAGCTGAGTTGCTCGCACCCACCGCGAGATTAAGTGATTGAAATTGTTCTCTACTATTGTTTACGGGCCGGCGTTACTGGGTGTTTTTACAAAAATTAAGGTAATTATATACAGTGAAGGTTACGAATTCATTTCCATTCTCTATTTTATACATATAAATATGAATAATGTAATGGACTAGTAGGCGCTTTTTGCCAACTAGTCGCTGACTACAAATATAGCCGGATAGTCGGCTTTCCCGACTAGTCTTACTAGTTGGTATATCTCAACTATAAACGTATCATCACGTCAAATTCCAGCTTTACAGGGGGGCAATCGCGGTAATTTTGAACGATAGGCACTTGTCTCACCGCCGGCGAGTAGAGCTAGAAACTAGAAACGAGTTGGCGAGCAGCGAGAAGCGAGTGTGTAGTTCCTATAGTTGTCTCGCTGGACTATAAAGCGAATGAGTGAGTGCGGCGGGCGATACTCATCACCTCACGGCGTGTGTACCTACTGACCGCCAAGCGAGCATCGCTGAGCGCGTATCGCTGAGCGAGCATCGCTGCGCGAGTGTTGTAGTCGCTGCGACAAAATAGTCGAGAGCGAGTTCTATATTAATAGTTGATCGCTGGCCGTTCACACTGCCAGCGATCAACTATTAATATACGTGTCTCTTTTACTGACACAGAATCTATATCTTTTGTTTGTTTCTTGAGCGAGAAAACAGTTGATAGCTAATCGCTTACTCGCCGCCGGTGAGAAAAGTGCCATACCAAAGTAAAACCAAAACGAAAACGTTACGTTATGCATATGTCGTATTGCGCTGACACGCGTGACATCAGTCAAACCAACGTGAAACCCAAACCAAACACGTAACGTTCCAACGTTAGACACCTTCAAAATTAGCGCGGTTGCCCCCCTGGTCGGACAGACTGACGGGCATTTTATAACCAGAAGCGTTCTAGAAAACTTCAGAAAGATTCACTAATTGTTTATAACATCTTTAGTATCTCTATTTTTATTAGGTATATCTTTTATTACAGAATTTTATTACCTACATGTTTGTACGACGGTGGTCAGTTTTAGGGTCAAGGCTATCCAAATATTAGGCAATACATCAGAAGAATAATAAGAGCTCAAATAGATTGCGATAAATGAACAATCTTTAGGTCAGCGACCAGCAATTGCTCCAATTTATACTGTATCGTTTGATTGATGTTTCATTTGCAATGGTTTCATTTAAAAGGTTTTTTTTTTTTAAATTTTGATATGGTAATCATATCATCTACACTAGTAGGAATGGTGACGGTGGCTGGGTACTTCTGTTACCATGACATTCTAATAATTCCTTTTCATCAGGTACTAGCATGTCTATCCCTGGACTTCCTGCTGATAGGACTGGGCATGTCCATCAGCTTCGTCACGATGGTTCTACCGGAAGTACTGCATGCTAAGCAAGGCCTCTCTATCAATGAGGAGCAGGCTTCG
Organism: Philereme vetulata; assembly: GCA_918857605.2. Lineage (NCBI taxonomy): Eukaryota > Metazoa > Arthropoda > Insecta > Lepidoptera > Geometridae > Philereme > Philereme vetulata. Next base: position 7,822,280 of record OU975423.1, read on the forward strand.
TGGTTCGGTAAGATATTTTAATAATCGTTTATTTTATTTGCAATCTCCGTATACATATGTCCGGTCATAATTGCAATCTACCCTCGATCGATAAATATATCGATCTACCCTCTTTCTCATTCGGTATGCCTATATCTTTTACGTAGATGTTAGGTCTAAACCTAACATCTACGTGAAAGATATAGACATAAAATGTTAAAACATTACCGTACATATACGCAGTACGGTATATGCCGTAGCCAATCCATGGTTGAGTGTTGTGTATCGGAATCGAGTTATGTTCGATAAAGAAACCGGTGGTAGTAATAATATTAGTAAATTAATTCCTAACAAGTGTCTGAGAAAGAGGGTAGATCGATATATCTGCCAACAACCATCCACTCGCAAAGACATCAGTTCACCCGCGATCATGGCCCATGCAACTGCGTCGAAGTATCGACGCATAAAATCTATATTTTCGTTCACTTTCCGGCAATCGATCGGTCTGAAATTTTACATAGCACTCAAGTTTCTGTGCTTGTAACCATAATCGATTAACTGTATATAAAATCATTAGGAACAGTTACATTTTGTACGTTCTCCGTTGTACAACGGAATAATAGAGGACAAAATGTATCTACTTCTTTCGAGTTACCCTGGGGAGACTACTGAAATGGTTTGCGTGCTCGAATTCAAAAATGTAATAATTTCTATGAATGTATGAGATCGTATATATCACCCTCGGCATGTTTTAGAAAATATCGTACGATAACGATAAAACGAAAAACGAGTTTTAAGTAGGAATCTTTATTACCACGCGGTGACCGTTCACTTTTAATGAGATGGAAATGAATCAAGTGGGAATCGGGGACGAATTCTTTTTTGACGGTTACGTGGGTTGTTAAACTAACTTCCTGTCAAGATAATATTTCTAACAGATATAGGTGGAGGATAAAAAACAAACCAATCTTATTTAATCTAATCTAACAAGCTTGTGTGATCCCACTTTAGCGCAAACTCTCACTTCCCTTTTTCAATTCTATACGGTCTTGGGACTGGACTGGCTAGGATAGCGAAAATACTTCAAGTTGGTCGCGCCATCTCCACCTGGGCCAAGCACGTGGCCGCGGTCCCTCTGGGATCCACTCAGTGGCGATTTAACCACAAAAATTGGCTGGCGTAAGGCTCACATGTCCGGCCGATGGCCTTCTCCCATGTTAATTTGAGGGACTTGTATTATACTTCGGTGATTTTCATCTGGGTGAGCACTATGGTGTTTCTATGTTATTTGATCCTTGAACTTACGAAATAGTAAGGATTTAATTCTGTATCTTATAAATCACCGGTGACGAAGCTGGATTACAGACAAAGCCATTAATCAAAATGTTGTAGGTTTACAAATTTGCCCGGTGTACTCGTCTCAGCTTTATAAGAATCATTTTAAGTATAAAACCTTTTTTTCTTTTCTTTTTTATGTCTCACTAGTCAATAATAATTTATTCATGAAAATCACATACGTCAATTTTACCGCCTTTTTTCAGGCAAGAAACAAGGCTGGTTATTCTTTTCATTCGTATCTATTCTCACCTGTTGTAAATGAGTCGTATAGAATCAATTCTGGCAATCTGTCATTTCTCAGAATGTTGATAAATCGAAAAAAAACGACTATTGAAACGTCCAACTGAAATCTGTTGTAGGTCATGATTGAATAAATGCTTATGATTGGTCGAGCAAGACAGATAGTCGCCTTTGATTTTGACATTAGACACAGATATCGACATTTCATGCCAATCTCCATCACGGTCAGTTTTTTTAAGGTAGTTTGGAATATTGAGCCTGATTCATTATTATAATGTGTTTAAATTTCCAGTGTTGCCACATTCATAACATGCTGCCACTCAAAATGTCTGATTGCCAACTTTGATTCTATACGACTCAAATATTTTATATGTGCTATGTAGCCAATAAATAGTTGTCTGTGTATAACTTTGCCTCTTCCAAATTTGGCTTGTTTGCGCAAAGACATTGTAGCATTACAACTCTCTTCTTTATAAGAAGAGGGCTGTAAGGCAAGTTAAATTGAGACCTACCTACCTAACGGTTTGGAAGAATTAAGGTATTTCACAACGATTAATGGTTTATTACGATGTTAATGTCCCTTACTTATTTAACACTTATTGTTCCACTATGGTGTGCACAATTGATAGGTAAGTTGTCGGAGTCTGCGTGACCAGTAAAACGCGCGCTTCACTTCGTGTTTATCTTTCGTGTTTTCGTGACATCACTAGCCAACGTTGACGAGAGGCCTCAAGTAGATCCACCGTACTCTGATTAAAGTAAGATTCAAAGATTAGGCCACCAGATCTCGGTCGATGGAACAGGTTAGACCTCCAGGTCTGTATTGAGTTATAGCCTCGAGAGTCCCAGAGGGAGATGTATGTCTCCAACCTCGAGGGAGTCAGGCTCCCAGGCTCAAGCCGGTAGGGCTTCGCCGTCAAGAACTCACTATTACCGGGCTACACTGACTATACAAAATGAGACTAATTAGTCTGTTACTGGTTTGAGATCTTTCTCCGGCTGTTCCAAAATGCAGACTCCCGTTTTTCGAAGGATGCCCCGGGATGTTAGACAGTCACTCAGAAATCCTTATACCGAGCTAGCTGGAAGCTGGTATTGAAAACGAAAACCTGGTACCCCTGAGCTCCGCTGCGGCACTGCCAAGACTGATATATAAACTGTGTCGAAAAATGCATCCTAGTCAAAAACATTACATTTCAATTTCGTGTACCGTTAATAGAAGGCAGTAATTATCGAACGCACCGAAGAAAAATCACTTCAAACCTTTCTTTTTGATATTATATTGCATTTCGAAAGAAAAGAAAGAAAGATAAAACATTTATTTGTGACGGTACAAAACGTATGTTTTGTACCGTCACAAATAAATGGTTTTAATGTTTTAATGTTCTATTGTGTGACACACAATAGAACAAATTCATACACACAAAAACAGCAATACCCAACAAATGTGTGTCTCACAATTATCTATATATAAATAAAATATTTATTTATTCATTTCGGATATAAAGTGAAAAATATATTGAGAAATATAAATAAATAATTCGTAACGAAGATTTTTATTGGAAACGAGGGGTTCGTTCGCTCAGGCAAGCAATATAAAAGAGCCGAAGCCGAAGTAAATGACGTTATTCTGTATTGTTGGTGTATTTTAGGCTGTCAACGGCCAATTTTGGTATTTTTGAATACAATGACCGAGTAGTCTTAGTACATGGTACGTTACACTAAATACTAGTATGTGTACACCACATAACACTATGTGATACATGGTGTACACAGACTACTAGGTATGAGTACCAATAAGTTGGTACGTCTGACATCCCTGAGGATGACCCGAATGTCAATCGGTCCTGTTCTAAAATCAAAGAATTTTCATAATTAATGTTAGCGGCCAATACAGCCTTACGTCGCATTCAGAGGTCCTATATCAATTCCAAGTAAAACCTTATTATGGTTTTACATAAAAACTATGTCATTTTAGAAGTTAATTTTAAATATCTAACAAAACATCAGGTCAAGCCTGTTTATTTCAGTGTTTGTAGTCCCAAAAAGTTAAATTACCTATAGCATCATTTATGCTCCTGTAATAAGAAAATTCTGCTCTTTCCACCCATATAAAAATATATTAATGGGTATTTGAAGCTTTTGAGAATTTAGTAATTTAGATTTTTCTGACCAAAATAATTAAGAAAATGTTAAAGTATGGTAGAAGGAAAGGCAGCATTTCTCTCCCATATAAGTATTTTGTGATTATATTATATGCATTTTATTTCATATTATCTTTAATAACGCCACCGTCCTTATTTGTTCACATAGATAGGATATCTATGTGAACAAATAAGGACGGTGGCGTCCGTCCGAAGGTCCGTCCAAAGGTTGCCTGGAAGAGATCGCTTTTAGCGATAAGGCCGCCCATTGTACCTATGGTTTGAAAGTATATTTTTTATGTTTATATTTAATGGTGTGCATTAAAGAAATTATCTAATCTATTTACATTAGATAACGTTAATATCACGATCAAAACCTAAATATAAAGTGAGTGATATTACTACATCCAAACAAACAACGATGACGTAGGTCAACTTTCACGACCTCCACGGCGCAGTGAGCGAATAGCCGGCTGAGACGCAGGAGGTAGCGGGTTCGATTCCCACACAGGAACAAATGGTTGCATGCTCTACAGATATTTGTTCCGGATCGGGTTGTTTTTCTATATATTTTAAGTACGTAATTACAAAGAAAAATATATAGGTATTCTATCAGTTATCTGGTTTCCATAGTACAAACTCTGCTTAGTTTGGGGCTAGATAGCGCTGTGTGAAATGTAATGTCCAGCTATATTTAACAAGATTTTGCATTATAGCATAAATAAATATTATGTCTAAGCGGAAAAGCCAAACAAAGTATATTGCATAGATTTCCTTTCATTAGAATTAGTTGAATTGCCACACAAACTATTATTTACAATATGTCGTAGGTATCCGGAATATCCGGTGTCAGTTTACGACATAAGAAACCTTAGATCCAATGTCTTGCTTACGTTGGTTATATGATTTATTACTTTCAAGTAATAAATCAAATAGAGCAAAATCAGGATAGCTGATGAAATACTTTAGGTATAAAGCGCAACCCAGACTTATGAGACACTAGCTGACCAATCCGCAGCGTCGCACGCGTAGTTTATTAATAAAAACATTACCCTCCTTCTCCGCAGTTGGGTAAAAAGTAGCCTATGTCACCCGGGGATAGTGTAGCTTCCCAACAGTGAAAGATTTTTTTAAATCGGTCCAGTAGTTTCGGAGCCTATTCAATACAAACAAACAAATCTTTCCTCGTTATTCGACGAAGTTACGAAGTTTTTTGTTGATATGTTTTTGTGATATGTTCTTTATTATTGTAGAACATACTTTTGTTTTATCATCAATAGTTTCCGCAGCGCATGCGACGAAAGACGTTGTAGGGCACTTTTTTACACCTTGGGTTACGTTACTTAAGTTTTAGTAAGGATCCCTAATCTTTTCTAGCAATAAATATAACTTATGTCACTCAAGGTTAATGTAGTTTTCCAATGGTGAAAAAGTTTTTGAAATCGGCAGAGTAGTTTTTGAGTTTATTCATTACAAACATACACACAAAAATACAACTCTTTCCTCTTTATAATATTAGTATAGACGTATAGTTATAAAGATAAGACAAAGAAGGCTCGCCCCTTTCATACAAAATGTATGGAAGCATTGCGCCTGCGTCCTGTCTTTCTGTATGTTTTGCTTCACGGTGCTTCTTGATGAAAGTATGAAAGTAGTACTCAATACTTTCAAAGTACATATAAGCGGCGCCATGTATTTGCCTCGTCCTCGCCTTACGTCTCTTCTATGTGGCCGGCCTGCCTTACTTTATTACCTACGTAGAAAACTGATTGAAGTCGAATTGTATCAGTCAATAAACCGGTCAAAACCCATGTTTTATTTAAGTTATTTTGACTTATGACTTGACAATTATGGCGTGAGTTGTGTACTGTGTTCCGGTTAGATCACAAAACACAAAAAACAATAGAACTCGTAAGTAGGCGGAGCCCGCGTAACACCAAGTACGCGGAGTTCCGCGCACTTCAAGTTTCGCTCACTTCAGTTGTGTTTCAATTACTGTGGGGTAAACGTACTTCAAAAAAATATAAAATTGCCATATTGTTCCGATTTGGAGTGTAAATATTATAGCCGAACCAAAAATTTAACAAAAGGGGGCATATCCTATCACCGGTAAGTTTATTTTATTGTTTTTTGTTAGTTTTGTTTAAAATGCAAAATCGTCAAACAAAATAGACTGTGACTCTTTAAGGTCGGTTTCTCTTAAACCTCATCTTAAGCTACTCAATTAATGATGTGACCCCAATATACTGATGAATGTGTTATCGATAGCTTTAATTAGTTACCCCCTATTAAAAGGTGTATAAGTTTTAGGGCGTTAATTCCTTTTGTTGTTTTATTGATGATTTTCTGAATGTATTTTCACCTATGATGTGAAATAATATAATAATTTCTGTTTTCAGTTTCCCCAAGGCGCAAGACATAAAAAAAATTAAAAAAAAAAACTTACAACTTATGAGTCATCCAGCATACAGAGTCATGACCTGGCACCGTGTGACTTTTTTCTGTTCCCAAAAATTAAGAACCAATTACCCGATCAAGGCTAGGAGGGATGACGGGCGTTGGACGAAGGCGATTACAGAGTGGTGGTCAAGGGATGCTCGTAGACCAAGAGGCAGACCACCCGCCCGATGGTCGAATGATAATGAAAGCGTAGCTGGGTGTCAATGGATGAGACTCGCAAGGGATCGGAAAGAATGGCGTAATAAAGAGGAGGCCTATACCCAACAGTGGGTGCAAACGGGCTGAGATGATGATGATGATACCCGATCAACGGTTTTCATCACCAGAAGAGGCTGTCGAAGAGTATGAAAAACATGTATCTGACGTCACCACCGGAGGAGTGGCACAAATGTTTTCAAAATTGGTTTAATTGTATGAAAAAGTGCATTGACGCAAAGGGATAATATTTTGAGAAATACAAAATGAATTCATTTTTGACTTAATAGTATTTTTGTATTTTTGTGCCCCTCGTATAATAATTCAGTATTAATATTCCAGTAATATAATATTTTTTTATGTATTTATGAGTTGGAAACCTGTGATTATGTTATGAAAGAAAGAAAGAAAAGAAAAGCTGTTTATTTCGACCACCTATATTATAACCTGACGTACCTATTTCGTTATCCATAGTAAGTAGGTAATAATCGATATCGATACATTCGTCTTGTATTCTCATAGGTACATCACTAAGGCAGTAGCAATTTATTTTGGACTATCGAGTAACAGCCATTGCATTATCAATCTTATTTTTTGCTATTAGATACTATAACAAAAATCGTTAGCGACAGCGCCATCTGTTGTTGAGTGGCTTTGTTTTGTGGGTAATCAAGTAACAGCCATTGCATTATCAGTCTTATTTCTAATTAATAGAGACTAAAATAAAAATATTTTCTAAAGCGCCATCTTTTGCTAGGTAGACTTTATTTTTTTATTACTATTTATTTTATTGAATTTTAAACCATGTTCCCTTAGTGGCTAAAGTTTTATATCCGTAAAATTAGTTTTATGGTTTTATGTTTTTTGACCGTTCTCTTTCAGCCAATTATAACTTTTATTTCTAATTGTGCTAGTTTTTACATGTGTGAGTTTAGCTACACTGGTTTTTATAGTGAAACGTCATCATGCTAGTTCTATTGTTTTTTTATGTTCTGCGGGTTAGATGGTAATGGTATGTTCCTGTAATTACTGGCACATAGGCATAACAGCTAAGTCCTATAGTATGGTAACGTATCCACATAGAGATCCGGATAACATAATAGCTTGTTTTGAATTCTATGTGGATATCCATGGGCTGCAGTAGCCACTTAACATCTGGTGGACTGCATGCTCGTTTGCCATATATGTAGTATAAAAAAAGAAGGAATGTACAAATCAGTTTGTTTGTAATATACTAACACGTTATTTTTACTCCGCTTCAGTAGAAGCACACACCTCATTTCACAACTTCTTATGTCTACAACTCAACACATTGGGGTTAATTCTGTTGTCAACACTAAAACTTACTATCTGTCCGTTTGAAACGAAAATAGATGGCAAAAATTTTAGTGCTTTAAAACATACACCTTGTTTACACAAAAAGCTAAACAACTGTTTAGCGCATGTTTAAAAATATCCTTACCAATTTTCGTATTGAATTTTTTTAAATACACGCCAAACAGTGTTTTATTTTTATTGTAGTTTGACCCACATTGTTTGTGAAACAACTCACTCTTTACCACCACCCTCTTTATTGAAAAAACACACAAACTGAATTAATACAAAATTAGTATAAGTCTATATTAAAAAAGGCAACAAAGGTGATAAGCTTAGCGATGAGGCCGATCACAGAATGTGGGTACAAGTACCTACAACCTAGAACTACCTTTGGGCGGGTCTGGGTTTATCCATTAGTAGTTGCTATGCCTAGCTTGCATGCTTCGGCCGCTTGTATTGGATAAATTCAGATCTTTACTCGGCTCGGGGAATGAGTGAGTAGGGAGCCGAATGGTTTTGAGGGAGAGCGCAAGTCGTGAAGATCCTCAAGGCAAGTCTGGTGGGGTTGGCCTTCTCGCGGTTGTTGCCCGTTATAGGACTATTTCCATCTAAAATAGACGTAACTGAAACCATCAGGTAAACTAGAACTACCTACATCAACATTAAAAACGCACAGCTCGGGTCCGAATCTAATAACAGTAAAAATATATAACAAAATACCAGTACACATTAAAACACAAGAAAACGACAACATCTTTGAACATAGATTATAACATATACTAATGGAAAAGAGTTACTACACACTAGACGATTTTTTTAACAACAAGACATGTAAATAATTTTCTACAGTAATGATTTCACTAACCAAGAAAATTCAATCTCAAAATTAGCAAGTTGAAGTGGCAATGGGCGGGCCACATCGCTCGTAGAACCGATAACCGTTGGGGAAGAAAGGTTCTCGAGTGAAGACCACGGACTGGAAGACGCAGCGTAGGCCGGCCCCCCACAAGGTGGACCGACAATCTAGTAAGAATTGCGGAGAGCCGTTGGGCGTAAACGGCTACCACCGCTCGTTGTGGCGATCTAAGGGGGAGGCCTATGTCCAGCAGTGGACGTCTTCCGGCTGATGATGATGATTATGAAGAAAATTCGAAACATAAAATCGACTCGACAAATTCTTGACTCTTGACTATTCAATAAGATCTGACATGTAACATTTTAATCCACTTTGTATAACAGTAATAAAATACTGAATACGTCGCTGAAGCTTGTCACTATAGTTCCTTATATAAATGAAGAGAAAACTTAACTCAACTAAACTATAACTGCTACATCTGACACTCCTCCATGTGCGCCAGCGCGCGCGTAAGAATGTCAGATTTGGCATAGTTAAAGTTTTTAAGGATCCAATCCGGCGCGGAATTTTTTGAGATGATTTTAAAATATTACTTTATAATTGTTTAAAAAATCTCTTTTTTCAGGCAGTATGGCATTCCTCTGCCAACCACTAGGCAGTATCTTCTCCGGTCCGCTGCTCGACTACTTCGGAAGAAAAAAGGCCTTATTCCTAGTCAACATACCGCACATAATAGCCTGGGTACTGATGTACTCAGCGTGGAACGTGCCTTCGCTGTTTGTGGCGAATGCTCTGCTCGGTATTGGAACGGGAGTTATGGAAGCGCCTTCAGTCACATATGTGGGAGAAGTCAGGTATTAACCATATATTTAGTTAATTATCTTACATTACCTACAATAGTCTTTTACTGGTTACTGGTTTCTACTTTTACCTATACTAGTTTTTTTTACTGGTGGTAGAGCTTTTGTGAACGAACTCGAAGAAGGGGGCACCACCGCCTTACCTTTATCTGCCGCCAAATAGCAGTACTTGTGCTGCTGTGTTCTGGTTAGATGGTAATGGTATGTTCCTGTAATTACTGGCATATAGGCATACCAGCTAAGTCCTATAGTATGGCAACGTATCCACATAGAGAGCAAGACAACATAATACCTTGTGTTGAATTCTATGTGGATATCCATGGGCTGCAGTAGCCACTAAACATCTGGTGGACTGCATGCTCGTTTGCCATATAAGTAATATTAAAAAGAAATAGTCGCAGATATACCAACGTGGAAGGTAAGTTTCAGGATTGAAACAATAATTAATTAAGAGTTGACTATACCTCAGCCCAAACTCGAATTCCACCCCCGCTTCTCCGCGCGCCGCTGCACGTCCTATCTCTCCGTGGTTCAGATGTTTGCCGGTTTTTTTATCATTCAGTCCCTTCATTATCTTGTTGTGTTTATTTCTCATTACTGCGTCTTTACAAAAACCAACTAAATATAAATTCTACCTAAGAATTACGTGTTCGTTTGGAGCGACAAGCGTCACGGGTACCCCGTCTGAAAGCCGAGGCCAGACTGAATCGCGAAACGGGCGTCCGGAGCCAATGGTTTCATTAGTGCAAAACTTAGATATTTTCATTTTATGGTAAAATAAAAAAGTATTTTGAAAGTTTAAAACACAGGTGCCCTTATTTATGTTGTGTAGAATTACTGTACAAAGTTTCAAGATCTAAGTTGTAGTATTCATCGCATAAGAACGGTTTTAAGATAAATTTGGAGTCATCTTTGGATTTTTTTTCTATGGAGAAAATTTTACGGAATCGTGTTTTTACAACAAAGGCGCTCTAGCATGTATCCTTAACTATAACATATATGAATTACAAATTGAAATCACAAAATTTGTTGAACAAAACATTGTTTCAAAATAAGCGACTTATCGTCTCGCCAGGTATAGCGCCCTTAATATTTTTGATGTGAATGTGTCGGATGAAATATACCTACTACTAGTAACTTTTTAACAAAAATATAACCGACTTCAGATATCAGTAAAAACCAAACTACTCTACCAATTTTGATGAAATTTCTATGGAATCAATCTTAAAGTATATCCTTTCATATAAAAACAAATTTTCCGAATCAGTTGATATTAACGGAGTTCTGAGCTAATAAACATAACATAACATAAAAATTAAACAAATTTAAGACTTATATGGTTTTCTCATGGATGCCATTATCAGAATTATCCCAAATGGAAATGGGACCACACGGGAAGCACCAGCTTTCAAATAAAAAAAAAATAATCAATATCGGTTCACCCAGTCAAAAGTTCTGAGGTAACAATGAAAAAAAAAATACAGTCGAATTGTGACCACAACATTGGTACTTACCAATACCATCAGGGTAAGTACTTAAATAGTGGTGAAAAGATCATTCTATTATTAAAATATTATTCAAATGATAAAATGCATATTTTTTATCTAGAATGCTTAAGCTTAAATTATGTAAATTAAGCGTAGACTTTTTATGCTATCAATTATACTCGTTTTAATAAAATGATAAACTTTTAATCCCTAATGTCATTTCTTAGATATTAAATGCTAATTATATATATTATATCAAACACAGCTCATGGCTATATATAAAATACTAATCACTGCTTAGAATTAAATGAAAAAATATATTATATAGACGTGTGACCTGTTTTGATTTTGTGTCATATAGAGACAGTAAATCGGAGAAAATTGACTGTGAACCAGCGCCGATTTTTGAACGTTTAAAATATGACATCGAACGTTAAAATGTCCAAGCCCAGAATAATTTTGAAAATTATTGACATTACATTAAACATGATTAAACGTATCTATTCAAAACGGACGTCGGTATATTATATGCAAATATTACATGAAAATAGAAATAGAGAGAGAGAGAGAGACGGTATTTATAGACCTTTTTCTTATTAAGCGATATGTGTAACAAATTGAGCCACTAAGTAACTGTCGTATTAAATAACTAAAAATAGTACTGATTTCATATTTAAGCAATATTTACTTGAGGATTTAAACTACATCAGTAGGAAAGTCAGAAACGCAATTGGTGATACTTTTCTCGATACAATTATTTGTCAAAATCGGCTCTTCAAAAACACTAATATCGTTCATTCTCCGACTCTAGAAAATAAAGTATTTTTTTGCATAGTTATGTAGGTAATTATGGTACATAAATTAATGAAAAAGGATTTTTTTTTCATTTATTCGTTCTCTTGCAATTCGAGATTTTATCTTTTGTCACTTACGTCATTTACTCCTACGACAATGCAATGCGACGGTACATGTTTTTCTCGTTCTTCACCTAAGCAAATAAAAAGCACTATCACTTTCTTGCATTTCCGGATGCTCTGCCTAATTGCCTCCGAAATTAAATTTGTATATCGTCATAACTTCTAAACTATCTGTCTTTTAAGTTGGAAAAATATTTTTGAACATGCAACTTAAAGTCCGTTTATATAATATGTATTATAAAATAGGACTAGACTTCCGTCCCACTTGACCTAGTTACCTTATTTTGAAATGTTATCCTTTATTTTGGCTCCTTTGGCAATCAAATATTTTTTAAAGTAAAAGTTATTTACGCACGCTTGACTTAAGGAGTAAGCTGGTGAATGCGTTACGAAAAGTGCGAACAGAAGTTGAGAGGGTGATATGAGTTAGTGAAGATAGAAATAGAGAGAGTCACGTTTCGTATATTACTATAGGGGCAAGAGAGAGAGGTGCGAGCACACATTTTCTTTCTCTTTCTCTCATAGCCAGTTGATTTGTCGCATCTATTATCCTATCCCAAATTAGCCTAAATTATATCTAAAAACTGCAAAAACAAAACACTTCTTCACGCTGTATTTTTGTAGTTAATTTTGCTAATGATAAAAAATGTATTTACGACGTTTCGTATTTTGAATCTACCAGCTTCTATTTACGAAAAAGTTCAGATATTCCACAACAGATGGCAGGCAGCAGCAGAAAATAACTTATGTACTTACTGTATGCGCCTAGATGGAGCTAAAGAAGTTTTACTTCAGTCGTGTGGTCTAAAGCACACTCGTTTTTTTTATATATTATATTTTTTTATATAGATGGGTAAGAATTATTTTTAACTGTTCCAAATTTCTTTTCGATAGCCTCTGTAGTTGCTGAGATAATTAGCCGTGACGGACGGGTAAAGTTTGGAAACAATAAAATTAATTTATTTATAATATGATCAACTTGACGCTGACCGCACTAAATAATAATTTAAACATTATCTTAGAGCATAAAACAAATAAATTATGTAAAATAGAAGCGAAATAATGAATTAACAGATAAAACGCGACATTTGGCGACATGTCATTTAGTGTATTTCCCAGCTCAGAAATAACTGTTGCAAAAACACATTTTTATCATCTTAATCGTAGTTTGCTAAAAGCTAAGATTATATCTAAGATAGCAATCAAAATACTTTTTAATGTATTCAAAAATAGTTTTAGTTCAGAATTAGTTTAAATATACATATAAGTACATAATTATTCACAAAATGAGTATTTGATGTTAAATTGATATAACTTGTAGGATGAATAGAAGAAGAATTTAATTTCAGGATGTTTGATAATATACTGACGATATTCAAGTGAACATAAGAAAAGACTTCTCGAAAAAAAAACTTACATATTATCAAATGTTAAAGGAAATCAACTAAGTTTAGGTGATTAATTCGATTTAAACTTACTGCCTACTCTTGCAATCGACATCCAAAAATACAGGCCGATTTGATATCTCTTTCGGAAATGGCTGCGGGTTTGGGATTAGAAAGGGGCAATAAGAGATATCTCGAGACGTCACCAATACAGTATCTGTGGTTAGATGGCAAGCATTATGCAATAGCACACAAGGGCGGATCCAGCTTTGGTGCCAGGGGGGGGGGGGGTCACATAGTCGTGGTCAAGTCACAAGAAGTTATAATTTAATATTTATAACCATAGATACAAGTAAAAATTAGGTATTTTATTAATGTACTTACATACTGTACTTAAAAATATCTATATTTTAATAACAATATAATTTTTTTAAAACATAATATTAAATTAAATTAATTAAATATTGAATGTACTTACATAAAATCAATATTGTGACAAAAAAATATATAAAAACATGCATCATCATCATATCAGCCGTAGGACGTCCACTGCTGGACAAAGGCCTCCCTCATTGATCTCCAGGAACTGTGGTTGGAAGCGGCCTGCATCCAACGCCGACCTGCGGTTCTTACCAAGTCGTCTGCCCATGTTGTAGGTGGACGTCCTACGCTGCGCTTGCCGGTCCGTGGCCTCCACTCGAGAACCTTCTGGCCCCATCGACCATCTGTTCTGCGTGCTATATGGCCTGCCCATTGCCACTTCAACGTGCTAATCCGTCGGGCTATGTCGGTGACTTGAGTTCTCCTACGTATCTCCTCATTTCTGATTCGATCCCGTAGAGAAACCCCGAGCATAGCCCTCTCCATAGCTCGTTGAGCGACTCTGAGCTTATTCATAAGGTCAATAGTGAAGACCCACGTCTCAGTTCCATATGTCATCACTGGTAACACACACTGATTGAAGACTTTCGTCTTAAGGCACTGAGGTATGTTGGACGAAAAGACGTTGCAAAGTTTCCCAAACGCTGCCCATCCGAGTTGGATTCGACGATTGACCTCTTTCTCGAAGTTGGACCTACCTAATTGGACTGTTTGTCCTAGGTATACATACGCGTCGACAACTTCGAGAGCCGAGTTCTCAACCATAACTGGGGCAGGCACGACATGGACATTCGACATGATTTTCGTCTTGTCCATGTTCATTTTAAGTCCTACCCGTTGGGAGACTCGATTGAGGCCTTCGAACATCGTGCTGAGCTCTTCCACCGACTTTGCCATGACCACAATATCGTCGGCAAACCGAAGGTGAGTGATGTATTCGCCGTTAATATTGATGCCCAGTTCTTTCCATTCCAGAAGCTTGAAGGCATCTTCCATTAACAAAAACACATATACACAAATAAAAACATTATGTTTAACAATTTTAATTAGTGGTCCACCTAGGTCCAGGACCCAGCCCAGAGGGGGGGTTATGACCCCCATGACCCTCCCCCTGGATCCGCCCTTGATAGCACAACACATGTTTAATAAAGTGTTTGTTTTTACATGCCAACATAAATTTTACATATCTATGGTAAACATAAATTTATTTTACTATGCTCATCAAAATAACCCTTTTCATTTATGTGAGTATATTAACAAATACCCTATTATATTAGTGATATAAAATATATGTGATATATAATATACAAAGGTTATCTGGAAGAGAATGCTCTTTAGCATTAAGTTCGCCTTTGTACTAGTTTTGTAAGTGCAATAAAGTATTTTCAATCAATCAATCAATATAAAAACTTCAAGGAAGTTATTTTTAATATATAAAATATAGAAATTTCCGTAAAAAAATTTGGCTGTAAGAGAAGTTTATTTATCTATAGTTATTCAATCTAGTTGTATGACTTAGATCAGTGTTTCCTAAACATTGTTCTGCCATGGCCCGGTAATTTTCACACTGCCCCTTTGTGACCCACATAATACTTTTAAAACCAAGCTGGTTCCATTAGGTAACACAATACACATTTATTAATAGTAAAAATGTTTTATTAATACTACATATTTTAATATACATATCATCTATTTAGTCACTAAATTTTAGTCCGAAGTATGGAGCTGCTGCTTATTTTTCAATAAAGAATCCAAGTATTTTATTAATTTAGTGGGCCGGTATTTTATTTTGCTGGCCCGGTACCGGTAGCCTTATTACCTAAGCCAAGTTGCTGTCACGGCGCTATCGCTAGTCAAGCCATCCCTTTCACACATACAGTACGTACCTCACGTGTTAAAGGGATGGCCTGACTAGCGATAGCGACACGACAGCAATTTGGCTTAGGTAATAAGGGGGCCGCCCCTAAGGGGTCGCGTCCCGGCAAATGGGAAACGCTGCCTTAGACAATCATTTATTCACTACATTAGCACATAATACACATAACAATTACATTTTGAAACAGAGAAAAGACTAAAAACCGGCCAAGTGCGAGTCGGACTCGCGCACGAAGAGTTCCGTGCCATTATCTATAAAAACAGCAAAAAAAAATTATGTCTGTTGTATGGGAGCCCCACTTAAATATTTATTTTATTCAATAGCACAATATTATTTCCTTACCTTATTTGAGGTTGGTGCCGATTAAGCTAGTCTTCTAAATTGTATGAGCGCCCATACAACTCAGAGTACAATCTTAATTGGCGTCAACTATGTAATCTATGTATGTATGGGGACACCCATTATTATTATTATTTTTAAATTTTGGAATGTTTCCTTTATTTTTGTTGTAATACCTTGCTTTTTGCCAAGTTACGTGATTCTAGGTCAACGGGAACTACCATATAGGTTTTCGACCCAAAACCTATAGGGTACTTCCGGTTGACCTATAATTGTCAATATTCGTTAAAAGCAATGCACAAGTAAAGGGAAAGTTCCGAATAATAAAATAAGTTGAAAATTAAGGTACATTTTGTTACATATAAGTTTTCGCGAAAATCTAAATTTGCCTATATCTTTTTATTGTGTTGACTTAAGACCTTGATGATTTTTATAAACCTAATAGGGACTATATACCTCTATCTGGTATAATTTTCAACTTACTAGGTCCACCCGTTCCTGAGAAAATCGGTGGTGACACGCCGACAGACAGACGGATAGACGGACAGACAGATATACTGACAGACGGACAAGAGAGTGATCTTATGAGGGTTCATTTTTACCTTTTGAGGTACGGAACCCTAAAAAGAAGCAATGGAATATTACAGACGAACAACAAAAACAAAAGTACACTAGGTAAATACTGTGTGCTTTAGTAGCAGTACGGGCCTCGGCTGAGCATTCTGCCCGCCATGATTATTAGTGCAACTGATATATATGCTAATACTAGCTGTTGCCAGCGGCTTTGCACGCATGGTTTGCCAATAAAATGTAGCCTATGTGTTAATCCAGGTTATGATCTACGTACATACCAAATTTCATGGCAATCAGTTCACCCGTTCCGGCGTGAAAGAGTAACAAACATCCATACATCCATACATACAAACTTTCGCGTTTATAATATTAAAGTAGGATTATACAGGTTATATGGCTACGGGTTACTGAGATTCGTTGCAATAATGTAAAACATAAATTTAAGTGCATTGTGATTCAATGAATTTTTATTTTATTTATTTCGGAACAACAAACAGTTTAAAGTTAAAATATGTAACATTATAATGAGGAGGTTTGTTTGTAAGTAAGTTAGTATATTTGTTTGTAGAGGGTAACCTCAGAAACTACTGAACTGATTCAGAACCTTTTTTGACAGATAGAAAGCTACACAATCCCTGAGTGCTCTAGGCTATGTTTTATTTTGATAAAAGTCCCGAAGAGCGTGTCAACTATGGTAAGGCACACACTTATTCTGTTCTGAAATATTACTAGTCGAAATATTTTTTTTTATAAATTTACAGCCCGACACCGACTTTCACCACATAAAGCTGAGATCCCTTCACCAAAAACGAAAAGTACTGATAGTTATCGGATCGGCAGACCTGATCTTGAGCAAAAACCATCCCCAGTCAAAATAGCTTTCTATTTAAAAAAATCGCGTTCATATATAACTACGATTTCACAGACAGACAAACATACTGGTGGTAGAGCTTTTGTGAACGGACTCGAGGAAGTGGGCACCACCGCCTTACCGTTATCTGCCGCCAAATAGCAGTACTTGTGCTGCTGTGTTCCGGTTAGATGGTAATGGTATGTTCCTATAATTACTGGCACATAGGCATAACAGCTAAGTCCTATAGTATGGCAACGTATTCACATAGAGATCAAGACAACATAATACCTTGTTTTGAATTCTATGTGAATATCCATGGGCTGTAATAGCCACTTAATATCTGGTGGACTGCATGCTCGTTTACCATATAAATAGTATTAAAAAAAAATAGGCATCGAACTTATAACACCCGTCTTATTAGATCGGGGGTTAAAACGCAATCTTTTTAGGTAGCATACGCTGACAGAGACTAAATTTATTTTGCTGTCTAGTTTTACTGATTCTTTTGTACTACAGTCAAACCTGGAGAAGCGAGAGTTCAAGGGAGCACAATCTCATTCTCGCTTATAGAGGTTTCTCACTAACCCGAGTTTCTCGCTAATGCAGGTACATGGGTAGCGTTTCTCTCTTATAGAGGTACGTAGCAATAACAAGTCCCAGCAAGTACGAATGTAGTAAATATGTAATATGATAAAATGATGTGCATAATATACACAACATATATGTATTATGTACATATATATTTTTAATTGTGTGTATATGGTTACGTTCATTAGATTTCGACATATAAGTACTTTATAAGGGTAGGCGTCAAGATGCTTACGAAAACAAAACAAAAATTTATGCACTATGTAATTTTATTTTATTTAGAACTTAAAAAAATCCGTCAATTTATTTAGTTCCACGAAATAGAATAGGTACAATATTGACGAGAAAACAATACAAAAACAATGGTAGGAAGTTCCACGAAAGTTAAGAATGAGTTATAAAATAGCAGATGTGTCAATTCGAAAAGAATGCGATAAAATTACAACGTCATTTAGTTCCACGAAATAGAATAGGTACAATATTGACGAGAAAACAATACAAAAACAATGGTAGGAAGTTCCACGAAAGTTAAGAATGAGTTATAAAATAGCAGATGTGTCAATTCGAAAAGAATGCGATAAAATTACAACGTTATTTAGTTCCACGAAATAGAATAGGTACAATATTGACGAGAAAACAATACAAAAACAATGGTAGGAAGTTCCACGAAAGTTAAGAATGAGTTATAAAATAGCAGATGTGTCAATTCGAAAAGAATGCGATAAAATTACAACGTTATTTAGTTCCACGAAATAGAATAGGTGCAATATTGACGAGAAAACAATACAAAAACAATGGTAGGAAGTTCCACGAAAGTTAAGAATGAGTTATAAAATAGCAGATGTTAAATTTATAAATAAAGCTCGACTGTCGCTTATAGAGGTATAGATAAGTAGCAGTCTTACTTACGGAGGTCCATGAGGGAAAAACGACTCTCTCTTACAGAGGTTTCTGTTTCTCGCTAATAGAGGATTTGGGAGCTTAAAATGACGGGTCCTGGCTATTACTCTCACTTATAGAGTTTTCTCACTTATCCAGTTCTCACTTACCCAGGTTTGACTGTACTTTATAATGTAAGTCTGTGTTTGAGGTTTCGTCGAATCAGAAATGAGGCGACACAACTTAAAGTGACCGACATATACTAGCTAAAAATAAAGATTAGCAAGGTGGCAATGGATGGGGTACAGGAGAACTATGGCCGTGCAAAGGTTTTCAAGTTAGACAATACATTGGAAGTCTCAGCGTAGGAAACTCCCATTAGATGAAAAATCTATTCAATTTATGTATTTCAATTCATCCTATGACAAATTACATGTTCTTCATATATATTATTTAAAAAAAAAAATAAGTATTCTATCAGTTATCTGGTTCCCAAAGTACAAGCTCTGCTTAGTTTGGGGCTAGATAGCGCTGTGTGAAATGTCCAGCAATATTTATTTATATATTTATTAATATAAAAACCTTCAAGTATAAATAGTAATAGAAATAATTAAGATATGAAATATTATTAGTGATGAAGAACTAAGGTTGCTGCGAGTCATTGAGTGCACACAAGATCTATGGCCTATAAATCTATAGAGAAGATCTTTATTCAGTTGACTGTCTTTTGACTGACTTTCATCATGAAAACTTTGCGTTTCTTGTTGTTCTGTGTATTTTTTTTAAATACACAGAATGTTTTAAGCACGATAAACACTGATTAAATTTATTTGTGATAAGACGCTGGGTGTTTTGATAAAAAATAACTATTTATTATGCTTATTTCAGCGACCCATCGGTACGAGGGATCTTAACTACATTAACAAATGGATTTACAGCAACGGGGCTCTTCGTAGCTTACTTGCTTGGGACAGTACTGCCGTGGCGGCAAGCGGCGTTGGTTTCACTCATAGTACCACTCACTACAATGGTACTTGTGTTATTTGTAAGTATAATACTGTCCTTTTTATATGTTAAAAAAAATGTATGCATGTTATCCGGCTTGGGGAGAGTTGAGTCTAACGCACCCTTCATTAGCCAATATAAACAAACAGGTATAGATGAATATAGACACATATAGATATATACTACGTGTTTTTTTTATGTACAACATAAAATTAAAACACGGATAGGCCTAGTATTGTTGTAAAGAAGATTTTTTTCAAATTGATAACCAAATTTTAATCGGGAAGATGGCTATAGACTCTCAGCGTTCTGGAACCCGGTGATTGCTAGGTGTGCGCGTCGTGATCGGTCGTCTCAGTGCGTAGATACGGTTAGTGTAACGTGTCGTAATATGAACGAGGACATTACATTCTGAAGACCAAGTGAGGGTAGCTGCTGCAGCTGTACTTCTTCTCGACGGTAGCTCCAAGTACTCTAGTTCAAGTACTCTAGTCGAAACGTCGGGATTACAAATAAAAAAGGTCTATAATAATATAACAATAAATTCATTACAGCTATAAATACAATTAATCTTGAAAATTATAATAACACCTTTAAAAAATTATCTACTAATCCTACTAATATTATAATCGCGAAAGTTTGTATGTATGGATGTTTGTTACTCTTTCACGCCGGAACGGCTGAATTGATTTCGATGATATTTTGTATAAATGTAGATTATAACCTGGATTACCACATAGGCTACTTTTTATTGACAAAAAACGCGAGCGAAGCCGCTGGCGGCAGCTAGTAATAAATAAAATCGAATTAATAAATAAACACCTACTGTAACTAATGTTGAAGAATGAACTAAAGACACAGGATTTCTGCAATAGTTCTAAAATATTAATGAAATAGCCTGTATCAAATAGGTAAACAAATCATATTCATTCATCATGTAAGTAGGTAGGTACCTGATAAACTGACTAAGCGGCATCATCGCAATGGCGCCGCCGGTAGTAAAAATTATTTAATTGAACTGTATCGATTACTCATTAATCAAGCCAGGGCTATTAAACCCACCTCTAAAATCAGTTCCGGATGTGTGATTTAATTTAATTTCTTACATAACCATACAGGTTGTATACAGATAGCGCTTCATGCGTGGAAATACAAGTAGTAGTGTTATCGCTAAAAGCAATTTCTTCCAGACGACTTTCCGATGGAAATACTCGTAGTTTTTATTTTAAGTATGCTTTACACTATTTATAATGACGGAGACGAAGAAGATGATAGCAATGGCAGACTTTAGAGATGGTGAAGGCAGTATCGGAGAACGGATAATTCGTAGCTTCGACCAGATGACAACAAATAATTTAAATAAAACCGGCCAAGTGCGAGTCGGGCTCGCGTACGAAGGGTTCCGTACCATTATCCATAAAAACGGCAAAAATCACGTTTGTTGTATGGGAGCCCCCCTTAAATATGTTTTATTTTAATTTAATTATTTATTTTTACATAAAAAAGCGTCCAAATCATCGAGCCACCGCTTCTTAGGCCTTCCACGGTGTCGCTTTCCATCCACAGGGATCCATCCAGTTACGACCTTAGCCCACCTATTTGGTTGCATGCGGGAGACGTGACCCGCCCAATCCCACTTCAACTTGGCAGCCTTGATACCGACGTCAGCGATGCCGGTCCTTGAGCGCAGCGAGGTGTTCCGAATCCTGTCTATTCTCTTGACACCCAAAATGCTGCGCTCCATCGCTCTTTGGCAAACCCCGGGCCTGGACTTTTGAGATTCAGTCAGTGACCAAGACTGGGCACCGTAGGTTAGGACAGGCAGAATACACATGTCGATGAATTGACGTTTTAGTGATAATGGAAGGTCGCCTTTCATGAATGTCTTCAGGGACCAGTAGCTCTTCCAGGCATTGTCGATACGTCGATCGATTTCTTTGTCCTGCCTGTTTTCGAAGGAAGCTAACTGGCCCAAGTAGATGTACTCATCGACATAGTGTATTTCTTGCTCGTCTACCACCACCCTATGTTAGGGACTGGCGGGATTTAGTACAAGATCGAAAGAAGTGGAGGGATGAGGAGGAGGCCTTTGCCCAGCAGTGGCACAGCATAGGCTAGATAAAAAAAATTAAAGTGAATATTCAACTAAATATTCTGTGAATATTTCAAGCGTTTACCTGTTGCCGTTATCAATATCGAGCTAAAACGAGCAAAAAAATCACGTTTGTTGTATGGGAGCCCCCTTTAAATATTTATTTCATTCTGTTTTTAGTATTTTTTGTTATAGCGGCAACAGAAATACATCATCTGTGAAAATTTCAACTGGCTAACTATCACGGTTCATGAGATACAGCCTGGTGACAGACGGACAGACAGACAGACGGCCTTAGTAATAGGGTGCCGTTTTGAATCCTAAAAACGCGAAAAGCCCCTATACCCCTTGGGCCCTAGGTTTCGACCCCAAATGGCTCAAATACGCAAGCTCTGTAAAGACCTTCATATTACCGTCGCTTTTAGTCTTCGGCTGAATGAATGGTGTACAACTGAAGAAGGCTAGGAAAGGTGTTCAGTATTGTTGTTGTTATATAAAATTATATCACCTTCCATTTACTAGCTGCGAGACACTATGGAATAATAAGCTCCCGCCTCTACAATCTAGCCACTGAGAAGTTGCAGATTTACGACCTTTGATTGATTGAAAATTCTTTATTGCACAAAATACATAAATCTGTACACAGGCGAACTTAATGCTAGCAAGCATTCTCTTCCAGTTAACCTTTGCGTAGTGTTGAAAAAATATTTTTGTAGGTAGTGCATGACATAATGTAGCAGGAAATATTTATAATAAAAATAAGACTAAGATATATTGAGAATACGAACGAAACATCAAATATATATAGAGTATTTTCAATAAACGTACTTTCAAATATTACATCTCAATAAACACTAGTTGAAAAATAATAGATAAACTAATAAATAGGTAGTTACAATAAACCTAAATAAACTCATATGATACAAAGATAACAGAGTGGACATATGGTAGAGCATCTACAGGACACTACTCATTTTGAAGGCTTCGTTCATGAGAGTGAGGTAGTGCTTGCACACTTTGGATCTGAAAACCTCAATAGATGAAACATGCCGAATCTCGTGCGGAATACTATTCCATAGTCGGATATCAGTAATGGTGAAAGAGTTAGAATAGCAGGTTGTGTTGTGTTGAGGAGTTATTAACTGGAGAAGTTGTGTGGAACGTACAAGACGGTCTGCAGCATACAGGGTAGAAAACCGCTCTTTGAGGTAGTTAGGTGATTTGGGGTCATGTAGGATGTTATAAAGTAGACATACTTAGTATATGTACATCCCGACGCTCTCTGACCTCGAACCACTGTAATTGAGCGCGGAAAGCAGACACGTGATCATATTTCCTCAAACCATGGATGAAACGTATGCAGAGGTTTTGCAAACGCTCCAGCTTGTTCAACCCATCTTCTGTAGCATCGGAATAAGCAACATCGGCGTAGTCTAGAATGGGAAAAAGCAGTGCGTTCACCAGTGTCCTCCTTGCAGATTGAGGCAGAAAGTTTTTCATCAAGTTCAGGGAATGCATGCTTCCATACATTCTCTTACTAACCTGAGCAATGTGACGGTCCCATGATAGGTCGTTAGTGATATACAGATCAAGGTTTTTTACCTCTGTGCAGGATAACTAGTAAGGGATAACTATTGTATCTGACTGGGGGGGAGGGAACTGTGATACTTACTACCAACAATCATAACTTGTGTCTTAGTAGGATTTATAAGTAGACCATACTGGGTCCACTCATACACAGCACTGAGGTCACTGGTAAGGTCTTCAATACCACGTACCACCATATCGGGTTCAAAACTCAGGTATAGTTGGACGTCATCCGCGTACAGATGGTATGATGAGAAGCCAATGTTTGATACGAGAGTGTTAATGAAAATGGAGAAAAGGAGGGGTGAGAGAACACCTCCTTGAGGGACGCCCGCATCAACACAGCACCAGTCCGAGGTGATCTCATCAATCCTGACACACTGCTGGCGCTCGTAGAGATAAGAACTGAACCAAGTGATGGCAGATTGTGATAGGTTTAATGATCGCAAGACAGCCAGGAGTATGTCGTGATTGACACAGTTAAACGCACTGCTGAAATCAAGTAAGACAAGCAGAGTAAGTTTACGGTCGTCAATAGCAGCTCGTATGTCGTCAGTTATCTTAATGAGTGCAGTGGAAGTACTATGCGAGGAACGAAAACCAGACTGAAAAGAGGAGAGAAGATTATTTTTATGGAGAAAGGAGGAGTGTTGGCGGTGAGCTACTTTTTTGAGAATTTTTGAGAGAAAAGGTAAAAAAGACATGGGTCTGTAGTCTTTAAGATCGGTTACTACTGTCTTCTTAGGTATGGGGATTACATAAGCTTTCTTCCATGTTGAGGGGAAACAGTTATTTGTAAGGGAGAAGTTTATGATGTGGGTGATGCAACTAAGAATTATGTCAAGGATCGGGGTCAGAAGTTTACGGCCAATGCCATCGATTCCAACCGCCTTGGTACTGATGCCCGTGGTGATTTTTCGAACCTCAGCTTCGTTAACGACCTCAAAGCAGAAGGAAGTATGATTGTCTAATGGCAATCGGGATAAGAACGCAATTGTATCCTCTTTCACGCGCTTGTTTATTTTGAAAGGAACAGTTGAAAAGTGCCGGTTTAGTTCATTTACATCAGCAGATGGATCGGCAGCACGTTTGCCTTTACCAAAGCCGAGGCCATGAAGTATCTTCCAAACGTTATTAGGAGTACAGCTCTCAATCCCCTCAAATATGTTTCGACGCTTAGCGTTCCTGATAGCCTGGTTGCATCTGTTTCTTGCACTTTTAAAATGTGCAAAAATTTTCGTCTGTTCGGTTTTTTCTGTACCTACGATACAAACAATTTCGCCTAGCTATCAGCTTGCGAATTATTTCCGCAAGAAATTGTTAAAAATATCATAACTGGCTGAACGTTTTATCATATACTGAAACCGAGGAAATTTTTAAAATAATTATTTAAGTTAATACACGAACACTCACAAAACACTCACACACTCACACACACGTACACACGCACAGACACTGTAATATTTAATTAGATAATTCATGTACTTAATATAATTTGTTTTTAGTTCACATCTCTGTAAGTAGACAACCAAAAGTAAGAGCACTGATTGTCAAGATACAAGTTTTTCACAAACTTAGTTTGGCAAGTACGGCGCCATTTATTTTAAAGCATGACTGAGAAAATAAAGAATTACATATTTTTTTTCTTAATCAACCATTATAGAATGCGAATAACAATTGATATTTTTAATAATGTAAAGATGTATAATGATTTTATCAAAGAAGATATACAGAGAACTCATTAGGCGTGAATAATGACTACAAAGTGTCAAATCGATCTATCTAATAAGAAGGAATATGTTGCTATATTCTCTAAAATTACTTTAAAATCGTATGATAAAATCTTTCCGACTGTGCATAATATGACACTTATAATACATTTTTAGTTTATCTTAATTATAAACATGATTTTTGGCTGAGATAACGATCTTTTAGGAGATGATTGCAATAAAATATACTTCACAATATATATTTTATTGGAATCATCTTCTAGAAAAAGGACGTAATCTCAGGCAATTATGTCAAGATTTTAATAAGATAAACTAAAAATTTATGTGTATAATGATAATAATGTATAATAATAATACACAGCCGGACACATTTTATAACCTACGGTCTACCAGCATGGACTGGCTTATTCGTCTATGTCTACCAGTCTAAATAACAAACTTCACCTTTCCAACTCTCGATCTTTACGTTCCTCTGAAACACTTTAATTAAAAACTCCCCACCATACCTCAGTATTTTATAGTACCTCTTTTACTCTGCAGGCTACCAGACTCTGGAATGCCCTACCTGTCTTAATTCGTCATGCAAAATCTCTCCCTATCTTTAAAAATATGGTCAGACAACACTTTCTGTCATCCATCGCTCACTAGGCCATTTATTTATTTATACATTTTTATTATTTATGTATGTAGGTATATAATATATATATATATATATATATATATATATTATATATATATATTATATATATATATTATATATATATATAATAAGGACGGCGGCATAAGATTTTTTTTTAGAATCCCAAGAACAAGCATATACTACAAATTATAAAAAATATAGTTAATATAAAATAAAATGCTTAATTATATTAAATAATATAATCATAAAATTACATAAATATTAATATTAAGATACATAATATATATATATATAATGTATCTTAATATATATATATATATATATATATATATATATATATATATATATGTATCTTGATATATATATATATATATATATATATATGTAGATTTAGAGATCTCGCTTCGATCGATCAATTATTTCGTGTGACTAGATTAGATTAGATAATTTCTTTATTGCACACCATTAAATACAAACATATAAAAGAAAATACAATTTTAAATCATAGGTACAATGGGCAGCATTATCGCTAAAAGCAATCTCTTCCAGGCAACCTTTGGATGGACAGGATCTATATATTAACAAATAAGGACGGCGGCATAAGATTTTTTTTTAGAATCCCAAAAACAAGCATATACTACAAATTATAAAAAATATAGTTAATATAAAATAAAATGCTTAATTATATTAAATAATATAATCATAAAATTACATAAATATTAATATTAAGATACATAATATATATATATTATGTATCTTAATATATATATATATATATATATATATTATGTATCTTAATATATATATATATTATGTATCTTAATATTAATATTTATGTAATTTTATGATTATATTATTGTACCTATGATTACCCATTGTACCTATGATTTAAAATTGTATTTTCTGTTATATGTTTGTATTTAATGGTGTGCAATAAAGAAATTATCTAATCTAATCTAGTCACACGAAATAATTGATCGATCGAAGCGAGATCTCTAAATAAACTTGGGCAAATCGGCGTTGTATGTATGTATGTTTGTCCGAGGATAACTTTCGTAACGTTGATGCGATCATCGTGAAAAATACATAGGTAGGTAGTGATGGCACAATTTTGGTGTTACTAAATGAGCTAAAAATGTTGGGGAGTTGTTGAGATTTTGGGGTTCGAGAGGGGTAAAAAAAATTAAAATGAGGCTATTTGGTCAAGTGTGACGTTAAATAAAAGGTATTCATTAGAACATACGCCTTTTTTATTATTCGTAATTTTTTTATAGTTTTTGAGCCATGATAATAACTAAACTTTGACAAAATTCACAGGTTACACAAGTGACCCCACAACGCTGTAATTTGTAACCAAAAAAAATAACCAACGAACATGAGCTCTCGTTACCTGTAATTTGAATGAAACTGTAGGTCAAGTAATTTGGTTAATATTTCGTGGCACTATTTTGATAGTCAAAGATTACTAATAATATTTTTCGTGTTTTAATCGGAGACTCGCAAGATCTCAGTTCGGGGCGAACCACTATTTTATTTGATGTACATGCAGTTATATATTTTTCTTTAGTCATAGTGATCTTGTTAGAGTGGTTATGGTCGTCATATTAGGGTTGTGCCGTTTAAAAAAAATGCCCTCAAGTTGATAGGCACAGTGCAGTTTTATTTTTTATTTTTATTGGTGATGGTCAAGCCTTTGACCACTACCTCACCTGATAGTGAGCCTGAACCTGTTTACTCTTGGCTTGAAGACTCCGAGATTATACTAGTACTGCATTGAATCAATGCTGCCCATTGTACCTATGATTTAAAATTGTATTTTCTGTTATATGTTTGTATTTAATGGTGTGCAATAAAGAAATTATCTAATCTAATCTAGTCACACGAAATAATTGATCGATCGAAGCGAGATCTCTAAATAAACTTGGGCAAATCGGCGTTGTATGTATGTATGTTTGTCCGAGGATAACTTTCGTAACGTTGATGCGATCATCGTGAAAAATACATAGGTAGGTAGTGATGGCACAATTTTGGTGTTACTAAATGAGCTAAAAATGTTGGGGAGTTGTTGAGATTTTGGGGTTCGAGAGGGGTAAAAAAAATTAAAATGAGGCTATTTGGTCAAGTGTGACGTTAAATAAAAGGTATTCATTAGAACATACGCCTTTTTTATTATTCGTAATTTTTTTATAGTTTTTGAGCCATGCTAATAACTAAACTTTGACAAAATTCACAGGTTACACAAGTGACCCCACAACGCTGTAATTTGTAACCAAAAAAAATAACCAACGAACATGAGCTCTCGTTACCTGTAATTTGAATGAAACTGTAGGTCAAGTAATTTGGTTAATATTTCGTGGCACTATTTTGATAGTCAAAGATTACTAATAATATTTTTCGTGTTTTAATCGGAGACTCGCAAGATCTCAGTTCGGGGCGAACCACTATTTTATTTGATGTACATGCAGTTATATATTTTTCTTTAGTCATAGTGATCTTGTTAGAGTGGTTATGGTCGTCATATTAGGGTTGTGCCGTTTAAAAAAAATGCCCTCAAGTTGATAGGCACAGTGCAGTTTTATTTTTTATTTTTATTGGTGATGGTCAAGCCTTTGACCACTACCTCACCTGATAGTGAGCCTGAACCTGTTTACTCTTGGCTTGAAGACTCCGAGATTATACTAGTACTGCATTGAATCACAAAGCACTGTGTCACTCAGGTCGTCATTCATGTTGAATATTTACCTGGATCCTTAATTGCTATTATTTCTGTTTTCTGAAAAATTATAGGTTCCAGAAACTCCAATATGGCTGCTATCTCAAGGCCGTGAGAAAGAAGCGCTGCAGTCACTCTGCCGACTTCGAGGATGGGCGAAGCCGGAAGATGTCCAAGACGAGTTCAACCAGCTGGTCGAATATAACCATTTCATCCACCAATGCGTCGTGTGCCTCAAAGAAGGAAATGCCATAGAACCTTGCTCGCACAGAGGTGGAAGCGTCATCAAACGAATAATTTGGAAATTCAAAAACGTTTTTTTCGTGAAAGAAACTATGAGGCCTTTCGTATTGGTGATGGCTTACTTTTTCTTCCATATCATGAGTGGTTTCGCGCCTGTCAGGTCTAATATGGTCAATATGTGCAAAGCGCTTGGAATGAAATATGATCCGAAAACTATTGTGGTAAGTATTATCAGTATCATCGATAAGTAGTTCGACTCGTATATCATAAAACCAGTGATATAGTATACGATGAGGTTTTCACGGCCTAGTTTTATTAACTGCTAACAGATGGCGTTGTTCTATCATGCTCTGATTAACAAAGGAAAGTGATTTTCATTGTCAAACGCCGTGTTAACATTATTTGCTGAGGAACTTTAAATAAAAATAAGCTAACATTCGTGTTTGTTTATCGAAGTGATTGTTTTAGACAAACTTTGATATTTTGGTATGTAAATCATATTTTTGGCGGTGCATCTCCAGACATCGCCATCTATTACGGGAATTGGAACTAGTTTTTTTTTAAATCGGAAATGTTATGCCCTCATTTCCAAGGTTTGATTGATCGGCATTACGCTAACTCTACACTCTATTGTAACATGATTCTGTACTTCGGAAAATAACAATTTTACGTCACTAAACCAGTTAATGAATTTATGTAGTAAGTTTATGTATATTCAAAATGATTAATGGAATGTTGAAGAATACCGGATGAATTTGTCTAAGGCTAAGGCAAAAAATCAGCTGACCTTCGGACCAGTGCAAATGGTACAATGAACTAGCAGTAAACGTGCTAATGGCGGGTACCTACATATATCTGTCTGTAACCGACTACGCCTCGTATCTCCTTGAAAATATGCCAAACTAGTGGCAAACTTTTGACAAGTTTTCAAGGAGAAACGAGTCGTAGCTGGTTACCGACGGATATAGGAACCCGCCATAAATCTAGTCGATCAAGACCAAATAAGCAAGCACCTAAAAAACGATAGTTAGACAAATATTGTTCAATTTCAGGTTGTAATCGGCGCTGTCCAGATCGTAATGAGTATGATCTCCGCCGTCATCGTCAAAGCCGTGGGCAAGAGGAAGCTCATCATCAGCTGCCTACTGGCTGCAGGCTGCGGCTGCCTCGGTATCAGCGCCTACGCTAGTGCCTACATCCCTTCCACTGTTCACTCCTACGACCCTAGCACGTTTGTTCATCAAAGGGAAATCATGCCTGTGGTACTGTTTTTGCTCCTCGTGTGCTGTCATGGATTGGGTCTGCCGTGGGTGCTGTTGTCTGAAGTGTTTCCGTTCAGGTAAATCATTATTTACTCACTCCACGTTCACCCACTAGTTGATATAGGCCTCCACGTTATCACGTAACCAGCCAGCATCAAAAGCTTTTTTTATGACGCTGTATTTATAGCAAGCTTGTTTTTCAAATCCAATGTATTCAACAAAAAATCTTAGAAAAGTTTCGTGATTCATTTCAATCATTCTTATAAATACGAGATTTATCAAATTTAGAGAACTAGCTTTGCACGCTGGGTTTGTCAACAAAAAGTAGCCTATGTTAATCTCGGTTATAATCTACCTACATATCAAATTTCATCGAAATTGTTTCATCCGTGTGAAATAGTAACAAACATCCACACATACATCCATACAAACTTTTGCGTTTATAATATTAGTAGGATTGTTGTATAATTCAGAAATATTTGTAATTTTACAGTCGTTCTTTTTTTCTATTTTAGTTGAGTTAAAGTTTGTTCCTATTATTTGCCTTTCTTTCTTTTAGGAGTCGAGGCATGGCAACTGGACTGGCCGCAGCTCTCAGCTACACATTCTTCTTCCTTGCTACCAAAACCAACATCAATCTGGACGAGACATTCCACCTCAGCGGCACCTACATCATCTACGGTTGCTTTGGTATCATTGGTGCTATATACCTATACTTCTTCTTGCCAGAGACTGAGAGCAGAACTCTAGTGGAGATTGAGGCATTCTATAAAGGAGATCAGATTATTTTCGCTGACGACTGTTTTATCAATCTCCTTAGGAAGAAAAAGTTTGGGAACAGTGAAGCAGATAAACCTATGCTAATCAATACTGTTAATTCATAATATATTATTTCTTGTTAGAATAGTTATAGACAGTCATTTGAAGTTGATAGTCGACTGATGCCAAGTGGTACATGGACCAATTAAACATAATCTACATAACATTTTTTTCAACACACTTGCTCGTAAAGTGAGCCTTGTTACATCGTTCTTAGGGACAAACCGAACTATAACACACACGTGCATAATAATATTACACACTAGTGCATAATAGAATTATCCCTACAAAGGTAAGTTAGCACCTAACTGCAAATTATATGCGAGTACACAGAGCATTTTCAATATAACGGGGTAATACAGTTTTTTTTTTGTAACAACAAAGAGATTTTATGGCGCTGAAAAACCTATTACATTTTTGGAATAAATAAATGTATCCCTAATTATGACGAAAAAACATTTATTATTATCAAAATATTTATAAATCACAATAATTTGTTGTAAAATATTTGCTTTTTATCACTAAGATTATAATTTTGAAGTAGGATGTATGGGTATTATGTAATCAATCACCTTACATTTGACGCGTGAAAAAAAAAAACTTCATTTTTTTGTTTGTATCGCATTTGTTGCTGTGTGGTAAATAATTGTAAAAATGTCAAGCTTTAGTAAAGAAGATTTGTTTTTTCCTCGCAAGTGTGTTGAAAAAGTGCGTATGAAACTCGTGAACAACTTGCTCACTAGACACTCGGCTGATTTACGCCCTCGCCTACGGCTCGGGCTGCTACCCACAGCCTCGTGTATAATGAGCAACTTCCAAGATTTTTAATGAGCAACTTAGCTCACTAGTATCATAATATAATAATTTCATTCCATACATATGTACATTTTAGACATAAGATTGAAAATGTACATATGTTTTGCGAGTATCTTAAATTGTTTATACTATCATGGTTATGAACACTATTTTCACTAAAAAGTTATATATTTACGATGATTTGTGACCGTCTCTATATTACGGCACAGCTGCGCAGATTCGAAATATCGGGACACTCAAAAACTTTAATAAATAATGGCAAGGATTGCCTCTTTTATGTGAAAATACAGTGTCTTAAGGGGACACCGGAGGGGAATCGCCCATACAACACGTACTACCAAGATCATTTCTAATTGGAGCATATTTCTACCTTATAAAGGTATTATTTCAATTTGAATAGTATTTATCTAGGTTCCCAACCATATATTAGATCAAAATACTTACCTAACATGAAATAGAAGCGTATCGCATTCTGCATGTTTTTACGTCATAAAAGACATGTTTTCAACCTAATTGTTTCGTATTAAAACAACAACATCTTACATATCCTAAGGCATGGGAACATAGATTATATCATCTAGTTACAGAATAACAACACAATGAGAAAAATACAACACGTTTTCAGTCATCATTTTTGGTATTACGGAACACGCTCAAAATCTAATCTTTAGAATCGTTCTACTGATATCACTGTCGCTCTGCGTAACTAAACTTCGTCACTAAACAGGGATAGCGATATTCAGGCCGAAGTTTTTGACGCGGCCGAATTGAAGTTGCGCTCGGGGTTCGCCGGCTTCTTAAAACTCAACGATTCAAGAAAAATATTATTGAGTAAAAAAACAATTCTTTAATATGAATTATGAATTAAAAAGCTAGATATAAACAATGATTCAAAATTTGTATTACCTCATATATATACTCAGCGTATTTGCGGGATATTACTAAAGTAGTTTAATCTAACAATTGTTTTACTTGAGGTCATCACAACTCAAAATATTAACTCACCTCAAGGCCAGTTACATTCTTTTAGATAGATTAATCAATAAATCTACCTATGCATAAATTACTAGTTCAAATTTCTTGATTTTGTTAAACTATGTAAAAAATAAGTATATTTGATATAAGACTTTTTAATTGTGTAGCATAATATTGTTTACTAAGACTCCGCTGTCTGTCTGTCTGTCGGTCCGTTTGTCACCAGCCTGTATCTCATGGATCGTGATAGTTAGACAGTTGGAATTTTTACAGATGCTGTATTTCTGTAATATATATATATATATATATATATTACAGAATAAAATATATATTTAAGGGGGCCTCCCATACAACAAACGTGATTTTTTTGCTCGTTTTTGCTCGATATTGGTAACGGCAACAGCTAAACGCTTGAAATGTTCACAGAATATTGAGTTATATCGTTCACTATAAAATAAATAATTAAATTAAAATAAAATTAATATTTATGGGGGGGCTCCCATACAACAAACATGATTTTTTGCCGTTTTTTATAGATAATGATACGGAACCCTTCGTGCGCAAGTCTGACTCGCACTTGGCCGGTTTTATATATTATTTATTGTATCTAAATATAATTCCTACGCTGTTGCCTTCTCTTGCCAAACTTAACATTCCTAAATAAAGTAGTTCTCGTAAGTGAATGAAAGATCTACTCATAAGTATGTTAAAAATAAATTATCTGAATAACATACCATTATTTTCGGAGCCGCTGTGTTCATGTTATTAGTTATTATAAATTAGGTAGAAATAAATATTTTTTTACAAAATGCGTTTTGTGTTTTAATTATTTTATATTTTTGTTAAACAAATCTTGTGAGCACTTTACTCTTCATCATTTTTTGTTTATCTCATATTTTTGCTTGCTTATTTAAATAAACAAAGGTTGCAATTAGTATTCAGTAAGCAGAGTTATATTCCATTGAATTAAAAATGTTCTTCATTCTCTTGTAACACTCTAAAAAAGTCCCTAGTCTCTCCCTTCAAAGTGGTTAACCATGTACGTGGTAGTCTACAA
This sequence comes from Philereme vetulata, assembly GCA_918857605.2. Taxonomy (NCBI): domain Eukaryota; kingdom Metazoa; phylum Arthropoda; class Insecta; order Lepidoptera; family Geometridae; genus Philereme; species Philereme vetulata. The sequence continues at coordinate 7,855,886 of OU975423.1, forward strand.
TGCGGATTGCAGTCTGGTTTTGGGGCCATCGTAGCATTAACTTTTTCTGAGAGATATACTATGTCTTCAGGATTTTGTAGAGCAAGTGGTAGTGGCCTAGAATCGTTGGATTCTTCATAGGCTTCAATAATCATTTCAAGAGTGTTATCAGTATTTGCCTCAATAGTGGTATCAGTACGTGTTTTAGTGGTAGTAGCAATAGTAGTTTTTTTGGTTATTTCAATTTTATTTGATTCTTGATCACAAATTGACTCAAAAAACACTAAAAGTATAAATACAATGTTATATCAGTTTGTTTTATCCGATGATTTAAGATGAATAAAAATTGATGCTTCTAAAACTGCTTGTTGTTATTATTATTTATTGTGGAAAACCAACAGCTTTATGAACTTAATAGTTAACTGGTACTAAACAGAGAGCTATGTAGCGCGCCATGCTCGGCATCACACACTGCTAGACCGAGTTCCCAATACTGAAATTCGCGAGCAGACTAAAGTTCAAAACGTTAGCAAGCGTATATTGGGGCTCAAATAGAGCTGGACAGGACATGTGGCCAGGCGTGGTGATGACAGGTGGAACAGGGTGCTGACTGAGTGGTGGTCCCGAGATGGAACCAGGAACGCAGGTCGTCCACCGGCAAGATTGGTCAACGACATTATAAAATCGCAGGTCGTATGTGGGTAAAAACAGCGCATAGACAAGAAGCGAACGGCGACAACAAAGAGAGGCCTATTCCCAGCAGTGAGATGAGAAGGGTTGATGATGATGATGATGAAACAGAAAACCAATTATAGATGATTATTATCAGAGAAGAGCAACAAAAAGCTTTAAGACAATAAAAAATAAAAAACCGAGTTATCAAAATGAAACCGTATATAATACACGCATAGTAGGTATACTAAATCATTAATACTAACATCTTAATTTCGCCTGTTCCTTCGAGATTTAGTCGTTATCCATACCACTGGTCTCTGACAATTATTTGACGAACACAGTGGTGGGTACCACCATCTGCTTGAACTTCTTTCTTGTATTTGATCGTGTTTCATTACCTGTATTTGATAAGTTGTTTCCACCTTAAGTGGCACTATTTTAGGAGTTTGTTTAGTGGCCTTGGTACTTGGGGGAATTAAAATTAATTCCTCATGGTTTTTATCTATAATCTCTGGATACATTTTTTTGGTAGTTGGTTCATCTGTGATTGGATCTGCGGATCGTATATTTGTGACTGGTGGATATGTGACAGGTGAATTTGTGGTAGTAGGGAATGTGAAAGGTACCCAAGACATAGCTGTAAAAGTGGAAGGTGGATGTATGATAGGTATATATTTTGAGAGTGAAGGTGTGATAGGTATATAAGAGAAGGGTGGATATGAGGTAGATGGATCTGGAACTGGCTGATAGATTACCCCTTCGGCTGTAATGGCATTTTCGTTACTTTTAATAATATTATTTTCTGCGGGCTCATCAAAGCTTACAGGTTCATTTTTTTCTGTAGTTGTCAACCATGTAACAGGTCTGTTGCAACATACAGTGATATTTGTAACTGTTTCTGTAGATTTTCTCATTATGGAGGGATTTGGTTTTTCTTGGGTAGTTTTTTCAATGTATGGTACATTTGTCAGAGCATCTATGATTGGATTTCGGGCTGGTGGATACGAGTATGTGATTGATGGATATGTAATAGGTGGATTAGTGGTTGGAGGTTTAGTAGTTAAAGGTTTTGTGGTTGGTGGATTTGTGGTCACATTTGTTTTCGTTGCAGCTACTTCTGCCGTTTTAGTAACATCGTTATTTTCCAATGATTCTAAATAAAGGTTCTTCAATGGTTTAATATTGTTTGTGGTCATCAACCAAGTTACAGGTCTATTGCAACATTCGGTTAGTTTCGTAAATATTTCCGTTGTTGTTCTCATCGGCGTTGTGGCTGAAGCTAAACTTGATTTATTTGTGATCATTATAGGTACCAGACTAAGTTTTGTTTTATTAGTTGTATATACCGGATATGGTTTTTCTATGGATACGGTATATACTGGACAAGGTTTTGCTATGGCCGTTGTATAAACATGACATGGTTTTGATGTGGCCGTTTCGTATACCAGACATGGTTTTATTGTGGCTTCTGTACATAATAGGAATGGTTTTGCTGTAGTCGCAAGTACTGGGCATAATTTTGCTTTGTTTGTTGTACATAGTGGGCATTTTGCAGTTGTCGTAGTAAGTAAAAGACATGGTTTTGATGTCTGTCTAGTACGTTTGGGCGTTATAAATGATATAATTCTTGAATTCATCCATGTGGTTCCTGTTGTTTTCATCATAGTTGCATGTCGCAAATTATAGTAATCTTAGTAAGATACTTGTTATAGTTCACACCACAACAGAAGTAACAACTGGTGCGTTTTAGAACTTTGGTTCCGACATTCACTGTATACTTCACGCTGCTCTTGTGTTCTATAGTTATTAATCAATATAGGTCACCCTTTTGCTTCTTGTAATAATAAGATCAATTCCCGTAACTATAGTCTAGATTCAGACTAGTAAAATTAAAGTTTTGTTCCGATGCTTGTCAATGCAAAGTAACTAACTGAAACTAACTAGGTACCTAACTTAACTATCTAAAAGGTGATGTTGCCTCTTTAGACTGCTAAGCGTCTGAAAATTTACTGAACCTATAATTACGAGAATTGACAACAAATTCCAATTTCCGATTTTTGTACCCATTTATAACATTATATCTGTGCACATTTCTTTTGTTTTCTATGATGTTATCTTACTAAGATCACTATTTAACTATGTACAACTTTTAGACACTTGGAATAAGTCGTAATAATTGTGATACCTATTGATCTTGGCAAAGTAATATCATCCGGATACTTCGTTATGGCCTGTTCGGGTAATCTCTCAGTGTCAATATGCGATGGTGCCGAATTTGAAGACGGCTGAATCGGTTCAGCTTCTAAATAATCGTCATCACTATCAACCGTGGTAGGTGATTGAAAATGTAATTTTGTTTCTGCACAAGACGACGTGATACGGGCTGGAATATTATTTGATTTTGTATAGTCCCCTTCTAGATTGGTATTGCAGTACAAAGCGTAAGTTTCTTGATATCCTGAAATCAAATTTAAACCGTATATTTCCCAAACTATACAACTATTACTAGAATTGATATTTATAAGCTGTGTTATTAGTTGTCTTGCGTAGTTTAGTAGGTTACGAAGTTTTAGTCATTTATTATCAAACTTACCATCAAGTGAGATCATTTTATCATTGTTTCATTGTTTGTTTTCACATTTCAAATCCTTATCATTTATTTAGTCTTAACCTAGTAAATGTTTATATCCTTACTCATAGTTTAAAGTAGAGCCTTCAAACAGTGTCATAGCAAACCCCTCTCTCATTATCTATTTGCATTTAGATGACATACTGTTTTATTGAACCTGATACGTATATGAGTCAGTGGTGTGAGCGATCTAAATACCTAAATAAAATCAGCAAAAACTCACATCACAAGAATGCAAGATAATTTTAATCTTACCTACTTCGCAAGAAAGACAATTCATTAACCACGGCCATAAAATGTTAAGATGCTCGGAGTAAAACCAGTAAAAACCAATAGTTTCTAGTCACACATACATTTTATTACAGATTTCATACACTGAGTTAGCAGCCGAAATCTTTTTGATCTCCTATGCAAGGTACGTGGACCGACTTTGTGCTGAATTCTGAAACACAAAGATTGTATGAGTGCTAGAATTGGTTTCTCTGGTTTTACAGCAATACGTATAATATGTAACTGTTAAACTTTTACTAAAACATAAATTTTGAAGACGCATACCGAATTTTACGGATCAAAGCAATGCGTGCGCATTTTTTATCATAATAGGTTCTAAATATACGGTTTTTTTTATAAATTATAGGCTATCGTTTGACCACCATCTCGCCTGATGGTAAGCGATGATGCAGTCTACGATGGTACACACTTGCATAGAAGAAACCTATTCACTCGCGATGAAGAATTTGAAGATGAAGATTCATAGGTTGTGGTTATCAGGAAACACAGACTCAGGCAAGGCGTTTCACTCCTTGGCTGTGCGCATAATAAAGGTGGAAGCGTACCGCTTTGTGCGTATGTACCGTTATCCAAGTCTCAATAATACACTGAATGACCAGCAATGCTTTGTAACTTATCGATCGACTGACTACTGGCAAGTACTCACTTGTTCCATAGTCGCAGTTGTATTCATACATATCGCACTGGTCAAGGAAGTTCCGTCTACTGCACCCATCACTAGTGGAGGCGCAAACCATGCGGTTGTCATGGATGCAAGCTGTTGCCATGTGGCAGAAGTTTACAGGCTGGAAATAATATCAGCTCAATAAAAACAAACGCAATTCCTCGACATACACTATACATGCACAAAACAAAACATTGTTTTATTATATGAATCTACTTGAAGTTTGTCTATCTCTTTAACACATTTAAATGTATATGTTTTTTTTCCAATTCATTCATGTGTGATTTGGTAAAGTGGACAAAGGATTGAAAAAGATGGTGATGTTAAGCGCAATTCAACTGTACGAGTATATCCCTGTGGGACCCGCGAGGACAAACAAATGCAGAACTTACAAATATCAAATGTTGTTCAGTCCAATGAACTACAGACAAAACTGAAATAAGATGAAAAGATGATAAATTATACATACCCATTATGCCTTAAAAATATTCAACAAAAAAATAAAAAAAATACTCACGGATAAGAAATCCAACGTGCATTTTCGCCTTATTCACATGTTGTCTGCAACACAATAAAAAATAATTGGTATGACCGAGTTTCAATTTTATTTTATCGGTCGCCGATTTACTCTTATTTTATTGAAGTTACCAAATATATGCTTTACTTGCTTCCGCCCATGGATTCGCATGCGTGGTTTGTCAATAAAAAATAACCTATGTATCAATGTGTGTATGTAATGTATGTATGTATAAATGTAGTATAACCATTCAAAAGTTCCGTTGTCTAGCATCCGTCTCCATCATGAGACCACCTCCATGGTACCATATTATTGCATCGTCACCGTAGTTAAAAATTTCAGCTCATTCGGTTGAGAGGAACGGGTTAAAAATTCAGTTGCAAGATTCCACCCGGACATACATACATACATTGCAAGCTAATAAAAAACTTGTAAAAACGTCTACACTATTATTGACTTTTGTTATACGAGTATATGATGTAATCCAGCCCGATTTCGGCTACGGCGACAATGTTTCTCCTATGTTACGTTACGTTGGTGCGCTCTAAGATGACTTCAAATAATATATATGCGAAGCGAGGGCTTTGCCTTGCAAGTATAGAAATTTAAGTAAAGTATATCTTGACTTGGCAGGACGAGATACACAAATTCCTGGAGGACTGGGTAGATTTAGCACGGAAGGTAGTCTGGAAGGAATGGGGGGAGGCCTTTGCCCAGCAGTGGGACAGAAGTGGCCCATAATAATAAAAATAATAATAACCCCGTTGGGCACGCTTGTGGCCTAACCCTTGGTTTGCCTTAGTTGGCTGGTCAAGAGTGGAGTCGCAAGAGCGGAATCTATACTTCAAGGGTTGAAGTGTTAAAGGCATAAAGCCGGGAGTAGCGCTTAGTGAAACTGCAGCACACCTCTCAAACCCCTTTAACCGCCCACACCAACGTTGCCTTTTATTGGCGGCATTTATGAGGGCCCATTTAGTCGGTGTCCAGTCACCGCCTATCTCAATCATACTTGATATTGCGGAATTGGCAGGTGCTGTATCATCTCTCCCATAGCCCCAGCATCCATTCCATAAACATTATTCTAACTCGTCCAAACTCTAATCCATGTGTTGCAATACCTATCATCTGTCTCACCACTTGTCATAGTGATTTTATAAGAACTAAACAGGCCTCTTGCTCGTTGGCTTCGGTTCCGGTAATGCTTTTGTATAGGTCCAGGCCTAAAACCTGAGTTACAAAAACAAATACGTTTAATAATAACAATATCTTGACTTGAGACCTTTCGTTTTTGTTTTCTATCAAAACAAAAGCTTTCCAATTAAGGTACTTAAAACAACATGCACGAGTAGAGTCAATGACAATGTAGGCTGTAGATAAGCTCAAGGTTAACTAACGGTGAGGAAACGCGTGATTTAGCTAGCTACATATAAGTCCTGCGGATTAAGGCTAACTAAGCTAAGATTGGGAAAGGAGCTGAGCAGGCCCATCTACTCCATCTAAAATCTTTCCCCAGGCACTACAATACGTAGCGTCCAACACCAAGCGAATGCTGTAAGTTGCCAGTATGCGCAGTATATAACAGTGGTTCGCCTCGAACTGAGATCTTGTGAGTCTCCGATTAAAACAAAAAAAATATTATTTGTAATCTGTTACTATCAAAATAGTGTCACGAAATATATAACCAAAAAACTTGACCTACAGCTTTATTCAAATTACTTGTAACGGGAGTTCATGTAATGTGGATATACTTTTTTGGGGTTACAAATTGCAGTTATCCTGGATTTCAGACTATTGCCTATATTTTTGTCTTATAAGCTACACGCATACTAAATTACAGCAGTGTGGGGTCACTGGTGTACCCTGTGAGTTTTGTCAAAGTTTAGTTTTTATTATGGCTAATAACTCAAAAACTATAAAAAAATTAAGAAAAATTAAAACGGAGCCTAAATTTGCTAATGAATACCTTTCATTTGAAGTCCTATTTGATCTAATAGCCTCATTTTCATTTTTTTTTCCACTTGAACCCCAATATCTCAACAACCCACCAACATTTTTAGCTCATTTAGTCACACCAAAATTGTGCCATTACTACCTATCTATGTATTAAATTTCACAATGATCGGATCAACACTTCTAAAAATTATCCTCGGACAAACATACATACATACCTAGTCAGGTCATAAGTATTGTCACACAGTAAAAACTTTTCTTTTAGAATGCTGGTCACAAAAAAGTTTATAGAATTCGAATTTCGAATTGTTCATGAAAATAAAAATGTATACTTTTTAGAATTTTACTTATTTTTAAATATAGAGTGGACGCTTAAAGAAGACCGTGTTGCAGTTATTGCGTTGCATCGTTGCGGTTACGCGCCAATTCAAATTTTTGACATACTGAAAAATTTGAATATAACCAAAAGATTCGTTTATCGCACCATCAAACGATACAATGAAGACTCTAGTGTAGATGACAGGTCCAGAAGTGGTCGCCCTCGGTCTGTTAGGACTCCAGCAGTGATAAAAGCTGTGAAGGCGCGAATTCAAAGAAATCCTAAACGTAAGCAGAAACTGTTGGCCCTTCAGATTAGGTTAAGCAGAACCACGGTGAAAAGGGTGTTAAATGAAGACTTAGGGCTTCGGGCATATCGAAGAAAAACAGGACATCGTTTGAATGCTCGTCTAATGGACCTGAGACTGAAGAGATGCCGCGCTTTGTTGAAGCGGTACGCGGGAAAAAAATATCGGGAATTTTTTTTTTCGGATGAAAAAAAATTTACCGTAGAAGAGAGAGCTACAACAAACAAAATGATAAGGTGTACGCACACAGTAGTGAAGAAGCGAGCAACCGTATTCCGCGTGTCAAACGAGGTCATTTTCCATCCTCGCTCATGGTATGGTTGGGAGTTTCTTATTGGAGCTTAACAGAGGTACTTTTTTGTGAGAAAGGTGTAAAAACGAATGCAGTTGTGTATCAAAATACAGTCCTGACGAACCTTGTGGAACCTGTTTCTCATACCATGTTCAATAACAGGCACTGGGTATTCCAACAAGATTCGGCACCAGCTCATAGAGCGAAGAGCACACTGGCTGGCGGTGCGTGAAATCGACTTCATCCGGCACGAAGACTGGCCCTCCTCCAGTCCAGATTTGAATCCGTTAGATTACAAGATATGGCAACACTTGGAGGAAAAGGCGTGCTCAAAGCCTCATCCCAATTTGGAGTCACTCAAGACATCCTTGATTAAGGCAGCCGCCGATATTGGCATGGACCTCGTTCAAGCTGCGATAGACGACTGGCCGCGCAGATTGAAGGCCTGTATTCAAAATCACGGAGGTCATTTTGAATAAACTTTAGTGTCATAAGAATCTATGTTTTGTTAAGTTTATTTTGGTATATAAATGGTTATATAATGAATAAACTTGTTTCAATTATTTTATATTAAACATGTGACAGACTTTATGACCTGACTAGGTATAACGCCGATTTGCCCAAGTTAATTTAGAGATCTCGCTTCGCTCGATCAATTATCATCTTATATGCTAGATATAAATCATCTTCAATTATAGACTAAGTATGTAGGTAGTTAGGTACCTGTAGAATATTTTAAAAAAGGAAATAAGCCAATCATGTCATCGTCTTGTTTTTATTTATTTATTATTTTATTTGGTTTATTATCAGATTCAAAAAGCTGGTTACACATTGATTCTATGATGTCTTAAAACCTATATAAGGTTTATCCAGACACCAGGTTCTTGATAACGTGGGTTCTGGTCAAAAGTATGTAAATCTTAAAAAATATTCATTCGATACAATATTTGATGGTGTTATATTCTAATGGCCTGCGAACGCACACATGCACGCTGATAACAGCAAACTCGTCAGGTGTTTTTGTACACTAATGAGTTCTATACGAAACCACAGCATTTCAATGCCCTCGCATAAGCGTTTTTTATTCTTAGCTAAGTGACGTGTTAGATTACGACTATCAATTTGAAGTAGATTAAAACAAACTGTTTATCTTTCCCGGTGAAGACATCGCTAGTGTCTGTTGAACAGCCAAGTTAAGTTCAGGCTTTGTTCATAACGCGCTTAGTTTGAATGTTGTCCAACCAACGGGTCAGATAAGTTGGCTGTGCCAGATAAATTCCGTGTCCTTCATTCCAAGTGTTTTTAAAACTTGGGTTACTTCTTTGCTTATGAGGTCATCAACGTTTGAATCAAGCGAAGGCCATGGGCTAAGCTAACTAGCTTTGGTGACTGAAAGAAAGAAATAGAAAACGGCTGCACTAAAATATATCTTAATTTCTGTTCTTTTTTCTTAATCTTGAAATTTAGCCACCTTATCAAATCTCAATGTAATATGTGTGTTATGTAATTTATGGATGTATTTTATCTGAATTAAATAAATTAATAATAATAAGTTTAACGTCTATGTCTACCTGGGTGTGTGTCTGTCTGTGGCTTCGGATGGACAGTTTTTATGTTTTTTTTTAAGAGAAAGCCAGTTTAACAGCGGTAGCTCTGTGTGATGAAGGTTAGGTCAACTGATCCGAAGACTATTAGCACTTTTCCTTTTTGGTGAAGGGGTATCTGTAAAATGTTGTGTTTTATTTACTTATTACGGGTTTTTAAGTGGCGGTTATTTTTTATTTTGTTAAAATAACTTGATTCATTAATTATCAATTAATACGTTTTTTTTCTGATGCTATAAACAGAGGCCATGGAGTTTAATATTTATTTGATTATGTAAATAGTGGTGACATCATAAAGCTTTCAAACTGATAAATGTTAAGAAAACCACGGACCTCTGGGGTATCTCTGTTAGCGTCGTAAAAACATTGATTAACATAATTGCTCCCGAACTAGCTTTAATATTCAACGAGTGTATTGACTGTGGTGTATTCCCTGATTTAATGAAACACAGTAAAGTAACTCCACTTTTCAAATCAGGCACTAGTTCTGATCCTGGTAATTTTAGACTAATCTCAGTACTTCCGACATTTAGTAAAATATTTGAAAAACTAATTTTAAATCAACTGCTTAGACATTTCAATTCCTATAATTTACTGCATCATAAACAATTCGGATTTACCAGGGGTCGCTCAACCACTGATGCTGGTATTGAGTTAATATCACACGTATTTGATGCCTGGGAGAAGTCCCATGACTGTTTAAGTGTTTTTTGTGATTTGTCCAAGGCATTTGATTGCGTAGACCATGACACATTGATAAGGAAACTACACCATTATGGCATTAGGAACGTTGCTCTAGACTTTCTCACTTCTTATTTAAGTGGCAGAGTACAAAGAGTTGACGTGAATGTAAAGTGTTCTCCGGGGTCTCTGGTTAAAATGGGTGTACCACAGGGATCAATTCGGGGACCATTTTTGTTTTTAGTATAAATTAATGATCTTCCCCATCTTGTAAGGGATGATCATGAGTTTGTGTTGCTTGCAGATGACACGTCACTTTTATTTAAATTAAAACGAAGACAAACTGATTTTGACGATGTAAACCATGCAATCTCTAAGGTCGTAAAATGGTTCAATGTAAACAATTTACTTCTAAATGAAAAGAAAACAAAGTGTATTAGATTTACACTACCTAATGTTACACAAGTTATAGCAGATATAAAAATCAAAGACGAGGAGTTATCTCTTGTGGACACTACCGTATTCTTAGGTATAACCCTAGATAATAAGCTTCAATGGGGCCCTCACATTGATAAGTTGTCGAAGAGACTTAGATTTGCGGCATACGCAGTCAAAAAGATCCGTCTTTTTACAGACGTAGACACAGCTAGACAAGTTTACTTCAGCTACTTCCACAGCATTATGTCATACGGTATACTGCTGTGGGGGAGTGCTGCAGATATAAACACCGTTTTTGTGCTGCAGAAGAGGGCTGTTCGTGCAATTTATAATATGGGCCCTCAGAGAATCATTAGTTAAATATATAATTATAATAAGTTTAAAGAAATAAATATTATGACATTACCTTGTCAATACATCTTCGAAAATCTGATGTATGTTCACAAACATATTAATTTGTTTAAGAAAATAGCGATAATCATAATTTAATACTAGAAATAAAGATTAACTAACTAACTTAAGATTAACGCTGTTGCCCCTTGTAGACTCCATAAAGTTAGTAAATCGTTTAAAGGGCAAGGTGTTCGCTTTTATAACAAACTCCCAAGTGATGTACAAAAATTGACAATTAACAAATTTAAAAACGCAATTAAACAAAATCTTTATAAAAAAGCCTACTATAAAATGTTGGATTATTTAGATGATAGAGAAGCTTGGGATTGAAATTGCTCCAACTCGTTCAAAATGGTACAATATAGACGTAATTTATTTTCTGTATTGTAATGTATTCTAAAAGGATCATTAAAAAAAACTTTCTTTCCTGGCTTGGTCGCGAAGGAACAGGCAGTAAAATTGACGTTTCAAAGTGATCCTTGTGGTTTTAATGAATAAAAGATTTTGACTTTGAATATGATCTACAGTTGACGATGGTAAGGCGAAACGAGATCTCCAAATCAACTTGGGCAAATCGGCGTTGCATGTATGTTTGTCCGAGGATAACTTTCAAAGCGTTAATCGGATCATCGTGAAATTTAATATATTGGTAGGTAGTGATAGCACAATTTTGGTATGACTAAATGAGTTAAAAATGTGGGGGAGGGGGTGTTTAGATGAGGGTTCAAGAGGGGTAAAACACAAATGGAACTATCCGATCAAATTGCACGTCTAATGAAAAACCTTCATGAGTACATTTCGACCCCGTTTTTATTATTAGTTTAAACCTTGTAGTTTTTAAGTTATTACTGTTATTAGTCATAATATGAACTTAACTTTGACAAAATTTACAGGGTACACCAGTGACCCCACAGTGCTAAAATTTGGTATGCGTGTAGCTTAAGTATCACAAATTTTGGGAAAAATCTGAAATCTAGAATAACTGCAATTTCTACCCCAAAAAAGAGTTACCTCCTGATACTTGTAATTTGAATGAAACTGTAGGTCTTGTTTTTGGTTGAGCATTTCGTGGCACTATTATTGTTTTTTTTTGTATGTTCTAATAGTCAAAGATTACAAATATTTTTTTTTATGTGAGACGCGAGATTACGGTAGTTCGTGGCGAACCACCATATTTGAATACTTAATTAATACTAAATAATAAATCTTTTTTATATTGTGGAACTACATACCATACAATGTTTTACTAAGTGAACAAATTTCAAGGCTCGCATTTTCCTTGCAACTTAGGTACATACGTACTTCATTTAAAATTATTTTGGTATAGGCAACACACGTCTACGAGGTAGCCAAAAAATTTAGCTAAGTTGACGTAAATAATTTTATTTGTTTGTATTTTACTTATGAAAACATGTTGAATTTAACCAAAATAGCTCAAAGTATAGTTGATTATTCTGTCTAGATAGTAGGTAAATAAACTATAGTAAAATAACTCACTCAAGATGGTTTATAAATTCAAATCATGTGATAACTTCAGTGTAGCAAGATTAAAATCGATAATGGCTCAGGTAAGCATTTTAAATTGTGCTTAATGAAGGTATAGATCTGTTGATTACTCAACATTTATGTTACCACTATCTGTGTAATCATATATATTTTCTATTCACTAGTTGATGGAGCGGATAAAATGGTATTCAATATTTAAGAACCCGTTGTTTGCGGGGCGGATACCTACTGTAGTATTCGAGAGACTGCAAACCGAAAAAAACCGAACTCGTGTACAGTCTTTTAAAATAGAAACTTAACCAATAATAGTTGTATATAATACTTACCGACAATTAGGTCGTCGTGAGTCGTAAAACAACAAATGTTTTTTTGCATCCGTCCACGTCGTGACGCGCCGAAAAGAACCCCCGTGCGCTTGCAAGCCAGCCACTAAGGAGCCATTATTGATGAGCGTGATGTTTCATTGTTCTAGTGCATAGCAACAATGTCTCCAAGCATGCTGCTTCTGGATATAGGAATGGCCATCAGCTTCCCGACCATAGCAGTGCCTTACCTCCTAAACTCCTCCGAGGATCTCTCCATGAATGACACCCAGGCTTCATGGTTCGGTAATTACCATTAGAATATTGGCAGTTTGTGGTGTATGGCACAAACTTGGATATTAGGACGATTCCTAGTGTGTAATCAGGCAAAGCCCTTGGACATCCACTGAATAATTGATCGATCGAAGCGAGATCTCTAAATCAACTTGGGCAAATCGGCGTTGTATGTATGTATGTTGGTTTATCCGAGGATAACTTTGTTTGTTGATCCGATCATCATGAAATTTGATATATAGGTAGGTAGTGATGGCACAATTTTGATGTGACTAAATGAGCTAAAAATGTTGGGGGGTCGTTGAGATATTGGGGTTCAAGAGAGGTAAAAAAATTACAATGAGATTATTAGCTCAAGTGGGACGTCGAATGTAAGGTATTCAGTAGTACATTTCGACTGCGTTTTTATTTTTAGTGATTTTTTATAGTTTTTGAGTTATTAGCCATAACAAACACTGAAATTTGACAAAATTCACAGGGTTCACCAGTGACCCCACAGTGCTGTAATTTGGTGTGCGTATAGCTTTTGTGACACAAATATAAGCAAAAGTCTGAAATCCAGAATAACTGCAAATTCACCCCAAATAACAATATTCAATTTACATGAACTCTCGTTACCTGTAATTTGAATGAAACTGTAGGTCAAGTAATTTGGTTTTGTATTTCGTGTCATTATTTTGATAGTCAAAGATTACAAATAATATTTTTTTGTTTTATGGTAGACTCACACACTAGTATTATTAGGTTGGGGAAAAAGTTTCTTCGCATGTTTTAAGAATATTCAAAACATTTTTTTAATACGGTTTATTTACATTTAACTAAAGTATGTAGGTACCATTTTGCTCGATAACTTTTTGCCATCTTGTAGGTAGGGACATGATCCCATTGCTATAGAAATTTTGGGGCTTCTGATCAAAATACCGCGGCAAGTATTTTTGGCAGTCCTCTCGTGATGTTAACCTGATAATTCCGAAGAGACCGAAACAGGTGTAAATCTGAAGGTGCAAGGTCAGGACTATACGGCGGATGCATTAACACCTCCCAGCCAAACTCTCTTAATTTTTGCTGAGTGGCTAAAGATGTGTGAGGTCCAGCGTTATCATGATGAAAAACCACACCCCTTCTGTTGATTAATTCCGGCCGCTTTCTCTCAACTTCTTGCTTTAATCTCATCAGTTGTTCGCAGTAGAGTTCAGAATCGATGGTCCTGCCTGATGGTAACAGCTCATAATGAATAATGCCCTTCCAATCCCACCACACACACAGCATCACCTTGTTGCGAATTAACCCAGGTTTCGCCACAGTCTGTGAAGCCTGACCGGTCTTTGACCAAGACCTTTTTCGCACGTTCTTCTCGTACGTGATCCACTTTTCATCACCAGTTATCAGCTTTTTCAAAAATGGTTCAATTTCATTACGTCGTAATAAAGAATCACAAATGAGTACACGGTTCATTAGGTTTCTTTCAGTGAGCTCGTGGGGTACCCAAATATCGAGCTTTTTTGTGTACACAGTTTTTTTCAAATGCGCCAAAACTATTTTGTGGTCAATTCCCAGTTCTTCAGCTACGTCGTAACTACTGATATGCCGATCTTGCTCCACTTTTTCAAAAATGGCATCAATTTTATCCGTAATAGGGCGACCAGAGCGACGTGCATCTTTGACATCAAAATTTCCGGATTGAAAACGCTTAAACCAAATTTGTGCTACTCTCACAGACACTGCACTAGGTCCTTAAACATCGCAAATTTTTTTCACGGCTTGCGTTGCATTTGACCAATTTTGTAGTAAAATTTTAAAATGTATCGAATTTTTTCATTAGATTCACTCATCTTTACAGTACGAAAACAAATAAAAAACACACATTTTCCTAATTTGAATTTGGAATTATCTTCTTTAAATTTAAACTTTGAATGATACCAAAACCAGCCAGATACAAATAGTATATATAGTATATAGTAGCCAAAGAGATTTTATTACAAGTTCATACATACTATAATGCGAAAAGACTTTTTCCCCAACCTATTATTATGTATACAAGCTTGAACTTGAATTCAGACATAGACCATCAGTAGCCGTGCAATTCGATATAATAAAATATGAACATGAGTCAAACAGATATTCCAGTGAGATCCTTGAAATGAAACTTGACCAATAGTTTAAAATAATTTTAAATTGACCAAATTCATGATGTGCGGTAAACGTATTGTAGAGTCACTGTATACGTATTAGCAGTGTACGTACACACGGCTACACATCAAGCTATAGATTACCAATATAAGCTGACCTCCCATTCTACGAAAAGCCTATACAATGCGAGGTCAGGTTATACTGGAAATGCATTGCTTGATGTGTAGCCGTGTGTACATACAGACTTAATATTTACTCGCAAATTGACTTTTAGCACGTTGCTAGAAGTGAGACGTTCTAGGGGCGAGTGCTAAGGCGGATTTTCCTGGGTCTCTCATAGACGCTGTACCCTAATCAGTCAATCATCCGGTTTTTCACCAGGAATGCTAATGGGTCTACAATTGCAAATCCAATGTTGGGCATAAAATAAAATAAATACGGTAATTGTTTTTGGTGGAATTTTTGTAATTTTCTCGCATATGGTGGAAAAACAGGTGGTAAAACTGCTATGGTATCTTTTATTGTCAACAAGTACAACATTTTAAGATATCCTTCAAAGTATTATTTGTTACATCCTTAAACGCAAATAATAAGGGTGCTTATTAATAAGTAGAATATAGGGGAACAACCAGACCCGGGAAACTATTTTCTGTAGATCTTTGCATGATTTGTTTCGCGACGTAAATCAATTTTCTCAATCTCGTGTTGTGGCTTAACTTAGGTAGGTATAGGTAAGTACCTACATTGTAAAATGTTCTTACTTTTTGCTGTATTATTTACTTGTAAATCAGCAAGTAGGTATGTTTACTGACACATGACGGTGTGGACGAATTGTTAGATTTTGTATGCATGTGTGCGAGTATGTTTGACCACTTATAACGTTAGTTATATGTATTAATGTATTAGCTAAACTGATTTGAATGTCTGTCTTTCTCGTGCAGGGTACAAACACAGAATAGTACAGAAGGTCAGCTTGGCACAACGAGTGCTAACAGACGCACGGCACACATAGACAAGCGGCTATAAGTTGCGGCACGTAACTTTAGCGCCGAACGATACGGGGAGGGGATAGCTGCGCATGGGTACTGTCGCGCAAGCAATACAATAGCCAATAACCACTATTGGCTTGATTGGAGATGTTCCTAACCGTTGCAATTGACGTATTTGTAGACTCTGCTGTCCTTTTTTGGATTTTCCCTAAATCGCCATTTAATTTAATGTTTTCCGCCTTAATAATTTCGGCGGTTTGTTTTATCTGGCTCAAATTTACAGTGCTGCTGTCTGAACAACTGAGTAAAGTACTTGTAGCTTAATCAATCTCACTTTTGATTTGTTTCAAAGAATCAATTAAATAATAGATTCCCTTTTAAAAAAAAACAATTGACGTCATAAACTATTTTCCTTGCCTGTCTTTTCAAAACAGTATTTCTTATAGGCATATTCACTTTAAAGTCACTAACAAATTAAAAAAACTAAATTTAACATACAAATTCAAATAACAACAATAACAATACAATTAAGAACGCGACTGTACACTGGATGTGCGCGGGGTGTCGTATCAATGCGGGGAACGGAATGCGACTGGAAAGCCAATCGGCGCTACGCACGCCCGCCTTTCATCCCGCTAGCCCCCCTCAGGTACCTTATTTTATACTTCTGCGCAATAACGGTCACCGCTAGACTTATTTGCCGCGACATATACGGTGATCTCAAATCACGTCGGTCGAACGCCAATCGCGAGTGCCGCGCTTAAGTGAGACGTAAATAAGGTTTTGTGTAGGCCAGCCCTACCGTTGCAGTCGAGCGTAGGTAATTATGATCAATATCCGTCTGAGCTGGCCTTCCGTACCTAATTTATTTTGTGGTAAAATCTAAGCCTTAATATATGTAGGTCTCTAATGTATATATCGACTGAAGTAATTTTATATAGCGCTTGGAGATTTGTTGTAAAAAAGTAGAAGAAAAGATAAAAGGGGGGGGGGGGGGGGGGGGTAGGAAAACATTATATTATCCAAATATTTATCCAATGCATTTACATTATATTACTTATATATATTTAAATATATTATATACATATTTATATTCAATTCTTTATTTGAAGTTGTATATATATTTATTTATGCATTATAAATTTAGGTTATATTAGTATATAGGTTTTCAATTGTTATTTTAAACTGTTTTATATATACATATATATATATATCAAACATTATTAATTTAATTTATTAGTCCGAGGTGTAAACAACTGAATAATCTATATAAGAATTTCAAGGTCTTCACGATACAGGCTTGGCCTAGTGTGAAGACCACCGACTAAACCGTTTAGTTATTAAGCTCTTTCAACAATAAGTTAATTTAAAAATTATCTGTTTTAAACATATTAGTCATAAGGTATTTTTGTTGCTAAATAATTTTTTTTTTTTTTTAAATAGTTATGTGTTGTTGCGAATACATGTATAAACTTATATAACTTCTGGCGACCTCTATGGCGCAGTGGGCGGCTGAGACGCAGAAGGTAGCGGGTTCGATTCCCGCCGCGGACAAATGTTTGCATGATCTACAGATATTTGTTCCGGGTTTGGTTGTTGCTCTATACAATGTATTTACAAAAAGGTTTACAAAAAGGTTCCCATAGCTCTGCTTAGTTTGGGGCTAGATAGCGCTGTGTGAAATGTCCAGCAATATTTATTTATTTATCATTATTTATAAATTTCAGGAAGTCTCTCCTACCTTACACAGCCATTTGGTGCCATAATGTCTGGCCCAGTTGTTGACTACTTCGGCCGAAAGACAGCTAGTTTCATAGTGAACGTGCCACATCTAGTGGCTTGGGTCATCATGTACTCCGCACCCAACCTACCTGCTATCTTCTTTGCCAATGGACTGTTAGGCATCGGGACTGGTCTAATGGAAGCACCGATATTCGCTTATGTTGGTGAAGTGAGGTAGGATCTCATACAATATTGCAGTATAACATTAGATATCATCGTCAGAATTGACAAGGCGAAAGTGTCCCCAAGACACTGGCTGCATTATCCTGGAAAACTTCAATGCTTAGTGCGTTGACAAAGATAAGCAGCAGTGGACCACACGAAGGTCGTTACGCCTAGATTTTATTTTGTATTGTATTGAACTCATACTGCCTTGCAAGCAAATTGCACAATGCCGACATATCTGTATCAGAATAAAGTCCTGTATCCAAGGTCAAGAAAGTTTAAAGTGGGCATCACCTTCAACTACTTTAATAATTAATATATTTATTAGTATGTTAGTTCATATTTATTAATTTTATATATGATATTTATTTATTTCGTGTACATATTATGTATGTGCAACTAATGTACCTTGATTGGGACCTAATGTAATATTTCCCGGAGGAGGCTGTTGATGTCTGCGACACAGTTTAATACTTCTGCAGATATAATCGTTCTTCACATCATTTGTACCAATGTTTATGTTCCAAATAAAGAATTTTACAATTTATGATTTAAAATTATTTATGTACCAAATATGTATGTATATAACTATTTAAGGTTAAGTAATTTTTCTTTTTTTATTATTAAGTTTATTCTTTTAACATCTCGGCCAATCTTCCATTAAGAGGAGACCGGAGGGGAATCGCCCATAAAACACGTACTACCAAGATCATTTCTAATTGGAGCATATTTCTACCTTAATAAGGTATTATTTTAATTTGAATAGTATTTATCTAGGTTCCCAACCATATATTAGATCAAAATACTTACCTAAAATGAAATAGAAGCGTATCGCATTCTGCATGTTTTTACGTCATAAAAGACCTGTTTTCAACCTAATTGTTTCGTATCAAAAACAACAACATCTTACGTATCCTAGTCATGGGAACATATATTATATCGTCTAGTTACAGAATAACAACACAATGAGAAAAATACAATAAGTTTTCGGTCATCATTTTTGGTATTACGGAACACGGTCAAAATCGAATCAAATTTAGAATCGTTCTATTGCTATCACTGTCGCTCTGCGTGGCTAAACTTCGTCACTAAACAGGGATAGCGATATTCAGGTCGAAGTTTTTGATGCGGCCGAATTGAAGTTCGCTCGGGGTTCGCCGGCTTCTTAAGCAATGATTCTCTCCATCCAAAGGTTGTCTGGAAGAGATCACTTTGTTAAGCGATACGACCGTCCATTATTTTTATTTTTTTTTGTTTTTGTAGTGCTAATAATAATAATAGTTTATTCAAAACATATATAACACATGTGTACAAAACAAGGTATAAAAAGGTATAAAAACACAAAAAAGGTATATAACTGAAAGTACGTGATATACACATGGGTGCAAATTTGGTAGTGCACTTACCTCCACTCTAGGTAAATACCTGTGTTGTGGAGATAAGTTCTCTTCCGTTCTAGATATAAATGTAAATGTGTTTTTGTATGAAACGGTTAAAGTGTGAGTGAGTGTGATAGTTTGCGGGTGTATGAGTGTGATCGTGTCTTGGGTTGTGTGTAGTTGAAAATGTATGTGTGAGCATGTGTGTATTATGTGAGGGGGGGGGTGAGTTTATATATATGTGTGTGTATGTGTGTGTATTAATCTACGTCCTTCGACCTGTATACTAGAGCCTGCTTGGATGTGACAAAATATAGATCTGTGCGTATTTTGTATGTGAGGGCAAATGGGATAATTCATGTAAAAAGCAACATTTTTACTAACTTTTACGTTCATGTTGGTCATTATGCTTACTCTTATTTGTTCATTTCTTTATATCTGTTGTGTCTAGCTTGTAAGGTATAATAAAGAATTTTCATTCATTCATTCATATTTTACACAAACCTCAAAGACCTAAATAACCTTCAATCAAAAGTAGTATGTGTCAAAAATATTACCAAGTTATATATCTGATAAGATGACACTTAAACAGTTTCATAGAAACTAGATCAACCTCATTATAAAATTAAGTAAACTATATCTACGCTCTGACTGTAAATAACTGATATATTTTCTTTGCAAGCTATCCAGCTGTCGATTACGTATTCATCATATTCACATCTGCCCTCCTCATAAATTTACAAAGCTACCGAACTTTTGCAGCCTCCACCCAACAGCTCACAAAAACCTCTATTAGTTCATCTTTCGATTTTATGGCGCGGACCGGCCTATCCTGCACTTTCCAGTGTATGGTCTTCACCTTTTTGCCTCGAAGACCACGGTCGATTGCGCATAAAGTATCTTTCTCTAATACCCTAATTCGTTGTTAAGAATCGATCGGTGTTCTTTTCTTTCTTTTAAGTGGGTGATAGACGTACGAACTTAAAGTACGCGGTTTTTATGATCGCGAACTTACTCGGCTCGACGTTAGTGACACACGTGGAGCTTACTCACTCTGTATTGCGATGTAGATTTTTATGTTCTTTACGGTACCCAGCCCTTAATTAATTATTTTTTTTCTTGACGTTCTCAATCGTAGCATCTCTTTACACCTTACGTATAATTTCTAATAAATTATTGTACGCTTACAAAGACAAAAATATGATCATGAAATCAAGAGCTTCATATTTTTGTCTTTGTAATCGTTGCTTGTAATTTTCCAAAGACAAGGGTTACTTCGGAAAGCTTCTATAAATTCGGTTAGCAGTGCATGCGAATAAGTTCGGAAATCACTCATTTTGAGAAATTTCTGAATCAAAATTAACAAAAATTGAAAAAAATCTCTAAACACGACAAGCGTGCGCGAACGGCGCGCGACAACAGTCCACGAACTAGCTCGCAGTGCTGCCACACGTACGAGCCAAGACGAGCTACGAGCAAGATTTCAAACCAGTTGGATCGCCGGCGATTTTGCCGCGTACTTACGGTGACACACAAATGAAAAAGGTCGTCGAGCCATAAGTGATAGTGATAGACGTACGGTACGAGCAAGTACGCGTGTACTTGCTCGTACCGTACGTCTATCACCCACTTTAGATTTGTCTTTTTTTTTATTTCTTTGGTGTTTGTTTTCAGTGAATCGTCAATCCGAGGAGCTCTATCAACGGCAACACAATGCTTCCTGGCTATAGGTATTCTAACCATGTACTTCTTGGGTACTGTGGTGTATTGGAGACAAGCTGCGCTGATTTCTTTAGCAGCTCCCATCACTGCCATGCTGCTAATTTTATTGGTAAGTCTAAAATTAAAGACTAACTTTAAAATGAAAGATTGCGTGTGGAATGCGGTTTTAATAAGCCGCCGGAAGATCACAGACTTGACTGTTTAGGCCGGTACCAACTGTTAGCAGATTGGCCTTTGCCTAGCAGTGGGACTGATTATTGCACATGTTCGCCTAGTTCTCCCCAATCCTCTACATTTATGTTCTCTTACTTTTTATAACTTATTATCCTTAGCTACTTTTTATATTTTTCTTAGTGTGGCAACTTATATTTATCTATATATGTATTCATATTTTTTGTAATTGTGGTACTGTGCGGGCAGTCATCCGTGACATCCTACTTTTAAATGGTTCCAACGGAAGATCAGCGTTGTGCACAACAAATGCTGAGTTGGACGCCTTTTTGTGACGTCGGTCATTGTAAGACGTCGGTCATAGGTAATTGTGAGACACACATTTGTTGGGTATTGCTGTTTTTAGTGTGTATGAATTTGTTGTATTGTGTGTATTTTACTTGTGTGCTGTGTATGTTTTGTACCGTCACAAATAAATGTTTTTTCTTTCTTTCTTTCTTTATGCCCTCCGTAGTACGAAACGCTCAGTTGCTCAGTTGTAAACACCACTAGCGAGTCCAAGTGATGATAGTACAAAATAATTGCACCTAGTTACAATCTTACTTAGGTATAAACGACCAGCCTTGTGGCCGTAATAATTAAGGTAACAGAGAGTCCTCTATTACGAATAATTGTTGAAAAGGAGTTTAAATGGATATACATGCATATTTTTCTAGGTTCCGGAAACCCCCGTCTGGCTCCTATCCCAAGGGAGAGAAAAGGATGCATTGAAATCTCTCTGCTACCTCCGTGGTTGGACTAAACCTGAGAACGTTAAACAGGAGTTCGACAGATTGGTCGTCCACTCGAGAAATTTAACCAAATGTGTGCTTTGCTGTCAGAATGAGGAGCAGGAAGTGTTCGATGATACAGCTGAATGTGAGCATCGGAAAATTAATATCTTTAAGAGGTAAATGCATCATCTCATTGCAAGGACATCAAAGCATTGAATTCAGTTTTAATGAAGTTTATCATGAAATGAAGTCCTAAATTTAGCATTAGAAATATTAAATCATTCAGAAATAACTAAGACACGTGAATGTCTTGGCTAGTAAACATAAAGGAATATTTTAAAAGAAATTATCTATCCACTTGTAAGGATGAGTACAAGATATGTAGTTTTTCTTGCTTGACTCTTGTTTCTATCCTGAATTATTACAATTTGCCATGGATTTGATTTTTAGATTCTACCAAAAGTTCAACGTGGTGATGATTTGCAAAGAAACGCTAAGGCCTTTGACTCTGATCGTGATGTACTTTCTGTTCTTCGTGATGAGCGGACTCACTCCTATTCGGCCTAACATGGTCAACATCTGCGACGCTTTCGGCATGGCTGATGATGGCAAGAATGTTGTGGTATGTACACTCTCGGCGTTGGCCTATGCGAGTGCCAATAGCCCCGGTCCATGTTGTCCTACTTATAGTTGGGAGTTATTGGACGCTTAGGTGCATGAAACAATTCATCTGTGAGACTTAATTAACCTTTTTTTTATATAACCTGGAGATGGATCAAGTTTATGATCCACCAAAATTGATTTTAGAGCCTCCGTAGCCCAACATGGTTACTAACTCAAGGTGGCCAATAATAATAATAATAAAGCCCATTTATTTCCAATCTTCAATTACATTGCATTCATTTTTTAAATTAAATTCATTACAATGATTATTAATAAATTTATACTTCTAATTTGACAGTAGTTAATAATTCTTTAAACATATATAATATACAAAAAATAATATTATTATTTTATTTCATTTTAATCACTATCGCTGCTGTTTCTATCACTGGTGATCGGAACCCCTTCTTAGGCCTCCTCCAGCTTGCTCCAGGCCTCTCTGTCTGTTGCTCTCTTTCTCCATTCATTTTCTGCAATAGATTTTATATATTCTATCCAACTTTTTTTGGGACGTCCTCTTCTTCTTTTTCCTATTGGTCCTTCCCATATAGTGGTCTCTGATGTTCTTTTATCTGTGCGTCTCATTATGGTCTATGCGAGTTCCCTGCTACTGCTGTCCTGTCCACCGCCACATTAATTTTAGAGCATATTGTAAGGCAAGGTGGCCAACAGAGAGAAAAAAAACCTGTGTTGAACTTTCTACTTTCTACCAATGTTATGTAAAATTATGTAAATTCCAACAGAATCAACTTCTAATCAACAACTGGTTGCGGAATGACGACGAACCGACTAATTAACACGATTTTAATTATTGACACTAAGATAATCGCTAAGTACGTAATTAAGCTACAATTTATATTTTTTCTCTATACAAAAGTTACTACTTATTTACGTCTAGGTACTACTTATTTAAAACTAGCTGTTGCCAGCGGCTTCGCACGCATGGTTTGCCAATAAAAAGTAGCCTATGTGTTAATCCAGGTTATGATCTACGTACATACCAAATTTCATCGCAATCGGTTCAACCGTTCCGGCGTGAAAGAGTAACAAACATTCATACATACAAACTTTCGCGTTTATAATATTAGTAGGATTCAACGAAAGTATTATTTCACCATTATTCAATATTAAACAGCTACTATTTAAAATAATTTGTCGCGGTGTAAACTTTCAACTACGAGTATTTTCTCCGAATTCCACTGCTCACGAAAATAACGGTTCTTTATATTGAATAGGACGGCTATAGTTTAAATCCTAGTGCACATACATCATCTGCAGTCCAGCTAAAAAGCCAAATATGATGGAGCCAAAAGTGTGCCAAAAGTCATTGTAACCTGCTATTATGATTTCTTTTGTTTAAATATTAATAATTATCATTCTTGTCATTGTCGTAGTTTATGGTCGGCGTGATCACCTTCCTAGCATCAATAATTGTGATCTTCCTCATCAAACTAACCGGCAAGAGGAAGCTGGGCATCACTGCTATGCTCGGCACCGGAGTGTCCTGCGCCGCCCTCAGCGCTTACGCCAAGCTGTACCTGCCTGATAGCGTGTTCTCTTTCGACCGCACTACCTTCCCGAAGGAGACTAGTTATGCTCCGCTTGTATTTTTCTATACGTTAGCGCTTTTTACGGGGTCAAATGTTTCGTGGGTGCTGCTTGGAGAAGTGTTTCCGTTCAGGTAAGATCTCTATTGAATGCTAACATGTTATCTATACTATGTATAAATTAGAGAAAGAGAAAACCCAATCCAGACTTCTTTAAGGTAAGAGTGAATAGGTATCTTTTAGATCTTCGTGCTTCATCTTAGACCACATCATCATTTACCATCAGGTGAGGTCAAACGAAAAAAAGTGATAAATTAAAAAAAAACGGCCAATTGTGAGTGAAACTCGCGCACGAAGGGTTCCGTACCATCTATACTATCTATAGATATTTCTTATAATAGGTATTATAAAGAGGAAAGATTTGTATTTTTGTGTGTATGTTTGTAATGAATAAACTCAAAAACTACTTTGCCGATTTCTAAAATTCTTTAACCATTAGAAAGCTACATTCACCCTGAGTGACAAAGGCTATATTTATTGTTAGAAAAGATTAGTAATCCTTACTAAAACTTAAATAACGTAACCCAAGGTGTAAAAAAGTGCCCTAAAACGTCTTTCGTCGCATGCGCTGCGGAAACTATTGATGATAGAACAAAAGTAAGTTCTACAATATTAAAGAACAGTTATTAATATCTACAAAACACTTCGCAATATTACCTAGTCAGGTCATAAATTCTGTAACATGTTTAATAATAAAATAATTGAAACAAGTTTATTCATTATGTAACCATTTATATACCAAAATGAACTTAACAAAACATAGATTTTTATGACACTAAAGTTTATTCAAAATGACCTTCGTGATTTTGAATACAGGCCTTCAATCTGCGCGGCAAGTCGTCTATCGCAGCACGAACGAGGTCCATGTTAATATCGGCGGCTGCCTTAATCAAGGATGTCTTGAGTGACTCCAAATTGGGATGAGGCTTTGAGCACGCCTTTTCCTCCAAGTGTTGCCATATCTTGTAATCTAACGGATTCAAATCTGGACTGGAGGAGGGCCAGTCTTCGTGCCGGATGAAGTCGATTTCACGCGCCGCCAGCCAGTCTTGTGTGCTCTTCGCTCTATGAGCTGGCGCCGAATCTTGTTGGAATACCCAGTGCCTGTTATTGAACATGGTATGAGAAACAGGTTCCACAAGGTTCGTCAAGACTGTATTTTGATACACAACTGCATGCGTTTTTACACCTTTCTCACAAAAATGTACCTCTGTTAAGCCCCAATAAGAAACTCCCAACCATACCATGAGTGAGGATGGAAAATGACCTCGTTGGACACGCGGAATACGGTTGCTCGCTTCTTCACTACTGTGTGCGTACACCTTATCATTTTGTTTGTTGTAGCTCTCTTCTACGGTAAAAATTTTGTCATCCGAAAAAAGAATTTCCCGATATTTTTTTTCCCGCGTACCGCTTCAACAAAGCGCGGCATCTCTTCAGTCTCAGGTCCATTAGACGAGCAATCAAACGATGTCCTGTTTTTCTTCGATATGCCCGAAGCCCTATGTCTTCATTTAACACCCTTTTCACCGTGGTTCTTAAGTCGCTTAACCCTATCTGAAGGGCTAACAGTTTCTGCTTACGTTTGGGATTTCTTTGAATTCGCGCCTTCACAGCTTTTATCACTGCTGGAGTCCTAACAGACCAAGGGCGACCACTTCTTGACCTGTCATCTACACTAGAGTCTTCATTGTATTGTTTTATGGTGCGATAAACGAATCTTTTGGTTTTATTCAAATTTTACAGTATGTCAAAAATTTGAATTGGCGCGTAACCGCAACGATGCAACGCAATAACTGCAACACGGTCTTCTTTAAGCGTCCACTCCATATTTAAAAATGAGTAAAATTCTAAAAAGTATACATTTTTATTTTCATGAACAATTCGAAATTCGAATTCTATAAACTTTTTTGTGGCCAGCATTCTAGAAGAAAAGTTTTTACTGTGTGACAATACATATGACCTGACTAGGTATAATGAGGAAAGATTTGTTTGTTTGTTTGTTTATATTGAATAGGCTCCGAAACTACTGGACCGATTTAAAAAAAAAATTCACTGTTGGGTAGCTATACTATCTCCGGGTGACATAGGCTACTTTTTACCCAATCGCGCAGAAGGAGGGTAATGTTTTTATTGTAAAACTACGCGTGCGAAGCTGCGGATTGGGCAGCTAGTTATCTATAAAAACGGCAAGAAAATCACGTTTGTTGTATGGGAGCCCTCCTTAAATATTAATTTTATATTCATTTAATTAATTATGTTTAAAGTGAATAATATAACTCAATATTCTGTAAATACTTCAAGCGTCTACCTGTTGTCGTTATCAATATCGAGAAAAAACGAGTAAAAAAACACATTTGTTGTATGGGAACCCCCCTTAAATATTTGTTTTATTTTAATTTAATTATTTATTTTTAAAGTGATCATATAACTAAACATTCTGTGAATATTTCAAGCGTTTACCTGTTGTCGTTATCAATATCGAGCAAAAACGATAAAAAAATCAGGTTTGTTTTATGAGAGCCCCCTTAAATACTTATTTTATTCTGTTTTAGTATTTGTTGTTATAGCAGCAACAGAAATACATCATCTGTTAAAATTTCAACTGTCTAACTATCACGATTCATGAGAATACAGCCTGGTGACAGACGGACAGACAGCGGAGTCTTGGTAATAAGGTCCCGTTTTACCCTTTGGGTACGGAACCCTAAAAAACAAACTTTGTTTTGCTTATTGCGCGAACGGAGGAGAGTGAGATTTGGCATAGTTAAATTTTATATGGAATAAGAGGAGCAAAAAAAACCTTGCGTCCTTACGTAAGATTCTTTAAAAATGCTAATTAAGCTTCCACTAGGAATATCATATAACTAAAAATGTGTTACTCACTGCATCGCACTCATCAGGCATAATGCCTGTTCGATCGGCATTACGCAGATAAGCTAATGAAAGCAGTCAAGGAACTACTACAATACACTAATTGCTATTCTCATTTTACCAGGAGCCGAGCGTCAGCCCAAGGGTTCGGCGCTGCCTGGAACTACCTCGTCACCTTTATCGGAGCGAAGACCTACGTAGACCTGGAGACCAGCTACCGGCTCTGAGGAGCATTTGCTGTATACGCTGCATTTGGATTCCTAGGCACGATATACCTGTATATTTTCATGCCTGAGACAGAGGGAATACCTCTGCAAGACATTGAGAACTTCTACAACGGAAATTTCAGGATTTTTGCTGATGATCCGTTTGCAAGGCTCTTCAAGAGATGTAACAGGAAAGAGGAGAGTGACCAAAATAGTGATTAGATATAAGTAGCAGCTGAGTAGATCTGTCACAAATTGTTTTTAATAAGTTATACGTATTTTGAGTTTGCGATAGACTATTTATACAGTTGGCAGACGAAGGTTAAGCCAGACTAATGGTTATTAACCCTTTGACTGTAAAATGTATTGTTATCTTAAATCTGGAACAAAAATGGAGTACCAAGTTTAATGTACACAGAGATGGAGACGGCAGATATAAAAGATAAGATATAAGAATAATTAAATCTAACAACATTCTGAGAATTATCAAAATGTAACATTTTATGATCAGCCAGCCGTGATCAATCTAAGCCTAGAAAATGCTTGTCAGGAGTCTAAGGTTATGTGTTATAAAAAGGCTTAATTAATAAAAAAGGCAATACGACTTATGATGATAAGTATACCACAAGTATACCTTATACCCACAGGTAGTATAATTTATTAGATCGGTGACTCTAAAGGTCATTCACCTCTGTAAAAAGCCTAGAATATATTTATTATACTAGCTGACCAATGCGTAGCTTCCTTCTGCGCAGTTTGGTAAAAAGTGTCCTATGTCATCCGGGGATAGTATAGCTTCCCATCAGTGAAAGAATTTTTTGTATCGGTCCAGGAGTTGGAGCCTATTCAATACAAACAAACAAATTTTTCCTCTTTATAATATTAGTATAGATAGATAGTATAGATTTAATATAAAAGAGTAATGATAATCATTGAATGAATAAATATTTTGTTTTATTATTGCGGTTACGTTTTGAAGTCTTGTTAGCCCGCCTTGTCAGGCCTTAAAACTCTAATCCTTTGTGCTGTGTCAGTGACTTTCGTTTGTTTGTTTTTTTTTACTTCTTTAATGCACAAACAGAAAAATAAAAAATAGATATAAAAACACTACTAACTACCTAATTGCCTACATAAATATAATAATACTCACTAATACTAACTACTAATTACATCACCATCATCATCATCCACAAGCCCGACTTCACCCACTGCTGGGTGCCTCCCCAAGTTTGTGCCATCTGCCACGATCCTACGCTATAGCGCAGTCTCACCCATTAACGGCCCGCGACTCTAACGATGTCGTCCACCCATCTCGCTGCCGGACGTCCTACTCTTCTACAGCCATTGCTCGGTCACCATTCAGTTGCTACCCTGCTCCACCTGTCATCACCACGTCTTGTCAAGTGTCCCGCCCAAGACCATTTGAACTCCATAACTCGATTCCCAACGTCATGAACCTTCGTCCTTCTACGGATCTCGACGTTTGGAACTCGATCCAAGCGTTTGATGCCGAGCATGGTACTCTCCAAGGCTCTCTGTACAACTCTTAACCTGTACACAGCGTCCTGCGTGAGCGTCCTTGTCTCGGCACCGTAAGTCATGGTGGGCAGAACACATTGGATAAATAAGCGGGTCTTCAGACTCTGTAGAGTTTTAGGCGACTTAAGGATGTCGTCCAGCTTGCCGAAAGCGGCCCATCCCAACTAATTACATACTACTAATTAATATAAATACATAATAATAAATAAATCTAGTAACAAATAATAAATAAAGGTATAAGGAAAGCTCAAGTGAAATTATGAATTTACATAGTGACTATAGACAAAACGTTTGAAAGCTGGTAGACGCCATTCTTCTAACACTGAGGGGATTTCTAATACTTGGTACAAGTAGAATATTCTCATTTCTGATTCGAACTCGTAGAGAAACACCAAGCATAGCCCTCTCCACAGCACGCTGAGAGACCTTGAGCCTTGTTATGAAGCCCATTTTGAAGTGGCAGTAGGCAGGACACATAGCTCTGAGAAAGGTTCTAGAGTAGAGACCGCGCACTAAAAAGCGCAGCGTAGAACGGCATCCCCACTAGATGGAAAGACGACCTGATAAAGATTGCTGGGAGCCGTTGAATGCAGTAAATCCATGGGGGGGGGTATGTTCAGCAGTGGACCTCCTGTTATGATGATGATGAAAATTCTTATATCCATTTTGTGTGAAAATAGTGTTTAACTTAAAAAAACGTTCGTGATTTTTTTTTTATACAACTTATATGGCAAACGAGCATGCAGTCCACCAGATGTTATGTGGCAACTGCAGCCCATGGATATCCACATAGAATTCAAACAAGCTATTATGTTGTCTTGATCTCTATGTGGATACGTTGCCATACTATAGGACTTAGCTGTTATGCCTATGTGCCAGTAATTACAGGAACATACCATTACCATCTAACCGGAACACAGCAGCACAAGTACTGCTATTTGGCGGCAGATAACGGTAAGGCGGTGGTGCCCACTTCCTCGAGCCCGTTCACAAAAGCTCTACCACCAGATTTGTTTCAATATTATAAACACGGGATTTATCAAGTACCGTTTTAACAGTGTTTAGACCGACTCGCGCTCACCCTGATGAAGGTTCACGAATTGAACCGAAACATTGTCGGTCGAACGCCGATAAAACGGTACGTGATTAATCCCGTGTTTATAATAATGTTAGAAAATAGTGTTCAATACCGTTTGGTTACCATATACTTACCTAGTTCATATACATAATACATATACTACTATTAGCACGGGCTAATAAAATTAAATGTAATACTTAATATGAATTAAATTGTACGTAAGGCCGTGCTGCAAGGCTCTGTTGTGAATTATGATACCTTTGCAACCGGATAAGTACGACTCATAGAATAACTTACCTTTAGTCTATCTGCATAACGCTAACAATAAATAAATAAATAAAATAAATATTCCCGGATATTTCACACAGCGCTATCTAGCCTCAAACTAAGCAGGGCTTGTATTATGGGAACCAGATAACTGATAGAATACTTACATACATTTTTTTTGTAAATACATACTTATAATATATAGAGAAACAACCAGACCCGGAACAAATATCTGTAGATCATACAAACATTTGTTCCGCGGCGGGAATCGAACCCGCTACCTCCTGCCTCTCAACCGGCTATTCGCCCACTGCACCACGGAGGTCGTCATCTACTACAAACTACTAATCAGCCACTATATATGTCTTAATCTTGGTCATCTACCTATACCAAGTTTCATCGACTTCGGTCCAGCCGTTTAGAACTTTAGACGTAAAAACGTAACAAACAGACAGAGTTACTTTCTAATTTATAATATTATATGAATTGGATCAGTAGATTAGTTTTGTAGTATTATGTATTTGAACTAGGAATTTACATACATACATACAACGCCGATTTGCTTAAGTTGATTTAGAGATCTCGCTTTGCTCGATCAATAAAGCGTATTGGACTGGTAGTCTGATAATCTATTTTTAAGTTTTACAGAATTTGAATTTGGCTCCGAAATGGCGACACCTAACTGCAAATAAAAGAACTATCCCAGATGGAAAACGATGTATTCTGATCTTAACATAAAAAAACTCCTCAACAAGACATAATATCATCATAAATCGTGGCATGTAATTTCCTTTATTTTTTTACCAACTTTCCCACTTCTGGGCAAAAGCCTCCCCCACTAATCACGATCCACAGCCATATCATGCCAGTCTCCAGTCCAGTCTTCTTAGGCCTCCTTCGGCGTCACTTTCCGTCTTTAGGAATCCATTCACTTGTGACCTTGGCCCACCTATCGGGTTGAATAGCATATATAACAAACAAAATTAAATTCTACCATTCCTACTGCTATGCAGACTAAGTGTGGCCGAATAACATATAAGTAACAATGTTTTTTGACGTGTGTTAACAATAAAATAACGATGAGCCGATAACACAAACCCATGTGTCGAAATGTATATAAAAGTAACTGACATTGCAAGTACATATCAACAGAGGACGTTTAGGCTTTACGAACTCATTGTAAAGAGTTGGTCTTTACGAAGCGACCGCTTTGACTGCGGTTCGTAAAAAAAATATTTTATCTAAGTACCGCCTTTAAAATTATGCATTT
Organism: Philereme vetulata; assembly: GCA_918857605.2. Classification (NCBI taxonomy): domain Eukaryota; kingdom Metazoa; phylum Arthropoda; class Insecta; order Lepidoptera; family Geometridae; genus Philereme; species Philereme vetulata. The sequence goes on from OU975423.1 coordinate 7,887,342, forward strand.
ATTTTTGTGAATATTAAATTTAATTAGTATTTGTGTTCAGTGATTTGTGATAAATAAAAGAGTATTCAAAAATGGTGCACAAACTTCAGATTGAGGAGGTGACTCCTAGTGTGACGAGACTGAGATCTATATCTTCACAGGTCTGTATTTTACCCCTGAGCATTACCTAAAGCGGCTTCGCACACGGGGTTTGTCAATAAAAAAGTGGCCACGTGCGAGTTGGACTCGCCCATGAAGGGTTCCGTAGCAGCAAGTAACATAATATAAAAGTTCTTATAGTTCGTTGTATTTTTTTTTATATTTGAGTTGATTGAATGAAAGGTAAGTTGCGAGATCTCGTTCAAATTAATTTTCGGTGGAAGTTTGCAGGGGAGTTGTAGATCATATATTTTTTTAGTTTTCTCATTCTCTTATTTTAGAAGTTACAGGCGGGGGTAGGGAGGGGGGGGGGGGGGGGGGGGGGGGACGACACATTTTACCACTTTGGAAGTGTCTCTCGCGCAAACTATTCGGTTTAGAAAAAAATTATATTAAAAACCTGAATATCATTTTTGAAGACCTATCCATAAATACCATACGTATGGGTTTGTTGAAAAATAAATTTTGAGTTTCAGTTCTAAGTATGGGGAACCACAAAAATTTATTGTTTTTTTTCTATTTTTGTGTGAAAATCTTAATGCGGTTCACAGAATACATCTAATTACCAAGTTGCAACAGTATAGTTCTTAAGGTTTCGGAAAAAAGTGTCTGTGACATACGGACGGACAGACAGACAGACATGACGAATCCATAAGGGTTCCGTTTTTTTTGCCATTGGGCTACGGAACCCTAAAAAGTAGCATATGTCTCAATCGGTCATAATCATGATTGGCATTGCATCGAAATTGGTTTTGCCGTTTTGTCGTGAAAAGTTACCAAGCAGAGAGATTTACAGAGAGTTACTTTTTGGTTAAGAATATCAGTGTGAATATTTGGCCCTCTAAAAAGTGCGCTTAACAATCTTCTAGTTAAAAATCTTCCAGTTTTAAATGTCGCATCTCTCCACTTTGTCTACTTAAAGTTACTCGCAGTAAGATGTTTCAAAATTATCTATAAGAATGCAATGAATAAATCTCGTTTGGCTTTGACGTTATAAATTAGCTCTATTTTGTTTTAGGTTCAATTAATCCGAACTTTTTTTATACAAATTGTGTAACTAGCCCTGAATTATTATCTCTAATTATCCCAAGTAGGTATAATCTTTGCATAGTATAAAATGAAGTCGCTTCCGCTGTCTGTTACCTTAGATCTTTTAAACTACAGGCTGTATCTCATGAACCGTGATAGTTAGTTGAAATTTTCACAGATGATGTTTTTCTTTTGTCGCTATAACAAAAAATACTAAAAACAGAATAAAATATATATTTATACTCTATACAACAAACGTGGTTATTTCTTGTTTTTGCTCGATATTGATATCGCCAACACGTAGACGCTTGAAATATTCACAGTACATTGAGTTATATTATTCACTTTCAAAATAAATAATTAAATTAAAATAAAATTAATATTTAAGAGGGGACTCCCATACAATAAACGTGATTTTTTTGCCTTTTATATAGATAATTGATTGACGACCTCAGTGGCGCAGTGGGCGAACAGCCGGCTGAGACGCAGGAGGTAACGGGTTCGATTCCCGCCGCGGAACAAATGTTTGCATAATATACAGATATTTGTTCCGGGTCTGGTTGTTTTTCTATATAGTATAAGTATGTATTTACAAAAAAAGTATATAAGTATTCTATCAGTTATCTGGTTCCCATAGAACAAGCTCTACTTAGCTTGGGGCTAGATAGCGCTGTGTGAAATGTCCAGTAATATTTATTATTTATTACAATGGTACGGAACCCATCGTGCGCGAGTCCGACTCGCACGTGGCCGGTTTTATCTTTCTTTCAGTCAGTCAGTTAAGACAACCCTTTAAAGCGTCTAGCTGAATATTATATGAGTATATTGATGTTTATCCAGTTAATAGCATGCTCGTCTCCATACCTTCTACTCCTGGACTTGGGCATGGCCGTCAGTTTCGCCACCATAGCGCTGCCAGATCTACTACATGCCTCTGAGGGCCTGTCTCTAGATGAAACGCAGGCTTCTTGGTTTGGTAAGTTTAAAATACTCGTAATTTTAAACTCTGTCAACTAACAGTCGTATTCAGACTATAGAAACAGATTTTTGTTAAGTCAAACGTTGCATTGACTGCAATCGATGTAATATTATAGTAGGTACCCATCATATCTGCCATAAGATGTTCACTGCTGTACATAGGCCTCCCCAAAGATTTACAGAGCGATCTATCTTAATGATCTTGCGGCCTGCACTCAACAATCTTTATCTGGTATAAGTAGCGGCACGAAACTTTAGCGCTGATCGTTATTGCGCAGAAGTAAAAAATAAGGTACCTGAGGGGGGCTAGCGGGATGAAGGGCGGGCGTTCGTAGCACTGATTGGCTTTCCAGTCGCATTCCGTCCCCCGCACTAATACGACACCCCGCGCACATCCAGTGTACAATCGCGTTCTTAATTGTATTGCTACTGCTGTTATTTGAATTTGTTTGTCAAATTCAGTTTTTTAAGTTTGTTTGTGACTTTAAAGTGAATATGCCTAGAAGAAATACTGTTTTGAAAAGACTGGCAAGGAAAATGGTTTATGGCGTGAATTTTTTTTAAAAAGGGAATCTAATGAATTAATTGATTCTTTGAAACAAATCAAAAGTGAGATTGATGAAGCTACAAGTACTTTACTCAGTTATTCGGACAGCATCACTGTACATTTGAGCCAGATAAAACAAACTGCCGAAATTATTAAGGCGGGTAAAATTTAATTAATTGGCGATTTAGGGAAAATCCAAAAAAGGACAGCGGAGTCTACAAATACGTCAATTGCAACGGTAAGGAACATCTCCGATTAAGCCAATAGTGGCTATTGGCTATCGTATTGCTTGCGCGACAGTACCCATGCGCAGCTATCCCTTCCGCGTATCGTTCAGCGCTAGACTTACATTCCGCGACTTATAGTCTTTCCATCAAGTGGGGGGCATACTACACAGCGCTTTCCAGTGCCTGGTCTCCACTCCCAAATTCTTCGAGTTTGGCCACTGCCACTTCCACTTATTAATCCTCTAGGTTTATGATTCAATCTCGTACATAAATATGGGGGCAATTTTATTGACAACTTAATTTGACAATCTAAACTAAATTTTGGTGCTACAATCTAAACTTATATCTGTCATTTTGTCAATATAAATTAATAAAAACCGGCAAAGCGCGAGTCGGACTAGCGCACGAAGGGTTCCGTACCCTTATCTATAAATACGCCAAAAAGTCACGTTTGTTGTATAGAAGCCCCCCACCTTAAATAAATGAATGAATGAATGAAATACTCTTTATTGCACACCAAATAAAAATACAGTAATAACGTAAATAAACAATAAGTAAAGGTACAATGGGCGGTCTTATCGCTAAAAGCGATCTCTTCCAGACAACCTTTAAATATTATAACCTTAAATATTTGTTTTATTTTAATTAAATTATTTATTTTTAATGTGAATATATAATTAAATATTCTGTGAATATTTCAAGCGTTTACCTGTTGCCGTTATCAATATCGAGCTAAAACGAGCAAAAAAATCACGTTTGTTGCATGGGATTCCCTTTATATATATAGTTTATTCTGTTTTTATTATTTGTTGTTATAGCGGCAACAGAAATACATCGTCTGAGAAAATTTTAACTGTCTAACTATTACGGTTCATGAGATACAGCCTGGTGACAGACGGACAGACAGACAGCGGAGTCTTAGTAATAGGGCCCTGTTTAACCCTTTGGGTACGGAACCCTAAAAACGCTTATACGGCATTGAAATGCTGTGGTTTCGTATAGAACTCATTAGTGTACAAAAACAAGACAGTGACATAAATGGCTTATTTCCTTTTTGAAAAATATATCTACTGTAGGTACCTAACTACGTACATACTAGGGAATGCAATCCCAACTCGAGATTGCTAATTCGAGATCCCGCGGGATTAGGAATATCAATCCCGCGGGATCCCGGAATTTTCGGGATCCCGTCTAGTTTAAAAAAAATGTTAAATTCGGATGACTGAAAAAGCTAATAACTGCTTGTTTGTGATAGTGAGGTTAACTAAAATAACATATTACTCGAAAGAAAATAAACATTTTTATTCTTTAATCTTACCAACTAAATAAATATCGTCACCTGTCGCTAATATTCGGAAATAGTCGGAATAGTTTTCTAACGCTGTTTGGCGTTCCTGCCGCTCGCGGCGGTCAGTCAGCGCGCCGCTTGCGCCCCGAGTGGACGTGTGTAGCGTCGCTGACCACTACCGCCCAATCCCGTCAATCTCGAACGGGATTTCGTCATATGATGCGTCGGGATTGATCCCGAAAAATTACACGAGATCGGGATCCGGATTGCATTCCCTAGTACATTCCTTAGTATTTAATTGAAGATGATAAATACTGCGCATACTGGTAACTTACAGCATTCGCTGGGTGGTGGACGGAAATACATCATCAGTGAAAATTCCAATTGGCTAAATATCACGGTTCATGAGATACAGCCTGGTGACAGACAGACGGACAGACAGCGGAGCCTTAGTAATAGGGTTCCATTTTACCCTTTAGGTACGGAACCTTAAAAATTGTACAATTTTTAATACTAACTGCCTTCACACAAGTTTGCCAATAAGTTTAATATCAATATTATTGTCACCGCTAACTTTCAATCTCTCAGTATTTTTATCTTATTCTTAACATTTAATTCTGTGCAAAAGAGTTTGTTTAGTTTTCGCGTTTCTCGAAATGAATGAGTTACATTATTTTAACTCTGTGATTAAAGTTGACTGTAGACTGAGCCTCCCACTAATTCATTACGTTGCAGTTTTTGATAGAGCGAAGCGAGATCTCTAATGACGGGTTCCTATATCCGTCGGTAACCAGCTACGACTCGTTTCTCTTTGAAAACCTGTCTAAAGTTTGACACTAGTTTGACACTTTTTCAAAGAGAAACAAGTCGTAGCTGGTTACCGACGGATATAGGAACCCGCCATTAATCAACTTCGGAAAATCTGCGTTTTAAGTATGTTTGTTTGTCCGTTTATCCGATCATCGTGAAATTTGGTATATAGCTAGGTAGATATTAGGGTTCAACAGGGGTAAAATAAAAACCAAAATGGGACTATCCGGTCACCCGGCAAGTCTAATAAAAGGAGTTTGTGAGTACATTTCGAGCCCGTTTTTATTTTTAGTTTACACCTTGTAGTTTTTGAGTTATTAGCCATAATAAAAACTGAACTTTGACAAAATTCACAGGGAAGGTACACCAGTGACCCCACAGTGTTGAAATTTGGAATGCGTGTAGCTTTAGTGACACAAATATAGGAAAAAGTCTGAAATCTAGAATAACTGCAATTTCTACCCCAAAGAACAATAACCAATTTCCATGAACTCCCGTTACCCGTAATTTGAATCAAACTGTAGGTCAAGTTTTTTGTTTCGTGACACTATTAAAATAGTCAAACATTAAGGCCGGCTTGCACAACGATCCCTAAACGTATTTAGCGACTAAACATGTTTAAATTGTATGTATTTGTATGATTTGACAACTCCTCAAATCATATTTAGCCACTAAATACGTTTAGGCATCGTTGCGAGGGTAAGTATGTTGTTTTTTGTCTAGTTATTGCAATCTTAATGATAATTTTGAGACATCACACTCTGAGTAAACTTCAAGACGCGGTTATGGAATTTTTTTTACGTATTAACTACGACGTAGCAATACAGACATCTACTTTGTTATATATATGATTTAATGACAATGACTGATTTAATCAGTAGTCTTTGTAGATAATAGCTTAAATGAAACATAATCTACGTGAAGATTAACAAATGCAAGAAAACAAAGGAAGCTTGGATTAGATTAGAAAATTCTTTATTGCACTAATAATATATTACATAGGCGAACTTATCCTCCAGCTATCCTTTGTGTAGTGTGGAGAAAATGGAAAGTTAAACCAACTTTAGCTTAGAAATAAACTTACAAAAAATAATAATAATACACATAGCGTAAATATAATATACAATATATTACAATAATAATAAATATACATACATATATATCCTCGATAATTCAATGTCACACAATTTCCAGCAGCCTCAACACAAATAGATTAATCATTCTGAACACTTATCCCATGTTTAAAACGCTTTTTTCATATGTATTATCATGGTATGTAGTTTCTGCTGTCTATGTTTATGTTGTTATATTATTTTTATTATTTTTAAATCCGAACATGTATTGTTATCTTATTAGGCACTGTCATAGATAACTTAGTTTAATTTATATAATGGTGACTGGCAATATTTATTTAGTACTATATAGGTACTCGTTTACCAGTGTTCGTGTCCTCACTTAGGCCCTGTCAGAAAACCAGCGCTGCATCGTACCCAACAAGGTTCGAACCAGCCCATGCTGAGACAGGGACCATTTTGTCCCCACGCAACACCACCATTGTCTGTGTTATTGTATTATTGTACACTGTCTGTGGGAGCAAATAAATGTATTTTCTTTCTTTCTTTCTTTACAATATTATAATAATAATAATACAATAAACGAAATACATAAATATATTACATAAAGTGCATAAGTGCCGACATAGCCCAGCGGATTAGCAAACTGAAGTGGCAGTGTACTCGCCAAATATGCCGGAGAACCGACAACCGTTGAAGTAAACGAGTTCTTGAGTGGAGACCGCGTCTTGGCAAACGTAGTGTGGGGCGTCCCCCTGCTAGGTGGAGCGATGACATAAGAAAGGTGGCGGACAGAAATTGGATGAGAAGAGCCGAAGAACGGGCTCAGTGGCGCGTATTGGGAGAGGCCTATGTCCAGCAGTGGACTAGTGTAGGCTGATGATGATGATGAAAGTGCTCAATTTTGTTGGGCATCTTGCAGAGAGATCATGATTAGCATAATAAAGGATGATATTGAACGTCTTTGAATTGATCAAAACAATGACTATTTGGAGACTTTAATTGCATAATTCCACAGAGTGTTGAATGTAATGGAAAATAACCACCTAATATAATATGATTATGAAAATTTGGTTTTCCGATTTCAGAGACACTGTCTGTTTTGCTTTCTAAACAGCGAGTATAATTTAATAAATTTATCAAAATTCTCTGTTTGACAAAACCGAGGACAAAACAAATCAATCTTTCAAAAGCGAAGTTAATCCTAGAAAGCATTATCTTTCTCATAACCTTTGTCTAATGTGTAAAAACAGTTTTATTAAGTATCTAACGGAAAATACTATAAAACTGTTGCGTAGGAACTTTGTTTACTCTTGTAGCTATCAAGGTTTTAGTAGCAGCTCTATAAATCATGTAAACTTACCAGCATGTACTCATAATTACATCGCATTTATATATAGAAATACCCTTGCAGTTGTCAGAGTGCTCCAGAGCATATCTAATCAGTTTCAGCGGGAATACCTAATAAATGATATCAAATATAAAGTGTTTATTATAGTGTCCGACCGAAACAGGTTTTTCAGCCGAAACCGAAACTGAAACCGAACCTTCGGCCTTGTTCTCAGTTTCGGCCGAAACCGAAACTTACTCAAACATATTTAAAATTTCTATTGTATACTGAAATCCAGTGATTTTTTCACACCTTTATTTGCATATACAATGTATATTATACGTGCGGACAGTTACAAGTACAATAGTGTTACAAGTAAAAACATAGGACTTAACTAAAATCATTTAAGTGCAAAACACAACCTCAACTCCATGTGATTAACTATAGACGGCGACGACCTGCGCCGGCCATTTTGGCTGAAACCGAAACTAAGGCCGTAACTACATTCCTTGGCCGAAACTGGCCGAAAAAGAAACCGAACCCGAACTTTCGTTCAGTCACTAGTTTAATAAATATAGTTAAAAAAGTGTAGTATATTATACTGTTAAATATAGTTTGAAGTGGTAGTGGGCGGGGCAAAAAGTTCGAAAACTGATGGCCGTTGGGGCAGCAAGGTTCTAGAGTGAAGACACTAGATGGAAAGACGTGACAAAGTTTGCTGGGAGCCGTTGGGTGCAGGCCGCGCAAGATCCTTCGCTCTGCAAATCTATCTATATAGGGGAGGTCTATGTTCAACATTGGACGTCGTACGGTTGTATGATGATGTTAAGGCAGTTAAGATTAATAAGATGTTCTTTAGCTAATATGATGATATAGTAATTTTATTCACAGGTAGTTTGTCCTATCTAACACAACCATTAGGAGCAATTGTCTCTGGCCCAATTGTGGACTACTTCGGAAGAAAGAAGGCTAATTTCTTAGTCAACATACCTCATCTAATAGCATGGATTCTTATGCACTATGCCTGGAACCTTCCTTCGCTGTTCATAGCCAATGGACTGCTGGGGTTCGGGTCCGGAGTTATGGAAGCACCGATTAATTCTTATGTCGGGGAGATAAGGTTGGTTTTCTATTGTATCTTTCTTCTAAGCAATATTTTGACACGATGGAATAGCGACACATCCACTAACGTTCTTTCTCACTGTACAAAAACGCGACAACAACTCGGAACAAATTGTTCTGAATAATACCGTCATTCTTTCTCGCTCTTGCAAATACACTAGCGTTTATTCCATAGCGATTCCGGCAGGAATTAACGCCGCTATAGATCTAATGGAATTCACGTCTTTTGAAAAGTAGTAGTCTTTTGAAAAGTTCGTTTTGGAATTCAAATTGAATGTTAAACAGTTCAATGTTGTTAACCATAAATACCTATCCGACGACATCTAAGAAGTTAATAAATTTAATCATACCCTGCATTCCGAATCACACCATAATAAAATAAATAAATTTAAAATAAAAATTGTTTATTTCAAGTCATTTCAACTCATACATATTCATAAACTAAATAAGAAAACCAAACAAAAATTATATTAAATTAAAATTAAGTCAAATCAAATTAAACAAGAATTAAATTTAAATTATACAATTAAATTAAATGACACATACACAAATAAACACATACCTACTTAATACATACACGTACACGTACGCGGACACGAGGGACTATCAGTGACCGGGCCAACGTCCCTTATAGGGGGTTGCATGGAGGCTTAACCAGTGCCCCAGAAACGGAGAGTCCCACCTGTCCTCCAATGTGCTCAGAATGATGTTGGGGCTGCCACGCAGGCGTTTTAAGAGCGACGCACACCGCTTTCTTATAATGGCGTGGAAGCCATCTGTGTGCGCCTCACTGAACATACCTGATGCACTGCAGAAACGTGGCAACCCCATAATCGCTCCTAGCGTTTACGTAGCTATTTTGCGTACCGATTCAGTTATCGCGCTGATGCCAGTTGAGTGCTGTCAAAGATTCGGAACGCTCATGAACGCGCTGCAAGTCAGTGTTCCTACAATTTCATAACAACAATAAAACCAACCAACCACAGAACACTATTATTCACAAGCAACCAACCATCCAGCTGTCACGTCACTTTTGACAGGGAGGCTCACGGTGATATCGGTTTAATTAGAGCAAGGACGCTGTTAACGCAAAATGGCGGATGTAATAACATCATCTATGACGATTCACGGGACATCGTTGTCGCGCTCACGGTGACTCGGAATGCTTGTTAGCGCGATGATATTGATTTTAGCGTGATTCGGAATGCAGCTATTTTATCGGACGAATAACATAAGAGATAGAAGTCTCATAACCTAATAAAAGAGATGGAAGTTCTTAATTCGATGCGTATATTTTTTATATATATTTTTAGGGCGTGCTTACTTCCAGAACTATTTAATTTTTACACCCTACCCTTATTACTTAACCAGTCACTATCGCTGTCAAGGGTAAGACTCATACACACGCAAGATACGCAATGTCATGTGAAAGGGACCGGATGGCCTGGCCGAACGCCCGGCGACAGCAAGCAGGTTAGTATCAACCAGCCAGCGTTGCCAGACGTCCCGATTTTGGCGGGACGTCCCGAGCGGGACAGGCTCAGTCCCGCTTTTCGGGGTAACTCGATATTTGATTTTTGTTTGTTATTTTTTTTATTCAGAAGACGAAGAAGACTCATTTACCTAACGTTATGGTAAACCCGATTCAAAATATCATAATTTTTATTAAAATACATTTTCTATGGCTATTTTTGCTTTCTATTGTCACGTAAACGAAATTTGAAACTCAAATAAAAAGATAAATATTTAAAAACTTCTGATTATATAAGGTTTATAGGTTTCCGTACCCAAACGGTCAAACGGCACCCTATTACTGAGGCTCCACTGTCTGTCTGTCTGTCTGTCCGTCTGTCACCAGGCTATATCTCATAAACCGTGATAGTTAGAGAGATGAAATTTTCATAGATGATGTATTTCTATTGGAGCAATAACAACAAATACTGAAAACAGAAGAAAATAAATATTTAAGGGGGCTCCTATACAACAAACATGATTTTTTTTGGTCATTTTAACACGATATTGTTAACGGCAACAGGTAGACGCTTGAAATATTCACAGAATATTTAGTTATATATTAACTTTAAAAAAAATTAAATTATAATAAAACAAATATTTAAGTGGGGCTACCATCAGTGGCGTAGTAAGGGTAGCAGGGGCGGTCCGCCCCGGGCGGCACCTTTAGGGGGCGGCAAAATTTCCTAATAAATAATAATCATATCTTGCAAATATTTAAAGTATTTCATATTTTTGTCGCATAAGCAATGCCAGCTGTGAGATTTATATAATTGAAATTGATCAAAAATATTTCAATATCAACAATGAGTACTATTGAGCAAGAGTTGTGAGATTCTATTGACATTGATAGTGCAATAAAAGACTTTGCTCTTTGAAAAAAGTAGACGAATAATGTTTTAGTTATAGACAAAAGTTCTTTTTTATAAATTATAGGCTAGCGTTTGACTACGATCTCGCCTGATGGGTCTCGCCTCGCAAAATTTTCTTCCGCCCCGGGCGGCTGACACCCACGCTACGTCACTGGCTCCCATACAACGTAATTTTTTGCCATTTTCATAGATAACTAGTTGACCCGCCGAACTTCGACCGCCTAACATGCATATAACGCGGGCTGCCAATATACGTCACCTTGGTAGAATTGTCAATTGTTGTCCGGCCATCATTATGTATGAGAAAATGAATTGTCTTCGTAATTTCTTTTTGCGTGCATTTTTCCGATATTTTAATAGTTATTCTGCTATTTGGGGCGGAGACAAATCCAAGAAATCAAAGATCATCAAAATCGGTCCAGCCTTTCTTGAGTTATAAATGGTGTAACTAACCGTTAAGTATGGTTGTATTTAAGTAAGTATTTACAACCATACTTAACCATAGACAAAATACGTATAGCTGTCATTTGCGTTTTGTTATTCCATGTCAGATGCTTTTTTGTTATACCACGTTTTATTGTGACTTGTATTCTCTTTGACGTTTTATGTCACATCACACGGGAACGCGGTCGAACGAGATAAAAAGTATCCTATGTCCGTCTCCTGGTTCTAAGCTACCTCTCCACCAATTTTCAGCCAAATCGGTTCAGCCGTTCTTGAGTTATAAATAGTGTAACTAACACGACTTTCTTTTATATACCTAGTCAGGTCATAAACTCTGTCACATGTTTAATATAAAATAATTGAAACAAGTTTATTCATTATGTAACCATTTATATACCAAAATGTACTTAACAAAACATAGATTCTTATGACACTAAAGTTTATTCAAAATGACCTCCGTGATTTTGAATACAGGCAATTCAATCTGCGCGGCCAGTCGTCTATCGCAGCACGAACGAGGTCCATGTCAATATCGGCGGCTGCCTTAATCAAGGATGTCTTGAGTGACTCCAAATTGGGATGAGGCTTTGAACACGCCTTTTCCTCCAAGTATTGCCATATCTTGTAATCTAACGGATTCAAATCTGGACTGGAGGAGGGCCAGTCTTCGTGCCGGATGAAGTCGATTTCACGCGCCGCCAGCCAGTCTTGTGTGCTCTTCGCTCTATGAGCTGGCGCCGAATCTTGTTGAAATACCCAGTGCCTGTTATTGAACATGGTATGAGAAACAGGTTCGACAAGGTTCGTCAAGACTGTATTTTGATACACAACTGCATTCGTTTTTATACCTTTCTCATAAAAATGTACCTCTGTTAAGCCCCAATAAGAAACTCCCAACCATACCATGAGCGAGGATGGAAAATGACCTCGTTGGACACGCGGAATACGGTTGCTCGCTTCTTCACTACTGTGTGCGTACACCTTATCATTTTGTTTGTTGTAGCTCTCTTCTACGATAAAAATGTTTTCATCCGAAAAAAGAATTTCAACAAAGCGCGGCATCTCTTCAGTCTCAGGTCCATTAGACGAGCATTCAAACGATGTCCTGTTTTTCTTCGATATGCCCGAAGCCCCAAGTCTTCATTTAACACCCTTTTCACCGTGGTTCTGCTTAACCCCATCTGAAGGGCCAACAGTTTCTGCTTACGTTTGGGATTTCTTTGAATTCGCGCCTTCACAGCTTTTATCACTGCTGGAGTCCTAACAGACCGAGGGCGACCACTTCTTGACCTGTCATCTACACTAGAGTCTTCATTGTATCGTTTGATGGTGCGATAAACGAATCTTTTGGTTATATTCAAATTTTTCAGTATGTCAAAAATTTGAATTGGCGCGTAATCGCAACGATGCAACGCAATAACTGCAACACGGTCTTCTTTAAGCGTCCACTCCATATTTAAAAATGAGTAAAATTCTAAAAAATATACATTTTTATTTTCATGAACAATTCGAAATTCGAATTCAATAAACTTTTTTGTGGCCAGCATTCTAAAAGAAAAGTTTTTACTGTGTGACAATACTTATGACCTGACTAGGTACATATATAGATGGTACGGAACCCTTCGTGCGCGAGTCCGACCCGCACTTGGCCGGTTTTATTTTACTGAGTCCCGCTTTCGACGAAAGAATACCGCTTTTTTTACTCAAAAAGATTCAAAATCCCAACTTGACAAAAAAAATCGGGCACGTATCGATTCAGACAAATATTTTTTAAGTTAGTTAATTATTGTGTAACTATATAAGTTTCCGCAGGAAAAACACTGGGTGATGATAAATATAATCTCACCTTCCTGGGTTTGATCGGTTTAATCTAATAGATTTAATATTTCGTAAAGCGTAAATCGTAACACGTTTCTATCATAGATTATTTAAATAGGTCAATGTAGCTTAAGTATATCACATAAAACAGAATTATCTACTACATAATGCCACTTCTATAATAAACCTTCGGTTGTTTGTTTTAATGTTGCTTAAAAACATCGTAAAAAAACACAGACTTTTAACAATGAGCAAGGCCGAGCGCCGAGGACACACCTTGGCATCTGTCGGTATAATAATATTAATAAAAAACCTTATATTTAAATAAAGCGCGCTGATTATAACACTTTATCAAAATGAATACACTTTCAGTATAATATATTTTCAATAGTGTTTTTGTTAAAAAGTTACTTGTGTTATATGAAATGTAAAATCAAAAACTAAGTGCCAAAATAGGTATATTGAACTTATTTATTGAGTTGTTGATTGAACAACTATGTTACTTGTGTTATATGAAATGTAAAATCAAAAACTAAGTCCCAAAATAGGTATATTGAACTTATTTATTGAGTTGTTGATTGAACAACTATGTTACTTGTGTTATATGAAATGTATAATCAAAAACTAAGTGCCAAAAAAGGTATATTGAACTTAGTTATCGAGTTGTTGATTGAACAACTATGTTACTTGTGTTATATGAAATGTAAAATCAAAAACTAAGTGCCAAAAAAGGTATATTGAACTTAGTTATTGAGTTGTTGATTGAACAACTATGTTACTTGTGTTATATGAAATGTAAAATCAAAAACTAAGTGCCAAAAAAGGTATATTGAACTTAGTTATTGAGTTGTTGATTGAACAACTATGTTACTTGTGTTATATGAAATGTAAAATCAAAAACTAAGTGCCAAAATAGGTATATTGAACTTATTTATTGAGTTGTTTATTGAACAACTATGTTACTTGTGTTATATGAAATGTATAATCAAAAACTAAGTGCCAAAAAAGGTATATTGAACTTATTTATTGAGTTGTTTATTGAACAACTATGTTACTTGTGTTATATGAAATGTATAATCAAAAACTAAGTGCCAAAAAAGGTATATTGAACTTATTTATTGAGTTGTTTATTGAACAACTATGTTACTTGTGTTATATGAAATGTATAATCAAAAACTAAGTGCCAAAAAAGGTATATTGAACTTAGTTATTGAGTTGTTTATTGAACAACTATGTTACTTGTGTTATATGAAATGTATAATCAAAAACTAAGTGCCAAAAAAGGTATATTGAACTTATTTATTGAGGTGTTTATTGAACAACTATGTTACTTGTGTTATATGAAATGTATAATCAAAAACTAAGTGCCAAAAAAGGTATATTGAATTTAGTTATTGAGTATATGTTTATTGAACAACTAAATAACTAAGTTCAATATGCCTTTTTTGGCACTTAGTTTTTGATTTTACATTTCATATAACACAAGTAACATAGTTGTTCAATCAACAACTCGATAACTAAGTTCAATATACCTTTTTTGGCACTTAGTTTTTGATTAAACATTTTTTATAACACAAGTAACTTTTGTACAAAAATATAACCGACTTCAGATAACAGTAAAAACCGAAGTACTCTACCAATTTTGATGAAATTTCAATGGGATCAATTAAAAAGTATATCTTTTCAAATAAAAAGCTATTTTTCTAAATCGGTTTATATGTAATGGAGTTCTGAGCTAACAAACATAACATAATATAAAAATTAAAAAAAAATTTAGGACTTATATAGTTTTCCCATGGATGCCATTTTCAGAACTGGGCCAAATTGAAATTAAACCACACAGGAACCACCAGCTTTCAAATAAAAACAGAATCATCAAAATCGGTTCACTCAGTCCAAAGTTCTGAGGTAACAAACATAAATACTGAATTGAGAACTTCCTCCTTTTTTGAGGTCGGTTGAAAATAATTATTGCGAGTTTCTCTCGTAAAGTAAGTTACTCTCGTGGTCGCAATTAATGTTCAACCATCCCATTTCAAGTTACAACTCTATTTGCAGCGAGCCCTCTATCCGCGGTGCTCTGTGCACGGTGACGCAGCTCTTCAGCTCAGTTGGCATGTTCGTCATGTACTTCCTAGGCGCTATGGTCAGCTGGCGGCAAGCTGCGCTCATCTGCCTCGCAGCTCCTTTATCTTCCATGATGTTGGTGCTGCTTGTAAGTATCGTTCTTCTGGAACATTCTGTTTGGCGCTCGGTAACACAACAATTTAGCTCAGTTGGCGCATGTTTGTCATGTACACACGGCTACACATCAAGCTACAATGTCCAGTATAAGCTGACCTCTCATTCTACGAAAAGCCTACACAATGCGAGGTCAGCTTATATCGGAAACATATAGCTTGATGTGTAGCCGTGTGTACTTCGGCGCTATGGTCAACAGGGTTGGTGCTGTTTTTTTACACTCGACTGGCAGTTTTTATCTCCATTTGCAGTAAACTCTCAACTATTTAATTTCTACTAGACCCAGTAGGATCTTGTTGAGACTTATGACGAAGAGATTAGCAAAATCGCTATTGAATATTTGAGAATATTTAGACAACCATGGAACCAATTATTTCTTTCGATGGATCTTTCATCATCTTTCACAAAATCACCGTATCTTATCCTAGTCCGTATAGTCCTAGTAATGTAATACTCTGAACATGAACTGTTTTCAAAAATCTTTCTGGGAGTCTGGTCGAAGCGACGTGTGATCCGATAGCTGACGCTTATCTGGATCAACCCATAAGAATTCGAAATCAGCGGGGCAATACAGCCAGTGTCTTGGAAACACTTCCGCCTGGTAGTGATCTGGAGCAGTTGAGCTATCTACAGATCGTTTGCAATATTATATATTAAAATATATAATCTTTAGATGATTCAACCGTTTTTACTGTATTTTATTGTCTTGTAAATAATCGTATATGATTTCTTTTAATAACTGTATTAGTTCATAAACCGTATTTACTAAATCGTAATTCACGCCATCTTTTCGTCTAAATCACGAAACCTTGGTAAATCTGCGAAAACGAAAATAAGGATAATATCAGATCGTAATCATAAGTAATTCTTTAGGTTCCAGAAACCCCAGTTTGGCTGCTCTCTCAAGGCAAAGAGAAGGAGGCCCTGAAGTCTCTCTGCTACCTCCGCGGGTGGACCTCGGCCGAGAACGTCAGGGAGGAGTTCGATCAGCTGATCATCTACTCGAAGAAACTGCAGCGCTGTGTTATCTGCGAGAAGATTGGCCACGAAGGTGATTGCGAGCATCATAAGATGAATTTTATCAAGAAGTGAGTCTGAAGTACCTATTTCCACTTTACACAGTATCGTTATTAACCTACGACGCATAGTTCTAAGTTTGATATGTATATAAGTGTATCTGTTTGTGGCATAGTAACACTCTCAATCAAATCAACAATAAAAAAAATATACCAGCCAAGTGCGACTCGGATCCGCACACGAAGGGTTCCGTACCATTATCTATAAAAACGGCAAAAAAATCACGTTTGTTGTATGGGACCCCCCTTAAATATTTGTAGCAAGCAGCAGTGTTTTTACACGTTGCCTGAGATTAACATATATCAACATATAACGTATAACATTATACAAACGTTATTTCATTATTATAGAACACTACCTGACCCCGCAAACATTGTTTTGCCATATACATTTATCAAAGAAATCAAATACAGAATGAAATGTTAAAGTGACGCGACACTTCATGTAAATGACTTCACTGAACGACAGTTAAATTATATGGATACTAGCTGTTGCCAGCGGCTTCCCACGCGTGGTTTGCCAATAAAAAGTAGCTTATGTGTTAATCTAGGTTATGATCTACGTACATACCAAATTTTATCGCAAACGGTTCAGCCGTTCCGGCGTGAAAGAGTAACAAACATCCATACATACAAACTTTCGCGTTTATAATATTATTAATTATTAATTAATTAATAGGTTTGTTCATACAAAAATACTAAAAACGCCATTAAAAATGGGGGCTAAAAAATACATATTCTCACACTTACCAAAACTAAAACAAAAATTCATTAAACTCGGTTGACCCGTATCAGAAAAGTGCGACCACTAAAACGGTGATACGACATTTTTATATTAGACTAGCTGACCAATCCGCAGCTTCGCACGCGTAGTTTTTCAATAAAAACATTACCCTCCTTGTGCACAGTTGGGTAAAAATTAGCCTATGTCACCCGGGGGATAGTGTAGCTTCCTAATAGTAAAAGAATTTTTAAATCGGTCTAGTAGTTTCGAGCCTATTCATTACAAACAAACAAACAAATCTTTCCTCTTTATAATATTACTGACCAATCCGCAGCTTCGCACGCGTAGTTTTTCAATAAAAACATTACCCTCCTTCTGCACAGTTGGGTAAAAGTTAGCCTATGTCACCCGGGGATAGTGTAGCTTCCTAATAGTGAAAGAATTTTTAAATCAGTCCAGAAGTTTCGGAGCCTATTCATTACAAACAAACAAATCTTTCCTCATTATAATATAACGAAGTTTTTTGTAGATATTGATATGTTCTTTAATATTGTAGAACATACTTTTGTTCTATCATCAATAGTTTCCGCAGTGCACGCGACGAAAAACGTTTTAGGGCACTTTTTTACACCTTGGGTTACGTTACTTAAGTTTTAGTAAAGCTCAGGGTGAATGTAGCTTCCCAATAGTGAAAGAGTTTTTCATTTCGGCAGAGTAGTTTTTGAGTTTATTCATTACAAACATACACACAAAAATACAAATGTTTCCTCTATATAATATTAGTAGGAAGTATAGAAATTCTAAAGTATTTATCACTTGTCTGTCTGTTACGTTTTCACGAATAAATAGCTTAACCAAATTCGATGAAATTTCGTATGCAGATAGATTAAGACTTAAATTGTGACATAGGCTACTTTGTATGGAGAAACCACGCGTTCAAAACCGCGGGTGTAAGCTTGGATTCAATAAAATTTTCTTATTGTATTTTTTTTGATTCCAGATTCTTTCTAAAGTTCTATTTAGTCATGCTAAGCAAGGAAACGCTGAGGCCATTGACCTTGGTGATGATGTACTTTATGTTCTTCGTGATGAGTGGACTATCTCCTATTAGACCCAACATGGTGAACGTGTGTGGAGCTTTTGGAATGGCCGGGGATCCGAAGAATATCGTGGTAAGTTTATGGAGACTTGAGTCTACTTTCGGTCGCATTACGTTCATTATCATCCAGTCTGACTTGACCCACTGCTGAATAACACCAATGTACGTTATACGTTACATTGACAGCTATCGAGATAAGACCGAAACATTTTAACATTGGTATCGTTAAAACCAGAGAAATGTAAATAATCTAAAAGAATTGCTAATAAAAGCAGCGCTATGGGAAAATAAAAAACCGGCCAAATGCGAGTCGGACTCGTGCACGAAGGGTTCCGTCCGTACCATTATCTATACAAACGGCAAAAAAATTAAGTTTGTTGTATGGGAGCCCCCCGTAAATATTAATTTTATTTTAATTTAATTATGTATTTTTAAAGTGAATAGGGTTCCCGTACCCAAATAGTCAAACGGGACCCTATTACTAAGACTCCGCTGTCTGTTTGTCCGTCTGTCACCAGGCTGTATCTCATGAACCGTGATAGTTAGACAGCTGAAATTTTCATAGATCATATATACTTATATATATAGATATATATATATATGTATTCTATGTATTTTATCAACCTTTTTGTGTTTTTACACGTAATTTGTTTTGTTCGTATATTTAGTTTAATTTAGACTGACTATTTATAAATTCTGTTTTATATAAAGTAAATCCGTTTTGGCCATATGCTAGGCTTAGTAAAGTTTGTATCTTATATAATAAGGGCTGTGGATTTTGTTAAATAAATAAAATTATGTATTTCTATTGCCGCTATAACAACAAATACTAAAAAAAAAAAGTAAATATTTATGGGGAGCTCCATACAACAAACGTGATTTTTTTGCTCGTTTTAGCTCGATATTGATAACGGCAACAGGTAGACGCTTGAAATATTTACAGAATATTTAGTTATATATTCACTTTAAAAATAAATTATTAAATTAAAATAAAACAAATATTTAAGGGGGGCTCTCATGCAACAAACGTGATTTTTTTGCTCGTTTTAGCTCGATATTGATAACGGCAACAGGTAGACGCTTGTAATATTTACAGAATATTTAGTTATATATTCACTTTAAAAATAAATTATTAAATTAAAATAAAACAAATGTTTAAGGGGGGCTCTCATACAACAAACGTCATTTTTTTGCTCGTTTTAGCTCGATATTGATAACGGCAAAAGGTAGACGCTTGAAATATTTACAGAATATTTAGTTATATATTCACTTTAAAAATAAATTATTAAATTAAAATAAAACAAATATTTAAGGGGAGCTCTCATACAACAAACGTGATTTTTTTGCTCGTTTTAGCTCGATATTGATAACGGCAACAGGTAGACGCTTGAAATATTTACAGAATATTTAGTTGTATATTCACTTTAAAAATAAATAATTAAATTAAAATAAAACAAATATGTAAGGGGGGCTCTCATACAACAAACGTGATTTTTTTGCTCGTTTTAGCTCGATATTGATAACGGCAACAGGTAGACGCTTGAAATATTTACAGAATATTTAGTTATATATTCACTTTAAAAATAAATAATTAAATTAAAATAAAACAAATATTTAAGGGGGGCTCTCATACAACAAACGTGATTTTTTTGCTCGTTTTAGCTCGATATTGATAACGGCAACAGGTAGACGCTTGAAATATTTACAGAATATTTAGTTATATATTCACTTTAAAAATAAATAAATAAATTAAAATAAAACAAATATTTAAGGGGGGCTCCCATACAACAAACGTGATTTTTTTTTGCTAGTTTTTATAGATAATGGTACGGAACCTTTAGTGTGCGAGTCCGACTCGCTCTTGGCCGGTTTATATTCTGTTATCAGATGACCTAAGTAATTGAACTGCTGAACCACTTTAATAGTTGAGCCACTCAAGCACATTAATAAACAATTTTTAATGCATCTTAGTTATTAAAAATCTGATTTCTACTGCCCATCAATCATAATGACCTGTCAAACCGGTCTTAATAGCCCCTAATTGTTTATGTGCAATCGATTGCAGCTCATGGTTGGAGTAATATTATTCTTGGCTGCGGTTGTCATCATCGGCATCATCAAACTGGCGGGGAAGCGGAAACTTGGTGTCACAGCCATGTTCGGGACCGCCATAGCTTGCACAGGTATAATCATCATTATCATTGGCATGTGCGTCTATTCCAGACGATTTAGGTAATGCCTCTGGAAGTACATTTTTTAACGTGGCTGTGCAGGTGTGCAGCAGTATGCGAGAACAAACTCTGCAGGTGTACGTTGCGGCAGTCGACGGGTTGCCCTCATTTGCATGCCGCCTTGCACTTTTATCAGCGAATGAGGGAAACCAGGGCTGGTCCTGGTGTTTAAGACCTTCTCGTAAACATTTCTTCCCGACCTTGCCTCAGGTACAAAGACTGCGCTAAAAGAGACATGACAGCGTTCAAAATCGAGCAGTCGGACTGGACAGAACTGACCAAAATGGAAGAAATTATTATCTATACTAATAATATAAAGAGTATTTTTATTTGTATTTTTGTGTGTATGTTTGTAATGAATTAACTCAAAACCTACTTTGCCGATTTCAAAAATTCTTTCACTATTGGAAAGCTACATTCACCTTGAGTGACATAAGTTATATTTATTGCTAGAAATGATTAGGGATCTTTACTAAAACTTAAGTAACGTAACACAAGGTGTAAAAAAGTGTCCTAAAACGTCTTTCGTCGCATGCGCTGCGGAAACTATCAATGATAGAATAAAAGTATGTTCTACAATATTAAAGAACATATCAATATCTATAAAAAACTTCGTTATATTATAAAGAGGAAAGATTTGTTTGTTTGTTTGTACTGAATAGACTCCGAAACTACAGGACCGATTTAAAAAAATCTTTCATTGTTGGGAAGCTACACTATCCCCAGGTGACACAGGCTATTTTTTATCCAACTGCGGAGAAGGAGGGTAATGTTTTTATTAAAAAAACTACGCGTGCGAAGCTGCGGATTGGTCAGCTAGTCAATAATAAAAGCTGTTAGCACTGGAAAACGGTTGCCGTTGGGTGCAGACCGAACAAGATCAGTCGCTCTAGAAATCTATGTCTATGTTCAGCAGAAGACATCCTATGGCTGATGTTTACGTGTATGTCCCCCCAAAAATTACAATACTGTAACTAACCCCCTACAATATTTTAATAGCAAAGGTTGAAAAAAGATGAACTATCAATGTAACTTTTTATCCACTCTTTTGTGATAAATAAGCGGCCAAGTGCGAGTCGGACTCGCCCATGAAGGGTTCCGTAGCATCAGTTATAAAAGTTCTTGTAGTTCTTTGTAACTTTTTTTATACAGGGTGGGGGGGGCACACATTTTACAACTTCGGAAGTGTCTCTCGCGCAAACTAAAAAAATGATATTAGAAACCTCAATATCATTTTTGAAGACCTATCCATAGATATGCCACACGTATGGGTTTGATGAAAAAAATAAATTTTGAGTTTCAGTTCTAAGTATGGGGAACACCCAAAATTTATTGTTTTTTTCTATTTTAGTGTGAAATCTTAATGCGGTTCACATAATACATCTAATTACCAAGTTTCAACAGGTTCTTATACTTTCGGAAAAAAGTAGCTGTGCCATACTGACGGACAGACAGACAGACATGACGAATCCATAAGAGTTCCGTTTTTTGCCATTTGGCTACGGAACTCTAAAAATCAAACCAAAAATCTACTGATCATTTCATTTTTTTCAGCACTGAGCGTCTACGCAAAAACAAACCTACCAGACACGGTATTCTCGTACGATACGTCGACGTTCCCGACAGAAACCAGTGTGGTGCCGCTAGTGTTCTTCTATATCCTGGCTGTGTTCTCTGGGTGTAGCTTGGCTTGGGTTCTACTTGGAGAAGTGTTCCCGTTCAGGTAATTTTGAAACGCATCGCTACTGCATGACACAATTTCAACTGCATAGTTCCTTATTTATCATCAATACAAATCGATAGATTGATAGTCAGCTTCGCTAACTGGTAACCCCCTGAATGTTTAAATATTGTAATAAAAATATATATAAATATAGTTATGAGTTTTCACGGAAACTTGAGAGACAGTTATCAGCTAACTTCATGATGTCCCATTTTGGCTGTCGGTGTATGCGTGCATCGTAAAAATGTTACCCTCATATTTTTACCAAACGCGCCAAAAGAAGTATAACTTTAAAAATATCGTAAATATATGAATTCAATTGGAGGTCTTATCGCTAAATAGCGATCTCTATCAGACAATCTTTGGATGGAATGGACCTAAAATGTAAAAGTATCTAAAATCTGATGTCTATGTGACGTCTATGTGATTTCTATCTGATGTCGAGGACGAGACTCAAGGTTGCAGGTTCTACATGTATTTGTATGATCTGAAAAAAGGTGTTCCAGTACCCTTGATACGTAAGCCAGTTGTTGTCACTGCCGTTGTCCCTTACACACGTAAGATACGCTGTAGGTGTGAAATGGACGCCATGGCTGAACGACAGGCGAGCGACAGCAACTGGCTTACGTACTAAGGGTGGGGTCAATACTATATATTTGTAATCGCTGGGTAATTTTAATTACAATATGATTTTCCCAGATACTAGAGATATACTTGTTGCAAGCTTGATTGACAAATAGTCTATTTCTACTGTTATACTAAACACCTTTTCGTTTTGCCCGTGGATGCAGTAAGAGTCTGCTAAGGGATACCTCCGAAAGATGGGCAGCAGCGTCTTTTCGTGTTTTCAAAACCTATACTGCGCTCGCCAACCCGCCTGCCAAGCGTGGCGAGTATGGCAACAACCCCCTAATGATGGCCGCTTCCAACCGCAGTTCCTGGAGATCAATGAGGGAGGCCTTTGTCCAGCAGTGGACGTCCTACGGCTGATATGATGATGATGATGATGACTAAACACCTGAGTATGTTTCAATAAAGTTGTTATTGCCTCGTTTCTCTCATCTGATTTCCTACCCTACTTTGTTCCAGGAGTCGTGCCTCAGCCCAAGGATTTGCAGCAGCGTGGAACTACGTGGTCATGTTCCTGGGTTCAAAGACGTTCATAAACCTGGAAACCAGCTTCCAGCTCTGGGGCACTTTCGCTGTGTACGCAGCCTTCGGCTTCGCTGGATCTGCCTATCTATACTTCTTTATGCCAGAAACAGAAGGAAAATCTCTTCAAGAAATTGAAAACTACTACAACGGTAAATTCAAAACTTTTGCTGATGATCCAGTTATCAACACCTTTAAGAGGTTTAAGAAGAAAACATAGAACTTATCAGGGTATTAGAGTACGGTTGTTTAAGATCTAGTTGCTTTTAAAGAGATATAATTGTTTTATTATGCTTGTTTGTTTTAATGAGTTAATTGTGAAGAATTAAATTATGAGGACTTTTTTCGAACAAAAATAGAAAACGCATGAAAAAATAATGCATTTAAAAGTTTCATAATTTTTGTAAAAAAATTAAAATTTTCCAACATTGAAACTCCTTAGTTTTCAAGTATTTAAAACTTCAGATTATTTCAGTCTCTTCTTATGTATTTCTCCAAACGACCAAAACTTACTTCACTAACTTCTCTAAACAAAACTTATATAGAAGGATCTTCAATCTGTGCCATAAACAACGGCACATTAGCCTTTCCATCCCACAGTACTGCTAAGAATGGTCTATTAGCCCTAAAAACAACTGTAGGATCATCATTAGACAATGCAACAACTGAAAAAGCTGTAGCAGCTGATGCAGTGCCCCCTTCTTCGTCGATCGTGAGAGCGGCTGAGTGGACCGCGTTCGAGACTTGGGGGGACTTGATGCCCTGGAACGTTCCTATGTTGCTGAGGTCAGAGTCCGCAAAGAGTTTCGACATCCCCATCTAGAAAAAATAGTTTAGTCAGTAATTTCGTTATTGTTCAGCTACAATAAAGTTATAAAAAGCTCAAAGATTTATCTGTATTTTGCCACGATTTTTTTTAAAAAAGCCGAATTGTCGGTGTACGATGCTAGCTGACCTACTAACTTTATATGATATATATATATATATATATATTGATACGACCTGGAGATAGAACAAGCGTATGGCCAACCTTAACCTTCGCTTATAACAAAGTGTTGCTTCGCAGGTCGTTTTTAGAAACAAAAACTTACATTTAACGAAAACAATTGAAAATCCCCGAAACTAAGTGAACATAGTTCATTTCCTATCTTAAAAATAACTCTGTGGAAATCAATAGGAAATTCCGTGGCGGATTTTCCTTTGCAACAGCAATTAATCGCGGAATTTCCTTTACATTACATGGCTACTCATGTATATAGAATATACGATATAATACGATTCATAGAATTGCTTAGAATAAATAGAAAAATCATACCTACAAAAGGTAATTTACTTAAGGAAGAAACGAAATAAATTCATTTCACCAAAAATGTAACAAAAAAATAGAGAAAACATATAAAAAAACTAATAGTATTTTTACTTATAGTTTAATCCGAACACATGCGGAAAATTCCAAGATTTTTAAAATCATCTCAAAAATTTCAAGCCTAGACGGGACTTGAACCCGCGACCTTCTTCTTGATATCTCGTATCAAGAGGAAGGTCGCGGGTTCAAGTCCCGTCTAGGCTAGATATCAAGAAGAAGGTCGCGGGTTCAAGTCCCATCTAGGCTTGAAATTTTTGAGATGATTTTAAAAATCTTATAAAAAAACTAGTCAACAAACTTTAACTATTGGTTAGGCCAAAGGATAGTTGGTTTTTTTTGGCAAATTCTCTACCTGGAAAATAACCCAATGAGTATTCACTAATTTCCTATAAACATCAGTTACCGATAATGACACGTTTCTCCCAGAAAAGTTGTAATATTTTTAAGAGAAGTTGACGGATCACTTTATAGGAACTGGCCATAAATGATTTCACAATTCTTGATAGTATTTGATATTTCTTGATTGTTTTTGTATACTTTGGGCAGCTTATTAGCAGTGTACTTGTCATACGGTGGTGGTAACGGTATATTTTTAAAATAAAAAAAAGAGCAGTGTTGGTCAAACTTACCTGTATCAATATCGATGATAAATCCGTATCAACTTTTATAGAAAACTTGGGCAGCTCCAGCTGTGTCTCCAGATGCGGGAAGTTCAGATATTCTTCAAGCCGAGCCGCTGTCAACGTAGAGAGTGTGTCTTCTATGTTAGATAGTGAGTTTGGCAGTATCACCATGAGGGAGTATTCATTGCGCTGAAATAGAAAAAATATCAATTGTTTAGGATATCTTTCCGCAGTTGATTCGTATTTATTGTGTCGGAATCCGAGGTTTACCACTAAACCTTTTTAAAAACTATCTTTGCGATAGAACACAGACTGTAAGGGTGGGACATGAGCTGAGTTGTAGGCGACCAGTTGCTTTTGGGGTTCCGCAAGGTTCCGTGCTCGGACCAACGCTTTTCTTGATTTACATAAACAGCCTATGTAGTACTATTTTATCCAATGCAAAAATAATAACGTTTGCCGATGACACTGTAATTGTTTTTAGAGGATCGACATGGGAGGACGTACGACTCGCAGCTGAAAAGGGAATGCGTGTTGTTATGGATTGGCTTAACAGTAATCTACCTACACTTAATTTAAATAAAACCAAATATATTACTTTCTCTATTTACAATAACGAACAACCTAGTTCAGATTTCACTATAAAAGCTCATACTTGTACAAATATTTATGAAAATAGCTGTGAATGTTACAATCTTTCTACTACAGACAGCTTCAAGTACCTAGGTGTAATGATTGATAAAAACCTAACTTGGAAAACCCATATTGATACTCTAAAGTCCCGCATCCGCAAACTCATACCTGTCTTCAAGAGGTTAAGACATCTACAAGA
Source organism: Philereme vetulata (assembly GCA_918857605.2). Taxonomy (NCBI): domain Eukaryota; kingdom Metazoa; phylum Arthropoda; class Insecta; order Lepidoptera; family Geometridae; genus Philereme; species Philereme vetulata. The sequence goes on from OU975423.1 coordinate 7,913,597, forward strand.
TGATAAGACAAATAAAGTGGTTTATCTAACATTATGCCAATCCATAATAACCTATGGTATACTGGCATGGGGAGGTGCTAGAAAAAAGACTCTTATTACACTAGAACGTACTCAGTGCTGTATATTAAAAGTACTAAATTTTAAACCATTTAAGTACCCCACAAGTCACAACAAACCTTTACAAAGAATCTTTGGCCCTTACTGTACGTCAGCTTTATATTAAAACTATTGTCCTAAGAGAACATGCTAAACCAATTTGCTCTGATACATCTAATAAAAGAAGGCTCCATCAAATATGTCAAGTGGCTGCATGCAAAACTACTTTTGCACAGGGCTTTGCCTACTTCCTTGCACCACTTTTATACAATCGCATCAACAAAGACATTTTTCTAAATAATAATACTAAATACCTTTGTGGAAGAAACTAGAAGAGTTCTTGCGTAGCTTTGACTATGAAAACACTGAAAACTATATACAAATAACAAAGTAAAAACTAATCACCTATTTATATGTATATATATATATATGTATATATAAATATATTTATTAGCATCGTCATCTCAGCCCGTTTTTTCCTACTGTTGAGTATAGAACCTATTTTTACTACACCTTTATCTGTGGAATATTTATTCTATGTAAATCTATTCTATTTAATAATCTAAAACTATATATGTATGTAGCTCTTAATGTGAATGTTTTTTCAACTACTTACCCAGGTAGGTTGTTGTAATAATATTTATTATACCTAGGTTAACTCATAATTTTATTCTATTTTACATAGCATGATTATTACAGATTTTGTTTTAATCACATTTATCTTTTCTTTATACTACATTTTATAAAATTAGTTTTTCATAACTAAACTTGTCTTTTTTTGTTGTTGTCATAAAACTTTTGTCTTTTTATAATTAATGAGTAAAATATGTCATACTGTTTTGTCTGCTAATTAAGGTATACTGTGATAATTTGTTTACGTCCGACTACAGATGGCTGAGTCATTAGAACTGACTTGCTCGGCTCTATTGCTCTGACCGCAATCACATTAGTAATCTGAACCTTATTTGTATGGGACGTAGATCTTACCTTGCCGTAACACAGTTTACAACTGGCGCGAAAGGTAATGGTTTTAGTACGTAATGCAAATCTACCCGCAACAAATCGTATGTTTATTATTTAAAAACTTAGCACTTATGTACAACTGTTTTTTTTCAAGTTCTGGCAAATAAATTATTCTTATTCTTAAATCAAACTATTAAACTTTATACGTTTTTACTGCATTAGGAGTTTAAATGAAGGACAAAGGATTTGATGATATCAAAGCAAATTAATGATGAGAGGTTATCATTATTAGTACGACCGACGCTATATTTTATGCCTCATGTTTTGCACAAAACAACGTGATTTTAATAAGTTCTACATTCCTACCATAATATTTATAAAATAATCTATTCAAAGTTTCCTTGTTTCCATTCTTAATTCCCTATAATGTTGACAATAACAAAGTTTTGCAAACAACACAGAGAGACTCACTAAGAAGATTGAGATCTATCAACGCTCGTCAGATCTAAATGATGTTTCAAAGTGAAACACAAAAAATACTCAGTGAAATTAAATTCACTTAAAATTTGTAACTTGCAAATCTGTTCAGTTGTTACGTTTTATCTGTGACATCAACGAATGTGTAAAATTCTTTATTGAAGAGAAAATATAATGGCAAATTTACCTCAAAAGGCAGAATGACGACTTTAGACGCTGTGTACGAGTCTATCCCAGTTTTGAAGTACCGTCTCGTCTGCATAAACTTAACCGTTTTGGTTGTTCCACTGCTGAGAAGGAACAGCCCTGGCGTCGTGGCTGCCTTGCGGAAAGGCATCTCCCATAGACCCTTGAAGTACATCGCGTTGACTAGGACCATCTGAGTGTTTATGCTTAGTGAATCTAAACAAAATAAATAAAATAAAATATATACTAAAAATAAAGCTCAGGACTAAATCCCTATAATAATCCCTGGATCTTTGACTCAGTACGCAGACCAGTGAAGACATCCGACAAGGGGATAGTCAGAGGCAAATCCAAAAATAACGTTTGATATTATTTCATTGATATTTCATATATATATTACTAGCTGACCATCCGCGGCTTCCCACGCGTGATTTGCCAATAAAAAGTAGCCTATGTGTTAATCCAGGTTATGATCTACCTACACACCAAATTTCACCAGAATCGGTTTAGCGGTTCCGGCGTAAAAGAGTAACAAACATCCATACATCCATACATACAAACTTTCGCGTTTATAATATTAGTAGGATTTTATAACGGATTGATCGATGGAGCTGCGTTCGTTGACAGGCATTGCCGATGTTGGAGAAAAGACAGCTAGGCTCAAATGGGGATGGGCGGGACACATTAGTAGAATGCACCCCGATAGGTGGGCTAATTTACCCACAACCTGGAGCCCTGATGGAAGACGCGGTTGGGTCGACCAAGAAAGCGTTGGCACCTTGTTGCCTTCGAGCAGGAGTGGTGGAGTGTCGCGCAGGACAGAGATAGATGGAGAGACCTGGGGGAGACCTTTGCCCAGCAGTGGGACAATATAAGTTAACAATTTTTTTTTTAATACATTATAGGCTTGCGTTTGACCACGATCTCGCCTGATGGTAAGCGATGATGCAGTCTACGATGGTACACGCTTGCCTAGAAGAAACCTATTCACTCGCGACTTAAATATACCCAGGCTGTAGCTATCTGGAAACACAGACTCTGGCAAGGCGTTCCACTCTTTGGCGGTGCGCATAATAAAGGTCGAAGAGGACCGCTTTGTGCGAATGGGAGGTATTTCTACCATATAGCGGTGGCGCACCGCAGAGCGTCTGGTTGTCCGTTGATAGAATGGAGATGGTAGGATCAGGTTGAAAAGTTCCGCCGCACACTCCCCGAAATGTACTCGATAAAAAACCGAGAGGCTAGCAACCTTTCGTCGATGCTCCAGGCTAAGGAGCCTTGCATCAACTAGCTCATCGTTGCCTATGAGCTTCTTGGCTCTTTTCTTAATTGATTCCAGACCTTCAAGTTGGTACTTCGCTGATCCGTCCCAGAGGTGAGAACAGTACTCCAAACACGATCGGACTTGTGCTTGGTACAAGTTAAGCAACTATCCCGGTGTGAAGTAGTGCCTCACCTTTGCGAGTATACCAAGCTTTTTAGCAGCCAACTGGGCTTTCGACTCAATGTAGGAGCCGAAATTGAGAGTCGGAGTTAATGTGATACCAAGAAGCTTGAGGTGGTCAGATATCGGCACGGATACATTTCGGAAAGTAGGAGTCAGATTAAATTGACTTCGTTTTGCGGAGAACAGACACGCCTGGGTCTTATTCGCATTGAACTTGACCAGATTGGCATCACCCCAGTGGGAGATTGCCTTCAAGGTCAAATTTAAGCGCTCGACCATGGCCTCCCTGATTGACTGAATCTGCGCTTCACTGGCTCGTGCACTAGATGTATAGTTTTTTTGACTACCTTTTTTAGGCACGGGCTGCACGTTTGCAAGCTTCCAGGATTTCGGCATTTGTCCAGTCTTCACAAAGCGGCGAAAGAAGCGTGTCAGTAGAGGAGCAAGCTCAGGCGCGCAGAATTTAAGAACATCTGCCGGAATACCGTCAGGGCCACTGGCTTTGTTCATGTCCAGATTATGCATCGTTTTTCGAACCTCGGTCTGATGTATGCGGATTTCCGGCATAAATACCCCACCATCCGGTAGACTCGGAGGTATCGCGCTTGCAGCATCTAGACGAGAAGATTCCGCAAAAAGATTGGCGAACAAATTCACTTTCTCTTTAGCGGTATGGGTCAGAGTACCGTCAGTTTTCAGCAGTGGAGGTAGTGAGGGGCGACAGAAGTTCGACTGAACCGCTTTAGCCAGGGACCAAAACGCCTTACTGCCCGATGGCAGTAACGATAACGCCAATTTGTTCCCTATTTGGCCTATGTGGTCAAATCGAGCCTTCCGTAAAGCCTTCTTGCAGGACTTGGCAGCTTTGTTATAATCTGTCTTCTTCCTAGCTAGGTCCTTCGTGTTGCGGTTTCGAGCATCAACCCATGCCAGGTATGCCTCATGTTTCTGCATTTCAGCGCGTCTACATTCGGCCCCGAACCAAGGTTGAACTTTGCCTGACACTGTTACGTCAGAGTATTTCATATTTTGCTTACATGATACATTGATACATGCCCACATTTTGCATAGAAGTTAAACATCTGAAGCAAAAGCTTACAATAAATTAAGACCCTTAATTTTTGGACAGAATGTACCAATTTTTTTAATCATAGCTTAGATTAGAACCATTTAGTAAACTTTCAAAAATAAATACGCATCTGTAAATCTATTTCAGAGCTGCTACGAAACGACACAGACCTGACACAGACTATTATAACTTTTAAAGCTATCATGGTTATGAACACTATTTGTACTAAAAACGGGATATTTACAATGATTTGGGAGTTTTTGAGCTTTTTCACATATCATGGTAAATATCCCGTTTTTAGTACTGTCTTTAGTAGTGCTTGTGTTTGGTAAATAGTCAGACCATATATTTTTGGCGTCGGGGATTAAGTCAAGGTAAAAATTATGGTTTGCGAGTTTTTTTATAACCCGAGCTCATTTTCGGCAACTATAACAGTGCTAGTTAAATTGTTACTAAAATTGCCACCTTGTTTATATTTTGAGACCAGTTTCCGCTCGCGGCTTCGCACGCGTGGTTGTTCAATAAAAAGTAGTATGTGTTAATCCAGGTTATAAATACAGTACGATAGATAAAAAATAGTAAAATGTAGTAAGTGCTCTTATTTTGCAAAATTATGTACTTATGCTGTTGATATTTTGATGTTGATGTTTATTTTTACTGGTCTGATCTTTTGTGAACGGGCTCGAGGAAGTGGGCACCACCGCCTTACCTTTATCTGCCGCCAAATAGCAGTACTTGTGCTGCTGTGTTCCGGTTAGATGGTAATGGTATGTTCCTGTAATTACTGGCACATAGGCATAACAGCTGAGTCCTATAGTATGGCAACGTATACACATAGAGATCAAGACAACATAATACCTTGTTTTGAATTCTATGTGGATATCCATGGGCTGCAGTAGCCACTTAACATAAAGTGGACTGCATGCTCGTTTGCCATATAGGTACTATAAAAAATTTTATTATTTAAAAAAGTTTTAAAATTATGTTCTATCTCTTAGTAATTTTTGTGACTGTCTTGAACTTATAAATGTCTATTATTATTGTTATTTTTTACACTATTTTATATAAATTAATGATGTTTACCTGCGTTAGGTGTGGTTGCCTATACAGAGTGAGCACAGGGAGCGCTTCTATTGTAATTTATCTAAATGTAAGTCTGTGTATTACTCATTGGAAATCCTTAATAAATAAATTAAATTAAATATGTACATAGCAAATTTCATCAAAATTTGTTCAGCCGTTACGACATCATTGAGTAACAAACAAACATCCAAACTTTCGCATTTATAATATTAATGTGAAGTTTGATGTTTGATGTAACTTCAGCAGACAATGCACTAGACAGTCCATGTTATGAGTCCATTATCAATTACTAAAATATGTTTTTATCATCATCTCTCGTCTCCATCATTCTGAAGGCAGGCAATATCTGCCTTCAGAATTCCCATGATACTTACCTGGTGCGATTAGATTTTCAATTTTATGATCAGTCCTTGCAGATACCCATCTGTTGATCTCTTGCGCGGTTTCATGGAGGGCGAAGTTGGTTGGGGTGACATCGCTACGGAAGTCGTTCAGAGCACTTGCTCTAAAGGCTGGGTTGAGGTTGAATCCATCTGCTAAGAAGATGTTGTTAGCTGTTCTAAGGAGGTTGCGGGAATTACGATTCTGGAAGACAACGACAAGGTTCATTTAGATTTGGTGGTTTTCAGTAACTTTTTTATGAATGCTTAATTTTATTTTTTATTTAATACTTTCACACACTTAAATTATTCACCGGCTTATCATCCCATTTATATTATAAACGGGTACGTATGTATGAATGTTTGTTACTCTTCTACGTCGGAACGGCTGAACCAATTTCGAATAAAGGTATGTACGTAGATTATAACCTGGGTTAACACATAGGCTACTTTTTATTGGCAAACCACGCGTGCGATGCCGCGGACGGAAGCTTGTATTACATATACATGGAAGTCAATGGCCCATCTTAGTGAAAATGATGGCATGGGTTTTAGAAATATGCGGGTAGCCCAGAAAATTATACCTTTAAATGGTATCTAAAATAATACTTAAAAAACATCATTTTGAATTGTATGTTAGCTGATCAAAATAAAATATATAATTATAATCCTCCTAGCCGATTTCGGCTACAGAGACTTGACTTTGTGATTATTGGCCTAGGTGTTTAGCCTGTATGTGGCTGATGTACCCTATTTTTGCGCTAAAAGTCCGGTTACAATGAACACAAGTTAAGGCGCCATTAATGTAGTTGTAATTGATATTAGCCGGCGGTCGACTTTTAAGCTGATCTCGTTTTAAGTCTAGTTCTTGCCTTCTTTCTTCTTCAAACTCGTACACTTTGTCCTGAACATGACGCCTCCATTCAGGTCGTTTTTCAGCGAGAGCCTCCCAGCGCGACGGATCGATACAACACCTCTTCATGTGCCTCTTCTGTACGTCTTTGAAACGTAGGAACTGACCTCCGCGTTTCCGCTTACCATGTTCTAGTTCACAGAAGAAAATGCGTTTCGCCCTTCGCTCATCAGACATCCGAGACAGGTGCCCGCACCAACGCAGCTGACGCCGCATCAAATATGCCTCTATGCCACAGACATTAGCCCGTCGTAGAACATCGGTATTACGGACCCGATCCGACCACTTGATGTTAAGAATGTCGCGGAGGCATTTCAGATGGAATCTGTCTAACGTGCGTATGTGTCTGCGATACAGGCACCATGTCTCTGACGAGTACAAGATGTTAGGAAGTACAATAGCCATATACACCTTAATCTTGGTACTCAATTTGATGTTATGGGAGCGAAATACCTGGACTCGTAGTTTACCAAAAGCAGCCATAGCGGAGCCAAGTCTGCTGTTGATCTCCGAGTCAAGGTCGCATTTTGTTGTTATGCTGCTTCCCAGATATCTGAATGTATCGACCTGTTTTATGGGCTTTCCATCGATTTGCAGATTCAGTGGAGCTTGGTTAACAGTGTCCATGGCCATCACCTCTGTCTTTGTAATATTAATTTTGAGGCCAAATCTACAGCACGCAGCGTCAAGCCGAGTCATCAAGTCCTGGAGTCCCTCAGAAGATTCCGCAACGAAACATAGGTCATCAGCATACATCAATTCGGTAATGAGGTCATACGATACCTTTGTGTGCGCTTTTAACCTAGCCAGGTTAAAGATACTGCCATCTGTGCGAAAACGTATGCGGATCCCTTCGGTGTTGGCTTGTAAAGTCTCCCTCACGACAACGGAAAAGTACAGAGCAAAAAGAGTGGGTGCTAATACACAGCCTTGTTTTACACCACAAGTGACAGGGAATTGCTCTGTCTGCTCACCATTGACGGTTACGCAACAAGTCATGTTGTCGTGAAGAAGTCTTATCAAGCGTATAAATTTGTCGGTGCAACCAAGTTTCGAAAGCACAATCCACAAAGCTTCGCGAGGTACACTGTCAAAAGCTTTCTCCAGATCAACAAAACAGAGAAACAGAGGTTGACACTGTTCCCTGCTTTTCTCTTGCAGTTGTCTAAGAGAGAATATGGCCTCGCATGTGCCGCGATTGGGTCTAAACCCAAATTGCGTTTCAGGCAATATACTTTCAGAGAGCTCCATAAGACGATTTAAGAGTACTCTGGCAAAAGTTTTTCCTGGAGTAGACAGAAGTGATATACCCCTATAAGAGTTGCAAACAGATCGATCACCTTTATTTTTATACAAAGAGCAAATTAGTGATACGCCAAAACTAGGAGGAACGAACTCCATTTCCCACATGCGCTGGAAAAATTGCCAAATCTTGTAGTGCAACTCATCTCCGCCATATTTTAATAGTTCTCCTGGTATGTTATCGATGCCGACAGCCTTATTGTTTTTCTGCGCTTTGATGGCGATGATAACTTCCTCAAGAGAAGGAGGCTGATCCAGATCTACGGCTTGTGGTAAGGCAGGAAGTGATGCTAAATAGTTTATGTCAGCAGAACGATCCACATTGAGTAAGCTGTTATAGTGTTCTGCCCAGCGAGTAAGAACTTCTCCTTTGCTTACCAGGAGGGTACCTGAAAGTGATTTCAGTGGTACGTTTACTCGATGTGGACTTCCTACTAACTTTTTAATCTCGTTAAAGAAATCGCCGAGTCTATTCGAATCAGCAAGCCACTGAATATAGCGAACCTTGTTCAGCCACCACTCATCTTTTGCGTTTCGAGTTAGTCTCCTTATTTGGCTCGTACTCTCCTTTATTTTTTCAGAAGCAGTTGTCTGATTTCCCTTTTGAAGGAGCTGGCGGTGTTTTTCTAGGGCGACTGTCAATGTATTATCATTTTCGTCAAACCAGTCTTCACAGACACGAGGTTTTTGGCCTAAGATCTCAGTAGCCGCATTGATGGTATTTGTAGTTAACAGTTTCCAGCCCTCGTCTAACTGTTCATCTTCGGGGTGTATGCCTGCTGTAAAGGTATTGACAGCTTCCCTGTAATTTGCCAATATTTCAGCAGACTCTAGCTTTTTCAGATGAAGACAGTTAGGCTTAGCCCTGCGAGGTCTACGGCAAGGGCTAAGACGCAAAAATAGTTTTGTAACAACAAGTCGGTGATCCGACCAACAGTTTGCGCCCCTCATTACTCTCGTTACTTTGACATCCGCTATATCCCGTTGACGGACTATAGCATAATCAATAAGATGCCAATGCTTGGACCTTGGGTGCATCCAGGTAGTTTTGTATTTATTTGGGAGTCTAAACATGGTATTGGTAATACCCAGATGAAATTGGGAACAGAGGCTTAGTAACAGTTGCCCATTACTGTTCATGTTACCAATGCCATGTCGCCCTATCACCCGAGGCCAAGCTTCAAAATCACGTCCGACGCGAGCATTAAAGTCGCCAAGAAGCAAAACTTTCTCACAGCGCCGGATTTTAGTCAGCACTTCTGACACTTCCTCATAAAATTTGTCCTTGACGTCATCACTTTTGTCGAGTGTTGGCGAATATACGCTGAATTAAGTATTTATTGTTTCGAAGATGGAAACGTAAGGACATGACACGATCAGAGATAGCAACTGGATGTTCTTCCAACTTAGAGGCTAAAGTAGTTTTAATAGCAAAGCCTACTCCTGACCGTCTAGGCTCAGAAGCTGGTGTGCCTTTCCAGAAGAAAGTGTACCCACCACCACGTTCAACAAGCTCACCTTCGTCAGCTAGATGTGTTTCGCTGAGAGCGGCTATGTCGACGTCATAGCGTTTGAGCTCGCGAGCCACAATGGCGGTTTTACGTTTAAATAAAATATATATCAGTCAGCCCGAGACCATGACTGTTGCAACACAGCCGAAACGTCGGGATAACAAATAAAAATGGTGCATACGCGATAAATACCCGTTTTAATCAATAATTATGTACAGTGATCGCAAAAGTTTGAAAATACTATAAAATATATAGTTCTCAGGGATAGTGTAGATTTCTATCAGTAAAAAACTCTCAGAATCAGTTTAGCATTATACCCTCTATACATACAAACAACAAACTTAACCTCTGTGTAATATTTGTAAAGATAGATCTTTATGGATAAGAAAGAAGTAACTTCTGAGACGAGGGCTGACAGAGGTCGAAGAATACTAGAACTACCTAGAAATACGACTACATATCAACATTTAAAATGCACAGCTCGGGGCCGAATGTAATGGCAGTAAAAATATATAACAAAATACTAGAACAAATTAAATCACAAGCAAGAACAACATCTTTAAACATATGTTAAAACATATACTTATAGAAAAGGGTTACAACACACTGGACGACTTTTTTAACGACAAGACAATCAAACAATTTTCTACATTAATGATTTTCAAAACATAAAATCGTTCAACTTGGATTCCACTAGACCTGCCTAGTTAGTCATTATTATAAATACGGGATTTATCACGTACCGTCTTATCGGTGTTACAACCGACAATGTTTCGGTTCAATTCTTGAACCTTCATCAGGGTGAGGTGAGGATCGCACTCACCCTGATGAAGGTTCACGAATTGAACCGAAACATTGTCGGTCTAAACACCGATAAGACGGTACGTGATAAATCCCGTATTTATAATAATGATTAAAATCAATCACGAAAGTTCTAAGTAAAACTGCCTAGTTAGCTTTAATATTCTTACACCCTACTTGCAGGGTACATATGAAGTGCTGGACTCTTGACTAGTCAATAAGATCTAACATGTAACATTTTAATCCACTTCGTATAAACGCAATAAATACTGAATACTGAGGTATTAACGCCATTTCAGATTTAGGTTTCGGTTTTTTATTAGGTCCACCAACAATTGTTACATGCTAGAGTTCTTATGTCTATGTCTTACAGCTACTTGCACAACTAATTACAGGTGAACACAACATGCACTAAAATTATGCTAACAAGCGGGTTTTAGAAGTGAAATAATCTACGACACTATACTATGCATGACGTTAATCAAAATAGATATTTCATCTCATATTTCATCTAGTAGGCGTTGCGTACGGAGGATGAGGAAAACCAACCGTGTTATTCATAAATTACAGGAGATAAATAAATGACGCAATATCAAATTGAAGCATGATTAGATTTTCTGGGTATTTCTGGGCAAGGGTCACCCTCGCCGGTATTTTTGACTTCATCAAAATGATAAGACCCAGAGTTTTCCTGTTGTGGTTTGTAAATAATTGTAAATTTGTAACTAGATTATACCTAATTTATATAGCACGCCAACCACTATCTCTACCACCAATTTGGTCTGACAGGATATGTGTTAGCACTAAGCCAATGCTATGGTTAATCATTTTTAATTGTCAAGTTTAATAATTTCAGGAGTTAGTCCTTTTATTTTTTATGTAAATCATAGGAAAAACTTTACTATCCACTTTTTTTAGAATTTCAACTTCCATCATTCTGGATTTGTATACCATAAATAATAAATTAGGCACAAGCCGAAGACCTAAAGACCATAAGACCTAAGTCACCACCTAAAGACACGTGACGGTGGTGATACCACTCGTGGTACTGCAACGTATTTTATGTTAAAGCTGTCTGCAGAAAAGTTAGTCACACGAGCAGTACCAAAGATTAAACCTTACCTGTATATCCAGAGTAAGAGCTTTATAAGCTGCAGCAGATGACTGCTGATTCATATGGAGCGCTGCTGACAGCTGTTGCAGGGTGGCACCACTGGCTCCTTGCTGCAGCATTGCAAGGAGTGTTGCTATGGAGTATGGAGATACCACTGTGTTTGTTGCTCTCTGCCTACGAACTTGCTGAAAAAAAGAGATTTTATATATTATATACGTCGGATCCGTTTAAGATCATACTGCAATACTGCGAATACGTCGAACTTATAACGATTTCAGTGTTACAATCAATGCTCTTGATATATTCAATGACACGTACAGCTCTTACAAAAAACCACTGTTTAAAAATATCTCATTAGAGATGGCGAGCGTTCTGCCATTTCTTCCAGTATCTCTGTAAGATTTCATTAAGCAATGATGCACTCGTGCTCCGAAACAACATCGGAACACTTATTAGCTAGTATTAGTTTATTAATTTAGTTGTGTATGTGTAAAAAATCAATTATATTTTCACCGTCGTTTGCGAATGTTGTATAAACCTGTAATTGGTGCACGTATCAGAAATGTGTTTATGACCATCGTCATAAATCTGGTAACTAGCTATAAAGAGATAAAATATGTGTACCTACTTTTGGTGTATCTTTAAATAAAAAAAAAAGATGGACACAAAACGAAACGCAAGCGCGCTGTGTGGTGTCGTTTTTGTGCATCGAAGCGCTTTGACAGAGTCTTGATGTGATCACTAGACGCGCTGCTGAGTCGACATTTTGTGCTCGGCTGCAGCTGTGAGCTGAGTGAGTGAACACGTCTCGGAACTGTCGGAACTGTCCCTCGTTTCGTTCGTTATAAGTTAACGGTCAAATTACGCAGTTGTTTATAAAGTGAATTGATGTGCTGAGTAGAATAAACTGTAAACTCAATCTTAGTGTTTTATCATTTCACGATTACCACTGTTTGGCCACGTGATATCTAATAGCTCGTAGAAATTCTGACTGCCCCCGTCATATATATATCGTCACGACGTACTGCCACAGCATGTAAACTACTAGTGTAAACGCCCCGGGTTTTCGCGGATTTTCGAAATAAAACATAGCTACGCAGGGATAGTGTAGCTTTTTATGAGTGAAAGAATTTTCAAAATTACTTTAGTTTCTAAGACTCCCCACTACAAACATACAAACTAACAAAAACAAACTTTACCTATTTAAAATATTATTATAGATATCTTGATAAGTGTAGACAAAAGTGTGTAGCGATGCTCGATGGTCCACGACAGGTCTAATGAACATAGTGATACCTTTTGACAATAGCCCCCCCCCCCCCCCCCCATTCATGATAAATTAATAAATAAATATTCCTGGATATTTCACACAGCGCTATCTAGCCCCAAATAAAGCCGAGCTTGTACTATGGGAACCAGATCACTGATAGAATACTTATATACTTTTTTTTTGTAAATACATACTTATAATATATGGAAAAATAACCAGACCCCGGAATAAATATCTGTAGATCATGCAAACATTTGTTCCGCGGCGGGAATCAAACCGACTACCTCCTGCGTCTCAGCCGGCTGTTCGCCCACTGCGACACGGAGGTCGTCAAATGATGGTCGAAGATTGTCGGACTATCAACATTAATTAATTGAAATTCATAATTAAACCAAGAATCTTTCTTTTGGGTTTCCATTACTCTTGCCAGCTCTGCAGTGAACCCAAATCAGTGGCATCCCAGACAGAAGAAAAAGAGTTTGCAGTTGGACATTGAATTTGTATAACATAAAATGTACACTGGTTCTTAGTGGTTGATCGTTCTGCCAGCTATACACATTACCTCTTCAGCTATATTATTCTGAGAGCAGTAGACCTTGGAACTTGACGAATTTCCTCATTTACACACGCGGTAAAAACGGTAGATGATAAGTTTGAATTAATTTTACTTATAGATAAACCTAAACTTATCTTCGTCTATTCATCTTCTCTGCTATTATTGATCGAGCTAAGCGAGTCTAAATCTACTTGGGCAAATCGGCGTCGTATGTATGTATGCGTGTTTGTCTGTCCGAGGATAACTTTTGAAGCGTTGATCCGATCATCGTGAAATTTAATACATAAATAGGTAGTGATGGCACAACTTTGGTGTGACTAAATGAGCTAAAACTGTGGGGGGTTGTTGATTAAAATGAGGCTATTAAGTCAAATAGAACGTCAAATGAAATGTATTTATTAGTACATTTAGACTCCGTTTTTATTTTTCATAAATTCTTTATAGTTTTTGAATTATTAGCCATAATAAAAAATAAACTTAGACAAAATTCACATTGTACACCAGTGACCCCACAGTAATTTGGTATGCGTGTAGCTTAAGTGACACAAATATAGGCAAAAGTCTGAAATCCAAAATAACTGCAATTTTTACCCCAAAAATAATAAAACGTAACCAGAACTCCCGTTATCTGTAATTTGAATGAAACTGTACGTCAAGTATGTTGGTTCTTTATTTCGTGGCACTATTTTGATAGTCTAAGATTACAAATAATATGTTTTTGTTTTATTTGGAGACACGCGAGATCTCAGTTCGGGGCGAACCACTAGTTTTTATTTATCTAAGCAAGTAGTCTATCAACTATTCCTCTTACCTTCATTAAATGAATACTGAAATTCGTCAGTGCTGTAGCAGTCTCATCAAGATGTATCATTTCAATTACTTTCATTCCACTTGCATTTTTTTTTCTGATCTGCTCTATATCCCGATCAGTTAATTGCCGGTTTGTGTGTTGCTGGAAACTCAAAGGCAATTGGTTGGCTGTTGTTTGTTGGAAGGCCAATGGAGGTGGAGTGGCCGATGTTGGTCGATCATCAACGAAGTATATCTTGTGTGCGCTTACACTTGGATCGTAGCTAACGAACTGGCTTTGGGAGTTTATACATTTCGCTGTTAGAAATAAGCAGCAAATTGTAATACCTAAAATATAATAGAAAAAACATTATACTTATGTCAGTAATATATATCGAAAAGAAAAAGTTTCGTTAGAACAAATTTAAAACATCAATGTATTCTTATCGTATGTAACTTAACTAAACTGTAATCATCATTTTTAGGGTTCCGTGCCACAAAAGGTGAAAAAGGAACCCTTATAAGACTACTCTCTTGTCCGTCTGTCCGTGTGTCACCACCGATTTTCTCAGGAACGAGTGGACCTAGCAAGTTGAAATTTATACCAGATACTGAGATCTATAGTCCCTATTATGTGTATAAAAATCAAAGTGCTGCGTCAATACGATAAAAAGATATGGGCAAATTTAGATTTTCGCGGAAACTTGTGAGTACCTAAATCTACCTTAATTTTTAACTTTTTTATTTTCGTATTTTTTCCTTTCTTGTGTTGTAAGACCTTTTAACCAAAATTGACAACTCTAGGTCAACCGGAAGTACCCTATAGGTTTGTGTCAAAAACCTATATGACTGTTCCCGTTGACCTAGAATCACGAAATTTGGTAAAAAGCAAGGTCTTATAGCACAAATAATGAAAAATTTCATAAAGTAAAAAAATTAAATGGTGTCCCCCATACATACATAGTTGACGCCAATTAAGATAAGGCACCAACGTCAAATAATAAAATAAAAATAAAATATTGCTGGACATTTCACACACTAGCCCCAAACTAAGCAGAGCTTGTATTATGGGAACCAGATAACTGATAGAATACTTATATACTTTTTTTTAAATACATACATATAATATATAGAGAAACAACCAGATCCGAAACAAATATCTGCAGATCATGCAAACATTTGTTCCGCGGCGGGAATTGAACCCGCTACCTCCTGCGTCTCAGCCGGCTATTCGCCCACTGCACCACGGAGGTAGTCAAATAAGAATACTTATATACTTTTTGTCAATACGTACTTATATAGAAAAACATCCAGACCTCGAACAAAGATCTGTAGATCATGCAAAAATTTGTTCCGAGGCGGGAATCGAACCCGCTACCTCATGTCTCAGCCGGCTATTCGCCCACTGCGCCACAGAGGTCGTCAAAAATAATAAGGTAAATAAATAAAATTGTGCTATTAAATAAAATAAATATTTAAGTGGGGCCCCCACTTAAATATTTATTTTATTTAATAGCATTACAACAGACATGATTTTTTTGCCGTTTTTATAGCTATTGGTACGGAACCCTTAGTGCGCGAGTCCGACTCGCACTTGCCCGGTTTTTAAGCAGTAAATAGTTAAACTTAGTGGACATAATTACCGAGTATGCAGTTCATATTTGTTATTGTCGTCTGTGTCAAACTAAACTGCAAAATACACTGTCTTTTAATCACTTATTATATATGTAATATATTTATGACCACATATTAATAACACATTGCTGGACCTTATCTGCGTAGGAAAAATATCTGACTGTAGCACAATAGTATGTGCGCGTGCGAGTGACCTGTCCGTACAACTTCTAGTTATTACTACGAGTAGATTCTGCTCGTCTGGTCGGTTATATTCGTATATCTCGAACAGATATACGATAGTAGTCGAGTGCGAGCGAGGCAAATAAAACTCCCAGCGTTTTAAAACTAGTTTTGGTATAAAATTATTTATAATGTAACCTTTATATCCAACGTAATATGATTTAAATTCTCCGCTGTTTCGATGCCTACCAGTAGGTAGGTAATACCTACCAGTATTCTTAACTACCGGGTACTAAGATTATACCTAATTCAATAAGGCGTACTACGAAGTCAAAGCCCCTTGTCCCCTGGCCCTGCCTTACCAACTGCATAAGGGATGACTATATTTAAGACTAGGCTAAAAAAACTTTTGCTGGAAGGGTGTTTTTATTCAGTGGATGATTTCAAGTCACAATGCAATTCAAAATGATTTAATTATTCAATTAATTTATGTTTTTTTTTATCTCTCTGATTTTTTAATCTAAGTGCTGTTTTTATTATGGCTTGTATTTTGAATTGTGTTGGTTATATTGATCATTTTTGTATTTAATTATGATTATTTTGATTATTAGTTAGTATATTTTAATGTATACTTAGTGTAGTTTCGAATAGAATTGGTTAATTGTTTTATGAACAAATAAATGAAATGAAATGATGATCCCAACAAAGCATCGCCCAACACTATTAAAGTGCCAAAGTTTAGGTTTACCATTGACACGATAGAAGAAGAAAAATAAGGCGTAGAATAAGACTAGAGATGCAGCAAAAGCACAATAATGGACTATAATATACTAGTGAAAAAAACATCTAGCGTAAGACAAAAGATGAAAAAACATATCGCTTTTTGAGCCTTTCAATCGTAATTGTCTAGCTTCATATGAATATGAATGAACAATTTAAATGGCAAATCTCAACTCACCTACATATTCTACAGATGAAACGTTGAAAGAATCGTGTTTTTACAAAATGCTAAATTTGGTATCTATCTAATTACTGTGTGGGCCGTGAAGTAACCAGTTCCTAATATTTTTATTTATAATTGTTTTAAGCCGGAAAAACGTCATGCTGACGCTGATCCTTCAAAAAAAGTCAATCTCACACGGAACAACTGTACAGAGACCTATGAGGCCTATGACCCACAAAATGACATAAATTAATATTGCTGGGACATTTCACCTTTAAACTATGAACAAAAATATTGTCATACCTTTAGTTTACGCCTGTTCAAGGCAATAGGGAAGAATATGATAACTCATGATAAATATAAAGATCAGATAGAATCAGTTCAACGTAAGTTTCTGCGTTCAGTAACCTATCGCTGCTCTCGTTCTAAGTCCTCTTACGACGTCCTATTAAATAAATACTCACTGCCAACTCTTAAGATGAGAAGACTGCTCCTTGATCAAATGTTACTTTATAAGATATGTCATCATGGATTCGACTGTAGTAATCTTGTAAACCAAATTTACTTATACATACCCTATCGTTCTTACCCTCGAGAAACTCGCAAACGTAATTTGTTTGCTCCTATTCCCTGCAAAACTAACGCCGGTGAGCGCGCACCCTTAAACAGAATCATGAAACAACATAATGATCTCTTTACTGGTATCGAACTGTTTGCAACCTCACCCGGCTCTTTCAGAAAGAGGGTATCTGATGTCATAATGTCGGATACACTATTTCTGTCTGACCTAAAGTAAAAGGTAAAATCTTGTTCTTGTATGTACCTATAATATGACCTACAGATATTGTTTGTCTTCCTTCATAAGCATGCACTTTATGCCCTTATAATTTGTCAACCCAATCTGTGGACACCGGGCCTGATTATACATAAAGAACCTTATTTAGTATTAGTATTAAGTAACCAAATTGTATAATCGTTTGTTGTCCTTAATAAAGAAAAATAAATATATATAACAATTATATTTGAAATTGTATTACGAGTACCTATAAAAAAGCAAAATAGCGATAGTGGTCGTTATTCTAGAATCAATACCAACCAATCGGAAAATATTGCAAAGCTGAATATAAAGGGGGTAAGAAAAACACAATTAAATATTTCAGATTGATTCTTATTTTTTATTAGATTTTAGTGCATAATATTCCAAAAAAAATCGAGTTCAATTTTTAACAGTCTTCATCGTCAGTTTTTATCGTTGTCAGTCTATTTTTAATGTCACTTTTTTTTTAATTGTGCAGTTCGTAATCTAACGGTGATACTTTTATTGACTATTGTTGTTATATTATGTGGTCAATTTATAATTTTAGTAAAATCACTGTTCGCCAAATTAAGCATCTTGGTATCAGTTGAATATTTATATCTAAAAATATATAGACAGATAAAGGTTATCTGTCTAAGAAAATGTAAGTTATAACTTTTTTAAACAGAAATGTATCATTAGAAAAATTTATATTTATAACGTTATCCATTGTCTTCATCGAAAGTCAAAGTCAGTTTGCATTGTCTAGTTTAAACTAAAATTATTGGGTTTATCCTATTTTAAATTATTGCATTTATTTTAAAACTAAGATACTTAAACCCTAACTAAATATGTATCCTAGTGCATTAATCCAAACTGTCTGATAACCTGGCCAGACAAGTTCAGCAAACTATCCCAACACTTTAAAGAACCTATTATCTAAAGCTGCTTTGAGATGCGAAATTCACCACGATAACAATAGGTACCTTATTTTTTGTTGTTATTGCTCATTTAGTAGAATATATATTTACACTACAGACATGAAAATTCAACAGTTTTAATGTTAGTTTTGACAACGTCTCAGAGCTAGTAAACGGGCTATTAAAAAGAGCTGAGAACTATAAGCTCAGCAATATTACCAGCGATACTCGCTCACTACTCGCTCACTACTGGCATGCTGAAATGTGTTGTGTGTGCCGGAATATACGCTGTAAGGCATCTTGTACATATATTTCGGCAACTGTATCACTAAACAATAAAGTTCATATTCGTGAATATCGCTGCAATATTACCGGACTAGGTATACTTTGAGATTGCGGCAACTGGCAAGTTGTGGTTTTGCGTTGCGCGATATAGATTGCGCTGACTGACGCCATGGTGGCATGGCAAATCATTTTTGAACGCGAAAATAATTTTGAATCCTATTTTAACAGAATTAGCGCCCACATTTCTGGATGGCACGGTATGTCACAGCCTGCCGCGACATCCTGCGGTCTCCTTGTGATATCAACGAAATGTGAGTGCTAAGAGGTTAAAACAAGGTGGAAGATAAAAAAGTAGAGAATCCTTTGCCATCCCATGCCGCCAGTTCGCAGGCACAATTGCTTCTAGAAATTGCTTCAAAACTAGCCCATTTACAAGCGCCTCCAATGGCGAACGGCGTTGATTATCTTCTGGGCAATGTATCGTGGAGGTATTCCATAGTGTTCCAAAGGAGCTTTGTACTCGTAGTCCGTATCTGCTACAGTGCGAACCGCTTTTCTGATGAGGGCGCAGGTGTTGGGGAGATTTGTAGCCTTGTTTGCTGCTGCTTTATACCTGGAGATTTTATAATAATAATTAATAATAATGATGATGATAATAATTACTACATGCGGCTTCGTCTGTGTGGTTTGTCAATTAAAATATAACGTTCCTTCCACGCGGTCGGGTAAAAAGTAGGCAGTGTCTCAATCTTGTTCATAATCTATCTATATTTTTTATACATTATAGGCTTGCGTTTGACCACGATCTCGCCAGATGGTAAGCGATGATGCATTCTACGATGGTACACGCTTGCCTAGAAGAAACCTATTCACTCGCGACTTAAACATACCCAGGTTGTAGCTATCAGGAAACACACTCTGGCAAGGCGTTCCACTCTTTGGCGGTGCGCATAATAAAGGTCGAAGAGAACCGCTTTGTGCGAATGGGAGGTATTTCTAACATATAGCAGTGGCACACCGCAGAGCGTCTGGTTGTCCGTTGATAGAATGGAGATGGTGGGATTAGGTTGAAAAGTTCCGCCGCGCACTCCCTTTCGTCGTTGCTCCAGGCTGAGGAGCCTTGCATCAACTAGATCATCGTTGCCTATGAGCTTCTTGGCTCTTCTCTCAATTAATTCCAGAGCTTATATACCAAAATTCATCTAAATCGTATATCGTATCGCTGGAACGATAGGATGGAGGCTGACCTCCGCGACCTTGAAGCCGACGACTGGCAAGAGATGGCAGAGGAAAGTAGAGAGTTCTAATATCGGAGGGCAAGACTCACTTAGGGTCCCTGCGCCAATGGAGTAAGTAAGTAAGTATAGCCGTTTAGTCCTGAAAACGTAACAAACAGACAGACAAACAGACCTATGGAGGCCACACACCTAACGATTTAGTCACAAAGTTAGTTGAACGAATGAAGAAAGACGAAACTAAACTGATGCAAGCCTCGCACAAGCCTAGTCTAGAACCCAGAGCTTGCAGTATCGGCCTATGTTTGCGAACTTAAACAGCTGATAAATAAAATTTTAACCGATATCAGCGGATTTTTACCAAGTGATTCTTCAACAAAAATCACAAAAGCCGTAGACCAATTGTTGTTCTCGTAAGTGTCGAGAATCAACCACCTCATCACCTCCTCCGGATAACATCCTTGTTCTGGGACACCCAGTATAATCTTCGCGGATGTATAACAGGGGAATACCATCAATAAAAAATATATTTTTGAGTCACGCCATATCAATTTTGCACTCATTATGATTACATTATTTTAAAACCGGTAATACCAACATTTACCCCCTTAGGCACTTGTCTCACCGTCGGCGATGAGCGAGAAGCGAGTAGAGCTAGAAAATAGAACCGAGTTGGCGAGCAGCGAGAAGCGTTGTTGTTCCTATAGTTGTCTCGCTGGGCTATAAAGCGAATGAAAAAACGTGATGGACGTTGAAAAAAAACATCTAGTTTTTTCGATGTAATGCACCGCATTGTTGCACGATGTTATATCTAATATTCTTTTCTAAAATACCTAATTAACATTTTGCATCCAAATACTTTGTTTTTTCCCTTTTTTTCCATCAGTTTTTTCAGAATTGCCGCTGCCACTGCACAAATGCTATCATAAAATACATCATCGTCGTCGTTTGAACTAGACAACAATGATAGTTCTAATGATTGCTTTAAATTCATAACAATGCGTGCACTCAGATCCACATTAATAGAGAAATGACCGCTGGTTCATCACCGGCGTGTGTTCTGACCGCCAAGCGATACTCGCTCAGCGAGTGTTGTAGTCGCTGCGACAAAATAGTGGAGAGCGAGTTCTCGACAGCAGTGTGAACGGCCATAGATCAACTGATATTATAAGTGTCTCTATTACTGACACGGAATCTATATCTTTTGTTCGTTACTTAAGCGATAAATTAGTTAATAGCTAATCGCTTACTCGCCGGCGGTGAGACAAGTGCTTTAACCTTCAGAATTTTTTAATCTATAAACAAGTTGAGCAAGTTCCGTCGCAAATACTATTTGACTTTCCCAAAGGTCAATTACACCCCACTATATCAGCATTTACTAAAACTTTAGAAATGACTAATAGCAAGATAGAAAGATGGAAAAATATTTATTGCGCTAGTAAAATAATACATGTACTTAACGCTAATTAGCATTTTCTTCCAGCTAACCTTTGTGTAGATTGAGTGGTATATAGTGCTTTCTTGAAAATAATCTAGGGGACAAATTGAATATTAACAATAAATTATCGCTTCAATCATCATTACTAAACAAATCTTATATACCTAACTCTTGAGCCTTTTAAATATTGTCAGAACATTACCGTTGAACACAACAAGGTATCTCCCCCAAGACACGTCACTCGACTTTTTGGCTTTTATGTGGTTTGTTCAAAAAGGGGTTCTTCCTCCAGCGTATACAGTGTATTCAGAATGCGTTAACTTACAACTGTGCCTTAGTACAGTAGTATGTTTTCATTCATTCATTCATTGATCGAGCAAAGCGAGATCTCCAAATCAACTTGGGCAAATCGGCGTTGCCGGCAAATGTATGTTTATCCGAGGATAACTTTCGAAGCGTTGATCCGATTATCGTGAAATTTTATATATAGTGTTGGCACAATCCTGATGTGACTAAATGAGCAAAAATGTTAAGGGGTTGTTGAGATATTGGGGTTAAAAAAAATCAAAATGAGACTATTAGGTCAAATGGGACGTCTAATGAAAGGTCTTCATTAGTGCATTTCCACCCCTTATTTTTTTTTTTTAATTTTTGTAGTTTTTGAGTTATTGGCCATAATAAAAACTTTGATGAAATTCTCAGGGTACACCAGTGACCGCACAATGCTGAAATTTGGTATTCGTGTAGCTTTAGTGACACAAATACAGCGAAAACTAAGACTAGAACTAGAATAACTACCTTTTCTACCCCTAAAAATAGTAAAGTACCGAATTAACACGAACTCACGTTACTTGTAATTTGAATGAAACTGTAGCCAAGTTAGTTGGTTATGAATTTCGTGGCACTATTTTATTAGTCAAAGATTAAGAATAATATTTTTTGTTTTGTGCGAGACTTGCGATTTCTCAGTTCGGGGCGAACCACTAGTTTATTAAGTATAGAAGACCTCCCGATTATAGATATACCTACTTACATTGGGCAACGGTACAAGTGCTGCAGCATTTCCTTCTTCTTCAGCAGCAGGATAGCATTCCTGACTGCTGCAGCCGCAATGACCGATGGATACTCCTCGCAGAGTTCCCTTAATACCATCAGACCTGACATGCACAGGAAAGTAGCCGCTCCTTCTATCTCCCCAGTGCTGGAACTACCACACCACCATGCTAGGTAAGTAATGTATTCGTGGGGTGTCACTGGCTGACGGGGAAAACCCTGAAATTGCATAAACGTTCTACTAAGAAAGTTATCTCAAACGCCGGATGCTGTGTCGGGAAACCCGTAACCTTCTGGATTATCAAAGTGTGGCGAGTATTGGTATATCTACTTAGTAGCAGATAGTTATTTTAGTACACACGGCTACACATCAAGCTATATTTTCCAGTATAAGCTGACCTCGCATTGTGTAGGCTTTTCGTAGAATGAGAGGTCAGCTTATACTGGAAATGTATAGCTTGATGTGTAGCCGTGTGTACCATTCTAGGATTTGAACGTTTTTTAGAAGCTTTATTTAATTAACTTTCAATGTTTGTTAGTTTATTTAGATCTAATCTTGCAAGTGAATTTTAAACCAGTTCCCCCCCGCCGATCGAGTTGAAATTTTAAATAAGTAACTTCAGTGACAATGCAATAAAATGGTACCATCGAGGTGGTTTCACCATGGAAACAGATGTTAGACAACGGAACTTTGAACTTTTTGAAGTAAAACTTCTGGACGCTTGACTTGGGGAGTAAGCTGGTGAATGCGTTACGAAAAGTGCGAACAGAAGTTAAGAGGGAGCGATAAGTTAGTGAAGATAGAAAGAGAGAGAGTTACGTTTCGTATATTACTGCAGGGGCAAGAGAGAGAGGTGCGAGCACACATTTTCTTTCTCTCTTTCTCTTATAGCCAGTTGATTTGTCGCATATCTCCTATCCTAAATTAGCCTAAATTGCACAAACTGCAAATATATATACATATATATGTACATTATATAGATGGCGCTAAAGAAGTTTTACTTCAGTCGTGTGGTAGACCACACGCTTACAAGCACGCTTGTTTTTTTCTATTGAAAAGTAAGTTTTCAACAAAAAAAAACTTATTTTTAAAATTTAACTTTTAAGAGACAAGCGTATACTGTCAAACGTTACACTGACAGGCATACAAAATGAAACAAAACATAAATTTGCTAGATTCTTCCCCTTTAATTGAGAATTTGCATACATATGAGGTATTAACTGAATGGTTAGTTCGCCTACTCGCTAATAGCTGAAGATGGCCTAATTCGAACACAAAGTAACGGTAAACACATGCCTTATAAACAGGTGCATCACTCACCAACGTTATTAAAATTTGCTTCTCAGCAGCAAACAATCTCTCTTGCGAAAATGTATTGTTTGCTAACTTCATTAGGTTTGTTGCTGGCATCACTGAGCCATGGATTTTCTGAGCGATCCAGTAGCATCCAGTAGCTATTATCTGGAGGTTTTCCAGCTTGATGCGTTTGGTGCTGAGGATTGAGTCGAGATACCAGCACGCTGATTGTATAACTGCTGGGTTGCCGAACCGTCCCTAAATATTTATGAATTTGTAGAGATAGTATTTGCTTGTTAAATTATTTGTAATGCAGCATTAATTAAATGCTGATGAAATCAGTAACATTGTTTTTCAAATGGCGTCATAGAAAGACTAAAAACTCATATGCCTTAAAATTCTAAGTATTAGAAGGAAGGAAAATTCAATAAAAAACCCCGACTAATAATAATTTTCTGCCCTAATGTTGATTATACATTGTATTTTTAGGGTTCCGTGATCGAGCTTGGAGTCTTTATAGTTTCGCCATGTCCATCTGTTTTTTTATGTTATTTGTAACAGGCTTACGGCCCACCTGATGGTAAGCGGTCACCGTCGCCTATTGACACCGGCAACACCCGGGGTATTGTCGATGCGTTCCCTACACTGTAGAAACCTCTTTACATTTTCTTAAAGCGTGCCATGTCGTAGCCTAATGGGAAAACCTCAGATGGTAGCTCATTTCACATCTTGCAAGTGGGGTAGAAAAGATCGCGTCCGTCTGTCTGTCCGTCCGACAAGTTACAGCCGTTTTATTCGTAGACTATAAGTTAAAGCTGAAACATAACGACGATACGTTTTAGTGACGCCAAGAAGTTATGAAATAAAAATTAAAAAACTTGACTTTTTGGGGTATCTAACCTATATGGGAATTAGTAAGTATGTAGTATAGGTAGTTTGGAGTTTATTAGTTGTATCTTACCTAAAACGTTTACCCCAAAACGGGTAAATAATGACAAGCTACATTACGCTGGTGGGGGTGAGATGGGTGCGGTACGCGGGTTTTGTTTTATGGGCACAGCGCACGGCTTGCAATCACAGCTGAAGGTGGTTTCTGGTTTTTCTCTATTCTGAGACTGATAATGATAACATTACATACATGATAATAACAGATTTGATCATCAAAGGGAAGTACTTACATTAATTTTTATCAGCCAGTTTATAACACAGGCCCTTGTTATCCTGGGAATATTTGGAACGCCTAATGGTTTCCGTTCCACCACCAGCAAATATTTGAAGATCTCGTCCATGTAGTCCTCATCCATGCAAGTCATGTATGACCTCACTAAAACAGGAATTTAAAATCATGAATAACTTAGTCATGTTATTTGGTAATTCCATTGTTTGCAACGCAATGCTATCACACTAATATGATAAATGCGAAAGATTGAACGTTTATTTATTTATTTGTTTGTTTGTTTGTCAATCACGTCGTAACGGCTGAAACGATTTCGATGAAATTATTATATTATATTTACGTAGACTATAACCTGTATCAGCACATAGGCTACTTTTTATTCCATAAATCAGGTTCTATGGGATACAAATAGGGTGTAAGGTCAAGTTGCAACAGTGAGATTAGCTTTATTCTAGTTTACCTACACATTTAGTAAGTAAGGCCGTTCGTCCACCACCACCGTCACCGGGACGTCACCCGAGTGTCGGCGACGGAGGCGGTGGACAAACGGCCTATAGTAAATGTAGTATCGCTGAATCAGCGCCGTCATCTCGTTTTCGATGACGTCCCGGTGACGGCGGAGGTGGACAAACGGCCTATAGTAAATGTAGTATCGCTAAATCAGCGCCGTCATCTCGTTCTCGGTGACGTCCCGGTGACGGCGGCGGTGGACAAACGGTCTATAGTAAATGTAGTATCGCTAAATCAGCGCCGTCATCTCGTTCTCGGTGACGTCCCGGTGACGGCGGCGGTGGACAAACGGCCTATAGTAAATGTAGTATCGCTAAATCAGCGCCGTCATCTCGTTCTCGGTGACGTCCCGGTGACGGTGGCGGTGGACAAACGGCCTATAGTAAATGTAGTATCGCTAAATCAGCGCCGCAATCTCGTTCTCGGTGACGTCCCGGTGACGGCGGCGGTGGACAAACGGCCTATAGTAAATGTAGTATCGCTAAATCAGCGCCGTCATCTCGTTCTCGATGACGTCCCGGTGTCGGCGGCGGTGGACAAACGGCCTATAGTAAATGTAGTATCGCTAAATCAGCGCCGTCATCTCGTTCTCGGTGACGTCCCGGTGACGGCGGCAGTGGACAAACGGCCTATAGTAAATGTAGTATCGCTAAATCAGCGCCGTCATCTCGTTCTCGGTGACGTCCCGGTGACGGCGGCGGTGGACAAACGGCCTATAGTAAATGTAGTATCGCTAAATCAGCGCCGTCATCTCGTTCTCGGTGACGTCCCGGTGACGGTGGCGGTGGACAAACGACCTATAGTAAATGTAGTATCGCTAAATCAGCGCCGTCATCTCGTTCTCGGTGACGTCCCGGTGACGGCGGCGGTGGACAAACGGCCTATAGTAAATGTAGTATCGCTAAATCAGCGCCGTCATCTCGTTCTCGGTGACGTTCCGGTGACGGCGGCGGTGGACAAACGGCCTAACGCGTACGAAGTCGAGGCAACACCTAGTTGTTTAATATCTTACTATAGGATTTAATTTATAAATAGTAACTTGTGGATCCTATTATAAGAAATAACTCGGGGAATTTTAGTATCATCTTTTGATGAGTGAATCGTGAAACTAAGTGACTCATAAATAATACTAACGCTCGATTTTTATTGGTCATCTTTTTGTACTTTTGTATTATATTCAGTATAATCGAATTGAATTTATAATTGGTGGCCAATTGTAAGGATACATTCGTATGTACACACGGCTACACATCAAGCTATACATTTCGAGTATAAGCTGACCTCTCATTCTACGAAAAGCCTACACAATGCGAGGTCAGCTTATACTGGAAAAGTATAGCTTGATGTGTAGCCGTGTGTACGTAAACCAATTATAAATTCAATTCGATTATACTGAATAGGACACAAAAGTACAAAAGGATGACCAATAAAAAAATGGATTCCATATTTTTATAATATCTACCTACGAAATATTTTACGTCAGTCTATCTGTAACGAAACTTGATAGATAGATTATATTTGCACAGCTTTTTTTCGTAATGATACAATTGATAATATCTTCTCGTTAAAAGCAGCTTCTTTCAGGCAACCTTTGTGTTTTTTTTTTGTTTGAAGTATTTCTTATGTCAAAACCATGATAAGCACTAAACGTAGGTACTTCGCCACAGTAAAACAGGGTGAGATAAGTATAAGTACAAACTTACAAAAATCTGGGGTCTGTATCCTCTCCTCCTGTATACCCTGGCTGAACTCCAAGCGACGTTTTACTTTTCCCTCTTCCCCCTTCTCCACCTGACAAGCTGGTGATAAGCCCTGGAGTTCTCGGCTGTGAGGCCTCTTTAGACTCCGTTTGATATTCCTTAAACACTTGTGCTGAGCTGGTGGTTCTGACGGTGTGATAGCGAGACTCGCACCCAAGCAATTTATCCTCTTATTCCCATCGAACAAAGTCTCATTTTTGGAATTATTATCTTCATCTTCATCATCTGTTACGCATGTTATATTTTCATCGTGATCTCTGAACACTTTAAAATTCCAATCTAAATCCTCGTATGTTGTGCGCATAGTGACATGTTTTGTATCTAATTTTATTTTCCGGGTCGGCTTGGTTACTGGTTTATCTTGGTTACAATTACTGGAACTGGGTAAGACATTTGTTTGCGCAAGGGTTCTTAGAGGGTGTCTTTTTTCATTGATACAGTCTTCCAGATTGTCGATAAATAAATGTTTCGGCAAGGCCGGTAATGGCTTCAGGGGCAGTGGTATTCTCGTTTTTATTTTCCTCCCGATGTTTTCTTTGTTCGCTTCCATGTTTTGCTCAAAAATATCACTTGGAACTTCAATTGTTAAGGCTGACTAAATATAACTCAAAAAGTATCTACAAATTTTTGCAACAGAACGACCACGACCAGCATGACCGTTATAACTGCACTATCTAAATTTATTGAAGTCTCATTCGATTCGGTTCCAATAAAATTTTTAACTACCCACAATTTCTAAAAAAAATCATTACGTTTCATTTTACGCTGACGGCTTTCTATCTAACAATAACTCAGGTAAGTTTATTTAAATAAAAATAAAATTCAAATAAATAACTTATAATTAACTTTTAATTGAAATAAATAAAACTTAAATCTAACTTAAACCTAGGCTGTGTACTTTTTTATTATCAAATGCGTCTGGTTTTTGTCAAGAAGTAAATATTTCACAGCAAGAAAGCAAACTTAAATGAAATAAATAAATAGCTACTTAAGTACAGTTCTTGTGAAATTTCAAGGAGTTCAAAAATTCACAAAAAATCACAACTTTGGAAGAGTTTTCAACTCTTGTAAATTTAAATTTGAAGAAGATCGTCAAAGTCGACTTTCTTTATGGAGTTCTTAGAAGAATTCTCTGGTCTTCATCTCAAAAGGCGTGGGTTGCTTAGGATCAGTGATCTTGCCGGCTGCGACCACCAAGTTGTCCAGTTGGTCGATGACAAAGAAGATGAAGGGTTGTTCTACGCTGAAACGCCTGCCAATCTTCTCCTGCGATATTGGCAGAGTCTTGGTGGCTTCGGCGACGGTGTTAGAAGCTGTAAAAAATAGATGGTTAATGGTTTTTATTTCATTTACATCTCCAGACTGATTTTTCCGTTGCTGGGTATGTATTGGCCTCCCTTATTATATACACATAACAACAAACTTTAACTGTGTCGACTACTTATCTCTCTGGCGGTTTTCATGCCAAAGTTTTTAACATGGTTCGATTCCTACACAAATTTTCAGTGGCAATTCACTAGATAACTGAACAACAGAAAGGTCTAAACATATGCTCAGCGAACTAGTAACGCCTTGTTATTGTCGCAAAATCCATAATATTGCACACTTTCAATCTCAAAAGACATAATAAAAAAGAAAACCTTTTTTTAATGAGATTTAAAATTAGTGTCAATTATGAATACTTATCGATTTATGAATAGAAATGAGCATTTTTTTTGACAATAAAAACACAACTAATTCGATACCCATATATTTAGACATTTCTGATGTTCAGTTATCTAGTGAATTGCCACTGAAAGTTTGTATAGGAATTCGAATCACCATCTTATCTTCTTATAACTTCGTACATAGTATAAAATGAAGTCGCTTCCGCAGTCTGTTCCCTTAGATCTTTTAAACTACTCAACGGATTTTTATACAGTTTTCAGCAATAGATAGAGTGATTCAAGAGAAAGATTTATATGTATAATACATAAATAACTCTGTTTGTTTGTTAGTTTGTTACCTTTACACGACTAAACGGCTGAACGGATCGTAATGAAATTTTGCAAGGAGATAGATTATATCGTGGGAACGGATATAGGCTACTTTTTAGCCAACTGCGCAAAATGAAGGTAATGTTTTAATGAAAAACCATCCGTGCGAAGCCGCGGGCGGGTCAGCTAGTAATACTTATATAAAATTTTGAAATTATATGATGTTACTTAGGACGTATGAAAATAGCGAAATGTTCTAGCTTTTGAAGCTATCATTGTTCTGAGCACTATTTTCAAATCTAATCATAGTAAATACCCCGTTTTAGTAAAAATTGCGTTACATTCTGATTATTAACATCATAATTACCGTTTTGCTGAAGTATCTAAGGCTATACAAATTACATTCTATATGAAAACAAATGTATTCTGTTTTATGAGATGAACAATCTGTCCGTCTGACTGATAGCTTTTTAAATTAACTTACAAGTAAGCTGAGTTGCTGA
Organism: Philereme vetulata; assembly: GCA_918857605.2. Lineage (NCBI taxonomy): Eukaryota > Metazoa > Arthropoda > Insecta > Lepidoptera > Geometridae > Philereme > Philereme vetulata. The sequence goes on from OU975423.1 coordinate 7,943,244, forward strand.
AGCATCAGTGTTGTCGACCCTGACTGCGACGTGCTGCACCATCTCTTGCACGAACAGACCCTCGTCGGAAGATACGCCGGAGAGGTCAGCATCGCGGCTAAATATCTTGGTCACGCCAAACTGTAAGTAATATTTTATTTTCGATAAAGACCTACTCAGTTAAATACATGCATGTATAAACAAATAAAATTACAACCTTTAAAAATTCCTTTTAAAGGTTTTTTGATCCCGTATGTCATCACATCATTGACGTCTTCTAGCCTCCCCTATAACAATAGACTTGGAAACATCGAACAGCGTTGTTCGTTGATGTTTTTTTACAAACCTTAGCCAACGCAGCGATGGGCTTAGTAGTAGTCTCCACGTAGAAAGTCGGCATGCAGAGCTGAATATCTTCCTCCTTCAGCATTTCCTGGATATCAGATAGAGGGGCGGCTGGCAGGTCAGCAATGAGGCGAGTGAGGCCGTCGCGGGAGCGTGGTACCACCACTAGAAGGGCAAAGCGGCCAGACTAAAAGAAAAAAATCTTCGTACAATTATTTTATGTTTACCGCGGTAACCGTTTCAGAATATGTTTTAGAAGAGCAAAGAGGTATTTAGATTTGCCAGACAAAATACGTAGGCACTTGGTATTCATAATAATGCTGAACTGAATCATGTCTTGCAAATGCTATTTGTGATAATCCATCAATTGGAAAAGGCAATCACTTTGGAAAACTCGGTTTATTGTTTTTACCAAATAGTCATAACTTATTTTTGTTACTCACATCGTAAGGTAGCAGGAGAGCTTCGCTGTCTAAGGCAGCCACATACGCGGTTTTAAAGCTTCCATTAGCCTTCATCATTGGCACCTGTCTCTTCTCAGAGCTGGACTTATAGAATACGCCAGGCTCCACGGTGCTGAAAGGATGCTTCCAAGATCCACGGAAGTACATACCATTGAAGATTATCATCAGAGAGTCGGAGACTGACTCTGAAACAAGATGTCGGTAGGTGAGTGATTAAACTCGTATGATCCCTGCGGTCAAACGATGGCTGCGTGGTACGTCGTTGGTTAATATTTTAAGAACAGCCAGGCAAGTTACGCCAAGAACTCTTAAATGTTCTGATAAGTTATTATAAAATATTTTTAAATGTAATCTGTGAGGATCTATATCTAATTAGTTTATCAATTATGCTGCTTGTAAAAGTTCCAAAGAGTATGTGACATCATAACCTGCTTAGTAGGTCAGATTCCGACGTATTTTATAATCTAAGCACGAACACACAAGTCGTAAGCCCAGTACCTGCAATTGTGTTAAGATAACATCAAGGTTCACATCAACTTATGATTTACTAAGACTTTACGAAACCTTGATAGGCAAGGTTGGTAAAAAATATACATAAATTGAACTTACTGGTTCCAGTCTTCTTTCCAAAACTATTTACAGATAAAGATGACGAGATATCCTTCTTATCTTGCAAAATCTTAAGACTCCTGGCATGGTTCCTCGCTTCCACAGCCACCATAGTCTCCTCTTCATCGGCAGATGATTCTTTCTTAGGATAAGTCTTTACAAGCTTGATCTTCTCCTTGATGTTCTTTGCCGGTTTGTATTCGATCTCAGTAATGTCTACTTTCTCAGGGATATCTTCAACAGCGAATGAGATCAACTTCTCATCTGATTCTTTAGGAGGCATGAGTTCAGGGATATCATCAACTTTGTCTTCAGGTTTCTTTTCAGGTATTTCTACAGTAAATTCACTCTTTGGTGGTTCATCATCATCGTCGTCATTATCATTGATGTTGCTTTGAACTCTTTCTACCGATCTTACATCAGTCAAGTAGTAATCTTCCAAGACCTTTTTGTAATCGTCGTGTATTGTGTAGTTTTTGTACACGTAGAAGAAATTCTTCAAAGGAACCATTCCTAAGATAGATTTGTAGGTCTTTCTTGTAAGACTGTGGTCTGTAGGCAGGTGGAGAGCTGATACCAGCTGCTCTCTGGTTTCTCCCTTAGCACCCTCGGCCAGCATCGCGAGAATCGCTGAGTAGCCGAGAGGAGAAAAAGCAATGTTATTGTCATCGTCAATGTACCCCTGAAATTAAAAACGAAAGCTTGTGTTAAAGAAAGTTGTATCGATTTAGAAACCTGTGTAAAATATGATAATTAATAACCACACTAGCCTGTAGGTTTACTTTCAAACCGGCTAAAGAGAAAACTGGACGAGTAGAGGTGTTATTATCATTGACATCAACATTTAGGTTTGTTAACAACCATTAGTTACTGTGCTAACATTATACAGCACTTGGTTTGACCACGACGTCTTTTGAAAAATACCTAGTGCTTTTCCAGCTATATCAATTTCAAACTTTATCCAAATGGTTTAGTCATTTTGGAGTTATAGACAACATAAACCATTAGTTTAGGTTTTTTTTTAAATTATGATGTGTTTGCTTTTATGAATTTTGTATGGATTTAAAGTGTAAAAAAAATATTAAGTTACCTGGAAGATAGCCGTGGAGAGTTCCGATGTTGCTTGACCGACGATAGTGAATCCATCAGACCGAATTCTTCCTTGTCGCACCCATCTTGCACTGCTTAATCCCACAGCCAGGAGTAAAACTGTAATAATAATAAACAATTACTTGCTGGTCTTTATTGGTCTAAGGGTTAATTCCGTACACCAAATAATAGGTACTTTATATTCTTTAACGTAAGTCTTAAGCAGGGTCTGATTATCCATAAGGCGGATTAGGCAACTGCTTAGAGGCAACGCACCGACTAGGGGCCCACGAGGGACTAGTCGATGTGGGCCACGCACCAAGAAAAAAAACGTTTCATTCGTGACATTCCCCATTGTTTACATTCGGTAATGTTGGCATAGAATAAAATATTTTACTTAAAGGTCAACTTCCAAGATTATTTAAACGATTTTGTATCTTAAAAGTTGAAGAGTTGCTATTTACATTCATTGTACCTACTTCAAAAAATATTTTCTTTCGGTATACAATATATTTTATTGCATTTAACAAGATTAGATTTAAAATAACCACGTCACGTCTCATTTATCTTTCTTACTCCATCATGTGACCTGGATAATAACACTTAACTATAATCTATTCATTAAGATCACTTCAATGAAAGCAAAAAGCAGGAGTCCATCTGATCGACTCGACTTTTGTAATAGAAAAAATACTATTTAAAAAGTACGAAAAGGGTAAAGGAAAGGGGCCCCGAGAATTGCATTGCCTAGGGGCCCCGATAGGGTTAATCCGGCCCGGGTCTTAAGCATTCTCATGTACCAATGAGTTAGGAATCTAAAGTAAAACATATTGTGCGTCAATTTTGTTAAACTTAGAGATTTTTAAAACTGTTTGATTCAAATTAGTTTAAGGCAGTGTCTGTCAACATTACATGGGGTCGGAATCGGCACCACATGGATTTCTCTTCCAAATTCCTTTATCTTCTTTCTTACTCATATTGTCATATACAAAATACATCTATTTCTTCTTTGATCTTCCTCTACTTCTACATCCACCCACTTTCATATCCAACTTTTCTAGTCACATGACTAGATATTTTTTGAAATGAAACAGAATATGTTAGCTAATGCTTTTATTTCGAAGTACAGTGTGGTCGGCCCGTATTTTTAGTACTTATACAACTCGTATAAAGTGGTCATTAGTGAGATGGTTATCGGCATTAGGTACCTGAAGTACCTTGTGGTCTGTAATACGCAGTTTCTAGCTTGGCTTATTATGACCACATAACATACGTTTGTACTACCATATCTAATTATAATGTGTATCTTGCTAGCGCTTATTCTGCCTACGTTGTTTCACTTAGATTGGACAAGCTAGATAGGGAACTCCTAAGACTGACAAAAATACCTATATCTTAGTAAATCACACTAATATTATAAATGTTAAAGTTTGGATGTTTGTTTATTTATTTGCTTGTTTGTTACTCAATCACGTCGTAACGGCTGAACCGATTTCGATGAAATTTAGTATTTACGTAGATTATAACCTGGATTAACACAAAGGTTAGGCACACATAGTCCCATAAACAAGGTCCCATGGGATGAAAATCTATTATATTTGACCCAAATTTATGACGACAAAATTTTAATATTTAATATGAATTTGTATTATTTTATAGATTATTATGTTAACCCAAAATGAGTAAACGTACATACTTAAGTACATTTTTTCCAAAATTTCACCAAAATAGATTGGTTTAATGATTAGGCAGGCAAATATGTAATAACAAAACTACCCTTTTAAAACTGGTCATGATTAGGATTCGGTGTAAAAGCAAAATAATAAAATATCGTTTCAAAGCAGAAAACGAGAAAAATAAGATTCCGAAAACCTGTATTGGTCAGTCGATAACAACATGTTTAAAATCACATCCTTTCAAGGGCATCGTATTGAAATTCTACTGGCGCCAATCTTGACGACATTAACCTCATTGTATATTAAAACACTAAGGTGGAGACGCTAAGGGTTCCTTTGTATCATCGAACGTACATTAGTGCCAAATGCTTATCAGACCAAGTGGAAAAATCTAACTAAGCACGATGGGTAGAAGATACAAAACTTTAAATAATAAAGAAACGGTGCGGTGTAAAAACTAAGTTGTTAGTTCTTATGGCATAAGACAAAGAGCCCGTGCTCCCGACTCAATACTCAATACTCTCGATTCTCGATGTTCTAACTAAGATATCGACTGGTTCTGAATGTGGGTCGAGTCCGACTAGCGGGACCCATGCATGTTTACAAGTAACTGTCAGTTGCAGGATATACCCTACATATATAAATAAACTGCAGTGTGTATGGCGACCTTTCGCTTTTCTGAGACTTAAAAAAATAAGTACGCCAACAGGTCGAGTTTTTGCGGTTTTAATGTATCTAAAGCTGGTTCATGACCTTTTGCCTTTATACCGGCGACATGGTGACCCCAACGTTCGATCCTAAAATTTGAATCTGTATCAATTGATTTTTCGCTTAAATAGAATTATATGTGGACTGGGCAGTGAGGAAACCGATGTTTCATACAATTTGAAGATTTGTGACCATGTGCCTGTTTCAGGCCCCGCTTTAAGCTGTAAGATGTTTGACGACGACGAATCAGGGACAAACGAACAAGAAAATACTAGCAATGTCTCCAATGTCTCTAAGACAACTAGAGACACGCTTGAAGCAAATTTAAGGGAACAAACAAGAAATGACGGTCTATAACCTAATAATTAATAAAATCTAGACACAGTTGCAAACTGCATTGACCACAGCATTCTACCGTGAACACAGAAGGCAACGTGTAATCATAATGACTTGCCTGCCGTAATTGGGATAATTGCAGCATGCCACGTTTAGAGATACAACAAAAGGAATTCAAGGGAGGTGCAATTGCTGGGAGTTATTTGCAATAAAAACTACAGCATGCCTAACAAAACGTACAAAACTACAAAAAGAAAAGAAGAAAACGTTTTTCTTACATTTTTGAGGTCATTGTCATCATCATTCTCAGCTTGTATTCACTCACTGTTCGAAATAAGCCTCCTCCATTTTGCCCCACATCCAGGTCATAATCAGCGATCCTCTCGATGTCATCGTTAGCAGATCAGCCGGCACTGTTTCTGCTCTCCCTAGCCAACCATTCTGCCAAGGCCCTTCTCCATCAAGGTACCAGACAAACAATCGTTTGTTTTATATCTCTAAGTTACTCGTTCCCACTTACTATTTTTGGCTGAGAACTAAAGATTTGATGTGATCCTATGACCTTAATTACTCCAAGGTAGTGCATGTTTTTCATGAGTTTTATTATTTTTACTGTGACTTCAGCATTTGTTATATGGACCTTACATGCTCTCATAACATCAACTGTTGTAAGAAAAGTAAAAATACCTCACAGAGATTCCATTGATATGGCATTTCATTTTCCAATAGAGTGATTGTTACACGTAAAGTACAAAACGCGGTGAACGTACTGTAGTAACCTTCCGCTAGTATTGTGCTATGTTGCAGCTGCAGATGTACTGGTAGCAAAGAAAGCAGGCAATTGAGTTTGTAGGTATTTTAGGTAAGTTTTTGCAATCTAAAGTAGGTACCTACCACTGTACCCGTAAGTACTGCCTCAGTTTAGCGCCCTTCTAATCATACCAGCTGAGCTGAGATCAACTGTATTTAGTATTTTGGTTTTTCTTTGTGTGTGTTAATTTTAGATTTTATTATTTTCTTGTAGTAGTTTAGATTCTTGTAATCCGGTTTCCCGCGATACAGGCTAGACCTAGTGCGGGGACCATTAGCAACTTAAGTCTACACTTTTAGTAAATTAAACTAAAGTTTTCGTTTAGTAAATAAATGTATTTGTATTTGTGCAGTACCAGAAGTATAGAATACACGAAAAGGTGGATTTACAGTACGGTCTGTGGATCTAGGCAATCATAATGTTAGCTGTTTTGTCAGCGCGGCAGTCGCGCGCGTCTCGACACAAAACAGCACACCGTTCCTTAGCCAACAATAGCTAAATTCCTCATTGTTCCTCAACGTATCACTCTAAATGTCTAGCAACCTGAGTCTATAATCGTATTTTAAGTCGCATAGTCGCGACACGGCTAATTCTAACTCCAGGGTTGGGGGAATAAGATCGCCATACGCCTTTAGTTGTTTTTGGAAACGGTACTGCACTTAATACAGTTAACTTTACTCGTACCTAAAAGAGTAAGTGCATATCTCCTGAGAATGTTATTTTTACATTATGTACGGCAATTTCTTGCCGTAACACGGAAAATCTATAGGTATATATAAAATTAGCTGACCGCACCGCAGCTTCGCACGCGTAGTTTTTCAATAAAAACATTGCCCTCCTTCTACGCAGTTGGGTAAAAAGTAGCCTATGTCACCCGGGGATAGTGTAGATTCCCAACAGTGAAAGAATGTTTTAAATCGGTCCAGTAGTTTCGGAGCCTATTCAATACAAACAAACAAATCTTTCCTCTTTATAATATTAGTACAGACAAAGTCGGGTTACTTACACCATTTATAACTCAAGAACTTTTATATTTGTTGGATTTGTCTCCGCCCCGAATAGCAGAATAACTATAAAAATATCGGAAAATTCACGCAAAAAGAAATTATGAAGAAAATTCATTTTCTCATACATAGATGGAGTTAATGATAGCCAAATGACAATTCTACCGGAGCCACTAACATTGGCAGCCCGCGTTATGCATGTCAAGGCGGTACGCAGTTCTGTGGGTCAGCTAGTATAAAATATTTTGTTGTGTGACTAAAATCCTACTTATCAATTTTGATCCAGTTCCCATTAACTGATTGACTTGTTAATCACTCTGCTTGTCGAAATGAATTAATAATAATAGCAAGCTGAACTTTCGCATATCAGATCTTAGACATCACCTGGTGACTAAAATTTACTCGACTGCCCTAAGATACTATTAAGAACTGTCAAATGATATCAATAACTGTCAAATCTAATCATGAATTATTGTCAAATGCTGTTCGTCATCATGATTATTAATATTCAAATAAGTTTATATTGTTATAAGTTAGCAAGCCAACCTTATTTGTTACCTCTGAGGTTGGCAGGTAGAAAATGCTATTACCATTAAGCCCACCTTTTGTACTTGTAATTTGTATTTTTAAGATAAGATAAGATAACTCTTTATTGTACGCCAAAGTAAAATACAGAACATAATTCTTACAAATAGATTTAGTTCAATGGGCGGTCTTATCGCTAAAAGCGATCTCTTCCAGACAACCTTTGTATGAACAGGATCAAAATGTAACACATGACGGCGGTGCATCTATATAAATTTAAAAACATATCTACATACTATAAACCTAAATTGCCAGTAATAACACAAATTTAATTTAAATAAGCAACTCTAAAAGTGGTTATGATGAATTAACAAGCAGCTACAACTTCAACACAAGGACAGATAATGGGTGTGCACTTTTGTTTTAAAATTACTAATAGACTTGGATGTTCTTATAGAGAAGGGCAAAGCGTTCCACAATCGTACGGCTGTTACAGTGAAGGATCGACTATAAAACTCTGTCGTATGGACTTTGTGCAATAAAGTATTAAAATAAATAAATAAATTATTAATATCAAATGCTATTTTATTGAATTAATTGTCAAATGAGACGGTCATCTCAAAGCGCCATCTCAAAAGTGAGTGATGGGGAATAGTGGGAAAAGATAGATGGGGAAGAGATAGACAAAGTTACTTTGGTTACCATGTAAAACTAGACCGTTTAGATCCGTTTAGATTTATCAGCTTTAAGTTATATTCTATCATCTTAGACGGCTACAAAAATTATTTCTTAAAATGTGTTTTTTTTAATATTGCTGGACATTTCACACAGCGCTATCTAGCCCCAAACTAAGCAAAGCTTGTACTATGGGAACCAGATAACTAACATAATACTTATAAATTTTTTTTTTTGTAAATACATATTTATAATAGAATAGAATACTCTTTATTGTTCACCAACCAAATTAAAAATACAAAGACATAACATACACAAAAATAAAGCTATGTACAATGGGCGGTCTTATCGCTAAAAGCGATCTCTTTCAGACAACCTTTAGATGGACAGGACAAAACAAAATCAAAAAGACGGCGGTGTATCTATATTCATAAACCTATATAATCTACCTATACTTACTAATAAACTAAAAATATATACAAATATAATTATCTGTAGATCATGCAAACATTTGTTCCGCGGCGGGAATCGAACCCGCTACCTCCTGCGTCTCAGCCAGCTATTCGCCCACTGCACCACTGAGGTCGTCAAATACTAGGTCGTCGAAGGACGGTCGAAGGGTCGTTCAGAATAAACAGAGAACTTAGATAGGTATTTAAAATATCCTTCTACTAATTGGATAACAGAAAATGTATCTTTTTGTAGCTACTTATTATAATAAAATCGTAAGCTGGTATTAAGATCCTATGCAGCTAGGTATCAGATACACACATATATTTATACAGAGATTTCTTGTTGATATGCCAATCTTTGTGTTGTGATGAGATCAAATATAACTATTAGGTAATGCACGTAAATAGACATCTGATTGAAGAACCTACTCGATTCAACATAATATGATTTTTCTGTCCTAAGAACCGCTTTTATAGAAACAAGTTACTTACCTTTTTGTTTTAATCAGAAGTCTGTAGAGAAACAAGAAATTTTTTTAACAAAAAATATAACCAATTCGAGATAATCATCTATATAAAGAATTAATTGCCCATTAAGTAGTGCCTTTGTAAATTAAAGAGTTTAATGATTTTTTAATGAATCTTGACCACATTGATTACAGACGGTACTACCCCTGAGGTATCCCCGTTTCTAATATAAATAAATAAATATATTGCTGGACATCTCACACAGCGCTCTCTAGCCCCAAACTAAGCAGAGCTTGTACTATGGGAACCAGATAACTGATAGAATACTTATATACTTTTTTTTTGTAAATACATACTTATAATAGATAGAAAAACAACCAGACCCGGAACAAATACCTGTAGATCATGCAAACATTAGTTCCGCTACGGGAATCGAACCCACTACCTCCTGCGTGTCAGCCGGCTGTTCGCCCACTGCGCCACGGAGGTCGTTAATAAAAAATATTAAATAATAATAATAATATTAAATAAAGTGGATAGTCAATACATACGAATAAATATAAGATGAAAATATTCCGACGAATTAACAACTACCTCCTTTTGTTTTAAATCGGTTAAAATATAAATGGCTAGAAATAAATATTATTGATAAATAAATATATTGAGATCTCGAAATCAATTTACACATATCGGCGTTGTATGTATGTATGTTTGTTTGTACGAGGATAACCTGTGTGTACCTCTGAAATTGCCCGATTTCGTAGGTGTACCTTGAACACATAAAGTTTGCGGAACACTGCACTATTCAATCGCGTTTGGTATACCATCGGCTTAAACTTGTGTCTATTTTGGTACTCATTACTCACCTAATAAATAAGGACGCATCTCGAATCACTAACTCCTTGGATTCTGTAACAAGATAATTGTTCTTAGAAATCACAAACGTTTTTATGTTTTAACTGTTGTACACACGGCTACTCATCAAGCGATACACTTCCAGTATAAGCTGACCTCGCATTGTGTAGGCTTTTCGTAGAATGAGAGGTCAGCTTATACTGGTAATGTATAGCTTGATGTGTAGCCGTGTGTACAATGGGATCCTAATAAAATTAGTAGGTACAAGTTTCACAATTTGCCTATCGCGGTACATTAATCTTACCTAGGATTAAGGAGGCTAAATATACGAAGGAGACTTTACCAAAATTCAATCCTCATTAAGCTTTAGGTAATACAGAGGGTTCGGATTAAATATCTTACCCCCAAAAAGGTTCTTACGAATCACAAAACTAAACGAAATAATCTAATAAAAACATATTTTTCTTGGTAAAAGATCTAGAGGGAGGCCCTAGACCACGTGGGCCGAGGTGCTGCGCAGTGGCATGATGGCATGCAATGTTTACGAGGAAGATCTCAAGGATACAGTGAATTAATCTATGTAAATAAATTTACCTATTACATTTTATAGCTAAGTATTTTTATAACTCTATTACAGACAAAACTCTAGTTGTTTTTCTGTATTGGATTCTTTTTTCGTCCTCTGGGTAACACTTGTGTCAATCTCTAAAACATTGTGGTAAAATCTACACTAATATTATAAAGAGGAAAGATTTGTTTGTTTGTTTGTATTGAATAGGCTCCGAAACTACTGGACCGATTTAAACATTCTTTCACTGTTGAGAAGCTACACTATCCCCGGGTGACATAGGCTACTTTTTACCCAACTGCGTAGAAGGAGAGTAATGTTTTTATTGAAAAACTACGCGTGCGAAGCTGCGGATTGGTCAGCTAGTGTTATATAAAATTATATCTTTATCATCCTTATTTGTTCAAATAGATCATGTCCATTCAAAGGTTGCCTGGAAGAGATAGCTTTAAGGCCGCCCATTGTACCAATGATTTAAATGTGTATATTCTTCCATTTGTTTATTTTTAATGGTGTGCAATAAAGACACTGGTGGCACTCTGTTTTTTACACTAAGTAAAATTGTGTAAAATACGAACGGTCTTATTTTTTTTATTCTAAAGATCAATATTAGAATAACATTTAAAGTGACATTTCTAAAATTAAGTATTTTTTACCAAGTGTTGATTAAAACTAGCCCGTAAACAAGCCATATTAGTAAAAATTACTTAATTTTAGAAATTACACTTTAAATGTCATTCTAATTTGATCTTTAGCGTAAACAAAATAAGACCTTTCGTATTTTACACAGTTTTAGTTAGTAAGCGTAAACAACAGAATCGCCTCCATTATCTATTTTTCTACATGTTTATGTAAAAATAAAATTAAATAACTGCATAGACCCAAATAACAATGAACGTCCTAATCCTTAACCAAAATCACGTGAACATTATGTATAATTTGTATTGACAAAGCCACCGGTCCCGTTTAGTCAACAACAAAACGCGACCTACATTCCAACGTCAATGACCACCGATACTTACAATCTTCTAACTGGCCGACAACAGCAACACTGGACCACTAATTAAAAAGAAAACACTTGTTTTTTTAAAAGATATAAGTCAAAAAAGCGCGGTAAGCGCACGGCTGCGCATGAACAGTACTGGGTATAGAGTGACGTGCGCGGAAGCCATGGCGCTTATATCTAGACATATAACAGTTATATTTGAAGAAGCTGCGCAATGGATAGAGCTGGCTTTGGATATGCTTCTGAATTTAAGTATTCGGGACGCGTTCGTTTTCTACGCCTAACTTGCACAACGTTCCCTAAACGTATTAAAAAAAACGTTTTGTTTTTGTTTTTCCTGGTGGTAGAGCTTTTGTGAACGAGCTCGTGGAAGTGGGCACCACCGCCTTACCTTTATCTGCCGCCAAATAGCAGTACTTGTGCTGCTGTGTTCCGGTTAGATGGTAATGGTATGTTCCTGTAATTACTGACACATAGGCATAACACCTAAGTCCTATAGTATGACAACGTATCCACATAGAGATCAAGACAACATAATACCTTGTTTTGAATTCTATGTGGATATCCATGGGCTGCAGTAGCCACTTAACATCTGGTGGACTCCATGCTCGTTTGCCATATAAGTTGTATAAAAAAATAGAAAAAAAATTAGTGATGTTTAAATTTAAAGAATTTGTGTGATTTGACAAGTCTCTAAATGATATTCTCTAAATACGTTTAGGCATCGTTGAGGACATTATGATATGTTGTATCATCACTTTAGTGTTTTAAAACTTCCCTTAACATTAGGTCCTATTTATCAAAGGGAAAAGTGGAATTAGGTCCTCAAAACTGCTAGATTCAAGAACCTAGCCATTGCAATTGTAGAGGATGGTGGTTTGTATCGAGACTTCTGATACCTTAAAAGGAATTTAAAAACCTATTTAAAATAGATGAAATCACTTTTTCGTAGTCACATTTCCTTCTCCAAAAATGGACCGATTTTAATTTTTTTTTTCAAAAATATAATAAAAAAGGGCTTTCGCTATGCCTGTACGTTTCGTTTCTTATTTATATTCGTGAAATTTGTTTGCTGGATGTCTGAAAAGGGGCGCTAAAAATTAGCAATTTCAGTAACCAGCATTTCAGGTTCCTAGTTCTTATTACATAAAAAAAAATAAAAAAGCCTTTTATTTCTTACATACAAATAATACAGTTTTACAATTCATAGGTACTTATTTTTAAACATTAACTTGAGATATTCAATATAGTTAGTAACAATCAATAATAGTTTTTTTAAGTACACACGGCTACACATCAAGCTATACATATCCAGTATAAGCTGACCTCTCATCCTACGAAAAGCCTACACAATGCGAGGTCAGCTTATACTGGATAATTATAGCTTGATGTGTAGGCGTGTGTACAATCTCTAGTGAACGCCGTTATTACAAGAGAATAGTTCGTGAAGCGATTGAAATCAAGAAATTTCCAAATTTCAATCGGGAAGATGGCTATAGACTCTCAGCGTCTTGGAACCCGGTGATTGCTCGGTCGACTCAGTGCGTAGATACGGTTAGTGTAGTGTGTCGTAATATGAACGAGGACATTTCTAATTCTGAAGACCAAGTGAGGGTAGATGCTGCAGCTACCCGCACTTCCCGACGGTAGCTCCAAGTACTCCAGTCAGCCCGAGACCATGACTGTTGCAACACAGCCGAAACGTCGGGATAACAAATAAAAAAGGTACATACGCGATAAATACCCGTTTTAATCAATAATTATGTACAGTGATCGCGAAAGTTTGAAAAATACTGTGTGTACAATGTTACCTATTTAATCATATTTAGTAGGTACCTAATACTTTTATTTATTTGTGTGTACTTGGGTATATATAATTTATAGGTAGGTATTTATTAGATCTTTTTAGTAGTTGTTATGTAGGTACACAATATTTAGATTTTATTTTTATTCTGTAAGAACCCCACAAGAGGTGAAGGCCTCCTCTAAAGCCATTTGTCTCTGTCTTGGGATACTTCGAGCCAGTACTAATAATGGTTCTTACATCCTAGTTCTTATAATAATCAATTTATGAAAAAAAACAAAACGTAGGTGCATGACAGTAATACATATTGATTGTATGATAAAAAAAATTGCTCTAGTGTCACTATCCAGAGAGGAAACAGGTGACTACGTTTGTATGGACGAAACGCAGCTCGAAATATCCTCCTAATCTTTAGAAGAGCAAATACTGGGTGACAAATTTTGTCTCCGGCACTAAAAATTATTGGAGGCAAAACTTTTTTTAGAACTCTACTAGGTATACCTACCAAAAATAAATTTTCTGCGAAACTCAATTTGTCAATACTACCTACATAGAGGAATCATTGTTTTTAAACTCACTGAATTTGTAGTTTACAGAATGGCCAGCACAAAAAAAATATTTATATTTAACGTGTCTATTAGTTTATAAATCTATGCGGTATTCCACGATATCAAGCACGCGATATCAATGATTGCATTACTGAAGAAATGGCGAATTTAGAAAGGCATAATTAATTTATCTTTCTTCGCTTTTATTTTCGCACAGAAATTTGGTGACGTATTTAAACAATAGATCGTTTTCTTTTTCACCCCCGAGTTATAAAATCATTTCATTATAAAACGTCAAATTCATACATTATGTAACAAAAACCCTGTCAGATCTTTAAGGGTCTGATAAAGTATCGATGTTTGGTCACTATCATCTAATAGTTTACCAGAAAAAAAATAAAAATACCCGACTTATTTAATTATTTGGCGTTCAAAACTTAAAACTTACCTCTGGCAACGCCGGCGCACAGTGTGAAAAATGACCGGAAAAACGGTTCACTTTTTATTTCTACATTCGATAGAGAAAATGGTTTGAAATGCATGAGTAGAACACCCGAACTTCAATTGTACATAGATCCTGAGATATGATTTTCTTTTTAAACATTCTATGGAAGTCTGAAAAACCATAGCTTTAGAAAAAGTGTAGAATTTTTTTTATTGATATATCTGGCACACTGTCAAGCTGTAAATTTCTTTTATTATGCAGTTACTAATATAATTTTAACTCTTTATATACACGAGACATTTGATTTTAACCACTTCACGTTTACGGATTCAATTCTTACTCTTCATTCAATTCTTCAACTAATTTATTCGAGCCGCGCCGGAGCGGTGTGAAGGGGTCAATAACCTACGTACGACATTGCACGACGTACAAAATTGCCATTTTTGGGGTAAATTCAGCTTATTATCGAAATTAAAAATTTAGTAACTTTCAATTTATTTGATGCATGTCATATGTTTTTAAACATCTATTTCTATGTAGGCATACGCTCTTCATGGATCTCACAGGGTTTTTGTTACTTACTGTATAGTCATAAGGACGGACACTGGTAACTATGACACAGTATATTGTACTAATTTGCCGGGGTTAATATATATTGTTTTTGTTACTGAATACATAAACTGTGAATTATATTGGATGATTGTACGAAGTGATCTGAGATCTGGTCAGGTTTAGCTTATCAGACTCAACGCATAGACGTTCCAATTCAGCAAGGCAATGCAGTCAGTGTCATTACTTATGTGTCATTCTACCTGTTGAGTCTTTAGAGTCTGTCAAACGAAAGTATGCACTCGCATTTTTTCGTTCGCACTTTTTACATGGCAATACTAATGTGTTTCCACCTACGGACGCTATGTTCTACAGCTGGGTAAATTTAGGGTGCTATAAAATAATATTTACACCTACTATAAATAACTATAATAATAACGATATAACTTTTGAAGCTATCATGGTTATGAACACTATTTATACTAAAAACGGGATATTTACCATGATTCACAAATCATGGTAAATATCCCGTTTTTAGTATAAATAGTATAATAATAACGAATTGTAACCCACTCTTATTAACTGCAGATTAATAATATTGAACTATTTTATAGGTTTTGTCATTCTGAGCAGGACAATAGGCAATAAATGCCTTTTCCCGAAGATGTAGGCAGGAACCACGGATGACCATTTCCCATGAATCTGACTTACTTCTTTCGTTTCAGTCACTCTCTTAATATTCTTCAAATAGGTCGTCGTTTAAGGTAGGTACTCTTGATTTTTTTTCAACAGATTAGGGAAAATGAGAATCGGAGTGTGGCATCATTATTAATCCCTAATGTTTGGGTTGCCACGCTGATATTTTTTAAATTTGCCGCGATTTTTCAGGGTCTACTTTCATTTGACAGACTCTAAATAAAGAGTTAAATAAAACCGGACAAGTGCAAGTTGGACTCGCGCATGAAGGGTTCCGTACCATTATTTTATAAAAACACCAAAAAAATCACGTTTGTTGTATGGGAGCACCCCTTAAATATTTGTTTTATTTGAAGTTCTTATTTTTTATTTTAACTTAGTTATTTATTTTTAAAGTGTATAACATGTGTATAAGTTTATAACATAACGTGTATAACATAATATGTATAAGTGTGTGTGTGTGTAAGTTATAACTAAAAATATTCTGTGAATATTTCAAGCGTCTCAATCTGTTGCCGTTATCAATATCGAGCTAAAACAAGCAAAAAAATCACGTTTGTTGTATGGGAGCCCCTCGTAAGTATTTGTTGTTTTCTGCTGCTGCCTGCCATCTGTTGTGGAACTTTTTCGTAAATCGAAGCTGGTAGATTCCAAATACGAAACGTCGTAAATACATTTTTTTATCTATAGCAAAATTAACTCTATTATACAGCATGAAGGAGTGTTTTATTTTTGCAGTTTGTATAATTTAGACTAATTTGGGATATGAGGTATGCGACAAATCAACTGGCTATGAGAAAAAGACAGAAAGAAAATGTGTGCTCGCACCTCTCTCTCTTGCCCCTAAAGTAATATACTAAACGTAACTCTCTCGCTTTCTATCTTCACTAACTTATATCTCCCTCTCAACTTCCGTTCGCACTTTTCGTAACGCATTCACCAGCTTACTGTCCAAGCCGTGCGTAAAGAAGTTTTCATAAAAAAATCTACAACATTACAAAAATTTAAATCTAGCTTGGAATAAACAACTTGAGCTCTTTTTGATAAACCTTTGATTTTGAAATGAAATACAATTTATTTGCTTTTGTAAGCCTACTTTGAAATTATGATCCACACTATTTTGGCACATGGACCAATCGGCAATCGATATGAAAATATTTTTGATTTTTTTACTCGAAATAAAGAAAGATGATGTGCTCCCTTTGAGTATCATTGTTCTGTTGTGATGCTGGCCTAAGTTGTCAAGGAGTTTGTACTGAATCATACCAATTTCTCCCAGTTCCACGGTGCATGCCTCTGGAAGTCTCAATGTGATCGAAAGTAGAAATAAATTATCAAAAACTGGGGTACATTTTTAATCAAAACCGTGCCTATAGTAACACAAATAAATACGAGAATATACATAACAAGTCCTCTCTCAGGTAATGAGCTCTTAAAAACAGGATCTGATGAAGTAGGGTATTGGCGCAGCAGCTTTTGTTCAAGTATTTAAAGAGCTACTTTGCGGAACCGGTGTCTTGTTTACTTTATTGAGATTATAAATATTTGAGTGTCAATAAATATATATCTGTTAACGAAGATATATTTAGGCATAATATTATCAATAACCTTAAAATAATGAGAGTTTCTATTACAACCTGTAAGTAGATATTTAATGATTTGGAACGACAGCATACAGATTTCCTACCTACTACCATTTATATTACTTATAAATCTGCTTTTCTTGCACGTGAGGTCGGGAGGAAAGAGTCATACATTCTTAAATCCAATCAAATCTACAAACATATAAGAACACGTAATAATATACTCGTACATGAAGAGACTGCCCGTACACAAGGCGCTGTTGTGAACTATACCTACTCACTATCCCCATTAGTTTATAGGGTTCCGTACCCAAAGGGTAAAACGGCACCCTATTACTGAGGCTCCGCTGTCTGTCTGTCCGTCTGTCACCAGGCTGGACCTCATGAACCGTGATAGTTATACAGTTGAAATATTCCCAGATGATGTATTTCTGTTATCGCTATAATAACTTATATATACTTACTGGATGTATGCGCCTCGAAATAAGGTTGACATTTCCTTAAAACATTATTTTATACATACCTACATATAGATGGAAGCTAAAGAAGTTTTACTTCAGTCGTGTGGTCATCTGCAGGCACCAATTGTGTCACGACTGTTGCCCATTATGTTTTGGAATAATGATGAAATATTATAAGAAGAAGAATTAATCACTGATTGAAATGTTTTTTTTAACACTAAATAGATCTTCGTTTGACCACAATCTCACCTGATGGAAAGCGATGATGTGGTCTAAGATGAAGCACGTAGATCTAGAAGAAACCTATTCACTCTTACCTTAAAGAGGCCCGGATTGTATTCTTTAGTAAATACAGACGACGGCAAAGCGTCCCATACCTTAGCTGTACGCATTAAGAACGTAGAACCAAAACGGTGTGTGCGAATGTGTGGTATATCAACTAGGTACGGATGGTACTGACCCGTGCGCCTGCTTCTCCTTTGATGGAAAGGAGATGGCGGAATCAGATCGTAAAGTTCCTGGGCACATTCCCCGAAATGTATTCTGTAAAAGATCGATAGGCTTGCAACTTTACGGCGGTGTTCGAGACTTTGGGTCTTAGCCTCCGCCATATATTGCTCACCTATAAGCCTAAAAGCCCTACGTTCTATCGAGTCTAAGGTAGTGAGCTGATATTTGGCCGAACCATCCCAAAGGTGGCAGCAGTCTCCATACCAGACCGGACATGTATGCAATGATTACAAGAAAAATAAAATGAAGCCTATCGTTATTTAAAAGTTCGTTCGTTTTCACAGAGTTTCCTTAGTTTACCGCTCACATAACTAGATGGCGATGGTAAACTAGCATAAATCTAGGTAGGTACGGAACCATCGCACCTTGTTTATAATATCGTCGAATGTCGAGTGGTACTCGTACGTAAAATGATACATGGCATGTGCTCTTTATTTCTCAATATTGTGTTGATCATTTACGTTTACGCATGGCATGTGAAAACATTGGTTTTAAATGGAACAAGCATTGAACAAATATTACCAAACGAAAACAAAAAACTGTACTAGCCCAAGAGCTGATGAAACATTTGAAGAAGGTGTTTCTAGCCACTTGAAATCATAAAAAAAATAGTATCATCTATGTAGTGAATCTGGAATCGAGAATCAGGGTTTTTCAGGTTATTTCGTTACTGCGCAGGAAAGGACCACCCAACGGCTCCCAGCAACCAGCATCAGGTCGTCTTTCCATCTAGTTGGGGGCCGTTCTACGCTGCGTTTTCCAGTGCGTGGTCTTCAGTATAGAACCTTTCTGCCCCAACGGCCGTCAGTTCTTTGAGATATGTGCTCCACCCACTGCTACTTCAGCTTGCTAATCCTCTTGGCTATGTCAGTGACCTTGGTAGAGAACACGAAGCATAACCCTTTCATAGCACGCCACAACAGCATCCTGAACACAGTGAGCACACGGAAACAGTTGCTGAGAGATGTACCTCTCATATTTGTAAGCACTTTGTACAGAGAGTGATATGGTTTCCCTCTGATGCAAAGTGCAACCATCTAGCTATTTAGTAAAATAGATTAGGTTTGTAACTAACAATTTTATCAAATTTCTATATATATTTATTTTTTATTATCAAAATGGCCTTTGTTGTGTGAAATACATTTTTATTTGTTGTCTATAATACCTATATTACTCATACATGACACTGAATCCCGACTGTCCCACATTAGCATTCCTTGTGTCGTTAATATCAGTGCCATAGAGGTACAGGGTATCTACCACAACATCCAAACCAGGAATCAACTACCCAAAACAGTTTGCTGTCATAAAAAATTCCGATTTTCTTTTTAAAATTATAATGGCATGTAGATTATTTGAAATAAAATTTATTTCATTAATTACATTTAAAATATTATGTATGTACTGCTATTGTTAATTAGAATATACTGCATGCAATCCATAAATCTGTGATCTCCATTATTGACAAAGCCCCTGTACAGCTGCAACCAGTTGACAAGTTATAGTTATTAAGTTTAAAAAATGACAAGGAATGTTAATGACAAGGTCTCTTTACTGCCGCTTCAATTAATTTATTGTATTTTGAATTATTTTAATATTATTTTGACAAATCCAATATAGAGCTGCAACTTTAATAATACCTTTACATCATCAGCATCATCAGCCGGCAGACGTCCACTGCTGAACATGGGCCTCCCCCTTAGATCGCCACAACAAGCGGTTGGTAGCTGTTTGCGCCCAAT
Source organism: Philereme vetulata (assembly GCA_918857605.2). Classification (NCBI taxonomy): domain Eukaryota; kingdom Metazoa; phylum Arthropoda; class Insecta; order Lepidoptera; family Geometridae; genus Philereme; species Philereme vetulata. The sequence continues at coordinate 7,963,152 of OU975423.1, forward strand.
GGCTCCCCGCGGTTCTTACTAGATCGTCGGTCCACCTTGTGGGGGGCCGGCCTACGCTGCGTCTTCCAGTCCGTGGTCTCCACTCGAGAACCTTTCTTCCCCAACGGTTATCGGTTCTACGAGCGATGTGGCCTGCCCATTGCCACTTCAACTTGCTAATTTTGAGAGCTATGTCGGCAACTTTAGTTTTTCTGCGGATTTCCTCATTGCGAATTTTGTCACGCAAATAAACCCCGAGCATAGCCTCTCCATAGCTCGTTGAGCGACCTTGAGCTTGGTCATGAGGCCATGAGTAAAGGACCACGTTTCAGTGCCATAGGTCATCACTGGCAACACACACTGGTGAAGACTTTAGTCTTCAGGCTCTGGGGAATTTTGGGCGAGTAGATATCGCGAAGTTTCCCGAACGCTGCCCATCCGAGTTGGATTCTTCGTGCGACGTCTTTGTCGAATTTGCACTTACCTAATTGGACAATTTGTCCTAGGTATACATATTCGTCGACAACTTCGAGAGTATCGCCCCCTCAACTACCGGTACGCGTGCAACATGAATATTTGACATGATTTTCGTCTTATCCATGTTCATTTTAAGACCCACCTGTTGGGAAACCCTACTGAGGTTGCTGAGCATGGTACCGAGTTCCTCGAGCGATTCGGCCATAATGACTATATCATCGTCAAAACGAAGGTGAGTGATGTATTCGCCATTGATATTGATGCCAAGTCTGTCCCAGGCTAAGAGTTTGAAAACGTCCTCCAATGCGTTTGTGAACAGTTTCGGAGAAATTACGTCTCCCTGTCTCACGCCTCTCTGCAATTGGATTGGTTCCGTACTCTGGTCCTGTAGACGGACTGACATAGTGGCGTTACTATACAAACACTTCAACACTTCGATATACCTATAGTCGATTTGGCATCGCTGAAGAGACTGCAGTACCGCCCAGGTCTCGATTGAATCGAAGGCTTTTTCATAGTCCGCAAACGCTAGACATAACGGCCGATTATACTCCTCGGTCTTCTATATAATCTGGCGTAGCGTGTGGATGTGGTCTATGGTACTAAAGCTTTTTCGGAAACCGGCTTGTTCGGGAGGCTGGAAGTCATCGAACCTACGTGCGAGATGGTTCGTAATCACTCTCAAAAACAGCTTGTAAACGTGGCTCAAGAGCGAGATGTGCCTGTAATTCTTTAATAAGGTTTTATCACCTTTTTTTAAAGAAAAGCACCACCACGCTCTTATCCCACGCTTTTGGCGTGTTTCTCTTCAAGGACGACGGAGTTAAATAACTTCTGGAGGTCTTGAAGTACCAGTTTTCCACCCGCTCTCAGAAAATATGTAGTAACTCCATCTTCACCTGGTGCCTTGTTGTTTTTAAGCTGTTTCAGAGCGATCCTAATCTCGTACAGGCTGATGTCCGGGATGTCTTCGGTATAGTGTCGGGTTAGTTTAGCTTTGGCGTCCTGAGCCAACTGACCAACGGAGTTTTGTGTTGAGGTGTACATCTGTCCATAGAACTTTTCGACCACTCTCTGAATCTCCGGTTTCGACGAAATGATAGTGCCGTGTTGATCTTCAGCTTAGTCATTTGGCTTTGCCCTATAGACGAATGCTTTGCGAACACTTTTGAACCTTTGTTCCTTTATATTGCGACCTTAATACGAGATGTATTAAAGGTACGCAGATCGTGTCGCATAGATTTCAAGATTCGTCTATTAAGCACGCTGTAGGCTGACATATCAGCTGAAGACTGCAATCTCATTTCATCCCGGTCCTCCATTAGCTTAATGGTTTCATCTGAGAGTTTCTGGTGCTTAGTTCGGCGGGGGGCCTTAAAGAACTTAGATCCCACCGCTTGGACAGTTTCCACCAACCCGTTGTGTATCTCGTCGTTTTGGATTTGGGCAGGATTTGGACGGAGCGCAGACTTCATCAGACGTCCCTTTCAAGCTGAACATCGATATTCAAAGTGCCTCTAACAATGCGGTGATTGCTCCCGGTTTTCACGATGCTGATCACGGAGACATCATCAAATATTTGCTTCTTGGTCGTCATAATGAAGTCTATCTCATTTCTAGTGAAACCGTCGGGATTTATCCAGAATATGTGGTCAATCTGTTTAGATTCTGGTACGAAAACCAGAAAAATACTGTGAGATGGGCGGGCTCGCATTCGGACGAATACAAATTGGGTTGCGGGGTGAGGCTGGGGGGGATTACCTCAAGCTTTTCAATCTGTATATTAATAAATTGATCGTCGAGCTCAGTGGAACTAACGTCGGATGCTCCATCAACGGTCGCAGCGTCAATAACATCAGCTACGCGGACGACATGGTTCTGCTGAGTCCGTCGATTAATGCCCTTACACGATTGCTGGGCTTTTGTGAGACTTACGCAGCATCCCATGGACTCAGGTATAATGTCAAAAAGAGTGAGCTGATGCTTTTCAAGGCTGGTAATAAAAGCTACCAAGTACCGTCAGTAAAGCTCTACGGAACTCCTCTGAATTGGGTAAAACAATTTAAGTACCTGGGTCACTGGGTAACTGATGATATGTTAGACGATGCTGACATCGAGAGGGAACGTAGGGCGTTAGCGGTAAGATGCAATATGTTGGCTCGTAGATTTGCGCGTTGTACTGCGCCAGTTAAAATTACTCTGTTTAGAGCGTATTGTACCTCTTTTTACACGTGCAGTCTATGGGCCAAATATACGCAGAAATCCTACGAACGCCTTACGAAACGCCTTACGAATCCAATACAATAACGGTTTCAGGATGTTGTTGGGGCCGCCAAGGTTCTGTAGCGCATCAGGGATGTTTGCAAACGCGCGTACCGATAACTTCTACGCGATCATACGCAAAAGAACTGCATCCCTGGTGAGCCGCATGGGTGGAAGCACCAACAGCTACCTAACCGTTGTTGCCGGGAACATGAGCTCATATATCATGAGGCACTGGACGGCTTTGTTTAAGCCGATCACATGCCTGGTGTCTCAGTAATGCGCTCATGTTCCAATGTTGCCGCGTTTACTTTATCTTGTCTTTTTTTCTTTTTTTTTTCTCTTTGTCTTCTCTCTCTTTGTCTTCTATCTTGTCGTTTTGTGTACCTACTAACAATATTTTTAAGTAAGTTTTTCATGTGTTACTAACAAAAAGTATGGGTCGTATGGTCTGAAATAAATGTTTTTTATTATTATTATTATCCACGTTCACTTTCTGGCTGGCCGCTTCTCATAGAAGGAGTTCATCATGAAGAGGCCCTCCTTCTCCATGAAGTCGGCCAGTCTCTAGCCCTTTCGATTAGCCCCGCCGCCTGAATCCAAATGGCCCCACTCTCACCTCATCGTCTTTCCTTGTGCCTAGCTTTGCGTTGAAGTCCTCCATTACAACCGTGAAGTGAGTCTTGGAAGTATATTTATTTATTTATTTATTTGTTCTTAAGGCACACAAAACAGAATACAACCAATCAGATACAAAATATACATATATATATAACCATTATTTAAATTTTAAATCTTTGTAAATTATAATATTTAAAATTGTTATAATGTGCTTGAAATGAATAAATGAAATTATTATTATTATTAAATGTATGGCCTCGGAGACCTCCTCATACATGGCTTCTACTTCATCGTCTGGGTGTGTCGAGGTCTGCGCATATACCTGTATGACCTTCAACGAATACCTTTCGGTAATTCTGAGTATAAGGTATGCTACCCTGTTCGACACACTGTCGACTTTTGTCACGTTGTTAACGAGGGACTTGCGGACGGGAAACCCGACACCACCCTGGGATAGTTTATCTACCTCCCGGTAGAAGAGCGAGTTACCGGAGTTAAGGATCATCGTGTCCTGGCCCTGTCGTCGGACTTCCGACAATCCTAGGATGTCCCAACGTAGCTTGCTCAGTTCTTCTTCTAGCTCGACAACCTTCTCGTCAGCCCTGAGCGTTCGTGTATTGTACGTTGCCAGGTCCAGTCGTCGGTGGTGGTAGCTGGATCGCTGCCGGGGATTCTTAGCACCCTCTGCTCCGCCACTACCCTGGTTGCTACCACTTCCAGGGATGACGGAGCCGCCGGGGACTGGGGGCCGTTTGTTTATTGTGTCAATCATAGGGGGGGTTTTGCCATAATCACCACGCTTGGCCACTGCGATCACCAAGCCGCCTGGCTTGGTGATCGCAGTGGTTGGTGATTAGTACACAGAAGAATGCTGGTGCCCATTCTCTGGAACATCTCCCTTTGCCGGCTCACACGGCTCCCGCGGATTACGCCGGGTAATAATAGGGCCACCCCTTCTCATCCCACACGGCAAACCTTTACATACAATGAATTTATGTGTTAAACCAGTGAAGATGGCGTAACATATGCGGTACATGGTTTGAAAATAAATGAAATGAATTGAATTAAACTATATGACCTTGTTGTATCGAATCTCTGAACGCTCATTAGAATCGACATCGTTCCCTTTTTTTATTTAACCTGTATTGCCCCACTACTGGGCCAAGGTTTCGCACAAATCCCTCCAATCTTCCCATTCTTTGCTATCCCCCATCATCTTTTCTCAAAGGTGTCCAAATAGTACCGCCAACGTTTTTCGCCCAAACAAGACCATTTAAAAAACCCTTCGCTTTCAAAAAATAAAAATGCATTTATGTGATAAAATTTATTTAGTAATTTTTTTATTAATAACGAATACTCAACTGCACTCATTAAATCTAGTGTACAAACTTAGCCAAAATTTATAAACATTCCTTACTAACTGTCCTCCAACGATCATGTTGGATTCACTCTTGCAGACTGCTTACCGTAGTCAGTCTGCCAGAAGAGCGTTAAAAATATAATCGCAAACGAAGGTCAGCTTCAATAGTACTGGATTAAATCGTTATCAGAACGGGCATTGCAGCAAGTATCTTGAGGAGTCTTCCAGTTCCACTATAGATCATTGCGGGCTCGAGATAGATCAACTTAATCGTATGATGTAAATTTTGAATAAAGGTAATGTAAATAATTGTATTATGTTGAAAGGACATGATCACCCGAAAAAATCTTTAATGGAAGAGAAGAAACTGTTTGACTTTTCCGTCGTGCTCGTGGTGATGGTTTGGCTATCAAAGCTCTCCCGTTTTAGGACCTGTATGGGTGGCAGCATTTCATTCGGATCTGAAAATAATATTATCTGATGAAAAGAAATTAGGACTGCATCGTTCTCGAAAGTTCGACGCACGTCATCGCGACAATTTTTTTTTTATGTTAGGTCATTTACAAGCAGTAGGTACAAGTTTTTTGTAGAAATGTCCCCAAATACTCACACTCCACCATACGATTATTTGATTTTTGAATAAATTGGCAATGGCAAACCCGAGCAATCGTTTAAAAATGTACATCATACAGAAACCAAATAATTATTCTTGAATTTTAAGATAAAGTAAATTCATTTAATAAAAAAACGAATATACTTACAATAATTAGTTAATTTCTCTTCGAAAGTTAATAAAATTGATAAAATTATCTTACATATTATTAACAAAATAAAAAAAAAACTTTCTTTGTTATTCGTAAGACCTCACCATTATTAGCAGGTAACTTGGCCGGTGCAGAAGCGACAGGCTTCGCAGGCTCCACAAAGGCTGCTGGCTTAGCCGGTACCACAGAAGCGGCAGGCTTGGCAGACTCCACAAAAGCTGTTGGCTTAACCGGTACCACAATGGCAGGCATGGCAGCGGGCTTAACAGGTTCCACAATAGTCTTTTTAGGCTTTTCAGATTCCACGTAAGCCGTAGGCTCTTCAATCTTCCCTTCAAAGAGAACAATCCCCAAGTCGTTATCCCTAATGAAGAATACAAAAGGCTTGTCGACTCTGATCTCGACTCCACTGAACGACAGCGGAACCACTACAGCTGATGATACAGCGGCAGCGACGGTGCCTGCTTCATCGACTGATAGGAATACTTTGTGCTGGAAACTGTCGACGCTGGCAGTGCTGCCATCAAAGATGCCAGTGAGGTTGGATTTGGAGGAAAAGAGAGAGTTGATGTGCATCTGGAAAACATAAGGATTTACTTGATCGCTCTGCTGGTAAAATATCTGTGCCACGAATAACATTATAATAAATAATTGATTAAAGCTCTTCGTAGAAAAACCATTAATGCTTTTCTTTACCAACTTTATAAATAGAAGAAATTTAAATATGACTGTTTCTAATTGCAATGCAGGCAGAATGGTCGTGTTAGCTACTTACTTTATTAAGAGGAGCAACCATATCGCCGTTATAATTGACAGTGAACTTCGGCATAGTCAGTGTCACCTCAGTCCGATACATCAAGTCATGGATTTGCGCTAACCCCAAGAAAGGCAGGTCCCTAATGAGGGCATCACAACCATTGCGGTCGATAGGGAGTAAGATGACCATGGAATAGCGTTCACCCTGAAAACATAGGTAACTTGAAGGAGTTTGTGCATGAATGAATGAAGTATCTGCGAATATTGACGACCTCCATGGTGCAGTGGGCAAATAGTCGCCTGAGACGCAGAAGGTAGCGGGTTCGATTCCCGCCGTGGAACAAATGTTTGCATGATCTACAGATATATGTTCCGGGTCTGGTTTTTTCTCTATATATTATAAGTATGTATTTACAAAATAAATGTATATAAGTATTCTATCAGTTATCTGGTCCCCATAGTACAAGCTCTGCTTAGTTTGGGGCTAGATAGCGCTGTGTGAAATGCCCAGCAATATTTATATATTTAATATTTTATTTTTTTATCTAGAATTCCTTATACCACATTAGTTTTTTTTTAAAAGTCTCTTCGTCACATCGTTTTCTCATGGGTGTCAAGCCCAGGGTTTTTGACTCCGTGCATGATAATCAATAAAGAAGCAGTGACATGACGAAGAATCTGATGTTTCTTAACGGCCATAGCAGACCATCGACCAGTGGACGGATGCGGCTCAGGTCTGTTCAATGTGCCGTTCTACCTGGGGTAAGTGGAGGGATGGCGGTCCATGTTTAGATGTGGATGAATCAATCAAATTCATGTATTATTTGATACAGGTTATAAGGATACCAGAAGTAATAATATTTCCACCTAAATCGGCAATTAATATTAAAATTTACAAATAATGAATTAACAAAATTATATACAAAATAATAATAATAATGTCAAATCAATAATTAAAATAAGGAACAAAATAAGATAAATCTCCTATAAAATACACAGTAAGCGAAGCGAGATCTCCAAATCAACTTGGGCAAATCGGCGTTGTATGTTTGTCCGAAGATAACTTTCGAAGCGATTATCTGAACATCGTGAAATTTAATATATAGGTAGGAAGTGATGGCACAATCCTGGCGTGACTAAAAAAAATGTTGGGGGTAGGTTATTGAGACATTGGGGTTCAAGAGGGGTAAAAAAATCAAAATGACACTATTAGGTCAAATGGGACGTCTAATGAAAGATCTTTATTAGTACATTTCAACCCCATAATTTTATTTTTAGTTTAAGTTTTGTAGTTTTTGAGTTATTAGCCATAGTAAAATATTTGACGAAATTCACAGGATATATCAAGCACAGTGCTGAAATTTGGTATTCATGTAGCTTTAGTGACACAAATATAGGGAAAGTCTGAAATCCAGAATAACTGTAATTTCTACTTGGAGTATGAATGAAATTGTAGGTGTGTATTTGATTGTGCATTTCGTGTCGCTACTTTATTAGTCAAAGATTATGAATAATATTTTTTGTCTAAAATGAATTTGAATTTGAAATGAATTTTGGAAGACTAGCGAGAACTCAGTTCGGGGCGAACCACTAGTTTAATTAATTATGTATTGCATTTATTTAACAGTGCAATTCTTATCTAGCTCCAAAACATTGACATACTCTCAGTGAGACCAGGGGCTTGTTGGATTTAATGATGATGAATGGGTAATGTTCTTTTGTTGGCAGGTATTTTGTTAGACAAACATAGTCTAGTGATTATCGGTAAGTTATCGGAAAGCCCGGCAGTAGCGAGACTTGAATTATGGTCCTCCCATCATACTGCCCCTCCTGATTACATTCCACCAGCGGAGTATCTTCCTTCCGGCTACAAGCTGCATTGGCCAATTCGGAAGTCCCTAAACCGGTTCCGCACTCAAGTTGGCCGCTGCCGAGACAATTTAGGCAAGTGGGGCTACATCGACCCATTCCGGAGCCAGTGCCACTGCGGGGCCACCACACAAACAATGGCCCACCTGCTCTCATGGCCTCTATGCCCAACCACCTGCAGTCGGAATGACTTGTACCAGGCAACAGAGAGAGGTGTGGAAGTTGCTCTCTATTGGGCTAATCAAATTTAAAAGTCAAATAGCCATTGACACGAAAGAAGAAGATCGGTAAGTTACACACGATTTCTGGGTATAGATCTTCGTATTTAGGTTCTATCTACATTATACATTATTACATCTATACATTATTACATTACAACACATACATAATAATTGTTTACATGGCCGGAAAATGAATTAAACAAGACCGCCTTGAAACACGAGAAGTAGTTTTAAAATTTTAAATAATATGACTTCATGCAATAAAATCGTCGAATCCAACTCGGATGGGCAGCGTTTGGGAAACTTCGCAACGTCTTTTCGTTCAACATACCTCAGTGCCTTAAGACGAAAGTCTTCAATCAGTGTGTGTTACCAGTGATGACATATGGAACCGAGACGTGGTCCTTCACCATTGGCCTTATGAATAAACTCAGAGTCGCTCAACGAGCTATGGAGAGGGCTATGCTCGGGGTTTCTCTACGGGATCGAATCAGAAATGAGGAGATACGTAGGAGAACTCAAGTCACCGACATAGCCCGACGGATTAGCACGTTGAAGTGGCAATGGGCAGGCCATATAGCGCGCAGAACGGATGGCCGATAGGGCCGGAAGGTTCTCGAGTGAAGGCCACGGACCGGCAAGCGCAGCGTAGGACGTCCACCTACAAGATGGGTAGACCTTGGATGCAGGCCGCTTCCAACCGCAGTTCCTGGAGATCAATGAGGGAGGCCTTTGTCCAGCAGTGGACGTCCTACGGCTGATATGATGATGATGATGATGCAATAAAAATAATAATGATCTGATCTGTTAGTAATACATGTAAGTTGTTGTGTATGCTGTGATTTAATATCGTCGCTATATTGTAAACTACAAACTGCAGTCAGTGCAGTCTGCAGAAAATGTTCATTGTCCTCATTTCTTAGTAGGTCTGTCTTATTGTTTGTCTGTCAAGAATCTTTTTCTCGAGAACGCAAGGAAGAATTAAGATTACATTAATATCAAGTCAAAGCAATCGCAATCAACTAAAAATACAGCCATTTATACTGCATAATATGACACTCGCTATGAAATAAAAACCTATAATTTAATTATTTATTTTTATGTGAATAATATAACTCAATATTCTGTGAATATTTCAAGCGTTTACCTATTGCCGTTATCAATATCGAGCAAAAATGAGCAAAAAAAATCACGTTTGTTGTATGGGAGCCCCCCTTAAATATTTATTTTATTCTATTTTTAGTATTTATTGTTATAGCGGCAAAAAAAATACATCATCTGTGAAAATTTCAACTGTCTAACTATCACGGTTCATGAGATACAGCCTGGTGACAGACGGACAGACAGACAGACAGCGGAGTCTTAGTAATAGGGTCCCGTTTGACCCTTTCGGTACGGAATCCTAAAAAGTGCTAAAAACCCTCAGTGCGTGAGTCAGATAAATAATAAATAAATACATATATTTTAAATCATAGGTACAATAGGCGATGGATAGAAATGGGTATGGATAGGTACATAGGTTAGACTTGCATGTGTCTGATTTTTTTATAAAAGTTTAACAGCAATGACAAACTGTGTCACACAATCAGCCCACAGGATAATTATTTTGGGATACTTTAAGAATCGTAGTATCTTGATAAATATTATCCTGAAAGCGGATATGAACGTCCGCATCTTGGCATATTTCGTCTCATCCATCATACAGTTTCCTAATACGGCCCATATTTTCAGGGAAATGGCATTAGGTGCTCTTCCTACACTACAACTACATTATTACCTCATAAGGAAGCTCAAAAGCGTGTGCCCTCAAATCAGCCACATAACCATACGGCAGTACAGTCTCCAGTTCCATCATAGCCACCTTCTCACACGCATCGGATCGGTAGAAGCAGTCGGCGTGGGTGTGGAGAGGATCAAAGGAATATTTCCATGTGCTCTTGAAGTACAGAGCATTTGCAAGGACGATCTGCGACGATGCCGTCAAGTGCTCTGAAAGAAAGATTTTGAGTATGTGGATAAAAGAGTACAAATCAGTTTCAACTTGTAGGGAATTATCACAGGGCAGACCACCCGGCTCGATGGTCTGACGATCTCGTAGCGGGACAGCAATGGATTAGACTTGGTCAAGGCGCTCAAGGGCAATGAGCTCTACACGCGTCCACGCTTTTTTTGCGCAAGCCTTCTTTAAGCCTCTGTTGGTAGAATTTTTTAAATTTCTAGGCTTATGCAAGGCTGGAGCAAGCTTCGGTAGGAAGAATTTGTTAAATTTCTAGGCTTATGCAAGGCTAGAGCAAGTTTCTGTGGGAAGAATTTGTTAAATTTCTAGGCGTATGCAAGGCTGGAGCAAGCTTCGGTAGGAAGAATTTGTTAAATTTCTAGGCTTATGCAAGGCTAGAGCAAGCTTCTGTGGGAAGAATTTGTTAAACTTCTAGGCTTATGCAAGGCTGGAGCAAACTTCGGTAGGAAGAATTTGTTAAATTTCTAGGCTTATGCAAAGTTAGAGCAAGCTTCTGTGGGAAGAATTTGTTAAATTTCTAGGCTTATGCAAAGCTGGAGCAAGCTTCGGTAGGAAGAATTTGTTAAATTTCTAGGCTTATGCAAGGCTAGAGCAAGTTTCTGTGGGAAGAATTTGTTAAATTTCTATGCTTATGCAAGACTAGAGCAAGCTTCTGTGGGAAGAATTTGTTAAATTTCTAGGCTTATGCAAGGCTAGAGCAAGCTTTTGTGGGTAGAATATGTTCAAATTTCTAGGCTTATGCAAGGCTAGAGCAAGATTCTGTGGGAAGAATTCGTTAAATTTCTAGGCTTATGCAAGGCTAGAGCAAGCTTTTGTGGAAGAATTTGTTAAATTTCTAGGCTTGTACAGGGCTAAAGAAATCCTTGACGTGGGCTCTATAAAAGATTCGATTGGCGTAAAACAAAGGAGGTCCAGCAGTGGGTACTGGAGGCTGTATAGATAGGTAGAATCACCAGGATATGTGAAAGAAATGTGTGGAGAAATAGAAAAAGAAAACATATTGTGCCGACCTCACCTAATGTGGGGTACGGGTAGGAATATGATATAATTAGTAAATGTATTCATTAAATGCATTTACTGGTTTAGTTATGGTGACATAGGCCTTGTGATCAATGAGTTTTTGGACATGATATGAATTAATTTATAAAACTATGACAACTTGCAGTATATAAGTGTTTAAAGTTGTTTCTTATTAGATATAAGGACTGTTTGTTTTCCGAATAAAATAAAATAAAATAATAATACTGTATTGACATTATAAAATTACTTTTTGACATTCTTAATTTTTTATATTACTGTTGAAATGAATAGTCGTTTGGCCGGATACCGGATATTCGGCAAGCTACGAGGCCGGAGTGCCAGATATCCGGCTACCGAATATTCGGCCCTTTATCGCGTTACACGACGCGATCAGTTTGGTGATCAGTTAATTTGTATCAATACTCGCAGTTGCCAAGGTTTGCTAGAATTTATCTTTCAGCACCTAGGTGCTGCCAGCTGGTAGTAGCGTATACAGCGAAAGGCTATTTTCAGAAGCTGGTCTGGTATACGAAGCCAAGCGGAGTCACCTCTTGCCCACAAATGCGGAAAATTTGGTAATCATTCACCACAATTTGCCACTTGTTAATATTGGTTGCTAAACTAATTAATAAAACAAACATTTTTGACGTCCGAATATATAAATAAACGGTGTCCATAACTTATTGTGATATGATTTGCCTTGTGTAAAATAATGAGATTTTTTTTTTATTTTGCTATCCGGAATCCGGCCGGATACTGAATTACTATCCGGTATCCGGTCGAATAGTGAAAACAAGGCCGGATAGGCCGGATACCGGATAGTTAACGGATATCCGTTTCATCTATACTTTATATTACACTTCTATATGACATTGTAATTTATAACTTATAATATAATTTAAATTGCATGCTTAACTTAAGCGAAATATGTTGGACCTTAACTAAAATTCTTATTTTGTAATTTACCCATATTTCATGTAATAAACAGACATCTGATTTTAATCCTCTCTTATTACACCGTTATTGCATATTTTAGTTTTTTTTCCAATCGTGCATATTCGATTAGCAGGAGGTACGTATAGGGAGCTAGGTGGCGATGACGTGTACGGCGCGAGTGAGGTGGTTGACTGAACTGTCAGACCAGTGCGAGCGCGCGACGCCAAAGAAAAATTGGAAACCAAAAATAGTCTCTACTTAAATCAATAGAAATACTGGAAGCAAAGATCGAACTGGCTTACGCGACGCCCTTCCTAATTCAATACCAGAAAAGTATCGTTGAAATTTAGACGCTATTTTTCTTAAAACCCCGAGTCTTAAAGACATGAAGAACGTTAATGCCTACATCAACGGCACAGGTCATACCCTGCCTAAACAGGTATCTCCGGAAATGGCGCCAAAAGTCCAATGACGTCAGTTGATGTAGAGAGATCGTTTTTGGCGTACAAATTAATACTGGGTGATAAACGTCACAAGTTTTCTCTAGAAGATTCGGAAAAATACTTAAATGTGTATAGTAAAAAAACTATGCATAATTTTAAGAATATATCGCTGTTATTGATCGTCTCTATTTAAAATATAAATGGTTTTTTGATTTTGAGAGCATTTTTGAACGGCCTTTGTGAGAGCTTTTAGTGCATACTTCGGTCTTTCTTTTTTAATAATGGACTATTTATTCTTGTGCTACTGTGTATTTAAAAGTAGCATTTAAAATTAATCGCTGTAACGCTGCGTTTTGGAACTTGATTAATATTTTCAAAGGTCGAATGGTAATAGTTAGATTATCCATGTTTTAATGCATATTTGCATACATGTTTTGCAACCTAGTGTAATTGTGCATATAATCTGATGTCTAGTAATAAATATTATTATTATTTTATTTCAATGATATGAAGTCTTTATCCGGATAATTGCATGAGTAAGACTTGTATTTGTACCCCTATTTTAGTCATCAGGTTATCCGCTTACCATCATTTGGACCGTATGCTTGTTTGCTACCCTATTAGTATAAAAATGAAGTCATTTTAAATATAGTTAATTTATCATTATTATAAATACGGGATTTATCACGTACCGTCTTATCGGTGTGTCGACCTACAATGTTTCGGTTCAATTCGTGAAACTTCATCAGCGGACGTTATCCGCTCCGAATAACGTCTCGCCTCGCACAGTTATTCGGAGCGGATCGAACTCACCCTGATGAAGGTTCACGAATGGAACCGAAACATTGTAGGTCGAAACACCGATAAGACGGTACGTGATAAATCCCGTATTTATAATAATGATCGTTAATTTATATTCGCAAAACAATTTAAAGGGGCAGCATCACCTTTCAGTTACATCGTTAGGCATGTATTGCATTGTTAGGCATCAAGATTAGATCTAAACTTGAAATAGACTTAATTATCGCTAAAGCCTCACAACCATACAAAAATGTATTGGCGTGATCCTTGGCAGGATAATTGAAATGACCTTTCACCTATTATTTTTTTAAGTAATTACCTGGTTCTAGAATATTTGGGATTAGTCCCTTTGTCTTTTGACTGACCCAAGTGTTAATCAGATCAGACGCTTTCTTAGTATCGTCAAAGTCCATCTTAGTTATTTCAGAGGAGAAGTCACTCTTGACGGCGGTCTCATAATCCTTCTTTAATGTTAACTTCTTAGACACGAAGACTCCATTGGCACTTTGTAACATAGTTGATGTTGCGTTCAACTGAAATAAAGAACACGGTTTCTTAGTTGATTATTTAAATCAGAGGTTCGCAAACTTTTCTTCTCAAAGACCACTTTAAAAATTTTGCTGGTTCCGGTGGACTACAGGTGCCCCTGCAGCTACATTTCTACCATATTCCCAGTTGGCAAAAAACGTGAAGATTACATCTAACTATAGAAATTTGCGTTGCGGCTCCAATAGTCCAACCACGAATTAACAGTTTTTGCTTTGAAAGTTCCGGCACGTTGTACTGAATATGGAATATGCAAGTTTTTATAAGTAACAGCCGCTGAGCTTAAAATATTATCTGCCTATATTGATAGGTAAAGTCAAGCCAACATTTTAGTTCATCACTATCGAAACCAGATAAATTTTCGTGGACCATTTTTTTGTCAAGCCAACGTAGACCCCCGTCGAATCTCCCGTAGACCCCTGGGGGTCCTGGACCACTTTGGGAACCAATGCCTTAAATAAATAGCTTCGCTGTTCGAGTTAACGTCTTGGAATTTATTTTCCTTAAAACTTTTAAGTTAACATTGGGTAAACAACCTACCCTCTCTCTCTCTTCTAGAATATAGTACTTTCCAGCTTTGCTCCAGTTGTAACAGTTATGTTTATAAAACCTGAGGCTAGATTTAGATAACTTACATGTAGCGCATTCAAATACGTAATGATTTCCATCTTTCTATCGTCCGCATGCGATGATAGCCTCAAAGCGTTTCTTATCTCAGTCGCAGTCACAGCCTTAGCTCCTTCCAAAAGCATAGCCAGGGTGGTCTTAACACTGGCTGGTGATACCATGACATTTCCTTGCTTACCCTCGGCAGCATATCGAAGGAGCTCGATGTCGAAATAGTTTAGTCGAGAGGTCGAAATTGAGCGACCATGGTGACAGTCGAAGCTTTGAATGCTGATTAGCAATATAGCTGGAATAAACACAAAAGTATATATTTTCACCTAAAGCATAAAAATCTAAATCTTTATTGTTTGTGGATCAGGGTTACACTGTAGGTACAGTTGATATAATTAGTGTTGATGATAAAAGAGCACTCGATCCTGTCTCACAGCAAACAGCAGAACAAAGCATAGAAACACAATATTTTTATGTGAACAGGATAAAACAAAAAATAAGAAGACACTGCATAAGAGACACAGATCACAAGATCATCCATAATACATCCAGCTTTAATATGTACATTAAAACCTATAGAAGGCTTGAAATAAAGTATTTAATTTAATATTTAACATTAGGTATATCTGTAGGTAAATACTGACGCAAAATATAACTAGATAAGTTAAGTTCAAGTCTATCTTTAGGTGTTTATTTATGTATTAGGATTATAAGTACAGTTTTTTATTGGATATTATATCTCTTCATTTGTAAATATACTCTGTGCACCGCTGTCCATTACTGCTTCGCTCATTACTTTCCATCCAAAGGTTGCCTGGAAGAAATCGCTTTCAGCGATAAGGCCGCCCATTTTACTATATGCAGCATTAATTAGTTTTTTTAAGTATTCCTGGTGTACAATAAAGCATTATTCTATTCTATTCTATTCTAATGGATGATAACTGCTTATATTTTGCATCAATATAATAATAAACGTACATATGTAAAATATGTATGTACATACGGCTACACATCAAGCTATACATTGCCAGTATAAGCTGACCTCTCATTCTACGAAAAGCCTACACAATGCGAGGTCAGCTTATACTGGAATTATATAGCTTGATGTGGAGCCGTGTGTACATACAAGTTATTTGTACTTGTATTACCTAAATAGTTAATTTTGTGTTTTGGGTTGCTATAAATAACTTATCTGAAAATGTCACAACAAAACCTGTTTTTCAGAATCATTTTTCCACAATCGATATTTACAATCTGCATTATATATGCTTGCAAACATCCATACATAATATTAAAGAGATATAAAAACTCAATTTAGGAACTTAATAGTCTTAATTAGTCTTTAATACTTTCAAAACACGACCTTCAGTCGCTTCTGTCATAGCGTAATTCCGTTCTGTGCTTTTCCTTTAACTTTTTCTTTTTCCTATATTTACTTTGTATACATTTAATTTACTTACATATAAATATAATTATAGTTTTGTCTTAAATAGATATAAGGCCCTTCTGACCCTCTATAGTCTAACTTTTTATTAGCTGCAGTAAAATGACGTTTCTAAATGTCATTCCGTAAAATAATGTTGCCAGCCTAATCTCAATAGGGATGTGATTCAGTTCACAAAAATTAATTAAATAACATTATTATGACGTTTTTGTTTCATTTTGAATGTACCTCCCTATACTTCCACTAAAAAAGATCAATCCTCTAGTATAGTAATAATAATAGGTTAAAAAAATACATTACAACTTAATATTAAATCTCAAAAAAAAAACCAAACTGATTATTCATTTATGATTCACTCATTTAGCTACATCCCTATTTATTTTTCTTCAAAAACCGGCAACCCACAAAACGTCATTTTACTGCAGCTAATAAAAAGTTAGACTTTAGTTGCATCTATTTTTTGACTCAGTCTTACTAATATGTGGCGTAGTGGGTTACATCTTTATCTAAGAGGAAACACACAGGCCGTTTTTCCATACAAACGTAGTCCCCTGTTTGCTCCCTGGATAATGCCAGTACAGAAATACTTTTTTTTTTTATTTATGGCCACTATTGGCAGGTTTTTTTTTTAAACTAAATAGGTCTTCGTTTGACCACAATCTCACCTGATGGTAAGCGATGATATGGTCTAACATGAAGCACGAAGATCTAAAAATGTCCCTATGTTTTCATATTTTTCGTAAATTAATTATTAAAAGAAATATGAACATTCAAAAACGTATAAAAATTGTCAGATTTTTTTCCGCTGTGTTCAAACATCCAGAAAACAAATTTGACTAGATTATATAAAAAAAGGAAAACATAGGAACACGGTCAAAGCCTATCTTTAATTTATAATGAAGGAAGTAGTTAAATCGGTCAAGTTTTGGAGAAGAAATCAGAGGACTACGAATCGTTGATTTTGTGTATTTTTAATAGGTATTTTCGGTCCAAGCTGCAGTTGTCTCTTTCGCTCTTGTTCGGGCACTGCGCCATACTGCGCGACAGCAATAGATTTTACAAATACTTATTTTTCAATTGCCCTTGGTGTTTTCTCATACTTCTATCACATGAATCTATCACTGTATCTTACCTGATGATGATGATGATGAACGTTTATAGTGTAACTGTTTGTTGTTCCGAAATAAATTATAAAAAAACACCTTGATAACAAGTACTGAAGGGTACAAACTATACCATAGTAACTCAAAATCTAATAAAACCATTTCAAGGAAAGTGATATTTTTCTCATATTTGATGTGATCTCATATTTTTTTACGAAACGTCATCGGTTGCTTTATTGTTGATTTCTGTATTGCTGAGGTTAAAAGGTTTGTCCTTGTCCACTATCAATTAATTTAACCTCGCTGCACTCGCAATGACAGTGGGATCTCACGAATATTAATAATATTACTCACCTAATGAAACAATTAGTTTCATTTTGACCACAATTCTAAACACAAAACCACGACTGTTGTCTATCGCACTCTGCAGCGACTGGGACGAGAAGTAAACAAAAAATATGTATAATATTATAGCACTTAAAACCAGTCGAGCCAATAGTCATATATGTAGGTACCTAAGCAGGATATAGCGGTATATCTGTGGTCATACTGGTCTTCACAAGTCATTATAATATTCTGACAGAATGCGACTAAAATCTGGTTTAGCAAGGCAGTGTTGACGTTCTTTTTTGGTTATTCTGGAAAAACCTCACGACTTTTTGTATAAGAAACGACCTCATTAAGATTCATGAGGATAATAAACAGTTTTCGGAATTTTCGTAGCACTTTTAACCCGGCTTGCTCAACGTTCCCTAAACGTAGTTATTGACTAAACATGTTTAGACGTATTTGTAAGATTTGACAACTCCTTAAATCATTTTTAGATACTGAATACGTTTAGGCATCGTTGCGCAGTTTTTGTCAAAAGGATTGCATGTTTATCGACTTCCAATTGTCGATATTTTAAACCTCTTTCTTAGGCCCTTATCATATTGGTACTGGTTATTCTATCGACCTTTGATTACTTTTAGGGTTCCGTACCCAAAGTGTAAAACGGCACCCTATTACTGAGGCTCCGCTGTCTGTCTGTCTGTCTGTCTCATAAAACGTGGTAGTTAGACAGTTGACATTTTCACAGATGATATAATTCTGATGCCGCTTTAACAACAAATACTAAAAACAGAATAAAATAATAGTATATTATGAAATAAGTGAGCTAAGTTGCTCATTATACACGAGGCTGTGGTTAGCAGCCCGAGCCGTAGGCGAGGGCGTAAACCAACCGAGTGTCTAGTGAGCAAGTTGCTCACGAGTTTCATACGCACTTTTTCAACACACTTGCGAGGAAAAAACAAACATGTATTGCATAAATCGTTTAATTATTAAAACAATTGGTGAATGTACAATTTTCAAAACGATATTGGACTGTTTTTGATGGCAATTTCACAGTTTGTCTTACATTGGTACTTGCCACTTCTTTAGTATCTTCATTGACATCTTGTGTAAATGTCGGCGACAAAGGTAAATCATACAAATTACTGGAAGGCGAAGGCACCAAATAAATCATGCTACGAGATGTACACGGTTGTGGGTTACAGTACGTTTTGATATCAACACAATGTTTGAGCTTAACCATGCTTCTTAACATAGAATAGATGCACCACAGGGAGCTGGGTTTGTATGTATTGGCGTATTCAGAGAAATACGCCAAAACACATTTTCAGAAAATGGCTGGGTTTTTTTGTTGCTTTTCCATTGTATGAAACTATCGTAAGCAGCTAAGTACTTTGCTCTAGATTTTGCAGGCTTTCATTTGCATTTAGTATTTCTGAAAAAAAAGGGAAATGGCGCGCAAGTTTTTTTTTTCACGCGCCAAATGTAAGTTGATTGATTACTCAAAGCCTACTTCAAAATTATAATTTTAGTGATAAAATGCAAACATTTTATAACAAATTACTGTGAATTAAAAGTAATTTGATAAAAATAAATGTTTTTTTTCGTCTTAATTAGTGATACATTTATTTATTCACAAACTGTAATAGGATTTTCAGCGGCATAAAACTTCTTTGTTGTTACAAAAACTGTATTAGCCGGTTAAATTGAAAATGCTCTGTTTACTCGCATATAATTTGCAGTTAGGCACTAACTTAACTTTGTAGGGTTAATTCTATTATGCACTAGTGTGTAATATTATTACGCATGCGTGTGTTATAGTTTGGTTTAAGGCCCTAATAACGATGTACTATGGCACACTTTACGAGTAAGTGTGTTGAAAATATTTAAGGGGGGCTCCCATAAAACTAACGTGATTTATTTGCTCGTTTTAGGTCGTTATTGATAACGGTAACAGGTAGACGCTTGAAATATTCACAGAATATTTAGTTACATATTCACTTTAAAAAAATCATTAAATTAAAGTAAAACAAATATTTAAGGGAGGGGGGGCTCCCATACAACAAACGTGATTTTTTTTCCGTTTTTATAGATAATGGTACGGAACCCTTCGTGCGCGAGTCCGACTCGCGCTTGGCCGGTTTTTATTTAAAGGCGTATGTCATTAATTAATCAATCATTTCTTCATTAAAATATAGGTTTATCAGTTAGGTATGTAGTTGAATTATATAGTAGGGTTTCCAGTTGGGTCTATCTTTAGGTTTTTATTTATGTACTAGGATTATAAGTAAAGTTATAAATTATTATTTTTTTTCTTTTCGTTTATATTCTTTGCACTGCTGTCCATTACCGCTTCGGTCATAACTTTCCATCCAAAGATTTCCTGGAAGAAATCGCTTTCAGTTTCTTAGTTCTTTAAGTATTCCTAATGTACAACAAAAACGAGTGTGCTTTAGACCACATGACTGAAGTAAAACTTCTTTTTCAAATTATTAATTTATAAAATAGAGATAGAAATGGTTATAGAAATAACCGGAGTTTATTTATAAAGAACAAGAAACCTTTGGGATAAAGGCGTGACAGTATTTATGAATTATTTACGGAACCAATCAATTGGGTTTGGGGAAAAAAACAGTGTTTTTGAGTGTGTGAATATCACAATAATGGTATAATTTAAAGTTTACAAAAAATAATGGCACTTTAGATCTAACTGCATAAAATGAAAAATAACATTTTGTCAATATCTACTCAATTTATTTACTCATGTCATGAGTTTCCATACTAATTAGATTATTATAGGTATAATACTTCTATTGCACTATTTAAGTTCGAACCAATATGAGTAAATCTTAGAATAACTAGACATATAACTGAAATTTCGAAAAAAATCCCTTCGAGACTTAGGCCGTTTGTCCACCGCCACCGTCGCCGGGACAAGATGACGGCGCCGATTTAGCGATATAGGCCGCGTGTCCACCGCACGCCCGTCACCCGAACGCCGTCATCCCGTCCGCCGAAGCATCGTATAGTTCGGCGCTACCCTAGAACTCGGCCCGAGATAGTGATGGATTGAAGTGCCGCCAGCGCCGTGACGTCGCACCGCAATAGCTTTGATTATTTGTATTAAGAAAACGAGTGTGCTTTAGACCACACGACTGAAGTAAAACTTTTTTTTCAAAATATTAATTTAAATAATTGTTCTAGAACGAAATGAAATAACGAGATATAATGAAACAAACTACTGACTGAGATATAGATATTTCATGCACTGGCTATGAAAGGAAGAGAGAAAGAAAATGTGGGTGCGCACCTTCTTGCTCCTACAGTAATATATGAAACGTAACTCTTTCTATTTTTACTAACTTATATCTCCCTCTCAACTTCCGTTCGCACTTTTCGTAACGCATTCACCAGCTTACTCTCCAAGTCAAGCGTGCGTAAAGAAGTTTTACTTCATTAGATTATAATAAATAAAAATGGCCAAAAAATTTATATACGACATTTATTTATTAATAGAACTTGTAGAAAGTAAAGAATGATTGTGAGATAAAACTAAGGATGAGTATCTAAATTACCTATTTGCATCGCGTACGCCTTCTTACGTATAAAAGAGTTGTAGTCAGTTGAACGCAGCCATAAGTTTGTTTTACTTCTACGCACTATCACGCACGACAGCTACAACAACTGACTGAACCACCGAGATTGTCGCGATGGACAAACGATCGCCGTCACGTCATTTTGATCTCGGCCAGAAATAATCTCGTTCTCTGTGACGTCCCGGCGACGGCGGCGGACAAACGGCCTTAGGCCACAAAACGGTCAACAAACGGCCTTAGGCCACAAAACAAAGAATGTGTGCGCGAGTGCCTAGTTTTACATTCGCAGACACGCAAACAAGCGCACGAAAACGGATGGACATTTTCACCGAACACACCGTCATATTTTTGTTGTTTTAAAGGCCGCACTCACTACCCCTGGCTCATATAACAAAGCGCGGATGTCGTTTGGAGCCACATATGGCTACAATTGAATGGATTTGTTTTCGCGTGTGCACTTTGTTTCTATGTGTAGTTATTCTAAGGTGAAAATATAAAAAAACTACATTTAAAATCTATTTTATAGGTAGTCATGAGTCTTATACTTTAAAAGTTCCATCTTCCTGTACCGGATTGGAAACCCTGCCGGTGAAGAGGAGTTGTCTTGTGGGTTCATCCTGGATGAAGAACAGGAATGGCTTGTTGGCGATGACCTCGAAGTTGCTCTCTGTGTCCTCGCCGAACTTGTTGACTAGAGCAATTTCTGTTGAGAAAAAAATTGTTTATATCTTTCATCTGTTATCTGAGGGTTATAGGACGCTATAAAAATAATAAGTTTGAGTAGATTTTTGTAGATTTCCATATCTATTTAACCACTTTTTTGTCATTTAATTATATATTCTATGTATTAGTATTGTTATATCAAGTAGGTTTATGTAGTTATTATAACTGTGATTGGAGTTTATTGTTATTTGTGATTCTTTTGTTTTGTTAATTATCAGTAATATTGTTATAAGTTAGCACTTTTTTGTTACCTCTGAGGTTGGCAGGTAGAAAATGCTATTAGCATTAAGCCCACCTTTTGTACATGTAATTTATATTTTGTGCAATAAAGTATTAAAACAAACAAACAAACTTTTATTGTTCACTTCACATTTTGTATGATCATCATATATCATATCAGCCGTAGGACGTCCACTGCTGGACAAAGGCCTCCCTCATTGATCTCCAGGAACTGCGGTTGGAAGCGGCCTGCATCCAACGCCGACCTGCGGTTCTTACCAAGTCGTCTGCCCATCTTGTAGGTGGACGTCCTACGCTGCGCCTGTTGGTCCGTGGCCTCCATTCGAGAACTTTCCCGCCCCATCGGCCATCTGCTCTGCGCGCTATATGGCCTGTCCATTGCCACTTCAACTTCAACTTCGTTCCTGGAGATCAACGAGGGAGGCCTTTGTCCAGCAGTGGACGTCCTACGGCTGCTATGATGATGATGATGATGTAGTTTGTTTGAAAATGTAAAATTTACTATGTTAACAAACTTGAAATAAACCTATGCTAATAGCCCTACCCGTGTTTTCATTTAATGTCTCACATAACAAAACACGTAGTATACTCAGTGTTTTATAGTTGTGTATAACTGTTGGTTTTCGAAATAAATAAATAACATAACACGCTTATTTAATGAATCTCCATTCCCCATGATGAACATGTTTTGACCTCGGTGCTGAGTAGGTACACAATCCTGTGGAGATTATCCTCATGAGGACAGTCAGAGGCGAGAATAGAAGCAAGCAAACGTAATGTTTGGTAACGTTTGATATCTGTTATTGTCGAGTTTAATACATTTGTCTTTGCAATAACATGCAGATGAATCTGTGGTTTTCCTCATTCTATCAATAGAATGATTTACAAAACAGTAAAATGCCTAACGAACGAACTACTTACTGCTACCGTTTATAACCTTCTTCTACGTATTTTTGATCACTGATCTATATTATATATTCAAGAACTAAGAGTATCCTTCATGTACACACGGCTACACATCAAGCTATACATTTCCAGTATAAGCTGACCTCTCATTCTACGAAAAGCCTACACAATGCGAGGTCAGCTTATACTGGAACTGTATAACTTGATGTGTTGCCGTGTGTACCTATTAAATGATTTTATTCATAATATCTTTCTGCGTGATTTTTTTCCGATATTTTAACAGTTATTCTGCTATTCGGGGCGGAGACTAACAAATCAAAAATCATCAAAATCGGTCCAGCCGTTCTTGAGTTATAAATGGTGTAACTAACCCGATTATGTTTAATATATTAATAGCTATTGCCCGCGACTATGAACAATATAGTTCATCTATATATGATTACCATGTCATAGTAGGTACAAACTTTGCTTAGTATAGGGCTAGATAGCACTATGTGAAATTTCCAGCATTATTGATCAAGCAAAGCGAGATCTCCAAATCAACTTGGGTCAATCGGTGTTGTATGTATGTTTGTTTGTCCGAGGATAACTTTCGAATCGTTTATCCGATCATCGTGAAATTTGATACATAGGAAGGTAGTGATGGCACAATTTTAGTGTGACTAAATGAGCTAAAAATGTTGGGGGTTGTTGAGATATTTTTGAGATATTGTTCAAGAGGAGTAAATAAAAACGAAAATTAGATTATTAGGTCAAGTGGGACGTCAAATGAAAGGTATTCGTGAGTACATTTCAACCCTGTTTTTATTTTTAGTTTAGTCTTTGTAGTTTTTGAGTTATTAGCTATAATAAAAACGAAACCTTGACAAAATTCACAGGGTACACCAGTGACCCCACAATGCTGAAATTTGGTATTCGTCTAGCTAGCTTTAGTAACACAAATATATGAAAAAAGTTTGGCCAGTCTATGTTTTGGAAGGCAAATGTTATTTTTATTTCTTGTATTGTAATTATGAATGTCACATTTCATCTCAAGCTTGTTTATGTTTAATTTAACAAACATTAGATTGTGATAGATGTATTCCCCAATCATCGTCATAATTATTCCTAGCTCTTTGAATTTTTCCCTACAAGACTCTAAATTCTTCATTTGCAATATGCTATATATTTTTTTATCATTTCGGTTTAAATTTGTAATATATACTAAACGTTTATATTAATTGTGAAAATCATTTGTAACTAGTTTGCGTACGTTTATTATGGGAGACTCATCATCATCATATCAGCCGTAGGACGTCCACTGCTGGACAAAGGCCTCCCTCATTGATCTCCAGGAACTAGGAACTGCGGTTGGAAGCGGCCTGCATCCAACGCCGACCTGCGGTTCTTACCAAGTCGTCTGCCCATCTTGTAGGTGGACGTCCTACGCTGCGCTTGCCGGTCCGTGGCCTCCACTCGAGAACCTTCCGGCCCCAACGGCCATCTGTTCTGCGCGCTATATGGCCTGCCCATTGCCACTTCAACGTGCTAATCCGTCGGGCTATGTCGGTGACTTGAGTTTTCCTACGTATCTCCTCATTTCTGATTCGGTAGAGAAACCCCGAGCATAGCCCTCTCCATAGCTCGTTGAGCGACTCTGAGCTTATTCATAAGGTCAATAGTGAAGGACCACGTCTCGGTTCCATATGTCATCACTGGTAACACACTTATGGGAGACTCGCGAGATCTCAATTCAGGGCGAACCACAACATCTTTAATACAAAATCTTTTAGTTATTGAGTTACTAACGCAAATATTGTGTAACACTAAAACATGGTGTACGAAACGCGGACACTGCAGACTTCAGTTATAAAGTCAGAAGGTGGTTGATGGAAAAGTCCTATTATACCCTTGACGAAGCTCTTGTTGATGACTTCAGTACAATTTATTTATGACTGTATTAATGAACCCTTAATTATTTTGTTATGACATGTGTTTCTGATTGTACTTATGTACTTGCTAACTTGTCCTTAAATGTTATATGAATTTTTGTATGTATGTTTATATTTTGTGAAAATTATGACCCTTGCAAGTATACAAACAATGTATCTTTATGGAATAAAAATATTTTGATTTGATTTGATTGAGACGATGATAATGAAAATATGTCCTCAAATTACTATAAATACCTACTGTAGTTAGTTTGTATAAATAAATGAGTATTAGATAATATTATTGACGTCTGGACGTATTTATCGAGTGATGACTAATTATTTACTTTCCACACAAACACAAAACTTATTTTCCTTAGTAGGTACACACGGCTACACATCAAGCTATACTAATCCAGTATAAGCTGATCTCGCATTATGTGGCTTTTCGTAGAATGAGAGATCAGCTTATACTGGAGTTTATAGCTTGATGTGTAGCCGTGTGTACATACCATAGATACCAGAAAACATTGTACGTTTTGTTGTTACAGTCCATGATGAATATTCGTCACTTATAGGTATAGTACAAATCACTGTCTTTCTGTATATTTTAGTTCTAGGTTTTTAGGGTTCCGTACCCAAAGGGTAAAACGGCACCCTATAGTCTAACTTTTTATTAGCTGCAGTAAAATGACGTTTTGTGGGTTGCCGGTTTTTGAAGAAAAATAAATAGGGATGTAGCTAAATGAGTGAATCATAAATGAATAATCAGTTTGGTTCTTTTTTGAGATTTAATATTAAGTTGTAATGTATTTTTTTAACCTATTATTATTACTATACTAGAGGATTGATCTTTTTTAGTGGAAGTATAGGGAGGTACATTCAAAATGAAACAAAAACGTCATAATAATGTTATTTAATTAATTTTTGTGAACTGAATCACATCCCTATTGAGAT
Source organism: Philereme vetulata (assembly GCA_918857605.2). Classification (NCBI taxonomy): domain Eukaryota; kingdom Metazoa; phylum Arthropoda; class Insecta; order Lepidoptera; family Geometridae; genus Philereme; species Philereme vetulata. The sequence continues at coordinate 7,989,054 of OU975423.1, forward strand.
TAGGCTGGCAACATTATTTTACGGAATGACATTTAGAAACGTCATTTTACTGCAGCTAATAAAAAGTTAGACTATATTATTAAGACTGCTCTCCGTCTGTCTGTCCGTCTGTCACCAGGCCGTAATCTCATGAACCGTGATAGTTACAGTTGAAATTTTCACAAATGATGTATTTCTGTTGACGCTATAACAACAAATACTAAAAACAGAATATAATAAATATTTAAGGGGGCTCCCATACAACAAACCTGATTTTTTTGCTCGTTTTTGCTCGATATTGATAACGGCAACACGTAGACGCTTGAAATATTCACAGAATATTGAGGTAAATTATTCACTTTAAAAATAAATAATAAAATTAATATTTAAGGGGGGCTCCCATACAACAAACGTTTTTTTTCATGTTTTTCTCGGTCTTAACAACGATAACAGGTAGAAACTTTAAATATTTACAAATTATTGAATATAAATTTTTTTTTTGCCGTTTTTATAGATAATGGTAAGGAACCCTGCGTGCGCGAGTCCTCCTCGCATTTGGCCGGTTTTGTTTTATTTTGAAAATACCTAGCTAACGAACCAAACAAGCTCTATTCAAATCTTATAAACGAAAACATGAAAATGGTAACACGTGTTTAAAGTTGTTTGTTATTAGATATAAGTACAGTTTGTTTTCCGTACATCAGTGCCAATCAGAAGAATCTCTTTTGAGGTGGTAGCTGTCGGTCTATGGAACACTCTCCCTTCTCATACTAAAAAGGCGCCTAGTAAACCGGTTACAGTCATTTCTTGCAGTCCTCCACTAGCTGTTATAATATATGAAAACGTAGTACCTATGTGTATTTTGTAAGTAGTAGTATTTTTTGTTTTATATATATTATATAGGTGTTATTATTATATCAAGTAGGTTTATGTATTTATTCTTACTGTGATCGGAGTTTATTGTTATTTGTGTTTCTTTTGTTTTTTTTAAATATCAATAAGTTAATATTGTTATAAGTTAGCACTTTTTTGTTACCTCTGAGGTTGGCAGGTAGAAAATGCTATTAGCTTTAAACCCATTTTTTGTACATGTAATTTGTATTTTTGTGCAATAAAGTATTAAAAATAAATAAGAATGATGAATGAATGATGTATGAAAATAAGAAATACCACACACCAGTAGCAGCATAAGCTACACTGCCGAGTTCGTTGACCTCGATGCCAGACTTCTGCAACACCTTCGATACCCTCAGTTTCTGATGCAGGGGTTGTCCTCTGGCGATGCCGGGGAAGGATGCTTCATCCGCGAATGCAGTGCGGATTCCGAGCTACAGAAACAACAAACAAATTCTATTACGTCAAGAATGCTTTTTTATACAACATGGAAAGGGCCCATCTCATAATAAGTGGTGACCATCGCCTATAACAAAGCATTGCCTCGCAGGCCACCCATCTTAGGAACGTGACCTATCAACTTAAGGAATACAGGTGTAAAGCCTCATGTGCATATGATTTCACAGGCATCCAAACCGAAACACATCAATGCAGCTTGGCAGCAGAAAAAGAGTGGAACTCACTTCCGGCGTATGTTTTTCCGGACCAGTATAATCTTGGAGTCTTCAAGTACAAAGTGAATAGGTTCTTTCTAGGCAAGCATGCTTCATCTTTGATCACACCATCACTTACCATCAGGTGAGGTAGTAGTCAAGCGCTTGACACCATCAATAAACAAAAAAAAATATAGGTATGGCGATAGTACCGATATCACCACTAAGAGGCTTTTTGTGCACTTTTTTTTCTTTACCTCTTTCAAGATCCCGTCGAGTTGAGATGTATAGTCAAATTTGAACTTAGGGAGGGTGACATCTACGAGACGCTCACTCAGGGTGTCAAGTTCCAGACGAAGGTCGCTCAGTCCGTTCAGCACTCGCGGGAGACCAGCGATGGAGTTCGGCACGATAATGTACATGGCGAATTTGTTGCCCTAAAATAAACGAAAAATGTTATTTAACCGGACTATTGACACTTCTTCTTCTTAGCGTGTCAAGAGTTGTACGTTTTCATTTATACTATGTTGGAGAGGTGTTTGGCCACAACAATAGCATTAGATGAGCCGGTTATTAGGTCCTCCATCGTGCTGGTGTAAGTAAAAGTGTAAAGAAAAGTATGAATACTTAACCGAACTACTGATAGAGGGAACGTAAGCATTCCCATAGATTTCCAGAGTGACCCTTTATGTGCAGCCTAAACAGATTCCTTTATTTAAAGACCCGTAGCGTACGCATCGAGTTATGGAACTCAAATGGTCTTGGGCGGGACACTTAGCTAAACCTGGTGATGATAGGGTGAGCAGGGTAGCGACTGAATGGTGGCTGAGGAATGATTGTAGAAAGGTAGAACGTCCGGCAGCGAGATAGGTCGACGACATTGTTAAAGTCGCGGGCCGTCTATAGGTGAGACTAGCGCAGATTTTTTTTAATGTTACTTGTGGGGAAACATCCTTACGGCCCACCTGATGGTAAGCGGTCACCGTCGCCTATTGACACCGGCAACACCCGGAGTATTGTCGATGCCTTCCCTACACTATAGAAACCTCTTTACATTTCTCTTGAAGCGTGCCATGTCGTAGCCTAATGGGAAAACCTCAGATGGTAGCTCATTCCACATCTTGCAAGTATGGGGTAGAAACGATCGCGTGAAGCATGTGGTGCGTGATACCCAATTGTCGATGATATGTGGATGAGCTTTATTACATTGTCGAGAAGTGCGGTGGTAAAATCTTGATGACGGGATGAGATCAAATAGCTCCTCAGAACATTCCCCATTATACAGGCGGTAGAATACACTGAGCGATCCGATGTCACGGCGCTGACTCAGCGGTGCCAGCCTGTCGGCGAATTTGGGATCACCGATGATTCTAATGGCTTTTCTCTGAAGGGAGTCAAAACGAAGCAATTGATACTTTGGAGCTCTATGCCAAAGATGGGAACAGTATTCTACGTGCGGCCGAACTTGCGCTTTGTATAGCAATAGCAGTTGTTGTGCCGTAAAATTGAAAAAAAATCGAATTGTGACGGATCACGCAAACTTAGGGAGGCCTATACCCAGCAGTGGGTGAAGTTGGGCTGTGGATGATGATATGCGTAGCACAAAACTCACTAAAATAGAATGACATATATCTTTTTTATGTGTCAGAAACATACCCTGTACGGCATCCTTAAGATCTTAGCATCATATTTGACAGACTCGGTGTAGTAAAAGTTATCCTTCACATTCATAAATTGGGTTTTCGCTTGTTTGGCAGCAGAGACGTAGAAAGTAGCGACTTTGGTCGCGTTGGGAGCGAACTGATGGCGCCAGCTTCCCTTGAAGTACAGAGTGTTGAGGATGAGGACCACCATGTTGGCTACGTCACCTGCAAAGAGCTTGAATTACATACTGATATCAACAACACCCCCTCGTTCATCGGGGGGGTGAAAGTACTTATCAAATGAATAACTTTTACTGAGAAAACACGTGTTTCTCATTAATAATATTAGTAAATAACAAATCATTTAATTAAGGCAACAGTAATATTATAGTTAATGGGTAGCAAATAACTTATTTTACGGCCCCTAAAGATAGACAAATACAAATTATAATAAAACTTCCATTTAATTAAACTTTTATTTCTTTTATTTTTATCATTTGCTTTTCTATAATATAAAATGTGATATTTACTCTAGATGCATGCACGTTGCACATTGTATCATTATTACAGTATTTCGCTTCAACCGCTCGGCGGCTTACCTATAACTCTCCTAAACGCGTCGATGCAGCAGTTTGCATCACGGCTGAGCGGGCTTCGTGGAATAGAACAACATCAACTCTCCATCCGTCTATGCCGTCTTTCCGTATGTATTTGACCATTGTATGTAGTTTTTATGTGTTTGTTATTAGTGACAAATGACTAAGACCAACCGACAAATTCAGGAAGCTAGAAGCTGCATACTGTCCGTGGGTCGTAACTAGTGTTGCCAGGTGTCCCGATTTTCAGGGGTCTGGTGACACGCCCTGATTCACATTTGATACTCAATACTCAATCGTTTATTGTATTTCACAATGTAATAATAGGTGGTAAATAATAGGTGCATGTGCATTATGTACCCTGTTGAGCACAACAATATCATGGAGAGAGGAGGACATCATTGTTCTTGTTAGGTTACATTTATTTTAAAAAAGAAAACATTCAAATCTAGTGTCAAAGTAGATAGTAGGTAAGTATCTAAAATTTGTCATTTTTCATTAAATTTATCATTAAAATATTCGTCAATTGTATTGTAAGTTTTAGTTAGTAAGTATTTTAATTGTTTTATAAATGTTATATTAGTAGTCTCATTTTTCAACGCGGATGATCGGGAACGAGTGTCCCGATTTTTGACTAACCTTCTTTATATATTAAAAATTTAGTTAGGTACATAGAATAAATACAGGCTGTATTTATTCTATGTACCTAACTAAATTTTTTGGATAGGTCTCTGTTACTTCTATTAAAAAAAACTAACCACCCGATAAACAAAAACTGTTGTTTTAGCTATTTGTAGCTATTTTTTATATTATTTATTTAGACACACAGGTTGCCTATAAATTCCTGCAGGACTCGAGGTACTGCAGTCGCGATGCCTAAAACTTAATGCCTTATTTACGCCTCTCTTGAAATCGTTCATATTGAAGCCCACCGGGAAAACCTCCAGAGGAAGACCATATCTTGCAAGATGTCCCGATTTGAAAATCAATATACCTGTTCGCGATTACGCTAAACTCAAGGCTCAATTGTTCTTCCTTGCGATGTTGATATTCTACCAATCCACGCAAGTCACCATCACGTGATTATTTAAAACTTGTTTCTATTGGTAGTTATATTTTTTTATATATTATAGGCTTGCGTTTAACCACGATCTCGCCTGATGGTAAGCGATGATGCAGTCTACGATGGTACACGCTTGCCTAGAAGAAACCTATTCACTCGCGACTTAAAGATACCCAGGCTGTAGCTATCAGAAAACACAGACTCTGGCAAGGCGTTCCACTCTTTGGCGGTGCGCATAATAAAGGTCGAAGAGAACCGCTTTGTGCGAATGGGAGGTATTTCTACCATATAGCGGTGGCGCACCGCAGAGCGTCTGGTTGTCCGTTGATAGAAAGGATATGGTGGGATCAGGTTGAAAAGTTCCGCCGCACACTCCCCGAAACGTACTCGATAAAAAACCGAGAGGCTAGCAACCTTTCATCGATGCTCCAGGCTGAGGAGCCTTGCATCAACTAGCTCATCGTTACCTATGAGCTTCTTGGCTCTTCTCTCAATTGATTCCAGAACTTCAAGTTGGTACTTCGCTGATCCGTCCCAGAAGTGAGAACAGTACTCCAAACACGATCGGACTTGTGCTTGGTACAAGTTGAGCAACTGTCCCGGTATTTATGTTCCTTTTACCCTCTCCTCGAATTTTGTAAAAAAAGATATACGCCATTACACGCATTGTGGTGACCAGACAAAGATCTGTTTTAATTAAAAAATATCCTGAAATCCATTAATATGTATCCAGTAACTGGGCCAATCGTCAAAATAATTACCTGACATCGCACGGTAGGTACAATACCGATTATTTTGAACTTCCGTTCCGAAATCTACCACTCTGGACCTGGCAACACTAGTCGTAACATAGCAGTAGACTTGATTTACAACATTATGTCAAAGAAATAATTGACCTATTCCTTATCGCTAATTATGTCCGTTATTCACCTTTAGCAATCACGTTTTTCTTTTCCCCTTACTTCATTACGTTTTTCCTTCAATTATGAATCTTTAGGTATAACTTTACAACCTATCATGACTATGCACATTATTTTTAGATACATATAACACTATAAATACTTACCATTAACATTAATAGGAAACAAAGATTATCCTGCTTAAATTATGTGCTCGTTTAATAAGAGCAACAGTCAACAATGAATGACACACAGCGCTATCTAGCCCTAAACTAAGCAGAGCTTGTACTTGGGAACCAGATAACTGATAGAATACTTATATACCGATTTTTATTTGCAAATAAAAACTTATAATATATAGACAAACATCCAGACCCGGAACAAATATCTGTAGATCATACAAACATTTGTTCCGCGGCGGGAATCGAACCCGCTACCTCCTGCGTCTCAGCCGGCTATGCGCCCACTGTACCACGGAGATCGCCAATATAATCACACTAATATAATAAATGCGAAGTTTTGGATGTTTGTTTATTTATTTGTTTGTTACTCAATAACATCGTAACGGCTGAACCAATATCGATGAAATTTAGTATGTACGTAGATTATTACCTAGATTAACACATAGACTACTTTTTATCACATATATCAGATCCCATGGGATAAAAATAGGGTGTCAATTCAAGTTGCAACCGAGAGTTTATCTTAATTTTTCTAACACTACAGGTGAACACTACCGTATTCTTAGATATAACCCTAGATAATAAGCTTCAATGGGGCCCACACAATGATAAGTCGTCGAGTCTTAGTTCTGCAGAATACGCAGTCAAAAAGATCCATCTTTTTACAGATGTAGACACAGCTAGACTAGTTTACTCGTACTTCAGCTACTTCCACAGCATTATGTCATACGGTTTACTGCTGTGGGGGAGTGCTGCAGATATAAACACCGCTTTTGTGCTGCAGAAGAGGGCTGTTCGTGCAATTTATAATATGGGCCTCCAGAGAATCATTACGCAATAAATTTAAACAAATAAATATTATGACATTCCCTTGTCAATACATCTATGAAAATCTGATGTATGTTCACAAAAATATTAATTTGTTTAAGAAAAATAGCGATAATCATAATTTTAATACTAGAAATAAAGATCAACTCGCTGTTGCCACTTGTAGACTCCATAAAGTTAGTAAATCGTTTAAAGGGCAAGGTGTTAGCTTTTATAACAAACTCCCAAGTGATGTACAAAAATTGACAATTTACAAATTTAAAAACGCAATTAAACAAAATCTTTATAAAAAAGCCTACTATAAAATATCGGATTATTTAGATGATAGAGAAGCTTGGGATTGAAATTGCTCCAACTCGTTCAAAATGTTACAATTTAGACGTAATTTTTTTTCTGTGTTGTAATGTATTCTAAAAGGATCATTAAAAAAAACAACCAGCCTTGTTTCTTGCCTTTCTTTCCTGGTTTGGTCGCGAAGGAACAGGCAGTAAAATTGATGTTTCAAAGTGTTCCTTGTGATTTTAATGAACAAAAGATTTTGACTTTGACTTTGACTAGGTTACCTACACATTTAGTAGTGTAACGCGTACAAAGTCGCAGGCAAATTATATATGTGCAATGCGTATTGGTCATGAGTTTATTATTGGCTCATTGCACTGAATCAGCTTGCCAGTGAACGTTGCTGAATGCATACATGATGAATTTCCTGAACAAATGCAAGTACAGTAACAGTTCCAACGAAAAACTGACATCATGCTACAATAATTTTAAAACTGACATTGTTGATGCTCATACATTTGCCCTTCATTCCGATAAAATATACAAACAAACAAAGGTCGCCTGGAAAAGATCGCTTTCAGCGATAAAGCCGCCAATTGTTTTTCCTTTTTTAGGGTTCCGTACCCAAAGGGTAAAACGGGACCCTATTACTAAGACTCCGCTGTTTGTCTATCCGTCTGTCTGTCCGTCTGTCACCAGGCTGTATCTATCACATGAACCGTGATAGTTAGACAGTTGAAATTTTCACAGATGATGTATTTCTGTTGCCACTATATACACACATAAACAGATTAAAATAAATATTTAAGTGGGCCTCCCATACAACAGACATGATTTTTATGCCGTTTTTATAGATAATGGTACGGAACCCTTCGTGCGCGAGTCCGACTCGCACTTGGCCTGTTTTAATGTTTCATCACAATGGTGAGACCATTGTACTGAATAACAAAACATTTGCCGTTGATTTTCGCCAATACACCGTAACTCTCGTCACTTAAGTCTAATCCTCCAATCTCATTTACATTCTGTCTGCTAGATACATTTGTTATCATTACTACAAATACGTAATAACGTTTTTTTACGGTGCAATAATTATTCGCTTTCGATTGAATTGAAAGTGTAAATAAAACAGACGTCACCATTTTTATAGGTAGGTATAGAACATTGTATGTGTGTGTAATAGTACGTCTGCGGAATACTAAAGGGGTGAATAATCTTAAATTCAAGCCACCAAAATACTGTTTGACTTCACTTCGTTATTTATTCGACTTTTGTCCTATGTACACACGGCTACACATCAAGCTAAAGCTACACAAAGCGTAAAGTTGCAAGCCTATCGATCTTTTACAGAATACATTTCGGGGAATGTGCCCAGGAACTTTACGATCTGATTCTGCCATCTCCTTTCCATCAAAGGACAAGCAGGCGCACGGCTCAGTACCATCCGTACCTAGTTGATATACCACCCATTCACACACACCGTTTCGGTTCTACGTTCTTGATGCGTACAGCTGAGGTATGGAACGCTTTGCCGTCGTCTGTTTTTACTAAAGAATACAATCCGGGCCTCTCTAAGGTAAGAGTGAATAGGTTTCTTCTAGATCTTCGTGCTTCATCTTAGACCACATCATCGCTTACCATGAGGTGAGATTGTGGTCAAACGAAGTTCTATTTAGTTTAAAAAAAAAAGCTATACTTATAAATTTTGACTAATAAGAGAACAGAGAAACAAAAACATATTTAATTTAACTATAGATAAAAGATAAGCATTAATATTAAAGAATCACAAAACTACTAAGACAAAAAAATAATAATTGGGGACTCGTGTAAGTGATGCATTTGAGTGTGTGAGTACGTGTGTGCGTGGGTTTGTGTGTATTTGAGAGGGTATATTTGAGCGTGTGGTGAGTGCGTGTGTAATCTGTGGTTGTGTGAGGGGGTCGGGCGTGCGCAAGTGTATGCGAGTGGCGTTGTTGCTAGGCTATGTGATTGCGACCAAGATTGACTCCGTTTCGTCATAGTCGAGTGTGATCAGCCATTTCCTAATCTTTACTTTAGTACTGTATAACGAACAACATTAAAGATGACACTTAATTAACGCACGTTTATAAATGAAAGGGGATGCATAGTATCGAAATCGCCTCGCAAATACCGTTTTTACTTTAGGAACTGTGATTCTTTGTCGACGGGCATTAGGAGATCCGGATGAAGTTATGCACGATTTATGGAACCATAACACTGCTTTTTGTATGTAAAGTTGACGAACTGTTAATATGTATTTCCGTTTCCCGATACAGAGATTTCGTTGGATATCTGTAAGGTTTACGATACATTACTTTTAAAACTGACCTTTGTGCTCTCTCAAGTTTTATTATTTTGGTTTTAGCAGCTCCACCCCAGATCGACAAGCAGTAACATATTACAGATTGGCAAAGAGCAGTGTACACCATCTTAAGTACCTCTCTGTCAGCCCCGTCCGTAAGCAGTTTCATAATGTGAATAAACTTGCGAACGCGACCTGAGAGCGTATGAACGTGTTGTTTGAAAGTTAAATTTTCATCCAATATCACTTCCAGGTACTTTATGAAGTTAGCGCGATCAATAAAACTACAGGAACAGGTATTATTTAGTGATGTAGTTGGGTTACCACATCTGTGCATTCGAATATTTAGCGAAGCTGGGGGAGACGAGACCTTTGTGATGTGAAAGCATAGGTATTTTGTTTTGTTTAGATTTAGCGTAAGTAAGTTAGAAGCCATCCATATCCCTACCAGCGATAGCCCTTTCTCTGCTTTGTTAAAGGTTTCTTTCCAGGAGTTACTCTTGAAAATAATAGCAGTGTCATCCGCATAGCATATCGTTTGTGAGTCGTCATTCTTTGGGAAAAGATCAGCAATGTCATTAATATAGAGGGTGAAAAGCGTTGGCCCCCGTATGCTGCGTTGTGGTACACCAAATGATATGCCTTGAATACCACTGGTATGCCCCGCAACGGACACACATTGCCCTCTACCCAATAGATAACTCCTGAATCAGGCCAAGGCACTACCGCGAATTCCAAGACATTCCAGTTTTCTTAGTAAAATTATTGGTGATACGGTGTCAAAAGCCTTGGCCAGGTCCAGAAATTTCTGATTCATTTCTGCCGTTGTCGAGTCTAGAAACCACATGTTCCACCAGAAGCGAGACCGCATCCTCAGTTGACTTACCCTGTCTAAAACCATATTGAAAAAGTGCCAATATTTTTTCCTGACCTAAATACCCCACCAGCCTTTTTTTTACCACATTTTCAAGGATTTTAGAGAACACTGGAAGCAGTGATATCGGGCGATAGTTTTCTGGGGAAGTTTTAGGACCGTTTTTGTGGATGGGAACCACATATGCTGTTTTCCAGCAGTCTGGAAAGGAGCCCGTTGACAGGCTCAGGTTGATGACATGAGTTAGTAGTTCTCAACGAGGGGCAAATCTTCTTTACTAGTGAGTTTTTTATGCCGTCCAATCCCGGAGCGCTGTTATCTCTGAGGTTTTTAATTATGGCCATTACCTCAATGCCTCAACTGGATCAGTGGGGGTCATATAAAAGGAGTACTTTTTTTTTTTACTACCAACTCTTCCTGGGTCTTTCCTAAGTTGTCTAGGATGGTGTTAGCTAGGTTTTGACCAACGCTCACAAAGTAGTCATTGCAGACGTTCAACGACTCAGCTGGGCACGCCTTTAGCTTCGTGATTTCCAAATTAACTTCTTTCTTATTATTAAGTTCGCATATGTTCTTTATTGTTTTCCACATTTGGGTAGGCTTGTCTCTACTTTCCAATAACTCTTTTTTGTTTTGGTCCTTTTTTATGTATTTCAGAAGCTCACAGAACTTGTTTCTGTACCTTTTATAGGTTTGCTGAATCCCACTATTCAATTTTCTTGGCCTCTATATGCAACAAATCTCTTCGTTTCATTGATCTAATCAACCCAGAAGTTATCCAATTTCTTAGATTGATTTATCTTCTGCTAACATATACTTTTCTAGAGTATTTTTTGATAGAGGTTTCAAAGAGAGCGGACAATTTAATAGCTGTAGTAGACGCGTCCGTGCACAATAGAATATCTTGCCAGTTTGTATGTTTTAAATGAAGAGAGATCGCGTCAAAGTCTATTTTTGTAATGCTTCTTTGGCGTTCTGATTTAGCGTTGCTAGTGGAAATGCCTGCCATAACAAGATCGTGATCTGTGGTACCTACTTTGCATACCAGACCAGTTGCCTGTGACTGGAAGTCAACCAAAATGTGATCCAGGCAGGCGGGCCCCCTAGTCGGAGTATTGATTAGGTTATGCAGACCCAGCTCGGCCATAAGGCAGAGGTAGTCATTTGATTAGGGATGTTGATGGTCATTGTCAAGGGTATTTATGTTTAGGACTCCCGTTATAATAAGACTATTTTTGGGTAGAGTACGATTTCTTACTAAAGAGTCTATGGATGACAGAAATGGATTAATATTAACGAAAGATGGAGATCTATAAACTCCAAGAATCGTTTTTGACTTCGGTAACTCTATGAGGATGCTGTCAGCTTCATTGAGCATTGGTTCACTTACAGTAGCATTCCAGTCCGCTCGAACATAAGATACAACTCCGCCAGCTTGGTTGTTTATCTGCGATGTAGCATAGTGACGATAGTTGGAAAGACTTCTGACGAGTGAACAGGTACCTAGGTGGCATTCCGTAAGTATAATTACGTCAAACGATATATCCAGCCTTTTGAAAGTGATCAAAAACTCATCAAAGTTCCTCTGAAGACTTCTCACATTGTAGGAGAGAATCTTTAAGTTATACTGGTCGCCCAACACACTTTTACATGATTCGGCCAAATTATGAGAGAGGCAAGTGAGAGTAAATGATTCGTCAAGCTCGTTAACCAAATCTAAAGAGGCCATTTGTGAAAGAATTTTTTCACAATGACTAATAGCTCTGAAATATTTGTAGTTTTTGCCACTCTCAGTAAGTCAAAGTCCCGATAGACAGGGTAACATGAAAGTGTATGTGATGTGTTAAACAAGTGGAGATTACCTGGTGTTTGTGTAGGTGTTGACTGAATGTGTAGTGTGTGTTTGCATCGAATAAACATTGCACGGTCCCAAAAATTACAATAATAAAATAAAGAGTCTAAACCATAGCAATTTAAGCACAGAATCACGGTAATTTGAAAACATTTTAGCACTCTTCAGAACACTGGATTAGACGAGAAATATTTGTAAAGAAGCACAAAGAAATAACTAATTGTCATTTGGAGTAGTGTAGTTTCCAAGTCTGTTGGCAAGTTCCACGGAGTTTCGAATGCGTACTGCAGGACTGCTCTCTTGCTTTCGCACGTGGACGTTGCCGTTACTTGTCCAGCAGAACTTATATCCTGCTTGCGAAGATCGCAGTCTTGCCTCTCGAAATAACTGTCTATTCTCGCGTGTCAGACGCTCGTTGAAGAATACCTTTGTCGGCTTAGCCCCAACCTGCAAGTCAGATGCGGTAATCGACTTTCTGCCCTTAGTTGCTTTTAGTAGCTCATCGCGTTTAAAACGTCTTACCAGGCGCATAACAACTGGCCGGCAGAACTGAGCGCCTTCCGACCGGGAGAGTCCGTTTGACTGTGCTGTTTTAGCCTGCGTTGGGCCCGCTCTCGTAATCCAGACAATATCATGGTCCTTAAGGTCAACACCGACTTTTTTGGCAGCAATCATTGCAATATGCTGCAGGTACTCATTTGACAGTTCGGGCAAACCGATGATTTCGATCTCGTTGCGGACATAAGACTGCGCCTGGATGTTTAGTTGCTCCTGTAGGGAGGAAACCTGACTTTTTAACGCGGCGGTTTCAATGTCGTGTCGGTTTTCCAGTGAAGTAATTCGATCATCGGTAATAGTTAAGTGCGCGACCATTTGATTCAGCTGCTCGTTTATTTTAAAGACAGAGGACGATATAGTCTCTATATCTTTCTTAACAAAAACACGGTTGCACGGAAGAATCGGATTTCATCGACTAACGTCTGCAGGTCTGATGCAGGCAAGGGTTTCTTCGGTTGAAGTGGTGTGTTGCGAGTGTCCGGTGATTGTATAGTCCCTCTGATCGGCGTTGATGTATTGTCTCCCCCTTTTTTGCCATCGCATACACATTTAGGACAAATCCAGCTAGTCATATCATCGACCGCTTTGTTACCAATACACACGTCTTTGTGGTAACGCTTTTGGCAAGATATGCGAGAGCAATCGATTGTTTTCTCTCTACGACCAAATTCATTCATACAACCAGCGCAGATGCTGTTTGCATAAGTTGTTTGCGTCGACATACTTGCTGTAGCCAGCGGTCCGATACAAGGTGAATAGTAATTGGCAGTGAAGTTGAAGCAGGCGCAATGTGTAGGTACTCACACTTTGGTCGAACGCGACACTTACACCGTGGCGCAGCGAAGTCTTAACAGTTAAGTTATGACTCACGTGGCTATGGTCGGCGCGGTGGCGGCAGCCGGGTCAAATCTACACGCAGCGCGCGGTTTCTGTGTTCTGGTGGGGATCTTTAATAACGACTACAGGTCAGGGGAAATGAAAAAGTTCCAGATTTGACCCTTTTTTTTCCTTCGCTGGTAACACTACAATCTGAGTTCATTCAATAATGATTTCTTTCTACACATCTAATGGCGGGTACCTATATCCGTCGGTAACCAGCTACGACTCGTTTCTTCTTGAAAACCTGTCAAAAGTTTGACACTAGTTTGTCACTTTTTCAAGGAGATACGAGGCGTAGTCGGTTAGCGACAGATATAGGAATCTGCCATTAGTCTACGCAGCGCTACGTGACCGCTACGTGGCAATACGCAAGGCCTACGCAATATCTACACAGCATCGATCTCATTGCTACGTCTAGCTAGACAACGACACGCGACGTCTATGTGTATCCCACAAAAAGCCTTGCGTCTACTTAGCTTAAACGCAGCATACCCGTTCGACACACTCCTACTCTAGGCTAACGCCAATAGAAATTATACAAAGCCTACTCATCGCTGCCTCCTTTTTTATCATCATTTACACATACCTTCATCGACCAAGCGAGAGATCCGTCCTTCGGTAATATTAGACACCCAGCCGTTGATCTGTTGAGCTGCTTCTACTGCGTTGTAGAAGTCAATTGTCTTCAGCTCGGTCTTGTAGAATTCTTCGGCGATGGCTGCGAAGCGCTGTCTGGGCTGTGCACTGTTGCCGACGTAGATGCGACTGCCTAGGTTCAGAATGTATTCTGGTGACTTTTTCTGTTGAGAAAAATTTTAGGTAAGATTCTTGAGTCATATATTTTTGATCAGCCGTTCTTTTGTATGATAAATATAAACGTTTTACGGAACAAGTAGCATTCAAATAAAATGGCCTACATTGAGTTCGATCTTACAATAGCTACTGATAAATATAATTTATTTATCTAGAGCGTGGTCAAAAAAACAGGATGCTGACTATTAGTCAGTAAACTTTTCCAACTTTTCCTTTTAATTTAAAAGGAAAAGTTGGAAAAGTTTATTGTTCCGCTGCAGTTCACTTATAATAAGTGAACTGCAGCGGAACAATAAACTTTTCCAAATGTAAACATTTTGACTTATTCCTTGTTGACCTTTCGTAAAAAGCACTACTCTAAAGGTAGGTCCAGAATAAATATTTTAAATAACTATATAAATACAAGTAAGTTTACATACTAGGTACTTATGGCATAATATTTGGAAAGGCTTTCCTTTAGGAACGGTTTGATAGAGGGATGGAGGAGGGGGGAGGGACTTGAAAACCTCCCCCCTAGTGTGTGACGACTTACGAAAACCAATAATTTTTTGAGAAAATTAAAAAAAATATTTTGAGGTTAAGTATGAGAAAAACATTTTTTTTATATTGAAAAATTGCTGAGTCCAGGGGTTTGGAGGAAAAAGTGGTATATGAAAACGTTGCTCCACTTTTTCTTCCAACCCCCCGGACTCTGGGTGGGCTCCCGCCAGAAGCTCTTAAGGTCGCCCCTGAATGAAGCAAGACATACGAGGCCAAGTGAAGCGAAGGGGAGAGCTGGCGAGCGAAGCGAGCCGGCGACCTCCGTAGCGGAGCGGAATAAAACATTTCTTCCAACAGCAGGCAACTTACCTTCAGAGACTCAATAATAGTGGAGAACTTTCTTCTGACAAGGTTTCTGTCCAGGTCGAAACCTAAGACCGAAGATAGTTCCGTCTGTGTTGCACCTGTGGCTGCTTCGGTTAGGATGGCCAGGGCTAGCTTCAAGCCAAGAGGGGAAAGAAGGAAGTTGTCCTCTGATGATGCTGCTAGACGCTGTCAACAAATTTTAAAAGTTTTTACATTAGGGTAATGTCATATTCGAAGTCAAGTTAAAGATACCCAGGTCGTCCGAAATCAAGATGGGTAGACGACGTCGTAAAGTGTTCGGAAAAGACATGAATGACTGACAGAATAGAATGACCCAGCGGGGGTGTTTTGTGATGAGATGTGTGGTGTTCAATGAAAGATGGACTATCGCAAACTGGTTTATTGTAGGTAGTCCCATGGACAATGTGAGTGTAGCAAATAATGCTACCCTCAAAAACGCTAAGACATTACATTTTCTCCCTCTTAAATACAAAGAAATACATGTTCAAAGAATTACATAAAGATCATCCAAAGGTTGCCTGGAAGAGATCGCTTTTAGCGATAAGGCCGCCCATTGTACCTTTGATTTAATTTTGTATTCTCTTTTGTTTGTTTTATTTTTAATGGTGTGCGATAAAGAAATTATCTATCTATCTATCTTAAATTCACTTATAGTCATAACAATAATAGTTAGAAACCTACAAAAACCTAGGTTTCTCTAAAAGAACTTATACTAAGACTTATTCTAAGTAGGTACCTACTTATTTACGTACACGTGACCTCAACTTCATAGTGTGTGGAGAATGCGTCTGGCGCTGGCGCTCATCAGCATTTCCCCGATTAACCGGCTCTTTTAAATTAACTGCGACGGACTTGGTATCGCTCGCCCTAGCTTCCTCATCACTGCTTATAACCTGAACCGACGTATTCGTACTTGGAGCTTGTTCCAAAGGCGTTGACCAACCTTCGTTGACCGCCGTCTCAGAATCTTTTAATTCAGATACAACTTCGTTGGGAGTTTCAGGACAATCTAATGAATACCGCGATTTCCTAACTGAGGACTTCGTGAGAAGTTGATCAACATGACGTTTACTTATCCGATTATCGTTAGTCTTTACTTGAAAAGAGACCGGACCAGTTTTATCAATAACGACACCCGCCTTCCACTTAATATCCTTGTTGGCATAATCACGCACGAGCACGGTGTCCCCGAGCGCCAGCGGGCGCGGCACGCCGCCGCGGCGCTCCTCTGCCGCGCTCTGCGCCGCGCGCACCACATCAGCTGTGCTGGGCCGCAACAGATCCAGGCGACCACGCAAACGTCTGCCAAACATAGCTACCGCGGGCTCCTTTTGGGTCGTACAATGTTCGGTGTTCCTATACGTAAATAGAAACCTACTTAACGCAACATCGTAATCTTCTCTCTCGACTGTAGCTTTCTTTAGTACTTGTTTGACCGAACGCACAGCGTTTTCGGCCGCTCCGTTGCTAGCCGGGTGGTATGGTGCAACGAGAACTCGCTTTATTCCGTTGCTCTCTAAGTAAGAAAGATACTCTTTAGATGAAAAAGGGGGTCCGTTATCGCTAACAATAGACTTCGGTAATCCGAATCGCGCAAACGTCATACGCAGGCAGGAGATTACAACCGGCGCAGACGTACTAGAAACGCATGCAACCTCTAACCACTTAGTGTGAGCATTGATCAGCACGATATAATATTTATTCCGATATGGGCCTAAAAAGTCAACGTTGAGCCGCGACCACGGCTCCCGCGGCCACGGCCACGAGTGCAGAGGCGCGGGCGGGGGTTGGTCGCGCTGAGACGCGCACGCACTACATTCACGACACATCCGTTCAATTTCTGCATCTAAACCCTCCCACCAAAAATAATTCCTAGCCACTGGTTTCATTTTTACAATGCCAATGTGCCCGCTGTGCAATTCTCTAAGAACTGTGTCTCGGAGACTAGTAGGAACGACTATGCGGTAACCCCGAACTAAACAACCGTGTTCGATAAATAAGTTATCCTTTTTTAGGTAAAACGGCTTGTCTTTTTCGCATTCTAAGCGTTCCGGCCAACCGAATTTTACAAATCCCATGATTTTGTTCAATTGAGGATCTTTCTTAATTTCCATTTTGACTTCATAACAAGTCACTGGCAAAACATTTTGAACGAAGTTCAAATAACTACCTTCCAAGATAGTCTCATCTTAATTATATTTAACTGTTCGCTCTAATGGTAAACGAGATAAAGCGTCGGCAAAACAATTTCTTGATGACGGAATGAAATCTATATCGTAATTGTAAGCAGCCAAACGAACCGCGTACCTCTGTAAGCGGCTAGCGGCAGTTTGCGGGATGCCTTTATTTTTACCAAAAATATAGCTAAGCGCTCGATGATCGCTCCGCAACAAAAAATGTCACCCGTACAAATATTGGTGATGTTTGGTCACTCCGAATATGATCGCCAATGCCTCTTTGTCAAGTTGAGAATAGTTTTGTTCGTGTGCGTTGAGAGTACGTGAAGCGCAGCTGACGGCCCGCTCCGAGCCGTCTGGGTAGCGGTGTGCCAGCACGGCGCCCAGCCCGTATGAACTGCTATCTACCGAGAGGACGAGCGGCAACGTCGCATCATAATGCGCCAGCACCGGACCACTGCTCAACACACTTTTAATTTTATTAAAGCCATTTTGGCATTGTTCGCTCCAGAACCACTTTCTTAAGGAGATCATACATTGGTTTAAGTATATCACTAATGTTGTTACAAAACTTTGCGTAAAAATTAACCAACCCCAAAAAACTTTTTAACTGTGAGACATCTTTTGGTGTGGGAGCCGAAACAATAGCCTCAACTTTTTTTTCATCTGCATGAAGACCGTGCTTATCAATTCGCTATCCCAAGTACGTGACACTTTCTTTGAAAAATTCACATTTAGACCAATTTACACGTAATCCTGCATTATTCAATCTAACTAATACAGCACGCAAATTTACTCTCCAAACGGTACTCTTTTATAGACCCAAGTACCTACATGTGTTATGATGGCAGTCATCGCTTGAGAGTCCTCACTCAAACAAAACTGCTGATAAGCGTGGGACAAGTCTAATTTTGAGAAAAGCACACCTCCAGCTAGTGTGGCGAATATCTCTTCAATACGTGGGAGAGGATAGTGAAAATCCTTAAGACGAGGGTTTATATTGATTTTATAATCGCCACATATGCGGATATCGCCATTTTTTTTACAATAGGAACTATCGGAGTTCCGTAGTCTGAACGGTCCACTTTATAAATGACGTCATCGCGTTGTAAGCGCTCCAACTCCTGCTCGACTGGCGTGCGTAGCGCGAGAGGCAGAGGGCGGGCTTTCACGTAAATCGGAGTTCTATCTGATAAATGCAACTGCATGCGAATTTTACAAGTCCCAAGCCCATCAGCAAACACTTCTGGAAATTCCTTTCGTAATGCTTGTACAATCTGTTCATATTTCTCTTGTTTAACATCGACCAAATTATAACAATCATGTTATAACATCAACATTAACACATCATTCAACGTTTACTTTTAACATTCTTATCCACATACGACCCATTAACGGCGGGTCTCCGTACTCAATCACATAAAGTTGCAATTCGTGCGATTCTGACTTATATGTAACATTTACATCAATAAAACCTAAGGGTTTAATTACATCGCCAGTGTAAGACTTCAAAATAAACGATTTCTTATGCAGTTCATAATCACTAAATCGTTCGTCATAACAAGATTTGGAAATTGCTGAAAATTTACACCCCGTGTCCACCTCAAATCGCAAAGAATGTCCGTCGACTATCAAATCCACATAATAGGGATCGTCTCCTTTTGCATAGGAAATGTTATAAAAGTTCACTTCCTCATCATCGGAATCAGAGTCATCTAAAAAATCTAAACTGACGTTTAGATTTCCCCGAAGAATCAGCCCCGCGACCACTTTCGTACTTACGACACATCACTTTGAGGTGTCCCTTTTCACCACATTTATCACAATTGTGAAACTTGAAACGACACTTAGCTCCAGCGTGACCGTCCCGGCCGCACCGCGGGCATGGCGCCGCCAGTCGCTCGGCCGCCGGCGTGCCCGCGGAACCCGTCCGCGCCGTCGGCGCCGCGCGCTGCTGCTGTCGGGGCGAGCGACGTTGGGCGCGCGCCGCGGCTGTGCGATGCAAGCCGTCGGACGCGTGCTCTCCAGCGCCGCCGAAGCTGCCCCCGCTCACCGCCGACGTCGCCGCATGCCTGTCCGCCGCTTCCAATGCCAATGCGAGCTCGATGGCCTGCTTATAGTCCAACTCTTTTTCGGCAAAAAGCCTGGATCTCATATCTTTGGAATGAAGACCGGATACGAATTGATCTCTGAGATTCACCTCCAAGGTGTTTCCGAAATTGCAGGTTTTAGCAAAATGTTTTAAACTTTGTAGGTATTCGCTAATGGTCTCCGCCGATGCTTGCTTTCTTTGCCGAAAAACATGACGTTCTGCGATCTCCGACTCTGCTCGAGATGTTGCTTAACTATTTTCTCGAGTTCATCAAACTTTTTATTTTCTGGTAATTCTGGTGCACACAGATCACACTAGGGAATGCAATCCCGACTCGAGATTGCAAATTCGAGATCCCGCGGGATTAGAAATATCAATCCCGCGGGATCCAGGAATTTTCGGGATCCCGTCTAGTTTAAAAAAAAATTTAAATTCGGATGACTGAAAAAGCTAATATGTTGCTATAATATGCTTGTTTGTGATAGTGAGGTTAACTAAAATAACATATTACTCGAAAGGAAATAAAAATATTTATTCTTTAATCTTACCAACTAAATAATTATCGTCACCTGTCGCTAATATTCGGAAATAGTCGGAATAGTTTTCTAACGCTGTTTGGCGTTCCTGCCGCTCGCGGCCGTCAGTCAGCCGCGCCGCTTGCGCCCCGAGCGTACGTGTGTAGCGTCGCTGACCACTGCCGCCCAATCCCGTCAATCTCAAACGGGATCTCGTCATATGATGCGTCGGGATTGATCCCGAAAAATTACACGAGATATCGGGATCCCGCGGGATCGGGATTGCATTCCCTAGATCACACATCAACTCGTAGCAAGCTACGCCGACGTGCGTCACTAGCACGGCCACATGTAAATTTTCCTCGATGAAGTTCAGCACTAAAAACTGTTTAACTCGCCTACAATACGCGTCCCAATTATGGGTACCGATTTCGAACGTCTCAATTTTACCAATAGGCATTTTAAACGCGAAATAAAAGCGAATTAGGTAAAAATATCCGGCTGCGCCACTGTGGTGTTCAATGAAAGACAGACTATCGCAAACTGGTTTATTGTAGGTAGTCACATGGACAATGTGAGTGTAGCAAATAATGCTACCCTCAAAAATGCTAAGACATTACAAGATGATGATCAGAATTGTCCTTGTGATCAGACTACATAACGAACATCACCGTCGATCAAACAGCTGTATGGGACAGGATCTTATGGAATAGCATGGCACAGGTACCTATAGAGTGGCCAATACTCAGCTGTGGATCTGGTTATGAATGAAGATCTATGTCCCATTGTTGGGCTTCCCACGCCTCCACTAGTCATTATGATCTTGTGCTAACGTTTCTCGGCTTAGGTTATTGATCGAGCTAAGTGAGATCTCTAAATCAACTTGGGTAAATTGGCATTGTATGTATGTATGTTTGTTTGTCCGAGGATAACTTTCGAAGCGTTTATCCTATCATCGTAAAATTTTATATATAGGTAGGAAGTGATGGCACAATTTTGGTGTGACTAAATGAGCTAAAACTGTGGAAGGTTGTTGATATATTAAGGTTCAAGAGGGGTAAAATTATGGCCATATTATTATGGCTAATAACCTAAAAACTATAAAGAGTTTACAAAAAATAAAAACGGAGTCTAAGCGTACTAATGAAGACCTTTCATTTGACGCCCCACTTGACCTAATAGTCTCATTTTCATTTATTTTTACCCCTTATTTTTTACTAATAACTGAACTTTGACAAAATTCACAGGGCGCAATAGTGAGTGCTGTAATTTGGTATGCGTGTAGCTTAAGGGACACAAATATAGGCAAAAGTCTTAAATCTTAAGTCTTAAATAACTGAAATTCGTACCCCAAAAAAGGGTACATGAACTCCCATTACCTGTAATTTTAATGAAACTGTGTTAAGTTGGTTATTTATTTCATGACACTATTTTGATAGTCAAAGATTACAAATAATATTTTTTTGTTTCAATCGGAGACCCGCGAGATCTCAGTTCGGGGCGAACCACTAGTTATTTATCTCCGGAAGTGGTCATTTTTCAGTTATAAGGATTTATAAGGATTTTATGTCCATATCTGCAAGTTTTATAAAACTGAGAACTAAAACGCACTTTGCAATCTGAACAGCACTTTCATAGCGGTACTTTCGAAAGTTGCAAATTTTAAAAAAATCAAATCAAAATCAAACTGTGGATACATAATGTTGTAAGTCAAGTGACCTACAAGTCGATGGCTTCCTCAAAGAATACCTAAGGAGCTAGCAGTGTCCATGCGCTGTTATTGGCTAAACCGTTCATGTCAGGCTAGGTTAGGATATTTATTTAATAATTTGCTTTTAGGTTACTTACATAACTAATGATTGTTCAAATGGAACTACATTAAAACTATAACCGAGGCTGGTATTTTTAATACAAAAATATTGAGTCATCATCATTTAGAACGCCCGATGACTGATCGCATGTTCCGTACCCAAAGGGTAAAACGGCACCCTATTACTAAGGCTCCGCTGTCTGTCTGTCTATCACCAGGCTGTATCTAATGAACCGTGATAGTTAGACAGTTGATACTTTCACAGATGCTGTATTTCTGTGGCAGCTATAACAAAAAAATACTAAAAACATAATAAAATAAATATTTAAGTGGGGGGCCCATACAACTAACATGATTTTTTTGGTAGTTTTAGCTCGATATTAATAACGGCAACAGGTAGACGCTTGAAATATTCACAGACTATTTAGTTATATATTCAATTTAAAAATATTACTCGTGCGCGATAACTTGGGACCTGCTAGGAATGCGACTCCCCGACCGCTTCCCCTGCACTTCCCCGATGGCGCCCGTATTGTACCGTTCGCATCACTATTTTTTACTAGGGTTTTTAGTCTCGTACTGGCCTACGTCACGTAACGACGCGCTCTGGAATTCTTTTAGTTTTCGTTTGTGTTATTGTTTTGTTGTTGTAGTTTTTGTTGTTATAGTAAATGTTGTAAATTTATCGGATACCTCTTCGTCAAGTGATTATAGTGAGACTGAGGACGAAGAACAACCTCTAGAAGGCATAAATCCACTAAGTAGTGACTAAGATGAGATAATGTAAATAATAGATAAAATAAATGTATAAACTTAAACATTGTATTTTTATTTTATTCAAATAGTGTAAAAAAGATTAGATAAAAAGCAGCGTCCTCCCTGAGTAACATAATAAATTAGGTTAAAAAAACAAAGACGAAGCCGCGGGCGGCTGCTTGTTATGTTCGCTTTTTTGCGGGCGGTACAAACACGCCAATATGACGTCACCGCGCTCAGGTCCCAACTTATCGCGCACGGGAAATAAATAATTAAATTAAAATAAAACAAATATTTAATGGGGGCTCCCATACAACAAACGTGATTTTTTTGCCGCTCCGTGCCGTCCGACTCGCATTTGGTCGGTTTTTATTTGATAACATGACAATTTTATTTCAATCTTTCTTTATACTTTAGTTTGGTATTTTACCTTTGTAATAGTCCAGTCGAATTTATCATAATCAGCGTTGGAAGGAGTGAATTCATCAAACGTGTCCCAGTACTCGGGATCCACCAAGGTTCCATTGAAAGGCTTCACCGCCTGGGCTTGTTGGCTGGCGCTGGCGAGTGCGTCGTAATTCTGAGCGCTGCCGAAGACATTAAGGAGCGTATTGGGGTCGATTTTCTGGTCAGCGCTGGAGACTAGGAGAGGTGCTGTGGAGAGAATACAAATGGAGATCTTTATTTGTTACCCCATCTTGTATATTAAAATGCATATTACGTGCATATTTAACATTAACGTTGCGATTTTTAGAGTTCCGTACCTCAATAGATAAAAAAAGAACCCTTATAAGATCACTCTCTTGTCCGTCTGTCTGTACGTGTGTCACCACCGATTTTCTCAGGAACGGGTAGACCTAGCAAGTTGAAATTTATACCAGATACTGAGGTCTATAGTCCCTATTAGTTGTATAAAAATCAAGGTTCTGTGTCAACAAGATAAAAAGATATGGGCAAATTTAGATTTTTACGAAAACTTGTATGTACTAAAATTTACCATAATTTTTAACTTTTTTTATTTTTTCGGAATTTTCCCTTTACTTGTGCTGTAAGACCTTGCTTTTAACCAAAATTGACAATTCTAGGTCAACCGGAAGTACCCTATGGGTTTTTGGGTCGAAAACCTATATGGTAGTTCCCGTTGACCTAGAATCACGAAATTTGACAAAAAGCAAGATCGTACAGCACAAATAAAGTAAAAATTCCAAAAAATAAAAAAAAGTTGAAAATGAAAGGGTGTCCCCATACATACATAGTTGACGCCAATTAAGATAGCCCTTTGAGTTGTTTGGGCGCTCGTACAATTTAGAGGACTAGCTTAATCGGCACCAACCTCAAATAAGGTAAATAAATAAAATTATGCTATTGAGTAAAATAAATATTTAATTGGGCTCCCATACAGCAGACATGATTTTTTTACCTTTTTTATAGATGGTACGGAGTCCTTCGTGCGCGAGTCCGACTCGCACTTGGCCGATTTTTAATATTATAGAGTCGTATTGTATTGAGAAACCTTTATAAGTATTGAAAAATGCAATCTTATAGCTGTACTGACTATGTAAATCTATACTAATATTATAAAGAGGAATGATTTGTTTGTTTATTTGTATTGAATAGGCTTTGAAACTACTGGACCGATTTAAAAAGTTCTTTCACTGTTGGAAAGCTACACTATCCCCGGGTGACATAGGCTACTTTTTACCTAGCTGCGCAGAAGGAGGGTAATGTTTTTATTGAAAAACAAGGCGTGCGACGCTGCGGATTTGTCTGCTAGTGGTAAATATTTGTGGTGGAATCGGCTCGGCGCACCTAAGTATCATCGTGAACATCGTCATCCATTGAGCCATCATGAATTATGTACGAATAATAGCAAAACCGTTATGATTTGTTATTGTGACGTTGATATTTGGCTACTGGATGGTCTTGATATGGTAAAGTATCTACAAGGAACACGAGTTCGATATCAATTGTTCTTTTTCCAGCAACGGGGATCATTCATCAAGTACCTATTTTCTTATAATATATAATAGTGATACCTTATCCGTGAGAGTATATATAATTATTTACAATAAAATACTAAAGAAACAGTTGAATCAACTAAAGACCGTAGCAAACGATCTATAGATAGCTCAACTGCTCCATATCACTACCAGGTGGAAGTGTCCCGAAGAGACTGGCTGCATTGCCCCGCTGAATTTCAATGCTTATGCGTTGACCCAGGATAAGCGCCAGCTCTCGGATCACAAGTCGCTTCGACCAGACGCCCAGAAAGAATTTTAAAAACGAGATGGGCCCCGGTACCCCATGAACCCAGGGTCGAGACCCTGGGTTCCCAAATGGACCCCAAATGGCTCAAATACGTAACCTCTGTCGAGACTTCCATATTTGCGAAGCTTGAGATCTTCGGCTGAATTAACCGTTGTCTATTTGTATCAGCTTCCAATTGGTATTTGTATTTTCATAAAAAAGTCAATATTTTATCAATGATAAGCACATAAGTGTTTCTGTTGCAATGAAGGATCAGCAGATTTTATTAGTGCTGAAATTTTTATTGTTATAGTTTTTCATTACTTATGAGTAAGTACTTTAACCCTAATATTTCTGGACCTACTATTGAGTTTGTGAGAAAAACACTTATTAATCTAATAACTTTATATACAAATCCGTATTTTGCTGCAACAAGTGAAACATTAGCACTTGTTATTGTTAATTAAAGAGCTTTAGATTGCGTTATTGAACAAATAAATAAAATAATAAAACATTTGGTACAGATAAAAAAATACTCTTCCAAGAAAATAGAGACAAGCTCAATTGACTATCGCGAACAATTTTCCCCCAACGCCTTACATTTAACCTACCTATCTTAGAACTCAATTAAACTATCTCAGACAAAGTTAACCTTTCGTTTAGTAAAACAGTAATTTCGAAAGACCACCTACGCTGTTGCTATTTGGTTGGTGGAAATACGAACGTACCTACCAAGTAAAGATTTACACAACAGGTTGTGTTAGTAGGAAACTATTGGGGAATCCCCAATAGTTTCCAAACCAGATTGACGTAGGTAACGTCTACCGAGCAGTCAAACAAGACTATGGTTTGTAAGAGGCAAGAAAAATAAATTTTATGGTAACGAATAATTATTATGTCTGCATCCTTGTGGAAAAATCATTTATTTTATGTGAAGTACCTTACCTACCTAATTAAATATACATAGTTGTATCGAAGATGCTAATTTTTGTAAGTCTAGGAGACTGGACTTAATTTGCTAACTCATTTAAGGGACAGGGTGTTGTGGGATACGACAAGTATGTACCATTTTTTTTTTATATTAAACTTGTAGACAGACAAGCTGACGGGCCTCCTGATGTTAAGTGGTCACCGCCGCCTATAAACTCCTGCAGCACTCGTGGTACCGCAGTCGCGTTGCCTAGCACTTAATACCCTATTTACACCTCTCTTGAAGGCGCTCATTTTGAAGCCCACCGGAAAAACCTCCGGAGGAAGGTCATTCCACATGTTGCAGGTGCGTGGAAGAAACGAGCGGGTGAAACGCACCGTGTGAGACTTTCACGCATCTACAATATGAGCTCGTTGTCCCATGTCACATTAAAGTTAACTTGTTCGACTATTTCTGATTGACTGCATTTCCTAAAAGCAACTATTCAAAAATTGCCTTTTTAAAGCTTTATATCTCATAAAATAATTCCTGTATCGGTAAGATGATGATAAAACCACG
The DNA here is from genome assembly GCA_918857605.2 of Philereme vetulata. Classification (NCBI taxonomy): domain Eukaryota; kingdom Metazoa; phylum Arthropoda; class Insecta; order Lepidoptera; family Geometridae; genus Philereme; species Philereme vetulata. The sequence continues at coordinate 8,015,322 of OU975423.1, forward strand.
TAATGGTTTTGAAAGACCTATCCATCGACACCCCTACCCCCAACTTAAGGGAGGACCCAACTTAACCCGAGCAAAACAGAAACAAGTTGGAAGTTATATTAAATATAATTAATTAATATAGTTACTGACCACCTAATCTTGCGTTTTGGCTCTTATTGGAATAACCTAAGATAACCTCTACCTAATCAGTAATCACTGAGCGTAGTTAGATAACGTTTCTTTCTTCTTACAGGTTCTCACTAAACTTTCAAACAGAACAACCATTAATATTCGAAGAACGAAATACGAAAATAAAATAGATGCCTGCAATAAGTTGAGTTAGTGATGAAGAAATAAGTTAAAATTGTAACTAATGTATTGTATTTGGCCCAGGCGTGGATTCGGGGGCTATGAGTGTAATATTATTATGTGCACCGCCGTCCATCTTCGCTCATAATTTTCCATCCAAAGGTTGCCTGGACGAAATCGCTTTCAGTAATAAGGCCGCTCATGTTGGAATAAACTTGTTCTATAAGTATTCTTGGTACACAATAAAACGTTATTCTATTCTATTCTATTCTACTGATCGATTCGTAGGGCTATTTTCGGTTGACCACAAAACGGCAATCATTAAATACTCGTATGGTTGACCACTGATCGATAAGAAATACCAGCCAATGGTGATGTTTACAACTGACACGTCAAACAAGGTCACGTAAACTATGCCTCAAAATAAGAGGTAACAAAACAACCCGTATAAATGCACTTACTATCTACATATATCGTCGCTGTTTTGACTAAGTGACTTAATTGACATTTTGACGTAACTGACATTAGTAATGTTACTTTTATCTACTTTTGCAAACAAACCTCTCTGTCAAAAAAATCTGTCTAATCGGCGTATCTGTATTTTCTACCTATGTCTAGATGTATGTTTGACGTACCTACATATCTTTAAATTATAAATCATTCGAAGTGTCCTAAGTACACTTACGACTTTTAGTAATATTTTCTAAAACGTCGGTTACGTCACTTAGTCAGAACAGCGACGATATATGAATATATATATAAAATGAAATATATCTTTAAGTTGGCATGTATTTTCCTAACCTGGCAGAACAATATAATCTATATTATTCTACCAGTTATGGAGGTCATCATGCAGAATTACATAGGTTCTAGGTAGTAAAACAAAATAAACTCACCAACAACAAAAAACACAAAAAGCATTCTTGATGTCATCGTGACCGCGGCAAATAAGGATAAACCGCAAATAAATAAAAAAGGTAGTTAAGTTCAAGGTAATCCGACCGGTTAGACTGCAAATATTATTTAGACACCATTTGCGTGTATCACTGTGCACTAGGTTATATTTTGTTGTAATTTAAAGCCTCATGTTTTTGACCTACGTCCGGACCGTGGAATGTCCGAGAGAAGACTGACAACAGGACGTAATAACATTGGTTTTAACTTTTAACATTGAAGGCATTGGTTAAACCGGTTTTATCATCAGGTTCTGACTGTCTGAATAATATTTATTTAATCCTATGTATAAAACTGTGGGGCTTGTCCCACGGGTCACTGGAAAGGTACTCCTTGATCGACTTATGTTACGGGTAGGACTATCAATTTTGCGACTAGAGTGCGGGAAAATTTTGTATAAAGTAAAGTAATAAAGGTATGACGTTTGGATTCGAGTTATGGAGCTCAAATGGTGTTGGGCGGGACACTTGACTAGACGTGGTGATGACAGATGGAGCAGGACAGTGACTGAATGGTGGCCGAAGAGCGGGTATGGAATGGTAGGACGACCGGCAGCGAGATGGGTGGACGACATCATAAAGGTCGTGGGCCGTCAGTGGGTGAGACTAGCGTAGGATCGTGGTGGATGGCACAAACTTGGGGAGGTCTATACCCAACAATGGGTGAAGTCAGGCTGTGGATGATGATGATGAAAGTAATAAATATTGCTGGACATTTCACACAGCGCTATCTAGCCCCAAACTAAGCAGAGCTATGGGAACCAGATCACTGATAGAATACTTATATACTTTTTTTGTAAATATATACTTATACTATATATAGAGAAACAACCAGACCCGGAACAAATATCTGTAGATCATGCAAACATTTGTTTCACGCCGGGAATCGAACCCGCTACCTCCTGCGACTCAGCCGGCTATTCGCCCACTACACCACGGAGGTCGTCAAAAAAGAATAATTAAGTCTGCATCCTTGTGGAAAAATCATTTCTTTTATGTCAAGTACCTAATTAGATATGGTTGTATCGAATATGCTTACTTTTGTAAGTCTAGGAGATTAGTTATCTCATATATGGGATGGGGTGTTGTGGGATACGTTAAGTATGTACGTACCATGTCGGATTAAAGTTAACATGTTCGAATATCGCGTTTCGTCTTTCAGTAAACGTCTTTCAGTAACGTTTAATATGACATGGTACTTACTAAACGGTTTAGGTACATAATTGACTGTACTATCTACGTTAACTTTTTTCTTTGTTCTCTTAATAAGTACTTATATCACTCTCATAAAATATGATGATATAAATTTAAACACAACTAGGGAATCCGATCCCGCGAATCCGTAGGACTTTCGGGATCGCAAAAAAAATAATGCTTGTACTAAATAGTAATAACGATAATATTTAGTAACAATTAACGAAATAAATTTGAAAATAATTTTTTTCTGGCAATGTTTTCTTAGAAATTACAAAATATTGAATGTTTCATTTTATAAATTTAATCGTGTTTGACGCACATGACGTGTCCGAAAACGAGCGAACTGCCTCTACATTTTGTTGTCGCCGTGACTTCACATAAGCAGCTACTTTCCTCTATTGCCACCGAATTCGATATGTATCATGTCAGTCGTTAATTTATAAGATCAAGTGATACTAAGGTAGATATACGAGTAGATGTGAATGAAAACTCTGCTATCCATTCAGTTCGGAGGCTTCGCTGGTAATTCATTGTATAATTGGAGGCGAGGGTTCACCATGACTTGATACGTACGTAAGACAATACTTTGTTTGATGAACTTACTCGTAATCTATACTAATATTGTAAAGTGGAAAGATTTGTATTTATGTATGTATGTTTGTAATGAATAGGCTCCGAAACTACTGGACCGATTTAAAAAATTCTTCCACTGTTGGGAAGCTACACTATCCCCGGGTGACATAGGCTACTTTTTATCCAACTGCGCAGAAGGAGAGTAATGTTTTTACGCTACGCGTGCGAAGCTGCGGATTGGTCAGTTAGTTTTTAATAATCTGCGAGGTTATCCCCCAGGCCCTACTACTGCTTCGTTAACTTACCATCCAAAGGTTGCCTGGAAGAAATCACTTTCAGCGATAAGGTCGCTCATATTGGCATAAACTACATAGTTATTTAAGTATTCTTGGTATACCTATACAATAAACCGTTATTCTATTCTATACTACTAATCGATTCGTATGCCTATTTTCGGTTGACCACAAAACGGCAATCAGGTATTAAGGTTGACCAATGATCGATAAGAAATACCAGCCAATGGTGATGTATGCAACTGATACCCTAGTGTTAGTTGCAAACATCACCATTGGCTGATTGATACCCTGATACCTATATCAAACAAGGGCACGGAATTATACCTCAATATAAGGGATAACAAAACAACCCGTATAAATGCACTTACATTATATTAAATGAAAAAAAGCAGAACAATATAATCTATATTATTCTACCAGTTATGAAGGTCATCATGCAGAGTTACCCAACACATAGGTTCTAGGTAGTAAAATAAAATAAACTCTCCAACAACAAAAAACACAAAAAGCATTCATGATGTCTTAACCGCGGCAAATAAGGATAAACCGCAATAGTATATTATGATACAAGTGAGCTAAGTTGCTCATTATACACGGGTTAGCAGCCCGAGCCGTAGGCGAGGGCGTAAATCAACCGAGTGTCTAGTGAGCAAGTTGCTCACGAGTTTCATACGCACTTTTTCAACACACTTGCGAGGCAAAAACAATTTTGCATTGCATATAATTTAACCGTTTCATTATTAAAACAATAGGTGAATGTACAATTTTCAAAACGATATTGGATTGTTTTTGATGGCGATTTCACAGTTTGTCTTACATTGGTACTTGCGACTTCTTTAGTACCTTCATTTACTTCTTGTATAAATGTCGGCGACAAAGGTAAATCATACAAATTACTGGAAGGAGAAGGCACCAAATAACTCATGCTACGTGATGTACATGGTTGTGGGTTACAGTACATTTTGATATCAACACCATATTTGAGCTTAACCATGCTTCTTAACATGGAATAGATGCACCACAGGGAGCTGGGTTTATCTGTATTGGCGAGTTCAGAGAAATACGCCAAAAACACATTTTCAGAAAATGACTGGATTTTTTGTTGCTCTTCCATTGTAGGAAACTATAGTAAGCAGCGAAGTACTTTTCTCCAGATTTTGCAGGTTTAGGCTTTCATTTACATTTTGTGCTGCATTTAGTATTTCTGTCGGGGTTAAATATATCAACTGTTCATCTTCTGTACTAAAACTTGACATGTTTACAATTATTTACCACACAGCAACAAATGCGATACAAACAAAAAAATGGGAATACATGTTTGTTTTTTCCTCGCAAGTGTGTTGAAAAAGTGCGTATGAAACTCGTGAGCAACTTTCTCACTAGACAATTGGCTGATTTACGCCCTCGCCTGCGGCTCGGGCTGCAACCCACAGCCTCGTATATAATGAACAACTTAGCTAACTTGTATCATAATATACTATTACCACACAGCAACAAATGCGATATAAACAAAAAAATGGGAAATGGCGCGCAAGTTCTGTTTTTGCACGCGCCAAATATAAGGTGATTGATTACATATAGCCATACAGCCTACTTCAAAATTATAATTTTAGTGATAAAATGCAAATATTTTATAACAAATTATTGTGCATTATAAATAGTTTGATAATAATACCTAAACGTTTTTTCGTCTTACTTAGGGATACATTTATTTATTTCAAAAATGTCAATGGATTTTCAGCGCCATAAAACCTCTTTGTTGTTACAAAAAAAACTATAATACCCGGTTAAATTGAAAATGCTCTGTTTACTCGCATATAACTTGCAGTTAGGTACTAACTTAACTTTGTAGGGATAATTCTATTTAGCACTATTGTGTAATAATAATACGCACGCGTGTATTATAGTTCGGTTTATGGCCCTAATAACAATGTAATAAGGCGCACTTTACGAGCAAGTGTGTTGAAAATTTTATTATACTACAGTATACCTAATGCAGAGCCTGAGTGGCCATCGTTTTTCTTTCACAACATTACCATTATATTCTGTTTAAACTAGTGTAGTGGTTCGCTCCGAACTGAGATCTCGCGAGTCTCCCAAAACACAAAAAAATATATTCTTAGGGCGACTCGTGCAACGATGCCTAAACATGCCTAAAAATGTTGTGCAAGCCGGCCTTAGTCTTTGACTAATAAAATAGAGCCACGAAATATACAACCAAATAACCTGACCTACAGTTTCTTTCAAATTACAGGTAACGGGAGTTTATGTAACTTGGTGCATCTTTTTTAGGTTACAAATTGCAGTTATTCTGGATTTCAGACTTTTGCCTATATTTGTGTCACTAAAGCTATACGCATACCAAATTTCAGCACTGTGGGGTGTACCCTGTGAATTTTGTCATAGTTTTGTTTTTATTATTGCTAATAACTCAAAAACTACAAAAATTAAACCAATAATAAAAACGAAGTTAAAATGTACTAATAAAGGCCTTTCATTTGACGTCGCACTTGACCTAATAGTCTCATTTTTCATTTTTTTACCCCTCTTGAACCCCAATATCTCATCAACCCCCCAACATTTTTGGCTCATTTAGTTAAACCAAAATTATGCCATCACTACCTACCTACCTATGTATCAAATTTCTCGATGATCGGATCAACGCTACGAAAGTTATCCTCGGACAAACAAACATACATACATAGGTACATACAACGCCGATTTGCCCAAGATGATTAGAGATCTCGCTTCGCTAGATCAAAATTATGTTTAATGTACCCTTGTGATGCAAAATAAAAGTTCGTTACATGTTTTTTCTGTTCCACACCATCTTTACCAATGTACGACGATACTACAGATAATAAATGTATTTAGGGACGGAAAAACATTATGCCTTTTTGCAGCGGTGTGCCTTAAATTCTTGTAGACCATCTTAAATGATACATAAAATCCGGATATATTTTTAACTGGTAAAAGTTGTCAGGTGGCTTCTGCACAGTTGTTCCAGACAAGGGTTCAATAGCCCTATTAACCGGTACCCAAGCAAATGACGCACATTTTTCCTTATTTATTCCTAAGTCTTACGAAACCTCGAAAAACGTAAGTCCAATTGTAATTTGTATACTGATTTGTCATTAGGTTTAATCATCGTGAAATATTAATTTCCTTGGTCAATTTTTATATGCTAGTATTTTAGAGAGATAAAGTTTGTATGTTTGCTTGTAGGTATCTCAGAAACTACTTCTTAAACACCGATTCAGAAATTTCACTATAGCTATACAATACCCAGTGTTGTTTATATTTAAACATTATAATTAAATACATATTTTTATAATTAAATACATAATAATTTTCAGTCTCTCGTGACCACGGCCGATGTAATTTGGACGAAACGTCGAGGTTAGTCAAAATTATGATTTTGATATAAATCTGTGCGCGAAAAGACCCGTTTTGTCTTAAAAACATGAGTATAGTTCGCGAAAATTTAATAAGTTCTACATAATTTTATTTAAAAAATTACTTATATGTATATAATAATATGATAAAGAGGAAAGATTTGTATTTTTGTGTGTATGTTTGTAATGAATAAACTCAAAAACTACTGGTCCGATTTCAAAAATTCTTTCACCATTGGAAAGCTACATTCACCCTGAGTAACATAGGCTACTTTTTACCCAACTGCGCAAAGAAGGGTAATGATTTTATTGAAAAACTACGCGTGCGAAGCTGCGGATCGGTCAGCTAGTAAAGGATTAAGATAATGTTTTATAGGATAAAAAGTTTTTATTTTATTTGAGGATAATATACGTACATAACAAATAGGTAGGTACAGGCCCGTTTGATTTTAACGATAGATAGATAGATAATTTCTTTATTGCACACCATTAAATACAAACATATAAAAGAAAATACACTTTTAACTCATAGGTACAATGGACGGCCTTATCGCTAAAAGCGATCTCTCCCAGGCAACCTTTGGATGGACAGGATCTATGCATCTATCTATGTATCTATGGATCTATCTATGGAATAAGGACGGCGGCATAAGATATTATTAGAAGCCCTAGAACAAGCATATATTACAATTTATAAAAAAAATATAGTTAATATAAAATAAAATGCATAATTATATATATCGAGGCATGTAGATATTTAAATCGATAAGCTAACCATACAACGTGACCGACCCCGCATAATTTGCTATCATGGGTTTTTCCCATTCGGTACGCAAAGAGTTGAACTATCAAGTTTTAATGTGGGTATTGGTACTTTCCTAAGAGCACTTTGTTGGGCTTGCAAAAACATGAGGGCGTTTTGGCGTTCGCAAGCTAATCAAGACCGGACAAGCGGGAGTGATACTCGCGTGCCGATGGTCCTGTGAGGATTCCCGGATTTTAAAAATCCGGATTAAATTCCTGACATTTGAATAAATTTCCTGACTTTCTTGTAAATTAACATTAGTGTCGTTAGCAACGTGCCATGTGAATGAACGAAGTAAATTATTGAATTTTGGAAGCAATAAACATCAGTAATGATCAAAATGACAAATAACAGAAGTAACCTTGATTGTTAATTTATTTGTAACTAGCTGACCAATCCGCAGCTTCTCACGCGTAGTTTTTTAATAAAACATTACCCTCCTTTGCGCAGTTGGGTAAAAAGTAGCCTATGTTACTAAGGGTGAATGTAGCTTTCCAATGGTTTTCCAAAGAATTTTTGAAATCAAACGAGTAGTTTTTAAGTTTATTAATTACAAACATACGCACAAAAATACAAATCTTTCCTCTTTATAATATTAGTATAGACAAAAATATTTGTTATTTACTCGGTAGTCGGTACCTATTTAAATTGTAGATATTCCGGACGGTTTAGGATTCCTCTCGCATTCCGGACAAAGACCTATATTACCGGATATGTCCGGGAAATTCCGGACGTATGGCAACCCGGACGTTTGTGCGCTACAAGTAATTTACGGTCCGGCAGTCCGACTTTTTACGGTCCGGTATGGCATGAAAAAACGGATGATTAGCTTGTGCACTACAAGGAATTTTACTGACCGGCAGTCCGATTTTTGAAAAAAAACTTCTTTACGCACGCTTGACTTAGGGAGTACCTAAGCTAGTGAATGCGTTACGAAAAAAAGTGTGAACGGAAGTTGAGAGAGAGAGTTACGATTCGTATATTTTTAAACGTTAATGTTCGAGTGCGAGTTGCGTCTGTCCAGAATGAACATAGACTGATCGACCTACAGACGTGTCGACAGTTTTGTAATTGAAGAATTTTATAAATTAATATTTTGAAAAAGAAGTTTTACTTCAGTCATGTGGTCTTTCTTAGACCACATGACTGAAGAAAAACTTATTTCGCACACTTTTTTTTTTGTGCACTTTCCGTCTTTACTCGCAGGTGCGATGCAGTTTAGGGTAGCTCTCTTTGAAACTACGCGTAAATACGCTAAGAACGATGAGTTTCTTGGAACGTTGGCAGTTGCTGGCTTTACTAGTGATTCGCCCCGAACTGAGATCTGGCGAGTCTCCGATTAAAACAAAAAAATATTATTTGTAATCTTTGACTATCAAAATAGTGTCATGAAATAAATAACCAAATAATTTGACCAACAGTTTCATTCAAATTACAGGTAACGGGAGTTCATGTATGTGGTTACACTTTTTTGGGGTTAAATTGCAGTTATTCTGGATTTCAGACTTTTGCCTATATTTGTGATACTTAAGCTACACGCAAACTAAATTACAGCACTGTGGGTTCACTGGTGTACCCTGTGAAGTTTAGTTTGTATTATGGCTAATAACTCAAAAACTATAAATAATTTACAAAAATAAAATCGGAGTCTAAATGTACTAATAAATGCCTTTCATTTGACTAGTTAGCCTCATTTTAATTTTACCCCTCTTGAACCCCAATATCTCAACACAGCGAAAAATGAGGGGGGGGGGGCTCATTTTTCGCTCATTTAGTCACACCAAAATTGTGCCATCGCTACCTACCTATGTATTAAATTTCAAGACGATCGGATCAACGCTTCGAAAGTTATCCTCGGACAAACATACATACATGCATACAACGCCAATTTGCCCCAGTTGATTTAGAGATCTCGCTTCGCTCGATCAATTACGTGCGAAGACGTAGAAGACAAGAAGAGTTTTGGGTTCATCCACTTTTATGTGAAAGGTACGTGACAGGGTCATTTTACATAAGACTAGCAGCCCGTCCCGGCTTCGCACGGGGTAGACAATTATTTATTTATGGAAATTTGGATATAAAACACTTTTTTTCACAAATATTTTTATTTATTAAAAAAATATTATTTATTAATTAGTATTAATTAGGATTAATATAAACACATAAATAGCATGGTTTGAATTTGGTTAGCATTTTCATTATTGTTTAAAATTAAAAAAGTTGTTGTAGTGACATAACTACAATAGTTGGACATATGCTAACGCGGAGTTTTTTGTAGACATTATGATGTTCTTCAATATTGTTGTACATTATTTTGTTCTATCGCTAATAGTTTCGGCAGCGCATTCGATGACAGACATTTTAAGACTCATTTTCTATCTACATCTACACCTTCAGTTACATTGTTCAAATTTTACCAAGGATCCCTAATTTTTTTCAAAATGAAATGTAGCCTATGTCAAATTGGAAGAATGTAGCATTCTATTGGTGAAAGAATTTTTTAAATCGGCCCAGTACTTTTTGAGCCTATTCATTACAAACATACAAACATACAAAAATAGGTACAAATCTTTCCTCTTTATAATATTAGTATAGATAAGATAACTCTTTTTTGTACACCAAAGTAAAATACAGAACATAATTCTTACAAATAGATTTAGTACAATGGGCGGTCTTATCGCTAAAAGCGATCTCTTCCAGACAACCTTTGTATGAACAGGATCAAAATGTAACACATGACGGCGGTGCATCTATATAAATTTAAAAACATATCTACATACTATAAACCTAAATTACCAGTAATAAATAACACAAATTTAATTTAAATAAGCAACTCTAAAAGTGGTTATGATGAATTAACAAGCAGCTACAACTTCAACACAAGGACAGATAATGGGTGTTCACTTTTGTTTTAAAATTACTAATAGACTTGGATGTTCTTATAGAGAGGGGCAAAGCGTTCCACAATCGTACGGCTGTTACAGTGAAGGATCGACTATAAAACTCTGTCGTATGGACAGGAGTTTTAAGTTGGAGGGAATCTGAAGAACGCAAATTGCGATCATTAGCCTGGTGGAGAAACTCAAAACGCTCCTTAAGATAGAAGGGAGAAGAAGGGTTAAAAAGGATGTTATACAAATGTAAAATGTCGGACGGTAAAATTACGTGTAGTGCACAAGCTAGTATATAAATTGATGGCGTGCCATATCGGACTGTAAAAAATCGGACTGCCGGACAGTAAAATTCCTTGTAGTGCACAAACGCCCTATCTGTGACTATCCAAGATTTAGAGTGGTGAGAAACCGAGTAAACATACCTATACCTAAGGCAGATTTCTGAAAGCGTTCAAGATAGATAGATTTTTTACTTCGTTTTATTTTTCCTGTTTTTTCAACAAAAAACTTATTTGAAATAACATTAAGCCCCGTATTCATGGGAAACATTTGTTGAGCAACAGTTGCTAAACATTGTTGGTGAGCGGCGAGAATGTTGCTAGCAACTATGTTTAAATCAATACAGGTTGTCCACACGCCAGTCTGCGTTAAAATGTTGCCCGAGGAGGTAGTGTTGTTGTGTTCTCTGTATCAGATGTATAGAATCTCTAATAAAAAAAAGAGAAAAAGATGGTGGATTCGAAATTATCTTTTGCAAAGAGAAAATTTGATGAGTGACCTCAGAATGACAGATGGATCATTTTGTAACTTTACGAGAATGTCGAAAAGTGATTTCGAACATCTTCTAGAAATGATTGGTCCATCAATAGCCAAAAGGGAAACAAATATTCGTCAGCCAGTTTCACCTCAAACGAGGCTGGCTATTACATTACGGTATCTTGCAACTGGAGATTCATACAGTTCTCTTTCATACACATTCAGAGTATCAAAACAATTGATTAGCAAAATTATACCAGATGTATGTCAAGAACTAATTAACTCACTAGCAGGATATGTCAAGGTACAAGAACACTATTTGTGTAATCAAGTATTTTATTAATTAAAAAACACAAAAAAAACAGTGTATGCTATTGCGTTGATTCATCACTGAGATAGTTAACTAAGTTTAGTATAGCCGAATCTTCTGTTTCGTCTCGTAATGCATCTAGTCTATTTGTTTCGTGTCTCTCAATTTCCCTTATTTCAGTTTCCTGAACATTATTTGGTGTTGATGATGGATGAGAAGATGCCGTTTGATATCCATATGTATTATATCGTCCCATTTTTAATTCATACAGTATATTATTAATATGGTACTTTGCCTGTGTCACGGCTTGGTCATCTTTAACACTTCTTAATTCAGCAGCAATATATTCACCATATATATCAAATGGATCCTTCTTCTCCCTTTCATCCATCTTTTTTTTAGCACTTTTCAAAACCTCTAATATTTCATTTGATTCATCTGTCTTATTTCTTTTCCTCGAAGATGTAGATGTTGTAGCATTCGGCCTTGGTGATTGAGATGGCTCTGACTCCATACCACTTTCAAGTGCATTGTTTTCATCTACCTGTAAATTATTATCTTATTATATATTTATTTCTTTTTTAGGTTCCAAGTTCGGAACAAGAATGGAAACAAATAAGTCGTGAATTCGAAATACGATGGAATTTTCCACATTGCATTGGGGCCATTGATGGGAAACACGTTATGATTGTGGCGCCAAATAATTCTGGAAGTGAATACTACAATTATAAAAATCAGTTCAGCATGGTACTTATGGCAATTGCAGATGGCAATTACAACTTTATTTACGCAAATTATGGAGCTAAGGGTCGGTCGTCCGACAGTGGAATATTTCAAGAAACACCGTTTTATAATGCATTGTTAGAAAACTCACTTAAACTGCCACGGCCTGAACCAATAACACAAGGCGGAACAGAAATGCCGTATGTAATTGTAGGTGACAGTGCTTTCGCGCTAACGGAGAACATCATGAAACCATATCCTGGCATTCATGAACGTGGGAACAAAAAGCGTATATTCAATTACAGACTATCAAGAGCTAGGAGGATTATAGAAAATGTTTTTGGCATTTTATGTGTGGTGTTCCGTGTATTCACTAAACCTATTCCGTTAAAACCAGCCAATTGTGAACTCGTGGTAATTGCTTGTGTATATTTACATAACTTCTTAAGACGTAACTCAGTTTCCAGATCCATGTATACACCTCCACAAACTTTTGATTTTGAAGACTCTGAAGGTAACCTATTAGAAGGTTCTTGGCGAAGGGAACTAAGTTCGTTTCCTATGATTGATTTGCAAAGACGGGGCAGGCCTGCATCACAATCAGCTCTTTGTATTAGAGAACAGTTTGCCGATTACTTTATAACTCCAGAGGGAAGAGTTCCATGGCAAAATAATGTAGCGTAATTGTAATAATTTTACAGACAATAGTATAAAACAATTATATACAAAAACAACTTACTGTTTTATTCATAGTATCCGTTTCACCAGAAGTAGTTGCACCACATAACAAAAATTCCAATGGCTCGTAATAAATCCATTTACATTTTTCTATTGCGCCGCTGCCTGTAGTTTTTTTTGCCGACATTTTTTTTTTCTCTCTAGTAAATTGAGTACGCATTACATGTATTTTAGTTTCTACGTCTTTTTTGGGTATATTTAGGACTTGAGAAATTTCTTCGAATGCATCGTTCTTTTTGTTCCTATCTTTGTATTGTTTTATAGAACAATCCCATAATAATGGTTTTGATTGAAATAATTCTATTAATTGCATTATTTTATCATTGCTCCACACTACTGCCATGTTTATAAACTGTTGCAAACTCGTCCACACACGTCAACAATTGTCGCTAAACTGATGATTACGCTTGTCGGGCGAGAGCTTGTCAACATGATGCTGTCAACTCTGCAACACGCAGTGTTGCCAGCAACATGTTGACAGCAACTCCGCAACACGTTGATTCAACTTTGTTGCTCAACAAATGTTTCCCATGAATACGGGGCATTACTCATTACCCTTATATTTTGGCACTTTAACAATATTTTTTTTTTATTGGACACGTTTTATTTACTTATACTTATTACTTATTTATTTATTTACTTACACATTCCAACAAGTCGGTAGTTTGAGTAGACTGTAATAGGCGTACGGGAAGATAGATGAACATAGTCTCACAATAAGGGTTCGTTTTTACCATTTTTGGTCTACAACCCTAAAAACAATTTAAATGTGCAAATTAAATTATTTTATATGATACCCCATTTGACCTAGTAATATTACCTACTTAAAAACGTTGGCCTCCAACAAAACAATACAATACAATATCTTTATTGATAACACCAAGTTATAAGTCAAGTACCAAGGTATGTATATGTTACCTAACAATAATTTATATATACAATTATATACTTCATCATCTTTGCACAAAAAAAAATGTGGGCAAGTAGGTATTAATTTTATAAACTGTATTACCCGTGCGCGATAAGTTGGGACCTGAGCGCGGTGACGTGTTTGTACCGCCCGCAAAAAAGCGAACATAACAAGGAGCCGCCCGCGGCTTCGTCTTTGTATTTTTTAACCTAATTTATTATGTTACTCAGGGAGGACGCTGCTTTTTATCTAATCTTTTTTACAATTTTTGAATAAAATAAAAATACAATGTTTAAGTTTATACATTTATTTTATCTATTATTTACATTATCTCATCTTCGTCACTACTTAGTGGATTTATGCCTTCTAGAGGTTGTTCTGCGTCCTCAGTCTCACTATAATCACTTGAAGAAGAGGTATCCGATAAATTTACAACATTTACTATAACAACAAAAACTACAACAACAAAACAATGACACAAACTATAACAACAAAAACTGCAACAACAAAACAATAACACAAACGAAAACTAAAAGAAATTCCAGAGCGCGTCGTTACGTGACGTAGGCCAGTACGAGAATAAAAACCCTAGTAAAAAATAGTGATGCGAACGGTACAATACGGGCGCCATCGGGGAAGTGCAGGGGAAGCGGTCGTGGAGTCGCATTCCTAGCAGGTCACAAGTTATCGCGCACGAGTAATACCTACTAAATTTCAAATCGATAGTTGACCCCAAGATGTCATTTCTTTGTCAGAAACTATGAGATCCGTATATTTGTGTTATGTAGAGATAGTGTACCTACCACAAGTCACACACAAAACACGCTCAAAACAAATAGGTATTCATTAGTTCCGCGTTTATTTCGCTACTAACAACATTGCCAACTGTATTTTGTGTTATGTTTTCCTTACAGATCAATTATTATCTACAGACACATTTTTTGTAGTAGGTACCTACACTACCTAATTAGCAGTCTTATTATCATATTTCTTCAGAACTGTTTGTAAACAACCATTACTGAAACTATTATGTATTTTCCTCTAAAACATTAATATGGAAAATCAGCCATTGTATAAAGTCTTGGAAATTGGTTGTGTGTGGTCTATTAAATGATTTAGTGATTTCCCTAACCTATTTAATAACAGTTATAAAAAACGAGTGTGCTTTAGACCACACGACTGAAGTAAAACTTCTTTTTCAAAATATTAAAATTAAATAATATTAAATTATTATTATTATTGCATCGCATGTGAGACAAATTGAGAATAGCATCGCTCTTAACCCGCGTGAATTTTGGCGCCACGTATCAAGCTTGCGGTCTAAGGGCGGCTTTGAACCAAATGTCACGTATAAAGGTGTAGCCTGTTCGGGCGTTGCAGCAGCAGAAGCTTTTGCTGACTTCTTTGCAATCGTATTTCTGCCAGAAGTTCCAGTCCTTAATCCTCAAACTAGCAACTATGTTAATATATTTAAATTCACCCCCCAAGATGTGGTTTCAGGTATAAATAAACTGAAACCCATTAGCTCCATTAGACCTGATGGCTTACCTCCAGTGATTATCAAGCGGCGAAGAAAACACTTTGTTGGCCCTTTATGTCATATTTTTAATTTGGCTTTGCACTCGGGATGTTATCCTTCTCAGTGGAAGATTTCTAGAGTGACACCCATACCAAAGTCATCTAATAAACTAGCTGTCGAGGAATATAGACCCATCGCCATTCTGTCGTCACCTGCTAAAATCTTTTAGAACGTACTACACAAGCTGATATACTCGCAAATAGAGAATTTTTTATCTAATGAACAGCATGGCTTTAGAAGGAAGAGGTCAGTCAGCACCAACCTGTTAACTCTAGTTGAGTATATATCTACCCAACTTGACCTCAGTCGGCAAGTGGACGTGCTCTACTTTGACTTCCGGAAAGCATTTGATAGGGTGAATAATGACATACTGCTGGAAAAACAAAGTGCTATAGGTTTTGCGCCTGATCTTCTACAGCTTCTGGCTGACTATTTGCGTGATCGCCAACAGTATGTCAGACTTGGAATATACGGTCTTTGTCATATCAGACGCGCTCCAGAGTTAGTCAAGGCTCAGTCTTAGGACCATTGTTGTTTATAATAATGTTAAATGACTTGCCACCTGTTCTTCGACACGCAGAGTGTCTTTTGTATGCAGACGACCTAAAACTATACTCAGCCGTTCGATCCCTGTCCGACAGTTTGGCGCTTCAGCAGGACATTGAGGCAGTGCATCATTGGAGTAAGCCAAACAAGATGGAATTTAATCCTTCCAAATCCTCAACCTTTGGGCGAATGTGGCATCCCTTCGACTACAATATCAATGGTAGCGCAATTGCTCGATTGACAGTAGTGAGGGATTTGGGAATCTTATTCGACCAAAGGATTACGTTCCATGACCACATTGACGTCGTCGCCACTTGGTTTTGTTTTAAGAAATGCTCGTGACTTCCAGAGTGTACACGTAATACGACTTCTCTTCAGCACCTTGGTGCGAAGCAAATTAGAGTCCTGCTCCTGTGTATGGAATCCACACGAGGTTACGTACGCTTTCCGTTTGGAAAAAGTACAAAAGGTATTTCTTAGGTAAGGTACCTAGCGTAAGGTATAAGCGAATTGCAGGGTATTACCCTTTCATGTACCCAACTCAATTCGTCTTAGGATACTTAGGTTATAATTCCCTCAAAACTAGGAGAGCGTGTGAGCAAATAACCACTGTTTGCAAAATATTTCGCAACAAAATTGATGCACCTGATCTGCTTAACGAGCTACTTCGCTTTTATGTCCCAAACCAATATATCCGGTGCAAAAGACACAGGCTTCTTGCCGTACCCTCGAGCCGTAGGTACTGTATCCCGTGCTAACTCCCCGCTGCCTCGCACAGTTACCGCCCTCAACGAACTCCTAGATGCCAACCCTGAATGCGATGTGTTTGCTGACGAATGGAAGGAATTGATGCTGGTATCTCTGAGGTATTGTGAGATTGATGTATGAAAGGTCTTTTATTTAACAATTCAATTTATGATTTGTGTGATTTAATGAATTTATTTATATTAATGTGTATTATTTTAATTTAATTTTATTGTCAATTTGTATAGGTACTGTGTAGATTCTTATTTGTAATTTAGATTTTAATTTGACAATGGTTTATGCAATTAATGTTTTAATTATTTTATATTAATTAGTGTAATTGGTTAATCCGTTCTAATAAAATAAATAAATTAATTAATTAATTTATAAAATTGTTCATTACAAAATTGTCCACACGTCATCAGTCTATGTTCATTCTATACAGACGCAACTTGCACTCGCACGTTAACGTTTAAAAATATACGAAACGTAACTCTCTCTTTCTATCTTCACTAACTTATATCTCCCTCTCAACTTCCGTTCGCACTTTTCGTAACGCATTCACCAGCTTACTCCCCAAGTCAAGCGTGCGTAAAGAAATTTTACTTCAAAATAGGTAGGTTGCTTACTTCTTAGCGTGTCAAATAGTTCTTCATAATTTAGATATTTAATTATATGTTCACACCACCTATTCGACAATCTTAAATGGTATGTCATGTAAACCTCACCGAAAGCAGTTTATTAAATCCCTATGGCTGAGCCGGGAGTAAAGTTGTACTGAATTGTATTATATTTGAACCAAAGAGAACCACACAATAAGAACTTATTAGAAAATCAAAATCGAACTAACCTCAGCACAAAATGCACCAACCTAATTTGATTTTTATTGTCTCGCAGAAAGTGCAAAAAGTACCTATAGTATTCTCCTCGTAGATAAAGCTGTATGCATCTTAGGCGTCTTTGCACTCAGGATTCTAGAGTTAACTCACGAGCGGAGCGAGGGAGTTACTAGAATCCTGAGTGCATATGCAATTTGACTTAAAATAAATGTCTAAAATGTGAATCGAATTATTTGTCGAAGTATAGTCCTAAACTAAGCAAAGCTTCTACTATGGAAACCAGATTACTGATAGAATACTAAGTCAAGTATTTTTTTTTTGTAAATACATCCATATAGAGAAACATACCCGAAACAAATCATAAAAAAATTATTTATTACTATACATTTTTGAATAGATTTTTTTTATTTTTTTTTATATTAAATATTTAATGATAATAATATTATTAATATAAGCCTGTAATGTATAATAAAAACAAATATCTGTAGATCTTGTAAACATTTGTTCCGCGGCGGGGATCGAACCCGCAACCTCCAGCGTCACATCTCATCCGGCTATTCGCCCACTGCACCACTGAGGTCATTAATGTATGTTTTACCTTTCATTTATGAGGGTTTTATTATATCATTAAAATAAAAGTTATTTTTTTATTAATAAGTATATTTCTTATTTCCCCTGTTCACAAAACAAAACCAAACGGTTACTTAGCGATTACATAAATACAAATTAATTTCTATGTCCAAACTATAAATCTCTTTTAAACTAAACGAAATCATACATATACAATAATACAATATTATTAGGTACATCCATTTACCCGTGATCCCACCATGGGTTCATGAGGAATATTAGAGCTGACGGCCGTTGGGGCAGAAATATTATCGAGTGGAGACCACTAGGGCTACATTCCGAATCACGCTAAAATCTATATCATCGTGCTAACAAGCGTTCCGAGTCACCGAGCACTTCGTTGAGCGTCCGTCATTACATCCGTCATTTTGCGCTAACGTCCTTGCTCTAACCCGATATCACCGTGAGCCTCCCTGTCAAAAGTGACGTGACAGCTGGTTGGTTGGTTGCTTGTAAGTAATAGTGTTCTGCGGTTGGTTAGTTTTATTGTTGTTATGAAATTAAAAGAACACTGACTTGCAGCGCGTTCATGAGCGTTCCGAATCCTGGACAGCACTCAACAGTCATCAGCGCGTTAACTGAATCGGTACGCAAAATAGCTACGTGAACGCTAGCAGCGATTATGTTGTGATTCGGAATGCAGGGTAGATAGAAAGAGGATTTCAAAGACTGCGGAAGCCGTTGGGTGCAGGCGCCAAAAGATCGATCGGTCGCTCTGGGAATCAATAGGGACTATGCTTAACAGTGGACGGCTACCTGTGGCTGATATGATGACATTCACAACTACAATGTAAAGACGTGTACAGATAATATCAAAAGTGTATCTGTTTTTTTGTTACGTTTTCACGACTAAACGGCTGATCCGATATCGATGAAATTTGGTATTCAGACTGATAGGCCACTTTTTATTGAGAAACCACACGTGTGAAGTCCGGGGCGAAAGTTTTATAAAAGAATAAAGAGGCGTCTACCATAGTAGATACAACATAATTATAGGTTTCTACCAGGGATGTTGCGAATACTCGCATCCGCATTCTCAAATGCGGAGCCTCCGCATCGATTTGGACATCTGTGTCCGCATCCGCGATAATCGATGCGGATGTTCATGCGGATGCAGATGTAGCGCAGGTCGCGACAATAAATAAATCTTCTTCTGCTTCCGACAAAAAACAGAAAAACAACAAACTCCTTGCTAAAGATGAAACGCGAAGATCTAAGGATGATAGTGGGAATCATCACGGGACACTGCGAACTTAACCATCACTTTCTAAAGACCAGAGCCACGGACAGCGGACTTTGTCGCGGATGCCTTCGGGAAGAAGAGACTGTGGAGCACGTGATACTCCACTGCACTGCCACAAACGACGCAAGACTAAGAACGGGCCTGCAAGGGGTCATCGAATCCTCATGCTCCACTAACACCACTCCTACTTCAACATCCAAGGGGACCCTGGAAAGCTGCTGCCCCAACCCAAAGTCCTACTCCGTTACTTCAAGGCGTTAGGATGGCTGGGGTCAGGTTAGAGGGGGGGTAATACACAATACACCCCAAAGCGAGACGTCAGTGCAAATCTTTTATTCCTCCCACCCTAGAATTACAATTAGAAGAAATAAATTGGGTGGGGGCTTGCGAGTGGCGCGTGCCGTGGACGTGCTGATTGACCAATAGGAGCGAAGATTTCGGTGACAAGACGCGTTTGTTATTGTTTACCATTTATAACTCGTAAATAAATCATTACGTGTTTACTTGCGCTTATCGTATGAACATTACAGTTTTTGAGTGCTACTGTGAGTATACAGTGAGTGCTGTATGTTAACGCGCCGGCGAACCCTGAGCGCAACATCAATTCGGCCGCGTTTAAAACTTCGGCCTGAATATCGCTATCCCTGTTTAGTGACGAAGTTTAGCCACGCAGAGCGACAGTGATAGCAATAGAACGATTCTAAATTTGATTAGATTTTGACCGTGTTCCGTAATACCAAAAATAATGACTGAAAACTTGTTGTATTTTTCTCATTGTGTTGTTATTCTGTAACTAGACCATATAATCTATGTTCACATGACTAGGATACGTAAGATGTTGTTGTTTTTAATACGAAACAATTAGGTTGAAAACAGGTCTTTTATGACGTAAAAACATGCAAAATGCGATACGCTTCTATTTCATTTTAGGTAAGTATTTTGATCTAATATATGGTTGGGAACCTAGATAAATACTATTCAAATTAAAATAATACCTTAATAAGGTAGAAATAAGCTCCAATTAGAAATGATCTTGGTAGTACGTGTTGTATGGGCGATTGTCCCTCCGGTGTCCCCTTAAGCTAGTTTTCTGCATTTAAAAGTTTATATTTTTTTGTTTTATTTCTGCACCAAAACGAAGTTTCTTAAACAATCTTTAGATCCGCATCCGCGTCCGCGGATGTTAAAAAATCTGGATCCGCAACATCCCTGATTTCTACATAATATAAATACAGGTACAATTAAAAACGGCTAATTAGAATCACAGGTACGAGAAATTACTCGAAGCAATCATTACATTTTAAATAGCACCATTTTACTAAACCAACATGTACGAAAATAAAGGATTTACTAAATTCCAACTTATTGCTTTGATAACATGCTCTATTACGCATTTTAATTAAACAAAAACCTAAAACTAGACAGAACCGAAACCAGAGACTGTGAGTGTTGTACATCCCTATGGGAAAGTGCGAGCGAGATTTGTCTAACGCTTTGACGTTGAATGTTTCTAGACCACAGAACAGAAAGAATAAATATGAATAGTGCTGAACATTTCACACAGCGCTATCTAGCCCCAAACTAAGCAGATCTTGTACTATGTGTATCAGATAACTGATATAATACTTAATTCTGTTTTTTTATGAAAATACATACTTATAACATATAGAAACACATCCAGACCCGAAACAAATATCTGTAGATCAAGCGTTTGTTCCGCGGCGGGAATCGAACCCGCTACCTCCTGCGTCTCAGCCGGTTATTCACCCACTGCGCCACGGAGGTAGTCTAGAGCAGTGATTTCTAAAAGGTGGACCACGGAACCCTGGGGTTCCGTGGATGGGTCACAGGGGTTCCGCGGTCTGTCCGAGAGTTAAAGTTGAATTGTACTTAAAGATGAATACCCGGCAATCGTTAAGAAAGCTGTCCTGGTTCTGATTCAGTTTGTGAAGACATACCGATGCGAGATTGGTTTGCGTTCAATTGTCAGACGTAAAGCCTAATTTTATGGATGAAATAATGTGAAAAAATTTCATTCTTCACAATAAATTATTACCTAGGTACTACATTGTATTTCTTTGTTACAATAAATTATTTGCAATACTTATAATAATTATTTTCATTTATAATTTGTTAATTTTTCGAGTCCAACATGAATATATACAAACTACAAGGTAAACACACATTAGTTATCAAAATAGCCAGCTAGGGTTCCACCAAAAAACGTATGATCAATTAAGATGCCATGGCCATACAAAATTGGGAACCTCTGGTCTAGAGAATGATACAGAAAATACAGGAAAGAGACAACGTATTGTCCGCTCAGTAGCTTTATCTCTTTCTATAGAACTGTAAATTGTATGGTATTACTCGGTTTTTAATCTATGACCAAACTTATTAAAATATTAAACGCCGCGCAACAAATGTTTGCATGATCTACAAATATTCTTTCCGAGTCTGGATGTTTTTCTATATATTACTAGCTGTTGCCCGCGACTTCGTACGCGATACACTACTAAATGTGTAGGTAGATGTGTAGAGTAGAAAATTATTAAAGTACTAATATCGCTATTAAAAAATAGAAGTTGGTGGTAGAAGGGTGATAATTTATGGTTGTATGTATTTTTTATTGCCGAATTATACAAAAATTAAAATTAAAATTTTTGTCCAAAAAATAATAATTTGGGGTGGACTACCCTTATCACATAGGGGTATGAAAAATAGTTAGTCTTATTCTCAGACCTACCGAATATACACTAAAAATTTCATAAATATCGGTCAAGCCGTTTCGGAGGAGTTTTGTTAAAACACTGTGACACGAGAACTTTATATATATGAATAAGTATGTATTTACAAAAAAAAATGTATATAAGTATTCTATCAGTTATCTGGTTCCCATAGTACAAGCTCTGCTTAGTTTGGGGCTAGATAGCGCTGTGTGAAATGTCCACCAATATTTATTCATTACACTAGCGCCTCTCCCAGTCGGTGGTAACATTACATAAACTCCGTGGACAATACACTCAGAATTATAACCCTTAACCACTGACGTGCATATACTTATATTAAAACTGACGTAACGTGAGTTTTTTTAAATACTTATAACTAGCTAATGTATCAATATTATCTATGTTTTAGTTAGTACCCAGTTTATTTAATGTTTTGGGTTCATTGATATGAAAATAAAAGTGTCGTAAGTATTTAAGGTATATATTTAAAAAAAAACTCAACTCAAACAAAGACCTACGTCTGCCAGACGTATGTCAGTGGTTAAGGGTACATGATATTTAATTATTTTAAAACTTGCGTAATAGAGGGTTAGGTATACACGGCTACACATCAAGCTATACATTTCCAGTATAAGCTAACCTCTCATTTTACGAAAAACCTACACAATGCGAGGTCAGCTTATACTGGAAAAGTATAGCTTGATGTGTAGCCGTGAGTACTAAATTTTACTAATGTACTTACTAAATTTCATTATAACTTAAAATACAGTAATCTCATGTTTTTCCTACTGGCAAGACCTAAACGAGAATAGCGGAGTTTGATTTTATATTATTTGTGCCTTTAAAATATATTTTATATCACGATCTTGGAATGTGCGATTCAGCTGGCGTGCTTGTCAATAGCACGGTCATGACCCAGAAGTGGAGACAAATCTGTAACAGAACAACATTTATTTATGCACGTAAAATTTAAATAATAAGGACGACCTGTGTGTCACAGTGGGCGAATGGCTGAGACGCAGGAGGTTGCGGGTTCGATCCCCGCTACGGGTCAAATGTTTGCATGGCTTGCAGATATTTGTTCCGGGTTTGGGTATTTTTCTATACATTATAAGTATGTATTTACAATAAAAGTATATAAGTATTCTATCAGTTCACTGGTTCCCATAGTTGACATTGACGACCTCCGTGGTGCAGTGGGCGAATAAACGGCTAAAATGCAGGAGGTAGCGGGTTCGATTCCCGCCGCGGAACAAATGTTTATATGATCTACAGATTCCGGGTCTGGTTGTTTATCTATAGATTATAAGTACGTATTTACAAAAAAAAATATCTAGGTATTCTATCAGTTATCTGGTTCCCATAGTACTAGCTCTGCTTAGTTTGGGGCTAGATAGCGCTGTGTGAAATGTCCTGCAATATTTATTTATTTTTATAGTAGTTCTCTGCTTAGTTTGGGGCTAAATAGCGCTGTCTCAAATGCCTACCATTATTATTATTAAATTTAAAAATTCCCCTGACACTTTAAAAACCCGTACAACCACGCAAATCTAACACAGCTGAGAACCACCCTAGCTAAACTAGCTTTCTATTTAAACCTGCGTCCGCATCGGTTCATCCGTTTGGAAAATACGATACCACAAACAGACACATAGATATAGGCGTCAAACTTAAAGCACCCCTCTTTTTGTTTCGTGGGTTAAAAATAGTAAATCTTAGTTACCATTAAATTGAGATATGATACCTTTCACCATCATCCTATCAGTCATAAACGTCATAGCACATATCAACTCGGAAAGGGATCGTCACCGTATCAGCTCGAGCCATTCAGTATTCATTGTATGAAACCAGTGTTGTCACATCTACCTATTTTGCCTCTGTTCTACTTATCTACCACCCTCGGCCTCAAACCTACCTTTTTTTCAAAATATTACGAATGTAAACGATTATTCACGCATGTAGCTGTAGGGACACACTACATACAGAATTGCTGACTCGCGTAAGTCGTACCTAAGTAGATGATCGCTGTTGTATTGTAGTGTGCCCGCGCCAGTCGTCTCTCTCCGCTCAATCAGTTCATAGATGTACAGTTGTGGAAATATATATTGGTAATTGGAAGATGCATCTACTCATTCCCACCTCCTCATCAAGAAAGGATTATTCAGTGCATTAGGGGTTGCATCATTATTATGATTATAACGAAATCCCTAAAGTAACGAAATGTTACTTACAATCTATAATCTGTCTTGTAATTGTAATTTATGCACATATAACGGAACGCGTTAGTGAATGATCTAAGAAGTAGGTACAGAATTACATAGTGACATTGACAATGACATCTGTCACCACTGACTGACACTTGATATGAAAACCTGCCAGAGAAATAGACTGTGCACATAAACTTTATAAAGTACTGCTGCACACAAGAAGGTTTATTTAAGAAAATGGTATACCTACCTAACGATGAACATTTGAGATTGTTTAATAAAAATATGTATAAACATCACCAATAAATAATATTAAACATTTTATACGTATTTTTAATCATAAAAAATGTACTTAAACTTGATTGGTAGAACTACCTACTTTTCCATTACAAATTCTACCAATTTCTACAAATTTTTGCACCCTGTTCTACCATTTTGCCAAAATTGTATGTGACAACACTGTATGAAACTCCTGCAACGCACACTAATCGGAATCGTAACGGAATCGCCTCGCCTCAGGACACGTCTCTCCTTACCCGAGCGGTGAAACTGATGCCGCTTAGCCGTCAACCAGCGGGCGGCGAGCCGTAGCCAAGGAGCTGCTAATCCGCTTTCATTACGTGCGTTAGGTTGACGACGAGGCAAAAGGCGATACGGTGCGGATCCCTTTCCGAGTTGATATGTCTGCTACGACCTTGAGACGTCCACTACTGAACGTAGGCCTCCCTTATTGATTTCCAGAGCGACCTATCTTGGGCTCCCAGCAACCTTCATCTTTCCACCTAGTGGGGGAGCGTCCTACACTGCGCTTTCCTGCTCCATTGTCTGTTTGCTGTTTTATTAGTGATCCAACTTTATATATAAGTTTTATATATAATCTTCATTAACACTGGTATCTTTTTATTAACATGATAAATCGATGAACGCCGGCTGCACGCTCGAAAAAGTGTCACGTTCCGCCCGAGCCGAGCGTGCAAGCGAGAGCGCGGAACAAGCGATAGAGAGGCACGATCGGTCTAAGCGTTCGGCTTGTGACGCATCTATCTCTCTTCCACTCGTTATCACGTAAAATTATCGTCCGTAAGCCGACTTTACAAACAACCAATTTTTTTATTATTTTTATATAATTAGTATTAGTATTTAAGTTAGGTAAACTATTACACCCCAGGTAATGTCCACACAGTCCACTCCGTCCACGGGATGTCTGGTAAAGATCGCTATTTAACGATAAGACCGCCAATTGTATCCATATATTTACGTCGTTATTTTTATTTGTATTTGTTTCATGGTGGTGCAATAAAAAATTATTTATCTATGTTTCTTCCAATCGAGTGTTATTGATCGCTTACACCCGAGTATAACACATAAATTTTCATCTCGAATGCATGTAAATTAAAAAAGTATTTTTATAACAGTTTGTTGCTAAATAGAAAATGAAAAAAAATCCATTCACATTAGAATTATTTAATTCTTTGTTGTACACACAGATTACAGACAAAAATGCTTGCAATCATTTTTGTGAAAAAAGAGCACGTACACGCGGTTACACATCAAGCTATATAAATTCCATATATTTCCAGTATACGCTGACCTCGCATTGTGTAGGCTTTTCGTAGAATGAGAGGTCAGATTATACTGGAAATTTATAGCTTGATGTGTAACCGTGTGTACATACAATGATGAGTTTAACCATCATAAAAGTTTTCTTTCAGCAAACCTTTAAGAATATTTACTCAACTTACCATATAGATAACGATAAATATCCTAAAGACGGGGTGTCGCCTGAGCACGGCCGCCATCCTCTTAGAAATGATTTGCATCACCGAGTCGGACTGAACTCGTCTCTGTCGGTCGCCAGCTTGCACATTCACTACGCTGTGTGAGTTTGTGCGATGGAACATTTCCGTTTTTAATTTGGACTGAAAAAATATAAAAAAAATGCTTTTTAATTTTACTGGACATTTCACACAGCGATATCTAGGCCCAAACTAACCAGAGCTTGTATTTCTTCTTTCGAGTCAACGATTTACTTCATAATCAAATAATCGATTAATAAAAATTTAAGAAAAAAAATATATTGTTTCCATAGCTTCTACTCTTGGAACCAGATAACTGATAGAATACTTATATACTTTTTTATGTAAATACCTACTTATGATATATAGAAAAACATCCAGATCCGAAATAAATATCTGTAGATTATGCAAACCTTTGTTCCGCGGCGGGAATCGAACCCGCTACTTCCTGCGTCTCAGCCGCAGACTTTCTTTTAACTTTTTACCCAAACTCAAACTTATTTTCTCAAACTCACTTTATTCAATCTCAAACTCTTCTATCTCATCGCGCCAATGCTTTCGCGGCTGGCCACTAAAATTTTATCAAAAAAATATAAGAAAATAACACTATATTTTTTTTAAATATTGATCACACACTATTTCTTTCAATCATCGATCCTGCAAATTCTGTCTGAAAGTTAATTTGCAACTGACTTTTAGGTTAAGATTGGGTGGTTTGATAACATACGTTTAAAATCAAATTTGCGATATGATTTGACGATATTCCAGTGACGGTTTCCCAAAACATAAAAAAAGACTTCTCGAAAAAAAAAACTACTAAAATTGACTAAGATTAGGTGATTCATTCGATATAAAACTGCCTACTCTTGCAATCGACATCCAACAATAAAGGCCGATTTGATATCTCTTTCGGAAATGACTGCGGATTTTGGGTTAGAAAGGGACAATAAGAAATATCTCGAGACGTCACCAATACAGTATCTGTGGTTAGATGGCAAGCATTGTGTATGCAATAGCACAACATAAGTTTAATAAAGTGTTTGTTATTACATGCCAAAATAAATTTCACATTTCTATGGTAAACATTTCACAAATTTATTTATTATGCTCATCAAAATAACCCTTTTCATATTTGTGCGTATATTAATCAAACACTCTATATAGATGTCATAACAGAAACGGAGATTCGTAGAAAAACTGAGGTCACTAACAGCCCAGAGGATTAGGAAGCTGAAGTGGCTGTGAGCAGGGCACATAGCTCAAGGAGCTGACGGCCGTTGGGGCAGAAAGATTCTCGAGTGGAGATCACGCTCCGGAATGCGTAGCTTAGAACGGCCCCACACTAGATGGAAAGAGGAACTGATAAAGGTTGCTGGGAGCCGTTGGGTGCAGGCCGCGCAATTTCGGTCACTGTGGAAATCAATGAGGGAAGCCTATGTTCAGCAGTGGACTTCCTACTTTGATGATGATGATGATAGATGTGCAAACAGTCAATGGTCTTAAACGTGTATCATACCTCTATCTTATCCAGCTGTATCCTAAGCATATTATTCTCAGCCAACAGCTTATCCACCTTCCCTTGTCTCTGGACCAACGTCTGCGTGAGATAATGTATCTTCTCATTGTCTATGGTATCTTGTGTGACGTCATAGTCCGCCACGTTTAGCGCACTTGTGTCCGTGCTCTTGAGGGAGGAGGTGGTGTCACGGAGCTGGTTCAATTCGCTCTCTTTGTCTCGTAGCGCGGTGCGGAGGGTGGCTATTGTCTGGCCAGTTTCTATTTGAATGGTTTTCAGTTCCTGTAAAAGTATGGGGAGTTATAAATCTTTATTGTTTTTGGATCTCGGTTACATTGTAGGTACAAAATGTTGGTGTTTTTAATAAGAGAGCGCTAGATTCTATGCCCCATGAAGTTCGCGCTAGTCCATCGTTTAATATTTTCAAACGGAAAGATAAAGAGCACTATCTTTCTCTGTAATTTTATTTTATTGTAGGTATATATTTATTTTTGTATGGGTATATTAGTTTATTTATTATATTCATTCATTTTATTAGTTACTTTTGGTATATTTCGTTTTATTTGTTTAAGATATATGTACATATTTTATAATTCTTGTACACGCACCTACCTTTAAAATCATCTCTCTCTCTCTCTAGCCTCAAAGGTTTGCTGGAAGAAAACTCTTCTTAGGGTTAAGCTCGCCTTTGTACATGTCCTCTATTTCTGTACTTTTTAATGTATTTTCTTGTGTACAATAAAGAATAAAGAATTCTACCTCGCAGCTTAGCATTATTTTGTCTGTAGTATAAAGTTTTGATGTTAGATCGAGTTCCAAACGTCGAGATCCGTAGACGAACGAAGGTTCATGACGTTGGGATTAAAGTTATGGAGCTCAAATGGTCTTGGGCGGGACACTTGGCTAGACGTGGTGATGACAAATGGAGCAGGACAGTGACTGAATGGTGGCCGAGGAGCGGGTATAGAAGGGTAGGACGTCCAGATGCGAGATGGATGGACGACATCGTAAAGGTCGCGGGCCGTCAGTGGGTGAGACTAGCGCAGGATCGTGGTGGATGGCACAAACTTGGGGAGGTCTATACCCCACAATGGGTGAAGTCAGGCTGTGGATGATGATGATGATGATAAAGTTTCGAATATTGCCCTAAATTGAGTTAGATGTGTGAAGAGATGAATAAATTGTAGACTGGTTTTATTTGCATTGTGGAGCGGTCGCAGGTTGCTGAAAGTCTTTGTGACGGTAATGTGGGCCAACAGTGGCCGCTGATGAAACATTAATTCCACCCCCTCCCGGACAGAATAATAACATCACCTAAAGCTGTAGAATACATACAGAGAAGAAAAACCGGATAAGTGGAGTGTTGCTCATGCACAGAGAGTTCCGTCAAAATATGTGATATAAATGCAAATTAACGGTTTTCGGATTGTTTCCTTTACTTGTGCTATGAGACCTTGCTTCTTGCTTTTCATGATTTTAGGTCCCCGATACTATATAAAATAAAAAATAAATAAAATACATTTATTTCAAGCAATTATGTAGCTCATATAAGAAAGCGCACTACACAATAAGAAAACTAATGTTTATACAGGGTTTTTGAGAGCATGCCTGTGACAGCAATGTCTGGCTATCATTGCCAAGACGGTGTTGGCGCTGGCCCGCAGCCTGCGCACCAGGGACGCGGCTCGCTTGCGCATGACGGTATGGAAGTTGTCGACCCGCGCCGCCGCGAACATCCCTGATGCACTGCAGTAGCGGGGCAGCCCCAGCATCGCCCTGAGTGCATTGTTATACTGGACGCGGAGTGCGCTGTACGCCGCCTGCGTATACTTCGGCTGCACGAGTACAAAGAGGTACAGTACGCCCGAAATAAAGTCAGCTTAACCCCCTCTGAACTACGCGCAAACCTGCGAGCAATCATATTCGCACGCACGGACAGCGCCCTCCGCTCCCGTTCGATGTCTTCATTGTCTTTGAGGTCGGTAGTGACAACGTGCCCAAGATATTTAAATGTATATACTCTAAGATAATCCCGTTAAGACTTAAGGTTGGGACACTTTCAAGACGTTTCGTACCGGCCTCAAAGACCATGAACTGACTCTTTTTAGGGTTATATTTTAACCCATGACCAGTGGCGTATTCCTCGCACGTTATAGGGGTTTTGATATATTTGCGAACAATATTTTTTGATTAAACTGTAATCTTCGACTTTTGGCATTCTTGTCCTTCTATGTCTTCATATCCTTGTATTTACACCCACCTACATGTTACGAGCCAGAAGTCAAGATTCTACATTACAACTTTGTCACCATCTTCTTTTGTGTTTTTATTTTGTACGTGTGTCGTGTCAAATAAATGTTTTCATTTTAATTTTTTCAATAATGCGACAATAATGGCCGTATTGTTGGATTTAGAAACTTGATTTGTTTACAGCTCCATGAGGCCGTAAACCTACTTGATATCAATAACAACTTGATACATCCACGCGTTCCTGAGAAAAAGGGTCATAGTCATAGATAGTTTAATGTTTCATATTTGTTATACAATGGATGTGTTACAAAAAATTTTAGTCCTTGACAGACCCCTGGCTTTGACAGACAGACCGGACCACGATCCTAAAAGCGTTCCTTTTTCCTTGTGCGCTACGGATCTCTAAAAATTACCTTTCCATAAGCAGCGCTCTGTGCTTCAGCCCTATTCCTGGCGCCGCGTTCGTCCCTCAAGGCATCTCGTAGCGCTGCCACCACTCGCTCAGCCGCGACGTGCCGCGCCTCCACTTGACTTAGATAAGCCTTCATGGTCTCCGACTCGCTGTGAACTCGGGAGATCACTTCTGATAACTCGTCGCGTTCATCTCTGTAAGGTGGAATCTTAGTTAATATTAGCATCTGAATCAATATATTAAGTTTTTCAATATATAAGGTTTTTCAATTTTAACTACAAATAAGGACAGAGTATATTTTTTACACCTTAAATATAAATAAGTAGTTTTTTTTTATCCAAAAAACTATGTTATTTAGTTCTGTGCCTAACATGTAGGTAATTACCACCCTGTCGTACGCGCCGTACGCGCTCTGCTGACTGGTTGGGTGCATTGAGCGGGTCGGGTTATTGACTGTGTGGGGTTTTTGAACGGCTCGGAGTAACTTTTTAGTAATATGTGGCATCGTACAAACGCTAGTTCTCTAACATTCGTCGAGCAGCATTTTATCGATTTTCTCGAGATTTTGATAACAAAACAAGAACATTTTATGAAATCATTCATTTTTTACTTTTAGTGTAGAATCCGATACGTTCAATATAATTAGTGTAAATTGCAACTCCAACTCATAATATATCAGTAGCCAACTCTGTTGTAGAGTCTGTACAATAAGAGAAGCGTCGTGGCGTTACGGTGAACTAACATTATGATTTTTATATGGCAACCCAATCCAGCTGCCATCTGACTCGTCACGCAACTGTCAAATGCCAACTTCGACTCGATACATTAATGTTGATCTTGTTTTTGTGTTCAATATATGCATATTTGATCTCCACAATACAGGGAATCCTAGTGTGGAGGTCAAAGTTAATGCATAATATTGTTAGGTATATAATCATTACTTAAACAGATTTGTATAATTTTCAAATGATTAAGCATACATAAAAATTATAATTAGTACCTATATGTAAACTAGCACCTGTGTTTAAAATTGTTCATGACATCTTTTCTGGTTCCAATAAAAAAGTTTTTATTTTATTTTATATTTATGTCGAAAAGAGGAAAAACGCTACGCAGCTCTGTGAGGCAAATAACATATAATGTGATACAGTTTTGTCAACGCGAAAAAGCGTCAAAAAACCCAATCATCGACCTGAACAAAGCTACGGAACGAGTAGACGCAATGACTGGTATGTAACAGCTTTCTTGTGGTATTTTTGGACTGTACATTGATTTCTGATGACATCAGTTGTGTCTATGAATGATGTCTGTCTACCAAGTATCAAAAACTTTTAGTCGTACTGGCAATGACAGAGCAGTGTTGTCAACGCAACAAAAGTAGAAAATTGGCACACGCGCGACCTCAATTCCTACGACGCTTCTCTTTTTGTACAGACTCTACATACAAACATTCGCGTTTATAATATTAGTATGATAGAGGAACAACCAGACCCGGTATAAATATCTGTAGATCATACAAACATTTGTTTGTTAGGATATTCCTATAACAGAAAACTCACTTTAAATTATCTAGCTGCTCCATCAGAACCCTCGTATCCTCAGTCAAATTCAATCCATCTTGCAAAGACTTGATCTCACTGTCCTTAGCAAACAGCATGCTCTTCACTCTAACTTTATATGACTCCCAATCTTTCTCCAGCCGTTGGCATTCTGCGTTGGACTTGTCTAAATTGCTTTGTAAATCTGAGATGGTGGATTGAGCATGCCGCAGTTCGGTTTCTAGCTTTAATCGAGACGCTTCGATTTCTTCTTTTCTTTGGGTTATTTCGCTTATTCTGTAAAATGTTAAAGGCTTTGTTATTCAAAATTTATTATTTCCGACAAATAGTGGGTTTAGAAGTCCATTTGTCTTAATAGGTATATAAACTTAAATATCTAGGTTAGTAATTACATGTATTATCACACTGATATTATAAATGCGAAAGTTTGGATGTTTGTTTGTTTGTTACTCAATCACGCCGTAACGGCTTACCGATTTTGATGAAATTTGGTATATACGTAGATTACAATCTGGATTACCACATAGGCTACCTTTTATCCTATAAATCAGTTCCCATGGGATAAAAATTGAGTACAGCTAACGCCATCTCTCGGTGAGTAGCAAAGCTAAGTAAACAAGCGCAAAAATTGGCTGAAACAATAGTTAACAGCGCCATCTATCCCACGTCATTTATAAACATATTTATAACTACATAGTACGTAATATTAGGTTTGAATGCTGTTTTGCTGCCCTCGGAGTGAGAGCACTGGGGTCACCAGTGCTCTGTATCACAGGTTTATTTATAAACCTACCTCAGGCACCAGTCTCCCACCAAACAGGTTACAAACTGGGTATGTTTATCCTAAGCCCTATAACTTTTATCCTTGTTTTTATTTTTACTTTTAATCCTATATTGTATTATCTTTAAGAATACCTAGTTCATAAGTATATGAATTATAAATTATGAACTACTGAGTTTTAGTTATAAATATAGTTCAGAGACAGCGCTGAACAAAACTATAGCAGATTTTATTTAAAATCCTGTTAATTCAAGCAAAATATTGTTTTCTTTCCAAATCATTACCAAGAGCATCATATTTTTTTATTATTTTACAAATTCTGCATACCTTTCTTTGGAATCTTTAATATCATCTTGTAACAATTCTATTTTGATTTGCAATTTTTCTTTGTCTTCTACATGGGTTTTCTGTGCATCAGAAATTACAGTTATTTTCTTTTTTATCTGGTCCAACTGTGAGACAAGCGATTCCTTATCCAAATTCCCTCTGCAGGTTTCTAACTCTGAAGCTTCCAGTTTATAATGTATTTTACTAACTTCTGAAAAAGATTCATAGTTTGAAAACTATCATGGTTGTATGTAAATTCAATGTAACTTTTATAGGGATTCAGAAAGTTTATGTCTCTTGTCAGTGGATAGACAAGGGGTTAGTAACGCTATAAATCTGTATATTCACTAAAACGGGAGTGTCCTGATATTTCTCAAAACATCACCAATTATGGTAAATCCCGTTTTTACCGAAAATAGATTTATTACTAATAAACTCCATGGATCTATGTAAAAGTAACATTGTGTTTATCTTTTGCATTGAAAGGCAATTTCAAATTTGATCCAAAGAGACAAAAGCATGGCCTTACTATTCCAAAGATAATTTGAGTTGATTAATAGATACATTAAGGTTTTAACATGATTTCAAACTTGCTATCATAATAAGTAATGAACACAATTATAATGCAAATCTTATCAGTGCAAATCCAATAGAAGTAAATACATAGAAAAATAATCTTTAATGCAAAGTATTAGATACCAAATTTCCCCACACCATGCAATCATGCTAACATTAGAGTTCTATACCTTTGTTAACTACATTATTACCATCCTCTGATTTCCGTAGTCTGTCAAGCAATTTTGACACTTCTCTGTTCATGAGATTAAGCTCATTTTTTAACATAGCATTTTCTACTTCCATATTTTGCATATTTAGTGCGCATTCTTCATTGTTCATCAGTTCTAAGTCAGTGGGTAAGCTGTATCCTGGAATCACAAAACAGTTTATTTAAATAAATGTATTTTCTTTCTTTCTTCAATTTTCTTGATTTACTTGTATTGTTGACAATAATGAATAATTATACATTTCTAGGACATTATGATGTAGACATTATAGAAACTTTCTAAATCAATATTCTTGGTAATTATCTTCTTTACATTCATTTCTTCCTATACCCAACAATGGGTGAAGTCAGGCTGTGGATGATGATGATGATGACCTAATATAAAATGAAGTTGCTTCCGCTGTCTGTTCGCTTAGATCTTTTAAACTACTCAATGGGTTTTAATGCAGTTTTCAGCAATAGATAGAGTGATTCAAGAGGAAAGTTTATATGTTTAATACATAGATAGTAACTGCGAAAGTAACTAAACGGCTGAATGGATCGTAATGAAATTTGGCAAGGAGATAGATTATATCATGGGGAAGGACATAGGCTACTTTTTACCAGAGTGCGCAAAAGGAGGGTAATGTTTTTATTGAAATACCACGCATGCAAAGCCGCGCGCGGGTCTGCTACGAGTAGTATATTATAAATGCAAAAGTTTTAATGTTTTTTACATAATCACATCTTAATGGCTGAATCAATTTCTAAATTATTATTAAATTTAGTATTACAGAATTATAAATAGATTAGATTGAAATATTGGCTACTTTTTATGAACAAATTATATATTAGGTAAAACAATGTGTATAAATGCTTAAGTAGTTTAAGTGCTGGCTTTCACTTATTAGTTATTAGGTACTTAATATTGTACTGACTGCAATATTTTCCATAGGTATTAAATTAAAGTCATACTCACTTCTCTGTTTATAACCAATATGATCAATCATTTCAGTATCCCCCTGCACATCATGTACCAATGTTTGCGGACAGTTATTTAAATGGTACTGCGGACTTTTCCTTCCTGAATACTTCCTTACCCCATTTTTACCCACCGGTAAGTCTTTGTTTAGTGAACGGGACTGGTGGTGTGCAGGTGAAGGCTTCCTACTTGGCGTGAAGTTTGATTTGGTCTCTGTCATTGGAGTAATTTTCTTTAAATTTCGTGGGGGAATTCGTTTTTTGTTCGCCCAGTTGCCTTCCGGGTGTAGAACGTAATCTTGTTTTTCACATTTTGAGCGTTTTATGCTATGGCTTCGGATCGCAGCGCCGGTAGACTCATCTAGATTGTTGAGGAGGCTCTCTGCCCTGCCGGCGAGGTCCGCAAACCACGCCATTTCCGAAAGTTATGTTGTGTCTGTGAGGATTGCGAATTTATTTATCAGCTGTTAGTGATTTCTTCGGCACAGAATCTATTAGTTGTGGTATGATTTACGATAAACTAATAAAGTTGAGTATAAAAAATAAGCTACTAATTACAGTTTTATTTTGATTTAACTACAAAATATATGAAATATCTGAACTGGAAAAATGAAATTATACGAGTAATGGAGAGCATTAGCTATCCAGATTAGAATAATGATTCTTCGCTATTATAACTTTATAATCTTACCGATCATGAGGAAAATTAAAGCCGAAAACACATAGATTTTACCATAAATAAAAAATTCATAGATTTTAGAAATTTTTGTTGACTTGACTTCCAGTTCAATCAAATCATTGTGATGACTGAGACTGACATTGACACTAGCTAGACACAGACAGCCAGCTGACCGGTCTCGTAAACAACGGAAGGCTGCTATGTGTGCGTTATTGAACTAGCAAGAGATCCACATCACATCGATCTACGGCTATGGCCGGTAGCCTGCCAAATTTTATTGTTAAAACTTTTTCAACTGGCTAGGTCTCATCAGACTTTCCACTGCTATGAAACCAATTTTTGACCTTCTCTGTACTCGACCAAATGGCCGGATAGTGTGAAAACTTGCACTTTGTTTTATCATAACGTTCACTGTCAAGTGTCAATGTCATAACGTAGCCAATCAATCATCCATCATCTCAATCTTATACCAACTTTGTTGAGAAAAAGGCGGGAAACTTCGTAAAAGGCGACAGCTTAAAAATTCCTTCCTAAATTTTAATATTAATTTTATTTGATAAAGTGATCAGGAGAGTGTAATTTACTTGGTATCTTAATCTTTATTGTATTTATAGTGTAGTTTAAATATTTTAATTAGTTGGTAAGTCTTTTTATCGTTTTTTGTCCGATGGAGATGGGGGAGCCACCGGACCCCGGGGGCACGGGCCCTCCGGCTAGTAACTTTGTAACAATCTCCAACAGTTTCGATAAACTTGCATCAAATGAGTCCGGTATGGACACGGACACTTCTGTTTCAAACTCAAAGAAATGTCGTAAACGAAATCGTGTAAACAAAGTGACGTGCAAGCACTGTAATAAAAGGAAGCGGAAACATGGTTCAAATGAGTCTAAAGGTTGTAACTGCGATGGAAATATATCACCGAGTAGTGATAATAATGACCCTATTCCAGTATCCGTTTCTCCTTCAGTTGATTCATCTACTCTTGCATCATTAAATTCATCTCCACCAGCCGTGACAGTGACGCCGCCAGCGCTGCCTGTCAGAAAAGCTCAGTATGACTCTACAGATAATGCCCCATTTATTGTACATGTGCAACGAGTTACTGACTCCTAATGACGGCTCCACCCCATCATCTTTGGGAAATTCCTGAAACGTAACAGTATATATAATGTTGTGAATAGTAATGGTAGTGTTAAGAGAATAGGAAGAAATAGTGTCAATGGCTTTTGATAATTATACAGACGCTAATGCTTTTATTAACTTTGACAGTTTAAGTAGCAACAACTTCAAAGCATTTATACCAACTTATAACGTCTCACGCATGGGGGTAGTCCGTGGAGTGCCCACAGACATCTCTCCAGAGGAGATGATGGAATGCACCACGGTTCCCAGCGGTTGTGGGAAGATATTAGAAGTTAGGCGTATCAATTGCAAGGAAATTATTAATGGAGCTCCAGTGTGGAAACCAACTCAGAAGGTTGTTGTAACATTTGATGGTCAAGTGTTGGCTAACCTTGTTTATATGTGCTATAATGCCTTACAAGTTCAAATACATACCTACCCGACCATCCAATGCTATAACTGTTGTCGTTTTGGACACACTAAGTTACAATGTAGATCTAAGCCACGATGCTACAAGTGTGGTCAGGAGCACTCAGGTAACTCATGTGATATTGATGAGGAGTGTGTTTCTTGCTGCACATGCGGGGGAATACACTTTGCAACTAGCAAATCATGCCCAGAATATACCAGACAACAAAAGATTAAATTCTCAATGGCTGATAAGTGTATTTCCTACGCGGAAGCTTCCAGGATTCACCCACCTCTGTCTCGATCTTATGCTGAAATTTTAGCTACATCCAAAGATCAAACTACTTCATCTAATAACTTCCGCAAAACTAATAAGTTTTCTTCTAGCGAGCCTTCCTCTTACAAAAAGACAATATTCATGAAACCGCGTTTGCCTTTTAAACCAGTCAAAAGTTATAATCAGAAAGAGCACCGCAATCTTATTAATGAACCATCCCCAACCCTAACAAATGGTTGCGCTCTAAAAGAGGTTCCTCTTTCAGATAAGCAACCAAGTATATCAGATATTATTAATCTATTAAATGCATTATTAAAATTCAAAATTATAGAACCGTCCAACGCAGCCATAATAACAGACACAATTAGTATTCTCAACACCCATAATGGATCACACCAGATCCGCAGTTCAGTGGAACTGCAGGAGTGTACAAAGTAAAAAAAAGTGAAATTGTATATTTAATTAATAAATATGACCCTTTTATTTTCTCTATCACAGAGACCTGGCTCAAGTCAGGTTCTGTATTTAAATTGAGTGGCTTCTCCTGCCTCAGAGATGATAGACCTGATGGATGGGGAGGAGCCGCTCTTTTTATAAAAAAATCTATTATATTTTCTCATTTTCCTTTAGCTTCTCATAATAATGATAACTTTACTGCTGTAGCTTGTTTGATAGTTAATATATGTTTTGTATCTATTTATATTCCACATCCTTCCATCCAAATATTTAGTGAAGTTGACATTTTACTTGCATATCTTCCAAAGCCATGTGTTGTTATGGGAGATTTTAATGCTCATCATAGGTCATGGGGTAGCTCAGTTTCTAACTGCCATGGTAAAGACCTCCTAGAGGTGATAGGCAATCAAAACCTCTGTGTATTAAATGATGGTTCTCCAACACGTTGCACAAACCCACTAATAAATCAGAGTGCTGTTGATTTGTCCATTGCTTCCCCTAGCTTGGCATCTCCTATTGCCTGGAAAACAGTACCATCCACACATGGTAGTGATCATTTTCCCCATCATCCTTAGTTTTTCTGAATTTAAACTCAATGACATTCCAAGTGCCCCACCTAGAATGAGATACAAAATTAATAAGGATAAATGGAGTGACTTTAAATGTCATGTTGAAAACAATGTGAACATGTTACCGAATATTTCTCAAGGTGTTTCTACTTGCGCGGACAGTTTCACTAAAAGTTTAATAGAAGCTGCTGATTCAACTTTTCAGTTGAAAAATAGTGCTTCAGGCAAGCTACCATCTCCACCATGGTGGGATGCAGAGTGTAGTGTGGCTGTTGCTCAGAGAAAGGAGGCAGAGTTAACTTATAATATAGATATGTCCGAGGATAATTTCGACAGACTGACTGGCATTGTAGCGAAAACTAAAAAGTTACTCAAGGAAAAGAAATTCCAAGGTTGGAGAAGATTTTGCTTGACTATATCTCCAAGTACAAAACCGTCCGAAGTCTGGAGAAATATAAGACGTTACAGATATGGAGTTAGTCCATCAACTGTTGTAACAATGCCACCTTCTCTGAATGATAGTTTTCTAGACCGTTTGGCTCCACCGACAGTGCCAACAAAACAATTATTTATTTATTCAATCCCTGCAACTATTTCCACTTGCCCTTACGGCCTAGACGCTCCTTTTTCTATGAACGAGCTGAAGGGTGTTTTATCAGAAACATATGATACGGCTCCTGGTAAAGATGGTATTCCATATTCACTTCACTATTGGTTGAATGGCCTCTGTGGCTAGTTGTTGCCACAATTATGCCAATGTCAAGTTGCCAGATTAAAAACGGTAAAACGATGGAGTTCCGAGTATTGCAATGGTTGGCCAGTGTTTACAGAGGGAGACTCAACCAGGATTTAGACTACAAGGTGATTTATTTATACCTAAAAAGCAGAGACAACACAATTAAGGACATGCAAAACACAAATAAATATGTATATGTACAAATACAGAACATCTAAACATAGAATTAGTGGGTCAAAATATTTACAGTTTTATTTTATTTACATTAATATATTTACATAGAAGGGCTATGAAAGGGGAGAACACGAGGGATAATATAGTTTTGGAAGAGAAAGGACGAGGGATTTCAGGAGGAAAGACATCATACAGAGATGGCCGTAGCCTAGAGCATGAGAAAAGTAGGTGCTCTACATTACCTTCATCCAAACCACATTCACATAGTGAATGGTCCCTAACTCTTATTTTGGCTAAGAAAACCGGCGTACAGACATGTCCTAAGCGGAGACGACAAATGGTTGACGTAGTCGTTTTGCTGGCTTTGCGATATTTAAAAAACCATGGTTTTGTTGGAATTTCGGGTTGAATTTCACCGAAATGTTTTCCTTTCAAAGACCTGGAATCAAGCCACATACGGGACCAGGAAGTAGTTAGGTGGAAACTAGGGACTGAACAAAGGTCGTTCGAGTATATTTGAAGGTGGTCATGAGCCCCTGTCTGAATGGCCTGCTTTGCACATGAGTCCACTGACTCATTGCCAGGGATACCGGAATGACCAGGGATCCAAGCCAGAACTATGTTAATTCCAAGTTTATGACAGTCAAACAGAGCTTCACGAATTTTAAGAATGACAGGAAATCTGGATTTGGAACGAAAAGGGTTGGAGAGAATGGATTGAAGGGAACTTTTAGAGTCAGAAAAAAGTATTGAGTTTTGGAGATTGTGCGCTTTAATGTACATAATAGCTTCTAAAAGAGCTATTGACTCACCAGTAAAAACAGAAGTAACTGATGGACATTTAAAACTAAGAATAATTTTCCCAGACGGAATCCAGACAGCTGCACCTACAGGGCTAGAGTCATTAAGTTTAGAGGCATCTGTATAAATAGGATGCCAACCACTAAAATTCCTAGCCATCTGTTCATTAAATATTTGGCAAGCATAATGAGAGCCTTTAACAATACCAAAATCTAAGATTATGTTGGGTCTGAATACTAATGCCTCATATGGGGTGGAATACAGTGGGTCAATTTGACTCTGAATGACAGGGTGTGGGAGGCTTTTATATTTTCTGAAGCTACGAATTATACAAGGGATTTTATTTTGATAAAGGTCAATGTGTGGTTCTAAAATTTTAAACAAATCGTTTAATTTTGCCAACAGGGGGTGACTAGAATTTTGGATAATTTTAAAGAAAAAACGATCTGCAAGGTATTGTCTTCGAAGGGAGAGGGGAGGATCGACGCACTCCACCTGCATCGCATTTATAGGGGAGGACTTCATAGCACCAAGAATTATTCGAAGGCATTTAGACTGGATCCTGTCCAACATTCCTAGAGCCATTTTAGTACATGGATCCAAAAGAAAAGTAGCATAATCCATATGACTGCGTACTATTGCATTATATAATATTTTTTGACAATATGGATGAGAACCCCACCAAACGCCAGATAATGAACGCAGAATATTGACATTTTTTTCACATTTTTGTGAGATATAGTTGAAGTGGGGAACTCCTGTTAATCTAGAATCCAGCTTAACACCCAAAAATTTAGCACTGTTAATCTGTTGAATCAGCTCTCTGCCGATATACAGGTCAACAGGAGGAAGGGATCTTTTCTTTGTAAATACCACGCAACTACTTTTAGAAGCCGAAAGAGATAAACCGTGATCAACTAACCATTCATTTAAAAGAGTCAATGCAGTATTTAAGTTATCACGTGCATCGACTATGGAATTCGATTGAACGTACAATGCCAGATCGTCTGCGTATTGTAAAACTTGACATAAGGGGGAAATAGGTTGTTCTAAATCATGTGTATAAAGACTATATAATAAAGGACTGAGAACTGAGCCCTGAGGTAATCCCTTCCAAACACACGTAGCTGGTAGAAAATTGCCTTGGTTTTTGATCAATATTTTCCTCTCTACCAAAAGGTTATAAACAAAACGAACAAGCCTCTCAGGAATGCTCAGCTGACGAAGTTTATTCCTGAGCAATGGAAGCAGGACGTTGTCATAAGCAGCTGCAATATCAAGAAAAACAGCAATCAAAAACTCTTTCTTAGCTAACGCAATACGGATATCAGTTGTGATTATACTTAAGCTGTCATGAGTACTCATGCCTTTCCTAAAGCCATACTGTGATTTCGCCAAAATACCCTTGCTCTCAACGTACCATTCCAATCGAAATTTTAACAAGTGTTCCATAATCTTGGCTAGAACTGATGACAATGCAATAGGCCTATAGCTTGTTGAATCAGATGGCTTTTTTCCCGGTTTAAGGATAGGGATAATTATCTGAGTCTTCCACTCATCCGGAACGACTCCATATTCAAAAAAAACATTAATTAAATTTAAAAAGTATACTTTGACGCTATCAGGAGATTTAATTAAAAATGAGTACGGGATGCCATCTACACCCGGAGATGTATCCGTTAAACCATCTAAAGCTAGTAAAAGTTCATGAAAAGAAAATGTATCGTCTATATTGGAAACAGAAGGAAGAAATGAAGGGGGAATAGGAAGGCAGTCAAGGTAAGGGACGAAGTCAGGGGACAATCTATTGGCAAAGGCACCAACCCAAGAAGAAGGATCATTGGAAGACAGGTTTGGGATGTTACATGAACCTCTAAATCGCTTTATTTGCTTCCAGACTAACGATGGAGGTGCTCTAGGGGATAAATTTTCACAAAAATTCATCCACCCCTTTTTTTTTGAGAGTGAAAGAACTCTCCTAGCTTTTGAAGCCATATGTTGGTATTGTACGAATTTTTCGTTAATCATGGAAGCATTATAGGCCAACTCTGCACTTTTTCTCATTTTGACTGCTTTAGAGCAATCAGAATTCCACCATGGGGGGGAAATCTTAAAACGAGAACTGGCTTGTTTTTTAACAGGGATATTTTTATTTGCACATGAAAGAAGAGTATCTACAAATTTGGAATAGGCCGAAAGATAACTGTCAGTATTGTCTGTCTGTATAGGTAAAAGATTGACCGATAAGTTTTCTAAGTGAGAGGAGAAAGAAGGCCAATCGGCGTCAGTAAGTCGATATTTTAAACTGGGATTAAAGTTATATTCAGGGGAGGCACTGTTTGGGATGGTAATGAGGATAGGGAAGTGATCGCTGCCATAAGTAAGAGGCAGAGTTTGCCAGGAAAGAAGAGAGGAAAGGGAAGGTGAGCATACAGTCAAATCAATAACACTCAATGGGTCTTGTGAAGGCAAAGATCTACGGGTGATAGAACCGTCATTTATGACACAGAGATTGGCCTCGTCAAACATCTCTAATAGGAGACGACCAAATACATCACAGTGGCCAGAGCCCCACGAGGTGTGATGGGCGTTAAAATCACCTAAAAGAACAATAGGAGAGGGGACGGAAGAAATAACAAGTAGAATATCTGGTATAAGAGCAGAATAGGGGTGAGGGATATAAATAGAAATAAAAGATATATCAAATACTCTAACAGCTACTAGGTTGATGTCTAAGGAGTGAGAAGGGAGGGGGATTTGAGAGAAGGGCAGGGTACGCCTGACTAACAGGGCACTACCTGCATGCCCGTCTGACCTGTCATCTCGGATACAGGAGTAGCCCGGGATCCGAAAATTGGATCCAGGCTTCAGCCATGATTCCGAGATGGCAATGACTGACGGGCAGAATTTAGAAATTAAATGAATGAGTTCAGATTTGCGAGCTCGAAGACTTTTCACGTTCCACTGGAGAATGGAGACTGGAACCATTGTTACCAGTTAATGCAAAGATCTGGGACAGTTTTTGGGCAACGTTGGACGGTAAGGATGAGTTGGTTGATGAACACAACTCGATTAAAATGTTCAATAGAGTTTCAATGAGGAAGCTTTGACGGTTGTCCGACACTGGGGCCGGGGTTTGGGACATAATGGCATGGCCATTAGGGAGGGATGAGGATGGAGTTGAGATTATTCCTTGGTGGGATGCTTTGTCATAGGATTTACCCAAGGGCACTTTAGGACGAGGTTTGGCATAAACATTTTTAACATAGGAACGGTATGTAGGAGAGTTGGTTGAGGTGGA
Organism: Philereme vetulata; assembly: GCA_918857605.2. Lineage (NCBI taxonomy): Eukaryota > Metazoa > Arthropoda > Insecta > Lepidoptera > Geometridae > Philereme > Philereme vetulata. Next base: position 8,058,586 of record OU975423.1, read on the forward strand.
AGGATCTTGTGGATCAAGATTAGTGGAAGAGAACATAGCCTGAGCAACCTCAGTATATGCTCTTCCAACCTTAGGGAAATTAGTCGCAGCTTCCTCATACGAGATTCCATTCTGGGACATAAGCATTTTAATAGATTTTTGTCTATCCTGTTCAGGACAGACCCTGCTAGTTGTATAATGTCGGCCTGAGCAATTGAGGCAAGACGCTTTAGACTCTTCCAAGTCACAGCTTTCACCCGTGTGTTCTTTAGAGCATTTAAAGCAACGGGGCTTGGAGCGGCACTGAGCTTTTACATGACCAAAACGACAACAGTTAAGGCATTGAATTGTTGGGAGCTGGTATGTTTCAACCGGTAGTGAGGTGTGGTATGAAAATACTCTTTGAGGCAGAACTTGACTTCTAAATGTGAGAACTACTGATTGAGTTGGGATCCAGGTCACTTTGCCATCATCATTTGATTTTCTGTTTAACCTACGGGCTTTGACAACAAATCCACAACCATTTGGAACTTCCAAGCTGGTTGCGAATTCCTCCATTGACATATCAACCGGGACATTTCGGACAAGACCCATTCGAGTGATGTTGAATGTCGGTATTGATGCAACATACTTGTACTGGGTAAGGAGAGTTGTATTATCCAGGAATTTATTAGCATCAGTTGCCGTGCGGAATTCTACAGAAATTCGATTTCTGCCAACTTGTTTAATTCCATCTGAACAAATGTTAGACACGTGATGATTGCTCAAGAACTGTCCAAATTTAATTGGGCGGATTGATGTTCCAGCTGACGGGTCGGGTTCTACTCTAGCAACATGAATAACGAATGGACCTTTGTCTGCGGTAGAGTATTCTTTCACTCCAATTACCATAATAGAATGCAGCCAAATTGTTTGGATGGAGGCAGCGGCCATGTCCGGGGATGTTATAGATTTTTTGTTTTGAGAAACAGGTGAACTTTCACCATCTGACTCCATTCTACGTTTAGAGCCTGAGCCTGAGCGTTTCTCCTCAGGAATCGTGGGTGAGATAATAATCTTATCTGGCGGATCCGGAGGGGGATCCGGAGGAACAACCTCCATCTTCCCGCCGAAACCCACTAAAGTTTAAGAGTTACAAACTAGTTAGTAAAATACAAAGTTACACCTTACCACCAATGCACCAACCCACCACCACTAAAATGAAATAAATCAACTTGGGAATGAGCAAGTTACTCAGCCAGAAAACAATTTAAAACTCAAAGGAATCTCGCTAACACGCTTACTCAATTCTAACCTCCCAAACCGAGTCGTATTCCATATTCATTCTATACACATCATTGTGATAGTGCCTTGCCTTGCAATATTTTCTTGACGTTATCAATTCCGTCATGTTGACAGATGACATTCCTTCAACATGGAAAATCCAAATTGTATTGCCACTATTAAAACCAACTAAAAATCCTTCAGATGTATGTTATATCGACCAATAGCACTGTCTTCTACGGTTATTAAAAAAATTACGGAACATCTAATTAAAAATAGAATCGAATGGTACATTGAAAATCAGAATATTTTACCTAATAGCCAATATGGCTTTAGGAAAGGTAGGAGTTCAATGGATAGTTTTTATAACAGACATTCACTTGGCCTTTTCGCAAAATAAATCCGTTGTTGCAACATTTTTAGATATAAAAGCTGCGTATGACAATGTTTTAATTGAGTTACTAATAAACAAATTAAATATATTAAAGGTCCCATATATTTTATCCAACTATACGAAATATGTTAACTGGTAGAGTTATTATTTTAAATTCTACAGAACTCCAGAGTTGCATGGAGAGGTTTGCCTTAGGGTTCTGTTTTAAGCCCTCTTCTCTATAATATATAGGGGCAAGTGCGGAACATGTGTACACTTTCCAGAATTTGGAATAAAACATTTTTTATTTCAGAATTAGTTAAGTTTTTTTTTATTTTTACCATATCACATGTCTTAAGGGATAATCAGCCTTTCTTAAACTAAAATTCTAGTCTCAATAACACTAATACTTATGAGAATAATCAACTTTTTTTAAAAACACCATATTTGTCCACAGGTTCAACAGACGATTGTACCTATGTACAGTAAAATTGTACCTGTGGACGATGTTGTACCTATGGACGGTTCACATTAAGTAGACTATAAAAAAGAAAAAAACAATTATAGACTTCTAAAAACAATTTAAAACATACGTAAACATACACTATTATACTTATTTGTATGCTTTACGATACTCTTCATACAATTGTTGAGTAGATTCATCGCTATCGTCATCATTGTCTAATACGAAGCATGCCACGCAAACGAAACCTTCACCTTCATCATCAGACTCAAAATTTTCTCTGTGTGACTTCGGAACACAATGATAATGATAGCTATGATTGCAAAAACTACATTTGAGCATTTGGTTTTTATCTTTGGAATAAAGGAGAACGGGCATAAGTGTATGGAAGCTGGTCTACCTTGCAATAAAAATGAGTCATATGTCAATATAAAGGTAATTCTATGTATTTTCATATGTAGAAAGTCGCATTTCTCTAAGTATTGTCCGATCTGAGTTCTACTAAAAATTGAATCTGATAATATTTAGTGCCAAACATTGAATATCGTGGTAATTAAAAAAACATTTTGTGTAATGTAATGATTTTATTTAAGTTAGGTAAGTAGTAATACAAATAAAAACAACATCTTCTTAAAAAATCAAAACAATATGTTATTAAACATTATCATCATCATTATCATCATCGATGAGAATACTGTTAAGGAACAATGCAGGTTCATTGAACCCTTCATGACGGGCATAACCTACGTACCATATAATTGACAGTACATGGGCACAAGTACCTATAGTACGTCGCCCTGTCAAGCAGGTACAATAATATTGTGTAATATTGTTATTAATATTATTGATTAATATATAACAAAAATATTTCCTGGCTCGGACATGTCGAGACTGTATACGTCCACGTAATAGCCAAGCCTCTTCGTTGATATCATATTGTGCCAAGTCTTCTAGAGCGTTATCTCTATACGTCTCGATTATATAAAGACAATTTTGTAAGTGCTCGCTACAATATGATCGAGCGAGCTTTAACTGGTAAGTTCCCAAGGCAAAATGTATGACTTGTTCTTCACTAAGCCTTGGGAAGTTTTCTATTTCATTTGCTTCGATTCGCATGAAGTCTGCTCTCCTATAATTCAATCTCTTTGCTTCCACATAATTGTGCAATGTGTTTGGTATGTGTATTTTAGCTCTTATTGAATTCAAAAAGGCTGCTGCGTGTGAACTATCTTCGATGGGGGCGTGGAAGTGGTTTAGAATGGCTGCAGCTATTTTGAAGTCAACAAACATTTTTGGCAACGTTTTATTAAAATAGTTTTGACGCAAAAGTTTAAAATCTCGCTTAAATCTCCCATTTACTACTTCCACTACCCATCGGCACATGGTGACCAAACGAGACTGATTAGCTTGTTCTGTAGTGAGTTGATTTTCTCTTCTGTCTTTAGTTGGTGGCACATGATGTTCGTAGCCACAAGCTTCTATATCCTGCAAACTATCTCTAAATCCTCTGTCTAGGATAAACGCATCATTACGTTCGAGTAACCAATGCAGCGGCTCATCTTCGTTATTCATTATTTCACTCATGATCTGGGCATCGGTTCTGGTAGCGGCAAATGGCCCTTTGACATCTAATATATAGCCGTCCGTGAATACCATTAAAAACGGCTTCAACAAGTTTTGATATTTGTGTAAGCTGTATGACAGCCGTTGAAACAAAAAGTTGGAGCTTTTGTTAATATATATATATGTACCGTCACATATAATTATGGCTTTGATGTTTTCATCGTTTCCAAATAAAGCCCTTGGAATTGTTAAGTTTCTTTGAAGGATATCATTTCTGGTAATGTGGTCCACACCTAGATGCAGCACAACGTAATCGTTGCTCAGACATTCTCGAACTATAGGCAAAAAACGTTCTAGTTTTCGACGAGACATATGAAATAACGTTGCCAGTCTCTCATCAGAGTCTCCAGTTCTAAGTTTTGTTAAATAGATGCCTAATGCAGTTCTAGGCTGGTTACAACGTTCACTTAGTGACGGAGTTTGTTCTAATATAGCTTCGAACTGATCGTAAGTGCGCCCAGTCCATAAGTGCATCTCTTCATTAGACAAGGTGCCTCTGTTTTCGAAGTCGATTCTGGGCTGGTTGTTAGCAGCCATTCTCATCAAGTCACAGAGCGATGTAAACTGAGCGTCATTAAAATCATGTGTCACATTACACATTTGCGGCAGGTTGCTCCATTCATTATTTTGTAAGTGTTCTGTACACACCCTAGCGCTATCAGGAATAAAAAGCTTGCTCTCACAAAATACATTAATTCTTATCGCGTTTGGTATATGATTACGGGTAATATTAGCACAGTTGTTGTAAATACAATGCACCGAAGTGTTCGGTGCCCTCGTGTATTCTTGAGAGTGCAATGTACCAGGCGCTCGCGCCGCTTGCTGTGCAGGTCTATGATCACGCTCAGTCCTCTGCCAACATCGGTGACACAAGCTTCGAGTACTGTCGAACACCACCTGAAAATAATAACAATTAATACTTAAAATAAATAAATCCTATGCCTAACTACTCAATATAATAAAAATAAAAGGTAACTAACCTCCAACACAGCATGTTGTTGTATAAACGCGGCGAATTCTGGTCGTTCCCTTTGCAGGTTATCAGCCAAGATATGCTGCTGGTACCGTCCGCGGTAAAGTCCTCGACGACACATCACACAGTTTCGAAAAACTTCCATTATCGGTAGGCAGTTCAAAAGTCAATAAGTCGAGCCAAAGTTAACACATTAGGGAAAGAAACAGGGTCCAAAAGCAAGCCAGGGTCAGTAAAAACAGAGAAAGAAGTTCAAACACAGCACTATCGTAACAAGACGTGACGTAGCCACTCACTTGATGCGATGCGACTGATTATTGTAGCCGTCCGGCGCGGCGCGTACACAACCGTTCCCCTCCCCCGCGTACGCATCCCTCTCCCCACGGCCCTTACATCGCTCTTCTCCCTTCTCGCTCTTGCTACTGCATTGTATAGGAGCCTTTATGTATGGATATAGTAATCGTGAAACCGTTATTTTATGTTCTTTAAAACAAAAAATGCTGGTGTTTGCATGGCTGTAACTCAAAACGGACAGACTTTTGGGGAAAGTTCCAATAGTATATTTTGATGTACTATTGTATGCCAATTCGAAAATGTGCTGCTCTTTTTTATTGGACTGTAGACCAGGATGCCCGTTCTCCTTTTACACTTGACACATCTAACAAACGATAACTTCTCTTGTTGAATTATTTTCGTCTTATTTTTGCTAGATTTCTTAGTGTTTTCATTCGAAAGCATGTTGGAAGGACCAGGTTCAGAAAGATTACTAGCCAGCAGAGAAGTTGGATGAGTTTTAGAGCAACTAGCGTCAACTTTGGAGGGACTAGATTGTAAAAGAGCTTTGGTAGAAAGTGTTTTTTGAGTAGCTTTTGCGTTTTTTTTCTTGTCCGTTGTCTGGCCTGCTATTTTCTTCTTTTCAGCTTTTTTTAATGCTTCACCTAGAATTTCTTCTTTTTCTGGCGTGTCAGTCAAAATTCTGGTTCTCCCGGGCTTTTTTTCACGTTGAGCACCCTTTCGAGGACCAGCTTTTTCAAATGGGCGGACGGTTTCGGGCGTTATTTGTGGATCTATAATCTTCAGTGGAGTTCGGAATAAAGGTTGTTCTGGTATAAGCTGATCATCTTTCTCGATGGGCGAAACTGGTTCTGGGATGGCCTGAATAACAGAATCTCCTAATAGCTCGTTTCGATCCAAGTTATCTGAGTAGGTTTGGCTGGAAATCTGGTCAACCGGTTGTTGTAAATTCAAATTAACCGTCGGTGTTTCTTGATCAGTTCTAGTGACTTCAGCATCAGGCTGTTCTTGATTTTCTGATGGGTTTAAAGTTAAGTTTTGGCTTGGGTCCGGACGATCAGTTACATAAGAGCTTAAGAAATCTTCGTCTGAAAATACGTTTCAGTTGTATGGATAAATACCTGAAACCTCAAAGCCTTTTACAATGTTTTTTGGTGTAAATGAGACTCCATATGCTTCGCCAGCAATTTCTGCTACGTCATAAATGGTGATAGGTTTACCCGGATGATTGAGCATCCATCTGTCGGCTGCTTGGCTGTATTGGCATTTAAATGGTCCAAAAACTGTTCGATCTAGTGGTTGCAAATGATTTGATGTATGTGGAGGCAAAGTTAATAAGACAATACCATTCTCTCTGGCTTTGTCAATTATCTCAATGGAAATATGTGTCTCGTGGTTGTCCATTATTAAGAGAACTGGATTTTGTCTTGTTGGTTTAGCGAATTTAATAAAGTGATCCATGAACATTTTGAAAATCGGTTCGGTTGACCACCCTGATTGGTTAGCCACACCCAAAGAACCAGGTGGAGCTCCTTTCAGCATGTTGTCTTTGTAGAAAACCCGTGGGAATATGAACACAGGAGGCACGGCGTTTCCAACGGCATTTATGCAGCCTATCATTGTGGTATTCACTCCACGTTCTCCCGAAGTCATCTTCCATAGCTGGCGAATTTCTTTAGGAGCCAATACTTTTCCTGGCTTGTGAACTGTGGAGATCCCAGTCTCATCAACATTATATATGGATCCTGGTAGAAACTTGTGTCGTGTCATGACCGATTCTAAGTTGTTGAAGAAATCATAAATGTTTGCCTTATTAAAGCTAGTTGCTCTCGCTAGGCTCTTTGCTTCGGGCTTGCGAAGAGACAATTCCGGGAAACGAAGTCGAAAATTACGAAGCCACCCGAATCCTGCCATTTTGTACTTTTCCCAGTTAGCAGTTTTTTTTATTTGCCAATGACAAATGCACATACAGACAGTGCGACGCCACAAAAAAAAAAAAAACTTTGTTGATTTTTCTGAAAATTCTGTAGAAAATATACATTAATGCGCAAATAGCGCATTAATGTAGATCGATGTGATTCTGTAATTATTACCAAGAAAACATGGATTTTGAAAGTCCTGACGTAGAAAAAGATTTTCCAGGTTTGTACGCTTCCGAGAGTGGTCGGAAAAGTAATGAAAGTGACTGTAAGTACCTCTAACTGCTTACAAAAAGTGTTTCTGATTTAGAAATAGAATTCAACTAATGGTAATCACCGAAAAGTACAGGCCATCCAGGCATTGACTATATTTCAAATACATTAATCGTAGTCCAGTAGCACTTTGTAACTCTTTATACCTATATGTAATTGAAAGCAGATCATTCATCTTTAGATACCCGGCGCTCTTAGTTTTAAATTCCTGTGAGATAGTTGCCAATTCTGGATGTTAATAGTCTTCCTAATCAGCCATAGGACATCCACTGTTGAACATAGTTCTCCCCCTGTCAATTTCCAAAGTGACCAATCTTGTGCGGCTAGCACCCAATGGCTCTCAGCCTTTAGGTACTCTTTTCATCTAGAAGTGGTTGTCATTCGCTGCGCTTTCTTGTACATGGTATTTTAATCCAAGTTCTAATTGTTATTCTGGGGGGGGGGGGGGGGGAGTATCTGTACTGAGTTCTGGCATTGGAGTATACTGTATTTTATCTTTCTTCCTAGTTATTCACTATACATTTATATTTAACACACTAAGTATTTATCCTGTACTTATTATTTCTTCACAATGGAGCTCAAATGGTCTTGGGCGGGACACTTGGCAAGACTTGGAGATGACAGGTGGAGCAGGGTAGCAACTGAGTGGTGGGCGAGGAATGGCTGTAGAAGGGTTGGACGTCCGGCAGCGAGATGGGTGGACGACATCGTTTAGAGACGCGGGCCGTCAATGGGTGAGACTAGCGCAGGATCGTGGCAGATGGCACAAACTTGGGGAGGCCTATACTCAGCATTGGGTGAAGTCGGGCTGTGGATGATGATGATGATATTATTTCTACAGTTAGTGATGGAGGGGATCATGAAAAGCCCAGCAAAAAGGACTTGTTAGGACGACGGAAAGAGAAAAAGGAAAAGAAAGACAGAGGCTATGCTGCACTTGAGGGTGAAAGCTCGCCTGAGGAAGACACTGACACAAAGTAAGCATTATAGTATATATAGCACAAAGTAAGTATATTTATGTAGGCAATTAATTAGGTAGCTAGTAGTTTTTTTTATTATTTCTATTTATTTTTTTGTTAGTACCTAAGTTAAGCACGCCAACCTAAGTTTTTTACCTGTCACGGTTGACTGGTAGAAAATGCTATTAGCATTAAGTCCTCCATTTGTACCTTTATCGTTTTGGGCAATAAAGAATTAAAACAAACAAACATTAATTTAAAAATATAAATATTACGTTTTTAATTACTTATAAGTATTATGTTAGTATTTATCAGTTATCTGTTTCACTTAGTACAAGCTTTGCTTAGTTTGGGGTTTGATAGTACTATGGGAAAGACCCAACATTATTTATTTATTTACGTGTTTTGGTTTTTTTTAAAACCTGTATTAAGATAATTTAATAAAGCCTAGCTGACTCACCTGCGGCTTCACATGCGTGGTTTGTCTACGAGAACATTAACCTCCTTCTGCGCAGTCAGGTAAAAATGTCTCAATCCCGGTCATAATCTGTATAATATGTGTACTAAATTTCATCAAAATTGACTCAACCGTTTAGTCGTGAAAACGTGACAAACAGAAGTACAAGGTCGCTTTCGAATTTTTAATATTGTTATGGATTTTAAAAACTTTAACATAAAAATGTAGCAATAATAATAAGCACATAAAAACTACAAAATTATGTATAAAATATTATAAAGAATCGACATCGAATTTCGAAAAAACTACTTGATATCAGCTGTAGGTAGGTATAGGTAGCAGTAAGCACATATGTGTCATCTTACATTATTTTGGTCACTCTCTGCAAAAGCATATATAGAGCGTAACACATAACACTTCATATAATCCAACAGAAGTCCATCCAAATCCAAGAAGACAAAATCATTTAAATTCCCCACCAAGAGCAAGGAGAAACGTGAAAAGTCCCGTGACAAAGAAAAGGTTCTAGAAGAAGTCTCAAAACACAAGGAGCTAAATGAAAAAGAGAAGAAGAAAGAGAAGGAAAAGGAGAGGAAAGAGAAGGAAAAACGAGAGAAGATGAGGGAGCTCAAGGTAAGAACAATATCATAAAACTGTTATTCAGCATGCCACTGGTTCTTTCTAGGGTAATGAAATCTAGTGAAATACAAAGGCCAATTCTCGTTATGAAATTATGAAATCCAGTCAAATACATGTTGTCTCTGCAATTTGTTAGATATAAGTTAGTGTTGATATTATGGCAAGAATAATGATAAATATTGGTTGTGTAGGACCACAAAGCCTTGAATTGCTGTCACAGGCATGCTCTCAAAAATAAATGTATTTTATTTTATTTATTTATTTTATTTTAAAGCCATAAAACTTATTTCAAAAATTTATAACGGAAGGGAGTCTTTATAAATAATATATCCATAATATACGGAGAATTTATAAAAGAAAATACAGAACACGAATCTTCTACAATGCACTTAAATAAGTAGGTAACTACGCCACAAATCCTTCAAGCTAAAATACGCTGATGAACTATGAATCATGCATAAATCGTGAAAGTGGTCCTGTTGTGAAAATTATACAATCTTGTTATTTACTTAGCCATCTTGTTGTTACATCGTCAGCAAGTTATTTTTTAATCCAATTCAAAAAAAGAACGAGTTTCTCAATTTGTCGTAATATTCTTCATTCACACACGCACTTACACACATACAATAACACACCCTCGCATACACACAAAAATTATGCAACGTAATGCTGCCCTCAATATTCAAAATTTATTAATTAATTAATGCATGTCCTATATAAAAAAATATTATATTTAGTTTAATACTCTTGAGTACCTACCTACTGTATAAAAACGGACGAAAGAGACTACCTTCCCACAACACAGGTTTATACCTACGGTGGGAGATAGTGATCTTTTAATGTTCACATACTGTCCTGTGAATAGCATGAATGTTATACTACTGTAAAATAAATTATTTGATTTGATTTGATATTTTTTCTATATTGTATGTTCAGCGCTAACTCTACGATGTCCGATTTCAATATATTTTTTTGTTATAAAGGGGTTCTCTCAGGGTTGGGCCTGGTCAAGATCTGAAGATGGAATCCATGCTTGATAGATTCGTGAGAAAAACATCAAACTCTTCAATTTGCAAAAGAACCTGCATATTTTATATGATGTTTTCTGAAATCGGTTATATTTTTACTCGACTACCCGCAAAGTCAAAAGGAAGGGTTGTGAAACCCTTAACCCTGCTGAAAACATAACCCCTTCCTTTTTATGTTTGTATTTACGTTTTTTTTATGTTATTTGTGGGGAAACAGGCTTACGGCCCACCTGATGGTAAGCGGTCACCGTCGCCTATTGACACCGGCAACACCCGGGGTGTTGTTGATTCGTTCCCTACACTGTAGAAACCTCTTTACATTTCTCTTGAAGCATGCCATGTCGTAGTCTAATGGGAAAACCTCAGATGGTAGCTCATTCCACATCTTGCAAGTATGGGGTAGAAAAGATCCCGTGAAGCGTGTGGTGCGCAATACCCAATTGTCGATTATATGTGGATGAGCTTTATTACGTTGTCGAGAAGTGCGGTGGTAAAATCTCGACGACGGGATGAGATCAAACAGCTCCTCAGAACATTCCCCATTATACAGGCGGTAGAATACACTGAGCGATCCGATGTCCCGCCGCTGACTCAGCGGTTCCAGCCTGTCGGCGAGTTTGGGATTACCGATGATTTTAATGGCTCTTCTCTGAAGGGAGTTAAAACGAAGCAATTGGTACTTTGGAGCTCCGTGCCAAAGATGGGAACAGTATTCTACGTGCGGCCGAACTTGCGCTTTGTACAGCAATAGCCATTGTTGTGCCGTAAAATACTGTACTGTATGATCCACCGTAGCGCCTAAACTATCTGCTCATCCGATTTTGCTGAATGAAGTTCATCGGAATATAAGCGGTTGCTATTGTATTATATCACAGGTGGCCTACATGGAATTGCATTGCCGCCCTTCACCTATAATCACAAACAAAAGAAAAGTCTCATGTGCCTGTAATTTCACTTGTGACTTGTGTGCCTGTGATTTGCTAGTAGTAAAATGCTAGGGTATTTTATTTACTGAAAGGCGAGTAAAAGGGTGTAGCTTGTTTAGTCATTCTTAAGAGTCGACTATACCTCAGCCAAAACTCGAATTTCACCCCCGCTTCTCCGCGCCCCGCTGCACGTCCTATCTCGCTGTGATTCATATGTTTGCCGGTTTTTTTTTATCATTCAGTCCCTTCATTTTCTTGTTGTGCTTATTTGTCATTTACTGCGTCTTTACAAAAACCAACTTAATATAAATTCTATCTAAGAATTACGTTATTGTTTGGAGCGAAAAGCGTCACGGGTACCACGTCTGAAAGCCGAGGCCAGACTGAATCGCGGACCGGGCGTCCGAAGCGAATGGTTTCATTAGTTCATAAGTTAATTGTATTTTCATTTTATGGTAAAATTAAAAGGTATTTTGAAAATTTAAAACACAGGTGCACTTATTTATGTTATGTAGAATTACTGTATACAGTTTCAAGATCTAATTTGAAGTATTCATCGCATAAGAACGGTTTTAAGATAAATCTGAAGTCATCTTTGGATTTGTTTTCTATCGAGAAAATTTCGTGGAATCGTGTTTTCACAACACAGGCGTTCTAGCACGTATCCTTAACTATAACATATATGAAATACAAATTGAAAGCACAAAATTTGTTGAACAAAACATCGTTTCTCAATAAGCGATTTATCGTCTCCCCAGGTATAGTGCGCCCTTAAGGCCCTTTGTCCACCGCCACCGTCACCGGGACGTCATCGAGAACGAGATGACGGCGCCGATTTAGCGATACTACATTTACTATAGGCCGTGTGCCCACCGCACGCCCGTCACCAGAGTGCCGGCGGCGGCGGCGGTGGGCACACGGCCTAAGAGTCACTACTTGGATAGGAAATCGCTAGTGGCATTTGATCAAGTATGCTTCAAGTTGATAGACACGTGGCTATTGCATCGAAGGGCTATCGTATTCCTGAAACGCGTGACCTACGAAGTAATAAGTAATGCTTTGATATATGCGATGGTTATCTTATCACATATGGGCGGACCATCAATTATTTATTCCATCTCAGAGTTGCAGTGGCAGCGCTTCTTCGGAGAGCGAGTTATGATCTCAGTCCGGGCTATTAATGTCAGTAAAACATACCGGAGGACTTCGGGCGGATTTAAAACCGGCACCAGGGTTGGCCACTAGCTAATACGAACTTACTCTTAAAGTAAAGGAACATTTTGAAGAGCAAATTTCTTCACCTCATCATTGAGTTAGTGTTTATCCTGTCTGAAACTTGTTAAACATTGATTGATTGAAAATACTTTATTGCACTTATAAAACTAGTACAAAGGCGAACTTAATGCTAAAGAGCATTCTCTTCCAGATAACATTTGTGTAGTGTAGATAACATTTGTGTAGTGTAGATAAATATGTGTATGTAGTGCACAGGAAAGGGAACTAATAAAAATTTGCACAGGACTAATAAAAATAGTATATTATGTGACACAAATATAGGCAAAAGTCTGAAATCCAGAATAACTGCAATATGTACCCCAAAAAAGAGTAACCACATAACATGAACAGGTTGTCTGGAAGAGATCGCTTTTAGCGATAAGACCGCCCATTGTACCTTTATTTATTGTTTATTTCCATTAAACTGTATTTTTGTTTGGTGTGCAATAAAGAAGTCATTCATTCATTCATGAACTCCCGTTACCTGTGATTTGAATGAAACTGTAGGTCAGGTTATATGGTTATTTATTTCGTGACACTATTTTGATATTCAAAATTTACAAATAATATTTTTTTTGTTTTAATCGGAGACTCGCGAGATCTCATTTCGGGGCGAACCTCTAGTGATAGCAGATTTTTTGGAAAGGTTTTGCACATACATAATTTGTTCGTATCATAATCAATCCAGTGGGCATACGCCTTATCATGGACGAAACGATCGTAAACCCTTACACGACTTACAATCAAGGGCGGATCCAGCTTTGGTGCCCGGGGGGGGGGGGGGGGGGGGGGGGGGGTCACATAGTCGTGGTCAAGTCACAAGAAGTTATAATTTAATTTTTATAATCATAGATACAAGTAAAAAGTAGGTATTTTATTGATGTACATACATACTGTACTTAACAATACCTATATTTAAATAACAAAATAATTTTTTCAAATCAAAATATTAAATTAAATTAATTATATATTGAATGTACTTACATAAAATCTATATTGTGACAAAAAATATATAAAAATATTAGGTTTAACAATTTTAATTAGTGGTTCAGGACCCAGCCCAGGGGGGGGGGTCATGAACCCCCCCCCCCCCCCCCTGGATCCGCTCTTGCTTACGATTTCTAATGTAAAATATTACAAGACCACTCGCATTGCTAATGCTTCTCTGAATATCTTGAACATTTCAAATGCTTCATTTGTATAATGCTTTTGACTGAATCACTAAGTTGAATTTACTCGCTTCACTGCGCCCGTACCTTTGGCATAATTTTCGCCGTTTCTGCGCCGTAGTCGCCGCACTACCTACTTGTAACCTTGGACATTATTGTCGGTGAAACGCTGTATTCAGTTGTGTTTTAAATGCGAGCGATGCATCACCTACGTAGTGTTTTTTCAAAGGTAATCGATGTTTGCTTATCTATGCCTTATCGTGATAACCGAAAAATCTGCAAGTGTTGTTGTATTACGTTGTTAGATGCGGGTAGGTATTTGATGTGATATGTTTAATTAGTTTTAGTGGTTTGCCTAAAGTGCTAAAAGGTAAACTTTCTCTTTGTTAAATTGTTATGATAGAAAGTGTTTTCTGTATGTTTACAAAATATTAATGACTAGCTGACCAATCCGCAGCTTCGCGCGCGTAGTTTTTCAATAAAAACATTTACCCTCATTTGCGCAGTTGGGTAAAAAGTAGCCTATGTTACTCAGGGTGAATGTAGCTTTCCAATGGTGAAAGAATTTTTGAAATCGGACCTGTAGTTTTTTAGTATATTCATTACAAACATACACACAAAAATACAAATCTTTCCTCTTTATAATATTAGTATAGAAATGCAGCTTCTGTAACACGCGCGTTTTAAAAATGTCGAGTTCCATTTTGTTATTAGTACTTATGTGTTTGTTTTATCATAAAGGCACTAAGCGAAACTAGTAGGTATAGGTTTCACATAGTGTTTGGTCGATTTAACTCAACAAATAAATGAATAATATTAACTTACATTTTCTCTTTCCTTACATCATTATAGAATATACTACTATATACTAATAGGTAAATATAATAATAGAATGTTATAATTATATATAGCCACAAACCACATATTAGCTGTATGTTGTAACACAGAATATCTACAGGTACTTCACTAATCGTGAGTAATGGGCCTAGTTAGCATTATATGAATTGCCCTGCCCTCAATTGACCGTGGCCCTTACCTATTTAACAACGAATATGTACTTACTGGCAAAATAGTAACCTTTTCAAAATAATTGTTATATTCTGTATAAACTGTATACATTTTAGGTTTTTCCTCTTATGTACCCAAAGAAGTACATAAAGCAACTTTATGGTAATCTGAGATGTCAAAATTACATCAACTTCCTCATACTTCCTGAACTTTATCCTCAATATTTTTATTTATTTAAATTAATATTTTTTAAATAAAATAAACAAATCCCTATTGCTTGTGTTTCGTAACTTTCGATATTTAGATGACCAATCTAGAAATTTATGGAGTATCCAAATGTTTACTAACATAACCGAATATGTAATCTACCCATAATCTACCCCAGGGTAATTATTTTCTAGAACTCAGTTCAAGTCGACACTCAGAATAAATATATATAAAACTTAGTACATATTATCAGTTATCAAACTCGATTTAGTTTTGTATAATTTTTTCTCAATTTCATGTCAGGTCTAGCACCTAAATCTAATAAGGTTTGCTTGAAGAATACTCTTATCAGGATTAAGCTCGCCTTTGTACATGTCTATTGTGTAATCTTTTTTGTATGTAATCTATTAGAATGAATGCCCTTATCCCAACTTTCCACCCAGTTACGGTTCAAGATATTTATTTCTCTTCATCATCATCATCCACTGCCTGACTTCACCCATTGTTGGGTATAGGCCTCCCCAAGTTTGTGCCATCAACCACGATCCTGCGCTAGTCTCACCCACTGGCGGCCCGCGACCTTTACGATGTCGTCCAGCCATCTCGCTGCTGGTCGTCCTACCCTTCTATACCCGTTTCTCGACCACCATTCAGTCACAATCCTGCTCCATCTGTCATCACCACGTCTAGCCAAGTGTCCCGCCCAAGACCATTTGAGCTCCATAACTCGAATCTCAACGTTCTTTCGTTCGTCTACGGATCTCGACGTTATTTCTCTTAAGAATTAGTAATTCACTTACAGAGAAAACTTAATAATAACGTAAAACTAGCGTTACAGCGTCAATTTAAACAATAATTGTATAATTTATTGTATTAACAGAATATCAATCACACACAACAAACAAGGAAAAAAAACAGTTAAAGTGAGTAGGTGCCTCATTTGTGCATCTGAACAGCAGCGAGCGACCGCTGAGCTTGCTTTTCCGCGATTGTTGTCCAAGGCCTAGGCCACAGTGAGTTTTTCGTAGTAGTTTTTTATGTCTTCGTAGTTACTAGTAATTTCATAGGTTGGTATTTTCTGTTTGTGATGTTTTCAGTTACAAGTTTTTTGACTGATCTATACTAGTTAACTAATATTATAAAGAGTAAAGATTTGTTTGTTTGTTTGTATTGAATAGGCTCCAAAACTACAGGACCGATTTAAAAAATGATTTCACTGTTGGGAAGCTACACTATTCCCGGGTGACATAGGCTACTTTTTACCCAACTGCGCAGAAGGAGGGTAATGTTTTTATTGAAAAACTACGCGTGCGAAGCTGCGGATTTGTCAGCAGCGTATTTTATAGTTTTAGACGTTCCTTTGACATATTTTATTTTGATGTCAGTTTCTCCGTTTTCTTGTCGTTGCTTAAGTTAATTTCTGAGGTTTTCCATGGCTTTTTGCTGGTAGGTCTGGTTGGAAAAGATACGTATACCCTCTACGTTTGTGTTGTCTTTATTGCGTAGCATGGAATTTGCCATTTCTTGAGAGGCAAAATAAATTTAGAGCGGGCGTGTTTTCCTGCGGTCGTATTTACCAAGTCTTTAGACTCGCTTGATGGAGACATCAGGGAAGACACTTTCAAACCTTTTTGTGATTCATTCCTGTCGGTTTCTATTCTTTAGTAGTTAAGCCTTAAAGCTTATTTTTTTAAGAGTAGTGTTTCTTGTGAAAGGGCTCATCCAGGGCAGTTCTACCACGATAGCTATTTCTACCGCCAAGCAGCATTGCTGTGTTTCGGTTTGAAGGGTATGGTTGCCGGTGAAATTAAATAAATAAATAAATATTTCTGGACATTTCACACAGCGCTATCTAGCCCCAAACTAAGCAGAGCTTATACTATGGGAACCAAATGACTGATAGAATACTTATATACATTTTTTTTTTGTAAATACATACTTATAATATATAGAGAACTAACTAGACCCGGAACAAATATCTGTCGATCATGCAAACATTTGTTCCGCAGCGGGAATCGAACCCGCTACCTCCTGCGTCTCAGCCGGCTATTCGCCCACTGCACCACGGAGGTCGTGGCACCTGAGGCTTTACTCCTGTATGCCTCAAGTCGATAAACGCAGGGTAGGGCATACTTTATTATAGTTGAGTTACTACTTAACATCAGGTGGGCCAAAGGCTTGTTCCATCTCTAGGTAGAATTAAAAAAAACCTGTGCAAAGCGGTTTTATTTGCTAAATGATAAACCAAGTCCTTTATTTAACTTATAACTTCTTACATTTTCCTCAGACGTTTTGTGCGCAGAAGCCAACCTTACGTAGGTGTATTTCAATATTCATACAATAGCAGACAACCGAGGTTTTTGTTTGTTTATTTATTCATTGACACTACACGTGTTTCAATGAAACTCGACGTCGAATCGCGTGTGTCGATTCGTGCTGAACAGACACGAGAATAAGTAAAAAAAACCGGACAAATGCGAGTCTCCATGCGTTTTTGTGCTGCAGAAGAGGGCTGTTCGTGCAATTTATAATATGGGCCCTCAGAGAATCATTACGCAATAAGTTTAAACAAATAAATATTATGACATTCCCTTGTCAATACATCTATGAAAATCTGATGTATGTTCATAAAAATATTAATTTGTTTAAGAAAAATTGCGATAATCATAATTTTAATACTAGAAATAAAGATCAACTCGCTGTTGCCCCTTGTAGACTCCATAAAGTTAGTAAATCGTTTAAAGGGCAAGGTGTTCGCTTTTATAACAAACTCCCAAGTGATGTACAAAAATTGACAGTTAACAAATTTAAAAACGCAAATAAACAAAATCTTTATAAAAAAGCCTACCATAAAATATCAGATTATTTAGATGATAGAGAAGCTTGGGATTGAAATTGCTCCAACTCGTTAAAAATGTTACAATTTAGACGTAATTTATTTCCTGTATTGTTATGTATTCTAAAAGGATCATTAAAAAAACAACCAGCCTTGTTTCTTGCCTTTCTTTCCTGGCTTGGTCGCAAAAGGAACAAGCAGTAAAATTAACGTTTCAAAGTGATCCTTGTGATTTTAATGAATAAAAGATTTTGACTTTGACTTCTGTCTCGCGCACTGAGGGTTCCTTTGTAATGTGATATATCTACAAATTAACCTTTTTCTGGTTATTTTTCTTTACTTGTGCCTAGCTTCTTACCAACTTCATGATTCTAGGTAAACGGGAAGTACCCTATAGGTTTTGATTTATTTGCAAGCAAAATATACGGCATTAATGGCCGTATTTTTTTATTGCGTTGACTTCGAAGCTTGATTTTTGTACAGCCCTAAGAGACCGTAGACCTATGTATTTAGTATTAATTTCAAGCTGATACCTCCACGCGTTCTAGAGAAAAAGGGTCTTGACAGACGGACAACGAAGTGATCTTATAAGGGTTCCGAGGTACAGAACCCTAAAAATGGTCAAGTAGATGTCGAACCGCGCACGGTGAAAATTCCGTAGTCAGTACGGCCTGTCATTTTAGTCATCTTAGTAATTTTAATACAAACTAGCTGACCAATCCGCACGCGTAGTTTTTAATAAAAACATTACCCTACTTCTGGGCAGTTGGGTAAAAAGTAGCCTATGTTACTCAGGGTGAATGTAGCTTTCCAATGGTGAAAGAGTTTTTGAAATCGGACCAGTAGTTTTTGAGTTACAAACATACAAAGGTAGTCGTGCCGACCCCTCTAACTAGAGGCCCATCTCGGTCACGTCCGTCATCTGTAAGATTATGGAACGTGTACTGAACAACAGGCTCCTGGCACACCTAGAAACGCATAACCACCGCAGTCATCGACAATATGGCTTTCGCCGAAATCGGTCTACTGGGGACCTTCTAGCGTATGCCACGCACATATGGAGCGAGGCCGTAGAGAAACATGGAGAAGCGCGGGCTGTTTCTCTTGACATCTCAAAGGCCTTTGATAGGGTTTGGCATGATAGCCTTATTAGCAAGCTTCCATCTTACGGTCTGCCCACTGGTCTGTGTATCTGGATATCGGACTTCTTGAGGGACCGTTCGATACGAGTTGTCGTTGAAGGCTGCTCGTCCGATCAATTGGCGATTAATGCCGGGGTCCCACAAGGGTCAGTACTTTCCGCAACTCTGTTCTTGCTGCATATCAACGATCTGCTAAAACCCGGTACCTTTGGGTATGCAGACGATAGCACAGTTGTGGAAAGCTATACATCTAGTGCACGAGCCAGTAGAGCGCAGATTCAGTCACTCAGGGAAGCCATGGTCGAGCACTTAAACTTGTCCTTGAAGGCAATCTCCGACTGGGGTGATGCCAATCTAGTCAAGTTCAATGCGAATAAGACCCAGGCGTGTCTGTTCTCCGCAAAACGAAGTCAATTTAATCTGACTCCTACTTTCCGAAATGTACCCGTGCCGATATCTGACCACCTCGAGCTTCTTGGTGTCACATTAACTCCGACTCTCAATTTCGGCTCCTACATTGAGTCGAAAGCCCAGTTGGCTGCTAAAAAGCTTGGTATACTCGCAAAGGTGAGGCACTACTTCACACCGGGACAGTTCTCAACTTGTACCAAGCACAAGTCCGTTCGGGTTTGGAGTACTGTTCTCACCACTGGGACGGATCAGCGAAGTACCAACTTGAAGCTCTGGAATCAATTGAGAGAAGAGCCAAGAAGCTCATAGGCAACGATGAGCTAGTTGATGCAAGGCTCCTCAGCCTGGAGCATCGACGAAAGGTTGCTAGCCTCTCGGTTTTTTATCGAGTACATATCGGGGAGTGTGCGGCGGAACTTTTCAACCTGATTCCAACATCTCCTTTCTATCAACGGACAACAAGACGCTCTGCGGTGCGCCACCGCTATATGGTAGAAATACCTCCCATTCGCACAAAGCGGTTATCTTCGACCTTTATTATGCGTACCGCCAAAGAGTGGAACGACTTGCCAGATTCTGTGTTTCCAGATAGCTACAACCTGGGTATCTTTAAGTCGCGAGTGAATAGGTTTCTTCTAGGCAAGCGTGTACCATCGTAGACTGCATCATCGCTTACCATCAGGCGAGATCGTGGACAAACGCAAGCCTATAATATATATTAAAAAAAAAATACACACAATAATACACATCTTTCCTTATTATAATATTAGTATAGATTTAATTAAGCAGATGATTTTAGTAATTTTGTTTGTAAATTATATGAACTCTTTGCAAACCCAACTCCCCAAAGACAGACATAAGTAGGTCGACTACTGTTCGTTAGAGTCTGTCAAATGAAAGTAGACCCTGAAAAATCGCGGCAAATTCAAAAAATATCAGCGTGGCAACCCAAACATTAGGGAATAATAATGATGCCACACTCCGATTCTCATTTTCCCTAATCTGTTGTAAAAGAGTACCTACCTTAAACAACGACCTATTTGAAGAATATTAAGAGAGTGACTGAAACGAAAGAAGTAAATCAGATTCATGGGAAATGGTCATCCGTGTTTCCTGCCTACATCTTCGGGAAAAGGAATTTTTTGCCTATTTTTTTGGTTCATAATGACAAAACATATAAAATAGTTCAATATTATTAATCTGCAGTTGATAAGAGTGGGTTACAATTCGTTATTATTATAGTTATTTATAGTACGTGCAATTATTGTTTTATACCACCCTAAATTTACCCAGCTGTAGAACATAGCGTCCGTAGGTGGAATCACATTAGTATTGCCATGTAAAAAGTTACGAAAAAATGCGAGTGCCTACTTTCGTTTGACAGACTCTACTACCTATTTTCTATTAAAAAAGTATTACCTATTACTGCTGCCATCAACTGAAAGTTCTCCGTTATTTCAAGGAGTAGAGATGGTTGGCGTCGGATGAGAAGAGTTGAGATCCCCCCCCAATCCTACAATTATAACTATCAAGTGTACCTACCTGCCTACGCCTCAGTCATGATTCCGTTTTGATTTTATACCTGTAATTAGAGCCTCAAACTCATAGATCAATGTAACCAGAATTATTTATTAGATAACAAACTTCCGCCCACCTTCTTTGCACGTGTGGTCTCTCTAACACTCTCGTTCTGCGCAGTCGGGTAAACAGTAGCCTGTGTATCAATCCCGGTCATAATCCTATACACCAAATTTCAAAGAAATCGGTCCAGCCGAACCTTAACAAACAGACAGACAGAGTCACTTTCGAATGTATGATATTAGTATAGATACGAGTATGTTATTTTCAGGAGAAGGAAGAGAAAGCTAAATTCAAGCTAGAATCGAAAGAAAAACTCAAGGACGAGAAGAAAGAAAAAACGAAAGATGACAAAAAGCCAAAAGACAAAGAAAAGGAAAAAGTTAAAGGTGAGGGCTATTCATTTTCTATTTTAAAAAAACTAGCTCAACTAGCGTCATATAAGGCGTTGCTGGATCTGGCTCTTCCCATCTAGGCCTATGGGTGTCGTACGAGGCGAAGGGAAAAACCTGGAGGATGCGTCCCCCATCTTAAGGCGCTAACCGTAGCCGATGACCTTGAGCGAATGGGCGTAGCTATTGTTTCGGCCCCGCACCTTCCGCCACACGCATCTAACCGACCAGCAAAAAGGTGAGCGCGAGGCAGACGAGCACAACCCTCCCGTACGACAGTCAGCGGTCCACTGCCGCCCGTCGCCCGCTCAACCGCCTTCTAAGGGTACGCCCGCTAATTATTCGTAAAAATTGAAAATAATTAATTGCCACGTGAAAGACCGTCGCAGCACAGCATCATATGTTCAACTTGAAGGTATAGTCTTTGCCCACATTTAGGTGAAAGAAAAATTACAAAATTTTACGTCGTTTAGAGGTTGAAACAAATTGAAAGTCGAAAACAGCTACATTTTGTAATTGTTTTCTTATAGTAAATAAACAGGTAGAACTTTCTTGTATGTTCACTTTGCAGATAAAAGGTCAATGAATGACATACATTTTTTTGAGCACATAAATCTGATTCCTCCCTGAGGAGAAAGCCTCCAAATAAGACCAATCAGCTACTATATTCGCCTTAACATCAACAGCACAACTGCGCTCACCAACCCGCTTGGCGAGTACGGGCAAATCTCCCCATGATATGGGCTTATGTTCATCAGTGGACGTTCTATTGACGGTAAGATGATGGTGAATGTAGCCTTTTCTCGACAGCTTACAATTTGACACTGTAAATTGAAGTAGTGAAAATGTGGAAAATAAATATATTACTTTTGTTATAGAGAAAGAAAAGGAGAAAGTGAAAGAGAAGGATAAAGAAAAAGTAAAGGAAAAAGACAAGGACAAGAAAGACAGGAAGCTGACCAAAGTGCCGTCAACGGTGACTTCCGGCGTACCTTTTGAAGAAATTTTCACTTTGGGAGGTATGTTTTTTGTGTAAAATGCTACAAGCAGGCGGGGACTATAAATCGATGAGATGATATTATTAATATTGGTTTTAATTGTCCCCGTCCGAACTTCATATAGCATGGTCACTCTCGTGATTCTAACAATTTCAATGATACCTCATTTTTAGGGTTCCGTATCCAAATGGTAAAACGGCACCCTAATAATGAGGCTTCGCTGTCTGTCTGTCTGTCTGTCCGTCAGTCACCAGGCTGTATCTCATGAACCGTGATAGTTAGACAGTTGAAATTTCACAGATGTATATATTTTTATTGCCGCTATAAGAACAAATACTAAAAACAGAATAAAATAATTATTTGAGGGGGGCTCCCATACAAAAAACGTGATTTTTTGCTCCTTTTAGGTCGATATTGATAACGGCAACAGGTAGACGCTTGAAATATTCACAGAGTATTTAATTATATATATTTTTTTTTTAAATAAATAATCAAATAAACGACGGATTAGCACGTTGAAGTGGCAATGGGCAGGCCATATAGCGCGCAGAACAGATGGCCGATGGGGCCGAAAGGTTCTCGAGTGGAGGCCACGGACCGGCAAGCGCAGCGTAGGACGTCCACCCACAAGATGGGCAGACGACTTGGTAAGAACCGCAGGTCGGCATTGGATGCAGGCCGCTTCCAACCGCAGTTCCTGGAGATCAATGAGGGAGGCCTTTGTCCAGCAGTGGACGTCCTACGGCTGATATGATGATGATGATGAATCAAATAAAATAAAACAAATATTTAAGGGGGGCTCCCATACAACAAACGTGATTTTTTTGCTGTTCTTATAGATAATGGTACGGAACGCTTCGTGTGCGAGTCCGAGTCGCACTTGGCCGGTTTTTATTTTTTCAAAAAATGTCGAGCCGTTTAGACACGACGCGCCAAATGAACACACATACATACAAACATACATCACAAAAACATTACTCTTCTTCGCAGCCGGTTAAATACGGTGTGAATCTTATTTTAGCACTATATTATTCTATTATTCCTAACTGAATAGGTACCTAACAAATATTGAGGGACCAATCATCATAAAACGGGTTGCTGTCACAGACATCAAACTACAACAGCTGCATTTAAAGTCGCAAATAGCTTGATAAAATAATAGCACACGCGAATATTTTTCTTGATATTTGTGCATAATGATAAAAGAGATAACTTGCTTTATCATCAGAAATAAACAAAACAAATTATAAACACGATAACGTGTGTTCTTTGAAAGACAGTCGTGTGTGCTGTGGTTTTGGGACACGATTTTTTGTGCTGTTTTAAAATAATTTTGTTATATATTTGTGATGAAATGAACCCTTTTCTCAATGGCTTTACTATTGACGGTGAGATTATTCTATTCACGTGAGCGATTATACTTGTACGAACGTCGATTATCTTCAAACCGCCATTTTTGAAGAATTGGAATTTTCCCATTACTTGTGCTGTAAGACCTTGTTTTTAACCAAAATTGTCAATTCTAGGTCAATCGGAAGTACTCTATAGGTTTTGGGTCGAAAACCTATATCCCGTTGACCTAGACTCACGAAATTTAGCAAAAAGCAAGGTACAAAAAAAGAAAAAATTCCAAAAAATAAAATAGTTGAAAATTAAACGGTGTCCCTATACATACATACATAGTTGACCCCAATTAAGATAGTCCTCTGAGTTGTATGGGCGCTCATACAATTTATAGGACTAGCTTAATCGGCACCAACCTCAAATAAGGTAAATAAATAAAATTGTGCTATTGAATATAATAAATATTTATGTAGGGCTCCCATACAACAGACATGTTTTTTTTTGCCGTTTTTATAGATAATGGTAGGGAACCCTTCGTGCGCGAGTCCGACTCGCACATGGCCGGTTCTTTACAAACTCATCTTGTTATACCTGACCTGACCAAATTTTGTGTAAAATGCTGCATCCATCCACACTAATATAATACATTTGAAAGTAACTCTGTCTGTCTGTTTGTTACGTTTTCACGGCTGAACCGATTTCGATAAAATTTATGGATTTAGACATAGGCTACTTTTTATTGAGAAATCACGCGTGCGAATTAATTACACTACTATTATAAATGTGAAAGTTTGGATGTTTGTTTATTTATTAGTTTGATTGTTACTCAATCACGTCGTAACGGTTGAACCGATTTCGATGAAATTTGGTATACACGTACATTATAACCTGGATTACCATAAAGGCTAAAAGGTCTTTTATCCCGTAAATCAGTTCCCATGGCATAAAAATGACCTAGAAATAAAGTAAAACTCGCTGTACGCTGGACATTTCACACAGCGCTATCTAGCCCCAAACTAAGCAAAGCTTGTACTATGGGAACCAGATAACTGATAGAATACTTAAATATTTTTTTTTGTAAATACATACTTATAGTATACATATAGAGAAACAACTAGACCCGAAACAAATATCTGTAGATCGTGCAAACATTTGTTGTAGTACTCCAGCGTATCAGCCAACTATTCTCCCTTTGCGCCACGGAGGTCGTCAATTGACTTGACACCCCATTTTTATCCCATGAGAGCTGATTTACGGGCAACAGCTAGTGTGGATATAATTTCTTGATTGGTAATAAAATTAAATAAAACTGTTAGGTACTTTTAATGATTTTTTGTAGCACTTTAGCCAGATAAGTAAATGTTAACCTGACATTATATTCACCTATCAGGTCATCTGACTCATAGTTCTTTAGGACACGCCCAAATCAACATTTTTGTGTAGTGATATTTTTTGTAAACAAGCTTTTATTAAATTAACAATCACATACAACTGCATAATTTAAACTTGTAAAATGTGTTAGTCTATTATTAGTTCACGAGAACCTTTGTTCATTTTCTGACTTCAGCTCGTCAGAGCTCAATCTCTATTGTCCTAGAACGTTGGCACACAATTTTGACTCAATTTAGATAACGGAAACTGGGCCAAAATTACAGACAAAATTTGCATTTCACAAGGCTTATGATTATTATGACGACCTCCGTGACGCAGTGGGCTGAGACGCAGGAGATTGCTGGTTCGATTTCCGCCGCGGAACAAATGTTTGCGAGGTATACAGATATTTGTTCTGGATCTAGCTGTTTCTCTTTATATTATAAGTTAAAAGTATATATTAAAAAAACTGATATAACCTGTTTTGCTATGTACGACATTAATTAAAAACACTCAGTCTAAAACTAAACCCAAAATTATTCTGCGTACACGTTTTCCTGGTGACATTTATTGTTTTAAGCAAGGTAAATGATGTGATAAGCGCGCTCCCTTTAGGCAAGTAGGATATACTCGTAGGTGCTACTTACATTGCTGAGTCTGTTACTTAAACAATCTACTATCCAAACCTGAGGTCGAATCAAGTAAACTTTGAACATCGTATTATCTGATTTTAGAGATGAGTTTAATACCGGTAAGTAGTTGAATATTTATCCAGTAATCGATTCAATATTTCCACAATTCCAAATTAAAAAAAATAACGTAAATTTACGGCGACTTTTCGACGATACCGTTTAGTCAGTTTAACAGGTACCTACTTACATGATCAATTAATATGATTTGTTTACCTAATTTATACAGGCAATAAACAGGGCAGTACAATTGTTTGAAAATTTATAATTTTAAAAATTAAACCTATTTACAACAATACTAGCCATTAGCCCTACCCGTGTTTTCATTTAATGTCGTACGTAACGAAACACGTAGTCTATGTATCATTTCATTAGTTATCTGGTTTCCATAGTACACTTGGCAGCACATAGTAGCTTTGCTTAGTTTGGGGCTAGATGGCGCTGTATGAAATGTCCAGCATTATTATGGGTTGTTTTCGTCAAATTGTTTATTAAAAAGATGTTCAAAACTGTTTATTGTGAATTTCAGTTGCGCTCCCGATTTTCGGCGTACCACTGCAGCAGTCAGTGGAACGCTCGAGATGTCACGACGACACCGGCCTACCGCTCGTAGTGAGGGACAGCATTGACTATTTGCAGGTAACTTTACAAGCACTTGTGGCAATGGCTGTTTGACTTCTTAATTTTATTAGCCCAATAGAGAGCAACTTGAACTATGAACTATCGCTGTTATCGTTCGAAGTCCTCCTACGATATAATTCTAAATAAATTTTCTTTACCAACACTTAAGACGAGAAGACTGCTCCTTGATCAACTGCTATTATATAATGTCTGCCATAATAAATTTGTCTGTAACATACTTGTTAACCAAATATACATTCGTATTCCATATTGTTCATATTCCAACCGAGAGACCCGCCAGCGTTATCTATTCGCACTTACTACTTGTAAAACGAACGCAGGTGAGCGAGCGCCACTCAATACAATTCCTAAGTTATTTAACGATCATTTCTTGGTAATTGAATTTTTTGTAAACTCACCCGCCTTGTTTAAGAAAGCAATCAATCAGACAACCCTGTCTGATTGTCTAACATCAATTTAAAGCGACTAAGTTACTCATTGCTAAATATGAACCTGTATTGTGTAGGTATGTACGTAGGTACCTAGGCACTTGATTGCCTGCATAATGTAGGTTCATCTATATATTTATATTTTTTGTATGTACATATTTAATATTGTATACACTCATGCCCACCAGCTGTCTAACGTGATCTGTGGACAACGGTGCTGGTTATGCCTGGAGTAAGACACCTTGTCTTAGTCCACCTAAGTCTTAGTAATATTTAGGCATAACTGTTTGTCTCAAATAAATAAAAATAAAGAAAACTTCCACACCCCTCTCTGTTGCCTGGTACAAGTCTTCTCGTGTGCAGGTGGTTGGGTATGAGAGCAGGTGGGTCATTGTTTGTGAGGTGGCCCCGCAGTGGCACTGGCTCCTGAGTGGGTCGATGTAGCCCCACTTGGCTAGATTGTCTTGACAACGGCGTTACCGGTTTATGAACTTCCAAATTGGCCACTGCAGCTTGTAGCGGGAAAGAAGATGCTCCGCTGGTAGAATGTAACCAGGAGGGGCAGTATGATGAGCACTTAAACTCGCGTATTTTTTGATATTGCTAGATAGTAACGGTAGTCCAATCCTACGTTTACCTTGGAACTTTAATTTCGAATAATGGTGGTTGCATAGAAGAAGTCAAACGTCGTATGGCAATAACCAGAACTGCAATGGACAAGATGAGGAAAATATGGAGAAATCGACATATCACCAAATCTACTAAGATCCGGCTCGTTCGAACCCTTATTTTCCTCATATTTCTGTACGCTGCGGAGACGTGGACGCTGCGAGAAGTTGAAAAGAAAAAGATAGACGCTCTGGAAATGTGGTGCTGGAGAAGGCTTCTTGGAATATCATGGACCGAGTTTCGTACTAATGTACTCCAGGAGCTCGGCATAAAACAGCGCCTGTCAGCTTTAGTACAAACTCGCATACTGAAGTTCTTCGGTCACGTCTCGAGGCGGGACACGGACTCTATTGAGCGTCTTGTCGTACAAGGAAGAGTGGAGAGCATCAGACCGCGCGGAAGGTCGCCCATGCGGTGGACCGATCAAATAAAAGCTGCAGTGGGCGGCCAACTGCATGAATGCGCGAGAATGTCTGTCAACAGAGACAAATGGCGAGATATCGTGAGGCGTGTAACATCTGCCCCCAAAAATAATGATACAACATGTTGACCACGACCGCTCTGTCAAGAGCGTTACGATTGAGAAGGAGAAAAAGATAGTAACGGTAAAAGTTTGTATGGGTTTCTTCTAGATCTTCGTGATTCATCATCGCTTACCAGCAGGTGAGATTGTGGTCAAACGAAGGATCTATCCAGTTTAAAAAAAAGCAAAACAGAGAGTGCCACTTTCTTTCAAATCTTGTATGACACAAGTTTAGTTTTGTATCCGAACTTGTATTTTTCCCTCTAGGTGCAATATCTCATATTTTTAACCCACTTCAAAAAAAGAGGTGGTTCTCAGTTTGGTTGTATTTTTTATGTTACCGCAGAACTTCGTCCTTTATCAACAGAATTGGAAAAAAAAAATTATTTGTAAGAATATATTTAGCCCATAGAAATTTCATCAAAATCAGTTATGTAGTTCTTGTTTGAGCTGTACTGTCACTTAAACTACGTCTTCGATCTGCGATATTTCTGAAGTGTCCTAAAAAATACCTTGGCTTAATTAATACCTTCACGTAATTGTATAATGGGATATGAAAAAAATAATTAAGTGGTTCCATGTCCAACAGTCATAGTCAGTCACTCAATAAGGCCATCTGAACAAGAAACATCAGGCTACACTTTGAGATACATATTTTATTATGATAAAAATCGAGGCGAAATCGTCCCTGTGTTAAATCCGCTGGCATTGCTTGCAGTGCAAGACGTAGTTAACTTCTATTTTGTAATCCAACTACTAATTACGATTACAAGTAGTTATGATTACATGTAATCTAACTACAGTAATCAAGTTACATAAAGTAATCGTTAATCTGATTACTGTAATCGAGTAGTTATAACTACTGATTACTTTAGTTTTAAGAATATCTCGTTTTGTAAGAAAATATGTTTAAAAGTTAATATTTACGAGTATTCGTTAATTAATCAATAGCTAATTGAGGTAATTTTATGTAACCGCAAAATTATTAGTAAACCTGCGGCGTATGAAAAAAAATCTTAAAAGTACTATTTCAAGTTTTTTATTATCGATTTATTTATAAGTACAAAACTTAGATGTACGGGGTGCGCGCGGTACAATAGTGCGCTCTCGCTTTAGCAACTGATAAATCGATGCAATGCATTGTGATCGTGATGAATGACTCGCGCGCGGGTTTTGTCATTTTATCTACACTAATAACATAAAGATGAAAGATTTGTGTGTATGTAACGAATAAACTCAAAAACTACTATACTGAATTAAAAAAATGATTTCACCTTATGATAGAATGCTGCATTATCCTGAGTATTATAGGTTATATTTATCCCTAGAAAAAATCAGGGATCCCTACTAAAACTTCAATAGTGTATTAACCCACGGTGTAAAAAAAAGTAGTTAGTAAATAAGTAATCATATAATTGTGATTGCAACTACAATTTGTAGTTAGTAATCAAAATTTTTAACTACTTAATACGATTATTTTATGTAATCTACTATTATGATTATTAACTACAAAATGTAATCGTAGTTAGATTACATTTTGCGTGCTGATTGCTTGCTACACGTAGTATATTTTTATAGTGTTAACCGAACACTTAAGGAAAATTTCAAGATTTCGAAAACCATCTCCAAAATTTTCATGCCTAGACGGGACTTGAACCCGCTAACTACACACACACAGTTTCTTAACTTTTTAAGAGCTAATGTTTTCATTAGTTTTTTGATACTCTTCTGTATTGTTCCCAATAAACAATTTTGAATTTCGAATCTAATAGTGATTCAAGTTAATATATCGTTAGTTCATACGATCACTCATAATGACACTATATTTCAGGCGCACGGTTTAAAATCGAACCAAATGTACCGCGCTGAGCCGGACAAGATCAAACTGCAGCAGCTTCGGAAACTGTTCACGGATCGCGGACCGACCTTTCCTTACCACTGGGACGTGCCGGTGGCTTGCGCTATGCTCAAAGGATTTATAAGGTAACGAGCTGTTTAAAGGGCTACACATAGACAATCAGTTCATCATCATATCAGCCGTAGGACGTCCACTGCTGGACAACGGCCTCCCTCATTGATCTCCAGGAACTGCGGTTGGAAGCGGCCTGCATCCAACGTCGACCTGCGGTTCTTACCAAGTCGTCTGCCCATCTTGTAGGTGGACGTCCTACGCTGCGCTCGCCGGTCCGTGGCCTCCACTCGAGAACATTCCGGCCTCAGTTCAGACAATCAGTTATTTGACACATAATATACAGATAAAACATAAATAAAACCAGCCAAGTGCGAATCGGACTCGCGCACGAAGGTTTCAGTACCATTATCTATAAAAACGGCAAAAAAATCATGTATGTTGTATGGGAGCCCCACGTAAATATTTATTTTATTCCTTTAATATTTATTATATTTTTTTTACTACCTCCGTGGTGCAGTGGGCGAATAGCCGGCTGAGACGCAGTAGGTAGTGGGTTCGATTCCCGCTGCGGAACAAATGTTTGCATGATCTACAGATATTTGTTCCGGGTCTGTATGTTTTTCTATATATGATAAGTATGTATTTAAATAAAAGTATGTAAGTATTCCATCAGTTATCTGGTTCCCATAGTACAAGCTCTGCTTAGTTTGGGGCTAGATAGCGTTGTGTGACATGTCCAGGAATATTTATTTATTTATTTTATTCAATAGCACAATTTTTTTTATTTAGCTTATTTGGGGTTGGCGCCGATTAAGCTAGTCCTCTAAATTGTATGAGCGCCCATACAACTCAGAGGACTATCTTAATTGGTGTCAACTATGTATGAATAGGGACACCCTTTAATTTTCAACTTTTATTATTTTTTAGAATTTTTCCTTTATTTGTGATGTTGCTTTTTGCCAAATTTCGTGATTCTAGGTCAACGGGAACTACCATATAGGTTTTCGACCCAAAACCTATAGGGTACTTCCGGTTGACCTAGAATTGTCAATTTTGGTTAAAAGCAAGGTCTCATCACAAGCAAAGAGTAAATTCCGAAAAATAAAAAAAGTTGAAAATTAAGGTAAATTTTAGTACTCACAAGTTTTCGTGAAAATCTAAATTTGCTCATATCTTTTTATCGTGTTGACTCAGGACTTTGATTTTTATACACCTAATACGGACTATATAGGCCTCAGCATCTGGTATACATTTCAACTTGCTAGGTCCACCCGTTCCTGAGAAAATCGGTGGTGACGGACGGACAAGAGAGTGATCGTATAAGGGTTCCTTTTTTATCTTTTGCGGTACGGAACCCTAAAAACGCATACAATTTTTCTATCAGTTATCTGGTTCCCATATTCCCTTCAGTTGCCGCCAACACAAGGTAAAAATATGGACATGGACGTTTCTCTCCTTTACCCATCCTGGCAACGGCCCAAGTCAAGGTTCATACCTAAGTGGTGCCCATGCGCTAGTTGCCTCATCAAAACTTACAGGGCTGAGCGCCCTCTGCGCTCTCCAAAAGTTCGGTTAAGCTACCTAAAAAGCCAATAGCTACTTGGTCCGTCAGAAAAAAACTGATTGTCATACTACAAGCTTTGCTTAGTTTAGGGCTAGATGACGTTGTGTGAAATCAATCAAATCAATCAAATCAAAAGTTTTTATTTAAGACGGTTTACAGTCCATTTTGTTAGTACAACTTATGCATAATTGGTTAGTAAAAGACAAGACATGACAAAATAATAAAGATAATAATAGAAAGAACACATCAGACAATCAACTACTTAATTAATAAATCATTTTTTTTACGAAATGTTTCCAAATAGGAGAGGTGAAATGTCCAGCATTATTTATTTATTTACAGTGAACTACCAGAGTCCATCCTAACTCAGGAGTTGCACGGACAGTTCGAGCAAGCCACAGCTATCGCAGAACCACAAAGAGAAATGACCATGTTGTCTCTGGTCGGGAAACTACCATCCTGCAACTACAGCTTGGCGGGCTGGCTGATGCGACATTTTGAAAGCGTTGTGGCTAATGAACAGGTAGATATTTTGTATTGTTTTATTATCATCATCATCCACAGCCTGACTTAGACATAGACAATCATTTATTCACTACATTAGCACACAATGGAAGGGAATACTAAAAATTAAACAATTAAACAGTGTAAACGTAAAACATAAACAAAAATAAGGGAGAACTTGGTAGACACTGTGTGCTACACCAGTAAATGGAACTCGACTCAGCATTATGCCCGCCATGATGGTAAGCGCTGATATTCTGTCGAGACCGCTCCATTTAGTCACTAGACCTTGAGAGTATTGTGTTGTCAAGTGAGAATATTATGTGTCATGGTAGATTATTATTGTGTCAAAATATCTATATATATAAAAGAAAGTCGTGTTAGTTACACTTTTTATAACTCAAGAACGGCTCCCTCCCCACCTATTTTCGGCCTAATCGGTTCGATTTGGCCGAAAATAGGTGGGGAGGTAGCTTAGAACCAGGAGACGGACATAGGATACTTTTTATCCCGTTCGACCGCGTTCCCGTGTGACGTGACATAAAACGTTAAAGAGAATACAAGTCACTATTAAACGTGGTATAACAAAAACGCATCTGACATGGAATAACAAAACGCAAATCACAGCTAACCGTAATTTTGTCTATGGTTAAGTATAGTTGTAAAATGATGGCCGGGGACAACAATTGACAATTCTACCAGGGTGACGTATATTGACAGCCCGCGTTATATGCATGTCAAGGCGGTACGAAGTTCGGCGGGTCAACTAGTAATCATATATAGTAGAAAATATCAAAATATTATAATATATATAAAATAAACAAAGTCAGAAGATATATCTAGTCAGGTCATAAGTATTGTCACACAGTAAAAACTTTTCTTTTAGAATGCTGGCCACAAAAAAGTTTATTGAATTCGAATGTCGAATTGTTCATGAAAATAAAAATGTATACTTTTTAGAATTTTACTCATTTTTAAATATGGAGTGGACGCTTAAAGAAGACCGTGTTGCAGTTATTGCGTTGCATCGTTGCGGTTACGCGCCAATTCAAATTTTTGACATACTGAAAAATTTGAATATAACCAAAAGATTCGTTTATCGCACCATCAAACGATACAATGAAGACTCTAGTATAGATGACAGGTCAAGAAGTGGTCGCCCTCGGTCTGTTAGGACTCCAGCAGTGATAAAAGCTGTGAAGGCGCGAATTCAAAGAAATCCCAAACGTAAGCAGAAACTGTTGGCCCTTCAGATGGGGTTAAGCAGAACCACGGTGAAAAGGGTGTTAAATGAAGACTTAGGGCTTCGGGCATATCGAAGAAAAACAGGACATCGTTTGAATGCTCGTCTAATGGACCTGAGACTGAAGAGATGCCGCGCTTTGTTGAAGCGGTACGCGGGAAAAAAATATCGGGAAATTCTTTTTTCGCATGAAAAAATTTTTACCGTAGAAGAGAGCTACAACAAACAAAATGATAGGTGTACGCACACAGCAGTGAAGAAGCGAGCAACCGTAT
Source organism: Philereme vetulata (assembly GCA_918857605.2). Taxonomy (NCBI): domain Eukaryota; kingdom Metazoa; phylum Arthropoda; class Insecta; order Lepidoptera; family Geometridae; genus Philereme; species Philereme vetulata. Next base: position 8,091,935 of record OU975423.1, read on the forward strand.
TCCGCGTGTCCAACGAGGTCATTTTCCATCCTCGCTCATGGTATGGTTGGGAGTTTCTTATTGGGGCTTAACAGAGGTACATTTTTGTGAGAAAGGGGTAAAAACGAATGCAGTTGTGTATCAAAATACAGTCCTGACGAACCTTGTGGAACCTGTTTCTCATACCATGTTCAATAACAGGCACTGGGTATTCCAACAAGATTCGGCGCCAGCTCATAGAGCGAAGAGCACACAAGACTGGCTGGCGGCGCGTGAAATCGACTTCATCCGGCACGAAGACTGGCCCTCCTCCAGTCCAGATTTGAATCCGTTAGATTACAAGATATGGCAACACTTGGAGGAAAAGGCGTGCTCAAAGCCTCATCCCAATTTGGAGTCACTCAAGACATCCTTGATTAAGGCAGCCGCCGATATTGACATGGACCTCGTTCGTGCTGCGATAGACGACTGGCCGCGCAGATTGAAGGCCTGTATTCAAAATCACGGAGGTCATTTTGAATAAACTTTAGTGTCATAAGAATCTATGTTTTGTTAAGTTCATTTTGGTATATAAATGGTTACATAATGAATAAACTTGTTTCAATTATTTTATATTAAACATGTGACAGAATTTATGACCTGACTAGGTATAAAACAAATTGATAAATTGGTTAAACCATTGTTGGGTATAGGCCTCCCCAAGTTTGTACCATCCATCACGATCCTGCGCTAGTCTCACGCACTGACGGCCCGCGCCTTTACGATGTCGTCCACCCATCTCGCTCCGTCCTACTCTTCTATACCCGCTCCTCGGCCACCATTCAGTCACTGTCTTGCTCCATTTGTCATCACCACGTCTAGCAAAGTGTCCCGCCCAACACCATTTGAGTTCCATAACTCGAATCCCAACGTCATGAAACTTCGTTCGTCTACGGATCTCGACGTTTGGAACGAACGAACTTGTTGCATTATAATTGTGTATTATTTCTATGATTTTGTATAATTTGTAATTATAATATTATTATAATTTATAAATTTGGTCGAGATCTAATGATTTTAGAGTTCTGTTTTCTTTTTTTTTTATTTATATTTTTAATGAAGACTTTTTTTTAATTACTTGTTTCTAAAATTTAAGTGTTCCTTGCAGGTGAATCACGTGAATATGCAAACAATATCGAGCGCTATGGGCCCCGCGCTCAACATGTCTCTCAATCTGCTCACATATCTCGTAACTAAGTCAGAGAAACTGTTCCCAGATGTACAACTGATCAAGTGAGTAACTATTTACAACTAGCTGTTGCCCGCGACTTCGTACGCAACTACTAAATGTGTAGGTAACCTAGAAATAAAGCTAAATTCGCTGTTGCAACTTGACTTGACACCCCATTTGTATCCCATGGGACCTGATTTATGGGATAAAAAGTAACCTATGTGTTATTTATTGTTAATATCCTTTGTTACTGTATTTTTGTTTGATGTGCATTATAAGAGTACCTATTTCATTCATTCATTGACTTTAGACAACTTAAGTAAATTCGGCTTTACTGTTTTGTGTGCGTCTTATCGCGCACATATATTTTTACTTGAAGATTACATCAAAATACATTTTTTAAATCAAAATGTTTGTTTGTAACTTAGTAAATGTCGCAATCTACGAATCAATGAGCCTCATTCTATTTACAAATTTTACTTATGGCCCTTGGGGCGTAAATCGCATTTACTCATCTTCTTCTTCTTAAATAAATAAAAAATAAATAAGTTATCTATGATTTATGTATTTCCACAGATACGTGCCCCCTCTACTCTCTCTACCGCCCGACTTCCCCGAATCAGCCAACGAGATGAGCTTAGAACTGCGCAAACAAGAGTCTCTACTCAGTCAGATCCACGCGGAAATGCACGCGGGATTTATAACCCCAGCCAGGGATCATCAGCTTTGGGAGGCGCAGAGAATCGTCACCCAGCTCAAGGTAATCTAGATGTTGTTATTAGTCCTAGGACTAAGGTAAAGGACTTGGTACTCCTCAGTTAGATCCACGCGGGATTAATTGCTCCAGCAGTCTTTGGGAAGCGCAGAGAATCGTCACTTAGTTTAAGGTAAATTGGTTCTAAATTAGTCTAGAAATAAGGTTCTTCGTAAAAAAGTCTGATCTGAACGTGAAGATTCACGCGGGATTTCATAAATCATTTCAAAGTTCGAAATGATTTATGTACCTACCTAAGAGCTTTGCTTCAACTAAAAGACACGCAAAGTAGTGTTACGAGCTGAGGGTCCGGGATAAAATAATGAAAATCAATCTAATCAGAATAACACTTTTATTCAACATTAAAATGATAAATACACGATCTTAATCACAAGTAATCACACCGCTGTTACACAATAAACCACTAAAAGTCACCGAAACGTTCGCACGTATCGCCAAATCAAGATTGACCCCTTCGGGCGTCTCTACGCACTATTTATACCGCGCCAGTACATATTTCTCGAAGTTTCTCGATGTTTTCACTGGCGACTAGAAGAGTGTAGATATTTCGATCGACTACTATTTCTTATTCTGTGCAACTGTAGGCAAAAACGTAGCATATTCCACTCCAAGTATTACATATTCTGTGACACAGTAGGTATAACTCCGAGAAGCCGACTATTACTTTACTATTACTTATTCTGTAACAGCCTCGGCGTAACAGTAGGAACTCGCGTAATCTATTAAATAATGCGTAATTATTCTTAAAAAACTGCCGCTATGTAACCCTTGCGTGTAAACTCACTTTATAAACAGTTTGTAGATAATATTATTTTTGGAGCGGGTGCATCTGCGCTTTAGTTAACTACCTTCTTTTTTTGTTGCCATTCCCAAATGATCTGATAATTAGCACTTTAATACATAACATACCACTATAAAAAACCATCCCACACCACACTCTAGGTACACTATACACACATAAACACACACACAAACACACACACACTCAAATGCGATCAAGCAAACATCGCAGCTCAAGGGGCACTTCTTCATTAATTTAAATATATCAAAAAAATTTAATACTAATTTTTTTTGTTGTAAACCATTTCTTGTATTTTTTTATTATTATATTTTGTAAAAAATTTGTTATAATAGGTATATTAAAGTTAACTAGCGGGCTACTTTGCCGCGTCAAATTTATAAAAGTTTAGTATTACATAATGTAGATTCGATTTGGTTTAAGTTCAGTATTATGTTAATAAATGTATGATATACGGTAATATAACTGTGAATCTAAGTATTATTAAATACAATAAATAAATACAGATCTGTGATTGCAACTAAGTTACATAATCCAATGGCTGGTCTCCAAGAATTAGATACAACTATTTATGATAGCAATGCTCACTGTTTCGCCCCCTGATTATGTAGGTAGATAGGTACCATACACATTTTGACATTTCAATGACCTTAACTAACGAGTATTGTATGTTATTGCAATTTCCTTAACATTAACATCATTATAATGCTATAAGTATTATAATGTGTGGTTTTCCGTGTCGCCAATCTTTATGGTAACAAACGGGCTAACTAGTTTCACCGTTTTTAAAATAGCTACTTGTTTGTTATAGCGGAAACTCCGTTCCCTCCAAAAATCCGTCGAACCGAACGCGCTGTCGCAACAACAACCTTCCATGGATGAGAAAGACGGCGAATCAAGGCGCAACTCACACAACGAAACAAACATACACACGGATACAGAAATAAAGACTCCACCTGACGCATTCCAAGATAAACTTCCAGAAGAATCGCCTAAACTGGTTTCAAAGGTAGTATCGGGGGATACTACCTTTGAAGCAGAATTTAAACTACCCGATCCCATTTTTGAAGCTGAATTTGAGGACAATTTCGAGTTCAAACCCGATAAAGAATTCGATTTCAAACCAGAAAAGGAGACCTTCGAGTTCAAAGCCGACAATGATTATGAATTCAAACCTGCCAGAGACTTCGAATTTAAACAAGACGTGAGCAACTTCGAATTCAAACCAGAAGTTAAGAACTTCGAATTCAAACCGGACGAAGAAACGCCAGAGTTCGAAACGCCACCGGAACCGGTCATCGAAAAACCAAAATTCACAGAAAAGGAACTCAAAATTCTCAGACTCGAGTTAGAAAACGCTGAATATTTGCAGCTAAAATCATTGCTCCAAGCAAAGATAAACTCGGAACAGTTCGAAATAGTAAAACTAAGGAGTCACGTCGCTTTGAAGAACAAGCAAGAAGGTTTGCACAATAAAGAGAACAAAGAGGTTTTAACGCCTGAAGACCAGGAGTTGAAGCAAAGACTGATAAAGGAGAACGCAATGCTCGAGCAAAAGAGGTTGAATTTGATTAACCAGATATTCCAAGAGAGGGTGGCTTGTATACAGTTGAAGATTGAGCTAGCTATGAAGGAAATTCTTTCGAAATCGTAATGTATTCGGACGGGCCTGTCCTTTGAAGAAATTTCAAAACCCTGGTTCATCTCATATAAATATACTTTGAGTATGAACGATGAAAGATTCAGATGGAGAGTAGAATTAGCATAGAAGACTAGAATTATAAATATTACTCTATTCGTGTTACTATCTGATTCTGTGATTTCCTCCTGTCCACGGTACTAAGGCACATGGGGGGGTAAGTAACACCCTCTCCAGGAAGTACAGCATTCATGTTCAACGGGGATGATACAGATCAAGCATCATTTGTCGCGTTATCAGAAATACGAGTCGATTCTTAAAGCTAGAAACATATTGAACGCGACTTACTAATCCGCACACCGTGTGACGCCGTGTCGCTCTGTCTTTCTGACGGCCGGCGTCTAAACGCATCGAACGCGTCCGCAACTTATTACTGATTTTCCTAACCGGGGCAGACACTGATGTGGCACCCCTCTCCTCCAGCATTTGGGGAGGGGTAAAGGGGTTAAAGTTTGAAGTGTTCCAAATCAAATGAACATACAGGTGAACTGTGTAGGTGGATGCCAAGCGCTTTTTGGAAAGTTTATTTTTTAAACAGTTTTTGAAAGAAGAATTTGGCGTGCGCCAAGAAGAAATTGCGTGAGCGCTGGTTTTTTGCTCCCTAGATCCGGGGATGCAGATACGTTATAGCATAAGTCGCGTCCGATGGTATAATTCTAGCTTAACTCAGACACTCAGACCGATTTCGGCCACAGTGATTGTGTATATATCACTAGCACGCGCGCCGTGAGATATGACACGAAATAGTTTGTCGATGTCGACTAATTTCTCGTACGCTAGGATAGAGAAGTTTGTCGTCATTCGCCGCCATGAAATACCACGCTTCTTAGTTTTAGTGGACAGGCGTATTTAACACTGAGAGCTAGAATGTTGTTGACTATGTTTTAAGAAAGTTGCCAAATTGGCAAAACCTATTCTTGGCTTTCTTTTATTTATTGTGTTTTATGTTATGTATATTTTTTAAGGTTTTCCAAATATTTTTTTTGTAATTAGTAATTTATTTATTTTAGTGAACTTTTTTACATGTACAATACAATTAAATGAGTTTGACGTTCCAGATTATAGGTAGGTATACAATTTACCCATTTAAATGAATAATGTCTTACCAATATGTGAATAACGTAGTGGGTTACATTATTAATACTTCTATCACATGAATACTGTATCTTACCTAACCTTTATAGTGTAACTGTTTGTTGTTCCGAAATAAATAAAAAAAATGATAGATTTATATGAATAATAGAATATAATTGAAATAAGAAGCCTATTAATGGACATAATATTTTTCAAACTTTCGCGATAACTGTACATAATTACTAATTAAAACAGGTATTTTTCGCGTATGTACCTTTTTTATTTGTTATCCCGATGTTTCGTAACAAATAAAAAGGTACATACGCCATAAATAACCGTTTTAATCAGTAATTATTGACACAGTGTCAACAAGGTAAATAAAAGTTCACTTTGTATTAAAATCTTCACTGTCACTGACTTTTATGTTCTCAATGTATTGTGTTCTAACAAATTCATCTTAATAATGTTTTATATTGCAAATGAATGAACTAAATGAATGTTTATTAGAAATAGTGGTTAGATGGAATAGCTTAGACGCGATACAATTGTCACAATAGTATTGCAAAAAGTTAGTAGTTATACTAGTATAGTTTATAGCAACTCTACTATTTTAGTATAATCCTTACCAGTGCTATTCCTCACAATAGTGGCTCTACTGTATACTAACAGAAACATTTTTGTTTCGTTCCCAATAAATACCAATTAGCATAACGTAAAATTTAAAGTGAGTTGTTTTAATGAAATTGGCGTGTTAATTGGGTTTTGGTCAAAGAGAAAAAATGGTGTTTACTGTCCTACTGTAATATACCAATATAATTTCAAATTGTATTTTATTTTTATAGCGTTACCGACACTTATGGAAAACTAAGATTTTTAAAAACATCTTTTAAACTTTCAAATTTTAATTCAAATAACTTAATTTGAGATGCTACTTTCAATGTCATATCTTGCTAATGTTAATGCCACTGGCGGTCACCCATCCAAGGATCCGCAGGGAACGATACTTAGCTGATGTTTAATTTACGACTAAGCGAGCTAATGCACGATCGCTTAGTGCTTTGCTATTAAACCATTCCAAAATAATATTATAAATATTTGAAAACACACACAGCTTGTGTAGGTATGTTTTTGACGTGATAGCGTTTTATAAATCGATGAACGCCGGCTGCACGCACGAAAAAGCATGACTCATTGACACAAGCGATAGAGAGGCACGATCGGCCTAAGCGTTCGGCTTGTGACGCATCTATCTCTCTCCGTAAGTCGACTTTACAGACAACCAATTTTTTTTTGTGTTTCTGGCTGTGTATGCCATGTAGTTATTATTCCAAAATATAATTTATACGGTAACATACTCTTCTAGGTTCTAAGCAGTTAAAATTATGTTTAGATAGAATGTACCTACTCGAATGTAATGCTTAATTTATAAAACAAATGTATATCTAAATATTATTAAATGCAGTTTATTAAAAACAAAATACATCGTAAATATTATCTATTCTTATAACTCTAGTAGATAAGATCAGATATTGATTGTAATCTACAATGAGTGGAATTATACTGGACTATGCGAGGTCCGACACGCGGTTGACCGTTTATAAATACTTGCGAGAGATTAGGCGTACTTATATCTGTGAGAACTAAGGGACCGCACAATTTCATCACTAAATAAGGATGGCAATGTTTATGAATTATCTTTTCGCTTACTAAAAGATCATGCACAAGACATGTCTGTAATCCGTAAGAACAGAAACCGAGGAGAAAATCCATCGTGTTAGACATGCAACGTTCGTCCTCGTCTCCTGTATTGAAACCTACTATTTTTTGAGAGTAATACGGCCTGTAATAAAGACTACTCTTTTTATAAGTAATGATGGCAATGTTTATGAATTTTGCTTTTCGCTTACTAAAAGATCATGCACAAGACATGTACATATGTAATCCGTTAGATCAGACCGAGGAGAAAATCTATCGTGTTCGACGTCCGACATCTCGTCTCGTCTCCTGTATTAAAACCTACTATTTTTGACAGTAATACGACCTATAATAAAGTCTACTTTTTTATAAGTAATGATGGCAATGTTTGTGAATTTTACTTTTCGCTTACTAAAAGATCATGCACAAGACATGTATGTAATCCGTTAGATCAGACCGAGGAGAAAATCTATCGTGTTCGACGTCCAACATCTCGTCTCGTCTCCTGTATTAAAACCTACTATTTTTGACAGTAATACGACCTATAATAAAGTCTACTTTTTTATAAGTAATGATGGCAATGTTTGTGAATTTTGCTTTTCGCTTACTAAAAGATCATGCACAAGACATGTATGTAATCCGTTAGATCAGACCGAGGAGAAAATCTATCGTGTTCGACGTCCAACATCTCGTCTCGTCTCCTGTATTAAAACCATTTTTGACAGTAATACGACCTATAATAAAGTCTACTTTTTTATAAGTAATGATGGCAATGTTTGTGAATTTTGCTTTTCGCTTACTGAAAGATCATGCACAAGACATGTATGTAATCCGTTAGATCAGACCGAGGAGAAAATCTATCGTGTTCGACGTCCAACATCTCGTCTCGTCTCCTGTATTAAAACCTACTATTTTTGACAGTAATACGGCCTGTAATAAAGTCTACTTTTTTATAAGTAATGATGGCAATGTTTGTGAATTTTGCTTTTCGCTTACTAAAAGATCATGCACAAGACATGTATGTAATCCGTTAGATCAGACCGAGGAGAAAATCTATCATGTTCGACGTCCAACATCTCGTCTCGTCTCCTGTATTAAAACCTACTATTTTTGACAGTAATACGACCTATAATAAAGTCTACTTTTATATAAGTAATGATGGCAATGTTTGTGAATTTTGCTTTTCGCTTACTAAAAGATCATGCACAAGACATGTATGTAAGGCGTAAGATCAGACCGAGGAGAAAATTAATCGATAAATCTGCTATTTTTGAAAGTAGTCTTTATACAACATGTAATAAAAACTACTACTCGTTTACTATTTGTCCTGTACCTACCTACTAACAACTACCTAGTAAGTTTTCTAGTGTAGTTTTCACACAACCAGTAATTATAAATGCGTAGGTACATTACAAAACAGTAACCTTGTTGAAAACAGAAGGAATAGGTATTAAATTATTTACAATAAAATAAGTACAGAAGAAACAGTTGAATCATCCAAAGACAGTTGCAAACGATCTATAGATAGCTCAACTGCTCCAGATCACTACCAGGCGGAAGTGTCCCCAAGACACTAGCTGCATTGCCCCGCTGAATTTCAATGCTTATGCGTTGACCCAGATAAGCGCCAGCTCTCGGATCACGTCGCTTCGACCAGTAGGCCCAGTAACTGTAGAGAAGGATTGAGTCATCATGGATGAGTTACATATATTTCGAAACAAAGAAAAATTGTCGATCATCTTGAGCACGGCGATTGCAAGAGTGAACGAGAAGAAACGCTATCGAAACTTCCTCTACAGTAAACAGTTCCTCTCAACGCCAAGCGCAATAGCCATATTTTTTTCTCTCTTGACATTTCTCTCTGTCTCTTTTATCTTTGACATATAAGGATAGACAACTTTCTTCTGAAATTGTCTAGGTCTTGCGTTGCCTAGACAACACTGTCATCTCAAGTTGTCTCTTTCGCACTCTTCTCAATCGCGCGCTTGCTAACAATTTCTGGTTAGATATTTAATTAATTAAATTTACCTATACAACGTACGTTGCTATATACAGAGTATAATTCTCTTGTCTAGGAAGAAAACTTAGCTTAACACACTATTTTTTTTAAATTTAAAAACAAAATAACAATTCACGCAGAATACAAGTTGCGGTCAGAGCCTTGTCATCTCTTCGAAGAGTAGACAAGGAAATCGCTGTGCTAGCCCTGCAGACGTCCAGAAAGAATTTTGACAACGCGATGGGCCCCGGAACCCCGGTAATTATATGACTTCTTTCTAGATCATATTTCAACTTAAGTGTTTAATTGCATAACCAGCGACTTATCGATAGCTTAGGGTTGCGAACTATTTTACACACTAAGGTCAATAGATCAATAGCAGTTTAAACTAAAATTCTAAGCTTAAACTAAAAATTTTCTTTGACAATGGTGGCGATTCTGTTGTTTACGCTGACTAACTAAAACTGTGTAAAATACGAACGGTCTTATTTTATTTACGCTAAAGATCAAATTAGAATGACATTTCTAAAATTAAGTAATTTTTACTAATATGGCGTGTTTACGGGCTAGTTTTAATCAACACCAATTTGCCTGCTGACTACTTCTAGCCCAAAAACACGCTGTCTTAGTAAAAAATTCTTAATTTTAGAAATGTCATTCTAATTTAATCTTTAGCGTAAACATAATAAGACCGTTCGTATTTTACACAATTTTAGTCAGTGTAAACAACAGAATCGCCACCAGTGATGGTTTAAGCTTAGAATTTTAGTTTAAACTGCTATTGATCTTACGGGCCTTAGTAACTTATTATATTACAAGTCCAACTACTATTTTTATAAAAAGAAAAAACGTAGGTAGTAGACAAAACGAATGTTTTAAACTAGATGACTAAACGTCTTTTAAAGTAAAATAAAATGTTGGTCTAAATCTAAAAGAACAGAACAAAGTGCATTTTTATGTAATTTTATCCGTTCCATACAAATCGCACTGTCTAAAGACGACTCAATGTACGAGAAGGTCGATTTTTAACTTCAATATTGGATTAAATTAAAGACAGATTATTCTCTAACAACACAACCGTTTCTCAAAATTTGTCTACTTTACAAATTCGCCTTGTAAATGTATTTGTAGGTAGGTATAGCTAAAAGAAGTTGGCAACCCTGTGATAACTATCGATTACATTATCGCAAAACACTCACGGACGCGGCGTATCTTAATTTACTGATAGCTTTCCTATAATTTACTTACATGTTGGCAAATCGTGTTTTATCAATGTTTCTAATAGATAGAAGTTAGTATGAGGAAAATGGCCATACATAAAATAATAAATAAATAAATATTGCTGGACATTTCACACAGCGCTATCTAGCCCCAAACTAAGCAGATCTTGTACTATGGGAACCAGATAACTGATAGAATACGTATATTATACTTTTTTTTGTAAATACATACTTATAATATACCTATAGAGAAACAACCAGACCCGGAACAAATATCTGTAGATCATGCAAACATTTGTTCCGCGGCGGGATCGCACCCGCTACCTCCTGCGTCTCCGCCGGCTGTTCGCCCACTGCACCACAGAGGTACAGTCCGGTACAGTCAGCACCATAATATCATTAATTTTTTTAATGATTGAACTGGTTAAGTACAGAAATAAAATAAATAAATATTGCTGGACACTACACACAGCGCTATCTAGCCCCAAACTAAGCAGAGCTTGTACTATGGGAACCAGATAACTGATAGAATACTTTACTTATATACATTTTTTTTAAATATATACTTATAGTTATAATATATAGAGAAACAACCAGACCCGGAACAAATATCTGTAGATCATGCAAACATTTGTTCCGCGGCGGGAATCGAACCCGCTACCTCCTACGTCTCAGCCGGCTATTCGCCCACTGCTCCACGGAGGTCGTCAGAAATATTTGGAGCTATTACTTAGACTGTGGCATCCTTTCCGGTAAACGCTAACGCGATCGACGCGCTACCACAGGGGAGAATGTCACTTTTTTCCATGTACCCCTGTAAGTACCGGGGACGGGGATAGGAGAGAGTAGTCGAAACTATAAGAGTTCCAACATTAAAAAATAGTGGTACCTACTCCGGGAGTGCCGACAGAAGTGAAAACTTGAACAGACTACTACACTGCAGGTACTTCTATACAGAGGTGTCGGTAACGGTTACGCGAGTTCAATGGTTTTTCCACATCTCAAAAAATGCCCAACGCGCCTAAAGAAGTTTCACTTAAAAATATTAGATGTTGTAAAATAATCATTATGTAGGTATGTATAAACATTAAAATTTACTAAGAAAGTTGTCTTAAGCCCCTCCACAAACTAAAACAAAATCATATTATATACAGAGGTGTCGGCAACAGTGTCGCGCGCGAGTTCAATGTTTTTTTCCTATCTCAAATTATATACAGAGGTGTCGGCAACAGTGTCGCGCGCGAGTTCAATGTTTTTTTCCTATCTCAAATTATATACAGAGGTGTCGGCAACAGTGTCGCGCGCGAGTTCAATGTTTTTTTTCCTATCTCAAATTATATACAGAGGTGTCGGCAACAGTGTCGCGCGCGAGTTCAATGTTTTTTTCCTATCTCAAATTATATACAGAGGTGTCGGCAACAGTGTCGCGCGCGAGTTCAATGTTTTTTTCCTATCTCAAATTATATACAGAGGTGTCGGCAACAGTGTCGCGCGCGAGTTCAATGTTTTTTTCCTATCTCAAATTATATACAGAGGTGTCGGCAACAGTGTCGCGCGCGAGTTCAATGTTTTTTCCCGATCTCAAATTATATACAGAGGTGTCGGTAACAGTGTCGCGAGTTCAATGGTTATTTCCCATCTCAAAAATGCCCAATGCGCTTAAAGAAGTTATCACTTCAATAAATAATGATGGATATTTCACACTGCGCTATCTAATCCCCAATATAATCAAAGCTAATATAATACATAGATACCTATAAGGGAACCAGATCTAAACATTTATTCCGCGACGGACTACGGAACCTACCCTAGAACCCGCATTAAAAACAGTCCCTCTTAGGGAGCCACGGACAGACAGACAAGTCAAATTTATAACACTCCTCATTTATAATCAGGAGCTAACACAAACACTGGTCAAAATCTCACATGCACGAAGGTTGCCAACTTGCTACACAAAACGACCTTCAGTACGTTCTCATTTACATCGCTGTGCAGTTATAAGTGGGTGACCTTTAGGTTAAGTTGTATAACTGTGCCACGCGACGTCAAAGGGCATACTGACCATCTGTTGTCCAGATTAGTGATTATCGTTTAACGCAATTTGAACTCTATTTGAATAGATTTTTGTAGTTATAATGCTGTGTGGCTAGTAATATAGGTACATACCTACCTACTTGGGTCTGCAGATCGCAATCGCTGTAGGTATTGCAAATCAAAATTTCTGGAACTTTCTGGAACAGAAAACGGTTGCACCACAAACCACAAAACAAACCGCATTAAAATTGCTCCTAATTTGATAAATTGATATAAGGTACGACAAGGCGGTCAGGAAGGATGATGAAATATGGAGGATGGCAAAAACTCAGGCCTACCCAGCCGTGGGTATAATTAAGTCAGTCTGTGGATGATGATGATGAACTTAAAACTATGGTTTAACGAACTCCTTGTCTATGAACGACTATGACATCTAGACAAGGGCTTGTGGATTCCGTCGGAATAAATAAATCATTTTTGATTTACATAATCAATTGTATTGACTTCCGGCATCAATAGTGAACTGACCGGAAACCCAATCCAATATGGGATAACAGCAGGAGTAGGTAACTCATCAGTAAGAAGTTGATAGACTGAGGAGGAACTTCATGTTGCCTGATTTCTTTCTGGCTTGCTCGCAGAGAAAGAGGCGGTAATGTTGACGTTTCGAAATGATCCTTGTGATATTAATGAATAAATTAATTTTTAATTCAACGACTTATGCCGGGTATTGTCGGGTTCCTATATCCGTTGGTAACCTACGACTCGTATGCGTATCTCCTTGAAAAAGTGTCAAATTAGTGTCAAACTTTTGTCACGTTTTCAAGGAGAAACGAGTCGTAGCTGGTTTTTAGTATCAGGGTGTAAAGAGATATCTAGGTATTCTAAGAGTGTACACTATTACTATTTAATAATGTAAATACAATTTATAGTAGGATCGATATGAAGTTTTACAATGAAACCAACACTGCAAAAGAAAAATCTGCTGTTCCATACATTGTGGCTTTAGGACAGCCTTTCCCAAAGTGGGCGATAACGCCTCCTTGTGGGCGCTGCAGGCCTAAAGGGGGGCGGTAAGAGACCCAGAAAAAAATGGGGGCGTTGTGTAGACTGTACAGGCTTGGGGGCGATTTGTAATTTCATCTAGGAGGACTCTTAGACACCGACTGAGCTCTCGACTACAACTTGTACCTACTGCGCTCAGGTCTCAAGTTAACTCTTGCAGATTATAGTATAAGTCTCATTTAGAATGAATGTTTTATCTCCGCTAATATAGCTCACAATAATTAATTTAATTTGAAGTTATGTGGTTTTTAAGTAGGTGAAAAAATGGGGGCGCTAAATAATAAGTTATTCTCAGTGGGCAGTAGACAAAATAAGTTTGGGAGCCCCTGTTTTAGGAGATACATCTACCAAGCAACATTGTAAGGAACGGTACATGTTAAATTGTATGTACTTAGATACGGGGTAGGTACTGATTAATCTGTGGATATAAGTATAACACGAATACTATATTGAATAATATTAATTGTTGATTCAACTGACATGATATTATATCTCGATAGCCTAGCCCTACTTAATATCTAAGTATCACGACATATCAATGAGACATGATAGGCATTGCGTTTTGTATCAATTTAACCCAGAAAGGGTCTCGGCTTCCCTAAGGGTCAGTCAGACACCATCAGGATCTTCATTGGCTCTCAGTGGATATTTTCTTACCTCATCTTATTCTGTTCGCTGGAATGAGAACAGTGCGAGCGCACTCTATGGCGATAGAGTGCCGGCGGCAGGCGTTTGGAAAACTGCAACTGCTCGTTTTACTGCTCGTCACTTTCAGGAGACACTATTTACAAACAGCCACAAACTAACCCTTCTCCTCTCCCCTTTTATGTTAAATAATTATAATATACCTAGTCAGGTCATAAGTATTGTCACGCAGTAAAAACTTTTCTTTTAAAATGCTAACCACAAAAAAGTTTATAGAATTTGAATTTCGAATTGTTCATGAAAATAAAAATGTATACTTTTTAGAATTATACTCATTTTTAAATATGGAGTGGACGCTTAAAGAATACCGTGTTGCAGTTATTGCGTTGCATCGTTGCGGTTACGCCAATTCAAATTTTTGACATACTGAAAAATTTGAATATAACCAAAAGATTCGTTTATCGCACCATCAAACGATACAATGAAGACTCTAGTGTAGATGACAGGTCAAGAAGTGGGCGCCCTCGGTCTGTTAGGACTCCAGCAGTGATAAAAGCTGTGAAGGCGCGAATTCAAAGAAATCCCAAACGTAAGCAGAAACTGTTGGCCCTTCAGATGGGGTTAAGCAGAACCACGGTGAAAAGGGTGTTAAATGAAGACTTAGGGCTTCGGGCATATCGAAGAAAAACAGGACATCGTTTGAATGCTCGTCTAATGGACCTGAGACTGAAGAGATGCCGCGCTTTGTTGAAGCGGTACGCGGGAAAAAAATATCGGGACATTCTTTTTTCGGATGAAAAAATTTTTACCGTAGAAGAGAGCTACAACAAACAAAATGATAAGGTGTACGCACACAGTAGTGAAGAAGCGAGCAACCGTATTCCGCGTGTCCAACGAGGTCATTTTCCATCCTCGCTTTCCATGGTATGGTTGGGAGTTTCTTATTGGGGCTTAACAGAGGTACATTTTTGTGAGAAAGGTATAAAAACGAATGCAGTTGTGCCTGTTTCTCATACCATGTTCAATAACAGGCACTGGGTATTCCAACAAGATTCGGCGCCAGCTCATAGAGCGAAGAGCACACAAGACTGGCTGGCGGCGCGTGAAATCGACTTCATCCGGCACGAAGACTGGCCCTCCTCCAGTCCAGATTTGAATCCGTTAGATTACAAGATATGGCAACACTTGGAGGAAAAGGCGTGCTCAAAGCCTCATCCCAATTTGGAGTCACTCAAGACATCCTTGATTAAGGCAGCCGCCGATATTGACATGGACCTCGTTCGTGCTGTGATAGACGACTGGCCGCGCAGATTGAAGGTTTTCAAAATTCAAAATCACGGAGGTCAATTTGAATAAACTTTAGTGTCATAAGAATCTATGTTTTGTAGTTAAGTTCATTTTGGTATATAAATGGTTACATAATGAATAAACTTGTTGCAATTATTTTATATTAAACATGTGACAGAATTTATGACCTGACTAGATATATGTACCTATGTATATATAACATCTTATTTTTTTTTGTATATCATGTAGGTATTTGTTATTAAATATTGTTATCATTGCTTATTTATTTAGGTATATAAATATGTTTATTTTTGTATAATTGGTCTTAGTTAAGTTTAAATGTGTGACGTCACCCTTCATATGCATTTGCCTGAAAACCAAAGGGTTTAGCCAAGTTACAGTCGATTATCGATGACGCTAGTCGATAAGTCCGAAAATGTATGGGATTTGACACATGAAAATATTGACTATGGAAATATTACGTGATCTATCGACAACAAACCTATGTAGAAATCGAATCGACTCGAAGCGAATGTAATTTGGCTACGGACCCTGGGCTGCTTTGCATCATTTATTGTAAAGGAGCATAAAGCTGAGACAGAGTCTCTTTGGCCACGCACGCGTGACACAGAGTGAGACTAGTTGGTGGGTAGGTACGTATGTGTTCTAGATGTAGGTCTCATAATAGGTATGAAAATGCCGTTCTTCAGTACTGGTAATTTCAAATAGAAAAAAAGTTTGGCTTTGTATTCTAAATTCAAATTAATTTTGTTTTAAAAACATGACATTCTTTTTACAAACTCAGTCTTTTGTTTATTGATTAGCGTTGTATTTTCATTACATTTGAACATTTTTCGTCATAATAAATACTTTAAAAATTCCTGTAATTATGGAATATGAGTTCCGTCGTGGCACCAACGCGACACAAACGGCACGTAACATCAAAAACGTTTACGGAGAGAACTGTACAAACGAACGCACAACCCATTATTGGTTTTCCCGGTTCCGTTCTGGAAATTTTGACTTGAAAAATGAAGCTCGTGGTCGTCCGGAGACTTTGGTCAACAATGATGAATTAAAGACGATTGTGGAAGCTGACGAAACTCAATGTACAGCTGAGCTAGCAGCAGCTTTTGATGTTAGCATCAAAACAATTTTGATCTATTTGCGACAAATAGGCAAGGTAAAAAAACTTGATAGATGGGTGCCCCACGAACTTAACGATCGCCAGCGCAACGTACGCGTCGAGACCTGCCTCGCACTGCTCAATAGGCAAAGAAATGAAGAAATTTTAACCGAATTATTGTTTTAACCGTGCGATGAAAAATGGATTCTGTTCGACAATCGAAAGCGCTCAGCAAGTTGGTTAGATCCTGGTTCAGCACCAAAGCAATGCCCTAAACCAAAAATGACCCCTAAAAAGGTGATGGTCACTGTGTGTGATTCACCACAGCTTTTTACAAAACGGCATGAGCATTACTGCAGATGTGTACTGTGAAGAACTGGAGACAATGATGGTGAAGCATGCACATCGGCAACTAGCTTTGGTCAATCGGTCGTCCCCACTGCTCTTTCACGACAACGCGCGACCCCATACTGTACAACAGACAGTCTCCGAGCTGCAAGAGCCGGGGTTGGAAGCTCTCCCTCATCCGCCATACTCACCAGACCTTGCACCTACTGACTATTACTTTTTCCAAAATTAAGACAACTTTTTAGTGGGTAAAAAATTCAATTCTCGAGAGGCAGTACAAAATGCCTTTGATGAGTTTGTTGCCTCCCGTCCAGCTGATTTTTACAAGAAGGGCATCAATAAACTGCCAATGCGTTGGCAAAGATGCGTCGATTGCATGGATGATTGTGATTACTTTGAATAACAGAAATAAAAAAGTTTTAAAAAATAAGTACTTTCACTTATTCCATACAAAACGGCATTTTCATAGGTAAAGACCTAATATAATCTCATTGTATTTTTTTTTAAACTAAATTGATCTTCGTTTGAACACAATCTCACCTGATGGTAAGCGATGATGTGGTCTAAGATGATCTGAGCACGAAGATCTAGAAGAAACCTAGATGCCCGGATTGTATTCTTTAGGAACAACAGACGACGGCAAAGCGTTCCATACCTTAGCTGTACGCATCAAGAAAGTAGAACCAAAACGGGGTGTGTGAATGGGTGGTATATCAACTAGTTACGGATGGTACTGAGTCGTGCGCCTGCTTGTCCATTGATGGAAAGGAGATGGCGGAATCAGATCGTAAAGTTCCTGGGAAAATCCCCCTAAAAGTATTCTGTAAAAGATCGATAGGCTTGCAACTTTACGGCGGTATTCGAGACTTTGGGTCTTAGCCTCCGCCATATATTGCTCACCTACAAGCCTAAAAGCCGTACGTTCTATCGAGTCTAAGGTAGCAAGCTGGTATTTGGCCGAACCATCCCAAAGGTGGCAGCAGTACTCCATACCAGACCGGACTTGTGCTTTGTATAGACTAAGAAGCTGTCCTGGTGTAACTAGTAAAGTGGTATAGTGATGTATCTCCTGACCTTGTTAAGGATGCCCAGCTTCATGGCAGCTGTTTTAGCCTTGAGACTCGATGTATGAGCTAAAGTTGAGAGTAGGCGTGAGCGAAACCCCTAGAAGCTCGAGGTGACCTTTTGCGGCTACCGGTACATCTCGGAAAATGGGAACTTGGAGAAACTGACTCTTTTTCGCCGAGAAAAGACATGCTTGCGTTTTTGAAGCATTGATTTTGACGAGATTGGCGTCGCCCCAGTCAGAGACGGCCTTGAGTGTCAAATTCAAACGCTGCAGCATCTCATCTCTCTGCCTCTGAATTTCAGCCCTGCTGGCTCGAGCATTATGCTCGGTTTACATTATCCCAGTCCAGTGATCTAGCGAGATTCCAGTCCAGTGCTGGACTGGATCTGTAACGTCTACATTATTCCAGTTATTTAGAAGCCGTTGAAGTGTGAACACTACAGTGACAATGATTTCAAGAAGAGATCAGTTTCGAAAATGTTTCAAACGTGCTCAATCACTCTTGCTACAAGAAGTTATTAATGAGGTTGATAAGGAACTTTAAAAAAAGGAACGGATTTGGGTGAGAAATTGGATCAGCGAAAGAGATCAAAAAGGAGGGTCAGTAATGCTTTTGCAACAACTGAAGGTAGAAGATCCCAATGAATATAGACTGGCACTGAGAATGACAGCAGAAAACTTTGAAGAACTGTTATCATTAGTTTCGATTAATATCCAGCGTAAGAATACGTTGTTCAGAGATGCTATACCCGCAAAAATAAAATTAGAAGTCACTCTTTCTTTTTTAACTACTGGAAATAGTTACAGAAGCCTCAGTCGTATGTTTCGATTGCCAAAACCAACTATTTCAAAAATTATACCAGAAGTCTGTCAAGAAATTAAAAGACCACATCAAGGTGATATTTTTTTATTTTGTATCATATCTATGACAATTAAGCATTATTGAAAGCGTTCATGATCATATTAATGTATTCTGGGTCATCGCTTACTACATTTAACGAGTCCTCAGTGGTTTGTGTATCTACAGACGCTGGACTATTCAATGGCATATAAGTACCACTACTCGTACTTGGTCTTGACGAATTGTCACTGGCATGTGTGTTTGCAGAATATAGAATTGTCATATTTCCGTATTTCAAATCGTGTAGTCGACATTTTGTTATCACACTCTGAATTTCTTGTTGGCCTAGGATAGCCTGTTCTGTAGAAAGGGTTCTTAATTGCTTCGCAATGTGTTTCCCGAAGATGTCGAATTCATCTTCCACTGTTTCTGATTTGGATAAATCGTATTGCATATCTTTCATGCTACTGACTATTGTAGACAGCTGTGAAATTTTACTTCTTTTCTTTCGCGATTCTGATAGACTTGGTTCTGGGTTTGTATGGGTAGGGTTCCCACATTGGTCACTAGGTTGAGTATTATCAGTATTTTCTTTATTTTGAGCATCATCAGTATTTTCCTGAAAATAAAATATTTTTACTTTATCTTTGCAGATACCCACTGCGGAACAATGGAAACAAGTCGAGAAAGGCTTTCGGAATAAGTGGAACTTTCCTTTGTGCTACGGAGTGTTAGACGGAAAACATATAAAAATTACTGGCTCCTATGAATATGGAAGTACGAACTTTATTTATAAAAAAGAAAACAGCATAGTATTGATGGCTCTTGTTGACCATGATTACTGTTTTACGTACATCAATGTGGGCGCAAGTGGAAGCGCTTCGGATGGTGGCATTTTCAAAAACTGTTCCATTTTTACTGAATTAGAAAATGGCAGTTTTATTCCAGAAGATGGAGTGATTGTGGCTGATGCAGCATTTCCACTAAAAACATACTTAATGAAACCATATCCTGGGGTTAATTTAACTTTTGAACAAAAAATATATAATTACAGGCTGTCCCGTGCTAGATGCATTGTAGAAAACACTTTTGGAATATTAGTAGGTCGATTCAGAATTTTCGAAAAAGCTATTTCAACTAAGTTAGATACTGTGGATCACATTGTGTATGCAGCTTGCTCTCTACACAATTGGTTGAGAAAAAAGTCAAGCAATTATATGACTACTACCTGTGTAGACCATGAAGATCACAACGACCATCATTTGATTAATGGAACGTGGAGATCCGAAATAACCTCTTTAGATAGTATCATACAGCAGGGCAGTAACAACTCAGCAACACATGCCAGGGAAAAAAGAACTCAATTTACTAATTATTTTGTGAACGAAGGAAAAGTACCATGGCAAAATCATATGATACATTGATAAATTTGTGTGTTTTAACAAATAATATGCTACTAAAATAAAAATAAATAAAAATCTTAAAATACATACGTGTGTTTTACGCTTCACCATCACATTTTTAATAAATGAATTGAATTCGGCGAACCATTTCACTTTGGGTTGGTAAACATTGCCACTAGCACCAGATGTGGATGACTTCTTAATCTTGTCTAGTTCAAGGTAGTATGTCGAACGAATACTTTTTATTTTGTTTTTCACATCTTCCAATGTGAATCCTTCAATTTCCATACCAATGCACAGATTTTGCAAAGCAGTTTGGCGCATAGCTTTGTTTTTATAATGTTCTGATGTTATATCCCATAAACACGGATTTTCTCTGTATATAGTGACAAACTTTTCAGTTTCTTCTTCAGATAACTTCTTCACCATTGTTAAATCTTTTTTCTTCGCAAAAAAAGTCCGCAAAAACAACCAACACGTGTGTACTTCGTCAGCACTGGAATGGCAGTGGATTGGCCGTCTACATTATTCCAGTTGCACTGGATTGATCGCACTGGATTCAAAAGTAGACCGCGAATCCAGTTACTGGACTGGAATGCTTACTGGATTCAGTTCATTCCAGTGCCGGTTTACATTTTTCCAGTAAGCAATCCAGTACTGGACTGGATCGCTGGACTGGAATAATGTAAACCGGCCATTAGTGTACCTCTCCACAACTGTACTGTCGTGTGCGTACCCAATGATACCGGGCATGAGCAGATCATTGATATGCAACAGAAACAGTGTAGCAGAGAGTACTGACCCCTGATTGTAGGTACTTTTCCTGTCTCTCTACCTATTTTGGTTGTGATCCGTTCTATGTTTCTTTGTGTGTCTCAAATAAATAGTTCTATTCTATTCAACTGGCAAGCAATATGATTGAATAAGTAAGTAGGTGTCTTTATTTATTTCGGAACAACAAACAGTTACACTTTAAACGTGAGGTAAGACACAGTATTCATGTGATAGGTAGAAGTAATAATAGTGTAACCCACTACGTTATCCACATATTGGTAAGACAAAGTCAAAAGTAGATGCAACTAGAGGGCCAGAAGGGCCTTAAGTATATCTGTTTAATCTTGATTCTAATCCAACAAACAGACCAATTCTGCCAAGTTACTGATGTTACTGGGTAGGTAGAGTTAACAAATATAGTCTTCGAAGATAAACCGAATGCTTTGCAGTCAATGGTGTTGAGTTCTAGACACTATCTGAAATCGAACGGTTGTTCTTATCAGTGGCGTAGCGTAGTAGGGGCGGCAGGGGCGGCCCGCCCCGGGCGGCACATTTAGAGGGTAGCAAAATAACAATAAATAATAATAATATCTTGTAAATATTTGAACCATTACATAGTTTAGTCGCATAAACAATGCCAGCTGTGAAGAGTTTTTCAAATTGAAATTGATCAAAAATTATTTATGTTCAACAATGAGTATTTAAAGGCTAACATATCTAGCTATCTTGTCTATTGAACAAATAAGAGAGTGGCAAAATTTTCTTCCGCCCCGGGCGGCTGACACCCACGCTACGCCACTGGTTCTTATCAGTTTTTCTCCTCTGTCTTAAACCTGATAACAATTTTAGCTAGGAGCCAGGCTAGACACCTCGTGGTTTTTAAACGGTTTGACCGATTTTACGCAGTTTTACCTATATTTCGTTTATAATTACTATTTGTAGGTAGGTATACAGTTAGGTTATAACTAGGATTGGGACATATGCTACTTTTTACCCGACTGCGAAGGAGGGAAATGTTTATTGAAAAACCACGCTTGCGTAGCCGCGAGTCAGCTAGTTATTTCGGAATATATCTACTCAAATAAGTCAAGATTCCTTTCCTATCGGTAACTACGTGTAAATTTCCTTAGAATACCCACTTCCTCAATTTCTTCATTATGCTCTACTTAGTTTTTTTTATACAACTTATATGGCAAACGAGCATGCAGTCCACCAGATGTTAAGTGGCTACTGCAGCCCATGGATATCCACATAGAATTCAAAACAAGGTAGTATGTTGTCTTGATCTCTATGTGGATACGTTGTCATACTATAGGGCTTAGCTGTTATGCCTATGTGCCAGTAATTACAGGAACATACCGTTACCATCTAACCGGAACACAGCAGCACAAGTACTGCTATTTGGCGGCAGATAAAGGTAAGGCGGTGGTGCCCACTTCCTCAAGCTCGTTCACAAAAGCTCTACCACCAGTGAAGTGTGTGTTAGTGAAGAAATTGAAGAAGTGGGACAAAATTCACTGGGGCAAACAGTCATATCCATATTTTGATAACACATTTCAGTACGAGCGTTGTTGATAACGATGAGTTAAAAATAAATATAACTTGCAGGTTTTTAGGTCCGTCTCCGAAAAGTTTATATAAAAGCAGCGTTTTACTTACTTGGCTCGAGAATCTTCTATGTACAAATTAAGTAATTAAAATTGATTGTCTGTAAAGTCGGATTACGGATGATAATTTTACGTGATAACGAGAGAGATAGATAGGTCACAAGCCGAACGCTTAGGCCGATCGTGCCTCTCTATCGCTTGTTCCGCGCTCTCGCTTGTTCCGCGCTCTCGCTTGCTCGCTCGGCTCAGGCGGAACGTAACAATGATTAATGCTTATTTGTGTGTGCAGCCGGCGTTCATGGATTTATAAGACGTTATCACGTTAAAAACAACCAACAGTCTAGAATTCCCTGGATCTGAAACTAAAAGTAAACACCTACCAACACCGACTAACAAATACTTGCAGATCATGGGAATCGAATCCGCAACCTCATGCGCTATGCGTCACAGGCTACGCGACCACCTCGTAACTAAGGACGCCAATAATTCCTTCCCACATTTAAGGCTTGTCATCATTTACAAATATTTTGAAGTGACAATGGGACTAATAATGGGCTTTACATCTGTAGATATGCCTCAAGTTGATGGACGCAGGGCAGTGCATCGTTGGGCAGATTCTAAGAAACGTGACCTACTAGGCAATACTTTGATAGAGGCGATGGTTACTTAAAATCAGGTGGGTCATATCCTTGTTCTATGTCCATGTGGTATAAAGCAAAAATAAAACCGGCCAAGTGCGAGTCGGAGGAAGGGTTCCGTACCATTATCTATAAAAACGGCAAAAAAATGACGTTTGTTGTATGGGAACCCCGCTGAAATATTTGTTTTATTTTAATTTAATTAAGTATTTATTTTTAAAGTGAATATTTAACTAAATATTCTGTAAATATTTTAGGCGTCTATCTGTTGCCGTTATCAATATCGAGCTAAAACGAGCAAAAAAATCACGTTTGTTGTATGGGAGCCCCCCTTAAATATTTGTTTTATTCTGTTTTTAGTATTTGTTGTTATAGCGGCAACATAAATACAATGTATTCACCTGTGAAAATTTTAACTGTCTATCCATCACGGTTCATGAGATGGCCTGGTGACAGACGGACAAACAGACAGACAGCGGAGCCTCAGTAATAGGGTGCGGTTTTACCCTTTGGATACGGAACCCTAAAAAACAGCACCTAGGTACTAGTAAGGTAGGTATATCAGTGTACGAATGACTCACCGTTACCTTTTAATCGCGGCGATCGAATTCATATTCGTATATCGATTTCCTGCTAGACATTGACTGGCCATCGTATCACCTACCACAATACGAGTCACGCAACAATAAATAAAATGAACGAAGAAACTAGGGTTGCCACCTTTTTTAAGTAAAAAGAGTAAATTTAATTTTTTAGGCTAAAAAAAGTACAACATCTGAAAATAACGTACTATTTATTATACTATTTCTCTTCAATAATTCTCTTCCAAATATTTGTTACTCTTAATTATTAACGGCATCTTTACAATCAATCCCTAAATTTAAATAAGTATGTATATAAATAATTCGTTTTTATTAGGTTAAGGGGCGCTCTATTGCGTTCATCCCGCCACTTAGCATTCACCAGAGAAAAAACTCTCTGTGAATGCTGAAGTGGCGGGAATGGATAGCAGAAACCACACAATATTTTCACAATTCGCAACAACATTACAATAATACATGATATTGACATTGACGTTTTAGGTTACGTTCCAAAGCAGTCTGTTCCGTTACACGTAAAAAATTGCAGTCCATTTAAAAAAATCGTCACATGTATAAATAAAGTATTTTTACGTGCTTTACTGCTCTCCTAAAGTATAAAGTACGATTGACCAAAATAGAGTATGTACAATACTTTATTATAAAGTACGGGTGGCAACCCTAGAAGAAACACCAGGTTTAAAGATTACTTCCGAAAACTTTTACAATGCATAATGATTTGTTTCGTTGTAAATGTTCATACTCATAGAAGGTTTTTTTGCATAATTTGCAACTTACAAGGGTTGTCTGTATTGTTTACAGCAGCAACATAATATTTAGGCGTACTTCTCTTTTTAGGGTTCCGTACCCAACAGGTAAAACGGGACCCTATTACTAAGACTGCTGTATGTCTGTCCGTCTGTCACCAGGCTGTATCTCATGAACCGTGATAAGTAGTCAGACAGTTGAAATTTTTACGGATGATG
Source organism: Philereme vetulata (assembly GCA_918857605.2). NCBI lineage: Eukaryota > Metazoa > Arthropoda > Insecta > Lepidoptera > Geometridae > Philereme > Philereme vetulata. Next base: position 8,116,786 of record OU975423.1, read on the forward strand.
TACCTATTTCTGTTGCCGCTGTAACAACAATTACTAAAAACAGAATAAAATAAATATTTAAGTGAGGCGCCCATACAACAGACATTATTTTATAGATTACGGAACCCTTCGTGCGCGAGTCCGACTCGCACTTGGCCGGTTTTTATTTATGTTTCCACTATCGCTATTTAAATGTATATTTTCTGTCTGTTTCATACGTGGTGTGCTAATGTACTAAATAAATGCATATCTACAAGTAAGTAGGTACCCATAACTATTTTGTATTTTCGTGAACTTTATAAAATACTGTAGCTCCTCAAAATTAGACTCATCTGATTACAATATGCATAATCTTCGTTGTTTTGGTAAATTGGGAAATATTTCTTGTATTCAGCATTACATTTTCAAGCCGAAAGGTGGGCGCGAATTCCATGGTCAAACCAGAGGCAAATGCCCAAAATTGTATTAAAATTCACGCGAATGAGATCACCTGATGATGTGTGATATTGACAGACATATGCCTACAGTTTAGACTGTAAGTTACTTTACCACATAGATACGGAAATATTTGATGAATTATGTCAGCAAAGTCAAAATTGTTTGTGCCGTAGGTAGATACATAGTGGCATGGTTCTTGTGGTCACTTCGACAAGACCTTGTACGGTCTATTATTTATTCAGTGTGGTTCCACTTGAAAATTTGAGGGACCACAAAATAAATATGCCAAGCAATGACTTCATTTACCTAAAACTTGTTGATTTCCTTGCACAAACCTAAGCTTCAATTTCAGTGTCCAAGAGCTTCAACTAAATAACGCGACAGAACTAAATTATCCAATCCTAAGATTAGAAATGACAGTGTTGTCCCCAGCTAAGATACATATCCTAGGCAAAACCTATGTATGAGTCACTGTAGGGTATTGCAAATCGCATGCACCAGAATTAACAAATATTACCAACTCTGACAATGGTAGGTAGTAGCAGTAGGTACCTAACAAGCCGTTCTAGCCGCTGTTATCCTCAAAGAGCATTCAGTTCAATGGGCATTCCTTTGCATCACATTCAAAGTAAGTAGACCGACAGGTTTTGCCGGTACGTCTGTACTGTATGGTAATTGCTCAAATTGATCGGTACCGTTTGTGTCGAAAGGTTAATTTGTTGCATATTTTGTGAGTGGCGTAGGCTACATGATTGGTAAATGAACAGGATAATAAGTTAGGAAATGTATCTATTTTAAAGTTTTTTTTTTTTACTAAATACCTAGATCTTTGTTTGACCACAATCTCACCTGATGGTAAGCGATGATGTGGTCAAGATGAAGCACGAAGATCTAGAAGAAACCTATTCACTCTTACCTTAAAGAGGCCCGGATTGTATTCTTTAGGAAAAACAGACGACGGCAAAGCGTTCCATACCTCAGCTGTACGCATCAAGAACGTAGAACCAAAACGGTGTGTGCGAATGGGTGGTAGGTATATCAACTAGGTACGGATGGTACTGAACCGAGCGCCTGTTTGTCCTTTGATGGAAAGGGGATGGCGGAATCAGATCGTAAAGTTCCTGGGCACATTCCCCGAAATGTATTCTGTAAAAGATCGATAGGCTTGCAACTTTACGGCGGTGTTCGAGACTTTGGGTCTTAGCCTCCACCACATATTGCTCACCTATAAGCCTAAAAGCCCTACGTTCTATCGAGTCTAAGGTAGCGAGCTGGTATTTGGCCGAACCATCCCAAAGGTGGCAGCAGTACTCCATGTTATTTAATTAACAAGTTTTGAACTTGTTAAAACTCTTCTCTCACAATATTTACCGCGAGTGAGAGAAGAGCCAAGAAGCTCATAGGCAACGATGAGCTATATAGTTGATGCAAGGCTCCTCCCTGCCTGGAGCATCGACGAAAGGTTGCTAGCCTCTCGGTTTTTTATCGAGTAAGTACATTTCGGGGAGTGTGCGGCGAAACTTTTCAACCTAATCCCACCATCTCCATACTATCAACGGACAACCAGACGCTCTGCGGTGCGCCACCGCTATATGATAGAAATACCTCCCATTCGCACAAAGCGGTTCTCTTCGACCTTTATTATGCGCACCGCCAAAGAGTGGAACGTCTTGCCCGAGTCTGTGTTTCCTGATACTCGTAGCTACAACCTGGGTATTTTTAAGTCGCGAGTGAGTAGGTTTCTTCTACCCAAGCGTGTACCATCGTAGACTGCAATATCGCTTACCATCAGGCGAGATCGTGGTCAAACGCAAGCCTATAATATATAAAAGAAAGAGAGTTCTATAATAAGTAGAAAAGAAAGACCTCCCACAGAGATTGTTATTTTGATACTTGCTAGAGCAAGTGCAATTAACTTTATAGAAGTGAATGAGGCAATGTTTTTATTTTACTAAGGTGCATTTCAAATAAATATTGCAGGAAAGATAAAAAAAATACATATGATGATAAAATTATTGTCAGTCTGATAAAAGACAAGTGAAAGGGTAGATAGAGGTGATAATAACCAAAGATCTTCAATGAAAAATGTAAGTAGGTAGGTACCTACTTAGGTAGCAGTGTAGAGTCGAAATTCAAATACTTAGGCTACATAAATAAAAGGAACTTTTTCACATGCCGCAAATCAACATATTTATGAATAGATTTCTTATTGTAAATCCGCTTCGAATAGCTTAGCGAATGGATAACAATAGTCGATACGTGGGAGTACCTACTTGTCTTCTTTGAAAAGATTTAAAATACCTACCTACTAGAAAAAACAGATTATTATGCGTAAAATAGACACTAAAACCAGCATATTAGAGAAACAAAGAAGTTTCGCAAACCTTTAATCTATACCTCTATCTTCGAATACTCTGACACTATCTTTTTGTGGTTTACTAAAACCACAATTAATATTATCAACTGACTAAACATGAAGCGACGCCAGAATACAGTAACGAAAGTAGCACATGAAAATATCAACAAAACAGAATGTATGTAGATGGGTAGGTACTTAGGTATAAATAGCACCACAGAGAATCGTAGAGCCACCGATTGACGAGTAGGTAGGCAGAGCTCTATCTAACAATCTGTTACAAAGCATCAATCAGATACTAAACATTTTTCGCTTCAATGCTAATCACTCGAACAATTTTCGTTCTAACGGTTCATTGAACACAAAATAAGTAAACTAAAATACGAACTGCATACAATTTTGATCTCTATATCCACAGAATACTATTTATAATAGCAACATAACGCCAACAGTCGATATCTCGTCACATCGCGGATTAGACGTTTCCACAATCTCGGAGATTGTGAGGAACAGAGCCCTATTCTATACCTTATTAACGAATCACCGCGAATTCGTTTAAAAGGTCGGACAGTGTAAATATTGACTCTCTAATGCGGGAAATTAGCATTCAGTGAGGATTACAATGAGGCATTCTATCGTATTTGGGACATTTGTTTTAATATTCATTACATAATGAGGCGCTCGCCGATAGTCCGCGGTGCGGCGCGCTTTCACTCGCTCCGCTATTAATTACGTACGCGATTGTATTCAGTCAGTTATATTTACTCAACTGGTTCGACTGCTGAAAGATAAAGAAATAGCTAAAGTGACACGGGACACGACGCCCGTATCTTATCGCCTCCACTCTATTGATCAGTCACATATCGCGAACGGCCCGCCATATACGGACGACCGGACCACTTTTATTGTCCAATTTAATGTACAGACGTGTACCTACCATAGACGCGATGTTACCGGTGAAGTCATAATGTGCGCTGGACAAAAATAGAAATACAGTGTTTACCAGGAAAGTAGAATCAAAAACATTGTGTTGCGGTTTGTTATCGAGCGGAAATGACGGCTAAATCGCCAACGATGGGTGTGAAGTCGCGGGAGATCATTGGAGGTGACCAGTTCAGTCAGCGGCGCGAAGTGTTCGACAAGCACGATACTGTTTTCCTGCCGCCGGCCTCGCCCACGAGCCTGGCGCCCGCCACGGAAGTGGAGCCCATCATCACGTCTAACCACGGGAAGACAACGTCTAACTTCAAGCGGAACACACCGGGATACTCCAGCATGAGGGAATCCCGTACCGAGGAGTTGGATTATGAAATCCGACCAAGAAAGTATTCGGACAATTTTACATCGGAATTGAACCAGAGTGATGATGTGGATTACAGACGAACGATGACCGATCGCACTCGGAGACTCTCCAAGCTACGACGAGATTTCATGACATCTAATCTCCACGATCCTTCTACCAGCCCCTTCTTCAACCGCTCAGGAACGCGTGCCTCTCTTCCAGCAAAAGGTTACTCTCCTAATTCTCCGACACTAAAATACAAAATCGAGAGTCCTAATCTGTACAAATTTCCATTCGCCGAGCCATATACAACACCTACATCAATTCGCAAAGTGCGAGTCGATTTCGGACCTTCTGAAGTGGACGGAGGAGGTAAGGAGAACGAAGACCCTAAACAGCGGCATTTGAGTCTACCAGAAAACAACAACACATCAAAGATCGACCACAATAAGTTGTTTGAGGAGTTAGTGAAGCGGTACTCTCCAAATCGCAAGCCAGTCGATTGGAAACTTCCTCCAACCAAACCAAGAATTATCGGCTCCGTTCCAAAGTCAACTGCCGATAGTCTCGACGATGAAAAGAAAGCTGATGTGGATGACAAACCTGATGACGACGATGTGTTTGAGAAGAAAGAAAACGTTATTAATGTGAGCAAAGAACATTCTGCAAAATTGGAAAATAATGTTAATAACACGCAAACAGTTGTAAAAAACGGCCCCGAAAGATTGGAAGGCAAAGGAACCAACTCCAAAGTTTCCCTCTCCGAGTTAGACGAGAAAAACGATAAAGTGCCAGAACTAGGAACTTTCCAGAGACAATTGAGTAGAGAATCCGCCAAAAAGGCGCCTTTAGAATACGTAGACTTGACCATTCCAGACTTGATAGATAAAATGACAGCAGAGGGCAACGATATAGAAACCCATACGAAGAACCCGACTAAAGTGAAACGAAAGAGGAGCTTCTTAGATAAGCTTTTAGGTCGTAAAAAGGATAAGTAATGCAATAAGGTAAAGATTGCGAGAACTAGCGACACTGCAAGTTGCAACCCCGCCAAAGATTATATCAAGGTTGTATCGGATTATGACGTCAATCTTTCGATAAAATGATAGCTTGTAATAATGGATAAATTTATTTCGTTAGTATTATTTATGAAAATAATTAAGGCCAGTTCTTTCCTATGTCTTTATCTATATGCTTTGGTTGGGTTATCACTAGTTGATAAAATTGAAGGTGCCATGTGACACTCCCTGTCGCTAAATTCTAGGTGAAGTTAACCATATTTTATAAGTAGGTCCATTTAAAACGCTAATAATATTGTTTGTACAGTTTTAATAATAATAAAATCACTTAATTGTTTGTACATTTTGAAGTATATTTCTGTAATTTATAACCGATTTTCCTTATATATATTAATAACAAGGTTTTTCCTTGATTTACTATTTTGTTATAATTTTTTTTATATTTTATTAGTAAGACATAAACAGGTGTTTTGCTAAATAAATTATTTACACAAAATATTGTTCTTTTTCAATGTAATACTAAAATTAAATATACTTAGGTCGGTACTTATTTTAAGCTATACAAATAAATAAATTTTCAACAAGCAACTTAAAATAAACTATTAAAAGAGTACATTTATCACAATAGCAAATGTTCAAAATACAATAAGTTTTTCTTGAAAATAGGAACATATCCTTGAAGATCCATATCACAATGAAGATGAATCATCAGTTAACATCATCACAAAGACTACAAAAGAATCACAAAGCTATTTACATTTTCATTGTAGACCTTAACAGTTTGATATAAAACTGCTTTTCAAATGATATCATCATTGCATACAGTTTAACCACAGGGGTATTAAAGCAGAGATATTTTTAATTTACAATGATAATTTTATCTGATATCATAACAGAGTTCAAAATCGACTTGACTCAAAGATATAATGTTAGAACAGAAACAAATAAATAATGTTAGACATTTCACACAGCGCTATCTAGCCCCAAACTAAGCAGAGCTTGTACTATGGGTATCAGATAACTGATAGAATACTTATATACTTTTTTTTGTAAATACATACTTATAATATATAGAGAAACAACCAGACACGGAACAAATATCTGTAGATCATACAAACATTTGTTCCGTGCATTAGGAAATGCAGGGCGCGGCGAGAATTGAACCCGCACGCAGGAGGTTGTCTCCTGCGTATCAGCTGGCTATTCCCCCAAATTGATATTATTTCATGTTGAAAATAGGAAGTGTATTTATTTTATGATTCTTTATCATTGTGATAAAATTAATTACACAATAAAACATAGATAACTAGCTAACCCGAGCGCGGCTTCGCACGCGTGGTTTGTCAATAAAAAACATTACCCTCCTTCAGCGCAGTCGGGTCAAAAAGTGATCATAATCTATTTATATACCAAATCAAAATCTGTCCAGCCCTTAGTCGTGAAAACGTATCACACAGTCAGAGAGACAGAGTTATTTTTAAATTTACTAGTGGTTCGCCCCGAACTGAGATCTCGCTAGCTCCAATTAAAACAAAAAAATATTATTTGTAATCTTGTGCTACGAAATAAACAACCAATTAACTTGACCTACAGTTTCATTCAAATTATAGGTAACGGGAGTTCATGTATTATGGTTCACTTTTTTGGTGTCCAAAATGCAGTTATTCTGCGCATACCAAATTACAGCACTGTGGGGTCAATGGTGTAGGTACCCTGTTAATTTTATTACAGCTAATAACTCAAAAACTATAAGAACTTTACTAAAAATAAAAACGGTGACTAAATGTACTAATGAAGACCTTTCATTTGACGTCCCACTTGACCTAAGTCTCATTTTAATTTTTTTTACCCCTCTTGAACCCCCATATCTCAACAACCCCCCAACATTTTTAGCTTGGCAATCGATGGAGGAGGCCTATGTACAGCAGTAGTCGTTTTGTGGCTGATACGCATAATCCAGAATGGTAATAATGAGTTTATTTCAGTTAAAAATGCACCGTTCTATGCAAAGAAGAATAGAATAATGCTTTATTGTACACCAGGAATACTTAAAAAAACGAATTAATTATAAATATAGTACAATGGGCGGCCTTATCGCTGAAAGCGATTTCTTCTAGGCAACCTTTGGATGGAAAGTAATGAGCGAAGCAGTATGGACAGCGGTGCACTGAGCATAATTATTACAAATAAAATAAATAAATATTGCTGGATATTTCACACAGCGCTATCTAGCCCCAAATTGAGCAGAGCTTGTACCATGGGAACCAGATAACTGTTAGAATACTTATTTAATATATTTTTTTGTAAATACATACTTATAATATATAGAAAAATACAGACCCAGAACCAATATCTGTAGATAATGCAAACATTTTGTCCGCAGCGGGAATCGAACCTGCTACTTCCTGAGTCTCAGCCGGCTATTCGCCCACTGCACCACGGAGGTCGTCGACAAATGAAGAGTAATAAAATAGACAATAAAAAACTGTACTTATAATCAGTACTTAATAATAGATAGATAGATAACTCTTTATTGAATTACCACACAAACAGAAATAATAAAAAAAATAAGTACTGGGTTAAAATAAATAAGGCAATGGGCGGCCTTATCGCTAAAAGCGATCTCTTCCAGGCAACCTTTAATAATTTACATTTATAAAGAAGATTTTTTAATTATTTTTTAGATAGTAATATATAACAATACTAGCTGTTGCCAGCGGCTTCGCACGCGTGGTTTGCCAATAAAAAGTAGCCTATGTGTTAATCCAGGTTATGATCTACGTACATAACAAATTTCATCGCAATCGGTTCAGCCGTTCTGGCGTGAAAGAGTAACAAACATCCATACATACAAACTTTCGCGTTTATAATATTAGTAGGATTTATTCTGGATCTCGGGCCGAGCTATTTATTTGACATCACGGGGATGAATAAAGTAGTGAGTCAGTTATTTTCAGTGTTCCGGACTAATAGGGTCAAAATGGGGTGGAGGTCAATGTTGAAAATAGGGTGACCCGGTCAAATGGGGCATCATTTAACAGCTATTTACACATTCACCAAATCGTTTTTTAATTCGTATAGTTTACCATTGAATTTTTTCGTTTATTGAGTTTGACGACCTCCATGGCGCAGTGGTCGAATATCCGGCTGAGACACATGAGGTAGCTGGTTCGATTACCGCCACGGACAAATGTTTTTTTTTATACAATATAGGCTTGCGTTTGACCACGATCTCGCCTGATGGTAAGCAATGATGCAGTCTACGATGGTACACGCTTGCCTAGAAGAAACCTATTCAATCGCGACTTAAAGATACCCAGGTTGTAGCTATCAGGAAACACAGACTCTGGCAAGGCGTTCCACTCTTTGGCGGTGCGGTTGTTTGCATGATCTACAGATATTTATTGTTCCGGCACTGGTTCTTTTTCTATGTATTATAAGTAAGTATTTACAAAAAAAAAACAGTATATAAGTATGCTATCAGTTATCTGGTTCCCATAGTACATGGGCTAGATAGCGCTGTGTGAAATCACCAGCAAAAAAAAATTGTCTCCGAAGTTTGCAACGCGAAAAATCAGAAATGTAGGTAACTAATAGAAATTTATGGAAAGTTTATATCTATAAGTTTTACTAGTGGTCTCGCCGAACTTCGTATCGGCTTGACATGCATAGGTATAACGCGGGCTGTCAATATAAGTCACCCTGGTAGAATTGTCAATTGTTGTCCCCGGCCATCATTATGTATGAGAAAATGAATGACTTCCACAAATAATTCAATACCAAAATTAGCCAAATCGCTCCACCCGTTCTCGAGTTTTAGCGAGACTAACGAACAGCAATCAATTTTTATATATATAGACAATATATCTCGGGATAACTCCTACCGAAGCATCTGTTTCAAACGATATTCATTTTTTTACATCCTCTTTGACGATATCTGCAGCACGCATTTTGTTAATTTTATGTCAAACGTCATAAGGTTACATTATAAAAGCGCTAAGGTTAGATTATAAATAATTTTAATATGGTGGTTAAGAATTCTTAAATTTTCTAATTTTGCGCGCAATTTTCCTAATTTTTTCTTTCATAAGAACCTTCTCTTGACAATAAGAAATACAACAAAAAAAAAAATTGGCCAAATTGGTCCAGGCGTTGTTGAGTTATGCGCTTACCAACACATTTTGCGATTCATTTTTATATTATAGATTAGAATCAGCCTTTGATTATATACTTGTCTAGATGCCACATTGACCCTACCTGAACGGCCCAAAAAAGTCTACTATAATTGGTAGACTCGCTTCTTCCTTACGTCAGTGTCATTTGAAACACCTAAGGTGTTCACGAAAAATAATTAATTATGCCGGTTTGTGCTGTCAGATTGTGTCGCAATTATGTGGGAAAACCGTATAATAACACCAAGATCACTTTTCATCGCTAAGTTTTGTTAGTTAACCACTATTATTATAAGAAAACACGATTTTTAATTCGTAATTTTGTAGGTTAGTCTGATTTAGCCAGTGTTGTCAGTTTATTACTAGGGAGTAATTACAATTTGGAAGGTACATCTACCCTCATTTTTCTTGATATAACTACCCTCATTGGCTAAGCGATGTGACATACCAAGGTGACATTCAACGCGTCCCTACAGGCCGACCAGTCCTCACGCGTGCAAGCACCTACCAAATATCAAATAGTGTACAGGGCCGGCTCGAAGCTAAGGGGTAGTTTTCGCGCGTGCGGTCCCTAGACGGTCATGCCGCATGACCGTCTAGGGACCGCTTTAGATCGGGGCATGTCATGCAACAGCTCAGTTCACTATTCACTATCCGAAAGATCCGCCCGCGAACAAAACCCTCCGTTGTCCGAGACACGTTCTCGGAAACCCGGATGACGAAATCACCTCCGTAAATGCGGAAGAGATTTCCGAGTCATCTACATTAGACAGAGCAAACACTTCACAGATACACCGACCTCGCCGGCGAGGTCGTCGAGTCCCTTCAGTCGCCGCCTATACGAGGTACAAGCACGTATCCGGGCGTTTCTCTCCTATCCCCACCCTGTCAACAGCCCAAGCCGAGGTTCGTACCTAAGTGGTGCCCTTGCGCTAGTTGCCTCATCAAAACTTACAGGGCTGAGCGCCTTCTACGTTCGCCAAAAGTTCGGTTAAGCTGCAACAGCCTCAGAGGCCAACAGCGAGATTAGTCCATTCGAAAAAAAAACAGCTCAGTTTGTTTCACGGCGGCGTCCACGATGGACGCGGATAGCGCACCACAAGAGCTTCCCGACGGCGACGTCAACGTGATCCCAGCAGCGAAAGAATCATATCCATAGATTGTCCCGAATTATGGGACACGAAAAGAAAAACGTACATGGACGTTTTTGTCGAAATAAGCGAACTATTGCATTAAACGATTTAAAAAAATACGATAAAGATTTCACAGTGGAGAAATTTAAGCGCAAAATAAATACATAGAGTACATACTATCTTATTACTATAAATCGAGATCTAAAATTGTATGTTTGGTTTGATTAGTGCTAAGTGGATTGTAATCTGTTTTGTGGATTAATAAATAAAATAAAATACTAAAATGAAAAAGAGCCTTAAGTCTGGGATGTCAAGAGACGAGGTGTACCAACCAAGTGGTATTACAATGAAATAGTATTCATGCCCGACTCCACGGAAATAGCACCGACGGAGGGTTCAATGCAAAGGCTCTCTCCAATACTCAGGCTGGACAGGAAGTGCGATAAAAATGAATGATTTGATTTTGTTGGTCGATGATGCATGCATAACAGCACGTAACGCATGTCATGCCGCATGACCTGCCCGTCTAGGGACCGCTTTACATCCCTCAAGAAGACGACACATATATAATAAACCACAGCAGCCCATAGATAGAGGAATTGCGGAGTTCAGAAGGGCATGCGGAATGCACGAAGGATTAAACCAAGGTTAGTCGCTCTCGCATCAGCCTTTTATTGAATTCCTGAACAATTATGAATTACGCAAACAATTAGAGCGAGGACGCGAGTGGACGAATACGAATGTGTAAGCAATGTATATTTAAAAAAACTACTACTAGGTATTAACTACTTTTGTCAGGGTCTATACTCCGTACCGCTGCTTCCAGTTCAAAAAGGTGGTCGTCACTGATCTGCGGAGTGAACTCTCTCATGGCTGTGGCTAGGTTGTAGACATATTCCTTGTTGGCACCGCTTGGGCCGCGAGAGGACACCACTTGTTCAGCTATGATTTCTATTGACGCTGGACCTGGAAATATAGACAACATACAAATTAATCTTCTCATCCAAAATACCTCAGGGTCTGAAGACGAAAATCTTTGATCGGTGTGTGTTACCAGTTATGACATTGGCACAGAAACGTGGTCTTTTTTTATTTACCTGGAGATGGACCAAGCATATTGCCTCGTAGGTCACGCACCCTAGAAAGGCGCCCTACGATGCACTGCTCTGCGTCCATCAGCTTCAGACATACAGGCGTAAAAGCATACCCTTCAAACCAAAACATAGCAATGCTGCTTGGCAGTAGAAATAGGTATGGTGGTACTACTTCCCCCGGCGAGCCCTTTCACTATAGGTTTCACTATATTGTACCATAAGTCTCCCACTATAGGCTGCATAAGAAGGGTCAAGGTTGCTCAGCAGGCTATGGAGAAGCCTATGCTTGGTGTTTCTCTATGATGTCGAATCAGAAATGAGGAGATTCATAGGCAAACCAAGATCACAGAAATGATGAAAAGTGGGCGTGGTACACATACACATAACTCGAAGAACTGATGGCAGAGGTTTTGTTTTTTAAATGAAAAATGATTTATTAAGGTATAACATAAAAATAACCAATTTGTTATATATTAAAGTCGCAAGACAATGGGTTAAAAATTATTATATTAGAAACTACACCAAATCAATCCAGAAATAAGTACCTAAGTAAGTAAGTACTTTCAGTGAATCACTAATGGTGCGTCAAAAGCTGGACTAGATTTTCTGTATCCCGGTTTTTGACGTTTTCCATTGGACAAACGAGGCTTATCTTATAGAAATGCAAACAGTATAAATAAGTAAGAGAGAGTGATTTTTAGAGTCGAGACCACGCACTAATACATGCAGAGAAAGACGACCACCCACTAGATAGAAAGACGATACACAAGATTGGTCGCTCTGGAAATCTGTGGGGGAGGTCTATTTTCAGCAGTAGACATCCTATGGCTGATGGTGGTAATAAAAGACACAGTTTTAACTTACCAGCATAAGATTCATTTTCCTCTGTAGCCACATACAGTGTAAGCTCAAATGGCCTCATACCATCCTTAGGGTAGAATATCACAGTTTTTTTAGAGTACCCATTCTTTTCCCGGAAGTCCAAGTACTCGGTTACCTCAGCTTTATCTTGGTCTCTGATCTTGTATGCTACGCCCCATACTTCACTTTTGGGATCATTGCTGGGTACCAACGTCACTACTCGACCTGGCTAAAATTAGAAATAATAGAAAGAATAAAGTACCTGGTGAAACTGCCCTTATGCTATTTAAGAGTACGAATCGAAATTAAAGCTACTGTATGCATAGCATTCATTACCTTCTCTGGTACTCCTCTGTGATCAATGCTGTGCTGGTAAAACCTTCTAAGGTAACCCTTGATGCAACCGAGCACTTTTATCTCATATTTGAAGTCTGCTTTCCACACTAGGGACCCGTAGCCGAAGACCCACATGTTGACTGAAGAAATAAACCGGGGTACAGGTATAACCAATAGTTTGTTTCATAAATTATTCCTGTACTAAACACCAGCGAAGAAAAATATAAAACAAACGTGAGTGAAAAAAATCAAATTTAAATCTTTCATTTCGTATCTCCTCTGGGTTAGCTTTCTTTGTCGCACTTAAATCAGCTGTACCTAGTTATGCTCAAAATACGTGAATCGTGCATGAGTCTGGAAAATGTTCTTTAAAGTAAGTCAACGTCACACTAAAATAACGTTAGTGACATTTTTGAGCCCACAGACAATCCTAGAAAAATATCTTCGTCTACGGTAAGTACGAATGATGTGATGATTCTGATGTTCTTCCCAAGGAAGTTAATTCTGCCAATGCAAAGATTCTCATAGGTGACAGAATTTGTTACTGTTTTGTTACTATCTTATTTATTGGCAAACTTAAAGTCAATTTTCGGTAGCTAACTTAGGGTTGCAAGTGCAACGGCTCTGGGCGCTTCGGGAAGTGCACCCTAAACGCCATTGCATAACAATGCGCGGGCATCCGCACTGCGCATTCTTACGGCTGGCGGAGGCTGCTCTCCCTCAGAACCTCTGAATTTATAAAAACACTAGTAGGTATGTTTCTTTCTGTCATCTCCAATCAATAAAATATCATCAACAAACAATGTAAGCCAAATGTTTTCTCAGCAAAGTAGAAAGTTTTTTTTCCAAAATATACTATGGAATCATAGCAGGTACACCTAAAACAAAATGATACCTTGTAGAGATACTTTAGTAAACCATCAAACAGGAATAATTAAAATTCCCAAAACAGGTAGGTACCTACCTACCTACCTAACTACCTAGTGGTCATATCAAATAGAACTTTACTCATTAACTTATTTATTCTACCGTATCTACCTACCTAACTACCCTACATAAGAATAGCACCAATAAACTTCTATGTTATCACCAATGTCCAGCATAGCTCAAAAATTGTGTGCTGAAATCGTAGAACCGCTTTGAAGTCATCCAAAAACAGCAGTGGCGCTACGGGAAAGTCATCAAGCAGATTACCTACCCTTATTTCCCCAGCCAAATTAATAAAACTACCCGGCTCAATCATCATCTAGAAGCGGAAGGTGATCATTAAGTTGTATTAAGTACCACACGATTCTAATGCTAGCAGAACCAAATTCAAATCTAGAGAAACTCTTCTGAAGAAGCATTTTGTTCATATACCTAGCCGTGAACACTATGTTAACAGGATCACTAAAATGTGACACCAATTGCGTAACAGCGGTTCGTAAGCAGGACAATAAGTGCGGTAGTAATTGCAAATGTACTTCGAATCGCTTGAACTGCCATTCAAGAGACAAACAAATACAATCATTTAGCAGTAAGAACTTTTTTCACACAGGGAGGTATTGCTTGCGCCAATAGTGTTAGGACCGCTAACTTCGGCACACAGCTTTTTGGACACAGAGAGCAGTGGCACTAGGACATCTAGTTAGTAAAGATATCTTTAATACTCATTTAAGACTGAGGTATTCTAACAGAATGATACAAGAGTCTCCCACTTCAAAAGACATCATTAATAGTTCAGTAATCAGAGATCCTTTCAGAATAAGACGTAAGGATTTTGCCACTCTAAGAGACATCATGCCACATTTAGGACTGAGAGACTCAGGCAGAATGAGACAAGAGGAGACTGCCAATTCAAGAGACGCCATAAACATTCATAATGGACTAAGAGATTTTAGCAGAATGAGACAGAGTCTCACAGAACAAAACCAACTAATTTAAATTACATGGGTGATAATTACATAACAGACTTCTTTTACTGTCTTATCACCAAACTTAGGTTTCTAATAAACCTCACTCCAACATACGAAGAAGAAGAAGAAGAAGAAGAAGGAGGATGAGGAGAAGGAGGAGGAGGAGGAGAAGGAGGAGGAGAAGAAGGAGGACGAAGAGAAGGAGGAGGAGGAGAAGCAGGAGGAGGAGAAGCAGGAGGAGGAGAAGCAGGAGGAGGAGAAGCAGGAGGAGGAGAAGCAGGAGGAGGAGAAGCAGGAGGAGGAGAAGCAGGAGGAGGAGAAGCAGGAGAAGGAGAAGCAGGAGGAGGAGAAGCAGGAGGAGAAGCAGGAGGAGATGCAGGAGGAGGAGAAGCAGGAGGAGGAGAAGCAGGAGGAGGAGAAGCAGGAGGAGTAGAAGCAGGAGGAGGAGAAGCAGGAGGAGGAGGAGCGGGAGGAGGAGAAGCAGGAGGAGGAGAAGCAGGAGGAGGAGACGCAGGAGGAGGAGAAGCAGGAGGAGGAGACGCAGGAGGAGGAGAAGCAGGAAAGGAGAGGAGAGGAGAGAAAAGAAATATATTTTATTTAGCAACTAAAAGCACACCTTATGACTAATATGTTTAAAACAGATAATTTTTAAATTAACTTATTGTTGAGAGAGCTTAATAACTAAACGGTTTAGTCGGTGGTCTTCACACTGGGCCAAGCCTGTATCGTGAAGACCTTGAAATTCTTATATAGATTATTCAGTTGTTTACACCTCGGACTAATAAATTAAATTAATAATGTTTGAAATATATATATAAAACAGTTTAAAATAACAAATGAAAACCTATATACTAATATAACCTAAATTTATAAGGCATAAATAAATATATATACAACTTCTAATAAAGAATTGAATAAAAATATGTATATAATATATTTAAATATATATAAGTAATATAATGTAAATGCATTGGATAAATATTTGGGACTTTTAGGTTGTAACAATCAGAATAGTCTCAGTATCATCGTACGTCAGAGTAGTTAGCCACTTTCGTATTAATTGTTTTGCTTGTCTTACAGATTTATTTTTTAGATCGCAAAATTTTAGAACATTATTGTAAATACATGCTCTTACATTCTGAACAAAACGTTGCGCAAAGGATGTATTGATTGGCGGGGTAGGAATTTTAAAGACTCGTTTGCTTATCAGCTCCAAGTAATTTTCTGATGAAAGTAAATGCTTATGCGCTGATACCGATGTTTCTAAGATAAAAAGTTGCCGGACACTTAGAACACCACTTTCTTTGTACAATTCTGTAGTTGGATATCTATAAGGTTTCATAAGCATGACTTTGAGTACGGAGCGTTGCGCTCGTTCGACTTGAATAAGGCAAGTTTTAGCGGCACTTCCCCAACACGTGATGCAATATGATATAAGGGACTGGCACATCGCAAGGTATACGGTTTGGAGCAGTGCCCTGCATGCGACGTTTCGTAAATTGTGCATTATATTTATTACTTTTCTAACACGTGCCGATAGACCCTCAATATGTTTTTTAAAGTTTAGTTTTTCGTCTATAAATATTCCCAAGTATTTAATAAAATTTGTTCTATTTATACAATCACAACTACAACAGGAGTTGTCAAAACAGGCAAAATTGTGTATTTTAATATTCAGATTATTTATCGGAGGAGCAGAAGCAGAGGTCTTATGGAAGCACATATACTTTGTTTTTTCCGTGTTTAGGGTTAGAAGATTCTCACGAAGCCATCTACTAATATGTGACAAACCAGTTTCAGCAAATGATGACACTTTTGGCCAGTTAGGTCCGTGAAAAATCACCGCGGTGTCATCAGCATAGCATATAACTTGGGCATTATCAATGGTGAGATCATGGATATCATTTATGTACATATTAAACAGAGTAGGTCCCAGTATACTCCCTTGTGGTACTCCAAAAGAGACCGATTGGGGCTTACTGATTACCTGCGAGATCTTTAGACACTGTCTCCTTTCTGACAATTAACTCTTGAACCATTCTCCAGCAACACCTCGGATTCCCATGCTGTCCAGTTTCTTCAAAAGTACAGGAATGGAGACAGTGTCAAAAGCCTTAGCTAAATCTAAAAAGATTCCCACGCAGCATTGCCCATTGTCAAGTTGTGACGACACCTCAGACGTTAGCAGTGTCACGGCATCTTCTGTGCTCTTACCTCTACGGAAGCCAAATTGCCTTTTGGAAGTCAGATTCTGTGACTCTAAATAATCGACCAGCCTCTTATTGACGATTTTTTCCAGTAATTTTGAGAGCACTCCCAATAGAGAGATAGGCCTATAGTTGTTAAGCAAATCTTTGGGGCCACCCTTGTGTATCGGACAAACAGAGGCAAGTTTCCACTAAGAGGGGAAAACCCCGGTCGCTAGGCTCAAATTTAAAATATGTGTCAGCGGTGCCACTACACCAACTCTTATGTGCTTCAGTAAAGAGTTATCTAGACCATCAATGCCTGGGGCTTTACCATGTTGCAGCTTGACAATAAGTGTCTCAACTTCCCTAACGTCAGTTGGAGTTAAATAGAAAGAGTCAATAGGGGTGCGTGTGATTCTAACTGAATTTGCTAGATCAGCTTCACTAATATTAGTATCAGTTAAAATTTTGTTTGCATGTCTCTGGCCGAATGTAGAAAAGTGAGTGTTACACTTGTCGATTGAGTTTTGTGAGTTTACTGTACCAGGAATACATAGAAGTTCAGATGATTCCTGGTTTGGTGAGGATAAATTACAAACATTTTTAATAGATTTCCATAGTTTTTTGGGGTTTTTCACATTTTCTTTCAATTCATTGGCTTGATACTCATTTCTAAGATCGCGAAGTAGCCCTATAAAGAAGTTTTGGTAGCGTGTATAGATAAGATGGAGTACTTCATTTTTGGGGTCCTTTTTAGCTCGCAAATGTAGTTGATCGCGATTTCGCATACATCGCATAAGGCCCGGGGTTATCCATGGCTTTAGGTTAAACTTAGATCGGGTCATTCTTATTTCTTTTGTATGATTATTGATAATATCTGTTATTTTCGTAGTAAAAACATCTGTTGCGTCATTTACATCTTCACTTTTATATAAGTCAGTCCAATCAATAGCTTTTAAATTATTCACAATACCATCATAATATCTCTTAAGTTTTAGGCGCGTGAGTCTTTCATGTTTTGGTTTGTCAAGATTTACACCTAGCATAACCAAGTAATGGTCCGGGATGTCAGTCTGACAAACAATACCAATTGCAGACAATGCAAAACGATTACTGACATATATGTGATCAAGACACGCTAAGCCTCTGGTTGCTTCACTAATAGCTGGTAAAAGCCCATACTCTGCCATGAAGCACTGGTATTCCAGACTTTGAGTATTGTCAGTGCTGTTCATTATGTTAACATTAATGTCTCCAGCAATGATAAGTGGCAATTTTTTTGAACTATTGTTTATATATGTCTCTAGTGATGATAAAAATTCATCAAGTTTTTTCGATGATGGTGAGCGGTAAATACCTAGAATGGTAACTAATTTCGGGATACAAATAGCTAGACAATCTGCATTTTCAAGAGAAGGTTCCGATACAGAAGCGTTCCAGAGGTTGTTCACATACACTACCACCCCGCTATTTTGGTTCCTGTGTACAGCAGTTACATATGAGTTGAATCCTGAGATCAATGGAACAGTTACAACATCATGTAACCAGCACTCAGATAATATTATAATATCTATTTCCATTTGTAAACGTGAAAAGGCTACGAGAAATGCATCAAAATTTCTCTGGATACTCCTAATATTAAAGGCGACTACTTTAAAGTTATGATCGGGGGTGATTATAGTTTTACAATTTTCTAGAACATTTGTGGTCTCACATTGTACCATAATCGAGTCCAGATCTGCATCTAAATCTTTAGAAAAGAGCATTTTTATAAG
Organism: Philereme vetulata; assembly: GCA_918857605.2. Taxonomy (NCBI): domain Eukaryota; kingdom Metazoa; phylum Arthropoda; class Insecta; order Lepidoptera; family Geometridae; genus Philereme; species Philereme vetulata. The sequence continues at coordinate 8,135,315 of OU975423.1, forward strand.
AATTTTTATTAATAATTTTTATTAAAATTTTATTTAATAAGAAATTAACAGAACGGAAGTATCTCTTTACGTTTGATTTATTACAAGAGCATGCATTACGGATTATGATTATGGCAAGCAGCGGGCTTCCGCCATAGATTATACGGTTAAGTACAGCGAGATATACTAATAATCTGGGCTGTCTTGTTACTTTTGTGTGAACACTATACAAATTATGTAATATTTCATGATTAAATATTATAAATAAGCACCAACAAATATAATAATATAGTACAAAAAAGAATAGACAATATAGACATAAAGCTGTAAAATACACTTTTCCAATACACAACCATAGGAAAACGTTTGTGTAAAATAACGAATACAAGATATTCGGCACCTTGGAAAACAACAAAAGCTCTTCATAAACGACAAAACACAGTGCGGGAGACTTAACTCTATTAGCGTTGGAAACATTATTCAGCTCTCTAAAGGTAACTACTTGTTGAAAGTCTAACTTAAAGTCAATAATATCAGCCAGGAACTTACGAGTATCATACATTGTGCATGGAATATACTGATAACAATAAAATCTTTTATGCAAGAGTAATTGTTCGATCAGCTGAAGTCGATTCAGCTAGCAGCATGCGGTCAAGGTCTTTCTGTGTGCGGATGACCATGGCTGCTTTTCCTTCTCGTTGCCTAATGTAAATGGAGCCCTGGTTACACCAGCAAAACAAGTATCCGTGTGTTTTTGCTCTTGATCGTGCATCACGAAACAATACTCTGTTTTGTTTAGTGAGTCGTTCGTTGAAAAAAACTTTAGTCGGAACACCTGCCACCTCCAAGTCAGAGCTGTTGATGTTACGGCGTGACTTTGAGGCCAACAAAAATTGGTCGCATTTTGACCGGCGGATGAGGCGCATGACAATTGGGCGTGGCATTCTGTCTGGCATCCCAGGTGCAGTCGAGTGAACAGGCGTACTTGAAGGATGACGAGCTCCGACCCTGGTGATGAAGTCAACATCATTATGTTCTAAATCCACTCCTAGTTTTTGAGCAGCTACCCGAACGACGTGCTGCAGGTTTTCGTTTGAATTTTCTGGGATTCCAGCTATTTCAATCTCATTCCGCAGCGAGTACTGGGCCTGTGAATTTAGTTCCGTCTGGAGGTGACTGACGGTTGCCCTGAGGTCTACTACTTCTTGATCACGTCTTTCCAAGCTCTTGATACGAGCGTTAGTGGCTTTCATGCTGGCAACAAGGTCGTCCATACGACCATGGCAGTGAGTCAGGGACTGCGTCACTTCCTCCAGTTTAGTGCTAAGCGATGTAAATTCTCTCGTCAGCTGTCGCAGTTCAACAGTGAGCTCTTTGAGTTCAGAACCGGGTTGTTCCAGGAGCGATTCAGACTTCTTACGCATAGTGACGTTTTGTGATTCCGCTCCGGACCTTATAGGCGTCAGGGTGTAATCCCCTCCCTTTTTTGTAGTGGCCGAGCAATCCGGGCATTTCCATGTCTTTTTGCGCTCATTCGTGAAATAGGGCACATTAATGCACAAGGTGCAGAAACTTTTGTTGCATCCCGCGTTGGTGCACATTATAGCGTTAACACCTTTTGTCGGTTTTATGCAGCCAGCACACTTCATTTTCACCGAACGATAATTCAGCACTTTAAAAAAAGATTCACAGAGGCAGAACTTGTATCGTTATTTTTCAAAACGATTATAAATTATAATAATTATCGGAAATACTCAGTATTTATCAGAGCAACTTAGAAATAAAATAATTTCGAAAACCCGTATGCGACTTGCGAGTGACAGATGACGTATGAAGAAGAAGAAGAAGAAGAAGAAGAAGAAGAAGGCATCATTATTGTGTATTGTACAGGGTACAAATAAAACCATAAACCATAAAGATGAAGTAAAACCTTTCATTTCATTTTGACGACCTCCGTGGTGTAGTGGGCGAATAGCCGGCTGAGACGAGGAAGTAGCGGGTTCGATTCCCGCCGCGAAACAAATGTTTGCATCATCTACAGATATTTGTTCCGGGTCTGGTTGTTTCTCTATATATTATATTATTTACAACTGGATTACCACTCACTGATTGACTGACTCAGTGACATCCAACAGCACTCTGATTTATTAGTGGGTTTGTGCGACGTGTTGGAGAACCATCATTTAATACACAGAGGTTTTGATTGTCTATCACCTCTAGGAGGTCTTTACCATGGCAGTTAGAAACTGAGCTACCCCATGACCTATGATGAGCATTAAAATCTCCCATAACAATACATGGCTTTGGAAGATAAGCAAGTAAATTTTCAACTTCACAAAATATTTGAATGGAAGGATGTGGAATATAAATAGATACAAAACATATATTAACTATCAAACAAGCTACAGCAGTAAAGTTATCATTATTATGAGAAGGTAAAGAAAAATGAGAAAATATAATAGATTTTTTTAAAAATGAGGGGCTCCTCCCCATCCATCAGGTCTATCATCTCTGAGGCAGGAGAAGCCACTCAATTTAAACACAGAGCCTGACTTGAGCCAGGTCTCTGTGATAGAGAAAATAAAAGGGTCATATTTATTAATTAAATATACAATTTCATTTTTTTACTTTGTACACTCCTGCAGTTCCACTGAACTGCGGATCTGGTGTGATCCATTATGGGTGTTGAGAATACTAATTGTGTCTGTTATTATGGCTGCGTTGGACGGTTCTATAATTTTGGATTTTAATAATTCATTTAATAGATTAATAATAATATCAGATATACTTGGTTGCTTATCTGAAACAGGAACCTCTTTTAGAGCGCAACCATTTGTCAGGGTCGGGGATGGTTCATTAATAAGATTGCGGTGCTCTTTCTGGTTTAAAAACCTTTGACTGGTTTAAAAGGCAAACGCGGTTTCATGAATATTGTCTTTTTGTAAGAGGAAGGCTCGCTAGAAGAAAACTGATTAGTTTTGCGGAAGTTATTAGATTTGCTAGTTGCATAGTGTATTCCCCCGCATGTGCAGACAGAAACACACTCCTCATCAATATCACATGAGTCACCTGAATGCTCCTGACCACACTTGTAGCATCGTGGCTTAGATCTACATTGTAACTTAGTGTGTCCAAAACGACAACAGTTATAGCATTGGATGGTCGGGTAGGTATGTATTTGAACTTGTAAGGCATTATAGCACATATAAACACGGTTAGGCAACACTTGACCATCAAATGTTACAACCACCGTCTGAGTTGGTTTCCACACTGGAGCTCCATTAATAATTTCCTTGTAATTGATACGCCTAACTTTTAATATCTTCCCACAACTGCTGGGAACCGTGGTGCATTCCATCATCTCCTCTGGAGAGATGTCTGTGGGCACTCCGCGGACTACCCCCATGCGTGAGACGTTATAAGTTGGTATAAATGCTTTGAAGTTGTTGCTGCTTAAACTGTCAAAGTTAATAAAAGCATTAGCATCTGTATAATTATCAAAAGCCATTGACACTCTATTTCTTCCTATTCTCTTAACACTACCATTCACAACATTATATATACTGTTACGTTTCAGGAATTTCCCAAAGATGATGGGGTGGAGTGTGGAGCCGTCATTAGGAGAGTCAGTAACTTGTTACACATGTACAATAAATGGGGCATTATCTGTAGAGTCATACTGAGCTCTTGGGACTGGCAGCGCTGGCGGCGTCACCGTTACGGCTGGTGGAAATGAATTTAATGATGCAAGAGTAGATGAATCGACTGAAGGAGAAACGGATACTGGAATAGGGTCATTATTATCACTACTCGGTGATATATTTCCATCGCAGTTACAACCTTTAGACTCATTTGAACCATGTTTCCGCTTCCTTTTATTCCAGTGCTTGCACGTCACTTTGTTTACACGATTTCGTTTACGACATTTCTTTGAATTTGAAACAGAAGTGTCCGTTTCCATACCGGACTCATTTGATGCAAGTTTATCGAAACAGTTGGAGATTGTTACAAAGTTACTAGCCGGATGGACCGTGCCCCCGGGGTCCGGTGGCTCCTCCATCTCCATCGGACAAAAAACGATAAAAAGACTTACCAACTAATTAAAATATGTAAACTACACTATAAATACAATAAAGATTAAGATAACAAGTAAATTACACTCTCCTGATCACTTTATCAAATAAAATTAATATTAAAATTTAGGAAGGAATTTTTAAGCTGCCGCCTTTTAAGAAGTTTCCCGCCTTTTTTTTCAAATAAACACTTACAAAGTCCAGATGAAATATTTACACCAACCACCGGAAATACCGACCTGCTAATAAGTTTGACAGCTGACAGCGCGGCGAATGACATGTGACGGTTTGTAGTATTAGTGTTGCCATACTAAAAATGTATTTTCTGCCAAAAAAATGTCCATGGTTTTGGAGAAATCTCCAACGTCCAAAGGTGCCCCTGTCCTAAGCTACCTCCTTCTCCCCTACACAAGAAGTAAATGAAGATACTAAAGAAGTGGCAAGTACCAATGTAAGATAAACTGTGAAATCGCCATCAAAAACAATCGTATATCGTTTTGAAAATTGTACATTCACTAATTATTTTAATAAATAAACTATTTATGCAATACATGTTTGTTTTTTCCTCGCAAGTGTGTTGAAAAAGTGCGTATGAATCTCGTGAGCAACTAGCTCACTAGACACTCAGCTTATTTACGCCCTCGCCTACGGTTTGGGCTGCAAACCACAGCCTCGTGTATAATGAGCAACTTAGCTCACTTGTATCATAATATACTATTATAATTACTGTTTATTATAGTCTAATAAATTGAAATACCTAGGTACGAGTAAATACGAGGGTGGCAAAAATTTCTTCCGCCCCGAGCGGCAGACACCCATGCTACGCCACTATTAAGATAGGTATTTGTACTTATAGCCTACTTAGGTATCCCTACACGTTAAATGCAATGAGCACATCACAATTATTTTGTCCTACCAATAGTAATTTTCGATGCACAAATCAGATCTACCCTTAATGTTTTGCTTATAACTCACCCAACAAATTCGATTTTAGGAATCAAATATGGTCTCCTTGAAGTGGCTGCTTTCCACCCTCTAAGCCTAAGCTAAGCTAAAAGGACTATTTTCGAGACTGTTTGTGTAGATAGTAGGTAGGTACTTAGTAGTATTTTAACAATAAGTATCTTTTTTTATACACTAAAGGCTTGCGTTTGACCACGATCTCGCCTGATGGTAAGCGATGATGCAGTCTACCATCTTTCTATGATGTGGTATGTGGCCCTACATTTATACCTATAGGTAGGTTATTTGATTAGCATTGGTTTTTTTTGTGTCGTTGTACTTATAGGCAGGTAGGTACACACGGCTACACATTTCCAGAATAATCTGACCTCGCATTGTGTAGGATTTTCGTAGAATGAGAGGTCACCCTAACTGGAAACTAATAGCTTGATGTGTAGCCGTATAAATTACAATGCCACAAAGGTTATTTATTTATTTTAATGCCTACCTACTTTTTCATCGTAACTCCAAAACTATACAACTTGAAATAAATTATGGGGTGGAAATGTGTAAATCAAGTTCTTTTATTTGGTACCGCACTTGATTTATTCAGAATGTAGATATTATGCAAAGATTACAGCAAAAATAATACTACGTGTTTTGTTATGTAGGTACGACATTAAAATGTAAACATGGGTAGGGCTAATGGCTAGTATTGTTGAAAAATAGGTTTTTTTCAAATTCATTAAGTACCAAAAAAAATTATATTTTCAAACAACCCTAATAGGGTGACTTGGCCAGTTCACGACCACTTAGTGGAATTGTAATATTTGAAATAACTTATTTCTTAAAAATTATGTTGTTTTCATTCAAACAGTACTTGGAAGTGATAGAAAAAACATCAAATAATCTAAATATCGCCAGTTTGAATATTTTTTATGTTTGTTAGTATTAAATAATTCGGGTTTATCAAAAAAGTGCTATTTTCTCAGTTCCCGACCACTTGCGGCCAGTTCACGTCCGACATTTTTGCCAGTTGCCATCCACTGCAATGCCACTGAAAAAAGAACGTTAGCGTAATAATCTTAAGGTTGAAAATAAGAACAACAATTAAAGGTTCATATTTATTTGATAATTTTACAAAACTGACACGTATCATACTTCGACGCCGCTTCTACATAGGTCAAATCTTTAAAAATAGTACACTTTAGATGGTACCAACGCATAGATTTGTCTGTTTGCGAGTTGTCTTCACCTAACGACCATGTTTCATTATCACATACACTGTGATAATGAAAGGGGTTAGGTGACCAATTCCTGACCACCTCAATACCTAATGCTTATTGAAGTGTCTGCATTTTAGTTGTATTAACATATTTTGCTGGTCGCAATCTAACGTGTAAATACACCATATCCTAAAGAACATAATGGCAGAGTACAGCATGCCGCTCCATGCAGTATAAATTAGAAAATGTATAAAGAACATTGGTCGGAAACAGTCATTTGCCGACCATGCGGTCGAGAAACGATGAAAGCGTAATTTTAGTAGGTTAGTTCCGCGAACACCCATTATTTTAGTTAAAAAAACACATTTTTTTTTAAAATAATTCTTTTGATATAAATAATATGTTTGTTTTACATCCCAAGCCACTTTTCCGTGCGAAAATCTCAATAAAAACAGTTTTACTCACGTTTGAAAAAGTGTACTCTCACTATTTTTTTGTACTGTTGACAAGTCGAGAACTCATAAGCATAAATCTTCTTACTATATATTTCGCTCTGTAAACAGTCGCAGTAGTTTATCGCCTAGCGATAAATTACTTGCGAATCTCGTGACATAATCGTAGGCGATAATTTAGTTCTTGCCTGTATGTAAACATATGACACGATAATCTTATGGCGATTATTGCTTGCGATAGTAGCGTACGATTTCTCGCCAAGAAACGTTCGAGAAACTCTCTCCATCTAAATGGCCCTTATACTGACTAGGCGTCATCATCGCAAAGGCGCTGCAGATTTAAGTTAACATTTTTTACTGGAAATTTATAGATTACTGGGTAAATATTCAAGCTACCGGTATTAAACTCACCTTAAAAAAACAGTTATTACTGTGTTTTAAATTAATATCCTACTAACAAAACAAACAGGTTGTATATAAAATAGTTTAGCTGCCAAATCAATATACCGATCTCGTTCTAGGTGTCATACTCACGCCATATTTTTTTTTGCAAGTATACATGTTAGTACCTACATAGATAGTAAATGCAGAAATAAAGATGTGTCCTGGCGCTGCCAGCAGGGTCTTCTATGCAAAGGGTGCGGGTTCGAGTCCAGTAGCAAGCTCCGAACCTACGTTTCAGCACTTCATTTGATGCTCATATTGCACAAGTGGGGTGAAGATGTATTTTGTTGAAAAATAAGTCATTTATCCATAAAACGGGTTTATTTCGTTATTCCAGTCCAATTTACTACTGCATACAAAATTAGTGCATCCATCTGGTTTTCAACCTAAAAACAATGAGATAATAAGGATTTTTGACAATAAAAGCATACATTCAGTTCATTTTGAATACACATCAAACAGACATTTATAACATAAGAATAATCCGATTATAATGAATAAAAACATAAAATCTATAAATTTCATTTACTACACTTTATTATTGCCATTTAGCATATTTAACTTAAGCATGTACACAATGCAAATCCAGCAGGCCAAGAGAACATAAGGCCAACCGACCAATACTTAATACTGTTGACTTTGTGCATTGGATTAGCATTGTGAGCATGAAGCATTAGAATTTCAGGACAAGCAACATTATGAATAATTAAAAAGCTATTTAATAAGTTAACTACAGCCGCCCTGTTTTAAGCCTCATACCAGAATTTAAAGCAAAACTGAGCTTACAAATTTTTTCCTGGGTTTTCCAGCCAAAAAATCTTATCTTTTTCATCTGGTTTCATTCAGTCCAAATAGACTTTATCCAGAACTATTTTCTAAAATAAAGGGCTTAGACTAGACATGCTTATTTTGAAAATAATCTAATCTACATAGAATATAATTTTCTATGGTGTTGCTCAAAAATATTCTTTGCTTTGCAAATTCTGACTATTTTATAAACGGATTGTCCTGTAACATTATATATATTAGTGCAGCTAATATCATAAAAGACAATTTTCTTGAGGACACAGAAGCCCACCACAGAGCAGTAGCACAATTCCACTAACTTTATCAAATTAATTAATGAGCAAATTGGCTAACTGCTTATTATTTACCTACTTCAGTGTTTTTTTAAAGACAAGCCATAATTTGTAGTAGGTTGATAATTTTGCAATCTTTGACTATGTAGATAAGGCTTGGGTTTATGCTATGAATTTAACTTTAGTAACACCTCATTGGATCATAAATACCACATGAATTTTTAAGTTGATAAATGGCAGATGATAAGCTTAAGAAGTGCTCTCTTTACTCTGACACCTGAAATTTGTCAAAAATACATCAGATATAGTTTAGATCCTCCTAATTATAATTATTAAACTATTTGTACTGCTAGGTCTCTGCAGTGGGCTTATGTAACCTTCATAAAATTGAAGCTCACAAGTTCTGTTGGGCCGGGCTGGCTGGAGGAGGGGCTGCTTCCAGGTTCTTGATGAGCTGGGCCAGCCAGTGCTTAGTTGAACTATCCTCTTGAAGACACGCCGAAAATGTGGCATCCCTCAACTGGTCCGGCAGACATTGCCTCAGAGCCTCACGAGCCCTTGGATTATCAGAAAGACGTAAATAACAACGAACAACATGTTTCAGTAAGCGAGCTGATGGCTCTTTCGCAAGGGACAGCACCATCTTTCCCAATATCATAGCAACATGCGAGAATCTGTCATAGGTCTGGCAAATATAACATAGTCCACTGTCATCAAGCAAAATCTTCTGTAAAATAAATGTTGCCACAGTCTTAGAGAGTTCAGATCCGTTTTCCATGATACGAAGGCATAAAGGTATGATCTCAGTAGTTAACAAGAATGTAATGACTTCTTGTTCATCAGTTTTCACTAGAGCTCCAATGACTCCAAGGCTGGTAAGGCGCAGGTATTCGAAAGGACGTGTTTTTGACACGGTATGGAGGAAGGGGTACAGGAACAAAGGAACGTGCGCTTGGAGGAAGGCGGATCTCGTTTCAGGATGTGAAGCGACACACTGCATGAGCGCCAGGGCATTACACACACGATTACTCTGGTGCGCAGTGAGCGTCGGAGGTATCATGGCTACGTAAATGTTGGTGATTTCGTGCAGCAGCGCTGCTATAGTACCAAAGCTGTGCCACAACATGGGCGCTAAGTCTGGAACTACCTCACGTTTCTTACTTAGCTCCAGCAATGCATTCTCCCGCGTCTCCGGATTGCAAAGCTCTACTATCCACGTAAAGATTTTCTCTCTATCCACCACGGCCTGCATATTGGCTGGGCTCGGCTGTGAGCTCATGCTAAGCATTTCGTCCACTTGTAGATTTGACTGGCACTGGGTTTGCAAAATCTGTGATCAACGCTGTTCAGCGGGTTCAATTTCGCTAAATCATAGCATGATCAGATTGTCAGGCATCACAAAGAAAGTTTATGTTATTCCACATGTTCTACGAAATCAATATGTTTGGCCAAAAATCACACGAAATGAAATTGCAGACGTCCGCCATTTACTAGATATTAGTAGTGTTGCCAGCGCGCTCTAGCCAAAAGTTACCAAAGAAGACAGAGAGATAAAAAAAAGTAACCATTTACTGAAAAGTTACCTGTACCCCCGACGAATGAGGGGTATTAAAAGTTTGACTGTTGCCTATGTCTGTGTGTCAGTTTGTTTTTGGCATCGTAGTAACAAAATAGTCGGATTCGGACACGGTTTTTTATAGAAAGCTAGTTTTAACTGAGGTGGTTCTTTCTTAGCTACACGACGTGATATTCAGTTTAATTCGATGTATCCCAACGGGAAGGAAATTTTATGACTTACTGTTGTCCCCATGGGGACAACAGTAAGTCATAAAATTTCCTTCCCGTTGTTCCCATTACGCTTTCTCATTATGGGGACAACAGGAAATCATAAAATTTCCTTTCCGTTGTCCCCATTGACGCTTTCCCGTTATGGGGACAACGGGAAGGCATAAAATTTCCTTCCTTTTGCCCCATTGACATACGCATAGTTTATATACATACAAATTAAACAATTTTTTTAGTTTAATGTGAAAAAATCTAATAAAAAAACATACATAAATAAACAACCCTAATGTTGTAAAAGAGTAAAAATATCACAATTTTTTATTTGTATCGCAGAATCAGCATTGTATATTAACGCATAAAATCCATTTCCAAAAATATTTAAGGATCACCATTTTATCTCTTGCCTCATCAGAACAAAATATAATAATACGTGTGTATCCCTCACAGTAGTCTATAAGTGAATCTTAAACCAGACAATAGCCTGCTAGTACAAATTTTTCATGTTTTGAGGTGTTTTCACATTCTTAACATCATTAAAAACAGCTTTAGATACCCCAAATGTGGAATTTCTTTGGTGGTAAAAAAAAGTTTTCTTTCTTTAAAATTTAGGAAGCTCATTTACTTTGTCGCGTCCCATGTCTTTGATTTCTGGCATAATTGTATTGTTAGCTGTCGGTATGGCAGGTATATCAGCTGTGGCGATTTTTTGTTTGCAATCTTCTATGTAAGTGTCAAGCAGGTTTTTATTGAATTCCGGTGTACAAGTGTGTGAAATCTCCTTTAAAATGTCGCCTTCCTATAAATAAAAGTTACATGAATGATTTATCGAACATACAAATCAATTATCTAACTAAAATATGAATGAGACTATGATCAAATACACCTTTATATACAGTATGTCCGGTCAATAGTAGGTATTTAAAAAGATACATACGCAGCGAAGTCATTGGCGGCCACTTGTTAGTATATGCAAAATCTACATAGATACCTAGTATTTTACTTTTAAAAATACTTACTATATTTTTATTGTACCAGTGCATTTGGTTTTTTTTTCGCAATTAGCATTCCAACAAAACTTCTCCGCTTTTGTAAGTTGTGTTTTTCGTAAACTGGTGTCAAGCATGTAAAAGTATTGTGCCGCCCTTTCTGTATGTATTTTAATTCACTACTTACTCCCGAAGGCCTAGGAGGGTCTTGTGACATTGTTGATAACTATTAGGAAAAGCAAAATTTTTTTTTACAGTTTATTACAAGTGCGCAAGAAATACTAAGAAAAAATAGAATGACACAACCGATTCGCTGCACAACATATTTTTTTCTAACAGCTGAAGACTGTACAAGAGAATGAACATACATACCTAAACTATAAGTAGTAACTAGTGCTTGTAGGAGAAATAATATTTTCTTATAAATTGTTATGTATACTAAACGTACGTTATTTTATTTTTGCTTAATATTGTCTTATTTTACGTTGGAAATAGCAAAACATGTTTTAGGTAGTTCATGTTAATATACTTAAGTACATGAGTTTTTTTACACTTTCTCTTACAACACCACTATTCAACACTTGTGTTAAGTATTTTCTGGAGAGGGGTTTAGCATAAGCCAATGAGAGCTTTGCAAAAACAATGTTATCTGTGCGCTTTTCTTCCCTAGATGCATCGTATTGCGCCTCGGCCGCCGCCCTCCAGCGCATCTTTTGACACTTGTTTTACCATAGTCCATTAGTAGTTATATAATTTAAATTTAGTATATAATATAATTTAGTAGTTTTAATAGTATATATATTATAGTTAGTTATATATTTAGTATTCGTCTAGACAACTAGGAAACAAATAATAAACTATCTTACACCGTACCATAAGGAATGTGTACTTTTAAGCAAAAGTAACCGCAATTAATGAGCAGATAGGTATTTAATTACTATACCAGTGTAAACTCCATATAACGTCACTCGATGTAACGACAAGCTTTGATTATTTTACAACAGGAATAAATTTTAATTATTTTTATTGAGTTCCGCTGTCCCCATTAACAGGTCCACCGTCAATGGGGACAACAGGAATAAATTTTAATTGTTTTATTGAGTTCCGCAGTCCCCATTTACAGCTACATCGTCTATGGGGACAACAGGACTAAATTTTAATTATTTTTATTCGGTTCCGTTGTCCCCATTGAATGGGGACTGCGTCAATGGGGACAACAGGAATAGATCTTTAATTCAATTCAATAAAAATAGTTTACAACTTTACAATACAGGACCAAAACGTTATAACTAGTTATCTACTACTTTCCTTTGATAATTAGCTTATGACAGAGCAACGCCATCTGTTAGCAGTTAAAAAAAACATTGCCGTGAAAACCCTTCATTACATAGTGCGTAGGTGTGAAAGAATCAATGCACAAATTACTGGGATGCTAACGCATTTGAATCGCAACCCAAACGCGAAAAAAAAACCCTTCAGTCTGACAGTGACAGCTACAACCACTCAAACAAATTTTCTTTATTTATTTTCTGTAGTGAAGTGTGGTGAGGGACTGACTAAGGGTTCGAACGAAATTGAATTGTTGAAATTTTGGACAACTCGTTTTGAGAAATCTTTGAAAACTAGCCGATAAATAGGCCAATAACAATAGGAATGTCTGGATTCAAATAGCAATTATCTATTATTACACAGTAAAAATACTACACATGTATGTAGTCTCATCGATTGGTGTTGTTTACATGAATGAAAGTTAGTTCGTCAGAGATTACGTCCCACACACAGGTTTGTAACTAATTTTACTAATAATTGTGCTGCAATTACAGCATACTTCATTGGTAATGTAAAATAAATTCAGTAGGTTGGTAATTAGTCAACCTTGTGCTGATTTCAGCACACTATCTGGGAGTAGTTGAATCATCGGTCTGACGCCATTTCTGCCTATAACTAACTATAATAAACAAACTCCGCTGCTGTAATTGTGTTTATTATAAGCAGGATACTGGGAATATTTGAGCCAACACTTCTGAAGTTGTGATTCAAGCCTCGACTGTAGAGATTAAATGTAATGTAATACTATTAAATGCAGTGGCGTAGCGTGCCTTGTCGGGGCCCCGTATAAAAATTTTTTTGGAGGCCCTTATATGGAGGTAAAGATTTTTCACAAAAGAAAAAAAATATTGTGAGAAGTCATATTTATTTATCACATAATTTACCCATTTTACAAATAAAAATCGATTTTTAAATATTCACTCTCCTTGCCTTTTTATCGGCAAACTGATTTATTAAATCATTTATGGCTGATGATGATTTCAGTTTTTCTAAAGTTTCTGCCTCTATGGACAATAGTGAGATGTCTGACAGCCGTTCTTGTCCCATCGAAGTTCTTAAGTAATTTTTTATTAGTTTTAATTTTGAAAAACTTCTTTCTGCCGTTGCGGTTGTAACTGGAAGGGTCAAGAATAAAAAGCATGCTGTGATTACCTCGGGAAAACTGGATGCAAGACTATTGAATTTTACTAGCAATAATTCAATGAGTTCTTTAATGGAATAAATTTTTTTAATTTCAGAATTTAAGCATGTTTTTAGAGCCTTTAATTGGTCACAAAGATTAAGTGAGATGTCTTTACTGTATTTAGCAGACAGTTTTCCGGAAGCGTTTAATATCTCTTCGCTTGAAGAAGATAGGAGTTTCTCCGGTTGTAATATTTCGAATATACTACTCAGGTTGCAAAGGCTCTGAAATCTTTCTTTAGTTTGAGAAATTAATATATCTAAACAGCAATAGTATACATTGACTTTGAAATAGGATTCCGGGTCGGAAATTCTCTCATCTTGTGATAACTCATCAAAAAAACGCTTCGTTATCTTTCGCCTACTGTTTTTAAAAACAGTTGTTACCCCCCACTTTTTTGCTAAATCTTTGGATTCATTTAGCAAACTATTAAATGAATTCTGATTTCTTAATTGGCACAGTCTATTTAAAAGATTACTTAATAAAATACTAGATTTCTGTAAGTCATTATTTTCATGCTGTAGAGCTTTAGAAACAGGATTAATAATTTCAAATAGTGAAGAAAAAAATGTAACGAGCACTAAGAAATCAAAACTCTCTAAAATATTAATTATACTTTTACATTCTTCACGTTCATCTTTTTTATTTGAAATTAAATTTAGTTGGTACAAAGTTTTCATGATTAGTAAAAAATTTTTCTTTACTGCTAATAAAGCGTCGTTCCTAGAAGACCATCTGGTAGGACATACCTTTTTAAGGGTAATCAAATATTTTTCAGATGAATCGTCACTTAGCATAGCCCAGCGTTTTATACTATTGCCAAAAAAAGTATATATTTTTTCTAAATTATCGAAAAAAGTCGATACTTCACGAACATGTCTCGCAGCATCGTTCAAAACCAAGTTTAAAGCGTGCGCAGCACAATGAACATAATCGGCATTTGAAGCATGCTCTTTTATTAGGGTTTGTAATCCTCCATACACACCCGACATAACATTTGCTCCATCGTATCCCTGTCCTCTACATTTAGTCAAATCAATTCCATATTCTTTAGTCAAATTTAAAATGACAGTTTTCAGACCTGCAGCACTGCAATCGGTTACTGCTATGAATCCTAAAAAGGACTCACAGATTTTTATTTCTTTAGGCACATTATCATCATTTTCTGTAACCGAGATATATCGAAAAACTACAGATAGTTGGTCAATTTTTGACAAGTCTTGTGTTGTATCCAGAATTATTGTCAGAAATGGAGCTTTTTTAATTTCTGAGATAATACTGTTCCTAACGTTAGTACCAAGCAAACTAATAATTTCGTTTTGAATCGTAGGGCTTAAATAATTTATTTCACCTTTCGGTTTTAGAAAAAGTTCTTTTAAAGTTGCATCATAGTTAGATAGCAGACGTGAAATTGCCATAAAATTGCCAGAATCAAAATCATGCCCCCACAAAGGTAGATTACAAGATACTAAAGTAATTATAACATTAATTATACGATGCAGTACATCTCTCCAGAATGTAATTTTACTATCGATTTCACTTTTCAATAGAGTATCGATGGTATTTCCTTGCAACCAATTATTATAAGAGAGTGAGGCACTAATATGCTGCTGTGACTTTTCATGGTCAAGAATAGTTTGTGTGAAATTGCTTCTAACCGAAACACCGTTAACCCAAGCAGAGGAGTACGATTTGTTTTGACGATCTGCTAATAACCAACAGAAGTGACAGTACGGTTTGTTTAAAACGTTAGAATAACATAACCATGGTCTTATAATTTTTATGCCTGCCTGATTGAAATATGAATAATAATAAGCTGAAAAAGGTCGGTTATTTTCTGAAACTTTTGGAAATGGTCCTTGTGGTTTAAATGGACCCAATTTAAAAATTATTTTTCGTTCGCATTCAGTTAAATTGTCACCAAAATTTCCTCTATCTTATGAAATTATATTACAATCTGCATTATCTGCAGATATATCAGAATCGTTGACTTGGGGTTCCTCGATTTCTGGATGGACATCCGATAAAGTATGTGCTTGGCTTTCTTCTATTTCCGGATGGATATGTGACGAAGAACATGCTTCAGAAGAATCTAAAAATAAACGAGTAATTGTTAAAAAATAAATACGAATGCTTTGATACTAAACTAAAAAGAGTTATATATAAATAACGTTACTAAGGGTCACAGTTAGAGAGTGTTCAGTTCAGACGCACACAGATTCTACGCGGATTGTGCTCGTACCTATTAGTAGATACAAAATCACCTGCAGCCCGTCCGTGCATTACTATACTATACACCTGCGTGCTATTTAAACGCAGCGCGTAGTGTAGTGGCCATACAAAACGAGAACCCGAAAGCGAGTCTGCACATCTGAAGTTCTCAACACGCAATTAACGATACGATACGGACTGATAAACAAACAACAAAACAAATCGATCCTATAGATAAGTTAGAATTTTGTTTTTTTTTAATCAAGGCACGGAACCCTAAAAACAGTATAATTGTGAAAATCGAGGGGGGGAGACAACTTTTTGTGACGGACAGATGGACAGACCGAAATTAAAAGATTTCCTTGTTTATCACTACGGGCCCCTAATAAATGGGTTGGGTAGTAGTGTAGTACTTACCTTTCCAATCTAAATCACTCACAGTATCTTGTCTCTGAAAAAATGAAGAAATTTTGGGCACTTTTTTTATAACCTCGTCCCTTTTCTGTTTAATTTTTCTTTTCTCAGCGCCGCTGGGATAATCTCTTTTCCTTTCACTCATTTCTTTTACAAATCGTTACTAATACTGCTAAACCAGAAGAACAATATTGTTTGTACTGAATTACAATGTAATGCACATTTATATAAAGCGCGTAAATAAACAGTGCACTGCACTCCGTGGTTTAACATCCAATGCAAAGTACAACAACGTACACGTACATCGCGATATCGATGAAGGATTCCCGGGGATTCCCCGCTGAGTTGAAGATGAAGTAAGTAAAACGGGGAAGTCCCGCAGCCCGCCATAACGATGTAGTGTTGCCAACTTTTGAACGCACGCTTAAGGCGGGAAAAAAAGGAATTGCTTTATAGAATTTTGTCATTTGTAAAATAAAATAAATTAGAAAGTTTTTATTCTTTTTCCTTACACACTTTGGGGGCCCCCGTGGCCCGGGGGCCCCGTATAATTGATACGGCAAATACGGCGGTAGCTACGCCCCTGATTAAATGTAATGAAACAGGCCAGTTTGTTCTAATAAAGTTTATGATACATACATTACAATTTACAATATATGGGTGTAATCTAGTCTTGCCAGGTGTCCCGATTTACGCGGGACATATTGATTTTCAGGGGTCTGGTGACATGTCCCGATTCACCCTTGATTGGGATGCCCAATGTCCCTATTTTTCACTAACCACCTTAGTCCATATTTATTTATTCTATGTACCTAACTAAATTGTTGGATAAATAAGTAAATATAAATATTCCTGGACATGTCACACAGCGCTATCTAGCCCCAAACTAAGCAGAGCTTGTACTATGGGAACCAGATAACTGATAGAATACTTATATACTTTTTTTTTGTAAATACATACTTATCATATACATAGAAAAACATCCAGACCCGGAACAAATATCTGTAGATCATCCAAACATTTGTTCCACGGTGGGAATCGAACCCGCTACCTCCTGCGTCTCAGCCGGTCCGGATAGGTCTGAGGGGGGAATAGAAATACCTACGTTTTATAAGGGATACATTTATTAACAGAATTAATATATAATTATTTACATGACAATTAAACAAACTGACCAGCAGATTAAAATAAATGATGATTCACAAAAAGCTCTTTTTTGTGTAGTCATTGTAGCAGGATTTGAAAACCAAAATCCTGATTATTTTAACCTTCTGTTCTGAAATTTGATATACTGGACCTGGCAACACTAGTCAAATCCTGAAATGAACTGGCCTATGCTTATTTTGTATGTTATCTAGTCGAATCCCAGGAAATAAAACAATAGATTTTAAATTGTTATAGGCTCAATATCGTGTTTGAGGAAGCCAAGGGGTTAATTGTTATGGTATAGTTTGTAAAATACCCAAGCACAAAATGTACTTTTTAATCATGGCATAAACTAAAATTCATGTAAGGGACATGCAAACTGCACTACTTAGGATGAGCAAGACACTCAGTCAGGAGAGATTTACCCCCTAATTCATTATGAACTTACTTTTTGTTTGGCAAGGGTCAGATGAATGCCTTATAGTACCATCCCACTAAATGCTCCCATGTTACAAAAGGCCTTGAATTTCTGCTCAAAAACTGATGTTTTTGAAGCTGTAACTTTTTATTTTACATAGGAGTACTTCTATGAAGATATGGTAATCAAATTATAGCTAAATATTAACACAGTGGAAAAGTTTTAGCAAGAAGAAGATGAGTAATTACTCTACAATCTAAGATGACATGGTAAACCTTTGATGATTTTCAGAACCATGGAGCTGTCTCACTCCCTGACCCTGAATGAGTCTGCTCTGCAGCAGCTTCCTGATGACAAGAAGCCACACTTCATATTTGAGTGGCTTCGATTCCTTGACAAGGTCTTGGTCGCTGCTCATAAGGTAAGTTAATTAGCTTTACCATAAAATGTAAACTACAGGAATCCCCAGTGTGAGGTCAGAACAATCTATGTAACTTATTGGATTAAGTATAAAACTTCTCAAAAAAAAAAGTTGTTACATATTACAAGTTGTCTTATTCTAAACTCTAAATAAAAGTGAGTCTTTTATTTAAAAAGTCGTCATTAAATCTATAAAATGAATATGGCCCTATTTTATAGTAATCAGCAACCAAATAAGTGTTTAGACTGTTATCTTGTATCTTCTTACAGGACATTAGTCTCCTCTAATATATAAGATTTGTGTTCATTATGAACTCCCATAATGATAGATAGCCAAAGTTTGCAATGCTCCTAAATTAATGCAAAATCAATTCCTACTCTGACTTGCCTGATATCACTGGGTAGATGTTTATACAATTATTCCATTCCTCATGATCTTGAATTTCAGCTTGAGGTACCAAAAAGGTGTTAATTTTGTTGCACTACTCCGCCCACTCTGTGGTGATTTTTACCCACTCTATTGACCAGTGATTCTAGCCCAAATATAGTATCAGTGGTCAATAGAGTGGTGTATAGGATTTTTTTGCATTTACATTATTATAAAGTACAAATATCAAAATTAACTTTTCTCTTTACAGTCTGACATCAAAAGCTGCCAACAAAAGTTGGTAGCCCAGCTAGTAAACCTACTCCGTGAGAACCTTGGCGTCCCCGCCCGTAGACTCCTGGCGAGATGCTTGGCGACGCTCTTCTCAGTTGGCGATACGTTTTTACTCTTTGACACAGTGAACAAATGCAATGATATTATCAAAGTGAAGGATGATTCGCCTTCGTATCTGCCGACTAGATTGTAAGTGGAGTTAACCCTTGGCATGCCTGGTGGCTAAAAGTTACACGGTATGCCTGGTGGGTCTATCAGACCCGGATCAACTGCGTATTTCTCATATAATTGAAAGTTGCCTGTCTCATATAATTGAAATGTATACTTTTCTGGGATGAATTAAAAAAATATTGGAAATCGCCTAACTTTATTAATAACTCTGGTCACATTTTTAAAATAATGAGCGCTCGCCACTTCCATCAACATTTTCGGAGAGTTCAGTGAGACGCGCGCGCTTTACGCTCGTTCTACTACTAGAGCTCGCTCCGGGCTTATGTAATGGATGGCGGGCGTCGAGCGGTTCATAACAACAAGCTATTCAGGGCGGTTACGCTCAGAACTCACGGTTTTTGTGCCAGGCCGGGTCTGACAAACCCTACCAAGCATGCCGAGGGTTATCACGCAACGACTTTTTGTGGCGATACAGTTGCATGACAAATACAATACTTTCGCTGGCTTTGACTACATGTGTTCAAAAATGTAAATAACTTTCTAATGATATTTTTCAGGGCAGCAATATGCTGTTTAGGTGGCATGTATGAGAAACTCGGTAGAATGATGGGCAGGTCGTACGAAGAGACTGTCACAACCCTTGTAAGATCATTGAAGAGTGCTGAATCACAGACAAGACTGGAGATTATGAATACTTTGGAAAAAGTAAGTCAATCTCATGAGATGCATTTGTCAGTTGAAACTATTTTACTAGCTTTCTGACGGATGGTCTGAACATATGTGAATGTTCAGTGTTTCTTAATATAACCTTCTCAAACAAGCTCGGAGGATAGCACATTTCACACTCTTCACATCTTTTCCTGTTACTTAGTCCACCAATTGTGAATCAAATCAAATTCTAATTCTCGGGCACTGACGTTCCGCATCGGGGCGTTTTGAGAGTTACCCCATTTTTAACCTGACCCCAGCCATCTTACTCCTTGAAGTAGCAGAGTAGGACTTTGGGTTAATGGCAGCAGTTTTCTAGAGTGTCGATACTGTCGTCGAAGGATGATTCGATTAGATTTCAAAAAGAAATAGCAACAATCCCTTACCCAGAGTTTGAAGTTATCAAATATTGTAAATTCATAAGTACTAATATCGCGAGAGTTGTGGGAAGGCAATGGATGCGCTCGGCACAGGACCGGAGAGAGTGACGTGATAACGAGGAGGCCTATACCCAGCAGTGGATGGATGTGGCCTGAGATGGATGGATAGAATAAACTCTTTACTCCGACAGATTTGCGTAGGCATGGGCACAGCAGCGCCCGCCGCCGTCCGCGAAGTGTCCCGTGCTTCTCGCAACGCACTGATGTCAGACCGCGCACCGCCAGTGCGGGCCGCCGCCGCGCACGCCCTGAGGAACCTGCTGCCTCTGATGAAGCTGACGCCCGCTGATCTGGACGCCATAGCCGCCGCGTGCCTCCGAGCCGCCCAGCCCAGTGACTATACTCTCAGGTACATACATTTTTTTTAAATAAATTATAGGCTAGCGTTTGACCACGAACTCGCCTGATGGTAAGCGATGATGCAGTTTACGATGGTACACGCTTACCTAGAAGAAACTTATTCACTAGCGACTTGAAGACTCCTAGGTTGTAGTTATTAGGAAACACAGACTCAGGCAAGGCGTTCTACACCTTGGTACTTCTTGGTAAGAGTACCGCTTCACATACGTCATTCAAATGTTGTTTGGATGAAGTCGTTTCAAAGCGACCGCCCATTGTACTTTGGCCCCATTGCCCATTTAGCTCTGTTTTTTCTATTTTTAGGGTTCTGCACCTTATAAGGAAAAATAGAACCCTTATAGGATCACTTTGTTGTCCGTCGTTCGAGAAACGCGTAGCGGTATTCACTTTGTTGTCCGTCGTTCGAGAAACGCGTAGCGGTATCGTGTTGAAATGAATATCAAATATTAGGGCTACGGTCCCTTGTACCTGTAAAAAAACCCGCAAATCATTAGTTAGTAAAAACATTTTTTACGGAACCCTTCGCGCGCGAGTCAGACTCGCACTTGTCCGGTTTTGTAGTGTATTTTTTTTTGTGTAATTTTTTTTAAATGTGTGGTTTTGTAAAGTGCTTTTATTAATTTATATTACTAAGAGTGTTTAATTCAACAGATGCGCGATCGCTGAGCTGTTGGGAACGTTGATCGCCACGACGCAAGCCGGTGAAGTGACAAATCTGAACACCAAGAAGCTAGGCGCCCAAGCAGGTAGCACTACTATCCACAATCCCAATAATATTATAAACGCGAAAGTTTGTATGGATGTATGTGTGGATGTTTGTTACTCTTTCACGCAAAAACAACTGAAAAGATTTTAATGAAATTTGGAATGTACGTAGATTATAACCTGGATTAGAGAGAGAGAGAGAGATATTTTTTTATTGTTACACCAAATTAAAATAACTTAACCTAGAAAACTTAAAGACTAATACATGGTGGTACAATGGGCGGCCTTATCGCTCAAAGCGATCTCTTCCAGTCAAGCTTTATTAACACATAGGCTACTTTATATCTCATGAATCAGGTCCCATGGGATATAAATGGGGTGTCAAGTCAAGTTGTAAAAGCGAGTTTAGCTCTATTTCTAGGTTACCTACACATTTTGTATACATGCTAGTAATATTATAAATTCGAAATTAGCTCTGTCCCTCTGTCTTTCTGTCTCTCTGTCTGTCTGTCGCTCTGTTTGCACGCGTGGTTTGTAAAAACGTTACACTGCTTCTGCGCAGTGTGGTTAAAAGTAGCCTATGTCCCTATCCCGGTCATAATCTATCTGTATACCAAATTTCATCGAAATTGGTCCAGCTGTTTAGTAGTGATGCCTAACAAATAAAGTTACTTCCGAATTTATAGTATTAGTATCAGTGCTCAAAGTGGACCGGAACGCACCTGAATGCCGTTCTGGTTCTTGAAATCGCCGTTCCGTTCTCATCGGCAAATTTTTTTTGAAGTAAACCTTCTTTACGCACGCTGGACTTGGGGAGTAAGCTGGTGAATGCGTGACGAGAGCGTTACGAAAACTGTGATCGGGCGAGGCGAACGGAATTTGATAGGGAGATATATGTAAGTTAGTGAAGATAGAAATATACATACATAGAGATGGAGCTAAAGAAGTTTTACTTCAGTCGTGTGGTCTAAGCACACTCGGTTTTTTTATTAATTTTATTTAATTATTATTTAAAATATCGACAAGTTTAAAAGAAAATGCGTTCCGGTTCGTGATTCCAATTTGAACTCTTATTAGCATAGATTTAACATAGATTTGATTACTTCTTACAGTGCAACAAAACAAGAAAGACCCGCCCAAAAACGTAGTGTCATTAGATGAAGCGTTGAACCTGCTAATGGGAGCTTTCCTCAGAGGCGGGACTATGAGAGAGATCATCAAGTCTGGCTCGGGGGTGAACAGGGAAGTCCGAGTGTGTGTTACTAATGTAAGTATGTAAAGTAAAACAGAGCTATTTCTATACATACATTCGTGAGTTTTTTTTTGTAAGTACATAACTCTACTCAGATATCCTTATTTAGCTTCAGTTAGAATTCATTCGCTGCTAGATTTTTATTTTTATGAACGAATTTTAGATTGTTATGCCTTTTTATGAACGCTACGAAGGACCTCCTTAAGCGGCTTCCATCTACATACTTCCAACCAACTATCCTACTGATTTTTAACTACAAACTTACAGATGTCTTTTACACTTAAACACGTATGTAGGTCACCAATCTAGTGTCAATCTTCATATTACTCTTCCACTTCGTCATCCTCTTTATATTTCTCTTTCATTTCGCCTTCTTTCTGCTACAATTCAACAAAAAAATAACTAGTGTTTTAGGAGTAAAAGACATTCACATAACGAGCTATTTATAACTCTAGTGTTTAAGGAGTAAAATACATTCACCTCAATATTCGTAAGATGTTGTTTTTAGATTCTGTACCCAGAGGGTAAATGCTCCGTATGTTTGTCTGTCTATCCATCTGTCTGTCCGTCTGTCACCAGGCTCTATCTGATGAACCGTGATAGTTAGTTGAAATTTTCACAGATGATGTATTTCTGTTGCTGCTATAACAACAAATACTAAAAACAGAATAATATAAATATTTAAGCGGGGCTCCCATACAACAAACGTGATTTATTTGCTCGTTTTAGCTCGATTTTGATAACGGCAACAGGTAGACGCTGTAAATATTCACAGAATATTTAGTTATTTATTCACGTTAATAATAAATAATTAAAATAAAACAAATATTTAAGGGGGGCTCCCATACAACAAACGTTTTTTTGCCTTTTTTATAGATAATGGTGCGGAACCCTTCATGCGCGAGTCCGACTCGCACTTGGCCGGTTTTATTTTACTTAAACTTCCGTGAATTTATTTCCATCATTATTATAAATACGGGATTTATCACTGTCGAAACACCGATAAAACGGTACGTGATAAATCTCGTATTTATCTATACTAATATTATAAAGAGGAAAGGTTTGTTTGTTTGTTTTGAATAGGCTCCGAAACTACTGGACCGATTTAAAAAGTTCTTTCACTGTTGGGAAGCTACACTATCCCCGGGTGACATAGGCTACTTTTTACCTAACTGCCCAGAAGGAGGGTAATGTTTTTATTGAAAAACTAGGCGTGCGAAGCCGCGGATTTGTCAGCTAGTTTATGATAAAGATGTTTGTTTTGTTTAATTTTTAGGCGTATGTGGTGTTCGTTCAAAACATGGGCGGGGTTTGGTTAGAGCGGAACATTACGACGTTCCTTAACCATGTACTGGATCTCGTTGCGAATCCTAAAGCGGCGAGTTCTCATGTCGACGCTGTTTATTCTAGGTAAGCATTTTACAATCTCACAAACTAGCGTTGTTACGCCTAGTTTACGCGAGCTTAATAGCTAAATGCTTAGTACTTGTATACTAACACCTTAAGTGTAAACATACTGAGCAGTCAACTATTAGTGAATCCGCCAAGTGCAAGTGAATAGAAACCGGTCCTATTTACTTAGCGACAAGTACAAGACAAGCGACTAACCCATTGCAATTTACTAAGCACTTGTCGTTTGTTGAGTAGTCTGAATGTTGCTTACTTTTCTAGACATAATTCAACTTATTCATATGATGGGAGAAGCCACTGGCACCTGAAACACAGTTTTTTACTAAAATAACTGTGTCAAACATAATTATGTCACTAAAGAAATTTGTACTTTTACTTTACTTTAGCGACGACAAGTGTTACTTGTCACTAAGCAGCTTATAACTAAGTGTTTAGTACTAATGATAAGTACTAAGCTCGTGTAAACTAGGCATTATACTTTAATTTGGCATTCTTTTATTTATTGTGTTTATTATTAAATATAATCAGCTGTTGGTTTTCCAAATAAATAAATATATCTTTAGATTTTATAATCCTGTTTCCTCTGTCAATCTCAACGTGTAGCCGACTGGGACGGAAGAGGGTGCGGGTTCGATTCCCATTGCGGTGAAAATGCCCCGCCGTTGGGTGCAGGATCCATAAGATTGGTCGCTCTTGATATTTATTGCAGGGCTATGTTCAGTAGTTGGCTTGCTATGGCTGATGTGATAGGCTTTTTGTTTGTTAAGATGGTGCCTCCAGCCATTTATTTTGTGTTATAAATATTTTCTTATCGATTGGAAAAAATAACCCAATTAGGGGTTTTCACAGTAATGTTTGTATAACTGCTAACAGATGGCGTTGTTCTGTCATGCTTAGAATAACAAAGGAAAGTGAATTGTCCAAGTCAACATTTTATTTCAAGGAACTTTAATTAAAAAAACAAACATTTATAAGCCTAGTTAGCTGCTAAAAAGCTTAGTATACTCGCAAAGGTGAGGCACTACTTCACACCGAGACAGTTGCTCAACTTGTACCAATCACAAGTCCGATCGTGTTTGTAGTACTGTTCTCACCTCTGGGACGGATCAGCGAAGTACCAACTTGAAGCTCTAGAATCAATTGAGAGAAGAGCCAAGAAGCTCATAGGCAACGATGAGCTAGTTGATGCAAGGCTCCTCAGCCTGGAGCATCGACGAAAGGTTGCTAGCCTCTTTCGGGGAGTGTGCGGCGGAACTTTTCAACCTGATCCCACCATCTCCATTCTATCAACGGACAACCAGACGCTCTGCGGTGCGCCACCGCTATATGGTAGAAATACCTCCCATTCGCACAAAGCGGTTCTCTTCGACCTTTATTATGCGCACCGCCAAAGAGTGGAACGCCTTGCCAGAGTCTGTGTTTCCTGATAGCTACAACCTGAGTATGTCGCGAGTGAATAGGTTTCTTCTAGGCAAGCGTGTACCATCGTAGACTGCATCATAGCTTACCATCAGGCGAGATCGTGGTCAAACGCTAGCCTATAATGTATAAAAAAAAATTATGTTTGTTTATCTGACGAAGTGAGATTGTTTTAGACAAATTTTGATATTGTGTCTTTGAGATTTTGGCATATAAACCATATCGGCGCATCTCCAGTCAGCGCCATCTGTTATGCTAGTTGGAATTAGTTTTTTTCTTTTTGAATCAATACAATACAATTCTTTATTTATAACGCCAAGTTACAAGTCAAACACACAAAAAAACAAAAAAGTTATATAGGTCAGGAACAAATTGAATATTTAGCATTATTACAATATCTAATATAAATATAATGTATTAATTGTATAATAAATTCATTTTGTCAAAAATTATATAATAGGCAAAGTGTAGAACTCATCTACAGAGTAAAAAGAACTCTCTAAGAGCCATTTTTTAAATCTATTTTTAAACATTATGGTGGAAGCTGCATCCCTTTTAATCGTGTCCGGCAGCCTGTTGTAGACCGAGGCACTCATTATATATACGGACCTCTCCGACTTGCACAGTTTGTGCGCGGGCGTGACGAGGACGTGAGCGAGCTTGTTACTGCGCAGAGCGCGGCCGGTGTTCACACCTCTCCTCTGGAACTCATCGATGTTGATATGAGTGAAAAGGGCTACTTGGTATATAAGTTCACAGGGGAGAGGCATGATATTCAGCTCTTTAAACAAGTCTCTACACGACACATCGTCATCCACGCCAACGATCGCGCGCACGGCCCGCTTTTGCATGACGAAAACCCGCTGTACAACCGCGGCTCGCGCCCACAGCTCCACACCGTAGGTGAGAAAGCTGTGGACGGTCGCAAAGTAACACAACAGTACTACGGTACGAGACGCGGTGTTAGCGAGCCGTCGCAGTGCAAAACAGAATCGACAATGAAAAGCCCTCATTATTTTCAGAAAATGCATAAACTACATACTTCGCAACACGTTGGGTAAAATGCTGGGAGAAAAAGCGCAGGCGTCGGCATGCCGGGAAATAATACAAGTGGTCATTAAACAGATGAACAGCATTGATTTCAACCCGGAAAACGCTAAGGATTGCAATCAGGTATTTTTATTTTTACTAGTTGCCAGTGCAGTTTGATTGTTTTAGCTTAATTTTAGCATTCGCCTCTTGTTCTCCGTACAAACTTTAACTATGCCAAATCTCACACTCTTCCGTGCGCACAATATCCTTAAAAAGGGGTACAAAGTTTTGCCACATTGACGTGTTCCACTGATCACGGAGCGAGTTCGTAAGAGCTACACCATTTATTTTATGGTATTGTAAACAAATAAATTTATAGCCACTTTGCCGCACCAAACGATTTGCTTCAACTTTTCTTGTTAGCACGAGTAAGGAGTGGAACTCACTTCCGGCGTATGTTTTTCTCCTTCCACCTATCGCGATCCTTGGCAGATTCCCACCATTCCTTCTCGAATCCGCTGATGTCGTCGCGCCAACGCTTTCGTGGCCGACCCCGACGTCGCTGTCCATCCTCCGGTACCCAAGCTGTTATGATATTGGCCCATTTCTCCGGAAGCATTCGACTTACGTGCCCGGCCCAATCCCACTTGAGCTTCACGGTTTTGTCTCCCACATCGGCAATGCCAGTTAAAGAACGAAGCGTGGTATTCCTCACCCGATCGGTTCTCTGGAATCCTAGGACGCTGCGTTCCATTGCCCTTTGGCAAATCTTGAGCTTGGACTTCTGCAGCTCGGTCAATGACCATGTTTGCGCACCGTAGGTTAGAACCGGCAGGATGCACATGTCGATGAGTTTGCGCTTCAGACTCAGAGGAAGGTCACCCTTCATGTGTGCCTTCATGGACCAGTAGCTCTTCCAGACATTTTCGATGCGGCGATCGATTTCCTTGTCATGCCTGTTTTCGAAGCTTGCTGACTGGCCCAAGTAAATGTACTCATCGACATATAGTATTTCCTGCCCATCTACCCCGACCCTACGTTTCGTGGCATTGGTCATTATTTGCGTCTTCGACCGATTCATTTGCAGTCCAACCTCAAGACTTGCCGCGCTCAGTTCTTGGAGCATTTCTTGTAAGTCATGTGCTGTTTGGGCAAAAAGGACAATGTCATCCGCAAAACGCCAGCTAGTTAGGCGCTTGCCACCGATGTTTATGCCCCTTGTAGCCCAAGATAATGTTCTGAATACCTCCTCTAGGGTGCTTGTAAACAGAATGGGAGAGAGTGGGTCACCCTGCTTGACTCCTTTCTGTATGTGAAATGCTGGACCAGTGGAGTGGAGTTTTATATTGGCTGTGCTTTGGCGGTAAATGATTTTAAGAAGGTCAATGTATGTTTTGTGAACTTGCTGGTTTTCTAGTGATTTGAATATTGCTGAGTGCTGAAGGCTATCAAAAGCCTTTGTGTAGTCCACAAAGGCTATGTGGAGTTGTTTATGAAATTCTGTGTACTCTTCAATTATCTGGTTTAGTGTGTGTAGATGATCTATTGGGGAGAAGCCGAGACGAAAACCTGCTTGCTCAGGTGGCTGGTGTTAGTCTAAGATGCCACTAATGCGGTTTTGCACAACTTTTATAAACACAACCTTATACAAATGCGAAATCAGGCTTATTGGTCTATAGTTGCCTATATTTGTTTTTTCTCCCTTTTTGTGTAGGAGGACAATGTTTGAGTGACACATTTATTTCGGTATTTTACCGGTTTGCAAAATGGTGTTGAACAGGTTGGTGATATGGGGTGGGTGAATAGGGTGGGCGCGCCGATTTTCAATGCCTCGGTTGTTACTCCCATCCTCTCCAGGACTTCGTTCATATTTCATCGTTTTTAAAACATTATGAACCTCTTTACCTGTTATAAATGGTATGCTATCGGGTTTACTATAGTCTACATTTTCGGTTGTCTTGGTATTGTCGGAGTTCAGTTTTATGTAAAAATCTGTGCACACTTCCATAACTTTATCGCGGCTGTTGTGTTTGATTTTGTTTGAATCCTGTAGACAGTTAATCCAATGCTTACTTCTGAAAATTCCTTGTTTAGCGGTTCTTAATGAGGTATGCTTTTTGATTGCTGTTTGAATTAAGTGTAAGTTAATGATCTAATATCTCTTCTAATACTGCGTTCAAATTTATTATAATCTTCAGCGGCTATTTCCATTTTTTCTCGTTGAGAAATAAGTTCCCTTGTGTATTTTGATAGTTTCGCTTTATTTTTAGCACTGTTTTGGATAGTCTTGCTGCCTAACTCTATTCCCTTTATTATCGTTTTGTATTGATCATCAACGTTTTCTATTTCATTTATACCTAATATAGAAAATTGGGTTGAGAGTGCAAGGTTGAAGTTTTCTGAATTTTGAATAAGGATTTGTTTTGAATGTTGTCTAATTTTATTTCTAAATAATTTGTTTCGGTGGATTAACCGGTGAAATTAAACTTAATTTTTGCGCGTATAGGCCGATGATCAGAACCATATTTTATTTTATTGATTACGTTGATATCTTTAACTATATGTAAATCCGAAGTAAGCACAAAATCTATTTCGTTACGGATGTTTCCACCAGGAGATACCCATGTCCACCTTCTTTGTGGTTTTTTCTCATAGAAACTATTAGCAACGCTCATATTCTGTCCTAAAGCAAACTGGATAAGTCTTGTACCTCGCTCATTGCGGTCTCCTAAGCCAAATTGGCCGAGTATGGCGTCGCTATCTGTTGCTTGTTTTACGAGTATACCTAGTTTTGCATTGAAATCACCGAGGACAATATTTCATGTACCTCGGTTTTCTTCACAGGCTAAGTTAACCAAATCATAGAAAGATTCAAGATCTTCGATCGTGCATGAAGAAGTTGGTGCATAGACTTGAACGATTGTCAATGTAGTTTTGGGTGTCACTCGAAATTTTAGTACAGCAATTCGTTCAGAATAGCCCTTAAATTCAATATTATTATCCTTCCACTTCTTTGCCACCAGGAACCCCACACCGTGATGTCCACTAGTTTCATCGAAGTGAAAGAATATGTTATCATCACGTTCCTCTGTATGTTCGCCTAGTCTTCTGACTTCTCCTAGGCCAACAATGTACCAAATGATGTTTTGTAGGGCGTTTTCTAGTTCTATCAAGCGCTCGTTTTCTCGGAGCGTTCGTACTGTTATATAAATATAATGCACCCTATATTGCATACTCCAGCCCATTCCTGTCCACTCAGCATTTCATAGCCCTAGCACTTCATTCATCCATCCTATCCGTTCAGTTAGTCTCGATCCAGTATCCAACCCAGCTAGACGGTTGTTTAAAATCCTAAATAATCTTTTTTAAAAACCCTTTCTATAAGAGACCCATAACATTTGGTGGCAGCGGTGGGATTTTAATAAAAAAAAAATCCCCGGTACCGTCTCCCAGTCTAATAAATCGACGCGAGTGAGTGCCTCTAGTGCTTTAGTGAATTGTGAATTGTGAGTGCCGATTCTATAAATAGTGCACCACGAGCCCTATTTACCCCAGAGCCGTAAAGCCAGCTCCTGAAAGGCCCACTGCTACGCACTTGCCCGTGCTGTAGCCGGCCTCATCCAAGGATCCATCATCACTCATACCTATTCACGTATACCGTGACCAGTATTAGCCATACCGAAGACGCGTGGCGTCATATATCCGACGCGACGCATTGATCCGGAGCGCGACGCGCTATTCTGTGACGCGCTATCTACATCCTGCTACGTCCCGCCGAGCCCTGCATTTCGTAGAAATGATAGCTCTCGTTATCGCTCTGTCTACACTCAAGTAAGTGAATAAACATATTTGGTCATTGCGAATCTCAAACTTTTGTCTTATTAATTTTAATTCTACAATTTTTATCTTTTGTCTACATTCATAATTATACTACTGTGTGAATCGTTATCGTTTATAAAATGTCTGAAACTAGAGCCCCAAGTCCGAAACCCGAAACCGCCGTCACAGACACTGAAGATGACGGGCTCTTCCCTCCACCTCCTGGACCTACTACTAGGTCATTAGCTAAAAAAAAAAATACAGCCTGTAGTTAAAGTGGAATTAGATTTATCAACATTACTTAAATTTATCAAACCCTACGATGGTGGTAGGGAAACGCTAAACTCCTTTTTAGTAAACTGTAATAACGCATATGAATTAGCATCAGATCTTCAAAAAGACATAATTTTCAAATACATACTCTGCCAGTTACAGGGTAAAGCACAAACTGCTTGCTCTGTAAAAGAATTCACCAATTGGCCGCAACTGAAAGAATTTCTCAAAACCCAGTTTAGCGAAAGGAAACACTATGCCCATTTACTAACTGATTTACAGGAATGTAAACAACAACCAAACGAACCAGTGAGCCAGTACGCTTTAAGAATAGACACATGCCTTTCGCAATTATTAACAGAGATATCCATTTCGCATGGCCATAAAAACAAAGAAATGGTAGGACGCACAGCAGCCATGGAGGAATTAGCCCTCCATCATTTCCAAATGGGTTTGACACCCCGTATATCCAACATCGTTAGATGTAAGTCTCCTAAGACACTCAATGAAGCCGTAAACATTGCTATTTCCGAGGAGAAAATCCAACAATCCTTGTTTAAACAAAGCCTGTCTAGCACACGTCAAGAAAAACCTAACACATCAAGGTCAAATTTTCAATCTATGCGACGAAATCCGAACCAACAGCCTTTCTCAAACTCGAATCAATCTAGGCCTAAACCAGATTTCTATCCAAATCGGTCTACCAATAATAATGATTCTTCTGCACCAATCTGCAGATATTGCAAAACACCAGGACATACTTTGGAACAATGTCGCAAACGTGAATATAACAATAACCGCTTTAAGTTCAACCAAAATAAATCAAGCTCACCTCATCGTATCCATTTTACTGCTGAAGCTCATGATGAAGAACGTCCAAATGACTCAGTTGAGGAAGAAGGTTATGATACCGTTGATACTGAAACAAAAAACGATTAATCGTCTCGTCCCGGCGTCGTACGGGGCTTAGTAATCTCAAAATCGATGCCATTAATCAAATCCCTAAAACCAGATCGTCGAAATCTTCACAGACATCGCTACATGATAGTCTGTCAAAATCCACTGTATCCGCGCAGCAACATAAAAATGTTGGTCTGCCAAAATCCACTGTATCCGTGCAGCAACACAAAAATGTTGGTCTGCCAAAATCCACTGTATCCGTGCAGCAACACAAAGATGTTGGTCTGCCAAAATCCACTGTATCCGTGCAGCAACACAGAGATGTTGGTCTGCCAAAATCCACTGTTTCCGTGCAGCAACACAAAGATGTTGGTCTGCCAAAATTCACTGTATCCGCGCAGCAACACAAAGGTGTTGGTCTGCCAAAATCCACTGTATCCGCGCAGCAACACAAAAATGTTGGTCTGCCAAAACCCACTGTATCCGTGCAGAGTGCAAATCTGCCTCAGACTTCCAAATCTAACATATTCGAAATTACGAATAATCCTGCTATAGTACTATTACCTCATGTTCTCGTCGAATCTCCCGTATCAGATATCCCTTTAGTCCTGCTCGTAGACTCAGGATCTTCTGTAAGCCTATTAAAACATTCCTGTATAGAAAGACATCCAAAGCTTGTAAGAGAAACAATCCAGTTAAAAGGTATAGATTCATCAGAAGAAGCTATTAAAACCCGAGGTCACTTCCAATTAAAACTTAAAATATCAAAATCCAACATAATATCACATAAATTTCATGTCATTGATAAAATACACTTACCTTACGATGGTATTATAGGATCCGATATGCTAAACGCATATAGCTGTAATATAGATTACACAAACAATTCTCTTCATATTGGTAAATCACCCTTGAAGTTACATTTTCATGATCCAGCATATTTAATTCCTGCAAGAACCGAAACCATTATTGAATGTTCTGTCCGAAATCCTGAAATAAAAGAAGGGTTAATACTCGATCACAAATTATCCAAAGATCTTTTGATAGCAAATTGTATAGTACGCGTCAAAGAAAATAATAGAATAAATATATCTGTAGTAAATACTTCAGAAGAACCATTGACATTAAAATCAAATCTTAATTTAAAACTTGTCCCAATTGATCCATCAAATTTCCAAGAAGATCTTCCTAATGCTATTAACCATATACGTACTACAACTACAACGAATAATGTTACACGAACAAAAGAAGTCTTAAAACAATTGCGTGTCTCACACCTTAACAGCGAGGAAAAAGATGCTCTTCTGCAGCTATGCACTGAATTTTCAGATATTTTCCATCTTCCCGGAGAAAATCTTACCCATACAAATGCCCTGAAACATGAGATAAAAACAACAACAGATATACCAATCCACACTAAAACTTACCGATTTCCAGAAATCCATAAAACAGAGGTCCGTAACCAAATCGACAAGATGCTAGAACAAAATATTGTCGAGCCTTCTGATTCACCTTGGTCTTCACCCATATGGGTTGTTCCAAAAAAACTAGATGCTTCTAACACCCAAAAATGGCGAGTCGTTATTGACTATAGAAAACTCAATGATGTCACAATCGGTGACACTTATCCCATACCACAGATCACAGAAATATTAGATCAACTTGGCCATAGTAAATACTTCTCGACCTTGGATTTAGCATCCGGTTTCCATCAAATTCTTTTAAATGAAGCCGACAAAGCCAAAACAGCCTTCAACGTCCCGGAAGGACATTTCCAATTCCTAAGAATGCCATTTGGGCTCAAAAATGCCCCTTCCACGTTTCAAAGATTAATGAATTCTGCTCTATCTGGGCTCCAAGGCATCCGATGCTTTGTTTATTTAGATGACGTTGTTTGTTATGCTTTCGATCTCCCCAGCCATATTATAAACCTCAGGTCGATTTTCCAAAGAATCCGAGATTTCAACCTAAAATTACAGCCCGATAAATGTGAGTTCCTACGACGTGAAGTCTGTTATCTTGGTCATGTAATCACTGAACAGGGCGTTAAGCCAAATCCAGACAAAATAAAAGCCGTCACTGAATTTCCAATCCCGAAATCCCCTAAAGATATTAAATCATTCCTTGGTTTAGTTTCCTACTATCGCCGATTTATCCCTGATTTCTCCAAAACTGCAAAAGCCCTTACGAGCCTTTTAAAAAAGGACATAACATTTAAATGGGAAAATCAACAGCAACTCGCTTTCGAAACTTTGAAACATAAATTAACATCCGCTCCATTACTCATCTATCCCGATTTCTCTCAACCTTTCATCCTTACCTGCGATGCCTCTAACTATGCCGTTGGTGCCGTGCTCTCGCAAGGAGCTGTCGGTAAAGACCAACCCGTGGCCTTCGCGTCACGTACCCTAAATAAGAGCGAATCCAACTATAGCACAACCGAAAAAGAGTTGTTAGCCATTCTATATGGTTGTAAAACCTTCCGTCCATATCTTTATGGACACAAATTCCAAATTGTAACTGATCACAGACCCTTAAAATGGCTGTTCAATCACAAAGATCCTAGTAGCAAACTTCAACGCTGGCGGCTAAAGCTAGAAGAGTATGAATATGAAATCGTATACCGAAAGGGGAAATTGAACTCCGCCGCTGACGCTCTTTCCAGATATCCAGTAAATCCTGTATACCCTGAAAATAAAGACAACTTGAATCCAAATCCTAATGACACTAATCCCAATAATGAACTCCCACAGGAAACACCTTTACCTGAAATTCCTCAGGAAACCCTCGATGAATGGATACGAATAGATTTTAGTCCAATTGATGATAAAGATTTTGGCTTCAGCCCTTTGAATCTTCCTGTTCCCGTAGATCCTCTCTCAACACCAATTGAACCACGTGTAGAGCTAGAACTCCAACCTTCAACAAGTTGGCAAAATCCTGAAACCTTACCTGCATCTACTTACCCAAATCCAGAAACTCCTACTCTAGTACCTGAAACCTTACCTGCATCTACTTACCCAAATCCAGAAACTCCTACTCTAGTACCTGAAACCTTACCTGCATCCACTTACCCAAATCCAGAAACTCCTGCTCCAATACCTGAAAACTTACCTGTATCCCCTTACTTAAATCCAGAAATTCCATCGTCAGCGCCTGAAAATCTACAGATGCCAGACGAAACTTATACCAAATTCCTAAAATCAACTACCAAATTATATAATACTACTATAACAGAACATAACGAAAACTTACTGAAAGGAACACAAAAAATAATAATAATACCTACCTCGTTAGACATGGATGAATCCATGCCCTATGTTCAAGAAGTACTTGGTAATTGTCCAAGCCCCGAACGCGATGAATTCCTAAAATTAGAAAGAACCCTACATACATGTTTACCTCTTACAATTCAGAATAAAACTTACCTCTTTTTGTTTACAAAAGTGCACCATTTTGACGATCACTCATACCCTGACATATTTAAATCCCTAAAATATGCACGCGATGAAATAATTATGTCATATCCTACAGTAAATGAAATCAGCACATCAGATTTTAGAAATCCTTTTGATAAACATTCGTTTGCGAAAATTTATAACATGTTAGCCTATTTGTTTGAAGGTAACAATATAGGAATCCACATTTACCATAATAATATCATATATCCTTCACTGAGTGAAATCCCCAAAATCCTTAAAGAAAATCATGATATCCCAATCGCCGGACATCTAGGGTCCACGAGAATGTTAAGCCGCATAAAGGAAAGATTCTTCTGGAAGAATATGGGTAGTGACGTAGAGAACTATGTTAAAAAATGTCCGTCCTGCCAAACTAATAAAGCCTTGCGAAAAATGAACAGAGCGCCGATGGTGATAACATCCACTTCAACATCACCATTCGAAAGATTAGCCCTTGATATCGTAGGACCTCTGCCCGAATCCGGCACAGCCAAATTAAAATATATCCTGACTATGCAAGACGACCTGACTAAATTTTCATTAGCATATCCCATTCGCAGTAATACAGCGGCAGAAACCAGTGACTGTCTGCTTCATTTTATATCCTTATTTGGAATCCCCAAACACATTTTAACCGATCAAGGTACAAATTTCACAGCGGAAGTCTTTAAAAGAACATGCGATTTCTTAAAGATCAAACAGTTATGGTCGTCACCCTACCATCCGCAGACACAAGGAGCCTTAGAAAGGTCACATTCCACCCTTAAAGAATACCTTAAGTCATATGTTAACGAGAACCAGGATAACTGGCCGCAATATGTATATACCTCCATGTTAGCCTACAATACCGCAATCCATTCAACTACACATTACTCACCATATGAATTATTATTCGGACACAAACCCAATATCCCAGACTCTATCTATGACGATTCTTCGAATACTACATATCCTGAATATGTAAAACTCCTACAACATCGCATGAAACACGCACGCGATAAAGCTTTAGATTACATTCATAAATCTAAAACAAACTCCAAAACTTATTATGACTCGCGTACTCGCCCAGTCGAATATAAGGTAGGCGATTATGTCCTATTAAAAAACCACCTTAGGTTGCGCAAAGCTCTATCGGCCATCTGGAAAGGTCCGTACAAGGTTGTCAAAATACATGGCAATCATACCTTATCACTACTTATTAATAGACGCCATGTAAAACATCACTATGATGAAGTGAAACATGTGGAAATCCATAGTGAACCTTTAGTTTAGTATTTTACGTAATCGTAACCTATATGTCATAGGTACCTACAGTATATTATATTATATAAATAAATATAATTTTAAATTTTATCCAATGTTGTCCAGAACATTACTCAACATTATTACTTTATTATTATTATTTTTAATGATCAATATAGGTAAATGTAGATATTTAGGTTTAAACTCAAAACTTAATGAGTGTATATTTTAATAAGAATAGTTTATATTTAGAGTAGTTCAGCTTAGAAGTAATTGCGTTATTTCTTTTATTACAGCGTACTGGCCCAAGGTCAACAAGAATATGTTCAACCTATCAACTCAAGTTCCGGTATTTATTTTGACCCAATTGGTGAACTCAAAATGAATATTGGCCATTTAGATATAGTTACCCCATATGATATTTCCTACATTGGACCTCATATTGAAAACATTAACTCTATATTAGGTACAATCCGTTTCATATGCAGCCAAATCCAAGTTGAAACCCCAAGCTATTTGGAATGCCAAAACGTATTAGAACCACTTACAGTTAGGTATAATGATATTGTCTCTGAATATTCCTCCATCATTCATCTAGTAAATAACAACAGATTCAAACGAGGCGCATGGATAGGAGGTATCGGCACCTTATCCAAAACTATCTTTGGGACTCTAGACGAGGACGATGCTATTAAATATGACAATGCCATACAAACTATTCAAAATAATGAAAAAAGCCTGGGTTCATTAATAAAAGAAAATATTTTGGTAACAACTTCCGTTTTGTCTAAATTTAATAATACTTTACATACTATCAAAATTAATGAAGCCATGCTTAATGAAGCTATCGACAACCTCACGGTGAAATTCCGAAATTATTCAATGATTTCTAATGATTTAAATATAAAAGCTAATATTAATTCAATCTTAAATTCTTTAGAAGCTTCCATACTTACCTTATCATTCCAATTAGAAGACATAACAAACGCTATCATGTTCAGTAGTCAAAACATTCTCCATCCGGCCGTATTGCCTCCCACACAATTATACCAAGAGCTTGTCGATAACTACAGACACATACCTGTAGATCTAAAACTGCCTGTTAGCTTAGAATTAAGTAACATTTATATTTTAATGAACATATCCAATGTTATTTGTTACAGCTTAAATAACAAAATTGTCTTTATATTAAGAATACCTTTAGTATCCCCTAAGGAATTTAATTTGTTTCATACTATAGCATTACCGACTCCACATAATAGTGTAAAACCGAATTCATTTAGTTTTATCATTCCTAG
The DNA here is from genome assembly GCA_918857605.2 of Philereme vetulata. Taxonomy (NCBI): domain Eukaryota; kingdom Metazoa; phylum Arthropoda; class Insecta; order Lepidoptera; family Geometridae; genus Philereme; species Philereme vetulata. The sequence continues at coordinate 8,172,553 of OU975423.1, forward strand.
TAGTAAGTACATCGCAATGACCAAAGACAAATCTGAATACTGTAACCTCGAATCACTGAAAGAATGCAGAGCGATAACACCCCGCGAGTATATCTGTGACGTCATGACCGTGTTCCCTACTAGTGCAAACCCCAGTTGTGAAAGTGAATTAATCTCGAACGTGATAAGTGCCCTACCAGTGCAGTGCCAAACTGACTTCATTCATGGAAACCTAGATTTATGGAAACCACTGTATAATAGTAATTGGATTTATGTCCAATCTCAGAGTAATAAACTATATATAGAATGCCCAAATCAGAAAAGCGTAGAAATAAATATTATCGGAACGGGAATTTTAAATATCCCAAACAATTGTTTTGCATACTGTAAGAGTACTAAACTAATACCTAAATTTAATAATATTAAAATTAACGTCACTGTAACTCATTCTGATTTTAATATAATAAATGATTCTTGTTGTACCTTGGATAAGTTTAAATTGGAAATAAGTAATGAACCTCGTATTAAACTAAATAACTTTGACTTAGACGCATTCACTATTGAAACAAAATCAAAATTGAAATCAATGTCAGATGAGGCAAATAAAATTATTAACCAGCATCAGATTATAAAATACGAGAGTCATTACTCTATAGTATTAATTATTATTATTTGTTTTATCATAACTTTTTGTATTTTTAAACTATTTTTATATATTAAATCACACAGCCGTCTATCCCGTCACTTCATTACCTTATCCCAATCCATTCCAGTAAACCCGCCTGTAGTCCAGACACCAAATCCCGAACCTGTCATCCCTATCAAAATTAGTAAACGCCAACCGAATTTAGAATCTATCCCATCACCAAGTATTAGAACCAACACGTAAACTCTCTTCCCAAACTTCGAAATTTCAACCCCGAAGTTTAGTCTACCCCAGGGAGGTGTTATATAAATATAATGCACCCTATATTGCATACTCCAGCCCATTCCTGTCCACTCAGCATTTCATAGCCCTAGCACTTCATTCATCCATCCTATCCGTTCAGTTAGTCTCGATCCAGTATCCAACCCAGCTAGACGGTTGTTTAAAATCCAAAATAATCTTTTTTAAAAACCCTTTCTATAAGAGACCCATAACAGTACGTTGTAAGTAAGGATGTTAAGTGTATCGGTGTCCTTTATAACGTGAGCAGGGGTCGTTTGAAGGTAGGATCTCGCCCGGAGATTCTTAGCTCCCCTGAGGGTTGGTATGGCGCCCGTCAACGCCAGCACAGCCGCTGGAGTCACCGGGCACTTGGGGCCTTGGTTGGTTGTGTCTATTCATGGTTGAGAGGTTTGGACTATGGCCCACCACGCTGGTCCAATTGCGGGTTGGTGGGTGGTTTCGCCAGAGCCTTGTTCGTTGATCGGCAGGGTGCACCGCGGGCAGGTAAGGTTGGCTTGGGTGCCGAAAGATGTTGTTTGGCACCCCTTACACCCCTATGTGTATGACAACATGACCATAATAAATTAGACCACCAGTCACCAATTTAGGGTTGTATGATTATCATGATGATGCAACTCCTAATGTCCTGATTAATACTTTCTTGATAAGGAGGTTAGAATGAGTAGATGCATTCCAATTACCAATTTATATTTCCACAAGTGTACATGTATTGACTGAATGAGTGGGGAGAGATGACCGGCGTGGGCACTACACCAGCGAATATCTACTTAGGCGAGTCAGCTATTCTTTCTGTAGTGTGTCCCTATATTTCCATCATCATCATCATTAACCTATAATAGTCCACTGCTAGACGTAGGTCTCTCCCAGGGTGCGCCATTGAGCCCGATCCTCAGCTCTTCTCATCCAATCCTTGCCAGGCACAGCGCGCAAGTCGTCACTCCATCTATTTATTTCTATAGGAAACTCTATTCAGCCAGCACCTGCTAGTGTGCGCACTGATGGAAGCCGGCGAGTTAGCGTTGCAACTAGGCACCTCGGTGCAGAACCTGGTGTCGGACAGCTCGTTGAACATGGTGGAGGCCGTGTGCTCGGTGCTGGAGCACCCGTGCGTGGCGGCGCGCCTCGCGGCCGCGTGGTGCCTCCGCTGCGTGTGCGTTGCGCTGCCCGCGCAGATCACGCCGCTCGCGGACAAGTGCGTGGACGCATTGGACGCTGCGAGACCGACGCCCCATCATATATCTGGTACGCATTTCTAATTCGAAAGAAGGAAAGAAAAAACATTTATTTAGACCACCACGAAAAGACACAGAAACAAATGACACAAAAGAAAAAATACTATGATTAAGTGTTGTGGCGAAAGGGTCCTCAGCTTAGCATTTGCTACTGCATGTTGGCATGCTGCAGTGCTGGTCTTCTGCTGAGACCAGTGTTGACCTCACAAACACCCAGACATATTTAATCTTTACATAGTATAAAATGAAGTCGCTTCCGCTGTCTGTTACCTTAGGGCTTAGATCTTTTAAACTACTTAACGGATTTTAATGTAGTTTTCAGCAATAGATAGAGTGATTCAAGAGGAAGGTTTATATGTATAATACATACATAACTCTGTTTGTTTGTTTGTTACCTTTACACGACTAAACGGCTGAACGGATCGTAATTAAATTTTGCAAGGAGATTATATCCTGGGAAAGGGCATAGGCTATTTTATAGGCAACTGCGCAAAATAAGGTTAATGTTTTATTGAAAAACCATCCGTGCGAAGCCGCGGGCGGGTCACCTAGTTAACTATAAGATTAAGCATTTACATTATATCTAGCACCTTCTACAGATCACAAACTCAAAATACGATGATTATATCACCATAATCTTTTTACTAGTTTTTTTTTGTTATTTTGGCTGGTATTTCTACAATTTATTGCAGGTTGGCCATTTTTAATGATGCGCGATTGTTTTGCAAGACAAGGAAGTATTTTCTGTGTCACCATTTCTGTGTATTTCTACCGCTGATCAGCATTGCTGTGTTTCGCTTTGAAGGGTATGGTTGCCGGTGAAATTACAGGCACGTGATACTTGGCACACGTATGCCCCAAGTTGATGGACGCAGAGCAGTACATCGTAGGGCAAATTGCTAAGGTGCGTGACCTACGAGGCAATTCTCTGTTATAGGCGATGGTTGCCACTTAACATCAGGTGGGCCCCATAAGTGTGTTCCATCTACATGTAGTATAAAAAAACACTCCATTAAGTAAGAGATCGTTCTTGTGTTGAAATTACTAGGTCACCTAAATGCCTCCGTGATGTACTAACGAATGTTTTTCATATGTTAAATTTCGTCTATTAAAAAAAAGGGAGTTCTTAACTACCCTTCATTTGTCTATTACAGAAAGTATAATACAATTTTTTTCAGGTTACTCAGCAGCTTTAGCGGCTATACTCGGCGCCGTTCGGCTCTCCCCACTGGGGGTGCCGCACGGTCGCGGCAAAATAGCCTTTAATGCAGCGGAACAGCTGTTGCGGTCCGCGGGACAGAGCAGCCGCCTCACTGCCGCTAGGACTAACGCGGGCTGGCTCATTGTAGGCGCTATTTGTACGCTGGGTGAGTGCACTTCATTTTGTATTCAACAAAAACTAACATACTAACATTAAATATTGCTGTACATTTCACACAGTGCTATCTAGCCCCAAACTAAGCAGAGCTTGTACTGGGAACTAGATAACGGATAGTGAATTCTATCCGTTATCTGGTTCCCAGTACAAGTATATTTTTTTTTTATAAAAACATACATACAATATATAAATAACAAAAATTTTCAAGCCTAGACGGGGCTTGAACCCACAACCTTCCTTTTGATACGAGGATGCACTACCAATTCTGCTGGCTCTCGTCAGGGTCGAAATTAGTGAGATGATTCAGATTACGACTAAAGCGCCGTTTGCTCCATCCGTTAGCGTGATAAAAAACATCTAGACCAGGAACAAATAAATAAATAAATAAATAAATATTGCTGGACATTTCACACAGCGCTATCTAGCCCCAAAGTAAGCAGAGCTTGTACTGGGAACCAGATAACGGATAGAATACTTGTATACTTTTTTTTGTAAATACATACTTATAGTAAAAACGTCAAGACTCGGAACAAATATCTGTAAATCATGTAAACATTTGTTCCACAGCGGAAATCGAACACGCTACCTCCTGCGTCTCAGTCGGCTATTCGCCCGCTGTGCCATGGAGGTCGTCATTATTACATCACACTAATATTGTAAATGCGAATGTTTCGATGTTTGTTTGTTACTCAATCACACCGTAACGGCTGAACAGATTTTGATAAAATTTGGTGTATACGTAGATTATAACCGAGATCACCACATAGGCTACCATTTATCCCATAAATCAGTTCCCATGGGATAAAAATGGGGTATTAAGTCAAGTTGCAACAGCGAGTTTAACTTTATTTCTCGGTTTCCTACACATGTAGTTGTGTAACGCGTACGAAGTCGCGGGCAACAGCTAGTATTACATAAAGCACTGTAAAACCTTAGAGGTAAATAAAGGTAGAGTTAATAAATCTTGAAACGTGAAATTATTATACAAACTGCTTAGTGTGGATGACGAGATCGAATCTGAAATGAGGAGATTCGTAGACCAACGTCGCTGACATACTTTGTACCCATGTGACATGTTTGATTTAAATTTTTTACTAACAAATGTCGAATGTCCATGTCGTCCCTGCCCCAGTTATGGTTGAGAACTCGGCTCTTGAAGTTGTCGACGCGTATACCTAGGACAAACAGTCCAATTAGGTAGGTCCAACTTCGAGAAAAAGGTCAATCGTCGAATCCAACTCGGATGGGCAGCGTTTGGGAAACTTTGCAACGTCTTTTCGTCCAACATACCTCAGTGCCTTAAGACGAAAGTCTTCAATCAGTGTGTGTTACCAGTGATGACATTTGGAACCGAGACGTGGTCCTTCACTATTGGCCTTATGAATAAGCTCAGAGTCGCTCAACGAGCTATGGAGAGGGCTATGCTCGGGGTTTCTCTACGGGATCGAATCAGAAATGAGGAGATACGTAGGAGAACTCAAGTCACCGACATAGCCCGACGGATTAGCACGTTGAAGTGGCAATGGGCAGGCCATATAGCGCGCAGAACAGATGGCCGATGAGGCCGAAATGTTCTCGAGTGGAGGCCACGGCAAGCGCAGCGTAGGATTTCCACCCACAAGATGGGCAGACGACTTGGTAAAAACCGCAGGTCGGCGTTGGATGCTGGCCGCTTCCAACCGCAGTTCTTGGAGATCAATGAGGGATGCCTTTGTCCAGCAGTGGACGTCCTACAGCTGATATGATGATGATGATGATGACTAACAAATATATGGATCTTTGACATCTGAATAGCACAAAGGATTAGCAAGCTGATATGGCAGTGGGCTTATAGCACATGTCGTATTATAAGTACCTACTTATATTTGTATCATCTAATATGTGTGGTACATTATTTAATATGTGTGGGTAGCAAAATAAAGAATCAGTCTTGGTCAACCCGTCTTTCAATTACGACAGCACATAGCTCGGAAGAACTGACGGTCGTTGGGGCAGAAAGGTTCTTGAGTGGACACCTACTGGAAAGCGCAGCATAGAACGGCCCCCACTAGATGGATAGGTGATTTAATTAAGGTTGCTGGGAGCCGTTGGGTGCAGGCCGCACTAGATCGGACGCTCTGGAAATCAATGGGGGAGGCCTATGTTCAGCAGTGGACGTCCTATGGCTAATATAATGTGAACGTTTTGACAGAATTGATATCAGTTTATAGGTTACAACAGAGTGATCCATTGAAACCGAGATCAAATGCCAATGCTGTCTAAAAATTAATACATGTTCTGTACAACGTCTGAAATAGTTTGATTAGAATAGATCTATCTGCTTGTTCTGACTCACGACATCTTAGTTCGGAACGAACCACTGGTAGTAAACCACAGACGAAAGCTATTCCCATTTTATCACGAATATTTTAATGTTTTTGTGGCAGCCAGAGTCAACGTGATTACATAAAACATAGATCAACATTTCATTTTTTTTTGTGAAATCGTTTCTTAACCTAAAGACTGCTGGGTATATTCCTAAGTCAGCCTCATATATTTTGAGTATCTCTAGTAAATATAGTATATCTATACAGGGTGTTTGGTAATATACTGACGATATTCAAGTGACGGTTTCTCAAAACATAAAAAATGACTTCCCGAAAAAAAACTACTGGTTATATTAACAAATTTTAAAGAAAATTTACTAAGTTTAGGTGATTAATTCGATATAAAACTTACTGCCTTCTCTTGCAATCGACATCCAAAAAAAAGGCAGATGTTATCTCTTTCGAAAATGGCTGCGGGTTGCGGGTTAGAAAGGGACAACAAGAGATATCTCGAGACGTCACCAATACAGTATCTATAGTTAGATGGCATTATGCAATAGCACAACATAAGTTTAATAAAGTGTTTGTTTTTACTTGCCAAAATAAATTTCACATTTCTATAAATCTAATATATTTATTTATTATGCTCATCAAAATAACCCCTTTCATTTTTGTGCGTATATTATCAAACAGTCTATATATAAATACGTGAAGAGAAAACTATGTACCTACCCTTTTTAAGCTTAATGCGCGCAGTAGTGTGAGATTTGGCATAGTTAATTACAATTTATAATATGGGCTTCAGAGAATCATTACGCAATAAGTTTAAAGAAATAAATATTATGACATTCCCTTGTCAATACATCTATGAAAATCTGATGTATGTTCACAAAAATATTAATTTGTTTAGGAAAAATAGCGATAATCATAATTTCAATACTAGAAATAAAGATAAAGTCGCTGTTGCCACTTGTAGACTCCATAAAGTTAGTAAATCGTTTAAAGGGCAAGGTGTCGCTTTTATAACAAACTTCCAAGTGATGTACAAAAATTGTCAATTAACAAATTTAAGAACGTAATTAAACAAAATCTTTATAAAAAAACTTACTATAAAATATCGGATTATTTAGATGATAGAGAAGCTTGGGGTTGAAATAGCTCCAACTCGTTCTAAATGTTACAATTTAGACGTAATTTATTGTTATGTATTCTAAAAAGATCATTAAAAATAACAACCAGCCTTGTTTTCTTGCCTTTCTTTCCTGGCTTGGTCGCGAAGGAACAGTAAAATTGACGTTTCAAAGTGATCCTTGTGATATTAATGAATAATAGATTTTGACTCTGACTCTGGCTTTTATGGACAAGGAGGAGATAATGCTAAAATTAAGCTAAAAACCCCATTTGTTTATAAATTACGGTTGAATTTTGACCACTGTGTTTATTGTTATAGGTATACAGTAATGTATATAAATATAAAACAAAGTCGGGTTAGATACACCATTTATAACCCAAGAACGGCTGGACCGTTTTTGATAATTCCCCCCCCGTCCCCCCCGTCCCGAATAGCAGAATAACTACACATCGGAAAAATTTACGCAAAAAAAAAATATTAAGAAAATCAATTTTCTCATACATAGATGTAGCCAATGATGGCCGATTGACAATTCTACCGGTGACGTACATTGGTAGCCCGCGACAGATGCATGTCAAGGCAGTACGAAGTTCGCCGCGTCAGCTAGTAACATATAAACGTTATAATCATTGTTTCGTTTGTACAGGTGTACCAGTTGTGAGAGGATTACTGCCTCGAATGTTGTTACTATGGCGCAACAGCTTCCCTCGCTCCGTCAAAGAACTCGAGTCGGAAAAAAATAGGGGAGACGCGTTCACTTGGCAGGTAACATTCGCTTACAAAGCCCGAAGCGGTTTGGCCGTTTACCAGCGACTTAAATATTAAAATCATAAAATTTTACCTATTCAATCATACCTACATTGTCATTCCCATCCTATGTAAATCAAGCCGGAGCAGAGATCCCTTGCATTTAAACACAAGTTTTTAAACTTAGTTAGAGCAAGTTAAAAAGTTTTTGATGTAGATAAACAAGGAAGTGCAGAATCACATGATTACACCTAAATGTATCCTAGAAATAGACTATTTATATAAGTGCACTATGTAAACTTTATTTGAAAATATTCATTAATCCATTCTAAATGTCATCATCATCATCAACCTATAACAGTCTACTGCTGGACGTAGGTCTCTCCCAGGGTGCGCCATTGAGCTCGATCCTCAGCTCTTCTCATCCAATCCTTGCCAGGCACAGGGCGCAAATCGTCACTCCATCTAGCCGGATAGCGTCCTACACTTCGCTCGCCTAGACGTGGTCTCCACTCCAGAACACGTTTACCCCAGCAATTATCGGTTCTGCGGCAGATATGACCGGCCCACTGCCACTTCAGCTTGCTGACCCTCTGAGCTATGTTAATTGACATTGGTTCTCTCGTTAACCTCGTTTCGGATTCTATCCTTCAGAGAAATTCTGAGCATAGCCCTTTCCATAGCTCGCTGAGCGACTTTCAGTTTGTGGAGCAGTCCCACCGTAAGTGTCCACGTTTCGGCTGCGTAGGTCATCACAGGTAGGACGCACTGGTTAAATACTTTTGTTTTCTCTCATTCTCAATCTCATAATATTTTAATTTCCACATTAATAATGATTTTACTGTTATTTAACTATACTTATTTCATTGATTTATTAATTGATTGAATTTGGGTACCCGTCTTTGGGTAAAGGCCTCCTACATCCCTCGATACACACATCACAATTAACTGAAATAATGTACGATTACTTACCATCACTTAAAGTAGTGGTCAAGAGCTTGACCACCAATAATCAAAATAAATCTATGAAAAATACAAAGAAACAGTTTAATTCATCTAACTAAACGATCTATAGATAGCTCAGCTGCTCCTATCACTACCAAATGGAAGTGTCACCAAGACACTGGCTGCATTGCCCAGCTGAATAGCGTTATGCGTTGACTCAGATAAGCGCCAGCTCTTGGACCACACGTCGCTTCGGCCAGACGTAATGTATTGCTAAGTATGTCAACAAAACTGGGGCCCAATTCTACTAAACCAATCGTGTCACTATGACAATGGTATCGTTGCAAATTGGCCATTATAGATACCTTTTTGTTCAATATTTTTTCGCTGAAAGCCTATAAAAATTACTGTCACAACATCTTTGAAAATTTAGCAGCTTAGGACAAGAACAATAATCATAATGGTTAATAATAATACCAGTCTCGCTTGTTTGTACACTAACATTGGAAATAAACAAAGGCACCTTTACGTCAGCGGCCCTAAATTTTCCGTCCGGCGCGGTAGACGCACGACCTTTATAACTGACTATCTGACCAATCCGCAGCTTTGCACGCTTAGTTTTTCAATAAAAACATTACCCTCCTTCTGTGCAGTTGAGTAAACAGTAGCCTATGTCACCCGGGGATAGTGTAGCTTCCCAACAGTGAAAGATTTTTATAAATCGGTCCAGTAGGTTTTGAGTTTGTTCATTACATACACACAAAAATACAAATCTTTCCTCTTTATAATATTAGTATAGATAAATCTATATCGCCTAGGTGATTTACGCTCCACTACCTGCCAGTCCGAGTCCGCATTATCATCGCTTACCACTTGTTAACTTCGCACAACTGACTCCGGAACAAACGTGCTGTTCATAATTCTACCTCCGCTAAATAATGGTATGGCTCCGTAAGCGTTTTTCTTATAAATTAGCAGAATTCAGTTACAAACTGAACGTTCTTTTCTCAGGTGACATTAGAAGGGCGTGCCGGTGCTTTATCGGCTCTGCACAGTCTGCTGATCCACTGTCCGTCGCTAGTCAACAACGATGATACGGCGAAGCGCTTAGCTCAGCCGATAGAGGGCGCTATTGCTGTACTCACCAAGTAAGTCGCATGTAAAACAGCCGAGTTTCGATACGATATGTTGCGATTTTGTTTCAGGATGGCAATTCACGTAATACCAAATTAAATACATAACGAAAGTTGACCCAAATGAGATTAGCCGAGTCCACACCAGACGATCCTAAGCGTTCCGATCGCACGCGGCAGGAGCGCGCTCCACAGGAGCGTCTGGTGTGGACGTGACTCGCGCGATCCTAACTAAAAATATGGAGCGCGCGCTCCTCGCCGCAAGCGATCCGATCGTTGTCGGTTTTTTGTCCATGCTCAAAGGCTCCTCAGTCTCTTGGAACGTGCGGTGTGGACGGCTGTTTTAAATCACGCGATCCGACAATTATGGATAGACAAGATTGTGAACGTTTAATAACCCTGTATAGGTTTTTATAAATCGTTTATACCCAGTACTGTTTTTTTCGTGATTTCTGTCGTAAATATGTTAGAAAAATATAAGTTGCTGCTGCTGCGGAAATTCGTCACCGTTGTAGCACGTGTAACTCCATAGCGAGTCAAAGTTCAACTGATTTTGATTCACTGTGGATCGAATTAAGCACGTTGGAGCAGCCCGCCAGGATCGCAAGAAATTGGCCCTGGATCGTACGAGTACGACCCGTGATCCATGCTCCATGATCATGCGATTGCCGATCCAAGATGGATCGTCTGGCGTGGACCCGGCTATTGGATTATGAATTGAATATAAATATAAATAAAGTATATAATCGCATTCCTGTCAACTCATACTATTGCATTGTCAGTTACGTGAATACCGTTTAGGACATTTAACATAACGAAACTAAATTGTTACTAGAATTTTACTATTTTAAGTTACGGGAATTGGCCCCTGTAAACAGGCCTAAACTTGTTGATTGATTGATTGAAAATATTTTATTGCACTTATAATACTAGTACAAAGGCGAACTTAATGCTTAAGAGCATTCTCTTCCAGATAACCTTTGTGTATTGTAAATAAAGATGTGTAGGTAGTGCACAGGAAAGGGAACTAAAGAAAAATTTGCACAGGACTAATAAAAATAGCATAGGTACATACTACTTAAATACTTTATATCATATACTAAACTATACCATTATCAAATAAAAATACATACATACATAACAATAGAAGAAGTGATAAGGAACTGTTATGCGAGGTTTTACGAAACAGTTTTTAAAAAAAGAAATTATTTTAATAAACTGAATTTATTTGGATTTAAGACAAGGAATTAATTAGAGATGTGCACGGAGTGAGAGTGAAGACCGGACTGAGGTTAAGGGGGGGATATTAAATATGATCAGAGATAGAGTTGCAGATTTAAGGGCTTAGCCAAGCAGAATAAGGAGGAATGAGGGGGTGTAACACCTCCCCCAACAAGATTGAACTTACCTTAAAAGGTTATGTTCAACGTATCAAAAGAGAAAGGGTGAGTAGAAAAATAAAGGTATAAAGAAGACGGCACATCTCTTTACAGTGAGTTTTAATGAAGTGTTATATTAATTACATAATCTATTTTATCCTTAATCTATCCTAAGTCTTGGTAGCGGGACTTCCTCGTGCTCTTGTTCATGAGCTTGAGTTTCTATAGTCCTTTTACAAAAGGGCCACCAAGGGTTAAAGCCATTGGCCTTGCAAACTAAGTAAACAATGAAAATTATGAAAGAAATGGAAAGTGTGATTGTAAGAATGGGAAAGCTCACATGATTTGAGAAACTTGTTTCTGTTTTAACGAAATTATCAAGTTCTTCTTCTTCTGTACTAATAAGGTTATTTACATTTTTTAAATTATCTAAATTTATATTTGTAATTGTCATGTTAGGTAAATACATTTTATATTTTTCAATTTTATTTAGATTACAGCAATTATCATGTATAAGATCAAAATCAAGTTGTATATTTGGTAAGTTTATTCCTGGATTTTGCATGGCCAGGAGCTTTACATTTTCGCTAGTTGCTACACATTGGGCTTCGAGATTTATAGTACCAGTTCCAATTATGGTAATTTCTTTAATATTAGAATTACATTTTATCGATAGTTTTGTAGGTGAAGATTGAACAAATATCCATTTATTGTTACTAAGATGTTGCCAGATGTTAACTTCTCCGAATATAATTTTAGTTTCACACTGTCGGGGTAATTTTTTATTTATTTTAATTATTAGTTCAATTTCGCAGATAGGGTCTGAATGGACTGATTGGATGTTGGAAATATCACAAGCTATATTTCCTTTAGAGATAGGTTTACAAGTATTTAAGTCATTCATAGTACAATATGATGTTCTGTCTTTGCTGAGGGCAACATAGTTTTTTGTAGGCATGATCATGACAAAAGAGTTAGGCAAATGTGTCTTATGGGGTACAGGTATGGGAAAGATTTTATACATATCGAATTCTATGTTATAAACTAAAGGTATACCTAAGACAAACATAATCTTATTTGCACTTGTGTATGCGGCAAGCTCAGATATCCTTAAAAGTAGGTTTATATTTCTTAATTCTATGCTTACTGGGTATTCCTTATACCTAGGTAGATGTCTTACGTTAGCGTTAATATCATCGTATAATTGTTTAGGAGTAACAATTGAAGGGTGTAGAGTGTTACTATTAGCGAACAGTATAGAATTTACAATGTCTTCTAATTTAAATGATATAGTAAGTAGGTTTGAATGAAGAACGCTCAGTACTTCATTCAACTTGTTTCTTATTAAGAGTTCATTTGTTATCATTGAGATATTATTTAAGTTACTATTTAATTTGTTAGTAACGTCATTCAAACGAGCCTCATTTTCTAAGATTGTAATTAAGGTTTCATTGAAGTTTGCCAAAGCTGATTTAGATATGTAAATATTTTGTTTTATCAAAGAAGTTAGTTTTTTACTATCGGAATGTAGCTGTTGAATGTCGTTATCATATTTTTCAGAGTCATCTTCGTCCATTGTGCCAAATACCTTTTTTAGGATTGTACCTACCCCTGCAAACCAGGCAGATCTCTTCCTTTTAGACGATATGAGATGTGATATTGAATTAAAGTCTCGAAGGATATCATCATGTAATATGGTAAGTGGTTGAATCATATTTTGACATTGTAAGGTATTTATCACGTTGTAATGATCACAAAGGAATTTGGCTGAGTCCAAAGTGTGTTTTATATTCTCAAGGTGTGGTTTGATATAATTTATATCTACAGGTATAATATAATAGACATGATCGTTCACGAGTTTCAGGTTGCCAATAGGATTAAAATAGATACCAGAACTTCCGTTTAGAGATTGAATAATCTCTTGAGCCAGGGGTGACGCAAATAATGTTGGGAGAGTGAGTCTGGAAGAGGAAATAATAAATGGTAAGTTTATACTGAATTAGAGGTTGCAATTTTAATTTCATCAAAGTGATGTCTAATATGACGTCTATTAATAAGTAAAGTAGCTGTATTGTTATCATGTACTTCTAAAACTTTGTAAGGGCCTTTCCAAATAGGCGACAGAGCTTTTCTGAGTCTGAGATGGTTTTTTAAATAGACAAGGTCACCGACCTTATATTGGACAGGTCTTGCATGCGAGTCGTAATATGTTTTGGACCTGTTTTTGGATTGGTTAATATTTTCTATAGCTTTTTCTCTCGAGTACTTGAGCCTGTGACAGAGCATTTTCAAGTACTCGTGGTACGTAGGGTCAGGTGTTGTATCATAGATTGAGTCTGGGTAAGTGGGTTTGTGACCGAATAGAAGTTCGTAAGGGGTGAAGTTAGTAGTGCAATGAATGTTAGTATTGTAGGTTAGTATAGCGGTATAGACATACCGAGGCCAATTATCTTGATCACCATTCACAAACGACTTGAGGTACTCCTTAAGTGTGGAGTGGCTGCGCTCAAGTGCGCCTTGCGTTTGAGGATGATAGGGACTTGATAAAATTTGTTTAATTTTAAGGAATTCGCAGGTTTTTTTGAAAAGTTCGGAGGTGAAATTAGTACCCTGATCTGTTAAGATAGTTTTCGGAATGCCAAAGATAGATATGAAATGAACTAGACAGTCAGTTGTTTCTTCGGCAGTTGTTGATCGGATCGGGTAGGCAGTTGAGAATTTAGTAAGGTCATCTTGTAGAGTAAGGATATACTTTGCCTTTGCTAGACCTGATTCTGGTAAGGGTCCAACTATATCCATTGCTAGGCGTTGGAACGGGGCTGTAGAGGTGGTGGTTATTTGCATTGGAGCGCGATTAATTTTACGCAGAGCCTTATTCTCTTGGCATGACTTACAAGCTTTGACATAGTTTTCTATGTCACTACGCATACCTTTCCAATGATATCTTCCTTGAATGCGCTTCAGCATTCTTAAGGCCCCTAAATGACCAGCAATGGGGATGTCGTGATTTTCCTTGAGAATCTTTTTTATTTCACCCAGTGATGGAAATATTAATGAATTGCGACAGATTGTAACAAAGATGTTAGTATCATGGAATAGAAATAGAAGAATATTATACAGTTTTGTATAAGAGTGGGCCTCAAATGGGCTTTTAAAATCAGTGATTGTCACTTGGGTGTGAGATTTAGAAATGAGATCATCGCGGAGGTTCTTCAAGCTTTCGTAAATGTCTTGATAAGAAGCGTTATTGAAGTGATTTACCTTTGTAAAGAGAAGGTAGATAGATCGACTTTTGAGTTCGAAGTTAAGAAAGGAAAAGAGAGTTCTTTCTTGATCTAGGACTTGGTCTTTATTCGTCGTTAGTTCTGAGATAATATCTTCGACGTGTGGGTTGCTTTCGTCGAGATCAATTGAAGTTGGGATTGCGATAACTTTGTCGCGGCTAGCAAGAATACTAGAATTAGATTCAATTATCTTAGTATTAGGTTCGAATGTTTTGCTATTAATTATTTTTAAGAATTTAGAATAATTTTCATCATTAATTTCACTAATTTGTGTGTTTTCATTTGTTTCAAAGTCATCAAGATCAAAAGGAGTTTCAGAACAAGGGATTTCGAGAGTCATACGCCTTTCTTCAACATTGGAACTAGTAGGATCGAGTCGAGAAGTGGAAGGTAAGTTTTGGTCGGGATTCAGTGGATCTGGAACTTCTTGCCCTGCCGATGGGGTTACAATAGGATCTGGTAATTCCAGGGGATGGAAGTCGACGTCGTCACTGGGATTAAATGGCATGATATCGTCAAGATCCAGTGGGTCGCTATCGTTTTGAACTGGGTTAACAGGGTACCTAGAAAGTGCATCGGCAGCGGCGTTAAGTTTGCCTTTTTTATAACCTATTTCAAAATCATATTCTGATAGTTTTAGGCGCCATCTCTGTAATTTACTACAAGGGTCTTTATGATTCATCAGCCATGTGAGTGGCCGATGATCGGTGATGATTGTAAACTTGCGCCCATACAAATATGGACGAAAAGTTTTACAGCCGAAGAGAATGGCGAGAAGTTCCTTTTCTGTAGTGTTGTAATTAGATTCACTTCTATTTAGGGTTCGAGATGCATAAGCTATTGGTCTCTCATGTCCATTAGGGCCTTGAGAGAGAACCGCGCCAATCGCGTGGTTAGAGGCATCACAGGTAAGAGTGAAAGGTACAGAGAAGTCAGGGTATATCAGCACTGGAGCCGAGGTAAGTTTATGTTTTAATTCATCAAAAGCTAATTGTTGTTGATTTTCCCAAAGGAATAATGTGTCCTTTTTCAGGAGCTGAGTCAGAGGTTTAGCGGTCTTAGAAAAATCAGGGATAAATCGGCGATAATATGAGACGAGACCTAAAAACGATTTGATGTCTTTTGGACATTTTGGAGTTGGGAACTGAGTCACTGCTTTGATTTTATCAGGATTGGGTTGAACACCTTTTTCAGTAATGACGTGACCTAGGTAGGCTACTTCTCGTCTCAGGAATTCACATTTGTCAGGTTGGAGTTTGAGATTAAAATCTCTGAGACGTCGAAAAACCAACCCTAGGTTTTCGATGTGGCTGGAGAGATCGTAGGAGTAGATCACGATGTCGTCTAGATACACGAAACATCGGATGTCTTAAAGGCCAGCAAGGGCGGTGTTCATTAGCCGTTGGAAAGTTGCTGGGGCGTTCTTTAGCCCGAATGGCATGCGGGTGAATTCATAGTGGCCTTGAGGCACACTAAAAGCAGTTTTAGACGCATCCTCTTCATTCATGAGAATTTGGTGGAACCCTGACGCGAGGTCAAGGGTTGAGAAATACTTACTATGACCAAGTTGATCTAAAATTTCTGATATTTGTGGGATCGGATAACTATCACCCACAGTGATATCATTTAGCTTGCGGTAGTCTATGACAACACGCCATTTACGTTGGCCGGAGGCATCTAATTTTTTTGGGACGATCCAGATCGGGGAAGACCATGGGGACATGGATGGCTTTATGATGCCTTGATCTAACATCTGATCAATTTGTTTGGCCACTTCTTGTTTGTGCACTTCAGGGAATCGATACGATTTTACATGAATCGGATTTTGTGGGGTTGTTTTTATTTCATGTTTGACTGTATTAGTAAATGTAAGTTTATCCCCGGGAAGGTGGAAAATGTCAGAGAATTCAGAGCAAATATCATGGAGAGCATTGGCTTCTTCGGCGTTGAGATGCTTAACTCTCAGGAGGTTGAGCACTTCTTGAGTGCGGAGGTAAGAATCAGTGTTTGACGCAGAGTATGACGCAGTTGAATAAACAGGTAAGTAATCATCATTTATATTTAAAGGAATTAGAGTGATGTTAAGATTAGATTTTAGAGACACTGGGGCATCAGATGTGTTGATGACTGAAATGTTAATCCGTTTATTATCTTTTACTTTTACTAGACAGTTCGCAATTAAAAGATTTTTAAATTGTGTTTGATCTAATACTAATCCTTCTTTCATTTCAGGATTGGAGACGGAACATTCAATCATCGTTTCGGATCTACCAGGGAGTATATAGACAGGTTCGTAGAGTTGCAAGGGTATTTCGACGTTTTTGATCTTTAATTTGTTTATGTTGTAGTCGATATTACATCCAAAGTGGTTCAAGAAGTCGGTGCCAATTATCCCATCAAATGGTAAATTGATTTTATTAATGACGTGGAATTTGTGGGAAATGAACTCACAGTTAGTAGAATTTACGAAGTTAATTTTCAATTGGAAATGTCCTAATGTTGATGTACAACTTTGTTCACCTGGTTCAATGCCTTTTAATTTAATAGATTCATTAATCAATTTAGGGAAATTTTGTAGACAGGAAGATTTGATGAGACTGACTGTCGCACCAGAATCAACCAAAAATCTGATGGGCAAGTCAGACACTGTGCAATTAACCTCGACGACTGGAAGTAGAATTTTGTCAGGGTTAGTCATAACTTCGAAGACTTCAATGTGGTCATCGGGTTCGATTCCAGATGTAGTAGACGCGGTGAATTTAGTAAACGCAGTGGATTTTGTAGACTCAGTGGATTTAGTAGACTCAGTGGATTTAGTAAACGCAGTGGATTTAGTAGACTCAGTGGACTTAGTAAACGCAGTGGATTTTGTAGACTCAGTGGGTTTAGTATCGACTTTGAAACTAGGATTTCCTGTGCGACACCTTACAGGAAATTTTCCTCGTTTAAATTGTTGATGTCGGAACCGTCCTCGACGTTTTGTTCGAGGTTGTCGCTTGGGAGAGCAACGTCATGGGAGACGGCATGCACGGGACGATTATCGTTTTCTCGGCTACGTTTGAATTGTAGCTTTCTACAATTGTCAACGGTGTGACCTACATTTTTGCAGTACCGACACATCAATGCGGATGCACCGGGTGTTGGGGCAGGCTGGGCATAAGTTTTGCCTGAAACACTGCTTCCCTGTTGGGTGTGTTTGTGTTGGAATGGTCGCTGTTGAGGACGCGACATAGAGGTACTACTATTAAGATTCGTATTAGAGAGTTGCCTTGATATTTGGAATATTTTTTCTTCGGACACAGCGAAATTAATTGCATCATTTAAAGATTCAGGATCACGGCATCTAACTACCGTAGATAGGCGAGCATTCAAACCGCTAATAAAGGCACACAGCGCAAGGTCTTGCATAGCGGCGACACGGCCAGTCAATTCGGCTTTTTTCTTAGTAGGTATAGAAATGTTGATTTCTATCAACAATTTAGACAAACATGTTTCGACGCGGAGTGCGAATTGATTGACCGATTCACTGTTAGACTGACGACAACTCTGAAGATCTAAAAGCAGTGCTGCGTAATGTTTTCTTTCACCGAATTGAGATTTTAAGAAATCTTCTAATTGTGACCATGATTCAAATTCTTTAATCGAGCAGGCACTTTCTGCTCGACCCTCAAGTTGGCTGAGGATATACTTGAATAGTATATCTTGTTGTGTAGTTGAAGCTAGGTTGATTGCATTTCTGCAATTATTCAAAAAAGCATTTAATTTCTCGCGATTTCCATCAAACTTGTTTATGAACTTGCAAAGAATGCCCATTTCGATTTCTGATTTACTTTCTGATTTTAAAGACATGATGAAACTTCCAACTTGAGCTAGACTAGATAACGTAAGAATTCGCGATAAGCAGGCACTGGTCTTATTTCTTGGAATTCAACTATGTTTTAAGCTGTACAGGATACAATAATTCTTAGAATAGATATGATAATTATTTTAAAATAAGTTCTTGATTCAAAATAACACTAAGTAGATCACCGAATTTAATAAACGTTTTCCTGATGAATTCTGATTTGTATGGAAATATTCACTTCACTGAATTAGTATGGAAATATTCACTGTAGGTATATTTGTGTCAATAAAAGAATAATTAAATAACTCACAGGAATAGCAGGAACATTGTAGACATATTGTTTGTAGGTAAGTGCCAGATATCAACACTTATTCAGGACACGGTGATGATGAGCTGGTGATGGAGACACGACGACCAACAAGCCAAGGGTGGCTGTAGGTAAGTATAGTAGACTTTGTATGCTTGTTCCCTTGATAGAGCAATGGACCACCGGCGGGAACTCGTAGCTTAGCGGCGGCGAGTGATACAGCGATTCAAGGTAAGACGCAGAGAACACAGTGGAACACGGGTAAAACAAAGACTACACCGTGCTAGGATGAGCCGGTCAATTGGTAAAACTTCACTTCACTGAAAAACTGAGGCGTTTTCCGAGGGATTTTCGACTTATCCCTTTTTACGCTGCCACCAAATGTTATGCGAGGTTTTACGAAACAGTTTTTAAAAAAAGAAATTATTTTAATAAACTGAATTTATTTGGATTTAAGACAAGGAATTAATTAGAGATGTGCACGGAGTGAGAGTGAAGACCGGACTGAGGTTAAGGGGGGGATATTAAATATGATCAGAGATAGAGTTGCAGATTTAAGGGCTTAGCCAAGCAGAATAAGGAGGAATGAGGGGGTGTAACAGAACGATTATGTTGCTCATTTTTGGTCGGTTTGACCGAGAAGGTGCCTATAGATTTTCAATCTGAATGCTTCCACTGAAGTTGACTTGTTGTCCATATCTTTTGACAATAATAATTAGTTTTATGTTTACTGTGAGGTTTAGCCTAAGAAATGGGCCTCCAGCATCTTCTATTAAGTTGCAAATGGTAACTAAGGGATTGGCACCAGATTATTTGTAGTCCACCAAGCGTGTTGAATGCACCCCTTACGGTTAGCATTCTACGGGCAGACCTAATTTGGGTTTATCCAGGATGACGATGGTAAAAATGTAGCCTATCTTTAATTCCCTAAGTAAACCAACTTATAATATATACTCATTTATTTTCACTAGTCTATACTGTCCCACTTGTGAGCAAAGGCCTCTCCTTCCTTCCACTCGTCTCGGTTTTGTGCTAAATCCTCCCAATCTCTCCAGAAGACCTAAAAGTACACTAATATTATAAAGAGATTATTTATAAGTTTATTTGTTTCTTTGTAGGGGGTAACCTCCGGAACCACTGTTTCGATTCTGAAAACTGGGGAGAGTCAGCTAGCTATATATAAATTTAAGTGCCTACTCAACTGCCTCCAGTACTATATTTACTTAACCTTACTTAATATTTTAAATGGTAACCTAAATAATAATTTCGACTGATACCACGTCACAGTACCACATTCCTTTCTATAAAGTAATGGATTTGCTAATTTTTTTTAACGACATTCATGCTACTGGCTATATCTATTAAAAATAGTAAAGTTCCTTGTTAAAGGGGAAGTATTACCACCATATCCATTTTGTACCGCCAAACAGCATTGCTGTGTTTCGGTTTGAAGAGTATGGTTGCCGGTGAAATTACAGGCACATGAGGCTTGTTTAAAGGTATGATTCCGATCTCGGCAGCAAACAGCAGTACTGCCGCAGCACTACTGGTCCCAATACATTCTCTATTGGTTTATATGAGATTACATTCCGAGCTCGGCAGCACTGCTGCGCGGCAGTGTCGCCCTGCCGCCGCGGCAAATCAGTAGTGGCGCGTCCAACGCCACAGCGATAACACCTACATGAATGATCGGTGACTCTCATCTTCTTCCTCTTCCAACAATGTAAATAAAAGTTGGTCATCAATCGACATCTTGTCAACTCAAAGCAAATAACCACAGTGGCAGCATTGCTGCGGCAGCACTGCTGCTTGCTGCCAAGATCGGAATCATACCTTTAGCATGCCTCAAGTGGATGGACGCAGAGCAGTGCATCGTAGGGCACGTATCTAAGGCGTGTGTGACCTAAGAGGCAATACTTTGCTATGGGCAATGGTTACTATTTAACATCAGGTGGGGCATAAGCTTGTCCCATCTCCCAAGTCGTATAAAATAAAATATTACGAAAAGATAAGTTCTCTTAATTGTTCTAAAACAGCTGTTTCCTTACAACACTTTTACAAAAATGTTATTTGCAGTGTGTCGAGCGTTGTACGCAGCTACGGCGGCGCTCTGAAGGCGCCGGCGGCGTTGCTGCGCCTGCGCCTGTACCAAGCTTGCAGCGCACTGAGCGGCGTCAGCGCGCCGGCCGCGCCGCTGCTGAGGCTGCTGGCCGCGGAGCTGGCGGGCTCCGTCGACCCGGCCGGGGGAAATGTAGCCACAGGTAAACAAACATTCGTCTAATCTGGCCGATCTAATGCTACTGCATGGCAATTGTCTTCTTTTTTCCAGTTTTCATGGTCTTGAGATTTGCCGGTATACAGAAAATTAAGTCTCAGTTTGTCGCTCGATTTTGATTTTATAGGTTGTCCGCACTCATGCCTACAAACATTAGAGGTCGCTATCGCTTTATAAGCTCGTCCTGGGATTGCTTTTAAGAAATAGCAGTAACTTACGATTAGTAGTAAAGTTATATATACGATATCGAAACGCTAGTAACTACTTAATACTGTTTTAGCCAATGGCAATAGATTAACCCATCTTGGCGGTGAATGTTCCCTATTTCAGCGGTTTACTCCACCTGATGATACATCAAGTTGATACTATTCCTGAAGGCTAACCTTGATCT
Organism: Philereme vetulata; assembly: GCA_918857605.2. Classification (NCBI taxonomy): domain Eukaryota; kingdom Metazoa; phylum Arthropoda; class Insecta; order Lepidoptera; family Geometridae; genus Philereme; species Philereme vetulata. The sequence continues at coordinate 8,193,834 of OU975423.1, forward strand.
TATAAATAATACCTTTAAAAGTAATAGATTTTTTTTTAAAGTGTTATACGACACTTACGGAAAAACTTTAGATCTTGTTAAACCATCTCAATAATTTCCAACCTGGACGGGACTTGGTACAATTGCGCAACAAGCCCACTTCTCGTCAGGCGGTGAAATAATTCTAACTGGGTGGAGGGAATAAGATCTGCACTAACTTTCCGCATTGGGGTATATTGTGCATTACCCCCGTTCTAGCCAGAGTTTGGGTTGATAGCTGCAGCCTTCCAAGATGCAAGCCAGCAGTGGATGTTGTTGGTGGATGAGGATTCGATGAGTTCCTGCAAATCCGTTTTCAGTCCGGCCGTCTCTTGGCGTGAAATTAGGGAGATGATTCAAAATGATTGCTGTTTAAGTTCCGTCTGGCTCGGATATTTTAGAGATGGATTTAAAAATGTTACCAGTAATAGAGTTAACTTTGATAATAGGAATGGTGAGAGCCGCTATGCACCCGCGGGACACCATACTACTCGGCGAAGAAGGATGGATCTACGATACGGATCACGCTGATATTGAGGAACAAGTATGTTACTGTTTAAGTTATCTTACTGTTTACTTTACTATCCATATCATTGAAATAATTTTGATACTAAGTGTAGCATCTGTCACCGCATTCACGACATTAACTTCAAATAAATATGCAGAATCGTATTAACTTATTTTAGAGATTGTTTTAATACCGGTAGCTTGAATTAATCCAGTAATCAATACATTTCCAATCAACTATTTTTAACGTAAATCGGCGTCGCCTTTGATCCGATGCCACTTGGTCAGTTTAACAGGTGGGTGTTTCTACGTTAAGAGTTCGCATCGACGTATTACATGAAAAAGACAGGTATATTTCGAAAAATGTAAACCAGCAAACATATTTAATTAAAACTCACTGTCTCCTTTTATAGCACTAAATTTCATCCATTTAATTTGCTTAGTTTTGCTACAATTGCACTGAAACCTAGAAAAATGTCTCTTTCCTGGTCTGTCCCTTTACAGTATTTTCAGTAAATCAGTCACTTTTAAGTACTTCTCAATAAAATAGGTTTACATTATGAATCTATACACTAGAATAACTAATTATTGTTAATCCATTGTTTTAGAATTCGAATACCTAAACATTTTCATTAAAAAAATGCATGACATTTTTTCTTCGTATTTTAAGTCTCCTCCCCTGGTTTTTTTATTTCTTCATTATTAGGAAAAATAATTTGTAGCTGGTAACGCAAACCTGAGAACACTCAGTGACTCTCGTGAAGTTAGCAGTAAGCATCACGCGAGCAGTCCGCGCGGTTTGATTGGCGGCCATTTTGACCACGCAGTTAGTTTTGTGCGAATGAGAACAATGAATGACGTCTCTACACTGGTATGCCTATTTTTGTGATTTATTATTTAAATAAATGAGTTCATCGTTAGTTAATTATAATTATATGCCTAAATTTACATGTTTGCGTGTGATATCTAAACGATAAATACTTTAGAGGTAAATTCCATGTTAAGTTGAAAAAGTCTCTTCCCTGCCATATTTCCCCTGCCTCGAAAGATGGCAGGGTAGAAACCAAGGGTGCAGGGAAGATACAATTTGTGGGCTAAGAAATATGTAGTTGGCTTCAACAGCTAGCACCGTAATGAGATAGCGTACTTATTCATTTTTAAATTTCAGCGTTAGATTACAGCTATAGTTATTTCAAATAATCACAAGGTTTAATACTGTTTTTGTGCCTGTAATGACAGTATGTTATAAGTTTTTGATACTTAGTTTTCTTTTAAGCTTGTTATTGAAGGAATGAAAAAAGTACTATCAAAACTGTAATCAAAATGACCTCTAGGGAACAACGAAAAGCCTGATAGTTGTGGAGAGAAAAAGCGGCAAAACGTAGACGTCGCTTAGCACTTAAGAATTCAAGTAATGCTCCTATAACTCCTTCTGGTTTGAATGATGAAGCACCCCGCCCTGAACTTATCCTTTTCAATGAAAATATTGACAAGCGAGCAGAAGCAGCTAAACAAAGATCGATTCGAGCAAAAAAGGCCAGAAATTTACTTATATAAAAACAAGCTGATCAAATAGCCAGACTTAAATCTACAGTTACAAAAATCTACGTTACAAAAAACGCCAACAAAGATCAAGAAAGGTTGAATCACAGCCTGAAGAACCAACACCTAACAAGAAAGTGAACCAGCTGATAGAAACTCCGAGCGCCAGAGAAACAATAAAGAAAATACTACTGTTCGGTGAGGTTCTTTCGGAACAATTAAAAGAACGAAAAGTAATGAGCAATGGCGATTTTGTGCTAGCAAACTAATACACAGAAAAACAGAATATCGTTACGTAGCCATGTGTACAGGTATTGAAGAAGATGTTGAGATTCAGGTTATATTCTGTAAAATCTGCAACAATACCGGAGATACCTTTCCCTCCCCTGTTCAAATTGTACCCAACCCTATACACCATGTCCCTCCCCTGTACAAGATATCTCCCCTGGTACCTTCTAAAACAAGAAAACAACGATTAAATAACTGGCCCTTTTAAAAGTAATTCATAAGTAGCTACACAAATTTAAATACACTATTATTAAATTAAAATTAGCCAATTTTTGTTATGCCACCATCTCATACAGCCGAAGACCTCTTAACGTAGAAACACCCAGGTACATAATTACATGATGAATGAATATGATTTCTTTACCTATTTTATACAGGCTGTTTCATTGATTTTTTAGGACTTAAAATTAAGGTAAATTGAAAATTAAAAAAATTCATGGTAATGAATTTAAAAAAAAACCTATTTTACAACAATAGCCATCAATCCTACCAGTGATTTAAATTAATGTCGTAAATGCGGTGACACGTAGTATATAAAAATCAATTGCCGCATGGTCTGCAAGATCATTTTGCGTACGGCTCGACCGATTTGACTGATTTTTTGTTGTGTTCGTAATTTTCAGGACAAAATTTAAGTTCCCGGGAAATTTGAAAATTCTGGATAAACTGAAAGTGCTTTTTAAATATTTTATGTTGAAATCCGTGCGAAGCCGGGGCGGTTCAACTAGTTTAGAATAAAACACATCAATTCTTGTTAGAAAATAATTGATTTACAGATAACAGATTTTAAACAAAATTCTTACAAGTTTTCTTACAAGTTAAGCCATGGGGTATTTTTTGCTGTTTAATAAAGTAATAAATAAATAAATTAATGAATACTAATGAAAACTAAGCAGAGCTACTATGGGAACCAGATAACTGATAGAATACTTATATACTTTTTTTGTAAATATGTATATACTTATATGTATATAGAATAAATAAAGAAATATTACTGGACATTTCACACAGCGCTATCTAGCCCCAAACTAAGCAGAGCTTGTACAATGGGAACCAGATAACTGATAGAATACTGATATACTTTTTTTTTGAAAATACATACTTATAATATATAGAAAAACATCCAGATCCGTAACAAATATCTGTAGGTCATGCAAACATTCGTTCTGCTGCGGGAATCGAACCCGCTGCCTCCTGCGTCTCAGCCGGCTGTTCGCCCATTGCGCCACGGTGGTCGTCGTCGTCAAATAGAAATATATCAAGAAAAGAAATATATCCAGACCCGGAACGAATATCTGTAGATCATGCAAACATTTGTTCTGCGGCGGGAATCGAACCCGCTACCACGGTTCGCCACGGAGGCGTAACTTATCGATTTTGATAAATTAAGTGTACAACTTAACTTGGAATTATACATAGGCTTATATTTCACACAGGAACCGTGGATCAAATATTTTTCATAATAAAAACTCTAAACGTATTAAAGATGTAACTATAAGGTTATCAATATGTCCTCAGCTCACATCGCCGCTAAGTGCCAGTGGCTCGAGTGCATTGGAACATGAGCCTTGTTGCGTGTACCGAGGGTTGAATGGCGCTCAACCGCTAGGTGTCGCTGTTATCGACGCATCGGTGACCCTGTTTCCGCAGATATTCGCTAGAGCTGCTAATAAACACAGGTACGTTTAGATTTGAAGCGTGGCCTCTTGTTCACGCCACAGTTTCTTAACAACCTTAATGTTATGCTACTTTATTTTTTCGTCTGTAGGTAACCTGCACAGGTTTTTATAAACCAATCGCAGATAAGATTGTATGTACCTTCCATTCAAGTTCTCTAATTTACAAGACCTAAATATGTTGAAAATTTTTTTTCCTAACCTATCACGTCCCACTGCTGGGCAAAGGTGGGAGACCTAAGTCCCTCCAAGCATCCCTATCTGTCGCTATCTCCCATCATCCTCTTTGGAAGGTGTCGAAATTTATTTATATAGGGGGTTTGGTAATATATGCAAAAAAATGAAAGGGGTTGTTTAGATGAGCATAATAAATAAATTTGTGAAATGTTTACCAAAGAAATGTGAAATTTATTTTAGCATGTTAAAACAAACACTTTAATAAACTTATGTTGTGCTATTGCATAATGCTTGCCATCTAACCACAGACTGGTGACGTCTCGAGATATCTCTTGTTGTCCCTTTCTAACCCGAAACCCGCAGCCATTTCCGAAAGAGATATCAAAAATACACGCCTGCCTACGGTAGTAGGTACTAGCCTACCATAGATCTACGTTTTGAGTTATAAATAGGTAAGACGTTGCTACTAGGTAAAAAAATATCCCTACAGGTGCCTCTACATTCGCTTGTTCTTTCTTGGTCCAGTGTAGTACCTACAAGCGATCGGTGTCACTGACTCGAATTATGATAGGTCGGAAGACAGGTATTTTTGGCCTAACCTAGGTAGGTATCTACGTACATTAATTTAATTCGTCGTGTCACTCACTAGTTTTTTCTTGGTCACTGTGTGCTAGGTAGGTACCTACGTGAATGCATTGATTAGGTTGAGATAGATAGGTATTAGAGCCCAGGTGGCGTTTCACAAATGCCTACCGCTCACTCAGGCAGAGTGACCAAGACTAAATTAGATAGGGTAGACGTGATCTTCGCAATGACTAGCTAAACTACAGAGAAAAATTTAAAAATAAAAAACAGCTGAAGTAGTATTTTAAAAGATTTATTCAATTCAAAATGAAGTACCTAATCAATTTAGGTAAACTCGAGCTTTCCAACACACTTTTATTAGGCTGTCGACTGATAAATTAACGTGAAAAAGTAGTAGGTAGCTCTTACCTCAAATCGAGAGGTAAGTAGGAGGTGCCTTCACTTTACCAACGATAATTTGGCGTGTTAAAAGTTCATTAGCTACCTATGTACCTACAAAATATGTACAACACAGCTATCAGTTATTTACGACATTTAGTTGGTACCTATTTACAGAATGTACAGTTACACAGACACTTACACTAGTTACCTACAGTTATTATCACAGATAGATATAGCTCCACTATTTTATTCACAAAAGTTGTTGCACGTACCTTCTTGCTCTAGAGTCTAGGAAGAATAGCACGGCCAAAGCAATGCACACGAACTCGTGCCAACACGTGACTCTGTCACTTCGCACCACATTAATAGCGTTCACAATTCGCGTTCTAAGTCACTTTCTATTGTATGGCCTTCGTTAGTCTATTGTATGGCCATAGTCCTTTACCCTACCCCACAAATAAAAGTCTAAGAGGGTTGAGTCCGGTGAGCGTGCGGGCTGTGCAACCGGCCCTCCGCGCCCAATCCATCGATTACCATAAGCACTGCCCAGGTATTCGCGCACTCGCCGATCGTAGTCCTTGTCGATCTTCCAAGGTCCGTGCTGCAGCAGACACAAACAAAACCGTATTCTGGTCTCGTAGTCAGGAGTCCAGAGCTCCTGCACTGGTGTAAAACTATACGGGTGCTGGCCTTCCTCCCTAAGACTTCACCCATAGGTAGCGCTATCACCGTACACGCGGGCCGCGTCACAAGTGCTCGCCAGCGGATCCTCTTCAAAAAATTCCAAGCGCGCTGAATAGCGAGGTGGCCTGCCCGCCTCAACATGGGGCTGGAATTCACTGCTCTCCCTGTGCCGCGGAACAGTCCGCGTGCCCTGCCGAGTTCCGTGCCATATCTGATAAAAGTCCTGCGCTCTTGACAGGATCACTTTCCGTGTAACACATTGTCATGTTCAGGTAGTCCTGATTGGAGTACCTGTAGTTAAGTATCGCAATTTTTCTAAATCCGTCCGCACAATTAGAAATGAAATCAACTACTGATTCAAAATAATAATTAATTGCACGAACGCCGACACGTGCCAAAGGGCCCGCCTTCTTACACTAGGGCTGGGAAAACATTACCGGAAAGGTATCAATACCGGTTCTGACTTTCGGTGTTGGACGATCCGAAATTGGATTAGCTAGTTAGGATACACAGGTCGACCTAATAAAAGCTTGTTGAAAACATCGTAAATCAAAACCGAACTAGTTTTACAAAATACGCGTAGGTCAATCTGTCATACAATCTGTTAGTAGTAGTAGAGCTCTCTGTGAAAGAGGTTGTCCGGGAAAGTACTACCACCATACCTATATCTGCTGCCAAATAGTAAACTCGCATTTTTGTGTTCCGTTTTGAAGGGTAAGGGCATCGGTGAAATTAGAGGCACATGAGACTTAACCCTTTCGACTCAGAACTGTGGAAACAACGTAGTGTAATTATTGATCGAGCGAAGCGAGATCTCTAAATCAACTTGGGCAAATCGGCGTTGTATGTATTACTCGTGCGCGATAACTTGGGACCTGCAAGGAATGCGACTCCCCGACCGCTTCCCCTGCACTTCCCCGATGGCGCCCGTATTGTACCGTTCGCATCACTATTTTTGACTAGGGTTTTTAGTTTCGTACTGGCCTACGTCACGTAACGACGCGCTCTGGAATTCTTTTAGTTTTCGTTTGTGTTATTGTTTTGTTGTCTGGAAAAAAGAAGTCAACCATGTGGACAGGCTTCAACAAAAGTATTGGGACGATGACCTCTTACAAGAGACGAATGAATCGCAATTAATTGTAAATTTATCGGATACCTCTTCGTCAAGTGATTATAGTGAGACTGAGGACGAAGAACAACCTCTAGAAGCCATAAATCCACTAAGTAGTGACGAAGATGAGATAATGTAAATAATAGATAAAATAAATGTATAAACTTAAACATTGTATTTTTATTTTATTCAAATAGTGTAAAAAAGATTAGATAAAAAGCAGCGTCCTCCCTGAGTAACATAATAAATTAGGTTAAAAAAAACAAAGACGAAGCCGCGGGCGGCTGCTTGTTATGTTCGCTTTTTTGCGGGCGGTGCAAACACGCCAATATGACGTCACCGCGCTCAGGTCCCAACTTATCGCGCACGGGTAATATGTATGTATGTTTGTCCGAGGATAACTTTCGAAGCGTTTATCCGATTATAGTGTAATTTTATACATAGGTAGGTAGTGATGGCGCAATTTTGGTGGGACTAAATGAGCTAAAAACGTTGGGGTTTGTCGAGATATTGGGGTTCTAAATTAAACTACTAGGTCAAGTGGGACGTCAAATGAAATATTCATTGGTACATTTAGACTCCGTTTTTATTTTTGGTAAAGTTTTTATAGTTTTTGAGTTATTAGCCATAATAAAAATTGAACTTTGACAAAATTCACCGGGTACACCATTGACCCTACAGTGCTGTAATTTGGTATGCGTGTAGCTTAAGTGACACAAAAGCAAAAGTTTGAAACCCAGAATAACTGCAATTTGTACCCCATAAAAGAATAACCACATAACATGAATTACCTGTAATTTTAGTGAAACTGTAGGTCAAGTTAGTTGGTTATTTATTTTGTGGCAATATTTTGATAGTCACGATGATCGGATCAACGCTTTGAAAGTTATACTCGGACAAACGAACATACAAACAAACAACGGTGATTTGCCTAAGTTGATTTAGAGATCTCGCTACACTCGATTAAAATAAAAAAAAAATTATTCAAAAACAATCGATTCAAATATTTACGTTAATACTGGTAACCGGTGTAGCGAGGTATCCCTTCGCGCGGCATATCAAAAAGAACTCGAAAGAATAAGCCGTTAGTCAAAGGTGCCGCCTCGATCCTTTGAGCTCGCCGCCCCCAATAGGTACTTTGTTTTGTAAACAGGGCTATGGCCCAATGATACCTACTCATTAAATCACAGCTCTTATTGCCTTTCTTTGTTTTTAGTTTTAAATTTAGTAGGTATGTAATTTGCATGTTCATTTTGGTGAATTAAACTTTATTCTTATTCTTCTCTTCTTCTTCGGCAGAAACCAGAATTGAAAAAAGACTCATCAATTTTGACAATGCACTAGATACCTATCTCTCAAAGAATTGGATAAAGTAGGACCTAATTAGAATAATTTCAATAAGTTTACCGTGGCTAAAGTGGGCAGTTTGCAGATAACCAATCCCGGGTCCACAATTTCTAGGCGTTTCCAGGCCAATGTCCACCTAAGCGTAGATTTGTAGAGATGAGAATACCATGGGAAAATAACTAATAGCATATCGATATTCCGACATCTCTCCGCTCAGCTTTAGTGGAAACGGTCAAGCGGCATGTCTTATTTTCTACAGTGCATTCGCATCGAAGTTCTAAGCAGAGAGCGCTTAAAGAAAGGATATAAGTAGCAAATCTACGCTTTTGTGGATTAAGGCCTTTATGCCTTTGGATGTCGACTGCAAGCTTAGGCAGTAAGTTTTATATCGAATTAATCACCTAAACTTAGTCGATTTTCTTTAAAATTTGTATATATAACTAGTAGATTTTTTTTCCGAAAAGTCTTTTTTTATGTTTTGAGAAAACGTCCCTTGAATATCGTCAGTATATTACCAAACATCCTGTATATTATTTATATTATATTTATTTATTCATAAACAATTATATAATTGTGTTTGAAATTACATCCTAATTACAAGTTACAACATTTTAAAATTATCACATAGATACATGTCAAAAATGATAAAATAAAACAAAACAAATGTCTACTTACCTATATATAAAAATGTCAAGAAAAAGTCAAGAAAAGTCAAATGAAAAATAGCCATCAATGAATATAAAATAAAAATGATTTAGAATAATATTACTAAGGAATTAATAATACAAACATGTCACAAATTAATTAAATTGGCCATTAACTCAAATCTATATAAAACAAATAAAAACGACTCTTCAATATTATTACAAGTCATAAATCGTCCCGCCAACGCTTTCTCGGCCGACCCCGACGTGGACTTCCGTCTTCAGGCGTCCATGGTGTTGCAATATGGGCCCATTTTCGGGAGTGCATTCGGGCAACGTGGCAACGTTGAGAAAATAAAAATGATATATGTACACACACGTTTTTTTGCCGTGACGAACTACGGTTGATTCGCCGTGTGTAGGCATGGGGGTTAATATTGTATGGCGCGTACGGCTACGGCGAGATAGCGAATCAACCGTAGTTTTTCACGACAAAAAAACGTGTGTTCATATACTGACTAGACACTGGGTAAACGGCCAATCACCCTTGACTACTTACTTTATCTCTCTCTCACATAGTTACACACACGCACCGCCACATACACCCTCGCGCATACACGCATGCACGCACACACGCGCACACACACACACTTACAGGCACAGACTCATACATACATATATATGCATACACACGTACATACTGTATGTGTAACTAATGTACCTGAATTTACCTACTGTAATATTTCCCGGAGGAGGGCGTTGATGTTTGCGACACAGTTTAATACTTCTGCAGATATCATCGTTTTTCACATCATTTGTACCATTAAGTTCTAAATAAAGAATTTTACGATTTATTATTTTTTATAATATCTCTGTACTAACTTTTTGTGCCTCCTTTATTTTTTAACTTAATTACTTTTTACTTAATTTTTACTTTATTTAAAGAAATATAGTAAATAACAGAATATATGCCAAAAAACAAACTGATGTTAATATTTTTTCTAGGCAACAAATGCTAGAACATTTCACGGAATGCATCAAAATGTCGAAAGGCGCGCGGCAGGAAGCGTTGCAAGTGAACGTATACACCGCCCTGCTATTGGCTCTGAGGACGTTGGCCGAACAGAAGAGTGCTTTGGGACAAGAAACTGTGAAGAATATAGCCATAGATCTTATTTTTGTGAGTGAATTTTGGGTTTTTTAAATTTTTAATGAAGAACAAACATCTACAATATTATATGTAAAAGTCTTTAGGGTTAGGTGGAACCCAAAGTCCTACTCCGCTACTATAAGGAGTTGTGATGGCTGGGGTTAGGTTAGAAGGGGGGTTAATGCATAATACACCTATATGCGGGACGTCAGTGTAGATCTTATTCCCCCCACCCTAGAATTAAGGTTAGGTGGGTGTGGAAGAAATTTTAGAATGATTTACATTTGCAGTATGCGATCGCTTTTGTGCTAAGATGTCAGTAGGTCCCGGCTATAACAGTCGTGTTGGAGGGCTTCAGCGACTTCAAACTTCGACGCCAGACTATTAGCTCATAAGAACTTTATAAGATTTCAATGTGCATATTAAATAATAAAGAAGTAATAAGTGCATGCTTAGCTATGTGACATCATTCTAATTCCAATATGGCGGATCATCCAAGATGGAGGACTAGTTATTTTTTCTGCACTACCACAGTACGGGTATCAAATGAAAGGGCTTGCTGAGGTGAACACGAAAACTAATACAACGTCACATTAAATTCAAAATATGGGGGACCATCCAAGATGTATTCTATAAATTCAATATGGCGGGACCTCCAAGATGGCGGAGGAAGTTTTCTGGTTTTCTAAGGTCAACACCAGCTGATTTTTATTATAAAGAGGTAAAGTATGTTGTTTGTAAATCTGGTCCTAGATGATATTTAAGCAAGCTCTGATGAAGCCGGAAGGTGGCCATGAGAACTATGTAATAAAACAACGCAACCAGTGTTTGGATTCATTTGAATCTGTATGCGGTTCTGATTATGCATTTTATAAAAGCTTGTTTTGGAAAAGTATTTTTTCAATAAAAAAACTTATTTTGATTGCGTTGACTTAGAAGCTTGATTTTTTACAGCTCCAAGGTAGTCTTAAGTATTTAATATGCTCGCTCAGGCCTCACAAACATACAATAATATATAAAAAAATATATAATTAAATAACTATCCACTTGGCACTAATTAAATCAAATATAGAATTTTAGATCTAGATTGAAATCAAATATGTGAATATGATTTAAAAAAGTGTAGCATGCAGTACAATTAAATCTACTTTACTTACCTACTAATTAACTTGATATCTCCACGCATTCCTAACGAAAAGGGATTTTACAGACAGACAGACCTACAACAAAGTGATTCTAAAAGGGTTACTTTTTCTTTTTGAGTACCTAATAAAATAATGTTGTTTTAGAACGGTCTATCAGCAAACAGCGCAACCGTACGCGCACTCGCCGCGTCCTGCGCCGGGCGCCTGTGCGGCTGCATCGCCGACACCGAGAGCCAAGCGCTGAGCGAGAGGGCGATCGCGCTCGCCCGCGCCGCTGTCAGCCGGCCCAGCAAGGCGGCCGCGGCCGCGTGCGTGGGCGCCGTGCAGCGCGCGCGCGGCGCCGGCTTCAGCGCCGCCGCGCTGCCGGTGTTACGCGCACTGGCGCAGGACAGCGCGGGGCTGCAGCTGCAGGTAACGTACTATCGCCAAGGGCCAAGGGTATCCGACTCCAAAACATTTTCGTCTGCATGTTTATAATGAAACTAGCCCAGCCCTTTTTTGGTTTGACGAATGAGGGACATTAGTCTCGTTATTGGGTTAGTCTCTTTGTCTTTAAAAAATATTTATTACGTATCGTAAGTTTTGCGCCTTTGAATAAAGTAGGTAGGTAATTGGTTTTACTGGTAATTGTACTGGTGGACAAAGCAAGTAAACACCGCCCTCCTTGATATTAGCCCCTGGTCACTTCAAACAAAATCCACCCCTTAAGGTCACACTTCGCTCATGGCGACTGTACCTACCTCTCCGCTATATGGATCTAGTTGATGTCAATCTCCTTATGACTGTCGCACTGGCTTCTATAGACAATAATCGATCTACTAATGAAAGACACAGCCGCAGCTTCCTAGTCGCACCCATCCCTCAACACAAGACCACGGACCATGAGAGTCTTACCGTCGACATTATCAGTTCACCTTTGCTGTTGCCACTTGTAGACTCCATCTAATTAATAAATCGTTTAAAAGGCAAGGTGTACGCTTTTATAACAACTCCCAAGTGATGTGCAAAACTTGACAATTAACAAATTTAAAAACGTAATAAAATAAAATCTTTATGAAAAAACCTTATTTAAGATATCGGATTATTTGGATGATAGAGAAGCTTGGGATTGAAATTGCTGACCTCGGTCAAAAATGTTACAGTTTAGACGTCATTTATTTTCTTTATTGTTATGTATTCTAAAAGGATCATGTAAAAGAACAACCAGCCTTGTTTCTTGCCTTTCTTTCCTGGCTTTGTCGCGAAGGTAAATATAGTAAAATTGGCGTTTCAAAGTGATCCTTGTGATTTTAATGAATACAAACATTTTCATTTGATTTGACATGGTTCCGACTGCGCTCGCCATAAACACGCTGGCTTTTACGGGCCCGCTTCGCTTGCCATTACGTAACGACATCTCTTGAACACAATCGCCTTACCTTTATCTGCCGCCAAATAGCAGTACTTGTGCTGCTGTGTTCCGGTTAGATGGTAATGGTATGTTCCTGTAATTACTGGCACATAGGCATAACAGCTAAGCCCTATAGTATGGCAACGTATCCACATAGAGAGCAAGACAACATAATAGCTTGTTTTGAATTCTATGTGGATACCATGGGCTGCAGTAGCCACTTAACATCTGGTGGACTGCATGCTCGTTTGCCATATAAGTTGTATAAAAAAAAACAATCAAAGATCACTTGTTTAAATTCTGTTTGTCCAATTTTATGTGTTCGTTGTTTACTGGACTGACGCCCTTCCCCTTCACATAGCAAAGCTACTAATAAGTAATTCTTATTGGACTTTACACTTTTGTAGTTATTCAGACGTACTGACTACGGTTACATAACAAAAATTTCAGTATCAGATTAATTTATATAATACTAGATGACCCGCCCGCGGCTTCGCATGCGTGGTATTTCAATAAAAACATTTCCATCCTTTTGCGCACTTGAGTAAAAAGTAGCATATGTCCCTCCCCAGGTGATAATCTCCTTTACAAATATCATTACGATCCGTTCAGCCGTTTTGTTATGAAAAGGTAACAAACAAACTTTGCAAACAAACAGTTACTTTCGCAGTTACTAGGTATGTTATACATATAAACCTTCCTCTTAAATCACTATTCTGAATTCTATTGCTGAAAACTACATTAAAATCGGTTGAGTAGTTTAAAAGATCGAAGCGACTTCATTTTGTACTATTTATTCCATTAAGGTACAACAATACACTTGGATATATCCAACATTGTAATTCATTAACATCCAAGTCATCATTGTTTGTATGTTCTACTTCCTAACGATTTTTGTTAGTTTTTACGGACCATAATAATCTCGGAGTCTTCATGTTTAGAGTGAACAAATCTTTCTAGGCAAGCATGCTCCATCTTCGACCACCATTACTTACCATGAGGTGAGATAGTTGTCAAGCGCTTGACTATCAATAAAAAAAAATGTATTTGACCTTTATTTCCAGGTGTGGTCACTCCACGCACTCTCAGTACTAGCGGACGCATCGGGTCCGATGTTCAGATCGCACGTGGAATCTACTCTGACTTTATGTCTGAAGCTCCTGTTCGTATCACCTCCCTTCCCCGAAGAGCTGCATCGAAGCGTCGGCAGGTTACTAGCTGCTCTTATAACCGTCGTGGGACCGGAATTGCAAGGTATTTGATCTATTCTTATTTACAAACTAATGAATTCTAATAATTTAATCTAAAATAAATAAATTACATTGCTTCACGGACAACTGGACTTGTCAATATTTTGTTCTAATTTGCACGGCGTTAATCAGTGAAGTATAATGGACCACTGGATCGATTTCGATGAAATTTGATATACAGATAGATTATGACCGGGATTGGGACATATGCTACTTTTTGCCCGACTGTGCAGAAGGACGGCAATGTTTTTATTGACACACCAGGGTCAGCTTGAAAACCTTGATTCGATTGAGCGACGTGCTACTCGACTCATTGGTGATGACTCACTAGTGGAAGCCAATTTACAAAGTCTAGAGCACAGACGCCGAGTAGCAAGACTTTCAGTTTTTTACAAGATACATTTTGGTGAATGTGCGCAATAGCTTCATGATCTTATCCCTCCTTCCCCATTCCACCACCGGATAAGCAGACAAACTGAGAAGTATCATCCATACCTGGTCGGCATACCACCTTGCCGTACCAAACGATTTGTTTCAACTTTACTTGTTAGCACAAGTGAGGAGTGGAACTCACTTCCGGTTTATGTTTTTCCAAACCAGTATAATCTTGGAGTCTTCAAGTCCAGAGTGAATAGGTTCTTTCTAGGCAAGCGTGCTCCATCTTCGATCACACCTTCACTTACCATTAGGTGAGGTAGTGGTCAAGCGCTTGGCTATAGAAAAAAGCTAGTTTTAATATAAAACCAGCAGGTAACTAATTAAAAAAATAGAGTTTAAAAAAGCACCTATGGCTGGGATAATGCACAAGATGTTTAGTGGTCTACGTAATACCAAAAAAGTCAAATATCTCACTTTGTTTATTGCAGTGTCGACAGTTGGTCGGTTCGTGTGCGCGTGCGCAGCGTTGCTCGAGTGCGGCGGTCCTGGCGCACGCGCTGAAGCATTGGGCTGTCTGCAACAACTGCAGATGTTTGCACCTTCTCATATCAATCTACACACATTGGTGCCTCAACTCTGCGTAAGTGTTCACTGAAACTAATTAAGTTCTCTATTTTCACTAAAAACGGGATATATAACATGATTTGTGAGTTTTAACTTACTTCAAAAAAAAAACGGCCAAGTGCGAGTCGGACTCGCGCACGAAGCGTTCCGTACCATTGTCTATAAAAACAGCAAAAAAATGATGTCTGTTGTATGGGAGTCCCACCTTAATGTTTATTTTATTCAATAGCACAATTTAATTTTTCTACCTTATTTGGGGTTGGTGCCGATTAAGCTAGAATCCTCTAAATTGTATGAGCGCCCATACAACTAAGAGGACTCTCTTAATTGGCATCAACTATGTATCTATGGGGACACCATTTAAATTTCAACTTTTTTATTTTTTGGAATTATTCCTTTATTTGTGCTTTTTGCCAAATTTTGTGATTCTAAGTCAACGGGAACTACCATATAGATTTTCGACCCAATACCTATAGGGTACATCCGGTTGACCTAGAATTGTCAATTTTGGTTAACAGCAAGGTCTTAACAGCACAAGTAAAGTTAATCCCTAATTAGTGTATAAGATAGTGTCTATTAAATGCTTGTCTGTTTCTAGCACCTCCAAAAATTTTGCATTTAACTAGGTACCCAAAAGATGCCTATGTAATTATACCATGACGTAACCAAGTGTTCCATTGTGTCCCCATGGTTTATGACTAAATGAAATGAAAAATAATTCATCGCAAAAAAATCTTAACTTTAATTCATCCTTGTTCTCGTCTTATCTGTAACTTTGTTTCTCAATTTGTTGTAGCGTGATCTTTCAAGCTCTGAGTTGACAGTTCGTCGCGCGGCGCTGTGTTGTCTCCGTCAGCTGTCTCAGAAGGAAGCGGCGGAGGTGTGCCGACACGCGATGATGGCCAAGGACCATGTCCCGGCCAAACCTTATTGTGGTAAGTGGCATTCACAGATTACTACCATCATATTGGCCTGGCTTTTCGGCGTGATTACTGTAAAAAAAACGTTTTTAAAGAAATGCAGAATGCGTGTCGTTGTTCGTGAATGAGTTTTGTATTTTACTTTTCAATTGGTCAGGCACCACAACCATACTGAAAGGAGAACGGGCATCCTGGTCTACAGTCCAATAAAAATGAGCAGCACATTTTCGAATTGGCATACAATAGTACATCAAAATATACTATTGGAACTTTCCCCAAAAGTCTGTCCGTTTTGAGTTACAGCCATGCAAACACCAGCATTTTTTGTTTTAAAGAACATAAAATAACGGTTTCACGATTACTATATCCATACATAAAGGCTCCTATACAATGCAGTAGCAAGAGCGAGAAGGGAGAAGAGCGATGTAAGGACCGTGGGGAGAGGGATGCGTACGCGGGAGAGGGGAACGGTTGTGTACGCGCCGCGCCGGACGGCTACAATAATCAGTCGCATCGCATCAAGTGAGTGGCTACGTCACGTCTTGTTACGATAGTGCTGTGTTTGAACTTCTGTCTCTGTTTTTACTGACCCTGGCTTGCTTTTGGACCCTGTTTCTTTCCCTAATGTGTTAACTTTGGCTCGACTTATTGACTTTTGAACTGCCTACCGATAATGGAAGTTTTTCGAAACTGTGTGATGTGTCGTCGAGGACTTTACCGCGGACGGTACCAGCAGCATATCTTGGCTGATAACCTGCAAAGGGAACGACCAGAATTCGCCGCGTTTATACAACAACATGCTGTGTTGGAGGTTAGTTACCTTTTATTTTTATTATATTGAGTAGTTAGGCATAGGATTTATTTATTTTAAGTATTAATTGTTATTATTTTCAGGTGGTGTTCGACAGTACTCGAAGCTTGTGTCACCGATGTTGGCAGAGGACTGAGCGTGATCATAGACCTGCACAGCAAGCGGCGCGAGCGCCTGGTACATTGCACTCTCAAGAATACACGAGGGCACCGAACACTTCGGTGCATTGTATTTACAACAACTGTGCTAATATTACCCGTAATCATATACCAAACGCGATAAGAATTAATGTATTTTGTGAGAGCAAGCTTTTTATTCCTGATAGCGCTAGGGTCTGTACAGAACACTTACAAAATAATGAATGGAGCAACCTGCCGCAAATGTGTAATGTGACACATGATTTTAATGACGCTCTGTGACTTGATGAGAATGGCTGCTAACAACCAGCCCAGAATCGACTTCGAAAACAGAGGCACCTTGTCTAATGAAGAGATGCACTTATGGACTGGGCGCACTTACGATCAGTTCGAAGCTATATTAGAACAAACTCCGTCACTAAGTGAACGTTGTAACCAGCCTAGAACTGCATTAGGCATCTATTTAACAAAACTTCGAACTGGAGACTCTGATGAGAGACTGGCAACGTTATTTCATATGTCTCGTCGAAAACTAGAACGTTTTTTGCCTATAGTTCGAGAATGTCTGAGCAACGATTACGTTGTGCTGCATCTAGGTGTGGACCACATTACCAGAAATGATATCCTTCAAAGAAACTTAACAATTCCAAGGGCTTTATTTGGAAACGATGAAAACATCAAAGCCATAATTATATGTGACGGTACATATGTATATATATATTAACAAAAGCTCCAACTTTTTGTTTCAACGGCTGTCATACAGCTTACACAAATATCAAAACTTGTTGAAGCCGTTTTTAATGGTATTCACGGACGGCTATATATTAGATGTCAAAGGGCCATTTGCCGCTACCAGAACCGATGCCCAGATCATGAGTGAAATAATGAATAACGAAGATGAGCCGCTGCATTGGTTACTCGAACGTAATGATGCTTTTATCCTAGACAGAGGATTTAGAGATAGTTTGCAGGATATAGAAGCTTGTGGCTACGAACATCATGTGCCACCAACTAAAGACAGAAGAGAAAATCAACTCACTACAGAACAAGCTAATCAGTCTCGTTTGGTCACCATGTGCCGATGGGTGGTGGAAGTAGTAAATGGGAGATTTAAGCGAGATTTTAAACTTTTGCGTCAAAACTATTTTAATAAAACGTTGCCAAAAATGTTTGTTGACTTCAAAATAGCTGCAGCCATTCTAAACCACTTCCACGTCCCCATCGAAGATAGTTCACACGCAGCAGCCTTTTTGAATTCAATAAGAGCTAAAATACACATACCAAACACATTGCACAATTATGTGGAAGCAAAGAGATTGAATTATAGGAGAGCAGACTTCATGCGAATCGAAGCAAATGAAATAGAAAACTTCCCAAGGCTTAGTGAAGAACAAGTCATACATTTTGCCTTGGGAACTTACCAGTTAAAGCTCGCTCGATCATATTGTAGCGAGCACTTACAAAATGGTCTTTATATAATCGAGACGTATAGAGAACGCTCTAGAAGACTTGGCACAATATGATATCAACGAAGAGGCTTGGCTATTACGTGGACGTATACAGTCTCGACATGTCCGAGCCAGGAAATATTTTTGTTATATATTATTCAATAATATTAATAACAATATTACACAATATTATTGTACCTGCTTGACTGGGCGACGTACTATAGGTATTTGTGCCCATGTACTGTCAATTATATGGTACGTAGGTTATGCCCGCCATGAAGGGTTCAATGAACCTGCATTGTTCCTTAACAGTATTCTCATCGATGATGATGATGATGATAATGTTTAATAACATATTGTTTTGATTTTTTAAGAAGATGTTGTTTTTATTTGTATTACTACTTACCTAACTTAAATAAAATCATTACATTACACAAAATGTTTTTTTAATTACCACGATATTCAATGTTTGGCACTAAATATTATCAGATTCAATTTTTAGTAGAACTCAGATCGGACAATACTTAGAGAAATGCGACTTTCTACATATGAAAATACATAGAATTACCTTTATATTGACATATGACTCATTTTTATTGCAAGGTAGACCAGCTTCCATACACTTATGCCCGTTCTCCTTTATTGGTTAATTATATATTAGATATAATTCTTTAATGCACACTATGAAACAGCTTTTATGCTATGAAGCTGGGCATCCTAGCTAAGGTTCGGCGGTACTTCTCACCGGGACAGCTGCTCAGTCTCTACAAAGCACAAGTCCGCTCCTGTATGGAGTACTGCTGCCATCTCTGGGATGGCTCAGACAAGTACCAGCTTGAAGCCCTTGTTTTGATTGAGCGACGTGCTGCTAGACTCATTGGTGAAGACTCACTAGTCGAAGCCAATTTACAAAGTCTAGAGCACAGACGCCGAGTAGCCAGACTTTCAGTTTTTTACAAGATACATTTTGGTGAATGTGTGCAAGATCTTCATGACCTTATCCCTCCTTCCCCCTTCCACCACCGAACAAGCAGACGAACCGAGAAGTACCACCCATACCTGGTCGGCATACCACCTTGCCGTACCAAACGATTTGCTTCAACTTGTTAGCACAAGTGAGGAGTGGAACTCACTTCCGGCGTATGTTTTTCCAAACCAGTATAATCTTGGAGTCCTCAAGTCCGGGGTGAATAGGTTCTTTCTAGGCAAGCATGCTCCATCTTCGATCACACCTTCACTTACCATCAGGTGAGGTAGTGGTCAAGTGCTTGGCTATCATTAATAAAAAAAAACAAATACAAATAAACCATAACAAAGTAAATCTATGAATACAATTGGCGGTCTTATCGCTAAATAGCGATCTCAACCACCTCCAAAAATTAGTTCAAACAAACCAATAATTCCAAATCATATTAGTTTCCCACTGTGCACAGTGGACAAAACTCGACATTAATTCGTTAATTTTAGTTATCTGCACTCCTTCATATAAACTTTCCTCCTCAAGCATAAAAAGAGGTACAATTTTTTCTCTTCACGTATTAATATAATGATTAGCATGTTAACAAAACATAGGGGTTTATTACGTTGACATAAATTTATCATAATTTAGGTTTGACAGCACTAACATGACAACTGTCACTCTCTGGCCGTATGAAACAAGGAAGGCAATAATTTTAGTGCTGCCAAACAAAAAATTCTTTTAGTTTGTGACAACGTTATATTGCCCCATCACACTAGTATTATAAATGTGAAAGTATGGATGTTTGTTAGTTTGTTACTCAATCACGTCGAAATGGCTGAACCGATTTCAATAAAATTTAGTGTGTTGATAGATTATGACCTAGATTCAAATATATGATACTTTTTGTTGACAAACAAAACAACGCATGCGAAGCCGCTGGCGGAAACTAGTTATCTATAAACGCGAAATTTTGAGGATTAATGTTAGATTACGTCAGGTTGTGTGTCAAAACGTTTAATATATAAAAAAAAATGAATACAAGTTGTAAAGTATAAGCAATTTTCAGGAGTGGTAATAACAGAAACAGGACTACCAGGTGCACTATTCGCGTACCTCGACATAGAGCGAGACCCGGGCGCGGTTTCACACGCGCGAGACACGCTCACGTGCTGCCTGTTGGCTGCTGCGTCCGCGGCTGCCTTGAAGGATTGGCTCGCCTTGGCCAAGCGCGTCCTCACTGTTAGACTCGGTAAGTGATAACAATATTACGTGAGGCTTGTTCACTTTCTGTCTATTGGCTGCTGCGTCCGCGGCTGCCTTGAAGGATTGGCTTGCGTTGGCCAAACGCGTCCTCACTGTTAGACTCGGTAAGTAAGAACAATATTGCGTGAAGGGTGTTCACTTTCTGTCTATTGGCTGCTGCGTCCGCGGCTGCCTTGAAGGATTGGCTTGCGTTGGCCAAACGCGTCCTCACTGTTAGACTCGGTAAGTAAGAACAATATTGCGTGAAGGGTGTTCACTTTCTGTCTATTGGCTGCTGCGTCCGCGGCTGCCTTGAAGGATTGGCTTGCGTTGGCCAAACGCGTCCTCACTGTTAGACTCGGTAAGTAAGAACAATATTGCGTGAAGGGTGTTCACTTTCTGTCTATTGGCTGCTGCGTCCGCGGCTGCCTTGAAGGATTGGCTCGCGTTGGCCAAACGCGTCCTCACTGTTAGACTCGGTAAGTAAGAACAATATTGCGTGAAGGGTGTTCACTTTCTATCTATTGGCTGCTGCGTCCGCGGCTGCCTTGAAGGATTGGCTCGCGTTGGCCAAACGCGTCCTCACTGTTAGACTCGGTAAGTAAGAACAATATTGCGTGAAGGGTGTTCACTTTCTGTCTATTGGCTGCTGCGTCCGCGGCTGCCTTGAAGGATTGGCTCGCGTTGGCCAAACGCGTCCTCACTGTTAGACTCGGTAAGTAAGAACAATATTGCGTGAAGGGTGTTCACTTTCTGTCCATTGGCTGCCGCGTCCGCCGCTTTCGTTGGTTCGTTGGAATTTGAACGATTGTCTCGTTGGAACGCGTTTTTACTGTGTTTTATGTTTCGTTATGGAGTAGTGTTGCTTATACATATTTTGAGAACTTTTAAATAATGATGTAGAAGTAGGTAGTAGAATAGATGGTAGAAGTAATAAGTAGATTTTGTTTAAATTACTTATACTATCTCACTTAACATGGAGTTACATTTCTTCTTTTAGAGGACAGTAATAACCCTGAGATGGACTTCGACGGAGAAGGTGATGATGACCAAGTGGAGTTCCACGCTGAATCAGAACAGTCGACGCATCCTGCCGTTCAGGCTAGATGGCCTACCAGGGTAAGTCGATTGACAGTAAGAAATATGTGACGTTAGAAAAATAACTCTAAAAGGATACTCACTACTTTATTTCAATCAGTGTACTTTTTGCTATGTTATGTATGTTTTATTAATCTTTTTTAACATTTTATCAAATTTAATTTATTTATAATGAACACCACTGCACACGGTACACCCACTTATTAAATTACACAAATAATTATAACAATCAACACTAAAAAAAACCTCGTTGTCGTTGTCTGCAGAAAAACGATACTAAGCGACAAGACAGCCCATTGTACTTTTTGCTTGATGTTTTTTTAACTACCTACTATATTTACTATACTATATACTATTGTTTTTTAACTACCTACTATATTTACTATACTATATACTATTGTTTTTAACTACCTACTATATTTACTATACTATATAGTATTGTTTTTAACTACCTACTATATTTACTATACTATATACTATTGTTTTTTAACTACCTACTTTATTTACTATACTATATACTATTGTTTTTTAACTACCTACTATATTTACTATTCTATATACTGTTGTTTTTTAACTACCTACTATATTTACTATACTATATACTATTGTTTTTTAACTACCTACTATATTTACTATACTATATACTATTGTTTTTAACTACCTACTATATTTACTATACTATATACTATTGTTTTTAACTACCTACTATATTTACTATACTATATATTTTGTTTTTTTAACTACCTACTATATTTACTATACTATATACTATTGTTTTTTAACTACCTACTATATTTACTATACTATATACTATTGTTTTTAACTACCTACTATATTTACTATACTATATATTTTGTTTTTTTAACTACCTACTATATTTACTATACTATATACTATTGTTTTTAACTACTTACTATATTTACTATACTATATATTTTGTTTTTTTAACTACCTACTATATTTACTATACTATATACTATTGTTTTTTAACTACCTACTATATTTACTATACTATATACTATTGTTTTTTAACTACCTACTTTATTTACTATACTATATACTATTGTTTTTTAACTACCTACTATATTTACTATACTATATACTATTGTTTTTTAACTACCTACTATATTTACTATACTATATACTATTGTTTTTTAACTACCTACTATATTTACTATACTATATACTATTGTTTTTAACTACCTACTATATTTACTATACTATTGTTTTTTAAGCTACCTTTATTTATTTCGTTTATGTCTTAGGCTAATCGCACCCAAGACTTATCAGCGATCCCCTTGGCAGGCAGCATTTATAAAAGTGGCTATGGTATTGGAACAGGAGAAAATTCACTTATAAAAGTATGCTACGAGTTTTATTATGTACACACGGCTACACATCAACCAATACGTTTCCAGTATAAGCTGACCTCGCATTGTGTAGACTTTTTATAGAATGAGAGGTCAGCTTATACTGGAAATGTATAGCTTGATGTGTAGCCGTGTGTACGATATCAAATGAAAACATGGGTAGGGCTAATGGCTATTGTTATAAAATAGGTTTTGTAATTTTCAAAAAACCTAGCCTATCTAGTCAATGAAACATTCTGTATAACATAGGTAAACAAATCATATTCATTCATCTTGTAAGTAGGTACCTGTTTAACTGATTATGCGGTATAGGCGCAAAGGCGCCGCTGATTTACGTTAAAAATTGCTTATTGGAATGTATCGATTATTGGATAAATATTCAAGCTACGGGGTATTAACGCGCCGGCGAACCCTGAGCGCAACTTCAATTCGGCCGCGTCAAAAACTTCGGCCTGAATATCGCTATCCCTGTTTAGTGACGAAGTTTGGCCACGCAGAGCGACAGTGATAGCAATAGAACGATTCTAAATTTGATTAGATTTTGACCGTGTTCCGTAATACCAAAAATGATGACTGAAAACTTGTTGTATTTTTCTCATTGTGTTGTTAATCTGTAACTAGACGTTTTAATCTATGTTCCCATGACTAGGATACGTAAGATGTTGTTGTTTTTAATACGAAACAATTAGGTTGAAAACAGGTCTTTTATGACGTAAAAACATGCAGAATGCGATACGCTTCTATTTCATTTTAGGTAAGTATTTTGATCTAATATATGGTTGGGAACCTAGATAAATACTATTCAAATTAAAATAATACCTTATTAAGGTAGAAATATGCTCCAATTAGAAATTATCTTGGTAGTACGTGTTGTATGGCGATTGTCCCTCCGGTGTACCCTTAAAATCACCACTGAAATCAGTTAATACGATTCCAGATGTGTATAATTTGTACTTTGGTAGATCGCTAGAGGGCAGGGTGTTATTGAAACAACTGCACTGTATTAAAATTGAGCCTTTTATTCAAATTGTAACAACAACCTTACCCGAAATGCAAAACGCTTCGATAGCGCGATTCAGGAATCTGCACTTTTAGCAGCGACATCTAGTTATGATTTTTGAACTACATACTATAATAATTGACTTTAACCTTCTGAACAAGATGTGTGTTTTAAATGACTGTCGTACATAACAAAACAGGTTGTATATAGTAGAAGTTGCAGATTTATAAAAGTTGAATTAATTTGCAGGTTTTCGCAATGGAGTGCATACAGAAAATAATGGGTGCGTGCGAAGCTACCGGTGACGCGGCGCATTTTGATCTAGTGAAGGCGACTAATAAGAAACAACAGGATGCATCTACGGGTAATATACATTTGATACTTTAATATACATCATCTCAACCTTTTCATCACTCATGCTCTGAAAGTAGATCGTTGTTAACTCGATAACTGCTCCGAAAATTCGATATCCGGCTCTAGGACCGAAAGTAAATTTGAAAATAGAACGAGGCTAATTACATTCTTAATAAATTACAAATACATTCTTAAATTCAATCTCTATAACAATTTATTATTTCTATTTAAAAAGAGAACTGGCCGAAATTATGATTATTATGATAACTCTTTAACTCTTAGTGTTTTAAAAAATATATATCATGTGTAATTGATTGCTGTCAGCCCTTGAAATAACAATATACTATTATGACTTCATGCATGATACCAACTGACAATTTCAGACTTATCCTCTATGTGATAATCAGAACATAAAAGGAAACAGACACCCATTACACAAAATACACTACTTAGTGCTTAATTCACGACCTCCGAATAACTTTAAATGACGCATAAAATCATTCTCTCTTTATATGTGTTTTTGTAATTGCATGTTATGTTTATTTTTAATAATAAAATACTTGTACGCCGCCAGGCAAAATCTAGCGCTCCTATACTCCTACCACCTAACATTGTACCTAGATTCACAAGGAATAAAGCTCATTTCTGACTACGCTATAATATAATAGCATATAGTATATAACTCATAGCACAACAATATCGCGCACCATACAATGCTAAGGACACGTTCACACTGTACTGTACTATATATTATTAGCTTACTTGGTTAGGTCCTTCTTTGCTATACTATATCACAACATATTATAGCGTAGTATGAAATGAGCTTAAATGAAGAATCTGTTTTCATGTCAAAGCAAAAGACATATATTTTTTGCCCGTTTGACAGCCTTCACGAAGGAAGATGTTTGCCCGAAGGGTGTCGTATTTCGTCGTTTCTGAGGACGGATACCGAACACCGAGAACTCAAAGTGTTTGTGTAGTTAATAAATATAAGTTTTTTTATCCCTCTATCCTATCTATTATCTATCTAGCCTATGCTGTCCCAGGGCTGGACAAAGGCCTCCCTCTCATCTCTCCACTTTTCTCGATCTTGTACTAATCCCCGCCAGTCCCTATAAAAAGCGTCCAAATCATCGTGCCACCGTTTCTTCGGCCTTCCACGGTGTCGCTTTCCATCCACAGGGATCCATCCAGTTACGAGCTTAGCCCACCTATTTGGTTGCATGCGGGAGACATGACCCGCCCAATCCCACTTCAACTTGGCAGTCTTGATACCGACGCCAGCGATGCCGGTCCTTGAGCGCAGCGAGGTGTTCCGAATCCTGTCTATTCTCTGGACACCCAAAATGCTACGCTCTTAAGTTTTATTATAATTTGTATTTTAGGTTAAGATATATATATCTTTATGGGCCGTAGAATAAATAAATTAATATTGCTGGACATTTCACACAGCGCTAATAAGTTAATTAATATCCTGTAATTTGATCTTGTTGACCGAATTAAATGATTTATTACTATTATAGCTTTATTCAGGAACTAGTTGTTGCCAGCGGCTTCGCACGCGTGGTTTGATAATAAAAAGTAGCCTATGTGTTAATCCAGATTATGATCTACGTACATACCAAATTTCATCGCAATCGGTTCAGCGGTTCCGGCGTGAAAGAGTAACAAACATCCATACATACAAACTTTCGCGTTTATAATATTAGTAGGATGGTGAAATAGGGACTTGATGTATTGTTTCAGGGGACTACCTATCATTCCACCTGTCAGACCTAGTGCGCATGGCGTTCGTGAGCGCGACCGGGGAGTCCGACGCGCTAAGACTTTGCGGCTTGAGGACTTTGCAGATGATCATACAGCAGTACGCCAGAGCGCCGGAACCTGACTTCCCGGGCCATCTGTTGCTGGAGCAATATCAGGCACAGGTATATAGAAATGTACTTTTTCCATTCATTCATTGCTTTCATTCATCATCATCTTAGCCTGTTTGCACCCACTGTTAGGTATAGGCCTCTTTATTATGCCATTCTTTCCGGTCCCTTACGAGTCTAATCCATTGAGACCCAGCTACGTCTGCCTCTTGGTCTACGGGCATCCCTTGGCCACCACTCTGTAATCGCCTTCGTCAAACGCCCGTCATCCCCCTAGTCAAGTGTCCAGTCCATCTCCACTTCAGCCCTGCGATCCTCATACATCATTCTTTGATATATCATACATCATTCATAATTAAATAAAAATTAAATTTTTAGATAATGAATACATTAAATGCACAAATTAATGCAAGTAAAATAATTATTACTTGAAAAAATCAGATGAACTATTTATGACGACTCTTCAAGAGATAGTAAAATTATTGACCCTAGTTTTAAACACTGCTGGCGAGAGAGATTGTCTTTTGCATATCGGTAACGTGTCTATTGTATAGGAGTCTTTAATTTTCTTTAAATCTACCTCCTTGACTGAAAAATTATTTAAAACGGCGAAAACATCTACCTTTCTCATAGAAAAGAGTCGAGAAAATTGGTCAATTGTTTAACTTTTGAAACTATCATGGTTATGAACACTATTTATACTAAAAACGGGATATTTACCATGATTTGTGAGTATTTGAATTTACCCGTGATCATGGCGCTTGTAACTGCGCCGAAATATCGGGATACTCAAATACTCACAAATTATCAGTAAATATCCCGTTTTTTAGTATAAATAGTGGTCAATTGTTTGTCATCGAACTTAGAAAAACCTTGGATTGCGGGGTTTCGTACATGTAATTTTTTGCCTGAAATAAATATTATATAATACTACTATTTGTCTTTTAAATAGTTATGTTTCTTTAATTTAAATTTACAACCAGAATCTAATTATTATACAGAGAGTTTTTTTTTTAACTGGGACAGTACGGCAGCACCCATAACTAGAGGAGATAAAGGTGCAGTTTCTTTTAAAACATAAGCTCGTTTTCGAAGAAAAACATTTTGGCATAATTTTTTTGGTCAAGCGTGAGTAGCGCCTTAAAATGAATCAAGTTGGTAATATTTTTTCTGATGCCGATCGATGCATTTCTTTGTAAGGATCATTTTATTGTATTCGATGAAAAAAATCTGAGCAGCGGAAGTTAGTCAAATTTGATAAAATGTATTCTCATACAACAGGACAAAGCAAAATTCCTCCGACAAACATTTTATTAGATTCTAATTGCACATTAAACAAGTATTAATACTGTAGCGATTAAGAAGTTTATGAACTCCATGCTTTCATGAGCAATTAAAAACCTTTCGTATTTCAGAACAATTTTGAATTTAGAACTTGGTTCTTGCATCTGTCGGACTTTTATATCAGTCATTGCATCATCTTATTTGTCTTATCATGGCATTGTCAAATACGCATAAAGTAGACTTAATTGAAGCATACTTCCTCAACCGACGAAGCCTAACTAATGCGTTGAAGTGGTATCAGGAACGCTACCCAGACCACGATTGAGTAAGTATGCTTCAATTAAGTCTACTTTTTGTGTATTTGACAATGCCATGATAGGACAATTAGGATGATGCAATGACCGATATAAAAGTCCGACAGATGCAGATCCAAAGAACCATGTTCGAAATTCAATTCTTTTCTGAAATACGAAATGTTTTTGAATTGCTCATGAGAACATGGAGTTCCTTAACTTCTTAATCGCTACAGTATTAATACTTCTTTAATGTGCAATTAGAATCGAATAAAATGTTTGTTGAAGGAATTTTGCTTTGTTCTGTTGTATGAGAATACATTTTATCAATTTTGTCTAACTTCCGCTGCTCAGATTTTTTTTATCCAATACAATAAAATGATCCTTCCAAAGAACTGCATCGATTAGCAGCAAAAAAATTTTTACCAACTTGATTCATTTTAAGGCGCTACTCATGCTTGACCAAAAAAATTTAGAGCCGTAATGTTTTTCTTCGAAAACGAGCTGATGTTTTAAAAGAAACTGCACCTATGTCTCCTCTGGTTATGAGTGCTGTCGTATTGTTCCAGTTAAAAAAAAAACACTGTATAACCTCAACATGGCTAAAAACCTAATTTTTGTATGGAAGGTAAAGCAGTGCCTACAGCACAAGTCCCGTACTAATGGTGGGTTCCTATATCCGTCGGTATCCGTCGGTCGACTACGCCTCATATATCCTTGAAAAAGTGTCAAACTAGTGTCAAACTTTTGACAGGTTTTCAAGGAAAAACGAGTTGTAGCTGGTTACCGACGGATATAGGAACCCGCCATTAGTGTAGGTACTGCACGCCAATATTCACATGTACAAGCAATTGTTAAATTGTATTCTAATTAAGTTTATTATAAATATGTTTGATATATGTATATTGCTTGATCTGAGAAAAAAATTGATTTGAAATGAAAAAGAAATTGCTTCAACTCGGACAGAAATGTTACAATTTAGACGTAATTATTTTCTTTATTGTTATGTATTTTAAAAAGATCATTAAAAATAACAACCAGCCTTGTTTCTTGCCTTTCTTTCCTGGTTTCGTCGCGAAGGAACAGGCAGTAAAATTGACCTTCAAAGTGATCCTTGTGATTTTAATGAATAAGAACATTTGATTGTACTTAAAGGTCGGTGCAGCAGTGAGACCAGCGTTCTCGGGCGATACTGCATCGCACGTGACAGCGGCCGCGTGCGACGTGTGCTCCGCGTGGATCGGCTGCGGAGTCGCTAGAGATATTAACGATCTGAGACGGTAACAACTAATCGTAAAACCTTTGCCTAGAAACCGACTCCCATTGATTTGCATTGACAATAAATCCCACTCCTTTAGAAATGGCTAATGATACCCATTAAATGGGAAAAGATTTCGAAAACAAGTCTGTCTTTCATCCGTTTCTAAATCAAACTACCATCTGTTTCATTTCATTTTGAATTTTTCCGTAGTGTCTTTTTACTGGGAACGAGGTTCAACAATTAGGATTTAGCTCCTAATTTTTTTAATATGAGAGTTATAGCAATATATACGCAATAAGTTTAAAGAAATAAATATTATGACATTCCCTTGTCA
The DNA here is from genome assembly GCA_918857605.2 of Philereme vetulata. Classification (NCBI taxonomy): domain Eukaryota; kingdom Metazoa; phylum Arthropoda; class Insecta; order Lepidoptera; family Geometridae; genus Philereme; species Philereme vetulata. The sequence goes on from OU975423.1 coordinate 8,223,118, forward strand.
ATACATCTATGTAAATCTGATGTATGTTCACAAAAATATTAATTTGTTTAAGAAAAATAGCGATAATCATAATTTTAATACTAGAAATAAAGATAAACTCGCTGTTGCCACTTGTAGACTCCCATAAAGTTAGTAAATCGTTTAAAGGGCAATGTGTTCGCTTTTATAACAAACTCCCAAGTGATGTACAAAATTGACAATTTACAAATTTAAAAACGCAATTAAACACAATCTTTATAAAAAAGCCTACTATAAAATATCGGATTATTTAGATGATAGAGAAGCTTGGGATTGAAATAGCTCCAACTCGTTCTAAATGTTACAATTTAGACGTAATTTATTGTTATGTATTTTAAAAAGATCATTAAAAATAACAACCAGCCTTGTTTTCTTGCCTTTCTTTCCTGGCTTGGTCGCGAAGGAACAGGCAGTAAAATTGACGTTTCAAAGTGATCCTTGTGATTTTAATGAATAAAAGATTTTGACTTTGACTAATATAAATCTATTCAACATTAAAAATGTGTATCAAAATTCACATGTTCAGAGAAAAAAAATGAAAATGTGTAACAAAATTCATTATTTTCATACGTAATTTTAACTTATTAATTTTATAACTTTTGAAACTATCATGGTTATGAACACCATTTTCTCTAAATAAAAAAATTGGATGTCTGTAAAGTCGGTTTACGGATGATAATTTTACGTGATAACGAGTGGAACAGATATTAGATGCATCACAAGCCGAACGCTTAGGCCGATCGTGCCTCTATCGCTTGTTCCGCGCTATCGCTTGCAAGCTCGGCTCAGGCGGAACGTGACACTTTTTCCTGCGTGCAGCCGGCGTTCATCGATTTAGAAGACGTTATCACGCCAAAACGAGATTTTTACCATGATTTGTGAGTTCACGGTAAATCTCGTAAATTGTATAAAGAAATCATTGTAAATATCCCGTTTTTAGTGAAAATAGTGTTCATAAACATGATAATTTCGAAAGTTATAAAATTCGTTATCTTAATATACACAACCTTTTATCGTTTTAGGGTGCATCAACTGTTAGTTACCAGTTTGGACAAGTTAAATACAAAAGGCAACACAACATTGATTTACAATGAAAGTATGGCGACACTGGAAAAACTGTCTATCTTAAAGGCATGGGCCGAGGTAGGTCATTTTAAGATAATGTTGTACATTTTATGTAATTAGTTACATAACAATTTATATAAATATTCTATCAGTACTGACTACCTCGACCACTTTGACTACCTCCGTGGTGCAGTGGGCGAATAGCCGGCTGAGACGCAGGAGGTAGCGGGTTCGATTCCCGCCGCGGAACAAATGTTTGCATGATCTACAGATATTTGTTCCGGGTCTGGATGTTTTTCTATGTATGATAAGTATGTATTTACAAAAAAAAAGTATATAAGTATTCAATCAGTTACCTGATTCCTATAGTACAAGTTCTGCTTAGTTTGGGGCTGGATAGCGCTGTGTGAAATGTCCAGAAATATTTATTTATTATTATTATTATAGTAACAGTGGTGGATTTACACATTTCCCAATTTTAACAATGCTGTAAAATTTTTGCCGCCCTTCAATACAACAATTTAGTTAAAATTTCACAAGAAATCGTTTTTGGGTATATTTTTGAGCTAATCAAAGCTCAATCATGTACGATAAGCGGTAATGTTCAGCCTTTATTTTTTGATGTTGATTGCAATTGTAGGCAGAAAGTTTTATATCGAATTAATTACCTAAACTTAGTCGTTTTTCTTTAAAATATGATAATATAACTAGTAGTTTTTTTCGAGTCTTTTTTGTGTTTTAAGAAACAGTCACTTGATTATCGTATGCTATTGGTGCTATGCAGCAGCGAACTGGGTGTTTTACCATAGAATATAGAAATTTGTGGTGCCGTTGATTGAATGTACAATGAAAGGGAAGAGGAAAAAGTCGTAGGGAAGATGCCTTGTAGACTTCTTTCTGCAGAACATCAGAAAACCGTTTTAATCTATAAAAAAACTTTCTCAAAATTTGCCGCCCTAGGCTCAAGCATACTCAGTCTGCTGGTAAATCCGCCACTGATCAGTTATCTGGTTCCCATAGTACAAGCTTTGCTAGGTTCGGGAATACATCTAATCTAAGCGCTGTGTAAAATGTCCCGTTTATTGCGTTGTTGCTTGCTACGGCTCTTCAGATTCGTATCAAGAAGAAATATCTATCTATCGTATCTAGAGCACAGACGCCGAGTAGCCAGACTTTCAGTTTTTTACAAGATACATTTTGGTGAATGTGCGCAAGATCTTCATGACCTTATCCCTCCTTCCCCCTTCCACCACCGGACAAGAAGACGAACCGGGAAGTACCACCCATACCTGGTCGGCATACCACCTTGCCGTACCAAATGATTTGCTTCAACTTTTCTTGTTAGCACAAGTGAGGAGTGGAACTCACTTCCGGCGTATGTTTTTCCAAACCAGTATAATCTTGGAGTCTACTTACTTTCATCCCTACTTACTTTTCATTTATATTTTTATTTTCTAAGCAAATATAACCTCTATGACCATTCAAATAAGATAGATAGATAGATTATTTCTTTATTGCACACCAATAAATACAAACATATAAAAGAAAATACACTTTTAAATCAGAAAATATCACTTTTTAATCTGGGGCTGCCTCGCTTCTGCAGCGCTTCGAGCATGTTTGCGGAGGCGCGGGTCGATGGGTTCAACGCCATCATCCGCAAAAAGACTGCCTCACTGCTCAGTAGAGTGCGAGGCAGCACCAACTCCATCCTGCAGATCATAGCACACAAATACGACTCACCGATTATGAATTCCTTCAATCGGGTTCTGTTCGAATAGTCTTTGTGAGAGACTATTAGCTCAGGACTGGAGTGAGGGACTTAAACTTAAACTTGTATTGTTTCTATTTAAATTTTGTTTGTTTTATTGTGCCTATACTTTGTACTAACCCATGTGACATATTTGATTTAAGTTTTGTTTTTTTTTACCAACAACTAAATGGATCTGAAAATTGAATATATTAATGAATGAATGAAATCACAGGTACAAGGGGCGGCCTTATCGCTAAAAGCGATCTTTTCCAGGCTACCCTTGGATGGACAGGATGTATGTGAACAAATAAGCACTTTTTCCAGGTGTACATAGTAGCAATGGTCTCGAACAACAGCGCGCCGGGCAGCTACGTGAAACATCTCGATACTAAACCCTTTAATAATCGAGCAGAGATCGCGAAATGGCGGAATCAGTTACTATCGAATAACAACCAGATCGATAATGCTAGTGCGGAGAGTGAAGAGGATGATTTTGGGGAATTCGAGAGTAAAGGTAAAGTAAAATAATTGTTTTTTGTTATATAGTATTATCCGCGCGCGAACGTGCGGCTCAGTAGATCAAACTAATGCATAATTATTGTAATATGTAGTTTCGAACTAACTAAACTAGATGGCGCTGTTTAAAATTACCGAACCCTGAATCCCGCTGTCGAAGTGTTTTAGATTATAGGTCTGATAGGTTTATTTTAGTTGTAATTTGAATAAATGGTAATATGGGAGACAATTCAAGTTATACAATTTTAAAACACAACGAAAGTTGACCCAAATGAGATTGGATTATGAATTGAATATATTTTGGCATTCTGCTCCATTAATAATACAATTGATAGCCTAACTTCATTCATACAACATACAACATAAAATTCATACAACATAAAACACAATAATTTCACATTAGCTTCCGTTTATTTTAGGTGCAGTGTACAACCTACTTATACTATTTTGAGTGTAATTGTAACTAGGCTGTTTTTGTTTTGTTTTTGTTCCCGACATCTTTCTTTACAATGTTCAAACGTAGAAACCTGTTATTAGCCTTACGTTTAGTTCTAAGCAATTTATCCAAACAATTTGTATCGCCGTTGGTTTCTCTAAATAAATAAACTTAACGCAGTGCGAGTGCGGTGATCCTGCGCAGTCAATGCAGCACTTGCTGCTGTGCCCTTTTTGCACGATGGAGGACCTAATAACCGCCTCACTTAATGCTATAGTTGTGGCCAAACACCTGTCCAACTTACTTCTAGTAGTTCTGTAAGAGCAGTAAACCTCGCGCGCCCATACCATACTGACACTTTCCCGTTTCGCTGGTTTTAGCGATTACTCGAGTTCCCTTGCTCCTAGAACATCGAATCTGACGTCTACGGGTTCGTCTCGTGAAGGTGGAGAGGACTGCGTAGTCTGATATCGCAGTCTGGTATATTCGGAAAAAAATTCGAAAATTGAAATCAGTCCATATATAACGCTAGGCAAACTTCCCGCCCCATCCACTCCCCCCTTTGTTTTTTTTCCGCAACATCTTGTAATATCCCTGTTTTTTCTACAGGTGAAAGTTTGCTTAGACTGGTTGAACCAGAGTTGGAGAGTTTGGGAGAGAACTGGCTGGCAGCTTTGAAGGATCATGCACTTCTGAGTTTACCTCCTGGTAAGTTAAACATTTGTATATTTTCAGCGGAAATATAGTACAACTTCAAAAAATTGTATGACTTGTCGGAACTTGCTGAGTCAAGCACATCTCATCAACGTGAAACTTCAGTATGTTATTTTTCAGAGTTTTTTCTTTCGATTACTAAGGCACTTTAACAAATACAATATTTTTGCACTATAATTTAACGTTTGGGAAATGATGGTTTTATGAGAGTTTTTTTGTAGTTAGAAACTGTTCGAGTCTTGTTGCAAACAAACACTCACATAGAAAAAATATAGTTTAATATCAACGACTCTAGACAAAAATATGACACATTGAATAAAATCCTTGTGCTTGTGCTTGCGAAAGAAGTATGCTTGTTTCAGCAAATTCTGATAAAAGTTGCACAATTTAACAGCTTCCCTTTAGGAAGGCATCTGCCGTCAACTCAGTACTTTCTAGATCATGTCATCTTTCACACAATTTATCCATCTTATTCTTCGCCCTCAGCTGTTAAACATAGGCCGGTCTAGATTTTTAGAGCGAACTAAGTATTTTGTGTGGCATCCTAAGGCAGTGCTCTCAGAAACCTTTACTGGGTTATCTATCCATGAGAACCTTTCTACCTCAACTGCTTGGCAACGGTAACTTGTTTACGGATCTCGTTATTTCTGATTTGATCTCGTTCAGAAATGGCAAGGATAGCTATATCTTTTCTTTTGCCTTTAGGAGACAAATTACTAAACAATAATTAGATCATTATTTTTTACATACTATGTTATTGCGGATGTTATTATGGAAGACCAGCGTTATACTGGTATAAATATGCTACTATACCACAATGCTGAGTGGTGACCGATTTTACTCACAAAATTTGCAATATAATTTACTAGCTGACCCCCCCCCCCCCCCCCCCCCCCCCGGCTTTGCATGCGTGGTATTTCAATAAAAACATTACCCTCCTTTTGTACCGTACTCCGGTAATGTCTTTCCCCAGGATATAATCTATCTCCCTGCCAAATTTCATTACGATCCGTTCAGCCGTTTAGTTATGAAAAGGTAACAAACAAACAGTTACTATGTATGTATTATACGTATAAACCTTCCTCTTGAATCACACTCTTATCTATTGCTGAAAACTGCATGAAAATCCGTTGAGTAGTTTAAAAGATCTAAGCGAACAGACAGCGGAAGTGACTTCATTTTATACTATGTAAAAATACTCATATTTGTCTAAACTGTAATGTACAATTGTGACGCAAAATAAAGGTTTTTCTGTTGGATATTTATTTTATAGAATTTGCATCCCAACTCCCTCACGGCGGCGGTGCGTTCTACTCGGCGGAGACAGCTGAGGCGTCTAGAGCGCACTACGCCAACGCGTGGCCTTCTCTACTGTACGCAGCATCGCTTAGATTCAACGCCAATATTAATACAACACCGGTGTCCAGCAATGGTAAGCTTGAATTGAACCTATCCATATAAATTGCTAGGTATTTTTTGAAGTTACAATAAACCTGTAATTTATACCTACATAATGTGGTAAAAGAGTTTTCTTGCTACACAAATCTCCTTTTTAGGGTTCCGTACCCAAAGGGTAAAACGGGACCCTATTACTAAGACTCCGCTGTATGTCTGTCTGTCCGTCAGTCACCAGGCTCTATCTCAAGAACCGTGATAGTTAGACAGTTGAAATTTTCACAGATGATGTATTTCTGTTGTCGCTATAACAACAAATACTAAAAACAAAACAAAATAAATATGTAAGGGGGGGGGGGGGGGGCTCCCATACAATAAACGTGTTTTTTTTGCTCATTTTTTCTCGATATTGATAACGGCAACAGATAGACGCTTGAAATATTCACAAAATATTTAATTATATATTCACTTTAAAATAAATAATTATGTAAGGGGGGGCTCCCATACAACAAACGTGCTTTTTTCTAATTTTTTCTCGGTTTTAATGGTACGAAACCCTTCGTGCGCGAGTCCGACTCGCACAGGGCCGGTTTTATTTTTTGAACATAATCTGTTACAAAACAAAATATCAATGGTATATCGTTGCCCATATTTCCATTACAGATCAGTCGCAAACTAGTGTCTTTGAGAAAAAAAATAACCAACTAAGATATTAGTTTTAAACACCCTTTTCATTACGAATGCGAGGAAATTAATAATTTTCATGAGTCTAGCTTAATTTGGATTGTTTCGGTTCCGTTAAATATAAATAAATATTTGCCATTGATAAATTATATATTTCATTCTAGCAAATTATGAATGTAATAATCCTCGTTCTATTTTCAAATTTACTTTCGAGCCAAGGGCCGGAAATCGCATTTTAGGAGCAATTTTCGAGCTAACAATGACCTAATTTCAGAGCATGAGTGATGAAAAATACATTATTTAGGAGTTTAAATTTGGCTCATGTGTTAATTTTTTTACAGATAATTCAGAAAACAACCTCGACAATCGCTCATCGAAGACAGAAAATGGCAACTTTGAATTCTTTGAGCCGGTTGATGAGAGATTCCACTTACTATTCGGTAAGAATGTATTTCAGACAACCTGGTTTTTATTTATATTCTTTATAATTACTACTTACTGTAAAGTATCTTTATACTCCTACTAGCTGACCCGCCCGCGGCTTCGTACGCGTGGTTTGTCAATAAAACATTACCCTGCTTCTGTGCAGTCGCGTAAACTGTATCCTATGTCTGGCGCAGTGGGCGAATAGCTGGCTGAGACGCAGGAGGTAGCGGTTAAAGTATTTGCATAATCTACAAATATTTGTTTCGGGTCTGAATGTTTTTCTATATATTACAAGTATGTGTTTACAAAAAAAAGTATTCTATCAGTTATCTGGTTCCCATAGTACACGTTCTGCTTAGTTTGGGGCTAGATAGCGCTGTGTGAAATGTCCAGCAATATTTATTTATTATGTCTTAAGTCAATTCATAATCTATCTAGGTATTATTACCTTTTCACGACTTAAGTCGTGAAAAGGTAACAAACAGACAGAGCGACAGAGTTACTTTCAAATCGGTATGTATATAGATTATAACCTGGATTAACACATAGGCTACTTTTTGTTGTTCCTTTTGATATCACCCTTGGTTGGATCGGTTTGCCTGCGCAGTAAACAATTTAATGCCTCACAACCAATTACCAATCGAAATCACACTAATATTATAAATGTGAAAGTTTGGATGTTTGTTTGTTACTCAATCATGTCGCAACGGCTGAACCGATTTCGATGAAATTTGGTATGTACGTAGATTATAATCTGGATTAACACATAGGCTACTTTTTGTTGACTAACCACGCGTGCGAAGCCGCTGGCGGAAGCTAGACTATCATATATCAATACGATAAAACCAGGCTGACCCTATTAGATCAATAGATAACTATTTATTATTACGCCAATCAACAAAGTCAAAATCTTTTATTCATTAAAATCACAAGGATCACTTTGACACGGCAATTTTACTGCCTGTTCCTTCGCGACCAAGCCAGCAATAACTTAACATAGAAAACTTATAAAATACTATGGTACAATGGTTTTATCGTAAAGCGATCTCTTCCAGGCAGCCTTTAGAGATGGTCTGGATTCTATAAATGTTTCGATACGTTTTATTTGTTTTTGTAGGTATATGTATGGAGGCACTGTGTGCTCAACGCGACATGAGCGTAGACAATACGATATCTGTGCTGCTGTCTTTGGTGACGCTCCTAGACGCGGCTGAAAACCGAGCGAGGTTGTTGAAAGACAGGTAAAATATTATAATAAACTTATTAAAAAAAAACAATTAAACCGAGTGGTGATAGTAAGGCAGCCTTTCCACAAGAGATAAGAGTTCCTTGTGAAAGGACTCGCCCAGGTAAGTTCTACCACTAGCATATATTTCTGCCGCCAAGCAGCATTGCTGTGTTTGCTTGTGTTCCCTGGTTTGAAGGGAATGGTTGCCGGTGAAATTACAGGCACATGATGCTTTACACCTGTATGCCTCAAATTGATGGAGACTGGGCAATGCATCCTTGGGCACGTTTCTAAGGTGCGTGACCTACGAGACAAATCTTTGTTAAAGGCGATGGTTACCACTTAACCTCAGTAAGCCATATGCTTGATCCGTCTCTAGGTCATATAAAAAAAACAAGATATGCTATGTTGTGGATGGATGTGGATGTGTGTCAAACCCACCAATAGGATTGCTTCATTTGCCTCGCATTACCCAGTTATCTTATTGGTGGTATTTAGGGTTCCGTACCCAAAGGGTAAAACGGCACCCTATTACTTAGACTCCGCTGTCTGTCTGTCTGTCTGTTCGTCTGTCACCAGGCTGTATCTCATGTATAATGTATTTCTATTGCCGCTGTAACAACAAATACTAAAAACAGAATAAAATAAATATTTAAGGGGGGCTCGCATATAAAAAACGTGATTTTTATGCTCGTTTTTGTTCGATAGTGGTAACGGCAACACGTACACGCTTGAAATATTCACATAATATCTAGTTATATATTCACTTTAAAAATAAATAATTAAAATATATAAAACAAATATTTAAGGGGGGCTCCGATACAACAAACGTGATTTTATTTGCTGGTTTAAATAGATAATGGTACGGAACCCTTCGTGCGCGAGTCCGACTCGCACTTGGCCTGTTTTTTTCCTCGATCACCGCTTAGCTCCCTCGCACAGCTCTGGTGGAAAGCCAAAATTCAAAATTATTTATTTGGAGCATAAATAAAGTACAATAGATTAATGAAAACGTTGACAATTGCAAAAGTTAAAAAAACGTAAAGCCACCCTTCTACAACCCTTATAGAATGGTTAATGTATTTTGTCAGTTACCAATCCACAAAACATTTACTGGGTAAAGAAATTCTCTTTCTCTATTATACGTAATTATTTAAATTCAATTTCGACAAAAGTGGAATACGTCTGTCATTTGTATAATTATAGGAAGATCATTAGGGCCATATCCACCAAAGCGGAGAGATGTGAAAATTCAGCCAATAAAATCACGTCAAAATCATATTACGTCATTTATAAGACAGTACTATTGGTGGATTTCACTCATCGCCTCTCCCCTCTGCGTTGGTGGAAAACGGTCTTTGACTCTTAACGCGATATTTGAATCCTTAATTACTGATTTAAAGAAAGAAAGAGAAAGAAAATCTTTTATTCAAAAACCACACGGTAATAAAGAAATATAAAACAACAACAATAAAATCTAACCTAAGCACTAACAAACTTAAAAGCTCTGTGTGGAAACACAACAATTGTTAAATTCAAAGCAAACCATATTAAATACCTACTATTTTAATCCAATAAAACTTTTATTATTTTTATTTAAACATGTATTTATCGCGTATGTACCTTTTTATTTGTTATCCCGACGTTTCAACTGTGTTGCAACAGCCGATACGCGTTAAATATCCGTTTAAATCAGTAATTATCTACAGTGATCGCGAAAGTTTGAAAAATACTATTTGATTCCTTATTTTAAAAGGTCATACATGATTTTCCTTTTATTATCGGTCTCTACAAACTTTTAAATTCCAAAATATCTTATTATTTCAGATCGTTAGCTATAGAGTTGTGCCAAATGATTCACCGAACCGGTCTGACCCAAGAGAGCACGGAAGCGTTGCTTCTAGCAGCTGATGTGTTGAAGCTGATTATTGACGCGGCCAGAGAGCAGTTACATGCGAATATGCATGCTAAAATAAAAGGTAATATTTTTTTCTAATCCTTTTTTATCAGCAGCGAAGGGAACGATTGCCGGTGAAGTTACAGGCCCGTGAGAATTTACAACTGTATTACTTCAACGTCATGGACGCAGGGCAGTGCATCGTAGTGTCTAAGGTGCGTGACCTACGAGGCAATAGTTACCACTTTGATACCAGGTGGGGCATATGCTTGCTCCATCTCCAGGTCACATAAAAAAAACTTCACTATCATCACAAAAAAAATGTTTTAATTTTCAGAACTAGCCCCAAACGAAGCAACAGACGCTATCCCCCAATCAGTCCTCGAAGTGGTCCACACACTAGGCGAAGGTGGTCCCACAGGCGACCTTCCTCCCGGGAAATCCCTCGTCTTCTCCTGCCTTGAAGTGTGCGTGTGCCTGTTAGTGCGGCGGCTGCCTGCCCTGAGCCCGCTGAAGCAGGAGGGCACTGTGGGGGTGATCGGGGTGCCGCGGGGGCTGGGGGTGCATGGGGATACTCTGCTGGTGAAGAGTCTGTCGGCGATGTCTGAGCTGCCGGCTTTGACAAGTCCTCAAGGTTTGTAAGAGCTAGTAGTTAATTCTGTTTAGCTTTTTTTATAATGTGGCGTGCTTGTGTACAATGATATATTTTTCTTAATTCCAGGCGCCCTCTCTATCCTACCTACCATTCTATTTCTCGCGACGGAAATCTTGCGCCTCAGTAAAGACTCGAGCACGCTCTCCGACGCCGGCATAGTGGTGCTGGAGCGGGCAGCGGAGTGTTCAGTGGTGCGAGTGCAGGATCAAACCCGCGCCTCGCACGCAATGCTGCTGCAGAGCGCGCTAGCCAGCCTCGTGGAACGCGTCAAGAGCGGTAACAATACTGAAACTACTACTATAACTTGTGATTCAAAGTTCTGGATGTCAATATCTTGTGTCTCGGAGAGTTCACGCTGCTGTTATGTGACTGTGACTCATTGAGGTCACATTCACAAATACTCTGCCTTAGTGAGATCTCGTTGGCGAATCATGTGTCTATTGAGATCTCGCTGTCAACTTCTGTGAGTCAGTGAGGTCAAGCTGTTAAATCTTGTGACTCAGTGAGATCAAGCTGTTATATCTTGTACCTTGGTGAGGTACGCTATCGAATCTTCTTCTCGTGGATCGATTTTGTAGAAATATAACCCAGTCTTATTTAAATCTCCCTACGTCCCTTATAACACTCATAAAATGTATCATATAATTTGTTACGATCAATCCTCTTTATTTATAACACTTGAATTGAATAGTATTTTCGTTCTACAGAGGAGTTGGATCAACGCATCGAGTCAGTGACGGGAGCGCGCGGCATGGCGGCGGTGCTGAGCCGCGCCGAGCCCGCGCCCGCGCTGCACTACCCGTGCATCAACCACTTCCGATACTGTCTCGAGACCGACGACAACGAGGTACACTATCCCTCTTCAGGCAGCGCTGTCCACACCACTAGCGACACACACGAGTCAGTGACGGGAGCGCGCGGCATGGCGGCGGTGCTGAGCCGCGCCGAGCCCGCGCCCGCGCTTCACTACCCGTGCATCAACCACTTCCGATACTGTCTCGAGACCGACGACAACGAGGTACACTATCCCTCTTCAGGCAGCGCTGTCCACACCACTAGCGACACACACGAGTCAGTGACGGGAGCGCGCGGCATGGCGGCGGTGCTGAGCCGCGCCGAGCCCGCGCCCGCGCTGCACTACCCGTGCATCAACCACTTCCGATACTGTCTCGAGACCGACGACAACGAGGTACACTATCCCTCTTCAGGCAGCGCTGTCCACACCACTAGCGACACACACGAGTCAGTGACGGGAGCGCGCGGCATGGCGGCGGTGCTGAGCCGCGCCGAGCCCGCGCCCGCGCTGCACTACCCGTGCATCAACCACTTCCGATACTGTCTCGAGACCGACGACAACGAGGTACACTATCCCTCTTCAGGCAGCGCTGTCCACACCACTAGCGACACACACGAGTCAGTGACGGGAGCGCGCGGCATGGCGGCGGTGCTGAGCCGCGCCGAGCCCGCGCCCGCGCTGCACTACCCGTGCATCAACCACTTCCGATACTGTCTCGAGACCGACGACAACGAGGTACACTATCCCTCTTCACGCAGCGCTGTCCCCACTACAAGCGACACACAGGAGCCAGTACTTCATCTGATGACATGCACTAGTGATATCTTTGGTGTTAGAAATGTCCTTAGGCTACATCATCAGATCAATATAATTTAGCATTTTCTCGTCCAGTATTGGACATATGCCTCCCTTAACCGTTTCCAATCTGTTTTTAAAATTTAATTTCAGCATTTATGAATGTAACCTCTTTTATTTTATATACTAGTATAAGGATTTGTCAAGAAGGTTGTATTTCATTTTAGAATATTATGTGTGCAATGAGACTCGTTCTATTTTCAAATTTAGGGGCGTAAATCGCATTTAAGTATCAGGTATCGAGCTAACAATGACCAACTTTCAGAGCAAGAGTGATGAAAACATTTGATATGTCGTGCATTCTAGGTGTTCGCATCGTGTTGCTCAGTACTCCGCAACATCTGGTCCCCGTCTGCGCCGGCAGCCTGCGTGTCGTGGTGGGCGCGCGGGCTGGCGGGTCGCGTGGTCGCGCGCGCGGCGGCGGCGCGGCGCCCGAGCGACTCCGCGCACACGCGCGCTGCGGTAGCTGCGGTCACGGCCTTAGACGAGCTGGTGCATGCTGCGCCTCATGCTGCACGTGAGTCTTACAATATTTTTAGAGGGACAGTTTATTACAAAAAACGTGCAGAACTTTGTTTATTTAACCTGTGTCATCCCACTGATGTGCAAGTCTCCCCCATTGTCTTCCAGGACTTTCGCTCACCTGCCAAAACCCACCAATCTGTCTCGAAGGCAACGAAATCGTCACGTCGGCGCCTACTTGGCCTTCCTCGGCACCTTTGCTCGTCTTCAGGCACCAACTGCGTGACGATTGGTGCCAATCTGTCCGGGTGCATGAGTCTTACAAGGCTCGTCCAGTCCCATTTTAGCCTGGCAGCCTTAATCCCTGCGTTAGCAATGCCGGTCTTTAAACGCAGCGTGGTGTTACGGATTCTGTCAATCCTCTTTACTCCAAGCACGCTGCACTCCATTGCTCTTTGGCAAACCTTGAGCTTGGGGTTTTGAGTTTCAGTTAAAGTCCATGTTTGGGAACAATAGGTAAGGACGGAAAATATAAAAAAAAACCCCCAACACAGAAACCTGTATTAAATTTCCATTTCACAGCTGAGATTTATCAGCTGAGAAGAAAAAGTGCCGATAGTTATCGGATCCGCTGACCTGGTCTTCATTACACATAGCTAAGAACCACCCCACTAGCTTTCTATTAAAAAAACCACGTCTTAATCGGTCTATCCGTTTGGGAACTATTATGCCACAGTCAGTCCGATATTTTTTGAAACAATTTGCATGACTGACCTAGAACTTCCTTACATTGTCAATGCGGGAATTTTGGCAATCAAGACTTAAAGTGGGACCTTGACCTTGACCTTAAGTGTTAGGTCAGACCGAACTATTTATGAGACTACTGGGTATTGTTTATTTTATATTAAGAGTTGCAATGTATGTGAGGCAAAACCTCGAGTCCTTTGAAACGCGCGGCGATGGGCATACTAGATGCCATAATACCCGTGGTGCTGGCAGGCTCGCCACAGTTAGTCACAGACTTGCCAAATCGGAGAAGCTTACACACGTGTTGGGACCATCTGTTTATAATCTACTTCCAGAGCATGTTATTGAGGCACCAAGCTTTACAGCATTTAAATACAAATTAAAATCATGGCTCATCGAGAGGGCGTTCTACAATGTTGAAGACTGTCTGCAAAGTCGGCTAATTTTTATTTTATTATGTTATGTTACTGATATTGTTATTATTTTATTAATTAATCGATGTGTTTTTATTTTAATTAATTGTGATTTTACAATAAATTATTATTTTTAATAATTTTGTAGAAATTAAATTTGACTTGTAAATTGTTTTTACCAATAAATTGATTATTCCTGAGTTGAAAAAATGCTTAGCGCTATCGGTTCTTGTTATATTTGATGCTATTTTTGGCGAACACACTCATAAAGTACCTTCTTGTTGTGTTACACGCTAAACAGAAGATGGTGGACCAAAAGGTGAGGCAATTCTCGTACAAAAAAAAAAATAAAAAAAAAATACAATGGAAAATAACTTGGATTTAACCTCGGTGACCTCCGTGGCGTAGCGGGCTAATAGCCGGCTGAGACGCAATCGGTTTCGAGTTCGATTCCCGCCGTGGCACAGGTATTTGCATGATCTACAGATATTTGTTCCGGGTCTAGTGGTTTCTCTATATTATAAGTATGTATTTACAAAAAATAGTATACAAGTATTATATCTGGTTCCTATATTACAAACTGCTTAGTTTGGGACTAGATAGCGATGTGTGAAATGTCCAGCATTATTTATTATTATTAAGCGACGTGTGATCCGAGAGCTGGCGCTTATCTGGGTTAACGCATAAGCATTGCAATTCAGCGGGGCAATGCCGCCAGTGTCTTGGGGACACCTCCGCCTGGTAGTGATCTGGAGCGGTAGAGCTATCTATAGATCGTTTGCAACTGTCTTTAGATGATTTAACTGTTTCTTTAGTATTTTATTGTAAAACATTGTATATTTATTATTATTATTGTATGTTTCCAGGTATCCAGATGCTATGGCTGCTGGTGCCGATCGTGATATCATATCTGCGCGAGGGCGCGGAGCTGGCCCGTGCGCCGGCGCATGTCCGCGCGCTGCACGAGTTCGCACTGCAGTGGCTGACTCGAGTCGGACCTAAACATCCACAGGTAACCTACATATACTCACTTTTTATTAACCTATATCGTCTCGCTGACTACCTCTGTGGCGTAGTGGGCAACAACCTGCTGAGACGTACGAGGATGCGGGTTCTATTCCTGTCGCTATAGATACTAGTTCCGGGTCTGCATGTTTTATTATGCATATGTACGAGGTATTTACATAAAAAAATATTTACAACCTGTTTTGTTATGTACGACATTAATTTAAAACACACATCCGGAATCGTATTAACTGAATTTAGAGGTGGGTTTAATACCGGTAACTTAAATATGTATCCAGTAATCGATACATTACCAATAAACAATTTTTAATGTAAATCGGCGGCGCCTTTTTGTCAGTTCAACAGATACCTACTTACATGATGAATTAATATTATTTGTTTACCTATTTTAATAGAGGCTGTTTCATTGATATTTAAGGACTTTATATTAAGGTTCTTTTGAAATTTTATATTTTCTAGGGTAATTAATTTGAAAAAAACCTATTTTACAACAATACTAACCACTAGCCCGACCCGTGTTTTCATTTAATGTCCTACGTAACAACGATGTATAAGTATTCTTTCAGTTTTCTAGAGTTCCCATTGTACAGGCTTGGCTTAGTTTGGGGCTAGTTTTAAATCAATTTCGATGAAATTTGGTGTGTCGATAGATTATGACCTTGATTGACACATAGGCTACTTTTTATTGACAAACCATGCGTGCGAAGCCGCGGGCGGAAGCTAGTTTTTAAGCAATGACAATATTTTTTGTTTTTTTTTGTTTCAGGAATTCAAAACAATGATGCAGCAATCATCAGAACTCCGCAACAAGTTGGAAAGCGCCGTGAAGGCAAGTCAGGCGAGCGCGCGGGGAAGGCAGGCGCCGAGACCGGTGTTCCAACAGCAGACTAGCCGACCCACTATACAGCTGAAAACTGACTTTAGCGACTTCAGATAGACTCGAGAAACGAACTAAAATATTGTTACGAGCTGAGGGTTCGGGATAAAATAATGAAAACCAATCTAACCCAAATGACACTAAAATTATAAATAAATACACTATCATAATCACAACACACCACTGTTGCACTCTAAACCACCTAATCACTGAAATATTTCGCCCTTATAGCCAAATCCAGAATGACTCATTGGGCGTCTACGCCCTATTTATACTGCACACACTCATCTACACCATTCTCAATAGTTCCGGCTTGAACTTAAAGTGGGTACGGCAGTACTATTTCTTATTCTGTGACTCAGTAGGTATAAACTTCGAGCGACAGACACCTACTATTACTTATTCTGTGACAGCTTCGAGCGTAACAATATGATATAAGAGTTGAGAAGACGTGTTAATATAACTACAGTTGAAACAGATTTAAGACAAAGAGACAACCGAAAAAAGAAGTAAGATTAGTGATAAAAAGATAGCTGTCTCTTTCTATATTGTTTAGAAATAATAGTAACAAATATTCCTGGAACTTCACACAGCGCTATCTAACCCTAAACTAAGCAGAGCTTGTACCATGGAAACCAGGTAACTGATGGAATACTTATATTCGTTTTTTTTTGTAAATACTACTTATAATATATAGAAAAACATCCAGACCCGGAACAAATATCTGTAGATCACACAAACATTTGTTCCGCAGCGGAAATCGCACCCGCCACCTCCTGCGTCTCAGTCAGCTATTCGCCCACTGCACCACAAAGGTCGTAGAAAGTAAGATTATTCAGCTAAAATTGTCGTGAGTTTAGACAAAGAGACAGGCTAGACAATACGTACATATTGATGTAATTTTTTAGATTATTACAATAGCAGATTAGAAAGCCTCCTGCAATTGAAAATGGACTTTAGCAACTTTAGATAGATAAATGGTGAGTCGTAAGACTTTTCCTAAATTGTTAAGAAGTAAACGCTTACAGCAAAAGACCTAGGGGTCAAAAAAATTAAACACTGATTACTGCGTGTTTAAAAAATTCCTACATAAAAATTGGTAAGGTTTTTTTAAACACGCGTTAAACAGTGTTTAACTTTTTTGTGGTAGCAAGGTTAAGCTTTATCCAACGTCGAGGATTTAGATTGGCATTAAAAGTAATCAAGGATTTGTCTAGACTTAACCTTAGTACTAGATGCGATATCGTTAGTACTAGATGCGATATCGTTAGTACTAGATGCGATATCGTCAGTACTAGATGCGATATCGAGGCATAACAATTGCAAGTCTATTCTAATCTTAAAACTAGAAACTCACTTCAGGTATTTTTGATAAATCAATTTTAGTAAAGAAGTTAGTTAAGTTTTTTATTTTAACTGATCTGAATAATTTCTTTTAAAAAATACATAATTTCTTTAAAAATAAAAAAGTGGCAATCCGGGAGTGCCGACAGAAGTGAAAACTTGAATAAAAGCAGACTACACTACAGATACTTATATACAGAGGTGTCAGTGTCGGTAACAGTGTCGCGAGTTCAATGGTTTTTTCCCCATCTCAAAAAATGCTCAACGCGCAGGAAGTTTTCATTGTTGGGTGTAATGAAAACTTCTTGCGCGTTGAGCATTTTTTTATGCGCCTAAAGAAGTTTTAACTTCAAAAATAACAATTAACTTGTGTTATTTGGTTTCTAAAGTTCAGAATCTAAAAGCACGACTAATTGCTCCTAAAATTCTATCCTTTGATTTTTTGGCAGTGACATTACTAATTATTGTTTTGTCTTTTGTATTGACTGGGAGCCATTGGGTGTAGGCCGCACAAGATTGATCGTCCTAGAAATCTATGGGGGAGGCCTGTGATCAGCAGTGGACGTCATTTGGCTGATATGATGAAGAACACGTAGTTTCAAGTCGAAAGAGTCAAAACATTATGTGAGTTTTTTTAGGAAACTGCGAGTAACAAGGCTAGAAATTATCTGATGTTCTGAATATATGAAATTCTTGAGTTATTTATTTACTTAGAGCTTAAGATTATAATTGTATTTGTAAGTTATATGCACAAACATATTTTTATATCATTCCTCCGTTATATTTATTTAATGCATGGATATTCGCCCCACTTTTTATTTTTCCCAATAAAATTATATGAAAAGTTTTAAAAATTAGGTATAGATATTTGAATTAATCGTTATAAATGTTCCTATTATGAACTTTGAAATTATATCTGGGTTTTAGCAAAATGATTGCGCAGCAATGTTTTAAATAAATTATATATATCATATCCTAGATCTAGTACATAAATTAATTACTAAAATAAATCAATTTAGAGATATAGTTACTAATCTGAAAATTATGGAGTGCTACTGATAAAAACTTATGAAATTGTATATGAAAAGTCAAATTCTGTGATAGATGATATTGAGAAAGCTCCGTTTGCCAAATTTTATATTTTTGAACACTGCCTTATACTTCCCAAAAAGAGGCTATTTAGAAAAATGTCATGCGAACCAGCCTTTGCATTTTGTGAATTACTTTTATAAATTGACAATATTGCGACTAAATTAAGATAATATTTCAATGTATAAGATATTAATTTAGCTTTTAAGTTCAGTGAATAAGTATTATTAACAATTATTTAATAAAGTATTCTTTAATCTCAATTTTTTTTTTTTTTATCAAAACCCTTCATTTAGAATTTATTGTGTTTGGCCTACTTCTTAATTTATGTTGAACCATCAGTATCGTGGATATATTAGATCGGATTGGACCAGTATCAAAATGCTACTTAGTATTTTAATAAGCGATTAGATCTATTTCTATTCTGCACGAGTGTAAGTACGGCTAGACTGCGGCTGAACAGATATTTTTTTGGCGATACAAGTATACTTTATCTGTATTTATATAGTACTAGTTGACCCGCCGTGCTTCGTACCGCCTTGACATGCATATAACGCAGGCTCTCAATATACGTCACCCCGGTAGAATTGTCAATTGTTGTCCCCGGCCATCATTTTACAACCATACTTAACATTACTAACTTACATACTATCATAGACAAAATTACGTTTAGCTGTCATTTGCGTTTTGTTATTCCATGTCGGATGCGTTTTTGTTATACCACGTTTAATAGTGACTTGTATTCTCTTTATGTCACGTCACACGGGAACGCGGTCGAACGGGATAAAAAGTATCATATTCCGTCTCCTGGTTCTAAGCTACCTTCCCACCAATTTTCAGCAAAATCGGTTCAGCCGTTCTTGAGTTATAAATAGTGTAACTAACACGACTTTCTTTTATATATATAGATTATCAGAGACCAGTAATATCAATACTGGTCTGTGGTATTATGTAGCTTTTTACGTAAATTTCCATATTTATTTATACTTTTTAGGGTTCCGTACCCAAAGGGCAAAACGGCACCCTATTACTGAGCTTCACTGTCTGTCTGTTCGTCTGTCACCAGGCTGTATCTCATAAACCGTGATAGACAATTAAAATTTTCACAGATGATGTATTTCTGTTGCCGCTAAAAACAGAATAATATAAATATTTAAGGGGGGTTCCCATACAACAAACGTGATTTTTCTGCCGTTTTTATAGATAATGGGTACGGAACTCTTCGTGCGCGAGTCCAACTCGCACTTGGCCGGTTTTATTTATTGTTAACTTCACATTCTGTTTTAGTATGTTGTTTAGTCAAGAACACCTATTATGGCTGTTGGTTTTCGAAATAAATATAAATAATATAAGAAACAAAAAAGCATAATAATTGTCACAAGTTTTAATTTCAAATATCATTACGAATTAGTTTACATCAACCATCATCTTTCCTCCATTATCAATGCCAGTTGTCTCTTCACAGGTTTCAGTACACTTCTTTGATTTTCCTGTAATTAGGAAAACAAAATGAGCATCAATTAAAATAATAAAGTCCTTGTTGAAAATAGGAATTGGAGGAACATTTAGGCCGGTTTGCACAACGATCCCTAACCGACTGAACATGTTTAAATTTGACGTTTTGCATGATTTTAATTTGACAACTCCTTAAATCATATTACGGCATCGTTGCGCAAGTCACCATTAGCCTACGTCAGCCTAGCGTTTATACGATAGGCGTTAGGCAAACCCGTTTACTCTTGTATTATGAACAAGAGTTTGCAGGTTCGATTCCCGCTGCAGGTCAAGAGTTTGAGTGATCAGCAAATATATTTTCCGGGTCTACGTTATATATTATATATAAGATGGTACTCGTAGTATTTGATACATTGAATCTTTGTAACAGATTCTCTATTGCAATAATATTATAAATGTGAAAGTTTAGATGTTTGTTTATTTATTTATATGTTTGTTTGTCACTCAATCATGTCGTAACGGCTGAACCGATTTCGATGAATTTTGGTATATACGTAGTTTATACCACATATGCTACCTTTTATCTCATAAATGAGTTCCCATGGGATAAAAAAGGGGTGTCAAGTTGCAACAGCGAGTTTAGCTTTATTTCTAGGTTACCTACACATTTAGTAGTGTAACGCGTACGAAGTCGCGTGCAACAGCTAGTTTATCATTCTAAGATCCGCTCGCAGCTTCGCTCGCGTGGATTGTCAATAAAAAGTACCCTGTCTCTATCCAGATCGTAATCTATCTATATATCAAATTTCATCGAAATCGCTCCAGCCTTTATTCGTGTAATGGAAACAAATAAACAAACAGGAAGACAGACTTGCTTTTGAATTTATAAAATTAGTGTGGAATTGTATAATATCCATACATAGGTGGGCAGTTGATAAACATTTACTTGTAAAACCTGAATATAAATTATCACAATGATATTCTAATGTGTTACTCAATCACGTCGTAACGGCTGAACTGATTGCGATGAAATTTGGTATATTAATTTAGAATTAGATTATGACCTGGACATAGGCTACTTTTTTGTGTGCGAAGCGCAGCCGGGCTGCTCAGTATAGAATAAGGGAGTAGGACTAAGAATATGTGACTAATGGGTGCTATTTTTTAATAAAAAAAATAATTAAAAAAATACTAGTAATAGACATCTACCATTCGAAGGTTGCCTAAAAGAGATCATTTTTCAGCGATAAAGCCACTTAATGTTTGTTCTATTGTTTATTAGGTATGCCTCAAGCAATGAGGTGTAATAATTTTCCTTCCGACTCTGATAAGTAGAATAGAATAATAATTCATTTGGTGCACACAAAATGACACATGACACAATTATAAGGAACAGTAGATACAATAATTGAATCTAATATTAGGACAGTTTGACTCATGTGTCTGCGTACCAAAATAGCGTTCAGCTCAGCATAATGAATGAATGAATGAATATTCTATAATATACCTTACAAGCTAGACACAACAGATATAAAGAAATAAACAAATAAATGTACCTAAGCATAATGTTGGATGTTAAGCACCCAACGCTGATTTTCAACTGAAACCAGAAGCAAAGGTATAGCAGCAGCGACGCAATAATATAATAAGCAATAAAAGAGTACATAAAAGTAGTGGTAAGTCACTTACTTCTTGCAAACAAGGGTGGTAGAGTGGCGACGGTGAGATAGCCCGTGTGGCCGGGCGTGCTGGTCGGCCATTGTCCGACGATGTAGCTCGTTTCACTGTTGGGTTTCTCTTCTACCGGCTTTTCAGAGCTCTGAAACAAATATATAATTTTTAAATCACCTACTTTAACACCTTCTGGTGATGGCTGAATCGAGAGTTTTTCTAGACAGTTCCTTAGTTTCCTCCACGATGCCCCCTTGCTTTTTTAATCTTTGTTGTATTCCGTTGAGGCTTTTGTGTAGGCCTATATGAATCTTTTTAGACTTATTGAAGAGTTACTTAGTTTTTCCCTTGGTTTTTAACATAGAGCTCGTCCTCGGAACCTGACGCTTCGTCAGTTTAGTCTTAAGCGGACAGTTATCTTTGTTGGCTGTAAAAATACCTTTCATGAGCACTGCTACTGCTATTAAAAGACTATCGCGGATCTTTATAAATTTTTTGGGCCATTTTCTAGGGTTTGCCGCAGTTTTTCTGTAAATAGATCTCTGGCGTATTGCCTTAGGATCCCTATAATGTGTTGCAATCAGTTTTAATAGTTTTTTTATATAGATTTTTTATAAGGAGCTTTGCGTCGTTTAACGAGATCAGCTCCATAGTACTCTATTAAATACACTACAACTACAATTACTTAAGCACTTTCATTTACCAGCTCGTATGTGAACCGGTAGAGCATGCTAGCTGCATCGGATGATCGTTCAGCTAACACGCTCTGAAATAGGCCCACATTGAGCCAGTTGGCTTTGTTCGTTGTAAACAGTTCCTCTCTCATAGATGTACTCCAGGCACATTCCTCCAGAAGGTGGTATAGGTCATCTCTCACTCCACACGTATCACAATCAGGGCTCTCCAACTTCTTCATTAGGAATTTGAAGCTATTTAGCGGGATGTGTCCATATCGCAGTCTATGAGCGATCACAATATATTTCCTACTTAGTGAAGTGTTAGTAAACCACGGTATAATCATATTCTTTATTTGCGACACGAAATCAGTTACATACAAACATCTTAAGATTAAGTATTCAGTAGTAATCTAAATGACATGTACCCTGTTTTGGCGCTCGGCAAAATCTAAAATTGCGTTTTAAAAATGCGCACTAAAACTTATACTTATATAGGTAGACTTTATAATCTTATGTATTATATAATAGCTAATATTCTAAAATATATATGAGGGGGCTCGCACTGGATTGTCCTGTACCAGATACCTTTCTCTCGAGAAGCAATATCAAAGTACCCTTTCCATTTTATCCTTACCATCCTCTTATATTTAGGCATCATCTCAGAGTATTCCGGTTACATATGTACTTCAGATCCATTTGATATTGCTTCCCGGGCTAGCATATCTGCCACCTCATTACCATGGATGCCAACATGAGATGGTATCCATTGCAACCTCAGAAACACTCCCCGAGAAATCAGTACTAGGACTTTATTTTATATTAGGAATAACGTAGGCCACCGATGTACCTCTGTGTCCAGAGGTGCAGCGAGCCACATGCTGCAAGGCACTTCAGTTATCTGTCGGAATAATTGCCTTCCTTAGTCCCATACTAATAGTATGAGACAGCGCCTCCGAGATGGCAAATAGTTCCACTGATATAATACAGTTAAGAGTTATTTACTAATTTATATCTTTCATTTTAATTGGGGTCAGTTTTAACAGTTGCAACTCGGTAAATATGGATTATATGGTTGGTTAAAATTGTTCATATTAATAGGAGGAACCTACCACAATAATACTTTGTAAATGGGTAGGGTTTCCTGCCGACTGATTGAGATTGATTATAACAAAGTTACAAAATCCAATGGTTTTATCTCAAAGATAATGTGTTCTAATGTATAGATATTGCATCAGACATAGAATTATCATTAACTTTGCTAGACACATTCCTGCAAAGGTCAGTTAACGTCCTAAAATCATACTCATTTATTTAAACGGTAGGGACACAATAGAACACTTGGCTACCACAATAATACTTATTTTGGAGGTGCTGAAACAGACAAGCATCTTAATAGACATCTAAACACTGATTATTAAGTAAGTACTTAAGATACAGCTGTTGTAGATGCAACTGTGGGCATTGTCAAATTAATTAATAATTAATCACATACTAAATTGCTATGTATGATTAAGTAACAATTATAAACACTAAATTGAATTAGTCAATACATGTCACATTCAGATATATCAAGAAATAGGAACTTTAGATGAATAAATTAAATGTCAGATCATAGCTGCTGTGCAATACAATGGCATTGTCAAAGAAGTAATATTGGTAAATTGTCTTTTAAATTAATGTCAACATAATCTATGATGTAAATTGTCATGTCATCATGAAATTACATTGCATTATAGGAGGATGTCAAAATAAATTATGAGTATGTAACAGAAAATGCGTTTTTAATGTCAAAATGTAGCTGCTGTAAAAGAGCATTGTCATCATAACTAATGTTACTAATAATGAATAACAAAAAATAATGTATAAGTAAAAGGAGGACCTCCCTTTCGAGCCACCCTAGGCTTTCCTTGTTTTCGTATGTTACCAAGATTCATCCAAATTTGTGGAGAAAGCCTGCGAATTTCGGCCCTTTTCCCTTATACCTAATATCACAAAAATAACAAATAATTTATAATAAATACTACATACCTACTATCAATTAATTATACTTAGTTGATTATAGTTACTTGGTTACATTATTTGTTAAAATAAAGTCAAAAGTAACTGACCTCTCCTGCTGGTGTCGGTGCCAAGTAAAGTGTGACGTGCGTTGGTTGGCGTCGCACCCCAGCCGTCTCCCGCTGGGTTGTCTCTCTCTAGGAAGGTAGGCTGAGCACACAATAACTCTCGCTCCACTCCAGCCTTTTCGGTAGATAAAAACTGCGTGTTGGCTACCCAAGATCGGGTACGCATGATCAAGGCAAGGTTAGCTTATCCTTTCGACAGAAAATACTGATGATGATGCTTCTGCCGCGGCATGGTGGAGGTCAGCCTGAAAGATCCTCGCCGTCCTTGTCTGGGTAGCCTTTACCGGAATTGAGGCTCGGACTTAACTAACTTCGGACATGCTCCTTGCTCTCGGTTAGTTTCAGTCTGCCTGTCGCTTCTTTCCCCTTCTTGGGGGCCTGTTTCATCCCGTCCTGGTGGGCCCTTGTTCTGAAGCGTAAGTATGGACGGCTTTATGGCCGCGAAGAAACTTGGGCCTGGTCCCCCCATGTTCCACCTCGAGTTAACCCTCCCACCGGATCTGATCAGCTGTATCGTTCGTCCACAGGTGGTGGCAGGCTTTCAGAGCCTCTGACCGTGAAAACCACCTTTTTAAACCCTAAGGTGGCCCAAAAGTTTGCGTTTCTAAGGGCCTCCACAGACAAGTCATCCAGAGAAAAGGTAACGTTGTACCCATTCTCCTCAGCCTTACTGTTCAGGACCTCCCACAGCTCAGTGTTAAGTCCCTCGTTCTGTGTCTTCAATAGCTTGACAGCCTCGTCAAGCGACGCCACCTCACTATTTGGCACAAACGTGACCGCAACCGCGGGCTTGGGCAACTCACTCTCAGGAATAATTGAGAGTTCTGCTCCTGACCACGGCTTGATCTTGAGGACTTCCCTTTCAAGCCCTTTCTAGGTTTTCGCATGTTACCAAGACCCATCCAGGCTTGTGGACAAAGCCTGCGAATTTCGGCCCTTTTCCCTTTTTAGCAATTTTAAGTATCTCCAGGGTTAGGGAACGATGAACCTGCTTCATCTGGTCTTCGCTCATGGGGGCCGTGTTGCATATGCCCACTTGCTTAGCCTCCGCAACCTGCTCGGAGTTAAGTCTAACACCCTGAGACGCTTCTAGCCTGGGGGCTTTCTGAGGTTGCTCCTTGAGCGATTCTTCTTCCGATTTTTGTCTCTTACTGGTTTTAGGATCGCGCGGAACGTTTTGGATCGGAATTTGGCTCCAGGGCTTTGCCGCTAGAACACGAGCCTCATCGGCCCCTACATTAGCAGCTATTAACCTTCGAAATCGTTTGCGAGCCGCGCCATTCAGCTTCACCAGCTTGCCTTGGCCTGGAGACGTTATCGTCGCAGGGGCCGCAGTAGAAGAACCGCCGGCCTCTGTTTGATTATCTGCCATACGAGGCGCTGTAGGTATAGGTATAGGAGAGGCCAGTAACGTCCTCGAGCCTATCAAAAGTTTCTCCCATAAGGTGAGAAGATGGTTCCCCTGAAGTTTTTTTTCCTAGTTGAAATTGCAACTAGTAAACACTTGCCGACAATAGCTCTAACAATGATAATATGTATAAAATGATATTATTTTGATGAAATAACTCTTTTCTAGTCCTAAAACTTAGTGAAACATAAATGTAACCTACAAATATATATTGGAACAAACTTTTTCATCACATTTCACCGAGATCAGCGCACAACAAAACTGAATAGAAAGTTTTAAAAAGAACACGGATAACAATACTAGCTGTGAGTCACCAATTTAAACCTAAACAATCTCCAAAACCTGTGAATACAATTGATAAATTGTTTAAAATTGCTCCTCAATCAATCAATCATATTGGTTGAATGGCCTCTGTGGCTAGTTGTTGCCACAATTATGCCAATGTCAAGTAAAACGATGGAGTTCCGAGTATTGAAATGGTTGGCCAGTGTTTACAGAGGGAGACTCAACCAGAATTTAGACTACAAGGTGATTTATTTATACCTAAAAAGCAGAGACAACAACAATTAAGGACATGCAAAACACAAATAAATATGTATATGTACAAATACATCTAAACATAGAATTAGTGGGTCAAAATATTTACAGTTTTATTTTATTTACATTAATATATTTACATAGAAGGGCTATGAAAGGGGAGAACACGAGGGATAATATAGTATTGGAAGAGAAAGGACGAGGGATTTCAGGAGGAAAGACATCATACAGAGATGGCCGCAGCCTAGAGCATGAGGTGCTCTACATTACCTTCATCCAAACCACATTCACATAGTGAATGGTCCCTAACTCTTATTTTGGTTAAGAAAACCGGCGTACAGACATGTCCTAAACGGAGACGACAAATGGTTGACGTAGTCGTTTTGCTGGCTTTGCGATATTTAAAAAACCATGGTTTTGTTGGAATTTCGGGTTGAATTTCACCGTAATGTTTTCCTTTCAAAGACCTCGAATCAAGCCACATACGGGACCAGAAAGTAGTTAGGTGGGAACTAGGGACTGAACAAAGGTCGTGCGAGTATATTTGAAGGTGGTCATGAGCCCCTGTCTGAATGGCCTGCTTTGCACATGAGTCCACTGACTCATTGCCAGGGATACCGGAATGACCAGGGATCCAAGCCTATCTATGTTAATTCCAAGTTTATGACAGTCAAACAGAGCTTCACGAATTTTAAGAATGACAGAAAATCTGGATTTGGAACGAAAAGGGTTGGAGAGAATGGATTGAAGGGAACTTTTAGAGTCAGAAAAAAGTATTGAGTTTTGGAGATTGTGCGCTTTAATGTACATAATAGCTTCTAAAACAGCTATTGACTCACCAGTAAAAACAGAAGTAACTGATGGACATTTAAAACTAAGAATAATTTTCCCAGACGGAATCCAGACAGCTGCACCTACAGGGCTAGAGTCATTAAGTTTAGAGGCATCTGTATAAATAGGATGCCAACCACTAAAATTCCTAGCCATCTGTTCATTAAATATTTGGCAAGCATAATGAGAGCCTTTAACAATACCAAAATCTAAGATTATGTTGGGTCTGAATACTAATGCCTCATATGGGGTGGAATACAGTGGGTCAATTTACTCTAAATGACAGGGTGTGGGAGGCTTGTATATTTTCTGAAGCTACGAATTAAACAAGGGATTTTATTTTGATAAAGGTCAATGTGTGGTTCTAAAATTTTAAACAAATCGTTTAATTTTGCCAACAGGGGGTGACTAGAATTTTGGATAATTTTAAAGAAAAACGATCTGCAAGGTATTGTCTTCGAAGGGAGAGGGGAGGATCGACGCACTCCACCTGCATCGCATTTATAGGGGAGGACTTCATAGCACCAAGAATTATTCGAAGGCATTTAGACTGGATCCTGTCCATCATTCCTAGAGCCATTTTAGTAAATGGATCCAAAAGAAAAGTAGCATAATCCATATGACTGCGTACTATTGCATTATATAATATTTTTTGACAATATGGATGAGAACCCCACCAAACGCCAGATAATGAACGCAGAATATTGACATTTTTTTCACATTTTTGTGAGATATAGTTGAAGTGGGGAACTCCTGTTAATCTAGAATCCAGCTTAACACCCAAAAATTTAGCACTGTTAATCTGTTGAATCAGCTCTCTGTCGATATAGAGGTCAACAGGAGGAAGGGATCTTTTCTTTGTAAATACCACGCAACTACTTTTAGAAGCCGAAAGAGATAAACCGTGATCAACTAACCATTCATTTAAGAGAGTCAATGCAGTATTTAAGTTATCACGTGCATGGAATTCGATAGAACGTACAATGCAAGATCGTCTGCGTATTGTAAAACTTGACATAAGGGGGAAATAGGTTGTTCTTAATCATGTGTATAAAGACTATATAATAAAGGACTGAGAACTGAGCCCTGAGGTAATCCCTTCCAAACACATGTAGCTGGTAGAAAATTGCCTTGGTTTTTTATCAATATTTTCCTCTCTACCAAAAGGTTATAAACAAAACGAACAAGCCTCTCAGGAATGCTCAGCTGACGAAGTTTATTCCTGAGCAATGGAAGCAGGATGTTGTCATAAGCAGCTGCAATATCAAGAAAAACTGCAATCAAAAACTCTTTCTTAGCTAATGCAATACGGATATCAGTTGTGATTATACTTAAGCTGTCATGAGTACTCATGCCTTTCCTAATGCCATACTGTGATTTCGCCAAAATACCCTTGCTCTCAACGTACCATTCCAATCGAAATTTTAACAAGTGTTGCATAATCTTGGCTAGAACTGATGACAATGCAATGGGCCTATAGCTTGTTGAGTCAGATGGCTTTTTTCCCGGTTTAAGAATAGGGATAATTATCTGAGTCTTCCACTCATCCGGAACGACTCCATATTCAATAAAAACATTAATTAAATTTAAAAAATTTAATTTGACGCTATCAGGAGATTTAATTAAAAATGAGTACGGGATGCCATCTACACCCGGAGATGTATCCGTTAAACCATCTAAAGCTAGTAAAAGTTCATGAAAAGAAAATTTATCGTCTATATTGGAAACAGAAGGAAAAAATGAAGGGGGAATAGGAAGGCAGTCAAGGTAAGGGACAAAGTCAGGGGACAATCTATTGGCAAAGGCATCAACTCAAGAAGAAGGATCATTGGAAGACAGGTTTGGGATGTTACATGAACCTCTAAATCGCTTTATTTGCTTCCAGACTAACGATGGAGGTGCTCTAGGGGATAAATTTTCACAAAAATTCATCCAACCCTTTTTTTTGAGAGTGAAAGAACTCTCCTAGCTTTTGAAGCCATATGTTGGTATTGTATGAACTTTTCGTTAATCATGGAAGCATTATAGGCCAACTCTGCACTTTTTCTCATTTTGACTGCCTTAGAGCAATCAGAATTCCACCATGGGGGGGAAATCTTAAAACGAGAACTGGCTTGTTTTTTAACAGGGATATTTTTATTTGCACATGAAAGAAGAGTATCTACAAATTTGGAATAGGCCGAAAGATAACTGTCAGTATTGTCTGTCTGTATAGGTAAAAGATTGACCGATAAGTTTTCTAAGTGAGAGGAGAAAGAAGGCCAATCGGCGTCAGTAAGTCGATATTTTAAACTGGGATTAAAGTTATATTCAGGGGAGGCACTGATTGGGATGGTAATGAGGATAGGGAAGTGATCGCTGCCATAAGTAAGAGGCAGAGTTTGCCAGGAAAGAAGAGAGGAAAGGGAAGGTGAGCATACAGTCAAATCAATAACACTCAATGGGTCTTGTGAAGGCAAAGATCTACGGGTGATAGAACCGTCATTTATGACACAGAGATTGGCCTCGTCAAACATCTCTAATAGGAGACGACCAAATACATCACAGTGGCCAGAGCCCCACGAGGTGTGATGGGCGTTAAAATCGCCTAAAAGAACAATAGGAGAGGGGACGGAAGAAATTACAAGAAGAATATCTGGTATTAGAGCAGAATAGGGGTGAGGGATATAAATAGAAATAAAAGATATATCAAACACTCTAACAGCTACTAGGTTGATGTCTAAGGAGTGAGAAGGGAGGGGGATTTGAGAGAAGGGCAGGGTACGCCTGACTAACAGGGCACTACCTGCATGCCCGTCTGACCTGTCATCTCGGATACAGGAGTAGCCCGGGATCAGAAAATTGGATCCAGGCTTCAGCCATGATTCCGAGATGGCAATGACTGACGGGCAGAATTTAGAAATTAAGTGAATGAGTTCAGATTTGCGCGCTCGAAGACTTTTCACGTTCCACTGGACAATGGAGACTGGATCCATTGTTACCAGTTAATGCAAAGATCTGGGACAGTTTTTGGGCAACGTTGGACGGTAAGGATGGGTTGGTTGATGAACACAACTCGATTAAAATGTTCAATATAGTTTCAATGAGGAAGCTTTGACGGTTGTCCGACACTGGGGCCGGGGCTTGGGACATAATGGCATGGCCATTAGGGAGGGATGAGGATGGATTTGAGATTATTCCTTGGTGGGATGCTTTGTCATAGGATTTACCCTAGGGCACTTTAGGACGAGGTTTGGCATAAACATTTTTAGCATAGGAACGGTATGTAGGAGAGTTGGTTGAGGTGGAAGGATTTTGTGGATCAAGATTAGTGGAAGAGAACATAGCCTGAGCAACCTCAGTATATGCTCTTCCAACCTTAGGGAAATTAGTCGCAGCTTCCTCATACGAGATTCCATTCTGAGACATAAGCATTTTAATAGATTTTTGCCTATCCTGTTCAGGACAGACCCTGCTAGTTGTATAATGTCGGCCTGAGCAATTGAGGCAAGAAGCTTTAGACTCTTCCAAGTCACAGCTTTCACCCGTGTGTTCTTTAGAGCATTTAAAGCAACGGGGCTTGGAGCGACACTGAGCTTTTACATGACCAAAACGACAACAGTTAAGGCATTGAATTGTTGGGAGCTGGTATGTTTCAACCGGTAGTAAGGTGTGGTATGAAAATACTCTTTGAGGCAGAACTTCACTTCTAAATGTGAGAACTACTGATTGAGTTGGGATCCAGGTCACTTTGCCATCATCATTTGATTTTCTGTTTAACCTACGGGCTTTGACAACAAACCCACAACCATTTGGAACTTCCAAGCTGGTTGCGAATTCCTCCAATGACATATCAACCGGGACATTTCGGACAAGACCCATTCGAGTGATGTTGAATGTCGGTATTGATGCAACATACTTGTACTGGGTAAGGAGAGTTGTATTATCCAGGAATTTATTAGCATCAGTTGTCGTGCGGAATTCTACAGAAATTCGATTTCTGCCAACTTGTTTAATTCCATCTGAACAAATGTTAGACACGTGATGATTGCTCAAGAACTGTCCAAATTTAATTGGGCGGATTGCTGTTCCAGCTGACGGGTCGGGTTCTACTCTAGCAACATGAATAACGAATGGTCCTTTGTCTGCGGTAGAGTATTCTTTCACTCCAATTACCATGATAGCATGCAGCCAAATTGTTTGGATGGAGGCAGCGGCCATGTCCGGGGATGTTATAGTTTTTTTGTTTTGGGAAACAGGTGAACTTTCACCATCTGACTCCATTCTACGTTTAGAGCCTGAGCCTGAGCGATTCTCCTCAGGAATCGTGGGTGAGATAATAATCTTATCTGGCGGATCCGGAGGGGGATCCGGAGGAACAACCTCCATCTTCCCGCCGAAACCCACTAAAGTTTAAGAGTTAAAAACTAGTTAGTAAAATACAAAGTTACACCTTACCACCAATGCACCAACCCACCACCACTAAAATGAAATAAATCAACTTGGGAATGAGCAAGTGACTCAGCCAGAAAACAATTTAAAACTGAAAGGAATCTCGCTAACACGCTTACTGCTCCAGTACCAGAAGTCCAAATTGCTCCTCACTAAAGCCGACAATTTGACACGAAACTGACATTTTCAAGTGACTGTTCTGTTCTGACAATCTAAAATTCGTTCGAAAACAAATCTCATGCTGTCGTTGAATGTACTGAGTTTGCATAGTGTTACCAGCGAAGGGGAAAAACGGATTTTTTTAAATAATTTTCTCCAGACCTTACAAATTAAAAACAATATAATTTTCGAATGTCTCCTATTAAATTTTAACTTGTTCCTTACAATAAAGCAACCGACACGTTTAAAATCTAATACTCCTCTCTATACTCTCTCTCTATTTATTATCTATTGATAATATTGCCCATGATTTCAAAAAGAACATAAGACTGAAGTGTTCTAATTTGCTCTGTCAGACCACACTGAACAGGATATAAAACTACCAGTCAAAAAAATGTAAAAAAATTCTGGCGTCAAGAAATACGGGATTATAATAAATAAAATGTAGAAAAGTTCAACATGTGCATAAAAATCGTTACTTTTTCAGAAATCAACGATACAGATAATGCCAGCATAGCATAGCTTTAAGGAAAATTTTCTATTTATAAGCTTTTTTTTGTGGCGTCGCACGGTTTGTGTCTTTGCCATTGGCAAATAAAAAAAATTAGGGACACAAAATAAATACAAAACCCGGGTTATATACATTAAACTAGGAAAGGATCAAAAGAGGATACATTAATGAGAAATTATACAAGATAAGAGATATTTACAAAATTGACATTCACAAATTTGTGATTTTATATATTAATATTATTTGTACAAATGAAAGATTCTAAACATTAGTACACGGATGGATCTAAGGAGGAGAGAAGGATTTTAATATTTGAAGGAAGAGGAACATGAAGGGATACAAGATCTTTGTAAAATTGAACGTGGTCATTGTTAATACACGAAAAGAAAATGTGATTTACATCACCAAATTTATCTCCACAACTACAAGATGGGTCATCTAAGATTTTCATCCGCGCTAGATGAGATTTATAAGCTTTATGATATTTGGCTCCCCAAATTCAAATTCGTTTAAAACTCCAGAAATAACTTAAAAGTTTACAAAAAGCAAAGCTGAGAAAATGGCAAAATAGGAGATCACTATTAAAACCAAAGTTGATTTCACGTGGTATTAAGTTGTATTGCATTAAATAGAGAAACTTACTCTGGAAATTGCGAATAAAACAAACTATTGCATCTAAATTATTACAAACGGCTAATAAAAAATAATTTCCCTGACAAAAAGAAAACAAAATAACGATAAAATTACAATATCTATTAATAAATTAAAAACGACATGGAAAATAATAAATACGGCAAGATTCAATGTTCCTGAAGAACCACTGACATTGCCGAATTAATCAATAATTATTTTATCTATTAATTATAATTATATTATTTATTATATTAGGTACATTTAATTTTTATATTATTAAAATTTTATTGTATATTTTCTTTATTTTATTACACACTAGGTGTTGCCCGCGACTTCGTACGCGTTACAGTACTAAATGTGTAGGTATCCTAGAAATAAAAATAAACTCGTATAAACTATGTGTAAAATGGTAACGAAGGACCAAATAACGTTTATATAGAAGCTTGACACCCCATTTTTATCCGATGGCACCTGATTTATGGGACTAAAGGTAACCTATGTGTTAATCCAGTTTATAATCTACGTACAAACTAAATTTCATCTAAATCGGTTCAGCCGTTACTACGTTATCGAGTGACAAACAAATAAATAAGTAAACAAACATACAAACTTTCGCATTCTGTGGTTCCCCCACGTAGGGCCAGCATCGCGGTCGCGCGCCTTACGAACCCCTACATTGTTGTGCAGGAATGAAGAAGGACGCTGGACCGCGGCATAGACGCCTCCGCGGACGAAGTACAGTAGGCGGTTACGCGACGACGCGTAGCTACAGAAGGTCCCGGAGGGGTCGACTGTGGAGGGGGATCGCTCGGACTGGCTAGAGCTCTGCTTAGTTATTAGTGTTCCGCCAGTGACACAGCAGATGATCCTAGTGATGTAAAAGGCATTGTCATCCCCTCATCTCGGAAAGAGTATTTTTGCTCTTCGATATCTGAGTGCAAAAGCAGTTTTTATCCGCTAGAGGATAAAGTAAATTGAATTTAGAACATCGTGTGCACAAGTTTGTAAATTCAAAACATTAAAAAACCTATTTACTTCTACCTCTATGGTGCCGAATTTATCATACAACCTTTTTTAATTTGTTAAAAACTCAGACTCGGAATCTTCTTGGTGTATTACCTACTTTTTTTTGCATTTAGTCATTTCCTCACTGAGGTGGGATGAAAAGTTACGTGTTACACTCGAGTGCAAAGATTTTTCACCTCGTGCTCTTTTGATTCCCTCGCGAACGCTCAGGATTCTAATTTTTTAATTTTATAATCCTTCGCTTGCTCGGTCATCAAAATTGAGCACGCGGTTAAAAAGCAACTTTGCACTCTTGTTTATCAAATAACTATTGTGAGCTACTACCGTCACCTCGGTAGCAGCTCGCCTGGACCTTACTCTAGCTTCCCCCTTGTGTGCCGTTATGATACAGCTCAAATCTACAGTGCAGTGGTTGCGGCCTTTATCCGCAACCACCGCGGTTAATTAGCCGCGGCTAATTCTGTAGCTTACCACCAGGCACTCTCAAGGCATAATATTATGACAGTTCTAGGACGTAGGGCATTCGTAGTGGTTCGCATTGGTGTGATTCATTCATATTTCACGTGTATTTCATTGAACTTTAACACCATTGAATTATCATCATACATATCAATTTGTTATGGGAACTCAAATTCTGATGCAAGAAAATTTTCAATGCGTGAACAGCCATTGCAGGTTTTAATGTAATACTATTCTCAAGGACAACAGTTTGAGATACTAGTGGTTCGCCCCGAACTGAGATCTCGCGGGTGTCCCATAAAAACAAAAAATATTATTCGTAATCTTTGACTATCAAATAGTACCACAAAATAAAAAAAAAACAACTAATTTGACCTAAAGTTTCATTCAAATTACAGGTAACGGGAGTTTATGTAATTTGGTTATCCTTTTTTTGGGGTAGAAATTGCAGTTATTCTGGATTTCAGACTTTTCCCTATATTTGTGTCACTAAAGCTACACGTATACCAAATTTTAGCACTGTGGGGTCACTGATGTACCCTGTGAATTTATTTAAAAGTTCAGTTTATATTATGGCTAATAACTTAAAAACTACAAGGTTTAAACTAAAATGGGATCGAAATGTACTCACAAATACCTTTTAGTAGACGTACCACTTGACCGGATAGTCTCATTTTTTACCCCTCTTGAACCCCAATATCTCAACAATTTTTATCTCTTTGAGCCACACCAAAATTGTGCCATCACTACCTACCTATATACCAAATTTCACGATGATCGGATAAACGCTTCGAAAGTTATCCTCGGACAAACATACCTACAACGCCGATTTGCCCAAGTTGATTTGGAGATCTCGCTTCGCCCGATCAAATATTTAATAACATACATACGTTAAATAAATAATCTTCAGTTCATATATTTAAAAGTTAGTTTAGCTTGGCATAACTACTAACAGGGTTACCATCATTTTGCGGCCATCTATCACTCTTTGCACCGATCCCTCCGCGTAATGTCGCTATAGTGTGACCATTAGTGCTGTGCACTCCCTGAGGTATGCGCGGCGAGGTGGGAGGCAAAGAAAAAACTGCATGAGTTCACATGAGATCAATACATGTCGGACACATCTTACGATATCAGTTTGCATTTCTAAGGCAAGACTTGTGGCGGGACTGTATCTGTAATATATTATACTTACTTAGTTGATTAAAATGTAACTTAAATATACTCATATTTTATTAAAAATATGCAGGTGATAAATAAGAACTAAACTTATAATTCAAAGGACTTGTTTTATTGAACATTTTTATATTTACAAACAATTATATATTCTAACGAAAGTTATTCTGACATAGATTCTGTTTCAACTTCATCTTCCATTTCATATCACGAGATAACGCACGACCCATCTTTGAATATTTATCTCATGTGCGTCTGACATAGACAGTCCGATACAAATAACACTACCTGCCGCCACGAGCGTTGACGGCGAACTGACAGAGCGCAGCAGCCGATTCTCCCCCCCGTCTCGCCGCGCGCATACCTCAGGGAGTGCACAGCACTAATGGTCACACTATAGACCAGAGATTCCCAATTTTATTTGGCCATGGCATCTTAATTGATCATACTTTTTTTGGCGGAACCCTAGTTGGTTATTTTGATAACTAAAGTATTTACCTTGTAGTTTGTATATATTCATGTTAGACTCGAAGAATGAACAAATTATAAATATAAATAATTATTATAAGTATTGCAAATAATATCTTGTAACAAAGAAATCCAATGTACCTAGGTAATAATTTATTGTAAAAAATGAAATTTTTTCACATTATATTTCTTAAAATAGCCGTAAAATTAGGCTTTATGTCTGACAATTGAACGCAAACCAATCTCGCATCGGTAAGTCTTCACAAACTTAATAAGAACCAGGACAGCTTTCTCAACGATTGCCGGGTATTAATCTTTAAGAAACAGAACAGAACCCCTGTGACCCATCCACGGAACCCCACGGTTCCGCGGACCACCCTTTAGGAATAACTGCGCTAGACAACAGTCACCCATCTGCCGTGCTCCAACGCATATGAATGAGCTTATAAAAGTACACCCTGGGGTTGACATATACGCGGATACACTACATTCCATTGACAGGATGTGTCTCAGATTTTGTGAAACATACCCACATCAATTTCATTTGTGTTATAGGTGTAAAGTTACTTAATGGGTAGGTATATTGAGTAATTTAGTGTTATATTTTTGTTCATTATTGTGTTAATTGTTCATTTTATTGTATTTTCCTGTTTGTATAACTTTTTTCGTGTTCTATTGGTTTTTATGTATGTGAGGACAACTGTATGCTTCATATTTTATATTTGTTTTGTAGTAACTAGGTAACTAGTTATAACGTTTTGGTCTTGTACACACGGCTACACATCAAGCTATACACTTCCAGTATAAGCTGACCTATCATTCTACGAAAAACCTACACAATGCGAGGTCAGCTTATACTGGAATTGTATAGCTTGCTGTGTAGCCGTGTGTACTGTAAAGTTGGAAACTATTTTTATCGAATTAAACTGAATTAAACTAGTTTGTAAGAGTACCTAGTTAATTGTAAATATGTAGTAAGTATACGCTTCATCAATCAAAGTCTTTACTTATAAAAAATCTTTAATTAGCAAGAACACTGGTGATGCATAAAAAGCTTATAGTTTAAAGTATTTAATAGATCATCTCTAGGTATTACCATCTGTAAGATCAAAGATTCCCATTTGCTAAAAGAATGTGCTAAGCTCATCCATCTTCACATCAAGATTAACTAGAAAATCATTACTGTGTTATGCTTGAACCAACTTAAAAGCTATGGGTTAAACGTTGTGACGTCACTAAAGCTAAACGTGTGCAAGATAAACAGAGGTACAAGATGCCACGCAGACACCTGCCGATGCCGACCGAATACGTGCCTGATGGTACCAGACAGACGTGCACAAAAGTGATTAGATCATTTTTAAGGATAATTATCTAGGTATTATGTTTTTGTATGAGTTATTGGACAACTCTGGTGTCAGAGTATATAATGAAAGCATTATAAACGGCCATTGTATTGGCGTGATCCTTGGGTTAAGACGGCTTTCTATAAGATGGCTTTACCCTGGACTGGTGCCTCGACGTGATCTCCGAATACCAGACTAAAACAATACTACCTAATGTGTAACTATACTATATAGTAAACGATGGAAGGAGGTTTTAACAGCTTGATAATTTTACACATTTAGTTTTAACGAGATTACGTTACAGCTTTTAAGCTTTAAGTTTTTTATTAACATGCAATGTATGTATGTTTGTCCGGGTGGAATCTTGCAACTGAATTTTAAACCCGTTCCCCTCAACCGATTGAGCTGAAATTTGGATTGTAACTTCGGTGACAATGCAATAATATGGTACCGTGGAGGTGGTCTCATGATGGAGACGAATGCTAGACAACGGCACTTTGAATGTATTATAGTAGGCTACTATTGTTTGGGCTCATTTGAATCTGCTTGCGGTTCCGATTATGATTTTTATAAAAGATTGTTTTGTAAAAGCAATATTTAAAAAAAACTTATTTTAGTATAATAAGTTAGTGACGTTGTGTTGTGAGCAATGAGAGTAGAAGCGGTTGATTTGAAAATAACAATCTTTGTATTATACGATACAATAACATTGAAATTATTTATTGATCTCATGAATAAAGTTAGGTAGACCGTAACGAAAACTCATTTGATAGATTTCGAAATAATAACTATTTATATGAAATTATTAAAAAGATGAATTGAAGAAGATGATTATTGAAGTGGCAATGGGCAGAACAGATGGCCGATGGGGCCGGAAAGTTCTCGAATGGAGGCCACGGACCGACAAGCGCAGCGTAGGACGTCCACCTACAAGATGGGCAGACGACTTGGTAAGAACCGCAGGTCGGCGTTGGATGCAGGCCGCTTCCAACCGCAGTTCGTGGAGATCAATGAGGTAGGCCTTTGTCCAGCAGTGGACGTCCTACGGCTGATATGATGATGATGATTAAACAGATTATGAGAACGCGTGTAATTATTTAATTAAATTTAATATGGTTAGTCCCATAATATCTAACGCTGGTGCACATGATGTTACAGCAAGTCAAGGGGTCAGGGTACAGCGTTATTATCGATGTCACGGCACAGAACACCGTACACCGTCCTTCAGTAAACATAATCACAAATAATTCAACTAAATACCTCTATGGGAATTTCGCATTATATTACCAGCTATTAACACCTGCGGCTTTAATATTCATAGATTGAGTTATTATCAGTTTAGTCTGACGAATTTATCTAAGTTCATGTCGGGCGAATG
This sequence comes from Philereme vetulata, assembly GCA_918857605.2. Classification (NCBI taxonomy): domain Eukaryota; kingdom Metazoa; phylum Arthropoda; class Insecta; order Lepidoptera; family Geometridae; genus Philereme; species Philereme vetulata. The sequence goes on from OU975423.1 coordinate 8,261,803, forward strand.
TAAATTTTCTAATTAGTACTTAGCCCTAAGTCACTTAAGTTAGAAGTAGTTCTATAAATCAAAAAGTTCTACGATTGATTTAACTCTAAAAATAGGTGAATTAAGAGATAGTGATATATGACGAACCTTTCTGCAACCGCAATCTGCGTTCTTCCACTACTCTCCAGTTGAAAACTCCAGCCCATAATTCCAACTTCTTTAGTAACTCGTTTACAGTACGAGCTGTCCGATTATGGAATGACTTGCCCGTTTCAATCAGACATACTAAATCATTACCTATTTTTAAAAATGAGGTCTGCAAACTATACTTAGCTGCTTCTTTAGAGTAAAAATTGTATTTCATTTTTATATTTATTGTAAAAGTATATATGTATATATTTATTTATGTAAGTACATATATGTAGGTACATTTTAGGTTTAGGTATTTTTTTTTATCCTACATAAATAGGTATTTATTGTTACACCGCCTCCTCACACGTCTTTTCAGTCCAGTCCATCCAAAGGTTGCCTGGAAGAGATCGCTTTGAGCGATAAGGCCGCCCATTGTATCACCTGTCTTTAAGTTTTCTAGGTTATCTTAATTTGGTGTAACAATAAAGAAATATCTATCTATCTTTCTTTTCACACAGATCCTGTCCATCCAAAGGTTACCTGGAAGAGATCGCTTTAAGCCATAAGACCGCCCATTGTACCTTTGATTTCATTGTGTATTCTCCTTTGTTTGTTTTATTTTTAATGGTGTGCAATAAAGAAATCATCTGATCTAATCTAATCTTTCTTTTACATGACTAAGTATTTCTCATCATTTTCTCAAATGTTTTTTTTTCTTATGGATTTATTCTATTGACTGTATTATTCTATGGGGTGGCCTATGTTCAGCTGTGAAGGTCTGGCGGATATGATGATATTTATCTTAACCTTTGGCTAGGATTGCGTTTTTAAGTCTTCAATTGAATCAGTAGGCATTATTTTCTGCTTAAAGTAAGAAAAATATAGAACCTTTAAGTCTATGAAAATAACTACATCAGTTATAATCGAAGCGAAGATACTTATGATGAATTTCACAATGCAACTACATTTTGAAACAACAAGCCATAGATCTTAGATTTCGCGAAATGACAGAGCTTTACAGAATAAATAATACAGTGAGTAAGGCAAGTGCCGCGCCGGTCTCCTAATCACAGAGCAAGATGTCCCCTCATTTACAGAGATTGCTAAACAAAACATTGCAGCTGTGAGAATGACACTTATTGAGGATCGTATTGCAAAACTGCTCTATATTTTGTTTCAAAAAGCTTACATTACAACACTGCAAGTTTTTGAAGTAAAACTTCTTTAAGCACGCTTGACTTAGGGGGGTAAGCTGGTGAATGCGTTACGAAAAGTGCGAACGGAAGTTGAGAGGGAGATATAAGTTAGTGAGGATAGAAAGAGAGAGTTACGTTTCGTGTATTTGTGCGAGTGCGAGTTGCGTCTGTCCAGAATGAACATAGACTGATCGACCTACAGACGTGTGAACAATTTTGTAATTGAACAATTTTATAAATTAATATTTTGAAAAAGAAGTTTTACTTCAGTCGTGTGGTTTAAATCACACTCGTTTTGTTTAATCTAGGTTTTTCCTCCCTTGTTATCTGCCGATATAAACAAACCTCCGCTGTTGACTGACAAATATTATAACAATTATTAAATAATCAAACACAATGGAATAGAAGGTCGAATAATCTAGAGCATCATAGTTTGTATTGAATGCATTATTATTTCCCAATTACACCTCAGAATATGACAAAAAAACAAGCCGAATTGAGAACCTCCTTATGGGCGCACTATACCTGGGGAGACGTTAAATCGCTTATTAAGAAACAATGTTTTGTTCAACAATTTGTGTGCTTTCAATCTGTAATTCATAAATGTTATAGTTAAGGATACGTGCTAGAACGCCTGTATTGTGAAAACACGATTTCGTAAAATTTTCTCGATAGATATAAAATCCAAAGATGACTCCAAATTTATCTTAAAACCGTTCTTATGCGATGAATACATCAACTTAGATCTTGAAACTTTATACAGTAATTCTACACAACACAAATAAGAGCACCTGTGTTTAAAATTTTCAAAATACCTTTTGACTTTACCATAAAATGAAAATATCTAAGTTTTGCACTAATGAAACCATTCGCCTCGGACGCCCGCTCCGTCCGCGATTCAGTCCGGCCTCGGCTCTCAGACGGGGTACCCGTGACGCTTGTCCCTCCTAACGATCACGTAATTCATAAGTAGAATTTAATATTAAGTTGGTTTTTGTAAAAACGCGTTAGAAATACGCACAACAAGAAAATGAAGGGACTGAATGATATAAAAACCGGCAAACATATGAACCACGGCGAGATAGGATGCGCAGCGGCGCGCGGAGAAGCGGGGGTGAATTTCGTGTTTGGGCTGAGGTATAGTCAACTCTTAACGGCAGGACAAAGACCGATAGTCAAATTACTCGAAACGACAGAGCAGTCAATGACCAGTGATGATTCTTGTTTGAATTATGGAGGAAACCCCACAGTTTTCTGTTCATTCTAAACTAAATTCACAACATTGTAGTCAATTCTAGCAAGCAGTCATCTTAATTTCGCAGCTAAACGTCATTCGGTGATTTCAAAGTCAATTACTGCCACGTGAGCTATAATTAGGGACCTTGACAGAATTGTGGTGAAGATTACACTAATTTAACCCCGACATTAGCCGACACAGATTATCTTCAGACTAACTGACAGTTGGACTATCTGAAAACCGCAATGTGAACTTGGGGCTTCGACCTTGACTTGGTCTAAGTTGCTTACTTTTTATATTAGTAAGAAATGTTACTTTATTTTGTTGTTATTCTTTGTATGCTAAATTGTTTGCGAAGCTCTTGAGTGCTGGTGACACTGGCTTCTTGGCTATAAGTACCTACCTGTGTTTATCTAATAAAAATATACAAGACCTATCACGAAATAAAGAAAACCCGGAGAGGACTTATCTATTGAAAACCATTATTTTGGCAAGACAGAATTGCCGACTTTTTTGATATCCCAATCCATGAAAAAAAATAAAGCTGATTCCGAGAAATAAAAGCAAAATCAATTATCTATTTCCAAATTGGCCCCTGCAGCCTTTAGCCGGAAGGAAGATGCTCCGCTGGTGGAATGTAATCAAGAGAGTCAGTGTGATGGGAGGACCATAATTCAAGTCTCGCTACTGTCGGGCTTTTGTCCGTGGAATTGGTGGATCGGAGGAAACTCTTACGGCTTTTCAGTCGGGCCGATGGTGGCTGATGGCGCACTCAAATTGGCTGCTGCCGAGACAATCTAGTCAAGTGGGGCTACATCGACATATTCCGGAGCCAGTGCCAATGCTAGGCCACCATACAAACAATGGCCCACGTACTTTCATGCCCTCTATGCCCAACCACCTGCACACGAAATCACTTGTACCAGGCAACAGAGAGGGGTGTGGAAGTTGCTCTCTATTGAGCTAATAAAATTTAGAAGTCAAACAGCCATTGACACGAAAGAAGAAGAAGAAGAATTATCTATTTAATATCAATGCAATTTAAGAGGGTTATTACGTGACTCTATTCGCATTAAAGGGCAAAGCAGGGTGCAGTCTATCTTGACCAACCGCTAAATCTCAGCGAAACGCATATACTCGTATGCACGCAACACATATTTTACCCATCAAACAAAATACATTACGTAAATCATGTCAAAATAATTGTTCAATTTGCTGCAATCGCGTGCAATAATAAACATACAATTTCTCGGTGCATTAACAGAGATATCAAGGCATTAACATGAAAAACGTAATGTCGAATGCATTGCGCGCGCATGCCCACACACCGCAATTACGTAACATAAATCCATGGAACGCGGGCCCGTGATCGATGGATCGCTGCGCCCGCGCTGGACCTCGGATACACAACGAAATATACCCCACTTGTTAAACTTATGATTTATTACGTGAACTTTGTTTAGACCGCTCTATTAATAGCTCTTATTTCATTATTTAATAGCGTCAATACAATCTATTATCAATACAATATCTCCCTGAATCAACATAAAATAGATAAACCGTTTTATAAATCCACAAAAACAGAGCAATGTTTTCTAATAACGATTAAACGACCATAAAGCCCCGATTAAAACATAAAATCTCCGCGCTGTCAACACGGAATTTAACCTCTCTACTGGATGACATAAAATAAAAAGAAAATAAAAATCTAAAAAATAAAAAGAACAACGGCCAAAGAGGCGCATTAAGAATTGAGATAAGAGAGATGGACGAGCACTCAACGCGCGGCCAACTTTATTATTTATTGACACTTAAAATAATTACCGGCGGTTGGCCCGTGCCGAAATGTGGACCCGTCCTGGTGTCGAAGACCTTACACCAATTTGTGAAACTTTAAATAGATTGTCTTTGCGGAACTACGAGTATCGAGACAATGAATTGACATTGCCGAAAGCAGAAAATATTATATAAAAAGGGGAGAGGCAATTTATACTTGTAAAAAGCCTCAAAATGAGAATTACAATTCCCGAGAGAAAAGAATCAACAAATCATCTAAATGGAGGGTGGATAAGTGATTTCTAGATAACTTCTCCAAAAGACTAAGACTCCAAGAAGACAGACACCCAGTCAACAAGTCGTAATGCTAGCCAAAAGTTGAGCACCGAGTAGTGTTAAATGAATAACTATGACAAATAACCCAGTTATCTGGGTTCAACCACCAGCAACTGGCGTTAAAAATGTCATCATATTCTTTAAACGGCACACAATTCGCAGAAACAACCAACAAAACGACAATATCAATACCGGGGCCGTACATAAAATACGGACAAGTGTTTTTTATCACCGATTCATGTACCCTGTCGCCATAACTGTCCGTGGGTGATAAACAACCGTACCGTCGATTTAGATGTTTATACAGAAATAAAGCAAAATAAAAATAAATAGTGTTGGGAGATAATTTGTGGAGTGCGTCGGCGTCCGTCGGTAGCGCTCGGAACTTGTTACAGATAGGACACACGCGAGTGCTTGTACAAATAAGCTGGTTATACTTTAACTTTGTTTTAGAATCAAGTAGCTTCTGCCCACTGACCTTCTCCCCACTATACTTGCTGCCACGGTCATTTTAACTTACAATATGTACTTATTTTTTTTTACTAGCCCATACTGTTCCACTGCTGGGCAAAGGCCTCCCCCTCTTCCTTCCACTTACCACGGTCTAGAGCCATATCCCGCCAGTCTCTTGGGAAGACGTCCAAGTCATCGCTGCAGCGCAATTAGGCTTGCCTTCTTGGCCCATTTATCGGGTTGCATACGGGAGACATGACCCGCCCAGTCCCATTTCAGCTTTGCAGCCTTGACGCCCACGTCAGCGATGTCGGTTTTCGAACGCAGCCAGGAGTTTGGAATCCGGTAGATCCGCTTTACACCCAAAATGCTGCGCTCCATCGCTCTTTGGCAAACTCCTAGTTTGAACTTCTGAGACTCGGTCAGTGACCAAGACTGGGCACCGTAGGTTAGGACATGCAGAATACACATGTTAATGAGTTGCCGTTTTACCGATAAGGGATTTCACCCTTCATAAGTTCCTTCATGTACTTATTACACCAGCTTATTTGTACACAGTGCTTGTACAAATTTACTAGTTAAAATATGTCTATAAATATACTAGTGACAATATGTCTGTTTCTTCTTTTTAACTCTGGGTCAAAACTGACCATTTTCCTTTGACTCGAGTCAATTTGCAACTAACCCGATTATTGTATCATAATGAAGCAATTGACAATATTTATTTTTTAAATGGTATCAGTTGAGGCTTTACCTGTATCGTTAATCTTTCTCTACGTTAGAATCTATACCAATAAAGACATTTATACTAGATAGGTTACATTATAATTGAATGTACACAATATCTGCTCCAGTATCTAAAATCAAGCAGACCGCATCATCATGATTTCCAACCACTGTTCTCATCGAAACCGTCATTATAATATAGATCTTTCTTCGCATAGATTTCCAGAGCGACCAATCTTGTGCGGCCAGCAGCCCACCAACCTTAATTAGGTCGTCTTTCCAATTGAAACTGTACCTACAATATATTCGCGCGTGATTCATTCGCTCTCGTTACCGACAGACTGACGGATGGCGGTATAATGGCGATTGATTTATGATACCGCGCCGTAATGGCGTAATCGGATCCTGAGCTTTAGAGCTGACGAAAGGGTTTGGCAGTTACAGGGTGCACTCATTGCGCAACTAAGTTATCATTACTTCTATAAAAAGTATATAAGTGTTATATCAGTTATCTGGTTCCCGTAGTACAAGCTCTGCTTAGTTTGGGGCTGTTTGAAATGCCCAGCAATATTTATTATTATTTATTCTATGCTATATGCTACTAGCGACCTTCCCCGGCTTCACACGGGTGCAACGGTGACGTCATAAGTTTCCAAGCGATTTAGACACCATGTAAGTACTATCCGTACACACATTTATATTACATTTATAATTCCTACAAAACTAGGAGAGCATGTGAGCAGATAACCACTGTCTGCAAAATATTTCGCAACAAAACTGATGCACCTGATCTGCTTAACGAGCTACTTCGCTTTTATGTCCCAAATCAATATGTCCGGTGCAGAAGACACAGGCTTCTTGCCGTACCCTCGAGCCGTACTGTATCCCGTGCTAACTCCCCGCTGCCTCGCACACTCACCGGCCTCAACAAACTCCTAGATGCCAACCCTGAATGCGATGTGTTTGCTGACGAATGGAAGGAATTGAGGCTGGTATGTCTGAGGTATTGTGAGATTGATGTATGAAAGGTCTTTAATTTAATTCAATTCAATTTATGATTTATGTGTGTGATTTAATGAATTTATTTATATTAATGTTTATTATTTTAATTTAATTTTATTGTTAATTTGTATACTGTGTAGATTCTTATTGTAATTTAGATTTTAATTTGACAATGGTTTATGTAATTAAAGTTTTAATTATTTTATATTAATTAGTGAAATTGGTTAATCCGTTCTAATTAAATAAATTAATTAAAATAAATTAAATTAAATTACGTCTTGTTCACACAGCATTGACTTTTCTCTACTTTCTATAAATATAGTATGCATGTAAGTAGAGGGGGGTGCCGCGGGACTGGGTGTCACCGCTAGCACACACAGCACACGCGAATTGGACTAAGCTTAGATGCATTTGAAACAACGAGAGAACTACTCGTATTTACTACTTCTTCTTAATCGTAACGCTCTTGACAGAGCGGTCGTGGTCAACACGTTGTATCATTATTTTTGGGGGCAGATGTTACACACATCACGATATCTCGCCATTTGTCTCTGTTGACAGACATTCTCGTGCATTCATGCAGTTGGCCGCCCACTGCAGCTTTTATTTGATCGGTCCACCGCATGGGCGATCTTCCGCGCGGTCTGATGCCCTCCACTCGTCTTTGTACGACAAGACGCTGAATAGAGTCCGTGTCCCGCCTCGAGACGTGGCCGAGGAACTTCAGAATGCGCTGTTTTATGCCGAGCTCCTGGAGTATGGAGTACATCAGTACGAAACTCGGTCCATGATATTCCAAGAAGCATTCTCCAGCACCACATTTCCAGGGCGTTTATCTTTTTCTTTTCGACTTCTCGCAGCGTCCACGTCTCCGCAGCGTACAGAAATATGGGGAAAATAAGGGTTCGATTTACTACTACTCGTATTTAATGATAATATTATAAAGAAGTATAAACTTTTTATGTTTGTTTACAAAAACACGTACTGAACTGTTTCTGAAAATTAATAGAAAGATATATGTAGACTATACTTTATTCTAAAAAAAACAGTTTTCTTGCACCTTCAGACCGAAACACAGCAATGCTGGTTTGCGGCAGAAATAGGTATGGTTCGAGTACTTCTCCGGGTGAGCCTTTTCACAAGGAACTCTACTAAACTTTTATTTATTTTATGTAAACCCAAAATACACAACACCCTTCCAAAGCCCAACCAACTTTGGAAGACAAATTACTTACTTCAGATGTCTCGTGCTGATATGAAATATATCGCGAGTCTCCATCAGCCATCAGCTTCCGAATGCATTCCACAAACCGGCCGCGTCACAGTTTCATTAATAACTACTGTATATCCCATGTTATTGCAACACTAGCGATTGGACACCACTTTGTACGCGTCAAAGTATTTTTTCTATAATTATGCTGCATTCAATTCAATTTTTTATAATCAGCTATCAATTAGATAAGACAAGATAGTGAATTAGTGATAATAAGAAACGAATGACTACGAAAAAATATGATCCCATTAAAATCTGATTCTCACGTATATTTGTAGGGTGTAGCTAGATCCCGGTCAGACAGAATAACATTAAAAGTGATTAGTACCTTTAAGAATAAAATAAATGTAGGACAGGTAGGCACTAAGTCCCATAATACAGTTATGTTTCTTTTATTTTTTTTTAATTTGTTGTAGCTTCTTAAATTATTGTACAATTAGGTATATTGTTTTTGTTTCATTGTACATGATCAGCGTTCTCCTAAAATTTAGTTTTTATTTACTTAGAAAACTTTCGTAATTGATTTCAATCATTATTATAAATACGGGATTTATCAAGTACCGACTTATCGGTGTTCCGACCGACAATGTTTCGGTTCAATTCGTGAACCTTCATCAGGGTGAGTGCGATCCGCTCCGAATAACGTCTCGCCTCGCACTGATGCATCCCGTATTTATAATAATGATTTTATTTTTTTATTGTACAGCCACTTACAAATACTATCCATTCATAGGTTATCTGGAAGAAATCGCTTCTAAGCGATAGGGCCGCCCACTGTACTTGTTGCTTTCTGAATTTTTATTTTTGTTTCTTTTGTGGTGTACAATAAAGGAATTTTATTAATTAATTCACATTTAAAACAAATGTAGGAAACTGTGTAGGTATGACTAGATTTGCATCAGATCTGTTTGTATTGTGCCATTTGGATTTCGTTTAAGCAAAGCTTAAAGTGCATCTAACTCGGGTTTGTAAATGACATACAAACACTAGCTTTATATTCTTGTATATGTATTGATACAGTTGCGTTGGCTCGTACAAACTGCTGATGTGGCTGTGCTCAAGTCGGTGACACGTGCTATCTCGGCACTCACTCTCATTGGCTTGTAATGAGCCCGTATTAAAAATTACACCGTGTCACTGCAACCTTTTAAAGGCTTTGTTTTGTGTTTGTTCTCATTTATTTAAATAATGAGATAAGCGAAAAGTACTTACTTACTTATGGGATAATTTAGAGTTCCTAACAAATCCTACTATTCTAAGTCAGTACTAGTTTCTTGGTTCGGGGAAGTACAACCACCGTACCTAGTTCTGCCGCCAAGCAGAATTAATGTATTTCGGTTTGAAGGGTATGGTTGCTGCGATATTACAGGCACATGAGGCTTTACACCTGTATGCCTCAAGTTGATAGATGCAGGTCAAAGTCAAAATCTTTTATTCATTAAAATCACAAGGATCACTTTGAAACATCAATTTTACTGCCTGTTCCTTCGCGACGAGGAAAGAAAGGCAAGAAACAAGGCTGGTTGTTTTCTTTAATGATCCTTTTAGAATACATAACAATACAGGAAATAAATTACGTCTAAATTGTAACATTTTGAAGGAGTTGGAGCATTTTCAATCCCAAACTTCTCTATCATCTAAATATTTCGATATTTTATAGTAGGCTTTTTTATAAAGATTTTGTTTAATTACGTTTTTAAATTTGTTAATTGTCAATTTTATACATCACTTGGGAGTTTGTTGTAAAAGCGAACCCTTTAAATGATTTACTAACTTAATTTATGGAGTCTACAAGTGGCAACAGCGAGATTATCTTTATTTCTAGTATTAAAATTATGATTATCGCTATATTTGTATAGGACAAAGGGCGACTTGCGCAACGATACCTAAAAGTATTTAGTGGCCAATTACGATTTAAGGAGTTATCAAATCACACAAATACGTCAAATTTAAACATTAAGTTTAGTCCCTAAATACGTTTAGGGATCGCTGTGAAAGCCGGGCTAAGTATAGCTAGCCTACGCCATATATACTTTATGCGCTTCATAGTAGTACTAGTAAGTTAAATAAAAAGGTACAGAACATGGTCACAATTGAGCAATAAATAAAAAAAAACAGATTTCTAAACAAACTGAAAAATAGGTAAACAGACTTGCAAATTTTGATAATCGCAGGAATACTATATGTATAACGAACAATTATACCATAGTCTTATTAGAAGGTTCATTTGCTTGCCGAAAAAGTTCGAAGCCGGGATACAAAAACCGGCCAAGTGCGAGTCGGAATCGCGCACGAAGGGTTCCATACCACTATCTATAAAAATGGCAAAAAATCACATTTGTTGTATGGGAGCCCCCCTTAAATATTTGTTTTATTTTAATTTAATTATTTATTTTTAAAGCGAATATATAACTAAATATTCTGTGAATATTTCCATCGTCTACATGTTGCCGTTATCAATATCGAGCTAAAACGAGCAAAAAAATCACGTTTAATGTATGGGAGCCCCCCTTAACTATTTATTTAATTCTATTTTAGTGTTTATTATTAGGGCGGCAACAGAAATACATCATCTGTAAAAATTTCAACTGTCTAACTATCACGGTTTATGAGATACAGCCTGTTAACAGACGAGCAGAGACTTAGTAATAGGGTTCCATTTGACCCTTTGAGTACGGAACCCTAAAAAAACGCGATTGTCATTGCGACAATCAGTATCCAGGATTACAGGTACATATAATGCTTTCGATAGCTTATCCGGTGAAATGTAGCTATTGTTTAGCTATTGTGAACTGCCGCGGAATATGAGACCAACCATAGACATACTCAACCTTTAGGATCACAAGGAGCTCTTAGTTACGTCAGGTTTCATAAAAGAAAGGTAAACAAAATAAATAAAACCGGACAAGTGCGAGTCCGACTCGTGCACGAAGGCTTCCGTACCATTATCTATAAAAACGACAAAAAAATCATGTTTGTTGTATGGGAGCCCCACGTAAATATTTGTTTTATTTTAATTTAATTATTTTATTTTTAAAGCGAATATATAACTAAATATTCTTTGAATATTTCAAGCGTCTACCTGTTGCCGTTATCAATATCGAGCTAAAACGAGGCAAAAAATAACGTTACGTTTGTTGTATGGGAGCCCCCCTTTAACATTTATTTTATTGTATTTTTTGTTATAGCGGCAACAGAAATACATTATCGGTGAAAATTTCAACTGTCTAACTATCGCGGTTCATGAGATACAGCCTGGTGGCAGGCGGACAGAAAGACGGACAGAAAGACGGACAGAAAGACGGACAGAAAGACAGACAGATAGACAGACAGATAGACAGACAGACAGCGGAGCCTTAATAATAGGGTGCCGTTTTACCCTTTGGGTACGGAACCCTAAAAAAATAATAAGAATAATTACTTTTGAAACTACCATGCGGTTATGAACACTACTTGTACTAAAAACGGGATATTTTCGATCTGTGAGTAAGCCCATTTTAGATATACATGTGATTACTATGACCCTCTAGTCGTTAAGTCGAGCCCAAATCTAAGAAGGAAGCAGGTGTTTAAAAACATATATTTAATTAGCAGCTAACATTAATCAAACCCAACCCAATGTAACATCAACATGTTGCAAAAACCATTACTGTTTGCGGCTCCCCGCCTAATCACAGTTTACATCTACAAAACAATTAATCAGTAAAAATTGTTACATTTTCAATTATAGACAATCATGTAACGTAAAATCTGAATTAGAGCCTCGGCACAGTTGAAAAGGAAAGCAGCTGGGTAACTTTATATATAGATAGATAGATAATTCTTTATTGCTACACCAAATTAAAATAACTTAACCTAGAAAACGTAAAGACTAATACATGGTGGTACAATGAGCGGCCTTAGCGCTCAAAGCAATCTCTTCCAGGAAACCTTTGGATGGACTGGATTGAAAAGACGTGTGAGGAGGCGGTGTTACAATAAATACCTATTTATGTAGGATAAAAATAAATAAATACCTAAACCTAAAATATACTTACATATATGTACTTACATAAATAAATATATACATATATGTATATAGGCTGCTTAGGTACTTACATTATGTTAAGTCGATATGCGATAAACAAACTGGATGACTCACCCGAAATTGACTTACTTAATTCATCTCCAAATACATTTAAAAACATAATCTCAAAGGACTGGTTTGATGTGACTTCTTAACTGTCCGTTACTCACTTTTGTATGTCTTGTCTAAATTACATGTAATATCTTTTTTTTAACATTCAAGCTAGCAAATAGACTCAATATGCGAAAACGTCTAAATGGTGATTAACTATAAGTATAAACTAATTATTAAGCATTTTATCACTGTATGCTTTCCGAATAAAATTTTTTTAAAAAAAATATGCATATAAAAAAAAGGTTTCTAACAAAAGTCATAAAAAATAACGGAAACGCATTGTAATATGCATCAATACAGCTGTGCCTTCACTTATTTTAAACTAGCTGACCAATCCGCAGCTTTGCACACGTAGTTTTTCAATAAAAACATTACCCTCCTTCTGCGCAGTTGGGTAAAAAGTAGCCTATGCCATCCAGGGATAGTGTAGCTTCCCAACAGTGAAATATTTTTTTAAATCGGTCCATTAGTTTCGGAGCCTATTCAATACAAACAAAAAAAATCTTTCCTCTTTATAATATTAGTATAGATGTACGAGGTGTTTGACATCCTCTTTTAATAATCTGTTTAATGGAATGTTTCCCTTGTCAATACATCTATGAAAATCTGATGTATGTTCACAAAAATATTAATTTGTTTAAGAAAAATAGCGATAATCATAATTTTAATACTAGAAATAATGATAAACTCACTGTTGCCACTTGTAGACTCCATAAAGTTAATAAATCGTTTAAAGGGCAAGGTGTACGCTTTTTTTTTGTGACGACCTCCGTGGCGCAGTGGACGTATAACCGGCTGAGATGTATGAGGAGGTAGCGGGTTCGATACCCGCCGCGGAACAAATGTTTGCATGATCTACAGATATTTGTTCCGGGTCTGGTTGTTTCTCTATATATTATAAGTACCAATAGATTTACAAAAAAAAATGTATATAAGTATTCTATCAGTTATCTGGTTCCCATAGCTAGACATAGCCATACAAGCTCTGCTTAGTTTGGGGCTAGATAGCGCTGTGTGAAATGTCCAGCAATATTTATTATTATTATAACAAACTCCCAAGTGATGTACAAAAATTGACAATTAACAAATTTAAAAACGTAATTAAACAAATTTTTTATAAAAAAGCCTACTATAAAATATCGGCTTTTTTAGATGATAGAGAAGCTTGGGATTGAGATTGCTCTAACTCGTTCAAAAATGTTAAAATTTAGACGTAATTTATTTCCTGTATTGTTATGTATTCTAAAATGATCATTAAAAAAACAACCAGCATTGTTTCTTGCCTTTCTTTCCTGGCTTGGTCGCGAAGGAATAGGCAGTAAAATTGACGTTTCAAAGTGATCTTTGTGATTGATGATTGCTGGGTAGCAAGTGCAACCCAACACATGCTGAGTGCCTTTTTGTGGCACATGCAGTGTGTACGATGAGACACACACTGCAATATTTTGCATTTTTATTTAATTTTAATCTTTTAGTTATTGTTTCTTTGTTATTTTTGTAATGTCTCCTGTGTGTGTTTGTTCTGTTGTACTATTGGTGTTGTTCACAAATAAATGTTTTTGATTTGATTTGATTATGAATAAAAAATTTTGACTTTGACTTTGTTGAATACAACAGTAAATTTACACCCAAATAGAGTAAAGCCAATTCGAACAATGAGTCGCGAAGTAATACGACAAGCAAAAAACATTACATTACGACCAAGGCGACCATCTTTTATAGCACACTCTTTTGTCCAGTTATCCCTGTTTCAGCTATGTCATAGACCCCAACATTGCAATTAAATACATTGCAATCAGATTAACGGCACTTCGGTACCTTGCGCAAGTCAACTTGACATTGAAATTCATATGAGCATGATATAGATTATTGAAAGCACGTATGAGCTCTAGGGCTGTCTTATTACAACTTGTCGGTACAACTTTAATATTTCAAACTCTAAATTCCGCCAAGCATACCAAAGAAGATTCTTAGACAAACCAAAGTCAGTAACGTAGCAGTGAGGATTAGCAAACTGATGTCGCAGTGGGCGGGGCATATAGTTCGGAGAACAGACGGCCATTAGGGCAGAAAAGTTCCCGAGTGGAGACAACCCACTGGAAAACGCAGCTTAATGCGGCCCCCACTAGATAGTAAGACGACCTAAAGGTGGCGGTTCGCGTCGCGACAAAGACAGGAGACCGAGACAAGAGACTGAGACGGGAGACCGCGACCATTATAATGCGTGCAGCGAAAGATGAGACCTGTCATACCTTGACAGGTATGACAGGTCTCATCTTTCGCTGGACAGGACCCACCTTAACTTGGGACCACAGCGGCGTGTGCGCGGACTGCGGGGAACGACACACGACTGAATACGCATGCGTGACGCCATACCTCGCCGTCCCTCCCCGCTTGCCTCGCGTAATGCCAAAACCGCCAAGAACTATCTACTGCCCAGGTATGACCACGTGACCCGTCAAGTCTCATCTTTGGATGCGCGCATTATACCTACTTGACTTTAGGCAATGTATCAGCTGTAGCATCAGTAAGCGAGCGAGAAAGATACAGAGACGCGTTACCGGAGACTGTGCGAAGGTTGCTACCCCTGACCAGTAGTATTTCATGTCGCGCTCGAAAAGTACGTGTGTTTATTGTAAGAAATTACTACTTTTTCTGACGAAGACTGTAAAAAGCTGATTGAACTGATCAGACAACACCCTCTGTTATACGATGCACAACTAGACTCCTAGACGAAAATTTCCATCGACAAACACTCCGATACTGAATGAATTGTAACTTTGGTTGCGGTCTCGGTCTCGACCCACAGTACACGCAGAAGAGACCGAGACACTTGTCGCGGTCTCCCGTCTCAGTCTCCTGTCTCGGTCTCCTGTCTTTGTCGCGACGCAAACCGCCACCTTATTTATTTAGTTACAAAGATTGCTAGGAGCTGTTGGGTGCAGGTCGCACAAGATCGGTCGCTCTGGAGATCTATGGGGGAGGCCTATGTTCAGCAGTGGACGTCTTATGGCTGATATAACTAAGAAATAAAAAACTAAATTCCAAACAAATAAAAAAGTCGCGAGTGAATAGGTTTCTTGTAGACAAGCGTGTACCATCGTAGACTGCATCATCGCGCGCCATCAGGCGAGATCGTGGTCAAACTCTAGCCTATAATTTATAAAAAAATGCATTGCATTCGATTCTAATCTGAGCTAAGATGGCATAGACAAAATACAAGGGCTTTGAACATATAAAACTCACCGCTTACTGCATCATGGTTTAAAAAGAGGCAGCTAAATCGATCACCACTCAGCGATGCTTGACGAATGATTATATCGTGTCTTAATAAATGGTGACATCTCAATTGCCCGAGCAGATCATTACATCTATACTCGTAGTTACATATGCAATAACATTGCATAAAAACACTACCAAATGTAACAACATCGATTGCAAATATACACCACATCATCATCATCATCATCCACAGCCCGACTTCACCCACTGCTGGGTATAGGCCTCCCCAAGTTTGTGCCATCCGCCACGATCCAGCGCTAGTCTGCCGTCAATGGCCGTCAACGGGTGATTGACGGTCCGCGACTCTAACGATGTCGTCCACCCATCTTGCTGCCGGACGTTCTACCCTTCTACAGCCATTCCTCGGCCACCATTTAGTCGCTACCCTGCTTCACCTGCCATCACCACGTCTTGCCAAGACACAATATACACCACAATCGAAGAAAATTCGACTATTGTATTTTGTGAATCAAAGCTTGGTTTCCAATGATTTTTGATTGCACAAGGGAAGACGATGTAAATGTAAAGTACAAAATCCGGTTTGATTCAAACTGGATAGTGCTTTAATAAGAGAATAATAGGGCATCTGCTATTTAGGGTGATTAATAAGGGTACCAACCTTTCAAATTCTGTTTGGTGATAGGGCCCGTATAACAGTGTGCAAAACAAGAGCATAAATCAAGAACTTTCAAGTCTTTATACCCGTAGGTGTCACATAATATGACAGCCCTAAAAGCCTTAGGACCCCCCATCGAATCAATAATCGTATTACGGAGCAATTGATCGATTATCACTCGATTCGTTTGGTAATAAGTCCTATACTTTCACCGAGTGTGAATGTCAAATCCCAGTGACATTTAACTTGTATCAATTTCGAATCGGCTCAGAGGTATTTGTATCGTTATAAAATCCTTTTAGTTACGGTCGTTTGGACCCGAAAAGTGGCTGTTATGACAGTAAGAAGTGTTTATCGCTTAAATTATGTATGCATGAGTAGAGAGAAGGTGATACATTAAGGTTGATTGTTTTAATTTCGTAATTCATATAAATGGAGCCAAAACTGACTAAAAACCGGCCAAGTGCGAGTCGGACTCGCGCACGAAGGGTTCCGTAATATCTATAACTATTAAGACCGAGAAAAAAATTCGAAACAAATCACGACTGTTGTATGGGAGCCCCCCTTAAATATTAATTTAATTTTATTTTTAAAGTGAATAATATAACTCGATATTCTGTGAACATTTCCAGCGTCTACCTGTTGCCGTTATCAATATCGAGCAAAAAAAACACGTTTGCTGTATGGGAGCCCTCCTTAAATATTTGTTTTAATGTTTTTTTTAGTATTCGTTGTTATAGCGGCAACAGAAATACATCATGTGTGAAAATTTCAACTGTTTTGTCTAACTATCACGGTTCATGAGATATAGCCTGGTGACAGACAGACGGCGGAGTCTTAGTAATAGGGTCCCGTTTTACCCTTTGAGTACGGAACCCTAAACACGTACGAAATAAATTTCTAACGAACTAATTGTAAGCTAATTGTAATACAATTTTACATGACATAAGATTTTTAGCCTTTACGGCCGTTCAAAAATTGCCGTAGCGGACGGTATTTCACGTCCACATGGCGGGGTATTGGTAAAGTTTTCAACTAGCAATAATCGCACCTCGGATTAACCTCATTGGTTACGATATTGCCTCTGCGCAAAGTTAACTTAATCAAACTTTTTGGTTCGACCCCACTCATTTCGCAAAACGCTTCGATAGCGCGTTCTAGGATCGGAACAAATTTAGTCCCGCCATCTAGTTCTGAAATCGGAACTAAAATTGGTAAACTCTTAATTATGTACTAAAAACGTTAAATTGCTATAACAACTGGTTGTTTTTACAAATAATAAATACGTCATGATGCTATCATTGACCACATCGACAAAACGGGATGTCACGGGTCAAAAAAAAATCTTGTTGGACATCTGGGCAGATCGAATGGTGCGAAAATGCTTCCACGTCTCTGGATCTATGAATGGGATGGGTTGCCGTCACGAGGGATTTTTTTCCTGCATTGTATAGTTTTTGCCGCTGATCGTGCCTTCCGTGTCGAAGTTGACCGGCTTGATCCATAGCTCATGCAATTACGAGATCATAAGAAAAAATGTCACAAAGGCAACATCCCGATAGCAGATTGAAATTTTTTTTTATTACTTTACCCGTCAAGAATTACACCAATACATTTTTGTATGGTTGTGTGCGAGCTTTACCTATTACTGGCTTTTTTAATGATTGCGTTTTTTTCATAATTATCGAGTTGATCTATTAATAAAAGTTTTTTGATAGATAATTCCACAAGGTAAAAAAAAAATTGTCGTTCCTGTTTACAACCTATACGCAAATAGTCTTAGAAAAGGGCTCAAATTAGTTACCAAATATATGTCACAAAAATGCAATGCTATCAATTCCTTCATAATTCCAAAGCACTTCATCGATGTCCTATCGTCAATGACATGACGGTATAGTCCTCGAACTAACTATTAAGAAGACAATTTATAATAATATATTATGATACAAGTGAGCTGAGTTGTACTATACTATTACACACAAGGCTGTGGTTTGTAGCCCGAGCCGCAGGCGAGGGCGTAAATCAGCCGAGTGTCTAATATAATAGTGAGCAAGTTGCTCACGAATTTCATACGCACTTTTTCAACACACTTGCGAGGAAAAAACAAACCTTCTAACAAACTAAAGCTTGACATTTTTACAATTATTTATCACACAGCAATAAAAGCGATACAAACAAAAAAATGGGAAATGGTGCGCAAGATTTTTTTTTTGACCGCGCCAAATGTAAGGTGTTTGCTTACATATAGCCACACGGCCTACTTGAAAATTATAATTTTAGTGATAAAATGCAAATATTTTATAACAAATTATTGTGAAGTAATTGGATAATAATAAATGTTTTCTGTCTTAATTAGGGATACATTAATTTATTCCAAAAATGTAATATGATTTTCAGCGGCATAAAACCGCTTTGTTGTTACAAAAACTGTATTACTCGGTTAAATTGAAAATGCTCTGTTTACTCGCATATAGTTTGCACTTAGGTACTAACTAACGTAACTTTGTAGGGATAATTCTATTATGCACTAGTGTGTAATATTATTACGCTAGCGTGTGTTATAGTTCGGTTTATGGCCCTAATAACGATGTACTATGGCTCACTTTACGAGCAAGTGTGTTGAAAAATTAATTACGATCTCGGATGTTCTGTTCTGCCCTCAGTGACAGTGGACACAAGCCAGGTCGTCGGTCGGCGGCAGATCGTGACCCTCGCCAGTCAATCAGTCACGATGTCAATCTAAAACCAATTCTGAATGAACCGAGTCCAACCCCCAAACAAAAATATAAAAGAAAACTAAAAACTGAAAACCGTGGAAAAGTTGCGTTAATGTTTTGTCGAGCGTGTAATCACGAATTGAAATGAGAAATTATTTTCGGCTGTTTGTTTTGGAATGACCTTTTACTCTTTTCTACTTATGATCTAGAAAATTATTATAAACTAAATCGATTTGAAAGGGAGTTAACGCGCCGGCGAACCCCGAGCGCAACTTCAATTCGGCAGCGTCAAAAACTTCAGCCTGAATATCGCTATCCCTGTTTAGTGACGAAGTTTAGCCACGCAGAGCGACAGTGATAGCAATAGAACGATTCTAAATTTGATTAGATTTTGACCATGTTCCGTAATACCGAAAATGATGACTGAAAACTTGTTGTATTTTTCTCATTGTGTTGTTATTCTGTAACTAGACGATATAATCTATGTTCCCATGACTAGGATACGTAAGATGTTGTTGTTTTTAATACGAGATAATTAGGTTGAAAACAGGTCTTTTATGACGAAAAAACATGCAGAATGCGATACGCTTTTATTTCATTTTAGGTAAGTATTTTGATCTAATATATGGTTGGGAACCTAGATAAATACTATTCAAATTAAAATAATACCTTATTAAGGTAGAATAATGATCCAATTAGGAATGATCCTGGTAGTACGTGTTGTATGGGCGATTGTCTCTCCGGTCTCCCCTTAAGATAAATAATGAATGAACTGGATTTAGAGCACATTAACTTGATATAAATATAAGTACTTGTATTTGTTAGCGGCTTCGCACGCGTGGTTTTGTCAATAGAAAGTAGTCATATAAATAAATAAAATATATATCTGGCGGCACATTTCACACAGCGCTATCTAGCCCCAAACTAAGCAGAGCTTGTACTATGGGTACCAGATAACTGATAGAATACTGATATACTTTTTTTTGTAAATACATACTTATAATAGATAGAGAAACAACCAGACACGGAACACATATCTGTAGATCATACAAACATTTGTTCCGCGGCGGGAATCGAATCCGCTACCTCCTGCGTCTCAGCCGGCTATTCGCCCACTGCGCCACGGAGGTACAAACTGTTTTGTTATCATAATTATAAATTGGGGATTGATTACGCGTACCGTCTTATCGGTGTTTCGTCCATGTTTAGGTTCAATTCATGAACCATCATCAGGGTGAGCGCGATCCGCTCCGAACAACGTCTCGCCTCGCACTGCGCGCCGCATTTGTACACACGGCTACACATCAAGCTATACATTTCCAGTATAAGCTGACCTCGCATTGTGTAGGCTTTTCGTAGAATGAGAGGTCAGCTTATACTGGAAAATTATAGCTTGAGGTGTAGCCGTGTGTACTCGTAATTATGATTGAAATAAATCACGAAAGATTTCTAAGTAAACTGTTTTGTTATGTACGACAATAATTAAAAAAAAAACACATCCGGAATCGTATTAACTGATTTTAGAGGTGGGTTTAATACCGGTAGCTTAAATATTTATCCCGTAAACGCTGCATTTCCAATAAAAAAATTAACGTAAATTGGCGTCGCTTTTTCGACGATACCGTTTAGTCTGTTTGACAGGTACCTACTTACATGATGAATTAATATGATTTGTACACCTAATTTATACAGGCTGTTTTATTAATCTTTTAGGAGTTAATATTAAGCTTTAATGGGAATTTAAAAAAATCTGTGGTGAAAAAAAACTATTCTATTACAATACTAGTCCCACCCGTGTTTTCATTTAATATCGTACGTAACAAAACACCAAATTGTATCGAAATCGGTTCAGCAGTAACTAACAAACAAATAAATAAACTCACTTTCGCATTTATAATTGATCGAGCGAAGCGAGATGTCTAAATCAACTTGGGCAAATCGGCGTTGTATGTATGTATGTTTGTTTGAGGATAACTTTCGCAGAGTTGATCCAAACGTCGTGAAATTTGATACATAGGTAGGTAGTGATGGCACAATTTTAGTGTGACTAAATGAGCTAAAAATGTTTGGGGGTTGTTGAGATACTGGGGTTCAAAAGGGGTAAAAAAAAATGAAAATGAGACTATTAGGTCAAGTGGGACGTCAAATGAAAGGTCTCCATTAGTACATTTAGACTCCGTTTTTATTTTTAGCAAAGCCCTTATAGTTTTAGAGTTATTAGCCATAATAAAAACAAACTTTGACAAAATTCGCAGGGTACACCAGTGACCCCGCAATGCGGTAATTTGGTACGCGTGTAGTTCAAGTAACACAAATACAGGCAAAATTCTGAAATCCAGAATATCGGCAATTCGTACCCCAAAAAAGATCATCCAATAAACATGACCATGACAGGCTGGAACCGCTGTATCAACGCCGTGACATCGGATCGCTTCTACCGCCTGTATAATGGGGAATGTTCTGAGGAGCTATTTAATCTCATCCCGTCGGTCGTCGAGATTTTACCACCGCACTTCTCGACAACGTAATAAAGCTCATCCATATATTATCGACAATTGGGTATCGCGCACCACACGCTTCACGCGATCTTTTCTACCCCATACTTGCAAGATGTGGAATGAGCTACCATCTGAAGTTTTCCCATTAGGCTACGACATGGCACGCTTCAAGAGAAATGTAAAGAGGTTTCTACACTGTAGGGAACGTATCGACAATACCCCGGGTGTTGCGGGTGTCAATAGGCGATGGTGACCGCTTACCATCAGGTGGGCCGTAAGCCTGTTTCCCCACGAATAACATAAAAAAAAGCCCCACCATTACCTGTAATTTAAATGAAACTGTAGGTCATGTTTTTTGGATTTCTATTTCGTTATATTTTGATAGTCAAAAGATTACAAATAATATTTTTTTGTTTTTATGGGAGACTCGGGAGATTTCAGTTCGGGGCGAACCACTAGTTATTCTAGTAATAGGTATAATAACGTATGATTGGTTACCCTAGTCCTTCTTTCTTATTAACATAATCTGTAAAATTGTAATCACATCAATGTTGATTGCTATATTTACTTCCTTAGCTATAATACCATTAATCTATTGCCGAACTGAGACAATAGAGCCAAATGAGTTAATTTGTACGCAATAGCAATGCAACAGTAGATAATATAAGTCTGAACACGCCATGTCTGCATACCGCTGATTATCTATTATATAAAAATCTCGTGTCACGGTGTTTGTGGTCGCACTCCTCCGAAACGGGTCGACCGATTTTAATGATTAATTTTACATGGTAGGTATGAGATAGTAGTAATAGGATAGTAGGAAAGTATAACCCACCCTCCTACCCCCACCCCCCATTTTTTAAATCGCGAATTTAGTATTTTTGTATCAACAATATCCGTCGTTATTATTTAACCGTCGTTCATTGACGTGAAGTGACGCGACACTTTGAGTGAGAGAGAGAATAGTGTTTTATAAACTTTTTAACCCGATGATCCCACAAGAACGGGAAATTTCAAGCGTGTGAAGCTGCGGGCGTCTCAGCTAGTTTACTTATAACTTTACGATCTCTAGGCGCAAAATACTTTTTTAATTATTTTAATGGATTTTAAATTTAATGATAGAAAAAGATCTCAAATCATGTAGTCGCACTAGCTACCTAGTTTAAATCACCCGAATATTTAGAAACAACTCACTGTATTATGCATAATCAAATTAACAGTTAATTAATAAGTTATGCAGGATTAGTAAGCTGAAGTGGCAGTGGAAGTTGCACATAGCTCGAAGAACTGACGGCCGTTGGGGCAGAAAGGTTCTAGAGTAGAGACCGCGCACTGGAAAGCGCAGCGTAGTACCTATGGCTCCCCGCTAGATGGAAAGACGACCTGATCGGTCGCTTATATTCAGCAGTAAATAAAATAAATAAATAATTTAACATTTCACACAGCGCCATCTAGCCCCAAACTAAGCAAAGCTTGTACTATGGGAACCAGATAACTGATGGAATACTTTTTTGTTTTTTAAATACGTACCTACTTCATCATATCAGCCGTAGAACGTCCACTGCTGGACAAAGGCCTCCCTCATTGATCTCCAGGAACTGCGGTTGGAAGCGGCCTGCATCCAACGCCGACCTGCGGTTCTTACCAAGTCGTCTGCCCATCTTGTAGGTGGACGTCCTACGCTGCGCTTGCCGGTTCGTGGCCTCCATTCGAGCCCCATCGGCCATCAGTTCTGCGCGCTATATGGCCTACCCATTGCCACTTCAACGTGCTACTCCGTCGGGCTATGTCGGTGACTTGAGTTCTCCTACGTATCTCCTCATTTCTGATTCGATCCCGTAGAGAAACCCCGAGCATAGCCCTCTCCATAGCTCGTCGTACCTACCTACTTATTAATAACTAACTAATAACCGGAAGCATCCGGAAGGACCAGGAAGCATCCAGAGGATGTTAGGACGCCCTATGGCTGATATTCTGAAGTTATGCATACTTAGAGTGGCCGGTCTGTAGTTACGTTTCGTTTACGGATCTGCTGTGCATTGATGAAATAATGTTTTGTTTTGGACTGATCTCGTATTGATGAAATTGCGCTTTGTTTCGACAAATTGATTCCACCAAGGCTTCTTGTCAATCAATGTACATTCTTCTGCTTTTGCTGTGGCACATTATATATATTCCTTTAAATAAAATATCTTTATTACATAATTCAGTTTGGTGCAGTTATTTTCAATCCATAGGCTCCCGAACTAATTAAAAAACCGTGTTTCCATCGTGGATAAAACGACATAATTTCTGTGAATTTCTCTGGTTTTTAGATATATCTGGATTTTTAGATTTTTAATACTGTATCGGTTTATCTAGAGCTCCTTATCTCCCGATGCAAGTAAAAAATTAGGTGTTAAAAAGACGCCTTTGCCTGCCACGTTTGTCTGTTTTTCTATCTACAGGTTGTATGAATATCGCTTTTTCGTAGGTTTTTTTTATGTTTTTAGTGAACTGCGCTCCCAAACACAAATCGCGGACGTCGGGCACCAAGTAGGCAAGTTAAAGTGGGACTGGGCGGGCCATCTCTGCCGCATGTCGGAGGAGTTATCCACCATCGAGTGGATCCCAAAAGACAGAAAACGACCACGTGGAAAGACAAACTCGACTTGTTTAAGAAAGACTGGACTACACAAGAGCATGACAGAGTGGAGTGGAAGGAAGGAAGGGAGGCCTTTGCCCTGCAGTGGGACAGTACAAGCTCCAAATATTAAAATAAATAGAGGGGATGTTTCTCCACTATAGGCTTTCCTGATGGTAAGCGGTCACCGTCGCCTATTGACGTGATTTGAAAGTGTATTTTCTTTTGATTGCTTATTTCGTAGAACGTAGCTATTTCCCGAACGTTGAAAGAAGGGAGTTATTTTTGTATTATGGTTATTATGGACATAGGACGCCTATGTCTGGCTGTGTGTCTGTCTGTGGCATCGTAGTTCCCGGATGGACCGATTTGGACACGGTTTTTAACATAAAGCTAGTTTCACTGGGGTGGTTCTTAGCTACATAGCTACAAACTGCGTCAATTGAGTACCTACCTACATAACTCGAACGAATTACATTTATCAATTTATTTTATTCATCTTTCATCTTGTTGCGTTCTAAAGGCTCGGACTATACGGCATCCAGGCTTGTCGTCATCCGTGGTACAACCAAACATTTGAATTATTCCTGCATCGACTACACACGGGCATCCGTGTGTAGTCGATGATGGCATCATCCGACTCCGAGACCCGGATACCATATAGTCCGAGCCTAATTCTACTTGCCGGGTAATTAAGCCGGCTACCCGCCACCACCGGTTCCCGCAGTAGCTACGGACCCTCCAACATACATTAACTTTTCTATGTGTACTGATTCTCATGTAAGTGATAATTGTTATCTTTTTGAGAATAAATGATTATTAAACCTAAACTGACATCAGTTTTACTGGTTTTTTTATGTATCGGTGGTTATATGCCATGTCACCAGTCGGTGCCTATAAGCTAAAGTTCAAGTAACTACATGCAGTCACGGACTTTTAATTGGGAAATGGTAAGTGCTAGCAATTGCCATTAATGGGACTCGTTTTCAATGGCGGTGATTCATCCTGGCTACGAGTTTGTAGTGTGCTTACTACAAGGTCTGATGGATAACAATGAGAAGCCCTCTTGAGTATTATCAATGGAAATGATGAAACATCAAGAATAAAAATAACTTACTCAACTTATGCTGCTTTATAACCAACTAAAAATAGTTTCACAATTAGTCGGTTTTTAGGGTTCCGTACCCAAAGGGTTAAACAGGACCCTATTACTAAGACTCCGCTGTCTGTCTGTCTGTCACCAGGCTGTAACTCATGAACCGTGTTAGTTAAGACAGTTGAAATTTTCACAGATGATGTATTTCTGTTACCGCTATAACAACACAAACTAAAAACAGAATAAAATAAATATTTAAAGGGGGCACCCATACAACAAACGTGATTTATTTGCTCGTTTTTGCTCGATATTGATAACGTAAACAGGTAGATACTTGAAATATTCACAGAATATTTAGTTATATATTCAATTAAAAAAGAAAAAAAAACATTAAAATAAAAAAAATATGTAAGGGGGGCTCCCATACAAAAAACGTGATTTTTTTGCTCAATATTGATAACGGCAACATGTAGGCGCTTGAAATGTTCACAGAATGACTGGTGGTAGAGCTTTTGTGAACGAGCTCGAGGAAGTGGGCACATAAAGGAAGTGGCGGCAGATAAAGGTAAGGCGGTGGCCTTACCTTTATCTGCCGCCAAATAGCAGTACTTGTGCTGCTGTGTTCCGGTTAGATGGTATTGGTATGTTCCTGTAATTACTGGCACATAGGCATATGTTCATTAGATACAGCCTGGTGACAGACGGACAGACATATAGACAGCGGAGCCTTAGTAAAAGGGTGCCGTTTTACCCTTTCGGTACGGAACCCTAAAAAACGAGTGTGCTTTAGACCACACGACTGAAGTAAAACTTCGTTTTCAAAATATTTATTTATAAAATTGTTCAAGAACGAAATGAAATTACGTAAAATAATCAAACGAACTGACTGAGATATATATATATATATATATATATATATATAAATTGCATGTACTGGCTATGAGAAGAAGAGTGAAAGAAAATGTGCGCGCGCACCTCTCTCTTTAGCTCCTACAGTAATATACGAAACGTAACTCTCTATCTTCACTAACTTACATCTCCTTCTCAACTTTCGTACGCACTTTTCGTAACGCATTCACCAGCTTACTCCCCAAGTCAAGCGTGCGTAAAGAAGTTTTACTTCAAAAACTTTCTAAGTCTGACGACTGTAATGACTTTAATAACGTTAGTTTAAAAAATGCGTGTAACGATGAACGTGGCTAAAATCACCTGTCTTTAACATTTTATTGAATGAAATAATTTTTACTTTGTTGTCCCTCAGACAAATGGCCCGAGCACACGTGAGTACATTTCAATTACAAATAGCAGTTATAAGAGGTTATCAAGTATTGGGGAACAAAGAAGTCTACAAGGTGCAACTGGTAAGCTTATGAATCGAAACTTATGGTTTGACAATAATATTAAATGAATATATCGCTGGATATTTCACACATCGCTATCTAGCCTCAAACTAAGCAGAGCTAACACAATGAATATACAACTATCTATAATATAAAAATGAATCGCAACATGTGTTGGTAAGCGCATAACTCAACAACGCCTGGACTAATTTGGCCAATTCTTTTTTTGTTGTATTTCTTATTGTCAAGAGAAGGTTCTTATGAAAGAAAAAATTAAGAAAGTTGCGCGCAAAATTAGATAATTTAAGAATACTTAACGACAATATAAAATTATTTATAATCTAACCTTAGCGCTTTTATAATGTAACCTTATGACGTTTGACATAGAATTGACAGAATGCGTGCTGCAAATATCGTCAAAGAGGATGTAAAAAAATTAATATCGTTTGAAACAGATGCTTCGGTAGGAGTTATCCCGAGATATATTGTCTATATATATATAAAAATTAATTGCTGTTCGTTAGTCTCGCTAAAACTCGAGAACGGGTGGAGCGATTTGGCTAATTTTGGTATTGAATTATTTGTGGAAGTCATTCATTTTCTCATACATAATGATGGCCGGGGACAACAATTGAGAATTCTACCAGGGTGACTTATATTGACAGCCCGCGTTATGCCTATGCATGTCAAGCCGATACGAAGTTCGGGGGGTCCACTAGTTTACAATAAAAGTACAGAAAGAAACAGTTGAATCATATAAAGACAGTTGCAAACGAACTATAGATAGCTCAACTGCTCCAGATCACTACCAGGCGGAAGTGTGCCCAAGACATAAGCATTGCAATTCAGCGGGGCAATGCAGCCATTGCCCCGCTGAATTGCAATGCTTATGCGTTGACCCAGATAAGCGCCAGCTCTCGGATCACACGTCGCTTCGACAGCAGAGCTTGTCACAATACAAGGAACCCGATAAGTACCTCATATATTACTTATATTCTTTTTTACATACAAAGTTAACAAGAAAACGAGTTTTTTTTTCAATATATTTTGGTGGATGAATTTGCTCCCTGAAATTGTCGCCCGGGACAGGTGCCCCGGCGTGCCCTCCCCTAAATCCGGGGCTGCCTGTAGCTAAAAGCTTGTAACCAAAGACAAAAAGCTCAAACTAAGTACCGCATACAATCTTATAAATTGCACCAATCCTAAACCCCGAGACAATGGGTACAAGCGGTTACTAGATCGGGGTCGGGGCAGGTCACGAACTAAGCAAGTTTTGGGGTCACTAAGCTACATATAAGCTTGAAAAGCTTAGAGTGCGAAATCTTTACTACGTGAGGTATTTTGCTCGGGGCTGAGTGCCAGGCTTGAGGGTGACACAAGTGAGAAGCTTAAAGTGTGAAGTCAGGTTTACAAAAGAAATTAAGAATACAACTGAATTTATTACACACTAGCTGACCCACCCGCGGCTACGTTCGTTTGTCTATAAAAACATTACCCTCCTTCAGAAGGGGCTCGTGCAGTCGGATAAAAAGCAGCCTATATAACTAATAATATATTTTTTACAAGCTTTTTATTAACTTGCAATGTAGGCATGTTTGTCCGGGTGGAATCTTGCAACCGAATTTTAAACCCGTTCCCCTCAACCGATTTCTCTGAAATTTAGAATACATATGTAACTTCGGTGACAATGCAATAATATGGCACCAAGGTGGTCTTAGGATGGAGACGGATGCTAGACAACGGAACTTCTGAATGGATTATAATAGGCTACTAGTGTTTGGGCTCATTTGAATCTGCTTGCGGTTCTGATTGTGAATTTTATAAAAGCTTGTTTTGAAGAAGTAATTTTTCAACAAAAAACTTATTTATGTTATTTGCGGGGAAACAAGGCTTACGGCACACGCCCACCGGCAAGCGGTCACCGTCGCCTGTTGACACCGGCAACACCCGGGGTATTGTCGATACGTTAATTGTTAATATGTATAATGTTTATTTGTATCATATAGGGTAGGTACACAAAGGCTACAAATTACAATTCACCTTCTTATCTAAAGGAGCATTTCGAGTTTCTGTATCAGGCACACTCTCGAACCCTTCGTTCTTCCGAAGCTCTACAGCTTCGAACTCCTATCCATAGTTCACAATTTTATGGTGACTCCTTCACAGTACAGGCAATGCGACTGTGGAACTCCTTACCTTTGTCTATAAGGTCGTCCCAATCTCCTCCTATTTTCAAAGTCAAGGTATACAACCATTTCCTTTCGTTGTCTCGTAACTGCTAGTTAGTGGTTATGTTATTTATCCTCTTTATGTAGTGTAGTTTGTTTATATATTATTTGTATGTATTTAAGTTTATGTTTATTAGTATAATCAATAGGTATATTTTATTTTGTCGGTTCTGTTTATGTCTGTAGGTACTCTTACACCGCCGTCTTTTGATTTTGTTTATCCTGTCCATCCAAAGGTTGTCTGGAAGAGATCGCTTATAGCGATAAGACCGCCCATTGTACCTTTATTTATTGTTTATTTCCATTTTTACTGTATTTTTGTCTGGTGTGCAATAAAGAGTATTTCATTCATTCATACAATAGATCATAAAACAAAAATTACCCTAAAGTAGTAAACATTCAAAATTATTTAGCCTATATCCCGGTCATAATCTAGCTTTAGACCAAATTGCGTCGAAATCAGTCAAGCCGTTTAGTCGTCAAAATGTAACAAACAGATAAATGGACAGAGTTAATTTCGAATTTATAATATAAGTAATGATAACCATGTTATGTCTGTTATAAATATTAACAATTTTTTTTTAATTTAAGTACATCGGATTTTAGACTGCCTGCCATTTACCAACAAATGTGAAAGAAAAAAAACCACACAGTCAATAAGAAAAATAAAACACAACAACAACAAAATCTAACCTAAGCACTAACAAACTAACAAACTGAATAACATATGAATATCGTTATTCTATTAACTAACTGTCGTTTGTATGTCGAATCAAATCAAATATCATTTTACATCATTTATTTTAAAACGCGTGTCTAGATCAAAAAATTAGATTAGATTAGAAAATTCTTTATTGCACTAATAAAAAGATACATAGGCGAACTTAATGCTAATTAGCATTTTCTTCCAGCTAACCTTTGTGTAGTGTGAAGAAAGTGGTAGTGCCAGAAAAAGGAAATTTAATCAAACTTTAGCTTAGAAATAAACTTACAAAAATTAAAAATAATAATAATACACATACATAAACGAAATACACAACTCTACATAAAGTGCTCAATTTTGTTGGGTATCTTGAAGAGAGATGAAGTATTTAAAGAGTTTGGATTTGAAGATTCCCATAGAGGCGGCCTTGCGGATTTCCACTGGAAGAGAGTTCCACAAGCAGATAGCAGTCACAGTGAAAGAGTAAGTGAAGAAAGAAGTTTTATGCTCAGGCGTCTTGAATAACAGATGTTGAGAAGAACGAGAAGGGCGATCAGGTGGAAAAAGAGGAGAAAAACGTTCTTTAAGATAGCAAAAATAAATAAAACAAGAACCGTCGCGCTAAAATTAGTTTTCTTTTCATTCACCCGTTTGTGAGCTTCGATGCCACACACTTCATGGACAAACTCCCAATAGACATAATAGTCATTTATTTCCTGTTTACATATTTGACATGCACTAAGATATGTCAGACAGTTTATTGAATAGTAAAATTTTTGTTACTAAGTATTCAATAGTTGTGTAATAAAGCGAACGCATAAATATCCAACCAGTAAACAACAGTAGTCGCGCACAAGTAAAATAAATTCAACTGCATTTGAATATTTTTAGAACTTCCTTGTTGGCAATCGAGATGCTTAGTAAGAAAAATTACCCCCATGGCAACTAGTCGCCGACAACGAGCATAAAATCCTCAATCACAACTGGTTGTGAAACTCAGTTGTCATAGCGGCCGAAGTTTTTTTTATCATACCTAGTCAGGTCATAAATTCTGTCACATGTTTAATATAAAATAATTGAAACAAGTTTATTCATTATGTAACCATTTATATACCAAAATGAACTTAACAAAACATAGATTCTTATGACTTTAAAGTTTATTCAATATGACCTCCGTGATTTTGAATACAGGCCTTCAATCTGCGCGGCCAGTCGTCTATCGCAGCACGAACGAGGTCCATGTCAATATCGGCGGCTGCCTAAATCAAGGATGTCTTGATGGACTCCAAATTGGGATGAGGCTTTGAGCACGCCTTTTCCTTCAAGTGTTGCCATATCTTGTAATCTAACGGATTCAAATCTGGACTGGAGGAGGGCCAGACTTCGTGCCGGATGAAGTCGATTTCACACGCCGCCAGCCAGTCTTGTGTGCTCATCGCTCTATGAGCTGGCGCCGAATCTTGTTGGAATACCCAGTGCCTGTTATTGAACATGGTATGAGAAACAAGTTCCACAAGGTTCGTCAGGACTGTATTTTAATACACATCTGCATTCGTTTTTACACTTTTCTCACAAAAATGTACCTCTGTTAAGCCCCAATAAGAAACTCCCAACCATACCATGAGCGAGGATGGAAAATGACCTAGTTGGACACGCGGAATACGGTTGCTCGCTTCTTCAATACTGTGTGCGTACACCTTATCATTTTGTTTGTTGTATCTCTCTTCTACGGTAAAAATTTTTTCATCCGAAAAAAGAATTTCCCGATATTTTTTTCCCGCGTACCGCTTCAACAAAGCGCGGCATCTCTTCAGTCTCAGGTCCATTAGACGAGCATTCAAACGATGTCCTGTTTTTTTTCGATATGCCCGAAGCCCTAAGTCTTCATTTAACACCCTTTTCACCGTGGTTCTGCTTAACCCCATCTGAAGGGCCAATAGCTTCTGCTTACGTTTGGGATTTCTTTGAATTCGCGCCTTCACAGCTTTTATCACTGCTGGAGTCCTAACAGACCGAGGGCGACCACTTCTTGACCTGTCATCTACACTAGAGTCTTCATTGGATCGTTTGATGGTGCGATAAACGAATCTTTTGGTTATATTCAAATTTTTCAGTATTTCAAAAATTTGAATTGGCGCGTAACCGCAACGATGCAACGCAATAACTGCAACACGGTCTTCTTTAAGCGTCCACTCCATATTTAAAAATGAGTAAAATTCTAAAAAGTATACATTTTTATTTTCATGAACAATTCGAAATTCGAATTCAATAATCATTTTTGGGGCCAGCATTCTAAAAGACAAGTTTTTACTGTGTGACAATACTTATGACCTGACTAGGTATATCAACATCTATATATATATATAACAAAGTCGGGATAGTAACACCATTTATAACTCAAGAACGGCTGGATCGATTTTCATGATCTTTGATTTGTTGGATTTGTCTCCGCCCCAAATAGCAGAATATAATAGGTCGAGGAAAAACTCTTTTCGCATTATAGTATGTATGAACTTGTAATAAAATCTATTTGGCTATACTATTTGTATCAGGCTGGTTTTGGTATCATTAAAAGTTTAAATTTTAAAGAAGATAATTCCAAATTCAAATTAGGAAAATGTGTGATTTTTATTTGTTTTTCGTAGTGTAAAGATGAGTGAATCTAATGAAGAAATTCGATACATTTTAAAATTTTACTACAAAAAAGGTAAAAATGCAACACAAGACGCGAAAAAAATTTGCGATGTTTATGGACCTAGTGCAGTGTCTGTGAGAGTAGCACAAATTTGGTTTAAGCGTTTTCAATCCGCAAATTTTGATGTCAAAGATGCACGTCGCTCTGGTCGCCCTATTACGGATAAAATTGATGGCATTTTTGAAAAAGTGGAGCAAGATTGGCATATCAGTAGTTACGACGTAGCTGAAGAACTGGGAATTGACCACAAAACAGTTTTGACGCATTTGAAAAAAACTGGGTGCACAAAAAAGCTCGATATTTGGGTACCCCACGAGCTCAATGAAAGAAACCTAATGAACCGTGTACTCATTTGTGATTCTTTATTACGACGTAATGAAACCGAACCATTTTTGAAAAAGCTGATAACTGGTGATGAAAAGTGGATCACGTACGACAAGAACGTGCGAAACCCGGGTTAACTCGCAACAAGGATGATGCTGTGTGTGTGGTCGGATTGGAAGGGCATTATTAATTATGAGCTTTTACCACCACGCAGGACCATCGATTCTGAACTCTATTGCGAACAACTGATGACATTAAAGCAAGAAGTTGAGAGAAAGCAGCCGAAATTAATCAACAGAAGGGGTGTGGTTTTTCATCATGATAACGCTACGCCTCACACATTTTTAGCCACTCAGCTAAAATTTAGAGAGTTTGGCTGCGATGAGGTAATGCATCCGCAGTATAGTCCTGACCTTGCACTTTTAGATTTCCACCTGTTTCGGTCTCTTCAGAATTATTTAGGCAGTGTCAGGTTAACATCACGAGAGGACTGCCAAAACTACTTGTCGCGGTATTTTGATCAGAAGGTCCAAAATTTCTATAGCAATGGGATCATGTCCCTACCTACAACATGGCAAAAAGTTATTGAACAAAATGGTACCTACATACTTTAGTTAAATGCAAATAAAATATATTAAAAATGTTTTGAATTTTTTAAAAAAATGCAAAGAAACTTTTTCCCCAACCATTACAACAATCATAAACATATTAAAAGATCGGAAAAATTCACGCAAAAAGAAATTACGAAGAAAATTCATTTTCTCATACATAATGATAGCAGATTGACAATTCGTTCGGGGTGACGTACATTGGCAGCGCGCGTCATATGTATGCCAAGGCGGTACGAAGTTCGGCGGGTAAACTAGTATAATGCGATTTAAATAAGATGTTGGAGTCGTTGTAGACCTTGAATAAAAATTAATTTATTGATTAAACTCCAAAGATCACTTTGAAACGTCAAATTTGCCTGCCCCTCCGCGACCAAGTCAGGAAAGAAAGGTAAGAAACAAGGCTGGTCTTGGGATGTTATAAACTGTGATAGGCAACACCTATATTATTGTCTTAGCTTCACAGGAAATTATGGTCAATGCGAGCACAGACAACTAACTAACATGTATATAACTACAATACGTACTTAGGTGCTGCGAATAAAGTACCTAAGTGCTTGTTGTAGGCTGTCTTGCGATCAAATTAGCGGTGACTTTCATGTCGTGATTCAAGGGTATTACAACATTACCATCCGGTCTTGCCCACGTCCATTCAGTGGACGTAGATGTTATCAATATCAATAGGCATAGGCCTACACTAAGGGGTTTGCGTCCACCAATTGAGTCCTACTTATTAGGAAATGGAATCATATCAATTTAATAATATGTAAATAAACACCTCAGGCAGCCTTTGGGAAACTTCGCAACGTCTTTTAGTCCAACATACCTCAGTGCCTGAAGACGAAAGTCTTCAACCAGTGTGTGTTACCAGTGATTACATATGGAACCGAGACGTGGTCCTTCACTATTGGCCTTATGAATAAGCTCAGGGTCGCTCAACGAGCTATGGAGAGGGCTATGCTCGGGGTTTCTCTACGGGATCGAATCAGAAATGAGGAGATACGTAGGAGAACTCAAGTCACCGACATAGCCCGACGGATTAGCACGTTGAAGTGGCAATGGGCAGGCCATATAGCGCGCAGAACAGATGGCCGATGGGGCCGGAAAGTTCTCGAATAGAGGCCACGGACCGGCAAGCACAGCGTAGGACGTCCACCTACAAGATGGGCAGACGACTTGGTAAGAACCGCGGGTCGGCGTTGGATGCAGGCCGCTTCCAACCGCAGTTCCTGGAGATCAATGAGGGAGGCCTTTGCCCAGCAGTGGACGTCCTACGGCTGATATGATGATGATGATGATGAAACACCTCGATATTATATTAATGGATTGCATCACGAGTCCTGAACGTATTTAGCGACTAAATATGTTTGAGTTTGACTTATTTGTATGATATGACAACTCTCCTAAAGGTATTTAGGCACTAAAACGATTAGGTATCGTTGCGCAAGTCGCCCTTAATCTATTTCAATCCACCCCTAGTCGAGGCAATCCTCGTAGGTATAAATGTTAAGTTTTTATACCTCGTTGCGCACCAATAACAATGTAGAGTTTAGTGATGGGGTTGTTTTCATCTAATTAGTAACCCATAAGTGGAAATTTAGCTTTCAGCTAACATGTACCCAGCATGTATATGTCTTATAGTTAATTATGTTTTGTGTACCTACTACCTGTAAGTTTTCTTAAAATTCTAAAATAAATAAATACAATTAGGATTTAGGAAATTAAACGTAATATAATTATAGTTTCATCAGTGATATTGACACATTATTATCCTATCACTAGACCCTACATTGTCATTGGTGCGCAACGAGGTATACAAACTTAACATTTATACATACCGAATGAAGCGCACCAAAACGGGTGCGTTATGTGTAAGTACTTTGGTGCGCTACAAGGAATGCCTCACCCAATCATTTGGTTGCTACGAGTTTAAGATAAAAAAACCTCCGACACTTAGCTTGGCTTGCACAATGATCCCTAAACGTATTTAGCGACTAAACCTTTTTAAATTATACATTTTTGTATGATTTAACAATTCCTTTAAATCATATTTAGCCACATACGTTAAGTCATCGTTGCCCAAGTTGTCCTTAAACACCCGTACAACCACGAAAAACTGACATAGCTAAGAACCATCTCAGTTAAACCAGCTTTCTATTGTATAAACGGCGTCGGAATCGGTCCATCCGCTTGGGAACTACGAGGCCACAGACGGACATAAGCGTCACTCATATTGTTCCTCGTTTTGCGGCGGGGTTTAAACAAATATATTTAACGCACTAGATTAAACTTCACATAATTCTAATTAGTATTTCTTTGCCGTTTATTTTAGTATAAAGTGGAATAAAGATGATTTTTAGGGAAATAAAAAAAGGAATATATACGTAAGTCGAATGCTTCCGGAGAAATGGGCCAATATCATAACAGCTTGTGTACCGGAGGATGGACAGCGACGTCGGGGTCGGCCGCGAAAGCGTTGGCGCGACGACATCAGCGGATTCGAGAAGGAATGGCTGGAATCTGCCAAGGATCGCGATAGGTAGAAGGAGTTGGGGGAGGCCTTTGCCCAGCCAGCAGTGGGAAAATGTAGGCTAGATAAATAAAAGGAATATATATGTATGTACACATAAATATAAATAAAGGATCACACCAATACATTTTTGTATGGTAGTGATGTCTGACCTATTACGTAAGTACCTTTTGTTATAGCGTATTACATACAAACCGATAGTTGGACAAAAGAAAATATAAATAAATAATAATAAATAATGCTGGATATTTTATACAGCGCTATCTAGCCCCAAACTAAGCAAAGCTTGTACTATGGGAACCAGATAACTAATAGAATACATATATACTTTTTTTATGTAAATACATAGATTAAATAGAGAAACAACCAGACCCGGAACAAATATCTGTAGATCGTGCAAACATTTGTTCCGCAGCGGGAATCGAACCCGCAACCACCTGCGTCTCAGCCGGCTATTCACCCACTGCACCACGGAGGTTCAGATGTTTTATTATGTACTTCTCTAACTTACTATGATAAATACCACAGACCAGTATAATTTAATAGACTGACAACGTCCTAAAAAATATCGTAACTCGATATCTGATTACCTTCTAGGACGCGAGATGTCGCTAGGAGTTACAAATCGTTAATTAAATAAAATCGTCACGTATTTATGTGACCTCTAGATTTACTGCCGCTCATAATGGTACGATAAAAATATTTAGATGGCGCTATTTACAATTTCACGTGCGCGATAAACTTATTGCGACGTTGTCACCACGCCATCTGTGATTAAGCATAAGCATATGAAAGTGGTAAATAATCAATAATAAATAAAATCGTTAAATCTAATATTATGCACAATATTACTTATTTATTATTAATTATTATATTAATATTATTATAGTATATAATTTTAATTTGTTGTTTGCAATGGCCGCTATGAAAGTTTCCAGGCTATGAGTCAGCGCCATCTAGGCATACGGGATTTAGAGCTTTTTGCGGGTTACGATTTGTTCTATGGACATTGACAGTCTATTAAATTTAACTGGTCTGTGTAAATGCGCTAGACGGCAGTTAACACCACGTTCAAATCCGTTTAATATAACTCGAGTGGACATAGAGCCTGATAAATTGTATTAAAACATATTAATAACGCCTTGACAAAAAAATACCTGAAATACCAAGCCTTGCCCTAGGAAAGAATCCTGAACACATCCTGGTCTATTGTTCCGAGAGACGTAATCAATCATCATTTACGGACGTGGTGCTTGATATCCTACTACTTACTAATAATAGAAATGGAAAAGTTTGTATGTACGTTGTTGCTTATTCACGCCATTGATATCTGATACGGAAGTATAGGATTTTTGATTTTTATTTACGTCTTAAAACGTTTCTTAACTGCCCAAAGATAACGACCTCCGTGGTGCAGTGGGCGAATAGCCGGCTGAGACGCAGGAGGTAGCGGGTTCGATTCCCGCCGCGGAACAAATGTTTGCACGATCTACAGATATTTGTTCCGGGTCTAGTTGTTTCTCTATATGTATATTATATGTATGTATTTACAATAAATGTATGTAAGTATTCTATCAGTTATCTGGTCCCCATAGTACAAGCTCTGCTTAGTTTGGGGCTAGATAGCGCTGTGTGAAATGTCCAGCAATATTTATTTATTTATTTAAAGATACCGTCAGGACTGCCAAAGGCTATCAAGAACTGTCATGTGAGAGTGAGATAGAGGGGGGACTAGTGCTATACTTATGACCTACTTATTGTGATGCAGTACCAACTGTACCAATTTCACCACGTGCTCACTGCTCGTCCAGTGCAAAAATAATATGGATGGATATGACGATATACAAATTTAATTTCGGTGACGATTGGGCGGAGCATCCGGATATGCAAGAAAGTGACAGTGCTATTTACTTGCTTAGGTGAAGAACGAGACAAACATGTACCATAGCCGCGTCGCATTGTCGCATGACGTAAGTGACAAAAGATAAAATCTCGAATTGCAAGAGAACCAACAAATGAAAAAAAAAAGTGCTTTCCATTAATTTAGGTACCATAATTACCTACATAACTATGTAAAGAAATACTTTAAATCTTTTCTAGAGTCGGAGAATGAACGATAGTACCTAAGTTTCACTACTTGCGTTTCTGACTTTCATTTATGTAGTTTAAATCCTCAAGTAAATATTTCTTAAATATGAAATCAGTACTATTTTTAGTTATTGAATACGACACTTACTTAGCGGCTCAATTTTTTTTACATATCGTCTTAATTTACCAAAGTTTTGTTGTTGCTCTACCTAACTCTCTTTGAATATCTAAGATTTTTCTCTATGTGTCGGATTAAGGTAATTATAACACCATAAACGGTCATTTTTGGAGACTTGTGACTCTTTGGTGAGTGAATGGAAATTTATCTTCAAAATTATCGTTTGAAAAAATTCTACTAATTATTTTAATATGTAAAAAAAATCCAAAATAAAGCTGTGCTCGATATTAAGTGTCAGTTTTCTTCTAAACGTCTTAAAATATTTAAATTTTTCATTTTTACAACTATTAATTAACATAATTAAAAGTACACACAATTTTTATTGTGGTATGACGTGAGCGAAGCCGTAGGCAGAAGTGAGTAAATAATTTATTAGAACAATTAATTTTAATTCGATCAAGGTTGCTGTTGTCTCATTTATACTTATGTTAAGAGCGTAGTTAAAATTAGTAACGAATTACAACAACGAGCTATGAATTTTAAGCATAAATCCGAGATATTAAATTTCTCTACGAGCTTATTCAAAAATGTATATATTATGTATGTTGCAAAATGTCCTTATAAAGTCTCCACTGTAGAGTCGGACTACGCTAAGTCTGAACAACAGAAGAAATGGTAGATTTAAAGATGTTATGACAAGTCTAAATCTAGACAATAAAACAAGTCGCTTTGTTTAACAATAACACCAACCATTATGCTTACATTTATTTGTTTAGTTTTTGTTCTTTATCTGTTGTTGTGTCTAGCTTGTAATATATTATAAAGAAATTCACTCATTCATTTATTCAAGTCGCCATTCAGCAGCGTGCTACAGAAATTTCAAAGCTGTTGTAGAGCTTGATTACTACTTTAAATAACAGTAGTTGTTCCCAACTATATTTTAAAATTGACCATCTTTATCCAGTACCTAACACAGGATTATAAACGAGTGAATAACAAAATAACGTTAAAAGTAAATAAAGCTAATAGAACTAGAATTTGAAAAGATAGTTGGTCATCTTATGCGACATGATAGCTTCATAAAACTAACCATCGAAGGAAAATAGAAGGCTAACGAGGAAGAAGGCGGCGAATAGCCTACGTGAACCTGATAAAGAAGATCGCTGTCATGCCGTAGTCTGGAAAGAGATAAACAGCGTGAATTGTGTCAGTTGCACCGACATAAGCAAAACTCTTAAATGTGACGATGCAGGTTTAGCGTGGAGGGCACCGGCAGTAGCTAATAAAAAGCAAAAATACAACTACATAGAAAGTTAATATTTAAAATGAATTCTCAAATGAATAACGCATACTTCCAGTTTTCCCATAAACACACGCTGCTATGACCCGCCATGGGAATAATGATAGCTCGTTAATTTGGTACTTCATTAAACAATTTCACAGCTATTTCCCTGTAATTGCTGAACGAACAGAGCGTTTGGCTTGTAGCATAAATATGCAACATAGTAATGTAGGTAGGTAAGTAAGTACTAACAAGTGTGAACTCGCGACGGGCTACAGGGCTAAAGTAAAGGGAGTTATACAATTGAGATTTATCTGTTGAAATATACAATCTGTTATGTACGACATTAATTTTAAACACACATCCGAAATCGTATTAACAGATTTTTTAGAGGTGGGTTTAATACGATTACAAATATATAATAACAAGAATAGTAACTATGATAAATTGTAATTATCTAAATTATATTTTATTTTGAATTTTACGTAATAACAGAGTAGATTACATGTGTGTGTGTGTGCAGTGTGTAAGAATGTAGGGGTGTGTAAGTGTGTGAAATTTGTAGTATAGAGTGTGTATGGCGAGTGTGTGTTATTCAGCACTTATGGGGTGTGGATGATGATGATAAGAAAAAGGTTTGAGAGTTTCGCCATTAGATCACATCCCTTTACCCACTAGTACGATTACAAGATCGCAGAAAGCAGTTTAAAGCTATACAAGGTACTTGACCTGGATAGGCACGTGTATGACAAATACCGGCACCACTTAGGAAAACTTTATTTCTCTTGTCTATTCAATATAGTTCAGCAATTACCAGAAATATAAAATAACAGGCTTCCGATCGCAGCTTCGCACGCATGTCTTGTCAATAACAGAGATTTGGCGATACAAGTATTCTTTTTAATAAGTAGCTTTTTTGTGAACATCAATATTTATTTACAACCTACATTGTTTAGACATTTTACTGTTCACTTCACATTTTGTTTTATTATGTTGTTTAGTCTTGAACAGCTATTATTGGCTTTCCATTACTTACTGTGTTTCATAGCGTTACATTAAACACAGTTAGTAGTTGTTGGTTTTCAAAATAAATAAATATAAGAAAAATATAAATATAAAAACGTGAGCCTCCTTCTGCGCAGTCGTGTAAAAAGTACCATACGTCTCAATCCAGGGCATAATCTGAAATCCAGCCTCTAAGTCGTGAAATCGTAACAAACGGAGATCCAAAGTTACTATAGAAATTAT
The DNA here is from genome assembly GCA_918857605.2 of Philereme vetulata. Taxonomy (NCBI): domain Eukaryota; kingdom Metazoa; phylum Arthropoda; class Insecta; order Lepidoptera; family Geometridae; genus Philereme; species Philereme vetulata. The sequence continues at coordinate 8,302,089 of OU975423.1, forward strand.
ATTATTAGTATGAATTCGTGTAATTAGGTTCAAAATAATTCAGCTATTATCAGAAATATAAAATAATATGCCCGATCCAGGGTGGAGGAACTCAAGTGGAACTAGGCAGGGCACTAGGACTAAGATTTTTGATCTAATAATGGCCGAAGACAGGCAAAATAATTCCGTGATGTCTTCCAGTAGGCCTAGCACAATAACTGTAGAGAAGGATTTGGTCATGAGTAATTTTTCGGACCAAAAAAGAGACTTGTCGACCGCCTCGAGGACGACGATTGCGAGAGTGAACGGGAAGAAACGTCGACACTTCCTCGACAGCCGAGCGTTGACAGCAGAGGAAGTGTCGAGGGAGCACGATAGCCTTCATTTTCTCTATATTTGACATTTAAGGATAGACAACTTTCTTCTGAAATTGTCTAGGTCTTGTGATGCATAGACAAAATTGTCTTCTCAAGTTGTCTCTTCTCAATCGCGCGCTTGCCAACAATTTTTTGTTAGATATTTAATTAATTATATAAACAACGTACGTTGCTATAGACAGAGTATCCTTCTCTTGTCTATGAAGAAAACTTATTGAGGCTGCACGTGGCAAAGACAATTTCAGAAGAATCGATAGAGAATGGAAGAGCATAACGAATACTAATTGTACATCACACTCAAATTTAAAAACAAATAACAATACACGCAGAAATACAAGTTGCGGTCAGAGCCTTGTCGTCTCTTCGAAGAGTAGACAAGGAAATCACTGTGCTAGCCCCGCTGGGCGATAGGTCGACGACATAAAATAGGTCGCGTGCAGGTTCTGGACGCGTGCAGTACAGGACCAGCCCCCTGAGACAATAGTCTAAGTGCCTTTTTCACCACCTCTGAGTAACGCTATCCAACAGATGAAAAATATTTTGTTTTAATATTAATCATATTTGTTTTAACATGAAAACGGATAACGAGAGAATGATTTTTATCCGTCCATTAAAGTTACTGCAATAGGCACTAAGGGTAACTAATCAACATTAAGCTATGTTGTGCTATGCTCTGTTTAGCCAAATCGCTCCTCATAGATTATATTGAGGTAACAAATAACATGTACTGCTCTGCGCTTTCTATTGCTGCGCTTTGTTTAAAACAGCATAGCACAGCGCAGCATAGTTCAATGTTGAATAGTCGCCCTAACTTTGAACACGAAGACGAGATGTCAAAAATCAATGACCGATTTTCTCCTCAGCTTCCAATCTTGAAAATTTACTTCCTTTGTGCATTCAACTTGTCTTCATTTGTACATAAACTTTTTGTAAGATTTCTGGTCCGTGATCCTCAAGATCGGAAACCGAGGAGGAAATACATAATCGATATTAACATCTCGACTTCGTCTTCAGAGTTAGACAATAACCCTGCAGGAAGGGTGGCGTATATATAAAAGGAGGCTTACGCCCAGCCGTGGAAAATTATGGGCTGTATTGATAAAATAAGAGACAGTCAAATATTTGAGAATCTCTCTCTTTTGTTTCTCTTTGGTAAAAGAGGAGAAAAATTGTTATCTAGGACGTGTTTAACAAAATTCTGAGCGATATTTATTGATACAACTCTAATTGCTAAGGTAGATGTTTCATGTCAAGGGTCACATAGACACTTCGAATATGCACATTCAAAAGCAACAATGATGTATTACACCAGTTACTACAACGTTACAAGTGCGAACGACTGACAGTTTACAAAGGCGGCCATATTGTAAACTACGAGTGTGACAGTGACAGCTAACAAAACGTCACAATAAATTGAGCGGGAAAATAAAGCATTTCGCGCCGTTTCTAGGCCGTTTGGAGACGTTGTTCGACTCAGGCGCACCATCTTGATACCGTTCCACTGTTCGTGGGAACACTCCACTCCCAACAGTCTAATTTATTGCCTAGAACTGAGCTCGCGGACGAACTAACCTGTGGACTACCAATAGCTCTACACATTACACAAAACAACGAAACTGTACTAGAAATAAAATTTAGTTCTTTGACGAATCAATTCTATAAATATCACCTAATAGTCCCATTGGTACACTTGGTACTGACCCCAGACTTGGATTCCCTGGATCGTGGGTCACCTAATCTACGAGTACCATGCTAGCACAACGGACCCGAAACACATTTTTGCAATCATGTTACATCTGTCTCGCAGTGGGAAATGTGCCCGAAATCTCCTACGTCACACTCGACTACTGTCCACTCTCTTCATCAGTTAGTTATACAAAGTTGGCTGTTTAATCATATACCTACTGTTTGTAAAATTATTAATATTGTTCCCTGCTTCAATTAATCTGTGGATGATGTCGTGGGTCATGAATTTATTCGTGTAACTATTAGCACTATGTTCTACTTCATAATGTATGACTGTTTATCTTCCACAATAAATAAAATAAAATTAAGTGACTCAATGATTTAGTTTAATTATTTCTGATAATAGTTTATTTATTTATTATTCAAATCTTATTTATTACAAGCATCCGACCGCGGCTTCGCACGCGTGGTATGTCATCAAAAGTAGCCTATGTCTCCAGTTCATAATCTATCTGTATACGAAATTATATTGAAATCGGTCAAGCAGTTGACGTGAAAAAGAACAAAACAGATGCAGTGTTATTGAATTTATAATATTAGTATGTATTACAAAATTACTTTACAAATAGCCAATTATAGGGTTAATTACTGATTAAATACGGGTATTTATAGTATAGTAGGTACCTTTTTTTGTAGACGTTTCAACTATGTTACAACAGCCGTAGTCGCGGGCAGACTGTTAAATCAGTAGGTAAATCGTTTATTGCTCAAAATATGATGTTAACAATAGGTTCTACAAAAACATTCTGTCGAATGGACTTTCAAACATACACACTGTAAGGGCACAGCGATTAGGTTCATCTAGCTAGGTGGCTATATTTAGACTATAGCGAGCTCTAAGAAGTATAAGTGAATAAAAACACAAGTTTAATTGTGAAATTAGATGTTATCAGTCTCTTCTTCAAAACAAACTCTTGCAGTGAGTTAAACAGTTTTTTTATAATAATCTATTTCAATATAATATTCTGTATTCAGTTACTATTCATTTATTCGCCATCTTTTTATCGTGTTGACTCAGGACCTTGATGTTTATACACCTAATAGGGCCTATAGACCTCATTATCTGGTATAATTCTTCTTGCTAGTTTCATTCACCAGTTCTTGAGAAGATAGGTGATGACACACAGACAGACGGACAAGAGAGTGATCTTATAAGGGTTCTTTTTTACCTTTTGAGGTACGGAACCCTAAAAAAATATCCGACGAATTGAGAACCTCCTCCTTTTTTTGGAGTTGGTTCGCGAAAGTTAGTAAAATCCAATTATAGGGTTTCACGCTCAGGTTTAGCAGTCGCTTTGGTCAGTTAGATACGAGTCTATAGGTTAGCCAGTCCCCGACTGAACTACATGCCAGTGACGACTCTATACCGTCTGCCGTGGTATCGTAAATTCAACTAGCAAATGAGAGCGTAAAAATCAACTAGAGTGAGTTGTCAACGTAACAATGTTGAGGGTTTCGCATGCGGAACAAAGGTTTGGAAACAGACAGCGAAAGGGGTCGGGAAAGTCATCAAGATCCGAAAATTTAGAAAGCGGCTGACAGATTCGTGTCTACCAGGTATTGCGGAATATTTGGACAGTATTGTTGAGCTAACAACAGTAACTACAGCGCTCTAAAACGCAAATCGAGGATGTCGGGCAACATGCGGGTAAACTGAAGTGGGATTGGGCGGGCCACGTCTGCCGCATGTCGGATGCGTTATGGGCTAAAGCCACCACAGAGTGGACGTCTCTGAACGGGAAACGATCTCGTGGCAGACCGCGGCGAAGAAGGGACGAAATTGATGCCCATTTACAGGATTGGTCCACAATAGCCCAAAATAGAGAAGACTGGAAAGAAGGAAGGGAGACCTTTGCCCTGCAGTGGGACACTACCGGCTAATAATAATAATAATTGTTGAGCTCGCTAGGAGCTGTTGCGTGCAGGCCATGCTCTGGAAACCTATGAGGGAGACCTATGTTCAGCAATGGACTTTCTATGGCTGATAGACGATTTTGATTAGATTAGATTCGATAATTTCTTTAATGCACACCATTAAAATATGTAACAAATAAAAGAGAATACCCAATTAAAGCAAAGGTACAATGGGCGGTCTTATCGCTAAAAGCGATCTATTCCAGGCAACCTTTGAATGGACAGAATCTGTGTTAACAAATGATTAGTGTTGATTAGTTCAACATTAGTAAATACCTTTTAAGAATATTTTTCTATGCAAGGAACTCATTCTATGAGATAGTAAATTCTGACAGGCTTAATTTTTCAAAATATTTACTTGAAACAATGAGTGTTATTGGCTTCGCATACGTGTTATCAATAAATAAGTAGCCTATGTCTCAATCTATCTGTTTGCCAAATTTCATCGAAATCGGTCCAGCCGCTTAGTCGTGATGACATAACAAACAGACAGACAGAGGGATATAAGTGTAAGAATTTTCGAATTTATAATATTAGTATGGATTTGTATCTGTATCTTTTGGATTATCTCTGCAGGGAAAAGAGTCTTTTAACATATTTTGCATATTTATAAAAGTTTGGATTAAACTGTAAGGATGTGAGTATTAAATAATTAAATTACTTAAAGCCTAGCGAGGATCATTAATTATTTCGTATCCCTATAAATGTGACTCAAACATATTTTGTCTTCGTGATGTTTGTTCGCTCACACAGAGAATGAATAATAGTTGACTCCCGCTTCTAGAGATGCATTTCTGCATCTCTAGAAGCACATAGTGTGCAAGTTTTTCAATTTGTAAATAAAGTGTAATTTTTATATTGTGGCAGTAACATTTGATTTCCTTTAAACAGATTGCACTTGCCATCTATTATTTGCTAGTGGATCACAAGAGCTGGCATCGGAGACTTGCATACCTGCTAGGAAAACATATCGCGTCTAAACTTTTTCAGAACTTCCTTCTTGGTGACCTGATAGTTTAGGTAGGAAAAATACTATCCCATCGCAACTATTTGTCGGCAAAGAGTGAAAAATCCTCAATCGCAACTGGTTGCGAAACTTAGTTGCCAACCAAAGGATCAATCTATACTGTACTTATCAGTATGAAGTAAAAAGAATTTTGGAAAAAGTTTTACCATGAAATGTTAGTTTAACTAAGTTCTACCTGTACTATATTAGCTGAACTTAACAATTTCACGTAAAAATCGATATTTCAGGTCATTATTGGAAGAAGTCCCACTTTACGCTTATTTCTGACCGTGGTTTTGGCAAGTAAACCTTTTGTTTTATTCCTAGTGTACAATGCTCATTATACCCTAGTAATATTATTAAAATCTAGCCATATATAGGCTAATGAGTAATTTCATTTTGACCTAGTTTTATAATATAACTTAAACTAAGAATGTGCCCAATATCACTTTTCTTACTGTCTTTTATTATTGACATTAAATATAAATAAATATATTGCTGGACATTTCACACAGCGCTATCTAGTCCTAAACTAAGCAGAGCTTGTACTATGAGACCCAGATAACTGATAGAATACTTATATATATATTTTTTTTTAAATATATAGAAAAACAACCAGACACGGAACAAATATCTGGAGACCATGCAAACATTTGTTCTGCGGCGGGAATCGAACCCACTACCTCCTTACCCACTACCTCAGCCGGAGTAAGGGGCAGACACTTTGTTCACGTGTTCTTTATAGTAACACTAACACTGTCACTACTTTACACTATCATTATTATAAATACGGGATTTATCACGTACCGTCTTATCGGTGTTTCGACCGACAATGTTTCGGTTCAACATTGTCGGTCGAAACACCGATAAGACGGTACGTGATAAATCCCGTATTTATAATAATGATTGAAATTAATCACGAAAGTTTTCTAAGCAAAACTTTACACTATTATTAATTAACACTACATTAAGCAAGCAAGTAAACATGGTAAGTAAACTCTTGTGACAATCGGCATATCTATCCGAGCGTACCAAGTAAAGCTTTCCATGCTGCGTGGTCTAAGCTTGTGCAACAGAAGAACCATGCTTCATTTTATTCATCATCCTCCGCAGTAAATCAGATTAACCGGTAAATTGTAACTATTACTACTGGCGTAAATAAATAACGAACGTGCCAAATGACGCACGAACTGAACCGTACGTTTATCATTTGCACAATACCGACATGGGATGAACGAGATGAGCGCAGTTTCGACATGGTTGCTAGTAAAGTGCAATTTTGTTATTTTAATGCTTGTTGCGTTTTTTATGCTACTAATGCGAAAACCGGATGAGATAAAGAAAATGTCCAACACCCCAATCTGGGCAGAACTGGCAGAAGACCGCGAATAATGGAAAGAGCTGTAGGAGGCCTTTACCTTAGAGGGGTTCTACCAATAATTTAATATTATCATCATCATCTCAGCCCGTCTGCACCCACTGCTGAGTATAGGCCTCCTCTTTATTACGCCATTCTTTCCGGTCCCTTGCGTGTCTCATCCATTGACACCCAGCTACGCTTTCAATGTCATTCGAGCATCGGGCGGGTGGTCTGCCTCTTGGTCTACGAGCATCCTTTGGCCACCACTCTGTAATCGGCTTCGTCCAACGCCCGTCATCCCTCCTAGCCAAGTGTCCAGCCCATCTCCACTTCAGCCGTGCGATCTTCATACCCACGTCGTGCACAACCTTTGTGCGACGTCGGATTTCTACATTGGGTATGTGGTCTAAGAGTGGTATACCGAGCATGGCACGCAATTAATATAAGTTTTATTTATATAATGTGACAAAGCATACGGCACAGTCCACCTGATGGTAAGCGTTTGCAGTAGCCTATGCAAAGCCAAAGGCATCACTCGCGCGTTGTCATTCTAAGGCGTGGTGTGTTTGTGATTTCACCGGCACTCATACTCTTCAAACCGGAACACAGAAATGCGAGCATTACTGCATCTTCTATTGGACATAATGCCTTCCGTAGAACGTCCTCATTCACCTTCATGAACCTTCCAATAACTTCGATAAACTTCGGCATTGTTATCGGTCCCTCGAGTTAGGAGGGAGATATACACTATGTATTGCAGATCACGGTCGCGCTTATTACAGGATACTGGTCACCTTGCGCTAATTCAGTTTCCGTCAAAGAGCCAGTACGGAGACCAATTTCAAAGAGCGTCTCTTCTTTCGTGTAAGTAACTAACCTAAATACATATAACATAACAGTTCGAGCTTGTTCCGGTCTATCTAAAAGTTTTCCTGACACTTTGGGTCATAATTTTGGCATTTACAGTAACACAAGATTTTGCTTGGCCTCCTCAAGGTTGAAACACCGTAGAAAGCTCCAATGTGGTACAAAACATGAGATGTCAATAAAATGATTTGCGACACGAGACGAATGAAATAGTGTGAATTGTACAAATAGCAGAATCGATTTGCTTGCAAACGACACCGAATCGGATCACAGCCATTCCTCTATATTCGCATTTCCGTGTGGATCGCTTAAGGTTGGTTTAAACTGGTGATATTCCAGTCTACTTTTATCTGTAAATTATTTTGTGTATAGCTTCCTAAATTATTTAAATTTAAATACAAGTCTGTTAGGTTTAGGTTCTGTTGATTCTTGTATTTTAAACGCATAGGATAGGCAAAAGCGTACAGTTACTGAATAAACGAAAAGACATAGGTTGGTGGGAGCCGTCGGGCGCTGGCCGCACAAGATCCGTCGCTCTGGAAATCTATGGGGGAGGTCTATATTTAGCAGTGGACGTTCTATGGCTGATATTAAAAAGTAAGGAAGGTAAGACATACTTATTTGATGTCCCAGATAGCAAAAAAGGTCACTCAGCACTAGCTACAACAGCATGCATTGCTATAGCACCATCGGTAAATCTTTATCTCAAAACAAGTTATATTTTACTCAATTTTAAAAACCCCCAATACGTTCAAACCAGTAAACGTAAAAAAAATTGCTGAAAAATGCTGGTAATCTTCGGATTGGAATACCTGATCTTTATTAAAAGCTAATGTCCTTTAACGTTCTTGTGGAATCCAGTCCATCCAAAGGTTGTCTGGAAGAGATCGCTTTTAGCGATAAGACCGCTACTTGTATTTCCGCGTGTCTTGTTATTTATTTATTATATTGCCTTTGAAGTGAAAACTTCTTTAGGCACGTTGGGCATTTATTGAGATGGGAAAAACCATTGAACTCGACACTGTTACCGACACCTAAGTATTTTATTTTACTTATTAGGTCTACCAACGATTGTAACAATATTTCATGCTTAACTATAGAATAATTTAAGTAGGTACTAATTGCACAACCAATTATAGGTAAACACCGCATGCATTATGTAGGTAGTAACAATAACAAAGTAACACTAGTACATTATGACAAAAAATGGAATTAGTGCAGTAAAGAAAGAAAAAAAATCACAAAATTATAAAAATACACACTACTGATAGCAATAAATCTATTAGTTTGGCAAGTTCTTAGATAAGAACTGCCGGAATTTGAAAACGTTTATATTAAAAATATCAACCTCAGTACAGTAATGCTAATCCTGGGAATGGGCGAGTTGGAGCCGAGAACAGTGGTAGGGAGTGGTGGTGCAAGGGGTAGGATTGGTTTACGAGGGATTCTGCGAGGGACTCTAAAACATATTTTTTCCAACAACTGAGGACAATTAAATTTATTATTTAAAGTTTTATACAAAACAATTTGGTCCAACTGTGTTCTTCGTTTTTCAAGGGACGAAATCTCGTAATTGTTCAAGTTTTCACTTCTGTCGGCACTACCGGAGTGCCACTTTTTTTTTGTTTAAATTACGTGTGGATGTACATTATATCGTTATAAATCAATCAATCTTCATCTAACATGTCTAAGAAACACCCCAGTTAAACCAGCTCTCTATTAAAAATAAAATAAAAAGCAGTCAAGTGCGAGTTGAACTCGCCCATGAAGGGTTCCGTAGCAGCAAGTAACATAATATAAAAGTTATTGTAGTTCTTTGTAACTTTTTTATATTTGAGTTGATTGAATGACAGGTAAATTGCGGTTAACGATTTATGACGTATTAAAAAAAACTACTTACTAGATCTCGTTCAAACCAATTTTCGGTGGAAGTTTGCATGGTAATGGACATCATATATTTTTTTTTGTTTCATTATTCTCTTATTTTAGAAGTTACAGGGGGGGGGGGGGGGGCACATTTTACCACTTTGGAAGTGTCTCTCGCGCAAACTATTCGGTTTAGAAAAAAATGATATTAGAAACCTCAATATCATTTTTGAAGACCTATCCATAGATATCCGACACGTGTATGGGTTTAATGAAAAAAAAATTTGAGTTTCAGTTCTAAGTACGTGGAACCCCCAAAAGATATTGTTTTATTTTCTATTTTTGTGTGAAAATCTTAATGTGGTTCACAGAATACATTTACTTACCAAGTTTCAACATTATAGTTTCAGAAAAAAGTGGCTGTAACATACGGACGGACAGACAGCCAGACAGACAGACATAACGAATCCATAAGGGTTCCGTTTTTGCCATGTGGCCACGGAACCCTAAAAACCGCGTCTGAATCGGACAATCCGTTAGGTTACTACGATGTCACAGACAGACAGACATGGACGTCAAACTTGTAACACTCTTGGAAAGCCGATAAAATACTCGCGGTAAGGCTATGGTAGTCACGGCACTACGTGTTGGAATCATGGACACAGCGCGGCTTGATTCGCGCGTGTTGTGTGTCTCATTGATGTAAACGTACATTTCGCTACACTTGTACCGAGCGGGATACATTGGCTGGCACTATTTTATTATATCGTGCATATCTTGATGCCCAAATATAGCAGGACAGCGAGGAACACAAAGTTAAACAAACTTAACAACAAAACTAGGAATACAGGATTTTATATACGAATTGGAGATGGAACAAGCCTATGGCCCACCTGATGGTAAGTGGTCACCATCGCCTATAACAAAGTATCGCCTCGTAGGTCACGCTCCTTAGGAACGTGCCCTACGATGCACTACCCTGTTTCCATCAACTTGATGTTACATACAGGTGTAAAGCCTCATGCGCTTGTAATTTCACCGGCAACCATTATCTTCAAACCGAAACACAGCAATGCTGCTTGGCGGCAGAAATAGGTATGGTGGGAGTACTTCCTCGGGCGAGCTCTTTCACAAAGAACTCTGCTACTCTGTATGGATGTAGGATGGTTTGTAATTATGCATATATATGTCAATACGAAAAGGAATTGTTTTCACTTGCGAACAGATATTCTACAAAATGCAAAGTTGTTCATTGAAAAAAAAACCTTTTGCACAAATCTCAATAAATAGCTGGTATAAAAGTGAAATTATAAGTTTACTAGTGGTCCCGCCGAACTTCGTACCGCCTTGACATGCATATAACGCGGACTGTCAATATACGTCACCTTGGTAGAATTGTCAATTGTTGTCCCCGGTCATCATTATGTATGAGAAAATGAATGACTTCCACAAATAATTCAATACTAAAATTAGCCAAATCGCTCCACCCGTTCTCGAGTTTTAGCGAGACTAACGAACAGCAATTCATTTTTATATATATAGAAGACAATATCTCGGGATAACTCCGACCGAACCATCTGTTTCAAACGATATTCATTTTTTTTTACATCCTCTTTGACGATATTTGCAGCACGCATTCTGTCAATTCTATGTCAAACGTCATAAGGTTACATTATAAAAGCGCTAAGGTTAGATTATAAATAATTTTATATGGTGGTTAAGTATTCTTAAATTTTCTAATTTTGCGCGCAATTTTTTTATTGTTTTCTTTCATAATCCTGACAATAAGAAATACAACAAAAAATTAATAAGCGAAATCGGTCCCGCCGTTCACGCGTGATGGCGTGACCAAGGGAAATAGGGATTCATTTTTATATATAGACATGATATATCAATATTATTTTTTAAATTTGGCTTTAGTAGTGTTGCTTATCATTCTTATCTCGTTCTCGGGAATGACCCATCTCGGGCAGGATATTCTAAATCGTAAATTAACTAATCATTTTTTGCATGCTCGAGAATTCCATTTGTCAAAGTCAAAACCTTTCCATATCATAGTAATATTTGAAGGGTGGAGCTGCCACCCTGGGAAATGCCACCCGACCCATTAAAACCTTCGCTTTGTTCTGATTCAAATAACACAGATAAATTGCCTGATTCGAAAGCGCTCTTAAAATATAAAGCGATATTTCTACACCATGTTACGATTTATGACACATTTACGACTGCAGATAGTTATTGCTCCCAAAACGTCGTATAAAAATAAATAAAACATTATCAGATCTTTTGAAAACGACTCAGACAACGAGTTTAATCAACACAACATAAAACTTCTAGAGTCGTTACACATGCGATTGTGCACCACCACAGGAAACAACTCAAGATAGCTGGTTTTCTACAAAATAATATTCCTTTATTAAGAAAACTTTCGTGATTGATTTCAATCATTATTATAAAAACGGGATTTATCACGTACCGTCTTATTGGTGTTGTGTGCGAGGCGAGACGTTATTCGGAGCGGATCGCACTCACTCTAATGAAGGTTCACGAATTGAACCGAAACGTTGTCGGTCGAAACACCGATAAGACGGTACGTGAAAAATCCCGTATTTATAATAATGGTTTCTTTATTAGGCGCTTTTTTATTGCATATGATGGAACAAGCATTTGGCTTACCTGATTTTAAGTGGTAACCGCACCTTAGAAACATGCCCTACGATCCACTACCCTGCGTCAATCAATTTGAGGCATACAGATGTTTCACCGGCAACAATACCCTTCAAACCAAAACACAGCAAAATAGGTATTATGGTAGTACTTCCCATCAGTTACTAACTTTACTAGATATTTTTCGGGGTCGCCATAACACAAAAACGTTCAGAGTTTCCTAAATTTAAAACATAGACGAGCTAACTATAAGACTGGTTTGAAATCAAAAGTGAACAAGCTCCTATAGGACAGTCGGCAGATGGATTGTTTTTAAAATCTGGTAAAATTGAACTATAAGCTCCAATGGCGATATTGGAAAACAACTGATACATAAGCGATATGACCTAGTAGATAGGATAACTTAAATAGCGATTTCGGAAAATGACCAATACCTTATATACCTTGTGGAGAGAAATTAACAGTAATACGATTCAGCTGAAAAATCACACTAATACTAGTGGTTCGCTCCGAACTGCCTATATTTGGGTCACTAAAGCTACACGCATACTAAATTTCAGCACTGTGGGGTTACTAGTGTACCCTGTGAATTTTGTCCAAGTTCAGTTTTTATTATGGCTAATAACTTAAAAAACTACAAGATTGAAACTAAAAACATACACAGGGTCGAAATGTACCCACAAATACCTTTTATTAGACTTGCCACTTGCCCGGATAGTCCCATTTTGTTTTTTTTTTACCCCTTTTGAACCCTAATATCTCAACAACACCGCCTCATTTTTAGCTCATTTATTTTCAAAATTGTGCCAACACTACCTACCTATAAGTATACTAAATTTGACGATGATCGGATAAACGCTTCGAAAGTTATCCTCGGACAAACAACCATACATACAATGCCGATTTGCCCAAGTTGATTTAGAGATCTCGCTTCGCTCGATAAATGCAAAAGTTTGGATGTTTGTTTATTGATTTATTTATTTGTTTGTTACTCAATCACGTCATAACGGCTAAACGGATTTCGATGAAATTTTTTAAGTACTTAGATTATAACCTGGATTAACACATGCCTATTTTTTATCTCATAAATCAGATCACATTGGGACAAAAATGGAATGTCAAATGAAGTTGCAACAGCGGGTTTAGCTTTATTTTTAGGTTACCTGCACATTTAATAGTGTAACGCGTACGAAGTTGCGCACAACAGCTGGTAAATAATAAGCACGGAATAAATATGTTTTGATAATACACATATCCCACGTAGAATAGGTAAGAGCTCTCGCAGTGTACCAGCTTTTATGTTTGCAGTCCGTGGCGTGGTCATGGTCAAACATAAATACGGTCTATATTTTACAAATAATGGTACTCATATAAATTTATCATCTACAAATAAACATGTCAGGTGTAAATGTCCAAGATATAGCCACAATAATGAAATACACCGCGTTATATTCAATCAAACGATATTATTAACATGTACTTTTTTCTGAAATTATAGGTGTTCTAAGGCACGTTTGATTTATCCCCGTGCAGATAAGTACGTGCTGTTTAAGTAGAATCATTTGTAAATTATTGCTTCTGTGATAAGATGTCCTGTTTTGATGTAGAACGCCCGTAGTTTATAGCTAAGAACGTTTAAGCTTTCGATTCTATGTAGTTAAATAGAGAAAAAAAAACTCACGGTTTAAAACCTCTTAGATTTGCGGTCACAGGTGATAACTTGCTAGCTTCGTAAAGATTCATACGTTAGTTATAGGCAAGGTCATCATCATCATCATCATCACAATCTGGAAAGAACGTCCACTGCTGAACATAGCCCTCCCCCATAGTTCTCCAGAGCGATCGATCTTGCGCGGCCTGCACCCAACGGCTCCCAGAAACCTTTATCAGGTCGCCTTTCCATCTAGTGGAGGCCGTCATACCATATACGTACATGCAAGGTAAGTCCAGATATATTTAATTCGTTGTTATAGGCAAAAGTCATTTATTGACATGATGTCGTCTTATACATCGATGAACGCCGGCTGCACGCAAGAAAAAGTGTCACGCTCCGCCTGAGCCGAGCGTGCAAGCGAGAGCGCGGCACAAGCGATAGAGAGGCACGATCAGCCTAAGCGTTCGGCTTGTGACGCACCTATCTCTCTTTTTTTTATTTTGACAACCAATTTTTTTTAACCACTAACGTGGAAAATAATTATACCTGATGGTAAATGGTTACCGAAGTCCATAAATAAATAATGCTGAACATTTCACACAGCGATATCTAGCCCCAAACTAAGCAGAGCTTGTACTATGGGCACCAGATAGCTGATAGAATACTTATATGCATTTTATTTTGTATATACTTATAATACATCGAAAAATACCCAAACCCGGAACAAATAGCTGTATAACATGAAAACATTTGTCCCGCAGCGGCTACTCACCGACTGCGCTACAGTGGTAGTCAATGGAGGTCTGTAACACCAAAGGCTTTACCCTGAGACATATGTACACCTGTAAAGTGTCATATCCCTGTAGTTTAAGTACATAACCACTTTTAAGTAGCAAGTAACATAGATTAGATTCCATAATACACTTATTTTTGCACAACTACCAAAACATTGGCAACACAGACAGCACACATTTACAAAACGATCTCCAGATCAGGGTTCCGCAATCGCAATCTAAACCCATCGCTATAAACATCCACCGATCCCTTAAATCACAGCATCCTTTGATTGTGCACCCAACAGGCACCATACATTACCGCCATCAAATTGTTTTGTCTCGGATAACCTTTAGTTAACCGCTATCAGAAGCTAATCGGAGAGGACAGTTGTGAGAACAAACACTGTCCTATATAGGAGGTTCCCAAGAATTTTAAACCAGCTAATTATTTGGACGAGTTTATAAATGTACCGTTGTAATTATTTGTGGTTGAGTTAGCGTATTCAATTTTAGATGTGATATTAGTCTTTTAGTCGGAAATAACTGTTTATACAGGGTTACTTGTAAAAATCAAAATATTTTTATTCCTTAAAATCACAAGGATCACTGTGAAACGTCAATTTTACAGTTTGTTCTTTTTAAAGATGACGACCTCCGTGGTGCAGTGGGCGAATAGCCAGCTGAGACGCACGAGGTAGCGGGTTCGATTCCCGCCGCGGAACAAATGTTTGTATAATCTACATATATGTGTTCCGGGTCTGGTTGTTTCTCTATATATTATAAATATGTTATGTAATTACAAAAAAATGTAGGTATACAAGTATTATATCAGTTATCTGGTTCCCATAGTACAAGATCTGCTTAGTTTGGGGCTAGATAGCGCTGTGTGAAATGCCCAGCAATATTTATTTATATATTATCTTTTTAGAATACATGCAATAAAGAAAATAAATGACGTCTAAATTGTAACTTTTTTGAACGAGTTGGAGCAATTTCAATACCAAGCTTCTTTATCATCTAAATAATCCGATATGTTATAGTAGGCTTTTTTATCAAGATTTTGTTTGATTACGTTTTAAATTTTTAATTGTCGATTTTTGTACATCACTTGGGAGTTTGTTATAAAAGCTTACACCTTGTCCTTTGAACGATTTACTAACTTTATGGAGTCTACAAGTGGCAACAGCGGGTTTATCTTTATTTCTAGCATTAAAATTATGGTTATTACTATTTTTCTTAAACAGATTAATGTTCAAATTGCAAATTGCATTGTAAAATGTACAAAATGGTTTAGGTCATTGGTATCAAAACAATAGTCCAAAACTACATATGAGGTATTTTTATTTCAAAATGACTTACGAGTAAATATATAATTACTTCATACATAACTTAAGATATTATAAATGTCTCTAGCTTCCTAAGCTACTCTGTATCATGCGACGTTGCCAATCTGTTATGAAAACAACAAATATCAAGGTGGCGCGTTGCACCCTCGAAATTGTTTCATTTCGTTTGAAAAGTAAACGCTGTAGTAAAAACTTTAATGTAGCTATAACGTAACGTTTCTAATAACTGCCTTTTGTGTCCCATCTTAACTTTCCACCCTGCATATCAAGTCCTATTTAGTTCGTATATCCTAAAGTTCCTTTCTAGCCGATCCTATTATTGTTCTGACAATACCACATTATGTAACTTTAAAATAATTAAATAAATTCACATAGTAAATCAAGTGAACCCTACTCGAGGGCGAACATTTTCACCGTTATACAGAGCGATCTATAAATCCGCGACTTGACAAAATAATAGGGTGCTCGATAGTTCTCCGCTATTAACGCCTAGAGAGATATATTGGATGTGCCTGTCTCAATCAGATACCTTAATATAGGCTGTTGGAACTTAATCTTTTGTGTTCGGCTTTTGTTGTAGACGATATCAGTGATATAATTGATCTTTATCATAGTTGCCTTGGCGCTGAGTACTTCTTAGCAAGGCCTTGTATGTAAACTCAACTCAAACATTCTTTATTATCATAAATCTACCTCTGTTCCTTGCGAGGTGAGTATATAGGATGTTGATAATATACGCAAAAAATGAAAGGGGTTATTTTGATGAGATAAATACATTTGTGAAATGCTTAGAAATGTGAATTTTATTTTGGCATTTAAAAACAAACACTTTAATAAACATATGTTGTGCTATTGCATAATGCTTGCCATCTAACCACAGATACTGTATTGGTGACGTCTCGAGATATCTCTCGTTGTCCCTTTCTTACCCAAAACCCGCAGCAGCATTTCCGAAAGAGATTTCAAATCGGCTTTTATTTTTGGATGTCGATTGCAAGAGTAGGCAGTAAGTTTTATAACAAATTAATCACCTAAACATAGTCGATTGTCTTTAAAATTTGATAATATAACTAGTAGTTTTTTTTTTTCGAGAAGTACTTTTTTATGATTTGAGAAACCCCCACTTGAATATCGTCAGTATATTACCAAGCACTCTGTATACGGAGTACGGACTTAGATAGAAAAAAAAAAATTCTGTTTATAAATAAAATACTAACTAATTTTGATTTTGGTCGCTTTGTTAAAACTCGAAATAGAAAAGCCCGTACACCTATAAGTTGTAATTCGGAGTAATGTTAAGGCAAACCTTAGAAACGACTAAGCATACCTACCCAGACAATTTGAACACCAAAATCAAACCAACTAAAAGCACTTTCAAATAAACTATTGCATTAAACCTACGCTTCCTATCTCGTTCACAGGTCTCTGACCTTTCGTCCAACATCAAGATCAGGCCATGTAGATACATTTTGGGTAACCGGGGTTGCCAAATATGGTAGCATTGGAGCATTTAGCTAGCCGGCGAGCCCTAGTATGCGTGTATTAAATACTGTAGCTGGTCACATCGTTTAATGCTATTCGAGTAAGGTTTGGGCCAGTTTTCATGGTACTTGATTTCTATATATACCAACTTCCTTTCACAGATATAATCATCCAATCAGATTCAAAGAACTATCTTATGAGGAACATTTCAAAATGTTATTTTCAGTGTTGATTCATCAACATGATTTTAGCCAGTCTGCACCCCGCAAGTTAAGAGTTAGGAAAAATAATCTTCTTTATTTTTATACGACATCCAGAGTTGAGTGTCCAGAATGAATAACTGTCTAATTTCGACCACTGTACACTAGCAACTAGTAAGAATAACACTGATAGATAACATCTTTGAGGAATAACTTTATCAGTCCAAAGCCTGCGCTAAAATTCTCAAATGAACCCTCTAATTACGATCTAAACGAGCGTCCATCCTAATTCAGATAAGCTATTATTACGTATGGATATGATTTATAAGTGCGCAGTCGCAGCTGCGCCGCACTTTGTTCAACAAAGCCGAGCTCAGGCTTTCCCACATTACTTACAGGAATGACTGATCGATGCAACCTTGTTATTATGGACGTACAATATGTCGTCACTCAGATATTGTTCATGATTAGCTGATGTAAAGAAAAGTGATCAAAATATTGCCTTTGTATGATGAAAATAACACAAACTGTCTCATTTGTTGGTTTCATTGGTGGTTTTTAGTCAATTCGCATTATAAAAAAAAAACTAGTTCCATTTCTTTATTTACTCGATGACAGCTCCTGTGAAAACTTGAACGAGCGTCTTTTTTACATTATGTATACATTATTTTATAAAAATATGACGCTTACGCACGTACAAGGTTATATCAGAGTCGGAGAAACTGATAGGGATGGAGCTATCAATAAACGTAACACGATAACAGACCCGATATTTTTTAACAAAATGTATTCGGCATTTTGATATTTGACAGCTGGGCAGCAATCAACACAAAATACACAACGTAACGTATGGATAATGTGAAAAAACTCAGCGAACAGAAATGTAGTGACTAGCACGACCGTCTTGTTGCGAGTGACAGATTAAAACAAACACAAAATGGCGGTGGTACATTGAGTGTTCCCACCTTG
Source organism: Philereme vetulata (assembly GCA_918857605.2). Classification (NCBI taxonomy): domain Eukaryota; kingdom Metazoa; phylum Arthropoda; class Insecta; order Lepidoptera; family Geometridae; genus Philereme; species Philereme vetulata. The sequence goes on from OU975423.1 coordinate 8,320,298, forward strand.
AAAAAATATATTTGAATGCTTTTGTTGTATTTGTCTTTGTTCTAAATATAATAAATATATGCGATCGATATCATTATTTATTTGGTCACAACACTACAACTATCAAATTAGAACTGTCATCGAGAAAATAAAGAAATGGAAATACTTAGTATAATAAAAGCATTTTTCTATATTTTTGAACTCTGTGCTGATGTATGGTAGAGCCCGTTTACTGAGGAACGTGTGAATATTATTAAATTTATTTGTTTCTTAGAAATGTTACTAAGCAAGTGCATGCTCAATTGATCTAGGTATAATAAAGTCATTCTGATACTCGAATATAATACTAGAGAACTGTACTCGTATAGCCCTACAAGATATTTGATTGCTTCATACCGAGCTATCATTACAGCCTCTCCATCCTTCAAAGCACAAAATCGAACCTCATAATCGAGTGATACATCACTCGATAAAACCGAATTGACTCTATCTAACGACTGTCAAGAGTTCCACAATGAGACGGTATCGTGGTGTCATTCCTGTGCCACAACAAAAACTCGTGTTGTTTCAGATGTCAGTTCGAGATTTATCTGGGGAGCATTGTTGGACTATCGTTTTAATTATGATGTTTATTTTGTGTTAATTGTTTGAATCACAGCGACAGACAAACCATTTTAATTTAGGTACTGGATGGCCTATGGATATTGACCATGATTTGTGGGTTTTTAGTGTTCCGACATTTAGGCGCATCGAACTGAACCCACAAACCTGTGTTCAAACAAACTCATATCCCGTTTTTATTGAAAATAATGGTTTTGTTTTTGTCATGTTAGTAGATACGTTTTAAGCGTATTTTTTGATAACCCTGCGTATGACCAGTGACTAAGAAATTGAGATATGGTGAACCTAAAGAAATTTATTAATTAATACAAAAAAGTTATTACTCATTGGGAGAAGCTTTAAATGATGCTAATTTTAATGTGACCTGTTGAATTTTTTGTTTTTTTTCTATTCCTTATCTTTTTTTTTCGTCCTTAACTTATTTGTCATTTAACAATACTGACAAGGCCCTTTTACAGCCGCAATTTGTAACTTGTAGTTCTGTAATTATTATAATGTATCGTAATGACAAGGCTCCTTTACAGCCGCAATTTGTAATATTTTGTTTTTGACATAAAATACACTAATTAAGATTTAGCATTGACATTGAATGACTTGTATGACATTGTATTATTTTATTTCATTGTTTTTATCTGTTTTTTGTTTTATTATTATTATTTTAAGTTGACGTTCTTTGTTAAAATTACTTAATTAGTCCCGACACCTGTCTGTTTGAGCTACAGTAACGTAAATTTTATTGATATATTCTAAATGTGACGTAACTTAGTGTTCTTTAATGTACCTACAGTGGAAAATAAATGAAATGAAAGGTTATAGTAACCGATGGAACAATAACCAGTTTTCTTGCACCACACTGTTTTTTTTGTCAAAGATTCTTAACATGCCCGAATTTAAATTTGATACCCACCGACCGACGCTTTGCATCTAATATTAACCTTGATACAGATAAAAGTTTTACGAGCAAGCCCCAATTTCTACAGTAATTAAGGCCACTTCCTGATCAATTAATCCATGCTCTGGTCTCATTACATAAATCGCGTTGATTTTCACGGGACTAGCCGGCGCGTGCGCCGTCGATATCATCTAATCGTGCGATCGACGCTCATTGTCGCGCGAACTGCGTGTCCAAACATTGTCGCTTGTACTTGACCAATGGACTTGGCTTTCTTTTACAAAAGCTCTATATATGTAGACCCTTACAGGTAAAAAACCTATAGCATTTCAAAGCTTGAGGATCTTATCTAGGAAAAAAAACATCTGTTTACTTCCAGACTATATTATTACACCAGTTTGCTGTCACAATAAAATTGTATTATCATCAGAATGTGCCCGGATTTTTTTAATCTAACAAAGATTTATAAAAAAACCATTAACTAGTGGTTCGCCCGAACTGAGATCTCGCGAGTCTCCCATAAAAACAAAAAAAAACGAATTTGCTTTAGATCGCACGACTGAAGTAAAACTTCTTTTTCAAAATATTAATTTATAAAATAGTTCAATTACAAAATTGTCCACACGTCCGTAGGTCGATCAGCCTATGTTCATTCTGGACAGATGCAACTCGCACATTAACATAATCGCACATAAAAATATACGAAACGTAACTCTCTCTTTCTATCTTAACTAACTTATATCTCCCTCTCAACTTCCGTTCGCACTTTTCGTAACGCATTCACCAGCTTACTATACTCCCCGAGTCAAGCGTGCGTAAAGAAGTTTTACTTCAATAAATATTATTTGTTATCTTTGACAATCAAAATAGTGCCACGAAAGGCCAACTTACTTGACCTACAGTTTCATACAAATTACAGGTAACGGGAGTTCATGTAATGTGGTTAAACTTTTTTGGGGGTACAAATTGCAGTTATTCTGGATTTCAGACTTTTGCCTATATTTGTGTTACTTAAGCTACAAACATACCAAATTACAGCACTGTGGGGTCACTGGTGCACCCTGTGAATTTTGTTATAGTTCAGTTTTTACTATGGCTAATATAATAACTCAAAAGCTAGAAGGATATTACCTACTAAAAATAAAAACTGAGTCTAAATGTACTAATGAAGACCTTTCATTTGACGTTCCACTTGACCTAATGGTCTCATTATCATGTTTTTTACCTCTCTTGAACCCCAATTTCTCAACAACCCCCCAATCCCAACATTTTTAGCTCATTTAGTCACACCAAAACTGTGCCAACCTTACCTATGTAACAAATTTCACGATGATCGGATCAACGCTTCAAAAGTTATCCTCGGACAAACGAACATACATACATACTACGCCGATTTGCCCAAGTTAATTTAGAGATCTCGTTTCGCTTGATCAATAAAAATTCCGCATCATTCAAGCTGCATTTAAATCGTCCAGTAAAAACTAATAACATAAGAAAGTGAACTATAATTTTACATTAGATATAAATGTTGAATTAACTGCATCAAAAAGTTGCTTTTGAACATATTATGTCATTCATTACGCCATTAACACCAACACCTGCTGCAATTCTATAGATTGATGTAAATCGCAAAATGCCGTATAATCATCAAACACAAAACATATCTTTTGCTAACTGGGTGTCCTGATAAGGTGTCTGATATCTGCTAGTCTACACTACACATCGGTAATTCATGCAATATTAATGCCAGGATAGTGCTGCGACGTTCACCGCTATTCACTAAGAAGCCGCAAATCAAAGAACAAAGAGATTTAGGGCAGTGTAACACGATCCACCCGCATTGTCGCGCGTGTGATGCAACAAATCTGTCGTATACGCGAGCACAGCCAATACACAAGGGATCGAGAGATGGGCTTATATGTTGGAATGAGACGATTATTTCGATTTTAGCTCTTATATTGGCAATTCACATTTAGTAAAGCAACGTCAAGATCCGCAGACGAATGAAGGTTCATGACATTGGGATTCGAGTTATGGAACTCAAATAATCTTGGGCAGGACACTTGGCAAGACGTGGTGATGACATTTAGAGCAGGGTAGCGACCGAATGGTGGCCGAGGAGTATCTATAGAAGGGTAGTACGTCCGGCAGCGCGGTGGGTGGACAACTGCGATGAGAGGTGAGACTAGCGCAGGATCGTGATGGATGGCACAAACTTTGGGAGGCCTATACCCAACAGTGGGTGAAATCGGGCTGTGGATGATGATGATAAAAGCCATAAGGCAGGTAGCAGTTAGTAGCAGGTAGAAGTCGTAGGCCACTGTCGAAATGTGGAACACTCTCACTTATAAACGTTTGGTATCTAACGACTCACACTAAATCGTGTGACAGTTGGGATTTTTATTCTCATCAATTCAACCTGTTACATGAAACAAGCACAAGCTATTTTTTTTTGTGGACTCTACTGTCTGTCTGTCCGTCTGTCACCAGGCTGTATCTCAAGTACCGTGATAGTTAGACAGTTGAAATTTTCACAGATGATGTATTTCTGTTGCCGCTATAACAACAAATACTAAAAACAGAATAAAATAAATATTTAAGGAAAGCCCCATACAACAAACCTGATTTTTTGCTCGATATTGATAACGGCAACAGGTAGACGCTTGAAATATTCACAGAATATTTGGTTATATATTCACTTTATAAATAAATAACGTAATTATAACAAATATTTAAGGGGGGTTCCCATACAACAGACATGATTTTTTTTGCCGTTTTTATAGATAAGGGTACGGAACCCTTCGTGCGCGAGTCCGACTCGCACTTGGCCAGTTTTTATTATTTATTGTTAGAAACCATCGTTTAACAAAACCCGCACCTGACGGTAAGTGAAACTCCCTTGCTGAGTCCGAGAATATACCAGTGTGGAAAAACATACGCCGGTAGCGAGTTTTACACTTTATTCGTATTGTTACGCCGAGGCTGTTACAGAATAAGTAATAGTCGGCATTTCTCGAAATTATACCTACTGTGTCACAGAATAGGTAATACTTAGTATGAAATGACCTACATACCACGTTTTTGCCTACCGTTGCACAGATTAAGAAATAGTAGACATCGAAATACCTATACTTTTCTAGATACTAGTGGATGGTTCTGGAAATAATGCTCGGTATAAATAGTGCATAGAGACGTCCGCAGAGCCAGTCTGGATTTGGCTATACGTGCGAACATTTCGGTGACTTTTAGTGGTTTATTGTGCGATAGAGTTGTGAATTAGTGTGTTTTGATTAAGATCGTGTATTTTGCATTTAAGTATTGAATAAAAGTGTTATTTTGGTTAGATTCATTTTAATTATTTTATCCTGAACCCTCAGCTCGTAACAGTATATTTGAAATAATCGATAGTAGCTCAACTCTAGTGGATTGATCGAGCGACAGGCGTGGCGAAAGGATGCGCTCCATGAAATCTCTCGTTATGTGCTCTTGTGTAGACTTATTGACGTGCTCGTTGCAACAATTTCACTGTTTGATTATACTGAACCGGAGCACTTATATTGTAACATATATTTCGAAATGTATCAAAAAGTTTGTACAATATATTAGAAGAAAAGTACCTCTCAATGTATGGATCATTGAATATTAATATACATATAAAAAACTCACTTTCGCATTTCTAATATTAGTATGATTTGATTACGTATGGCGTTCGGTACTACGTGTTTTGCCTTCCATATTGCTCTATCAACCGTCATTTGCTCACTCTTTTATTATCCATATCAACTTTAACTCGATCCGTCTATTCTCTAGCCTACCCATAATTCTATATCCTTTATCCTCTTTCCTTCTAGTCATATTACTTTCTTTCCACATTACAAGGCCAGCCCACGCTAACCTCATACCACTCCTCAACTTTTCTGTCACTGGAATAGGTAACTAGGGACTTTGAATGAATTGAAACACACGTGTTGTGTATTCTGCTTCAATATTAGTACCCCGCTGTAATATACAGAACAGAAACTAGAAACAAGATTAAGTTAGACAATTTATCTATGTCCAGCCACTTAACTGCAGGCATTAGATACTTAAGAACATTGAGTATAGAAAATGAAAGGAGATGTAACCGTAAGGGTATGTGCATGTGACAGAGACAGTGGCCATTTTTGTATGAGAGTAGGTGTTTTTTTACCGAGGTCATTAACTCTAATAGATAGATGGATACTCTTTATTGCACACCAAATAAAAATAAAGTAACAAAGGAAATATTGTATACAATAAATAACGGTACAATGTTCGGTCTTATCGCCAAGCGATCTATTCCAGACAAACTTTATCTATACTAATATTATAAAGAGGAAAGATTTCTATTTTTGTGTGTATGTTTGTAATGAATAAACCCAAAAACTACAAGACCGATTTCAAAAATTCTTTCACCATTGGAAAGCTACATTCACCCTGAGTGACATACATATACATGTATTTATTGCTAGAATAGATTAGGGATCCTTACTAAAACTTAAGTAACGTAACCCAAGCTGTAAAAAAGTGCCCTAAAACGTCTTTCGTCGCATGCGCTGCGGAAATTTTACATAATCTGTTAGTACTTTCTATCTATACTATATAATATAATCTATACTAATATTATAAAGAGGAAAGATTTGTTTGTTTGTTTTTATTAAAAAATTCTTTCACTGTTGGGAAGCTACACTATCCCCGAGTGACATAGGCTACTATTTACCCAACTGCGCAGAAGAAGGGCAATGTTTTTATTGAAAAACTACGCGTGAGAAGCTGCGGATTGGTCAGCTAGTATCTAATATTTGAAGAAATTACGATATTCACAGGCAAATATTGAAAAAAAAATTACAGTTAGCGCGATAAGTGGCCGTATTTATAAAACCAATGCTGAAGAAATCTTAGGCACGTTTTCTTGAAATTAGAAATTGGACTGAGTTAACTTACCTACAAACAGAACACATACAATGAACTGTGGGGAACGACTCTTAATAATAATTAGGTCTGAATGATTTTAATACTAATGAATCTAAATGAAAGCATTACTAAACTTGTGGGCGTCTAGCGAGATAATCCTGCGAAACTGCGCATAACTGTAGATCACATATTACATCAACATAACACTTTTACTGTAGAGGTAGAACACATTCTAAATTCCGAACGCTATCGATCCAGATATTTTGTTAAACATAAACTTATCGATACGATCATCGATTATCGACAGATGTCGATTACGAGATCGATACAGTCGATAGATTTACCTAATGTGTACATGGCGCTGACTTTGATGGAGCAAAATTGTTTTGCCCGTTGACGTGCTGATTTAGGAGTTGGAAGAATGTGCAATTATGACATTTATATAAAGAGTTTATATGGCTATAACTAGATAGGTAGGTAGGTTTTATCTATCTACTAGTGGACCCGCCGAACTTCGTACCGCCTTGACATGCATATAACGCGGGCTGTCAATATACGTCACCCTGGTAGAATTGTCAATTCTTGTCCCCAGCCATCATTATGTATGAGAAAATGAATGACTTCCACAAATAATTCAATACCAAAATTAGCCAAATCGCTCCACAAATTTTCGAGTTTTAGCGAGACTAACGAACAGCAATTCATTTTTATATATAGAGATAGACAATATCTCGGGATAACTCCGACCGAAGCATCTGTTTCAAACGATATTCATTTTTTTTAAATCCTCTTTGACGATATTTGCAGCACGCATTCTGTCAATTCTATGTCAAACGTCATAAGATTACATTATAAAAGCGCTAAGGTTAGATTATAAATAATTTTATATGGTGGTTAAGTATTCTTAAATTTTCTAATTTTGCGCGCAAGTTTCTTTATTTTTTCATTCATAAGAACCTTCTCCTGTCAATAAGAAATACAACAAAAAAGAATTAGCGAAATCGGTCCAGCCGTTCACGCGTGATGGCGTGACCAAGGGAAATAGGGATTCATTTTTATATATAGAGATTAACGATCTCCGTGACGTGTTGGGCGAACAGCCAAATGTTCACATGATCTATATAATATATAGGTATCCAGTATAATCTCGGAATTATCAAGTCCAGAGTGAATAGGTTCTTTCTAGGCAAGCGTGCTCCATCTTCGATCACACCATCACTTACCATCAGGTGAGGCAGGTCAAGCACTTGACTATCATCAATAAAAAACAGATATTAGTGCTTGGGTGTTTCTGCATGTATTACTAGCATGCGGCCGCGGCTTCGCACGCGTGGTTTGTCAACAAAAAGTAGTCTATGTCGCAATCAACTTTGTTTACTTTCGAATTGTATAGAAGTATGGATAAGAATGTATTTATATTAAAAACAGTTATCTCTTTAAAGTTATTGTAGTTTTAGTTAGCAAGGTTTCCACGGTAATCTAATGAAGTCTATATTGTATGGGCATGCGCTTGTAGGTGGCTTTTAAAAAGCGCTACGATTTTCCCACGGACACTGAATCCTTTGTTGCTAGACATGCTCTTTACGTTATCGATAATAGTGTTACGAGTTACGTTACGACTGACTTGATTAGGTATGACTCTTTGTTCACACGTTAAATAAATTTATTCTTAACTAGCTGACCAATCCGCAGCTTCGCACGCGTTGTTTTTCAATAAAAACATTACCCTTTTTTGCGCAGTTGGGTAAAAAGTAGCCTATGTTACTCAAGGTGAATGTAGCTTTGCAATAGTGAAATAATTTTTGAAATCGGACCTGTAGTTTTTGAGTTTATTCATTACAAACATACACACAAAAATAGAAATCTTTCCTCTATATAATATTAGTATAGAAGGATGCGAAGATTTCCTAGAGTACTAGTATTTTTCAAACTTTCGCGATCACTGTACATAATCTTTCTAGAGTACATTCTAGAGTTCCTAGAGTACATCTTTAAAATTCATAAGAAGGCTCAATCAAGGTCGCTTAGCGTGCTATGGCTTGGTGTTTTTCTACGAGATCGAATCAGAAATTAGGAAATCCGTAGACAAACCAAGGTCACAGCCAAGAGCATTAGCAAGTTGAAGTGGCAGAAGGCGGGGCACATAGTACGAAGAACTGACTGCAGTTGTGGCGGAATGGATCTAGAGTGGAGACCACACACTGGAAAGCGCAGCTTAGGACGCCCCCCCCCCCCCCCCCTACTAGATTGTTTGCTGGGAGCCGTTGGGTGCAGGCCGCACAATATCGGTCGCTCTAGAAATCTGTGGGGAAGGCAACAGTGCAACAGTGGACCTAAAAGGTTGAAGATGCAAAAAACACGATCAAAAAGCAATACATACAAAATGTTGCTACACTTTTGCACCACACGACATCGATCGTATTCCTCTTGACAACTTGTCGAAAGCCATCGATAAATCTACATATAATCGATATCGACAAAACAAACACGCGCTTCACTCGGCTACCGTAAACGTGACCGCTCGCGACAAACTGCGCCGTGACGCCGATATGTAGCCGATACTGCACTACCGACATCACGCTAATATGCACTTTAACCCAATAGAAATAGCGCTCCGAACTAGAAAACAGAATGAAAATATTTCAGAGTATTCTGCATACACTTATGACACAAAAATATACGCGTTATATTTAGCCATATAAGGCACAAAACTGTAGGACATACCAATAATATTTCAGGTTGAAATACCCTGCATATTTCTTAAAAACAATGTAAACTTTGTTTTACATAGTTTTAAGGTCGAAATTCACAAAATTAGGATTTAGATGATTTACACATTCATATATTTTGCATTATCATTACGATAGCAACTTCATTTTCATATAGAAAGGTAGTAGAAACATTGTAACTAACAATGTGTACAATCTTCAATACAATATATAAGTAGGAACTTCTAGTTTTGAAGCACAGAGTATGCCTCTAAGACCCATCTTTAGAATTAAATCCCCACAATATAAGAATTTAAGAGCAGTATTAACACAACAAATAAATAAAAACATCTACGGTGATACCAAGAAAACTTCTCACAATCCCGGTACTTTCGTAAATCTCTATAACACTACCGGAGAGCGATCAATTTACATCAATCAATCGATAGAGTTCCCTATCCATCGTTAATCTAATTTAATTCGAAACAGCGACTACTCTAGAGTAAGGGAAAATCCACACTAACGAACAACAATTCGAATGGAACGTAAGCGCGACGCAAATATTTAGAGGAATATGAACCAAACGACGAGAGATATAGAGTAGGTAATTGCTAAAGCGCTATTAAATCAATAAAAGAAAAACTTATCATCATCATCCTCAGCCCGACTTCAGTCAGCTCTAGCAACCATCGACGACGGCCCGAGACTATATGCGCGACTATGTCGTCTACTCCGTCGATCCACCTGTCATCACCACGTCTAGCCAAGTACCCAGCCCAAGACCATTTGTGTTTTACAACTGAACTTAAAAATTTTATGAAAAATTTGTAATTTATATCGTCAAATTTTTGACATTTCTCTGCATTATATATCGTATAAAGTCCCGAAAAGTATATAAAACTTTTAAGATCAATCGACTTCGACGTAAGGTATTTGATATCGTCAAATTTTTGGCATTTCTCTGTGTTTTCTATCGTATCAAGTCCCGAAAAGTATATCAAACTTTTAAGATCCATCGACTTCGACGTAAGGTATTTGATATCGTCAAATTTTTGGCAATTCTCTATATTTTCTATCGTATGAAGTCCCGAAAAGTATATAAAACTTTTAAGATCCATCGACTTCGACGTAAGGTATACGATTCGACGTTGTTGATTTCTTCGGTAGTAAACATAATGTCTATTCATTTATCATCACAAGCATTTTTGAGTATAAATCGTATGCCCGCGTGGAAAGTCCTAAGAGTTTGATCCACATCATTGTATATATGTACATAATGTATATGTATATCGAATGTATACATTCGATTCAATGTGGCTCAACTTTATTATAATCTGTGGTAATGCGATGCGGAGACGTATGACCGTATTCAATAAGCACGGGAGGGTTTCACCTATCTTCAGATATCCAATTATCCGCCAAATCGATGTAGGTACTGGCTGAATGAACAAGTTTGACTGACATGAGATATTGGAACTAGATCTACTAAATATCGCTTATAGTAATGGCTCGGACTTTATAATAGTTTTTATATTAGTGTAGTATTTTTTCGAAATGAATGGCTTAGAAAGTATAATGTAGTTTGATAAGTTGTTGGATTTTACTTTTGGGATTAAAAAACAATTCAACGGATTGAAATGCTTATTAAATGTACTAGTGGTTCGCCCCGAGCTGAAATCTCGCGCGCGAGTTTCCGATTAAAATATTATTTGTATTCTTTGACTATCAAAAGAGTACCACGAAATAAAAAACCAAATAACTTGACTTCATTCAAATTGCAGGTAACGGGAGTTCATGTAATGTGGTTATTCTTTTTTGGGGTACAAATTACAGTTATTCTGAATTTCAGACTTTTGCCTATATTTGTGTCATTTAAGCCACACGCATACCAAATTACAGCACTGTGGGGTCACTGGTGTACCCTGTGAATTTTTCAAAGTTCAGTTTTTATTATGGCTAATAACTCAAAAACTATAAGGGCTTTACTAAAAAAAAACTGACTCGAAATGTACTAATGAAAACCTTTCATTTGACGTCCCACTTGACCTAATAATCTCATTATCATTTTTTTTACTCCTCTTGAACCCCAATATCTCAATAACCTCCCAACATTTTTAGCTCAATTAGTCACACCAATATTGTGCCAATACTACCTACCTATGTATCAAATTTCACGATGATCAGATCAACGCTTCGAAAGTTATCCTCAAACAAACAAACAAACATACATATATACATACAACGCCGATTTGCCCAAGTTGATTTAGAGATCTCGTTTCGCACGATCAATTAAAGTACAAATGAACCTTGAAATATATAATACTAGCTGTTGCCAGCGACTTCGTACGCGTTACACTACTAAATTTGTAACTGTAGGTAATGTGTGTACCTCGAAATAAAGCTAAACTCGCTTTTGCAACTTGACTTGACACCCCATTTTTACCCCATGTTAACTGATTTATGGGATAAAAGGTAGCCTAAGTGGTAATCCAGGTTATAATCTACGTACCAAATTTCATCAAAATTGGTTAAGCCGTTACGACGTGAAAGAGTAACAAACATCCACACATACATCCATACAAATTTTCGCGTTTATAATATCAGTGGGATAGATCACATATATAAAAAGTTTTGGCGAAAGTGGGTCAAATGATCGCAGGTCCGAGATGTGTAGCAAATATGGAGTAAATCATGCGGTAGGTCGAATTGGATTCGCTTTACATGATGATGAAAGCAAGATGCATTCGGTGAAATTGTGAAAAGTAAAGTGCGCATAGACACGAATACCTTATGTGGCATAGTTGGACCAAACCAATTATGCCACACCCAAGTAAATAAATTTTGTCCATAGACTAGTCACAAGAAAATTGGGTGGAGGAAAACAGTTTAGAACAGTTTGCTATAACATATATTTTCCGTGTTTTTGATTTGTGATTGACAAATCAAAAACAAAGGTAATGACAAACTCAACACAAAAAGACATTAATTTAAATGGTGGAAACACACAAATAGAGTATGTCAAGGACTACATTTATTTAGGACAATTAATATCTCCAGAAGACACAATGCAAAAGGAAATAGATAGACGGATATCAAACAGCTGGAAACGGTTTTGGTCGTTGAGCGAGGTCATGAAAAACAAAGACATGCCTATCAAAGAAAAAAGAAAAGTTTATAACACATGTATTCTTCCATGTTTGTCATATGGATGTCAAACATGGGCTTTAACTGAAAAAACAACACAAAAAAGTTCAAGTATGCCAAAATGGAATGGAAAGAAACGTAATTGGAGTCAAAAGAAGAAATAAAGTGAGATTACTGAATATAAAAAACAAAACTAAATTTAAAAACATACATACCGTATACAAACGCCAGAAATGGAGATGGACAGGGCACATGTTAAAGGAGGGGAAAGAGAAATGGACGAGACTAGTAACGGAATGGTACCCGCGCGATAGCAAAAGGAGCAAAGGTAGACAAAATAAACGTTGGGAAGACGACATAAACAGATAGCTGGTCCAGAATGGATGCGCACGGCAAAGGACAGGACAAAATGGAAAGCTCTAGAGGAGGCCTTTGTCGAAGGACAAGCTGTGACAGGAAAACCGGATGCCGATACCACTAGCTAGTAGACAAAAAAATTGTTAATTAGATCTAAGGTATTTTGTTTTAATAATGTAAGTTACAGCAATAAAAGATTATTTTATTTTTTATTTTATTTATTTTATATTTTCCGTGGATTCTAAGTCATTTGAAAGAGTGGCGGGTACGATTAAAGATAACGAAGAATAGAATAGCATAACAATAAACTATAAATCACTTCCTTGTGTTGAAACTCGATAAATGCAATTAACTTTACCTAAATTAGTGTAGAGAATTAAGTAGGTGTTTTCTTTAGATAGCTCACAGTAAGTGAAACTAACCAACCAAGAAATTAATTTAATCTGTGTTCGCAAGTCACGTAATTAATTGAAACGATGTTTCTTGATATAGTGGTTTTAGATAGAGAAGATTTATTTATGGCGAGAGCTTCTAGATAGGGAATATTGGTATTGACAATTTTATCAATATGTTATGTATTTATCATAGTATTAACACCTGGACTGATGTATAGTTTTGTCGAGAGGGTTAGACAGAGTGCACATTCCTAAGAATTACACAGTGGATCATGTTATTGACACCTAATACCATTTAAATGCAGCTGATATAACATTTTAGAATCAAGTTAATTTAATTTCCATACTAAAAAAGTTAGATCGCTTATTCTTAACAACATATTTAAGAGTACTTCAGGGTAACATATTAGGTCATATTTTTAAAATCATTTTCACTTAGCGAAACGTTTTAGCGATGTATTTTTTAGTCACATTGTTATCTTCTAAGATATTATTAAACATGGGACGTTGAAACGTCCGTGATTCCTTGATTCATTTTATTGAAAATAATAAATCAGTAGTGAACTACATATTTTATTCGCACATTCTGTCAATTACTCGTACCTATCGGCTTGTTAGCCTGTGATCGATCGCGAGTGAAGTTGGTCTCGTATGTTAGTTAAGTTAATGTGTAAGTTGTTTGGAGTGAGGTCAGTAGGGGACAGGCCAATTGAACTAAGCAATTGGTCTAGATAGAATTAAGAAATTTATATTTATCATTGGGTCTGGTTTTATTCGAGAAATAGTAGGCATACTGGGCAATAAAATCGAAGTCAGACGTAAAACGAAATTCATTACCGTCTGTATAGTGAACTGTATTTTATTGTAAGGTTATCTTAAATCAAAACTAAATAAAGCATCTTCTGAAGAAACTATATAGCAAGACTTAAAGATCTAACTGGACTGATCCTGATTATTTTAGTTTGGTGAACCTCCCTGAAATTGTCTAAGTGTTGGGAAAAAGTGTATTTGTCATTTAAATTATCTTACCTTATGTTTCAAAAAAGACAGATCTCTCACTGCCACTTTCCTCCTTGTCACGCCGATTTCATTCTGCAATATTTCCATCGTAGAAACATCTGTGAACCCTTGCTCTTGTAGCGCTATGCAGGTGCGCTGGACTTGCTCGATGCATGGCGAAAACGAGCAGAATCTGCCACCTGGAAAGAAAATATTTGATATTTAAAACCAAGTTTTCAAAATTAAAGAAACATGGCCTCCATGTACTCGTATGTATTGTATTGCAAAAATGTCGTTAATCGAAACAAAAATAAAAAATCTTTATTCCACTAGTAAAATAACATAGGCGAACTTGAAGCTAATTACGCATTTTCTTCAAATTAACCTTTGAGTAATGTAGATAATAAGCATTTCCATTAATCTGTTATTAAATAGTTCCTTTTCTTGCTTAAATAAAACCCCTACCACCTAACATTGCGCCTAGATTTATTAGGAATAAATTAATTGAAGGTTTGTACTTTTGTACCTCTTGGTCTTTCTTGGTTATACAATTAAGCCATTGATCAGGGTTCATCTTGTGAAAGAACCAGTAAGGTGAAAGGATTGAGTGCGTTTTACAGGGGTTCTTTTTATGTATAACTCATCCACTGGATTGCAAACATTGTTGATATTACAATGTTTGCAATCTTGGGTTGAGGTTTCCATTTACTATGAACACTATCTACTATCGACTTGACAATATTACTTTTTGCTATTTTCCCACACCTTTTGCGTAGGCAGTAAATGTGTTCAGAATTAATCAGATTGTTTGAAAGCCCACGCCTTAAAGATTAAATAGGTGGGTCAGAAATACTGCGGTTAGCTCACATTAATCTGACCCAACCTTACGGAAAATTACATCCACATTTTTGCCCTTAGTACTTTACATAGCCGCTTATCTATAGATAATCAGTCAATTGAGTGGTGTATGCCCTATATCGATTATTGACCGTTTTGGTTAAGAAGGTTTTGTTTTTTGGTCGAAGAGCAGTAACTTTTATCATCCAAAATACTGGTACATTGCAATTTTAGTAATAGAATCAGTTCAGGCAAAGCAACTGTTAAAAAAATGTTTATTAGAATTCAAAACTGGTCATGGCTATTGAAATAGTCAATCTTTAAACCAACTATTTTAAAAACCCCACACACAAAGATTGTATCAAAAGATCGCTAAGCAGTGCTTAAATCGGCAGCACAATAAAAGCTTAGTATAATGGCTTCATTACCTCAAGCGACTTTACTTACGAGTATGCTATAAGAACACGTAATACATAGCTCCGGTTATATCACACTGGCACGCGATATACATTTAAAATTGGAACAATTTTTAAATTCGACCCCCGCTGAGCTGCGCCCGCTCCACTCAGATTGGCAGACTGAGTGACGTTCGCTGTCCTTATTGGTCGATAAGATGTGACAGATAACAAGCCGGTAACATAAAAGAAGTCGCGTCTTTTCCGTAATGTACCTCAAAAAAGCTTCCATCGGTCGCGCGGTCATCTCACATCTATTACATGGGAATGAAAACATCTGTCGACGTTATTCTTTTTGTAGCGCATTATGAAGTGGGTTGTTTTATTTGGATTGTGTAATGGCGAGGTCGATCGCCCCTGGCTCGTTTCAAACATTGTTAGTCGGTCGGACGGGTCCTGACGCGGGCAGAGAAATCCTTTCGGACATTATCGACTCCTACCATTGTAATACGCGGCACAATACACACGATGGCCGATAGTGCAGCGGGTTTCGACTCGTATCTTTCATCTCTGATGCACAAATTGAAATTGTACTGTTATGAGATTACTGTTAAGAAATTAAAAGGGTACAGAAATGAGTCTGAATGATTAAAATAACCGATTGTGGAAGACCTACATACTGAATGGAGCAACATATAATATTCGATATACATATTTGATTATAAAAAGCGGTTTTCAACCACGGCCTGGTATCAAACTAGTAGAATCATTATTTACAACATGATCAACGTTAGGTATGGATATTTATGACTTCTCATAGCTTATTGGGTGCTTTAATGGGCTGACAGAATGGCGCCGGCATTACGCCCAGTTTGGAAAGTCCCTTAGCCAACAATAAGGTTAGTCATCATATTGGGAGGTTGCGACACACTGGGTCAGGGCACAGGAATGCCGGCTAATTGACAGATCGGTGAGGACGTCCGCTTGATGTGTGTCCAGTCCGGTTACCTCGTTGTTGCTATGGTCTATGGTGGGCAGGGTATTTAGGAAATTGGGTTAGGGCTAACTAAGCAGCATTGTTTATTACGAAGGTGTAATTTTGGTTATGATTATGAAGTATCTTTTATTTATACTTATGGAAATCGGCCTGAAAATTGACAGGTTTAATATTCGGACTTTGTCCATTTAAAATGAGAAAAATCATTGTGTCAAAAACGGACAACAATTTTATTCTGTCATCGCCTACGCCCGTTTTTATGCAAGAACTTAATAGAACGATGACCGAGGATTAAATGAAAGTAAAATCCAACGATTTCAATCAGCATAATGTAAACTAGATCAGCTGTAGAAAGAGCGCATGAAGATCTTATAAAGGATGACCTACAGATTGTTACATTTTGAAACGTATAACTGAACGTTACGTAACAACTGCTTTGTGCTGTAAATACTCTCATTCAATCACTATGTACTACGTGTATCGTAGAGCTGGGATCGTCATTCGTAACTAAGTTATCGATCGTTTTTAGGAGACGCGCACGTTAAATGTTTGTACCTTCGTAGTTTTCAAATTGATTAACATGCAACAATGCATTCTCAAAAATTTTAGATATACCTAGTGAAAGATTTTACTGCTAATGCGGCTAATGAAAATTCAGGTAAGGAGGAATGTAAACGCTTCATTTTATGAGAATTTCTCAATGTAGAGATTGGATCGTACTCCAAGTTTTTATGAAATCACACGAAGTTAAATATAGTGATGTTTGTGACTTTATAGCCGGTGCGCGCAGCAGCGCATTACCTTCAAAAATTGGATACTGATGGCAACATACTTTGCTGCTAGTGTGAATAGGGAAAATTCATGCTGATATTTGAAAACATTGAAGATGATGGGAGAAGAGAAGATGGGCCGATCTAATAGCCAATTAGCTTCATATTCTTTATTTTTGAGAGTTGTCTCAAGTTTAAGCCTAATATTTTGAATCATTGTTCGAATCAGTCAGAGTCTATGCCACCTGTGAAATTTATCATATTCAAAGCTCATTTAATTATAATCGATATTTTCTACAGCTGCTAGCTTTCCCAGCTCTACAGTGGAAGGTATGGTATGACAATAGCTCGCGTCGCGTCACTAACAATACTGGACAAGTCATTGATGTATTAGCGTAGATAACGCGGTGAAATCATATGTGCCCTCCAACGTAATGAGGTCGGCTCTTACAAACGGTATTGTTCTCTAGATTAACAGATTAATTATTTTTGAATGGTAAGACGCAGCTGCGTTGCGGTCGATGACTGATATTGATTCGGTTGAAAATGGCAATTTTACTTAAAACTTTCGAGTTACTATTGTTAAATCATTATATTGAGAAGGGTAAGCGTTACAATAGTTGCAGTATGAGCAACTCGTGTATAAACAAGACACTCATCAACTTTCTCTTTTAACTCTTCGTTCTCAACACAGGGCATGTATGATGTATGTAATAAAGTAGCCAGGTAGAAAATGCTTTTAGCATTAAGCTCACTTTTTATACATTTCATGTTTATTTAATGCAATGAAGTTTTTAAAAAGTAGATGTAAGTATTAAATGATTGAGCGTGGGACGGCTTAGCTTCTAATTATATGATATCAATAATTTCAACATAGTAGGTATCTGATACATTACATTTGATTAAACACCACCCAAATCTTGAGGACGGGAAAAATAATACAAGCAAGCATGAAAATTTAAAAAGTATCGTCTGATTCCTTTTGACGCAAGTAAGTGCTTTTAAAATGCATTAAGGGACTGGGCGGTCAACGTGTTAAAACATCCATAGGGTTTAAAGGCATGAGTGTCAAAATGTACAATGGTTAGTAATTTCAATGTGTAAGTGACAAAATGACTAAATTTCATAAAATGTGTATGTTAAATAGCTTAGGTGCCAAAATGACTATAGTAAAAAACGGAACCATTTGACTTTGTCCGACGTCTGCCACAGTTAATTATCTGGGCCACCACTGAAGTTATCAGCATAGATTAACAGAATAGCTAGCAAAAACATGCGCTTTTGCCCTAAATAAATATTGTGACAATTTGAAAGGCAACGTATATAAATGAAGTTACTAAAGGTGAAAGACACTTTCTATTAGAATGTCCTCATGAATTTCCCTTGCATCCATGGCACTGGCAGGTATATCACCGAGTACCGCGTGTGGTGCTGGGCGTCGTCGCCGGGGTGGCCTGCGCATGCGTCTGCCCCGCCCCGGCCTGCGGGCGCGCGCCTTTCCAACCGACTCATAGCTGATAGGGCTACCAGAATATGAGGGTATCGTGCTGCCTGTTGTTCGCGGAATATTCGGTTACTTTTTTCAGCTTAAGAACCAGTATCAGTTCTTAAATTATAAGTCAATTGCCGTGAAAGTCTGGAAATTGTTATACCAGAATGATCGAGATTTGCACTGGTCAATTGTTGAATACAAATGATGATTAAGAAACTCTAAAAGATGGTAAAGCGTTTTCTAAGAAAATATTCTAAACAAGACAAGAGAGAAACGTAAAGCTTTATGGTAAGGATGCACCATATGCCTTATGAAGAGCAGCAAAAAGTTATATATATTTTTTACCTTTTAACAATCGAACGGGAGAGTTTTTTTTATAAATAGTGCCAATTGGCAACCCTACAAAAACTATTACGAACACACCACCTATAAGCCGAATGTTGTAATTCAATGTAAACAATCCTGGGAAATGGCGCGGATTGTGCTGTCAAACAAACAAACATAATTTCAATTTAATATTATTTGCATTAGAGAATTATCGCTGCGAAGCTATGTATTCAGAAATTGGAGATATCGCTTATCTATGAGGTATGAGTATACACCAGTTTATGGAATGATGATTGTACAAGTAGAGCTTGGAAAGTGCCAAACCACATCACGTAAATTTACTTGCAAGTGATTTATTTCAAACATTATTATACATATGATTGAAATAAACCGTGATATCTCCAGCCATAAGGTTCACGAATAGAACCGAAACATTGCCGGTCGCAACACCGATAAAACGGTACGTGATAAATCCCATATTTATAATAATCACAGAAAGTAAGGCAAGTTACTATACCAGTATCATTAGGGAAAGAAGAAAAGCGCAGTTAAAACACGAATTCTATACTGTTTTACTGATTTCTTGACTAATCAAATCAATGGTTCCTGACCAGCTAGGCAAATATTTATTTCGTCTTTAAATTCAACATAACAAGTCTATTTCCACTAGCCCGCATTACGTTATCAAATTGATATGATGAATATGACCTCCGTGGTGCAGTGGGCGAATAGCCGGCTGAGACGCAGGAGGTAGCGGGTTAGATTCCGCCGCGGAACTAATGTTTGCATGATCTACAGATATTTGTTCCGGGTTTGGTTGTTTCTCTATATATTATAAGTATGTATTTACGAAAAAAAAAATGTATGTAAGTATTCTATCAGTTATCTGGTTCTCATAGTACAAGCTCTGCTTAGTTTGGGACCACATAGCGTTGTGTGAAATGTCCAGCAATATTTATTTATTTAATATTGTTAGCCTTTGATCTGGTCAAAATTCAGGTACCTGTGCCACATAGCATGCTATGGTAACCTTTAATTGAAGGAGCACGTAAGTTAATTTGTTTTCATTTTTGGTGGTTATCCAATACATATATTAATAGAGAGAGGAATCGATTCATAGTTTAACTATAGGGAACTTATAAAATGGCATTTCAAGTCATAAATAATACAGCCCGAACCAGGACTAATACCAGGAAGGAACGATCCAGGATAACGTAGTTCCCAGTACGGGTTCAATTAATTTAAACTGCATTCGTTAATTTTATTAATGCGACGTTCCTCCTGAATCTACCATCGTAGATGCCATCGCGAGGGTCTTCTCATTTTCGAAATTAGCAAATGGATAAAAAAAGGCCAACCGCCAACAGAGTGGACAAGATAAAGAAATATACGGAGAGGTGGCTGCGTTCGAGGCTCCAGATAACACCATTAACGCCGGGAAGCTTGCTGAGCAAAACAATAGAGAGGGACACTGATACCCTCCCCACACCAAAATATACTAAACTCCCCAACACTCCAACCCAAATTCAACCCTACTTCGTAGAAATACGATACAATTTACAGTACTCAAGAGTGTAACTTAGGCTGTCGGAGGATGCAATTATTTTGATACTTTAGCGAAAGAGAGAAAAGGACGGTGCATGATGACAACGATAGCAAAATGAGTGGAGTAAGTTTTTCTCAGCCACCCAGTCAGCAACATAATTAATGATTCTCGTGCCTCAGACGAATTTATAAATTGGCTTTTATTCCGTTTTAACAAACTTGGAACACGCGTGATACTACCGATACCGTATCTACGCAAACGCTAAATAATTATGGGAATGCAGAGACCATAGATTCTACGATTGTAGCGTTAAATATAGAGGACATCGTTGAGTTTGTAACACTGCAAATTATTGTGAATTCTTATTACCATCATCATGTTTTGTAAGTTGCCCTGAATTTAGGTCGGATTCATAATGAGAATGCTAGTTTTAGAGCAGACACTTAATTTTAGGGGCATAAGTCGCTTCGCATTGACAGGACTGGTTATTCGGCAACTGCGTCGTACGCTAACGCTTTAAAAACTTACTGTGCAGATATGACCTTCCAAAACGATGACTCAGAAGAGGTGGTTAAAGTGGAAGATTCCAACCTTTCTCACTCATATAAATCAAACAATATAAAATCTCTTGGTATTTGCCCGCATATAATAATGGCATATTTAGTGCTCGATAAGGTTTAATGTGTAGAGGTTGGCATAAATCGACGCGCGCAATCTAACATCGCGCCCCGCCCCGCCCCGCAAGTAACTCAGTGCTATCTACCCCGAATATTGTTAATCAGTGTATCATTAGCTGTGAGCTTCGGTCTCCACTATGTGAGAATCAAACGAACATTCCAAATTATTACTTTTGGTCTGTTCAATTTACAATGGTGGCGATTCTGTTGTTTACGCTGACTAACTAAAATTCTGTAAAATACGAACGGTCTTATTTTGTTTACGCTACATATCAAATTAGAATGATATTTAAAGTGACATTTCTAAAATTAAGTAATTTTGACTAAGATGGCGTGTTTGCGGGCTAGCACCAATTTGACTGCTGACTAAAACTAGCCCAAAACACGCCATCTTGGAAAAAAATACTTAAATTTAGAAATGTCAATTTAAATATCATTCTAATTTGATCTTTAGCGTAAACAAAATAAGACCGTTCGTTACTTAGAATTTTAGTTACAATTTTAATTAGTTAGCGTAAACATCAGAATCGCCAACAATGTGTACCATTTCGTCGACGAAAGATGGCCAAAACGAGAAAACTTAGCTCTGCTCTTCAGCCGGCATACGTGATAACTAGTACAGTATGATTTCGTATGCTGATCAGGACATAAAAAAATCTCCTTCATTCACGTTGGACATAGATCCTACATCATCTAGTATTGAGTAAAATGCTAAACTATTTTCTCAAACGAAAACCATTTTGTGACAGTTCCCGGGTTAATCTGGTTTATCAGGAGAACGAAGGCAACATCAATCAGTGGTTAACTTCTCTATGAACTCTGCAGTTTGTCCCTTTAGTCTTCAGTCTGCGGTTGCATTCGGAACCTTTAAAAACCACTGCGTGTGCTCCGATGGGCAACTCCTAACGCCGAAGCCGATGGAGTCTCGCACGATAGCTCCATACCGCACGGCAGATATTAGATAAAGCTAACGGGGAGGCACTGCTATAAATCCAAAATCGAACCAAACATACCTCTATCCCGCTCTTGCAACGGAAAATATCACCCTTTTGTGGCATCCCTTTCGTTTGATGTAGTCAGTTCGAGGTGTTTTGGTAGTTCGACGTTACACTAGTAGTTTAGACTGTCCTATTTATTTCAATCTACCGTCCACTCTTACAGAACTTGGATAAGACAACTCAAGATGCACGACATGGCATGCTTCAAGAGAAATGTAAAGAGGTTTCTACAGTGTAGGGAACGCATCGATAATACCCCGGGTTTTGCCGGTGTCAATAGGCGACGGTGACCGCTTACCATCAGGTGGGCCGTAAGCCTATTTCCCCACAAATACATAAAAAAAGATGCTGCACAGGTACTTTTTGGTTTGTTCCATTAGAGACCTTAAGAGTACCATTTTAAACTTTCAACATAATAGTAGTCAGCCCAAATCAGTCACTGTAGTATCCTTGCAGGCAGATTTATTCAAAGGTTAGTAAAGAAGCATATATACCTAGACACTCAACAAACTAACACCAATACAAACCAGCCCGAGTACAGACCAATAAAGTATTTTACAAGTGATACAAGAATGTAGTCCAATCTCCGCGCCGCATCGCTCGGTGCTTTAGCTTTATAAATACTTTGCTATTTATTTCTGGGAATCAGCCGATCAATGTGTTGGGCTGGCCTTTAGATAGGCATCCGGGGCTTAATACGAGAAAAAGCCTAATCTTGGGTCATCGGCCTGGGAGCAATTAAAGTATGTTTTAGTATTTTGATACAGACAAAGATTTCATATGTATTCAATAGCTTGTTAAAACTATTGATGTAGCCAAAAAGGTTTCTTATGCCACTTGGATTTGAACCTTCGTGTGTTATGACAGGGGGGGGGGGGGGAATGAAAGGAGTAGATTTTCTTGTAACACTAGTTCTTTCACTAACAGTCTAGCAGTCAGACAAGCATGGAGAGGTTACGCTGATGGTCCCCCAGTAGTCGTATAAGCATGTCAGAAGCCTTCAGAAAGTCGACGCCAAGGTCGGTTAGCTCACGAACCTAGTTCACTGAGATGTTGACCTCTGGTTTCTTTCCGTGGAGTAAATAAGTTTGCCAAGCTATGCGCTCTGATTTTTTTAGAAAACAATATTAGCACAAATGTAACACAGAATAATATATAATTCAATTAACTGGTAGTTACAAGTATTTCTCGTTATCTACGTATCAGTAATTAAATTAAAGAAAGTAAGAAAAAAACATTTATTTGTGACGGTACAAAACATACACAACACACAAGTAAGATACACGCAATATAACAATATAATACACACAAAAACAGCAATACCCAACAAATGTGTGTCTCACAATTAAACACATGTATTAATATTATGTGTGCTGCATACCAAATGTCCTAAAAATATCAAAGAGCAAGCGCACAGTAGCGACAGCGCGACACGGCAGCTTGTTGCGCGACAACCTCACAGCACCATATACGCACCGAACATGCGCGTAAACGAAGCCGGGGTAATTAGGAGTACCGTGTTACTTGAGTCACGATTAGAAACTGCTAAAATTGTTGATTAAAATGAGGTGAATGAGAGTATTTCATCTTTGTGCTTATTTGAGCAATAAGCATTTTAAAAGCGTGGTGTTATCATGGGCCGGAACTTGTTCATGGATGAGCGAAACCCTCTCAAAATAATGCTGTGATGAACGGTCTTAAGGCGAATATTGTAGCTGATTGGTCTTATTTGGAGGCTTTCTCCTCAGAGAGGAATAAATTTTATGAGCTCAAAAAAATATATGTCATTCATTGACCTTTTATCTGTAAAGAAAAGACACAAAAAAAGTTCTACATGTTTATTTACTATGAGAAAAAAATTTACAAAATGTAGCTGTTTTCGACTTTCAATTTGATTCAACCTCTAAACGACGTAACATTTTGTAATTTTCTTTCACCAAAATGTGGCCAAAGACTATACCTTCAAGTTGAACATATGATGCTGTGCTGCGACGGTCTTTCACGTGGCAATTAATTATTTTAAATTTTTCCGAGTAATTAGCGGGCGTACCCTTAGAAGGTGGTTGCGCGGGTGACGGGCGGCAGTGTACCGCTGACTGTCGTACGGGAGGGTTGTGCTCGTCTGCCTCGCGCTCACCTATTTTCTGGTCGGTTAGATGCGTGTGGCGGAAGGCGCGGGGCCGAAACAATAGCTATGACCATTCGCTCAAGGTCATCGGCTACGGTTAGCGCCTTAACTTTAAATTTAACGTCTTTAGGTAGTGGATTCTAGTGGCTTACGTTTAGTATTATGACAGAGTTACATTATGTTATCTTACAGCTAAATGAGGTAGAGATCGCAGGAGAGGTTCTAAATATCGTATCGATTTTGCAAGATTTACTCTAAATACCCACGCCCACACAACAAAGCCTAATGAATCAAAATCCTAAACAACATCATTAGACTAGGAATCCAATCGCTTCAGGAAATAAATGGTCTCAGTCTGCTATTGCGCTATTTTCTATGCTGTTTTCGTGAGTTTATAGACGTCTACGCATGCAAACGATCATAAATTAAATTCGTTGCGTTGCAATATTGTCTTGAACCACAATGGGGTTTGGGCTTTTGAAATATAGACTGTTTGTACGAAATAGACGATTTAGTGTACATATATTTACAATTATGTGGTCTGTGGTTTAAGGTAAAACACTCGGTAAATCATTAAGGGACGTGCCAATGCCTCCACCAGAACGGATAAGGCAATAAAACTCATTCACACGTTCGTCAACTAAACAGGTGCCTTATTAAAAACGCGCCGCTCTCGATACCGGAATCGATTCCATGTTCCAAACTCGATTCAATCGAGCCACAATACGGATAGCAAGCAGTCTAGAATAGACACCTACTTTGTACAAGAAATTAAAAGGTTCAAACTTTTGCCGCGCGTGAATCGATACCAGGCAGTTCTGGCAATATAATTCTTTTGAGAGTTTTCACTGCTTGATATCTGTACTGTGACCAAGTTTTGAATTCAAATTAATATCGGCATCGGTAGTTGCGTACGCGCCGATGCCTGTGCTTCGATATTTAAATTTATTCGTGTCCTATTTTGTGACTTATTTCTTATGTTAGACTTCAGTAGCTTATGATTTATTTTGCACTATTGGGCTATTAATTGATTATTAATAGGTTTCTGTCGACGTTTACATGTTTATAGGAAATTCCAGGCGAAGCGGTTTCATATGGCTAATTCTATTTTAAATAAACAGACATGACAGTTTGTTAACTAATAGCTATTTGACTTTATAATGCTCAGTAGTTGTATAAATAAAGTCTGGGGGACATCTTATGCATTGGTATTCTATTATATACCGAGTAAAAGACTTAGAAGTTGTGCGTATTTTTAACACTCAATGTTTTTGGAAATATTCATCCTAGACATGTTATGTTATGTTGGTGGACTCCCTTTTCCGCATTTGAACTCTTAAGTGGGCCAATATGCGTGAGAGAGTTGGCTATATGGATAGCCAGCCTAACTCCGACCAGAAGCGCAGACGTTTCCTGGGGTCTTCGCAGGCTTCACGGAGTGACCTTGGATTGTCCAGGATTTCTGCACGTTGTGCTGTTACCCCCACGCATTCCAGGACTACGTGGGCTGTTGATTCTTCTTCGGTGAGACATCCCCTGCAGAGTGGGCTATCTGTTGCTCCCATGATGTAGAGGTGTTTGTTGAGGGGACAATGTCCTGTAAGGGTCCCCACGATGATTCGAAGGTCCAGTCTCTGAAGGTTGAGCAGTCGTCGTGTCAGTCGTGGCGAGACGGCCGGCAGAGCCGCCCTCGACTGTCTGCAGTCCATGATCTGTGCCCAACGTTTGTTGTGTAGGTTTAAAATACGATGTCGTATCCATGTTCGTAGTTGTGTGAAAGGTAGAGGGAGGAATGGATGTGGGCCTATAGCCATGGTTTCCGATCCTCTTTTAGCTAGTTCATCTGTAGCATCGTTGCCCAGTGATCCGCTATGCCCCTTAATCCATTGTAAGATCACCTTGTTTTTCATGGCGTCTTAGACATTGTCCCCCATTTCTATATATTGAAGAATTGTCGCTAACCAGTCAGTCGTTTGACAAATAGGTTGGTACCTAACATAGCAACTGATCAACGTTACTTTTAAGAATATATTATATAATATATTTAAGAATTGTCAAATGTGTCACTGAATGATTTTCAAGAAAGATAACAGTAGGGCTGTTCTGGTCTCTGGTCGGTTCGTCGATTTTAAGTCACAGGTTGGTATAACGTAGATATGCCAAGTTAATGGCACAGTCACACTTCTCACACCCCAGAAAGCTAAATCCACCTGTCCGTGGGAACGTTCCCTATTCCCTAATTACCCGGGGCAGATAACGAGTCTAATTCGCGGGCTGCGTGCGCGGCTCAGCTCTCACGCACGCATTGTCTTCAGTAATTGCCGATCCTGTTCAATTGCCGGTCCTGTTCAATTTGTTGGATTTGTTGCCTTCCCCGCACTGTGATTCCTTTAAGTGGCCACTTTCAATTGCTAAATAAATCGCATGCGTGCTTAGGCGCCTATTTCACGGCTACGTAGGGTGGAACATGTTTGGAGCGGATTAAATGAGGAGCAATTAAAAAGCTTCTTGGAATAGTTGTGCTACTGAACTTGTTTCAGGGGCAAATCAAAGAATCAATGTAAACAGCAAATCACCTAAATCAAGACGTTTAACGATGTTTTGGAAAGTCGGATTGAGTCGAAGAAAGGTGACAAATGAGTTTTATTACAGTTTAAACCAATACCACTTCACTTCCTTAGCAGTCTAAATAAAAATAAAAGCAGCGAGCTGTCTAATTTGGAAGGAGCTCTATGAAGCTAACAAAATGAAAATTAAAAATTTTAAATTTAAAGCACGGGCTAGATCGGTTCAAATAAAATGAAATCACAAAATAATCATTTGCAACATTTTCTCAACAAAATTACAATAGAACCACAACATTGGCGTAGAAAGGCGAATAGGTTCGCAAGCGCAGGGGCGTAACCCCTCCGGGCGGCTGATGAAGACATCACGCGACCGCGCCAATTGATTAGTCGCGCGACGGCCGCTGAGACGAGCGGACGTATTATTATGCGACGTTAGACACGCGTCCTGGTTGTAAGGCACTCTTGGTGCATAGACACGTGCGAATGCGTACACACATAATCAGTCTTGTATAAATTAATAAAAACTTAACGTCGATATCACTTCATTTCTCAGAAGTTATTCTTTAAATCACTAAAAGGCTTTCTTAAAGGAAAAGCTTTCTCGCAGTTTAAAGTTTTTACGTGCGTCTTTGATGGAACGGAAATAAATTCGATCACATGTCAAAGCACTAATTCGACAACTTAAGTGTTCTTGGTTATTTTTAAAAGATAGGTACTCTACAATGTTCTGAAATGAGTTTAATAATATCATGGACAGTTCCTTAAAACAATAAACGATCAAAATTACAGGTAATTTATGTTAAACCTTTCAAAAATAAACTAGTATCAGCACCACCATAAAAAGCTTAATCTATTGAGTATTAAATTAAATCCAGTAGCACTAGAATTTACGGTTAGCTTTCTACCAAACCAAATTAACCAGCCATAGCAAAGTTATTGCGCAAATTGACTCTTCTAATCGATAGAAGCACG
This sequence comes from Philereme vetulata, assembly GCA_918857605.2. Classification (NCBI taxonomy): domain Eukaryota; kingdom Metazoa; phylum Arthropoda; class Insecta; order Lepidoptera; family Geometridae; genus Philereme; species Philereme vetulata. The sequence goes on from OU975423.1 coordinate 8,348,031, forward strand.
CATTATAGGATAGCCATAGGAACCGTCATCCTAAGCGGGGATATAACAGGATAATCCATCGTGTAATTAAGGTCTTAGCACAGCTACTGAATAAGAAGGCTGGCACAATCATACAGAACTACGATGATCTCAGTAGGTTATAGTACTTATTTATCTGAGACTAGCTGACCAATCGCAGCTTCGCATGCGTAGTTTTTAAATTAAAACATTACCCTCCTTCTGCGCAGTTGGGTAAACAGTAGCCTAATGCCACCCGGGGATAGTGTAGCTTCCCAACAGTGAAAGAATTTTTTTAAATCGGTCCAGTAGTTTCGGAGCCTATTCAATACAAACAAACAAATCTTTCCTCTTTATAATATTAGTATCGATAGTATAGATTGCTAACAAAGGAAAGACCTTAGAAAACCACAGAACCTAGAAGACCACCCACATCTTGCACTATAAACACATGTGGAACCATAGTAAGGCGGTAAAAAGCGTAGAAACAAGTTATTTCCAGTATTAATTTAGTCAAAGGTCCTCCTAGGACAGTTCGGATTTGTGTGAAAGTATTAAAAAAAAATAGAAGGTAGACTCAGAATATTTCGAGGTTATTTTGTAAGTTACCTACGAAATCTTACTTGGCCTTAGGAGAGTATATTCTTATGTAAACTAGAAACTAATTGACGCGCATTTTGTTCTGATACAGCATCGTGTGAAAAGCGAAATCTTTTGCTCTGCAGTACAGTGGAACAGTCACCAAGGCAGGGCTGAGGAAGTATACCAGCTGTTTCCCTCTATGGTACAAGTTCTAGCTAAGCATCGTGTTGAGAGATAATTAAGTGAATTTCTCGTTGAATAGAGCGATGTTCTTTATTCCAACCTTTATTGATTTAAAGGTTATTCGTATTTTATGATTACAGAAGTTGTCGATGTAAGCATTTAACGTATGGTATATGATGTTTACACGTGATAACTTGATAATGTATTCATGAGCACCGCTCATAAGAGTCTTAGCGATTTTGCCTCCCACTTTACTGAACATTTTTAGGAAGTTTGATATATGACTCCGAGATATTGAATAACAGTAACATATTTTATTCTGACACCGTATTTTTGGAAATATTATGGAAATATAACTGGTTTAAACTGTGTTTATCGGTATGTACCTACCTTTTCATTTATCGAAACGACCGATGGGATAATAAATAAAAATGTACGTACGCGATAAATACCATTTGAAGACCTCCGCGGCGCAGTGGGCGTATAGCCAGCTGAGACGCAGGAGGTAGCGGGTTCGATTCCCGCCGCGGAACAAATGTTTGCATGATCTACAGATATTTATTCCGGGTCTGGTTGTGTTTCTATATAATATAAATATGTATTTACAAAAAAAAATGTATATAAGTATTCTATCAGTTAATTGGTTCCCATAGTACAAGCTTTGCTTAGTTTTGGGCTAGATAGCGCTGTGTGAAATGTCCAGCATTATTTATTTATATTCATATTTATTTGAAATCAGTAATTATGTATGTATAGTGATCGCGAAAGTTTAATAGATACTACTGTGTACTCGTACATATATGTATACTATCACACTAGGATTCCATCTATCAAATGGCATGGTACAGAGTATGTTGCTAGTGATGTTGATGCTCTGTTGAAACTAATAGATGCTTGTACGGGCCAGCTAACTATAATTTGAACGGTTAGACATAAGTTACTATAACCACACTTACTTACACCCAAAGTTTCTCTATTTAGCAATTTGCTTACAACCTTTGAGTGTACTGTACAACCTTAACTAAACTATAGACAATTTCAAACATACCATAGGTTAGTCTGTATGTCTTATTAAGTTGAGTTCGGACATGGTTTATAGTATTTGTTATTGCGTAGGCAGGATATTTAACAAACACTGTTTAAGCATACGAAACAGCAATGAAAACCAGTAATAGTAATTACCTACAGTAATAAAAAAAATGTGGCCATCACGAGACGCCCGGCAGATGTGAAATATCTGAATTGATGGTTATTGAAAGAATTTATAATTTAAAAAAGGCCTTATCTTATCACCCTTTGACTTTCTTTTTTGATTTTTGTCGATTATTTATACACAACATCTTACCTTCAAGGCGCTCCAATAATATGAGAATTAAACGAATTACTAGAATTTACTAGCTGACAAATCCGCAGCTTCGCACGCGTAGTTTTTCAATAAAAACATTACCCTCCTTCTGCGCAGTTGGGTAAAAAGTAGCCTATGTCACCCGGGATAGTGTAGCTTCCCAACAGTGAAAGAATTTAATAAATCGGTCCAGTAGTTTCTAAGCCTATTCAATACAAACAAACAAATCTTTCCTCTTTATAATATTAGTATAGATTAGTCATACCATCACGCCGTGACGGCATACTATTCGGTCGTACCCCAAAGCGCGACAATAGATGTTTCATATCAAAAACTGTGAATAGATTGTTACCCCATACAAAACGAGATGGCGCTATGTTTAAGTAAAAGCACACGGCACTGACGCGTCTCAGGAGAACTATTGCAAACCGCCTTTTTGGTAGGTACTTTCATCACATTGTACAATGTGAGCCGCGGGCAAAAGCTAACTTACTATACATACATCAAATTATTATGTATGAGGTACATTCCCACACAACAGCGATTCATAACAACAGGTAACCTGCAAGTCATAGCGTGCCTAGACGCATTTGTAGAGAAACCGCCTTGAGGCCCTAAAGCGGATCGTTTAAAACATTCTCCTACGAATTAATTGCCGGCATAAATGAATTTAATGCGAAACATTAGCGTAGACACGTCATAGTTTTTATTACATTCAATTTTAGTTAGTTGAGGTCGTTGATAAATGTATAGTCTTATTATAATTAGTGACTTGATTTGTGTGAATTAGCTCTTGTATTCATTTTTTGGCAGTAAAAGTCAAGATAACATAAAGTCGGGGTCGGCAGAACATCCCAGAACCAACAACATACATACACATACAATTTCAGTAGATAAAGACAGGAGTCGAAGTCAGTCTAGGAATTGTGGAACACCGCGAAGCGATTTTTAATATTTTAATACACAGTGTGTTTCGGTTGGTGTATATGTTTTTCATTTGCAAACGACTGACTTAGTTCATGTAGTTTGGATTGATGGAATTATGTATAAGTTGATAATGACAATACACAATCACTCGTGGACCAGCCTGCTATCTCCGCCCGAATATCCGCACATGAGAGGACTTGAACCAGGCAACGAATAGGGGTGAACAGGTCGCTCTCTACTGTCCAAAAAACTAGTTGTTCGCCCCGATATGAGATATCGCGAGTCTCCCATAAAAACAAAAATATATTATTCGTAATCTTTGACTATCAAAATAGTGCCACGAAATAAATAACCAACTACTTGACCTACAGTATCATTCAAATTACAGGTAACGGGAGTTCATGTTAATTCGTTCCTCGTTTTTGGGGTACAAAATGCAGTTATACTGGATTTAAGACTTTTGCCTATATTTGTGTCACTAAAGCTACACAAATACCAAATTTCGGCATTGTGGGGTCACTGGTGTACCCTGTGAATTTTGTCAACGTTTTGTTTTTATTATGGCTAATAACTCAAAAACTACAAGGATTAAAATAAAAACAAGGGTTGAATTGTACTAATGAAAACCTTTCATTGGACGTCCCACTTGACCTCATACTCTATTTTTAATTTTTTTTATCCTTCTTGAACCCCAATATCTCAACAACCCCCCCACATTTTTAGCTCATTTAGTCACACCAAAATTGTGTCATCACCTATATATTGTGTTATCACCGTGAAATTTGATCACCTATGTATCAAATTTCACGATGATCGGATCAACGATTCGAAAGTTATCCTCGGGTAAACAAACTTACATATTACATACAACGCCGATTTGCCCAAGTTGATTTAGAGATTCGCTCGATCAAATATACGCACATTGATAATATGATAAAACACCGAATTAACTTTTTAACGAATATTTTAACCGAATAATTGAGGGTAATAAGATATCATGTAAGGTATGACATAAAATAATACTGAACCATATATCTAAAGCGCAATTAAACATAAACGTTTCACCGCGAAAACCCGTATTTCACAGAATAGGCCGTAAAATAAATTCACTTTCAAAGACACCGTGTTTATATAAGCAGTATTCACTATAAACATGTGCCTGTAGGTATAAATTACTGTGGCAGACCGGCCGCTTTGCACGTCTTTGGGTATTGAAACTAAATCATTTGCAAGTAGGGCTTCGTTACGATTTCGTGAATAAGCTCAGAAGATGGTTGGTATGGGGCACAGACATGAGAAACACTTACTTCCCTCATCCGTGGTATGGGGGCAAGAGTACTCAATTTAAAAATTCTGTCCAAGACACTACACTGGTTGCGTCATATCCAGGTAGTGTTGCAACTTGCCACCAAGGGCTGTATAAATCATCTACAAAAGTAATAAATCATTCGAATACATATATTTAATTTATAAAAACATCAGCCTACCAATGATGTATTTCTACCAAAGCCACTGGGCAAGTAAGCCTGATCAGAATTAGCAATATCAATCAGTTAACCAATGTATAGTTTAAAATTCTTCACCGTACACACGGCTACACATCAAGCTATCATTTCCAGTATACGCTGACCTCGCATTGTGTAGGCTTTTCGTAGAATGAGAGGTCAGCTTATACTGGAAATGTATAGCTTAATGTGTAGCCGTGTGTACATACATACAAATAATATAAATTCGAAAGTAACTATGTCTCTCTGTCTGATTGTTACGTTTTCACGACTAAACGGCTAGACCGATTTCAATGAAATTTGGTAGGTACTTAACTTATATAAAATATGACTGGGACTGGGACATAGAATAAGCCAGAAAACGGTTTATTGTATACCACACTTAAATTACCAAATCATATTTAAAACACTTAAAACTAGACACGCTATAGTACAATTGGCGGTCTTAACGCTAAAAGCGATCTCTTCAAGACACCCTTTGGATGAACTGGATTTTACGAGAACGTTAAATGACGGGTAGCTTTATAACTTAAGCTTTTTATTTAACTCTCTCCCTCACCCCCTCAAGTACACACATTTACACAGCATCCCTACCTTCTTTTGTTCTTCAAATGCGTACCTAGTACCTACTAAATTACTAAAATCCTTGAAAATTTAAAATTTAATTAATATAGTATGTTTTTTTAATCTTTTTCTCTAGGTGACTAATTTCATAAAAGATAAGTCTATAAATTGAGAATCTGTTATTGGCATTAAGCATTAGTTATAAGGATTGTTTACATTGTTAACAAGTGCTGTTTATTCTGTAATGAATAATAAAAAAAAAACTATGTACTTACAAAAGCAAAAAAATAAAAATACCAGGGTAGGTCATATTAATATAAATGTAAGACATAAACATTATATAATATTATAATACTAATAATAAATAAAATACAATTATGAAACCAGCTGTAATACAAACAATAACCACGACCGATATAATAACAAAATAAGACACCTTACTGATGCAGACAAATAGTGCTTAAACAATAGTCTTTTAAAGACATAGGCTACTTTTTACTCGACTGCGTAGAAGGATGTTTCATTGACACACCCCGCGAGCTACGCCGCGGGCGTGTCAGCTAGAATTTTATAAAAGTTACTCTCTACTACACATTGCTTCCATAACTACGTGTCTGGTTAAAGATCGCTATTTAGCGATAAGACAGCCAATTGGAACATATTGATTTAAATTGTTTTAATTTACTTCTTTGCTTTATGGTGTGCATTAATATGCAATTTTCTTTTATAATCTTGCTCTACTACTCGCCTTTACATACAAAGGTTGTCATAAAAATCGTTTTCCAGCTACAAGCGTACAAGTTTCTAAGCTAAAGCTACAAATGTAGCTGCACTTTTAGCTTCGTTTTTAATATGACTTGGAAGTTTACTTTATAGTTATAGTAGTATAGTTTTTTTTATACATTATAGGCTTGCGTTTGACCACGATCTCGCCTGATGGTAAGCGATGATGCAGTCTACGGTGGTACACGCTTGCCTAGAAGAAACCTATTCACTCGCGACTTAAGAAGCCGGCGAACCCCGAGCGCAACTTCAATTCGGCCGCGTCAAAAACTTCGGCCTGAATATCGCTATCCCTGTTTAGCGACGAAGTTTAGCCACGCAGAGCGACAGTGACAGCAATAGAACGATTCTAAATTTGATTAGATTTTGACCGTGTTCCATAATACCAAAAATGATGACTGAAAACTTGTTGTATTTTTCTCAGTGTGTTGTTATTCTGTAACTAGACGATATAATCTATGCTCCCATGACTAGGATACGTAAGCTGTTGTTGCTTTTAATACGAAACAATTAGATTGAAAACAGGTCTTTTATGACGTAAAAACATGTAGAATGCGATACGCTTCTATTTCATTTTAGGTAAGTATTTTGATCTAATATATGGTTGGGAACCTAGATAAACACTATTCAAATTAAAATAATACCTTATTAAGGTAGAAATATGCTCCAATTAGAAATGATCTTGGTAGTACGTGTTGTATGGGCGATTCCCCTCCGGTCTGCCCTTAAAGATACCCAGGCTGTAGCTATCTGGAAACACGTACTAGTTACTTAGTTAGTTTACTTTATAGTTACTTTATACGAAGTGGGATTGGGCCGGGCACGTAAGTCGAATGTTTCGGGTACCGGAGAATGAACAGCGACGTCGGGGTCGGCCGCGAAAGCGTTGGCGCGACGACATCAGCGGATTCGAGAAGGAATGGTGGGAATCTGCCAAGGATAGGTGAAGGAGTTGGGGGAGGCCTTTGCCCAGCAGTGGCAAAATGTAGGCTAGATAAAAAAACACGACTTGGAGACGGAACAAGCAAATGGTCTGGCTGATGTTGAGTGTAGCCATCGCCTAGAACAAAGTTTTTGTAGTATAAAATAAAGTATTTCATTCATTCATTCATATAATTCTCTACTCGTAAAATCAAAGAACTCTTCACAAACATGCAGTTTCAATCCAATTAGGTAGCTAAGTTCTCACTACTCCTAAGAAAATCCCATAGGTCCGAAGTAAAAAGCTATACACTCGACATTTGGCAGCCCTATAACCAATCCAATTCACCCAGCCGGAGTCCGCAATAAACAAATAACCATAGTAAAACAAGATTAACAATTAAAACTGATTTATACATTTTTAAATTATGTATCCGGTTAATTGTTATGAGATTTAGTTACCACGCAATCGTGCTTTGATCGATTCGTAATCGGCCAGGCGTTTCGTTTGGGGACCGATTCAATAGATAACTGCAGTGGTTATAGTAAACGGAGTCAATTAGCTAAATCTGAAATCAAGGCATCTATAGTGACAATCAGTAGAATACATGTTTCGATTATTCAACATTGTAAAACCTTGAGTAATACCATAAGTGGAAATCAGGATCGCTAGGATACGAACTAAAACAATAATTATTGATAGAGCGAAGCGAGATCTCTTAATCAACTTGGGCAAATCGGCGTTGTATGTATGTATGTTTGTCCGAGGATAACTATCGTAACTTTGATCCGATCGTCGTGAAATATAATACATAGGTAGGTAGTGACGGCACAATTTTGGTGTGACTAAATGAGCTAAAAATGTTGGGGGGTTGTTGAGATACTGGGGTTCAAGAGGGGTAAAAAAAAATGAAAATGCTATCAGGCTATCAGGTCAAGTGTGACGTCAAATGAAAGGTATTCATTAGTACATTTAGACTCCGTTTTATTTTTCGTAAATTCTTTATAGTTTTTGAGTTAAGATAATAACTAAACTTTGACAAAATTCACAGGGTACGCCAGTGACCCCACAGTGCTGAAATTTGGTATGCGTGTAGCTTTAGTAACACAAATATAGGCAAAAGTCTGAAATCCAAAATAACTGCAATTTGTACCCCAAAAAATAGAACCAATTTACATGAACTCCCATTACCTGTAATTTGAATGAAACTGTGGGTCAAGTGGGTTGGTTGAATTTCGTGGCACTATTTTATTAGTCAAAGATTAAGGCCGGCTTGCACAACGATCCCTAAACATATTTAGCGACTAAACATGTTTAAATTTTACGTATTTGTATGATTTGATAACTCCTTAAATCATATTTAGCCACTAAATACGTTTAGGCATCGTTGCGCGAATCGACCTAAGAATATTTTTTTTTGTTTTGGGAGGGAGACTCGCGAGATCTCAGTTCGGGGCGAACCACTAGTTATTATAATCTTAGTATATAAAACAAAGTCGGTTAGTAACACCATTTATAACTCAAAAACGGCTTAACCGATTTTGATGATTTTTGATTTGTTGATTTGTCTCCGCCCCAAACAGCAGAATAACTATTAAAATATCGAAAAAATTATCGCAAAACAAATAATGAAGAAAATTCATTCTCAGCTAATGATGGCCGATTGACAATTCTATCGGCGATGTAGATTGGCAGCCCACGTCATATGAATGTCAAGGCGGTACGAAGTTCAGCGGGATAGCTACTTTTATATGGTAGGTAAGCGATGGAACACGCTTGCCTAGAAGTAACCTATTCACTCTCGACTTGAAGATCCCTAGATTTTAGTTATCAGGAAACACAGACTCAGAATTAAAATGATCTAACACATTTTATAACACCTATTTATCTCAATGGTGACATACATTTCTTTCAAGTCCTGTCAACAGCTTTCCCTATTTTTTGCTGACTTTCCTAGCATTTTTTACAAGCACAATTTCCGAGCATATCATCCCTCCGATACTTTTTCAGCTGATGGCGACGCGAAAACTTTATGACGATAACATATAAGGATTTGATTTCATCCGTGAGCTAATGTTGATCTTAAGTAAAACATGTATTATCTAAGGTCTTAAATGTGGTAAAGCTTGTCTATAGGTAAGTAATGCATTACTCAGCTGGTCCAAACTGGTCTGGAATTAGATCAAAGCACAATGTCATCTGGGCAGTCGAACTTTGAGCTTGCTAACCGCACAGCTGATAAACCGCATGATCTAATATTGTAAGGCACTATTCAATGTAGCTTTATATATTTTTTTATTAAATGTTTTTTTATATTATAAATTTTTTCTGACAATATGCTTTGAGAATTATTTTATTTAATGCTTTTATATATATTTTTATTTAATATGCTTGTCGTTGATAAATAATGAGATCTATTTTGAATCTTACTGATTTTTTTCTGACAATATGCTTTGAGAAATATTTTATTTAATGCTTTTATATATATTTTTATTTAATATGCTTGTCATTGATAAATAATGAGATCTATTTTGAATCTTACTGATTTTTTTCTGACAATATGCTTTGAGAAATATTTTATTTAATGCTTTTATATATATTTTTATTTAATATGCTTGTCGTTGATAAATAATGAGATCTATTTTGAATCTTACTGATTTTTTTCTGACAATATACTTTGAGAAATATTTTATTTAATGCTTTTATATATATATTTTATTTAATATGCCTGTCTTTAATAAATAATGAAATCTATTTTGAATCTTACTGATTTTTTTCTGACAATATACTTTGAGAAATATTTTATTTAATGCTTTTATATATATTTTTATTTAATATGCTTGTCGTTGATAAATAATGAGATCTATTTTGAATCTTACTGATTTTTTTCTGACAATATACTTTGAGAAATATTTTATTTAATGCTTTTATATATATATTTTATTTAATATGCCTGTCTTTAATAAATAATGAAATCTATTTTGAATCTTACTGATTTTTTTCTGACAATATACTTTGAGAAATATTTTATTTAATGCTTTTATATATATTTTTATTTAATATGCTTGTCGTTGATAAATAATGAGATCTATTTTGAATCTTACTGATTTTTTTCTGACAATATACTTTGAGAAATATTTTATTTAATGCTTTTATATATATATTTTATTTAATATACCTGTCTTTAATAAATAATGAGATCTATTTTGAATCTTACTGATTTTTTTCTGACAATATACTTTGAGAAATATTTTATTTAATGCTTTTATATATATATATTTTATTTAATAAGTCTTTGATAAATAATGAGATCTATTTTGAATCTTACTGATTTTTTTCTGACAATATACTTTGAGAAATATTTTATTTAATGCTTTTATATATATATTTATTTAATATGCTTGTCGTTGATAAATAATGAGATCTATTTTGAATCTTACTGATTTTTTTCTGACAATATACTTTGAGAAATATTTTATTTAATGCTTTTATATATATATTTTATTTAATATACCTGTCTTTATTAAATAATGAGATCTATTTTGAATCTTACTGATTTTTTTCTGACAATATACTTTGAGAAATATTTTATTTAATGCTTTTATATATATATATTTTATTTAATAAGTCTTTGATAAATAATGAGATCTATTTTGAATCTTACTGATTTTTTTTCTGGCAATATGCTTTGAGAAATAATCCTTTGAGAATATCTCCAAAAATGATTTTTTTATAATTTATCAAAAATTTAACCTGAACTCCGCCAGCTGTGAAACAGCAACGCATAACCCTAATTTTAGTTTGTCTAGCAGCATTTTGTCAGTACTTAGGACTTGGAGAATCAAACCGACGTATACTTCTACATTTGATTAAGAGCATAGTGACTGAAAGTCGGACATAATATGTCAAAAGTCGACAGTTTCACGGCCACTTACTATATTAGCTAATTGCTATTAATAATCTCTGTTAAATTAAATTGGACAAGCCTGCCTTTCTCTATGACCCCTTACCTTGACTTGCCGCGCCCTGTGGCATACCTTACACGTCACAGCGCAACGTCATATTTGTTTAGCCTATCTTGAGGCTATTGTAAAATGAGTTATGGTACTAAGGAACAAGAGGTTTCTAGGCAGCTGAGAATGTTGACAGGTCAAGAATCAAGATAGCCTTATTGAATTGAAGATAGCCTGTCTGCTAGTGTTCATTTCAACAACTCGTTTTGAGATTTGCGTAGTATCTTGGCCAGTCATAATCAGTTTTTAGCATTAAGGTGCTGGAAAAGTTCGTTATGGTAATGTTACTGTGTATGTTGGCCATTGCTGATCCCAGAAAAACCTTGTTATTTTCATTCATCCTTGTAAAAAAAACCGACCAAGTGCGAGTCGGATTCGCGCACGAAGGGTTCCGTACCAAAAACGGCAAAAAAATCATGCTTATTGTATTGGAGCCCCATCGTTATTAAGACCGAGGTAAACATTGGAAAAAAATCACGTGTGTTGTATGGGAGCCCCCCATTTAATGTTTGTTTTATTTTTATTTAATTATTTATTTTTAAAGTGAATATATAACTAAATATTCTGTGAATATTTCAAGCGTCTACCTGTTCCTGTTATCAATATCGAGCAAAAACGAGCATAAATAAATCACGTTTGTTGTATGGGAGCCCCCGTTAAATATTTATTTTATCCTGTTTTTAGTATTTGTTGTTATAGCGGCAACAGAAAGACATCATCTGTAAAAATTTCAACTCTCTAACTATCACAGTTCATGAGATACAGCCTGGTGACAGACGGACAAACAGACAGCAGAGTCTGAGTAATAGGGTCCCGTTTTACCCTTTGAGTACGGAACGACTGGTCGTAAAAGGATTCATTCAATTCATTTTCACTTCTACGAAAGAAGAGTAAAGTTCTAGAAAAAAGAAACTGTGTTCAATGTTTTAGTAAGTTAGTATAGATAGTTCTTTAAATTATGTGTTCAGATAAGTTCCTGTTCTATTTTAATGTGTTGTTACCATGCTGTTAAAAATAAAAACTCTTTTTATTATTTCTTTTAATGTTTGGCAAAAGGAAGCAGCACCAGGCAAAAATAGACACTGCACCATTACACACAGCTCATCCAATACCACCAAAGAAGAATTCATCACACCTTGCCTAAACTAGTAGGTACGTATGTATATTTCAAAAGTGAATCGACAATAGACGTTGAAGTATTACTTACATTCACAAATACCTTTTGAGCGCTGCTCTCAATACTTTCGGCTTACAAAAGGACAAATCATTTCGACATATCATATGATTAGGAGTATTGTTGTCGCAAGAGGTTTTGCGTAATAAGCCGACAGCACTTTTGCTGATCAGGTTTTAGAGCCAGGATTACGCTGACGATGAACGGTTTTTGTGAAATAAAATAGGGTTTAGAAATAATACGCGAGGTTTCCACTTTAGTTGATTTAGCCTATGATTTTCGATGGATTGTCATCATCATCATCATATCAGCCGTAGGACGTCCACTGCTGGACAAAGGCCTCCCTCATTGATCTCCAGGAACTGCAGTTGGAAGCGGCCTGCATCCAACGCAGACCTGCGGTTCTTACCAAGTCGTCTGCCCATCTTGTAGGTGGACGTTCTACGCTGCGCTTGCCGGTCCGTGGCCTCCACTCGAGAACCTTCCGGCCCCATCGGCCATCTGTTCTGCGCGCTATATGGCCTGCCCATTGCCACTTCAACGTGCTAATCCGTCGGACTATGTCGGTGACTTGAGTTCCCCTACGTATCTCCTCATTTCTGATTCGATCCCGTAGAGAAACCCCGAGCATAGACCTCTCCATAGCTCGTTGAGCGACTCTGAGCTTATTCATAAGGCCAATAGTGCAGGACCACGTCTCGGTTCCATATGTCATCATCATCACTGGTAACACACACTGATTGAAGACAACACACATTGATTGAAGACTACACACACTGATTGTAGACTTCGATGGATTGTGAAACACTTTAATTATTATTTTTTCCGATGATCGTTGACCCGTACGTACGCCACAGCTAATATATGTGTTATAAGAAAATCAGAGAGACGATTCGACAATACGCGGATTATTTAACTTAGGAGAGAGAGCTAACATCATATGTCTGTTGTTGGTATTTTTTAAAAGGCCTGTTCTTAAAGGGATTTTTTTTAAGTTTAACTAAGTAAGAATGGAGTTTGTTGATTATTTTGATACAGGTCATGTGATTAAATTGAATAATAATATTTACCCCGTGTACCTGCTGTGATTATATTAAAAAATAAATCATAATATTTTAATGCGGACAAATGCCAGTTAAAAAATTGAAGGTAGTTTTTAGTAGCGCACGTTCCCATTGGGACCAGCGGGAAGAAAACTTCCCGTTGGTTCTCAGTGGGGACAAGCGGGAATAACCAGTACATACAATCTCTCGTTTAATTAGTTCTGTTAGGAGCGCGCAATAAGTGCCATTACAAATATGTGAATATGCCTAAAGCTAGACTGTTATGTTACAACAAACGAACGCCTCCAGTGACCATAAAATCCTGCGTAGGTGATTCAGTCTAAATACTGCAATTGGAATTCAAACTAATTAATGCAATCAACTAACGCACAAAGGTTAGTACAGAAGCCGTAAATTTATTGTTAAGTCGTAAATAAATCAACGATCCGTATGTACTGCCTTTAATATTCTGGAATTCGCACCGTTTTAAGATTATCTCAGGTTACTTGTAAAATTCTTGCGCAGGTGGCTTGTTTGTTGCACTATTTGTCGGCAAGGTGAAAAATTGATCAACATTTTAGTGTAAATTTGCTTGTGCTAATGTGTTGATCGAAATAAATGTTCTACTCAAATTCAACGTGGTTTGCGTTTGAGTAAAGACAAACAACATAGCCGACTGGGTTCCAGAAAATCATCTAAAGTTTGAGTTCTCGCAATTCGCAGGGACGCTTGAACGAGAGACAATATAATGAAGACATGCTAAATAAAACGGGCTAAGTGCGAGTCAGACTCGCTCACGAAGGGTATGTCTGTTGTACCTATGGGAGCCCCACTTAAATATTTATTTTATTCAATAGAACAATTTTATTTATTTAGCTTATTTGAGGTTGGTACTGATTAAGCTCTAAATTGTATGAGCGCCCATACAACTCAGGAGGAATTTGGCGTCAACTATCTATGTACATTCTTTAATTAATAACTTTTTTTAAATTATGAAATTGTTCCTTTATTTGTTCTGTAAGACCTTGATTTTTGGCAAATTTCGTGATTATATGTCACCGGGAACTACCATATAGGGTTTCGACCCAAAACTTATAGGGTAGGTACTTCCGGTTGACCTAGAATTGTTAGTTTTGGTTAAAATCAAGGTTTTACAGTAAAGAGAAAATTACGAAAAATAAAAAAGTTAATAATTGAGGTAAATTTTGGTACTTACAAGTTTTCGCGAAAATCTAAATTAAATTTGCCGATATCTTTTTATCGTGTCGACTCAGGACCTTGATTTTTTTACACCTAATAGGGACTATATACCTCAGTATCTGGTATAAATTTCAACTTGCTAGGTCCACCCGTTCCTGAGAAAATCGATGATGACAGACGGACAGCCAGTCGGACAGACGGACAAGAGAGTGATCTTATAAGGGTACCTTTTTTACCTCTAGAGGTACGGAACCCTAAGAAAGGAAGCTTATAGTGTAGATATAGACATAGAGATCAAAACAACATAATACCTTGTGTTGAATTCTATGTGGATATCCATTGGCTGCAGTAGCCACTTAACATCTGGTGGACTGCATGCTCGTTTGCCATATAAGTAGTATAAAAACAAAGATAGTACAATTTTCCCTGGCAACAAAATTATAATTTAGTAACCGACACGGCCATTTCAGATTTCATATTAATTTATGCAACTAATCGACTGATATATCGATAGGAATTCAATTCACTTCGGCCCCGTTGTAATTCAGTTAGCCAAACAAAATGCTGTATTAGTCATACGCACTATTGTCCAGAGCTGTCGTTCGAGGCGCTTTATCTTAATTGAGTGCAATTTGATTTAGTGGCGCAACTACTTACCAAATTATATTTGCTGCGGAGCCACACCTATCCATACTAAGAATATCATCGAACTACATTTCGACAGCCGCATTTGTAAATTTGTTTTTAGGTAGCACGTGCTGGAATTTATAAGCAGCCGCTGAATTACTTTTTATTGAAAAACAGTTCTTATTATCACTGCATAAGATACAAGGGCAATCTGAGATATAGTGGTGTGGATGTTGGTGTGAATGCATTGTGTGAGACGCCTTAGGGGACAAGTTATGTCATACAACTATTTCACGACTACGAAAGTAACAAACAAGGATATGAGATCTGTATCATGCGTGGATTTCGATTGGACTTCTAAAGTTATTTGAATAGAATTAAAACTATTAAAATATATATTGCATAGATGTAGGCATTGGTTCAGTTCTGAATGCCCTGATCTTTATCAGCATAGTTGGTTAGCAAATGAAACATGTCAGCGAATAAATTTATCAACATTGATTCGATAAGATTTGTATCCTTGTTTGAGTGAGCTAGCTATTCTGTATAATATCATGTAAATGCGATTCCCGGTTTTGTTGATGAATCATTGATATGTCGACATTGGGTCTGAGTGAGATATTGAGTAGGTTATAGTAAAATAACAGCTTCATAACGATGTATTGACAGAGCCCCATCCTTACGCGGTGCTTGTTAAAACTGAAATATTACCCAAGAATGGGTAGGTAATGCATTCAAAGAAACTTTTAAAAACTTTTGCTTTGACAGAGTTATTTGTGAAAAAAAAATTAGACACAAATATGGTAAATAGGAGCGGATCGTTTTATGATAATGATTACCAATGAAATATAATAATAATCTACTTACTAAAATACAATTAAATGCCTTTGAATTTCACTTTAATTGAAATCGAATTTGTCCAAATACCAAAATGAATTAACAGCTAAATTGGGCATCTATGCCTGTTCTCAATCAACATTGACAGTTCATCAATTTAAGCAAATATTTCGTCATCGCCAAAATTCGCTTACTCTACGGACTGCGGCGAATCATCATCATCAGCCAGAAAACGTCTACTGCTGAACATAGGCCTCCCCCTTAGATCGCCACAACGAGCGGTTGGTAGCCGTTTGCGCCCAACGGCTCCCCGCGATTCTTACTAGATCGTCGGTCCACCTTGTGGGGGGCCGGCCTACGCTGCGTCTTCCAGTCCGTGGTCTCCACTCGAAAACCTTTCTTCCCCAACGGTTATCGGTTCTACGAGCAATGTGGCCTGCCCATTGCCACTTCAACTTGCTAACTTGCGGCGAATATTCGAGTTTTATTTCTATGTCTATCTGTAGCATACCATTCGTCACACATAAGACAGAGCCTCACAGCACTAACATTTGCCGAATCCCGATAATGTGGCCGCGGTATTAGAAAAACACAGCTACGATATCAAGTTATTTACTCGTATCTCTAAGGTCATAGTTTAACCTAAACCTTTAATAAGTAATACCGTACACGATATAACCATTAATCAATCTATCGTCGGTGTTAATGCTAATCAAATTAAATGCTTCGTTAAGATGTTAGATAGTGTTTATGATGCGGTTTCTACGCCTTATTAGGTGTTGATGACGGAATTATCGAGTGGAAAAGTGTACTTGAAATGAACTGATTCCTGAGATCAAAGATAAAAGTTAATCGGTAGTTGGTTAATCATTTTTAATTTAGAAAAGTATAATCACTGTTATCCAGATCATTGAACAGGCCAAGGGTACATTTTGTGAACGATAATAAAAACAAATCTGATAAAATATAACTAGTACCTACATAAAACATGCGCATTTATTATCCAAATGACACATACGAAAAATAAATTAATACAACTATTCCACTTACTTAGATCTAAGGTTGTTTTAAAACGTCTTACTGTGAGTAAACCTCAATTATTAGCGATAGAGGGGCATGGAATTATCAATTGGAATTCGAATCATCCAGGTTCAAAATAGCAGTTATCAACGTATCAAATGAAGCTGTACAGAGGTCATGGATGCTGGTTTTGTTTAATAACTTTCATCATCTCAGAACGGGATTACCCGTTGCTGGGTAAAGCAGTGCTTTGTGCCACTAGACACTACCCAAAAGTGGCCTATGTACCTATATGTAATTATACCATGGGCTTATACCATACCTATCATGATTTAATCAAGTGTTCCATTGTGTCTTCAATGGTTTGCAAATAATTGAAATGAAAGGCATACCCTGTTTTGAGCCAGCCTCCTCTAAGCTTGTTAAAAACTTACAAAACAATGTTATAATTTTGTCCAATACTTTCCCCATTAGACCCGCTCTTCCAGGGCACAAAGGATGCAATTTCTCACCCAAAGATAACGTCCGGCCTGAGACAGTTGAGCAAAAGGGGCTGTCCTATTACAGTTCCGCTCGTGTCTCATAAGACCACCATGGTAGAGGCTCTTGTTTCTCAGATATGTCATGTTTAGTCGGACATTTGTAAATGGCTTGATTGTGGCCACTTAGGATTGCGATGTTCGCAAAATTTTGACCTTTGCTTCTTTACTCTTTAGCCTAATCTTTTGAATGATGGTCTGGGAATATTAATGTGGGAAAGCTAGGAGGCTCTAGAATGGAAAACCATACGAGAGTTATCTTATCTAGTGTTGGGATGTGAAAAGTTTTCCATAATTCCGTAGTCGTGGAAACTGAGATCTGGTTGCTACGGTTAAGATTACCACAAATACCAAATCACTTTTACAGATTACAAACGGGTCATATTTTCGATTCACTTTTGCTTGCTTGATTGATTGATAACTCCTTATTGATACATTAAATTGCAATTACTTTATCTAGAAAACTTGCAGACTAATACGCGGTGGAAGGTTGCATTTATCTCGAATAACATTTTTAACGAGTTAAGATTACTTTCCACATCCTTTTATAAGTTCTCGACGCATTTGCTGCTATTGTGGTATGGAGGGCCATTCATAATAATACATATTTGGACAAGGAATGTCATGAGATGTTTGGACCTTTTGAACGGAATTTACCGGAACGAACTTTAGTCACGGTTCGAAGGGTTTTTGAGTTTGATGAAATAGTTTTGGGTTGAGAATGAGATGTATGCCACGTGGCAAGTTTACTAGTATATCCCATATTTTGAGAGAAGTCAGTAGATGGTCGGAGCCAACATGCTCTACCGGTTCTAAAAGGGGCAGATGAATTATGGAGTCTAATAGAATTTTGATGAAGACATGGTCGTACAACGCAAAGCTCAAAAAATAGATAAGTTCTAAGGTAGGTACAGAGTACGTAGTGATAGTATTTTTTGGTACAAGACCAAGGTTACCCAAGGAAGATAACAAAGTTACTGTTCAACGTTGTTATTTGCTTTATTTTTGTAGTTATTGTTGTATCGCCTACTATGGGCGTAATTAATTAATACTCCATGATGTAGTTCGTTGAAAAACTCACTTTATTCCGACACATAAAATACCACCATTTTGTTATCCAATCTAACCTCTAAAACTAACTTCTAAACGTGGGATTTGACATTGACAAACGATCGTAATATGACAGTTATCATTGCAATTCCTAACATCATCCTTTTTCGATTTAACAGAAACATTCAGATCCACTCTAGTGTAAAATACTTACGTTTTTAGTTTGGAAAATTTATTTTAAATAGGTTGTTACTATATTTTGATGCATAGTGAAAAATTATATGCCATCGACAAATTGCAACACACAGTTTAACCACACATATCATCAATGTAATTTAAAATTGAGGAATCCTATAATTTGACTTTACGTCAAGCACATTTACTAGAGTACATATACGCAATTACTATTGACATAAGTACTTACCTCCAACTTATGATTATTTTAAGTACTATAATTTGTCCGCGTGGATTTTAATAATTATCTTCGTTCGTCTCCATTATGTTTATATATTGGTTTGGTGGTACCTTGACTAAATCTATCTACGCCTTATTATACATTTAACCTTTATGTAGGTACGTATACATTTATGTAAGTTTTATAAAATACTAGCTGACCCGCCGAACTTTGTACCGCCTTGACATGCATGCATATGAATTGTCAATCGGCCATCATTAGCTGCATCTATGTATGAGAAAATGAGTTTTCTTCATAATTTCTTTTTTAAAGTGATTTTTTCCGATATGTTAATGGTTAATCTGCTTTTCGGGGCGTAGAAAAATCCAACAAATCAAAGATCATCAAAATCTGTCTAGCCATTTTGTGTTAAAAACGGTGTAACCCGACATTGTTTTATATATTATATGTATAGAAGATTCTCGGTCAACGACATAAAGAAAGTCGCGGCCAACTCCTGGATGCGCGCAGCACAGGACAGGAAAGGTGGCGTTTACAAAGGGAGGCCTACACCCAGTGGATGATGATGATGATGATAGAAGGTTATAAATGTCAAGCAATATTTATATTTATTTATATTTGATATTTTTGTCATATAGAGTGATTAGATTAGTCGCGATTTCCATCCATATCAATAATCGGAAGCCTAAGAGAAGAGACTTATTGTTTAGGCTAGGCAAGTATATTATGATTTCCTTTGCAAAGCTCTTATGCTACTAGTATTAGACCGTATAGCAGACAAACGAAATGGAACGTGTGACATGCAGTTTTTGGTCGATGATATTGTTATACCTAAGAACTCGTCAGACCCGTCATTATGACGTCTGACGTACGACGACCTAACATTTTTATTTTGCATTCTGGTCCTCGACGTATTACGTAATACGTCGATGACTACCTGTACCTAGGCCAGTTGGTATCCTTCCAAGGACGACAATACCTCGAAATTGCAAGACGAACCGAGAACGCTTGGAAGGGATATTGGTCAATGAAACAGCTAATGAAAGGTACACTTCCTTTATCTCTGAAACGGAAGATCATGGACGTGTGTATTCTCCCCATCCTCACCTACGGCGCGCGGACCTGCTCTTTGAATGATCGTCGGACACGTCCAGACGCGGGGTTTGTCAGCGAGCCATGGAGCGCAGTATTCTGGGAGTCAGACTGACAGACCGCGTTCGTAACAGTATACTGCGCTCTAAAACGCAAATCGCGGATGTCGGGCAACAAGCGGGTAAACTGAAGTGGGATTGGGCGGGCCACGTCTACCGCATGTCGGATGCGTTATGGGCTAAAGCCACCACAGAGTGGACGCCTCTAAACGGGAAACGAACTCGTGGCAGACCGCGGCGAAAATGGAGGGACAAAATTGATGCCCATTTACAGGATTGGTCCACAATAGCCCAAAATAGAGAAGAGTGGAGAGGGGGAAGGGAGGCATTTGCCCTGCAGTGGGGCATTACAGGCTCTTAATAATAATAATAATTCTGGTCCTGACATCTCTTCGCGTCGCACAGTGAATTACCTAGAACTAGCCAGCTGGACAAAAGTCGATTCCTAGAATCGATTAAATCATATTCCTGTCTCATTAACCACACCTCAAAACTCAGAATTCCAGGTATAACACGTGCCTTACCCTTTGTAGCACACCGCCATAGTACTGGAAAGTGAGGTAATAAGGAAAATGCATTTATGCAAATAAATCAGTTGATAGTTTGCAGTGCTTACGACAACATCTTATGACCACTTGTGCTATTTATATTATTGTGAGTGTTATGGATTTTCTACTTGAAGGTATGTACTTTAAATTTCTTCATAAATTGGGATCATTTAACTTGTTGACGTTGATGTTTATAGGCTTTATAGAAATGGACATTTATATCGTGTAAATTTTTCTATTTAGTAACTTTCATCGAGTGTAACTTTTTTTATCCAAATATATCCAGGCCGTTATTTACGTATGTAATAGCCACAATATTTAACTTTAAAATGATATATAGTTTTGCCACCCCAACTCACCCCATTTTTTTAAATTATTTTTTTCAGAAGTTGTGATTTCGATTTCAAAAATCGATTTCTTTGAAGAATGGCGTAAACACAAGAAAGAGGACCGTAATTCAAAGCTCACAGAGTTTGTATTGAACAAAATCAACTGTTCAGATGTCACTCTTGATTCAAAGAAGAATATTTGTACGAAAATTTCAAGTATTTCTTCAAAATTTGCTGAAAAGTGGTCCGCATCGAAAAATACCCTCAATAGGTTTTTGAATAACAATAAGGATTGGTTAGAGGGTAATGAAATACAATTTGAAGTTCAAGTACATCGCCCGTCTGCGTCTTCGTCATCTGGACCAAGTCGGACTACAGGCAGACCCAGAAAAGAATTTGACGAATCGTCATTCAAAACCAAAAAACGGAGGGTTGAAGATTTAGTGCAATCGCGAAGTGCTAGTGAGTTAACCATAGCCGCTGAAGTAGCCAATCGAGTATCTGGTCGAAGAAATGTAGCTAGTTCAATTCATAAAATATCTGACAACTCTCCAAAAGCTAAAACAACCAATGTTGCGTGTGGTGGTCGTCAATTGAGCAGTGATGAAGCTTTAGCTCATTATGTTGATGCTAAGTGTACCAGCCATAGTTACAAACAGACGCGTAAGGTGTCATTGAAGGCGGGACATCAGATATTTCCATCTTATCATAGTGTAGTTAAGTCTAAAAAAATGTGTTATCCTTTAGATGAGTATATTTCTGTGACGGAAACGCGCGCTGAAATTAATCTACAAGGCATTTTAAACAAAACTGCTGATCGTTTAATTGAAGCGCAAAGTGATGTTATAAGAAATGTTGTGTCTTCTAATTCATCCCTTACATTAATTAGCAAATGGGGCTGTGACGGCAGTTCAGGCCACAGTACCTATAAGCAAAGGTTCGAAGATGCTAATGCTACTGATGAATTCCTGTTCATGTTTTCATTAGTTCCTTTGAAATTATGTGACGGCCAACATATTATATGGCAAAATCCACGGCCTTCGTCAACTCTCTATTGCCGACCAATCAAATTTATTTTTTCAAAGGAAACTAATGAATTCACCAAAGCCGAAACCAACAAAGTCTTGGAAGAAATATCTCAGCTTCTTCCAACTATTTGTAATGTTGAAGAATATGAAATTACTATAAAACATGACCTCTTACTGACTATGACAGACGGAAAAGTATGTAACGCTTTGACTGACACACGCTCCCCTCAAAAATGTTATATATGTGGTGCTACCCCGACAATGATGAATGGTGATTTAAAAGACGTAGTCGTTAATAAAGAACATTACGGTTTTGGTTTGTCTACTTTACATGCATGGATACGTTGTTTTGAGTGTTTACTACATATTAGTTATCGTTTGGATATAAAAAAGTGGCAAGCTAGGGGCGCTGACGATAAAATTAGTGTAAAGTTACGTTCAGAGAAAATTAAGTTAGATTTTAAAACTCAGATGGGGCTTATTGTAGACAAACCAAAACCGGGTTATGGTAACACAAATGATGGTAACACTGCACGTAGGTTTTTTATGAATCCGAAACTAAGCGGTGAGATTACAGGATTGGATGTTAATTTAATTAAAAAAATGTGTATATTACTTCGAACATAATCTTCTGGGTATGATATTAATTGCATAGAATTTGAAAAAGTTTGCTCTGAGACTCGATCTCTTTACCTTAGTCTGTATCCGTGGTATAATATGCCTGTTACTGTGCATAAAATCTTATTACACAGTACAGAAGTCATCCAAAGCTGTATTGTTCCAATCGGACAGCTATCGGAGGAGGCTCAAGAAGCCCGTAACAAAGACTGTCGTAGATTCCGAGAGCATCATAGCAGAAAACAGTCACGTATTGCCACGAATACAGATTTATTATATATGCTGCTGATAACATCTGATCCTGTAATCAACTCGCTTAGGGAAATTCCTAAGAAAAGACCTGAAAAATTGCCCGCAGAAGTGCTAAGCTTGATAGTTCCGCCTTCCATACCTACTACACATCAAGTACCACGTGAAGTTACTTTATGTGAGGAGAACGATTATGTGGTACCTGATTCGTCTAACTGTGACAGCGATGATGAATCATCTGACGATTTCTATTTGTAATTTATTATAATAGTAGATATTATTATAGTTAAGTAATTTAAAGTGGGTGTAGTAATACACCTCTGCCACCCCTTCGGGGAATAAGGCGTGATGATATGTTATGTTATGTTAAGTAATTTAAGTTAAGTTTTTTAAATTGTGTAGATATATAATTTAAATTATTTCGTTAATATGTATTCTTCTAGACTTCTATTTTCAATAAATTTTTATTTCGTACTAAGTTTTTTTATTTTACCACATAACGCAAAAAAAATGATTCAGTATATGTTATTATGGCTGTAGCGATCATGTGAACCCATAAAATAATTTTGTCCAGCTACCATGTTCTAGACGATTCACTGTGCGTCGTCTGTAATAAACCACTTCACAAATGCTCGCTCTATCGATTAGGGCCTGCACTTCGCCTTCCGGCTTGTGGTTAAACCTTTATTCCCGATATAAGTATGTAACATGTCTTGGGTATGTCGGTAATGTTTGAAATACACCGATTAAGTACATTATCCGCTATTGACCACATAATGACGTAGTTATGTTGTATTAACGAACGACCGTGGACTAATACCGAAGCAACTATTTTGCTATCTGTACTAATATGGCAAAATAAAGGGTCGAGAATCAGAGTTATAATGAGCAAGCTATATAATAGTAATGACATGCGCAGAAGGCTCGTATCTAACCTACTCTGGATGAGATCTGCAGACTCTCATGTAGCAATTCTGATTTTTTTCTGATTCTGATTAAAATTTAGAAAAACTTTGTGTAAAACTATAATAAATTAGCATTTACTATAGATTAATTGATCGAGCGAAACGAGATGTCCAAATCAACTTGGGCAAATCGTATGTATGTAAGTATGTATGTATTATGTATGCATGTTTGTTTGTCCGAGCATCACTTTCGAAGCGTTTATCCGATCATCGTGAAGTTTAGTATATAGGTAGGTAGTAATGGCATAATGCGTAGGACGTCCACCCACAAGATGGGCAGACGACTTGGTAAGAACCGCAGGTCGGCGTTGGATGCAGGCCGCTTCCAACCGCAGTTCCTGGAGATCAATGAGGGAGGCCCTTGTCCAGCAGTGGACGTCCTACGGCTGATATGATGATGATGATGATGAATGGCATAATTTTGGTGTGACTAAATCACATAAAATGTAGGGGGGTTTTTGAGATATTGGGGTTCAAGAGTAAAAAAAACCAAAATGGGACTATCCGTTCAAGTGGCACGTTTAACAAAAGGTATTTATGAGTACATTTCGACCCTGTTTTTATTTTTAGTTTAAACTTTGTATTTTTTTAATTATTAGCCATAATAAAAACTGAACTTTGATAAAACTCACAGGGTACACCAGTGACCCCACAGTGCTGAAATTTGGTATGGGTGAGCTTAAGTTACACACACATAGGCAAAAGTCTGAATTCCAGAATAACTGCAATTTCTACCCCAAAAAAGTAACCAATAAACATGAACGCCCGTTACCTGTAATTTGAATGAAACTGTAGGTCAAGTAAAGTGGTTCTGCATTTTGTGGCACCATTTTGATAAGTCGAAGATTACGAATAACAGTTTTTCGTTTTTATTGGAGACTCGCAAGATCTCAGTTCGGGCGAACCACTAGTTAAGTACAGATTATAGGTAGGTACAGTTACGGTTACGCTATCAGCTCGTTACAGTTTTCTACGCTGAAGGAGAATGAATGGTTACTAAAAGTTCACATTGCGGGCACAAAAGAAGCATGATCTGTTGGAGGTATTCATACCCGTTCTTGCTTATGATTCACACTGCATCAAGACAGCGCTGTAGCGTAGTATTGCTCTCAGAATTCGAAGATGTTTGCGGAGAAAGGAAAATTAAGTTTAGGAAATAATTACAAATAAGTGGTTTGTAGGCAGTATTGAAGGCCGTTCGTTTTAGCAATAAGGAAGAGATTATTTATGAAAGAATTATATAGCTTATACCTATCAATCGGTATCCATTAAACTATTTTGGGACTATATTTAAGCAAGGTCTTTCGAACTATATATTTATTAAATTAAACGTCATCACGTAAAAGTTATCACTGACTGCTGATTGATTGATTGATAATACTTTATTGCACTTATAAAACTAGTACAAAGGCGAGCTTAATACTAAAGAGCATTCTCTTTCAGATAACCTTTGTGTGGTGTAGATAAAGATGTGTAGGTAGTGCACAGGAAAGGGAACTAATGAAAATTTGCACAGGACTAATAAAAGTGGCATAATATAGGTACATACTACATAAACAAACCTACTTAAATACTTAATATGGTAGACTAAACTATACCAATATCAAATAAAAACACATACTTAACAATAGAAGAAGTTATAAGGAACGATTAAGTTGCTCATTTTTGGTCGGTTTGATCGAGAAGGTGCCTATAGATTCTCAATCTGAATGCTTCCACTGAAGTAGCCTCGAAATAGGTAGTTTGGTGGAATATTCTTCCTGAGACGAGTAGCGGTTATGGTGTAAGAGTCAGAGTAAGTAGCCGTGTTATGCTGCGGAGTAATCAATTGGAAACGACGAGACGATCGCACAGGTCTGTCCTCAGTTGATACGAATGCAAATCGCTCTCTGAGGTAGCTGGGAGATAGAGGGTTGCGAAGAATACCATACAGGAAGGATAGCATGTGCGCATCTCGACGAGCTCTGATGGCAAGCCATTTTAGCTGCTGACGAAATACCGAGACATGATCATATTTTCGTAGGCTGATGACTTCTTGTCCAAAACATCTGTGTCTTAAAATGAAAGTCTTTGAACGATGAGTGATGGTCACAGAGTACGTTGTCTCTCACTATGGGCCTCATAAGAAGGCACAAGTATGTAAGTATGTATGTAAGTACATATTTATTTATTTAAAATTATTTATGTACCTAATATGTATGTATATAACTAATTTATTTTTCTATTATTAAGTTTATTCTTCTTACACCTCGGACAATCTTCCATTAAGCAATGATCCTCTCCATCCAAAGGTTGTCTGGAAGAGATCGTTTTGTTAAGCGATAAGACCGCCCATTATGCTTACTTTTATTTGTTTTTTTTTCTTTAAATCTGATGTGTCTAGCTTGTAAGGTATAATAAAGAATTTTCATTCATTCATTCATTCACAAGGTCGCTCAGCGTTCTATGGTGAAGACTATGCTTGGTATTTATCTACGAGATCGAATCAGAAATGAAGAGATTTATAGATCATAGAACTTTTTAAATTTTCTCGAACTATACTCATGTTTTTAAGACAAAATTATAATTTTGATTAACCTCGACGTTTCGGCCGAGTTACATCGGCCGTGGTCACGAGAGACTGACAAACCAAAGACACTGACGTAGCCTAGAGGATTGGCAAGCTGAAGTGGCAGTTCGCGGGGCACCGATTACCATTGGGACAGAAAGATTCTAGAGTGGAGACCATTCACTGGAAAGTGCAGCGTAAGACGAGTCTTTTCACTAGACAAAGGTTGCTGGGAGTCGTTGGGTGCAAGCCGCACAAGATCCGTCGCTCTGGAAATCTACATGGTAGGTCTATGTTCAGCATTGGACGTTCTATAGCTGATAATGATGATCATTTATCTGCTTGCCCTCGAAATACATCGTGTATATTGACAATAGAGGTGTACTTTCAAGGAATAATGACAATTGTCTGAAGGCTGTATCGGAACAATGGGTTTGGTGACGCTGATGGTATCTGGTCAGTCTAGTTATTAGCTACCAATTAGGCAAATGATTTAGGGTTTCCGTGATTTAGTATTTCTTAAGATAAATGGTTCTATTACTATTGTAATCAAGTTTAGTTAAAACAAAGCAGATTATCTGACATTAATCTAGGCGTTTGTTTCTGAAAACGTAAATTATAACCTACTAGCAGTTGACCGCGACTTCGTAGGTACCCCTTACACTACTAATAGCGGGTTCCTATATCCGTCGGTAACCGACTACGCCTCGTATCTCCTTGAAAAAGAGTCAAACTAGTGTCAAACTTTTGACAGTTTTTCAAGGAGAATCGAGTCGTAGCTGGTTACCGACGGATATAGGAACCCGCCATAAATGTGTAGGTAGCCTATAAATATAAGGTTTTTTTGTTGGAAAGTTACTTTTTCAAAGCAAACTTTTATGAAATTCATAATCGGAACCGCAATCAAATTCAAATGAGCTCAAACACTAGTAGCCTACTATAATCCATTGAGAAGTTCCGTTGTCTAGCATCCGTCTCCATCATGAGAGCACCTCCATGGTACCATATAATTGCATTATCAGTGATAATTTATCACCGAAGTTAAGTACATATGTACAATCGGTTGAGGGGAACGGGTTTAAAATTCAGTTGCAAGATTCCACCCGGACAAACATACATACATTGAATGTTAATAAAAAGCTTGTAATAAAGCTAAACTTGCTTGTGCAACTTGATTTGACCCTATTTTTATCCCATGGAACCTGATTTATGGGATAAGAAGTAGCATATGTGTTAATCTAGGTTATAATCTACGTACATACCTACTAAATTTCATCGAAATCGGTTCAGCCGTTACGACGTGATTGAGTAAAAAACAAATAAATAAATAAACATTCAAACTTTTGTATTTATAATATTAGTGTGACAAGCTTCCGCCCGTGGCTTCGAACGCGTGGTTCGTCAATAAATACTTACATAAGCCTCCTTCTGCGCAATCGGGCAACAAGTAGCCTGTCTCAATCCCGATCATAATTTATCTATATACTTACCAAATTTTATCGAAATCGGTACAGCCGTTTAGTCTTTAAAACGTAACAAGTAACAAACAGACAGACAGTTGGGTACCTACTTTCGAATTTATAATATTAAATAATACTTATATATAACTTTTGAAACTATCATGGTTATGAACACTATTTATACTAAAAACGGGATATTTACCATGATTTGTGAGTATTTGAGTATCCAGATATTTCGGCGCAGTTGCATGCGCCATGATCACGGGTAAACTGAAGTCTTTGCGAGTAGGTAGTTATTGGCAGATATAAATAAATAAATAATAATAAATAGATATTACTGGACATTTCACACAGCGCTATCTAGCCCCAAACTAAGCATAGCTTGTACTATGGGAACCAGATAACTGATAGAATACATATATACTTTTTTTTTGTAAATACATACTTATAATACATAGAGAAACAACCAGACCCCGAACAAATATCTGTAGATCATGCAAACATTTGTTCCGCAGCGGGAATCGAACCCGATACCTCCTGCGTCTCAGCTGGCTATTCGCCCACTGCGCCACGGAGGTCGTCTACCCTCTTCTAGTACCCTAGTCTCTAGCAAGAGACTAAGAAAGAGGGTAGATCGTTATCTCTAGCAAGAGACTAAGAAAGAGGGTAGATCGTTATTAATCGGTTATCGATCGGTAATTTAGGTTTATAAACCTAAATTACCAGTAATAACACAAATTTAATTTAAATAAGCAACTCTAAAAATGGTTATTATGAATTAACAAGCAGCTACAACTTCAACACAAGGACAGATAATGGGTGAGAATATGTGGTGTGTGGTGCGTAATGTGGTGTGCTATAAATCCCGTATTTATAATAATGATTGAAATCAATCACGAAAGTTTTCTAAGTAACTTTTGCCTCCCTGTGTGTGTTCTACCGCTTGTATAATAAGTTGTGTTCTGAGGAGATGTTTGATATGGTGCCTGCAGGTTCCTTTTATCATCGCACCGCTCGCCATCAGAAAACCAGCGCTGCATCGTACCCAACAAGGTTCGAAGCAGCCCATGCTGAGACAGGGACAATTTTGTCCCCACGCAACACCACCATTGTCTGTGTTAGTTTATTATTGTACACTGTCTGGGGGAGCAAATAAATGTCTTTTCTTTCTTCTTTCTTTCTTTCTTTCTTTCCATCGGCAGGGAATCCATCCACACACCTTAGAGACGACCTGGTCGCGTACCGTGAGGTTCCAGAGGGATTTCCTCCCGCGAACACTTCGCTTGTGGAATGGTCTCCCTGCCGAGGTTTTCCCTAGGGTCTACAGTATGGGGTTCTTCAAAAAGAGCGTTTTGAATATTTTAAAGGGTTGGCAACGCGCGAGTGTGCCTTTGGTGTTACAAACGTCAATAGACTACGGTAATCGGTTACCATCAGGTGGGCCGTATGCTTGTTTGCTACCTTAGTGGTATAAAAAAAAGAAGTAAAATTGCTAACGTTGATGATTGGTGAAAAAAACAGAAATTAACTTCCAACTTAAAAAGTAACATTGGAGCATGTCTTGGTGACCTAATGAAATCCTAGGATTTGCTTCAGTGAAGTTTCCTAATGGTTTAAAGGTGCTGGCTACAATCGGAAATAAGCTGGTAAAACAAATACTTACCAAAAAATTAGATATGATGTTAAATTGTCCACAACTATTTTTAATACACTTTTTATCTACCTACATAGTGCACTGCACATTTCTGTATTATTATTGAGGCTTTTGTAAAAAATAATATAAAATAAAACTATTACATGAAAAGAACATCTGTGAGCAGGTAGAGGATCCTTTGACCATTCGGGTTATTTCACTATAAGTTACAGGGGTCACTTAAACCATACCTCCCTTGATGGTATGAATAGTGGCTCTGACCAAGAAAGAACCTATGACACGGCACACGAATAACCAATAGCCTAACTTTCAAATCGGCAGTCGATTCAATCGTTATCAATAAATATAAGGAATGGAATCGAATAACTTGCAAGGGATCTGAATAATCGACGCGGCATAATCAGATAACAATCAATTTATCTATTATTTGTAGAACATTGATATAGTTACATGTAGATTGGCTAATTGAAGCTTGTGCCATGCGTTTGAATGCGACGAAGTGAGCTACATAGCTTTACATACATTGAGTATCATAACCCATCCGAATTGAAATTGCTGAACTTGTGCCTTAGTGGTATAAAAAAACCGGACAAGTGCGAGTCTGACTCACGAACCGAGTATACTAGCTGACTAGCTGGTAAAAAGTAGCTTAAGTCACCCGGGGATAGTGTAGCTTCCCAACAGTGAAAGAATTGTTTTTTTCTTGTGCTTCTTGCCAAATTTCATGATTCTATGTCAATATAGGTTTTAATTTATTGACTAGTGTCAGAATATGCGGCATAAATGGCGTTATTTTTGATTGCGTTGACTTAGAAGCTTGATTTTTGATTGCTCCAAGGGAACGTAGACCTAAGTATCTGAGAAAAAGGGTTTAAACTAGTGACCGACCGAAAGTTCGCTTTCGGTTTCGGCCAATTTCGGCCAAGAAATCAAGTTTCGGTTTCGGCCAAAAAATGGCCAAATTCTTTCGTGAATAATCGTGCGTCGTTCGGCGAAGTTCGCGGCAACTCGCGCGCGCTCTCTGCGCCGCCGGCTCAGGTCGCCGTCGTCCATGTTAATCGCATTTAGTGAAAAGTTTATTTCCAAGAGTAAGTCAGATATTTATTTAATTTACATTTTCATGACTTATAATAATAAAACATATATTTGGTACGTAATTAAATGATTGTCTTTTTATTTTCTTTAACACTATTTAATTGTCTGCATGTGTAATATACATTGTATATGCAAATAAATGTGTGAAAAATTCACTAGATTTCAGTATATAATAGAAATTTTAAATATGTATAAGTAAGTTTCGGTTTCGGCTTAAAAGTCTTCGGTCGGACACTAGTTTAGACAGACAGATAGACGGACAACAAAGTGATCGATCCTTTTTTTCCTTTTGAGTTACGGAACACAAACTAAAACCATAAATCCAAAACGAAATAGAAAGAAGTGGTCCGGTGCCGCTATACTGTACCCTTCTTTACCGGTACTCAGTAGTACCGGTACAGAAGGGCCTGTACACAGCAGTGGATATCCCCGAGCTGATGATGATGAAATGAAAAGTATTCGCATTATTAGGTCCATGCCAAGTATCAGTAACGTTACTACGTACGTACGTACGATGCAGTAAGATAATGCAGCACAATAAATCGGAGTTTGTTTCATGTGCTGAGCTTGGTTTATTGGACACACAGCAGATTTGTTAAACATGGTACCTAATCGTTAATTAGTGTCATTTACAATGGTTGAAGTAATCGTTCCAATTACGAACTGAAGTATCTAACCGATGTAGTGCCTTCAACAGGATTTTATTAGGACTAAAGATCGAAACGTCGAAATGACCTACGAAAATTTAAAAAACGAAAAACCAGAATTCGAATTGCACTAAAAATCAAACGCTGTACCTATTTAACGGCTGACCAATTTAGATAGGAGTACCTAGCTTGGGACTAACTTAACTTCAGAATGGTATTTTGACCAAGTCGCATATAAACTACAAGAAGAATCGTTTTTCAGTGTCTCTGTTATGCTAGACCCCAGAAGTAAAATAATACGAATTTTTTCAAGACTTCGACGGGTTCGAGGTTTAAGATAAATATTTTTTTCATAAGAAAATTCTAAATATTTCTTACATCGATTCTAATCTAGAATGCAAACTATTTCTGTTATTTCAGTAATTGACCCCAATGCTAGACTAATTTATTATATGAATGTAATTTTAATCTTTTGTGTTGTTTTATTATGTGAATCTTTTAAATACTTACTATGTGATCTAATTTGTCTAGTTAAAATACATTTTTCATTTTGTTTAATTCTAAGTAATTCTAATATTAATGTCATGAATATTTTGTATTGTTTTATTAAGTGAATCTTTTAAATACTTACTATATGTGATCTAATTAGTCTAATTAAAATACATTTTTCATTTTGTTTAATTCTAAGTAATTCTAATTTTAATGTCATGAATATTTTGTATTGTTTTATTAAGTGAATCTTTTAAATACTTACTATATGTGATCTAATTAGTCTAATTAAAATACATTTTTCATTTTGTTTAATTCTAAGTAATTCTAATTTTAATGTCATGAATATTTTGTTTTGTTTTATTATGTGAATCTTTTAAATACTTATTATGAGTGATCTAATTTGTCTAATTAAAATACATTTTTCATTTTGTTTAATTCTAAGTAATTCTAATATTAAT
Organism: Philereme vetulata; assembly: GCA_918857605.2. NCBI lineage: Eukaryota > Metazoa > Arthropoda > Insecta > Lepidoptera > Geometridae > Philereme > Philereme vetulata. The sequence continues at coordinate 8,379,999 of OU975423.1, forward strand.
GTCATGAATATTTTGTATTGTTTTATTAAGTGAATCTTTTAAATACTTACTATATGTGATCTAATTAGTCTAATTAAAATACAGTTTTCATTTTGTTTAATTCTAAGTAATTCTAATTTTAATGTCATGAATATTTTGTATTGTTTTATTATGTGAATCTTTTAAATACTTACTATATGTGATCTAATTAGTCTAATTAAAATACATTTTTCATTTTGTTTAATTCTAAGTAATTCTAATATTAATGTCATGAATATTTTGTATTGTTTTATTAAGTGAATCTTTTAAATACTTACTATATGTGATCTAATTAGTCTAATTAAAATACATTTTTCATTTTGTTTAATTCTAAGTAATTCTAATTTTAATGTCATGAATATTTTGTATTGTTTTATTATGTGAATCTTTTAAATACTTACTATATGTGATCTAATTTGTCTAATTAAAATACATTTTTCATTTTGTTTAATTCTAAGTAATTCTAATATTAATGTCATGAATATTTTGTATTGTTTTATTAAGTGAATCTTTTAAATACTTACTATATGTGATCTAATTAGTCTAATTAAAATACATTTTTCATTTTGTTTAATTCTAAGTAATTCTAATTTTAATGTCATGAATATTTTGTTTTGTTTTATTATGTGAATCTTTTAAATACTTATTATGAGTGATCTAATTTGTCTAATTAAAATACATTTTTCATTTTGTTTAATTCTAAGTAATTCTAATATTAATGTCATGAATATTTTGTATTGTTTTATTAAGTGAATCTTTTAAATACTTACTATATGTGATCTAATTAGTCTAATTAAAATACATTTTTCATTTTGTTTAATTCTAAGTAATTCTAATTTTAATGTCATGAATATTTTGTTTTGTTTTATTATGTGAATCTTTTAAATACTTATTATGAGTGATCTAATTTGTCTAATTAAAATACATTTTTCATTTTGTTTAATTCTAAGTAATTCTAATATTAATGTCATGAATATTTTGTATTGTTTTATTAAGTGAATCTTTTAAATACTTACTATATGTGATCTAATTAGTCTAATTAAAATACATTTTTCATTTTGTTTAATTCTAAGTAATTCTAATTTTAATGTCATGAATATTTTGTTTTGTTTTATTATGTGAATCTTTTAAATACTTATTATGAGTGATCTAATTTGTCTAATTAAAATACATTTTTCATTTTGTTTCATTCTAAGTAATTCTAATTTTAATGTCATGAATATTTTGTTTTGTTTTATTAAGTGAATCTTTTAAATACTTACTATGTGTGATCTAATTTGTCTAATTAAAATACATTTTTCATTTTGTTTCATTCTAAGTAATTCTAATTTTAATGTCATGAATATTTTGTTTTGTTTTATTAAGTGAATCTTTTAAATACTTACTATGTGTGATCTAATTTGTCTAATTAAAATACATTTTTCATTTTGTTTCATTCTAAGTAATTCTAATTTTAATGTCATGAATACTTTGTTTTGTTTTATTAAGTGAATCTTTTAAATACTTATTATGAGTGATCTAATTTGTCTAATTAAAATACATTTTTCATTTTGTTTCATTCTAAGTAATTCTAATTTTAATGTCATGAATATTTTGTTTTGTTTTATTAAGTGAATCTTTTAAATACTTACTATGTGTGATCTAATTTGTCTAATTAAAATACATTTTTCATTTTGTTTAATTCTAAGTAATTCTATTATAATGTCATGAATATTTTGTTTTGTTTTATTAAGTGAATCTTTAAAATACTTATTATGTGTGATGTAATTTGTCTGATTAAAATACATTTTTCATTTTATTTTAATAAGTAAGACATTGCAGAGATTGTTGTATTGGAAAGTTTTGCAGGATACCTTTGGCTGACAAAAGAATTAAAAAGGAAAGGAAAAGGAAAAAGGAGGAAAGGAAAAAGGAAAGGACTTACCCTCTTCCTTCAGCGCTGCTACAGCATGAGTGACTCCTATCCACGGGCTGGGAAGGTCGAGGAACACTGCATCGGCTTTGCTATTCAGGTCTGGGCCAAAGCCATCTTGCAGGACGTCTCTGTGTTTAGCCTGATAACAGTAAGTGTATTTGAGCTTGTGGCCAACCCCAGTATTAGAGTTGTATACATACAAGCTGTCTAAAGATATGGTTTCAAAGCAGGACTCGAAACCTTAACAGACTCTCAATATCTTGGAAACATTGAATATCCATACTAATATTATAAATTCGAAAGTTACTATATCTCTTTGTCTGTTTGTTACACTTTAATGATTTTGGCTGGACTGATTTCAATAAAATTTAGTTTATAGGTAGATTATGATCTGTATTGATAGGCTACTTTTTGATAACAAATTATTATACAAACTAATACAAGTATATGTATATACTGCTTTTACAAGCTTCACCTCTTCAGGATTGTCAATAAAAAGTAGCCTAGAGAAAAGTAGTTTTGCCATCCTCTTCTGTCATGGTGCATAAGTGATAATACTTCCCTGGACTATTTGCATTGTGTTTTCTATTTAGTTTGTATTATTTTAATTTTTATGGTGTACATGTACAATAAAGTGTTTTCATTCATTATGTATTATTGCGAATTTGCGATTCAATGACAGACCAAAATTGAATAGTTTGATAACCTACATTTTGATAGTATGCAAACCATTTTAGGTTGAAAAAAACATCTTAAAAGCTGATTTTGATATAGTTGAACTGGATAAGTGCTAAAGTTAAATAAAGTTTAGATACTTAAGATAAAGATAACAAAACTCACAGTAACAAAATCAGCCAATCCATGGTCAGCAAATTCTTGGCAAGCCAACTTAGCCCGGTGTTCATGGAAGTCAAAGGTGTGAACATGTCCGTGAGGCCTCACTCGCCGGACCAGTGCATGCGTGAGAGAACCACTTCCAGTGCCTGTCAAATAAATCCATTCTTTTTTTGAATCCATATTTATTTATGTTGTTTATAGACAAGTAACATTATTGCTGATATGTCTACATCACACAGTTCAAGTTTGTCTTTAAATGAGTACAAAGAAATACAGAAGAAACAGCTTCTGGGTCCTAATAGGGACTACCTGTTACTGAGTAAATTATTTCTATTCAAACTGTTATAAAGAGCAAAATTTAATTTTAATAGGTAATACCTACCTGCTTCAATTACAATTGAACCTGGAACCAAGTCAAGCTGCAAAAGTATCATGCTGATGTCTGGTGTGTAGATGATCTGAGTGCGATGGGGCAGGGTCAGTGACCATAACTCAGGAGTGGGCTGCAGGACATGGCCCCAGCCTTTGGATAACTCCACCTTTGAATGTAAAAATCTTTTGAGACAGGTTAGGTTTTTGAAAGTGTGAACTAATAGCAAGTACTTACATGGAAATACTTCAGATTTATGAATTGGAGGTATTAGAATAGCTTACCCGGCTTCCATATTCAGTCCCAATAAGGTTTTTAACCTTTAAAGCACCATAAGTTGTCTGGAAAACATTCTCAACCATATCACCCTTTTTGTTTTTTATTTCATTTGTTACATCTAGAGCGTACAAATTGTTGCTAATGTACAGAATCACTGTATCACCCTCTTCGATTTTATCCTTGTAGTTTCTAAAACTCATTTCAATTTGCAAAAATATTACACTTCCTGAAAGTTTGTAAACAAAACAAAGTTTGGCTGGCTTGCTTTGCTTGATTGGTAGGTTAGGTTTTTTGACGTTTGTTTGACTGACGTACCGAAGAAAGTTTCGTTCTACGCTTGCTTCGTAATAATCAGCTAGCCGTAATTACGGCCAAATAAAATCATCAATACAGATTTTGTGTTCATTAATTTATGTTAATAAATTTAAAGAAAATTTTTCAACCGAATTCATGCTTCAACATATGGCCTCACTTTTTCAGCTATTTTTTCATTAGAAGAACCATAGTTTTTTCTGTTAATTTTGAAACGTAACTGTTTTTAAAGTATGTTCTCATGTTTAGGTCTTCCACCTCCCCATTAGCTTAACCAATCAAAGAGCGGTAAATTTGATGTTTCTTTACTTTTGTTTGTCCAACTAAGACTTGTCAAATGAAAACATATTTGTATAATGTCTGATCTGATAATAATTGTTTCGTAGTTTGAAGAGTTTATTTACTCAAAAAATAAGTTTTTCTTATTTATGTGAATAGATATCACGGTTAAGCGTTTAAAAATATAATATGCTGTGATACTGATAAAATCGCAAGTGAGAAATCTTACTCCGATACAAAGTGAGAGTGAACATGGACGCTTCCAAAATCACAAGTAAAACCAGCTCCTTGAAGGCTCTCATTCTGAAGGCATGGCGAGAGCGATGGACCGACATTCAATGGGGCATCAACATCAAGACTATTCTGCCAAGAGGAGTGAGCGGTGATCTGTATAACTTAGCAGACTGCATCCTTCAGCAAGCCATGGTCGGCTGCGGCGCAAACCAGTTAGTAATCTCTTACTTGAAGCACTCTCTAGCGTCTCACCTGGTATCTTACGCGGCTGTTCTCCAAAGAATCGCTAAATTCGACGCCTTTCACAAGCCCCATTGTGTGAGCAGCCTCTTAGAATTCCTGGAGAGTTTTTTAGACAGTATCACTTGCCGTGGAAAATTGGAGGAAGAGACTCTAACCTACGCAGTTTCCTCAATAATATTATGGCTTTTACAAGTCTACCACTACTGTCTCAGCAAACCATCAACAAACCCAATTCAGAGTCAAGAGATTTTAGAGAAATCAACTACTCTACTTAACCAGATTGTTAGTTCTGATTTTCTACTAGCAATGTTTTATCTAGCTAAGCATAATGATCCTGAGGAGTATCAAGAGGTGACCAAGAAATGTAAAGAAATTCAGGCCTTTATGATGATGAACACTCAATTCAAAGCACCTGCGAACATACATGAGACAATACAGAAGATCTGTGTTCTGGATGTAGATAAAGTAGCTCCATTGAACAATAAAGCTGAACCTGTTACACACTGCCTACAGGCACTTATTACCGTCAATGTCTTGGCTAACCCTAGTGCTGATATGCAGCAGCTTTCAAGCCAGTTACTAATGGTCCAACGGATAAAAAACTACACATTATCCAGACTGTACTGTGAGTTAATCAGATCCTGTTTCATTTCCCTCAATGACTCAAGTAAAGATACTAAGAAACAAGCACTATGGGCTGCATTTACTTTCCTAAAGATACCTCAAGTAATGCATTACATCCACAATACTTACGGAACAACAAATAAGGAGTCTGAATATTCAGTCGAGATAGTAGAAGCATTTGAAAAGCTATTACAAGCTACTCCGTTACTGGATGTGGTAGATACAAAGAATTCTTGTAACAGTATTGTGGCATTACTGGAACCTTTGGTGAAGCTGAATGTTTTATCTGAAAGCCATCTGGCATATTTCCAACAAAAGAGAGAAAGCAAGAGCACAAAACTACAGAAACTCGAACCTACTGGCCTTCAAGGATCTGTGCCCTCTTTCATCACTAGAGCTGAACCAACTTTAGCTGGAATATTAAAAACAATGGGAGGGGATTTCCATAAAACTCAAGATTCATTGTATGCCATGCTATGTCAGATTGTCGGAGGGACTACATTGGATACAATTCTTGCTGTTGCTACTGTAGAAGGAAAATTAAAATTGTTTGTATCAAGGTTAATTAAATTTAATGAATTTGCACTGATTGCTGCCAGTGAAAAAGCTGCTCCACTAACCAAAGCTTACATTTTTGATATCACATTCTTGATTCTCTGCTCTATTATACAGGATTATGGCCCTAATGCAGTATTGGAAGAAAATGGGGATTCATTCTTTGAAAAGTGGGTTCGGGAGTGCATGCCTCATAAAGGTGTTTACAAATCCCCAGAACAAATCCTACAAAAATGTGAGCCTCAACTCATAGACTTCTTCATTCACACTTTGAGTTCTCCAGATTATGACTTCAAAAATACTAACATGAAACCGCATGATCTTTGTATGAATGTGAGTGGGGCAATCAAAGAAATCTTATTTGCCTGGGAACAAGGTTCACTTTCGGCTGCTGATGTCAAGCGCATGCTGGATTCATTGCGGCAAAAAATGGCATCGTTAAGTGTGTGTGCGTCTGTATGGCTTTGTTCGTACATAAATGTGGTGCATCAAGATGCTTTCCTAAAACCTATCAACATGGTCCAACAATTTCTGACACCTCCAACAGAACTAGAAATTCAAATTGATAACTTCAAGGAGCGCGCCACTCTAATGTACCAGATAATTAGAAAGATGCAGAGAGACATTCATCCTCCCTCAGTGCCAAAGTCCAAACCTATAATACTTTCACATAGTATAATTTCTCGTCAGCCAATATTGGAACAACTGCATACTGTTTGGGACGACATAAGAAACAGAGGGTATCTTCACATTGATGCCACGTACATCATTGAAAGTCTCCTAAATACAACAGGACCTGTTTGGTTTGTCACGAACCTGGTAAAGGAAACCCTCAAATTCCGGTATCAAGAAGATCTCAATAGGACAGTGGACATTGTCTTGGCTATGTTTCACTTGGACATAGAAAGATGCACAGAAGCCTTGATTTCGCACGTGCTGCCTCAATATTTGTACAACGCGAAGCTATGTGAAGAGCTGGTAGAGCCACAGTGTGCTACTTTAGCAAAACTTTCTGTTTACTGTATTTACGCCGCTCTTGAGGCTAGCAATTGTAACAGAGCTCAGTTCATCAGGAAACGACGACACGACGAAACAGATGATTTGGATAATATGTCCTCTAGTAATAAACTACGACGTCTGAACGATAATTCCTCTGATGGAAGTATTTACTATTCTCAAGGTTCTAATGCCATTGGAGTTGTGTTAAGGGAACCGCTACAATCTTCTTTGGAGACTTTATTCTTGTCATTTTCGCAACTGGCTGGCAAGAACGGAGATGTGACACCACAAACCCAGTTCATACTGGAATTTTTGGTTTATGTAGTGCGATGTGGGCATGAGAGATCGCAAGTGGTATTACAGAAGATGGCGAGTGAACTCGTTCCTACTTTGATAAAGGCTCTACCAGATACGTTCAATATCAGTTTGATACTCAGATTGTATGATTTGTCCACTCCATACGGCAGAAAGGATACTGCTAGAGATTTATGTCTTCTTAGAAACATGAGACTGAGACCAGATTAAACCTACCTTACCTATCGTAAACCCAGAAATAAATGTAGATTTATCAAATTGTATTCGTTAGTAATAAAACCCAATTAATCGATTTATTTACGCATTTTATTGACTCAACCTAAATATATTTTGGAACAGGATACATTTAAACCAACAGCTTCAAGGCATAATTTTTACTTTCAAAATCAATCAACGAAATCATAAATTAATACTATGATAGATACTGGTTCTCAAATATACTCTACACAGTAATAGGTATCTAACATTACATGCTAAAGTAGGACTCGATTGGACGGAATAGAGTTCATTTTTGGAAGGACACAAGAGGAGCGTTTAAAAAGACATAATTAATTTACATTGCATAAATTCAAAAGATTTTGATCTTTTGATTTCTTTACATTTACTGTTTTCATTTACCTAAATATTATTTACACAAAATAATATACACTTCGTATACACAACAGATCACATTACATGTGAAATTATTTAACAATATTTATACTAGGACCTTTCGTTACCTAAGATTTGTACAACTTAATTGACGAAACGTAATTAGCATTTACAAAATTCTTACAAACATCACAGAAGAGTTCCAAAGCTTTTTATTATACAATTACACATTATTACACAATTAATTATAAGGTAACAATATTATGCTATTGTAGTTATAATGCTGGCTTTTTGGCGTCCGGTGAGTCGGGATGTGGACGATCTAAAACAAGAAGATAAATCGGTTAATTCCCGTTACCCGTAGGTAGACGCACATGATTAAAGTATACGTATACGACTAAAGTTGACGTATACAGACGAAGTAGACGTATACGACTAAAGTTGTACTTGGTAGGCAATCAAAAGATCTTCCTAGAGCTCAGAATTATGTCCGTCAAAAACGGAGGCATTTACTTGTTCATCGAGTGTTTTTTGGAGTTGTGTGATTAAATTAACTTACCAATTTGCCTTCGAAGCACCTCCCCTTCCCTCGCGTTATACGCCGGCGGTGGATTACTGACCCTCATCGATAAACTTAATCTATTAGGATTGCAATTCTCGTCTAAGTTCTCTGTGCCATTAGCGAACGTCCTCTGACTTCTATTCCACGTTTGCTGATAGGAACTTTCTGTAGTTACTGTGCTACATCTATTGTTAGTATGAGGAACATATTGCTCTGGGGACCAGTCGAACACAAATGAATGACTATAGTTCTGCGTGTACGCGGAAGGCGTCCCGGAAGGTGTTGGAGGCGTGGTGGTCACGTAGGGACTCAGATCCTGGTGACACACGTCTGGAACTTTCTGCAACGCCGATTCCGACCATGTAGGACTAGGATTCCACTGGTCTATTTCTGTTTCTGATATGTTAAAAGTTTTCGATCCTGGTCTTCTGCTCGCAATTGACCCTGCTGATACTGCCACTAATGTATCTCCTGAAGTAACAGTTAAAGGTGTACATCGAGGCGACATATTGGCTAGAATGATTGGTTTATCTTCTGAGTTTTTTCCTTTCCGTTTCGCGTTAGGTTGGACCCTCGTATCCTCTATCCGAATATTGTGGTATCTGGAATAAGAATCTAAAGTTAAACATGCGGAATAACTAACGTCTGATAGGAGGGTCATGGACAAAAACTGGACAATATGTCTAATAAGTGTGTCCGCATTCCTAAACATTCTTTGATCGATACTACAAGGTTTTATTCAAATGGCATTTGATCATCTGCAGTTTGTTGATAAAACTGTAATTATGTTCTACACGGATTTTATGTATGTACCTGTTTTCCTGCAACGAGACTGAGTAGTCCACTGGTCCAGGAACGTTTTCTGGTCTCTCGTAAGCGTAGTGCATTGGAGCTAAGTGTGGAGGAACGTGTGGTATGTGCGTTTGAAGTCCAGTATTGGGCATCATGACTTGCTGGTTTCCGTTCATGCATACAGGAGGGGTAGGGGTGTATTGCATGGTAGGAGGGTAGACTTGGATGTCAGGTGGAGGAGGGCCGTACATTCTGGTCGCCGCTTCGTACGCTAAGCCGTAGTGTAGCTTCGACTGGACTGCGTAGTAGTGGTAGAGCCATGGGTTAGCCTTCATAACAGCTGCTTCTTGTTCGCTGTAGACAAAAAAGAAATTTGTCATTTGTGGTAATGGAGTCTACGTTGAATCTCGTTAAATTTAGTTTGCTTAAAATTGAAGCTGCCACTACATCATAAAACTGGTAAATAGTTATTTTTATTAGTGCTCTATTAGTTGGGTCAATGTTTTATAACAAGAACGTTTTTACAAGCCCAATTTGTATCTACCAGGATGTGATAAAGATCGTTTAATTTTAGAAATGAGCTTTTTATCTAGATAGGGACGCTCTAGGTATGTTGCAAAAATAATACAAAATGGCTATGTTTATATGTGACAAAACCAGACAACTAAAGCCAACAAGTGCTTAGCTATTTGTAGGAATCAATTTTATCACTGCGATACGCAGTTAAAATAACTTTTAATGGGTGATGGCATATTATTACTAGGAATCCGCGACATTGTTACAAGCTTTGCCCATTAGGTACCTACTTAGTTGAAGGTACCTATTTAAACAGAAGATGGGAATCGCTAAAGCTTAATGTTTATAATTGTACTTATACCGGCTATACAACTTAAGTGTCCAATAACTTAACAAAGTGACCAACGCTTCTCAGTATCCTGTTACTGAAAAATTATTTATTCTTTGTTGAAGAAATTGGCGCTGTATAAAACTTATCCTATCTCTATTTCAGCCAGTAAATAAAATAATCCACAGTCAGACTCAGGCTGTACATATGTAGGTATGCCGAATCTCGACAAAGGATGATAAAATCCACGAGGTGCTGTTTCACAGAGTATTGAATTTGTAGTCGGTAACCTTTAGCGGGCTCAGGTAACGTTACCTTTAGATCGGATGCGGGGAAATGTCACATAGTTGGTCTAAGCCCTGGACCTACATAAGTACAGTGAACTTTAAAACCGGGGAAAATTATTCTTAAGATTTCTTTATTAACCATCATCAACGTGGAAGATGAAAATGTAGCTGCTAGAAAGTATTGTTTACTCTAACAAAATACCTACAAATACTTTTAGCTTACATAACCCTTTTGGGATTCTATTGGCTTGAATAAAATCAACTAGGTACCTCTATGGACATACTCTATCAATGAAATTACAAAAGTCAGCATTTTCAAAAAACTGAAACATAACATCATCTTTCCACCATTTTCACGCATTACGTGGGATCACCCACCACTGATACCTTTCTTTTGCCCATATTATGTTCTTTCGCAGACCCGTCTAAACCCAACCCAGGTAAAAGCTCTCCAAAAGCTTTTCTTTCCGAGCTTACGTCAAAGTTTATATATGTGTTGGACGTCGACAAATCGGTTTGGCATTCGCATTAGGAAACCAAGATAACTAGCAACGAGATTGGTGGCAAATCAAAGGGCGAGAGGATAAACCCAGGCCTGATGTAAACACACGTTCTGCATTAATGAACTTGAACTGCAGATGAACTTGGAAGTTAAGCTTTTGCGTAAAGGATTTTAAACGCGTTTTGTTTGCAGCTACCTAATAAGAGCTGTTTATGTAACTTTTTGTTGTCTACAACGTTCTAAAAGATATGTCTTAAGATAAAAATATGATCCTCTTCCATACAAATATAAGCATACCTATTGGATAATTTTACCCAAAGATAAAAAGTAAAATAATATGAATTAAATCCACTCGCGAAGGCATTAGTTCAGATTAAAACTGCTGTAGGACTTACTTACTGAACAATCGAATCTAAATGGCAGGCATCATAATTCTTTATAACCGGATCTTCCGCACTAACTGAGAGTTTTGTTCGAGTTTTTATCGTGCTTATTAATTTAACACATGCATGATACAGTGAACGCCTGGACGACAACAAATTGTCAACGTGTATCCCGCCTACATCATGTCTGCGAGATTTATGCGTTTAGCCTAGGGCTGTCTAAAGCTAAATCCGTTTTAGACACTAGAAAAAATATTTCAAGGATTATGGACCTATGGTAGCTTTTCTTCTGCTGCTTTTTAGGGTTCCGTATTTATATTTTGCAGCGCAAGAACTAGCCGCAACTGAACCAAAATCATATATTCATATTAATTTATTTTGCTTACATGTAACTACATTTTATACAGCTTAGATACCTAGTAAGTAGCTTAATAATGGAAGGGTACATTTATGGCACTACAATTTGAGATCGAGCTATTTGAAAAAATACCTAAGTACAACTAATTAAAAAATTTAACAAATAGACATGTCGAATCAAACCAATTAAAATTAATTCATGCGGCATAATATTTCGAATAGTTACGTGTTTTAAACATGTTATACATTGTATATCTATGGCAGGCTACCGGCTTATTTCTTCACCACCTTTTCACAGGACGCAAGGTGACCAAGAATGTACAAAGTAGGTACTAGGCCACTAGTCTCTGTCTACAAAACAAGCCGTAGGTATTGGTCGCCTCAAATATATCGGACAAGTTTACAACCTACAATAAAAGCTTCAAGTATCAATCACCATTATTTTGCTAAAATGCAAGTGCCAACCCTAGCGCTAACCTGCGCGGACGCACAAATTGGCGTCTTGGTGGGAAACTGAGAACGTACGGATACGATATTTCCATTAACTCGGTTATGCATAACAAGCAAAGGATTATGGAGCAAAAAACCAACGGAGAATGCTGGGAAGCCTTGAAAATTATCTGCATCTAGGATACAGTGCGCGTGCGTCTACGCTACGATCGCTTGAGACGCTATGCTAATGGGCTACGTGTTTCTACTGAGTTCAATTTTCTGGTTGATCTTGGATGTTTATTGTAGATTTGTTCAAATTATACCTATCTTCTCGTAAATATTCAACTCCAACATCCGAAATCTCTTTAGATATGATAGTAGTAGGTATGCTGATACCTAACATAAGCAAAACCAGTGCGGTGATCAAGTCCGTACCTAATCCAGAAGTAGTAACTACCTACTTCCTAGGTAGATACATAAATCTCATTTAAAAAGCCGTTTAAGTTTCACATTTGAATATTAATGCCGATGATAATCAAATCAAATTTTGATTAACGATTGCATCTATGCAAATTAAACCATTGGCCGAATCATAAACATACTTTAAACCAATAAATATGTCCAATTTGATCTCAACAAATATTTATTGATTGGGTTATTACCTACCAGCCTAAAGTTTTACGGAGAATTATAAATGTGACGTGTTTATTGCTCACACATTAAATTTTACTCTCATTCTGTTAACGAAAATGTGTGTTTATTATGGTATGTAAACGTCATTTTTACTAGTTTATACTATTTTTTAACAAGTTGTACCATTTATTATATTTATCAACCTTCAGCAGTTTCAGAGGGTGAAGAATGACTAGATGCTCTGTCATTAAAAAGTACCTAAACTTCTGCCCAACTCAGAAATTGGGTTGAAATAACAGTCGCGTCACAAAAATTATACCAAGAAGGAATTTAGAGGTAGGTTACTGCAATCGTATGGACATGTGAATCTATAAATAGGTATCTTTTGGGACATCCCTTAGATATTACCAAATTTCCACGTGACCAACGTGATAGATAAACTCGCAATAATGATTTCGTGGTTTTTTTAAACCATGTCAATAACTTTAAAAGACGATAAAACTTAACTCTACCGTTTAAAACCCAAACGGTCTAAGCCATTGCCAACTAATTGGCTTAAAGCTGTACCATTAAACCGATAGTCCCGCCGACCCACGGCGCGCTGGACTTTGAAAAATGGCTGGCCATAACTTAACGCGGTCACTTACAGACTTCCCTATTGAGATATCAATGGTAGATGAGCGACGTACGCCTCGCGTAAACACGGTTCTTACTATTGTCCCCTGGGTTTGACAAGTCGAATGATATTCACTAAAATAAAATGTATGACGTAGGTACCATCTATATATATACTAGAACTAGCTGACCAATCCGCAGCATCGCACGCGTAGTTTTTCAATAAAACATTACCCTCCTTTGCGCAGTTGGGTAAAAAGTAGCCTATGTTACTCAGGGTGAATGTAGCTTTCCAATGGTGAAAGAATTTTTGAAATCGGACAAGTGGTTTTTGAGTTTATTCATTACAAACATACACACAAAAATACAAATCTTTCCTCTTTATAGGTAATATTAGTATAGATAGATACTAGAGATGCCTTACAGTCAGTAGGTATTAGTGGTGTGGGTTATCATCTCCTAGTAGGTATTAGTGCATGGTGGTGTAGTGAATACCTAGATTAGTAGTGATTCTAGATTGGTTCGATCCTAAGGATATGGATTTGATGGTTGGATTTTTCCATTGTAATAAATTATGTGTACGATACTACATGCTCTCAAACAATGAATTAAATTAGCCTTCCGCTGGTTCTCTCGCCATTTTCATGGTCATCAAACGTATCATTGTATACTGAACTGAATAAGAAGGAATTAATATAATTGTGAGTGAGATGAGATGGCTCAACTAACGAAATGTCTCCTCCTTCGTTTTCAAAACTCGACGATAAAATTCCATTATAGGTAACTCGATCGCGTAACACCTTTCATAGACCCGTAGTGATGTTCCCTCGAATAAATATTGTAAAGAGTGATTTATTGAAGGAGAGCGGTGTTCGAGCGATCTGCCGACCGATGTAGCTATCGGGATTGCTTGAAATATGCCTGCTATTGTTGCTATGTGAAAAACGGTGTTTAACAAGCGCCGCTGTTGATCGATGGTGCTGGCAACACTAGCTAGGCGGGAAATGTGAAAAGCTGGGATTTTAAAGGTCTAGCAGCGGTAAATCGAGATTTTTATAATGTTTGCAAAATTGTGTTCAATGTTGGATTCATTGTAAATAGTTTAGAATGCGTAAGTTCGGATTTGATCCAAAATTTTGAAGAATTTATGACTAGTTGCTAGTGCACAGCGGTCTTTTTTTTTGCATTATTTTAGGATTCGGCTCTTCTGCTACATATAAAATTTAAGCTTAACTTTAACTAATCTTACATTCTATGTGATTATATGTCTATTTTATAGGCTTGCGTTTGACCACGATCTCGCCTGATGGTAAGCGATGATGCAGTCTACGATGGTACACGCTTGCCTAGAAGAAACCTATTCACTCGCGACTTAAAGATACCCAGGTTGTAGCTATCAGGAAACACAGACTCTGGCAAGTCGTTCTACTCTTTGGCGGTGCGCATAATAAAGGTCGAAGAGAACCGCTTTGTGCGAATGGGAGGTATTTCTACCATATAGCGGTGGCGCACCGCAGAGCGTCTGGTTGTCCGTTGATAGAAAGGAGATGGTGGGATCAGGTTGAAAAGTTCCGCCGCACACTTCTCGAAATGTACTCGATAAAAAACCGAGAGGCTAGCAACCTTTCGTCGATGCTCCAGGCTGAGGAGCCTTGCATCAACTAGCTCATCGTTGCCTATGAGCTTCTTGGCTCTTCTCTCAATTGATTCCAGAGCTTCAAGTTGGTACTTCGTTGATCCGTCCCAGAGATGAGAACAGTACTCAAAACACGAACGGACTTGTGCTTGGTACAAGTTGAGCAACTGTCGCGGTGTGAAGTAGTGCCTCACCTTTGCGAGTATACCAAGCTTTTTAGCAGCCAACTGGGCTTTCGACTCATTGCGACTCAATCTTGGTGCGCGGTTTAAGCTTAAACGGGGTAGGTACAAAGTTTTCTCTTCACGTTCTCTTCATTTTCTTGTGTAGTTAGAAGGTTTTGTTCTTAGAAAATTATAGCGTTATTTTGAATAAAAAAACAACCGCATTCTTGGATTTTTGAAAAAATGTACAGTCAGCCTAGAAAATTTCAAGTTAAATTTCACATTCTTCCATTATCCAATGGTAGAGATCGCCAACTGCTAGTTTGCTAATTTTATCGTGTTGTTTATGATGTGCACTAAAGTATTTTATATCTTCTATCTATATAATAATCTATATATATGCTTTGAATGATCTTTAAACTTAAATAGGTATTTACTACGAGTCCGTTCCTTGCCTCACATTCATTGCTTTAGGTAAAGCATTGCTACATTTTATTTCGCCATTTGACCCTATCTTTCATTCGATTTACATATTCAGGGCTTTGTGGCCAACAAATAGGCAGTGTTCTACCTATTCACCTTCCTTTCTATTGTCTGAAACTTTGAATTGAATACTAAGGTAGGCTGTAGTTCCTGGCTTTTGCTATGGTACATCGAAGAAAAGAGAGAGCTCGAATTAAATAAATAAAATTTACTGGACATTTCACACAGCGCTATATAGCCCTAAACTAAGCAGAGCTTGTACTATGGGAAAAATTATAAGGACATCTCATTTATCATTTTGAACATTGGCGTCAAAGATACAATAACATAAGATAAGATGACGACCTCCGTGGCGCAGTGGGCGAATAGCCGGCTGAGACGTCGGAGGTTGCGGGTTCGATTCCCGCCGCGGAACAAATGTTTGCATGATCTACATATATTTGTTCCGGGTCTGGATGTTTTTATATGTATTATAAGTATGTATTTACAAAAAAAACGTATATAAATATTCTATCAGTTATCTGGTTCCCATAGTACAAGCTCTTCTTAGTTTGGGGTTAGATAGCGCTGTGTGAAATGTCCAGCAAATTTATATAACACTAAAAAGGCAATACAATGAGCGACCATCACTGAGTAACCTTTGTATGGAAAGAAGTCATCAATAGAGCAATACTTTGATTTAATTACCCAATTTAAGATTGAAAAACCTAAGTTTTTAAAATCTAGTTTAATACCCCTCCTTGCGTCGGGCATTACAAACTGATATAGTTTAGAAAAACGTCAGTTAAACTCGCTTTCTATTATAGTGTGACCATTAGTGCTGTGCACTCCCTGAGGTATGTGCGCGGCGAGACGGGGGAGAGAATCGGCTGCTGCGCTCTGTCAGTACGCCGTCAACGCTCGTGGCGGCAGGTAGTGTTATTTGTATCGGACTGTCTATGTCAGACGCACATGACATAGACAGTCCGATACAAATAACACTACCTGCCGCCACGAGCGTTGACGGCGTACTGACAGAGCGTTATTTGTATCGGACTGTCTATGTCAGACGCACATGCCTTACCCATACTAGTATTTAATAATAACATAAAATACAATAAAGTAAGTAACCAAAAAAGTATGTACCCTGTAAGGGCGTGGCAAGGTACAAAACAGTTTTAAAAACCTATAAACCTTATATCTTGTAAACTTATAATATAAGGTTAGAGCTTAATGCTACAATAAAACGTTTTGTTTTTTTATCTAGCCTATGCTGTCTCACTGCTGGGCAAAGGCCTCCCCCTCATCTCTCCACCTATCTCGATCTTGTACTAAATCCCGCCAGTCCCTATAGAAAGCGTCCAAATCATCGCGCCACCGCTTCTTAGGCCTTCCACGGTGTCGCTTTCCATCCACAGGGATCCATCCAGTTACGGACACCCCCCCCCCCCCTCCCCTCCCCTCACACCACTTCCCCCAACATGGATATTCCAATTAAACATTATACAAAAAATATATTTAGATACTATATAAAATATTTAGCCACTTAAATACTTTTGCAATATCTAAATTCTAATCGTGATTTACGAGTAGTTACATAAAGGTGGATATTATGTATCTGCATAATTAAACTCCATAAAGTTAGTTAAGTTTAAAGGGCAAGGAGTACGCTTTTTTAACGAACTCTCAAGTGATTTACAAAATTGACAATTAACAAATTTAAAAACGTAATACAACAAAATCTTTATAAAAAGGCTACTTTATGATATCGGATTATTTAGATGATAGAGAAGCTTAGGATTGAAATTGCTCCAACTCGTTCAAAAATGTTACAACTTAGACGTAATTTATTTTCTTTATTGTTATGTACACACGGCTACACATCAAGCTATACATTTCCAGTATAAGCTGACCTCGCATTGTGAAGGCTTTGCATAGAATGAGAGGTCAGCCTATACTGGAACTACATAGCTTGATGTGTAGCCCTGTGTACCTATTCTAAAAGGATCATTAAAAAGAACAACCAGCGTTGTTTCTTGTATTTCTCCTGGCTTGGTCGCAAAGGAACAGGCAGTAACATGTACGTTTCAAAGTGATCCTTGCGATTTTAATGAATAAAATATTTTTCAATTTGTATCTTCAGATAAGTCAAGTTATAATAGGATTCTTAGTTTGTTTTTAAATGTGTATGTAATATTAATAAATCTTTAGTTACTTTATTAATTAGCTACTAACAACTAGGATTAACTAGGATAGCTTGTGTTTCAATTAGAAACTACGAAAACCATTGCGCCACTACCACCCAGATCCAGAACAATTAGTTGCAGAGTTAAACCACTTGTCCTCTATCTCTGACATGTGCCAGAGCAGCACCCGATAACTGTTCCTACATTCAAGTCAGATTAGGGGCAGCAGGAAGATGATAATCGGTGCTAACAAAATCATTACCAGCCATTGCGAATGAAGTGTGCAACTATTTGTTACTGGCAATTTGTTTTGAATATTGCTTAGTGAGGGTTTCAGATGGTCAGATATAATCTATGCCTATAATGGTTAACTATACCTATTTCTGCCGCCAAGTAGCATTGCTGAGTTACGGTTTGAAGAGTATGGTTGCCTGGTCTAAGTCTGCGTTCTCGGTATTTATTGTTTTTTTTCACTATCTACAAAATTTTGTTTAACTTATTATGAATATGTACATTGAGCATCATTATATTTTGTAATTTACTTACGGCCGTTAATCGCATTTACGGAGCCGTTATCGATTTTACAATGACCAAGTTTCAGAGCATGAGTTATGAAAAAAGAATTTTATCTCTAAAAAAATGAGTAATTTTTTACAGACGACTGAAGCAAAACTCCTTTTTCAAAATATTAATTTTTAAAGATGTTCAATTACAAAATTGTCCACACGTCTGTAGGTCGATTAGTCTATGTTCATTCTGGACAGACGCAACTCGCACTATCTCTCTTTCTATCTTCACTAACTTATATCTCCCTCTCAACTTTCGTTCGCACTTTTCGTAACGCATTCACCAGCTTAATCCCCAAGTCAAGCGTGCGTAAAGAAGTTTTACTTCAAAAATACTCTACTAGTAGTAAGTAGTAGTATGCTGTTCGAGTCCGCCTGGCGTCTTGTGTGCGTACCAGTTGGCAAGATGAGAAAAAGGAGACCACAGGAAAGATGGCAGGACGAGATAGCAGGTAAGACATGGATGAAGGAAACAAAAAATAGTAAAAACTGGAAACTTTTAAAGGTGGCATATTATACCCGTCAAGGGATTTTAAATTAAAATGTAAGAATAAATTATTAAAGTGAAAAAAACTATGTTTATTTTTTCTATTAAGAAAGACAAAAATCGCCGTTGTCACGCAAAATACATCTAAATTGAAGTGGGACTGGGCGGGACACGTATGTCGAATGCGCGATGACTTGTGGGCTAAGATAACCACCGAGTGAGTCCAACAAGGCGCGAGACCGCGTGGCCGGCCCAGGCGGAGGTGCCGGGACGAACTTGACGCGCATAGTGCGAACTGGTCGACAGAAGCCCTAGACCGGGATGAATGGAAGAAGGGAAGGGAGGCCTTTGCCCAGCAGTGGGATCCGGGCTCTTAAATTAGACTATTTATTAAGTACCTATATTGTCTATGTCACCTACCACTGGTTTTCATACGCGAGACAATGACAGGGAGTGCTAAGCAAGATCATGGACCAAGTACCGTTTGTTTATTTCAGTGATAAAGTATGAAAAGAGAGTGGGTGACAGCCTGCGACTGGCCACAATGGGCGCGACTTGGCACTTGCCTTGTAGATTTGAGCAGATTTCTTACGCAGGGCTTGGTGCTTAGGAAATGTTTGGAAACAATGTCAGTATATTGTTGTCCAGATTGCGGTATTTGTCACGTCGTGCTCGAGCCGTCGTACAGTGCGGACGTCTCTGGGGCGTCGTTACGCTGCCCGTTGAATATACGAAGATTCGATTGTCGTTAGTGGTCGAGGCAACATCGCCTATAAAAGGCTCCTCAGATCGCGCGGCACGCATTCGATCGTCGTTAGTGGTCGCCGCTATAGCATGCAGCGGCCACACCTTAGGAACCTAGGCTGGTAGAGGGGGGCTCGAGTGCCGAAACACTTTGTTGTAGCAACGGCGTGTTTCGGCCCTCGAGTCGGCACGGTCACTCCCCGTGCTAGTGCTCGTTGCTTCGGCGTCAACGCAATCCACCTCAAGTGGCGAGGCAACCAGGCAACTGTAGAAGGCCTGAAGGTAGCGATAGGAGTTTTTATCGTTGCCAGATACTGCGTCCTGTTCCCTTCCAGTCGTAGCGGTTCTCCGTTCCACTGGGTCAAGGGAAGTAAGGAGGAGAGGGTGCATCTGTGTACGGCGCGCACACTTATGCAACTTAATATATCCTGCGCATCTGACTTGGCTTTGTCATTCCGAGTTTAAAAAAGTCCTGGGCTTGGTCTAATACCTGGACACGGGTGGCCTAAGGAGAGGAGAGTGGTCGCTCTAGCACTGCATCGGGGTGACAGTGTGGTTCGGCAGCACTCTTTGAGACAAAGCAGCTTTATTTAGAGAGGCACTGCTTTCCTCGCTCAGCCGGGGAGGGGGCTAGAAAAGGTGCCCCAAACAAACGCTCATTCCTCGCAATAAGAATAAATCTAAAAACATGCAGATGAATATGACTTTTGGTGCGTGGAATGTACGTACTCTTTTAGACCGACCCAACAACCTCTGCCCAGAACGTAAAACCGCCATTGTGGCTCGCGAGCTCAAACGCTATGACGTCGACATAGCCGCTCTCAGCGAAACACATCTAGCTGACGAAGGTGAGCTTGTTGAACGTGGTGGTGGGTACACTTTCTTCTGGAAAGGCACACCAGCTTCTGAGCCTAGACGGTCAGGAGTAGGCTTTGCTATTAAAACTACTTTAGCCTCTAAGTTGGAAGAACATCCAGTTGCTATCTCTGATCGTGTCATGTCCTTACGTTTCCATCTTCGAAACAATAAATACTTAAATGTTATCAGCGTATATTCGCCAACACTCGACAAAAGTGATGACGTCAAGGACAAATTTTATGAGGAAGTGTCAGAAGTGCTGACTAAAATCCGGCGCTGTGAGAAAGTTTTGCTTCTTGGCGACTTTAATGCTCGCGTCGGACGTGATTTTGAAGCTTGGCCTCGGGTGATAGGGCGACATGGCATTGGTAACATGAACAGTAATGGGCAACTGTTACTAAGCCTCTGTTCCCAATTTCATCTGGGTATTACCAATACCATGTTTAGACTCCCAAATAAATACAAAACTACCTGGATGCACCCAAGGTCCAAGCATTGGCATCTTATTGATTATGCTATAGTCCGTCAACGGGATATAGCGGATGTCAAAGTAACGAGAGTAATGAGGGGCGCAAACTGTTGGTCGGATCACCGACTTGTTGTTACAAAACTATTTTTGCGTCTTAGCCCTTGCCGTAGACCTCGCAGGGCTAAGCCTAACTGTCTCCATCTGAAAAAGCTAGAGTCTGCTGAAATATTGGCAAATTACAGGGAAGCTGTCAATACCTTTACAGCAGGCATACACCCCGAAGATGAACAGTTAGACGAGGGCTGGAAACTGTTAACTACAAATACCATCAATGCGGCTACTGAGATCTTAGGCCAAAAACCTCGTGTCTGTGAAGACTGGTTTGACGAAAATGATAATACATTGACAGTCGCCCTAGAAAAACACCGCCAGCTCCTTCGAAAGGGAAATCAGACAACTGCTTCTGAAAAAATAAAGGAGAGTACGAGCCAAATAAGGAGACTAACTCGAAACGCAAAAGATGAGTGGTGGCTGAACAAGGTTCGCTATATTCAGTGGCTTGCTGATTCGAATAGACTCGGCGATTTCTTTAACGAGATTAAAAAGTTAGTAGGAAGTCCACATCGAGTAAACGTACCACTGAAATCACTTTCAGGTACCCTCCTGGTAAGCAAAGGAGAAGTTCTTACTCGCTGGGCAGAACACTATAACAGCTTACTCAATGTGGATCGTTCTGCTGACATAAACTATTTAGCATCACTTCCTGCCTTACCACAAGCCGTAGATCTGGATCAGCCTCCTTCTCTTGAGGAAGTTATCATCGCCATCAAAGCGCAGAAAAACAATAAGGCTGTCGGCATCGATAACATACCAGGAGAACTATTAAAATATGGCGGAGATGAGTTGCACTACAAGATTTGGCAATTTTTCCAGCGCATGTGGGAAATGGAGTTCGTTCCTCCTAGTTTTGGCGTATCACTAATTTGCTCTTTGTATAAAAATAAAGGTGATCGATCTGTTTGCAACTCTTATAGGGGTATATCACTTCTGTCTACTCCAGGAAAAACTTTTGCCAGAGTACTCTTAAATCGTCTTATGGAGCTCTCTGAAAGTATATTGCCTGAAACGCAATTTGGGTTTAGACCCAATCGCGGCACATGCGAGGCCATATTCTCTCTTAGACAACTGCAAGAGAAAAGCAGGGAACAGTGTCAACCTCTGTTTCTCTGTTTTGTTGATCTGGAGAAAGCTTTTGACAGTGTACCTCGCGAAGCTTTGTGGATTGTGCTTTCGAAACTTGGTTGCACCGACAAATTTATACGCTTGATAAGACTTCTTCACGACAACATGACTTGTTGCGTAACCGTCAATGGTGAGCAGACAGAGCAATTCCCTGTCACTTGTGGTGTAAAACAAGGCTGTGTATTAGCACCCACTCTTTTTGCTCTGTACTTTTCCGTTGTCGTGAGGGAGACTTTACAAGCCAACACCGAAGGGATCCGCATACGTTTTCGCACAGATGGCAGTATCTTTAACCTGGCTAGGTTAAAAGCGCACACAAAGGTATCGTATGACCTCATTACCGAATTGATGTATGCTGATGACCTATGTTTCGTTGCGGAATCTTCTGAGGGACTCCAGGACTTGATGACTCGGCTTGACGCTGCGTGCTGTAGATTTGGCCTCAAAATTAATATTACAAAGACAGAGGTGATGGCCATGGACACTGTTAACCAAGCTCCACTGAATCTGCAAATCGATGGAAAGCCCATAAAACAGGTCGATACATTCAGATATCTGGGAAGCAGCATAACAACAAAATGCGACCTTGACTCGGAGATCAACAGCAGACTTGGCTCCGCTATGGCTGCTTTTGGTAAACTACGAGTCCAGGTATTTCGCTCCCATAACATCAAATTGAGTACCAAGATTAAGGTGTATATGGCTATTGTACTTCCTAACATCTTGTACTCGTCAGAGACATGGTGCCTGTATCGCAGACACATACGCACGTTAGACAGATTCCATCTGAAATGCCTCCGCGACATTCTTAACATCAAGTGGTCGGATCGGGTCCGTAATACCGATGTTCTACGACGGGCTAATGTCTGTGGCATAGAGGCATATTTGATGCGGCGTCAGCTGCGTTGGTGCGGGCACCTGTCTCGGATGTCTGATGAGCGAAGGGCGAAACGCATTTTCTTCTGTGAACTAGAACATGGTAAGCGGAAACGCGGAGGTCAGTTCCTACGTTTCAAAGACGTACAGAAGAGGCACATGAAGAGGTGTTGTATCGATCCGTCGCGCTGGGAGGCTCTCGCTGAAAAACGACCTGAATGGAGGCGTCATGTTCAGGACAAAGTGTACGAGTTTGAAGAAGAAAGGAGGCAAGAACTAGACTTAAAACGAGATCAGCTTAAAAGTCGACCGCCGGCTAATATCAATTACAACTACATTAATGGCGCCTTAACTTGTGTTCATTGTAACCGGACTTTTAGCGCAAAAATAGGGTACATCAGCCACATACAGGCTAAACACCTAGGCCAATAATCACAAAGTCAAGTCTCTGTAGCCGAAATCGGCTAGGAGGATTATTATTATTATTTGTCACGTGCTCTTGCATAAAATACTAACAGCTCACCTTAGTTATACCTAAGTAACTAGGTAAGTATTTGATAAAATGAAGTCTTTGCGAGTAGGTAGTTATTGGCAGATACCCACTCGCAAAGACTTCAGTTTACCCGTGATCATGGCGCATGCAACTGCGTCGAAATATAGGGATACTCAAATACCCACAGATCATGGTAAATATTCCGTTTTTAGTATAAATAGTGTTCATAACCATGATAGTTTCAAAAGTTATAAGTATTTGGTTATTCGGAACAAAGTGACTTAACTCATGAAAATGGATAACGTTTCAAATGGCAAAGTCGAATTCTACGTGGCTGCATGAAACATATAGTCCTTATTGGTAGCACGATGACATAATTACTGATTAAAACGGGAATTTATCGCGTATAGATAAGATAAGATATCTTTATTGAACACCAAAGTAAAATACAGAACATAATTCTTACAAATAGATTTACTACAATGGGCAGTCTTATCGCTAAGAGCGATCTCTTCCAGACAACCTTTGTATGGACAGGATTATAATGTATCACATGACGGCGATGCATCTATATACAATTAAAAACATACCTCCGTACTATAAACCTAAAATACTAGAATAACACAAGTTTAATTTTAATACAATAAGCAACTATAAAAGTATTTATGATGAATTAACAAGCAGCTACAACTTCAACACAGGGACAGATAATGGGAGTGCACTTTTGTTAGTTAGATAGATGGAATACTCTTTATTGCACACCAAACAAAATTAAACACACAAAGAAATTCACAAAAATTAAGGTAAGTACGATGGCCGGTCTTATCGCTAAAATCGATCTCTTCCTGACAACCTTTGGATGGACAGGACAAAACAAATACAAAAAGACGGCGGTGTATCTGTGTTCTATTTATTTGTTATCCAGACGTTCCGACTGTGTTGCAACAGTCAAAACGTCGGGATAATGAACAAAAAAGGTACATATATTCGCGATAAATACCCGTTTTAATCAATAATTATAATAATTATGTATAGTGCTCGAGAAAGTTTGATAAATACTAATACCGCGTTTGACAATGGGCTCACTGTGTTAGCTTACCAGCCGTTCTGACTATAAAAATATTTCTTCCCAATATTTTGTGTTATTTTACATAAATATTTTTATACATAAATACAATAAAATAAAGAAGAACCTTACTTTAGGAATACTGTAGGTAACGTAAGTATAATCGCCCCATTTGACTACCTCCATGGCACAGTGGGCGAACAGCCGGCTGAGACGCAGGACGTAGCGGGTTCGACTCCCGCCGCGGAACAAATGTTTGCATGATCTACAGATATTTGTTCCGGGTCTGGTTATTTTTCTCTATATTATACGTATGTATTTACTAAAAAAATGTATATGCTATCAGTTATCTGGTTCCCATAGTACAAGCTCTGCTTAGTTTGGGGCTAGATAGCGCTGTGTGAAATGTCCAGCAATATTTATATTTATTTATATTTACTTACAGGAATTTGTCTATTTATTTTTCATTGTGACTAAATATTATTCGCAAAGATATTGGGTATACGTACGTAATCAGGTATGTAGCTCGCTTTCTAATCTTGTCGAACCATTTATCCAAAGCTTGTGGGAAGTTAGTTATAATTATTACTGCTACCAAACTAAATTACCTGAACGCTCACATAAACGCTAATTTAATATAAGATTAAGTACTACTTATTCACCTATTTCTGTTCTTTGCGATACAAATAAGTAATGTCATTAAATTAGGGTTCCCATAAATCCCCTAGGCCCCGTCGGGACATTTACAATTAGGAGTCCTTTTTTTTGTATACAGCGTGTAACAGAAATCATGGAAAAAAATTCTAGGTATGTATTATTATGTCATACACAACTGTATCTCTAGCTAGATGTAAGGAACCTACACACCTTGAAAAAAATACCCAAGATAGATGATAGATTGTGTAGTGTAGATGATACATAATAGAAAATCTGATCCAAATAGCACAAGTAAGAAGAAAAAAAATATTTAAAATTGGCATTAAAATAAAAAAAGTCGTCTGTTAGCTGCTTGCGCGTCCTACGCGGCGCGCTCGATTATGTATGTCGGGACATTTTAGAGCTTGTCGGGACGTCGGGACACCACTGTTGATAACGGTGACATGTCCCGACGTATCGGGACGAATGGCAACCCTAGGTTAATTATAACCTAGGTTATAATTAACCTATAGTATGTTTATTTAATGTAGGGTTGCCATTCGTCCCGATAACTAAACTAATAATAGTCACATAAAATGTAAAATCGAAACACAGTTGCTATGCGTCACATAAATATCGATAAGTAGGTAAAGTTTCACGAACTCAATACTATGCGCTTATTGGAAGTTATGAACGTTTTTTTTATACAACTTATATGGCAAACGAGCATGCAGTCCACCAGATGTTAAGTGGCTACTGCAGCCCATGGATATCCACATAGAATTCAACACAAGGTATTATGTTGTCTTGATCTCTATGTGGATACGTTGCCATACTATAGGACTTAGCTGTTATGCCTATGTGCCAGTAATTACAGGAACATACCATTACCATCTAACCGGAACACAACAACACAAGTACTGCTATTTGGCGGCAGATAAAGGTAAGGCGGTGGTGCCCACTTCCTCGAGCTCGTTCACAAAAGCTCGACTACCAGTAAACGACGTACGTGACTTTGGAATTATTTTTTATTGAGAAAATTTTAAAGAACCGTGTTTTAGCTACATGTAATCATTATCTAATATATTAAACTTTTACATATATAATTAGAACGAAAATCATGCAGTATTACTGGTATAAATATAGGACCATATGAAGCTATGTCAGGTATGGCCTGGTATTTGGAAATCTCTTAAGAGTCCACTGTGCCTAAGGCAGATGTTATGCTGGTGTGATAAAGTCCAGTTGAAGGTGGCACTTAATCTTCCAGAGTTCGCATTTTGTGCGCAGTGGGTAGAATATGTAATTGACGTAGGTAGACAATTATTGAGCACACGCTACGCGGCTCTACGTACACACGGATACACATCAAGCTATAAAGTTCCAGTATAAGCTGACCTCGCATCGTGTAAGCTTTTCATAGAATGAGGGGTCAGCTTATACTGGAAATGTATAGCTTGATGTGTAGCCGTACTTGTGTACATAGCACTATACTCGTAGCATCTGATTAATGTGTCTTAGAATAAGAATATTTCTCACAAAAAAGGCATCTATCAAAATGAACCATTAAATGATTAGTTCAATAGTTGATCAAGCGAAGCGAGATTCCTAAATCAACTTGGCCAAATCGGCATTGTATGTATGTATGTATGTTTGTTTGTCCGAAGATAACTTTCGAAGCTTTTATCCGATCATCGTGAAATTTGGTATATAGATAGTGATAGCACAATTCTGGTGTGACTAAATGAGCTAAAAATGTTGGGGGCTGTTGAGGTATTGGGGTTCAAGAGGGGTAAAAAATAACCAAAATGGGACTATCCGGTCAAGTGGCACGTCTAATAAAATGTTTTTGTGAGTGCATTACGACCCCGTTTTTAGTTATAGCTTAAGCCTTGTAGTTTTTAAGTTATTTACTAGCCATAATAAAAACTAAAGTTTGACAAAATTCACACAGGGTACACCAGTGACTCCACAGTACTGAAATTTGTTATGCGTGTAGCTTTAATGACACAGATATAGGGAAAAGTTTGAAATTCAGAATAACTGCAATTTCTACCTCAAAAAAGTGTAATCAATTTACATAAACTCCCGTTACCTGTAATTTGAATTAAACTGTAGGTCAAGTAGGTTGGTTATGCATTTCGTAGCACTATTATTTTGATAGTCAAAGATTAGGTACAAATTATGTTTTTATGGGAGACTTGCGAGATCTCAGTTCGGGGAGAACCACTAGTTAGTATATTTATACTATAAGTGCAGCTGCACCTATCCACATTTCCCGAATATATGTAATTTGATTTGGCCAAGGGCACAACTGGATTAATAAGGTCTAAGACATCAATTTAAAATATGATATACCGCTGTTACGTCGGGGTTGTTACCAACTAAAAATATAGCTACTTACCTCAAGACCTGGTTAGTGCAGACGATGACAGGCCTCTGTGAGTTCTCCAGGTTGTCTTTCAGCTGCATCACGGAGTGGACCCAGAGGAACTGGCCACAGCGCTTCTGGAGCCTGAGGAGGGCGATGCACGATCTCTCTTGCTCCGATTGCGTTACTGTTGGCGAGATAGAGATAGAAACATGTTAGAACGAATAATATATGGATGCTTTTCTAGCTTCAAAAAAGAATACAACCTTTTTCTATGAACCCTTACAAATCTTCGAAATCGAAGCGATCTTAGCTGTAAAATAGAAATTTATTACGGGTTTTAGGAGTCGGGGATTTTTAATTTAGGTGTACTGATTTGATGTTTTGTAGAAACAATCCAATAATGAAGTTGAAAAACCACCATCCCACATATTACGGTATACAGTGTGGTTTGTGTAAAAGGATGTATTTTATCTTCAGTATTTAATTGAAATATACACATTAACCTGTTGGAACTTTTTTGTGGCGGTAATTAAACTCTTAAGCCTCTCGGTTTTTTATTGAGTACATTTCGGGGAGTGTGCGGGGGAACTTTTCAACCTAATTCCACCAACCATCTCCATTCTATCATCGGACAACCAGACGCTCTGCGGTGCGCCACCGCTATATGGTAGAAAACCTTCCATTCGCACAAAGCCGTTCTCATCGACCTTTATTATGCGCAACGCCAAAGACTGGAACGCCTTGCCGGAGTCTGTGTTTCCTGATAACTACAACCTGGATGTGTTCAAGTCGCGAGTGAATAGGTTTCTTCTAGGCAAGCGTGTACCACCGTAGACTGCATCATCGCTTACCATCAGGCGAGATCGTGGTCAAACGCAAGCCTATAAAGTATACAAAAAAATAAACTTCTATTTTATTTAGTTCTATTTTGGATTATTATAAACTTATAATTTATTAGTGGTGGTCAATAATAAACATTTTTATACTTCTATCATTAATAACTAATTATTAGTGATCGGCGTAGGTAGTGCTATTAACGGGAATTAGTGACCGGTAACTTAACATGGATATGCCTCCTAAATCCCGAGAAATATATTTTTATTTTATTTAACAGGTTTTTTTAGTAATTTGTTTTTTACATAGCAACTATTCAGCTTTATGCAAATACATGTTGTATTGGTCACTAAAGTTATACCTTTCCCTCGCGATATTGTAGCTTATCGCGGGTGGGGTGAGGACTCGGTTTCACTATATGCACACATTTGCAGCGAGTACATATACAATAAGCATTTACATTGACATTCAGAAAAATATTCCCGGGAATCAGGGAATAATCCCGGGGCGTATCCATATTAACTTATCATTTAGGTTCATTAACCCAAAATAGCACTACCTACGCCGATCCCTACTAATTATTGTTTTAGTTTACAATATCTTAAAATTTGTTGACTCCTTACAATGCATCTGTTTATCTAGCTCCTTACTTACCATGAGGTCAAGTAAGTAGGTATTAATTACAGATCGACAGATAATAGGTTTATTTTATTCATAAGTCTTAGTTTACACGATCACCTCTCAATATCAACACACCTGATTTATTATCTACAAACGAATGCCAATTATGTACCGTACATAAATTAGAAAAGCAAATATACTTTGTATTGACGAAGGTCTACAAAGCTAAGCGTCTACTGCTCCTCAGTGTAGCATATAGGGATAAATTGGGATAAAACAAAATCATTTTCAAAGACTGAACTATATCAAAAATGTTTGAACTTCAAAGTAGGACTTTTGGGTCGAGAACGAATGAATGAATGAAAATACTTTATTGTACACTTCAAAAGAAACAGACATAAAAATAAAAATTCACAAAGCAACAAGTATAATGGGCGGTCTTATCGTTTAGAAGCGATTTCTTCCAGACAAACTTTGGATGGAGAGGATTTTTGTAACATTACAATAATGGAGGGGGGTGTACCTACATTAACAAAACAAAAACGAAATTTTAGGAGAGCGCTGAACACTGACAATAAAATAAAACATCGTAGGTACATAAATATACAAATAAATTAAATAAAAAATAATATATATACATAAACATACATACATACATATCTATAGCGATACTACGACAAAATATCTCCGTTAGATAGTTTTAAAATTTTTTTGAAGGTTTTAAAATCGATGCCGTAATTGCATTGAGGCCCGACTAGCCCACACCTTATGTAACGAACTTCAGTTTTCACTTTTAAGATATAATAAAATCCGGCTTTGTGTCGGACTACGCATATAAAAGGGTTTCCTAACCGAGATAATGAAGATTCAACCCGACATCTGGTGAATATGAATTGAATAGTATTTCTCAATGATACTGCCAGTTATACAGAATGTCCCAAAACTAGTATTTTAAGCCTGAACGGATCGGTGATTCCGATCGTAAGTAAGAATTACTTTTCAAAGAAAATAATAATACTTAATTTAAACATCCTGTCGATGATCGACAGGATCCCCAATACCAAACTGCGCGCGAAGACCGGCATCGCAGTTGTTGGTGACAAGACTGCCAGGCTGAAGTGGGACTGGGCGGGTCACGTCAGTCGTATGGTCACAGACAAATGGGCAACAGTCGTCACACAATGGGTGCCTGCAGATGGCGTGTAGACGGGGCAGTCCGAGGAAGCGTTGGCGTGACGATCTCGATGCATTCCAAGATGGCTGGTGGGACGTGACGAGTAATCGTGAGATATGGAGGAACATGGGGGAGATCTTTGCTCAGCAGTGGGAGAGTATAGGTTAAGAAAAAAAACATTTGATTTTGTAACCTTTCTTGAACTATTTAGTTTGACATTCATTTAAACTACATTAGCTGTCAAAGTCTTTGATCTAAAACAGCTTACTAGCAGAATTTTAATCAAAATTAGCAGATTATTACCAAGTGATTCTTCAATTAAAATCAACGAATTCACAAAAGTCGTAGAACATTTGTTGTTCTCGTAAGTTTCGAGAATCGCATCACCTTACGACACAAGTTCTGGGACACCTTGCATACATACAAATAAACAAAGTTATTTCTGTGGAACAAACAAAAGAAGACAATTTAATAAAGTTTTTTTTCTAATTTTGTTTAACATTAAACCGAAAATATCCCATACCTCCGAAATCATACTTTCGCTCTTGTAGCTTGTCGCGTGCGTTGTGAGCGGAGTAGACCGGTTGACGCTATGCTTAAAGATATCATACAATATGAGATTTATACATATAATCTTGGTAAAATAGCTCTTGCTCCAAAGGCAGAAGTAGTATAAACTTATCATGGATTAATTTATAAGTTGAACAGGTCAAGTAAGGAATGTGTAGGATCTAAATTAATTGTATGCATAGTGAATGGACTTATGTAATCTCAATAGATGGGAGTGGCCAGGATGTCCGTATCTTATCTACTTGAGTAGGTATTTATAAATAGATAACTCTTATTAAGTTACTACACATACAGACAGACAGACAATACAAATACTAAGCTAGAATAAAATAAACAGGCAATACAACGGAGAGCCTTATCGCTAAGCAATCTCTTCCAGGCAACACACACAAAAAGTAGGCATGTAAGTACAGTAAGATTATGAGATAAGTGACCAGGCTGGAGGCGCTAAACATGGAATTTGCCAAAATTTGACTTATTGATTTTTTTATTTTAGGTCAAATATCTGCCGACCTAAGCTGATGGGAGTGAGAGCACGCATATAATATGAAATATGCCCCAACAAAAGGGATGTATAGAAAATATATAATTTATTGACGACCTCCGTGGTGCAGTGGGCGAATAGCCGGCTGAGACGCAGGAGGTAGCGGGTTCGATTCTCGCCGCGGAACAAATAATTGCATGATCTACAGATATTTGTTCCGGGTCTAGTTGTTTCTCTATATATTATAACATTATAATATGTACTTACAAAAAAAATGTATATACGTATTCTATCAGTTATCTGGTTCCCATAGTACAAGCTCTGCTTAGTGTGGGGCTAGATAGCGCTGTGTGAAATGTCCAGCAATATTTATTTATTTATTTGTTGCATGTGATTTTTGTAGTAGTCCGAATTTCTTTCCTGTATATATCATCTTACGTCTCCGCAAGGCTTCGTCTAGTATGGAAGCCGATCTTAAATTGTGCCTACATTTTGTATGTGCCTACATTTTGTAAATAAATATTTTTTCTTTTTAATTTTTCATTTCATTCTCGGCACAGAAAAATGTAAACAAATTATGGCAAATTTTAAGGTCAAGGCACACGCAACAATAGACCCACCATTGTCATTACCTATTATCGAATCATTCGAGTGATGGCTGGAATGCCATCGATTTGAATCTAACTAATTATCCTAACTATCTATTTAATATTCAATCTTATTTACGTCTGCACAAGGCTTGTTTTAGGAAGTGGGAGATGTAGTGAGGGTTAATGCCAGACGGTTATATGTGCAATCCGTTTTGGTTTTAGATGTACCTCGAGATCTTTCAGTTTAAAACTGCTAGCCCTAACTACATCATTATGTCAAAACAACCTTTTTTTATTGAAATCATAAAAATAATCATAAACACATCCATCACGGTCCACAGCCAAATCTGACCAAGATGGTTTGAATGCATCCAGGTCATCTATCCATATTTTTTTCATCATCTTTGCCCAGCAGTAGGACAACGTTAGTAAAAATAAATAAATAAGAATAAAAAAAATATATTATTCCATGCCACAAAACATCTGTTATAACCACTGTTAAAAAGTACTTAAAGACTAAAGGCGGGATCTTATATCCGTCGGTAACCGACTACGTCTCAGTTCATTTTAGTTCTCGATTGTGGCTACTGTGACTAGGGAGTGTCACAATTCCGCCAATGTCAATGTCACGATATTTTCATAAACTTATTAGGAGATAGTGTAGGCCAAGAATATGACCGGTAAATATTTTGAATTTGGAAAAACTCTTGATAACTCTAAAACAAAAGAGACAACACAACATATAAAACAGCACAATGTTAGTTGTTAGTAGACTACGCCTCGTATCTCCTTGAAAAAGTGTCAAACTAGTGTCAAACTAGTGTCAAACTTTTGACAGGTTTTCAAGGAGAAACGAGTCGTAGCTGGTTACCGACGGATATAGGAACCCGCCATTAGTAGGCACTCAAACATACGAAAAATGAAATAAAATCAAACATTATTTAATTAATTCTGATTTATACCACGTGTTCTTCAACGATACATCGAATTTCAAATCGTCGAAAAACAGGCAGGCTCATAAGACCACATTTGAGTTAGTACTTATTTCTGCTGCCAACCATTACTACTCTCATTGCTGCGTTTCGGTTTGAAGGGTAAGAGTACCGGTGATATTACAGGCACATGAGAGTTTTCACCTGTATGCCACAGAAATGCTTTAAAAAAGTTTTCCATCGGGCCATTTTGCGACGATACCATTGTCATAGTGAAGCAATTGGTTTAGTAGAATTGGGTCATAGGTGGGCCGTGCTTGTTTGCAAACTTATCTTAGTGGTATAAAAACGTATAAATATTGCAATTTTATTATACATCTTGTGACTCTCAACCTTTGGAACAGCTTAGCGACATTATCCGCATCTTCACACGTTGGAGAAAGTCGCGCGACGTGCCTCTCGTGTGTGAACGGCGAGACGTGAGCGATTGTAATCGCTGAGACATGTCGCGAAAATTGTTTATAATGAAATGTTTCTGGCGATTATTTTTAGGTTAAACTATGACTGTTTAGCAAATCAAAGCGGTACCAGCATCGGTACATATTCAGTAAAGAGAAAATACGATGACAGGAAGTTATTGGTAAGTAAGTTTTTGACACGTTTATTTGACACAACAATACAGCACAGAAAAATAAAGTTTAAAATAGAAAAATATAAAATAAATAGGAAACAAACAACACAGATAAAAAATAAACTAAGAAGCTACATAAAAACGTAAGAAGACCTACCTTGTATTACAAATATATATAATCTTTTTACATAGTATAAACTGAAGTCGCTTCCGCTGTCTGTTACCTTAGATCTTTTAAACTGCTAAACGGATTTTAATATAGTTTTAAGCAATAGATAGAATAATTCAAGAGAAAGGTTAATACGTATAACTAGTTTCCGCCAGCGGCTTTGCACGCGTTGTTTGTCAACAAAAAGTAGCCTATGCTAATCCAGGTTATAATCTACGCGCATACCGATTTGAAAGTAACTCTGTCCCTCTGTCTGTTTGTTACCTTTTCACGACTTAACGGCTCGACTGATTTCGATGGAATTCGGTACCTATATACCTAGATAGATTATGAATGGACTTGAGAATTAGGATACACTTTACGCGACTGCACAGAAGGAGGGTAATGTTTTTATGACATAGGCCAGGCGTACGAAGCCGCGGGCGGGTCAGCTAGTGATTAATAAATCTTATCCTTAATCTATTATATCTATCACAAACATCTACAAAAATAGGCACCTATTACCTAACTGCCACACTCCCATCACTACTGTATGGTTGTCAAAGTTGGCTTTTGACCAGAGAAATAGTCAGGAAAATAACTTCTTTCCAATGAGCAACTGAGAGATCAATACTAAACCTTAAATTAAAAGATAGAGTTAGGTTCGAATGCATAAGAAATACCACGAGGGTTACTGATGCAGTCAGTATGCTCTGTAAACTTAAATGGAAGTGGGTGGATCATCGCCAAAGCACATAAAGATGAGCGCTGAAGTGAGCGGATCTTGCACTGGTACCCACGAGATGCTAGACGAGCGAGAGGCAGACCGAGGAGTAGGTGCGACGATGTTGTAGAGGCAGCGGGAAGAACTTGAACTTGTCTAGCACAAGATCGATCACAATGGAACCGTATGGGGGAGGCCTACACCCGACTTTGGGTGCCAAAGTGTACGAAATAGAGCACGTAAACTTAGATACGAAGAGATTTTTGGAAATAAAGGCTGGTTTTTTTTATTACATAACTAACAACCTGGTACATCTGAATTGTGTTATTGGTACTCACTTAACCTATGTTTGGTCTGCGCCTCCTTACAGCAGTCAGGATGGAGAAGGTGGTACCAGCTCACGCCGTGGAGTGAAGTCCTCTCCCATCCCAGGTGCCACTCGCTACTGGACAAACAAAACATTTACAATTCATGGAAATCCTCACTAATATTTTATATTCGAAAGTAAGTAACTATCAGAACTTATTAAATTTTCGCAAACTATACTCATGTTTTTAAGACAAAACGGGTCTTTTCGCGCACAGATATATCAAAATTATAATTTTGACTAACCTCTACGTTTCGGCCAAGTTACATCGGCCGTGTAACTTGTACAGTCTCTCGTGACCGCGGCCGATGTAACTTGGCCGAAACGTCGAGGTCAGTCAAAATTACAATTTTGATATAAATCTGTGCGCGAAAAGACCCGTTTTGTCTTAAAACATAAGTAACTATCAGTTTGTTACATTTTCACGACCAAACAGCTGAATCGATTTCGATGGAATATGGTATATAGACAAATTATAACCGGGATCACTACCTTTTACCCGACTGTGATGAAGGAAGGTTATTTTATTATTGAAAAACCACGCGAGCGAAGCCGCGTGCGGGTAAGTACTACCTAACATTGAAAATAAATCGAAAAATAAGCATAGATTTCTGACAGTACTTTCAATAAAGCTGTCAACAAATGTATGCTTGAGCCTCCACTCACGCATGAGCACAGGTTAAGAATATGGGTTTAAAAAGTTGAGAGATGCTGGTTCGATTACTTCTATAACAGCATGAATTATAAGTAGGTTTAAAAATTTTAACTCATCTTCAGATTATTACTTAAGTAGATAACGACATAAGTTGATTAACTGAGACTGATCTAATTTGTCCCATGTTCATAGCAAATCATTTTGGCATGTTTTTATTTATCTCAAAATCAAGCTAAAATATTTCATCAAAACAATTGGACAGGACCAAGACAGGACTCTCAGTTATTGTTTTAATGGAACAAAGATTAGTTCTGTGTAGTATAAATGTACTAATTCCTTTATTACTAATACTAACTAATGTAAAGTTATCTAAATAGGCTGCACTTAATCGTCCATCGTATTTAATTATCAGTTCAATATAGCATTGAGAGAACATATTTATGAGGTGACTGCAACCTTTATTAACTGCTTTTAGCACTCATTAGCAATTAGCACTGACTAAACAGTGCTAAAGTATTCAATCTAGCTAAAACTAGCGCAAACTAAATGTTCTTGCATAAACTTCTAATAAGAAAAGTATGAAAACACACAAGTAGAACAAAATGGATAGAAGAATTGGAAAGAAGAGGAGATCCGAAGCATAAAACATATGGATCCTTTATTGTAGGTAGTGGGTTCGATTCCCGCCGCGGAACAAATGTTTGCATGATCTACAGATATTTGTTCCGGGTCTGGTTGTTTTTATATATATTATAAGTATGTATTTACAAAAAAAGTATATAAGTATTCTATCAGTTATCTGGTTCCCATAGTAAAAGCCCTGCTTAGTTTGGGGCTAGATATCGCTGTGTGAAATGTCCAGCAATATTTATTTATTCATTGTAAGTCACATTCAAAATAACAAAACAATATAAAATTGAACGAAACTCGCGGATATATAAGCTTGTCTTATCGTTGAAAGCAATCTCTTCCAGGCAAGCTTTGGTTGGGAATGCGCGCCCGAGTTAAACAAATTAGAAATATTGGTTAATTATTTACTTTTCTTTTCTAGATCTTTAACTAGAGTGATTATTATTTAAAATTATATTTGAAATAATAATCGAAATCGACGCGGCTACGAAGTACGTAGGTCACACTAAAAGTTTTGCGTAACTTAGAAAAACAACATGTTATGACCAAAATATTATGTTTATTGCTTTTCAAAATACTCTCCTTTACATTTTAAACATTTTTTTATGCGATCGAACCATTTTTTAAAACAGGAAGACTACAGATCTGAAGGCATGTTTTCTACGTGCTGATTGAACGCTATCACTGCCTCTTCGAAGTTGGTAAAAGTCAAACCTCTAATCAAATCTTTGATTTTGGGGAAAATACAGAAATCACAGGGTGCTAAGTCAGGGCTATGTGCAGAATAGGTGACGAGTTGTACTTTTTCGGAAGCTAAAAATGACTGTTTTGTTGGCCGTGTGTGAAGAAGCGATGTCATGATGAAGGAGAACGCGGATTTTTGGTCGTCTTTCGCGATTTTTTTCTAACACCCTGGGTAAACAAATGGTAGAATACAACTTGGCATTAACACTCTTTTGATCTTCAAGTGGAATTGTGCAAATGGGACCCGTAGCTGAGAAAAAAAACACGATCCTTTTTTTACCAACGTTTCTCGCCTGCCTCACTTTTGTTGGCCTGTTCTCATTTTCAAACACCCATTTACAAGAGTGCTGTTTTTTTTCGGACTCAAAACAATAAATCCAAGTTTCGTCTCCTGTAAGAATGTCTTAAACAGCATTAGAATGTCCGTGGTCATACTTCAGTAGCATCTATGAGTACCATTCCACGCGATCCCGCTTCTCCTCCGCTGTCAGTTCATGAGGGATCCAACGACAAGTTTCCGAACTTTCAATTCTTGGTGTAAAATTTTCTCAATTTGGCTCATACCAATCTTCAATAGTCCTCGAATTGTCTCATAGGTAATCCGCGGGTTTTCTTCAATTAGCCGCTTAACAGTAGCCACATTATTTTCGTTGACGGCAGTTGAAGGCCGCCCCTTCACGAAATTCGACATGTAAAGAAACCCGACCTCTCTCAAATTCAGCAAACCATCGCCTTACGGTGCTCAAACAAAGTGCTTCTCTTCCAAAAGCATTTTGAAGACGAGCGGCACAGTCTTGCGGAGAGAGAGAACTTTTAAAATCATAAAAATCATCGCTCTAAAATCTTTTCGACTTAATTCCATTTTCGTTGCGTACGTAGAACTTTGATGCGTGTTTAAAAACAATTGTCAAATGATTTCCCGCCAATTTTTTTTAACTAAGAAGGTTGCAATCTTTCAAAACATATAACATTCGAAATTCAAATAGTTCCGATTGAAAAACAAGTCAAAAACTCTTAGTGTGCCCAATGTATTACACCTATATACTTACCTACACTTAGACCGTGTTTTTTCGATTTGTAATTTGAATACACATAGTGATTTACTTGAACAGGAAAAGGCATTCTGTAAATCTCTATCACAATAGATAGAGGTCTCGGTAGAGTATTAGTTCTTAAAACATTTTGTTACCTAAATAATGTACTCGTATCTCACTCGTTACATAACTAGCACGAAATACTGGTCGGTATTACCGGCTAATCCGAGGTCTACCGTCAATTCAATCACAATAATAATGTGTATCAAACTAATCCATTTCATTACAACCACAAAAGACGTAATTAATATGTACTTGACGCCAGACAAATACTCTGATGGGGTCATATTAACGATTAATCATTATGTCGGCCTTGTCGAAGAGTAGGTAGATTAGAAAGCTTTTGATTATGTACTTTATTTTTGTAACTAAGATTCTAGATTTTAGTTATTGACACAAGAAATGGGTTTAGCTTTAATCTATCTAGGTGTTTGATTTTAATAGAATTGTATTTATGTTGTCTATCTAGTACATCTTCTATTTGATCGGGATCTCCAAATCGACTTGAGCAAATCGGCGTAAATATGACTATATGTATTTATTTGTCCAAGGATAACTTTCGAAGCGTTCATCGATCATCGTGAAATTTTATATATGGGTAGGTAGTGTTAGCACAACCATGATGTGACTAAATGAGTGAAAAATGTAAGGGGCTTGTTGAGATATTGGGGTTCTAGAGGGGTAAATAAAAATCAATATGAGGCTTTTAGGTTAAATTGGTCGTCTAATCAATGGTCTTCATTAGTACATTTGACCCTGTTTTTATTTTTAGTTTACACCTTGTAGTTTTAAAGTTAGTTTTTAAACATAAAAAATGAGTTTTGACGAAATTCACAGGGCACACCAGAAACCCCACAGTGCTGGAATTTGGTATACGTGTAGCTTTAGTGACACAAATATAGGCAAAAGTCTGAAATCCAGAATAACTGCAATTTCTATCCAAAAATACTAACCAATTAACATGAACTCCGGTTACCTTTAATTTGAATGAAAATGTAGATTAAGTAGATTGGTTTATTATTTCATGGCACTATTTTGATAGTCAAAGATTATAAATAATATTTGTTTTTGTTTTTGTGGGAGACTCGCGAGATCTCAATTCGGGGTGAACCACTAGTTCTAGGTAAGTGAGTAGGTACACTTTCTGAAGGAGAAAAGGGGAAATTGTTAGATTTTTTTTTTAAATTTAACTTCTACTCGTTCAATCATTGTAAATTGTGCAATATTGGTGCAATAGAAGAGCGACAAGACAAACTTGTCGATGTCATTATCGGTATTGTCGGTCGGTATTTCGGGCATCACATTACAGTATAGCCTTACAATTTACATGAACCTTCTGAGCTTATTTGTAGTAACAAGTCCTCTGCACCTACTATAGAAACTAGTTCTTATGTAAATCTCATGCACACCAGTTCAAGGCCCATAAACAATGCTTATTGATACGTAAGCCACAGCCACCGTCCGTCAAAGGAAGGCAGATGTATGACAACAACTCTATTGAATCCGTTTCATATTCATGCCTCTCGTCACCAAGATAAAGCATCTCAAAATAATATGCAGGTAGAGTGCCACAAACATAATCTGGTCCGACGATGGTGTCGCTACTGTCTATTGAGCGGACACGTTTGTGTGCATGTCTCCTTTAGTTCCAATTTTGTCCACCGTGCCAGATAACTTGGTTCTCTAAACAGTTCAGTTTGTCACTTGTAGAGTCGCAAAGTCAGGTTTGCGTTTGCTATTCGTTGAATTTATGGAAAAGTTTCGATGTTTTATTTATGGAGAAAGATGGCCATCAATCTTTGAGCTACAGTATAAAATAGGAAGTATTGATTTAAAATTTTGTTGTGAATGGTTTCAAAATAAACCAGTTTTGTCACTATCCGTCTTTTTTTAAACATGATTCAGCCGTATGACTCAGGTATTGTTCTCCATGCCAATAAAAAGTAGGAACAGCTAAATCACGCATAACTGCTCGGCAGCCAAGGGGTTGCCACAACCAGAGAAAATCAAAGTGAATGCTTGTACCTACTACTTAGGTTGTCCATGCACTTCATAACAGTCAAATGTATTTTGCGTTTTAATACGACTAGCCGTTTTGAACTGGCATTTTGGCTACTTAACACGTGTTAAAACATAATAAGAACATAATACTTCAGATAATTTCGAAGAAATGTTATTGTATCCTGTTGTCTTCCTCATCCAAAAGCATATTTCTAAAACGAATGAAACTATTAGGTACAGTACATTAAGTTTTCGCATCACATATTCAATTGTGTTGCTATCAATATCTCTATCGCAATATTAATATAGCGAATGCTTGTGTAAACACTGGTCACCAGCTGCGAACGACGTTTGCATACAATGACAAGTTACTTGCTTCTGTCGACCGAGATTGATGGACGGGTGCATGATGAATATTGATAGATCTGACAAGATATCAATAGTTTTTTTATCAGCAAGGCCATTAACACCCTAAAAAGTTTCTTCATTGAAAAATTAAGGAAAATGTAATTTTAGTATTATGTATTTTACAGAAATATTTCTACGCAGAAGTGGAAATTTTGTTTTGCTGGTTTAAGACTAATATTATTATTGACATTTTGACTTATTATTAATTTTACATTAGAAATTTTGCACGCCTTGACGAGGCAGAATGTAAAGGAGCTTTTAAACATTGTATATCTATATTCAACCTATTGTACCAATATTCTTGCAAATAAAATGATTATGAATGTTAAAAAAATTTATAAACTAATAAAATTATTAGTAAAAATATAATTAAATATGTTGTATGAAAGCTGAGGTATGTAAAACTTAGTTCTGTTAGTATAGGTATGTATTAGTTTATTTTATAACTATTTATGCATTTTAATTATAAAGTATTTACCTAAACTTTAATAATACTCTGTAGTACAACGCAATCCGTTGAATCCGTCCACGTAGCCGTTTTCGGCTACGGTGACTGGGCTTATGCTTTAAATAGAGCATGGGTGTTTTGCCCTTATGTGGCTTATAGCGCCCGACAGAATGAAGTTGTCAGATATTTAAGCAGGCGGTCTATTCTTGAGTTGGTCATGTTTGGTAT
Organism: Philereme vetulata; assembly: GCA_918857605.2. Taxonomy (NCBI): domain Eukaryota; kingdom Metazoa; phylum Arthropoda; class Insecta; order Lepidoptera; family Geometridae; genus Philereme; species Philereme vetulata. The sequence goes on from OU975423.1 coordinate 8,420,519, forward strand.
CCAGTTCTCCCCTTCTTTCGTCTTCAAAAGCATGTACTTTATCTTGGACGAGTGTCCTCCATTCAAGCGGCATTTCAGCGGCGGACTCCCAAGAGGAAGCTTCAATACAGCATATTTTCATGTGTCTCTTTTGAACATTAAAACGAAAGAACTGGCTATCGCTTTTTCAGAAAAGACGTGGTGTCTTTTCCGTTATAACTTCACTAATCTCGTTCCATCCAAAGGTTGTCTGGAAGAGATCACTTTTAACGATAAGGTCGATCATTGTGTTGTTTTTTAGTTTTAGTTTAGTTTTATATTGTATTTGTGTGGTAATTACAATAAAGAGTTATTTTAAGTTAAGTCAGAATATTACCTTATTGTGTACATTTTAAACGTTTTAAAAGTTTAAAACACTAGCTAGCTGGTGCAACGTAATGGATTATTTGTGTTCAATAAACTGTCTCGCAGCTTACACTTTGCCACAAACACTGGCTCACTAGATTTACTGTGCCAGGAACACTAGCAGCGGTACTTACTTAGCGTCAATATGCAGTATCTTCATATCCATGGCATGAACGGTAGTGAACACATTTGTGGCACCGTGCACCACACACTCACGTGTTTCAGGCATGGCCAGCGGAGTGCATGCACACAGAAACACTGGTTCATTCCGGCTGCAGAGCGGTAGGTAGGATACGTAGTGACCTCGTACCAATACCACCTGAAAGAGAAAACAATATATTAGACGCCACATAAAAAAACAAAGAACAATTGCCCACAAGTTGTGACTTCACAAATTAAATTTTTGTGCTACTTTGGACGGTTGAATTTATCTAATAAATTCTAATATTATCCAACAGCTACCTGCAACTCATTGCAGGGAGGATGGACTTCGACTGTTCATTCATGGAGCACTGGACGTAAGCGCACACTGTGCACGTCTAGTGTCTCAGGAGTCGAATGTTCCTGTCTGTTATTTTATGTGTACCTATTTTATGTTGTTATTTTTTTTATATGTTTATTTCATTGTTTATTGTATATTGTTGTTTTGTATGTAATATGGACTAAGCCTTGTATGTTAGTGCTAGTCTGAAATAAAGAAATTGAATTAAATTGAATTAATAAATATTAGTTAAGAGCGGTAACAGACATATTACAGCAGTAAGGGAGAAGCTAGATGTAAATTATGCAATTGATTGAAAATGATAGTCACAGCTATTACAACCACACCGTTTCTTAAACTAGAGCTTAGAATAGTTTAAATTATGATCAATAGCTCAAAAATACGGCACTTAAAATAAGGTAACCAAATCAATAACGATATCTCATAGGAAGGAGCATTTAAGCCATTTGCCATTATAATAACAGCATTTTGCCACAACACTGAACTTTAACCTAAAATTCAATAGGAGGTGTGTCGTTATGACATTCTTTAAAAGTTTAAGGTGTACTCGTAATACTATTGTTAGATTGCAATGACTACATGGTGTCTAAAGAAATAATAACTAGTGGTTCTGTGAGAACAGTAGACGTCCTCGCGATCCCTTGGTCCTAGGAGATCGAATCTGGTGTCTACGGTTTCGTCTCGTGAAGGCGGAGAGGACTGCGTAGTCAGATTGATAGATAGATAGATAATTCTTTATTGTTACACCAAATTAAAATAGCTTAACCTAGAAAACTTAAAAACTAATACATGGTGGTACAATGGGCGGCCTTATCGCTCAAAGCGATCTCTTCCAGGCAACCTTTAGATGGACTGGATTGAAAAGACGTGTGAGGAGGCGGTGTTACAATCAATACCTATTTATGTAGGATAAAAATAAATAAATACCTAAACCTAAAATATACTTACATATACTTACATAAATAAATATAAAATATATACATTTACAATAAATATCGAAAGGAAATACAATGTTTACTCTAAAGAAGCCGCTAAGTATAGTTTGTAGACCTCAATTTTGAAAATAGGTAAAGATTTAGCAAATCTGATGGAAACGGGCAAGTCATTCCATAATCCGACAGCTCGTACCGTAAACGAGTTACTAAAGAAGTTGGAATTATGGGCTGGAGTTTTCAACTGGAGAGAAGTGGAAGAACGCAGATTGTGGGTATGGGATAGATTTAGGAATTCAAAGCATTGTTTGAGATACGGCGGAGAAGAAGAAGTAAATAGAATTTTATATAAAAGAGTTAGAATATGAGCATTCCGACGAGAGCGGATTGGCAACCACTTGAGTTTAACGCGAAACTCGGAAATATGATCATACTTGCGCAAGCCAAATATGAATCGAATGCAGAAGTTTTGAAGGCGCTCAAGCTTATTAAGTTGCTCTTGTGTAAGGTCGGGGAAACTGGCGTCAGCGTAGTCTAGTATAGGGAGTAAGAGAGACTGAGCGAGCGCAACTTTTGTGGTGGTAGGAAGAAAATTGCGAAGTCTCCTCATTGAGGCAGCCGACGCAAAAAATCTTCTACTGATTTCGGTAAGATGTGGTCCCCATGACAGCTCACTATCCATGATGATGCCCAGATTCTTGACAGTCTTGCTAAATGGAATGATAATGCTGTCAAAAGTAATAGGTATAGGTATATATACATTTTCCGAAAAAAAAAAAATTGAAATTCGTCCATAAACAAAAAAAAAATAAAAAAATAAATCCATAAAAAAATAATTCGCTGTAGCAAACTTCCCCTCTTTTTTTGACCTCCGCTCCCCCCTTTTGAATTATTTTCGCAACACCTTGTGTAGAATGAAGTTCTTAGTGGGCCTCTCAAATTTGATTGAAATTCGTCCATGAATAGCGCTACAGCAAACTTCCCCCCTTTTCCCCCTTCTATTTTGCCTCCAATTAAAATTGTGTGCCAATTTTCGTCAAAATCGGTTGAAAACAGCGACCTGTAAGCGAGAACACACAGACAGATGGACAAAAGCATTTTTTGGCCAATCTCGAAACTGAGACGCTTTGCTGACTTCGCTTGCTCGGTCAATTAAACTTGTAAGTTCGATCTTCACCTTTCAGTGACATCAGAAATATCTTAGCACATTCGAGTATGGGTGCGGCACCATTTTTGACATTGCCAATTAGAGATGAAAAAGCTAATTTTGTAGGTTCCACCACCCACAGATTAGATAGTTCCGCGAGTTAATTCGGTGTAAATATTGCACTTGGTCATCATCATCCACATCCTGACTTTACCAACTGCTGGGTATAGGCTTTTCTTTGCCTGTGCCATTTTTTCGTGCCTGCCCAATCTAGGTTCGACCCGCAAACATAGATTGGGCAGGCCTCTTACATCGTCTGCCCCTTTCGCTGTTGGACGACTAACATTACGATACCCTGTTCGCGGACGGTATTCAGTTAGCACTCTTTATTTAAATACAATTTATTATTTATTTATTTTATTGAAAATTTTATAATTATTTAAATACAACACCCTATATCTAGTAGTCTCTTAGCATCGACAGTTCGACACAATAGTTCACAGTTCAGCCGCTCACCGATCTTCGATCCGGATCCGAGCGGCCTTGGTCGATATTTTATTGTTGACTGTCCTATTCATAGATCGCTTCGTACTCTATGTGTAGGTATCGGTTACAGCTATAAGCTCTAGGTATCATTTACTATTTAATTGGGTGTTTAAGATATCGTAAAACAATATAATTGACGTCATGTTAACAGTTTTAATGGTATTACGAATGACTAGGACTGTGCTTATGTTAAGTAATCTTTCGTTATTAATTCGAATTGGGTTTAGAGCTATTTATGATTAGAACTACTTAAAATCAGTATAAGAAGTTGTCCAGAAAGCGCGACCTTTGCGTCCAGAAAAGCGTACCAACTTGCGAGCATTTGGGGATTGATAAAAAATTATGTTTCAAAATTTTGGGGTTCCGTTTCTCTTGATATGTGCTCTCGCTCTGAAGTTCGCGCGTAATCTGGACGCAACAAGGCGTCTCTAGTATCTCGACTCGCGCGCAACACGCGCGTATAACGCCCGAGTCGAGAGTCTGGTGAAGTGCACGCGATTTACGCGCGTATTTTAAATTCGCGCGATGCTCGTTGACGCAGTGTAATGGCATGTATCTCGCCAATCCGCGTATGAATTCGCACGTATTGATTCGTGGCGAATTCGGCTCTTCGCGGCAAGGTCAAGTCTCGTAATAAACTTATTGTATTGAAGTTTTTAAAAGTAATACCGATTACCGTTTCATAATTTTTTATTTCTTACTAGCTGACCAATCCGCAGCTTCGCACGCGCTGTTTTTCAATAAAAACATTACCTTCCTTCTGCGTAGTTGGGTAAAAAGTAGCCTATGTCACCCGGGGATAGTGTAGCTTTCCAACAGTGAAAGAATGTTTTAAATAGGTTCAGTAGTTTCGGAGCCTATTCAATACAAATAAACAAACAAATCTTTCCTCTTATAGTATAGATGACCATGATTTTCTGAATATAAAATCGCTATTTGGAAGTTGCGTAAAAACTATAATCTACTAAATGGAGTCACTTAAATTTATATTGTATGAAATTGTGAGCCAGATTATATCACTGGTATAAATAGATTTGTATGACAACGTTTTGAATGCATTTTTTGTAATGCTATTATGCTAAGTGTTCGCTTTAATATCAGATTGTGATATACTGTAGAGTGATGGTGAGCAAGATATAGAGTAAAATTAAATGTTGGTATTAGACTTTGGTTAAACACGGTGGTAGAATAAAGTATTGAAAGACGTTAGCATAGCAGAAAGGCAGATGATGATACGGCACTGACGTTGACAGATGCAATAACAGCCTTTAAAATGTGCTAGCACATAGAGTTGAAATGGCAATTGACTTTGACAAAGTTACCGTGACAAAATTCTCAAATTATACTATTTACATTTCTTTATTTTCTCGATGACAGTTCTAATTTGATAGTTGTAGTGTTGTGACCAAATAAGTAATGATATCGATCGCATATATTTATTATATTTTGAACAAAGACAAATACAACAAAAACATTCAAATATATTTTTTCAAGGTGGGAACACTCAATGGCCCACCGCTATTTTGTGTTTGTTTTAATCTGTCACTCGCAATAAGACGGTCGTGCTAGTCACTACATTTTTGTTCGCTGAGTTTTTTCACATTATCCATACGTTACGTTGTGTATTTTGTGTTCCTCCGTGTCGTTATAATTATTTCGTTTCATTGTCTAGTACCTACCTATACCTACTTAATATACAACAGCTTCAGAAATTTTAAAGAAGTTGACATTATCAATCAAGAATTAATACGTGTAACATCTTGTAATGAAATATAATATAAGTTAATAAATTTGTACAAAAGTATCCGGCAGTAGGTAGTTTAGTTTCTTACATTTTGTAAAAAAATATCGGGTCTGTTATCGTGTTACGTTTATCGATAGCTCCATCCCTATCAGTTTCTCCGACTCTGGTATAACCTTGTACGTGCGTAAACGTCATATTTTTATAAAATAATGCATAGATAATGTAAAAAAGACGCTCGTTCAAGTTTTCACAGGAGCTGTCATGGAGAAAATAAAGACATGGAAATAGTATAGATCTCATATTTTCTGGCGCAAAATTGAGAAGCGAACTATTTTTTGAATTTAAATATACCTTCATCGGTGAAGATTGAGAAAAACTCTAGCTCCTTAGACGCTTATAAACCTGGAATTTTCTGTCCGTATCTATTATTATAACTCTGAGAGGATATCGTAATATTGAGTTCCTGGTTAGTCATTCTTTAGGGAGTAATAAATCAAGATGGTTGTCCGTATCATAAATTACATCGCATATCGATTTTCACACTGCATACCTAGCTCAGTAACTCATGGGATTTACGGAAGGCAGAAATCATCAGAAAAGAAATTTCACGGTAATTTGATAACAAGAAAGTTCTAGTTAGTTACATTAATATGATTTCTTATGCCTATTTCGATTGTGGTTTTTCTTTATTTAATTGAAATATTTTATATTTTGCTTTGGTAGATATAGACCTTATCAATAAAAGTGTAAGTGTTATAAAAAATACACGTAAAAAGATTTAAGCTTAAATTATAATAAGAAAAGTATTAATGCACTACGAACTTTGCTACGCATTTCGTAGACCAACGAGCGCGTTGAAGTCTTTTGTATGAACTATTTGTATTTGATTTATGTTCCGTATGTACATAAAAAAAAATTGTCAGAGTGCCGTAGAGGATTGTGTAAGAAGTGGCCTACCTATATTCAGTACTCGTTTATTTGCGCCAAAGACCATAGAAAATATTATTATATTCATCGCTTACAATCTGGCGAGATAGTGGTCAAACACAAGCCGATAATGAATTTAAAAAATATATATTTTTCTGGCAGAAATTTGTAGATAAGTAATATCTGCAAAATTTTGTTGCAAGATGTGGCAGTGAATACATTGTTACAGATACATTGTTTTTAGTCTATAAAATGGTATTTAGACTCTTCTCTATTGGAATCGTTTAGTTGATTTGATATTTTATATCTTCTTAGCTTAGGTGGATACAGTCTGAATATACTCTCATGAAAACTATACCCGGTTTTCATGAGTGCACACTAGCGTAGGATCATGATGGTTGGCCCCATGAAGTCAGTTAAAGGTCATCATCGTGAGGGGGTGGGAGGGTCTTACGCTGCGCTTTCCATACGAGGACGTGGATGATGATATTGATTTACCTTACGTTTCACTCTCACGAAGATTTGATAACTATAATATTGTGAAAAGTCACCGAGTCACCGGTGTCCACCCACGGAATCATACTGTGTCTAATGACGAAAGATTAACCGGATATCATTCGTAGATTAGCCCAATAGCCGATACGCCCAAACGTATAGCACAAATTGACTGCGGTCCAAGTTATTGATGAATGTAGATTGCCAAATCAAAATTGAGTAAGCTGAAATATATAAGCAGACCTCTTTGGCGTAGTGAGCTAGTAGACGACTTATACGTAAGAGGTTGCCGGTTCGATTTCAGCTGCAAGATAAATGTTTGCATATAATTACATGAATTGCATACAATACAATAATTTATTTATTCAGCAACAAACTTCAATATTAGACAAACAAAAAAATACAATGATTTACTATTATTGGTTTTGGGTTTACGCTCGATTGAAAAAATCCTTGTGTGGTGATTAAATATCTGACTGTTTAGTGCTATCTTGACCACCTAAGTTTGTACCATGGAGACTGTTTTAAATTTTTATTTGTTTCTGTAATCTGTTCTAAATTCAGTGCAGTTATTATTCCCTCCATCCTAGAATTAGAATAAGAACACAAATTATTTAATTATAATAAAAAAATATAAATATGAGACGAACTGCGTTCGGGCGCAAAGGTTCTTGAGTGGATACCACGCACTGGATATTTCACATAGCGCTATCTAGCCCAAACTAAGCAGAGCTTGTACTATGGGTACCAGATAACTGATAGTATAATTATATACATCTTTTTTGTTAAATACATACTTAGAAACAACCAGACCCGGAACAAATATCTGTAGATCATGTAAACATTTGTTCTGCGGCGGGAATCGAACCCGCTACCACCTCTCAGCCGGCTGTTCGCCCACTGCACCGCGGAGGTCGTCACGCAGTGTAAGACGGCCCCTAACTACATGGAAAGATGACATGATAAAATTAGCTAGGAGCCGTTGGGTGCTGGCCGTACAAGATCGGTTGCACTTGAATTCTATGGGGGAGGCCTATCTTAGGAGTGGAGATCCAACGGTTAATATGATCTCTAAAATTTAAAGTAATATTTTCGTAGCAGCTAAATACTTTAATTGGTGTCGCTCATAGCTCACTCCAGTGACACCAGCAATTGTTCGTGACTTATTATCTAAACTCCCGAACCGAAGCTAAGGTGAACAATGAACCACTTTCTAAGATAATGTCGTGACCCGTCTGTCTAATATGACTTCACCCCTGGCTACAGCACCGCATAATACAGAGGTTCCGTTGGTTAAATATTCATTCGGAACGTGTATCTTTAACGCGGGACTATTTTCTATATGATTTGACTCCTTTTTCCAGATAAAAAAATACATATTGAGGGAAAATGGCATAAGAGAACTTGTCTTCGTTAAAAATGGTAGTACTTTTTAAATAAATACTTCCTCTTCTCCTTTCAACTTTGTTTATTTTAGCAATAAAATTAGATTCTACTTCACATTATAATTTATTCACTAAAAGGCTTGTTTATATAAAAAGATATATTTATTAAAATCCATTCTTTGTAAAGTATTATGAAAGGATATTAATAAAAATATAACTTTCACATTATTCGCCAGCCAGCGGAAAAAAAAATTCAAAATCTCACAGATCAAGAAGGATAAAGAATAATAGGTATACTCGTATTTGCCAGGACATAGGTGGTATAATCAAGATGTCACAGAAAAACCTTTCATTTACAAAAAATAGATAAGAAACAGTTGAATCATCTAAAGACCGTTGCAAACGATCTATAGATAGCTCAACTGCTCCAGTTCATTATGAGGCGGAAGTGTCCCCAAGACACTGGCTGCATTGGCCTGCCGAATTCCAATGCTAATGCGTTAACCGAAATAAGCGCCAGCTCTTGGATCATACGTTGCTTCGACCAGACGCCCAGAAAGAGTTTGAAAACGCGTTGGGCTCCGGTACCCCATGAACACAAAGTCTCGACCCGAAATGGCTCAAATTTAGCCTCTTGAGATCTTCGGCTGAATTTGCCGCCACACTTGTCCTAACTGCTGTACCAGACAGATGAGATGGCGTAACGGTACCGAAGCACGTGGCGTACCACACCAAAGGCTTCCCCTTCTCCCTTCACAGAAATAAATAAATAAATAATGCTGGGCGTTCACACAGCGCCATCTAGTCCCAAACTAAGCAAATCTGTACAAACTTTGCTGTATGAATGATTTTGCTGTATGGATGTATGGAAACCAAGTAACTAATAGAATACTTATATACCTTTTTTTTGTAAATACATACTTATAATACCTAGAGAAACAACCAGACCCGGAACAATCATCTGTAGATCGTGCAAACATTTGTTCCGCGGTGGGAATCGAACCAGCAACCTCCTGCGTCTCAGCCGGCTATTCGCCCACTTTACAACGGAGGTCTTTGGAAATAAAGAGTATCAAAATATTCAGCCTTATTGGCTCGAGTATCAAAATATTCAGCCTAATTGGCCCTATATGTAGCATTGGTAGTATTGGTACTAGAATATAAATTTTGTCATACTGTAAGTTATGATATTGTAATTAGTTTGACTACTCAGTAGCTATAAACTGGTAGATATATCATGAGATGACAATTATTGAGATAATGCTAAAATGTCGTTGCCCACGTGTCTTAAACGCGATTATATCGGTTTAGCATTAGTGCATAAAGTTCTTAACAACAGATAAATAATAAGAACAGCAGATAAGCTTGATCCGTCTTATTAATAAAAGGTTTAGCCTTGTGAAAGTTAGGTTTTTTTTAATTTATTTACTATTTTAACAAACATTACAGTTATATGTTCACAAATATAGCATCTAAAAACCAGTGAGTTTTGTGCTGGTGCTGTCGTGGGTTTACATCACTAGGTGTTTTTTACTTAGCAATAAAAATTATATAAAAATGTAAGTAGGTAAATAAGTAGGAGCCAGGTAAATACTTTTGTTTATGGTTATGTTTAGGTAAATAGACTGTTCATAAAAATACAGCATCAAGAAAGTAGCACGGCTTCCAGCGCTGTGTGAAGCCTTCACAAGATCGGTCGCTTTGGAAATCTTTGAGGGAGGCCTAATTTATGTTTAGCAGTGGAAATTCCATAGCTGATAATGATGATGAAGAGTTTGTTGTAGATTTATGACGAAAGTTTAAGAAAAAAAACCATATCTAAAAGTTTGACAACCTCCGTGGTGCAGTGGGTGAATAACCGGCTGAGACGCAGGAGGTAGCTTCGATTCCTGCCGCCGAACAAATGTTTGCATAATCTACAGATATTTGTTCCCGGTCTGAATGTTTCTCTATTTATTATAAGCTTGTATTTACAAAAAAACTGTATATAAGTATTTTACCTGGTTTATTACCTATTAGGGTTACCCTATTTATCTGGTTCCCATAGTGATGATAATATCCTTGACGATTTCAGCCACGGCGACTGCATTCATCCTGGACAGGCATTTGCTTTAAATATACGAAGGAGGAATGTCGAATTTTCACTCAGGACAAACCTACTAAGGTTTATTAAGTGTAATAGTTTTATAAGTATATATGTGTTTATTTTAAATAAATAAAAAAAAAATTAACTCTGTTATAGGGGACATTCAATACAATTATCAATGAGGACCTCACTGGTCCGCCCTTCGATGCGCCCCATCGTGGCTTATTATAACTGATGTTGTTTGTAAAACGCTATTGTTTCCATAGTACAAGCTCTGCTTAGTTTGGGGCTGGATAGCGCTGTGTGAAATGTCCAGAAATATTTATTATTTATTTATTAATACCAGTTAAGCACTAGGCAACATCTTTAAGCTTGTATTGGAACCCTGACTTATACTGTCGCGGAGGAGGGCGTTGTTGTTTGCGACACAGTATTTATTGCTCATAGTTTAGTTCATATTATATCTCATATCTTAGTTTTCAGTTTTATAATTAGACCCTTATTAAATTGTTCCAATTAAGACGATTATGATTATATATTCTGTACAAAAATATTGGCAAAAAATAATTGATACAAACTTATTTTTACGTGATAAACGTCTTATAAATTGATGAACGCCGGCCGCACGCACGAAAGTGTCACGATCCGCCTGAGCCGAGCGTACAAGACCGCGGAACTAGCGATAGAGAGGCACGATCGGCCTAAGCGTTCGGCTTGTGACGCATCTATTTATCTTCCACTCGTTATCACGTAAAATTATCGTCTGTAAACCGACTTTAAAGATAATCAATTTTTTTTAGTTTAGATAAATATAGAAGTCTTATAAAAGCTACCATATTTAGCTGTAGTACATAGTATTTCATAAATAGCTTAACTCGCAATAATTATGGATTAAATTTCAGCCCTACCACTATACTAATACGGTATAAATTTGAAATTTCATTATTTTCCTTCACGCAGCTGAGGCAGTAGTTAAATTATGTGAGATATTGAACAATGAAAGATTATAATTCTATTACGTTTTAGTAAAGTCATTAGAATTTGTCGTGATATCAAAGCTTTTAGTGCTAGGCTTGTTTTACACTAGGCTAGTGACTTAAGCCAGTAGCTTTATCGATGACTGAATAAGAGATTTTCACTGCCGTCTCAAATCAAACCTAATCACACTTAAAATTGAATCGATGCACTGTGATAAATTGTCAAAAGAAAACAAAATATATTTTGACACTGTGCTTTTTTCACGGACTTCAAAAAAGGAGGAGGTTCTGAATTCGAATGTATTTTTTATGTTATTTACCTCAGAACTTTCGACTGGGTGAACCGATTTTGATGATTTTTTTTATTTGAAAACTGGTGCTTTCCGTGTGGTCCCATTTCCATTTGGTCCAGTTCTGACAATAGCATCAATGAGAAAACCATATAAGTCTTAAATTTGTTTAATTTTTATGTTATGTTATGTTTGTTAGCTCCGTTATATATCAACCGATTTGGAAAATTAGTTTTTTATTTGAAAGGATATACTTTCAGATTAGTCCAATATTATTTTTTTTTATACTACCTATATGGCAAATGAGCATGCAGTCCACCAGATGTTAAGTGGCTACCGCAGCCCATGGATATCCATATAGAATTCAAAACAAGCTATTATGTTGTCTTGATCTCTATGTGGATACGTGTCCATACTATAGGACTTAGCTGTTATGTCTATGTGCCAGTAATTACAGGAACATACCATTACCATCTAACCGGAGCACAGCAGCACAAGTACTGCTATTTGGCGGCAGATAAAGGTAAGGCGGTGGTGCCCACTTCCTCGAGCCCGTATACAAAAGCTCTACCACCAGTGAAGAATTTCATCGAAATCGGTTCAGTAGTTTGTTTTTTCTGTTATCTGAAGTCGGTTATATTTTTGTTAAAAAGTTACTTGTTCCTTTAAATAAAAAACAACACTTCTATGACAGTTTATGAAGTTTAGAAAGTCAATTCCTTTTCTTATCGCTTATGAGCAACATTCATTTTGAACGAGTGAAATGACGTACAAAGATCAACCACCCTGGTATTCTTTTTAAAAATCCCCCCACTACGTTTGTCACCTGCTCAAAATTAATAGGTATTATAATTGTCAAATTAGGTGGTCACTAAGTAATGTTCAAGATACAAAATTGGAAGGGGAAAAACTTAGCTAATTGTTCTAATTATTAATTAAAACGGGTATTTATCGCGTTTGTACCTTTTTTATTTGTTATCCCGACGTTTCGGATGTGTTACAACAGTCGTGGTCACGGGTTGACAACGATATCGGGATGACATTTAATCAATAATTAAGTACAGTGATCGCGAAAGTTTGAAAAATATTGTTTTAGGCTTATATATTTTAGGGTAATTGAGGAGGCATTTTAGCCACTCTAAAATCAGGTAATAGAAAGCTATCTTTTGTTTAGTGTTGATTGTCTAATTATTATCATTTATGCTGGTTACATAGTTCAATGATGTCTTAAAGCCTATACTAGTTTTTAATAATCATTTTGTTATTACTAAAGTTAGTCGCACGTTTGCAACTGCAGTAAACTTACATAATTAGTGTAATTTAGAGTTGGTGACTAGCTTGTACGAAGTGCAGTTTACTGGGCTCATGTACACCTTGCTTTATCCGTTATCGGTTTAGCAACGCCGTAAACATTTTTAAATATCTAGTTGATACTCAATAAAGTGTACAAAATAAGAGGTCTACTAGATTATAACAAAGAGGCTGTGTGGTAATTTGATGTAAATTTGAGCCACCAACAAAGGAACGAGGGATTTATCAGGCCTAGAGTGTACCAATAGGTACATAGATTGGGCTTAAGAATGGTAGCCACCCAAGTATTGAATATATTTTAGGGAATATTCGCGAGCTATTCTGTTTGTAAAAGATGCGAGTTTCAAGACTTAGATATATTTAGAGCTGAAATTATTAGTCTATTTTAATCTTTCATTTTACACTGTAAATTTATATCAAACCTCATACCATTGACGAGATGTGCTTAGAAAAATAGATATGGACAATAAATAAAACCGGCCAAGTGCGAGTCGGACTCGCGCACGAATGGTTCCGTACCATTATCTATAAAAACGCAAACAAATCACGTTTGTTGTATGGGAGCCTCACTTAAATATTTGTTTGATTTTGATTAAATTATTTATTTTTAAAGTGAATATATAACTAAATATTCTGTGAATATTTCAAGCGTCTACCTGTTGCCGTTATCAATATCGAACTAAAACGAGCAAAAAAATCACGTTTGTTGTATGGGAGCCCCCCTTAAATATTTATTTTACTCTGTTTTTAGTATTTGTTGTTATTGCGGCAACAAAAATACATCATCAGTTAAAATTTCAATTGTATAACTATCACGGTTCAGCCTGGTAACAAACAGACAGACAGCGGAGTCTTAGTAATAGGGTACCGTTTTACCCTTTGCGTACGGAACCCTAAAAACCATCAAAAACAACTATATATCACCACTATAATCCATAGGGCCGGAAGGTTCTCGAGTGGAGGCCACGGACCAGCAAGCGCAGCGTAGGACGTCCACCTACAAGATGGGCAGACGACTTGGTAAGAACCGCAGGTCGGCGTTGGATCCAGGCCGCTTCCAACCGCAGTTCCTGGAGATCAATGAGGGAGGCCTTTGTCCAGCAGTGGACGTCCTACGGCTGATATGATGATCATGATGATGATGAATCCATATGCAAAAGACTGATGTTCCCGGGGAGCATTTTAGGATCAAACCAGAGAAAGAGCAAATAAAATACCTCCAAAAAAGTTACCTATATCTGCCTCAAGTTTATGCCGTTTTCATACTATTTTTATGAAATCCCCCATTAATCTTCTGATCGCATAAGTTTACCCGTTTGTTTACACTGCCCAAATAACGGCGCAGATCGTCAACCGTATACCGATTCCGTGGCCAAGGGAGTCACGCGTCTCATGTAGTCACGAATCATGACGTCACAGAACACACCTCTGCCTTTTTTTCCATGTTATCCTTTATAACGGTGTGGCACGCGCTGGTCAATCACGAAGTGGTCGATTTAACCACGACCACGTGTTAAAGACCTTTGGGAGGTGAGTGGACAGTGAACAGGTTGAGTTGATCCTTGGGCTAGAGAATTGTCGGTTAGCTTGTGGTGTCTTTGGTTGATTGAAGTGATGGTTTTAATAAGGCTGGCTGTTTGCCGTACATCTACAATTTTTAAAGACACTTTCTTGTTTGTGACGGATATAGGTAGATTGAGCGGTTGTTTTAACCAGCAACGCTAAAAGAGGAGTGTTATAGGAAGCCTATGTCTGTTTGTATGTATGTATGTGGCATCGTAGTTCAAACTCAAAATCAAAATCTTTATATTCATTAAAATCACAAGGATCACTTTGAAACGTCAATTTTACGGCCTGTTCCTTCGCGACCAAGCCAGGAAAGAAAGACAAGAAACAAGGCTGGTTGTTTTTTTAATGATCCTTTTAGAATACATAACAATAAATAAAATAAATTACGTCTAAATTGTAACATTTTTGAACGAGTTGGAGCAATTTCAGTCTCAAGCTTCTCTATCATCTAGCTAGATAATCCGATATTTTTTAGTAGGCTTTTTTTATAAAGATTTTGTTTAATTACGTTTTTAAAATTGTTTTAAAAGTTGTCAATTTTTGTAAATCACTTGGGAGTTTGTTATAAAAGCGTACGTCTTGCCCTTTAAACGATTTACTAATTTTATGGAGTCTACAAGTGGCAACAGCGAGTTGATCTTTATTTCTAGTATTAAAATTATGAGTATCGCTATTTTTCTTAAACAAATTAATATTTTTGTGAACATACATCAGATCAGGCCTCAATCGAGTCTCCCAACGGGTAGGGCTTAAAATGAACATGGACAAGACGAAAATTATGTCGAATGTTCATGTCGTACCTGCCCCAGTTATGGTTGAGAACTCGGCTCTTGAAGTTGTCGACGCTTATGTATACCTAGGACAAACAGTCCAATTAGGTAGGTCCAACTTCGAGAAAGACGTCGAATCCAACTGGGATGGGCAGCGTTTGGGAAACTTCGCAACGTCTTTTCGTCCAACATACCTCAGTGCCTAAAGACGAAAGTCTTCAATCAGTGTGTGTTACCAGTGATGACATATGGAACCGAAACGTGGTCTTTCACTATTGGCCTTATGAATAAGCTCAGAGTCGCTCAACAAGCTATAGAGAGGGCTATGCTCGGGGTTTCTCTACGGGATCGAATCAGAAATGAGGAGATATGTAGGAGAACTCACGTCACCGACATAGCCCGACGGATTAGCACGTTCAAGTGGCAATGGGCAGGCCATATAGCGCGCAGAACAGATGGCCGATGGGGCCGGAAGGTTCTTGAGTGGAGGCCACGGACCGGCAAGCGCAGCGTAGGACGTCCACCTACAAGATGGGCAGACGACTTGATAAGAAACGCAGGTCGGCGTTGGATGCAGGCTGCTTCCAACCGCAGTTCCTGGAGATCAATGAGGGAGGCCTTTGTCCAGCAGTGGACGTCCTACGGCTGATATGATGATGATCAGATTTTCATAGATGTATTTTTTAAATTGAACCTGTAGACACACAAGCTGACGAGCCTCCTGATGTTAAGTGGTCACCGCCGCCTATAAACTCGTGCAGCACTCATGGTACCCCAGTCGCGTTGCCTAGCACTTAATATCCTATTTACACCTCTCTTGAAGGCGTTCAGTTTGAAGCCCACCGGAAAAACCTTTAGAGGAAGGTCATTTTACATCTTGCAGGTGCGTGGAAGAACCGTTGGTTGTCAACATTTACAAATGATGAGATGTAATGACAAATGTGTTCCCAAACGGATAGACCGATTCAGAGGTGGTTTTATTTATAGAAAGCTAGTTTAACTGGGGTGGTTCTTAGCTATGTGTAACAGATTCGCAGCACACCACACAGATAAAATAGAAAGTTCTGTTAAGCAACAACTGTACAATTCATTCCGCCATGAATTAAAATCCCAACTGAATATTACATGGTACGAAGTAGCATTCACTGAGCCATTTTTCAAGGTCTCATTTAATCGACGCATCCTTACTCGCACGTCGACAATGCAAAATGCAAATTCTACATCTTAATATAGAGAGGGGTTTTGTTATTACAATCAGCTGTATTTACATTTCATAAATAAATGCATCTCTCTGCCTCTAACGACGCAGAACGTTTTTGCTGTAAATAAACTCGAGTACGAGTTAAGAGGTTGGGAAACTGTAAGGGAGATTAACTTAAAGCGCTGTTTGAGATGTAACGTGCATCATTTGAAAAGACCCTTGAAACTAAACTATTTTTATGACTCAAGAAACCGGCCATAAACGAAGACATTGAGAAATACAACTTCGACAAGCTTCGAACAATATTAGGTAGCTGTGCCGATTTGTTAAGGAAAATTAAAATTAGTGTACCATTTAAGCCCAAGAGATTTAATCCTCCTATCCATATCTCTGTAGTTGGTACCAACTATAGACAAAATTCATTTTTGTGGCGAACTAGCGACAACTTTAATAAGCTGAGTAAGCGATTAGATATAGATCTATTCTGCACGAGTGTCAGTTCAGCCAGACTGCGGCTGAACAGATAATTTTTTGGCGATACACGTATACTTTAAATATATTTATGTAGTATTAAGTAGCTGTTACGTAACTCATTATCCATATTTATTTAAAACCACTTTGTTTTGCTTTTTTATTGATCACTTCACATTTTGTTTTATTAATTTATTTAGTCGTGAAAAACTATTATTGGCTTTCTTTTATCTACTGTGTTTCATATTATGCATAATTAGCTGTTAGTTTTCCAAATAAATAAATATAAATAGAAATCTAAGACAAATATAACAGAGAATTTAAGAACCTAACTTGGTTCGTCGGTATGCGAACATAATTAACTTTTAAACTAGTAAAATTTAATTTCAAATGATGTTTAAGATCATAATAAACCGTAAAACTGTAAGTTTGTGTTTGGTTTAAAATTAGAAAAAATTTTCGGTCATATTTTTTCCTTTTGCAGTAATTGTAAAATATGTGAAATTAAAAAAACTTATTGAATGAAGAAAACTTATTAGAAATAAATGGAATACCGCAGCGCCTATTGCTTGGGCCAACCGTGTCTTTTGCATTAAATAGCTCGATGCGAGCGTTCGACTTTATTCTAAGGAGCTAGGTGTGAAATTCCTTGTTTTTGAATAGCTTTGTATACCTAAATGTAAGTACAAGTGGTTTTGCGTTTGAGTTAGAAGTGCTTCGGATAAGTTAGCTTACACCTGAACGTATTGATTATACTGAGAGCAATCTTTCACAATAGAAATCGCTGAAACTAAAAGTGAGATAAGAAGAGTGGAAATTCTATAAACTCCAGGGGACCAATTCCCGTAACGTAAAAAGTAAAATTCGAGTACAATGGTATGTACTAACAATACAATGATATGAGTTGACTGGCATGCGATTATAGACTTTATTTATATCAAGCTAATATTGTAATATTAATGGAGGGAGAACTCAAGTCACCGACATAGCCCGACGGATTAGCACGTTGAAGTGGCAATGGGCAGGCCATATAGCGCGCAGAACAGATGGCCGTTGGTGCCGGAAGGTTCTCGAGTGGAGGCCACGGACCGGCAAGCGCAGCGTAGGACGTCCACCTACAAGATGGGCAGACGACTTGGTAAGAACCGCAGGTCGGCGTTGGATGCAGGCCGCTTCCAACCGCAGTTCCTGGAGATCAATGAGAGAGGCCTTTGTCCAGCAGTGGACGTCCTACGGCTGATATGATGATGAATGGAGCAGAATGCCAAAATATATTCAGTTCATAATCCAATCTCATTTGGATCAACTTTCGTTATGTTTTTGAAATTGTATAGGTGAATTGGCCAATAATTTACCATAGCGTGGATGGAACAATAGTGGTTAGCAAGTCCAGTTTAATAGTCATGAAAGGAAACTATGAACCAATCTTAATAATAATAATCTCATCCAGGCCGTTTTCGACCGCGGCGATCGTTCTTCCACTTTATGAATTACGTTCATGCGCTCTTATATGGCTTATATACCCTATCTTTGCTGTGAACGTGCGCTTGCAGATACTGCAGGTAAGGCATTAATCTCGTAATGGTAAATTATGTCATTTGGCGGTTTATTCTTCAGTGCGTCACGTTTTTGGTCAAGATCGCGCCTTCTGTCGTCTTCAAATGACCAAACTTTTTGCTGGACTTGTCTCCTTCATTCCCCGCTGTTTTCCGCTAGTTTTCCCCAACAAGAGGGCTTAATGTTACATCTTTTCATATGTATTTTCTGAAGATCCTTGTACAAAGCGCATCATCTTTTCTATACTCCAAAAAGGCAAGCGCAAACATGGAGGCCCGAACCAATCTTACTAAGTATATGAACCATATCTGTCGAAAGGTGTAATTCATAATTCTTTATTGTTCGTGAACCTAGGTACATAATTGATGGTTGAACTTATATTAAAGAACTATTCTAGGTTCTGCTATTTAAGCGTACAAACATCTACATAACAATTACACAATATTTATCATAATAATACACATTTTTTTTTCTTAATAAGATTAATACAGTTTAGAATCACATGAAATAAGTAGAGCAAACAGTTATTAAAAGTTGATAAAGAAATGACAAAAGATTTGCATATTTAAGAATAATTAGAATAATAGATAATAATAATAATTATGTCAAAATGGATATGTCAATGAATTAAAAGTAATCGCAATAATAATAAATTTATATAAAGTAATGTTAATTGATATTATATTACGTAATCTAAAATAATATGTATCCAAATTACCGTACAGTTAATTGAAAATTTGCTCGTAATTCGGATCATAAAATGGAACGAGATCTCACACGTATCTGCAGGTATAATTAATTAAATAAAACTAGACAGCTAGACTATAAATACCTATATAAACTATATTTAAATAAACCTGTGATTATAGACCACACATTGAAATCAAAATTACTTGCAAGTGGCATCTTCATCTAGAACTTTCTAATTTGACTTGATGAAGTATGTACTCGTATCTACCCAGTAATTTCGAAAATTAATTTACACCATAATCACCTTCAATTTACTTTTCGGTTCATAGTTCAGGGTTTATGTAATGTTTTAAGCAATTTTTTTTAATTGGCCACTTGTAATCAGTAAATTGATGGGCATGTTAATTTCTATAGCTGTACTGGTCTTTAAACATGATCGATTGAGTATATCTGCTGACACGGTGTTATATATGATACTCATCCGTCAAGAAAGGTGTTGTAAAAGCTAGTTTGGAGAAAAGATTTGAATATGAATTAGAAAAGCTACCAGATAAACACACTTTTACCTAGGTAGATGGTACACACGGGTGCACATCAAGCTATACATTTCCAGTACAAGCTGACCTCGCATAGAGTAGGCTTTTCGTAGAATGAGAGTTCAGTTTATACTGGAAATTTATAGCTTGATGTTTAGCCGTGTG
This sequence comes from Philereme vetulata, assembly GCA_918857605.2. Classification (NCBI taxonomy): domain Eukaryota; kingdom Metazoa; phylum Arthropoda; class Insecta; order Lepidoptera; family Geometridae; genus Philereme; species Philereme vetulata. The sequence goes on from OU975423.1 coordinate 8,440,204, forward strand.
GTACATGAAATTTCCTATTAGAAATAATATATCGGGGAACAACTACCACCATACCTATTAATGCCACTATCAGCATTGCTGTGTTTCGATTTGAAGGGTATGGGGTTGCCGGTGAAATTACAGGCACATGAGGCTTCACTTTTTTTTTTATTATTTTTTTTTACACGTGTTGAATGTTGATGGACGCAGGGCAGTGCAACGTAGGGCACATTGATAAAATGTGTGACCTACGAGGCAGTTCTCTGTTATAGGCGATGATTACCACTTAACATCAGGTGGCCCATAAGCTTGTTCCATCTCTAAGTAGCATAGAATAAAATATATATTAATATTCCGCGAAAACTGTACACATAAAATACTTGCTACTTACAAATGGCGGGTTCCTATATCCGTCGGCAACCGATTACGACTCGTATCTCCTTAAAAAAGTCTCAAACTGGTGTCAAACTTTTGACACGTTTTCAAGGAGAAACGAGTCGTGGGTTACCGACGGATATAGGAACCCGCCAACAAGACTGATACGGAGATAACGCATAAGAATAAGCGTAAACTGAGAAAACCAATAGTATAAATAGACGCTTGAAATAAACATAAAGTGCCAGGTTCTCCGGGCAAGTGGACTAGGATCAAATTAAATCAGTAGGTAGTCCCTACAAACCAACCCATCGTCATACCATAGGTGCCGTAACACGGGGCTTGGTCGTGCCCAGTGAAACCGCACCTGGCCATTAGATACGAACTGTGACATATACCTAACATGAAGCTATCATATTCCAACGATTGATCACCTTGAAATTCATAGGATGATTACTTATGTCTACTACACAGCTTGTGTGAAAGGTTAGGCAAATTATATTTGTACTCTCGCTGCGTAATATCACAACAGTGACAGTGATTCTGAGGAACGGCTCTGTCTATAGACCAGAACAGACTTCCTTCATCTCTTCAGGCTGAGGATCGTGGATTCTTTGGTGCTTGTTTGCTCTTCAGCGGTTTCTATCAGTTGCGTGCTGGAAAGCTGCCCTGACTGGCGTCATGTTTGGATACCTGGTTCACCCATCGTTTAGACTTTAGAGCTTCTTCCACGAACCCTTTACCCTCTACCTTTCCCCTTAACCATTAGGCGCTTTATTATTACCGCCACAGGATTTTTTTCAATTCTTTCGTGGTGAGAGTCCTGACCCAGCATCTGTCGACCTTCACGAAGGAAGATTTTTGGCTGAAGGGTGTCATATTTAGTCGCTTCCGAAGGCGGATACCGAGCACCGAGAACTCATGTCTAAAACTGCAGTGTTTATATCATCATCATCCACAGCCCATAAGTACACACTGCTGGGTGTAGGCGTCCCTTTGTAAACGCCACCCCGGTCCTGTGCTGCGTGCATCCAGGACTTGCCAGCGACTTTCTTTATGTCGTTGACCCACCGACGGTCGTCCTGGACTTCTTAGGTCTGTTCGTGGTCACCATTCGGTCAAAGATTTACTCCATCTGCCATCACCTCGTCTAGCCAAGTGTCCTGCCCAGTTCCACTTGAGTTCCACCACCCTTGTTGTTAGTGGTATTTATATAGTAAATAAATATTTATATTCTTTTACAATAATATGTATTTTAGGCTACAATCTTTATGGGCCGTAAAATAAGTTATTTGCCATCGTGTAATTATTTTATTGTTGCCTGAATTAAAGGATTACTATTATTTTCATTCCCTTGAACAATTTATCGAGTTCAAGATGATTAAACAGTAATCTGTGTTCATTTCAATTCATTAATGAAGTTGAAAATCTTCTCATACATTCCGGTGTCTTTGACAGAGCTGTTTCCTGAAATGTTTCATACTGATACTCAATGACATAAGGTTGTCTATACCGCCCATCTGGATCTAATAAATAGTTTTAGCTGTCTTACGTGCTGGCTACAATGATGCTATTATGTGGGATTGGCTGCCGGATCCAGGTTGCCTAGTGTTTGCTAGGCACTCTTTCGACACGATTCAATTGGTATATTTGACATATTTAAGGGACTAACCTTATACGATAAACATAAAGCTACATATTCAGCAAAAAACTCAGAGACATATCATTTGATTTCTCACGGACATAATAAAAATACAGTACCAAATGTACCGATCATTATGGAACCTTTCGAACTAACACGTAGGTATATTAATTCCGTAATGACCATAGAATGATGCTTCTTTCGTCACAGAATACAAAACAGCAATACTAATTACAGGTATATTATAAAGTACGGTAATTGTAGACCTTATCCTTTAATTATGAATTACGTATTGGATGTTGAGAAACAGGTGTACATGAAAAAATAAGCAATGTATGTTTGTATGTAACTTTAGCAAGGTTTTCGTGAGGATAATATCCGAATTATTGTTAACTTTCAGTTATTTCTACCACATAAAATATAATTTTACGGAATCCTCGTTGCGCGAGTCAGACTCGGACTTGTCCGGTTTTTGTGATCATTTGACTGTAAAGTTGTTTATTTACTAAGTCATCATCATCATCATCCTCAGCCCGTGTCGACCCACTGCGAGGGCATAGGCCTCTCTTTGTTTCTGCTATTCTTCCTGATCCTGTGCCAGTCTGAACCACGTACGACCCACGTTCTTATGGTTGTCGTCGACCCATCTCGCTGGTGGACGTCCCCTATTTCGATGCCCAGTTCAGGCTTCCACTCTGCCTTAGTCTACCTGTCGTCACTACGTCTTGCCAAGTGCCCAACTCCACTTGAGCCCCAATATTCGCTTGCTGACGTCTTGTACTTTAGTCTGCTTGCGAATTTCAGTATTGGGAACTCGATCTAAGAGTGTGAAGCCGAGCATCGCGCGCTCCATGGCTCTTTGTGCTACACTTATTTTGTGCACAGCCTGCTTCGTGAACCTCTATGTCTCGGCACCATAAGTCATAGTTGGCAAGACAAATTAGTTATAAAAACGTGTTTTAAGACATTGTAGAATACGCGTGTATTTTAGTATGTCATCTAGTTTGCCGAAAGCTGTCCATCCAAGTTGAATACGCCTGGTGACTTCCTTCATCTGATACTCCTTGCCAAAAGATAAAACATGGCCAAGATAAACGTAAAAGTCGACCATTTATAATTTTTCGCTTCCAACAACGACGTTTGGGACCGAAACTTCAGAAATGCTCGACATAACCTTCGTCTCGCCCATAATCATCTTGAGGCCCACTCTAAAAAATGCATTATAAAGCTCATTATTACTAAGTAATGTGCTTTAAATGTAAATATGGTTTTGGATTGGAATAAATTGGTTAGCATAGGTGCATGGAAAATACATCAAAATACGATGATCGAACAAACAGATACCTGTTGAAGAATATTATTGTGACAAAAACCCTTTTAGTAGACATATTCTATGATATTCAGAACTATATATTTTGATATAATCTAAAAACGGGTACCATACAAAACCGGGTTTCAACCGAAGGGAAACCCCCTAGTAATTATTTTGCTAAATTCTTTAATATCGATCAGAGATAAGGAGTCACCAATCAAAATTATCTATAATCAGGTAATCAGTTTACAAATAGATCATTATATTTGATTTATGCTCGCCAATAAATCTAATTAGGTCTAAATATGCGATAAGATTCTTAGTCATGAATTATTTGAGAAACCTTAGCTAAGTTTTATAAAAGACTAGCTGTTGTCCGCGACTTCGTCCGCGTTACACTACTACATGTGTAGGTAACCTGGAAATAAAGCTAAACTCGCTGTTGCAACTTGACTTGACACCCCATATGGGAACTGATTTATGGGATTAATGGTAACCTATATGGTGATACAGGTTATAATCTACATAATGACCAAATTTCATCAAAATCGTTTCAGCTGTTTACGAAACGGCGTAATTGAGTAACAAACAAACATCCAAACTTTCGCATTTATAACGTTAGTGTGATTTACAGAATAACCTTGAATGGTACATCAAAGCACTATCGATTTCCAAACTCAGAACTTCAAAACCAACAATATTGTCAAATTAACAAAATATGAATAAGCCTATTATACCGACGAACCTTTACAAACTCTATTTGCTTAGCCTTCAAGACCACACATTATACCAAGTTAAAGAACCCTCAGTCGAAAAATCCTTTCGACTTTATATTTGAGTAAATAGAGCTCAATATAGTCAATATTGAGCTCAATCACGTGGATGGAACAGTAATATAATGGTGAATTCCAACAAAGAAAAACATAAAAAGAGTGTAAAAGTTTGTAAATCGGTGAATGAATGCATTGATGATTTCTTGATGACTTGTTGAAAAGGTACGCACATTTATCTTACAGATATTTTTATGTTGAGTATTTTTGTAACTACCACGATTTTGAACACTGTTTTCACTTAAACCGGGGTAAATATCGGGATCCTCAAAAATTCACAAATCATGGTAAATATCCCGGATTAAGTAAAAACAGCTCGTGTTTTTTTTTGTGTGAGACGTAACTTATGTGCGCACAGAAAAACAGATATATACTCATCGAGGAAACTAACAGAAAAGCATGTTTAAGGGCATAACTACTACTAAATAATTAAAATGAATAGACACATAACTGAGAAGCAGAAGAACAAAAATAATCTATAATATAAAAATGAATCGCAAAATGTGTTGGTAAGCGCATAACTCAACAACGCCTGGACCAATTTGGCCAATTCTTTTTTTGTTGTATTTCTTATGGTCAGGAGAAGGTTCTTATGAAAGAAAAAATTAAGAAAATTGCGCGTAAAATTAGAAAATTTAAGGATACTTAATCACCATATAAAATTATGTATAATCTAACCTTAGCGCTTTTATAATGTAACCTTATGACGTTTGACATAGAATTGGCAGAATGCGCGCTGCAAATATCGTCAAAGAGGATGTAAAAAAAATGAATATCGTTTGAAACAGATGCTTCGGTAGGAGTTATCCCGAGATATATTGTCTATATACATATATAAAAATTAATTGCTGTTCGTTAGTCTCGCTAACACTCGAGAACGGGTGGAGCGATTTGGCTAATTTTGGTATTGAATTATTTGTGGAAGTCATTCATTTTCTCATACATAATGATGGCCGGGGACAACAATTGACCATTCTACCAAGGTGACTTATATTGACAGCCCGCGTTATATCTATGCATGTCAAGCCGATACGAAGTTCGGCGGGACCACTAGTAAACAATAATTAAAACAAAAACCAAACACGTAATATATACAAAATACTTATATATGCTATCAACGGACTTGGTAGCCCACGAAGCTACTATGAGCGTCTGCATACCCGTTAAACTGGAGGATGTCTTTGAGTTGTGTGACAAATTTATATAGCTTAGAGTTAAAGATATCCAGCTCTATATTCGCCTATGCTAACTCATTGTACTGCCGAGACATTCTAGTTAATGGATTATAATATGAAATATTTTTTATAAGAAAGTAAAGCAAAATTAAAATCCAATACACAAATAAAAGTTGGTAGGGATTTTTTTAAACACACGCTAAACAAAAAATTATCTAATCTAATCTAAACCGTTGCGTAAGTTATTTGTACAAGGAGTAACTTTTAGATTGTCGGGGATCCTAGAATACAAATAGTTAGTTGTGTAGGTATTTTGTGAACACGATATCTTTACATAGTGTAAAATGAAGTCGCTTCCGCTGTCTGTTCACTTAGATCTTTTAAACTACTCAACGGATTTTAATGCACTTTTCAGCAATAGATAAAGTTATTCAAGAGGAAGGTTTATATGTATAAAACATATATAGTAACTGCGAAAGTAACTGGTTGTTTGTTAGTGTGTTTGTTACCTTTTTATAACTAAACGGCTGAACCGATCGTAATTAAATTTGGCAAGGGTATATATTATATCCTGGGGAAAGACATAGGCTACTTTTTTATTAAAATACCACGCAAGCAAAGCCGCGGGCGCGTCACCTAGTCTAGAATAAATGAAAGTTCTTTACTTTAATGCAAGTTGGGTATTTGAATTATAAATTATTTACCTAAATATGGATTATATTGCTTCTGTGTAGTATCCTACTAATATAATAAACACGAAAGTTTGTATGTATGGATGTTTGTTACTCTGTTTGTTACTTTGACTGGATGTTTGTTACTTGTTACAGCCGGAACGGCTGAACCAATTGCGATGAAATTTGGTATGTGCGTAGATCATAACCTGAATTAATACATAGGCTACTTTTTATTGGCAAACCACGCGTGCGAAGCCGCGGATTGGTCAACTAGTTTACAATAAAGAGTTATCTTCTCTCTCTAAAGAGTTATATATCTCTATAGAACTTATCTTATCTTAATACAAGTAATGATACATAATAAACATTAGAAAAACATTGAATGCACGATTTCAATATTGATAGGTTATTTAGATTGCAAGGTCGACTACGATTTCAGATAATACGAGTTCAAATATATTTATCCATATTATATAAAAGGCAAAAGTGATTGAATATATCAACGCACATGCCAAACCTTTAAGGCTAAAATATTTAAATTTCGCACACATATTCCTCATATGACGAAGTCATCCACTAAGGAAGGATTTTTCAAAATTCTACCCCCAAAAGGGTGAAATAGGGGATAAAATTTTGTATGATTTTTTTTATTCTTTGGACATATTTCCATGATAATTCGTGTGAAATTGACTACGGAAAAAATAATGAGTTATGTATTACAGCGTTTTTTTAAATTCAACCTTTAGGAGGGTAAAATAGGGGATGAAAGTTTTAAATAAACGCACGCGCAACACATTTCGCACAAGTATTCCTCTTATGACGTAGGCACTAAGAAAATATTTTTTAAAAGTTCAACCCCCGACGGGGTGAAATAGGGGATAAAAGTTTGTATGGGCAATTCATAATTCCTCAAGTTAGGAATCTAAAACTTCGTATTTTGGCTTTTGGTAAGAAATAAATTATTTAGAAACCATGCGTGCGAAGCCGTGGGCGAGTCAGCTAGTATATACATATTAATACGGCTTTTGGATATCTCAACTAGTTGTTTTCTCTATTACCTATATATTTTATAAATACTTGCTTTTGTAGATAATGATTTGTACATTTCCAGTAAATAAATGTTAATTATGTTATATGCAATATATAGGTACATAAACAAAAAACCATCTATCACAATGAATTTCCAATAGAAATTCATACGTCATTTGTGAATAACATAGGTAATTACTGTTCTGTTGTAATGCGCGAGCGCAGGAATGCTTGCTATCTCAACCATTATTGTAATGTGGAATAAGGTTACATACTGGAACTGATCTGTAACGATAGCAGAAGAATCTAGAACAAATATGAATAAATAAAAAATACTGAGGCAAAATGCCTTTAATACCAGAAGGCATTTAACATTATTTACAAGAGACAGAAGAAACAGTTGATCATCTAAAGACCATTGCAAACGTTGCGTTGATCCAGATAAGCGCCAGCGCTCGGATCATACGTCGCTTCGACCAGACGCCCAGAAAGAATTTTAACAACGAGATGGGTCCCGGCACCCCTTGGACCCAGGGTCTCGACCCCAAATGCAATACTTATTTGCATAAATATTAAAATAATATATTTTAATTTACGACTATATTAATTCCTATCGTTGATTGGTGATTTATTTAGTAATTATTGTACCTACATGCTTCTGTTAGCTTAATAGGTGTGTGTGTAAATAAATGCCTTTTATTTATTTAAATATGTGAAACCTACTCGCACCTATCTGTATAACAACTCATGTACACACGGCTACACATCAAGCTATAAAATTCCAGTATACGCTGACCTCGCATTGTGTAGGCTTTCCGTAGAATGAGAGGTCAGCTTATAATGGAATTGTATACCTTGATGTGTAGCCGTGTGTACCTATCGTACTTCTAGCAAATAAATTTCATTTAATTTCATATGATGGATGCTTACATCTCTATTGCACTCTATACTCATTATAATAATAATAATCATCATCGACATCATCACGACGACGGCCTCCGTAGCGCAGTGGGCGAATAGCCGGCTGAGACGCAGTAGGTAGCGGGTGAGATTCCCGCCGCGGAACAAATGTTTGCATGGTTTCCAGATATTTGTTCCGGGTCTGGTTGTTTCTCTGTACATTATAAGTATGTATTTACAAAAAAAAGGATATAAGTATTATATCAATTATCTGGTTCTCGTAGTACAAGCTCTTATTAGTTTGGGGCTTTTTTTGCATTATCTTAGAAGTTTGATTTTTCGCGGTTCCAAGGAACTGTAGACCTGAGTATATGGTTTCAACTCAATAAAACGGGTTCCAGAGATAAAGGGTCTTGACAGACAGACATACAGCACAAACTCACACACCATCGAACCCTCACACACGCAGACCCCCGCATACACAACTACACACATCCACACCCTCACTCACAATCACCCACTCCCCTAAAAGACTCTAAAACACTTTCACACACACAGTCATACTAACAAAAAGCCGAGTTACCATGACATAGCATGTAAGTTTATTTAAGTTTTCTTATTTATATAAAATTTTGTAAATCGGTAAATTGTATACCTACCTATAATCAGGAACGTCAAACTCATTTAATTGTATGTACGGGCACTGGAAACTGCGACACAGTATTTTACTAATGCATTTTTCAGTGTTCACATTATTTTAATCACATGTAAAAAAAGTTCACTGAAAATAAATAATTTACAAATATAGACGGCCAACAAAGTGATCCTATAATGGTTCCATTTTTTTGGGGTACGAAACCCTAAAAACAAAACTTAAGTAAGTAAAGTATTAACATAACCAATTTTTGTTAACAAAAAAACTAACTTTTGATATTATCTTGAAAACGAAGTCATACCTATGTCTTAATTACAACATTTAGACATAGGTATGACTGTAGGTATGTAGCTCATAAATAAAATGATCATAACGGCGCCCCTGATCAGCTCCGAATATCTCTACATGGTTCCACCAAATATTGTATTCCCCGGTCTTAAATTGGTTTAGCTGAACACGGACAAAGTCACGTTCAACTATATAGGCGTAGGATGTAGACCTACTAAAAAACTAATTTTGTATTGTTAAATCCAAAGTTTTATCTTTTCTCCTGACTGTACATAGTAAAACTCACATTTTAAGTAGTTGCACAAGCACTTTTGTCATTGTATACCTAATGATGCTCAGCGTTTCTGATGTTTTGTCTATCGGAATGCACTACGATTAGAGTTTATGTACATTCATACACAGATATAAATTATCCATTCATCCGATACACAGTAACATTAGAACGCTCTTAAATTGAGCTGATTATGCTTAAGTTTTCGATATATCAGTCGAAAATTGATCTCTCGTTCTAATAGAGTCTGTCATCGCATTCACGACATTAATTTAAAACACATATGCAGAATCGTATTAACTGATTTTAGAGATCGGTTTAATACCGGTAGCTTGAATATTTATCCAGTAGTCGATACATTTTCAATGAACAATTTTTAACGTAAATCAGCGGCGCGTTTGTGCAGATGCCGCTTAGTTAGTTTAACAGGTACCTACTTACATGATGAATGAATATGATTTTTTTTATTTTATACAGCCTGTTTTATTGATGTTTTAGGACTTAAAATTAAGATAGATTGTAAAATAAAAAAAAATCATTATAATGAATTTGAAGAAAACTAGTGTGCTTAAGACTGAAGTAAAACTTCTTTTTCAAAATATTAATTTATAAAACTGTTCAAAAACGAAATGAAATCACGAAAAATAATCAAACAAACTACTGACTGAGATATAAATACCTATATATTATATTTCATGCACTGGCTATGAGAGAAAGAGAAAAAGAAAATGTGCGCGCGCACCTACTATCTCTCTTGCTCCTACAGTAATATACGAAACGTAACTCTCTCTTTCTATCTTTACTAATTTATATCTCCCTCTCAATAATTTATATCTCTCCTCTTTTCCGTTCGCACTTTTAAACTTTACAATAATACTAACCATCAGCCCTACCCGTGATTTAAATTTAATGTCGTTAGTGCGGTGACACGCAGTATACTCGTAAACTGTAATATCAACGACGGTTCTTGATTTATTAATAACAGTTTGTTTACAGTAAACGCCTTTTCTATTTCTCTTATCTTTCTACTTTTATAATAGATTCCAATAAATATAACTATAATTTATCTATCCGTTTATACTAGAGTTAAAAGTACTACTAGTTTTACTTAAGGGCGCACTATACCCGGGGAGACGATAAATCGCCGATTGAGAAACAATGTTTTGTTTAACAAATTGATGCTTTAAGTTTGTTATTCATATATGTTATAGTTAAGGACACGTGCTAGAATGCCTGTGTTGTAAAAACACAATTCCGTAAAATTTTCTCCATAGAAAAAAATCGAAAGATGACCCCAAATTTATCTTAAAACCGTTCCTATGCGATGAATACATCAACTTAGATGTTGAAACTTTATACAGTAATTCTACACAACATAAATAAGAGCACCTGTGTTTTGAATTTTCAAAATACTTTTTAATTGTACCATAAAATATAAATACCAAACTCTTGCACTAATGAAACCATTCGCTTCGGACGCCCGGTCCGCGATTCAGTCTGGCCTCGGCTTTCAGACGGGGTATCCGTGACGCTTGTCGCTCCAAACGACCAAGTAATTCTTAGGTAGAATTTATATTAAGTTGGTTTTTGTAAAGACGTAGTAATGAGAAATAAGCACAACAAGAAAATGAAGGGACTGAATGATAAAAAAAACCGGCAAACACCACGGCGAGATAGGACGTGCAGCGGCGCGCGGAGAAACGGGGGTGAAATTCGAGTTTAGGCTGAGGTATAGTCAACTCTTAAGTTCTTAGTTTTCTCTAGAGTTTTAGATCCAACTGTAGAGTTTTTAGGTTACCCGAAGGCTTTTGTGTCAACTTCACGGCCTGTATAGCCAGGGCCGTTTTACCATGTTTCGTAAAAACACACACACAAAATGATTAAACACATACAGTCCAAAATCACAAAGTTTTGCTAATTCCCGTGAACAATAATCTTCAATAAAATTACAGGCGCACTAAATCGTCAGTTTATTAGAAAATTGAGGGTATTTATGAAATAATACGTCCATTAGAACGATATCAGCCGCTTATATGTCAGATTCGTGACTAGCGGACCATTAGCGGGGCTTGCAAAACGTTTAGCTCAATCGCTGGAGAAACTTCGGAAAATGCGCTTTTGTTTCCATTAGATGTAACAATGAAAAGTTGGTACTCTGTCGGACAAACTTACCTTTACAAGGTGCTCTCGAATATGTATGTAGGATAGAGGCATAAAGTTCTAGAAATTGAGAACTTAAAGCCGAGTCTGAAAGAAATTCATTTATACCTGTTTTTTTATTACTTTTAACTTTTATAAAAAGTAGTCTTTTCATGGTGTATCCCTCATTTCTCCCTCTTTTGAGTAAACGAGATAACGAGCTAATAACTTACATGTATATTATACCAATGCAACGACAAGATGCCTTATAAATTCATGAATTCTGCATGGATAAGTAAAACCATAGTGATTAAAACTGTTATATTGTCAAACTGCCTTGGTTACCAAGGTTTAATACAATATGATTACAATATACTTTTCTTGCTACCGACTTTTGTCAATAGACAATAGATGTCATTTTCAAAATTCAGGAGTAGCAATGTCAGTCATCAACGAACCACAAATATTTATCTAGCGCGTAATATTAAAACAAATTTAAACAAGCAAGTAAACAAAAATATTCTCTCAATATAAATCAACAAAAAATACCAATACAACAATGAAATCCTTACAATACTTGTTCACAATACTGTACCTCCAAAACTCGCTATGCACAATCGACATCCACATTCCCGAATACGAATACTTATCCCGCCAACTGACCCCTGAAGAATGCCGGAGACTTTACGCCTCTTTGCATTTCCTCACCTTTAACCTTCCTCCAGCCATAGCCAATGCAGAGAAAAACGTACCAAAACTACCTTGTCTCAAGCTACTTATGAAATGGGAGAACAGTAAAACAAAAAGAGAAGGTAAAGACAAAACTCATGTTGAAGTGGCGCGACGCCTTCGGCAAATTGGGAGACAAGATTTGTCTGATTGGTTAAATAGAGTCATCGATGAGCAATTAGTGAAAGAAGTCAATGATGCTTTGGATACTAACTTTGGTAATAAGACTGAAGAGAAAGCTGAGAAGCTTTACATCGATAAGATAAATATTGGAAGCAATTGGGCGATGCAAGATTCTATCCTGTGGGCGGTTTTAGCTGGACTTGTACTAAGTGCAGCTCTGATGTTCGTTCGAATAGTTATACAGTGTTGTATGAGAAGAAGGACGAGGAAGAAAGCGAGAGAAGACGATATTATGGAATTGCTTAGCTACGGATCTGTGGATAGTGACCAAGAAACTATTTACGAAGGAATTGTGAAAAATAACCATGTACGTGAAAATGATATATATTATGATTAAATACAAGAAACAGCTATTAACGCATTATTATTTTTCAGTAAATTCTACTTTTTTCTTTTTTTTATACATTATTATAGGCTTGCATTTGACCACGATCTCACCTTTTATACTATACACTTTTTCTTAGTCGTAGCACTCTTGGCAGAGTGATCGTGGTCGTCATGTCAGGGTTGTGGCGCGCTCAACTACCCTTCCACCCTTCGCCACTCTTCTCGCTCCACTGCCCTTCTGGCACATTCGTTCAAAAGAACATCTATGGCAGCCTTTATTTGATCCGTCCATCTCATAGGCGATCTGCCACGCGCTCTTTTGCCGTCAACCTTTCCCTGCACCACCTAGCGTTCAATGGAGAGCTCCTTGCGCCGCGACACGTGCCCTAAGAAGGTGAGGATGCGAGATTGTACCGTGGAAGAGAGACGCTGCTTGGTGCCGAGTTCTTGAAGTATGGAATGATTGGTACGGAATTCTATCCATGATACCCCAAGCATTCTTCTCCAGCACCACATCTCGAGACCGTCTACCTTCTTTTTCCAACTTTCCCGGAGAGTCCATGTCTCTGAAGCATACAGGAATATGGGAAACACTAGTGCTCTTACGAGATGAGTTTTGGTGGCTTTCGTAATGTTCCTGTTTCTCCATATCTTCTTCAGTTTATCCATTGCTGATCTAGAAATCGCTATACGCCTCTTGATTTCGTCGACGTATCCTCCATTATGATATAAATTTCTATAATTGCTATACACTAGCTTTTTATATATTTATCTTGTCTGTGGACAAAAAGCTGTGTTAAACGCAAAGACACGAAATATGCTTTTCTGTTCTGTCTTTTCTCTCTTTTCTACAGAAATAGTTTGTATAAGCTTAATAGCTAATAGGTTCACCATGGTATTGGTGGTTACTTAGAGTCGGTTTTCACCCAGTGGAACGGAGATGTGTAAATTCAGTCAATAGAATCACGTCAAAATCGTATTACGTGGCGTTAGTATTGGTTGATTTCACTCATCTCTTCTCCGCTCCACTTTGGTGGAGGATGGTCTCTTAGAGGAGAGGAGATGTGTAAATCCTGCCAATAAAATCTCGTAAAAATAATTTTACGTCATATACGCGCGTTATGGCCGTTTCTCATCAAAGCGTACCGGAGCGGAGATGAGTGAAATCAAGCAATAGTACCACGTAGATGACGTAATACGATTTTGACATGATTATATTGGCTGAATTTACACATCTCCTCTTCTTACTTCGAATCTCTTAGAATTACTTAGAATCTCTTAGAATTACTTAGAATCTACTTAGAATCTTTAGGTTTGTTATATGTTTCTTACCGATTTTAACTGCAAGGAAGAGTTGAAAACTGAGTATTCATAGTGACTCAAGATTCAGTGTACTGAAATTTTGGTTTTTAACTGTCTGGTTGGCCGCCCAAAGCCTTCCAGCATACATATTTTAGCTAGGATAATCTATGTCTCCAAAACACAAAAGACCTGAATTTAAAACCTTCTAAACCTTTAAATTGACGACCTCCGTGGCGCAGTGGGCGAATAGCCGTCTGAGATGTAGGAGGTTGCGGGTTCGATTCCTGCCGCGGAACAAATGTTAACATGCTCTACAGATATTTGTTCAGGATCTGGTTGTTTCTCTATACATTGTAAGTATTTACAAAAAAAATACATTAATATTCCATCAGTTATCTGGTTTCCATAGTACAAGCTTTGCTTAGTTTGGGGCTAGATGGCGCTGTGTGAAATGTCCAGCATTATTTTTAAGTTTTTGCATGTTTCTAAATAATGATCAAGCTACTCTAGAAATACTTTGACCACCTAAGCAATTTCCTTAATTTAGATTGGTTTATAGACAAATCCTTATAGTCAGTAATCAAATTGACGGTACAAAGCCTGCTTTAACCAATCGCAAAGTCACAATCACTAGTAACCTAGCCATAGTAACATTAGCAACCCATAGGCATCATTATGACTATCTGACCGCCACATCCGAACCAATCACAGTGTTTAATTACAGTTCTGTGCAAATCAAGGCGAGCCTGCTAACAAGGCCCGCAGAGTAAAAAGAACGTAGGTACGGTCAGAAGTAGCTCAACATCTCAGGTATATAAAGTCAAGATTACCATTAGCACTTAAGCTATAGAACTTTTTAAATTTTCGCGACCTATAGACACACCGAATGCGTCGAACTAGCTTAAGTGCTCATGTTTTTCAAACAAAACGGGTCTTTTCGCGCACAGATTTATATCAAAATCATAATTTTGACTAACCTCGACGTTTCGGCCAAGTGACATCGGACGTGGTCACGAGAGACTGAAGCGGGCGGGTCTCATTGCCAGGAAGCGCGAATGTTGTCACCAACTACTCCCACTTGGTTTACTGAATCGCACGTATCACTGTTTCGACGTACAATACTAACAGTATCTGAAGTTACGCGTGGATCTAAATCGCTTCAGTCTCTCGTGACCACGGTCGATGTAAATTGGCCGAAACGTCGAGGTTAGTCAACATTATGATTTTGATATAAATATGTGCGCGAAAAGACCCGTTTTGTCTTAAAAACATGAGCACTTAAGCTAGTTCGACGCATTCGCTGCATCTTAGGCGTCAGAATATCAACCCAATTATAAGAAAAAGATAAATTTCACTTTTCTCTAACAAAATCTAATCATACATATAACTTTTGTAATTTGAGATGTCGATTGGATGCGCATAATATCTTTTATGTTTCTATATTGTTTTGTATTCGTGAAAACCTTTAATAGGCTATCGATTTGTTAATCTGTGTCGTATAAGCTATACCAGCCAGCGGTTGGTTTTCCTACAAATAAATTGAACCAAATTCATAGGCTACTGCTATTTGCTCATAATAATTTGGCTAAATATGTTTCACATTTTTCTAATCGCACTAAGATGTTAATTTTATGAGTCAAAATCAACGTCGCCTGACGTTCCGATTTTGGCGGAATGTCCCGATTTTTATATCAAAATTAAATGTCCTGCGCGGGACCGGCTCAGTCCCGCTTTTCAGGAATATCGTGAAAACTCGATCGTGCGTGCAGCGTGCTGAGGAAACTTTAAAAGAAGTTAAATCTTCTCAGAAATATCATGAATAATAACTTTTTTTTATACTACATATATGGCAAACGAGCATGCAGTCCACCAGATATTAAGTGGCTACTGCAACCCATGGATATCCACATAGAATTCAACACAAGGTATTATGTTGTCTTGCTCTCTATGTGGATACGTTGCCATACTATAGGATTTAGCTGTTATGCCTATGTGCCAGTAATATACCGGACCAGTAATAAACAGGAACATACCAAAACTTCTTGTTATAAATAAATTATTCTCATATTGTGAGTTACAATTTGTAACGCTCACTTCTCAGACTATTGTTTGAAACATCGCATTTTTCTGATAAATAAAACTTTGTATTTGATTTACGTTTGTTATTTTTTTTATTCCGAAGACGAAGAAAACTCAATTACCTAACGATAAGGTAACCCTGATTTAAAAAATATTTTTATTATAATACATTTTCTATTGCTATTTTTGCTATCTATTGTCACGTAAACGTAATTTAAAACTTAAATAAAAAGATAAATATTTAAAAACTTCTGTTTATATACGGTTTTTTTACTATGTCCCGCTTTCGATGTAGGAATGCCGCTTGTTTCACTCAAAAAGTTACAAAATTCCGATTTGTCAAAAAAAAATAAATCTGGCAACGCTGGTCAAAATAGTCATAGGAGTATTTTAATTTAAAAAATCACGTATTAGAAATATGTTTATGAATGTTGTCAATAGAAAGTAACCTATCTCTCAATCCAGGTCATAATCAATCTATGCCTAATACAAATTTTTTGTCAAAATCGTTCCAGACGTGTAGTCGTAGAAACATAATAAAGAGACAGATAAACAGAGTTACTTTAACATTTATAATTGATCGAGCGAAGCAAGATCCCTAAATCAACTTGGGCAAATAAAAAACTTGGCCTTTTTCTTTCTACTCCCCTTCTGTGTATGAACGACCAGCCCGGAAGAACTCCCACCTGGAAGTACTCACCTATCAACAATCCTCGATAATTCAATGTCACACAATTTCCAACAGTCTCAACACAAATAGATTAATCATTCTGAACACTTATCCCATGTTTAAAACGTTTTTTTCATATGTATTATCATGGTATGTAGTTTCTGCTGTCTATGTTTATGTTGTTATATTATTTTTATTATTTTTAAATCCGAACATGTATTGTTATCTTATTAGGCACCGTCATAGATAACTTAGTTTAATTTATATAATGGTGACTGGCAATATTTATTTAGTACTATATAGGTACTCGTTTACCAGTGTTCGTGTCCTCGCTTAGGCCCTGTCAGAAAACCAGCGCTGCATCGTACCCACAAGGTTCGAACCAGCCCATGCTGAGACAGGGATCATTTTGTCCCCACGCAATTACCCACGCCCACAAAAATTATTGTACACTGTCTGTGGGAGCAAATAAATGTGTTTTCTTTCTTTCTTTCTTTCAAATCGGCGTTGTATGTATGTATGCTTGTTTGTCCGAGGATAACTTTCGAAACGTTTATCCGATCATTACGATTCTTAACACACACTTCAATAGTACATTTAGACTCCGTTTTTATGTTTAGTATAATCCTTATATTTTGTGAATTATTAACCATAATAAAAACTGAACTGGCAAAATTCACAAAATTTCACTGGCCAAATTTCAGCACTGGGGGGTCACTGGTGTACACCAGTGACCCCCCAGTGCTGAAATTTGGTATGCGTGTAGCTTTAGTGACACAAATATCCCGTTATCTATAATTTAAATGAAACTGTACGTCTAGTTATTTGGTAGGTCATTTCGTGGCACTTTTTTATTAGTCAAATATATTAATCCGTCTTGCAAAACGATGCCTAAACGTATTTGGCGACTAAACATGTTTAAGTTTAACGTCTTAAATCATATTTAGCCACTAAATACGGTTAGGCATCGTTGCGCATGACGCTCTAAGAATATTTTTTTGTGTTTTGGGAGACTCGCGAGATCTCAATTCGGGGCGAACCACTAGTTTAGTATGGATATTAACCTAGCCGTTATGCGTATATATTTGGACAACCGAGTTGCTCAGCTACATCTGATGCCAACAGTACCCAGGTACTTAGTACCGTACGCACAGACATCGGCTGTGTCATCGCGTCGATAAGCCTCATTAGACGGTTCAACTTTGTAGATTGTAGAGTCTGTGCTGTACCATAAACATCGTAGCATCAGCCATAGGACATCCACTGTTGAACAGGTGCCACCCCAACGGCTCCCGTTTATCAAGTCATCTTTGGATCTAGTGGGGGACCGTCCTACAATGTCTCGACTTTCTGCCCCAAAGGCAAGATACACACACAGGACAAACCACTAAATACCTAACATTAAGACAACAAACACATAAGAAAACAAAGAATGAGACGTACATACATTAAGCAAAGTTCCGGTGAATATTTTTTTTTATAAATTATAGGCTTGCGCTTGACCACGATCTCGCCTGATGGTAAGCGATGATGCAGTCTACGGTGGTACACGCTTGCCTAGAAGAAACCTATGCACTCGCGACTTGAAGCCTCCTAGGTTGTAGTTATCAGGAAACATACACTCGGGCAAGGCTTTCCACTTCTTGGCGGTGCGCATAATAACGATGGAAGCGTACCGCTTTCTGCGTATAGGAGGTATGTCTACCATGTAGCGGTGGCGCACCGCGGAGCGTCTGGTTGTCCTGGTTGTCTGGTTGATGATAGAATGTTGATGGGTGACTGTTAGGGACATTTACAAATGTGGTAGTAGATTAGTAAATCTTAGCAATAACTGCATTAATAATTGATTTGAATGCTTTTTAGCATTAAGTTCGCCTATGTACAGATACATTAAATTTTGTGCATTAAATACATTTCAGGATTTGGCACAAGAGCGAAAGTCCTGGATCACAGTGGGGAGACCTTTGTCCAGCAGTGGGATGACACAGGTTGACCAAAAACAAAAGAAATTTCAATCAATCAATCAATAATTCATAACGTTCGATGCAAATTATATCCACTAAGGCGCATATTTATCCCTGTTATCACAATAAATAAGATTTAGTATGAAGAATCTATCTATATATAATAAAAAATCGGGTCAGTTATACCATTTATAACTAAAGAACGGCTGGACCGATTTTGATGATCTTTGATTTGTTGAGTTTGTCTCCGCCCCGAATATTATTATTACGCGCACCGCCAAAGAGTGGAACGCCTTGCCAGAGTCTGTGTTTCCTGATAGTTACAACCTGGGTATCTTTAAGTCGCGAGTGAATAGGTTTCTTCTAGGCAATCGTGTGCCATCGTAGACCGCATCATCGCTTACCATCAGGCGAGATCGTCGTCAAACGCAAGCCTAGGTTTTATGTATAAAAAAAGGATAGCAGAATAACTATTAAAATATCGGAGAAATTCACGCAAAAAAAATTTGAATAAAATTTATTTTCTCATACATAGATAATAATAAATATAAATATAAAAAAATATTTCTGGACATTTCACACAGCGCTATCTAGCCCTAAACTAAGCAGAACTTATACTATGGGCACCAGATAACTGATAGAATACTTGTATACTTTTTTTTTGTAAATAAATACTTATAATACTCGTATATAGAGAAATAACCAGACCCGGAACAAATATCTGTAGATCATGCAAATATTTGTTCCGCAGCGGGAATCGAACCCGCTACCTCCTGCGTCTTAGCTGGCTATTCGCCCCACTGCACCACGGAGGTCATCTAGCTATAGATGCAGCTAATGGCGGCTGATTGACAATACTACCGGCGATGTACATTGGCAGCCCGCGTCATATGAATATCAAGGCGGTACGGAGTTCGGCGGGACAGCTAGTAATTATATAAATAATACCTAGATTTGAGAGTTATCTCATAATTATGCGATGTCCTGTTGTAGTGAGGAAAATTGTGGTTTCTCAAAACACATAAAGAATAGGTAATACAATGAACAGACCACTGTATACGTATTAGTATACATAGTATAATACAATGATAAATTAATTGCGATTAAAATATTTTATTTATTATTTGATAAGTACACACGGCTACACATCAAGCTATACTTTACCAGAATAAGCTGACCTCTCATTCTACGAAAAGCCTACACAATGCGAGGTCAGCTTATACTGGAAATGAATAGCTCGATGTGTAGCCGTGTGTACAATAGAACGTTACTAGCAACATGAGGCATAACACCTCTTAATCAATAGTTAGGATTTCCAGAGCGATTGATCTTATGCAGTTTGCACCTAACAGCTCCCAGCAACCTTTAATAAGGGCGTTGCTTGCGCTGATTCAATAGTTAAGACGATATGTAAAAAAAATTGAGCCGCTAAGTAACTGTCGTATTCAATAACGAAAAATGGTACTGATTTCATATTTAAGCAATATTTACTTGAGGATTAGATTAGATAATACTTTATTGCACACCACGAATCAAATACATATAAAAAACAACTACGTAAATCTATGGATACAATTGGCGGTCTTATCGCTAATTAGCGATCTCTACCAGACAACCTTTGGATGGAATGGACTGTGTAGACATTATTAGGATTTGAACTACATAAATGAAAGTCAGAAACACAATTGGTGAAACATTTCTCGATACAATTATTTGTCAAAATCGGCTCTTCTAAAACACTAATATCGTTCATTCTCCGACTCTAGAAAATATTTTAAGTTTTTTTTTACATAGTTATGTAGGTAATTATGATACCTAAATTAATGGAGAAGCATTATTTTCATTTGTTTGTTCCTATGCTATTCTAATTTTTTTTTGTCGCTTACGTCATATATTCCTGCGAAAATGCGGCGCGGCTATGATACATGTTTGTCTCGTTCTTCACTTTTTTGCATTTATATATGCTCCGCCCAATCGTCACCGAAATTATATTTGTATATCCTCTTAATAATTATTTTCATCTCATTACTATCTTCGTAAAATGAATCGTTTGGTTGTTGCTAAAAACTCCTATATCTCTATTCCTTTCTAACGCACACCTGTCCCTTTACGTGTGAGCGAGGACGCGCTATACGTTCAACATAGTCGTATGCGCCTACAAAGTGGCGCCCTCTATCGAGAATGTGACATAAAAGAGTTTGAAAAAATGGATGCACCGTTCTCGTGTTAGATAGAACTCCTCTCGCATATAGAACTCAATTTTATGATTAAATACGGTGAATTTAAGTGAATCCTATTCTAAACTGTCTCTGATACACGCCATCAAAGGATATAAAGGTATTTGTGCATCCTTCTTTATCTGAAGCTGCTTCTTTGCTCATCCAATTCCTAAACAGTTTTCAGTCTCCATCTTTCGCTACATTCAAACTCCTAACTTTGAATATTTTTCGCTATATTTTGCATTTCCCGCGTAAACAGGCGTCCTTTCTGTGTGTCTGTGAAAAGTGACAAAACGGTACGTGGTCAATCCCGTATAGTAAAATAGGTATTACTCGTGCGCGATAACTTGGGACCTGCTAGGAATGGACTCCCCGACCGCTTCCCCTGCACTTCCCCGATGGCGCCCGTATTGTACCGTTCACATCACTATTTTTTACTAGGGTTTTTAGTCTCGTACTGGCCTACGTCACGTAATGACGCGCTCTGGAATTCTTTTAGTTTTCGTTTGTGTTATTGTTTTGTTGTTGTAGTTTTTGTTGTTATAGTAAATGTTGTAAATTTGTCGGATACCTCTTCGTCAAGTGATTATAGTGAGACTGAGGACGAAGAACAACCTCTAGAAGGCATAAATCCACTAAGTAGTGACGAAGATGAGATAATGTAAATAATAGATAAAATAAATGTATAAACTTAAACATTGTATTTTTATTTTATTCAAATAGTGTAAAAAAGATTAGATAAAAAGCAGCGTCCTCCCTGAGTAACATAATAAATTAGGTTAAAAAAAACAAAGACGAAGCCGCGGGCGGCTGCTTGTTATGTTCGCTTTTTTGCGGGCGGTACATACACGCCAATATGACGTCACCGCGCTCAGGTCCCAACTTATCGCGCACGGGTAATATCAGCTTAAACGGTTGCGTGCTATGGAACCATATCTTATTCACAAAGTGAACTACAGTCTCTTATGAAGCAATTGTGACCAAAAATAGTCGTTGCTAATTTATTGTACAGTAAATAAACCAAGATTTATTAGGCGATCTATATTCCATCTAACTGAGCCGAACATAATAACTTACCCTTTCTTTACAATCATAAAATATGCATTAAAATTAATCAAAGTGCAAGACCCATGGCATGAAATAAACAACACAGCACATAGAAGTGAAACTCACTGACCTGTAGGTACAGTTTTCTGTTATAATTTATGAATGGTCTTTATCGGAAAAACGATGAAGAAAGCACGATAATATTGTCGGAAATCGATAGCATAGTCAAAAACGTGAACTATCAAGCACATATCTACGCTTGTAATGTAACTTGGGCCAACTTGTCACTACTGCTACACTCATCATCCATAGTCCATAGACCATTATTACTTCCCATGTTAGTTGGGCAACCCTTGTAAATGCTACTCTATCCCAATGCATTCAAGAGATGCCTGCGTCTTTCTAAATGGCACCTTCAAACGCGCGATTTGACATTATAGGCTTTTTTGGCCACTATTTAGTAAAATAATTACTCCCCCATCTTACCTCGACTACCTTAATGCAAGGTTTCGAGTAGTAGGGACCGGGTGACGAAATCCATTACACTAGAACTTTTTAAATTTTAGCGAACTATACTCATATTTTTAAGACAAAACGGGTCTTTTCGCGCACAGATTTATGTATATCAAAATCATAATTTTGACTAACCTCGACGTTTCGGCCAAGTTACATCGGCCGCGGTCACGAGAGACTGAAAGCGGGCGAGTGTCATTGCCGAGAAACGCAAACGTTGTCACCAACTACCCGCACTTGGTTTTCTGAATCGCACGTATCACTGTTTCGACATACAATACTGACAGTATCTAAAGTTACGCGTGAATCTAAATCGCGACGTGAACACCTAACTATAACTGGATTCCACGATGCAGATAATCTAAAGCCGTCCTCACTAAAATTGCGATATTTCTTTATTTCGACGGCTTCTCGAACGATTCTTGGGTAATATTGGCGTTCGGTGGAGAGAATTTTGGGGTCGTGAAGTTCTATCCAGTGGTTTGGTCCAGATTCAAAGATGTCAGATTAAATTCCGGTGCGGATTCTGTCCGCGAAAATAGCCATTTTGTCTTAAAAATATCCGTTTTGTCTTAATCACTGTTAGGCATTTCTAGAATATTTTATTTTCTGCTACCCGGTATATGGTGAGTAATAATTATAGGGCGGGAGCAGAACGGAGAATAATGAAGGAGTTTCCCTTCTATACGACGGTATTACTCATTCAACACCCACAGTAAGTGGCGTGCGATAGTGGAGTGGCGTTAAAACACTTGCAAATAACTAATGTCGGCAATTACGGAGTCACTGTATGTGATTAATAAAGGCTGCACGTGCGTTCTTGCGAAAGTGTCGCACTAGGCTTTATCTTCTTGCTATTTGCTACTCGCAAGTTATCTCACTCTATATGTACTTTATGCTTATAGAACAGAATAATAATTTATGTGGTACACACGGCTACACATCAAGCTATACATTTCCAGTATAAGCTGACCTCTCATTCTACGAAAAGCCTACACAATGCGAGGTCAGCTTATACTGGAAATATATAGCTTGATGTGTAGCCGCGTGTACACTAATGACACAAGAAACAAATAAGAACTATTACATTTATGTGTCATTAATTAATTAATTTTTTTAATGGACGCTAACCCTGAACGAGGAGAATCAGCTTTTAGTAGCAGAGAGAAAAGTTCTTCGTAAAATCTTGGGCCCAGTAAGAAGAGAAGATGGTAGCCTGAGGGTTCGTAAGCCGAAATAGAAGATCTTGTGGCCGAGCCTAACATCATAGGAGAATACAAGTCACACCGACTCCGCTGGCTCGGCCATCTACTGCGAATGGGTGAAGATCTAAGCGTAAAGAGAGCATACTTGGGCCGATCGACTGGCCGCCGACCGGTTGGTCGTCCCAAGTATCGCTGGAACGTCAGGATGGAGGCTGACCTGCGCGACCTGGGAGCCGACAACTGGCAAGAGATGGCAATGGACAGAGGAAAGTGGAGAGTTCTCATATCGGAGGCCAAGACAATTTGGGTCCCTGCGCCAATGGAGTAAGTAAGTAAGTTAATTTATGTGGACAGTTCGATTCATGTGTCTGCGTACCAAAATGGCTCAGAAGTCGCACTACGCAAAATATATGTGGAATATTTACACCCAACGCTAGTTTTCATCTGGAACCTCACTACTTTCTGTCCTAGAAAGTATAAAATGGGTAAACAAGTTATTAAAGCAACATGTTTTTTTATGGTTTGAAACAGCCCAATATTGCAATTGATTACTGCAAAGATAGTTATTCAAATCAAACCCGTACTTTGCACTATTTTGCACACACAACAAATACCTACGAGTAGCTATATCTTTCATCATCTCATTATCTTACTCACTTTATATATAACTAGTTAACAGATTATATGCGCAATACTTCTAGCTATTCTTTCAGTTTCAGCGGTAAGGCTGCCAGTTGTTATATTTTGTATAAGCTTTTCAATTAAGAGAGCTCATTTGCAATGACGAGTTAGCAGATGCAAGGCTCCACAGCCTCGAGCATCGTCGAAAGGTTGCAAGCCTCTCGGTTTTTTATCGGATACATTTCGGAGAGTGCGCTGCGGAGCTTTTCAACCTGATCCCACCATCCCCATTCTATCATCGGACAGCCAGATGCTCCGCGGTGCGGCACCGCTACATGGTAGACATACCTCCCATTTGCACAAAGCGGTACTCTTCCACCTTTATTATGCGCACCGCCAAATAGTAGAACGCCTTGCCTGAGTCTGTGTTTCGTGATAACTACAACCTAGGGGTATTTAAGTCGCGAGTGAATAGGTTTCTTCTAGGCAAGCGTGTACCATTGTAGACTGCATCATCGCTTACCATCAAGCGAGAGAGAAGTCAAACGCAAGTCTATAATTTATAAAAAAGCTTGTTCTTTCATGAAATCTTGGTGTACAATAAAGTGTTATTCAAATCAATTTATATTCCTAGTAAGGCATAGGCTTTAGCATCTAGCCAAGTTGGAGTCCTTAGGATGGGCTGTTTTGATTATTTAGCTTACACGAAGTTACTCCAATATTGTTTATTAAAACAAGTTATGCATTCAGTAATGATTAGGTATGCTTATGATTATCTTTGATGTTAACCGTAGAACCAGTATGATCCCAAATGATGGTTAAGAGGATAAATCAAGCAAAATTACTCTTAACACTTCCGGTTTAAGGTCCGGATTCCCACGAACTTTGTGTGAATACGTCTAATAAATAGCCGGTTTTGTAAATCGTTGTCATAGTCTATAGGCAATATAGTTTGTTCATAGCATGTACAAATGTATTGTATGTATATAAAAACTTTAGGAAAAAACTTATTATTATTATTTGGAGCCTGTACTGTCCCACTGCAGGGCAAACGCCTCCCTTCCTTCCTTCCACTCCACTCTATCATGCGCGTGTGTAGTCCAGCTTTCCATATACGAGTCGAGTTCGTCTTTCCATCGGCGTCGCGGTCTGCCGCGTGCTCGTTTTCTGTCTTTTGGGATCCACTCGGTAGTGGATTTTGCCCATAACTCCTCCGACATGCGGCAGAGATGGCCCGCCCAGTCCCACTTTAACTTGCCTACTTGGTGCCCAACGTCTTTTGTTGTGTAACAACTTGTGTTTCGGAGCGCAGTTTACTGTTTCTTATGCGGACTGTTAATTTGATTCCTAGGATACTGCGCTCGATGGCTCATTGACAAACCCCGAGTTTGGACTTTTGTTGCTCAAAGAGCAGGTTTGAGCGCCATAGGTAAAGATGTGGAGAATGCACGCGTCTATAAGCTTACGTTTGAGTGTGAGTGGTAGGTTACCCTTCATCATGTTTTAATGGCCCAATAGCCCGTCCAGGCGTTATCTGTGCGTCTTTTAACTTCAGCATCTTGCCTGCTCTAGAAGGATACTATTTGGCTTAGGTATAAATACTATGGAAAAACTTAGCTTATAAAAAATCAAAGCTTTTGTTTGCTTGGAAATGCCAGTTGTAGCCTGTTACACGTAACAGATTACTACGTTAATTAAACAGATTGTTACGTAACAGATTACTACGTTAATTTGTTACGTAATAATCTGTTACGTACTGCTATTTACAAGAATACACTGTTTTTACGTAATGATTGTATGCTTTATTTGGTCTACATTACCAGCTTAATCTCGAATAAATTACGCTGTGATAGAGGACTGTAAGAAAATTGAAAGCAAAGCTCTATAAACTTGAAATGAGTATAATCACCAAATGAAGCTAAAATTAAACTGTGTTTAATGCAAAATGTCGACAGGTATCAAATATATTTTTTTGTCTTACGTCTGACTACGACCCCTAAGGTCGACTTGCACAACGATCCCTAAACGTATTTAGCTACTAAACATACGGTTAAAGAAACTTTATCCTCAAAAAAGAATTATGCATTCACTTAATATGAGAACTTACTAAATAAGTCCTTAAAACTATGACAGTATGCGAGCGCATTAAATTAACAATAAAATTAGTGGGTACATTATTTCTGTTTGTTTCTTTCAATATTTGTATGGAGTGGGTAGTTTTGTAACATGTTTTGTAAACATGTTTAAATTTTACGTATTTGTATGATTTGACAACTCTTTAAATCATATTTAGCCACTAAATACGTTTAGGCATCGTTGCGCAAATCATCCTTAGTGTGATATTATGTGTACCTACTGAGTAAAAGATCTAAGGCCGGTTTTAGTGCACGACCGACCGGTGCGTACGTCGGTCACGCTTGTCATTTGTATGAAAATTCACAAGTCATGACAGTGCTCGACCGACCGTACGCACGCGTATATTGCCACGCACTGCGTACGAAGACCGTAGGTCAAGCGCGTCCGCAAGCATGCCGTCGGTCAACCGACGCGCTATGGAAACATTAACGCGTTCAGTACTACACCGATCGGTGGGCTGACCGTACGGGTGCGCGTATCATTTGTGTACGTGTTTGTGACTGTACCAGTCCGGCCAGTTTGGTTGGTCAGGAGAGCACTGAACGTTACAAACTGTCGATCGGATATGCGTATCGTCAGGAACGATGATCGAGCACTAAAACCGGCCTAAGGGATGCCTACCATAGACATCATAAAGTAATGAGTCTATATGCTTTTAATTAACTTTTATTTGTAAGTTGTTAAGCTTCTCCGCGCACGAGCTACGGCCACAGTCACAAAACACCGCCATCGAGCGAATTGTTCCTACATTGTATATGAACTTGCCGCCCTCGGTAGATGCCAGTGATAGACGCCGCTACACGCCACGAGACGCCGGCACGGGTGAGGCGCCGCTTCTCGTTTCATATGGTCGTGTAGCCGCCCCCGACCGAAAGTTAAGGCGCAGACTTCAGACACGAAGATTTCAGATTTCATCCTTATTTCACCCCACACAAGCCACTAGATTTACGCCAAAGCAACAACTAGAGACATTATAACAAATAAAGTTTACGGAAATTTGCGGAACTAAATATGTACAAAGTACTGTTAGTTACTCTCTAATATACTAGAAGAGTGCGACATGATGTTGAAGTGGCTCCGAATTAAACAACGTAAGCGACATTTATAAAAATCACAATTAATATGCAAATAACTCACATAATCTAAAAAAATATCAATAGTTTATTGTATATTTATTTGAAGAATATTTATGTGAAATATATCTTAATACGTTGATGTGTAGAATTAACTTGGGAATGTCAAAATTATCAGCGTTGTGTTTGTAATATTGTTTTACTGATATTAATGTTAATTTGTGTTTTTAGATCAATAGTTTTGTTGTTTATATCCTTGAGTATCGTGTATTTAAATATCAGTAGCATACAGAAAGCATGATGCTAATTGTTAGGGTTGCAATATTGAGACTTCTGCTAAGTTCTGCCCCTTAAGCTCTTCCGCTACTAAGTGGCCGCTTCCAGATTCATGTGGCGACGTTTTGTGGCTGTGGCGCGTGGCTCTTGTACGAGAAGGCTTACTAATACATTTTGTTCATCCTCAAGTTGTGTATGCACTGGAAAGTGTGTAATACCAACTAACCTGAATGTTTCCCTCTGAGCTGTGTCAAATTTGTTGATAACCCTCATTGATGTGATATTATATGGACACCGTAGTAATAATTAACTTAGATTGAAGCGCATTTGGGTTGTAAAACCCGACTACATCGCTTAGTAATTGATTTATGCCTGTGAAAAGACACTGGAGGCGTGAAATAAATGTGAATGCAATGGTTTTGTGAGATTTTTATAGAATAAATCGTAGTTATTTAAGTGTAGGTGATAAACGTAAAAAAAGTATTGAGCTTTTTAAGCGTTTAGTTTTTAAGCTTATTAACCGACTACAAAACAAGTAAATTTAAAAAAAAAATATAACCAACTTCAGATAACAGAAAAAAACAAACTTCTGACCTGATCTCTTCCAGTATCTCTGTAAGATTTAATTAAGCAATGATGCACTCGTGCTCCGAAACAACATCGGAACACTTATTAGTTAGTATTAGTTTAATAATTTAGTTATGTTTATGTAAAAATGCAATCATATTTTCATCGTCGTTGGCGAATGTTGTATACACCTGTAATTGGTGCACGTATCAGAATAGTGTTTATGACTATCGTCATAAATATGTATTTATTATTTATTTATTTATTTCCGTAATCAAACAGCGTAATACAAAATATAGAACACATTTTTTAAGTCTCATAGTAAGGCCAAAAATAGGATTACTTAATTTAACACATTTTAAATAACAATAAACAACAGTGTCAAATTTGTTGAAAGATCCCTAAAAAACAACAATAACCTATGATGAATTATATTCATAACTATGAAATGGGCCTATGGTCCACACCAACATGATCATTCACTATGCAGGCACATATGCCTACGTAATAAATAACATATTGGGGTTAATAACTATATAGAGATAAAATATGTGTACTATTGGTTTATCTTTAAATAAATAAAAAAAACTGATTTTAATGATATTTCTATACAAACAATATGAAAGTATATAGTCTAATAATAAAAGTTTTTTTTTAAATCGGTTTATAAATGACGGAGTAATGAGGTAACAAACATAACAAAACATAAAAATTAAACAAATTTAATACTTATATGGTTTTCACATGGATGCCATTGTCAGAACCAGACCAAATGGAAATGGGACCACACGCGAAGCACCAGCTTTTAAATAAAAAAGAAACATCAAAATCGGTTTACCCAGTCGAAAGTTCTGAGGTAACAAACGTAAAAAATACAGTCAAATTGAGAACCTCCTCCTTTTTTGAAGTTAGTTAAAAAGGAGAAGATTCTCAATTCGTTGGAAATTTACGGATGTTAAGCGTTAACTTTTTACCACTCGATTTCAATGATTCTTTTTTTGTTTGCGGAAGTATCTCTGGATAGTCCCATATATATATATATATATGAGTTTCATTCTGTCATCAGATCTTGACCAAATTTATATATACATAAATTTGGTCAAGATCTGATGATGAAACTCATGAGAAACCAATCAATCTTTATTGTTTTTTAAATAAGCGAGTGTCCATAATTGCGTTACCTAATTCTTCTTTAAAGAAGTTATTGTTTTATTAACCCTTGAAGACACCAATTTACATCAAATAAAGCTAAGAATCCTTCCTCAAACATCATTTTGAAAACGAAAAAACGCAATGAAATTGGTAAATATTCTCTTCATCCAAAGGTTGAAACTGTAGGTCAAGTAATTTGTTTATGCATTTTGTGGCACTATTTTGATAGTCAAAGATCACAATTTTTTTTTTGTTTTAAACGCAGACTCGCGAGATCTCAGTTCGAGGCGAACCACTAGTTTAAATAAGTTATCATAATAATAAATGAATGAAGATATTATTATATTTCACAGGAAATTGACAGCTTCATTCTAAAAATAATTTAAAATCTATAACCTCGATAGTAATCAACGCACTTTTAATAAATATAAAATTAAGTGTATTACACTTGGGAGTGGTACCGTCAATCATAACATGATGTAAGAATACTATTGAGCGCAATTTATTAGTGTATAACAAGCTTACTTTCAAAATATTAAGTAAAGTGTTCTTTGATTGGATTACTTAAACCATTCGACAACCTCTGTGGTGCAGTGGGCGAATAGCCGGCTGAGACGCAGGAGGTAGCGGGTTCGATTCCCGCCGCGGAACAAATATTTGCATGATCTACAGATATTTGTTCCGGGTCTGGTTGTTTCTCTATATATTGTAAGTATGTATTTACAAAAAAAATGTATATACACGGTGTCCTTTAAATCAGTGTTTTCCCAGAACAAATGTTGCTCAGACCATGGTCTAATAACTGTTTATAGCATCAAATAAGAGAATAAAGAAAAAATCTATACCTTCTCAAATAAGTCTAAAGTTCATGGGTACGCTAGCCGTAGCGTATACCTACTCCTTAGTTAGATAGGTACCTAGTAGTTACCGGTCAGCGCGCTGACTATGTTGTAGGGCGTAACGTTAAAATAGACGTTTTAAGTTCGCAACTTTTTATATTGTTCAATTACTGATTCCGTTTTGTTTTTTAATTTGAAGTTATAAACTGTTAATATACCATGGTCTGATTAACGTTTGTTCTGGGAAAACAGTGATTTAAAGGACACCGTGTATAGTATTATATCAGTTATCTGGTTCCCATAATACAAGCTCTGCTTAATTTGGGGCTAGATAGCGCTGTGTGAAATGTCCAGCATACGTATTTTGTTTTTATTTATTATTTCAATCTAAAATAGTGTACCTACTGTATTGTGATCGTAACATCCAGATACCATACTTACATTAAGAATGCAAAAATTAATTGTTCATTTATTTGCATGTTACGTATCGTTACGGCTGAACATATTTTGATGAAATTTAATAGATACATGACCTGGATTGAGACATAGGCTACTTTTAATTGACAAACCCCGACACAGCCGTGGGTGGAAGCTAATTATAAATACGTCACAGCTTCTACCCTAAAATTCTTTAGTTATCAGGATCTACTCTATGTGTTGTACCACCCACATGTACATGCAAAACTTTGTCACGCGGAAGTAATAGAATCCGCAACCTCTTGCATCTCACTGAGTCGACTCGCCAACGCCAACGCCACCACAGTCGTATTCTAATTAAAAAAATATCATATCAAAGATCTCCTCTAACCTTTGTTCTATTTAACTTTCTTTCTAATATTAAATACTAGCTTCCGCCAGCGGCTTCGTACGCGTGGTTTGTTAACAAAATGTAGCCTATGTATTAATCAAGGTTATACGTACATACCAAGTTTCATCGAAATCGGTTTAGCCGTTATGATGTGAAAGAGCAACAAACAACCACACAAACATCTATACAAACTTTCGCGTTTATAATATTAGTGGGAAGTGGGATTTCGCAATAAAACGAATGTTTAACGAGTCTTTATGCCCACTGGGCAAATTAGTTTTACCTATATTTTTTGTCAAAACGTAGCCAAAAAAATACAATTTCATTTTGAAGACTTAGCAAAATAAATGATAAGTTGATAACACCTTTTTTACTCCTTAAACACTGATTTAAGGAGTGAAAAGGGCGTTATATTATTTTTCGAATGAAACTGTCGATTTCCTGTGAAATATAATAAAATCTTCAATCATTTACATGCAACCGACAGGGTGTAATGATTACACACAGTTTACAGTTAACAGATTAACATAACCTAATTTCCACATTGAGTAACTCGGTTTTTTTTGAGTATTCCGTAATTTAAGTTACTCGTATTTTGAGTACATGACTAAAATCCTACCTTTTGATCTCCGAATCTCATCTGTCTCCTCGCGTTTCTCGCCACGTTCATCCGGCAGAGGAACACTCGATCCTCTCCATCGCTGGGCGCCCTCGACAGCTCCGTCCGGACCGCTTGCTGGTCTTGCTTGTCGATCACGTCGTACACGCTGTCTCCGTGGATCAGCAGGTCTTCCTGTTGACAATGGTTCAAAGTAAAAAAAGTTTCTATTCATTATGATCCATCATTAGCCCTATTTAAAACAAGAGTGAAAACATTTTATCTCACAGAAACGTCGTAGTATCGCTATAGATATGTATGTGTGTATGTTTATATATATATATATATATATATATATATATATTATTTATTATATTTATTTGTTGTAGGTATATTTATGTATACTGTTTTATTTTATTGTAAGTGCTCAGCGCTTTCTTAAATTTGTTTTTTGTTAATGTAGGTACACCCTCCTCCATTATTGTAATGTCACAAAAGTTCTAGCCATCCAAAGGTTGTCTGGAAGAAATCGTTTCTAAGCGATAAGACCGCCCATTGTACTTGTTGCTTTGTGTTTTTTATTTTTAAGTCTGTTTCTTTTGAAGTGTACAATAAAGTATTTTCATTCATTCATTCATTCATGATTATACAACCTGTTTTGTTATGTACGATATTAATTTAAAACACGCATCCGGAATCGTATTAACTGATATTAGAGTTGAGTTTAATACCAGTAGCTTGAATATTTATCGAGTAAACGATACATTACCAATAAACAATTTTTGTGCTAAATATCATAATGTCGCTAAGTCAGTTTAACAGGTACCTACTTACACGATGAATGAATATGATTTGTTTAACTATTTTATATAGGCTGTTTTATTGATATTTTAGGATTTGATATTAAGGTTGTTTGTATATAATGAAATAATTTTTTTTTACAGTAATACTAACCATTAGCTCTACCCGTGTTTTCATTTAATGTCGTACGTAACAAAACACGTAGTACACACGGCTACACATCAAGCTATAATTTCTAGTATAAGCTGACCTCACATTGTGTAGGCTTTTCGTAGAATGAGAGGTCAGCTTATACTGGCAATGTACAGCTTGATGTGTAGCCGTGTGTACGCCGGCCCAACCACTGATGGGTACTTTTATACCAATTTATAAATAAGTAAAATTTGTGAGTTTGTTGGTTTGTATTTAATGGGCAATCTCAGCTGATTTTCAAAATTATATCACTGATTTTTTTGTCAAAAGTTCGAGTGTACCCAGGGCGGGTCAGCTAGTTACCTATAACCAGCCTGTACAACGATATTTGGTGATGCTGGTGATGGATCCTAATCAGAATCGTTGTCCTAACTACTATATATTTTCAGCTACTATTTCTTGTGACATTCTGCCCGATTTAACTGCAGCAGCAGCCATTGCTAGTCATCATCAGTATAATTTTTATCTATACTAATATTGCTAATACTAATACGTGCTCGAGCCGTCGTACAGTGCGGACCTCTCTGGGGCGTCGTTACGCTGCCCGTTGAATATACGAAGATTCGATCGTCGTTAGTGGTCGAGGCAACATCGCCTATAAAAGGCTCCTCAGATCGCGCGGCACGCATTCGATCGTCGTTAGTGGTCGCCGCTATAGCATGCAGCGGCCACACCTTAGGAACCTAGGCTGGTAGAGGGGGGCTCGAGTGCCGAAACACTTTGTTGTAGCAACGGCGTGTTTCGGCCCTCGAGTCGGCACGGTCACTCCCCGTGCTAGTGCTCGTTGCTTCGGCGTCAACGCAATCCACCTCAAGTGGCGAGGCAACCAGGCAACTGTAGAAGGCCTGAAGGTAGCGATAGGAGTTTTTATCGTTGCCAGATACTGCGTCCTGTTCCCTTCCAGTCGTAGCGGTTCTCCGTTCCACTGGGTCAAGGGGAGTAAGGAGGAGAGGGTGCATCTGTGTACGGCGCGCACACTTATGCAACTTAATATATCCTGCGCATCTGACTTGGCTTTGTCATTCCGAGTTTAAAAAAGTCCTGGGCTTGGTCTAATACCTGGACACGGGTGGCCTAAGGAGAGGAGAGTGGTCGCTCTAGCACTGCATCGGGGTGACAGTGTGGTTCGGCAGCACTCTTTGAGACAAAGCAGCTTTATTTAGAGAGGCACTGCTTTCCTCGCTCAGCCGGGGAGGGGGCTAGAAAAGGTGCCCCAAACAAACGCTCATTCCTCGCAATAAGAATAAATCAAAAAACATGCAGATGAATATGACTTTTGGTGCGTGGAATGTACGTACTCTTTTAGACCGACCCAACAACCTCTGCCCAGAACGTAAAACCGCCATTGTGGCTCGCGAGCTCAAACGCTATGACGTCGACATAGCCGCTCTCAGCGAAACACATCTAGCTGACGAAGGTGAGCTTGTTGAACGTGGTGGTGGGTACACTTTCTTCTGGAAAGGCACACCAGCTTCTGAGCCTAGACGGTCAGGAGTAGGCTTTGCTATTAAAACTACTTTAGCCTCTAAGTTGGAAGAACATCCAGTTGCTATCTCTGATCGTGTCATGTCCTTACGTTTCCATCTTCGAAACAATAAATACTTAAATGTTATCAGCGTATATTCGCCAACACTCGACAAAAGTGATGACGTCAAGGACAAATTTTATGAGGAAGTGTCAGAAGTGCTGACTAAAATCCGGCGCTGTGAGAAAGTTTTGCTTCTTGGCGACTTTAATGCTCGCGTCGGACGTGATTTTGAAGCTTGGCCTCGGGTGATAGGGCGACATGGCATTGGTAACATGAACAGTAATGGGCAACTGTTACTAAGCCTCTGTTCCCAATTTCATCTGGGTATTACCAATACCATGTTTAGACTCCCAAATAAATACAAAACTACCTGGATGTACCCAAGGTCCAAGCATTGGCATCTTATTGATTATGCTATAGTCCGTCAACGGGATATAGCGGATGTCAAAGTAACGAGAGTAATGAGGGGCGCAAACTGTTGGTCGGATCACCGACTTGTTGTTACAAAACTATTTTTGCGTCTTAGCCCTTGCCGTAGACCTCGCAGGGCTAAGCCTAACTGTCTTCATCTGAAAAAGCTAGAGTCTGCTGAAATATTGGCAAATTACAGGGAAGCTGTCAATACCTTTACAGCAGGCATACACCCCGAAGATGAACAGTTAGACGAGGGCTGGAAACTGTTAACTACAAATACCATCAATGCGGCTACTGAGATCTTAGGCCAAAAACCTCGTGTCTGTGAAGACTGGTTTGACGAAAATGATAATACATTGACAGTCGCCCTAGAAAAACACCGCCAGCTCCTTCGAAAGGGAAATCAGACAACTGCTTCTGAAAAAATAAAGGAGAGTACGAGCCAAATAAGGAGACTAACTCGAAACGCAAAAGATGAGTGGTGGCTGAACAAGGTTCGCTATATTCAGTGGCTTGCTGATTCGAATAGACTCGGCGATTTCTTTAACGAGATTAAAAAGTTAGTAGGAAGTCCACATCGAGTAAACGTACCACTGAAATCACTTTCAGGTACCCTCCTGGTAAGCAAAGGAGAAGTTCTTACTCGCTGGGCAGAACACTATAACAGCTTACTCAATGTGGATCGTTCTGCTGACATAAACTATTTAGCATCACTTCCTGCCTTACCACAAGCCGTAGATCTGGATCAGCCTCCTTCTCTTGAGGAAGTTATCATCGCCATCAAAGCGCAGAAAAACAATAAGGCTGTCGGCATCGATAACATACCAGGAGAACTATTAAAATATGGCGGAGATGAGTTGCACTACAAGATTTGGCAATTTTTCCAGCGCATGTGGGAAATGGAGTTCGTTCCTCCTAGTTTTGGCGTATCACTAATTTGCTCTTTGTATAAAAATAAAGGTGATCGATCTGTTTGCAACTCTTATAGGGGTATATCACTTCTGTCTACTCCAGGAAAAACTTTTGCCAGAGTACTCTTAAATCGTCTTATGGAGCTCTCTGAAAGTATATTGCCTGAAACGCAATTTGGGTTTAGACCCAATCGCGGCACATGCGAGGCCATATTCTCTCTTAGACAACTGCAAGAGAAAAGCAGGGAACAGTGTCAACCTCTGTTTCTCTGTTTTGTTGATCTGGAGAAAGCTTTTGACAGTGTACCTCGCGAAGCTTTGTGGATTGTGCTTTCGAAACTTGGTTGCACCGACAAACTTATACGCTTGATAAGACTTCTTCACGACAACATGACTTGTTGCGTAGCCGTCAATGGTGAGCAGACAGAGCAATTCCCTGTCACTTGTGGTGTAAAACAAGGCTGTGTATTAGCACCCACTCTTTTTGCTCTGTACTTTTCCGTTGTCGTGAGGGAGACTTTACAAGCCAACACCGAAGGGATCCGCATACGTTTTCGCACAGATGGCAGTATCTTTAACCTGGCTAGGTTAAAAGCGCACACAAAGGTATCGTATGACCTCATTACCGAATTGATGTATGCTGATGACCTATGTTTCGTTGCGGAATCTTCTGAGGGACTCCAGGACTTGATGACTCGGCTTGACGCTGCGTGCTGTAGATTTGGCCTCAAAATTAATATTACAAAGACAGAGGTGATGGCCATGGACACTGTTAACCAAGCTCCACTGAATCTGCAAATCGATGGAAAGCCCATAAAACAGGTCGATACATTCAGATATCTGGGAAGCAGCATAACAACAAAATGCGACCTTGACTCGGAGATCAACAGCAGACTTGGCTCCGCTATGGCTGCTTTTGGTAAACTACGAGTCCAGGTATTTCGCTCCCATAACATCAAATTGAGTACCAAGATTAAGGTGTATATGGCTATTGTACTTCCTAACATCTTGTACTCGTCAGAGACATGGTGCCTGTATCGCAGACACATACGCACGTTAGACAGATTCCATCTGAAATGCCTCCGCGACATTCTTAACATCAAGTGGTCGGATCGGGTCCGTAATACCGATGTTCTACGACGGGCTAATGTCTGTGGCATAGAGGCATATTTGATGCGGCGTCAGCTGCGTTGGTGCGGGCACCTGTCTCGGATGTCTGATGAGCGAAGGGCGAAA
This sequence comes from Philereme vetulata, assembly GCA_918857605.2. Lineage (NCBI taxonomy): Eukaryota > Metazoa > Arthropoda > Insecta > Lepidoptera > Geometridae > Philereme > Philereme vetulata. The sequence continues at coordinate 8,476,863 of OU975423.1, forward strand.
CGCATTTTCTTCTGTGAACTAGAACATGGTAAGCGGAAACGCGGAGGTCAGTTCCTACGTTTCAAAGACGTACAGAAGAGGCACATGAAGAGGTGTTGTATCGATCCGTCGCGCTGGGAGGCTCTCGCTGAAAAACGACCTGAATGGAGGCGTCATGTTCAGGACAAAGTGTACGAGTTTGAAGAAGAAAGGAGGCAAGAACTAGACTTAAAACGAGATCAGCTTAAAAGTCGACCGCCGGCTAATATCAATTACAACTACATTAATGGCGCCTTAACTTGTGTTCATTGTAACCGGACTTTTAGCGCAAAAATAGGGTACATCAGCCACATACAGGCTAAACACCTAGGCCAATAATCACAAAGTCAAGTCTCTGTAGCCGAAATCGGCTAGGAGGATTATTATTATTATTATACTAATATTATAAAGAGGAAAAATTTGTTTGTTCGTATTGCATAGGCTCCGAAACTACCGGACCGATTTAAAAAAGTCTTTCACTGTTGGGAAGCTACACTATCCCCGGGTGACATAGGCTACTTTTTGCTCAACTAAGTAGGGTAATGTTTTTATTGAAAAACTACGCGTGCGAAGCTGCGGATTGGTTAGCTAGTATTTTATAAACATAGATTAGCAAAACAAACAGCATTATCAAATTTCCTTCATAAAAATAGCAGGATAAAATGAACTTAGTTAAAGAATGTCTTTACTGTCTATCAAACCTTTACGGTGTAAGAATAGCAGGATAAAATGAACTTAGTTAAAGAATGTCTTTACTGTCAATCAAACCTTTTCGGTGTAAGAATAGCAGGATAAAATGAACTTAGTTAAAGAATGTCTTTACTGTCTATCAAACCTTTTCGGTGTAAGAATAGCAGGATAAAATGAACTTAGTTAAAGAATGTCTTTACTGTCTATCAAACCTTTACGGTGTAAGAATAGCAGGATAAAATGAACTTAGTTAAAGAATGTCTTTACTGTCTATCAAACCTTTACGGTGTAAGAATAGCAGGATAAAATGAACTAAGTTAAAGAATGTCTTTACTGTCTATCAAACCTTTTCGGTGTAAGAATAGCAGGATAAAATGAACTTAGTTAAAGAATGTCTTTACTGTCTATCAAACCTTTACGGTGTAAGAATAGCAGGATAAAATGAACTTAGTTAAAGAATGTCTTTACTGTCTATCTAACCTTTACGGTGTAAGAATAGCAGGATAAAATGAACTTAGTTAAAGAATGTCTTTATTGTCTATCAAACCTTTTCGGTGTAAGAATAGTAGGATAAAATGAACTTAGTTAAAGAATGTCTTTACTGTCTATCAAACCTTTACGGTGTAAGAATAGCAGGATAAAATGAACTTAGTTAAATAATGTCTTTACTGTCTATCAAACCTTTACGGTGTAAGAACAGCAGGATAAAATGAACTTAGTTAAAGAATGTCTTTACTGTCTATCAAACCTTTAGGGAATAAGAATAGCAGGATAAAATGAACTTAGTTAAAGAATGTCTTTATTGTCTATCAAACCTTTTCGGTGTAAGAATAGCAGGATAAAATGAACTTAGTTAAAGAATGTCTTTACTGTCTATCAAACCTTTACGGTGTAAAAATAGCAGGATAAAATGAACTTAGTTAAAGAATGTCTTTACTGTCTATCAAACCTTTTCGGTGTAAGAATAGCAGGATAAAATGAACTTAGTTAAAGAATGTCTTTACTGTCTATCAAACCTTTTCGGTGTAAGAATAGCAGGATAAAATGAACTTAGTTAAATAATGTCTTTACTGTCTATCAAACCTTTTCGGTGTAAGAATAGCAGGATAAAATGAACTTAGTTAAAGAATGTCTTTACTGTCTATCAAACCTTTTCGGTGTAAGAATAGCAGGATAAAATGAACTTAGTTAAAGAATATCTTTACTGTCTATCAAACCTTTACGGTGTAAGAATAGCAGGATAAAATGAACTTAGTTAAAGAATGTCTTTACTGTCTATCAAACCTTTTCGGTGTAAGAATAGCAGGATAAAATGAACTTAGTTAAAGAATGTCTTTACTGTCTATCAAACCTTTTCGGTGTAAGAATAGCAGGATAAAATGAACTTAGTTAAAGAATGTCTTTACTGTCTATCAAACCTTTACGGTGTAAGAATAGCAGGATAAAATGAACTTAGTTAAAGAATGTCTTTACTGTCTATCAAACCTTTACGGAGTAAGAATAGCAGGATAAAATGAACTTAGTTAAAGAATGTCTTTAATGTCTATCAAACCTTTTCGGTGTAAGAATAGCAGGATAAAATGAACTTAGTTAAAGAATGTCTTTACTGTCTATCAAACCTTTTCGGTAAAAGAATAGCAGGATAAAATGAACTTAGTTAAAGAATGTCTTTACTGTCTATCAAACCTTTTCGGTGTAAGAATAGCAGGATAAAATGAACTTAGTTAAAGAATGTCTTTACTGTCTATCAAACCTTTTCGGTGTAAGAATAGCAGGATAAAATGAACTTAGTTAAAGAATGTCTTTACTGTCTATCAAACCTTTTCGGTGTAAGAATAGCAGGATAAAATGAACTTAGTTAAAGAATGTCTTTACTGTCTATCAAACCTTTACGGTGTAAGAATAGCAGGATAAAATGAACTTAGTTAAAGAATGTCTTTACTGTCTATCAAACCTTTTCGGTGTAAGAATAGCAGGATAAAATGAACTTAGTTAAAGAATGTCTTTACTATCTATCAAACCTTTTCGGTGTAAGAATAGCAGGATAAAATGAACTTAGTTAAAGAATGTCTTTACTGTCTATCAAACCTTTACGGTGTAAGAATAGCAGGATAAAATGAACTTAGTTAAAGAATGTCTTTACTGTCTATCAAACCTTTACGGAGTAAGAATAGCAGGATAAAATGAACTTAGTTAAAGAATGTCTTTACTGTCTATCAAACCTTATCGGTGTAAGAATAGCAGGATAAAATGAACTTAGTTAAAGAATGTCTTTACTGTCTATCAAACCTTTTCGGTGTAAGAATAGCAGGATAAAATGAACTTAGTTAAAGAATGTCTTTACTGTCTATCAAACCTTTACGGTGTAAGAATAGCAGGATAAAATGAACTTAGTTAAAGAATGTCTTTACTGTCTATCAAACCTTTACGGAGTAAGAATAGCAGGATAAAATGAACTTAGTTAAAGAATGTCTTTACTGTCTATCAAACCTTTACGGTGTAAGAATAGCAGGATAAAATGAACTTAGTTAAAGAATGTCTGTACTGTCTCTCAAACCTTTTCGGTGTAAGAATAGCAGGATAAAATGAACTTAGTTAAAGAATGTCTTTACTGTCTATCAAACCTTTTCGGTGTAAGAATAGCAGGATAAAATGAACTTAGTTAAAGAATGTCTTTACTGTCTATCAAACCTTTTCGGTGTAAGAATAGCAGGATAAAATGAACTTAGTTAAAGAATGTCTTTACTGTCTATCAAACCTTTTCGGTGTAAGAATAGCAGGATAAAATGAACTTAGTTAAAGAATGTCTTTACTGTCTATCAAACCTTTTCGGTGTAAGAATAGCAGGATAAAATGAACTTAGTTAAAGAATGTCTTTACTGTCTATCAAACCTTTTCGGTGTAAGAATAGCAGGATAAAATGAACTTAGTTAAAGAATGTCTTTACTGTCTATTAAACCTTTACGGTGTAAGAATAGCAGGATAAAATGAACTTAGTTAAAGAATGTCTTTACTGTCTATCAAACCTTTTCGGTAAAAGAATAGCAGGATAAAATGAACTTAGTTAAAGAATGTCTTTACTGTCTATCAAACCTTTTCGGTGTAAGAATAGCAGGATAAAATGAACTTAGTTAAAGAATGTCTTTACTGTCTATCAAACCTTTACGGTGTAAGAATAGCAGGATAAAATGAACTTAGTTAAAGATTGTCTTTACTGTCTATCAAACCTTTACGGAGTAAGAATAGCAGGATAAAATGAACTTAGTTAAAGAATGTCTTTACTGTCTATCAAACCTTTTCGGTGTAAGAATAGCAGGATAAAATGAACTTAGTTAAAGAATGTCTTTACTGTCTATCAAACCTTTTCGGTGTAAGAATAGCAGGATAAAATGAACTTAGTTAAAGAATGTCTTTACTGTCTATCAAACCTTTACGGTGTAAGAATAGCAGGATAAAATGAACTTAGTTAAAGAATGTATTTACTGTCTATCAAACCTTTACGGAGTAAGAATAGCAGGATAAAATGAACTTAGTTAAAGAATGTCTTTACTGTCTATCAAACCTTTACGGTGTAAGAATAGCAGGATAAAATGAACTTAGTTAAAGAATGGCTGTACTGTCTCTCAAACCTTTTCGGTGTAAGAATAGCAGGATAAAATGAACTTAGTTAAAGAATGTCTTTACTGTCTATCAAACCTTTTCGGTGTAAGAATAGCAGGATAAAATGAACTTAGTTAAAGAATGTCTTTACTGTCTATCAAACCTTTACGGTGTAAGAATAGCAGGATAAAATGAACTTAGTTAAAGAATGTCTTTACTGTCTATCAAACCTTTACGGTGTAAGAATAGCAGGATAAAATGAACTTAGTTAAAGAATGTCTTTACTGTCTATCAAACCTTTACGGAGTAAGAATAGCAGGATAAAATGAACTTAGTTAAAGAATGTCTTTACTGTCTATCAAAACTTTACGGTGTAAAAATAGCAGGATAAAATGAACTTAGTTAAAGAATGTCATTACTGTCTATCAAAACTTTATGGTGTAAAAATAGCAGGATAAAATGAACTTAGTTAAAGAATGTCTTTGCTGTCTATCAAAACTTTACGGTGTAAAAATAGCAGGATAAAATGAACTTAGTTAAAGAATGTCATTACTGTCTATCAAAACTTTACGGTTTAAAAATAGCAGGATCAAATGAACTTAGTTAAAGAATGTCTTTACTGTCTATCAAAACTTTACGGGTCCTAAAAAGGTCACTGGTTTCCGCTTATCAACCACTGGGCAAGGATTCCATTACAGCTGTGGCTGCCTTAACAAAAGCCTACCGTAATGTAGAATGCTAATTGTGGTAGCGTTCCGTCACCATAGCCACAGATAAGGCTTTTATTTTTAAACAGGGCTATACTTTGCTAGATTGCGTAGACGTTTTCATCAGTTTGCAAACCGCAAGACATATTATTTTAATCGCGGCCGCGGTACCTTTGTCTAACGCTTCCTACGCTTAGCTTTGTTTGGCTTGTGGATGGGGTTTGAGCACCCGGGTATTGCGAGTTTTCTACAAATTACATTTTAGTATTACTTTTCCCTTTATCTTTATTCATTTTCTTGACCACTTTTTTTAAATTTGGTCTACTAAGCACTAGTCTACTAAGTCGAAGTACGAAGTATTTAGTCTACTAAGTCCTACTAAGCAAAGGTTACTTCACTAACAGATGCATCTTTAAATCTTTATTCAGTACATGGTACAACAATAAATTTACTATAACTAAACTAAGCATGCTAAAAGAAAAATAAAACTAATGTTAAATAAGAATAGATAAATAGATAGTTATAGTCTCACTTTATATAGTTCCCTAACCTCCACCCTAGGGAAACCCTGTGTTGTGGGAATTAGTTCTCTTCCGAACTTGTACCTTCATAATAAAAAAAAAAAATTCAACAATATCCAGATTAAATTGCATTTGGTTGTTTAGAGTAGTGTGTATAGTAGGTATTAATATCAAATGTAGATGACGTCAGATATGATTATGGATGTAGTTGCGGATGTAGAAGTGCATACGTGGTGTGAACGAGGAGAGGGGGGGGGGGGCGTGTTACGGTATACTTAAGTGAAGTGTATGTAAGGAGGTGAACATCTGTCTCACATGACCTTCTTTAAATAATGTTAGCAAAACACTTGAAAATTAGAACATTGAAACAAATTATATCTGTTCTTAATGATAACAAGCGCATTCCATAAAATACTTAAAAACTCACAAAACACACACTACTCTCCCTCCCTGACCCCCTCAAGTATACACATTTATACATCATCCCTCCCTCCCTTACGTTCTTTTAATGCGTATCTAGGGGAAGGGCGGGTAAGACGGATAGAGCGTGCAAGATGGATACTCGAAATATCCCGAAGACGCAGTGAAATTTTACGATCTCTGCACGCTGTTGTTATGCAGAGATCGTAAAATTTCGCTGCGTATTCGGGATATTTCAAGTATCCACCTTGCACGCTCTATCCGTCTTACCCGCCCTTCCCTAATTGTGTTATTTCACTCTAGGTGACTAATTTCTTAAAAGTTATGTCTATAAAATGAGAATTGATAAAATGAGAGGCATTAGCTGTAAGAGTTTGTTTACATTGATATCAAGTGCTGTTGATTCTGTAATAAATAAAAAAAATAGTCTACATATGATTTTTGTGGTGATATATGGATTCTAGTAATAGAACCTCACAGTTCTAGAATCCTTATCGGAATTTCTGTCCTTACAACTCGTTTGAAAGACGACCTGGCCGCAAAAGATCGGTCGCTCTGATTTTTTTTTATACTACATATATGGTAAACGAGCATGCATTCCACCAGATGTTAAGTGGCTACTGCAGCCCATGGATATCCACATAGAATTCAAAACAAGGTATTATGTTGTCTTGATCTCTATGTGGATACGTTGCCATACTATAGGACTTAGCTGGTATGCCTATGTGCTAGTAATTACAGGAACATACCATTACCATCTAACCGGAACACAGCAGCACAAGTACTGCTATTTGGCGGCAGATAAAGGTAAGGCGGTGGTGCCCACATCCTCGAGCCCGTTCACAAAAGCTCTACCACCAGTAAGTCTGAATGTCCAAGAGGAAGTCTATATGCAGTGTACTTCTAATGGATGATTTGAGATTTGTTTGCAATAAAATAGGATAAGTAAATATAACTTTTATGATTAAACATAAGCAATGTTAGAGGCTAGAAGTACAACTTAAAATGAAATTGTTATTTTCTATCCTCACAATCAAAGCACAAGCTATTGTTTCTCGATAGCAACTCTACTCCATAATCAACATGATTACCTTGTAACAACATTGAATTTAAACCCAATAATTATGATTTAACCCTTCCTCTCCGCCTTATGTCCGACGGGGTCAAAGATTTTGTAGTTTAATTTTCCGCGCATAAAATTTCAATTAACCTAGGTCTTGTTTAATAAATTTAATTAATTCATATTTCTAGAGTAAACTTTAGGTTTACGGACTGCAAGTAATGCAGGTAAATTAGGGTTGGCAGGTAAATTAAGGTAGATCAATGTTCATCCCGGAAATTATTTTCATGCAAACTAACTACTAGATCGTCGGCCCACCTTGTGGGGGGTCGGCCTACGCTGCGTCTTCCAGTCCGTGGTCTCCACTCGAGAATCTTTCTTCCCCAACGGTTATCGGTTCTATGAGCGATGTAGCCCGCCCATTGCCACTTTAACTTGCTAATTTTTAGAGCTATGTCGGCAACTTTAGTTCTTCTGCGGATTTCCTCATTGCGGATTTTGTCACGCAAAGAAACCCCAAGCATAGCCCTCTCCATAGCTCGTTGAGCGACCTTGAGCTTGGTCATGAGGCCATGAGTAAAAGACCACGTTTCAGTGCCATAGATCATCACTGGCAACACACACTGGTTGAAGACTTTAGTCTTCAGGCTCTGGGGAATTTTGGACGAGAAGATATCGCGAAGCGTTGGGCGCAAACGGCTACCAACCGCTCGTTGTGGGCGATCTAATGGGAGGCCTATGTTTAGAAGTGGACGTCTCCCGGCTGATGATGATGATGAAACTAACTAAAGACGTAAATGCGCATAAATATATTTTGTATTAGCTAGTGGTTGGCTCAGGTGGAACATGACGCTATTTTGGTATCATGGTCTTTGGAATCTTTCGATCGTATAGAATGGAAGATGGGAATTCACCTGCAGTGGGATCACACAGGCTAGTTATGTTAGAATAGCCTCTACCAACGGCATACACCAACAAAGCTATTTCTTTCTCTCTATTTTAAGTAAACACTGCGAGTAACTGTAACTGGATTTATCTGGTGTAAGGTGTATGCCACTAATTAAACTTTTTTTTTTATTTTTTTTTTGTTTAACTCTATCATTTGCTACTTGACATAGCACGTTAAAGCGAGCTATGAATACAACAGACGATTCTTTCAATAATAAACTTTATATGACCCAAAATCACGTCACAGCGGCTGAACTGATTTCGATGAAATTTAGTATGTACGTACAGTATGGCAACATGCTGTAGCAAATGCTGAGCTGAGGACCCTTTCGCCACCACATTTTACATTTTTGGATATATTATATTTTTTGTGACATTTGTTTCTGTGTCCATTTGTGGTGGTCTGAATAAATCAGGTGCCATGGGATAAAAATCTGGAGTCAAGTCAAGTTTCATCAGCGAGTTTAGCTTCTAGGTTATTTACAGATTTAGTAGTGTAACGCGTACGTAGTCGCGGGCAACAGCTAGTCAGTCATAAAAATACTAATCATAACTAGTTGGCAGCCCTGTATGACGTCACTCGTCACTGCGCCCCGCCCACCTGTCGCGGGCCCTCCGTTAAGACATAATTGTGCGCACGCGCGTCCGCCGCCCACGTGTGTGCCCGTGGGGGGCTAAGGGAATATGGGCAAAATATTGCCTGCATTTGTTTGGGTATGATGAAAAATAGCAAACTCTACAAAGGGTTAAAGAATTGATCGCCGAATCAAAAGTGTATGTGCAGTGATGTAATTTGTCTATTAATCTCTACTTTATGTAAATAGAATTGCTCAAGTTTGGATTTTTTTTAATGTTATTTGTGGGGAAACAGGCTAACGGCCCACCTGATGGTAAGCGGTCACCGTCGCTTATTGACACCGGCAACACCCGGGGTATTGTCGATGCGTTCCCTACACTGTAGAAACCTCTTTACATTTCTCTTGCAGCGTGCCATGTCGTAGCCTAATGGGAAAACCTCAGATGGTAGCTCATTCCACATCTTGCAAGTATGGGTAGAAAAGATCGCGTGTAGCGTGTGGTGCGCGATACCCAATTGTCGATGATATGTGGATGAGCTTTATTACGTTGTCGAGAAGTGCGGTGGTAAAATCTCGACGACACGGGATGAGATCAAATAGCTCATCAGAACATTCCCCATTATACATGCGGTAAAATACACATTTTGGATGTTTGTTTGTTTGTTACTCAATAACGCTAAGGCGTTAGTATTCATTCATATGAATTTTGGAATGCTTATTGTTATAGCTCGCTTATATTTATTGGCATTTAATATCACATACAACTGAAGCTACTTTGTACAGGTAACATATCTTGTTACCACTTACACTATTCTACTAGGAATGGAAACACAAATACTTTTGCACACAGATTTTAAACACAGACTATATTTCACCTAGACTATATTTTAAACACAGCAAGCCATAGACCACCCACAAAAATACGAAATTCCATAGACTACAAAAGTGAAATTATCTTTAATCGCGCAGCAATAATTGCTCTAGGCATGCCCGCCTTGCCATGTAGGTACATACTTAATATGAATAAAGGCCAATTCAGACCAGAGCAGAACGTCATGAGAAACGTATAATCAGTTGTGAACGTCAGCTGTACTAAACGGTTACGCTCCTGAAGGCGGGCTTGTTTCGGAACTTTAGGTATTTTACGCTACCTCAGACCCCGCCAATCTAAACGTATCTGCACTAATTTGAAACGCGGGGGAGTTTTAGGGAGACAAACGGCGTGCGTCCGACCTCGAAGACGTCTCGACGGGCACTGGCTGCCCGGCGTGAGCGCGTGAACGAGTAGATTTTGATAGTTTTCTTTCACAGAGATTAATAATAACTGAATTACATATTGTTTTTTCACAATTCCTTAGTTAATAATAAGCTCTATCTTTTGGTATAAATTTGACATGATTTCAAGAAGAAACCTTTTAGTATCGACCGTTTAAATATCAATTTAGTGTCAACTTTATGATTTTTTTTTACCGAGATAATTATTATTATTCGCGTTTTTATCTTCACAAAGCGGTAGATTATATGTCCAGTTTTAATAAAATATGTTTTCTTCGTGCATATTTTACATTTAAGTAGAGATACAGTTGTTAAAAAAACCTAAATGCCATCACCCTTCAAACTTCCCCGCCTGAAGCGCTGGTATTCTTTGACGCCTCAGTGCGTGTGTGCGTTTGAGTAGCAGCATGCGACACATACTATACAACTTTACAACATGTTCTAAGAGGCAAATGTTGTATGGTTTATCAGAGTTTGACGTCTCTATTAGGCTGGTCATGTAAAAAATTTAGAGGGTGCTAGAACATAGCGTCTTCTAAGAGGCAAACCAGAAGGCCAGATACTCAGGTGACTGGTTATACATAGAGTAGGTAAGACGTAAAAGCTATTGGAGTTTGAGAGAAACGGCAGGACAAATTTACTTGACCACACCGAAACCCACTTGTGGTTGTAGCGATTATAATGGTTGTATCGATCCTAGTATAGCACCGTACATAAAGTAGTAGTTAGTTAGTAATGTTCTGGAGTGCCACAAGAAAACGGTAATATTTCACGTAAACAGTTTATTCACGTATTAAACACGCTTCGCGCCAGCGTCTTAGGCGCGCGGCGGGTTGATGGTCACTGGCGTACAAAAATGAAAATGCTTAACTTAGGGATTCGTTACTATATCGATGTACATAACCGTACAATGGTGGTTCGGAATAACGTTATTATGACGCATCTTTTGATACGCATATTATTATGTTATTTCCTTGCATATACCTTACAGGGTGTTTAGTAATAAACGGACGATATTCAAGTAACGGTTTCTCAAAACATAAAAAAAGAATTCTCGAAAAAAAAACTACTGGTTATATTAAAAAATTTTAAAGAAAATCGACTAAGTTTAGGTATTATTTCGATATAAAATTTACTGCTTACTCTTGCAATCGACATCCAAAAATAAAAACTGATGTGATGTCTTTTTCGGGTTTTGGGTAAGGGTAAGAAAGGGACAACAAGAGATTGTTCGAGACGTCACCAATACAGTATCTGTGGTTAGATGGCAAGCATTATGCAATAGCACAACAGAAGTTTAAAAGTTTGTTTTTACATGCCAAAATCAATTTTACATGTCTACGGTAAACAATTCACAAATTTATTTATTATGCTCATCAAAATATCCCTTTAATTTTTGAGCGTATATTATCAAACACCCATTGTTTTTCAACATTTTGATAAATTCGTTGTTGTGCCTGTTTTCTGCGTATATTTATTGCCACGGTTACTAATGGGACAATAATGATTGCTGTCAGCGGCACGCTTTAGAAGCGTCTACACAGTGCCGCTTTAGTGGACAATGTGCTTTACATTGTACTGAATCTGAGCAAACATGGTATAATTCATGCAAATATGTCAGTTGACGTCTGGATAATTGTAGAGACGTTAATGTTTAAGTTGTACAAACCTAATATAGATAATAAATTATTTAAAAGAGATTAACTTGAATATCTTTATTCGTTGTGAAGTAGAAAGACTTACAAATCGTACTCATAATCACACTAATATTATAAATGTCAATGTTTGGATGTTTGTTCATTTGTTACACCATCAACACACCAAATTTATCCCAAAAATTAAAAATTATATAATTTACGCACCAAATTTCGGTACACGATTTCGATGATACTTGGTGTGTTGTTAGATCATAATCCAAAAATTCCAAATTTCAAAATAAAAAAAAATAGCCTTTGTTTAAATGGTCATATATCTTTATTCAAACATAGGATACTTTTTGTTGACAAACGTGTGCGAAGCCACCGGCGGAAGCTAGTAAGATAATAAATGCGATAGTGAGTTTGTCTGTTTGTTTGTTACGCTTTAACGTAGTAATTGCAGAACGGATATCGATGACAATGAATGAATGACCTCTTTATTAGGCTCCTATTTAAGTTCTTTTTATATAGTACTAGCTGACCAATCCGCAGCTTCGCACGCGTAGTTTATCAATAAAAACATTACCCTCCTTCTGCGAAGTTGGGTAAAAAGTAGCCTATGTCACCCGGGGATAGTGCAACTTCCCAACAGTGAAAGAATTTTTAAATCGGTCCAGTAGTTTCGGAGCCTATTCAATATAAACAAACAAATGTTTCCTCGTTATAATATTAGTATAGATAAAAGACGCGTGCAAAGCCGAGGGTAGAAACATGTTTGCTTAAATAAAATAACCTTCTATTTTTTAAAGTGCTCTAATGATAAATCATAAAAAGCGCAGCTGTTAATGATTGTACCAAAGTAAAAATTCTCAGCTATGCAGCCTATAGAATATGCATTTTGCCACAAATTCTATTTAAGAATATTGACTCTACAATTTGTATTTAAAACCTCCAACACAGCTCCACAGAACAACAAACCTACAAAGATTTATTATCACACAATAAATCAATTCCAAAAACCCGACAATCGTAACTGGACCAGTCATTTTCCGTATCTACGATCTGCTGCAATAACGGTGAACAGTACTCAATAGAATCAATCGAAAATATCGAAACTAAGTAACTATTGAAAAGATTCAATGAGCCCACCTTGAAGTGAAACATTCGTACCTTAAAATAGTGTAGTACGATGGTTCGGCTTCAACTCTGGCCGAAAATAGCCACGACGAAACGTATGGGACTGTACATCAATATAAGGCGGAGACTAAGACCCAAAATCACGAGCACCGCCGTAAAGTTGCAAGCCTATCGATCTTTTACAGATACAATCTGATCCCGCTATCTCCCTTCCATCAAAGGACAAGCAGTACCATCCGTACCTAGTTGATATACCACCCATTCGCACACACCGTTTTGGTTCTACGTTCTTGATGTGTACAGCTAAGGCATGTAACACTTTACCGTCGTCTGTTTTTCCTAAAGAATACAATCCTGGTCTCTATAAGGTAAAAGTGAATAGGTTTCTTCTAGATCTTCGTGCTTCATCTTAGACCACATCATCGGCCGACCACACAACATCATTTTTAAAGGATAGGAACTTTAAAAAAAAATTGGCTGAACTTGCAGTTTAATGCACTTCAAGAATTTATTTTTACAAGAATATATTTATTTACTTTGAGAATTTGTTTTCTTGGTTTCGCTTGGAAGTATTGATTACATCATAAAAAGTCAACACCTCTGTGAAATAGTGGCCAAAAGCGACCGAAATCAAACACTATCCTTCGGCCAAACATTTGAATAAAATAAACTGAACACAAGTAATAAACTGTTTATTTATTGAGTTTCCTCGTCTAAAGTGGGATTGCATTTGTGAAACAGCTTTATTCCGAGATATATAACTCGTGGATGATAGCTCGTCTTGCAATAGCTTATTATATGATCTGACCATCAAATACCCATAGAATTGGTTAGATTTGTTTATGTCAGAGTAGATGAATCTTGTAAAATTTTTAATAAGGGTGTTGTAAGCGCGTTTTTTGTGGTGGTTGTGGCTGGTGTAGAATGAGTAGAGCACCACCTGAATGAGAGACTGACTGGGAGCTTTTTACTGCTTTTACTCCCAGTAAAAGCATGAATTTGTATGATCAAAAATACAGATCTGCTACATAGTTAGAAAATTATTATTTATTGAAACTTTTGTCATGAGAAATACTGCAATAGTTTTACGAAACTTGAAAATAGCTTTACAAAAGTTGCTTGACCAAAATGTCAGGTCATCTCATGATCCATCATCGAGCTATAGTAGCCCACCGCTGGACGTAAGTTTCTTCTAGAGTGCGCCATTGAGCCCGATCTTCAGCTCTGCTTATCCAATCTCTGCCAGCTACAGCGCGCAAATCATCGCTCCATTTAGCCGGGCGATATCATACACAACGCTTGTTTAGATGTGGTCTGCACTCCAAAACACGTTTAGCCCAACGGTTATCAAACACAAGTATACGAATAATTTATCCATAACAATATAATAAATTCGTAAGTAACTCTCTTTTCATTTGTTACGTTTTCACGACTAGACCGATTTTAATGATATTTGGTATATATATAGATTGTGACCGGGATTGGGACTTAAGCTACTTTTTACCTAACTGTGCAGGAGGGTAATGTTTATATTGACCAACGCGTGCAAGGCAGCGATTTGTCAGCTAGTCCTACTAATATTATAAACGTGAAAGTTTGTATGGATGTTTGTTACTCTTTCACGCCGGAACGGCTGAACCGATTTCGATGAAATTTGGTATGTACGTAGATCTTAACCTGGATTAACACATCGGATACTTTTTATTGGCAAACCACGCGTGCGATACCGCAAATTGGTCAGCTAGTTTCAAATAAAACTTAGACATAAAGTAGATAGATTCTGTCTTCTTAGTGGTGTTAGGGAGTACCATGTCTATTTTGTGCAGACTCTGCGATTGACCCATGTAGCATTCATTATTATTAGTATACATTATGACTTTGATTATTTTCAAAAGTAGTTACCTACTCGCAAAACCTTCATTGTGAGACTCCCACCTCAATCAATCACGAGCACACAGAATCATTTGTATCACATTATTATAAGCGATGCATTGCATTCGAGATCATTAATCTACATATCCGGAGGGCTGTGTGTTAGTTTGTTTAACATTAGTTTTACTTCTGTAATTGACGGAGTGTAAATGTGAATAATATGTGCCTTGATTTATAGACTGTTGAAGTTGAATCTTGAAAGACTATTGTTATATTATCTTATTTATTTTATTATTTATTGAACAGAAAAATATGTACAAACAGAGTTTTCTGCCCGTCATGCGTATTTATAAAGACTATGTTTATATACACGATGTTTATGTCAGGTTTGTAAAAGAATATATAAAAAATATTAAAACTAAATTAGTTAAAATTAAATTAATTCTACAACCAGTGAGTATTACCAGTGATGAAATATGGAACCGAGACGTGGTCCTTCACTATTGGCCTTATGAATAAGCTCAGAGTCGCTCAACGAGCTATGGAGAGGGCTATGCTCGGGGTTTCTCTACGGGATCGAATCAGAAATGAGGAGATACGTAGGAGAACTCAAGTCACCGACATAGCCCGACGGATTAGCACGTTGAAGTGGCAATGGGCAGGCCATATAGCGCGCAGAACAGATGGCCGATGGGGCCGAAAGGTTCTCGAGTGGAGGCCACGGACCGGCAAGCGCAGCGTAGGACGTCCACCCACAAGATGGGCAGACGACTTGGTAAGAACCGCAGGTCGGCGTTGGATGCAGGCCGCTTCCAACCGCAGTTCCTGGAGATCAATGAGAGAGGCCTTTGTCCAGCAGTGGACGTCCTACGGCTGATATGATGATGATGATGATGAAATTGATTAGATATCCACCTATTGTATTCTCGACAACGTAATAAAGCTCATCCACATATAATCGACAATTGGGTATTGCGCACCACACGCTTCACGCGATCTTTTCTACCCCATACTTGCAAGATGTTAATCTGAGGTTTTCCCATTAGGCTACGACATGGCACGCTTCAAGAGAAATGTAAAGAGGTTTCTACAGTGTAGGGAACACATCGACAATACCCCGGGTGTTGCCGGTGTCAATAGGCGACGGTGACTGCTTACCATCAGGTGGGCCGTAAGTCTGTTTCCCCACAAATAACATAAAAAAAAAGAAATAAGTACCTCGAGTAAATAATAATCTAAGTAAGTACTATCAGTATAATGGTGCGTCAAAAGCCAGACTAGATTTTCTATATCCCGGTTTTATATATAAAATGAAAAAAAAATGAAAATGAATACATTTATTTGAGACGACACATGTACAAAATAAAAACACAAAAGAAGAAGGTGACAGTAGTAATGTTGAATGTTGACTTCTGGCTCTAAGAAGTAGGCGATGGATGTAAATACAAGGATATGAAGACCTAGAACGACAAGAATGCCAAAAGTAGAAGATTACTGGTCAATCAAAAAATACAGGAATAACTCACGCTACTTCCATCTTAATTACAAGGTCGAGTCATGCCAAAATGGCGTCAGCTCAGCATGTGCCAAGTAGATAGGCTAGAACCTAGCTACTTAACGCTGGTATTCTGCTGACCCCAGATATATTTAGAATTAATTAGTTTTTTTTAAGTACTCCTGGTGTAAAATAAAGCATTATTCTATTTTACTTAGAAATAAGTACCTCGAGTAAATAATAATTTAAATAATAATATTTTTTTCTAGTCTATTCTATAACCCTCAACGTTCTGTTTTGCGTCGTGAGTAACTGACATATCTAAGAACCATCCCAGATAAACTAGCTTTCTTTTCAAAAACCACGTCCGAATCGGGCCATCCTTTATGGAACTACGATGTCATAGACACACACACAGTTATAGGCAACGCCTGTCTTTTTGTGTCAGGGGTAATTTTTTTTATTTTGTCTTTATATATACATTTTTTAACAGAAAGAATAATAATTTATGAAGACTAAAAAAATCTAAAGACCACTGCAAACGATCTATAGATAGAAAACTTTCGTGATTGACCTCAATCATTATTATAAATACGGGATTTATCACGTACCGTCTTATCGGTGTTCGGTTATCAACGAAAGCTTGCTTTCGTTAAGCTTTCGTCGGGTTAAATAGGGAGATGATATTTACTTCTGTCTCTCCGGGATTGAGACATAGTTCGACTTTGGGTTCTCTTCGACCTTTATTATGCGCACCGCCAATGAGTGGAACGCCTTGCCAGAGTCTGTGTTTCCTGGTAGCTACAACCTGGGTACCTTTAAGTCGCGAGTGAGGTTTCTTCTAGGCAAGCGTGTACCATAGTAGACTGCATCATCGCGCGCCATCAGGCGAGATCGTTGTCAAACTCTTGCTTATAATATATATATAAAATACTACTTTTTACCTGAATTCGCAAAAAAGAGAGTAATGCTTTTATTTACAAATCATGGGCGGGTCAGTTTATTCTATTAAAGGGACGTAAGTAAATGTATTTAAAAGCTGAATGTGATAGATATATGCGTTTTAACTATGTCGTAAGCACTATTATGCTCAGATACAAAACGCACAAAAGATTCTCTACATCGTAAATCTGGCTTCAGCTATTACCATATAAACCTTTATTGAATCGAACAATCGATTCGCAACAATAACGACACGTCATAGAATGGAAAGGGCACTGGCAATGTATTGATATGCAATTGCCTTACAGAAATAAAGGCCGATTTTCACACTTCAGGGCCGTATCAGTGCCGGGAAATAGACACACCACAAAAGGTACATCATCACATATAGAGATAGGTAATTGTTTCATCATCACCATATCAGCCATAGGACGTCTACTACTGGACAAAGGCCTCCCTCATTGATCTCCAGGAACTGCGGTTGGAAGCGGCCTGCATTCAACGCCGACCTGCGGTTCTTACCAAGTCGTCTGCCCATCTTGTAGGTGGACGTCCTACGCTGCGCTTGCCGGTCCGTGGCCTCCACTCGAGAACCTTCCGCCACCATCGGCCATCTGTTCTGCGCGCTATATGGCCTGCCCATTGCCACTTCAACGTGCTAATCCGTCGGGCTATGTCGGTGACTTGAGTTCTCCTACGTATTTCCTCATTTCTGATACGATCCCGGAGAGAAACCCCGAGCATAGCCCACTCCATAGCTCGTTGAGCGACTCTGAGCTTATTCATAAGGCCAATAGTGAAGGACCACGTCTCGGTTCCATATGTCATCACTGGTGACACACTGATTGAAGATGTAACACGGTAATTCTTTATTGCTACAGATTCTTGAATAAAAAAAAAGTACAGAAAACCTTAGTGTTTTAGAAGACCTATTCAACGATATCCCAAACGAAGGGGTGCGTGAATAAAAATAAAATTATAATACTTTCTTAAAGGGTACCCAAAAATAAGTACTTTTAAAGTTTTGTTTCTAACTTGCCGTCACTCAAACTTACAGCAAGAAAAACGTAATGAGTAACCCGCAACGGTACAATAGGAGTTTTATTTACTTGATTTCTGGTGCTTATACGAGATCGTTCTATGACACATTTACAGAGGAATGACTATCTTTAAACCCCAGTTGGAAACAAAAACTGCATAAAAAAGCCATTCGTTCCGGCCCTACAATTAACAGATATACATAACGTTACACAAACAAAAGTATTCAACTTAGAGTATCCCTTTTTTACAAAAAACACATTGCATATTCATCAACCGATTTATTTCCTAAGTTTGTAGTCAGCGTGGTCTATCAAGGACCACCCTTTATTGCCATAGGCTCGGTACAAACCGTTCCTTACTTACCCACCAGCTAACAAGGACCATTATACCTCTAAACATCAAAGGAATTATATACAAATAAGGAGATTCAGCTTCAATTTCGAGGTTCTTGTTCAACTGGTTATCGCATCAATAAATTGATACAGTGGTTAGTGCGACGAAAAGGCATTGTCTATGCCTCTATGGATGGGATTATCATTACATTGTTCGGTTTGCATATTGAATGCGTTCTCTATTGTCTGAGCTCTATGGTTGGTTTCAACGTGTGTGGTTTATAATTTGCAGAGCAGATTCGATTCCATCGACATTTAAATTAGTGGGTTCTATTATTATTTTCGACATTTAATCTTTGATTACTTTTTTCTAGATATTTTTGTCCAAATAGGACGGGCTATTTTTTTGCTAAATATATTTATATAATTTTTAATAAATACATGTACAATATTCATTAACACATACTTAGAGCTTGTCCAGAAAGGGCGAATTCGCCGCGATACTCTCGCGCGTATTACGCGCGACCGTTGCGCCCAGAAGGAGCGTGCCAACGCACAATTCAGTATCAATATGTTGGCGCTCCATTTTTCTAGATACGTGCAATCGCTCTGAAGTTCGCGCGTAATCTGGTTCTGGACGCAACAAGGCGTCTCTAGTATCTCGACTCGCGCGTTATACGCGCGAGTCGACACTGAGTCGAGAGTCAGGCGAAGTGCACGCGATTTACGCGCGTGTTTTAAATTCGCGCGATGCTTGAGGACGCAGTGTATTGGCGCCAAGTATCTCGTCAACGCGCGTATTTCGATTTGAGGCGAATTCGCCCCTTCTGGACAAGATCTTAGTAACGTGAGGTGTTAAAAGAACAAAGTTAAGTGACATAGTATACAGAATAGAAGAAGCGTAGACTTGCAAATATTTGCACGTCTGCATGCAGGTTGAAGAGATATAGACTGCAGTCTAGCTTATTTGATTAACAGATTAAATACAGATGTAAAATTTAAAAACCCCTGATCCCTCATTTTGCGTCGTCGAAAAAATCTGAAATAGCTAAGATCTAGTCTGGTTAAACCGCCTAGTTAATACCTATCATCTAAACCAGCTTTCAAAAGTTCTGTTCATAGTCACTGTTTAAATTCTAATTCCACTTGAGCTTTCCGTATAATTTTATTTATTACTGGCTGACCTGCCTGCAGCTTCGCACGCATGGTTTGTCAATAAAAAAAAAACATACCCGTTTTCTGCGCAATCGGATAAAAAGTAACTTATGTTACTCGGGAGTAATGTATCATTCTAATGATGATAGAATTTTTTAAATAAGACCGGTATTTTTTGAGTTTATTCGTTACAAAAATACAAATTTGTCCTTTTATAATATTATAATTTTGGACGGTATTTCTATCAACTTTTAAAATGTAAAAAGTGGTTATTGTGACATATCGTTAATAGTTAAACATATGGTATGCAAAAGTTTTTTGTAGATATTGATATGTTCTTTATTATTGTAGAACATACTTTTGTTCTATCATCAATAGTTTCCGCAGCGCATGCGACGAAAGAAGTTTTAGGCACTTTTTTACACCTTGGGTTACGTTACATAAGTTTTAGTTGAGATCCCTAACCTTTTCTAGAAATAAATATAGCCTATGTCACTCAAAGTGAATATAGCATTCCAATGGTGAAAGTATTTTTGTAATCGGCACAGTAGTTTTTGAGTTTATTTATTACAAACATGCACACAAAAATATAAATCTTTCCTCTTTATAATATTAGTATAGATTTGTTACTCGATTTATTTATTTATTAATTGTATATTGGTAGGTATATTAATTTATGTTATCTATTTATATGTAACTGGCTGACCAATCCGCAGCTTCACACGCGTAGTTTTTCAATAAAAACATTACCCTCCTTCTGCGCAGTTGGGTAAAAAGTAGCCTATGTCATCCGGGGATAGTGTAGCTTCCCAACAGTGATATATTTTTTTAAATCGGTCCAGGAGTTTCGGAACCTACTCAATACAAACAAACAAATCTTTCCTCTTTACAATATTAGTATAGGTATTTGTGTATTTTATAATTATATTGTATAAGTGAGTATTATTATATTTATGTAGGCAATTAGGTAGTTAGTAGTGTTTTATTTCTATTTGTATTTTTTAGTACCTACCTAGTTAAGCACGCCAACCTAAGTTATTTACCTGACACGGTTGACTGGTAGAAAATGCTTTTAGCATTAAGTCCTCCATTTGTACATTTTTTTTATGCAATAAAGAATTAAAAACAAACAAACAGCCTTTCCATAAAATAAATATATACTTCCGAATCAGTCATCCGTTTGGAACCTGCGATGGCACATACACACACAAAGACATGGGCGTCACATTCCTATATTGCGTTTGGGTTAAATACATTTATTTGTGTAAAAGAGTGGAAAAGATAGAAGAAAAAAAAATTGCGCTCAATGTTTGGGTATTTAAAATTTAAAAGCAAACTACACTACATATACAGAGGTGTTGGTAACGGTAACAGTAACAGTATCGCGAGATCAATGGTTTTTTCCCATCTCGTAAAATGACCAACGCGCCTAAAGAAGCTTTCACTTCAAAATGTTTTTGGTAAAGATGCCCAATCAACTGCTAATCCTCTGTATCTACCTGTGATAGATGCAAAGGCATAGTACCAATAAATACTTATGAGTCGTTAAAAAAAAAACCATTAATTTGCCGCCGGTAGGATTTCCCGTCACGCTAGCCTTAATGATATCCTCCGCTGGGCTTTTTGCAGCGTTAACGTTCCAGCCGTTCTCGAACCGAACGGTCTGATACGGAACGATGGTAAGAGGCCTGACGGTATGACTTTTATGCCTTCGGAGAAGGGTAGGCATTTGGTGTGAGACACCACATGCGCCGATACCCTTGCGCCATCTCATCTGTCTGGTACAGCAGTTGGGGCCGGTGCGGCGGCAAATTCAGCCGAAGATCTCAAGCGGTGCAAATATAGAAGATTCGACAGAGCTAACGTGTTTGAGCTATTTGGGGTCGAGACCCTGGGTCCCTGGGAGCACCGGGCCTATCGCGTTTTCAAAATGATTTCTGGGCGTCTAGTCGAAGCGACGTGTGATCCGAAAGCTGGCGCTTATCTGGGTCAACGCATAAGCATTGCAATTCAGCGGGGCAATGCAGGCAGTGTCTTGGGGACACTTCCGCCTGATAGTGATCTGGAGCAGTTGAACTATCTATAGATCGTTTGCAACGGTCTTTAGATAATTTAACTGTTTCTTTTGTATTATAATCATTTAAATATTTATTGTTATTAAAGGCAGTTTGTGCCTTTAATTATTAATTCACCTATTTCTAATCAAAATATTAAAAGATAATTAAAAGAGAAAAGATTTGTATTTTTGTGTGTATGTTTGTAATGAATAAACTCAAAAACTACTATGCCGATTTCAAAAATTCTTTCACCATTAAAAAGCTACATTCACCTTGAGTGAGACAGGCTATATTTATTGCTAGAAAAGATTAGGGTTCTTTACTAAAACTTAAGTAATGTAACCAAAGGTGTAAAAAAGTGCCCTAAATCGTCTTTCGTCGCATGCGCTGCGGAAACTATTGATAATAGAACAAAAGTATGTTTTACAATATTAAAAAACACATCAATATCTACAAAAACTTCGTAATATTATAAAAAGGAAAGATTTGTTTGTTTGTATTGAATATGTTCCGAAACTACTGGACCGAATTAAAAAAATCTTTCACTGTTGAGAAGATACACTATCTCCGGGTGACACAGGCTACTTTTTACCCAACTGCGGAGAAGGAAGGTAATGGTTTTATTAAAAAAACTACGCGTGAAAAGCTGCGGATTTGTCAGCTAGTAGTATATACATCTATAACCTAACAAAATTATGTTGTCTGGGTGTGAAAAGTCTATTATTATCTTGTTTATAAGCATTCTTAATAAATTAAAAGACAAAATACAGTTAGGCACACCCACGCACCAATTTGATCTTATAAACGGGTGTATTAACTATTTCGGCATTGTTTTTAACGAGATATTTGGATTAAGTACTTACTACCTTATCATCAATCTTAATTGCGGAATACAATAAAATATTGGCTGGGAGGTTTCGTTCCCCTGCTCGAAACTAGACTTTAGTTCTAAGGTAATAAGGTCGGTTGTAGATGTTTCTGGGAGTTAATAATAGTTTGTAAGGATCATTACATCTTGGCTTATAAGAACGGTATCGTGGGAATTCTGCCGATCTATGAGTTATGGTACTGGTATCGATGTGGTACTGCGGTATTTGAACTATAGAATATATGAACCGGATGTGAGTGATCTTACGACTAACTGACACAGACGAAAAAACAAGGTTTTACAGCGAGAACGAATGGAAGAAGAAGGGAGGGAAGGAAGCGTTTTGTCTAGCAGTAGGATCTATTCTGCCCTAGATTAGATAACCTGACAATTATTGAGGGGTTGATCAAAGTGTAATCATTAGATTATGGATACCTAGCCAGTTGTGTTATACTACTAATTTTACAAAGTTTTAAATTTTATTGGCTTTTTTTAAGAATAGAAATTCTCTTTTGTAAATCTGTTTAAAAAAAGGTTGCAGGTGTTTAAAAAACTGTTAATTCGTAGACTAACAGTTTGCCTTTTTCATACATATAATAAATAATTATTTCTGGACATTTAACACAGCGCTTTATCTAGCCCCAAACTAAGCGGAGTTTGTACTATGGGAACCAGATAACTAATAGAATACATAACTTTTTTTTTGTTAATACTTACTTATAATATATAGAAAAACCACCATACCCGGAAACAATATCTATAGATCAGGCAACCGTTTGTTTGTTTTTCCGGAGTGGGAATCGAACCCACTACCTCTTGCGTCTCAGCCGGCTATTCGCCCACTGCGCCACGGAGGTCGCCAATAGTATAAGCACATAATTAAATATTAGAAATAAGGGAATTCGTTAAGTCGATTTAGTAACGTTCTAACTAGTAGGTACAAAGAGCACGCGGGCTAGAGCAAGCACGAGTGATAAATTAAGCAAAAATTATGATGGAACTTGTATCTTATCTAATCTGAAAGTACATTCATTTTCGCTCAAATGCACCGCTGATTTGTTGTGATTGGGACGTTAGATCAAAATGCTCTCGGCTAGTTTTGTTTCCAACTCGATAAGAACTGTTATGATTGGGAAATAAGGTTTATGATGCCAGAGGTAGAAAATAAAGCCTCATATTATCTACGCGCCCCCCTCTAGATGGAAAGATGATCAAAATCAAATCTTCAATCAACTTGGGTAAATCGGCGTTGTATGTATGTATGTATGTCCGAGGATAACTTTCGAAGCGTTTAACCGATCATCGTGAAATTTGGTGATAGGTAGGTAGTGATAGCACAATTTTAGTGTGATTAAATCAGCTAAAAAATTGGGGGAGGGGGTGTAAGATATTGGGGTTCAAGAGGGGTAAAAAAACCAAAATATGACTATCCGGTCAAGTGGCACGTTTAATAAAAGGTCTTTGTGTGTACATTTCGACCCCGTTTTTATTTTTAGGGTTCACCGGGTACACCAGTGACCCCACAGTGCTGAACTTTGTTATACGTGTAGCTTTAGTGACACAAATATAGGTAAAAGTCGGAAATTCAGAATAACTACAATTTCTACCCCAAAAAAGTATAATCAATTTAGATGAACTCCCGTTACCTGTAATTTGAATGAAACTGTAGTTCAAATAATTTGGTATATTTTGTGGCACTATTTTGATAGTCGAAGATACGAATAATATTTTTTTGTTTTTATTGTAGACTCGCGAGATCTCAGTACGGGGCGAACCTCTAGTTATATACGGAAGGCCTAAATTAAGCACTAAACGTCTTTGGCTGTTATGATGTAATCTGTAATCCTAGGAGAACTAGAGATTCATTCTCTCCTAAGTATTGATAAGTACAATTGCCGTCGGAACTCGGTGTGGTCCGGATACAAATAGTACCGCGTCTGACCCCGAATAGTTGCTCGTTAGCTGCGCCCGCGCCGATAAATTAATCACTGCGTTTTATTGTACGCTGCGCTGCGCCGACTCTATACAGGATGATGGAAAACACCAGTTGTAAGTAGGCCAGCAGTTAATAGTGATGGACGGTTAGGATGAAAATATGTTTTACTTATTCGTACTTAGGCCGTAACTTCACCCTAAAATAAATTGTAATCTTTATCACCATTTTGTAGTTTATAGTACACTATCTGACAAATCCAACGGCTTCGCACGCGTAGTTTGCCAATAAAAAGTAGCCTATGTGTTAATCCAGGTTATGATCTACGTACATACCAAATTTCATCGCAATCGGTTCAGCCGTTCCGGCGTGTAAGAGTAACAAACATCCATACATTCATACATACAAACTTTCGCGTTTATAATATTAGTAGGATGTACAAAGTCAAGATCTTTTATTAATTAAAATCAAAAGGATCACTTTGAAACGTCAATTTTACTACCTGTACTTTCGCGACCAAGCCAGTAAAGAAAGGCAAGAAAACAAGGCTGGTTGTTTTTTAATGATCCTTTTAGAATACATAACAATACAGGAAATAAATTACGTCTAAATTGTAACATTTTGAACGAGTTGGAGCAATTTCAATCCCAAGCTATCATCTAAATAATCTGAAATTTTATAGTAGGCTTTTTTATAAAGATTTTGTTTAATTGCGTTTTTAAATTTTTGTACATCACTTGGGAGTTTGTTATAAAAGCGAACACCTTGCCCTTTAAAAGATTTACTAACTTTATGGAGTCTACAAGTGGCAACAGCGGGTTAATTTTTATTTCTAGTATTAAAATTATGATTATCGCTATTTTGTTAAAGAAATTAATATTTTTGTGAACATACATCAGATTTCGTAACTGAAACCCAAATAACAAGTATCTCTGTTAAATAAATTGCAGGTTTTATGTTCATTTGTAATAAATAAGTGAAGAGTTTTGCGGTATCTCTAAAATGTGTAAAATAAAAAACTCATGTCAGTTATTATCGTCATCAGCTGGAAGCTGTTTTATGATTTGAATTGTTTTTAAAGATTCTAATTAACGTTGATATATATTTTTGCTAATTTATCGGAAAGTGTATTAATGGCTAATGGTAAGTAGGAAGAGCTTTTTATAATAATACATTTTCAAGCTAACTTACGGTGCGCAGACATGGTCTCTGACTGAAGCCCAGAAGTCAAAGCTCAAGACTTGTCAAAGGGCAATGGAGCGCAGCATTCTCGGCTTTAAACGTGTCGACCGAGTACGTAACACCATGCTGCGCTCACTTACCGGCATTCCAGATGTAGGGAGATCGGCTGGACTTAAGTGGGAATGAGCGGGCCACGTTGCCCGAATGCACTCCGAGAAATGGGCCCATATTGTAACATCATGGACGCCTGAAGACGGAAGGTGACTTCCAAAGAAGATGGTGGGGGATAGCGACAGATACGGATGCTTGGAGGGACTTGGGGGAGACCTTTGCCCAGTAGAAGGATGAGATAGGTTAGAAAAAAAATCAAGAACTCAAAAATAACTTAATACACAAATAACACTAAAATTATATCAGTCAAAATAGCTCAAATACAACACCTGTACATAGATTTGGCGGTACCTCCGTGTGAAACATCACTACCTACACCGATAGATCTACCACATGATCAATATCATCAAATTATGATTAATAAGCACATCTGCGCGTACAATGCTCGAATGCCATCAATAAGTCGGTTCACACACAGAAATAATACACGTCTTTTGTGCTCAATACTAGTAAATATTGTCTTACAATGTTGTGTAGGTAATGGTTCTTTTTTGTCCGTGTAAGAGCTAAGTTTTTCGCGCCTATCATATATGTCAGTATGTCACCAGCGAGATGGGTCGACGACATCAATAAGTCCGTGGGTCGTACGCGGTTCAGACTGGCACAGGATCGGTAAGAATTGCAGAAACAAAGAGAGGCTGCCAGCAGTGGGTTGACACGTGCTAAAATTTTTTTACAACTTATATGGCAAACGAGCATGCAGTCCACCAGATGTTAAGTGGCTACTGCAGCCCATGGATATCCACATAGAATTCAAAACAAGCTATTATGTTGTCTTGATCTCTATGTGGATACGTTGCCATACTATAGGGCTTAGCTGTTATGCCTATGTGCCAGTAATTACAGGAACATACCATTACCATCCAACTGGAACACAGCAGCACGAGTACTGCTATTTGGCGGCAGATAAAGGTAAGGCGGTGGTGCCCACTTCCTCGAGCCCATTCAGAAAAGCTCTACCACCAGTATGAAGAATGATGAAATGATGATACATAGGTAGCTTTTGGGTAGTGCCTAGTGGCTAAATGTACAATTTTTGGAGGAGCTAGAAACAGCAATACACTAATTGCTGTAATATGTATTATTTTTCTTCTTTGTGTACGTATTTTTTATTTTTTATTGTGTATAAATATGTTCGTTTATGTGTTGTGCCTTTTTCTTGTGTGAATAAATGTCTAAAGGAAGGATTAGGAAGAAAAATAAGGATTTTAAGTGATTTAAATGGGCATTGTCCTGGAATAAGTATAATCAATAATTTAGATTCTATATTGATATACATAAATATATCATTATCATTTAATTTCATTCGACGAACTCCGTGGCGCAGTGGGCGAATAGCCAGCAGAGACGCAGGAGGTAGCAGGCTCGATTCCCGCCGCGGAACAAATGTGTGCATGATCTTAAGATATTTGTTCCGGGTCTGGATATTTTTCTATGTATTATAAGTATGTATTTACAAAAAAAAACGTATATAAGTATTCTATCAGTTATCTGGTTCCCATAGTACAAGCTCTGCTTAGTTTGGGGCTATATAGTACTGTGTGAAATGTCCAGCAATATTTATTAATTTATTGAGTCAATACTCTTTTACAGAGAAATGAAAATAAATAGGGGCGAATTTTATGTCAGAACGTAACTGCTGTACAAGGGCATTGTCAAAGAAATAATAGTTGGCAGGACAGTAGGTTGTACGTGGCTTAGAACGGCGCAGGATTGGGATGAATGATATAAACCTAGAGATATCGAGTCCCAGCAGTGGGTTGGCATGGGCTAGATGCTGAATATTAGGTTAAAAACTCACCATAGAGTGTCCAAGGTATTCAGCCGCATTGTCCGATATGTACAATAGTTTTCCGTTTTGTGTCATCATCATCAGGAATCCAGTTAGAGCCTGTCAACAAAAATGGTTTACTAGAAAATGAACAGGTTATTTTAAGTTACACTAGTAACACTTTGTGATCGTTCTTGACATTCATTCATTCATTCTTCATCTTTCATTCATTGACGACCTCCGTGGCGCAGTGGGCGAATAGCCGGCTAAAACGCAGGAGGTAGTGGGTTCGATTCCCGCCGCGGAACAAATGTTTGCCTGATCTAAAGATCATTGTACCGGGTCTGGATGTTTGTCTATATAATAATTTTAAGTACCTATGTATTTACAAAAAAAAGTATATAAGTATTCTATCAGTTATTTGGTTCCCATAATACAAAATCTGCTTAGTTTGGGGCTAAGTAGCGCTATGTGAAATGTCCAGCAATATTTATTTATTTATTCTCTACGCACTGAATTCTTTCTCCCGGAACTATGTTTGCATTGTCTGCAACTATTTGGGTGTTTTGGTACCATGGTAATTGCATTTAGTGAGTAGTTTGTATGACTAGGAACCTCTAGTCGTCTTATTTATTAGAAAGGAAAGCAAACGTTTAAAACAATTTCTTACTGCTAAGTAAAGTTACCTAAAGTAATCCGCCTTCTCTATTGTTATAAGCTCTTTCCCACGATCAACTTTACTCTTGCGCATCTTTTTACAAACTTCTGTCTCTTTCTATCGTGGTATGATCCCTTGTGAGCGACAAGGACACACGTAATTTGATTAGTTGCTGATGGGTGTGGTCCTGTAACCACTAATTAACGTAATTCTCGGGTTTTAATGATAAGGTGGGAGCAGTATTTCATAAGAATTCCGGTTTTATATTCAGACGTAATAAATACTCAGCGGAAAATAAATTATTTTACGTAAACAAAATAGATGAAACTAGGAATTATACTGAACTAGATGTTGCCCGCGACTTCGTACGCGTTACACTACTAAATGTGTAGGTAACCTAGAAATAAAGCGAAACTCGCTGTTGCAACTTGACTTGACACCCCATTTTTATACCATGGGAACTGATTTGTGGGATAAAAGGTAGCCTGTGTGGTAATTCTGGTTATAATCTACGTATATATCAAATTTCATCGAAATGGGTTTAGCCGTTACGACGTAATTGAGTAACAAACAAATAAATAAACAAACATCCAAACTTCCACATTTATAATATTAGTCTGATTTGAACATCTGTTATATCATTTTATGGTTCATTTTATACACAGCATCCATAAATATATTCAAACACGTTTTTTTGTCAATGCTCTGTTTCATTTTCTGTATTTGAGGTTCCCTTGGTGACCAAATTTTGTCAAGTCAAGAAGGGTTGACAAAAAGTGGGTCAACAAAGCTTATTAAATATCCAAAGTTATCAAATCAAGAGTTTACAAATACTATATGAAACTATTTAGCGATCAACTCTCACCGAGTAATTAATCTAGATAAAGAGAATAGGGGACAGTATTTTTCAAACTTTCGCGATCAGTGTACATAGGGTTGACAGTCAACCCGAGACCATGACTGTTGCAACACAGCCGAAACGTCGGTTTAACAAATAAACAAGGTACATACGCGATAAATCCCCGTTTTAATCAATAATTAAGAATAGGGGACGTAAGTAAAAAAGTTAGACAATCGTTGTAGTGCCACCAGCATTCCTGGCAAGAAAGCTCAGATGAATTATATTCCACCTACAGTTAGTTAAGGTTTAAATACACTCTAATTTCACCAACAGCAAACATATTTCACTACAACAATGCTAAAATGCTATGCAAGACCTTTAATTCAACTTAGAGTCGGGATTCATAACGTGTAGACAGATAGTGCTGAAAAACGAATACATTGTGACATGCTAAAGTGGTCTAGAAGGTCGCTGTTAACGATAAGACGGTCCATTTAGCATTTAATTTGTTTCGATTTGTTTTTGTTGGTACATCAAGGGCGCAGTCCAGTAGGTAGCCCATTTAGCCATGATCGGACGACGTCATGCGAGTTGTGGGAAGGTAAGGGATGCGCTTAGCATAGTATCGGTGTTGGTACGAAGCATATGCCCAGCAGTCGGTTCATACAAATATGTTTGTTTTTTTATACTACTAGTAGAAACAAAGCATACGGCCCACATTATGGTAAGCGGATACCGTAGCCTATGGGCATTGATAACACCAAGGTAATTCAATAAGGATAGGTAATTTCTTTTTCAAAAAAAAGTAAGTACGTGGATTCCAGATTACAAGAGAAGGCCGAAGAACAGTCCTAGATATAAACGATCTTCGTGGCGCAGTGGGGGAATAGCCGGCTGAGACGCAGGAGATAGCGGTTTCGAATCCCGTCCCGGAGCTAATGTTTGCATGATCTACAGATATTTGTTCCGGGTCTGGTTGTTTCTCTATATATTATAAGTATGTATTTACAAAAAAAAAGTATATAAGTATTCTATCAGTTATCTGATCCCCATAGTACAAGCTCTGCTTAGTTTGGGGCTAGATAGCGCTGTGTGAAATGTCCAGATATTGCTAGACAGAGGAAGTCAAAGCTGATGTGTCCAGCTGACGTATAACCACCCTATAAGGAGACGCTTACGCAGTCTTGCGTCGGAGGCCAAGATCTACTTCGGATCGCTGAGCCAAAGGAGTAAACACATGGATTCTATGCCATATAACGTTATGGCATTCAGTTAATTCCCTAGCAGAAATAACAGAACAGCCGCTAGTTTATGCGACAAATGTGCGATTGTTGCGCGATTTGCCAGCGATTGTGTTGCGATTCGCGAGCGTTCGTGCTGAGATTTAATTTATACAGCTCATAACTCGCGGCTGAGGGTAGAAAGCAGAGCGTATCGTACAATGGAGATAACATACCTACAGAGAAGTGAATGAGTAAGATATTAACTAAAAATAACACCTATTTGTCTCATACATAGGTATAGCTTCCTAACGTCCAGGTTTCTTTTGGCTATAGGGGTTTTTTCTTTTCTTTTTCAAATGGACTAATCTCACTGTTGGCCTCTGAGGCCGTTGCTTAACCGAACTTTTGGCGAGCGCAGATGACGCTCAGCCCTGTAAGTTTTTGAAGTTAAACTTCTTTACGCACGCTTGACTTGGGGAGTAAGCTGGTGAATGCGTTACGAAAAGTGCAAACGGAAGTTACGAGGGAGATATACGTTAGCGAAGATAGAAAGAGAGAGAGTTACGTTTCGTATTGCGAGTTTCGTCTGTCCAGTATGAAAATAGACTGATCGACCTAACAGACGTGTGGAAAATTTTGTAATAGAACAATTTTATAAATTAATATTTTGAAAAATAAATTTTACTTCAGTCGTGTGGTCTAAAGCACACTCGTTTTTTTGATGAGGCAACTAGCGCAAGGGCACAACTTAGGTACGAACCTCGGCTTGGGCCGTTGCCGGGACGGGGATAGGAGAGAAACACCCGGGTACGTGCTCGTATAGGTGGCGACTGAAGGGACTCGTCGACCTCGCCGGTGAGGTCAGTGTATCTGTGAAGTGTTTGCTCTGTCTAATGTAGATGACTCAGAAATCATTTCCCCGTTAGCGGAGGTGATTTCATCATCCGGATCTCCGAGAACGTGTCTCGTTTTATATAACGAGGGTTTTATTCGCGGGCGGATCTATCGGATAGTCCGGTATGGTACGTAACTAAAGGATTCGGGTGATGGGTGGCAAGCTCATTATGTCGTTTGGAAGCGAGCTTCATGAACTTGGCTATTGTCTCTAATTTCATATTGCGGTGTAGATCGATAAGTCTATTAGGGGCTAAGTGCCCCGGGTCCTTTTAAAAGGCATGGTTACTACCCAGACTTCGAACTTAGAATAAAGGGAAATTAAGGGAATTGCACAAGTGCGAGACTTTTTGTGCGTAGCGAGGTGTAAGTGTAGAAATAGATGAACTTAAAAAACTTGGCTAAAATACTTTTTTATAAGCCTCTGGGTTAAAGTCTCCTTAATTTATGATTTATAATAAATGCTTAATTATCCATTACGAAGCCTAAAATATAAGTTAATTGTTATTTTTAAACACCATCATTATTATTTTCAAACTAAGAGCCCTGTTGAATGAATGAATGTATATTCTTTATTAATATACCTACCTAACAAGCTAGATAAAATAAAATGATAAACAGGATAATGTATTACGGGCGGTCTTATCGCTAAATAAAGCGAATCCTGTGTAGGTTTCCACAACTATGAGTAACAGGTTAACATCCAAAACAATAGATCATGCATTTGTGTCTCAGCGGGAATCGATCCCGCAACCTTTTTTTATTCGGTTACTCGCTAATGGTGGCGATTCTGTTGTTTACGCTGACTAACTAAAACTGTGTAAAATACAAATGATCTTATTTGGTTTAAGCTAAAGATCAAATTAGAATGACATTTAAAGTGACATTTCTAAAATTAAGTAATTTTTACTAATATGGCGTGTTTGCGGGCTAGTTTTAATCAACACCAATTTGACTGCGGTCTAAAACTAGCCCAAAAACACGCCGTCTTAGTAAAAAAATCTTAATTTTAGATATGTCACTTTAAATGTCATTCTAATTTGATCTGAAGCGTAAACATAATAAGACCGTTCGTATTTTACACAATTTTACTTAGTGTAAACAACAGAATCGCCACCAATAACTATTAAAATATAATAATTACTCTACTGACCTTAG
This sequence comes from Philereme vetulata, assembly GCA_918857605.2. Taxonomy (NCBI): domain Eukaryota; kingdom Metazoa; phylum Arthropoda; class Insecta; order Lepidoptera; family Geometridae; genus Philereme; species Philereme vetulata. Next base: position 8,509,047 of record OU975423.1, read on the forward strand.
AAAATCCAAAATTCGGTGCGTTTGACTGGTTTTGGTTTATGTCAAAGCGTTTGAAAACTGAAACAAAAAAAAACAATCATTTAAATCGCCCATCCACTGTGTGCTTCTGAACATTAATTTATTCTGAATTAGAAAAATAAATTTATAGCTAAAATAGTATAAAATGGGTGCACGCCACACAAGATCGGTCGCTGGAAATCTATGGGGGAGGCCTAGGATCAGGCAGTGGACGTTCAATGTCTGATATGTTAATGATGATGATTGCTAAAATGAATTCGAAAGAATACAGTTCGAAAAGAGTATTTATGAAATCTAATGATAATCTAATATTATGAAGAGGAAAGATTTGTTTGTTTGTATTGAATAGGCTCCGAAACTACTGAACCGATTTAAAAAAATCTTTCACTGTTGAGCAGCTACACTATCCCCGGGTGACTTTTTACTCAACTGCGCAGAAGGAGGGTAATGTTTTTATTGAAAAACTACGCGTGCGAAGCTGCAGATTGGTCAGCTTGTTAAATATATTTTTTTAATTAATATGTACGAAATTAGCCCGTACTGCCACACTGCTGGGCAAAGGCCTCTCACTCTTCTTTTCACTTATCATGGTCCAGAGCCAGATCCTGCCAGTCCCTTTGAAAAACGTACAAGGCGTCACTACAGGACTTAAAAAATGCCACTCCGGGAGTGCCGACAGAAGTGAAAACTTAAACAATTGCGAGATACTTATATGCAGAATTGTCGGTAACGGTAACCATCTCAAAAAATGCTCTACGCGCCTAAAGAAATTTTCACTTCGAAAAACAAAGGTTGAAATTTAAAAAATGTTGTCCATACTTACGAATGCAACATACGTATTATAATATTCCAATGTGATACATAAAATTATATTAATTTAATACTAGGCAGGTGACTGGCCCCTATTAAAATGATTTATGTACCAGACACGGATTTAAAATTCAAATTGATTTGTCTCTTTTAAAGTGTTATAATTACCAACTAAAAGAATGATCCAATTATAGATCCTGAATTTAAAACTTAAAACGTAATAAATCAAACTAAGATTTAAAATATCGATAAGTAATCGTACATTAATTGTTGTGACACATCACTAAACTACGCCCACATCGAGTTTATAAAATGATGCAATAAAGTGTAGTACAGAATGACAAAACATTAATTATTTCAGAAAAAAAAACCATAAGTATTATTTCAACAATTACATACACTATATAAACAACAAATGTTTATAAGTCAGGTACTGTACTCAAATAAAATAGCCTTACATGCCATATCAAATTGTCATCTGGACATTGTAATTGTTTTTGTAATTGTTTTTAATTTAGGCTAACATTTTATGTAACTAAATACCTACTAGTACCAAACAATTTTAAGAACTAAATAAATTATTAAAAAAAAAAATGTACTTATAGCATTTTATTATATTTTTATTTTCTGTTTTTATTTAATCCAATCAAATCATATTATTATTATTTGCAACACATAATACAAAACTAACTACAAAAAAAACAAGTGTGCTTTAAAACCACACGACAGAAGTAAAACTTCTTTTTCAAAATAGTAATTTATAAAACTGTTCAAGAACGAAATGAAATTACGAAAAATAATCAAACGAACTATGTACTGATTGCGATATATATATATCGCAATATATATATATATATATATATATATATATATATATATATATATATATATATATATATTTCATGCACTAGCTATGAGAAGAAGAGAGTATGAAAATGTGCGCGCGAACCTCTCTCTATTGCTCCTACATTAATATACGAAACGTAACTCTCTCTCTTTCTATCTTCATTATCTTATATCCCCTTCTCAACTTCCGTTGGCACTTTTCGTAACGTATTCACCAGCTACCCAGGTGAAGCGTGCGTAAAGAAGTTTTACTTCAATAATACAGTTTAACAACATACAAATTAAAGCTAGGTACACAAATTGGTTGCAAAAAGGTCTTAACTCAGCGTCTGCAGGACGATAGAACCTGCGCTTGTCTATCACGGTTATGAACCGGTATTATTATTATTAGCATGATTTGTAAAGAATGTATCGATATTTCGCCGCAATTGCATCGCGGAATTTGTCTTCTTCGACCACATCATCACTTACCATAAGGTGAGGCTTGACCATCCCCAATTAAAATAAATAAAAAAAAGCTTATGAAAACTGCAGGCTCTTATAAAAAAAGATATTAACGTTGTTAACGTAGTAATAAAGAAAGTATTTAGTTCAATCCTCGGTTTGACAAGGTCTCCGTACCAACTACACTTTTTTGATTTTATACTCGATGTCATTGCGCACTTACGGGACAAACATAGTTCGTAATTAATCGATGATATCTATCGATACTTTCTCGACGATAAACAATAACCAAGAGCGGGCAGCCGATACTATCGATAAGATATGGAATAATTCCCAACTCTAATGGGCCCGCCACGGTGTAGGCCACGGCCACAGAGTATACATGAACAGAGGCTAAGCTTCTTAGCAACGATATTTACAACATAATGTTTAATGGTTTTGTTGTACTTTTTACCTGACTGCAAAGAAGAAGGGCAATGTCTTTACCTAAAATAGTTTTTGTCATACCTACATATTACCTATATTTTGATGCATCTAATTTTACATCAGATTTATCGAGACAGAATATATTCTAGCTCCACAAGACGTATAAAGTGCTAATGAATAAGCAATTATACTTTTCTTACTTGTGTCTATTGCATTCCCGATAACTTAAGCTAACTCTACGTAATGTGGGAGAAAGATTGATTGATTGAAAATACTTTATTGCACTTATAAAACCAATACAAAAGCAAACTTAATACTAAAGAGCATTCTCTTCCAGATAACCTTTGTGTATTGTAGATAAAAATGTGTAGGTAGTGTACAGGAAAGAAAACTAATGAAAATTTGCACGGGACTAATAAAAATAGCATAATATAGGTACATACTACATAAATAAACATACTTAAAAACTTTATATGATAGACTAAACTATACCAATCTATCTATAATATAAAAATGAATCGCAAAATGTGTTGGTAAGCGCATAACTCAACAACGCCTAGACCAATTTGGCCAATTCTTTTTTTGTTGTGTTTCTTATACGCAAAATTATAAAATTTAAAAATATTTAACCACAATATAAAATTATTCATAATCTAACGTTTGACATAGAATTGACAGAATGCGTGCTGCAAATATCGTCAAAGAGGATGTAAAAAAATGAATATAGTTTGAAACAGATGCTTCGGTAGGAGTTATCCCGAGATATATTGTCTATATATATAAAAATTTATTGCTGTTCGTTAGTCTCGCTAAAACTCGAGAATGGGTGGAGCGATTTGGCTAATTATGGTATTGAATTATTTGTGGAAGTCATTCATTTTCTCATACATAATGATGGCCGGGGACAACAATTGACAATTCTACCAGGGTGACTTATATTGACAGCCCGCGTTATACCTATGCATGTTAAGCCGATACGAAGTTCGGCGGAACCACTAGTATCAAATAAAAATACCTACTTAACAATATAAGAAGTGATAAGGAAAGATTAAATTGCTCATTTTTGGTCGGTTTGACCGAGAAGGTGCCTATAGATTCTCAATCTGAATACTTCCACTGAAGTAGCCTCGAAATAGTTTGATGGCATATTATTCCAGAGACGAGTAGCGGTAATGGTGTAAGAGTCAGAGTAAGTAGCCGTGTTATGCTGTGGAGTAATCAATTGGCAACGACGAGACGACCGCACAGGTCTGTCCTCAGCTGATACGAATGCAAATCGCAGAAGGAATCGCAGAAGAAGGGTAGGTAGTTAATGACGATCACTGTGTTCCCAAAAAGTTGCCACAGTACCAGCGAGCGGTGTGTTGAGCCACGTCACGTTGCCGCTCTATTTAGTAGAGTTCAATTCAATCTTTACAAACATAGTAGCTTCGACTCTGTATGATATCTACTGTGGTACTGCGAGGGATTTACACTTTCTAAAGTATATCAAAATAGGTTATATCTACGATGGATTAGAATAACGATAACTTATAGGCGGTTTCACGGCAACTACAATGTATCTCTGCCCTTATTTTGACAAGCTTTTCATGATTAGATTAGGAGCGATAGTCAGTTTCACTAACTCACAATAATTAAACCTAATCTATTTCAAAAGCTCTGTAGAAAAGATACTAAATGAAAATTATATTTTCCATTAAATCTGTTTTCGATGAAATTTGGTATATATTTTATTTTATTTTTTAATCTACAAAAGATTAGAATGATTTAGATTTAGAAATATTATGACCGGGATTGAGAAATAGGCTACTTTTTAGCTGACTTTGTAAAAGGAGGGTAATGTTTTACCGACTAACCACTCGTGCGAAGTCACGGGTGGAAGTTATACATGACACCAATATAAACTAGTGGTTCGCCCCTGACTGAGATCTCGCGAGTCGCTAATTAAGACAGAACAATATTATTTGTAATCTTTGACTAACAAAATAGTGCCACGAAAAACCATCCACCTACGACCAACAACATACCATTGACCTACGTTTTCATTCAAATTACGGGTAACGGGAGTTCATGTACTGTGGTTACTGTAATTTTGTACGTATGTAGATTATACTCTGGATTAACACATAGCCTACTTTTCATCCCATGAAGCAGGTCTCATCGGATAAAAATGGGGTGTCAAGTCAGATTACAACAGCGAGTTTAGCTTTATTTCTAGGTTTTTTTCAAATTTAGTAGAGTTCAAAGTCACAGTCAACAGCTAGTATTTAATATTTAATCTTGGGGACACCTCCGCCTGCTATTCTGGAGTATTTGAGCTATCTATAGATCGTTTGAAACGGTCTTCACATTATTCGACTACTTCTTTTGTATTTTTACAGAGATATTTAATTTTATTTTTATTTTATTCGGAAAACAAATACTACTTATATCTAATAAGAAACAACTTTATGCACTTATTACCATGTAAATGTTTTCGCATATATGAAAATAACTAGCTTCCGCCAACGGCTTCGCACGCGTTGTTTGTCAGCAAAAACTAGCCGATATGTTAATCCAGGTTATAATCCACGTACGTACCAAATTTCATCGAAATCTGTTCATCCGTTACGACGTGATTGAGTAACAAACAAATAAATAAACATCAACACTTTCGCATTTATAATATTAGTGTAATGTGATTGTGTATTTTTTACGATTATTAAATTATTATCAATCACTTTAAATTATTTATTTAAGATTCAGTTAGATAACAGAACAAGTAAACGTACGTTGATGCTGAGGGTTACTATGTACCATCCCGTTCGTCATTATGTCTGTTTGTGCGTGTTTACAGCCGTTTTACTCGTAGAATAAGCTTAAATTTGTCATGATTTCTTTACATATTGGTAATGTCTAAGTAAGGATTAAATTAGGCACTTGTCTCACCGCCAGCGATGAGCGAGAAGCGAGTAGAGCTAAACTAGAAACGAGTTGGCGAGCAGCGAGAAGCCACTGTGTAGTTCATTTATGTAGTTGTCTCGCTGGGCTATAAAGCGAGTGAGCGAGTGCGGCGGGCGATACTTTACCCTCCGTCATCCGAGACACGTTCTCGGAGATCCGGATGACGAAATCACCTCCGCTGACGCGGAAGAGTTTTCTGATTCATCTGCATTAGACAGAGTAAATACTTCACGGATACACCGACCTCGCCGGCGAGGTCGACGAGTCCCTTTAGTCGCCGCCTATACGAGGTACAAGCACGTACCCGGGCGTTTATCTCCTATCCCCATCCTAGCAACAGCCCAAGCCGAGGTTCGTACCTAAGTGGTGCCCTTGCGCTAGTTGCCTCATCAAAAACTTACAGGGCTGAGCGCCTTCTGCGCTCGTCAAAAGTTCGGTTAACTGCAACTGCCTCAGAGGCCAACAGCGAGATTAATTCGAAAAAAAAGCGGGCGTTACTCATCATCTCACGGCGTGTGTTCTGACCACCAAGCGAGCATCGCTGAGCGCGTATCGCTGAGCGACTATCTCTGAGCGAGTGTAGTAGTCGCTGCGACAAAATAGTGGAGAGCGAGTCCTCGCCGGCAGTGGGAACGGCCAGCGATCAACTATTAATATACGTGCCTCTTTTACTGACACGGAATCAATATATTTTGTTCGTTTCTTGAGCGAGCAAATAGTTGATAGCTGATTGCTTACTCGCCGGCGGTGAGACAAGTGCCTTATGAATAAAAACAAGTTATTTTTTTAACTCGTATACTTTTTAACTCGTATACTTGATCGTGTTACATATCGTAAATAAGTCTTTTATAAACATTACGGGGTTTTGTAAACACTTCTGCAGTCACCTATATTTCTTTTTATTTTCGTCATTAATGAACTCTAAAACATAAAACATTTCACTAAAATGTTTCATGAGTAAGTGAGTGTTCACTAAAATGCTAAGGTAAGTACTAATATCAATTTAATAGGCGGCTCAGCCCAGACATAAGTCAGAGTCAGAATAAATAGCTCACGCCCATACTAACTGATTCTAATGCTGGGCGCATTTGTAGCATCTACGTCTTACGAGGAAAAGCGATGCTAAATACATGTAAGCGGTTCTCTTCGACCTTTATTATGCGCACCGCCAAATAGTGGAACGCCTTGCCAGAGTCTGTGTTTCCTGATAGGTACAACCTGGGTATCTTTAAGTCGCGAGCGAATAGGTTTCTTCTAGGCAAGCGTGTACCATCATATACTGCATCATCGCTTACCATCAGGTGAGATCGAGGTCAAATGCAAGCAACGCAGCAATATTAAAAAAAAATATTAACGTCAAGTTTTAGTAAGAAAAATTTCGTGACGTATTTCTATAATTATTATAAATACGGATTTTATCACGTACCGTTTTATCGGCGTTACGACCAACAATGATAAGGAACCGTATATAAATCCGTGAACCGTATCAGGGTGAGTGTGATCGGTTCTGATCAAACGGTCAATGTGATAAATCCCAATTACGTCAACGATTAGATGTGAAACAGTCTATGGGCTCGGGGTTACTTTCAGAAGTGGACGTCCTTTAACTGATATGATGATCTTTGCTGAAGTTCTAGCTTATAACCGACCTCCGTGGCGCAGGGGGTGAAATGTCGGCTTAGACGCAGGAGGTTGCAGATCCGATTCCCGCCGCGGAAGAAAAGTTTGTATGATACAAATATTTGTTCCGTGTCTGGTAGTTTCTCTATAATTACTAGTTGACCCGCCGAATTTCGTACCGCCTTGACATACATATAACACGGGCTGTCAATATACGTCACCCTGGTAGAATTGTCAATTGTTGTTCCCGGCCATCATTATGTATGAGAAAATGAATTTTCTTCGTAATTTCTTTTTGTGTCAATTTTTTAGTTATTTTTTATAGTGACTTGTATACTTTTTGACGTTTTATGTCACGTTACACGGGCACACGATCGAACGGGATAAAAAGTATCCTATGTCAGTCTCCTGGCTCTAAGCTACCTCGCCTCCAATTTTCAGCTAAATCGGTTCAGCCGTTCTTGAGTTATAAATAGTGTAACTAACACAACTTTCTTTTATATATACCTAGTCAGGTCATAAGTCACACAGTAAAAACTTTTCTTTTAGAATGTTGGCCACAAAAAAGTTTATAGAATTCGAATTGTTCATGAAAGTAAAAATGTATACTTTTTAGAATTTTACTCATTTTTAAATATGGAGTGGACGCTTAAAGAAGACCGTGTTGCAGTTATTGCGTTGCATCGTTGCGGTTACGTGCCAATTCAAATTATTGACATACTGAAAAATTTGAATATAACCAAAAGATTCGTTTATCGCACCATCAAACGATACAATGAAGACTCTAGTGTAGATGACTAGTCAAGAAGTGGTCGCCCTCGGTCTGTTAGGACTCCAGCAGTGATAAAAGCTGTGAAGGCGCGAATTCAAAGAAATCCAAAACGTAAGCAGAATCTGTTGGCCCTTCAGATGGGGTTAAGCAGAACCACGGTGAAAAGGGTGTTAAATGAAGACTTAGGGCTTCGGGCATATCGAAGAAAAACAGGACATCGTTTGAATGCTCGTCTAATGTACCTGAGACTGAAGAGATGCCGCGCTTTGTTGAAGCGGTATGCGGGAAAAAAATATCGGAAAATTCGTTTTTCGGATGAAAAACTTTTTACCGTAGAAGAGAGCTACAACAAACAAAATGATAAGGTGTACGCACACAGTAGTGAAGAAGCGAGCAACTGTATTCCGCGTGTCCAACGAGGTCATTTTCCATCCTCGCTCATGGTATGGTTGGGAGTTTCTTATTGGGGCTTAACAGAGGTACATTTTTGTGAGAAAGGTGTAAAAACGAATGCAGTTGTGTATCAAAATACAGTCCTGACGAACCTTGTGGAACCTGTTTCTCATACCATGTTCAATAACAGGCACTGGGTATTCCAACAAGATTCGGCGCCAGCTCATAGAGCGAAGAGCACACAAGACTGGCTGGCGGCGCGTGAAATTGACTTCATCCGGCACGAAGACTGGCCCTCCTCCAGTCCAGATTTGAATCCGTTAGATTACAAGATACGGCAACACTTGGAGGAAAAGGCGTGCTCAAAGCCTCATCCCAATTTGGAGTCACTCAAGACATCCTTGATTAAGGCAGCCGCCGATATTGACATGGACCTCGTTCGTGCTGCGATAGACGACTGGCCGCGCAGATTGAAGGCCTGTATTCAAAATCACGGAGGTCATTTTGAATAAACTTTAATGTCATAAGAATCTATGTTTTGTGAAGTTCATTTTGGTATATAAATGGTTACATAATGAATAAACTTGTTTCAATTATTTTATATTAAACATGTGACAGAATTTATGACCTGACTAGGTATATAGAGAAGTTTGTATTTACAAAAAAAGGTATATAAGTATTCTATCGGTTCTATAGTACAGCATAGCATAGCTTTGCTTAGTTCGGGGCTAGATGGCGCCGTGTGATATGTCCAGCATTATTTAATTATTTATAAAAACGTTGCTAAAAGACGATTAGAGATTATTCTTATGTATGTAGTCTGTTAATTCTCTTATTTTATTTTATTTAAAAAGGAAATTATAAACTGTTACATACTATTTGTCCTTTATAGGCCCATACGCGCAGTGGCCAGGCGCAAGATTTACATATTGTAGCTCACTATCTCATCTCTTACACTACCACACATAAGACGGCAGAACTTTAACGCGGCGACCATTTGTCTAGACATCGTCTCGTTTCACAAAATATTTCGTCTCATTAAAGTTAATGTTAACACGGAAAATACTGGTGTAGGTAATTAACTTACAAACGTGACCAAGGCGCTACGTAAATGAGTACTCATTAGTAATGCCGATTATTTATTAAGTTTTAATGTAATGTTATTATATTTATTATTCTGTATTTATTTATTTGACAAAAAGTTACATACTACTACATACTAGTCTTTGCATAGTTATAAAATGAAGTCGCTTCCACTGTCTGTTACCTTAGATCGTGTAAATACTAAAAAGATTTTAATGCAGTTTTCAACAATGCCTCCTCAATTTGCTAATCCTCTAATCAGTGACTGAGTTAGTCTCCAATTCTCATTTCAATCTCTCATCTCCATTTTTGATTGGATCTCGCAGAGAAACCAAGCATACTCGTAGCCCTCTCCACATCACGCGACCTTCAGTCTTCTTTTGAGAAACGGTGTATTTCATAAATAATTGGTAAGGAAATTTGATCAAAATGAAGGCTTAGGAAATTAAAAGAAAGTAACTGAAGATATTTATATATGATATAATATACTTAAATATGTGATATAATAATTTTATTGTGCAATTCATTTTATAGTGCACACAGTAGAACTAAAAAAAATATATACCTACATCAGAACTGCTCTTCATATACTGAAATATCTTAAGATCAACTTACCTAGTATAATGAATGAATGAAATACTCTTTATTGCACACCAAACAAAAATACAGTAATAATGGAAATAAACAATAAATAAAGGTACAATGGGCGGTCTTATCGCTAAAAGCGATCTCTTCCAGACAACCTTTGGATGGACAGGATAAACAAAATCAAAAGACGGCGGTGTAAGAGTATACTTAAACAGAACCCACAATATAAAATATAACTATTGATTATACTAATAAACATAAACTTAAATACTAGTATAGTGATGTAATTTCCAATATTATGTAATAGGCTCAAAAACTTCAGGCGATGAAAGTATTCAATCACAGTATAAACAGCTTTACAAAAAAAAATAAACACCATAGTGGATCACACATGAAAAAAAATGTTCTTTAAAAACCTAGTGTTTACTAAAGTTAAGAAATAATTTTGGGAACCAGTATAAGTTATTGTATTTGTCGTAAAATGTCTCTGACAAGTGATTGAAAGTTTAAATTTCAGTAAAAAATGTCTTCATTTATGAGAGTTTAAGTCTCTAACTCCAAACACGTGCATCGCCTGTGGAGCGTGCGCTCATAATTGTTCGTTCTATTAATTAGCAGTTCCGATTCAAAGTGCGCGCGCGCACGCCACTCATCAATTCCAATACTACACAATTATTTAGCGTCAACTTGTTTGTTTTTACTCGTGTCGTTTATATGCGTATGAGATATTATTTCTAGCTTTAAATGCCCGATAAACAAACATCTACGATTGCTATTCCTATTTCTTGTTCGATCGAGCGAAGCGAGATCTCTAAATCAACTTGGGCGAATCGGCGTTGTATGTATGTAAGTTTGTTTGTCCGAGGATAACTTTTAAAGCGGTGATCCGATCATCGTGAAATTTGATATTCAGGTAGGTAGTGTTGGCACAATCCTCGTGTGACTAAATTAGCACAAAATGTAAGGGGGTTGTTGAGGTATTGGGGTTCAAGAGGTTCAAAACAAAATCAAATTGAGACTATTAAGCTCAAGTGGGAAGTTTAATGAAATATCTTTATTAGTACGTTTTGAATCCGTTTTTATTTTTAGTTTAATTCTTTTAGTTTTTGAGTTATTAGCCTTAATAAAAACTGAACTTTGATGAAATTGACAGGGTACACCAGTGACTGTGCTGAAATTCGGTATGTGTGTAGCTTTAGTGGCACAAATGTGGGCAAAAGTCTTAATCGAGAATAACTGCAATATCTATCCCTAAAAATACAACCATTCTATTGGCTTAGTATTTCGTGGCACTATTTTGATAGACAAAGATTAAAACTTTTTTTTTTGTTTTTATGGGAGACTCGCAAGATCTCAGTTCGGGGCGAACCATTCAATTGGTTTAATTAAATTCATTTAAAAGAAAATAATTATACGTTTTAAATATTGAGAAAGAACTGTTTGCATCGTCTCTATCCTAAAGCGAACCTCGCATGATGTTATTGATTTTCGTATCGATGCGTAAAAATTACCATTAATGGGAAAAATTTACCGACTGCACGCCTAAATTACCATTTATGGAAAAAATGAGTTGTATATAAATAAATATTGCTAGACATTTCACACCGCTCTATCTAGCCCCAAACTAAGCTTAGCTTGTATTATGGGAACCATATAACTGATACCATACTTAAATACATTTTTATGTAAAGACCCGGAACAAATATCTGTAGGTCATGCAAACATTTGAACCGCGGCGGGATTCGAACCACCTCCTGCGTCTCAGCTGGCTATTCGTTTACTGCGCCACGGAGGTCGTCCGACGTCAAACTTCCCAGTAATGGGAAAAATTTACGCATTCAAAAATCCCATTCTACGAAAATAGATTTCTGTTCTATAAAATAAACGCCAACAATTTGAACACCAGCTTAAGGGTCTACACAAGGCAAGTGGTTAGCTAAATTGAGATGTTCGTTAGTCTAATATATGTATCGAGTGGATCTCGGCCACCGCGACCGCGACTGGTCGACATTTCAGCGCTTTTTAATAAATGTACTCCGAGTGTTGAAGCTTTCGTTTCGAGTTTTGTTGTTATTGGAATATGCGGCATTTATAAGTGCACAGTTTTTATCTGAATAAAGAATACAATCATTTATTAACTTAATAAGAACCAAATACCTACTTCTAATTTACCTGAAGCGTACGTATATTAAATTAACAATATTAGCGCTTTTTTATTACAGGAACATACCATTACCATGTAACCGGAACACAGCAGCACAAGTACTGCTATTTGGCGGCAGATAAAGGTAAGGCGGTGGTACCCACTTCCTCGAGCCTAGTGAAAACCACCAGTGAACCAGTGAAAAGCTCTACCACCAGTTATAGAATATTATAACCAACAAATATACACCAGCGCTATAATATTATCAATTTTTGTAATACTAGCTGATCCGCCGAAGTTAGTTCCGCCTTGATATGCAAATGATGCGGGCTGCCAATGTACGTAGCTCCGGTAGAATTGTCTATCGTCCATCATTAGCTGCATCTATGTATAAGAAAATGAATTTTTGCTATTTGCTTTTTGCGTGAATAGTTCTGTTATTTGGGGCGGAGACAAATCCAACAAATCAAAGATCATCAAATCAGTTCTTCACTACATAGCGTAGAACAAAGTCGCTTCCCGCTGTCTGTCCCTATGTATGCTTAAATTTTTAGAAATATGCAATGGATTTTGATACTTAGTTGATATACCACTCATTCGCACACAGCGTTTTGGTTCTACGTTCTTGATGCGCACAGCTAAGGTATGGAACACTGCCGTTGTCTGTTTCTCCTAAAGAATAAAATCCGGGCCTCGATAAGAGTGAATAGGGTTCTTCTAGATCTTCGTGCTTCATCTTAGACCATATCATCGCTTACCATCAGGTGACATTGTGGTCAAACGAAGATCTACGAGTATATAGTTTAAAAAAATTCGAACAATCACGTTTGCAATGAAATTTATCAGGTCGTCTTTCCATCTAGCGGGCTTCCCTACGTATCGGTTTCCAGTGCGTGATCTCCACTATCTTAGGAACTTGCCGAGATATATTTTATTTCACTAGTTGGAATAAAAGGGTCTTCGGCGTAATTACAATGAGACTGATAGACAATGCATGTCGCACCCTGAAAAGGATTCGCACGATCTAACTGCGACTAGAAATACTGGGTTCTATTTACAAAACCTTGCAAAGAATACCTGGTCCTTATTATTAAGCTAAAGCTCTGCGCAAATATGTAGCGGCTACCATTATATTACGGGTGTAATATATTTGTGGGATCGATTTTTGATCTAATGTCAAATAAATAAAGGCGATCAGATGGCGTTCTGGGGGCCGACCTCAATTTCTTTATAGCAATATTAAAATAATATGACACTGACATTTCGTACCGTAACCCTCAATTAGTAAGCTTACTTTTTTAATGTAAAAACGAAGCAGTTTTGGTGACGTCACCTCAAAAGGTATCACATTAGAGCTCAAATAAACCGTAAAATTATATTAAAAAGTCTTTATTTTCACAATGTTTTATACTGAACGTGGTGTAATCACTAGAAATCACTAAATATACAACATTATAAGGATTCTAACAGTAATGTTTGAAAGTTTTGAGGTTCAAAGCAAAGTAATGTTGCTATATGCTTGAAATAAAACTCTCCTGAAACATGATTGTTTACTAAAAGATAGTGCTCTGCGCCGGGTATTTACTGCCGCGCGCGGTATACATTTTCAGAAGGATCAAAACAAAAATTGCTTAATAAAAATGAAGATGGTTCTTACATTGTTTATAATAAGTTTTATTTAAAAATATCTTTTTTGGCTTACTCATGGCCTCGTGACCAAGCTCAAGATCGTTCAACGAGCTATGGAGAAGCTTTGCTCGGGGTTTCTTTGCGTGACAAAATCCGCAATGAGGAAATCCGCCGAAGAACTAAAGTTGCCGACATAGCTCTCAAAGTTAGCAAGTTGAAGTGGCAATGGGCAGGCCACATCGCTCGTAGTACCGATAACCGTTGGGGAAGAAAAATTCTCGAGTGGAGACCACGGACTGGAAGACGCAGCGTAGGCCGGCCCCTCACAAGGTGGACCGACGATCTATTAAGAATCGCGGGGGGCCGTTGGGCGCAAACGGCTACCAACCGCTCGCTGTAGCGATCTAAGGGGGGGCCTATGTTCAGCAGTGGACGTCTTCCGGCTGATTACAAATATGTCATCTTTGTTTATGTCATGAACGCTATTGTTATTGGCTAGTATATTTTGCTTTAGTTTCGCTAATGATTAGCATATTTTTTTATGCTGGCTGTCAAATAAAGCCCATACGCTGTAACAATAATATACTCTGTCATATTATAGCCGCTAAGTTACGATCGCCGCTATTTCGAAAACCATAGCTTAAGAAGCGAGGAATAGAACTTCTTTAAATTGCCCGTGGGATTTGCATGGAGCTGCTAGCCTCATTTCACGGCATCCATAAATGGGATAAGTGAACTGTTATACTCTCTAAAGTATTTCCTTAGTTTTTTTAAGAATCCATGCTATATACCATACTATATTTAATATACTATAATATAAATGCGAAAGTAACTCTGTTTATTTATTAATTTTTCACAACTAAACGGCTGAACGGATCGTAATGAAATTTGACATGGAGATTATATCTTGGGGAAAGAGATAGGCTATCTTTTATCTCAAAAAACAATATTGAAGTAAAAAAATAATTAATAAGAAAAGAAGCTTTTTAATCTCCTTTCATCATTGCAATTGGCTATCACTATAATTTTCATTAGGCTCATCAAAATCAAACCAATCTATTTGTCTGACAGCTGTCAATCGGGCCGGTAATGTGAGTTTCACACGACCGTGACAGGCTAATTTGGATGACCCGTGTGAATGGGTAATCGGTTCGAACACGACCTTAGCTTGCGTAAGCGGCTGTTTGGTTTTTATATAGTGCATTTTGCACGGAATTTTATCTTGTAATCATTTAAAAAACTGTTACTTTCATATATAAATAGGTACCTGCAATTATTTGCGAAATTTTTCGTTTATTTTAAACATTTTTTTAGCCTTTTTTTATACAACTTATATGGCAAACGAGCATGCAGTCCACCAGATGTTAAGTGGCTACTGCAGCCCATGGATATCCACATAGAATTCAACACAAGGTATTATGTTGTCTTGATCTCTATGTGGATACGTTGCCATACTATAGGACTTAGCTGTTATGCCTATGTGCCAGTAATTACAGGAACATACCATTACCATCTAACCGGAACACAGCAGCACAAGTACTGCTATTTGGCGGCAGATAAAGGTAAGGCGGTGGTGCCCACATCCTCGAGCCCGTTCGCAAAAGCTCTACTACCTTGTAAAGTCAGTGTGTGTAGTCAGTTCTTTTTCTTAGATCTCTAAATAAACTTGGGCGAATCGGCGTTGTATGTATGTATGTATGTTTGTCCGAGGATAACTTTCGTAACGTTGATCCGATAATCGTGAAATTTAATACATAGGTAGGTAGCGATGACACAAATTTGGTGTTACTAAAAGTTTATTTATTTTAAGTAAATGAAAAAACTATTAAGCATTGCCATTACGACGCGCATAATGCAATGAGTTGAGAGCCGTTTGTTGTTGTAGCAAACAGTACTAATATGTCTGCTACTTTTAAGCAACTTCAGAAAAAGGAGGAGGTTTTCAATTCATCGGAATCTTTTTTTTATTGTATGTTCCCTGATTACACGAAGACGCCTGGACCGATTCGAGCCATTATTTTTTTAAAAGGGTATACTTCCTAGGTGGTCCTATTGGCACCAAGTCAAGATCTGATGATGGGATCCCAAAAAAATCGGGGGCAACCCTCAAATTTTATAGAGACGCAATACGGTTTTATGTTTTTACCTCAGAACTCTGTAATTTATCAACCGATTTGAAAAGTTCTATTTTGATTTGGAAGGATTATACTCTCATATTGGTCTCGTAGAATTTCAGTTAGCAGTTTGGTTAATTTGGTTATATTTTTGTTAAGAAGTTACTTGTTGTTTCATATATTATATTATAAATATAAATAAAAAATAAATAAGTATTGCTGGACATTTCACACAGCGCTATCTAGCCCCAAACTAAGCAGAGCTTGTATTATGGGAGCCAGAGAACTGATAAAATATTTATATACATTGTTTTTTTGCAAATACATACTTACAATATATAGAGAAACAACCAGACCCGGAACAAATATCTGTAGATCATGCAAACATTTGTTCCGCGGCGGGAATCGAACCCGCTACCTCCTCGTCTCAGCCGGCTATTCGCCCACCGCACTACGGAGGGCGTCTATTATGTTCCCTATTTTATTGTATCTTTTCTCTGTTCTAAATGTTATCTTATGGTGTATATTCATTCATTTATTTACTATGCCTGTGTTTGATTTCCGCAAAGTACCGAAAATCTTTACTCCATACAATAAGAAAAAATACATATCCTTAATAAAACCCTCTCTAATACACCAAAACAGAATCCCCACTATTTATACTGATAATTAAACCATTGACAAAAGGGTTAGTACGCAACGTTCTAGCCGAATCGATTGGCCACATAAATACAGGTCATTCGATTTATAAATCACTTTGGAAATCGATTTGAACAAGTGGCTATTAATTAAGTTGTTGTTAGATTGGAAATTAGATAGGGTTACCGTTGGGCGGACGATAGCTCTAATATATGGCGGCTATACGAAGTAAAGCTCGGCGTTCGTTATACTGCTTCGTACTAATTTGACAAGACTTTCAAAATAGGATTCAATCTTAAACGACTACGACTTACCAACATAGATTCAATTTCCTCTATATTTCAAATTCTTTAGTTTATATATATATATTTTAAAAGATTTCTGCAGAATAACAGCGCCAAGCTGCCGATCGGTGGCGAGGCATAATGCTGAGCTGGAACCCATTTGCTGCAGTAGCACATACACACCTACTTGCCTCTTTTTAATTTTTCCCTGACTACATTGTAAATTTATTATTTCATTCTATTGTTTCTATGTTTGTTGTATTTTCTGTGTTCTCTTGTGCATTCTCTTTGATGTTATACCTTTTGATTGTATTGTGTGAATTTGTGTATGTGTTATGGTAGCAAATAAATATCGGTCTATGTCTATGTCTATTTTTTTAATAAAATTGGATTATCTGTTACTAAATGTAGGTGCCGGTGAAAAATAAGCGCGCTGCGCACTAGTATGTAGTGCGTGGCGTATAATGCTGAGCCACATCCTAGTTTGCGGACGCTCTCAACCTAGACTATTTTATGTTTTCTATTTATATAACTATTTTTTCTTTCTTATATTGCTATTCTTATTGTCGTACTATTTTTGTTACTGTGCATGTCTTTGTTTTGTTACGTCTGCAAATAAATGCATTTTCTTTATTTCTTTCAAGATTCAACACATATAAGAGTGTACATTTAGTTATTATCATTATCATCACCATCAGCCGCAGGACCTCTACTGCTTAACATAGACTTCCCTCATAGACCAATCGACCGATCTTGTGCGGCCTGCATCCAACGGCTCCCAGCAATCTTTATCAGGTCATCAAATGTAATCCTTAATCAACCAAATAAAAATATGGTTTTTAATAAGCCAAGATGACGGCACAAACCCGCCCTGAGAAGTGCGAAGTATTGATGTTTCCAAAATGTAGGTTGACAGGACGCTCGTCAGTACTGATTATAAGGTATTGGGGGGTGGGGAGGGGGTGAGGGGGGGATTAGGGGTGATCTATTTATCTCCTTGAGTTGTATTCCTCAATGCAAGAGTAGTAGAGTTCCTTTTGCAAGGGCTGCCCGGGGATGTAATACCACCATATATGACACATATGACGATCTCCATGGTGCAGTGGGCGAATAGCTGGCTGAGACGCAGGAGGTAGCAGTTAGGTATATTGATGCAAGCTCTTAATATAATGGATATTACATTCGTAGTAACTAGAACCATAGGTTACTTAGACCATTGTGTGTCTCTGTCTTTCATGTGTCAAATAATACAGGTAGACAGATATATACAAAACACGTCAAATGATCGCGGTATCAGTCAAACTATTTAACCACACGTCGCCGTCGGCCATCAACGTCGCGATACAGTGGACGCACACCCTAATCTATCTTCACGTATCTTAGGTACAAAACAAGAGGTGTTAAGAGGTGAAACTCTACGCCGCCGTATGGTAATCTCTCATATTCTAATTACTGGTTAGATATTGTAGATGTTTCTTACATATTCGGAAAAATTAACGTGGTAATTAGATATTATGAAAGAAAACACATCAATAAGGTATTATTGATTACGTTTCAATGTTTTGATTGGGTACAAAAAGTTATACAAGATCAGAGGGCTTAGCCAAGGTACATTCGATTAGCGATGATGCTAGTCGATATGTCTATGTCTATGTATGGGATTTGACACATGCCTTGGAAATACCACGTGATATATCAACAACAAACTTATGTAGAAACTGATTCGATTCGAAGCGAACTTGGCTACGGGCCCAGTTGGTATGTAATCTATGGGGAGGCCTATGTTCAGCATTAGACACCATAATTGCTGATATAATATTATAATAATGGTGAGGATAAATAAAATAAAACCGGCCAAGTGCGAGTCGGTTTCGCGAACGAAGGGTTCCGTACCATTATCTATATAAACGAGCAAAAAAAATCACGTTTGTTGTATAGGAGCCCCCCTTAAATATGTATTTTAAATTGTTTTTAGTATTTGTTGTTATAGCGGTAACAGAAATACATCATCCGTGGAAATTTTAACTGTCTAACTATCACGGTATATGAGATACAGCCTGGTGACAGACGGACAGACAGCCAACGGAGTCTTAGTAATAGGGTCCCGTTTTACCCTTTGGGTACGGAACCCTAAAAATAATGTGTTATGTCATGCATAAAAATTATTCGAATTTGACGAAAAAAACAACATTTATTACCAGAAAGAATATACAATTATTTGCAAGACTAAAATACAGAATAAACAGTTGAATCATCTAAAGACCGTTGTAAATGATCTATAGATAGCTCAACTGCTCCAGATCACTACCAGGCGGAAGTGTCCCCAAGACACTGGCTGCATTACCCCGCTGAATTGCAATGCTTATGCGTTGTCCCAGATAAGCGCCAGCTCTCGGATCACACGTCGCTTCGACCAGACGCCCAGAAAGTACCTGTATGTATGTTGACCCAGGGTTTCGACCCCAAATAGCTCAAATCGCCCAATAACTCTGTCGAGACTAAACGAAAAATATTGCTGGGCATTTCACACAGCGCTATCTAGCCCCAAACTACGCAGAGCTTGTACTGTGGGAACCAAATAACTGATAGAATACTTATATATATATTTGTTTTTGTAAATACATACTTATAATATATAGTGAAACAACCAGACCCGGAACATAATATCTGTAGATCATGTAACCATTTGTTCCGCAGCGGGAATCGAATCCGCTATCTCCTGCGTTTAAGCTGGCATTTCACCCACTGCACCACGAAGGTCGTAGTTCGATAGGTATAGAAATATCTTTATAAAATTTAAATACCTCCAACCCCTATTAGCGTCGAGGGTTTAAAACTGAGCACCCGACGACGGGGGTGGTCAATCAAACTAGCTATCCATTAAAAAATGTACATATTTTCTGACAAAATAAAAATTAATAATGAATTAAATAAATAAAAAACTACTTATTTTTTTTAACGAATAAGTCTTCGTTTGACAACAATGTCACCTGATGGTAAGCGATGATATGGTCTAAGATGAAGCACGTAGATCTAGAAAACACCTATTCACTCTTACCTTAAAGATATCCGGGTTGTAGTTTTAGCCTATCTATCTATTCTAATCTATTTAAACTATGATAAAAATGTACTCCAGCCTATTCCATTAAAAGATTTATGCTGTGTATAAATCTCAGTCACTCAGTTAAATCGCAATTAGGAGTACTACACACTGATAATAGCCGTGTAAAACCTATTAATCATGTCGTTATACAACCAAATTTACAAGGATTTTTATCAAACAAACACATTTAATTCCCTCCGATCAAATCATGGTCACTATATTAATAAATTACGTGTTTCTCACTAGATTGGCTGTCAAAATTGACAAATAAAAATAGCGAAATTAAATATGAATGAAAGGTATTTTTTACATCATTCTATGAGTTATTGAGAGATTAAATGATGAAGGCATCAATTCTTAGTATATAAAGTGTACTGCAAATATTACAAGTTGTTTTCAATATAATTCAGGTACACACGGCTACACATCAAGCTATAATTTTCCAGTATAAGCTGAGCTCGCATTGTGTAGGCTTTTCGTAGAATGAGAGGTCAGCTTATACTGGAAATGTGTAGTTGGATGTGTAGCGGTGTGTACATACACAATGCTTCGAAATATAAAAATAATGTAACATTGCTCACGACTCTATGAGAACGTCATGATGAACGCCCTCCGATCACTTAAACAGTGAAGCACTTTCACTCAAAATACACTACACAAAGGTCAGCTGGAAAAAATAGCAATTAGCGTTAAGTTCACCAAAGTATTTCAAAGTCAAAGTCAAAATCGTTTTATTCATTAAAATCACAATCACTTTGAAACGTCAATTTTACTATCTTTTCCTTCGCGACCAAGCTAGGAAAGAAAGGCAAGAAAACAAGGCTGGTTGTTTTGTAAATGATCTTTTTAAGATACAAAACAAATATAGAAAACAAATAACGTCTAAACTGTAACATTTTTGAACGAGTTGGAGCAATTTCAATCCCAATCTTCTCTATAATTTTATTAAAACTATATTATTTTATTAGAACAGTAACTAATGTTTTAATCTGATCTGACGAGCAGTGTGCCAGTGGTATTGCATTCTCGTATCAGGAGTGGGTTCAAGTCCTATCTGGCTCATAACTTTTGCATTGATTTTAATAATCCTAAGTTTTTTTTCGTATGTATCGGACAACATTTTCAAATTTAAAAAATAATAATATGAGATAAGCTATGTGAGTTTTACTGTAGATACCTACCGAGTCTTGGAAATACCTATTCGATCACTTCGCAAAAACGACGACCGGCATATTATTGTTTTTCAAACCATACCATATCCTATTGTAAAGGTATTGATGGAATCATCACTACCGGTAACACTGACCTTTCGTTTCGTAAGATATTAAACGTATTTTTTATAAAACAATTGAAAGTGAGACTTGCACTTTATTTTAAGGTCACGTCATTTTACTTCGGAACGAGGATTGATAGATATGTTTTTTGGTATTATTAGAAATTGGTTAATTTTGAGTTCCGTTTAAGCAGCCGTAATTATGACATTCGTTTCTAGAGTAGATATACAGTATGTGATATTAATTGACGACAAGTAACTTTTTAACAAATAATATAATCGACTTCATACGCAGTTTCGTTTCCTTTTTTTTTAATACTATTTATGTATATGGCAAACGAGCATGCAGTCCACCAGATGTTAAGTGGCTACTGCAACCCATGGATATCCACATAGAATTCAAAACAAGGTATTATGTTGTCTTGATATCTATGTGGATACGTTGCCATACTATAGGGCTTAGCTGTTATGCCTATGTGCCAGTAATTACAGGAATATACCATTACCATCTAACCGGAACACAGCAGCACAAGTACTGCTATTTGGCGGCAGATAAAGGTAAGGCGGTGGTGCCCACTTCCTCGAGCCCGTTCACAAAAGCTCTACCACCAGTTGATGGTGCCCACTTGGATGATATATTTTTTAAAGTTATGTTAATCACTTCGTGGCACCATTTTATTAATCTAAGGTGCAAAATGGTATCAAACAGATTAACAATAATAACTACCATTATTTCAAATAACTAAAACTAAATTTCAAATAAGTTATGTTGATTTATAAACCAAACTACACAACTGATTTTAATGAAATTTCTATGGGACCAATTTGAAAGTATATCCTTTCAAATTTTCCAAATCGGTTGATATATGACAGAGTTCTGAGGTAGCATAGATTTAAAAAAATACAACCGAATTGAAAACCTCCTCCTTGTTTAGAGTTCCATACCCAAAGGGTAAAACGAGACCCTATTACTAAGACTCCGCTGCCTGTCCGTCTGTCACCAGGCTGTATCTCATGAACCGTAAGACAGTTGAAATTTTCACAGATGATGTATTTCTTTTGCCGCTATAACAACAAATACTAAAACCAGAATTAAATAAATATTGAAGGAAGACTCCTATACAACAAACGTGAATTTTTGCTCGTTTCTGCTCGATATTGATAACGGCAACAGGTAGACGCTTGAAATATTCAAAGAATATTTATTTATATATGCACTTTAAAAGTAAATTATTAAATTAAAATAAAACAAACATTTAAGGGGCGCTCCCATACAACAAACTTGATTTGTTTGCCGTTTTTATAGATAATGGTACGGAACCCTTCGTGCGCGAGTTAGGATATTTGTGAACGTCAAGGCCTTTGAAACCGAATGCTTGTGCGTGAAGTGTGCGTGGCATGAACGTTCACGCAGCGGTTGTTATGTATGAAATTTTAAGGAAGATCTCAAACTGCCTGCGCGGGGGCTATCTGGGAGGCATTTTACGCATTCGGTTTTCACAGTCCTAAATGTACGTGGGACCCAGGCCATGATGCTCGACGGAGTTACCAGAAGCTGACCATAGCCCGAAGACCTGACGGCCGTTGGGGCAGAGGTGTTCTATGGTGGAGACCACGCGATACCATTAGATGCAAAGACGACTTGATAAAGTGATGATGATGATTGTATAATTTTGAAGACCTACACCGTTTCTTTTCTTAGCAGTGGTTTAGAAATCAAAGATTGTTGTTCATAAACTGTTTTTTTTCTTTAGTATGTTATAAAATAGTATGTGTTAAAATCTTACCTAAGTATGTTTTTTGCAGGTTCACAAATAACAATTATAAAATATTAAAAATGTTAAAAACCTAACCTATTTGTTTCCGTTGTGGGTTAAATACTGACAAAGCTAGGAGCCACCCCAGTTAATTCTTTATTCTTTATGGCACACAAATAGATTTACAGATAAAAATAGCTTACAAAATGGATATGTACAAAGGCGAGCTTAACCCTAATTAGAGTTTTCTTCCAGCAAACCTTTGAAGATAGAGATATTTGATTATAGTGGTGGGTACGTGCACAGAGAATGACATAAGCTAAGTTAAACAAGCTTTCTATTAAAAAAACGTCCGAATGGATCCATCTTCGACCTCCGTGGCGCAGTGGGCGAATATCCGGCTGAGACGCAGGACGTAGCGGGTTCGTTTCCCGTCGCGGAACAAGTGTTTGCACGATCTACAGATATTTGTTCCGGGTCTGGTTGTTTCTCTATATATTATAAGTATGTATTTCCAAAAAAAGTATATAAGTATTCTGTCAGTTATTTGGTTCCCATAGTACAAGCTTTGCTTAGTTTGGGGCTAGATAGCGCTGTGTGAAATGTCCAGCAATATTTATTTATTTATTATATCTATTTGGGAACAACGATGCCACAGCCAAACACATAGACATAACCGTCAACTAATAACACCTCTCTTTTTGCATCATCATTAGCCCACATTAGTCCACTACTGGACATAGGCCTCTCCCAATACGCGCCACTGAGCCTGGTCTTTGGCTCTTCTCATCCAATTTCTGTCCGCCACCTTTTTTATGCCATTGCTCCTCCTAGCCGGAGTGCGCCCCACACTAGGTTTTCCGCTGGGCTAAGTCGGTAACCTTGGTTCTCTGTCGATAATTTCGTTACGGATTTTATCCGTCAGAGAAACTCCAAGTAACCTTAAATTGGTGGACTAGTCCCACCGTGAGAGTCCACGTATCAGCACCGTTGGTCATTATACTTAAGAAGCCGGCGAACCCCGAGCGTAACTTCAATTCGGCCGCGTCAAAAACTTCGGCCTGAATATCGCTATCCCTGTTTAGTGACGAAGTTTAGCCACGCAGAGCGACAGTGATAGCAATAGAACGATTCTAAATTTGATTAGATTTCGACCGTGTTCCGTAATACCAAAAATAATGACTGAAAACTTGTTGTATTTTTCTCATTGTGTTGTTATTCTGTAACTAGACGATATAATCTATGTTCCCATGACTAGGATACGTAAGATGTTGTTGTTTTTAATACGAGACAATTAGGTTGGAAACCTGTTTTTTATGACGTATAAACATGCAGAATGCGATACGCTTCTATTTCATTTTAGGTAAGTATTTTGATCTAATATATGGTTGGGAACCTAGATAAATACTATTCAAATTAATATAATACCTTATTAAGGTAGAAATATTCTCCAATTAGAAATGATCTTGGTAGTACGTGTTGTATGGGCGATTCCTCTCCGGTCTCCCCTTAAATTTTTGCATCGAGGGCTAGAAATATATAGAAAGCAGTACTCAGCAACTTTACCTAAGCAATGCAAGCTACTAGTTATTTTACCGTGTAGGTTAATAGAATAATTCATTTACCGTATCATTATTTACAATTATAACCGTTTGTGCAATAAATCAATAGTAAGACAGCTGTTGAGTTCCTGTTTGTGGAATAAAATCTATGATTAAGTACCTAGAATGTTACTTGTAAGCATTCTCTATAGAAAATAGGTTCCTGCCAATCAAGTGTCAATAACATCGCATTAATCGGTCTTAATAACGGATGAATGAATGAATGAAAATGTACAGCATAAAAACAAAATAGAAAACACAAGGCAAATGTTATAATGAACAGTCTTATCGCTTAGAAGCGATCTCTTTCAGACAACCTTTAGATGGAGCGGATTTTGTTATAACAAAGATAAATAAACGAACAGCAATTGATTTTTATATTTATGAGATAAAGTTAGATTGATTTACGCAATGATGCCTAAACGTATTTAGTGGCTAAATATGATTTAAATATTGGCAAATCATACAAATAAGTTAAATTTAAACATATTTAGTAACTAAATACGTTTAGGGATCGTTTTGCAAGCCAGGCTTATAATTTGGCATGGAGATACATTTTGGTGATACATTGTGTTATGAAAAATCAGGCATTTTGGGCAATTTGGCATCCCAGCATTTACAAATGATAACGGATCTGGCGAATTAAAAATAATCTTGACAGCCTCTGCTGCGCAATAGGCGAATAGCCCGCTGAGGCGCAGGAGGTTACGGGTTCTATTCCTAGGCGGAACAAATATTTGCATGATCTACAGATAGTGGTTCCGGATTTAGGTGTTTCTCTATATAATATAATAATATTATACTTTATGTATTTACAAAAATCTTTCGTTATTGATTCCCGTAGTATAAACTTTGCTTAGTTTGAGGCTAGATAGCAATATCGGCTTGCACAACAATCCCTAAACGTATTAGCGACTAAGATGTTTCAATTTCAGACCTCCGTGTCGCAGTGGACGAATAGTCGGCTGAGACGCAGGAGGTAGCGGGTTCGATTCCCGCCGCGGAATAAATGTTTGCATGATCTACAGATATTTGTTCCGGGTCTGGATGTTTTTCTATATATTATATTATAAGTATGTATTTACAAAAAAATATATATATATAAGTATTATATCAGTTATCTGGTTCCCATAATACAAGCTCTGCTTAGTTTGGGGCTAGATAGCGCTGTGTGAAATGTCCATCAATATTTATTTATTTATATTTATTTAACTTTTAAAATTTTCGCGAACTATACTCATGTTTTTAACAAAACTGTAACTTCAGATACTGTTAGTATTGTATGTCGAAACAGTGGTACGTGCAATTCAGAAAACCAAGTGCGGGTAGTTGGTGACAACATTCGCGCTTCCCAGCAATGACACCCGCTGCCGTGCGGTCGTGTTGCTACCGCTAGTCAGGCTATCCCTTGCACACGTACAGTACGTACCTCACGTGTGAAAGGGATGGCCTGACTAGCGATAGCAACGCGACAGCAATTTGGCTTAGGTAATAAGAGGGCGGTAGCCTTATCACCTAAGCCAAATTGCTGTTGTATCGCTATCGCTAGTCAGGCCATCTCTTTCGCACGTGAGGTACGTACTGTACGTGTGCAAGGGATAGCCTAACTAGCGGTAGCGACACGACATCAATTTGGCTTAGGGGATAAAGCTACCGTCCTCTTATTACCTAAGCCAAATTGCTGTCGCGTCGCTATCGCTAGTCAGGCCATCCCTTTCACACGTGAGGTACGTACTGTACGTGTCCAAGGGATAGCCTGACTAGCGGTAGCGACACGACAGCAATTTGGCTTAGGTAATAAGGGGGCCGTTTTGTCTTGAAAACATATTTCAATATTTACTCGTATTTGTAAGATTTGACAACTCCTTAAATCATATTTACACACTAAATACTTTAACCATCGTTGCGCAAGTCTCCCTAAGTACTTAAAACTTTTTTCATCGGCTAATTATTATTTACTCAATAACAAAATAACTGTGATATAAAGTTACACGCACACAATTAGGTATAGTAATTCATCTTTCGTCGATTCGTAACGGCTATTCCATCGAATCGTTAACGCATTAATCGATGGTAATAATCATGAATAATAATTTGTGACCTTACTCAAAGCGATAATTGTTACAATGGTTTACTAACAATTAACTTGATTAAAGATTGTAAAGTTGTTATTTGGCTGTTAATATTTTCGACTACTGAAATGCCTTCCATTCGATATTACCATACATTCCATCGAAGGTGTGAGTGTTTTCCGCAAAACGGTCTCCCTTTCTTTGTGACATCCTGTAGTACTCGTTGACCGATGGTAGGTACCTAGCTACTAGATAGATGGACACAGGCTCGACAACAAGCAGTAAGTACAGACGGACGTGGCTACTCTCGCCCGCGGCTTCCGTAACACTCCCGCGCCGTCTTACTCCTCGCAAGCCCGAGACCGTGTTGTATCAGCTAAATATCTAATACAAACACTACACATCCCATTCGTAATCACTGTCTGAGCTTGTTGGGCGTTGATCTCACGTCAAACCTGAACTTCGGCTCGCACATCGAATCTAGGACCAAAATTGCTGCTATGAAGCTGGGTATCTTAGGTAAGGTTCGGCGATACTTCTCACCGGGACAGCTGCTCAGTCTCTGCAGAAGTCCATTCATTTATGGAGTACTGCTGCTATCGATGAGGATGATTGGGATGGCTCGGCCAAGTATCAGCTTAAAGCCCTTGATTCGATTGAGCGACGTGCTGCTAGACTCATTGGTGGTAACTCCCAAGTGGAAGCCAATTTACAAAGTCTAGAGCACAGACGCTGAGTAGCCAGAATTTCGGTTTTTTCCAGATTCATTTAGGTGAATGCGCTCAAGATCTTCATGACATTATCCCTCCTTCCTCCTTCTACCACCGGACAAGCAGACGTATCAAACAGTACCAACTGGTCGGCATACCACCTTGCCGTACCAAAAGATTTGCTTCAACTTTTCTTGTTAGGACAAGTAAGGAGTGGAACTCACTTCCGGCGTATGTTTTTCCAAATCAGTATAATCTTGGAGTTTTCAAGTCCAGAGTGGATAGGTTCTTTCTAGGCAAGCGTGCTCCATCTTCGACCACATCTTCACTTACCATCAGGTGAGGTAGTGGTCAAGCGCTTGGCTATGAATAAAAATAAGGGTGCATGACGTTGGGATTCGAGTGATGGAGCTCAAATAGTCTTGGACCGGACACTTGGCTAGACGTGGTGATGACAGATGGAGTAGGATAGTGACTGAATGGTGGTCGAGGAGCGGGTATAGAAGGGTAGGACGACCAGCAGCAAGATGGGTGGACGACATCGTAAAGGTCGCGGGTCGTCAGTGGGTGAGACTAGAGGATCGTGGTGGATTGCACAAGCTTGAGGAGGCCTATACCCAACTATCGGTGAAGTCAGGCTATGGATGATGATGATAAATTCCATCATCGTGTAATAATGTCACACGTTAACTAGTTGCGCATTAACATAGATGCGCAAACAAACATAATTGAGGGAAACCGGAAGATGGACTAAGATAGCAACTGCTTGGTGGCCACGAAGAGGAAGGTAGGTCATAGATCAGTTGACAGACCACCAGCGGAAAGCAGAAAGCGCATTACACATATAAACTCTGATTTGTAGAAGTGACATAAGTTGACGATGGTCCAAAGCTGTATAAATATTAGCTGTGAAACATTTATAAAAAACAAATCTTTCGCACGCGTGGTTTGTCAATTAAGCTCATAATCTATCTACATACTAAATTTCATCGAAATCTTTTGAGCCGTGACAACGTAAAAGTGTAACAAATAAGTTAACATACTGTATCTGAAACTACGAAAAAATATTTGCAGCGCAGGCAAAGATTTGTTCTACGAACCACAGAGATTCTTTATATCAATTTTTTTTTTATAAAAACAAAATTTCTTCATAACTTGATCTTTTCTTAATCTACACTAATATTATAAAAAAGAAAGATTTGTATTTCTGTATGTTTATAACGAATAAACTCGAATACTACGGGTCCGATTACAAAAACTCTTTTACCATTAGAATGCTACATTATTCTTGATAAACATAAGCTATATTTATTACTATAAAAAATTAGGGATCTCTACTAAAACTTCAATAATGTAACCCAAGGTGTAAAAACATTGGCCATATAACCACCCGCTAGTGTGTAACATAAGTGTATTTATTTTACGATAATACAGTTTTAAATATAATTTCTTAGAAACATTCCAAGATCCAATAAAATATAGACGTAATAGAACTGACTACATGTTTATTAAAATAATATTCAATTGTAAAACATTACGTGTATCTAATAATAGTAGTATGAGAAACGATAAATCTTTTCTGGTGCGTACGGTATGGTAAAGCGTTTGTGTACTAAAAGATAGCTTTAACTGTTTCTTTTATTGAAGTAAAACTTCTTTACGTACGCTTGACTTGAAGAGTAAGCTGGTGAATGCGTGACGAGAGCGTTACGAAAAGTGTGATGGGCCGAGGCGAACAGAAGATATAAGTTAGTGAAGATAAAAAGAGAGAGAGTTACGTTTCGTATATTACTGTAAGGTCAAGAGAGAAAGGTGCGGGCACACATTTTCTTTCTTTCATTCTCTCAAAGCAAGTTACGTTTCGTATATCTAAGACACAGTGCAGGCCTATTGTCTGTGTCACACTGTAAAAGCAAGAAAGAGCCGTGCGCGCGTACTCTTTCTTTCTCTCTTCCTCTCATAGCCAGTACATGAAAAATATATATATATATATATCTCAGTCAGTAATTCGTTTGCGAGTTTGCTAGCGTTCATCATCATATCAGCCGCAGGACGTCCACTGCTGGATAAAGACCTTCCTCATTGATCTCCAGGAACTGCGGTTGGAAGCGGCCTGCATCCAACGCCGACCTGCGGTTCTTACCAAGTCGTCTGCCCATCTTGTAGGTGGACGTCCTACACTGCGCTTGGCGGTCCGTAGCCTCCACTCAAGAACCTTCTGGCCCCATCGGCCATCTGTTTTGCGCGCTATATGACCTGCCCATTGCCACTTCAACGTGCTAATCCGTCGGGCTATGTCGGTGACTTGAGTTCTCCTACGTGTCTCCTCATTTCTGATTCAATCCCGTAGAGAAACTCCAAGCATAGCTTTCTCCATAGCTCGTTGAGTGACTCTGAACTTATTCATAAGACCAATAGTGAAGGACCACGTCTCGGTTGCATATGTCATCACTGGTAACACACACTGATTGAAGACTTTCGTCTTAAGGCGCTGAGGTATGTTGGACGAAAAGACGTAACAAAACAGCTTGTATATATATGTGTTTTGTATATATAAGTAAGTAATTTGTATGTATATAACGGAGTAAGTAATACAGCAATCCAGCGGGGCAATGCAGCCAGTGTCTTGGGGACACTCCCGCCTGGTAGTGATCTGGAGCAGTTGAGCAATCTATAGATAACTTGCAACGGTCTTTAGATGATTCAACTGTATCTTCTGTATTATAGTCATGTAAATAACTGTATATTTTTCAGTGATGTTTAAATTATAAATATAAGTACAATGATGCCTACTGGGCTCTTATGAGGTTGCCGAGGTACTGCAGTGCGTCGAGAATGTTCTCCGATGCGGATGTTCCCTACTTTTTTGCTATAATCCGAACTCGCGTAGCGTCGTTTTGGAGTAGGCTGAGTCGCTCCAACAATAGCGTACTGAGGGCTGTCTCTGACCAGATATATAAAAATGGAATTTATAAGTATTGGATTTAAATGAATGGATGAATGGAAATAAAGAATGACTACACTGAAGCATCTGCTCCTTGGCATATTCTGTATTTTTAACTAATTACAAAAAAGGAGGAGGTTCTCAATTCTGTTGTATGTAGTGTATTATATTTTTGTTTGTTTATATATGTATGTGATATGGGTCGTATTTTTTGCGCCTGCAATAAACGAATTTTATTTTATTCATTTATTTTATTATCCTGCTAACTATATTCAGTGGACCATGGCCCTAACTTTACCAGTCAAGCTTGCGCGGAACCTTGACCCACACTCGGTCTTACGTGTAATACGATATCTTTTATAAGTACTTCTATTATAACCGAGCTTAGCTCTAACAGATGTAGACGAAAAGCTTTGACTACCTATTACAAAGATGAGTCAGATAGGTAGTAGCTTAAAAAGGTGTGGAATATTATGCAAGGACAATGATGATTTACTCGTAGAGTCTACATATGAATAACCCGAAGATTTGAATGGGTATTTGTACGAGTGAGTTGACTATACCTCAGCCTAAACTCAAATTTCACCCTCGCATCTCCGCGCGCCGCTGCACGTCTTATCTCGCCGTGGTTCATATGTTTGCCGGTTTTTTATCATTCAGTCCCTTCATTTTTTTGTTGTGCTTACTTCTGATTTCAACGTCTTTACAAAAACAAACTTAATATAAATTCTACCTAAGAAATACTTAATCGTTTGGAGCGACAAGCGTCACGGGTACCATGTCTGAGAGCCGAGGCCAGACTGAATCGCGGACTGGGCGTCCGAAGCGAATGGTTTCATTAGTGCAAAAGTTAGGTATTTATATTTGATGGTAAAATTATAAGGTATTTAGAAAATTTAAAACACAGGTGCACTTATTTATGTTGTGTAGAATTACTGTTTAAAGTTTCAACATCTAAATTGAAGTATTCATCGCATAAGAACGGTTTTAAGATAAATTTGGAGTCATCTTTCGATTTGTTTTCTATGGAGATAATTTTACGAAATCGTGTTTTCACAACACAAGCGTTCTAGCACGTACCCTTAACTATAACATATATGAATTACAAATTTAAAGCACAAAATTTGTTGAACAAAACATTGTTTCTCAATCAGCGATGTATCGTCTCCCCAGGTATTGTGCGCCCTTAAAGTGGTACGACTCAAACAAACAGTAGAAGTAGAAGAATATAAATTTCTAAACACTTGCGTATCGAACATTGGTTTTTGGTTTGTGTCCAAATTAACTTGGGCAAATCGGCGTTGTATGTATGTTTGTTTGTTTGTCCGAGGATAACTTTCAAAGCGTTTATCTGATCATCGTGAAATTTGGTATTTGAATAGGTAGGTAGTGATTGCTCAAATTTGGTGTGACTAAATAAGCTAAATATGTAGGGGGTTGTTGTTATTGAGATATTGGGGTTCAAGAGGGGTAAAAAACAAAATGTTGTCTCATAATCAAATTGACACATAAAAATATCTAAGTTTTCATCATTTTCACGTAATTGAAATGTCAATAAAAAGTGATTTTTAATGTCTTTTAAAAATAAAAGTGTGTTTGTCCGGGTGGAATTTTTAACCCA
This sequence comes from Philereme vetulata, assembly GCA_918857605.2. Classification (NCBI taxonomy): domain Eukaryota; kingdom Metazoa; phylum Arthropoda; class Insecta; order Lepidoptera; family Geometridae; genus Philereme; species Philereme vetulata. Next base: position 8,540,880 of record OU975423.1, read on the forward strand.
TTCCCTTCAACCGATTCCGCTGAAATTTGGAATACATTTGTAACTTCGGTGACAAAGCAATAATATGGTACCATGTAGGAGGTGTCATGATGGCGACGGATGCTAGACAACGTAACTTCTGAATGGGTTATAGTGGGCTACTAATATTTGGGTTTCGATTATGAATTTTATAAAATCTTTTTTTGAAAAAGTAATTTTTCTACAAAAAACTTATTTATTATTTGCCGACAATAAGACTAATTCGAGACGCATATGTTTAGACATTTGTACTATTCAGTTATTTAGTGAATGTGCTCTGACTGTTTTTATAGTAATCGAATTATAATAACGTTGTTTGTCAACAAAAAGTATTTGTTGATCCAGGTTATAATCTACGTAGGTACACACGGCTACACATCAAGCTATACATTTCCAGTATAAGCTGACCTCGCATTGTGTAGGCTTTTCGTAGAATCAGAGATTTACTGGAAATGTACAGCTTGATGTGTAGGCGTGTGTACTACCAAATTTTATCGTTATCGGTTCGGCCGTTACGACGTGATTGAGTAACAAATAAACATCATAACTTTCGCATTTATGATTTTAGTGTGATGATGAACTCCGTGACGCAGTGGGCGAATAGCCGGCTGAGATCAGGAGTTTGCGAGTTCGATTCCCGCCGCGGAACAAATGTTTGCAGATCTACAGATATTTGATCCCGGTCTGGGTGTTTCTTTTAAATAAGTAAGTTTATACTGGTAATTACAAAAAAAATTGTATATTCTTAAGTATTCTATTATTAAACTTAAATAATAATGACACTGGAAATTTCACACATGGCTACAACTGATTCCCCTAATACAAATTTTGCTTAGTTTGGGGCTATATAGCGCTGTGTTAAATATACAGCAGTATTTATTATTATTTTATTTATTTATTTTTTAAAACCCGAAGCTTTGAGTTGGTATTTGAATATTGTTGCATAAATATAAAAATAAAATTTGAAAGTGTGACACTGAAAGTGTTTTTCAAACTTTCGCCATCACTGTCCATAATTACTGATTAAAACGGGTATTTATCGCGTATGTACCTTTTTATTATTTGTCGGGATAACAAATAAAAAAGGTACATACGCGATAAATACCCGTTTAAATCAGTAATTAAACTGAAAGTGCTTTTTGTAAGAATTTTGTAAGACTATAAGAGGAGAGTTCAATGTAATCTCGGTATAGGCATGAAAGAATAAGTAGAAAATTCTGAATAAAATTTATTTTTAATGTAGTCTCCTAGGATCTGAACACAATTATTTGTCCTGGAAAATAACTTTTCAATTCCCTCCAAAAAATATTTTTTTCCTGGTCTGAAAAATTATTGTTAATTGCTGCCTTTAACTCTTTATCGTCGGAAAAATGCTTGCCTCGAAAGCTCGAAGAAATACGTAGGCTATATTTAATTTAGAAAGCCGTGCGAAGACAATCAGGATCAGCTGGTTCTACATAAAAAACAATGTAAGATTAGAAAAAAATTGTATTATCACACTAGTATTATAAATGCGAAAGTTGGGATGTTTATTTGTTTGTTTGTTACTCGATCACGCCGTAACGGCTTAACCGATTTCGATGAAATTTGGTTTATACGTAGATTATAATCTGGATTACCACATAGGCTACAATTTATCTCATAAATTAGTTCCCATGGGATAAAAATGGGGTGTCAAGTCAAGTTCCAACAGCGAGTTTAGCTTTATTTCTAGGTTACCTACATTTAGTAGTGTATCGCGTACGAAGTCGTGGGCAACAGCTAGTATATTATAAATTTAATAAAATATACGATCCCAAGCTAATATTTTAGCATCTACCTGTCGCCTGATCCTGCGACAAGCAGCTAAGTAATTTTCTGCCTACTTTAAAATTTAAATGAATGGTAATGTAACATTGCAGCTTAGAAGCTAATTGGATTAAGGTATACGCGTATGGTAGAGTATCACCGAGACAAGTTGTATTGTATCAACCACATTAGTATCTGAATTGCGAAAAGCGATCTCTAATACCTTCGATGGTAAAGCGCAGATGATACATACAGCTTCTTGGAAAAAGTTCCGAGAAGCACTACCAGTTCACCTATTTTCTAAGGTTGTAATAGAAATCACTTTAAGCGATAAAACCGGCTTATGTGCATTAGTATTGTTTCTAGTTATTTAAGTATTTTTGTTGATCTAGCTTATGCTGTCCCACTACTGGGAAAAGGCCTCCCACTCATCTCTCCACTTTTCTAGATCTTTTTCAATGACGAATTAGCAGCAGCAAAGCTCCACAGCCTCGTGCATCGTCGAAAGGTTGCAAACCTCTCGGTTTTCTATTGGATACATTTCGGAAAGTGTGCTGCGGAGCTCTTTGACCTGATCCCACCATCCCCATTCTATCATCGGATAACCAGACGCTCCGCGGTGCACCACCGCTACATGGTAGACATACCTCCCATACGCACAAAGCGGTTCTCTTCCACCTTTATTATGCGCACCGCCAAGAAGTGGAACGCCTTGCCTGAGTCTGTGTTTCCTGATAACTACAACCTAGGGGGCTTCAAGTCGCGAGCGGATGGGTTTCTTCTAGGCAAGCGTGTACCATCGTAGACTGCATCATCGCTTACCATCAGGCGAGGTCGTGGTCAAACGTTAGTCTATAATTTGTTAAAAGAAATGTTGTACCAAATCTCGCTAGTTCCTATAAAAAGCGTCCAAATCATCGCTTCTTAGGCCTTCCACGGTGTCACTTTTCATCCACAGGGATCCAGTATGTGATGCGCTTAATGTTGGCATTATGTATTAAAACTTTATGTATTGTTTTGTAATTGGTGTTAAGTACAATATAGAGTTATAATCTATTTCTGCTGCTAAGCAATAAAGCAAAGTCATAGTCAAAATCTTTTATTCAATAAAATCACAAGGATCACTTTGAAATGTCAATTTTACTGCCTGTTCCTTCGCGACCAAGCCAGGAAAGAAAGGCAAGAAAACACGGCTGGTTGTTTTTTTATGATCCTTTTAGAATACATAACAATACAGGAAATAAATAACGTCTAAATTGTAACATTTTGAAGGAGTTGGAGCAATTTCAATCCCAAGCTTCTCTATCATCTAAATAATCCGATATTTTATAGTAGGCTTTTTTATAAAGATTTTTATCACACACGATGAAGATGCTATGATATTTAATGTTAAGATAACATTATCACTCCCCATGCAACCCAATGAACCGTCACACACGGCGAAGATAATATATAGTTGATACTTTATTGCACACAAGAAAATACATTTTAAAATACAGAAATAGAGGACTTGTACAAATGCGAGCTTAACTCTAAGAAGAGTTTTCTTCCAGCAAACCTTTGAGGCTAGAGAGATGATGATTTCAAAGGTGTACAGAGTGTACAAAAACATATATATGTAGATATGTATACCCAAAACTAATATGAACTATACCTAAAGTATGATAAAATATTATAATAATTTTAAATAAATTATATGAAATAATATACAAATGTATACCTATAATAATAAAATACCTATAATTATACATACCTATGTATTTCTTTAAAGCTCACACAGTCAGTATAGATGTGGACGGAGTATTTAGGTATAGACTACACTACTCTTACTCGTACTTACATTGAATAGTTAAATTAAGCATCTGTATGTATTTGTAGGTGTTTAGGTGATGTATGAATGTGTATCTTATGTGTATGTATGAATGTATATCTTTAATGTTTAGTGTGCGTGTGTGGTTATGGTTGTTGTGTAAGTTATACTTATCTTCAGATTTTTTTTCAATGTATAAGTATTTGAATTATAAAATGTAGATCCTTTATTGGCTGTAAGTTTTAACATAAGATACATCTGTTATATACTAAGAGCTGTGGATTTTGTTCGAAATAAAATAATATAAAATTACAGAGAAAAATAGTGCTCTTTAACTTTCCGTTTGAAAATGTTGAGTGATGGGCTAGCACGAACTTCATGAGGAAGGGCATTCCAAATTTCATATATATTTTCATTAAAATATATTCATATAAAATATATTTTCATTTTACATTAGATTGTATGACAAGCGATATTTTATTTTAGCATCATCGTTTGTGACGCGCTTTCATAAGACTTTTCTTTACCTGTATGTATGTAATGCCATGTATTTAGTCTTAGTTTAAAGGCAGTGGTAAACCCTTAAAGTAAAACAGACCCTATTCTCACATACGGCGCGCAGACTTGGTCACATATCAGCAACCAAAAGTTCAGCCTTGGGGTATGCCAACAAGCTATGGAGCGCATTATCTTGGGAGTCCAACTTACAGACCGTATCACAAACACGACAGTGTGCTCTTTAACACAAATAGCCGATAGCATTAAAACCTAAGATTTTTATTACGAGGTCAGATCTTCATTTCTTTACATTATCACCTAATGTTAAAAGCCACCTGAGCCAAAATTAAAATATTAGGTCTTTACCTATGAAATTGCCGTTCTTCAGTACTGGTCATTTCAAATAGAAAAAAAGTTTGGAATTGCTTTGTATTCTAAATTCAAATTAATTTTTTTTTAAAACAAGACATTCTTTTTACAAACTCAGTCTTTTGTTTATGGATTAGCGTTGTATTTTCATTACATTTGAACATTTTCCGTCATAACGGATACTTTAAAAACTCGTGTAATTATAGAATATGAGTTACGTCGTGGCACCAACGCGACACAAACGGCACGTAACATCAAAAACCTTTACGGAGAGAACTGTACAAACGAATGCACAACCCGTTATTGGTTATATTATATCGTGCGTTTTTGAATAACGGACTAGTCATACGCCGAGGAACAAATTCACTATCACAAACTGCTTTCGTGTCCTAGTATTAACTACTGATTTATCTAGTAGGAACCCTTATACCTATTAACTTAAATTTGGATTAGCTTGATGAATGGTACCGACCAGGTGGCTGGCTGAATATAGTGGTTATGTCAATATGAAATTTATGGTGTGCTAGTTTTGCAAACTTAGATTTGGCAGTTTTTAAGTCTCTGTAGCATATGTTGGTATTAAACATTGCATTTTTATTTATAAATATTTTATAGCTAAAAATTTCAAAATTTATTTTAATCGCGCTTTATTTTAATCAAGACCCTAGATTACTAAATGACAATTCAAATGTAAATCAAACTCAAACTTCAATGTTCTCTGCGCAGTCTTGCTCACTGACCGCAACTCAAAAGTCCGAGCTCATGGCTTGCCTAGCGATGGAGCGGTGTTTTATGTATCTAGATAATCGATAGGATTTGAAACATCTTGCTGCATTCAAGGTCGACATTGCTGACGTGGGCATTGAGGCTGCCAAGTTAAAATGGGATTGGGCGGGCTATGCCTCTCGTATGCAAACTGCAAGGTAAGCCAGGGTCTTCTTGTCTGGATTGATCCCTGTAGATGGAAAGTGATGGCGTGAAAGGTCCAATAAAAAGTATTGGCAAGGCTTAGAACAGGATGTAGGTAAGTGGAGAGAAAAGAGGAGGCCCTTGACCGGCATTGGGATACCATAGACCAGTAAAATAAAACCGGCCAAGCGCGAGTCGGACTCGCGCACGAAGGGTTCCGTACCATTATCTATAAAAACGGCAAAAAAATCACGCTTGTTGTATGGGAGGCCCCCCTTAAATGTTTATTTTATTTTAATAAAATTATTTATTTTTAAAGTAACTAACATACCTCAATGTTCTGTGAATATTTCAAGCGTTTACCTGTTGCCGTTATCAATATCGAGCAAAAACGAGCAAAAAATCCCGTTTGTTGTATGGGAGCCCCCCTTAAATATTTGTTATATTTTAATTTTAATATTTATTTTTAAAGTAAATATATAACTAAATATTCTGTAAATATTTTAAGCTTCTACCTGTTGTCGTTATTAATATCGAGCAAAACCAAGAAAAAAATCACGTTTGTTGTATGGGATTAAATATTTATTTTATTCTGTTTTTATTATGTTTTGTTATAACGGTAAAAGAAATACATCATTTGTGAAAATTTCAACCGTCTAACTATCACGGTTCATGAGATACAGCCTGGTGACAGACGGACAGAGACAGACAGCGGTGTCTTAGTAATAGTGTCCCGTTTGACCCTTTGGGTACGGAACCCTACAAAACTAATCTCAATGCCATAGTGCAACGTGTGATGTAACTGAGAGGTGATGTTGCATTTTTTAATAGTCACGCGATCCAAAATTGACTGAATTTCGTCCTGCGTCTGGTACGTATTCTTTAATTTGCCAGGCAAAGTATAAAAATAGAAATGCATAACAATACAAGAGTATTTCATAACACAACATTATGTTAACATAATAACCGTATACAGTTGAGTAGCATTGACACAAATTACAAGGGCGTCTCAGCAAAAATCCCAATATTCCTAAACGGTGAAATTACACATAACACCGCGAATTACACACGCACTACTGAGAATTACACATGCACTATAGCGAATTATACACGCACCTTATTCCTCGAGGAATTTTCTCAACAATTTTTGCATGCCTCACGTGGGAACTTGCAGGTTTGCATAAAATGCATAATTAAATAGTAAGTGGTAAGGAGTGGTAAGGAGCGTTTTCGTTGGGCATATCCTTTGATCGTAATATCCCTACAATTTCTTACGAAGAATGTTGAGAGATTGTAGGGATGTGACCTATTTCTCTTGTATTTCTTCTTCTTGTTGGAAGAAGAAGTGCTAAATAAAGAATTCAAAGGCAGTGAAAAGATACTGGGAATGTAATTGTAGGTTTATACGTGTATTTTTTTGTATCTGTGTTATGATAACAGTATTATAAATACGGGATTTATCACGTACCGTCTTATCGGTGTTTCGACCGACAATATTTCGGTTCAATTAGTGAACCTTCATCAGGGTGAGTGCGATCCGCTCCCAATAACGTCTCGCCTCGCACTCACCCTGATGAAGGTTCACGAATTGAACCGAAATATTGTCGGTCGAAACACCGATAAGACGGTACGTGATAAATGCCGTATTTGTAATAATGATTGAAATCAATCACGAAAGTTTTCTAAGTAAAAATGATAACAGTAATTAATAATCAGACGTCACACAGCTAGTGTCCTGTGTAACATCTGTTCTGTTTTTGTTATATATTTGTATCTGGTAACAGAAAAATAAATTCATAACATTAATTCAAAAAATAAAATCACATAATTCATTAAACGTCACTGTCAGTAGCAACTTAGCAAGCAATAGCTAGTGTGCTTTTATGAAAATTAAAATCATTGTCTATGAAATAGCAGTGAGCAAAAATAATAAGATAATGAATTAAACGTATTTTACGTAGTCGGTCAGACATTAACCATATAAAAATGTATTGGTGTGATCCTTTACGGGTTTAAATAAACAGAAGATACATTATAGGTCAATGCAATAGTATTTTTCAAACTTTCGCGATCACTGTACATAACTATTGATTAAAACGGGTATTTATCGCGTATGTACCTGGTCAACCCGAGATCATGACTGTTGCAACTAGGGAATGCAATCCCGACTTGAGATTGCAAATTCGAGATCCCGCGGGATTAAAAAAATCAATCCCGCGGGATCTCGGAATTTTCGGGATCCCGTCTAGTTTAAAAAAAATGTTAAATTCGGATGACTGAAAAAGCTAATAACTGCTTGTTTGTGATAGTGAGGTTAACTAAAATAACATATTACTCGAAAGAAAATAAAAATCTTTATTCTTTGATCTTACCAACTAAATAAATATCGTCACCTGTCGCTAATATTCGGAAATAGTCGGAATAGTTTTCTAACGCTGTTTGGCGTTCCTGCCGCTCGCGGCCGTCAGTCAGCGCGCCGCTTGCGCCCCGAGTGGACGTGTGTAGCGTCGCTGACCACTGCCGCCCAATCCCGTCAATCTCGAACGGGATCTCGTCATATGATGCGTCGGGATTGATCCCGAAAAATTACACGAGATCGGGATCCCGCGGGATCGGGATTGCATTCCCTAGTTGCAACACAGCCGAAACGTCGGGATAACAAATAAAATAGGTACATACGCGATAAATATCCGTTTTAATCAATAATTAGGTAAATGCAAGATTGAAGAGAATAGCTCGTAAATAAAAACAAATAACTTAACAAAAAAAAAATAGATTAATCAAGAAATACATTCGGCGGTGTTATCGCTATGAGCAATCTCTTTCAGACGAACTTGGGATGATAGCAGTGATGTAAGTTAATTAGATATTTTTACACAATTATTTTCTTTTTCCCTGATATCTTTGTACTTAGGTAAAACCCTGAAGTGACGTCATTTTGCTTAATCGTTGATCTACTTTTTTTAAGGCTTGCGACGCAAGCCTTTAAGGTAAGCCAGGCACCCCTTTTATACACCATTTAAAAGTAGCTAAGTCCTGTATTCTCTGTATGTATTGCGATGCTACGCTTCTGTACATTTTGTATGAAAGTACATTAATGGCGGGTTCCTATATCCGTCGGGTAACCGACTGTCCACACATTCGGTTTCACATGGCCTAAAACATCAACACAGTCCTAGGTATGAACCTAGGTTCATACAGATAGGCCATAGGACATAGGACGACCATAGGTTCATAAGTTGACAGATTAGGTAGCTGGGACTAGTCCCAGCTACCTAATCTGACATTCATAAGTAAGAGAACGCAACAGTTATTGTCAATAATGTCGTGCATACTTCGTTCCAATTTCTACAAACATTTTATTGTAAACTAGCAAAACATAAATACTTGCGCATCAATCGTGATGCAGCCGCGCGCATCAACGTATCATTATGTTGCATACTATAACTAGAAATTATTTGTCAGACGCGACTTGTAAACGCGACTTTTCTCCGAAACTCGATTTTTTGCACTTGAAGTGCTTCATTATTAAATTTCATAGTAATGGCTGATTGGGCAAACTCAACAGTTTTATGTTTGTAGTTAGAGGATCTTTAAATGAGAAGTGACGTTTTAATCGGCTGGTACTACAGAGCGAAATCGCATAAAATAAATTACATTTTTTTATCATCATCGTCAGCCCTTCGCATCCCACTGCTGGGCATATACTTCTTTTCGTTGTCGCCATTCGCCTGTCTTGCGCTGTCTAACTTATATACGACCTGCGATTTTAATTTATGTCTGTAACCCATTTTGCCAGCGACCTGCTTTCCTGGTTCCAATCTCATTTTTTTGGCATTTCTTTATAGTTTTGTCGACCGAAACATGCGTCAAGCTTACCGGTAGCTTTGTAACAACAACCGCGCCTATCAAGTTTTTTTTAAATGCGACATAAAGTCGCGTTCTAAGCTATATTTCTAGCTTAGTGGGAGCGGCAGCAACACTTAGCGGGCCATTATCAACATATCGCAATTGTTTGTTCGTTTGCAATTGTACTGTAATTAGAAATAATTACTGCGGTATGCTGAATGTAGGTAAATTGTATTCGATAGCTGTTGGACCTTTACTATGAATGTGTTACAACCATGGGATTATAAGGTGTTTAAATAATAATCTGACTCGGTAAAACAGATCGGCAATACTTGAAATGCGGGTGCAGACCGCACAAATCGGTCGCTCTGTCAATATTTGAGTTACTGACGATACGGACAAAATTTGTTAGGACACAGTGTCCCAACTGACACTTTTGATTTTAATATGTTTTTTACTGTCGATTCGGACACCATCAAATTATTGAAGCTGTTGAGTACAGTCAGGTAAAAAAAATGTTTAAGCTAAATATAATATAATGTGATAAAGCTAATGAAATTGCTTTGCTTTGTACAATGCAGCTATTTTAATGGTGTCCGAATCGACAGTTACTAAAATATTAAAATCAAAAGTGTCAATTGGGACATGGCGTCCCAATATGTTTTGTCCGAATCGACAGCAAGTCCAATATTTGCCGTATATATGAGATCTTTAATCAGCAGTGGACGGTCTTTGGCTAACATTGATGTTCTATGAAAATATGTGATAAATGTATGTCCTTAGAATTTTATTACAAAATACAATTATTCACATAAACGGTTTAGATGGTGCATTTGCACATTTTGTTTAAAAACCGGTCAAGTGCGAGTTGGACTCGCGCACGATGGGTTCCGTACCATTATCTTTAAAAACGAGCACAAAAACCACGTTTGTTGTATGGGAACCCCACCTAAATATTTGTTTTATTTTAAATTAATTATAATTTTTTAAAGTAACTAAATATTCTGTGAATATTTCAAGCGTCTACCTGTTTCCGTTATCAATATCAAGCAAAAACTAGCAAAAAAATCACGTTTGTTGTATGGGAGCCCCCCTTTAATATTTATTTTATTCTGTTTTTAGTATTTGTTGTTATAGCCGCAACAAAAATACATCATCTGTGAAAAATGTAACTGTCTAACTATCACGGCTCATGAGATACAGCCTGGTGACAGACGGACAGACAGACAGCGGAGTCATAGTAATATTGTCCCGTTTTACCCCTTGGGTGCGGATGCCTAAAAAGTACGATTGGAACCACGATAGATCAGGATAAAAAATTATTTAAAAGTTTTTTGATTTTGTTTCTATTTACCACTTTTTAGTATACTCAATCTTTAAAACAATAAAAACAGTTTTTTTAGTAAATATTCTTGTGCTGCTAAACTTTATTTGGTTTCGTGGCACTAAAGTGTGTCCACAAGTAGAAGTTCCATTACTCAACTCCGCTTATTCTAAACTGATATCGACCCAAAACCTTAATCAATTCAAAATAAATCAATCCAGTGAACGATCATAAGATTCAGCAAATTGTATGCAAACTACTATTCCCACGATCGAGGTATGGAGCGGTTATCGATTCGAGTACTTATTCTTTATCGAGTATTTAACTCGAGATTGCGTCACTCGATTTTATGTTCCAAAGTTTTCTTTGCATGCGTAAATCAAGCGTGTACCATCGTAGACTGCATCATCGCTTACCATCAGGCGAGATCGTGCGCAAACGCAAACCTTTAATGTATATAAAAAATTAAAAAAAAATCTGCATCACTCATTGTTTCGTAATTTTAGTTTGTTTTTGGTGAAAGTTAGATGTTTTTCGGTGTATTTCTCATGAAAATATGGGTTGATATGGGTAGACATTTCACACAGCGCTATCTAGCCCCAAACTAAGCAGAGCTTGTAATATAGGAACCAGATAACTGATAGAATACGTACGTTTTTTTTGTAAATACATACTTATAATATATAGAAAAACATCCAGACCCGGAACAAATATTTGTAGATCATGCAAACATTTGTTCCGCAGCGGGAATCGAACCCGCTACTTCCTGCGTCTCAGCCGGCTGTACGCCCACTGCGCCACGGAGGTCGTCAAAAAGTTGCAATAAAATATTTATTTTATTGTTTTACTTAGAAAACTTTCGTGATTGATTTCAATCATTATTATAAATACGGGATTTATCACGTACCATCTTATCGGTGTATCGGCTGACAAATGTTTCGGTTCAATTCGTGAACATCAGTGCGAGGCGAGACGTTATTTGGAACGGATCGCACTCACCCTGATGAAGGTTCTCGAATTGAACCGAACCATTGTCGGTCGATACACCGATAACATAGTACGTGCTAATTTCCGTATTTCAAATAATGTTTAATTGTTTTTTTTCATATTTATTTCCCGTGCGCTATTTGCAATCAGTTACGAGTATTATGTATATTAAAACTGATTATCTTTTTAAAATATAAAAACAGAACCAGTTTTAATATACATATACAGTTTTATTTTACAATATACAGTTTTATTTTACAATATACAGTTTTAACTTTTTGTTTTAGATACGTTCTTAGATTTATTTATATATCATCATCATCAGCCGGAAGACGTCCACTGCTGAACATAGGCCTCCCCCTTAGATCGCCACAACGAGCGGTTGGTAGCCGTTTGCGCCCAACGGCTACCCCCGATTCTTACTAGATCGTCGGTCCACCTTGTGGGGGGCCGGCCTACGCTGCGTCTTCCAGTCCGTGGTCTCCACTCGAGAACCTTTCTTCCCCAACGGTTATCCGATTTATATATGGAAATAAATAAATGATTAGAAAATACCAATGGCTCTGTGCAAGATTTTGGAAGTGTTTGTATAGTTTTATTGATTATTCCATCATTGTTTATGGCGCCGTTTTATTTATATGTACATAAAGTATTATCATGTCCGATTAACTTATCTTTAAATTCACACTTAAGTTTATTTTATGATGCATATATTTAGGCTTTATTATTTAAAAACATGTTAATTTAAGTCCATAACCTTTTGAGTCTCTTAATATATTTGTCCGCGACGCTTTTAAATGCAGTTTTATGTCCATAAATTAGCGGATAAATGGTTTCTAAAGTGTTTCCTACTAGAAAACAATAATAATTTGTCTGCTTCAGATAATGTATTGTAATTTACGGTTCAAACGTAAGTTTACAACTTTTTATATGTAAAAAAGTATCTATCTAATCGGTATTTATGAAATGATCAATTTTATCGAATTTCTTATTCCTGATGTCCAGAATAAGGACGTGAAAGGAAAGTATTGTACAATACCCTGAGTCGCAAGTTAGTGATCCCCCAAGAAGAATGTTGGAATGAGTATAGGGTCGGTTTACATGCCGATGGTAGGAAAACTTATAGATACCTGTTTTAACGATACTGTGGGATAGTCAACGGTGCAGTAGAAGTAAACTCCTTGTTTGTTTTTTTACACACTTAATAAGATAATTTATTAACTCATATAAGCAACAGCACAAACTTTAATGTTTTTAAAATGTTACGTTACTAAATATATAAATATATTTATTGTTTGAACGGGTAATAAATTAAAAATTAACACATTCACTGCCTACAAAATAAATAAAAATATTAACTGGGTGCCAAAACTTTTTAAGGCGAATATTGATTAAGTACATATGTTTGAAAATATGGATAAATGTATATTGATATTATTATTATTTTAATAAAAAATACATTTTTCGGATCCGAGTGTTCGGCACACAGCACGCTGGGTGCTGAACACTCGAATCCGAACGCTAAGGATGGCAATGGTTTAATTCACTAATACATATTACAGATATTTGTTCCACGATTGCATTTTTGCGTACTAATATGTCACAAGATTTTGTAAAACCTGTGTTTTTTGATCAAATTCCAAAATCATCAAAGAAACTAATCAAAACCAGTTTTTACCTGTAAGAATGAAACCAATACTCGTTTTCGTAAGTTGACTATATTGACAGAGTGGCCGTGCAAAGCAACGTTGACTTGCCTAAAATGCCTTTGTTTTACTAATTACTACAAAATGAACGGGACGCTCACTCGGATCCGAGTGGGAGTCACCACTACTATAGCCCCACCCCACTCAAATCCGAGTGGTGAGCACGGTATGTGTTAAACAATAGAATAACTAAAAAATGTGTGGGTGGTTATCTAATATTAAAAGTATGTATGTATTTACAAAAATAAGTATATCAGTTATCTGGTTCCTATAGTGCAAGCCCTGCCTAGTTTGGAGCTAGATAGCGCTGTGTGAAATGTCCAGCAATATTTATTTATTTATTGTTGAGGATATAAAGAACTTGACTCACACACGGTAAAATTTAAGCATCAAAGATATTGGTTGCTGATTATTTAGTAAATTAATCTAATAGGTGAAATAATGAACTACTTCGTGATGTCTCGGACAGGCTTTAAAAACGTCAAGTTTCTTTTTTAAATTATGATTTTAACAAGAAATTTTTCTAATCTTGGAATAATAAGTGTATTTTTATATTAGTACTAGTTGACCCGCCGAACTTCGTACCGCCTTGACATGCATATAACGTGGGCTCCGCGTTATATGCATCTCCGTCTCCTGGTTCTAAGCTACCTTTCCACCAATTTTCAGCCGAATCGGTTCAGCCGTTCTTGAGTTATTAATAGTGTAACTAACACGACTTTCTTTTATATATATAGATAGGTTATATACTGAAATAAACGAGAACAGTATCATTATTTAACTTTATTTTTGAAATCAGGCAACAAAAACACTAAAAGTTTGCAAAAAAATGTAAATAAATGAGTCATTTACAGAGCCGTATATAGAAAAATAAATATTCATTTATAAAGATTCATAAAACCATGAGAATGTAAATCGAATCAGTTTCTGAATTCTGATTCCACATTTCGCCGGCATGTGAACCTTGCGGGCGTGACAGGGCCGGGGTTCGATTCCCTGCAGGCACCATTAGCTAACCATCAGTCGGTAGCGAGCCAGGACCGCTAATTTTCTCTAATTTTCCTATCAAAACCGATACGCCATTGTTTTTTAAACAGAAGCGAAATAACTGTTCCGATCGTGAGAACAAAGTTTGTTATGTAATTATTGACCGGTTTTATGTTGGACGATACGACACGGTACCGATACCTTGGGAATACTTCCTCTGATCCATATTTTGCAACACTTACTTTCAAACTTTATTGTTTTTGTATTTTTCAAACTTTCGCGATCACTGTACATAATTATTGATTAAAACGGGTATTTATCGCGTATGTACCTTTTTTATTTGTTATCCCGACGTTTCGGCTGTGTTGCAACAGTCATGGTCTTGGGCTGACTGGAGTACTTGGAGCTACCGTCGGGAAGTGTGGGTATTTTTTTGTTTTTAGTGCATACAGGGTCTGTTTTTGGTAAGTTGCAATGTATTTGATAAATCATTATTTTAGATACCGAGTTTTTTGTTGGTTTTCCAACAAAGTATAGGTACAATTAATGAACCACCATCAGGGTGAGTGCGATCCGCTCTGAAACGTATTTAATAAAAGCAGCTGGGAAAATGTGTAAATCGCTTAAAATCGGTCGTAAAAATCTTCAAATTAACTTTATTTTTATAAAAATGTTTATTCTTTAATGATTACCTAGAAATGCGGAGTGCGTTGAAGTCTTTTGTGCTGAACATGATACATTCTATTGCGGTGAATTACATTAGCTGTACACACGGCTACACATCAAGCTATACTATTCCAGTATAAGCTGACCTCTCATTCTACGAAAAGCCTACCCAATGCGAGGTCAGCTTATACTGGAAAAATATAGCTTGATGTGTAGCCGTGTGTACAATTGTTAGATTTTAGGTAAAATAATAGTTATTAAGCAACACTTTGCTTTCATACTACGACCGTGAATCTTAGCGTGTTATGCCGATCTCGTGTCGATCAATATAAACACGTATTGATTTTAAACTTTAGTTTTTTTTAATCCATACTTATTCTGTAGCTTTTGGTTCGCGTGCGTGTGTTTCGGCCTTGCCTAATGCGGCAAATTGGGCTTGAAGGATGGATGCATTAGTTGTATTGTGGGGAATAGTTACAAGGTCAGTGACGTGAAGTTTAAGGCAATATGTCAGTTACTTCTCATTGATTACGTTTGAAATTCTCACGGCCGTTGGATTAGAAATGATTGGCCAAATTGTAGGTAATTGGTATTGGATTTATCGGTCTCTGATATTTATTTTAGGACAAGCGGTTTGGACTTGCAGAGAAATAACCAAATAACTTTTGAAATTATCATGGTTATGAAGACTATTTAAACTAAAAACGGAATATTTACCATGATTTGTGAGTATTTAAGTATCACGATATTTCGTCGCAGTTGCATGCGCCATGATCACGGGTAAACTGAAGTCTTTGCGAGTAGGTAGTTATTGGCAGATATAACGATCTACCCTCTTTCTTAGTCTCTTGCTAGGAATTAATTCGCTAATTCTATACCACCGGCTTCATTCTCGATCATAACTCGATTCCGACACACAACACTCACGGTATCAGGACGCGTAATTGACACTTCACTTCTTCTGTTCTTACACATTAATAATAACCAAATAGTACCGTTTTCCTTGGATAAAACATTTCACATCCTACTAATATTATAAACGCGAAAGTTTGTGTGTATGGATGTATGGATGTTTGTTACTCTTTCACGCCGGAACGGCTGAACCGATTGCGATGAAATTTGGTATGTACGTAGATCATAACCTGGATTAACACATAGGCTACTTTTTATTGGTAAACCACCCGTGCGAAGCCGCTGGCAACAGCTAGTATACCATAATAAGACTCGTACATGCTCTAGTTCTCTAGTAGGCAAAAGTATTTTTGAGATAAGAATACAATTGTATGTATATAATATCTATATAAGGTAAAGTCATTTTTCTTTTTCTTTATTAAGTTTATTCATTTTACACCTCGGCTAATCTTCCATTAAACAATGATCCTCTCCATCCATTGTCTGGAAGAGATCGCTTTGTTAAGCGATAAAACCGCCCATTATGCTTACATTTATTTGTGTTCTTGTTATTTTTGTATTTGTTGTGTCTAGCTTGTAAGGTATAATATCTATAATAATATCATAAAGAGGAAAGATTTGTATTTTTGTATATTTGTGTGTATCTTTGTAGTAAATAAACTCAAAAACTACTGGTCCGATTTAAAAAATTCTTTCACCATTGGAAAGTTACATTCACCTTGAGTAACATAGACTACTTTTTACTAAACTGCGCAAAGGACGGTAATGTTTTTATTGAAAAACTACGCGTGCGAAGCTGTGGATTGGTCAGCTAGTAAGATATAATAAAGAATTTTTATTCATTCATACAATTGTTTCCGTAAGTTTGAAAAAAGATTTGTTGCTGCCTTAGCCTATATAATAGTGTGTTCACAATTAAACCTTTTACATAGGTACAATTATAGGCACATATAATTGAACCTACCTGTGTAAAACACGGTCTGGTTTACGGTTTACCGAGCAATTGATGCAGTTTCTCATTACGGAGTTACTGACAGGCATCGTACACGTGTTAAATAATTTATGCATGGTTAGTTGCAGATGACATGATGAAGGTATGGTGGCAATGATGTGTCGGACAGATCGGTTTAGCTTCTAACTGAGAAGTTAATGCGATAATGTTATATTTAAACTTTGTATTTGGGATTTGAAGTTGCTATTTATAGATGTGGTGAGGTTTTTCCTAAATAACTGCGGCGCGTATTAAGAACTTGTCTATCAATATATACAATATAATTGATAAATTCAATAGATATTGAATTTAATCGTCGATTTGTCGATCGACAAGTTTCGTGATTGCACTGCTGGATAGTGTAAATCCAGTGGCTGACTTTTAGATCTGAAGGATCTGTTATGAACCCGGACAATCTTATCAAGCGATTTATTCACTCATAAGGGCTAAAATATGGAAATAACACGTGCTTAAGTTTGAAGAAAAACACTAGGGGGAAAGCGGCATGGCCTAATAAGGGGGACAAATAATGGTATTTTGAGAGTCGGTGGCATACAACCGACTTCTTGTACACATTAAATTGATTTGAATATAGAATTGGCTTTGTTTTAAAAGTTTGTAGCATTGGGATTGGTACAAGATTAATAAAAAAAAGTCGCCGATGTTCAACTGGGTGATTAGTTCCAAGATGAACAAATTACACCATATATGTTGAATTGTTTCACCTGGGTGAAATGATTCCAAGGACATCAACAAATCCATTGGTAACAAAGGAATAAATCGTAGAAGGGTTTACTGTTTTATAATCGATTGTTTCTTGTGTGTTTCTTTGTTTATTTACACATCTAACTGGAGGACGTAGCCGATGTAGCGTCTGGGACAAGATTGTATTATGAGTTGGCTTACTATTATTGTTATATTTATACACTGAACATGCGTAAATTGACGATTCAAAATGTTCTAAATATTGTTTTCTAATTTCAGTTTGAGTAGACAACTACAAGTCTAGAAACTACTGAATGTGGTACACGTTGTAAGCCGTGGACGGCAGTAATAATGTAAACTCTTGTAATAAATACCTTGTTGGAAGTAGTTGCTCTTCCTCACGTAGACGCAGACCAGCGCCATGAGCTGCAGCTGCGACAGCCTCTGCCTGGTAGACGGTGGGAGCGGCAGCAGATCCCGAAGGTTGGCAATCTCTGCGTTGATGAGGTCGCGGCGGAGTTTGCTCGCGCCTTTGGTTGACTTTCCCTGGTCGAACCTGGAGATAAACATCTTGGTTACTATTATGATGTTTTTATAGCAGCGACATAAGTTGATTAAATAAACAATTATAATAAATATTGCCGGACATTTCACACAGAGCTATCTAGCCCCAAACTAAGCAGATCTTGTACTATGGGAACCAGATAACTGATAGAGTACTTATATACATTTTTTTTAAATACATACTTAAAATATATAGAGAAACAACCAGACACGGAACAAATATCTGTAGATCATGCAAACATTTGTTCCGCGGCGGGATTCGAACCCGCTACCTCCTGCGTCTCAGCCGGCTATTCGCCCACTGCACCACGAAGGTCGTCAAATTAACTGATTGTCAATTTAAGAGTTTGTAACTACTAATATATCTATAACTTGACAATTTTTGTGAGATGGTAGTCAAGTGGCCGGCGTAGAAGTTATCGGTCTCGCGGGTCCATTTCCCGCTATTGGGTGAGACTAATGTTTGCATGTATGTAGGTACTGTTAATATTTATTCTGATATCAAAGTAGGTATACTAGAATTTCCTGATAACCAAAACCCAAAGGTTAAACTTTTGGTAGACCAAAAACATCGAAATATCAACACAAACTTACCTATTACTTATTTATTTGAAGATTATTATGACATATATGTTGTCCATGCTGTTACATTCGTATTAATATCTCTTGCTTTCTTATATGTATGTAGCAGGGTAACGCGAAGCACCATGAGGGCGTTTGCCAGGATCCATTAAGTGGCTCACGGCCTTTCGCTGCATCCCAATCTTTGCCGATCGTACCGGTCTTCCAGTCTATTGGACTACAGGGAGCGGGACGAGAGAGAGGACTTGCACCCGCGCAACCGCTAGTCCACTATAAATAATTTCACGCGCAGATGACCCTAGCTATTCTTCCTGAATTTGAATACTTAAAAATTAGTTTTGTTATTTTTTTGTTTATCTAGCCTACATTACCCACTGCTGGGCAAAGGCCTCCCCCAACTCCTTCCACCTATCGCGATACTTGGCAGATTCCCACCATTCCTTCTCGAATCCACTGATGTCGTCGTGCCAATGCTTTCGCGGCCGACCCCAACGTCGCTGTCCATCCTCCGGTACCCAGGGTGTTATGATATTGGCCCATTTCTCCGGAAGCAATCGACTTACGTGCCTGGCCCAATCCCACTTGAGCTTCGCGGTTTTATCTCCCACATCGACAATGCTAGTTAAAGAACGAAGCGCGGTATTCCTCACCCGATCGGTTCTCCGGAATCCTAGGACGCTGCGTTCCATTGCCCTTTGGCAAAGTTAATTAGTTTTGTTAAATATTAATTTTAAAAGATTTTATTTAGGGTCGCCGTCGTCGAAACGGATGAGGAGGACTATATATATAGGTATGTACTTTTTAAATATGTAAATTATCATTTGGAAAATGTACTTAGCGTAATCACTATTGGAACGCGAGCCAATTGTTCTACGACTCATATACTCACTCTAAATTCGTACAAACTTGTCAAACTCCACCCAAGCTTCTGTTTATTTTACTGCCAAAGCCAAATTAAATAATTATTTATATAATTTCGCAGAGTAAAACACATTCATTATGCTTGTTAACATAGCAACTCAAAGTTACGACAATTCAATTATGTAGTTACTAGTATTTATGTTCGTATAAAAATTAGTTCCACAGTCGATATCCTAGTCTCGAATAGTTGTAGACTAACTATTATTCTGAATCGATTGATTTGATTATTTTTATTTTTATAGAATTAGATGGAAAAAACTGAGTATTTCCTAAAGTGAGATCACCTTGGATTGTAGAGTGGTGGAAAGGTCATTTAATGATCGAGTGAAGCGGGATCTCTAAATCAACTTACTTGGGCAAATCGGCGTTGTATGTATGTTTGTTTGTCGGAGGATAACTTTCAAAGCGTTGATTCGATCATCGTGAAATTCGATATATAGAAAGGTAGTGATATTACAATTTTGGTGTAACTAAATGAGCTAAAAATGTTGCGGGGTGGTTGAGATATAGGGGTTCAAGAAGGGTAAAAAATGAAAATAAGGCTATTAGGTCAAATGGGACGTCAAATAAAAAAGTCTTTATTATTATTATTAGTCATTTAGACTCAGTTTTTGTTTTAAGTAAAGTTCTTATAGTTTTTGAGTTATTAGCCATAATAAAAACTGAACTTTGACAAAATTCACAGGGTGCACAGTGATCGCACGGTGCTGCAATTTAGTATGCGTGTAGCTTAAGTGACACAAATATAGGCAAAAGTCTGAAATCCAGAATAACTGCAATTTGTACCCCAAAAATGTATCCAAATAACATGAACTCCCGTTACCAGTAATTTGAATGAAACTGTAGGTCAAATGCGTGGTGTAATACTTCGTGGCACTATTTTGATAGTCAAAGATTACTAATAATTTTTTTTGTTTTAATCGGAGACTCGCGTGATCTCAGTTCAGGGCGAACCACTAGTAGTAAATTGGCTTTTAAGGCTGCATATGCGTTGTAGTAAATATTATTGGTTATATTATGTATTTTTTCATACAATAGATCCATCATCAGCAACAGGATGTCCACTGCTGAACATAGGCTTCCCCCATGGATTTCCGTAGCGACCAATCTTTTGCGGCCTGCACCCAACGGCTCCCAGCAACCTCTATCAGGTAGTCTTTCCATTTAGTGGAGTGCGCGGACTCCACTCGAGAATTATCTGGCCATGCCGTCGTCGGTTCTTCATAGGTGCAATAGATTATTTTACATTAATTCATCTTATAAAAGCACTGTAAAACCTTTATTCGGCTGTCTATAGATATAGTACTTCCCTCGGTGAGCCTACATACAACTAGTCCCCAAGTTTGTGCCATCCACCACGATCCTGCACTAGTCTCACCCACTGACGATCCGCGACCTTTACGATGTCGTCCACCCATCACGCTGCTGGACGTCCTACCCCTCTTTAATTGCTCCTCGGCCACCATTCAGTCACTGTCATCACCACGTCTAGCAAAGTGTCCCGCCCAAGACCATTTGAGCTCTATAACTCGAATCCCAACGTCATGAACCTTCGTTCGTCTACGGATTTCGACGTTTGGAACTCTAACAGTCTGATGCCGAGCATGGTAAGCTCCATGGCTCTCTGTGAAACTCTTAACCTGTACACAGCCTCCTGCGTAAGTGTCCATGTCTTGGTACCGTAGGTCATGGTGTGCAGAACACATTGGTCGATTAAGACACTGTAGAGTTTTAGGCGACTTATGGATGTCATCTAACTTGCCGAATGCAGCCCATCCCAAACTAATCTACTAACTAGAAATAAAATACTGATTCAATATATCTATACTCGGTGTATTTTAAACTTTTTTAAACTGATTTCATGACCTATTTAATATTCTCTGTTTTCACAATCCATTGAAACTCTTGTAACTGTAAACTGTAGTTAATGGCAAGTTATTATTACTGTTAATGTAACCATTCGTCAAGTGAAAAGGGCCGCCTGCCCATTATAGTTAATATGGTGAGAATTGCTCTTGTTTAAACGTTTCTCACCATTTTTTAGGGTTTTTTGAACCCAAACGGCCAAATGAGGGATGATATAATTTGACGCCTATGTCCGTCTGTCTGTCTGTTGTAACGTAGTACCCCAACGGATAGAATGATTCGGACCCGGTCTTTTTTAATTGAAATCTAGTTAACTGGGTTGATTCTTATTTATGTTATTTAGTTATCTGGGTTATTGACGACCTCCGTGGCGCAGTGGGCGAACAGCCGGCTGAGACGCAGGAAGTAGTGGGTTCGATTCCTGCCGCAGAACTAATGTTTGCATGGTCTACAAAAATTTTTTGCGGGTCTGGTTGTTTTTCTATATATTATAAGTATGTATTTACAAAAAAAAGCATATAAGTATTCTATCAGTTATTTGGTTCCCATAGCTCTGCTTAGTTTCGGGCTAGATAGCGCTGTGTGAAATGTCCAGCAATATTCATATTCATATGTCAGTTTTTAACCACTGATGCAAAAAGTTTGAGGTGTTTATATTTGTTAGCCTATTTTGTCCAACTGCTTTGGGTCGGCCAATAAAATTGGCGAGATGATCTAAATTAATGATTTACATTTATTGGGGCTCTAGCTGGCGACATGATGATGAAGATGTCCCATGATGCTGGTGTTAGCTCTGATTAAACCTAATGCTAGACAAATTTATTTGATTAATTAATCCTTGTTTAATTAATTATAATTTAAATTTTATTGTCAAAATATTTTGTTTTATTTAATTGCATGTGTTACCATTTAAATACTAATTAAGTGTGGATCGAAATTAATAATATTAATTATAACTTATTTATATTTTTGTTGGCGCTTTTATAACAAATGATATAACTTATAAACTGAATAAAAAACTATACGATTTGTTTCAAGTTTTCTTATTAGCTCAAATAAGAAGTGGAAGTAAGTCCGGCGTATGTTTTTCCGAACCAGTATAATCTCGAGAGTCTTCAAGTCCAGAGTGATAGATAGATAATTTCTTTATTGCACACTATTAAATACAAACATATAAAAGAAAATACACTTTTAAATCATAGGTACAATGTGCGGCCTTATCGCTAAAAGCGATCTCTTTTGGACAACCTTTAGATGGACAGGATCTATATGAACAAATAAGGACAGCGGCGTAAGATATTATTAGAATCCCTAGAACAAGTATATATAGTATATAATTTATAAAAAAATATAGATAATATAAAATAAAATGCTTAATTATATTATATAATATAGTTCTAAAATTACATATATATTAATATTAAGAGAAAATAAATATTAATACTAGAGTGAATAGGTTCTTTCTAAGCGTGCTCCATTTTCAATCACACCATCACTTGCCATCGTGAGGTAGGTCAAGCGCTTGGCTATTATCAATAAAAAAAAAAACTATGACCTCACAGTGTGAAATGAAATATTAAATTATGATTGATTGCTGAGATAAAATCAACTTCGTACTTTTAACTGCATATAAACAAATGTTATAGGATATCAAATTTAAAATAAATTTTTACTGCATTATACACTTAATATTTTGGATTTTTTTTTATACAACTTATATGGCAAACGAGCATGCAGTCCACAAAATATTAAGTGGCTACTGCAGCCCATTGATATCGACATAGAATTCAAAACAAGTTATTATGTTGTCTTGATCTCTATGTGGATACGTTGCCATACTATAGGACTTAGCTGTTATGCCTATGTGCCAGTAATTACAGGAACATACCATTACCATCTAACCGGAACACAGCAGCACAAGTACTGCTATTTGGCGGCAGATAAAGGTAAGGCTGTGGTGCCCACTTCCTCTAGCCCGTTCACAAAAGCTCTACCACCAGTACCTAAATTAAGAAACTATTTGTAATACTAGTTACCGTTATACATTATTAGTTATCATCAATCAAGTATATAAACGACCGTTTATAATGCAGTCTGTGAATCAACTATTGGCAATCTGTAAATCTTCTAATGTCAACTGAGTTAAATTTATTTGTGTTGGAAAATAACGCGTTCTGGTACTAAAAATGAATTTATTTTTGGCTCAGAGTAATCTAAAATAGCCTATCAAAAGCTTCAAAGCGATAGCACCGTCCATTTTAGGTAATAATAATTTCATTTATTAATTTCAAGTACATAATAACAATTTTAAATATTATAATTTACAAGGATTTATAATTTAAATAATGGCTTGTATGTACATCATAATTACAAACAGGAGCTACACTAAGTCGAGTAGACTTGTGCTGTAAATCCTGTTTTCCTTCGAGTGGGTTCCCAAGTAGTAGCCATAGTCATATTCTAGTCATTGACTTTTCTTTTCTTTTGGTACAATTTATTTACGATTACTTTTATTAATAACAAGTTAATTAATTACAGTGGATTACCTGTACATAGAGTTTATTATATGTAACATTTTTTTTTAATTTGTAACATGAGCTTACTTTTCTTACTGTATTATAAAATTTTATTGTATCGTTGTATAATTTAGTTGTATAATAATATTTTGTCTTGTACTTTGTTTTTAGGGTTCCGTGCCCAAAGGGTAAAACGGCACGTTATTACTAAGGCTCCGCTGTCTGTCCGTCTGTCACTAGGCTGTATCTCATGAACCGTGATAGTTAGACAGTTGAAATGTTCACAGATGATGTATTTCTGTTGCCGCTATAACAACAAATACTAAAAACAGAATAAAATCAATATTTAAAGAGAGCTCCTATACAATAAACGTGATTTTTTTTAATTCTTTATTGTGCACGAATAGATTTACAGATAAAAATAGCTTACAAAATGGATATATACAAAGGCGAGCTTAATCCTAATAAGAGTTTTCTTCCAGCAAACCTTTGAAGATAGAGATATTTGATTATAGTGGTGGGTACGTGCACAAAGAAATACATTGCAGTAAAATAATAATGTATACTATAATAAATACAAAACTTAACCATATAAAAAAATAGTAATCATACCTTTATTATACTATACCTACATTATAGATAAACATACATTTTTTTGCTCGTTTTAGCTCGATATTGATAACGGCATTAGGTAGACGCTTGAAATATTCACAGAACATTTAGTTTTATATTCACTTTAAAATAAATAATTAAATTAAAATAAAACAAATATGTATCGTAGGCTCCCATACAACAAAACGTGATTTTTTGCTGTTTTTATAGATAGTGGTACGGAACCCTTCGTGTGCGAATCCGACTCGCACTTAGCCGGTTTTTTTTGGTATGATTTTATTTGTTCATTCACCCAGCAAGTAAATGTATTTAATTTTTTATTTTTATTTAGGTTTTGTGATTGTAAATACATTCCAAATTAAGTGAATTCGCTTGTTTTCAATCATTTAAACATATATACATGCTATAGTGCCTTTATGTTACCAGTGATGACATATGGAACCGAGACGTGGTCCTTCACTATTGGCCTTATGAATAAGCTCAGAGTCGCTCAACGAGCTATGGAGAGGGCTATGCTCGGGGTTTCTCTACGGGATCGAATCAGAAATGAGGAGATACGTAGGAGAACTCAAGTCACCGACATAGCCCGACGGATTAGCACGTTGAAGTGGCAATGGGCAGGCCATATAGCGCGCAGAACAGATGGCCGATGGGGCCGAAAGGTTCTCGAGTGGAGGCCACGGACCGGCAAGCGCAGCGTAGGACGTCCACCCACAAGATGGGCAGACGACTTGGTAAGAACCGCAGGTCGGCGTTGGATGCAGACCGCTTCCAACCGCAGTTCCTGGAGATCAATGAGGGAGGCCTTTGTCCAGCAGTGGACGTCCTACGGCTGATATGATGATGATGATGATGATTGCCTTTATCTCGAAGGGGTAACGGCTACTGATCCCCACTTGCTACGATCCTGACGTACAATTATCAAATGTAGAATATCAATATAATTTATTTCCAAAAAGAATGAGTATACACGGCTACACATCAAACTATACATTTCCAGTGTAAGCTGACCTCACATTGTGTAGGCTTTTCGTAGAATGAGAGGTCAGCTTATACTGGAAATGATGTGATGCCTGGCTTGATGTATAGCCGTGTTTACAATTTAACTTTATAACATATATAGGTACTATTTGAACAACTAACATATATTCACATACCAAATTACAAACAAAATGTTACTCCATTGTTATTGTTGTAGGTATTTGACATTAATTAATTTGTATTTGATTTGTAATGATAAGTTTATTTTGCTATTTAAATCCGTTAAAAGGAAAAAAAAAATGTTAAATATGTTCTGGCACGCCATCTCACAATTTTTTGCATACCACTCTTGGTAAAACATGTTGTTACTGCCACCACAATAAGATCCAGCATGCTTATTAATAGATTATGTTAAATGTATGTTAACCCACACATGTAAAGCAAAATAAATATATTTTATCTTTCTATCTTTTACTCATGCCTTGAATTTTACTGCATGCTTGTTTAAATATCTTAAATATTTTGTTAGTTTTGTCAAAGAATTGCATTATCGATATTAAAAATAATTAAAAAAGATTTTAAATGGTCTTTGTCTAAATCCCTCTTTAATGACTGGATCCTAAACAGCCAATTCGTACCACTCTGACAACAAACACATTAGCAACCTAGGGCATACGATGAACTTATGACCTGGAGTCAACCTGTCCATCTCCATACTGCACGGTCCTTGTTACTGATTCGATCGTAGTTACAAGTTGACCTTTGACCTCGCGTCTGCCAGTAGTAATCGCATGGCTTTACGGTGATATTGCTTACTGTATAGGACAGGTATTGTAACTCTCCATAATAAAATGATAGAATACCTATAAACTAATACATCCATGGTCTTTATTTGAATTATGTTGCGGTTTGACCTCACATCTGCCAGAAGCAATTGCATAAATTTATGGTTAAGTCTTAGAAATAACTAAAGATACTTTCCGGCATAAAACAATGAATATGTGCGTGAGTGACATGTAGTAATGCAGCAAACGGAAGGATATTTTCATTGTACAAACAGTCATGTTTTTTTTCGAGAGCCACTCTCACTATTACTTTGCTCATAAAACTCATAGTTCAGGCCTATTGTTTGTCCAAGTTCTTTGTTTCTATGTGTAGTTATTGTGAGGATTATGTTTTTCTTTAATTTCATTTTGTGCTAATGGTGCCTTAAATAATTATGGTAACAGTTTGTCCTTTGACCTTCTAAATGCGATCTTAATCACATGGTTTCGTGGTAGGTATTATAATAATTATTTCATAAATACAAATTGCCTCTACATATCTATAACTTTATGAGGAATGTAGTTTACTTTTCTTGATCGTCATATAATTATAGTAACTGTTTGACCTTTGACCTTTCATTAATAATCGATAAAATACCACAAGTATTAAAATATTTATAAAAATCGCAATCTTTTCTGGAAGTATTTTGTTGCGATTTTGTATTATGCCTTATTACCATATTTTGGCATATTTTAAAGCATAACAATGAAGTTTACTTTTGGATTCGTGAAATATGCCCCAGATGTATGCATTTCGCAGAAAGGTGAGAAAATGCCGGCTTTCAAAAAGGAACAAAAGCTTTCAGACGTACAAAAGAATGGAATCAATGAGCTCGAAATATGTTATTTAGCTAATATTACGGAACACGCGATGGTTAAAAGGCTGTTCCATTTGTGACTGATGGGTTAGCTTTAGTCAAAGAATTTTCGATACTATTTTTTTGTTTTGCGGGCACGAGGATGTCTGGAAACTCTTCTACCTTTTTCCATAAGTCATTTATTTGCTGAAAATAACTTTACAAAATAAGTTCTTATATCTAATCTTATAAAAATCTTATAAATTATTTAATAATGATCATAGTTACTGCCGGTCCAGATGCATCTTGTCCTTAATATCTAACATGCCCCAATTCTGCACAATTATAAGAAACTAGTGGACCCGACGAACTTCGTACCGCCTTGACATGCATATAACGCGGGCTGTCAATATACGTCACCCTGGTAGAATTGTCAATTGTTATCCCTGGCCATCATTATGTATGAGAAAATGAATGACTTCCACAAATAATTCAATACCAAAATTAGCCAAATCGCTCCACTCGTTCTCGAGTTTTAGCGAGACTAACGAACAGCAATTCATTTTTATATATATACACAATATCTCGTGTTAACTCCGACCGAAGCATTATTTTTTTTATATCCTCTGATGATATTTGCAGCACGCATTCTGTCAATTCTATGTCAAACGTCATAAGGTTACATTATAAAAGCGCTAAGGTTAGATTATAAATAATTTTATATGGTGGTTAAGTATTCTTAAATTTTCTAATTTTGCGCGAAATTTTCTTAATTATTTCTTTCATAAGAACCTTCTCCTGACAAAAAGAAATACAACAAAAAAGAATTAGCGAAATCGGTCCAGCCGTTCACGCGTGATGGCGTGACCAAGGGAAATAGGGATTCATTTTTGTATATAGAGATATATAAGAAGCCATACCATTATTTAACGAGTATGATTGTTCCAGTCATAAGCTGCTGCCAAATTTTCAACGGTGTTGTCATAGTAACGGCGGTCATTGAAAAACCGCCAAGTAAGCTGCTGCCAAATTTTCAACGGTGTTGTCATAGTAACGGCGGTCATTGAAAAACCGCCAAGTGCGAGTTGCACTCGCGGATGAATGGTTCCGTACCATTATCTATAAAAACTACAAAAAATCATGTCTGTTGTATGGTAGCCCCACTTAAATATTATATATATATTTATTTTTAAAGCGAATATGTAACTAAATATTCTGTGAATATTTTAAGCGTATACCTGTTGCCGTTATCAATATCGAGCAAAAACGAGCAAAAAAAATCACGTATGTTGTATTGGAGCCCCCCTTTAATATTGTTTTTATTTTGTTTTTAGTATTTGTTGTTATACCGGCAATAGAAATACATCATCTGTGAAAATTTCAACTGTCTAACTATTCATGAGATACAGCCCGGTGACAGACGGACAGACAGACATCGGAGTCTTAATAATAGGGTCCCGTTTTACCCTTTGGGTACGGAACCCTAAAAAAGAATGTGTTAGTGGAATACCAAAAGGTATCTATAGTAGCCATTTTGCGACGATACCATTGTCATAGTAAAGCGATTGGTTTAGTAGAGTTGGGCCCAATTTTTATACATATATAACATTTATTGTGTGCTATTTATTTAATTACTACCATTTGAGTCATACAACATGCTTGATTGCTACAACTCGATACAACCAAAGGCTAATGACGTCATAAGATCAAAGCTGCACCTCATTACGCAAACTTTCCCAAACGTCAAAAACTGGAAACGTCAAAATGACAGCCGAAAGCGCAACACGGCAGCCACATACATCGTGGGAACGAAATGCATTACCGTCTTCGCGAAGGTTAATCTATTTTATATATGGGCATCTTCACGAGTTTCGTTATTTGATACGAGTAGGAGAACAAAGCCCAATTTAGACTAGTCTAGGACTTGGGGAGAGCTTTGTAGGTGAACCTAGTATAATTTATTAAATGAAGATTGAGTGGATCTCTAAATCAACTTGGGCAAATCGGCGTTGTATGTATGTATGTATGTTTGGTTGTCCGAGGATCACTTTCGAAACGTTTATCCGATCATCATGAACTTTGGTTGAAATTGAAAATTGGCTAAAATTAAAGTAAATCCAAATTACATGAACTCCCGTTACCTGTAATTTGAATGACACTGTAGGTCAAGTAATATGGTTATTTGTTTCGTGGCACTATTTTGATGGTCAATGATTACAAATAACATTTTGTTTTTGTTTTAATCGGAGACTCGCAAGATCTTAGTTCGGGACCACTAGTATATATTGAACACAAATCTTTATCTATACTAATATTATAAAGAGGAAAGATTTGTATTTTGGTGTGTATGTTTGTAATGAATAAACTCAAAAACTACTAGTCCGATTTCAAAAATTATTTCACCATTGGAATGCTACATTCCCTTTGAGTAACATAGGCTACTTTTTACCTAACTGCGCAAAGGAGGGTAATGTTTTATTGAAAAACTACGCGGATTGGTCAGCTAGTTACAAATAAACAAGAGTATTATTCCAGCAAACCTTTGAAGATAGCTGATTGGGATTATAGTGGTTTATATTAATAAAGAGTAAATTAGATCCATCAAACTAATATTATAAATGCGAGGTTGGATGTTTGTCATAACGTCATAACATATGTTATGTTAGATTGTTATATTGGATGTTTGGATGTTTGTTACTCTATCTCGTCATAACGGCTAAACCAATTACTATGAAATTTGGTGTGTCCATAGATTATGACGTGGATTGACACAAAGGCTACTTTTTTATTGACAAACCAAGCGTGCGAAGCCGTAGGTGGAAACTACTTATATAATAAACTAGCGGACCGCAGCTTCGCACGCGTTGGGTACAAAGTATCCTGTGTCACCCGGGGATACTGTAGCTTCCCAACAGTGAAAGAATGGTTTAAATCGGTCTAGTAGTTTCGGAGCCTATTCAATACAAACAAACAAATTTTTCCTCTTTATAATATAACGAAGTTTTTTGTAGATATTGATATGTTCTTTAATATTGTAGAACATACTTTTGTTCTATCATCAATAGTTTCCACAGCGCATGCGACGAAAGACGTTTTAGGGCACATTTTTACACCTGGGGTTACGTTACTTAAGTTTTAGTAAGGACCCCTAATTTTTCTAGCAATAAATATAGCCTATGTCACTCAAGGTGAATGTAGCTTTCTAATGGTCAAACAATTTTTGAAAGCGGCAAAGTAGTTTTTGAGTTTATTCATTACAAACATACACACAAAAATACAAATCTTTCCTCTTTATAATATTAGTATAGATATACATTTGATATAGTAACTTTGTCTCTCTGTCTGTTTGTTACGTTATCGCGACTAATTTCCTAAACAAATTTTGATGAAATTCGATATAAAGATCGACTCAAGGCAAGTCAAGGTGAGGCTGCGCGCAAATCCCTGTCTATATTTTGAGGGTTTTCGTCGTATTTGGAGTAGGTACCTAGTGATCATATTGCTATGGGGTTACATAATGAGTACCCATCTATTTTGGTCATAGGTTTTAGAAAATGTATTGCACAAAAAGCTTTTATCAACAAATAAATTATTAATATTGATCCCTGCTTCAATTAATCTGTGGATGATGTCGTGGGTCATGCATTTATTCGTCTAACTATTAGCACTGTTATACTTCATAATGTATGACTGTTTATCTTCCCAAATAAATAAAATAAATTAAAGTCAATTTTATTTAATATATCAAAGATATAGATATAATTTGTCAAAACATACTTTGGCGTAGGTTACGAAAATCAACGGCATTTAAAATATCCACGAAAAATGTTTTAAACAGTTAAATTATTGAAAAATTACTAACCTACGTTTTACTAAAATTCTCTGTATCGTAGGTATTAAGAACTAAGATAATTAATCTTAATTTAATCTCTCTTAATTTTTCATGATTTTTATTTTACATTAAATTTTCTTTTCCATTTTTTTTTAGAATGACCTAGCTTTAGCTTTGAATTTTAAATTTTACTGAATTGTTATTATTTTACTGTATTTTTTCAATTTATATTTTTAATGATTACTTTTACGTTTTGTATATCCTATGGAAGTAATCTGAATTACTTGAATGATTCTATTCTATTCTAAGAGGCAGATCAAGCCAATATTTTTCCTGTTGTGGGATTAGAACTGGCACATCTTGCAGCTCAGCTGCCTGCTAACAAACCTTGCCACAAAGGTTGTCATAAATAATAGCGTTTCAAAATCAAATATAATTTCCTAGTTTATTTTCAGACGTTGGCTGCTAGTTACCCTCAGATAAATACGGAACATCTACATACGAAACGATTTAGTATTATCGAGTACGAGTGGTGAAAACTGTTGTTTTCCCACGCCGCGAGACGTATAATAATTTAGACAAATTTCCAATATCGACTGTGGTAGGGTTAAAGATACGAGCGTACTGAGAATCAACTTTCCTTGGCATTGGACTTTAATAGGATTTTTTTATTATTTTGAATGTCGGGTCTTTAAATTTTTGAATGCGTACTTCATCATACCCACACACACACACACCCTCAAACCAATCCATGCATAACATTTTTAATAAAAGTGCTTTTTATAAAACTTGTTACATAACATAATATTCACTAATAAAGAAAAATATTCCTTGTTTACTTTTTAGGGTTCCATACCTACAGGGTAAAACGGCACCCTATTACTGAGGCTCCGCTGTCTGTCTGTCACCAGACTGTATCTCATGAACCGTGTTTCTTGCCTTTCTTTCCTGGCTTGGTCGCGAAGGAACAGGCAGTAAAATTGACGTTTCAAAGTGATTCTTGTGATTTTAATGAATAAAAGATATTGACTTTGACTTTGAATGCTTGGAAAGTTATCCTCGGACAAACATACATACATACAACGCCGATTTGTCTAAGTTGATTTGGAGTTCTCGCTTCGCTCGATCAAAAATGAAATCTACAATAGGTATGGTATCTTTAATTTTTATAGTACTTCATGTGGCATCGTGGCATGCACTGTATATCAGTCAACAGTACACATAATAGCTGCTCTGGCCTCATATAAAATTCCCTCTGTATTCAGACCCAGACACAGTTAAAACTTATGCTATTCATGTGAGAATTAAATTTAGCTTTAACACTTTCCCAGCGGCACAGATTTATCTGTACTTGCCATTACTGCGTTATGGGTCGTTTTAAACCTTGTCCTAAACCAGAGATTGTGGCGGCACGAGGCATATTAAACCCCACCGCCCATAGGAGACCAAAATCCTTTTGTTTGGCGCCAAATAAGACAAAGTGTACGGTTTTTTTGTATGCGGTACGAGGTTTAAGAAACCCGGCATTGAGGTTGGTATACCATAGAACTAGGAATCAATAGCACATCTCAGATATATAGTTATCTCTTTCCTACACTGAAGCAGATGGAAGTTATACCTCCAGCACGACAGAGACGTTTAAGTTTTTTCTTACCGCTATAAAGACGAGACATGGACAGGGTGTTTCAAGCCCTGTTTCGCACTTATCGTGTTAAAAAAATAACTTTGCAACACATGAGGGTAACACAACGGGCCATGGAGCATTTCATGCTAGGCTTACGTCTCATAGATAAAGTCATGAACACAGAAATTCGGAGAAGGATAAAGGTCCTTTTTTAATGTTATTTTTGGTGAAACAGGCTTACGGCCTCCTGATAGTAAGCGGTCACCGTCGCCTATTGACACCGGCAACACCCGGGGCATTGTCGATGCGTTCCCTACCCTGTATGAAACCACTATACATTTCTCTTGAAGCGTGCCATGTTGTAGTCTAATGGGGAAACCTCAGATGGTAGCTCATTCCACATCTTGCAAGTATGGGCTAGAAAATATCGCGTGAAGCGTGTGGTCCTAAACGTCAGAATACTAGTTTTAACGAAATTATGAACATGATTCATATCGGATACGGAATTTATCACGTACCGTTTTATCGGTCTTTAAACCGACAATGTTTTTTCAACTCAATATGAAAATGAAATTTTAATTTGCGACATCACAGTTCTAGGGAATTACTAATATTGCTAATTTAATTACTAAATAGACTCTAGGTATATCATCAAAAGTGTCATAAAAGTATGTGCTCGCTTATCTTATAAGTTGAGGCAAGCCCAAAGGGTAGCTTAGAAACCGCAACAGAATATCAGTGGCCGCCAGTACACGGGCTGCATATTAGAACCATTCCTACTATCTAACATTTCATAAGGTGTACCAGAATTTATTACTGCGAATACTGCGGTTTCCAGGTATTTGCTTAATTATACATTAATTAGATAAGTAAATAATGCTGAACTTTTCACACAGTGTTATCTAGCCCCAAACTAAACAAAGCTTATACTTTTTACTTAAAAAACTTTCGTGATTGATTTCAACCATTATTATAAATACGGGATTTATAACGTACCGTCTTATCGGTGTTTCGACCAACAATGTTTCGGCTCAATTCGTGAACCTTCATCAGGGTGAGTGCGATCCATAAGTGCGAACTTCATAAAAATCTACGAAAATTTACCGTCAGTCTGTCTGATAAACCTTATATGATAGTTTTTATAACAGGTTGATTATGATAGACCTTCAACTAGCAACCACGATTGCAAGTAACGCGGGTCCCGAGGCTACGGCCATTTCACCGCATATCACACTCTTAGCGGAACCTATTGTGTTCTTATAAGGTCTACGTAATAATGGCACATGTGGAAGTAAACGAGAACGTTTTATGGTATGTTTCTTGACAGTATAATTCGATATTTGCCTAGAAGATTAGCTTTGTTGTTCGAGATTTTTCTACACTTGCCACTTGAATGTGTAAGAATTAAACATCTTTTTTTGTATACTACTTATATGGCAAACGAGCATGCAGTCCACCAGATGTTAAGTGGCTACTGCAACCCATGGATATCCACATAGAATTCAACACAAGGTATTATGTTGTCTTGCTCTCTATGTGGATACGTTGCCATACTATAGGACTTAGCTGTTATGCCTATGTGCCAGTAATTACAGGAACATACCATTACCATCTAACCGGAACACAGCAGCACAAGTACTGCTATTTGGCAGCAGATAAAGGTAAGACGGTGGTGTCCACTTCCTCGAGCCCGTTCACAAAAGCTCTACCATCAGTAAAAAACACAGTAAACATATTATGGCTATTAATACACGGTATGTAGGAAATTATCCTAAATACTTAAAATTGTCCATACAAAGGTTGTCTCGAATAGATCTCTTTTAGCGATAAGATCGCCCATTGTACTAGATCAATTTGTAAAATTATGTTCTGTATTTTATTTTGGTGTACAGTTAAGAGTTATCTTATCTTATCTTTATCTTAGCAATAAGTATTAAGAGTAGTAGAAGGGCTTGCCCGGGGAAGTACTGACACCATACCTATTTCAGCCGCCAATCAGCATTGCTGTGTTTCGCTTTGAAGGGTATGATTACCGGTGATATTACAGACTCATGAGGCTTTACACCTGTATGCCTCCAGTTGATGGACGCAGGGAAATGCATCGTTGGGCACATTGCTAAAGTGCGTGACCTACGAGGCAGTTTTCTGTTATTGGCGATAGTTGCCACTTAACATCAGGTGGTCCATAAACTTGTTCCATTTCCAGAGGTCATAAAACACTTGAGGCGCAGAAAATGTTACATAAACGTTCTATTCCAAAGTGGGCAATGACACACCCTTTGGTTTCAAGCTAGTAGTCTCAAGTAGCCGCAATAATTAGTGCATGCAAACGTAGTGCTAATGAGTGCACTATTGTCCCGCGGCGAGCGTTGACCGGACATTTTACTCGTAGGAATCTTACTCCATTTGTGTTCACTTGTCCGTCAGCGGAATGAGACCGACTAACTTGTACCTATGTTGTTTTTCTCTTGAAAAGTCAAGACGTTATTTATACGTTTAATTTATTACCTTTAGTGTATCGTTAAGTAATGATATTAAATCCATTGCCGTTTTGTTCGCAGGAAAGCACATAAAAATGTTATTTTGTGTTTTTTGTCTTTGAAAATTAAGTATGTGTACTTATTTTAAACTAATTTTTGAAAGGTTAGAGTGTAAAATGCCACCTAAAAGAAGCCCTAAATAACGCGTGGTCCAGGTATCGAACAAGGGACCTAGGAAACTGATAGAAACCACTGGAGACAAGCAAAGAAGCTTCACCAAAGGATTCACGATCCTAAGGCTCGGACTGTATGGCATCCGGGCTTGTCAGGGACCGTTTTTTGACGGCCGCTGACCAATCCGTCACACAACCAAACATTCGAATTTTTCCTGCATCGACTACACACTATCCAAAGTCATCCGACTCCGATTTTTACCTGGAAGCAACCGGGCCATGCATAGTCCGTGCCTAAGAATGAGGAAACGAGGGACGAAATGAGATCTAGTGATCTTTCAAAACTGTCAGTCCAATATCGATATTAAATCACAGCGAAAGCGTTTGCTTACACTGCTGTCCACAATAAAATATCCCACCTCATTATTCTCATTTAACTTTGACAGATACCTAGCGTTTAATCGAAGATTAAAATTAGCTGTCAAGTAATGAACACCGCGGCCGCTGGCCGGTTATTTAAACACCAGTCTGGGTACTATACCAATTGGATTATAATTATTTTTCACGCTCATTTGATGGTTATTGAAATAAATCTTTAGTTTAACGTTTATTTTACACCGGTGTGTAATGATTTGTTGGGTAGTGAAGTTTTATGTTGCTGTATTTTGTTTATATTTTGTTTGGTAGCGAGTTCGATTCCCGCCGCGGAACAAATGTTTGCATGATCTACAGATATTTGTTCCGGTAACGATGTATTTCTATATATGATAAGTATGTATTTACAAAAAAAGTATATAAGTATTCTATCAGTTATCTGGTTCCCATAGTACAAGCTCTGCTTAGTTTGGGGCTAGATAGCGCTGTGTGAAATGTCTAGCAATATTTATTTATTTATTTTCTTTATAAAAACTGCTCTCTGTGTTGATTGCTAGAATGTTATGGTATAATACCGTTTTTTTTGTAGGTAACTGATAATAAACCACGGCTCGACTGAACCTCTCATGAAGAAGATACATTTTACAAAATGTTACACCTGCGATATCAAGTCTGGTTTCACTATATTTCTACCAAAATAGCTAAGAACAAGAACTACAAGAATCGCATCGCAATCAGTTCGTCCGTATTCAAGCTACGCTGTCACACACAGACAGACAGATGGACCGAAATATATATTCATCCGGCTGACGCAAAAAAAAAAGTGTAGTGCTATATTGTACTAGGAATCAAAATAGCCAGGTATTTTCACTGCTTAAATTATCTACTTGAAGATAGTGAGACGTGTGATAATCTTTATGATGACAATCAATAATTTTAATTTAATTTAATTTAATATATTTTAACAAACCTTTAATCTATAGTTTGTTAATAATTTGTATATTTATAATTACAGCCTCTAAACTTATTTGTTTATCTTAATCAAACACTAATTAAATTTAAATTTAAAATAAATTAAGCCAAATAAATTAAGTAAAAATAAAATGCAAATTAATTAAATACACATTAAAAAAAAAAAAATTATTGATCGAGCGAAGCGAGATCTCTGAATTAACTTGGACAGACCGGCATTGTATGTACGTATGTTTTTTTATTTGTCCGAGGATAACTTTCGAAGTGTTTAATCTGATCATCGTGAAATGGTTTTAAATTAATTTTAATCCCATTCCGGAGCCAGTGCCACTGCGGCAATGGGCCACCTGCTCTCATGTCCTCTATGCCCAACCACCTGCACACGGAATGACTTGTACCAGGCAACAGAGAGGGGTGTGGAAGTTGCTCTCTATTGGGCTAATAAAATTTAAAAGTCAAATAGCCATTGACACGAAAGAGGAAGAAGAAGATCGTGAAATTTGGTATATAGGTAGGTAGTGATGGCACAATTTTGGTGTGACTAAATGAGCTAAAAATGTGGGGGGCTTGTTGAGATATAGAGGTTCAAGAGTACCCCTTTTGAACCTCAATATCTCAACAAGCCCCCCACATTTTTAGCTCATAGTACTATTTTGGTTTGTTTTGCTATGCTATGAGCTAAACATGTAGGGGGCTTGTTGAGATATTGAGGTTCAAGAGTACCCCTCTTGAACCTCAATATCTCAACAAGCCCCCCACATTTTTAGCTCATAGTCCTATTTTGGTTTGTTTTGCTATGCTATGAGCTAAAAATGTGGGGGGCTTGTTGAGATATTGAGGTTCAAGAGTACCCCTCTTGAACCTCAATATCTCAACAAGCCCCCCACATTTTCTGGTATCTAGGACTATCTGGTAAAATGGCACGTCTAATAAAAGGTCTTTGTTTAAAATGTCTTTGTAAAAAAAGTAAATTTTGACTCCGTTTTTATTTTTTGTTTAAACCTTGTAGTTTTTAAGTTATTAGCCATAATAAAAACTGAACTTTGACAAATTTCACAGGGTACACCAGTGACCCCACAGTGCTGAATTTTGGTATGAGTGTAGCTTTAGTGACACAAATACAGGAAACAATCTGAAATTCAGAATAACTGCAATTTCTACTAAGTAACCAATTAACATGAACTCCCGTTACCTATAATTTTAATGAAACTGAAGGTTAAGTAATTTGGTTATGCATTTTATGGCACTAATTTGATAGTCAAAGATTAGGTACAAATAGTTTTTTTTTTGTTTTTATGAGAGAGTCGCGAGATCTCAGTTCGAAGCGAACCACTAGTTATATAAATTAAATAAATTATATTCAATATTGTTTGGTTTTGACGTAATAAAGTAAGGAGCACAGTTTAGACGTACTCGTACATATGGTCATTAAAACTACTTAATAAAAACGCCTTACGACAAGGAAGACATCCATTGTCCACTCACTGCAATAGATTTAAGAATACCATAATTGCGATAATTATGTTCTTGGAGGCTTAAGGATGTGAAGATACGGAAGTCATTAGGAATGTTTTGAATGCCTTATTAATGCTACCTTTCCTATGTACTTATGTATATGTAAATAACTGCTAGTAGCGATGCAAATCATTACCTGCCTGGCGTTGGTGTATATTTTATCATCACAAGATTATGTCAATATTTCACAATTAAAGCGCATCTCGTAATAAAATAACTTTTTTACGATGATCGAAGGTACATTGCATCCCTAAAAGGCGTACCTAAGTACCTACTAACTCTTAAATAGAACGTCCTCGCTATACCATCCTATAGTTGGACAAGGTCGCTTTTTTAGCGATAAGACTGCCTATTATTATTTTAATAGTTTTTCATTTATTCTAGCTAGCTAGCAAGGTGTAATAATAAAGAACGGTCATTCATTCGATCCATGTTTTATCACCCAGCGCAAAAAAAGGCTTAAAACACTTCCGTGGCAGCATGACTTCTAAACGAAGAATAGAATAGAATAATCTTTATTGCACACCAACAAAATTAAAAATACACATAAATAAAGGTGAGTACTATGGGCGGTCTTATCGCTTAAAGCGATCTCTTCCAGACAACCTTTGGTTGGACAGGACAAAACAAAATCAAAAAGAAGGCGGTGTATCTGTGACGCGAAGGGAAATGTTTATTAAGTAGTACCTGATTACTTGTTAACTACCTGGAATAATTCGCTTTCAGTGAGAAGGCCGCTTTTTGTACTATATTTAGCATTAACTATACTATTTCCATTTCTTTATTTTCTCGATGACAGCTCCTGTGGAAATTTGAACGAGCGTCTTTTTTACATTATGTATACATTATTTTATAAAAATACGACGCTTACGCACGTACAAGGTTATATCAGAGTCGGAGAAACTGATAGGGATGGAGCTATCGATAAACGAAACACGATAACAGACCCGATATTTTTTTACAAAATGTAAGAAAATAAACTACTGGCGGATTTGACAGCTGGGCAGCAATCAACACGGAGGAACACAAAATACACAACGTAACGTATGGATAATGTGAAAAAACTCAGCGAACAGAAATGTAGTGACTAGCACGACCGTCTTCTTGCGAGTGGCAGATTAAAACAAACACAAAATGGCGGTGGGCCATTGAGTGTTCCCACCTTGAAAAAATATATTTGAATGTTTTTGTTATATCCAAGCTACCGGTAATAAACCAGTCTCTAAAATCAGTTGAAACGATTCTGCATATGTGTTTTAAATTAATGTCATGAATGCGGTGACAGACTGTATATTTTTTTCAATTATTATTCTTATAAAGCTGTCATAATACGGAGTTTAATATAAAGTGCGTCTATAACTGGCTTTAGCTAGTTATTGGTGGACATAGGAGTATTTATGAATTTACTAGAAAAGCCATATAAGTAAACATTCATACACAAATCGTTAAAACAATTATATTGTAAGGAACACACATAACAACATTGACGTCATAACAACATTATTAACATACTTGTTGTACACACGGCTACACATCAAGCTATACATTTCCAGTATAAACTGACCTCTCATTCTACAAAAAGCCTACACAATGCGAGGTCAGCTTATAGTGGAATGGTATAGCTTGATGTGTAGCCGTGTGTACAATGTTCTGCCAAGATGTAAATAATTTATAGTGTATTAATTAATTTATGGTACTTTAATGTGTGTTATAATTGTATTTCATATTTCTACAGCGTTTTTATAACAATCATTGCTTTCGGAATTCCGTTTCAATAGGAAACAACAATATATTAATAGATCGAACGAAGCGAGATCTCCTAATCAACTTGAGCAAATCGGCGTTATATGTATCTTTGTTTGTCCGAGGATAACTTTCGAAGCGTTTATACGATCATCGTGAGATTTGTTAGATAGGTAGGTAGTGTTAGCACAATTTTGGTGTGACCCAATGAGATAAAATGTGAGGTGGTTATTGCGATATTGGAGTTCAAGAGGGGTAAAAAAACAAACTGAGACTATTCGTTCAAATAACACGTTTAATAAATACGACGCTTACGCACGTACAAGGTTATATCAGAGTCGGAAAAAACTGATAGGGATGGAGCTATCGATAAACGAAACACGATAACAGACCCGATATTTTTTTACAAAATGTAAGAAAATAAACTACTGGCGGATTTGACAGCTGGGCAGCAATCAACACGGAGAAACACAAAATACACAACGTAACGTATGGATAATGTGAAAAAAACTTAGCCAACAGAAATGTAGTGACTAGCACGACCGTCTTCTTGCGAATGACAGATTAAAACAAACACAAAATGGCGGTGAGCCATTGAGTGTTCCCACCTTGAAAAAATATATTTGAATGTTTTTGTTATATTTGTCTCTGTTCAAAATATAATAAATATATGCGATCGATATCATTACTTATTTGGTCACAACACTACAACTATCAAATTAGAACTGTCATCGAGAAAATAAAGAAATGGAAATAGTATACATAGTTCTATAAGTAGTAGGTTTACAATAAAGCGTTGTTCTATTATATTCTATTTTAGTAGAAAATGATGCTATGCGAATAGAAAATAGGGCGGTTTTAAGTAGTTGGAAAAATACCTTTTTTAAAAAAACAGCCTGGTCTTGATGATTTAATGTAAGTGAGATCCACTCCTTACTCGTACAATGAAAGTTGAAGAGAATCGTTTGGTACAGCAAGGTTATGCCTAGATGATAACTTTCAGTACGCCTACTTGTCCTGTAGTGGAAGGGGAAGGAGGGAAG
This sequence comes from Philereme vetulata, assembly GCA_918857605.2. Classification (NCBI taxonomy): domain Eukaryota; kingdom Metazoa; phylum Arthropoda; class Insecta; order Lepidoptera; family Geometridae; genus Philereme; species Philereme vetulata. Next base: position 8,581,819 of record OU975423.1, read on the forward strand.
AGGTCATAAAAGTATCTCGCACACATTCTCCAAAATACATCTTGTAAAAATCCCGGCGTCTGTACTGTGGAACTTAATCCCTAAATACAAAACAATGACAATGATCCTCTCCACCCAAAGGTTGTCTGGAAAAGATCGCTTTGTTAAGCGATAAGACAGCCCATTATGCTTACATTCATTTATTTCTTGTTTTTTTTATATCTGTTGTCTAGCTTGTAAGGTTATAATAAAGAATTTTCATTCATTCATTCATGCAAGTCTTGATTTTTTACTGGTTATATTTACTGGTGGTAGAGCTTTTGTGAACGAGCTCGAAGAAGTGGGCACAAGTCCTATAGTATGGCAACGTATCCTCATAGAGATCAAGACAACATAATACCTTGTTGTGAATTCTATGTGGATATCCATGGGCTGCAGTAGCCACTTAACATCTGGTGGACTGCATGCTCGTTTGCCATATAAGTTGTATAAAAAAAAAATCACAGAAACCACCTTTAAATTATGATCTACTTAGTTATCATTTTGATCACAACCTCGTTGTAAACTTGTCCTTTGTTAATTCAAATGTCAAACGCTTACGTAACATAAGCTAAGGTTAATTTTTATGTTTGCAATTTATTTCATGGCTGGGAGACTCATCTGTCAACCTTTATGCTCTGTGTTTGACTTTATGTAGACTAATTGGTCTAAAAAGAAAACGTGTGTACATAAAAGCTATCATTGACATTATACAGGTTGTTTGGTAATATACTGACGATATTCAAGTGACGGTTTCTCAAAACATAAAAAAGACTTCTCGAACAAAAAAACTACTAGTTATATTATCAAATTTAAAAAAAAATCAACTTAGTTTACGTGATTAATTCGATATAAAACTTACTGCCTACTCTTGCAATCGACATCCAAAAATAAAGGCCGATTTGATGTCTCTTTAGGAAATGGCTGCTGGTTTGGGTTAGAAAGGGACAACAAGAGATATGTTGAGACGTCACCAATACAGTATCTGTGGTTAGATGGCAAGCATTATGCATTATATAATAAAGTGTTTGTCAACGCAAGAAAATTGCCAAAATATGCCAAAACATTCCAAAAAAAAAAATATGCAAATATACCAAAACATACAAAACATGCTAAAATAAATTTCATTTTTCTATGATAAATATTTCCACAAATTTATTTAATATGCTCATCAAAATAACCCTTTTCATTTTTGTGAATATATTACCAAACAACCTATATAACATACTCGCATTATACGTTGAAATTAAACTGTGTATCTCGTTCGAAGGAACTGTCTGTCAATGCAAGATATTAAAAAAATACAGCAAGTTTATTACTAACAAGGTAACTCTATAAAGGGTTTCCGTTACGAAGAAACACTATACTAAACCCGGCTTGCAAAACGTTCCCTAAACGTTATAAGCGACTAAAACTGTTTAAATTTGACGTAGTTGTATGATTTGACTCTGTAAATTATATTTATCAATTACGATTAGGCATCGCTGCACAAGTCGCTCTAAATAACAACATATACCTTTCCATATTTTTTTAGTTTGCATATTAATATTTGGTAGAGCAACTAGACTAGTAGATAATTTTAAAGAGAACTAACACACTAATCACACTAATATTATAAATGCGAAAGTTTGGATGTTTGTTTGTTACTTCATCACGCCGTAACGGCTGAACCGATGAAATTTAATACATACGTATATTATTACCTGGATTACCACATAGGCTATTCCATAAATCAGTTCCCATGCAATAAAAATGGGATGTGAGGTTGCAACAGCGAGTTTAGCTTTATTTCTAGATTACCTACACATTTCTTAGTGTAACAGGTACGAAGTCGCGAGCAACAGCAAGCTAGCTAGCTATTATAAATGCGAATGTTTGGATGTTTGTTTATTACTCAATCGCGTCATAACAGCTCAACTAATAACGATGAAATTTTGTGTGTAGATATATTATGACCTGAATTGGCACATTGGCTACTTTTTATTGACAAACCACGCGTGTAAAGCCGCGTGCGGAAGCTAGTCAAATAAAATAGGCTCAAAACTGTTAATTAAGACTGATTTCAAGCTTGTAGTAGTATCAAAATGTTTCATCAAAGTGAAATTATTCACACAAACAGAAACAGATCCTCCATAAAAAATACATCAACTCTTTTCGCAGAGTTGAGAGGCAATGCATAACATATCCATCACTAATTATCCAGACAGATTAATTACATCAGTATATTACGTACAGGTAAAACTAAAAGTAATATATTCCATACATTTCAAAGTGATTGACAATGCATTAGTTAGGAGTAACTTTACGAGTTTTTTTAATAGGTATACTTCTATTTAGAACGGTTAAAGGTTAGGAATAGAGAGGGAATGTAATACTAGTAAAAGCCTTTTTTGTTTCATAGCACGCATCAAAAAATGGTTAAGTACTTATTAAATAAATCCGTAGGAATATAATGCTGAAGATTTAACGCAGAGCTATCTAGTCCAAAATTAAGCACAGCTGGTATTAAGAAGCAAATATTTTTAGAGTATACCTAGGACAAACAGTCCAATTAGGTAGGTCCAACTTCGAAAAAGAGGTCAATCGTCGAATCCAACTCGGATGGGCAGCGTTTGGGAAACTTCGCAACGTCTTTTCGTCCAACATACCTGAGTGCCTTAACACGAAAGTCTTCAACCAGTGTGTGTTACCAGTGATGACATATGGAACCGAGACGTGGTCCTTCACCATTGGCCTTATGAATAAGCTCAGAGTCGCGCAACGAGCTATGGAGAGGGCTATGCTCGGGGTTTCTCTACAGGATCGAATCAGAAATGAGGAGATACGTAGGAGAACTCAAGTCACCGACATAGCCCGACGGATTAGCACGTTGAAGTGGCAATGGGCAGGCCATATAGCGCGCAGAGCAGATGACCGATGGGGCCGAAAAGTTCTCGAATGGAGGCCACGAACCGGCAGGCGCAGCGTAGGACGTCCACCTACAAGATGGGCAGACGACTTGGTAAGAACCGCAGGCCGCTTCCAACCGCAGTTTCTGGAGATCAATGAGGGAGGCCTTTGTCCAGCAGTGGACGTCCTACGGCTGATATGATGATGATGATGCAACGCATTCCACGGCGTGATATGAACATGCAAACAAGATGATAAGATAATATAAGATAAGATAACTCTTTATTGTACACGAAAGTAAAATATAGAACATAATTTTTACCAATAGATTTAGTACACACGGCTACACATCAAGCTATTTTTTATTATTTTTTATTTTCCAGCCTACACAATGCGAGGTCATCTTATACTGGAAGTTATAGCTTGATGTGTAGCCGTGTGTACAATGCTAAAACAACTGCGTTTAAGTCTGCTATTGGTCCACTGCGACACGTTGATAGAAGGTTTTTCAAAATGGGTAAATGAGATCTGTCAAAACTTCCATTCTACGATCATGGTGATAAGAACATGGTATGGTAGAGTGACCTTATTTAGACCCCCTAACTATTTGTATTTTAAACTAGCTGTTGCCCGTGACTTCGTTTTACACTACTAAATGTGTAGGTAACCTAGAATTAAAGCTAAACTCGCTGTTGCAACTTGACTTGACATCCGATTTTTATCCCATGGAAACTGATTTAAGTGATAAATGGTAGCCTATGTGGTGACACAGAATATAAATAAATAAATATTGCTAGACATTTCACACAACGCTATCTAGCCCCAAACTAAGCAGAGCTTGTATTATGGGAACCAGATAACTGATAAAATACTTATATACTTTTTTTTTTAAATACATACTTATAATATATAGAAAAACAACCAGACCCGGAACAAATATCTGTAGATCATGCAAACATTTGTTCCGCAGCGGGAATCGAACCCGCTACCTCCTGCGTCTCAGCCGGCTATTCACCCACAGCGCCACGGAGGTCGTCATATATAATCTACGTATATACCAATTTACCAAATTTCATCGAATCGGTTCGGCCGTTACGGCGTGATTGAGTAACATACAAACATCCAAATTTTCGCATTTATAATATTACTGTGATAGTGTGATGTTCTGTTTAAAGTAGAAACCGATCTCCTACGATATCTATTTCATATCGTATGTTATATTATATGAAATAAATCTTATAATTTGTTGTAAGCTATAAGGGTACGTTCTAAAACGGATCTAGTCTAGTCCAGTCTACACTATAATCTCTGATCTCCTGCATAAATTAACGGTAGTACATATTTACCGACTCATCCTATCGTATCTCTCCTCTGATTTAAGTCCCTCTTACTAAGTGCGATACCGACCTGATGCTACAGATTAAAACACAGCTAGTACTACTAGTACCACAGATGTTGATAGTTAGTATGCACCAATGCCACAGGTTAAAGTATGGTACCGGAAACTTGATTTAATATAGTCAACGATATTGAAGACTCTGATTTATGGAGTTTGCGTTTGCAGCCGTGAGAATCTTGGCGAATTATAGCTAGTTGGTAAAAACACTCTCAATATGTATGCACAGGGTGTTTGGTAATGTACTGACAATTTTTCAAGAGACGGTTTCGCACAACATAAAAAAAGACTGCGAAAAAAACTACTAGTTATGTTATCAAATTTTAAAGAAAATCAATTAAGTTTAAGTGATTAATTCGATATAAAACTTACTGTCTACTCTAGCAATCGACATGTAAAAATAAAGACCGATTTCTCATTCGGAAATGGCTGCGGGTTTTGGGTTAGAAAGGGACAACAAGAGATTATCTCGAGATGTCACTAATACAGTATCTGTGGCTAGATGGCAAACATTATGCAATAGCACAACATAAGTTTAATAAAGTGTTTGTTTTTACATGCCAAAATAAATTTCACATTTCTATGGTAATCATTTTACAAATTTATTTATTATGCTCATCAAAATAACATCCCATACATGAATATATAATATATAAAAATATAATATTACTGGACATTTAACACAGCGCTATCTAGCCCCAAACTAAGCAGAGCTTGTGCTATGGGAACCAGATAACTGATAAATTATTTATATACATTTTTTTTTGTAAATAAATACTTATAGTATATAGAGAAACAACCAGACCCGGAACAAATATCTGTCGATCATGCAAACTTTTGTTCCGCGGCGGGAATCGAACCCGCTACCTCCTGCGTCTCAGCCGGCTATTCGCCCACTGCACCACAGAGGTCGTCAATCCTGTAAATAAATGAAAATTAGGGGAAAGAAAGTAGAATTTAGATAATTTATAAAAAAATACGCTTTTGCTCTTTTAGACATGGGTAGCATAGTGAGCTCCACTTTCCGGTTCTCTTGTGACAGGGAATCTTAATTTAGTGTCAGAACTGTTGGGTGTCATCATTATCGTCATCATATCAGCAATAACACGTCCACTACTGAGGATAAGCGTGCCTTGTGCGTCCTAACGACTCCCAGCAATCTTTATCGGTCGTCTTTCATTTTAATGGGGAACCGTCCTAGGCTGCGCTTTTAATTGCGTAGTCTCCGCTGTGACAATCTTTCTGCCCCACCGGCCGTCAGTTCTTCCAGCTATGTGTCCTGCACACAGCTACTTCTGCCGATGAGTGAGAACATTAAATATTTTCTAAATGGCATTTTTTAACAAATTCTCTATATGTAACAACAAAAACTGTTTGAAATGTTTTTTAGCTTCTTCTCGCATATTATAAGAGCTTGTTGATGCAACTCATCCTATGGCTATATTATGTGTCCTATTAAGAAGCCGGCGAACCCCGAGCGCAACTTTGCTTCGGCCTGAATATCGCTATCCCTGTTTAGTGACGAAGTTTAGCCACGCAGAGCGACAGAGATAGCAATAGAACGATTCTAAATCTGATTAGATTTTGACCGTGTTCCGTAATATCAAAAATTATGACTGAAAACTTGTTGTATTTTTCTCATTGTGTTGTTATTCTGTAACTAGACGATATAATCTATGTTCCCATGACTAGAATACGTAAGATGTTGTTGTTTTTAATACGAGACAATTAGGTTGGAAACCTGTCTTTTATGACGTAAAAACATGCAGAATGCGATACGCTTCTGTTTCATTTTAGTTAAGTATTTTGATCTAATATATGGTTGGGAACCTAGATAAATACTATTAAAATTAAAATAATACCTTATTAAGGTAGAATTATGCTCCAATTAGAAATGATCTTGGTAGTACGTGTTGTATGGGCGATTCCCCTCCGGTCTCCCCTTAAGTACCCACGGCTTGAAATAAATGAATTGAATTGAACTGATGAAACTCCCTTCATTTGTCTCGTAATAAGACGGATTCAATCATTATTATAAATACAGGATTTATCTCGTACCGTCTTATCAGCGTTTCGACCGACAATGTTTCGGTTCAATTCGTGAACCTTCATCAGGGTGAGTGCGATCCACTCCGAATAACGTCTCGCCTCGCACTGAATAATACGCGTGCGAGACGAGACGTTATTCGGAGCGGATCGCACTCACCGAAACATTGTCGGTAGAAACACCGATTAGACGGTACGTGATAAATCCCGTATTTATAATAATGATTGAAATCAATCACGAAAGTTTTCTAACTAAAAAGAGACGGATTCATTTACATTTATAATTTGATATTAATTTTTTATGCATTTATTCATTTTAATAATGATAATTTTAATTGTTTTGTTGTTTATGGTGTGCAATAAAATATGATCTATCTATAACATAACATCGATATTCGCACCCTTTCTTTTCCTCGTTTTGCCTTTACTGCGTGTCACCGCATTTACGACATTATTTTATATCACGGGTTGGGCTGTTGGCTAGTATTCGTTGTAAAACAGTTTCTTTTTCAAATTCATTGTCATAGATTTTTTTAAATTTTTATTCTACTTAACTTTCAAGTCCTAAAATATCAATTAAACAGCCTGTGTAAAACAGGTAAAGAAATCATATTAATTCACCATGTAAGTAGTTATCTGTTCAACTGACTAAGCGGTATCGGCGCAAAGGCGCCGCCGATTTACGTTAAAAGTAGATTATTGGAAAATATCGATTACTGGATAAATATCCAAGCTACCGGTATTAAAGAAGTCTCTAAAATCGGTTAAAACGATTCTACATATGTGTTTTAAATTAATGTCGTGAATGCGGTGACAGACTGTGTATTTTTTTTTCAATGATTATTCTTATAAAGCTGTCAATTAGCACGGAGTTTAAAATAAAGTGTGTCTAAAACTGGCTTTAGCCTGTTATTAGTGGACAAAGGAGTATTTATGAATTTACTAGAAAAGCCATATAAGTAAACATTCATACAGAAATCGTTAAAACAATTATATTGTAAGAAACACACATAACAACAATGACGTCATAACAAAATTATTAACATACTTGTTGTACACACGGCTACACATCAAGCTAACCTCTCATTCTACGAAAAGCCTACACAATGCGAGGTCAGCTTATACTGGAAATGTAGCTTGTAGAAATGTGCTTGATGTGTAGCCGTGTGTACAATGTTCTGCCAAGGTGTAAATAATTTATAGCGTATTAATTAATTTATGGTACTTTAATATGTGTTATAATTGTATTTCATTATTCTACAGCGTTTTTATAAAAATCATTGCTTTTGGAATTCCGTTTCAATAGGAAACAACAATATTAATAGATCGAACAAAGCGAGATCTCCTAATCAACTTGAGCAAATCGGCGTTGTATCTTTGTTTGTCCGAGGATAACTTTCGAAGCGTTTATACGATCATCGTGAGATTTGTTAGATAGGTAGGTAGTGTTAGCACAATTTTGGTGTGACCCAATGAGATAAAATGTGAGGTGGTTATTGCGATACTGGGGTTCAAGAGGGGTAGAAAAACTATTCGTTCAAATAACACGTTTAAAAAAAGATCTTTGTGAGTACATTTCGAACCCGTTTTTATTTTTTGTTTAAACCTTGTAGTTTTTAGGTTATTAACCATAATAAAAACTCAACTTTCATGACATTCACAGGGTACACCAGTGACCCCACAGTGCTGAAATTTGGTATGCGTGTAGGTTTAGTGACACAAATATAAGGAAAATTCTGAAACCCAGAAAATACCTGCAATTTCTACACAAAAACAAGTAACCAATTAACATGAACTGTAATTTGAATGAAACTGTGGGTTAAATAATTTGGTTATGTATTTCGAGGCACTATTTTGATAGTCAATGATTACAAATAATATGTTTTTGTTTTTATGAAAGACTCGCAAGATCTCATTTCGGGGCGAACCATTAGTGAATTGGTACTTTGGTAATGTTATCATGTAGATATTTTGAGATTAATTTCACTAACAACAATGTTACTAATAACTTCGAAAACGGATAATAAAAACAAACCAACAAAAATTGAAAACGTGTTAAATATAGTTTAATACTACCGCCAAAGCCTTTCCACAGACCAACAAAAAAACCATTTACACAACTGAAACATCAAAACAATCGCCAACAAAAAGGCTTAACCGCTAGAAATGGATCTTTCAATTAAAAGCCTCGGCGCACCACAGATTATACAATACTCAGTACTAAACCGTGCCAATGATTGATCCGTCAATAAGTACATAAATCCATTAAGGCTATACGCATGCGCGTCTGTTAATTGTGCATTTCTGCGGCTGTCAATGTCAGTGATGGAAGGCGGTGAGTTAGAGGGTTCTATTTCCGGGATTATGTACGTGCTGGTCCAATGTACGCTCTTAATTGATGCAAATACTTTTAATTCTTTTTTATGTGTATTATGTTGATAGATTATAAATCTAAAGTGTAGAAGGTGTATCCATTTTTGAAAGGGTTTTTCCAATATACGTATAGTATAGCCGAAAACTTTAAGCATTTGAATCGCAAATATAATTAAAGTATCTAATTACTGAATAAAACGGATATTTATCGCTACACGGCTACACATCAAGCTATAAATTTCCAGTATAAGCTAACATCTCATTCTACGAAAAGCCTACACAATGCGAGGTCAGCTTATACTGAAAATGTATAGCTTGATGTGGAGCGGTGTGTAACTTGTATATTTGATAACCCGACGTTTCCATTGTGGTTTTTTTATACCACTACTGCTGCCAAGTTGAAGTGGGATTGGGTGGATGGAAAACGACACCGTGGAAGGCCTAAAAAGCGGTGGCGCAATTATTTGGACGCTTTTAATGGAGACTCGCGGGATTTAGTACAATATCGAGAAAAGTGGAGAAAGTGGAGAAGCCTTTGCCCAGCAGTGAGACAGCATAGGCTAGATAAAAAAAATACCACTAAGGTAGCAAACAGGCATACGGCCCACATGATGGTGAGCGGTTACCGTAGCCTATGGACGCTTGTAACAACAAAGGTATTACTCGCGCGTTGCCGACATTTTAAAATATTCAAAACGCCTTTTTTTACAAACTGATACCCGTTTATGGGTACTACCACAGGTACTACCTTATAAGATATCTGCCCTGTCAAAAAACTATAAGTTAACATTTGCACTTACCTCTACCTTAAATATGTGATAGATTTTGACATAATTTCGTGAGTATTGAATAGAATAATCATTAATTAGGTACTCACACAAAATATGACATATGATCCAAATATATTAAGAACAGTATTGATGGTATAGATTTATCATTTACTAGCTGACCCGCCCGCGGCTTCGCATGCATGGTATTTCGATAAAAACATTACCCTCTTTTTGCGCACACAAGTAACAAGTAGCCTATGTCCTTCCCCAGGATATAATTTATCTCCTTGCCAAATTTCATTACGATTCGTTTAGCCGTTTAGGTATGAAAAGGTAACAAACAAACTTACAAACAAACAGTTAATTTCGCAGTTAGAATGTATGTATTATACATGTAAACCTTTATTTTGAATGACTCCATTTATTGCTGAAAACTGTATTAAAATCCGTTGAGTAGTTTAAAACATCTAAGCGAACATACAGCGGAAGTGACTTCCATTTTATACTTTGTAAAGACAAAGATAGTTCGACCCATAATGTTTAAAAATATTTTAGTTATACATATATGTAACAATATTTATGAGAGCTGCCTAATAAGTCTATAAACTTGTACCTACATATGTTAGCAGTTAGTTTATTTTTTCATTATATTAATGGATTTTAAGTTTTTTTGACTATTTACAAGTTACTCTGTTTAGCTTTTTTCGCCTGAGACCCAGGTTTTCCTAGTTCAGGCATAGTTTAAGGTGTTACCTATAATTAAATAATAATATAAATCTTAGCAGTATGACAATGAATAAATAGTAGATTATTAAACGAGGGGATAAAGCAGTGTTTTGCATCACGGGCGCTCTATAGAATCCCGAACGTAACGAAGCATTCTAGAGTTAATTCATGAGCGGAGCGAGAGAGTTACAAATGAGTGAAGGGAGAGATATAAACACGCCCAAGACGCAGGCAGCTTAATCCACGAAGAGAATACTCTATTTGTCACACTTTCTGCGAGACAACAAAAAACAAATCTAGGTTGGTGCATTCTGTGCAGAGGTTATTTCGATTTACGAATAAGTTCGTATTGTGTGGATCTCTTTGGTAAAATTTTAATACACATGAGATTCCAAATTCAAATCCCATTATACTCGCGAGGGCATACTGAGGCATACAGTACAACTTAACTCCTGGCTCAGCCGTAGAGATTTAATCACTTGCTTTCGGTGATGTTGTCATGACATATAATTGGACATTGTCGAGCTAGTGTGAAAACATTATTATTATTATATATTACACTTAGCCAATCTGTAAGTTGTATTGAGTATGAAAATCTATTAACAAATGTTCATTAAACTGTTATGGTTCAGTGGAAATTAGATTTGAAAAGAAACATACCATTTGCCTCATCGTACAAAAGAACACACACCGAAACATTGCTCCATCAAATTTTATAAACCAATAATATATTAACGTAATTAATGTTCGCTGTTTCAATAAATTTTAATGAGTTTAGCTCAAACACAAAGGTTTAATTAGATCGAGCCTTCATTAACATAGGCTTGTGTCAAAACACGGGATTTGACGTTCGGCTGTCAACTAAATGTCAGAGATGTGACTCGTGTCACTGGCACTGAGAGATTGTGTAATGTAATGGTGGAGGCAAAACTGCTTTTAGAAATTGGGATTAAGCATATATTGTGACCGTAGTTTTTATTCCACTAATGGAATAATCTTGTTAGAAATTGAAGTATGGTGTTTTTTATATTTTTTAATGCTAGTTTTGATTTGGTTTAGGTTCGTGAAGCGATTAAAATTTAGATATTTCCAACTTTCAATCGGGAAGATGGCTATAAACTATCAGCGTCCTGAAACCCGATAATTACTAGGTGTGCGCGTTGTGATCGATCAACTAAGTGCGTAGATACGGTTAGTATAGTGTCTTATTATGAACGAGGACATTTTCAATTTTGAAGTCCAAGTGAGGGTAGTAGCTGCAGCTGCCATCACTTCTAGACGGTAGCTCCAATTACTCCAGTCCACCCGTGACTACGGCTATTCTAATACAGCCGAAACGATGGGATAATAAATAAATACCCGTTTTAATCAGTAATTTGGTAAAAAAACTTTTGTAACAACAAATAGAATAATACTTACTAAAATAACAATCTAAGCTAGGCTTGTACAACAATCCCTAAACATAATTAGCGATTAAACATGTTTAAATTTGACGTCTTTGTATGATTTTACTCTCTTAATCATAATTAAGCACTAAATACCATTAGGCATCATTACGCAAGTCGCCCTTAGAATCTGTCATATAAAAGACATCAACGCGCTCGTTGCAAAGAAGTTGCAACTTTATTCTACAAATTAGTTTTTTGGAATTTACAACCCTCGTTCTTTGGAAAGCTGCTCATTCAAATTATTGAAAACATTAGACAACAAAAAATACTTTTTGAATTCGAAAAATCTCTTTGGAAGCTTTTTTGTTCCCGGGATAGAAGCAGACACACAACACGTCATAATCATAAATTAATAAATCAAAATACTTTATTATACCTTACAACCAAAAAAATTATTTAAATATACGAAGGACTGCACAATTGGCGGTTCTATCGTTTTAAGAGAAATCTCTTCCAGAAAACATTAAGATTATTGATCTGATGATTGGTTATACGCGAGTAGACCGATATGGGATTAAAATAGAACAGCCGTATGTTAAGTTATCTAATTCTCATTGTGCAAGTTACACTTAGTTTGGGGCTAGATAGCGCTGTATAAAATATCCAGCATTCTTGATTACTGGCTGACCCGACCGATGTTGTGTCTTAGATATGACAGAACAGCGCGTTTGATAGTTCTCGAAGTTAAATTAAATAAATATTGCTGAAAATTTCACACAGCGCTATCTAGCCCCAAACTAAGCAGAGCTTCTACTATGGGAACCAGATAACTGATAGAATTTAGATTTTTTTTGTTAATACATACTTATAATATATAGAAAAACAACTAGACCCGGAAGAAATATCTGTAGAGCAAGCAAATATTTGTTCCGCGGCGGGAAAAGAACCCACTACCTCCTGCGTCTCAGCCGGCTGTTCGCCCACTGCGCCACGGAGGTCATCAAGTGTCGTTAAGTTATCTGAAATTATCAATTTTTCTGCGTATTTTTTTTATAACTTTTCTTTCCGTAAGAACCTTCTAGAAAGTGTTAGAAAACTAGAAAAAAAGAAGAAGTTGGTAAAGTCGTTCTCAAGTTATGGTGTGACCAAGAAAACACCGATTTATATAAATACATGTATATATAGATTTATTTATGTGTATTTTTTGAAATTTAAAAAAGTTTACGACCGTTGTTATCGATTGTACTGAACTACAAATTCCTCGGTATCCCGTGTACACTTGCGGCCAACAAACCTGCGCTGATCGGCTTACGTCTATCGACTTTACGATGTCCACGTGCCCAGATTAATGTATGGGTACTCTCGTGGAAACGTACTAGTCGGATCCTATCTTTTGATAAAACCATTTCACCTTGCTTAAAATTCAACTTGTACTTTAATATTTTATCAGCAGATCATTGTCTTATTTAGTTTAGAAAGAAAGAAAGATAAAATATTTATTCAGGCCACCACAAATGGACACAGAAACAAATGATACAAGAAATTTAAACCAAGTAACTAAAAATGATAAGTGTGGTGGCAAAAGGGTCCTCAGCTCAGCATTTGCTACAGCAGTTTAGTACCATGAATTATAAAACCTTGCCATCGCGTTTAATAAGGTGGTCTGAAAGATATTTTTTAGCGATAAGACTATTCCTTAGACGTCTCATTTAACTTAGATTTATCGTATACTAGCTGTTGCCAGCGGCTTCGCACGTGTGGTTTGCCAATAACAAGTAGCCTATGTGTTAATCCAGGTTATGATCTACGTACATACCGAATTTCATCGCAATCGGTTCAGCCATTCCGGCGTGAAAGAGTAACAAACATCCATACATCCATACATACAAACTTTCGCGTTTATAATATTAGTAGGATAATAGGATTTTAATTGTTGACTTTTTATTTAACTAATGCGTTCCGTCCGTACACTTTTGGCGTGATTTATATGATAAATTGTAGATCTCTGATAGTATATGATATCTCCTTAAATATTTCCATTATCTTTACATTAGTTCCGGTAGCCGTATGATGTAAGCCAGTTGCTGTCGGGTCGCTGGTCAAGCCATCCTTTTAACACATATAGTGTGTATCTTACGCGTGTAAGGGACAACGACGCGACAGCAATTGGCTACGGATCTAGGTGTTTTAGTACCATAGTACTCGTAGTTTGTAATACCCCTAATACGTGGTATCCTAATGTGGAGTACGAACTTTTGTTTTACATGGTCTGGAGATGGAAAAAGCATGTTGCTCACCTGATGTTAAGTGGTACCATCGCCCGTATCAAAGTATTACTCCGTAGGTCACACACTGTGCTCTACAATGCACTACCCTGCGTACATCTACTTGAGGCATACAGGTGTGAAGTCTCATGTGCCTGTAATTATCAGCAACCATACCCTTCGAACCGAAACACAGCAATGCTGCTAGGCGGCAGAAATAGGTATGGTGGTAATACTTCGCCATAGGGGCGAGCCCTTTCACAATAAACTCTTATTACCTACTTTTCCTTATTTTCCTGTTAAGTGTTATTTGATATCACCAATGTTTTAAGTATTTTTTGAAAGTCTAATGTAGTTTCTTCCCCGACATTACCGTGTGACATCTGTTTGTATTTATTTGTACATAGGTGTATGATTAATGATGGTTTGATGCAACCTAACGGTGCTTAGTGGACTAATTTGGACGTTTGTTGGTCTAATTTGAACACTTTTTATTTTGACACGATAAATCTACTTTTAATGCCTGCTTAAGATGTTAAGTTTTCGCAGGAAAATAAGTAGAAAGATATAAAAAAGTTTGTTAACTATATGCTCTATCTAGGAGTAATAGAGTTCCTTGTGAAAGGGCTCGCCTGGGGAAGAACTCCCACCATACCTATTTCTGTCGCCAAGCAGTGCATCGTATACGATATATATAGGTATTATAGGTATACATACCTACTTGTAAATTTGCATAATATGTATGTATTTATACGTACTTTTTTCTGTAAATATATTATGTTTAAATTATTTAGAGACACAACCAGACCCTGGACAAATATCTGTAGATCATGCAAACATTTGTCCCGCGGCGGGATCGAACCCGCTACCTCCTGCGTCTCGTTTTTTGCACTTTATAAACTATATTAATATCATGAAGACAATACTTTTCTAAACAAGGATACAATCAACATATACAAACTTGTTCAATTTTTTATTTGTCTCTTATCTACACTATATAAGCCTCCGAGTAAATAATAAAGAGCAAGTAACATCATTTTCCATTATATCGTCTGTAATTCTAAGAATGCTTCAAAATTAATGCTTTTTAGTCTCAGTAATAGGAGCAAGTCATCATTCGGCCTAGGATAAATAGCCGGCATTAAACGAAATCGACTGGTTGGTGTACACCGCTGTGTGCATACGCAGCCTTTTAAAATCACAAATTTCGACTTATCTATGTTTTTAGTTAAAACGGAAATAATAGCAAAATATAAGTGATTTTTTGAGGATCGTCAATCTTTAATCTTATTTATTTATTGTGGAAGATAAACAGTCATACATTATGAAGTAGAACATAGTGCTAATAGTTACACGAATAAATGCATGACCCACGACATCATCCACAGATTAAAATCTTAAATTTATTTAAAAAAAGAAGTCAACTGAGTAGAAGAAAATATCTAAGAAGTCCCGAACTTAGTTAACTTGTCTGTTTTTACTAAAGAATCCGGCCGGAAAGATCCGGACCTCTTTAAGTTAAGAGTAAAAAGGTTTCTTCTAGATATTTGCCTTTCACTTAGACCACATCATCGCTTACCATCAGGTTAGATTGTGGTCAAACGAAGATCTATCCAGTACAAAAAAACTAGGCTTAGTGGCGACAAATTTGAGATGCATATTGGCAGGTCAGTAGTGGACTACTGTGGGCTTTTTGAATGAATGAAGCTTTTTTTTTAATGGTCTCTTGCTGTTTACCTCTGAGGCCGTTGCAGCTTAACCAAACTTTTGGCGAGCGCAGATAGCGCTCAGCCTTGTAAGTTTTGATGAGGCAACTAGTGAAGGGCACCACTTAGGTACGAACATCGGCTTGAGCTGTTGCCAGGATGAGGATTGGAGAGAAACGCCAGGGTACACGTTTGTACCTTGTATAGGCGGCGACTGAAGAGACTCGTCTATCTCGCCGGCGAAGTCGGTGTAACCGTGAAGTGTTTGCTCTATCTAATGTAGATGACACAAAAATCTCCTCCGCGTTATCGGAGGTGATTTCGTCATCGGGATCTCCGAGAACGTGTCTCGGTCGACGGAGGGTTTAGTCCGCGGGTGGATCTATAGGATAGTCGGGTATGGTATTTACCAGAGGATTCGGGTGATTGGTGGCAAGTTTATAATGTCGCTTGGAAGCGAGCTTTATGAACTTGGCTATGGACTCTAATTTCATATCGGGGTGTAGATCGTGGTTGCGAATGTACCAAGGTGAGCCTGTGGCTTTTCGGTTTTGGAATATCTGAATGGCATATCAAAGAAGTGATTGTGCGTAGCGTCATCTTCATTGATTTCGATGACGGCATCCCGAACATTTAAACTTAAAAAAAATGCTTTTATTATTTAATGTATTAAAAAATACACTAAATTATATTAACTTTTTTACTGAGTTGATCAAAGACCACTAAAAAAGCTACATTATGAGCAGTTCTAGCCGATGATGATGATGGTATTAGATTGTGTGGCCAGCAATGTACGGCAACCCGCGATTCAGTAATGGTCTTACGCGCATTACATTATTTTGAATGGTACCGGACAAAAAGTAGAAATCATTCGAGTTATGCCGAGAACGTAGACAACCATTTAGGTGACATGAAGGTTAGGTATTCTTTACTTAGTAGTTTTATGATTTAGGTTTGTAAAAATATAATAATAATAACAAGCATTTATTTTACATAGTTTCATATATAGTACCTTCGCCGTGATCTTCTCGTCTTATCGCTCTTCTTCGAAATATTATAATTCCCATCTCTTTCCTCTCTACCTCTGTAAGCGTTTTCAATTTCTTGCCCCTCGCAGTGCACCATGCCGGTACTTCAAGTCTCTTCTCCACAAAACACCGCAACACACTTCCAGCCGCTATGGTGGCTCCTTCACCATTTATGCGGTAAAAATTTGGAATGCCCTTCCTCATAAAGTTCGCGTTAGCCCATCATTCAACATTTTCAAACGGAAAGTTAAAGAGCACTAACTCTCTCAGTAATTTTATATTATTATCTATTGGTATAAATTTATATTAGGTATACTTAGTTCATATTTGTTTTGGCGATATATATTTAAATATGTACACTCACTTACCTTTAAAATCATCTCTCTCTTTAGCCTTAAAGGTTTACTGGAATAAAACTCTTCTTAGGGTTAAGCTCGCCTTTGTAATGACCTCTATTTCTGTATTTTTAATGTATTTTCATGTGTGCAATAAAGAACAAAGAAGTATTAATTTCAGTAACAGTTTGTCTTTCGACACAGGCCTCGTCTAACTTTTTCCACTGACTTCTATCAATAGCTGCCTTTCCCCATTGGATTTCTATTACTTTATTGATGTCTTCATCCCATCGTTTATACGTTCGCCTCTTTTCCCTCTTTTGACGTGATAAACGTCTTATAAATCGATGAACGCCAGCTGAACGCACGAAAAAGTGTCACGTTCAGCCTGAGCCGAGCGTGAGAGCGCGGAACAAGCGATAGAGAGGCACGATCGGCCTAAGCGTTCGGCTTGTGATGCATCTATCTCTGTATTCTCGTCTTTCTTATCGTCTGTAAACCGTCTTTACCGACAACCTATTTTTTTTATCTCGACTTTTAGTAGTTTCATGATTTGGTATTTTAAAATATATATGTATTAACATAAAAATGATAAAAAACATAAAAAATTCGCATTTTCTATTACAAGTATCTTTTTTATTCAGGTTTACTGTCATTAACTTAAACGTATCATGGATAGAAATACTATACCGCCCGATATAACGAATTACTAAAAAAACTCACAAATTATTGCATATATCCCGTTTTTATTAAAAATAAAATCGTTATTTCAGCCAAATTGATTTTCGAAAGTACTGCAAAAAAATGAGTAGGTACTTAACCATTAAAATTCTAATTGAATTTGGTAGGCTTACCTAAATACACCTAACCTTCTCTACTTAAGTCTCACTGATTTTTTAACGTTATACAAAATAAAACGAGGGAAGTGCTGAATAGAGACACCACTTGTTCTGAAACATAAAGTTCTCAAAATATATTTGGGAACAGAATTGCTAAATACTCGTATGAAGGCTTGGTTTCGAATCTTCAACCAGGGCGACCAAACAATACCCAGGATAATATAAGCGACTAACCGTGCGTGCTCAAAGTGGCACAGATTTTAAATTTAATTGTCAGTAAAACAACAGCTCTATAGACTCAGAAATAATTGACGCGGTCATACGGCGCCATTTAAAACCCGCTAATAATTTCCACACATTTTGGATTCTAATTTCAATATTGAATTGTGACGTCTTGACAACTGTAGGTTACGTATTTCGATCTAATTGAATCAAAATATAGCGCTGTGTAAACGCTTCGCGACTACGTACATAGTGATAATATATTGAAGTTGGTTAGCGGCTTCCATCACAAGAACATACGTCATTTCTAGATGTATCCTGTGTTGAACTTGTCAGTGCAGTAGTCTCACTAATCCGGCACTCTTAAAAACTAGGGGGTGCCAGATTATTGGAATGTTCGGATTATATTGTATATAAAAAATCATAAATATGTAAATAAAATATGTGCGCTAGCGCGGAACGAGCATAAAAAGGGGTGAGTGGAGGTTGCGTAATTATTGGACGTTCTGAACTATTGAAGTGCCGGATTACTGAAGCTCATAGTATTCAAGCTTGTAGTCAAGTCACCAACATAGCCCAACGGATTAGCATGTTGAAGTGGCAATGGGCAGGCTATATAGCGCGCAGATGGCCGATGGGGCCGGAAGGTTCTCGAGTGGAGGCCACGGACCGGCAAGCGCAGCGTAGAACGTCCACCTACAAGATGGGCAGACGATTTGGTAAGAACCGCAGGTCGGCGTTGGATGCAGGCCGCTTCTAACCGCAGTTCCTGGAAATCAATGAGGGAGGCCTTTGTCCAGCAGTGGAAGTCCTACGGCTGATATGATGATGATGATGATGATGATAGTATTCATAAGTTGATGAAACATATAATACAGGGAACGCACTGGATAGCGCAGCGTAGAACGACTCTTACTAGATGGAAAGACGACGAAGTTCGGTCGCTCTAGAGAATTATATGTGAGGCCTACCTTTAACTGTGGACGTCCAATGGTTAATTATGATGATGATGATAATACAGGATGCTCAGAAGCAAGCATGTTAACTCAAAACAGGCGTACGGCAGCAATCTTTTACAAAGTCTTTTAGAAATTCGATGTTATTCCTTGAAGAATCAAATTATCAAAGAAGAATATTGCATATTTTAAAAACAGCTGAAGTCTAGAGTTCATACAAAATTTACAAAAAAAAATTATGTTGAAATTCAATTACATTTTTAGGAAAGATACCTTAAAGTAGTCTATTCATCATAACCATCAACCTATAACAGTCCTCTGCTGGTGCCCAATCCTTAGCACTTCTCATCCAATCTTTGCAAGCCACAGCGCGCTAATCGTCACTCCCTCTAGCCGGAGGGCGTCCTACACTTCGCTTGCGCCGGCCATTTCGCTAGTAATATTACGATAGAGCAAATCTCTATTTTTTTTCCATTATTAAGAACACGATATAATTTGCTTGTGAAAGATAAAATAATTAACCAAAACAGCCACGCTGGAGCCCCTGATTTAGTAAAAATCGTAGTCTATTTTACAAGGAATTTCAAGTAATAATTTAACTGTATTCCATTGTTTCAACATAACTGTCATTTGTGTAGCACGTGATAAAGACACGAAATTCACCGACAGATTCCAAAGTCGCTGTAACTCACATCATTTTAACTTATGTCATATTTACGAGATGCGCTCTGAGTACGACAAATTTATCTAAACCAATGGGTCTATTGAACAGCTACAATACGTTCCAGTTTGTTTTGTTATCTAATAAGTCAAATTTAATACATATAGTTCAAGCAAATATGTAGTTATAACTGTCAAAGAACCATTTAGACAAAATTTAAACTAAAGTCTCTAGAGAAGTATAAGAAGAAGAAGTACTTTGGGTGTTTCATAATGCATATCAATTCAGATAAAGTGCTCAAAATGATTCAGAAATAAATATATTGCTTCAAAGTCCTCTAATGGCGGGTTCCTATAACTGTCGATAACCGACTACGTCTCCTTGAAAATGTGTCAAACTAGTGTCAAACTTTTGACAGGTTTTCAAGGAGAAACGAATCGTAGCTTGTTACCGACAAATATAGGAACCCGCCATTAATGTATTTACCATGTTCTAGCAAACAAACGTTATATTATCGTAAATTGAATATCCACTTTAATAATAGAGGAACATAATATACCTAATCTGCTTAGTACAAAACTGCTAATCCTATAGACGCGAAAGTAAGTTTGTTTGTTTGTTACGCTTTCACGTCATAAAAGCTGGCACATTATTACTTGGATTAACACACAGGCTACTTTTTATCCCATAAATCAGGTTCATGGGATGATGATATATTTATGAGATAAAAATGGGGTGTCAAAGTTTCTATAGAAAAATGTTTTTGGTCTTTCCGCGTGCGAAGCCGCTGGCGGGTCAGCTAGTTTATAATATTTTCTTGTTTTTGAATTGATTAAATTGTATTCACAAATTCTTAAAATTGTATTGATGTGCGGAAACAAATAAAATGTCTTATATAAAATGTAAACAATAAAATCTTAAACTAGTGTCTTTAGACGCCCAGACAAGTTAGTCGCACTAAAAAGTTCAGTGTCTCTTTCATGTTAATGCGATGTTACTATGAAATTAGTAATAAAGCATTTATGTTATATATTATTATTTATGACGATCTCCGTGACACAGTGGGCGAATAGCCGGCTGAAACGCAGGAGTTAGCGGGTTCAATTCCCGCCGCGGAACAAATATGTGCATGCTTTACAGATATTTGTTCCGGGTCTGGATGATTTTCTATGTATTATAAGTATGTATTTACAAAAAAAAAGTTTATAAGTATTCTATCTGTTATCTGGTTCTCATAATACAAGCTCTGCTTAGTTTGGGGCTAGATAGTGCTGTGTGAAATGTCCAGAAATATTTATTTATTATTATTTTATTATGTATTAAATATATACTTCATTGATTATATACCATTTAATAAACATATTACCATAAGTAAAAATTAAAAAAGTGGCACTCCGAGAGTGCCAACAGAAGTGAACACTTGAATAAAAGCACTCTACAGATACTTATATACAGAGGTCAATATAATGCCAAAAAGAATATAATGTCAGTAAAAGTCAGTGTCAGTAGTCAGTGACAGGCGTCGGTAACAGTGTCGCGAGTACAATGTTTTTTCCCATCTCAAAAAATGTTCAACGCGCGTAAAGAAGTTTTCACTTCAATAATTGTATTGTATGTTGTCAATCGATACCGCAACTCGTGATGAGACTGACATAAGTTCACGAGGTAAAGTGAGTTAACTTACCGAAATCGCTCAGATGATCTCGAAGTGACGTTTCAAAGCTTCGAATCGATAAGTCACGACGTGAACCAGTCATCATGTCAAATATAAAATACGAGCTCTTCACGCGTGAACTCGGCGCCTTTCCTAGAAAACTACTTTGTGACGTCAAAAACATTAAAATACTTGTGATCAGGATCTGAGATTTTATGGAAAATTGTGCTAAATAGAAACAGACTGTGAAAATAAGTATTACATTTAAGTATTAGAAATTACATTTAAGTAGACATACAATCCTAGTAACATCCGTTTTAACTGACTTTAGAACAAGAGCGCTCAGTGTGAGTAGTAATCGCGCAACAAGGGTTCCGAATAGATTTATTTATGTGCCATCTAGTTATGTGACCGGAAAACAATACAAATTTTAAGACAGATATCTAAAAATCGGTTCTATGATGAGACTCCGCTAAAATTTTCCTGTAACCCAAGAAGCTAATAGGCAACGATGAGCTAGTTGATGCAAGGCTCCTCAGCCTGGAGCATCGACGAAAGGTTGCTAGCCTCTCGGTTTTTTATCGAGTACATTTCGGGGAGTGTGCGGCGGAACTTTTCAAACCTGATCCCACCATCTTCATTCTATCAACGGACAACCAGACGCTTTGCGGTGCGCCACCGCTATATGGTAGAAATACCTCCCATTCGCACAATGCGGTTCTCTTCGACCTTTATTATGCGCACCGTCAAAGAGTGGAACGCCTTGCCAGAGTCTATGTTTTCTGATAGCTACAACCTGGGTATCTTTAAGTCGCGAGTGAATAGGTTTCTTCTAGGCAAGCGTGTACCATCGTAGACTGCATCATCGCTTACCATCAGGCGAGATCGTGGTCAAACGCAAGCCTATAATGTATAAAAAAAAATCTTATCATCAATCATATTGATTTCAGATTTTTCACGTCGCAAACTTCGGGGATAATGTAGGGGATGGTATTTCTTTGACATTTTTTTTTATAAATTATAGGCTAGCGTTTAAACACGATCTCGCCTGACGATAAGCGATGATGTAGTATACGATGGTACACGCTTGCATATAAGAAAGCTATTCACTCGCGACTTGAAGACTTGGTTGTAGTTAACAGGAAACACATACATTTTTCATTCTATCTGCAAAACTGTACAAAATAAAAAAAACCGGCCAAGTGCAAGTCGGACTCGCGCACGAAGGGTTCCGTACCATTCTGGATTAAGGATCTATAAAATAGGCAAAAAAATCACGTATGTTGTATGGGAGCCCCCCGTAAATATTAATTTCCTTTTAATTTTTTTTTTACTTTAAAGTGAATAATATAATTCAATATTCTGTGAATATTTCAAGCGTTTACCTGTTGCCGTAATCAAAAACGAGCAAAAAAAAACACGTTTGTTGTATGGAAGCCCCCCTTAAATATTAGTTTTATATTAATTTAATTATTTATTTTTAAAGTGAATACTCTATGTATGTTTTAAGCGTCTACCTGTAGCGGTAATCAATATCGAGCAAAAACAAGCGAGAAAATCACGTTTGTTGTATAAGAGCCCCCTTTAAATATTTATTTTATTTTGTTTTTAGTATTTGTTGTTATAGCGGCTACAAAAACACATTATCTGTAAAAATTTCAACTGTCTTACTATCACGGTTCGTGGATACAGCCTGGCGACAGACGGGCAGACAGACAGAGACAGGCAGACAGCGGAGTCTTAGTAATAGTGTCCCGTTTTACCCTTTGGCTAAGGAACCCTAAAAATTGTGTACGAATGTGTAAATCCATCTGTTTGCTAAGATAACCCACTTGACTTAGTATCCCTATTTTCAAATTGTGTCTAGTTTGACATAAAAGTAAATCAAATAAGCATGATGGCAAATTACCTACTCGTTTGTTGCAACTACCACACTTAAAATAATTGCAATAAATACAATTATTTTATAAATACAGTGAGAATGCGCAAAAATTGTGATTGCTGAAAAAAAGCGAAAATTGGGTCATGAGCGTAGATTTTTTGACAGTTATCAATGAAATAACTAAGAATGTCAAAATGTAATTGAACTCATTCTAAGTTATCATGCAAATCTCTGAGGTTAACTTTTGTCGACGCATAATGAAACTCCCTCCATTCGACACGTTATGCGGTCTCATTTAGCTCCTAAAGAATAGTGACTCCTTAGTAGAGTGACAATATCATACCTGGTGAACATGATGGCACAGTGTCGAATTCGAAACGCACAGGTCGGCGTCCCCTCGCGCCGGCTCCGTTGTCATCATTAACACGAGATCAATGCCTTGCCACCTCACTGACAGCCTGGAAAAACAAGAAAATAATATACATTTTTGTAAAGCATAAGTCTACAGTTGTAGGTTTCTAAAAATTGACTATGACCACCTTCGTATGAGTTAAACTTAGTTTAGTGACGATTAACTTCCATCAGTATTTTGACATATCTTTGGATTCTACGTTGTATACACGGTGTCCTTTAAATCACTGTTTTCCCAGAACAAACGTTGTTCAGACCATGGTCTACTAACAGTTTATAACATCAAATTAAAAAAGAAAACGAAATCGGTCTTTGAAACATATATAAAGTTGCATAGTTAAAACGTCTATTTTAACGTTATGCCCTACAACATAGTCAGCGCGCTGAGACCGGTAGCTACTAGGTCCCTATCTAACTAAGGAGTAGGTAATAATCGACGGCTAGCGTATCCATGAACTTTATGTCACGGTTAGATTTTGAACAAAGTTAGACTTATTTGAGAAGTTCTAGATTTTATTTTTTTATTCTCTTAGTTGATGCTATAAACAGTTATTAGACCATGGTCTGAGCAACGCTTGTTCTGGGATAACAGTGGGTTGAAGGACACCGTTTATTATTTCTCGGTGCTGAGGATGAACTGATAAATGAAATCATCGTTGTATGGCAGTCTCCACTTCTATTTAAATTTTAAAATATATGTAAGGCACATTAAAATACAGATACAAGTATTATGGAAGGACTATGTTCTTTGTTTGTTTGAGATTTCATGAATCACTACAGAATAAAATAATATTAAAGAGTAAAACAGGGTGATTCACTGTCTCCCATCCTATTCACAAGCACTCTCGAAGAGATATTTAAAACGCTGGCAGTCTCGTGGGCAACAAAGGGCATCGACGTCGATGGCAAACGCTTAACAAACCTTCGTTTTGCGGACAATATTGTCCTTTTTGCCCCAACATCTCAAGAACTGCAACAAATGCTTCAAGAACTGAGCACGGCAAGTATCGAGGTTGGACTTCTAATGAACTGGACTAAGACGCAGATTAGCAAAAAACGTAGGGTCGAGGTAGATGGGCAAGAAATACACTCGATGAATATATCTACATGGGCCAGTTAGCAAGCTTCGAAAACAGGCAGGACAGGGAGATCGATCGTCGCATCGAAAACGCCTGGAAAAGCTTTCGGTCCATGAAGGAGCACCTGAAGGGTGAGCTTCCTCTTACACTTAAGCGCCAGCTCATCGACATGTGTATCCTGCCCGTCCTAGTGCGCAGACATGGTCGCTGACCGAGTCACAGAAATCCAAGCTCAAGATTTGCCAGAGGGCAATGGAACGCAGCGTTCTCGGATTCAAACGGATTGATCGAGTGAGAAACACCACGCTGCGTTCGTTGACAGGCATTACTGATGTTGGAGAAAAGACAGCTAGGCTCAAATGGGATTGGGCGGGACACATTAGTAGTATGCACCCCGATAGGTGGGCTAATTTAGCCACAACCTGGAGCCCTGATGGAAGACGCGGTCGGGGTCGGCCAAGAAAGCGTTGGTGAGACGATCTTGTTGCCTTCGAGCAGGAGTGGTGGAGTGTCGCACAGGACAGAGATAGATGGAGAGACTTGGGGGAGACCTTTGCCCAGCAGTGGGACAATACAGGTTGACAAAAAAAGAAAAAAGAAAAGTTTTTCAAACGAACCTAAATAAACGGAAAAATGTAAGATAAGGAGAGACAAATTAGTAATTAAACTATCATAAAAAATAACTATGCAGTTTAAACTTATTATTAAAATCATCTTATTTAACTCTTCTTCTAGGCTTTACAACGATGCCTTTACCCATCTGATGCAACTTGTATAAATCGTCTTCAATGAAAAAAAAAATGAAAAATATTTATTTACAGCCAAAAACTTATCAATAAGATTAGGTAACATGAAGATATTTTTTGTAATTTATGCCTGGTATAACAGCAATATACATTTTATACAGTTTGAAGCAGAAGGCACTACCTACGATCACAATTAAGCAGCGGCCTTCACACTAGGCAAGCCTGTATCGTGAAGACCAGTCAGATAGAATTATCAATTTTATTTAGTGACTTCGGGCATAACACAGTTTGAGATTGAGAGTCAATTGATCGATGCAAAGGCCTCAATGCCCTATTAGTAAAGACATTGTTAACGAGTGTTATTGGTCAAACTACTGGTATTTGTCGCTCCTAAAGCAAGAACGCAAACACGCACTTAAGCCAAATACGGAGTGCTAACCACTCCATAATTAGCATTTAGCGTAAACCAATCATGAACCATTATTCCAAATGTGCCCAAAATGGTAATGGGAGGAGCGTTCATTAACATCATTGTAACAACTTAAGGCCGATCGCAGACGGCCGAAAATAGTCGGTCCGCTGACCAAAATGAAACTAATAAGTGGATATTACAAAATATATGATTTAACAACCTTTTGATATGAAGGCAACGAGTCATGGGACAAGTTGTCTTTGACGGAATAGCAATCCCATACAGCGAAACCGTTAAGAATTTAGGTATCATCATTGACCACAACTTTTCATGGAAGGCTCAGATTGAACTAACCAGCCGGAAGTTGTTTGCGTCAGCTGGTTCACTAAGGAGACTACACAACTTTTTGCCTACGTCCACCAAGACTGCGCTTGCACAATCGCTTTTACATCTCGTACTAGACTATGCCGATGCTTGTTATCTGGACCTCACTGAGGAACAGCTTAACAAGCTCGAGCGTCTACAAAATTTTTGTATTAGATTTATATTTGGTCTCCGTAAATATGATCATGTGTCTCCCTTCCGTTCAAAGCTTAAGTGGCTTCCAATTCGTCTTCGTCGGAATACGCATATCCTTTCTCTTCTCTATTCTATTCTTTTCAATCCCTTCTCTCCTCACTATCTGAAAGATAGATTTGAATTTCTCTATTCTTCAAATAACTATACTCTTAGGTCATCAGAAAACTTGATACTCAGAACTCCTTCGCACAGCACTTCCTTTTACGGCGCTTCTTTTACTGTCCAGGCTGTTCGGCTGTGGAATGCTCTGCCCGAAGAAATAAGACGGTCATCCTCCTTACACACCTTCAAGTTGAAGTTGAAACACTATCACCTGACGATGTCATCTTCCTAGCGTTATTTATTTACTATTTATGTACTTATTTTATTTGTTAGTATAGTTTGTTATATGTATATACCGATATATTAGTCTATTTATAAGTATATTAAGTATTAGAATTAGAAATTACATAATTTTTTATTATACCTTGGAATATATGTGTAAATGTATCCTCTAAAGTACACCGCACTCTGTATCTTAGTAAATTTCGCTCCATCCAAAGGTTGACTGGAACAGATCGCTTTCAGCGATAAGGCCGCCCATTGTATTGCCTTTTATTTTAGCCTAGTACTTATTTTTGTATTATTTCTGTTTGTGTGGTAATTCAATAAAGAGTTATCTATCTATCAATTTGTAAGTACCTCAGTGCACATCACATTAGTGGCCTGCTAGACATAGGACTCTCTTCGTTGTCGACATTTGCCTCTGTCCTGCGCAGTACTAACCCACATACGACCTGCGATTTTTATAATGTCGTCGACTTATTTTGCCGGTGGATGACCAGAGTTCCTGGTTCAATCTCGGGGCCATCACTCAGTCAGAACCCTGCTCCATCTGTCATCACCGCGCCTGGCCACATGTCCAGCCCAACTTCAACATTAACCTACGATGCTGTAGAATCTCACAGAAAGCCATGGAGCGCGCCATGCTCGGCATCACTCTACTAGACCGAGTCCCTAATACCGAAATTCGCAAGTAGACTAAAGTTTATGACGTTATCAAGCGTATATTGCATAAGCGTATACGCATATCCTCTCTCTTCTCTCTTCTATTCTTTTCTCACTATCTGAAAGATAAATTTGAATTTCTTCGTTCTTCAAACAACTATACTCTAAGGTCATCAGAAAACTTATTACTCAGAACTCCTTCGCACAGCACTTCCTTTTACAGCGTTTTTTTTCCAGGCTGTTCGGCTGTGGAATGCTTTGCCCGAAAGAATTAAGATGGTCATTCTCCTTACACTCCTTCAAGTTGAGGGTGAAACAACATCACCTGACGATGTCATCTTCCTAACGTTATTTATTTACTATTTAATTATTTTATCTGTGAGTATAGTTTGATATATCCTATATATTAGTCTATTTTATAAGTTTTTTAAGTATAAGTTTAAAACTTTATCATATTTTTTATTATACCTAATAATATATATGTAAATGTATCCGCCAAATTACACCGCACTCCGTATCTTCGTAAATTTCGCGCCATCCAAAGGTTGCCAGGAAGAGATCGCATTTAGCGATAAGGCCGCCCATTGTATTACCTTATTTATTCTAGCCTAGTACTCATTTTTTAATATTTCTATTTGTGTGGTAATTCAATAAAGAGTTCTTCTGAGAGATCTATTTATCTATATTGAGATTCAGTGCACATGTCTTGCAAAAAATAGAGAACAGTTTGTTAGGCTCACGCCATTTCATTCTAATCCGTTATCGATCACCGTCCCCGGTATGTCGTAGAAAAGCATAGAAACAACGGTTGATCATGCGCTAGAAGATAAATTTGGGCAGGTTTCAATCAAGCAACTATAGTCGGCCGAGTTGAACACCAATCCGATGATTTTAATTATTCGTCTGCGTTCGACCTAATGCCGTAAGCAGTTTTTTGTTCGCACTTTCATATACCTATGGAGTGTCGAATTCTGAGACCTGTGGTCATAAAATGCTAATGAGTTATGACCTTTTTTGTCTAGACGAATCGACGCAGAGTAGGTATTGGTCAGTGTTTTATCTGTGGAACAATATTTGGCATTTGAATTTAGAACTGCATTTAGTCATATTTTGAGCATTTTAACTGGTTGCGAAACTCAGTAGGTATTTCGTCAAAATAACGTCAAGTTTAGTAGCAAAATAAAACAAAAAACTTGTTTCCTATTTAAAGCGACTGTGTAGTATATGTTACGAGTAAGATTGAAGCTTACTATTAGTCTATTTTTAGACCAGTTTCATCCTGAATAAGTTTTTTTTTTGTTGAAACTAACTGTTAGTGACGCTCATGTCCTACCTAATTTTATGTATGGATTTTGTACTGTAGCTAAGCAACTTAATATTTTTACGGTAGATACAGAAATAAAGGTGTGAGCGTAGAAGTCAAAAAAAAGTTCCACGCAAGGCAGCGTATGTGCGCCTCATTATTAATTATAATAAATATATTAAAATCAAGCAGTGCCTTTTATCTGGCCTCACCTGAGACTTTCAAAGGAAGCTTTTTTTAAAACGTATAAACGGAACCGCAAGAAGATGCAAACGAGCACATAAACTAGTAGCCCACTACAATTAATTCAGAAATTCTGTTGTATAGTATCCATCTCCATCATGAGACCACCTCCATGGTATCATATTATTGCATTGTCGACTAAGTTAAATTTTTGTACTATCCTATTTCATTTTATAAAATATTTATTCGAATCAATGTTTATTTTATAACTAAATAAACTCTAGTAATTAATAAATTGCTGTTAGTACGTACCCACAGCCTCAAAGTAAAATTACAATGATTTAAGCATAATGTCAGTACTTTTCATATGCGCTCTTAAAACTAAATTACTGTTTTCAATGCACCAATAATTTTGGCCTAAAGTGTATAAGGACTCGATTAAAATGATTGCGTCCACTTTCGGCCAATAAATTGGACATCTCATGGTGTATAATTTTAATGCCATTATTTGTAAAAGCCATGTAATTGGGATAAGTAAAGATGTCGAGTACCTACTTACCTTTTGAAATATTTTTGTGATGACATGCTTGTTAGGTCATCTTTCTATCTAGTGAGAAATATAAATAAATAATAAATAATGCTGGACATTTCACACAGCGTTATCTAGCCCCAAACTAAGCAAAGCTTGTACTATGGGAACCAGATAACTGATAGAATACTTGAATATTTTTTTTTGTATTTACAAAACTTAATATATAGAGAAACAACCAGAGCCATAACAAATATCTGTAGATCACGCAAACATTTGTTCCGCGGCGGGAATCGAACCCGTTACCTCGTGCGTCTCAGCCGACTATTCGCCCACTGCGCCACAAAGGTCGTCCATGATATGCGTGTAACTTCTTTAGGCACGTTGGGCATTTTTTGAGATAAGAAAAACCATTGATCTCGCGACACTGTTACCGTTACCGACACCTTTATATATAAGTATCTGTAGTGTAGTCTGTTCAAGTTTTCACTTCTGTCGGTATTCCCAGAGTGGCACTGTTGTTTTTTGGATACGAGGAAATGGCTGCGGGTCATACTAGACCTATCCAATGGCTGGTATTATGATGTTTGTTAGGTCTATGTTCATTTTAAAAGCTAGCTTTACTCAGGTTTGTTCAAGTAGTATACAAATATAGACTGATTTTATAATAACGTTTATCTATGGGTTATCAAATAAATAATACCGACAAGAGCGAATCTACTGATGTACTTGATGATAACATATGTTATGCGGTTTTGAGAACCTAACATAAGCAAAGGTTAACTAAAATAGAATACTTGCTAGCATTAAGTTCATCGATGTACAGATATGTGTAAATTATGCAATAAAAAAAATTCAATCAATCAACTAATAGGTTTAAGTGTTTTATCCCCAAACCAAAAGTATTTTTAAAGCCAGAAGATCAAAGAAGTAAATTTTATGACATTCCCTTGTCAATACATCTATGAAAATCTGAAGTATGTTCACAAAAATATTAATTTGTTTAAGAAAAATAGCGATTATCATAATTTTAATACTTCTAGTATTATTAAAGATAAACTCGCTGTTGCCACTTGTAGACTCCATAGAGTTAGTAAATCGTTTATGTCACACACTGTACACAACAAGCAGACGCGAACACGTTTCTGTCAATAATTATGTAAAGAAATATAAATATTGCTGGACATTTCACACAGCGCTATCTAGCCCCAAACTAAGCAGAGCTTGTACTATGGAAACCAGATAACTGATAAAATGCTGATATACTTACTTCTTTTTTATAAATACATACTTATAATATATAGAGAAACAACCAGACCCGGAACAAATATCTGTAGATCATGCAAACATTTATTCCGCGGCGGGAGTCGAACCCATTACCACCTGCGTCTCAGCCGGCTGTTCACCCAGTGCGCCACGGAGGTCGTCAAGTATATTGATCGTCATATATTTCAAGTATTTCCATCTGTATTGTACGGAGAATAGATCGCAAGTATGTCAAGGTTTTAATTCAATTCAAGAAGCAAGCCTCTGAGTAATGCTATCGAAATCCCACGGGAACTATCATATCCACAAACAAAAAACCAAACCAAAGACAACAGAGCACTAAAGAAACAATATGAGAGAGATACTGGCCACTAGCAAATCGAACAAAACAAATACGGCCATATTCTATTATGGTGATCATCTGTCCCTTTTCATCTCGTACAGACGGTAAAGGACAGAGACAGCGGTTGAAATGTCGTAGGTCATTAGGTCCTTGCCATGTAGGGTTCGCAATATGCCAATAAGGTAGCAACCGTGACTTTAAGGGGATACCAACAATAGGTTAGGATTAAGTAAATGCGTCTACGCCGATGACTTAGTATTGATAAAAGAAAATGCAAGTGGGGTAATTTTGATTTGGAGTTTAACCTTGCATTAAGGTTCATAAACTTAGATAATTCGTAAGTTTAAAGACATCGAGGATGAATTGTTTTTGATTTGTACCGAATATTGAGAATAAAATAGAATAATAATTCATTTAAGTCTACCTCCGTGGCGCAATGGGCGAATAGCCGGCTGAGACGCAGGAGGTAGCGGGTTCGATTCCCGCCGTGGAACAAATGTTTGCATGATTTACAGATATTTGTTCTGGGTCCGGTTGTTTCTGTATATATTATATTATAAGTATGTATTTACAAAAAAAACGTACACAAGTATTCTATCAGTTATCTGGTTCCCATTCGTTCAAGCTCTGCTTAGTTTGGGGCTAGATAGTGCTGTGTGAAATGTCCAGCAATATTTATTTATTAATTAAAATGAGATATGAAACAATTACTTGAAGAACGCTCGTTGGGGGTTCGAGAAAGAAGAAATTAGAACACTGGAAAGCACATCATAGGACGGCCCCTCACTAGAATGGAAATATGATCTAATAAAGGATGCTGGGAGTCGTTGGGTGCAGGCCGCCCAAGATTGGTCACTCTGGAAACCTATAGGAGAGGCCTATGTTCAGCAGCGGACGTCCTGTTGCTGGTATGATGATGATGATTATTATTGAGGTTATCTGTTTTTCCAGACCATTATAATCTCGGAGTGTTCAAGTCTAGAGTAAGCATGTTTTTTTGGCAAAGGAGTGGCTCGGCACTGTCTTTGTTTACGCCATCAATAACACATGGCGCTGTAAGCACTTACGTTCGTGGTTCACAGGGGCTATATGGAACAGCTATATCAAAATTAGTACTACAAGTACACACGGCTACACATCAAGCTATACGCTTCCAGTATAAGCTGACCTCTCATTTTTTTTTATTGATGATAGCCAGGCGCTTGACCACTACCTCACCTGATAGTAAGTGAAGGTGTGATCGAAGATGGAGCACGCTTGCCTAGAAAGAATCTATTCACTCTGGACTTGAAGACTCCAAGATTAT
Organism: Philereme vetulata; assembly: GCA_918857605.2. Classification (NCBI taxonomy): domain Eukaryota; kingdom Metazoa; phylum Arthropoda; class Insecta; order Lepidoptera; family Geometridae; genus Philereme; species Philereme vetulata. The sequence continues at coordinate 8,614,116 of OU975423.1, forward strand.
ACTGGTTTGGAAAAACATACGCCGGAAGTGAAACTCTCATTCTACGAAAAGCCTACACAATGCGAGGTCAGCTTATACTGGAAATTATAGCTTGATGTGTAGCCGTGTGTACCTACAAAAAAATCAGTCAGGTTTTTATTTCTAAAAAAAATAAGTACCAAAAGCCCTTTATTTCAAAAATGATTAACAAAAGTTGAGTGAACTATACAATTTAACTATCTAATGATAACCAAATGCATAGAGCCACAGTGAAATTAATAACCGTAAGGAAACTCCGGTTTGTCATACAAAAGTCATACGAAATGTCGATTCAAATTATGATAAGGCCCAGTGAATTAGTTCTGGTAGAACATAATGGCCTACGATTAGGTTTTGTGGGCTGGAGGTATGGAAGATACGTGGATTAGCTTGTGGATGTGGCACTTTTTTTTATTAAATTATTTATTTCAGATTTAAAATCAATACAAAGTTCTTAAACGCTAACATCCATTATAGTTATAAAATCTTCAAACAATTATTTAAAAAATAATAATACAGATAATTGAATTATAACTGAAGCGTGTCAATAGTTTAATTAAATTTGAATAATTCTGGCAAGACGTGGTAATGGCAGGTGGAGCAGGGTAGCAACTGAATGGTGGCCGAGGAATGGCTGTAGAAGGGTAGGACGTCCGGCAGCGAGATGGGTGGACGACATCGTTAGAGTCGCGGGCCGTGGGTGAGACTAGCGCAGGATCGTGGCGGATGGCACAAACTTGGGGAGGCCTATACCCAGCAGTGGGTGAAGTCGGGCTGTGTATGATGATGATGATGCCGTAATAATTCTAAATATTATACTTAATTATTACCCAAGGGTATTTGCATCCATGGACAAGACGAAAATCATGTCGAATGTCCATGTCGTCTCTGCCCCAGTTATAGTTGAGAACTCGGCTCTTGAAGTTGTCGACGCGTATGTATACCTAGGACAAACAGTCCAATTAGGTAGGTCCAACTTCGAGAAAGAGGTCAATCGTCGAATCCAATTCGGATGGGCAGCGTTTGGGAAACTTCGCAACGTCTTTTCGTCCAACATACCTCAGTGCCTTAAGACGAAAGTCTTCATTCAGTGTGTGTTACCAGTGATGACATATGGAACCGAGACGTGGTCCTTCACTATTGGCCTTATGAATAAGCTCAGAGTCGCTCAACGAGCTATGGAGAGGGCTATGCTCGGGGTTTCTCTACGGGATCGAATCAGAAATGAGGAGATACGTAGGAGAACTCAAGTCACCGACATAGCCCGACGGATTAGCACGTTGAAGTGGCAATGGGCAGGCCATATAGCGCGCAGAACAGATGGCCAATGGGGCCGAAAGGTTCTCGAGTGGAGGCCACGGACCAGCAAGCGCAGCGTAGGATGTCCACCCACAAGATGGGCAGACGACTTGGTAAGAACCGCAGGTCGGCGTTGGATGCAGGCCGCTTCCAACCGCAGTTCCTGGAGATCAATGAGGGAGGCCTTTGTCCAGCAGTAGACGTCCTACGGCTGATATGATGATGATGATGATTTGCATCCATTTAGTAAGTATGGGGCAGTCCAGACGCGAAACTTTGTAAATGAAGAAAATAAATAAACATACGTTTACGACACGATGCAAGGTGAGACGTTGTTCCGAGCGAATCGCACTCACCATGATGAAGGTTCACAAATTGAACCCAAAACATTGTCGGTCGAAACACCGTCAAAACGGTACGGGATAAATCCTGTATTTATAATAATAACATTACAAACTTTCATTAAATAATCTAACGTTCGCAGTGAATTTAGGGCGATCATTAATTGGATAAACTAATAAATCATTATGACATCTAGTCAGTTATTATTACTAATTATTTTGACCAGCATGTCCCTCCATTTTTTATAAATAAAATCAAGACGACACCGTAAGTGTCATAATATGTTTGTGGAGAAGACTATGACTTGTTCAGATACCGTATCCAAAGTGCTTAATTTTCGGGTTTCCTAGCTCTTTGCCAGAAAGCCGGTGAATGATGCGGTGTATCTCAGATGAGGTCTACAAATCGACTCATTCTGATAAGCATAACTAGAGCGGAGCAGAGACAAAGCAGCTTAAACTGTAGCTATTTAATGCATAGTTTTGTAGAAGGGATACCTTTACCCAACAGAGAGATCCAGTAGGTTCTTCAAATTAGACTAAATTTAGGCTGAAATCTGGTGCAAACTGAATGAGTGCACGTGGGTGGCTTGTACTCGACGTGATATCTTCCATAGAATTACTTAATAAAATTCTAAGGAAGATGTCAGACCACCTGCGTCTTTTAAATCGAATTAAGAAGAATTTTTTAAATCGGTCCAGTAGTTTCGGAGCCTATTCAATACAAACAAACAAATATTTCCTCTTTATAATATTAGTATAGAAAAAGCAGACCCACAACGGCATCAGCTAAATTGTATATATGTAATTGTATATATATAAATGAATTAAAATAAGTAAATATTTTGAAGTAAAATTTACTTAGAACTGAATTTTTTGTTTTCACGTGTGGGGATGTATCTATGGATAGGTCTTCAAAAATGATATTGAGGTTTCTAGTATATTTTTTTTCTAAACCGAATAGTTTGCGAGAGAGACACTTCCAAAGTGATAAAATGTGTGTCACCCCCCCCCCCCCCCCCCGTACCTTCTAATGAGAATGATAAAACTAAAAAAAATGTATGATGTATAAAATTGGTTTGAACGAGATCTCGTAAGATGTTTTTTTAATACGTCATAAATTGTAAACCGCAATTTACCTTTCATTCAATCAACTCAATTACAAAAAAAGTTAAAACGAACTACAAGAACTTTTATATTATGTTACATGCTGCTACGGAATCCATCATGGGCGACTCCGACTAGCACTTGGCCGCTTTTTTTTATTTTTATTTGCCTACCGTAATAAGGCGTAAATAACTCAAAACGCCTAAGTTTAGATATTTCCACGGTTCAATTATCTAATGAATGCATACTTATTGCTTGTATGGGAATCGAACCACCTAAGCATAAAATATTACAGCATTTTCATCGTTTGTGACGTGCTTTAGAGTCGTCTCGTTCACTCTTTTCTCTGCTGTGAATAGTTGACCGGGTGGCTGTACTTTAAACTTTTACCATGGTGGCTTTTTGATTTCAACACCAGCCATAGTAGCATGACCGCAATAGAAACATTTCTCTCTACGGAATAATAGATAAAAATTATGGATAGAGAGTAGATGGTTCTTAGACAGCTGTAAGCCTCTGTTTAAAAAGTGCCGTTTGCCGTGAATGTTCATCAGAGAACTCTGTATTTTTGTAAGACAGTTTCCTAGCTATTTTGCCAGACATGAAGCAGTGTTAGCCAGACACACTAGACATAGAAATAGAATGTATCTATCAAAGCACAACTCGACATTTTTAACAGTAACGCTCATTGCATGGCAGTAAAAATCTCTATAAAAATGAATCCCTATTTCCCTTGGTCACGCCATCACGCGTGAATGGCTGTACCGATTTCGCTAATTCTTTTAATGTTGTATTTCTTATTGTCAGGAGAAGGTTTTTATGAAAGAAAAAAATAAGAAAATTTCGCGCAAAATTAGAAAATTTAAGAATACTTAACCAACATATAAAATTATTTATAATCTAACCTTAGCGCTTTTATAATGTAACCTTATGACGTTTGACATAGAATTGACAGAATGCGTGCTGCAAATATCATCAGAGGATATAAAAAAAATTAATGTAGTTTGAAACAGATGCTTCGGTCGGAGTTATCCCGAGATATTGTCACATCATCATCATCAGCAGGTAGACGTCCACTGTTGAACATAGGCCTCCCCCTTAGATCGCCACAACGAGCGGTTGGTAGCCGTTTGCACCCAACGGCTCCCCGCGATTCTTACTAGATCGTCGGTCCACCTTGTGGGGGGCCGGCCTACGCTGCGTCTTCCAGTCCGTGGTCTCCACTCGAGAACCTTTCTTCCCCAACGGTTATCGGTTCTACGAGCGATGTGGCCTGCCCATTGCCACTTCACTTCATTTGCGATATCTTCTCGTCCAAAATCCCCCAGAGCCTGAAGACTAAAGTCTTCAACCAGTGTGTGTTGCCAGTGATGACCTATGGCACTGAAACGTGGTCATTTACTCATGGCCTCATGACCAAGCTCAAGGTCGCTCAACGAGCTATGGAGAGGGCTATGCTCGGGGTTTCTTTGCGTGACAAAATCCGCAATGAGGAAATCCGCAGAAGAACTAAAGTTGCCGATATAGCTCTCAAAATTAGCAAGTTGAAGTTGGCAATGGGCAGGCCACATCGCTCGTAGAACCGATATTGTCTATATGTATAAAAATTAATTGCTGTTCGTTAGTCTCGCTAAAACTCGTATTGAATTATTTGTGGAAGTCATTCATGTTCTCATACATAATGATAGCCGGGGACAACAATTGACAACTCTACCAGGGTGACGTATATTGACAGCCCGCGTTATATGCATGTCAAGGCGGTACGAAGTTCGGCGGGTCCACTAGTATTTAATAAATTACCAGACGAATTAAAATATTTACCATTGACTTTATTTAAACGCCGAATTAATAAATGGTTATCATCCAAATGTGTTTACACTATTGCGGAATATTTTAATTGTAAGTACTAGACATGACATTATTTTATTTTATTGGCATTTTTCATATTGTGTAGGAATAGTTAATTTTAATTTATAATTATTGTATGTAATATTTGCACACCAGGAAATTACCTGGTAGAATGTTAAGAGCTTAAATTGTATACATTAAGACCAGTGTAAAATTGTACCAACTAACTTTCTGTGAATAAATTATCGTTATCTTATCTAGAAACACGATCATACCAATGTTTCTACTGTCTACGCTGAAATGACATTGTTATCTATTCTTCCGTAGAAAGAATCATTTCCATAGCGTTCATGCTGGCTGGACTGGATAAGTCATTATTGTTTATATCTTAATTTAGAGTTATAATACCTCAATATGGTTATTTAAAGGAACGTGCCTACTGCCTGGATCCATATGGATCCTCTGTATACCAACAGAAAAAACATGGGTAAGTTTAATACCTTTTAAAGTGCCTAAAAAACAAAAATCAAATCAGGTGCCGTTTAAACAAAGACCACCTGCACCCTATGGTAAGTAACTGCTAAATACTAGTGTTAATTCCACCAGCACCATCCTACACCATTATAAACCTTACAGAATAATACATAAAGGGTAAATTGCCTTAAGAATTTTTAGGATGGTACATATTAAAAAAGTTGGACAGGTACTGTCAGGATACTTGCTAATGTGGGTGTTAAAAATGGGGGGTCAATATTTGTGATGTGTACTCCGTTACGATGTTTATCAAGGTTAATTGAAGGTACAGGAAAGAGATAGCTGTTATTCTTTTTCCTTTATACTTTTGTAAATAAAATACTCAAAGTATGTTTAATGGAGAACTGTTTTGTGTTCTGGTGGGCTATAAATAAATATTAATAAATATGGCTGGACATTTCACATAGCGCTATCCATTCTCAAAATAAGCAGAACTTGTTGTATAGGATCCAGGTGCCTCATATAGTATGTACTTATATAATTTTTCGTAAATACATACTTATAATATCTATACTAGCTGACCAGTCCGCAGCTTAGCACGCGTAGTTTTTCAATAAAAACATTACTCCTCCTTCTGCGCAGTTGGGTAAAAGTAGCCTATGTCACCCGGGGATAGTGTAGCTTCCCAACAGTGAAAGAATTTATTAAATCGGTTTAGTAGTTCTTGAGTTTATTCATTACAAACATACACACAAAAATACAAATCTTTCCTCTTTATAATATTAGTATAGATAGAGAAACAACCAGACTAGAAACAAGTATTTGTAGATCATGCAAAAAATTGTTCCGGGAATCGAACCCGCTACCTCCTGCGTCTCAGCTATTCGCCCACTGCACCACGGGTTGTCACTAACAGAAACAACTTAAATAACTGAAAATAAAAGATATACTATTTTTAAAATCGTTTATTTATGCTACGACGGGGATTAAACTAATTCGTAGTAAATTAATTATTAATACCCGATAATGATACCTAAAATAGCACAGATTGTTTATGTTTTAATGTTTTTCGTCACCATCACCATGGATGTGATGATGTGTCATCACATGGATGACCAATCATCCGGCAAAGTATTAGCATCCCGCCGCGGAACAAATGTTTGCATGATCTGCAGATATTTGTTCTGGATCTGGGTGTTTTTCTATATATTATAAGTATGTATTTACAAAAAAAACAAAAGTATATAAGTATTCTATCAGTTATCTGGTCCATTTATAGTACAAGCTCTGCTTAGTTTGGGGCTTGATAGCGCTGTGTGAAATGTCCAGCAATATTTATTTATTTAATTAATGACACTAGTACCCATATAAGTGTAATTAAACAATTTGTGAAAGTGATTGGAAATGTGACACTAAGTTAATAGATAAATAAATATTGCTGGACATTTCACACAGCACTATCTAGCCCCAAATTAAGCAGAGCTTGTACAAGGGAACCAGAGAACTGATAGAATACTTATATACTTTTATCGAACCCGCTACCTCTGCGTCTCAGCCGGCTGTTCGCCCACTGCACCACGGAGGTCGTCAAAAAAAATTAACTAATGTCATTATGTCTGATGGAAGATAAAAACAGAAATTAATCCGTTATTGCTTAAAATTACGGCAAATTGTAAGGAATAAAATAAATACGTAAAAACAATAAATCAGAAAATAATTATTACTTCGTGAATAAACTTAATGCAAACATACCACAACAGAACACTGTACCATCTACTCGTATATCTATACTAATATTATAAAGAGGATAGATTTGTATTTTTGTATTTTTGTGTTTATGTTTGTAATAAATAAACTCAAAAACTACTGTGCCGATTACAAAAATTCTTTCACCATTGAAAAGCTACGTTCACTTTGAGTCACATAGGTTATATTTATTGCTAGAAAAGATTAGGGATTCTTACTAAAACTTAAGTAACGTAACCCAAGGTGTGAAAAAGTGCCCTAAAACATCTTTCCTCGCATGCGCTGCGGAAACTATTGATGATAGAACAAAAGTATGTTCTACAATAATAAAGAACATACCAATGCTTGTTTGTTTGTATTGAATAGGCTCCGAAACTACTGGACCGATTTAAAAAATATTTCACTGTTGGGAAGCTACACTATCTCCGAGTGACACAGGATACTTTTTACCCAACTGCGGAGAAGAAGAGTAATGATTTTATTAAATAACTACGCGTGCGAAGCTGCGGATTGGTCAGCTAGTTTAATATAAACAGAAAACTTACCATCGGCTTCGGAACAATGTCAATAAACAAAAATATCACACTTCTTCGCGGAATCACTTCCTGAATCTTAGAAATTCTACCTACCTACAATGAAAAAATTACAGTTTTCCGTGCTCGGTGTATGCGCACCCTACCAAAATCCATAACGTCACTAGCGCCACCTGGCTACTTAGAATAGAAACTGACCGATGGGTGTTTTTGCACATTATAGAATTCGATAAGGCGGAGAAAATGACGCTCATAACTAAAAAACACCATTTTTCATTTAGTGACAGTGTGGTTATCAAGGTGTGATATATTTTACCTTGGAGCCAATTACGCAGAACCTGCGATACCTAAGCACCTTTTACCTAAGTATATTACTCACAGCTAGATGAGTAAACATCCTAGTTGGGATCATCAGATCCTGTTTTCAAAGTTTCCCATGCATATTATAAATAGCGATGAGCTAATCGTCGAAAGACCTCATTGATATTAACAATCATAATTATAGTGATTGCTCATATAAAACACAGTGCAATTGAAACCTGTTTTTGTAACAGTTTTTGAACCAGAACCGCCAATTATAAAAAAAATAAGGCTTCTATGTGGCGCCCGATAATCGTGAGCTGCTAAAAAAATTGACACTTGAAGGTAAAATTGTTCATACTGTCAGGATAGAAAAAAAATGTGGAAACAAATTTCTGAATCAAGATATCTGTGTTGCCAGTGTTACTTCAGTTAAAGAATAGGCTATGCGCAAAGCAGCTTGTAATTGTTGAAAAAATAGCTACTGACACACGATAGACCGTCTCATTGTGATGCATCAAGAAAAGAAATCACTGGCAACGAAAAAAGCAAAATAAAAGCAAACGAGATGCGCCCGCGTACGCCAAGATCTCGGTCAGGCAGGAGCCGACTTCTTTTGTTTCCAACTTCGAATCAGCCAAGTCTTGAATCTAGATGCTGTTTTCGTATTTTTTCTTTTTACCCCTATGGCTTTTTCTTTATTGTCTCAGTGCGGTTGCAGATAAAAAAAAGTCGGTGGCTTATGGCTCTCCATTGATATGCGACGTTCGAATTGAAATTTAAATATTTGCTTGGTATTCGACGTGCTTCACCTTTGTATTCGATGTTTTGTTTTTAGCATCTGTGTTTCCATCTTAACGTTTTTATATTAAAACGGTGCTGAAATAAGTTGCTAAATTCCACGCATATTTGTGTACTATTTATGTTAGTTTTTACTTAGAAACTTTTATTTACACTTTAATTTTTTGTTTTTTTTTTCGTTAGGTGTGGTTGCCTTCACAGAGTGAGCACAGGGAGCGCTTCTATTGTAATTTATCTAAATATAAAGGATTTCCAATGAGTAATACACAGAGTATTACTCATTGGAAATCCTTTATAAATAAATTAAATTAGGGTTCCGTACCCAAAGGGTCAAAACGGCGCCCTATTACTGAGGCTCCGCTGTCATTCTGTCTGTCCGTCTGTCAATAATCTTATGAGCCGTGATAGTTAGACAGTTGAAATATTCACAGGTTATGTATTTCTGTTGCCGCTATAACAACAAATACTAATAACAGAATAAAATAAGCATTTAATACTCCCATACAACATACAGAATTTATTTGCTCGTGTTAGCTCGATATTGTTAACGGCAACAGGTAGACGCTTGAAATATTCACAGAATATTAAGTTAAATAAACACTATAAAAATAAATAACTAAATTAAAATAAAACAAATAATTAAGGGTGCTACCATACAACAAACGTGACTTTTTTGGCGTTTTTATATATAATGGTACGGATTCCTTCGTGCGCGAGTCCGACTCGCACTTGGCCAGTTTTTAATTTTACGGTAGTTCAATTCCCGTCGTAGCAGAAATAAACGATTTTAAAAATAACATATAAAACTTTTTATTTTCAGTTATTTAAGTGGTTTCTGTTAGTGACAACCCGTGGTGCAGTGGGCGAATAGCCGGCTGAAACGCAGGAGGTAGCGGGTTCGATTCCCGCCGCGAAACAAATATTTGCATGATCTACAAATATTTGTTTCGGGTCTGGTTGTTTCTCTATATATTATAAAATGTATTTACAAATAAAAATGTATATAAGTATTCTATCAGTTATCTGGTTCCCATAGTACAAGCTCTGCTTAGTTTGGGGCTAGAAAGCGCTGTGTGAAATGTTCAGCAATGTTTATAATTACACAATAATAAATTAAACAAAGCAAAAAATAGCTCTTTTGCAATAAATGAATAATGGGGGCTTTTAGATACTCATATTCGATGTACTCATATGTATATATAGAGGTACTCATATACTCATATTCGATGCATGTATATTCATAGGGCAGTGCATATTGACACCAAAGTTAAACAAATCTGCTCTACATAATTTGTATTACTTCACGACATTTGTAAAAAGGATTAAGTACATACTTGTTATAGTCATTTCTAACCTTTACAAGAACTGTCCTTGAGACATCAAAAGTCTTGTTGGATGGTTCTATTCAAACATTTTGTCAGTCTTTCGTCACTCATTCAGTTTGATCATTATTTATGAGTGACATTTATCAAAATCAAATACTAGTAAGTTTGTTTCGGAGATATTTTTATCAGGGTTCCGGGCTTAAAACTTTTCAATAGAGTTTAATAAGACCTAAAAATTATTAAAATTATTCGAGATGTCTCCTTTCTCTATAAAATAGTCCATGACTTCTTTGACTGCCCTGCCATTGAACATTATTCTAAGCGTTCCGTATAACTACCCAAGACAACGAATTTCCAGAATATTCAGTAAGCCAACACCCAAAACAAACCTCGGTTATAATTCACCAACACTGCGAATATGTCGAACTTATAACGATTTCAATGTTGCAGTCAATGATCTTGATATATTCAATGACACGTACAGTTCTTATAAAAAAAACTGTTTAAAAATATTTCATTGGAGATGGCGAGCGTTCTGCCATCTCTTCCAGTATCTCTGTAAGATTTAATTAAGCAATGATGCACTCGTGCTCCGAAACAACATCGGAACACTTATTAGTTAGTATTAGTTTATTAATTTAGCTATGTTTATGTAAAAATGCAATCATATTTTCATCGTCGTTGGCGAATGTTGTATACACCTGTAATTGGTGCACGTATCAGAATAGTGTTTATGACTATCGTCATAAATCTGTATAATAACTTTAAAGAGATAAAATAGGTGTACTGTTGGTGTATTTTTAAATAAATAAAAAAAAGACCTTGCGGAGTATTAGATTTATAACCGAAGAACTCTTTCCACCTATCGCAAATGCGTTGGTGCGATGACATTAGTAGATTCGAGAATGGTGAGAATCTGCCAAGGTGTTTTTTTTAACACGGATCAATCTTTTGACCACAATCTCACCTGATGGTAAGCGATGATGTGGTCTACGATGAAGCACGAAGATCTAGAAGACACCTCTTCACTCTTACCTTAAAGAGGCCCGGATCTTTAGGACTAACCGAGTATCATTTACGACAAAACTTTTTAAATCTAGAAACAGTTTCACTTTGCATATTTATTTCTGTGACGTTTTGAACTATTAAAACATAATTGTACACCACAATAGAAAGAAACATCTAAAAAAACGAGTGTGCTTTAGACCATACGACTGAAGTAAAACTACTTTTTCAAAATATTAATTTATAAAATTGTTCAAGAACGAAATTAAATTACGAAAAATAATAAAGAAATCACCGTTCGCGTAACGCTAGCAAACTCGCAAACGAACTACCGACTGAGATATACACTGGCTGTGAGAGAAAGTGAGAAAGAAAATGTGCGCGTGCACTGCTCTCTCTTGCTCTTACAATGTGATACAGACAATAAGCCTGCACTCTGTCTTAGATATACGAAACGTAACTGGCTATGAGAAAAAAAAATGCAATAAAATGTGTGCTCGCACCTTTCTCTCTCTTGCTTCTACAGTAATATACGAAACGTAACTCTCTCTCTCTTTCTGTATTCACTAACTTATCCCTCTCAACTTCCGTTCGCCTCACCCGATAACACTTTTCGTGACGCTCTCGTCACGCATTCACCGGCTTACTCCCCAAGTCAAGAGTGCGTAAAGATTTACTTCAAAAACTCAAAACTACAAGAACAACAAGCTTATCGCTTTGAAGCGATTTCTTTCAGGCAACTGATAATCAAAACCTAGTTAGAAGCTCCGATCAGGGTTACAAATACATTGTTGTCTAACGTTTTATATCCACAAAAAACATGAAATCTTTCTCCACTTACAAGGTTGTACCGTAAAATGCCAAATTGCAATCTATGACTGCACTGACGGGCCTAAAAAAATGCGCTAGCGCACTGATTCGGTCCAAGTTGTGTGATTTACCGATATCAGCCTTAACTAGAAGTGACAGGGCTATGCCTATCAAAGGTCATGATCGCTTTCGTGTTTTGGAGTGTTTCGAAACTGACTTACTGTTTGTAGCGATAGAGTAAAATGGTTTAGGATTTACTGCTTCTATGGAAATAACAAAACCTGAACCTTTTTTGTTACCTCTGAGGTTGGCAGATGTAGCCCACCTTTTGTACATTTAATGTGTATTTTTGTGAATAAATATAAAATTGGACGAATATATTTATGAAAACCAAATACAAAATTCACATAGCTCTGATTTTCCATTTTCCTGTATAGTGGATAACATCCAGATCCAGAAAAAAAATCTTGAAATATTTGTCCCGTAGCGGAACCGAACACACGAACACACAAAATCTTGTATCGTGTCGGCTATGGACTCGGTCACCGTGCTATGGAGGTTTTTTAATAGAACAAGCAAAATTAAATGTTCCACCAAATTAGTTTTTGCCTATATCAAAGCATTGCCTCGTAGGTCACGCACTTTAGTAGAGTGCCCTGCGATGCAGTGCCCTACGTCCATCACTTGAGGCATACAGGTGTAAAGCCTCATGAGCCTGTAATTTCAACGATACCCCCTTCGAACCTTCTGTTTCCCTTCAAACATGGTTATTAAGAGATATTAAAACAAAAATAGCCACTATTACTAAGAGAACGAACACTAGTGTTAGCCACTAGTTAAGGGGAGACCGGAGGGGAATCGCCCATATAATACGTACTACCAAGATCATTTCTAATTGGAACATATTTCTACCTTAATAAGGTATTATTTTAATTTTAATAGTATTTATCTAGGTTCCCAACCATATATTAGATCAAAATACTTACCTAAAATGAAATAGAAGCGTATCGCATTCTGCATGTTTTTACGTCATAAAGGACCTGTTTTTATTTCCAACCTAATTGTTTCGTATTAAAAACAACAACATCTTACGTATCCTAGTCATAGGAACATAGATTATATCGTCTAGTTACAGAATAACAACACAATGAGAAAAATACAACAAGTTTTCAGTCATCATTTTTGGTATTACGGAACACGGTCAAAATATAATCAAATTTAGAATCGGTCTATTGCTATCACTGTCGCTCTGCGTGGCTAAACTTCGTCACTGAACAGGGATAGCGATATTCAGGCCGAAGTTTTTGACACGGCCGATTTGAAGTTGCACTCGGGGTTCGCCGGCTTCTTAATACAAACTTACTTCATATCTTTCCTCATTTATTTAAGTCGACGTTTTTGGACCATCTGGTTCAATTAAAATAACAGACATTGATCGGATCGGTTCCAAATACACATCAGTAGACCCCTGACCTCTGCAGCAACGCAATTAAATTTCTTTGGTCCAAACACGCGTACTTTTTGAACGGTCAGGCGAGTCTAGAAGTTACCTTGAGTTTCTACATAGTGACTTTATCTCGCGTTGCGCGCTGTGAGTTTGAATTCGGTAAAGTTCAATGTCCGTCGGGCAATGTATTGGCGTAAAGTCTTTGATAGAGTTATAGAGAGGCCATCTTTACTCAATGCAAAGATGCGTAACCAATATACCTAGCACGAACATAGTGTTAGGGTTTATCCATTTGTAAAGTTATATAGATGCTATGTCGATTAAATAAGTTGTTTACTCGATATTATTTTAAAGCTGGCACTATTTTTAAAAGGTTGTCAGCAATGCTTTCGAGTTGGAACTCACTGATTGGTCAAAACAAAATGACGTGGGCCAATCGGTGATCTCTTTGCATCGGACGATTTTATACTAAAATCTTTGGACAGTTGCGCATTCGCTTCGTGGCTTTCGAACAAGGAACATTGTAAGCTTAAACATGCGTTTATATAAAAAAGTTATTACGTAGTCGGCGTTCTTCTTTCCTACAGATCCTGAAATTGAGCTAAGCTTACAATAGGTAGCATTTCAGCGACCATCCCTGAAACGTCAATTACATAAGCATTTTAGCCAATGCCAGAACAATAAGAAAGCTATGCCAATAGCAAACATTTTACTATCGTCTCGGCTCGAGCGTAAAGATTACTGCTAGTCCTTTAATAGACATAAGTTTACCATGAAATGACGGGAAGCAACGTACGGAATAGCAAGGCTAAACAGGTTCTTTGTAATCGATAGAGTAAAGTGATGGTATCAGTAAAGTAGTAATATTAGTTACTGAAAATATTATTTGGCTATTATGAATATGAGATTGTAAAATTAGACCTCTACCTAGAAAATATAAAATTAAAACATGGTCAACCTGTATGCCTGAAAAATTACGAACGAGACGAGATTTAAACTCGCATCCTTTCCATTAACATCTTTTGACGACCTCTGTAGTTCAGTGGGCGAACAGCCGGCTGAGACGCAGGAGGTAGCGGGTTTGATTCCCGCCGCGGAACAAATGTTTGCATGATCTACAGATATTTGTTCCGGGTCTGGTTGTTTCTCTATATACCTATATTATAAGTATGTATTTACAAAAAAAAAATGTACTCGTATGTAAGTATTCTATCAGTTATCTGGTTCCCATAGTACAAGCTCTGCTTAGTTTAGGGCTAGATAGCGCTGTGTGAAATGTCCAGCAATATTTATTTATTTATATATTTTATTCATTTATTTATTAATTATTGTGCACTTCAAGAACTTTCATCTATTGATACTAACAAACGATTTTATAAAAAAGCTTGGAATATAAAATTATAAATAAATATTGCTACACACAGCGCCATCTAGCCCCAAACTAAGCAGAGCTTATACTATGGGAACCAGATAACTGATACAATACTTATATACTTTATTTTTTATTAAAACTCTTTGTGCAATTGCCCGCATACAAAAAGTGTTTATTATTTATTTATTTTTATTACTCTTTATTTACAATAAATATTTAAAATTTATCTTTATATATCTGTTTCTACATAATGTCTGCTTGATTTGTAAGTTGGTTCTACATAATGTCTGCTTGATTTGTAAGTTGTTTCTACATAATGTCTGCTTGATTTGTAAGTTGTTTCTACATAATGTCTGCTTGATTTGTAAGTTGTTTCTACATAATGTCTGCTTGATTTGTAAGTTGTTTCTACATAATGTCTGCTTGATTTGTAAGTTGTTTCTACATAATGTCTGCTTGATTTGTAAGTTGTTTCTACATAATGTCTGCTTGATTTGTAAGTTGTTTCTACATAATGTCTGCTTGATTTGTAAGTTGTTTCTACATAATGTCTGCTTGATTTGTAAGTTGTTTCTACATAATGTCTGCTTGATTTGTTAGTTGTTTCTACATAATGTCTGCTTGATTTGTAAGTTGTTTCTACATAATGTCTGCTTGATTTGTAAGTTGTTTCTACATAATGTCTGCTTGATTTGTAAGTTGTTTCTACATAATGTCTGCTTGATTTGTAAGTTGTTTTTACAATTTATCTTTATATATCTGTTTCTACATAATGTCTGCTTGATTTGTAAGTTGTTTCTACATAATGTCTGCTTGATTTGTTAGTTGTTTCTACATAATGTCTGCTTGATTTGTAAGTTGTTTCTACATAATGTCTGCTTGATTTGTAAGTTGTTTCTACATAATGTCTGCTTGATTTGTTAGTTGTTTCTACATAATGTCTGCTTGATTTGTTAGTTGTTTCTACATAATGTCTGCTTGATTTGTAAGTTGTTTCTACATAATGTCTGCTTGATTTGTAAGTTGTTTCTACATAATGTCTGCTTGATTTGTAAGTTGTTTCTACATAATGTCTGCTTGATTTGTAAGTTGTTTCTACATAATGTCTGCTTGATTTGTTAGTTGTTTCTACATAATGTCTGCTTGATTTGTAAGTTGTTTCTACATAATGTCTGCTTGATTTGTTAGTTGTTTCTACATAATGTCTGCTTGATTTGTAAGTTGTTTCTACATAATGTCTGCTTGATTTGTTAGTTGTTTCTACATAATGTCTGCTTGATTTGTAAGTTGTTTCTACATAATGTCTGCTTGATTTGTAAGTTGTTTCTACATAATGTCTGCTTGATTTGTAAGTTGTTTCTACATAATGTCTGCTTGATTTGTAAGTTGTTTCTACATAATGTCTGCTTGATTTGTAAGTTATTTCTACATAATGTCTGCTTGATTTGTAAGTTGTTTCTACATAATGTCTGCTTGATTTGTTAGTTGTTTCTACATAATGTCTGCTTGATTTGTAAGTTGTTTCTACATAATGTCTGCTTGATTTGTAAGTTGTTTCTACATAATGTCTGCTTGATTTGTAAGTTGTTTCTACATAATGTCTGCTTGATTTGTAAGTTGTTTCTACATAATGTCTGCTTGATTTGTAAGTTGTTTCTACATAATGTCTGCTTGATTTGTTAGTTGTTTCTACATAATGTCTGCTTGATTTGTTAGTTGTTTCTACATAATGTCTGCTTGATTTGTAAGTTGTTTCTACATAATGTCTGCTTGATTTGTAAGTTGTTTCTACATAATGTCTGCTTGATTTGTAAGTTGTTTCTACATAATGTCTGCTTGATTTGTTAGTTGTTTCTACATAATGTCTGCTTGATTTGTAAGTTGTTTCTACATAATGTCTGCTTGATTTGTAAGTTGTTTCTACATAATGTCTGCTTGATTTGTAAGTTGTTTCTACATAATGTCTGCTTGATTTGTTAGTTGTTTCTACATAATGTCTGCTTGATTTGTAAGTTGTTTCTACATAATGTCTGCTTGATTTGTTAGTTGTTTCTACATAATGTCTGCTTGATTTGTAAGTTGTTTCTACATAATGTCTGCTTGATTTGTAAGTTATTTCTACATAATGTCTGCTTGATTTGTAAGTTGTTTCTACATAATGTCTGCTTGATTTGTAAGTTGTTTCTACATAATGTCTGCTTGATTTGTAAGTTGTTTCTACATAATGTCTGCTTGATTTGTAAGTTGTTTCTACATAATGTCTGCTTGATTTGTAAGTTGTTTCTACATAATGTCTGCTTGATTTGTAAGTTGTTTCTACATAATGTCTGCTTGATTTGTAAGTTGTTTCTACATAATGTCTGCTTGATTTGTAAGTTGTTTCTACATAATGTCTGCTTGATTTGTAAGTTGTTTCTACATAATGTCTGCTTGATTGGTAAGTTGTTTCTACATAATGTCTGCTTGATTTGTAAGTTGTTTCTACATAATGTCTGCTTGATTTGTAAGTTATTTCTACATAATGTCTGCTTGATTTGTAAGTTGTTTCTACATAATGTCTGCTTGATTTGTAAGTTGTTTCTACATAATGTCTGCTTGATTTGTAAGTTGTTTCTACATAATGTCTGCTTGATTTGTAAGTTGTTTCTACATAATGTCTGCTTGATTTGTAAGTTGTTTCTACATAATGTCTGCTTGATTTGTAAGTTGTTTCTACATAATGTCTGCTTGATTTGTTAGTTGTTTCTACATAATGTCTGCTTGATTTGTAAGTTGTTTCTACATAATGTCTGCTTGATTTGTAAGTTGTTTCTACATAATGTCTGCTTGATTTGTAAGTTGTTTCTACATAATGTCTGCTTGATTTGTAAGTTATTTCTACATAATGTCTGCTTGATTTGTAAGTTGTTTCTACATAATGTCTGCTTGATTTGTTAGTTGTTTCTACATAATGTCTGCTTGATTTGTAAGTTGTTTCTACATAATGTCTGCTTGATTTGTAAGTTGTTTCTACATAATGTCTGCTTGATTTGTAAGTTGTTTCTACATAATGTCTGCTTGATTTGTAAGTTGTTTCTACATAATGTCTGCTTGATTTGTAAGTTGTTTCTACATAATGTCTGCTTGATTTGTTAGTTGTTTCTACATAATGTCTGCTTGATTTGTAAGTTGTTTCTACATAATGTCTGCTTGATTTGTAAGTTGTTTCTACATAATGTCTGCTTGATTTGTAAGTTGTTTCTACATAATGTCTGCTTGATTTGTAAGTTGTTTCTACATAATGTCTGCTTGATTTGTTAGTTGTTTCTACATAATGTCTGCTTGATTTGTAAGTTGTTTCTACATAATGTCTGCTTGATTTGTAAGTTGTTTCTACATAATGTCTGCTTGATTTGTAAGTTGTTTCTACATAATGTCTGCTTGATTTGTAAGTTGTTTCTACATAATGTCTGCTTGATTTGTAAGTTGTTTCTACATAATGTCTGCTTGATTTGTTAGTTGTTTCTACATAATGTCTGCTTGATTTGTAAGTTGTTTCTACATAATGTCTGCTTGATTTGTAAGTTGTTTCTACATAATGTCTGCTTGATTTGTAAGTTGTTTCTACATAATGTCTGCTTGATTTGTTAGTTGTTTCTACATAATGTCTGCTTGATTTGTAAGTTGTTTCTACATAATGTCTGCTTGATTTGTAAGTTATTTCTACATAATGTCTGCTTGATTTGTAAGTTATTTCTACATAATGTCTGCTTGATTTGTAAGTTCTTTCTACATAATGTCTGCTTGATTTGTTAGTTGTTTCTACATAATGTCTGCTTGATTTGTAAGTTGTTTCTACATAATGTCTGCTTGATTTGTAAGTTGTTTCTACATAATGTCTGCTTGATTTGTAAGTTGTTTCTACATAATGTCTGCTTGATTTGTAAGTTGTTTCTACATAATGTCTGCTTGATTTGTAAGTTGTTTCTACATAATGTCTGCTTGATTTGTAAGTTGTTTCTACATAATGTCTGCTTGATTTGTAAGTTGTTTCTACATAATGTCTGCTTGATTTGTAAGTTGTTTCTACATAATGTCTGCTTGATTTGTAAGTTGTTTCTACATAATGTCTGCTTGATTTGTAAGTTGTTTCTACATAATGTCTGCTTGATTTGTTAGTTGTTTCTACATAATGTCTGCTTGATTTGTAAGTTGTTTCTACATAATGTCTGCTTGATTTGTTAGTTGTTTCTACATAATGTCTGCTTGATTTGTAAGTTGTTTCTACATAATGTCTGCTTGATTTGTAAGTTGTTTCTACATAATGTCTGCTTGATTTGTAAGTTGTTTCTACATAATGTCTGCTTGATTTGTAAGTTGGTTTAGCTGTACTCGTACGTACGCACATATGTTTATCTTGTAATACAGATCAAAACAACATTTTTGTAATCTTTAATTGTATGTGGTTGTAATATGTTTTGTGCGTTTAATAAATAACAAAAAATAAAAAAAAGTATACGTTTTTTTGTAAACACATACTTATAATACATAGAAAAACATCCAGACCTGGAACAAATAACTGAAGGTAGATCATGAAACAATTTATTCCGCGGTGGGAATCGAACCCGCTACCTCCTGCGTCTCAGCCGGCTATTCGCCCACTGCACCACGGAGGTAGTCAAAACTGAAGACTGAAGCTATATATTATTCAATTATAGATGATTTACACAAAGAAAACGTTCGTGATTTATTTAAATCAATAAATACGGGATTTTTAAGTGATAAATCCCGTATTTACTGATTTAAATACTCCTTAAGGCGTAAATAGCTTTTCATTATTTTTCTACTTAAAAAGCAAATCCTGGGATTTTGGGAATATCCATATTATTCTTACATATGGCAAGTACACAAAATAGCTCTACCTACTCTGATCACTGTTTATCACGTACCGTATTATCGGTGTTGCGAGGCGGGTGAAGCGCACTGTGTAGCGGATCGCACTTGCCTGGATTTAGTTTTACAAATTAAAGCAAAACACTATCGACCATAACACCGATAAAACGGTACAGGATAAATCCCGTATATATAATAATGAATTATTTAATACTAAATGCAAGAGACCATAGAACATACAACCGTACTAGAGCCTTTATCTACGGCTTTCTGCGACCTACCAGAATCAGTATAAGAAACATGAAACATTGTTGAGGTCGCAGCGCAGGAGTTTGGTGGATGGAGACGGCTGAGGAACATTTGTTAAACATTCTACAAGGGTATACCAATATCCAGTAGTCTGACTGTGATGACAATGGTAGACTTGCGACCGGCAGCCTTATTACCTACTTAGGCAGTGGCTATCGCACGTATATCGCTCGGTTCAGGCCGTACCTTACTCACGTGAGATACAGACTGAAGTTGTAAAAGTGACTGCCTAAACCAATGACAGGCTGGCGATAGCGACGTGCTTACATAACAAATTAATAAGGCCACCACTGTACTTATTTTTTTTTTAAATCGTACGCTGGGCATATCACGCAACGCTATCTAGCCCCAAACTAATCAAAGCTTGTACTATGAGGACCACATAACTGATCTAATACTTATATACTTTTATTATGTCAATACATAGGTACGTATAAATTTAGAGACACATGTGTGTACAACTGTAAGTACACCCCTCTCCATTATTGTAATATTATAAAAATCCTCCTCGTCCAAAGGTTCTATGGAAGAAATCGCTTCTAAGCGATAAGACCGCCCATTGTACTCGTTGCTTTGGTATTTTTCTATTTTTATGTTTGTTTCTTTTGTGGTGTACTGTAAAGTATTTTCATTCATTCAAATATTTGTAGATCCTGCAAACATTTATTCCGCGGTGGGAGTCGAATCCGCAACCTGGGCTCAGCTGGCTATTCGCCCACTGCGCCAGAAGGTGATCATTTACATTAAATAAAGTCATCTCAATAACACCTATCAAACAAAATATAAGGCTTTGATATTGGAGCTACAGCGCCACCTAATTACACAATCAAACAAGCACTTAGATCTTCGTGCTTCATCTTAGACCACATCATCCAGATACCATCAGATACCATTAGACCATACCATCAGATTAAATTGTGGTCAAAAGAACATCTATCCAGTTTAAAAAAAAACTTGCATAGCACTCTTAGCACTCTTCGTTTAGATTCGGGGGTTAAAAATAATACCAGGACTACTTAACTTAGATCCATAAGCAACAAAAAATCTATGCCAGTCTATACTGAGTATATGCGTCATTTGACCTATTAAACGTATAAAAACTCTAAGAATAGAATAGGTTTGTACTCGATTGGCTTTGTGAACATACTACTTAGAACCTGCGGTTTTTTTATGTCAATTAGCACATTATCTTTTATCCTCATTGATGGCGGAAAAAAATAGGTTTGTTTGTGGGTTGAGTCGATATTGTTTTGAAATCTTCTAAAGTTATACAGGCAGTCCCGGAACTAATATTTTAAGCGTGAATGGGGCGATTCCAACTGTGAAAGTTAACAACTTTTCGTAGATAAAAACAAACATTTAAAACTTTACTTTTCTGGATAAACTTCTTGAAATTTTTATTTAAAAATTTGCTGTTTTTTAGACTGCGCCCTTCCTAAAACTTTATCTTATACAAACGTAATGTTTTACTTAAGGTCTTTGACCTAAAACAGCTGATTTTAACCAAAATAGATTTTTAGCGAGTGATTCTCAAATTAACACAATATAATTAAAAATTTTTGTCGACTCTTCTGAGAGATAACTATTGACTCTAGATTTAAACACTGCTGTGATTACTCATCCAGATATTCCACGCAATCTACAAAGTGGTCTACCTATCTCGCTTTCAGATGCCCTAGGAGATCTTTGATGGTTTCTTCAATCAATATTACTAGGAATAAATCGTTGGGACTAAAAGCTCTGACACCAGAGTTTATTACAAACTTAAACAAATCCCTTTATAGAAACTTAGGCAATTTGATCGAAAGTGATCCAAGGTCACTGAAGTCCACGAAGGTCCCAGGAAACTTCTGCGCTTCTGTTCGGAGTTAAGCTGGCTATCCAAATAGTCAACTCTCTCACGTTTAATGGACCACATATAGAGTTCGAACGCGGAAATGGGAGTCCACCAAATTAACATAACATAACTTAGACAATTACATCTGTTCTTACAAAAGGTATAGACAGCTCCTAAGTGGCAAGTTGCAGCTTTAACTTGGTAAAGAATACAACCACTGTAAATCCTGGGGCAGGATTTTAGGATTGCGCATAATCCATACGGGGTTTCGCTCACGCCTACTCTCAACTTTAGCTCATACATCGAGTCTAAGGCTAAAACAGCTGCCATGAAGCTGGGCATCCTCAACAAGGTCAGGAGATACTTTACACCAGGACAGTCTTTACAAAGCTCAAGTCCGGTCTGGTATGGAGTACTGCTGCCACCTTTGGGACTGTTCGGTCAAATACCAGCTCGCTACCTTAGACTCGATAAAACGTAGGGCTTTTAGGCTTATAGGTGAGCAACAAATGGCAGAGACTAAGACCCAAAGTCTCGAACACCGCCGTAAAATTGCAAGCTTATCGATCTTTTACAGAATACATTTTGGAGAATGTTTCCAGCAACTATACGATCTGATCCCACCATCCCCTTTCCATCAAAGGACAATCAGGCGCACGGCTCAGTACCATCCGTACTTAGTTGATATACCACCCATTTGCACACACCGTTTTGGTTCTACGTTCTTGATGCGTACAGCTGAGATATGGAACAGTTTACCGTCGTCTGTTTTTCCTTATAAATACGATCCGGGCCTCTTTAAGGTAAGAGTGAATAGGTTTCTTCTAGATCTTCATGCTACATCTTAGATCACATCATCCCTTACCATCAGGTGAGATTATGGTCTAACGAAGTTCTATCTTTTAAAAAAAAATACCATCCTCACAGCTTAGTAAGTCTTATATAAAACCTTTTAATTATGATGGTACGTTTTACGAAACACATCACAGAGAATTAGGGCATAACTAATGGGTAATATCAAGGTAATATTTTTATATTTTTCTTTGATATATAAACCTTCACATATGGTTTAGAGCTAATACTCATTGTTTAGACACAAATAACGATCAGATCATCTAAACACCAACTTTGTTACCACAAAAAAGTTGAACAATAGTTAAGAACGTGTTTAAAGAAATCCTATACAAAAATTGGTAAGGATTTTTCAAAACAGGTGATCAACGGTTTAACTTGGTGTTCAAGACCTCATTCTTTTGTACTGTCCTTATTCACATTTCCAAAATGACAAAACTTTTAAGTTATTATGGTAAAAACTGTTGGAAAATACAATAAAAACTCGTAAAGATGTTACTAAAAATGAAATTTCTAAGAATTTGTAGTATTTCAATAATCTCAAGAAACTGTAGGTAAGCGTTACAGAACTCACCAAAGGTTGCCTGGAAGAGATCTCTGTGAGCGATAAGGCCGCCCATTGTACTACCATGTATTAGTCTTTAAGTTTTCTAGGTTAAGTTATTTTAATTTGGTGTAAC
Organism: Philereme vetulata; assembly: GCA_918857605.2. NCBI lineage: Eukaryota > Metazoa > Arthropoda > Insecta > Lepidoptera > Geometridae > Philereme > Philereme vetulata. The sequence goes on from OU975423.1 coordinate 8,637,092, forward strand.
TATAAAGAATTATCTATCTATCTATATAACTCTAAGGGCAAGTTTATACATGGCTACAACATGCTTATTACTTTTAAATACTATTTGAAAAATCTTTTAGGTTTTAAGGTAAATCTCTCCCTAAGTTATAGTAAACAATCTTGTTAACTGTTAAAATGGTATGGCCTAATACCGCTTATCATCAGGTGAACCAGTTCTAAGACCATGATTGACCTCAGTTTAAAAAATAAAAGTAACAAACGAAACTTACCGTTTGGAGTTCTGTATAATCCGAAATGTCAATTGTGTTTCTACAAATCAGTAAATGAAAATTACAGCTCAAACATTAGTATTATGGTCAAATCTAATATTTCACACCTTCAGTTCACACCTTTAACAAGTCAAAATCACGCCTTTGTAACCACTAAAAGAAAATTAAGCAGACCTAGAGAAACGGTTAGCACTGAAATCGGAACACTGTATGTAAATATGAGGGTATTTTGATACTCAAATGTCACTTCCAAACTACCAATATCCATTCAGAAAGTTAACGTCAAATCGAAGTTCAAAATCATCCGTTCCATTTTTTGTAGGGATTTAAATGGGCCAATGGGCGTCCCGAATGCGGAATCGGAACTGTCAACGCGGTTTTGACAGGTCGCGTGTCCGGGCACGCGCGTCGTATGAGCGTGCTATGCGCGCGGGCATCGGCGCCACACTGCGTTCGCGCGCTTTTGGACCTATGAAACCTTCGCAGCCTCCGACTCCGACTCTACGTCTATACGTATTAGAACTGTCGATTATTCTAAAAGATTTTCTCACGGAAAGGATTCAGTCGATATGTAGATCTGTCGACGGGTAACAGTTTGGAGCGTCTCTGACGGATGTTGATGCGCTAAGCGCCTTTTTAATTTTGACGGGTCTGATGGTTTTATTTTTAAGCGGGTTTATTAAATAAATGAATTCTCGGGTTATGGAGCGTAGTTAATTGTCGAAGCTCTTTGTGTTGACGATGTGTGTCTTTGAAAAGTGAAACCGCTTTAGGTATTGTACTGTACCGATACAGTCGAGGTACTAGGTACCTCTTACGTGTTTAGTACGGCTTAGGGCTATTTTTTAATTGACATTGTTATGGTCGGATCATAAATCCTTGTTTAACTTGAAATCAAATTAAAAAAATGTTTTAAAAGAGAATAATTAAGATTTTTATTAGTATAGAAAGATATTGAAGTACAACTATTTGCGAGTTAAATCGAACAGAATAATATTTACTGTTTACAGAACAGTGAATATTATTCTGTTTTTGTATTGTAAAAAAAAACTTTACAAAAAAAATGCAATCACAAATTCGCAGTACAAAAGACATCAACGCGCTCATACATTTTGACTAAATTCTATTTGAATTTCTTGATAGCATAAATAAAACAAATCAGAGTGTTTAAAACGTTAGGGATAGTTAAATAAAAAATTACATAATAATAATTTTAAAATAGTGTTCAATTATTTAACGATTATGTATGTAGGTAATCGTACTTAATAAAAGTGAGCAATAATTAGCAAACTTTTAAAGACTGCAACTAAATTTATAAAAGGTAGACCATCGAACTTAATATTTAAAAAAAATTGTATATGAAATCTAACGATTTATCATATTGTAGGTAGACAAGAAATGTGACAAAAACTACAACCAATTTGTAAAGATATTCACTGTAACTTAGCAAATCTTCGAAAAAATTAGCTACCTGATAATAAATTATAGCCTTGATAATTTTACACGTGCTACGTCACAACACGTCAACATTCAATTCGGGAAAAAAAATGAGCGAGAGTGAGACAACTAATATTCCTTCACTTGCATACACACCTTTGTCGCTTCAACTTGAAGTAGAACAGGCGTCATGGATCACTGCGAAACTCTGCCCACAACCGCGCCACACTCATAAACTGTAACTATCCCTCTCTTGCGCGGGTGCTTGGTGACATTATAAACAAAAAGAGAGAGATAGAGCTAGTTATGTTTTTTTAAACGAAAAGTTTTTTGTGAAATATAGATCAACTTTGAAATAATGTGTCGTTGACCCGGAGTTCCGGTGGATTGAGAGCAATTTGCGGAAATGGCGAAAAAGTAAGTAAACATTGAGGTTTTTTGTGCAATATGGTTGTGAAGAAAACTAGTCGTTCGCTGTCGATAAGATTTTAGTAAAAAACTGATTTTTTGATAAAATCTTCAGCTGTGATTAGCTTGTAGGTAAAGTATACTTGCTTTAATATTTTGGAATCGATTTTTTAGAATTTTGTTATGAAAATTGCATTATGGATCTTTGACCTACTGACCAAGGTCGATATTCGATATTGTTAGAACAACTGCTAGATATAAAAATATCGACTATTTGAAAACGAATGTTGTTGATTAACTTATTGCGCTGACTACTCTGCTAGTTTACAAAAAAAAATTAACCTGAAACATTGTCGGTCGTAAATGTATTGCAAACTATATTTGATTGTTGAAGCTCCAATGTTTTCTTTGAAAACGTATTTAAAAATACTTTTTTTGGAAGTCGTTTATGAAATGCTTCCGACAATGCAATTAATTTAATCTCTAGCCGGGCTTTATTTCCTGTAACAGTCAAGTTAGTATTGAATATCAATATACTCTCGCGGAAATAATATGATTTTAATTTGGTTCCAAATTCTTCTGTATTAAAATTTGAACTAAAAAGACATAAAGACAATAAGAACTTATTCATAAATCGAACTAACCTCTGCGCAGAATGCACCAACCTAGATAAGGTTTTTAATGTCTTGCAGAAAGTGTGAAAAGTAGAGTATTCTCCTCGTGGATAAAGCTGTCTGCATCTTGGGCATGCTTATATCCTTCTTTGCACTCAGGATTCTAGTAACTTCCTTGCTCCGCTCGTGAGTTAACTCAGCATTCTTCGTTACGTTCGGTATTCAATATAACGCCCGTCACGCAAAACACTGCTTCATCCCCTTGTTTAATAAATCTAATATTAACAGAAAGTATATACTTAAGAAGGAAGGAAGGACTTTAAGTGACTTACTTTTTAAGATTTCTTCTGAAGGACTTTAAGTGTCGGTGATCCACCCGCTTTCAGAAGTTTCTCTACGGGATCGAATCAGGAATGAGAAGATACGTAGGAGAACTCAAGTCACCGAGATAGCTCGACGGATTAGCACGTTGAAGTGGCAATGGGCAGGCCATATAGCGCGCAAAACATATGGCCGATGGGGCCGGAAAGTTCTCGAACGGAGGCCACGGACCGGCAAGCGCAGCGTAGGACGTCCACCTACAAGATGGGCAGACGACTTGGTAAGAACCGCAGGTCAGCGTTGGATGCAGGCCGCTTCCAACCGCAGTTCCTGGAGATCAATGAGGGAGGCCTTTGTCCAGCAGTGGACGTCCTACGGCTGATATGATGATGATGATGCCCCGTACTGGGATTATATTTCATACATAATAGTAGGTATGTTATGAATGTGGCCAGTTCCATTTGAAATAGAAATAAGTAAGTAAGAAACGTTTATTTTGCATATCAAGGGTACATTTAACATAATAGGTACAGAATATAATAAAGAAGCAAAGAGGGTTGCCACTCGGCATTATACTGTAGTAGCATAAAATTTACACCACTACAGCGCTGGTCTTCCTTGGTGCCATTGTCGTGCGTGCAGGTAGCATCTGTGGCAACAGGATTTGTCATGGAGATTGTATTACATTCTAGCATATTGAGGATGCAATGAGTCTCTTTCTATTTTCATATTTACTTTCCTTGGGCCAGAAATTGCGTTTTTGAAGCCCGTAGGGATTAACAATGACCTTCAAAGCATGAGTGAGAATCCCAAATGAGATTTTTTATAACAGTACTTCAAATATGTGTGTCACTATGTGATACATAATGCTGAGTGGTGGTCATTTTTGTCTCAATCGATCTTTTAGCCTACGCTTAGTTTTAAGCTTAAATTTTATATATTTTTTTAAACTAGATAGATCTTCGTTTGACCACAATCACACCTGATGGTAAGCGATAATGTGGTCTAAGATGAAGCACGGAGATCTAGAAGAAACCTATTCACTCTTACCTTAAAAAGTGCCGGATTGTATTCTTTAGGAAAAACAGACGACGGCAAAGCGTTCCATACCTTAGCTGTACGCATCAAGAACGTAGAACCAAAACGGTGTGTGTGAATGGGTGGTATATCTACTAGGTACGGATGGTACTGAGCCGTGCGCCTGCTTGTCCTTTGATGGAAAGGAGATGGCGGAATCAGATCGTAAAGTTCCTGGGCACATTCCCTGAAATGTATTCTGTAAAAGATCGATAGTCTTGCAACTTTACGGCGGTGTTCGAGACTTTGGGTCTTAGCCTCCACCACATATTGCTCACCTATAAGCCTAAAAGCCCTACGTTTTATCGAGTCTAAGGTAGCGAGCTGGTATTTGGTCGTACCATCCCAAAGGTGGCAGCAGTACTCCATACCAGACCGGACTTGTGCTTTGTCTAGACTAAGAAGCTGTCCTGGTGTGAAGTATCTCCTGACCTTGTTAAGGATGCCCAGCTTCATTCATATCTGTGTACATTGACGAAAATCTTGAGTCATAGTATCACCTAGGTATTTATTAAAACAGAAACTTTCCCAGGTACCAGTTTCGACTATTTCCAACAGCCTAACAAGTCCTAAACAAGGATAAACACGCTACTTATCTAGATATTTCCGATGTACCTACTCGCAGGCGTAATCTTTTACCTAGGAACGCAGCCAGTGCCTGCCTACACAACCTGACGATATACAGCGCGTTCTCAAAATAATTCCGTTCTTTAGTGTACGTGCAAATAAAAAATATTTACAGATAACACATTTTATAAAGTTTACAAAAGCTTGAACCATAGAAGCAAACTTCTTATGATACAGTCTATATTAATTATATTAATGTACTTTTAATAATAACATACAATATTGTTACGAGCTGAGGGTTCGGGATAAAATAATGAAAATCAATCTAACCAAAATAACACTTTTATTCAACACTAAAATTTAAAATACACGATTTTAATCACAACACACTAATTCACAACACTACCGCATAATAAACCACTGAAAGTCACCGAAATGTTCGCACGTATAGCCAAATCAAGACGTCTCTGCGCACTATTTATACCGAGCATTATTTCCATAACCTTCCACTAGTATCTATAAAAGTATAGGTATTTCGATTGTCTACTATTTCTTAATCTGTGCAATGGTAGCTAAAAACGTGGTATGTAGGTCATTCCATACCAAATATTACCTATTCTGTGACACAGTAGGTATAACTTCGAGAAAAACCGACTATTACTTATTCTGTAACAGCCTCGGCGTAACAATATATTATGAACTGAATACCTTGTAAAAGTGAGCAAATTAAATTATATATAAAATAAGCCGAAAAGTTCTTTATGGATTTAACGTTGTCCCATCCTCCTGTGTATTAAAGTGACCATTGCCCTCAACTGGGAGTTCAGAGCATAGCAGTACCCTTGATTCCCACAGCTCGTTGCCATGGCAACCGATACCCGTATCAATGCTAGATATTGGCGTAATTTGTAGCTTCGTGTACTACTATTTACTGCAGCTGCGAAACTGGGAGGTTATAGTATTGCTAAATAATAATCTTCCAGTTTAGAAGCGATAATTACAAATAGAAGCGAAAAGCTTGGTGTGTGATGGTTTTTTATGATAGCACGATAAACTTATAAAAGATTTTGGGAATCGTTGGGTGCTTATGGTTAGTTCGACAACTTTCGTGGCGCAACGAGCGAATAGCCGGCTGAGACGCAGGAGGTAGCGGGTTCGATTCCCGTCGCGGAACATGTGTTTGCATGATCCACAAATATTTGTTTCGGGTCTGGATGTTTTTCTATATATTATAAGTATGTATTTACAAAAAAAAAGCATATAAGTATTCTGTCAGTTATCTGGTTATCTACAAGCTCTGTTTAGTTTGGGGCTAGATAGCGCTGCGTGTCCAGCAATATTTATATTTAGTTATCTCCTATTTTTGAAGTAAAACTTCTTTACGCACGCTTGACTTGGGGAGTAAGCTGGTGAATGCGTTACGAAAAGTGCGAACGGAAGTTCAGAGGGAGATATAAGTTAGTGAAGATAAAAAGAGAGAGAGTTACGTTTTGTATATTTTTAAACGTTAATGTGCGAGTGCGAGTTGCGTCTGTCCAGAATGAACATAGACTGATCGACCTACAGACGTGTGGACAATTTCGTAATTGAACAATCTTATAAAATAATATTTTAAAAAAGAAGTTTTACTGCAGTCATGTGGTCTAAAGCAGACTCGTTTTTTTATTGTTCATCTATTTTTCCTGTATCATTCAGGGAAGATTGTGTTTTTTCAGTTGAACATTTTGCACAAAAGCTGTTTTTATATATGTTTGGCTACGACAAAAGTTATTGTCACCTGGGCTACAGCTGGTATTCCGATGACTTTATTAAAGACAGCATGAAAACTAACGCTGCCTCACGGTAAAGATTTGCACGTCCTCAAAATCTTACAACTACTTAAAATACTCAAACTGTCATGAACTTAGCATACAACGTACCGCCAAAGAGTGTAACGACTTGCCAGAGTTTGTGTTTCCAGATAGCTATAACCTGTGTATCTTTAACTCGCGAGTAAATAGGTCTCTTTTAGGCAAGCGTGTACCATATAGCGCGCAGAACAGACGGCCGATGGGGCCGAAAGGTTCTCGAGTGGAGGCCACGGACCGGCAAGCGCAGCGTAGGACGTCCACCCACAAGATGGGCAGACGACTTGGTAAGAACCGCAGGTCGGCGTTGGATGCAGGCCGCTTCCAACCGCAGTTCCTGGAGATCAATGAGGGAGGCCTTTGTCCAGCAGTGGACGTCCTACGGCTGATATGATGATGATGATGATGAAGCGTGTACCATTGTAGACTGCAGATGATGCAGTCTACAATGGTACACGCTTCATCATATATATTACATATGATGGTAAGCGATGGCTTACCATCAGGCGAGATCGTGGTCAAACGCAAGCCTATAATATATATAAAAAAACATAAAAAAAGCATTTATGTTAGTTCTATTTTTACCAGTGTTTTTCAGCCGTCCTTCCTTCATTTCTGTTATTTGGAAATCACCCGGTAGCCAACGTTTGAGGCAACATTAAGTGCTGTTAACACTATCAGCGTAAACTCTTTATCAATAACTAGTTTTTAAAATAGATTTATGAAAAAAGACAGGTCAGTCATTTGTTTTTGGATTCGATTTCTAATCCAAAACGCTATTATATAGCTATTTTGGATTGAACATAAAGCTCTGATACCTTTTCGAAACGGATTCAAAGGTATAGCGTTCACTGATTCGAAATGGAATCTGAAAAAAACTGTCGAAATGATCCGATAGCTTTCCGCTTTTTTTAAAATAGCCCCGCCGATCTCCTTTGTTGTTTGACAAATTGTAATTATTAATTTAATAATTTAATTTATTTACCCACAATTGTAAGGAAAATCTCTGTTTTATTTGACTAATCAAAACCAGTGGTTCGCCCCGAACTGAAAACACGCGGATTTCTATCACATAGGGAAATTACTATGTAATCATTATTATAAATACGGGATTTATCACGTACCGTCTTATCGGTGTTTCGACCGACAATGTTTCGGTTCAATTCGTGAACCTTCATCAGGGTGAGTGCGATCCGCTCCGAATAACGTCTCGCCTCGCACTGCGCGCCGCTGCTCTCTGCGCGTGAGTGGACGGGCGAGGTGGTGGGGATTAGGTCAACGAAAGCACAGTGCGTTGACCCGCTGTGTCATCATCATTATCATCACTGCTGCTCTCTTCTGTAAAACACCGATAAGACGGTGATAAATCCCGTATTTATAATAATGATTGAAATCAATCACGAAAGTTTTCTAAGTGAAATTACTATGTAGTTAAAAAATACTAAAAAATCTTTGCAAATTTGCTTGGAACTCTCCTGACTCGAACATTATATAAGGGTTTTTTTACCTTTTGAGGTACGGAACCCTAAAAAACCTATTTAGTATCTTTACATAAAGCCTTTTCAAATGACATGCCACTTCATCTTCACTTCATCATATTTTTATGACTATAATTTTTGTTTCCCTCCTTGGGTACCCAATATCTTAACACCCTCTCCATTTATTCAGGTCATATATTTACCCACAAAATTTCATATCACAAGCTATCTACCAACTGAATCTCATGCAGATCGAATCAATGGCTCGATAGTTATGCTCGCCCAAGTTGCCACTGAAATCTTTGTTCGCTCCGCTTTCTCAATCAATTATTGGTTGAGTTGTTTGAACTTGATAATTTGTCCGCCTAGTATTCGAAGAATGCAAGTTATTCGAGTAATGTAGTCATACTCTAGGGACTGCCAGGAATGCGTTCCTTTGGGCAACTACTTAATTAATTTCACGGCTGCGTTTTGTAGCGTTTTTACACGGATGACAGATTAATTGAGGTAAATATTTCGGCAGTACTCTTCGATCAAACAAATTAGTATAACTCAGAGGGAACTTTTGTCATAAGATTTTATTATTAGTTAGACAAAAACTTTTGTATGTAAACTATACATAGTTAAATTATTATACAACCTGGTTTGTTATGTACGACATCAATTTAAAACACACACCCGGAATCGTATTAACTGATTTTAGAGGTGAGTTGAATACCAGTAGCATGAATATTTATTCAGTAATCGATACATTTCCAATAAACAATTTTAACGTCAATCGGCGGCGCCTTTGCGTCGATGCCGCTCTGTCAGTTGAACAGGTAAGTACCTACATAAAGATAAAATATGATTTGTTTACCTATTTTATAGAGGCTATTTCATTAATATTTTAGGAATTGATATAAACGTTGTTTTTTTATGGTAATGAATATGAAAAAATAAACCTTTTTTGTAACAATACTTGCCATTAACCCTACTCGGGTTATTATTTAATGTCGTATATAGGTGTACGACATTAAATAAAAACCCGAGTAGGGCTCAAAACACGTTGTATAAAAACTGGCCATCGAAACAAACATGATCCTCTCCATCGTAAGGTTGTCTGGAAGAGATCGCTTATTACGATAAGACCGCCCACTACGCATACATTTATTTGTTTTATTTTTATATCTGTTGTGTCTAGCTTGTAAGGTATAATAGTGAATTTTCGTTCATTCATTCATAATCACAGTTGTACTCTTAACCCGTGAGAAGGCGCGCCTAATGTTGTTACACGGATAGGCGCGCGTGAGCAAATTGCTCACACTACTTTAAATGCTTATATTTCTACAAAAATAGTATATTTTGGCTATAAATGGGTTCGTTATGAATAAAACAACATTTATTTAATACGTAAACAAGAGTTTTAATTATATCTTTGAAACAAAAATGTAACTTCTACCTTAAATAACAAATTAACTAATTTTGGATCTACTATCTTTGGCAGTCTTCAAAAAAATCACGATAAAAAAACTAAGTAATAATAAACTTAAAAATTTCACTCTTCCATGAGTTCAGGACAAGTGTGCCTCTCGAAACACGTTGTACACATATATGTTATGTGCTCGGTGCAGAGTAATTTGTTGCATGAAGTGCATGCTTTTTTCGATCGTCTGTTCTTACGTCTAGGACATATCGCACAGAATCCGCTTAGCCTAGGCTCTGCAGTAGCCGTAGGAATCGGCACAAATCGCTTCATAAGGAACTTTAGATCTGAAGATATGTTCTCCATGCAGATCCGTCGTAAAATATGTGGTTTTACCAGCCCTAATTCTTTTAGGAATGTACGTCTTTGTATCAAATTGTTTGTATTCCCTTTGTATATTATTTGAGCATTGACCCCAGTTATATTCAAAATGGAAAAGAATAAACGCATTGGCCACCTGTAAGTGATTTTCGCAACGGAATAATCCTCTTTCTTTTGGTCTACAACATCCACTCCTCCTTTAGTAGAATTATAAAATGTTACAATCTCGGCTTTAGCTTCATTTCCACTTTCTTGATCTATTTTATCGTCATCGTGGAAAGATGATAACATCAGAACTATTTTCTTTGTTTTCTTTTTTGATTTTCTTCCCCATTCTCAAGATCTGCTAGCAAATCATCATCAGAATCCTCTTCCAACCACGAAGAAATTCGAAGGTTCTGTGCATTATTTAGATCGTCCATTTTTTATGTGTCTTGTAGCTGAAAACAAAATAAAATAGCATTAAAATATGAGTTGAGAGTACTCACCTTTATAATAATCAATTTAATACAAATCAACAGAATAAAACACAACAAAAACATTATAACAATATTTTGGTATGAATAAAAAATACTTACGTGGATGGGCGCGCGATGAGCAAATTGCCGCGCGATGGTGCGGGCCCTCCACAAGTGCTTCACTGCGCAGTCGCAGCGGGACTGAGCAGCGCTTGAGTTACGCGAGGGGAGAGGGGTTGAATAGTTAGGAAGGTACCTGGAGGCTCAGGATGCTATGAAGTCAGGATCACAAAAAACGCATGCAATCAATTTTAGTGTGAGCAAATTGCTCATAGCGCGCCTTCTCACGGGTTAATTTTGGTACCAAAGAACAGCTCTCATGCTTTTGCAAATGATAACCATGATTTATAATACCTGACAAAACAAAGAAAAAATAGATTTACAATTAGATAATAAAACAATTTAAAGTGCGATATTGTATATAAATGCATACTAAGGTTTTTATTTCTAATTTAAATTAAGATGATTTAAATCTTCATTATAAATACGGAATTTATCACGTACCGTCTTATCGGTATTTTGACCGACAATGTTTCGGTTCAATTCGTGAACCTTCATCAGGGTGAGTGCGATCCGCTCCGAATTACGTCTCACCTCGCACTGCGCGCTGCTGCCCTCTGCGCGCGAGCAGACGTGCGGGGTGGTGGGGATTGAGTCAACGAAGGCCCGGCGTGTTGACAGGCGGTGTAATTATCATTATCATCACTGCTGCTCTGAATCGAAATATTGTCGGTTGAAACACCGATAAGGTACGTGATAAATTCCGTATTTATAATAATGATTGAAATCAATCACGAAAGTTTTCTAAGATGATGTATCTAATCAAAATTGAAGAAAATTTTTGTACCATAAATATTTCTCGGATTGTATTGAGATAGAATTTGAAAGTGAAGTTATAGAATCGTACCTATATTGTGTAGCGGAACAATTTTGTTACTGCTACATTCCGAATATTTTTTTTCTAAATAACCATCTGTATTCATTACCAAACTGTCCCAAATTCCAAAATGAACTTCCAAAAAACACAGCTTCCGAAATTCCATTCATTCTCACGCATTCCTAAATAAATCGATACGTCGCGACCATTCCGTGCTCGCAAGACTACCAAAAACACAAGACCCGCCTTCTCAAATTTATTCATGAAACCTTTCACAAGAGGCTGGTCTTCAGAAGCTGGTCGTATATACGAGAATTCCACAAAATGTAGAGCTCTTTTTACGAGAACTCTTCTGCAAGAACTCTTCATCAAATAGAGGTCTTGATTTCTGGTGATTGAGAAGTTAGGGGATAAAGAAGTTATTCATGCCGTAACAGTTGCGTAGGATATTTCGGAATTTGTATACATTTTAATTGAGATAACGGGAAATTGGAAATGCAACTAAAACATTTTTGCCCAATAAATGTTATAAATGATACAACCCGAAGACGTCGCTGCAGACCAAGGAAAAGATGGAGGGAAGAACTCAGTAACTTCCGAGCAGATTTGACCATCTTGGCGGTGAAAAGAAGTGACTGTAAAGAATGTGGGGAGGCCTTTGCCCAGTAGTGGGACACAGAGGGCTAAAAATAATAAAATAAACTACTGCTAAAAAAACTATACTACTAAATAAAACGAACCGAGATCTCGCGTGTCTCCGATTAAAACAAAACAATATTATTTGTAAGCTTTGACTATCAAAACAGTGACACGAAATAATTAACCAACCTATATTGACCTATAGTTTCATTCAAACTACAGGTAACGGGAGTTCATGAATTTGGTTACATTTTTAAGGTAAAAATTGCAGTTGTTCTGGATTTCAGACTTTTGCCTATATTTGTGTTACTTATGCTACACGCACAGCAAATTATAAAGTGGAAACTATAAAGATATTACGAAAAATAAAAATATAGTCTAAATGTACTAATAAATACTTTTTATTTGACGTCCCATTTGATCTAATAGCCTCATATTTTTTTTTAGCCCCTCTTGAATTCCAATATCTCAACAACCCCTCAACATTTTTATATCATTTAGTCACTCCAAAATTGTGTCATCACTACCTACAGTATAAAATTTCATGATGATCGGATCAACGCTTCAAAAGTTATCCTCGGACAAACAAACATACATACATACAACGCCGATTTTCTCAAGTTGGTTTATAGATCTCGCTTCGCTCGATCAATAATAAAAGTTATAAATCATGTAATTAGTTTGCTTCAAGTGCAACTTCAAGTTTTGCAACAGGCATTTACGAAGGCCCGATACGCGCTAACTATTAGACTAAAGGTTGAAGTCGACTTGTCTTGGCTTTCTGCATTTAAACACCTTCTTATTGTATGGGTCCGGATACCACGGTTTTTGTTCCAAGATTATTTTGCGGTTTCATCATTGATCTCAAATTACATAAACACCTAAATCTCAAATATAAATCCATTTCGTACAGAATTGGCAAGATTGCATTACTTACGTTTACCATAATCATGAATTATATTCCCTATCCAATATCCCAAAGTAATCGGGTAATCTCAAAAATAGGCGCATTACGCGGCTAAAGGCACGTGCACACTGGATTGTTTTATCCTTCACAAAGGCATTCGACGCACAGTGCACTTCAATAAAACATATGAGATTGTCTGCTTTGGCTAGGGCTGCCCGTTATATTTATCGATAGTATCGATATCGATAGGTATTTTTACATACATGGTTAAATCTCTTCTCAAACGTAACGCTCTTGACAGAACGAAAGTGGTCAACAAGTTGTATCATTATTTTTGGGGGCAGATGTTACACACCTCATGATATCTCGCCATTTGTCTCTGTAGACAGACATTCTCGTGCATTCATTCAGTTGGCCGCCCACTGCAGCTTTTATTTGATCCGTCCACCGCATGGGCGATCTTCCGCGCGGTCTGATGCCCTCCACTCGTCCTTGTACACACGGCTACACATCAATCTATAAATTCCAGTATAAGCTGACCTCTCATTCTACGAAAAACCTACACAATGCGAGGTCACCTTATACTGGAAATTTATAGCTTGATGTGTAGCCGTGTGTACGACAAGACGCTCAATAAAGTCCGTGCCCCGCCTCGAGACGTGGCCGAAGAACTTCAGAACGCGAGTTTGTACTAAAGCTGACAGACGCTGTTTTATGCCGAGCTCCTGGAGTATGGAGACATTAGTACGAAACGTGGTGGATGATATTCCAAGAAACTTCTCCAGCACCACATTTCCAGAGCGTCTATCTTTTATTCTATTTTCTTTCTTTTTTATATTTTATATTACATGGTTAAATAAGTGTTGGAATATCCTGGGCTGCATAACATCCGACATTGCAAGGTCTACATTTCTATTAAGACTAGCCCTAAAGAAAAACACAAAAGGATAACCGCCAACCTTCACAAAATAGATCGCTCTAGAAATCTTTGGAGAATCCTATGTTCCTATAATATGATTATGATGATACTTATGACGTCATACCTACCACAAAACTAGTAACCGTTGCGGTAATCGTGTTTTGAAGCGGAGATTACGTCTAGGCAAGCGTTGTTTAGGATGACCGCCGCCACCGGTTAGATGGAGCCAAGATTTGCGCGCTGCAGCGAGCAATTCTGAATGAGAATGCTAAGGATTGGGCTCTGTAGCGCATCTTGGGAGATACCTATAGGTTGATAATGAATTCTGCAACTTACCACCAAGGTATAATCATCTGGAATTGAATCAACACTGGCCTCAGCAGAAGACAAGCGCTCCAGCATGGTAACATGCAGCAGCATTTGCTGAGCTATTTTCGCATATTTTCGCCATCACACTGAATTATTATAATATAAAAAAAACATGCTTTTGTTAATGTAAAATTTTTGTTTATTGTAAATATGTTTAGTTTTAATTGTTTGAGATTATATTCTCATGGTTCTTTTGTGATGCGAATAAATGTATTTCTTTGTTTTCTTTCTTTATGTAAAGGCCTCAATGTTTACTACTTAGCAATAGATGGAAACATGATTTTTGTCGATAAAACATGAAGTTTATCGAAGTGTTCCCCTCACTAGCCCGTCGAATCGCACCGCATAGCACCGCGTGCGCCGGTATCTCGCGTTACGCAGACTATCCCACTTTCCATTTCCTCACTGCATTACTACAATGCCTTTTTATATGAAACCTATACCTTTTTGCTGAGCCTTTTTATACATTATACCTTTTTATATGTGTACTTTTTTATACAATCTTATTCGATGGAAAACAATGTGCGGCCGCGCAGTCTACCTGAGGGAATTTATCATTTCAAAATAAGGTTTAGTATTGTGAATAAGCTGTTTTTGTTGGCTATGATAAATTCTTTAATAATTTGATACCATGAAATGGCAGAATACCAGTGCTTCTCACTTCTCTCGAGTATTGTCAATATAAAATAGTATATGTTTCAATCTGGGGCTTAATCTACCGCTTTACCAAATTTCATTAAAATATTCAACAAATATGTGAAAATTAACAAACAGACAGAAAGACATTACTTTCGAATTTATAATCACACCAATATTATAAATGCAAAAGTTTATATGTTTGTTTGTTACTCATTCGCGTCGTAACGGCTAAACCGATTTCGATGAAATTTAGTAGGTATGTATGTAGATTAAAACCTGGATTAACACATAGGCTACTCTTTACCCATAAATCAGGTCCCATGGGATAACAATGGGGTGTCAAGTCAAGTTGCAACAGCGAGTTTAGCTTTATTTCTAGGTTACCTACACATTTAGTAGTTTAACGCGTAAGAAGTCGCGAGCAAAGCTAGTTTAATAGTAGGTTGGGGAAAAAGTCTTTTCGCATTATAGTATGTATGAACTTGTAATAAAATCTCTTTGGCTATACTATTTGTATCTGGATGGTTTTGGTATCATTCAAAGTTTAAATTTTAAAGATAATTCCAAATTCAAATTAGGAAAATGTGTGATTTTTATTTGTTTTTAGTACTGTAAAGATGAGTGAATCTAATGAAGAAAATCGATACATTTTAAAATTTTACTACAAAAAAGGTAAAAATGCAACGCAAGCCGCGAAAGAAATTTGCGATGTTTATGGACCTAGTGCAGTGTCTGTGAGATTAGCACAAATTTGGTTTAAGCGTTTTCAACCCGGAAATTTTGATGTCAAAGATGCACGTCGCTCTGGTTGCCCTATGACGGATAAAAATGATGCCATTTTTGAAAAAGTGGAGCAAGATTAGCATATCAATAGTTACGACGTAGCTGAAGAACTGGAAATTGACCACAAAACAGTTTTGGTGCATTTGAAAAAAACTGGGTACACAAAAAAGCTCAATATTTGGGTACCCCACGAGCTCATTAAAAGAAACCTAATGAACCGTGTACTCATTTGTAATTCATTATTACGACGTAATGAAACCGAACCATTTTTTAAGAAGCTGATAACTGGTGATGAAAAATGGATCACGTACGACAAGAACATGCGAAAAAGGTCGTGGTCAAAGGCCGGTCAGGCTTCACAGACTGTGGCGAAACCCGGGTTAACTCGCAACAAGGTGATTCTGTGTGTGTGTGGTGGGATTGGAAGAGCATTATTCATTATGAGCTGTTACCACCAGACAGGACCATCGATTATAAACTCTACTGCGAACAACTGATGAGATTTTTGTTAGAGTCAGATAGAACTGAGAGAGATGAGACTGAGAGAGAAGTTGAGAGAAAGCGTCCGGAATTAATCAACAGAAGGGGTGTGGTTTTTCATCATGATAACGCTAGACCTCACACATATTTAGCCACTCAGCAAAAATTAAGAGAGTTTGGCTGGGAGGTGTTAATGCATCCGCCGTATAGTCCTGATCTTGCACCTTCAGATTTCCACCTGTTTCGGTCTCTTCAGAATTCTTTAGGCAGTGTCAGATTAACATCACGAGAGGACTACCAAAACTACTTGTCGCGGTATTTTGATCAGAAGCCCCAAAATTTCTATAGTAATGGGATCATGTTCCTACCTACAAGATGGCAAAAAGTTATCGAACAATATGGTACCTAGATACTTCAGTTAAATGTAAATAAACTATATTAAGAAATGTTTTTATTTTCTTAAAAAATGAGAAGAAACTTTTCCCCCAACCTATTAAATAAAAATGTCATGTCACGGTGTCGGTGGTCGCACTCCACTGAAATGGTTCGATCGATTTTAATAGTTTTTTATGTATATTTGGTAGGTATGAGAGTAGGGCGTAAAGTTATTTTCACCCTCCTACCACCTATCTCCTACCCTCCCCATTTTTGTATCGTAATTTCACTATTTTTAAATGAACAATATC
The DNA here is from genome assembly GCA_918857605.2 of Philereme vetulata. NCBI lineage: Eukaryota > Metazoa > Arthropoda > Insecta > Lepidoptera > Geometridae > Philereme > Philereme vetulata. Next base: position 8,653,694 of record OU975423.1, read on the forward strand.
CACATAATTTAATCGTCGTTCATTGACGTGAAGTAATTTACACGAAGTGTCGCGTCACTTTGACAAAAGTGTTTTATATAGTTTAGTTAGTTTAGTTTATATAGTCCCAAAGTTCCCACGGGAACGGAAAACTACAAGCATGCGAAGCCGCGGGCCGGACCAAGTATACCGAAAAAATCATTAAAATCGGTCGACCCGTTTCGGAGGAGAGCGACAACAAACACCGTGAAACGAGATTGTTATATATTAAATATTTCCTGGTATGCAATAAATTGGTTTTCTATCCTAAGGTGTAATGGTAATTTTCTCCAGGATTATTCATTTCTTAAAGCCTGGCCTCAGAGGTCTAGAACCCAGGCGGCCTCGTTACGGTCTAATGAGTGACCACGCCACTTCATTAGATGTGCAAAAACAACGCATCGCACTCCTGCGCACCTATGCATCTTGTATGAGACACCCGGCGAGCGGGGCTATTCTCAAATCAAAAACTGCAAAACAAATTTCGATATGGTTAGGCGAGATCATGCTCAAAGGTGAGCCTTATAATCTACAGTAGAAATAGTTGGTAGCGAATAAGAATAATATTGAAATTACTTACATCATAAACGTTTACCTCTAAAGTCGGTTATTGGATTAAGTTTAGCAGAGTTCAGCTTAAATAGCATTTTTTTAACCATGGACTAAAACTATTTTCATTATCATTACATTTATTAAGTGTGTAAAATTATTAAAACGGGCGGCATATTTAAAGTTTGCTTTTACTTTTATTGTCCTTGTATAGTACTTGCATTTGATAGTGAAAAGAGATTGAGAAAATTGTTTCTTAGGTATATGTATAAATTTACAAAAAAAAACGTACCTTTATAAGTTTTCTATCAGTTAACTGGTTCTCATAGTACAAGCTTTGCTTAATCATTATTATAAATACGGGATTTATTACGAACCGTCTTATCGGTGTTTCGACCGACAATGTTTCGGTTCAATTCGTGAACCTTCATCAGGGTGAGAGCAATCCGCTCCGAATAACGTTTCGCCTCGCACTGCGCACCGCTGACCTCTGCGCGCGAGTAGACGGGCGGGGTGGTGGGGATTGAGTTAACAAAAGTACAGCGGGTTGACCGGCTGTGTCATCATCATTATCATCACTGCTGCTCTCTTCGGTAGTTCTTGGTACAGGCAAACACACAACACTAACTATGTCTCTACCAGGTTCACTCACTTTTCTGTCACTTGCATCATGAAAGCATGGCCTCCAGGCTGGCGGTAGAACTCATCCTCTATCTTTGTTAAAGTTCGGCACACGACTTATTTCTATCGCCACTCTATCGACATATTTCTAAAGCTTTGCTTAGTTTGGGGCTAGATGGCGCTTTGTAAAATATCTAGGATATTTTATCTATACTAATATTATAAAGACAAAAGATTTGTTTGTTTGTTTGTATTGAATAGGCTCCGAAACTACTGGAACGATTAAAAAATTATTTTACCGTTGGGAAGCTACACTATCCCCGAGTGGCATAGGGTACTTTTTAACCAACTGCGCAGAAGGAAGATAATGTTTTTTATTGAAATACTACGCGTGCAAAGCTGCGGATTGGTCAGCTAGTTATTATTAAAACTAGTGATGAACCGACTTTCAGTTTCGTTTACGTATCCATTACACCTAAATTATCTACACAATTTTTATCTCCCTAAACTTTTCAGCAAACAGTAGCGCTGAATGCTACATTTTTAAATATCATAAATGTATATTTTTATAGATTTATGTATAGTTACTAAGAATAACCCAACTCCCGGTGTAACCGAGTTCGTTTGGCGACGATGTATTGCGTATTGTGGCTCAACAAATTGATTGGACGCGTCAGAAGACGCCGCCTTCCCGCCTGTCACTTCGTCACTCCATACGCGTAAAATATCACAAACTTACCTTACCACATTCCTAATATATATCGCCAGAGGAACTTTAACTTTATTGCGAAGAGATAGAGTGCTCGTTACACTATAGAGTGTTACTAAAAAGTTGTGGTAAAACAATTGTAATTTGCAGCTATCAAATATGGGAATCACCCAGTTTTCAATCGTAAAAGTGGTATTTAAAGTTGATTTTTCTTTGGCTGGTTGTTGATGAAATTTGTACTCTCATGTCAATAAAATCAAGAACAAGTGTAGGCCGTAACGGATTTCAAGGCGGCAAAAACTGTGTAGTTTTATTGAATGGTGTTAAAAAGATAGCTCATTGCATTAAACAAGAACTGCGTTGAGGGTAATTACTTTAAGTTCCTTTAAAATATCATAAATAAAATAAAATTGCCAAGCCACGTCGAAGACCTAAGGGATGGCCTTATTTGAAACCTCAATGCTCATGGAAATGTTCTTACCATTTCACTTTCAAAAGATTTAAAACTATATTTACACAGTAGAAAATGTAACAATAAATATATACGGACAATGGAACTAAAGAAAGTACTCTCCAAAAGACGACATAGTACAATGGTCTTAATAAGTAAGCCGGTCGTAGTCGCTGTCGTTGTCGCCGGGTCAAGCCATCCCTTACACACGTAAGTTACTGTAAGTGTGAAATTACAGCCTGGTCGACAGCAAGAGTGTTGCTGTGCACTATGTGCCCAGGAACTATACAAACTTAAATTCAAATTACGATATATACGATCTGATCCCACCATCTCCGTTCAATCAAAGGACAAGCAGGCGCACCGCTCAGTTGTATCTAGTTGATATACCACCCATTCGCACACACTGTTTTGGTTCTACGTTCTTGATGCGTACAGCTGAGGTATGGATCACTTTACCGTCGTCTGTTTTTCCTAAAGAATTCAATCTGGGCCTCTTTAAGGTAAGAGTAAATAGGTTTTATTAGATCTTCGTGCTTCATCTGAGACCACATCATCGCTTACCATCAGGTGAGATTGTGGTCAACTATCCAGTTTAAAAAAAACTGGCTGACGTAATGAGGGTATCGATTCCAAGTCATCATCATAAACCATATATAATCTATATAAGAGCAAGAGTAGAAGGCATCTATAGTATGCGTATGCTGAACATTGATGGGCTGCTCCCAGCACTCCTAGCGACTATTACCAGCGTCCTACGCTGCGCTTTCCCGTGCCTGGTCATACCAATCGAGACTTTCTTTGATTCTCATCTATACTGTGAGCCGGCCTCAACACAATACTACAAATTTTGGCAGGGCGTTGTGTGTCCCCTAGAAGGACACATTTTATCCGACGTGTTGCTCCAGCATGTGCGTACACCGATTCATAATAATAATACTTAATTTTAATTTCAAAATTGATTAAAATTTGATATAATTTATTGTGATTGTGATTATGGAATATGATTATCTGAAATAAATGAATACAATACAATATAATAATATTATAAAGATTTGATTGTTTGTTTGCATTGATTAGGCTCCGAAACTACTGGACCGATTTAAAAAAATCTTTCACCGTTGGAAAGCTGGTAATCTTTTAATGAATAACTACGCCTGCAAATCTGCGGATTGGTCAGCTAGTTAGTAATAAAATAATATCATAATATAACTTCCTATGGTTAATTATTAAATAAAAATATTTGGTGAAACATTTAAATTATACAAAGATGACATAAACACAGTGCAAATTCAGAGTAATAATCCTACCTATAGTTTTCAGGATATTGATCGATTGAAAAAACTTTATTGCACTTATAAAAAAGTACAAAGGAGAACTCAATGCTTAAGAGCATTCTCTTCCAAATTACCATTAAAAATATTATATTTATGTACTGTATTTCCTTAAGAAAAAACTGTAAGTATTATACATATATCCAAGCTTAAAGTACAGTCACATTATCATAAACTTATTAACTGTATTACAAGAACATACAGTCGCACAGTAAAAAGAGAATGAACAACAATGGAGGCTGGATTCAATAAATACTAAAACAAAGAGATGGGGACAAAAATGATCGGTATTATTGTAGGCAAGGATATTTATGCGCGCAGGCCGGCTACGAACCCGCGACCTTTGGCTACCGTGCCGGCTTTGGTGGTCTTAAGGCGAACCACATTTCTGCCGATAGCCCCCCACTAGTAGCACCAAAACGTGTCACTAATAAGTGCACTGAGTGAATCTATGCAATCACCGTTGCCTTTGCAACGGCTTATACAGTACAAGTTTCGAACCCGCTACTCTTATGTCTAAACCTACTCACTACCTACCCCTCGTAAGATAAGGAGACTTTTTAAGAGCGCACTTGATGACCCCAAATTAGAATTCCATGTATCACTAGTTTTTTGTTGAAACATTACTCATTAAAAACAAGCTTTTATACAATTTATACAAACCAAAAAACATCCTCCACCATCTTGGAGGTCCCGCCATATTGGATTTATAGTAAACATCTTGAAAGGTTCTCTATATTTTGAATTTAATATGACGTTGTATTAGTTTTCGTGTTCTCCTCAGCAAGCCCTTTCATTTGATATCAATACTGTGGCAGTGCAGAAAAATAACTAGTCTGCCATCTTGGATGATCCGCCATATTGGAATTAGAATGACGTCAGATAGCTAACCATACATTGTCAACCAAATAAGCGTGTATACCAAATTTCAGCTCAATCGGTTAAAGATAACAGATTTAAAGTTCAGTTGCAAGATTCCACCCGGACAAACATACATACATTCCAAGTTAAATAAAAGCTTGTAAAAATGAGTCTCGATGGTACTTCGATATTCGAAAAATACTGCAAAAATATAACCCGCGGAAATTAAAACGCAAATTTCACGTGCAAACTACCTACTAACTATCCCTCAATAGTAAAGTAGAGTGCCTTAAGTGCGCACTACCTCAAGTGCATCAATTCAATACATGTAATGCCAGAATGTTATTTTTAAGACCTTAACTCGCTCTGATATTCAGAAGCAAGGGTCATGCGTTTAATATTTGTTTAAATTGAGCGAATTTGCTTTCCTTCCCTTTTGCCTTTAGGGCCCTGTCTTCTGTTACCCGCTTTATGCGAATATTTCGAACAAGTCTGTGGCTCGTTTGATAAAGAGGGATAAACTAAAATAAATACACCCAAAGTTTGGTTTATCAAAACTTAAAAGATCGAAATAAACAAAAATTTAAACATATCACATTCGTCAAATAAATTAATTTGTAACTCGCGTTTTCGTAAAATGAGCAATTGAGTGAACTATCTAACACTGTTTTTACTCAAATAACGAGTCGTAAAGTTTTAAACAACAATAACATTACAACAAAAATATCGTCTTCTTTAAAATGCGTTTAAAAAATTTTGTATATACAATATTGTTGCTCTTTCAAGATAAAAGCACAGTTTAGAAAAATCCTGGTCCTTCCTATCTTTAAAACGCTATTGTTTAAGCACTATTTGTCTGCATCAGAAAGCTGAGTTAACTCTTTTGTTATTGTATCTGTCAAATATTATTTTTTAATTCGTATAGTGTTATCCAAACACTTTGGAAAATTACAAGATTGTTAAATCCATAATATGAAACATTTTCAAACCTAGACGAGAGTTAAACCCGTAACCTTTATCATAATACGAGGATGCACTACTACCAATTGTGTTACAGGCTCTTGTCACGCCAGGGTCGTACTTTACGTGCATAGTACCTACACATATTAAATACTAGCTGACCGATCCGCAGCTTCGCACGCATCGTATTTCAATAAAAACATTACCCTCCCTGTGCGCAGTCGGGTAAAAAGTAGCCTATGTTTACTTCGGGATAATGTAGCATTCTAATGGTGAAAGAATTTTCGAAATCGAATCCGTAGTTTTTGAGTTTATTCGTTGCAAATATAAAAATCTTTCCTCTTTATAGTATACAAGTATAGACTACCCCGTTGTTTTGTACGCGTGATTTATCAATGAATAAACGCCTGTATTTCCATCTATCTATATCAAAATCGTTCTAGCCATTACAAAGTGATTAAAAAACAAACATCTAATCTTTCGCATATATAATAGTGTGATATGAATATGTGGGTATAGTCGAACTATGCCTACAAAATAATAATTCTAATAAAATCATTTATAGAGATACAATAACCAGTCGCTTTAATCACGAAGTTCCATTAATTGACTTATAATAATGGGTTTATAGATTTTAAACAGGAATTAATAATTATTCAAAGCGATAGCCGTATTATCTACCGGAGGAATCTATTGTTCGGTTCGCATTTTCTAGCAATAAAATAATGAGTACTTATTGATAAACTTTGATAAGAGAAGAACTGGATAGGGTATGGTATTATAAATTATCATTACTAACAGCCTTGACGTTCAATGCTGAATATTAGTTTCCTCTATAGTTTTCCACCGATCTTATTGGCCTGTACCGACCATCTGAACGCTACCGAACGGCTCCGATCATCTTATTAGGTATTTCCATCTAGTAGGAAGCCATCCTACTTTAAATATCTTAGAAAAAAAACCGGCCAAGTTTGTTGTATGGGAGTCCCACGTAAATATTTATTTTATTCAATAGCACAATTTTAATTATTTACCTTATTTGAGGTTGGTGCCGATTTAGCTGGTCTTCTAAGTGTTATGAGCGCCCATACAACTCAGATGACTACCATAATTGGCGTCAACTATGTATGTATGGGGACATCATTTCATTGTCAACATTTTTACTTTTTGGAATTTTTCCTTTAATTGTGCTGTAAGACCTTGCTTTTTGCCAAATTTCGTGGTTCTAGGTCAACGGGAACTACCATATACGTTTTCGACTCAAAACCTATAGGGTACTTCCGGTTGAAATAAAATTATCAATTTTGGTTAAAGGCAAGGTCTTACAGCCCAAGTAAAGGGAAAATTCCGAAAAATAAAATGAGACAAAAGTTAAGGTATATTTTGGTAGATAGTTATAACTTTTCGCGGAAATCTAAATTTGCCTATAAGGTGTATAAAAATCAAAGTCCTGAATCAATACGATAAATAGACATGCTATTTATCGTATTGATTCAGGACTTTGATTTTTATACACCTTATAGGGACTATAGACCTTAGTATCTGGTATAAATATCAATTTGCTAGGTCCACCCGTTACTGCGAAAATCGGTGATGACACACGGACAGACAGACGGACAAGAGAGTGATCTATAAGGGTTCCTTTTTTTACTTTTTGAGGTACGGAACCCTAATAACCATCATCACATAATGTACTTCCCGTTGAACTAGAATCATGAAATTTAGCACGAAGCAAGATCTTACAGCACAAGTGAAGGAATAGAAATCGAAATAAACTACAAAGGTCGTAATTTGGTAGATATGAGCTTGAGGCTCTCTGTAAACAATGTATGTAACCACTCAACTTGTGTACTAGAGTTATATCTTAAACATTTTCTCTCTCTTCCCAGCTATGTATCCCACATGGTGGTGGGGTCAGCTTTCCTGGTCGTTCTTCTCCACTTCACTCTATCCTCGACGTCGTCATCAGAAACTTGACACTCTCTCGTCTTTTGACACTACATCTCTCCACGTTGTCTTGGGTCTACCTCTAGATCATTGACCGGGGATGGAAAGTTGTAGTGCCAAATTCCCTACATAGTCAGGTGACCATACCATCGCAGCCGACTCTCCTGCATCTTTCCAGCGGTGTCGCGTACCCCCCAGGCTTCCTCGCACGTACTCGTTACGGATTTTATCGAGCCTAGTGATGCCGCACATCCACCTCAGCATCTTCATTTCGGCGACTTGGATGGTATGTACGTTCTTCTGCGTTACGGCCCAAGTTTCGCTACCATATCTTAAACATTGTAAGCTTTGCAAATCTTCCTAATATAAAAATGATTTGATTTGGTTTGAAATCAATAAAAAACATGCTTTTAGGTAACTCTCGGTGCGTGAGTTGGACTCGCACATGTCTAGAATGTTCATTTAAATGTCAGATCGTTTCCAATGCACCATATTGCCATGATTTGCTTGAACCATTTGAACCTGCGCTGGTGCCATGCGTGTTCCCCATTCATTTATTATAGAGAAGCCTTCAGAATTGCTAATTTATTATTGTTTGTCATTGATGCAAATGAGGCTTAATGGGTAAAGAATGACGCTACTTTGAACTAAGTATGGGATATCTTGATGTGAAATCTTGCTTTACTTTATTTATTAGTAAAGTGACGCTGATTTATTTATAGTATTGTTTTTAAAGTACTTATATGACAAATGAGCACGCAGTCCACCAGATGTTAAGTGGCTACTGCAACCCATGGCTATCCACATAGAATTCAAAACAAGCTATTATGTTGTCTTTATCTCTATGTGGATACGTTGCCATACTATAGGGCTTAGCTGTTATGCCTATGTGCCAGTAATTACAGGAACATACCATTACCATCTAACCGGAACACAGCAGTACAAGTACTGCTATTTGGCGGCAGATAAAGGTAAGGCGGTCGTGCCCACTTCCTCGAGCCCGTTCACAAAAGCTCTACCCCCAGTAATATTATATCTTAACACTAGCTGACACGCCCGCGGATTCGCATCCGCGATATTTCAATATAAACAATACCCTCTTTTTGCGCACTCGGGTAAAAAGTAGCCTATGTCCTTCCCCGGGATATAATCTCCTTGCCAAATTTCATTACGATGCGTTCAGACGTTTAGTTATGAAAAGTAACAAATAAACTAACAAACATACAGTTACTTTTGCAGTTATTATGGATGTATTATGCAAAAAAACCTTTCTCTTGAATCATTCTATCTATTGCTGAAAACTGCATTAAAATCCGTTGAGCAGTTTAACAGATCTAAGCGAACAGACACCGGAAGACCTTCATTTTCTACTATGTTAAGATATTGTTTCAACATATAGGTATTTGCAATAACAATTTAGTATTCGCCCCGGCTTCGCATAGATTCTAATCAAAATAAATATAACCGGGATTATGTAGCTTACTATTAATGAACCCTATTACTACCTATTACCTATTACCCCCTCCAACCAAACAAACAAGCTCACAAACTTTACGATCCCGCCATCTCCCTTCATCAAAGGACAAGCAGGCGCACGGCTCATCCGTACCTAGTTGATATACCACACATTCGCACACACCGTTTTGGTTCTACGTTCTTGATGCGCACAGCTAAGGTATGGAACATTTTACCGTCGTCTGTTTTTTCTAAAGAATACACTTACAATTGACGACCTCCGTGGCGCAGTGGGGGAATAACCGGCTGAGACGCAGGAAGTAGCGGGTTTGATTCCCGTCACGGAACAAGTGTTTGCATGATCTACAAATATTTGTTTCGAATCTGGATGTTTTTCTATATTATAAGTATGTATTTACAAAAAAAAAACTATATAAGTATTCTATCAGTTATCTGGTTCCCATAGTATAAGCTCTGCTTAATTTGGGGCTAAACAGCGCTGTGTGAAATGTCCAGCAGTATTTATTTATTTATAATACAAGCCGGGACTCTAGATTATTCTAGATCTTCGTGCTTCATCTTAGACCACACCATCAGGTGAGATTATGGTCAAACAAAGATCTAGGTAGTTAAAAAAAACCTATTTATAATATCAGTATAACTAAACATTGTCCGTCTCCGTGTGTCTAATTGTTTTGAAGTCCCTTGTGAAAGGGTTCACCTGGGAAGTTCTAACACCATACCTATTTCTACCGCCAAGCAACAGTGTTGTTTGTCAGTTTGAAGGGTATGGTTGCCAGTGAAATTACAGGCACATGAAGCTTTGCACCTGTATGCCTCAAGTTGATGGACGCAGGGCAGAGCATCGTAGGGATAATCTAAGGTACGAGACCTAAGAGGCAATACATTGTTATAGGCGTTGGTTACCACTGAACATCTCAGGTGGGCCTTCAACATAATCCATCTCGTTGTATAAGAAAAACCGGCCAAGTACGAGTCGGACTCGCACACGAAGGGTGCGGTGCCATTATCTATAAAAACGGCAAAAAAATCACGTTTGGTGTATAGGAGCCCCCCCTTAAATATTAATTTATTTCAATTCAATTATTTATTTTTAAAGTGAATAATAAACTCAATATTCTGTGAGTATTTCGAGCGTCTACCTGTTGCCGTTATCAATATCGAGCAAAAACGAGCAAAACAATCACGTTTGTGTTATGGGAGCCCCCGTTAAATATTTATTTTATTCTGTTTTTAGTATATGTTGTTATAGCGGAAATAGAAATACATCAACTGTGAAAATTTCAACTGTCTAACTATCACGGTTCATGAGATACAGCCTGGTGACAGACGGACAGACAGACAGCGGAGTCTTAGTAATAAATTCCCTTTGACCCTTTGGGTTGGGTACAGATCCCTAAGAAAGTATGTTAGAGGAAGCTAGTGGCCCTGGTATTGGGGAACTTCAGGCGACTGAAGGCTTCCAATGTGGTTCAATGAGTTATGCGGTCGATGCGTGGTAACAACAGGTAAGACGGCGACTGAATAGTGGTTTTAGAAATCCAAGAAGTCTAGCAGCAGAGTATACTAAAACTCACAGGCAGTCGCTGCCTGTAATTTCACCGGTAACCATACCTTTCAAACCGAAACACAGCAAACTGCCTTTCAGCAGACATAGGTAAAAATACATATATAAACACAAATGTTTTTAGGGTTCCGTACTCAAAGGGTAATACGGGACCCTATTACTAAGACTCCGCTGTCTGTCTGTTCGTCTGTCTGTCTGTTTGTCTGTCTGTCCGTCTATCACCAGGCTGTATCTCATGAACCGTGATAGTTAGAGAGTTGAAATTTTTAAAGATGATGTATTAATGGTGCCGCTATAACACCAAATACTCAAAACAGTGTAAAATAAATATTTAAGGGGGGCTTTCATACAACAAATGTGATTTTTTTTGCTCGTTTTTACTCGATATTGATAACTACAACAGGTAGACGCTTGAAACATTCACAGAATATTGATTTATATTATTCACTTTAAAAATGAATAATTAAATTAAAATAAAATTTATATTTAAGGGTGGCTCCCATACAACAAACGTGATTTTTTCCTCTGTCTTAATATCGATGGGGCTCCCATACAACAGACATGACTTTTATGCCGTTTTTATAGATAATGGTACGGAACCCTTCGTGCGCTGGTCCGACTCGCACTTGGCTGTTTTTATTATTTAATTATCTTGTATTTACAACATCTTAACTAGGCTTATAATACTAGTTATTAAAACTACAACGTCAGCAATGCCAAGATATTTCTCATATTAATCAGAATGCTTACGGCACTTCAACTCGGTTCGTATTTACTATCTGTGCAATAGATTAGATTACCTTATTGGTGGTCATGCATTAGGTTTGCGTATCGCACACAAGCCTTGCGGCCCGCATTACTATAAATTGGCAATCTGTGTTCATCGCCATCAGTGAACATTGAGATTATCTGTTAGAACTACAGTCATCGGTACAACCCGGAGAATTAGCAACTTAAAGTAAATAATGACCAAAATTATAGATGGGTAAAACATCGGACTACCTCCGTGGTGCAGTGGGCTGAGACGCAGGAGGTAGCGGGTTCGATTCCCGCCGCGGAACAAATGTTTGCATGATCTACAAATAGTTATTCCGGGTCTGGTTGTTTCCCTAAATATTATAAGTATGTATTTATAAAAAAAAAAGTATTTAAGTATTATATCAGTTATCTGGTTCCCATAATACAAGCTCTGCTTTGTTTGGGGCTAGATAGCGCTGTGTGAAATGCCCAGCAATATTTATTTATTTATTTTATTTATTTATCGGTATAGTCATTTTTTAGGGTTCCGTACCCAAAGGGTAAAACGGCACCCTATTACTGAGGCTCCGCTGTCTGTCCGTCTTTCACCAGGCTGTATCTCATGAACCATGATAGTTAGACAGTTGCAATTTTCACAGATGATGCATTTCTGTTGCCGCTATAACACCAAATACATATATAAAAACAGAATAAAATAAATATTTAAGTGGGGCTCCCATACAACAAACGTTATTTTTTTGTAAGTAGACGCTTGAAATATTCGCAGAATATTTAGTTATATATTTATTCACTTTTAAATAAATAATTAACTTAAAATAAAACAAATATTAAAGGGGGCTCTCATACAACAAACGTGATTTTTTCCCGTTTTTATAGATAATGGTACGGAACCATTGGTGTGGCAGTCGGACTCGCACGTGACCGGTTTTTTTAATAATTGAAAAGGGCTTTGTCGCCCATGCGAATATGCCGCCCTGGTAGATAATCTAAATTAATGATTTAATAACTAAATTTAACCTTATGTAACTAGTATTTAAAGTGTTCTAGCTGAGTCAGAAAGAGGTTCAGCTAGATCACTGTTACAGAATTTCTCTAAATTTTAAAGATGAGGATTTAATTTGAGATGAAATTTTAAATTTAAGGGTATTTCTGATAGCTTCGTTGCGGACACAGTCCACTAATATGTTATATACATCGTCTATAGTGTAACAAAGCAGACAATTCGCTGTAGGTGATTTTTTCATCAGATGTAGAAACTTATTGCATGCGATGTGTCCGGAACTAAGTCGTAGCGCAATGACCGTCTCGTGTCTATTTAAAAAATGGGAATCCACGGAAAACTCAAGGGATGTGGCTGGATCGTTTTGTTCCAGATACCTACTTCTTGAGACCGTTGCAAATTAGCAAAAAGTATCCCCCTAGTCTAAATAAATTGATAGATAATATTTTCACATAATTAACTAGGTATACGATACAGCTAGCCATAGACCCGGCTCATAAACTGAGATCCTGTTTAATAACGTGTCCATGTCATAAAATATATAGAATATTGTTTAACTTCACTTTCACTACACTCCACAAATTGGTTGTTATAATAATTGTTTATTTGATAGAAACAGAAATCATAAAATCTACAAGTTGTTTCTAATAATGTGCTATAACTTTACGAGCATAATTCAAATGCTGTTATTAACCTAACTTGGTATTAAAAGTTTCATAACTAAGTGTAACATTATTGTCTTAACTATCTTCATGATGAGTTAGATGTCCACTATTCGACTAAGTTCTTATCCCCTAAATGCCATTGCCAAAGTCTTGAGGCCCCTATTCACTGATTCCATAATAGAAACGGTCTATTGCGTTGGATATCGTCTCTTGGTTTGTGTTGGTCATTGAAATACCTCTATTCCTTAACCGTTTCCAGACCTCAACCTCACGGGGCTGCCCAAAGTGGTGTAGCTATTAGCATATTTTTATATAAAATAATAGGTTGGGGGAAAAGTCTTATAGTATGTATGAACTTGTAATAGAATCTCTTTGGCTATACTATTTGTATCTGGTTGGTTTTGGTATCATTCAAAGTTTAAATTTTAAAGATAATTCAAAATTCAAATTAGGAAAATGTGTGATTTTTATTTTTTTTTCGTACTGTAAAGATGAGTGAATCTAATGAAGAAATTCGATACATTTTAAAATGTTACTACAAAAAAAGGTAAAAATGCAACGCAAGCCACGAAAAAAATGCGATGTTTATGGACCTAGTGCAAATTTGTGCTACTCTCACAGACACTGTGAGAGTAGCACAAATTTGGTTTAAGCGTTTTCAATCCGGAAATTTTGATTTCAAAGATGCACGTCGCTCTGGTAAAATTATTACGGATAAAATTGATGCCATTTTTGAAAAAGTGGAGCAAGATCGGCATATCTGTTACGCATAGTTACGACGTAGCTAAAGAACTGGGAATTGACCACAACACAGATATTTGGGTACCCCACGAGGTCACTGAAAGAAACCTAATGAACCATGTACTCATTTGTGATTCTTTATTACAACGTAATGAAACCGAACCATTTTTGAAGAAGCTGATAACTGGTGATGTAAAGTGGATCACGTACGACAAGAACGTGCGAAAAAGGTCGTGGTTGTCCACGACCTTTTTGAACCAGTCTGTGAAGCCTGACCGGCCTTTGAAGGCCGGTCAGGCTCCACAGACTATGGCGAAACCCGGGTCAACTCGCAACAAGGTGATGATGTGTGTGTGGTGGGATTGGAAGGGCATTATTCATTATGAGCTGTTACTACCAGGCAGAACCATAGATTCTGAACTCTACTGCGTACAACTGATGAGATTAAAGCAAGAAGTTGAGAGAAAGCGGCCGGAATTAATCAACAGAAGGGGTGTGGTTTTTCATCATGACAATGCTAGACCTCACAAATCTTTAGCCACTCGGCAAAAATTAAGAGAGTTTGTCTGGGAGGTGTTAATGCATCCGCCGTATAGTCCTGACCTTGCACCTTCAGATTTCCACATGTTTCGGTCTCTTCAGAATTCTTTAGTCAGTGCCAGGTTACACACGAGAGGACTGCCAAAACTACTTGTCGCGGTATTTTGATCAAATGCCCCAAAATTTCTATAGCAATGGGATCAACAAGATGGCAAAAAGTTATCGAACATAATGGTACCTACATACTTTAGTTAAATGTAAATAAACTATATTTAAAAATGTTTTGAATTTTCTTAAAAAATGCGGAGAAACTTTTTCCCCAACCTAATGTATTCTAAGAGCTATGTTGATCACCTTGGGTTATATACAAGGTTCCCCATTCCAGACGTCATTATCGTTACGTAAAAATATAATTTAGAGAGTTTGGGAATCAGTATGTTAATGTATTTGAGATGAACCTAAAGTTAAGCCTGAGAGATCTTGAAGTACAACACGTTGTCACCTATTGCTAGCATGTTAGACACCTACTGACGTCACGGATGATTATCGATAACGACAAAAATAAAATTAAATCTATTATTTCAGAAAACTTAAAGGTTCACACAAAATCAGATAAAAACAAATTGTGGAAGAGGGGAGGGGTTTACATATTATTATACTAGTGTTTCGCCCCGAACTGAGATCTCGCGAGTCTCCCAAAACTCGCGCAACGATGCCTAAACGTATTTAGTGGCTAAATATGATTTAAGGAGTTGTCAAATCATACAAATACGTAAAGTTTAAACATGTTAAGTTGATAAATACGGTTAGAGATCGTTGTGAAAGACGGCCTTATTCTTTGACTAATAAAATAGTGCCACGAAATAAACCAATTTACTTGACCCACAGTTTCATTCAAATTACAGGTAACGGGAGTTCATGTCAATTGGTTCTTCTTTTTTGAGGTACAAATTGCAGTTATTTTGGATTTCCGACTTTTGCTTATTACTTATATTTGTGTTACTAAAGCTACACGCATACCAAATTACTGCACAGTGGGGTCACTGGTGTACCATGTGAATTTTGTCAAAGTTTAGTTTATATCATGGCTACTCAAAAACTATAAAAAATTTATAAAAAATAAAAAGGGAGTCTAAATTTACTACTAAATACCTTTCATTTGACGTCACACTTGATCTAATAGTCTCATTTTCATTTGTTTTACTTCTCTTGAACCCCAATATCTGAACAACCCCCCAATATTTTTAGTATATTTACTCACACCGAAATTGTACCATCACTATGTACCTATGTATTGAATATCACGATGATCGGATCAACGTTACGAAAGTTATCCTCGGACACACATACATACATACATACAACACCGATTTGCACAAGTTGATTTAGAGATCTCGCTTCGCTCGATCAAATAATAATTATAAAAATATAAAGTAAAATGGAAGCCACCAATTTGTGCCCTGACTAACTAATGAAGTACGAGTAGTTTCCTTTCGTTAATCGTCCTCCGCACAAATCACTTCCAGAGCGGAATCCCCGGCATATCCGATTAATGATCTAAAACCTCATAGTCAGGAGCTGGTTTTGAGATGACGGTATTGTTAAGAAGTTCAATCGTACTCATTTTCCCAGAGCAGATAAAATTAATTCATACAATTCTAGCAATTTTGCAAATAAAGGAAAACCAATCGCTATGAATAATTGGATGCATATTAAATAGAATCAAATGATCAGTTGAAAATTACGAGTATAAAATAAAATAAAATTATTCACACCTCTTCCTAGTAATTTTATGGTAAGGAAAAAGCTATTATTTAGCTAGAGGAAAAACCTAACTACTAGTTATCAATTTCCTTTGATTTTGCATACAAACAATTCCACATTATAATATGCCTGCCTGCTACATATACACGGTGTCATTTAATCACTGTTTTCCCAAAACAAACGTTACTCAGACCATGGTCTAATAACTATTTATAACATCAAATAAGATAATAAAACAATAAAATCTAGACCTTCTCAAATAAGTCTAATTTTGTTCAAAAACTAACCGTAACATAAAGTTTATGGGTACGCTAACCGTAGCGTATTACCTACTCCTTATTTAGATAGGTACCTAGTAGCTACCGGACAGCGCGCTGACTATGTTGTAGGGCGTAACGTTAAATTAGACGTTTTAAGTTCGCATCTTTTTAAATTTTTCAAAGACAGATTTGGTTTTGTTTTTTTAATTTGATGTTATAAACTGTTAGAAGACACTGTCTGAACACCGTTTGTTCTGGGAAAACAGTGATTTAAAGGACACCGTGTATAATATACTCGAGGTTTTTTGATTAAGGCATGCAATAAAATATTCATTAAGCGCGTCACATATGACATGCAACACATGCCACTGCAATTCAGGTTGTTAATTCATTTGTTATATCGGTGGCTTTTGTTCCGTTGGACTTTGACTGGGAGCCGTTGGGTGCAGGCCGCACAAGATCGGTCGCTCTGAAAATCTATGGGGGAGGGACGGTTTTCAGAAGTGGACGTCTTTTGTCTGATATGATGGTGATGTTAGATTATCTAGTAGTATAGTATGTCGTACAAACCTTATAAAAGCGAAAATTTGAATTTTAGTATGTTTATTTATACACTAGCTGACTAATCCGCAGCTTCGCACGCGTAGTTTTTCAATAAAAACATTACCCTCCTTTTGTGCAGTTAGGTAAAGAGTAGTCTATGCTACTTAAGGTGAATGTAGCTTTCCAATGTTGAAAGAACTTTTGAAATCGGCACAGTAGTTTTTGAGTATATTCATTACAAACATACACACAACAATACAAATATTTCGTCTTTATAACATTAGTACAGATTTCTTTGTTTGTTTGTTACTCAATCACGTCGTAGCGGTTTAACCTATTTCAATGAAATTTATTATGTATGTAGATTATAACCCGGATTAACAGATAGGCTACTTTTTATCCCATAAATCAGATTCCATGGAATAAAATAGGGTGTCAAATTGCAACAGCGAGTTTAGCTTTATTTCTAGGTTACTGATAGCATTTAGTAGTGTAACGCGTACGAAGTCGCGAGCAACAGCTAGTACACCATAAATAGGCATCTGGTTGATAGCAATCTAGCTTAGAATCTAGATAAAATTACAATGTCTTGAAAGCTTTATACATTTATCATTTTTGACTTTCAAATTCGCGGAATTTCTGCTGATACATATAACTTAGGGCTTCTAAATTAAGACATAAAAGCAGTAGGCTTTGTCTCTGAAACGTGACCCAGCAGGACCTATAACTATGGTGTACAATCACACACAAAATCCTAACCAAGTTTTTTAAGAGTTGACTATACCTCAGTTTCTTGCTGTGTTTATTTCTCATTACTACGTCTTTAAATAACCAACTTTATATAAATTCTACCTAAGAATTACTTTGAACTGACAAGAGTGACAAGCGTCACGGGTACCCCGTCTGAGAGCCGAGGCCAGACTGAATCGCGAACCGGGCGTCCGAAGCGAATGGTTTCATTAGTGCAAAAGTTATGTATTTATATTTTATGGTAAAATTAAAAGGTATTTTGAAAATTTGAAACACATGTGCGCTTATTTATGTTGTGTAGAATTACTGTATACAGTTTCAACGTCTAAATTTAAGTATTCATCGCATAAGAACGGGTTTAAGATAAATTTGGAGTCATCTTTCGATTTTTTTTTCTATAAAGTAAATATACATTGGATAAGGACGGCGCTGGCGACGCCGGCGCGGCGTACGGTCCTGATTTTCAGACATAGTGGACGTGAAGCAAGTACACACAATTGGACATACATGTAACAAATAAACATTTAAAAATTTTAAAACATCTGACATATAAAAAACACGTAAAACCACGTAAAATTGACATAGCTCGAAGAACCACCCCAGTTAAACTATTTTATTTTTATTTCATTTATTTGGGAAGATAAACAGTCATACATTAAGAAGTAGAACATAGTGCTAATAGTTACATAAATAAATGCATGACCCACGACATCATCCACAGATTAAAACTATATATTTACTATTAGACTATACTATTACAGATAACTATACTATTAGAGAAAACTAGCTCTCTATTTAAATAAACCGCTTCCAAAGCGATTTATCCATTTGGGAACTCGATTCCTAGTTACGTACCTAAACTACGCCATCTAGTTTTGTGACTCAGAGACCAAGTTTAAGGTAGATTTCTAAAACAGTTTTATATTTCCTGTAATCTTTGCTATTGTCATTCATATTATTTACCCCCTACTATATCGAATTTATAATGATGTCTAATGAAGTAATTCAAGACATAGACTCGCTGTCAATCGCTACTTCGATTTTATGTAAACCTGAGGAATGCATTTTAAATATAGGAGATATAAATAATAGTCTTAAAATCATAACTTTGAATATTCGCAGCATTTATAAAAATCTTGTTAGCTTTGTAGTTTTCTTATCGAGACTCAAATTTAAACTGGACTTAATAATCCTCACAGAGTGTTGGCTACATCCTGTAAAAAACATACCTACTCTGGATAGTTATACAACTTTGTACACAAAAAATTACCTCAACCAAAATGGGGGTGTTGTTGCTTACATTTCGAAGAGAATATCACACTCCGTTTTGGAACACATATCTGATAGTGCGGATTTTCTTATAATAAAACTTAAAACAGACACTGCAATAGTTTGCGTCTATAGATCACCTTCAATTACACAAACTGACGGTTTCCTTCTTTCTTTAGAACACATAATTACAACGCTTAATTTTTTTCCAAATATTGCTGTTATTGGTGATATAAATCTAGATATAAAAAATCATTCAATGGACAATAACGTTAACAGTTACATTAACTTGACAGCTGAACTAGGCTTACTACCTGCACATACACTTCGTACAAGGTAAAACAATTGTTTAGATCACGTCCTGATAAAATCGAATCTATAGCATTCATCACAGTCGTAGACACACAGATAACTGACCACTTACCCGTTATCTTATCTATCAACAAACTTAAACCTATTGAGCCAATTAAATATCGTAATAAAACAGACTGGCCCGCAGTCCTGGCTCAAATAAAAGATACAAATTTTGATAATATATTATAAGGCGATGTCAATAAAATAGCTGACCTCCTTATACACTCAATTTCAACATCAATCAAATCAAATACCAAACAGATACTGATCCCTAAAAAACAAAGGACAATTAAACCTTGGATATCTTCAGGTATACTAAAATGTATTCGAAATAAAGACAAACTTCATCACCAGTACAAACGTAATCCTAAAAACTTAACATTTAAAGTTACTTACTTAAGATATCAAAAATATGGCTCATATATTATTTTTGCAGCCAAAAATAGCTATGACAAAACAAAAATAGAAAATAGCCTACATACCCCTAAAACAACTTGGAAAGCTATAAAGGAAATCTCGCATACCGCCAAAAATACTATATCTGCAACTGACCTTCTCCAAATAAATACCAACCCGCAAGATTCAATAGAATATGTAAATGACTTTCTGGCTTCCATTGGTAAGAACCTAGCAAACCAAATTACTAATTTTCCCACTCATAATGCGATACCGATGAGCTCAACTCTTAATTCACTGGTCATATTACCCACAGACGAAGTAGAAATTGTACGTATTAGTCAAAGTTCAATTTTTATTATGGCTAATAACTCAAAAACTATAAAAACTTTACCAAAAATAAAAACGGAGTTTAAATGTACCAATGAATATTTCATTTGACGTCCCACTTGAACTAATAGTTTCATTTAGAACCCCAATATCTCGACAAACCCCAACGTTTTTAGCTCATTTAGTCCCACCAAAATTGCGCCATCACTACCTACCTATGTATAAAATTACACGATAATCGGATAAACACTCCGAAAGTTATCCTCGGAAAAACATACATACATACATACAACGCCGATTTGCCCAAGTTGATTTAGAGATCTCGCTTCGCTCGATCAATAATTACACTACATTGTTTCCACAGTTCTGAGGTAATTTCAGGACTTAAAGCAGAGTCTGCCACTGGTTGGGATGGCATACCCACTATGCTCTTTAAAATGCTTGTAATTTTCTAGCTCTTGCCATCTCAAGACTTTTGAACTTGTGCATTGAAAAGGGTTCTTTCCCACTCGCATTTAAGAAATCTATCATCCACCCTATACATAAAAACGGTGATAAGTGCACAATTACTAACTATAGACCTATATCGATCCTGCCGGACCTATCAAAAATGTTCGAAAAAGTACTTAACTCCAGACTAATGTCATTCTTGCATAAATATAATCTCTTGGCTGATAAACAATTTGGCTTCAGGGTAGATCGCTGGTAGATCGACAGAGGACGCGGTAACAAATCTATGTCAAACGGTGTCGGAGGCCCTGGACAAAACGAATAGATGTATCGGTGTTTTTCTAGACTTGGCCAAGGCCTTTGACACCGTATCGATACCTAAACTCGTAGACAAGCTCTTTCATATTGGTATTAGAAGAAACTGTCTCAAATTATTTTCTGACTTTCTTACTCAAAGAACACAGATGGTCAAAATTGGCGATTTCCAAAGCTCTGAGGCCCCAATCACATATGGCGTTCCGCAGGGAAGTACCTTGGGCCCGAGTCTTTTCCTGATATATATAAACGACCTATGTAAAATGAAGATACCTAACTCATAAATATACAGATACGTAATCATACTAACTCAAGATACTAATAAAAATATTTGCTTACGCTGACGATACAGCCATTACATTTCAGGAAGGTACTTGGCAAGCGGCTTTTAACTCAGCGGAAAAAGGTTTGGCAAGAATTATTTCTTGGCTTAATACAAACCTACTTACTTTAAATATAGACAAAATTCAATTTATCACATTCTCCATCACATCCACAATTGCCCCACCGCAAAATCTTAAGATTATAGCGCATTCTTGTCCAAATAACGTCTCCAAACCATGTAACTGCCCAACCCTATCAAATACGCGAACCCTTAAATACTTAGGCGTGATGCTGGATGACCGCCTTTCATGGCTACCCCACATCACTTTATTATCATCACGTATTCGTAAACTAGTATGGACATTCAAAAAACTCAGACACACTTTAAACACTGAGTTGCTTACCTCTGTCTACATAGCAATATGTCAATCTGTTGAAACATACTGCATAACAGCATGGGGCGGCGCATATACGTCTCATATGATACCCTTAGAGAGGGCACAGAGATCTGTGCTCAAAACTATGTTTTTTTAAAAGGTACTGCCACCCTGCCAAAGATTTGTATGCATCCTGTAAATTATTAACAATCCGTCAACTACACATACTTAATATCATCCTTAGTATCCACACTAAAATTCCAATGCATCCCTCACACACACGAAAAAGAATGGGCCATCACATACTCAATATTGCTTGCAGAACCACCTTCATGCAACACCAGTTTATCTTTATGTCAAATCATCTCCATAACAAAATTAATAAAAAATAAAAAGACAAACGGGCGCTATCGCACGATATGGGTTCCGTTTTTACATTTTTACCATTTTGATCCTGAACCCCAATAATAGGGTTGTACTCTTATGAACGAAGTTCAAATAACATTTAACCACACGTAAAGTATAACGAGAGTGTTCCTGACTGTACTAGTGCTTCGATATGAAGGCAGCCATTCCGGGCTCTAACCGAACGATTTTATGTCACAATGACGATGTTATCGAATGTGCAAATGCAGCTCAAACTGGGTGTCCAGGGGAACACAACATTTACAGAAATAAGTTTTTGAATTAAACTTCTTTACGCACGCTTGACTTGGGGAGTAAGCTGGTGAATGCATTACGAAAAGCGCGAACTGAAGTTGAGAGGGAGATGTAAGTTAGTGAAGATAGAAAGAGAGAGAGTTACGTTTCGTATATTTTTAAACGGTAATATGCGAGTGCGAGTTGTGTCTGTCCGGAATGAACATAGACTGATCGACCTACAGACGTGTGAACAATTTTGTAATTGAACAATTTTATAAATTAATATTTTGAAAAATAAGTTTTACTTCAGTCGTGTGGTCTAAACCATACTCGTTTTTTTATGTTGAAAAAGGTCATTGGGCATTTTGTTCGGACATATGACCCACGGCGCACAAAAACGAAACAGGGCTAGGTATGTAGTTAAATGTATATGTTACTTAATGGTATGGGTCGCATTATTGCAGGATATGGGAGAACCGCAAAAAAAATTTTTTTAATTAATATTATAGCATTTTTAAAATAATTATTATAGCATTTTTAAATTATTATTATAGCATTTTTATAATGAACTAAGTAAAAACTATTGGCCTGACTGTAAAAATACTTTGTAAAACAGTTGTTTTGAACAATTTCCAGGAATACGAAAATAAAATCCATTTTGCGGTAATAATATTTTTATTCTGCATTATCAAAATCTATAGTTAATTCATCTAAAAAGGCTGCAGGCGCGTCTATCACGTCTTGATGCCTGGCCCATGACAGAAAGTATACGACGCTTACAACATGTGCACAGCTTCCGACAGTGCGACGGCCGTGTATACACGAGCAGTAATACTGTTGGATGCTATTTCTTCCAATATGGGTAGGATCTACTAAAATATAGGTGTAGTACTGCTTTGCACGGACGTGTCGTGACTGTATTCTGCCTCTTATCAATATCTTATTTTCAATCATTTCTTGGTGCCGGTATAGTTCGATAGTGTATACACCATCCTCACGCATGTGCTCGTGGCAATACGATCTTGCGATTCTCAAGTGGTATGATCCCAACGTAAACAATATTAATTCGTCAAATGTAAGCCGAGGAAAGTCATCAAAATCCGGATCATTGCCATCGAGTCGCACAAACGCTACTCTCTGCCTGTTTAAATTATGGTTAATCACATATTCTGCCATCTCATTGGGTTCATTCATTCGTTCATTTATAATTCTTATGAATTGTTCCGCATACATATGGTCCTCATATGGATGGCGAGTAGCATTAATTATGGCCGCAGTTATTTTGAAGTCGACCATCATGTTTCTCATGGCAACGTTAAAATATACATGGCGGAAGATTTTAAAATCTTTCTTGAATCTGCCGTTAATGGTTTCCACTACCCACCGGATCATTGTTATTAATCTAGATTTATTAGCATCTAGTGTCGTCAGTTGTTCTCCTCTTACTCTTGTAGGCGGCATGTGAGGATTATACCCGCATTCCTCAATTTTATCAATCGAATCCCGAAATCCACGATCCAATATAAAAACATCATTAACTCTCAAGAACCCATGAATCGGAGAATCTTCTTGCATCAGGTCACGCATAATGCTTGCGTCCGAAGTAGTCGCAGTGTAAGGCCCCGTAACATCTACTATGTAGCCGTCGGTACATACTATAAGGAAGGGTTTTACTAAGTTCCGAAACTTATGAAGACTGTAAGTTTTGCGCTGGAAAAGGAAATTCGAACTCTTTTGTAGATAAATATATGTTCCATCACATACGAGAATGGCCGCCGGTTCATTATAGTTACCACCAAAAAAATGGCTTGGAATTGCAAGATTCTTGGCCACCACATCTTCCCTAGTAATATGATTTAAGCCCAAATGCTGTGGAACAAAATCATTACTTAAGCATTCTCTTGCTATCGCCAACTTCCTTTCTAGGGTTCTCCTCGACATATTGAATTTAGTGGCTAATCGCTCATCTGGTTCACCGGTTCTTATTTTTGTTAAAAAAATTCCAAGAACTGTGGCAGGATGAACTGATCGATCACCCAGTGAAGGCGTTTGGTTCAAAATAACATTAAATTGATATTTTGTTAGTCCCGTCCAAAAGTGAAATTCATTGTCCTCTATTTCTTCAATATTTTCGAAATCAAGGTTGCTTCTTTGTTCGATACCCCATTTATATAAATTCATCATACCAACAACATGAGTACTGTCAAAGTTTTCGTGGGATGTAGTGTTGAGCAAGTCTACCCAATCATTCCTCATAAAATGAGCATTGCAAACCCGAGCTAATTCTGGTATATAAAAATTGTGATTGTGTAAGAGTTGGAACTTAGCATATAGTGGAACATTATGGGCCACTACATTTCTACAGTTTGTAAAAATACAATGTCTCGCTGTATTCGATGCTCGCTTATATCCTCTAGGCGTAACAAAACTAGGCTGCAATTGTACTTGATCTTGCACTGGTTGCTCTTCAACTGGCTGATCTTGTACTGGTATATTTTGTACTTGTTCATTTTGTACGGGTTGATTCCGTAAACGACGATCTAACCTTGACCAACAAGCATGGCACATGGCCCGTGAGCCATTAAAAGTAATCTGAAACAATTGAAAAAAAAAAATATATATTCCTCCATTTATCAAGAAGTAAAATGAGCCATTACATTGAGCAAAGCAACATTTGTACAATCAAGAGCACGCGACGAGTCATACACATACGATGACAGTGTAGTGTACTTACCTCACGTGGTATTATTTCTTGCAATAATAAATCTACAAGATCCCTTTGTCTTTCCAAAAAGAGAACTGTCAATATGTGTTTTCGTCGACGTAAAACAGATCGATTACACGACACGCAACTATTTTGTCTTTCCATGTTAATGTAAACCAATCGTCAAGCAAAATCAGGGGTCCATAAAACACGCTCAAGTAATCAATAAAATGCAAAAATCGGAAACACGAGTTTAAACGCACAGATCGAAACGAAGGATGACGTACGACTGCGGGGCGGTCAGAGCGGGTGGGGCGCAGGCGGCGCGTCGCACGCGCACTTCGATACCTTACTGTTATTTTCTACCTGTCGAAAGTGCGAGCGAGAGAGACATACAATCTGTTATGCGATACAAACATTTTTCTTATGCTTGTACATACATTTTCACAATGCTGACAGTAAAATCTTTAGTTTTTAGTCTAATAGAATTATAGTTAGACTCACATACATACTGTTACATAACATTTTTCCTCCAGCAGATACATAAAAAAAATTTACATATTTAGAAAAGTGGAATTGAATACTTTACTTTAAAAGTGATTTGAACACTGTGCGCGAAAAAAAAAAAGTGGGTCAAAATCGCCCAATGATCTTTCTTTTTCAAAAGAAGCTCTTATAAAATTCACAATCAGAACCGCAAACAGATTCAAATGGGCCCAAACATAGCTCATTTTTAATCCAGTCAGAAGTTTCATTGTATAGCATCCGTCTCCATCATGAGACTACCTTCATGATACCATATTATTGAATTGTCACTGAAGTCATATTTTCCAAATTTTTTATATACTTGTACGTTTATTATAAACTATACTGTATAGATCTTTGTTTGACCACAATCTCACCTGATGGTAAGCGACCTGATGGTCTAAGATGAAGCACAAAGATCTAGAAAACTCCTATTCACTCATACCTTAAAGAGGCCCGGATTGTATTCTTTAGGAAAAACAGACGACGGAAAAGTGTTCCATACCTTAGCTGTACGCATCAAGAACGTAGAACCAAAAAGGTGTGTGCGAATGGGTGGTATATCAACTAGATACTAGAACTAGGTACTGAGCCGTGCGCCGGCTTGTCCTTTGATGGAAAAGAGATGAATCAGATCGTAAAGTTCCTGAGCACATTCCCCAAAATGTATTTTGTAAAAGATTGATAGGCTTGTAACTTTACAACGGTGTTCGAGACTTTGGCCCTGCGTTATATCGAATCTAAGGTGGCGTAATGGTGTTTGGCCGTACCATCCCAAAGGTGGAAGCAGTACTCCATACCCATGTACATTTCAGTTACTATTCAGAACTACTTAACATCAGATGGGCTATAAGCTTTTTCCATGTACAGGTCGAATAAAAAACTAGAAAAAAGAGAACTTTAAGTGCTGAAGATCTTCTCTACTTCCAAAGGAACCTAATTTGTACAGTTTGCACCCAACGTAAATACGTTCGATTCTGGGTAGTCAGCAATTTGATTCCACATGCAATGAAAATGTTGACTACCCAACAATTCACGACAACACACTATTAAAATAATGAAACAGAATACAATGTTTTACTTACGCGAGAAAAAGATAGCAAGAATAATAGTGCTTCATCTTGAAATATACGTTAATTAAGACGTCCTATGAGGTACAGAGGGAAATAAAAGAGAAAAGAGAGGTACAGTGAGAAATAAAAGAGAGAAGTGGGATAACTCGAGTCACATATCAGGGGAAGTGGCCATTATTAAATTTTATTACAAGGAGCACTAGGTGTTGGGTCGTTTTAGTCAATGTACAGACTTTAGAGGCGAGCTCATTTTAGGCTCATCAATTTCTTTAAATCAGCGTTACTGTTACTCGTACACCTTTGATGTTTATTATCAAGATTTCCATGCAGATGTGTTATTATTAAAATCGTTGTATTTTTGTTTCTAATATATATATATTTTGGTCAATAATTGAAGAACTCTAACAAACATTTATTAGCAAATACTGAATCTCAAAAGTTCAAGCTCGGGGTTTGCCAAAGAGTGATGGAGCGCAGTATTTTAGGTGTCAAGAGAATAGACAGGATTCGGAACACCTCGCTGCGCTCAAAGACCGGCATCACTGACGTCGGTATCAAGACTGCCAAGTTGAAGTGGGATTGGGCCGGTCATGTCTCCCGCATGCCAGCAAATAGGTGGGCTAAGGTCGTAAATGGATGGATCCCTGTCTATGGAAAGCTACACCGTGGAAGACCTAAGAAGCGTTGCCGCGAATTTTTAGATACCTTTTATAGGGACTGGTGGGATTTGGTACAGGATCGAGATAAGTGGAGAGATGAGGGAGGAGGCCTTTGCCCAGCAGTGGGACAGCATAGTCTAAATAAAAAAAATGTTTTGTTTGATGGCCTTTTTCGTATGAAATAACTTAAGATTAATCAACAACATTTTGAATTTGTAATTTTTATCAATGTTATCTTATGTATGATGACGTTAGTTATCTTTAAGAACGCATAAATATCATCGAAATATGTATGATTCGAACTGAAAAATATCAAGAACAGCAAACAATCCACCGTTTAATACCAGTCTCTCAAAATAGTCAATTCAGTTTTAACAATTGCCATTGAAGAGCCTACGGAAGATCGTAAAATTTTATAGTAAGGGACCACTTTATTTTGTGACGTGTTCTCGCTTGGCACTTAGCTCTAATAGTCGTCGTTATTGTAAATACTGGATTGATTTTATACGAGATAATATTGCTTCTGATTATCATACTATGTTGCGGTGATAGTCGCAAATACATGTCCGCAACTAGTAAAAAGGTCTATGTTCAAATGTTCTTTAATACGCTAGATTAGAAGTTTAATATTTCATGTGACGACCATATGAAATAATAAAAACTTCTACTTCTAATGTTGCATAGTAATAATATTTAAAGAAAAATATAAATTAAACAGGACAGTGATATTACAGGAGAAAATTAGCTAGGTTACTTAGGCTGGTATAGACAGACTTAATTTCTGCATTTTAAACTTGTTCTGCTTGAGACAATAAAACTGAACGTAAAGACTAACAAAACAATTAATTTCAAAAACAAGCAACAGCACATATTTTCGTGTCGCTACCGTTTCTAATGAGCAAAATGTTCTGAGCGTTAAAGTCTAGTTACGCAGTGCAAGTTTCTGACCTGTTAATAGCAGAGCCGACTTGCATGCCAGTAGCTCGACTCGTCTTCGTGTATTGAGCGTAGCTGATATTGTGAGCAGGGATTGCAACACTGCGACTGTTCTAGGCAGCAGTCAGGGGTAAAATCTGTTGTAGTAGAATTTAAGGTATTTATAGGCCAAAACTAAAATGAATGAATGAATGAATGAAAATTCTTTATTATACCTTACAACCTAGACACAACAGATACAAAAAATAACAAGAAAATAAATAAATATAAGCTTAATAGGCAGTCTTATCGCTTAACAAAATGATCTTTTCCAGACAACCTTTGGATGGAGAGGATTATTGCTTAATGGAAGATTGGCCGAGGTGTAAAAAGAATAAACTTAATAATAGAAAAAAAATACTTACCCTTATATAGTTATATACATACATATTCGGTACATAAATAATTGTAAATCTATACTATAATAATATTATAAAGAGGAAAGATTTGTTTGTTTGTATTGAATAGGCTCCGAAACTAGTGGACCGATTTAAAAAAATCTTTCACCGTTGGGAAGCTACACTATCCCCGGGTGACATAGGCTACTTTTTACCTAACTGCGCAGAAGGAGGGTAATGTTTTTACTGAAAAACTACGCGTGCAAAGCTGCGGATTTGTCAGCTAGTAAATAATTAAAGTTCTTGACCGCGAGCCGACGCGTTTTCGCGCTATATTTATTGAGTCAACATGTGTGGGATAAGTTATCACATCGTAGGAATGCGACGCGCATCACGTCACATGCTCTGTGAGATCGCCGATTTGGTCTGGTTTGAGTTTGTGCTTAATTAGATGAGAGTTAAAGTAGCATATGACAGTAGCTCGGTTGAATAAGACACTCATGTGGTTTTTAGGGGTGAGAAGCCACTCTGCAGTAACTAGCCTTTTTTCTTTACGTGGAGGAATCCTCATGGATACCGCTCTAAACCCAGGAAGCGGTATGTCGGACTTCTACCGGCTAAACCTCCACGGCGTTTCTCCGAACGCTTTATACCGGGGACACGGGAACAGAAAACATTCTTCCGCGACCCCGGTGGCGTTAGTCTTGCGGGCCCCATCTTATAGGGTTTAGGGTCATCTCTACTGACTATATACTGAATACAATGGTATATAGTTAGGCCACTGCTATGAGGGATGGACGTAGGCATACGCTCTTGCATATGCCTTCCTTCTTCGCCACGATCTCGTGCGTCGGGTTGTGACAGTGCTCCCAGATTCCCTGGCCCTCTCCGCTGCTTCCTTCTGCTGCACTACATTTTCGCAGAAGTACTTAACAGCTTGGCACGACTTATCGCTCTCGACCATTGCGCAAACTACGGTCGAGAGAGAGAGGTCGTGACCTACCATGTCACCGAGAGCTTGGCGCTCTTCAACCCAGGCAGGGCAGAACTCGAGGGTGTGCTGAGCCGTGTCCTCGAGGCAATTGTCACAGTGGTGCAGTAACTAGCCTGGCATGGCTGCACTAACATTGTGCGAGTTACAACGTAATCTAGACTTTATAGTATTTGAGTGTTGAAATTGTTAATTAACCAGAAGTGTTGCTTAGTACTGGATACTTAATCGGTTAAGTGTTCTGAGGTAATTTTACGGTTTCACGAGCTTTGTCCAGTTAGTACTTAACGACTTACCGTGTTAAGTAAACAGCTTAAGTGTTAGTTAAAGCCTACTTTGATATGTATAATAAAAATGAAGCACCTACTCATATAAAATTTTAGGTAAAGTTAATTTTGCTACTAATCTGAACTGTAGCGCCTCCTAGGATAATATTATATTCGATGTAGCTGATAGTAGCTTCTGTTGAAAGGGCTCGCTGGAAGAAGTACTACCTCCATATCTATTTCTACCGCCAAGAAGCATCGCTGTATTTCGGCATGAGGGGTATGGCTGCCGGTGAAATTACAGACGAAATTACATGAGACTTTACATCCTTCAAATTGATGGACGCAGGGCAGTGCATCGTAGGGCACGTTTCTAAGGCGTGACCTACGAGGTAATACTTTGTTATAGGCGATGCTAACCACTTAACATCAGGTGGGCCATATTCAAGTTTCATCTCCAGATATAAAAAAAATGCTGAAGAAACGTAACGACAGAAGGTCATTATAAGTTTATAGTAGATATACTTACTTGACCATAAAACCTGTTTTGATATGTAGTATAAAATAATATAAAAAATATGGCTGGACTATAGACATTACACACAGCGCTATCTAGCCCCAAACTAAGCAGAGTTTGTGCTATGGGAACCAGATAACTGATAGAATACTTATATACTTTTTTTTGTAAATACTTACTTATAATATATATAAAAACATCCAGACTCGGAACAAATATCTGTGATCATGCAAACATTTGTTCAACGGCGGGAATCGAACCCGCTACCTCCTGCGTCTCAGCCGGCTATTCGCCTACTGCACCACGGGGGTCGTTAATATCAGATGGGCCATATGCTTGATCCGTCTCCAGATAGAAAAAAATAACCAGCCAAGTGCGAGTCAGACGCGCGCACGAAGGGTTCCGTACGGTATCTATAAAAACGGTAAAAAATCCATGTCTGTGGTATGGGAGCCCCGCTTAAATTTTTATTTTATTCAATAGCACATTTTTATTTATTTACCTTATTTGAGATTGGTGCCGATTAAGCTAGTCCTCTAAATTGTATGCGCCCATACAACTCAGAGGACCATCTTAATTGGCGTCAACTATGTATGAATGGGGACAGCCTTTAGTGGTCAACTTTTTATTTATTTAAATTTTTTTCTTTATTTGTGCTGCTTTTTGCCAAATTTCGTGATTCTAGGTCATCGGGAACTACCATATAGATTTTCGACCCAAAATCTATAGGGTACTTCCGGTTGACCTAGAATTGTTAATTTTGGTTCAGCACAAGTAAAGGGAAAATTCCGAAAAATAAAAAAGTTGTAACTTGAGGTAAATTTTGGTACTTAGTATTATTAGTTATCATTAGTATTTATTTATATCTTTTTATCGCGTTGACGCAGGACCTTGACTTTTATACACCTAATATGGACTATAGACCTCAGTATCTGGTATAAATTTCAACTTGCTAGATCCATCTGTTCCTGAGAAAATCGGCGGTGACACACGGACAGACAGACGGGCAGACGGACAAGAGAGTGATGTTATAAGGGTTCCATTTTTACCTTTCGAGGTACGGAACCTTAAAAAAATGATGAAGAAACGTAACGACATAAGGTCATTAAAAGTTTACAGTAGGTATACTTCATCATCACCATCATATCAGCCGTAAGACGTCCACTGCTGGACAAAGGCCTCCCTCATTGATCTCCAGGAACTGCGGTTGGAAGCGGCCTTCATCCAACGCCGACCTGCGGTTCTTACCAAGTTGTCTTCCCATCTTGTAGGTGGACGTCCTACGCTGCGCTTGCCGGTCCGTGGCCTCCATTCGAGAACTTCCCGGCCCCATCGGCCATCTGTTCTGCGCGCTATATGGCCTACCCATTGCTACTTCAACGTGCTAATCCGTCGGGCTATGTGACTTGAGTTCTCCTACGTAACTCCTCATTTTTGATTCGATCCCGTAGAGAAACCCCGAGCATAGCCCACTCCATAGCTCGTTGAGCGAATCTGAGCTTATTCATAAGGCCAATAGTGAAGGACCACGTCTCGGTTCCATATGTCATCATTGGTAACACACACTGATTGAAGACTTTCGTCTTAAGGCACTGAGGTATGTTCGACGAAAAGACGTTGCGAAGTTTCCCAAACGCTGCCCATCCCAGTTGGATTCGACGATTGGCCTCTTTCTCGAAGTTGTACCTACCTAATTGGACTGTTTGTCCTAGGTAGGTATACATACGCATCGACAACTTCAAGAGCCGAGTTCTCTGGGGCAGGCACGACATGGACATTCGACATAATTTTCGTCCTGTCCATACTACTACTTACTTGGTTACTTCCTACTTACTTGGTACTACGTACTTTACTTAGGTATACTTACTTGATCATAAAACCTGTTTTGATATGTATATACATAGGTCTAATGGCACATTTTTGCTTCATTCTTGTCCTCCTCAGACCAAAGGTTTGGAATGTTTGTCATAAAAAGCTCTTGAAATAATATGAGCTCTTTACCTCTCTTCTTTAAACACACTTTATTATTATCAGCCCACTGTGTCCCACTGCTGGGCAAAGGTTTTTCCCCATTCTTTCCAGACACTTCTTTCAAGCGCTAAGATGGTTCACACTTTAAATATCATTATTATAAATGCGGGATTTATCGGTGTTTCGACCGACAATGTTTCGGGTGAATTCGTAAACCTCCATCAGGGTGAGTGCGATCCGCTCCGAATAACGTCTTGTCTCGTATTTATAATAATGATTGAAATCAATAACACTTTCAATATAATAGATATAACTAAATAAGTTATTTAGGTAAATGGAGTATAAACAGCAATAACCCTTGTTTGGTCTAGACCTACCTTGTTCCACGAATAAGCGAACGATATCATTAAATACGATTCATTGTGATTGCTAACCCGGAATGTGTAGTAAAGATTGACTGTTTCCATTCTCTTACGATTTTCTGTAAAAAGTAAAAATAGATGAATTCCGCAATGCCTTAAGACAAAGGTTTTCAACCAATGTGTACTGCCTATCCTCACATACGGTGCTGAAACATGGCTGCTCACGAACGAACTTGTTCACAAAATTAGAGTTGCTCAGAGAGCAATGGAGCGTGCCATGTTAGGCATCTCGCTGTTGGACCACATACCCAACATCGAAATACTACGCAGAACCAAATTCGTGAATGTGGGTAGAAGGATCAACCAGCTGAAGTGGAGATGGGCTGGACACTTCGCAAGGAGGAAAGACGGAAGATGGACGAAGGCAGCAACTGAGTGGTGGCCGCAAGAAGGGCGCAGACCAGTTGGCAGACCACCAGCCAAATGGTCGGACGACATCGAGAGAGTTGCGGGAAGGCAATGGATGCACTTGGCACAGGAGCGGAGAGAATGGCGTGATAGCGAGGAGGCCTATGCCCAGCAGTGGGTGGATGTGGGCTGAGATGATGATGATGACATGATCTGCGATTGATAGTTCTTTTTCTAGTAGTCACTTGGCGCATCCCTATTGGATTTATAATCTATGGTCGAACAACCCTCATAGCACAATGCTCTGGTTCCATATATGACTACTCAAAGTGCTTTGGGCTTTAGCCGCTACGGCCACACGTACGAATATATTTATTGTAATGAGAATAAATCCTATATATATTATCTAACTAGCTGTTGCCCGCGACTTCGTACGCGTTAAACTACTAAATGTGTAGGTAACCTAGAAATAAAGCTACACTGGCTGTTGCAACTTGACAACCCATTTTTATCCCATGGGAACTGATTTATGGGATAAAAGGTAGCTTACGTGGTAATCCAGGTTATAATTTACGTATATACCAAATTTCATCGAAATTGGTTCAGCCGTTACGCTGTGATTGAGTAACAAACAAACAAACATCCAAACTTTCGCATTTATATTATTAGTGTGATATTGTCCCGTTTAAAATACCTAGGTAAATAGAAATAAATTACTTCATTGCACATCAGAATATCATAACCAGTGATCGGACTAGGGTGAGCTATTTTGTGTAATTGCCATATGTAAGAATAATATGGATATTCCCAAAATCCCGGGATTTGCTTTTTAAGTAGAAAAATAACAAAAAGCTATTAAACAATCCAGGGTCAAAAGAAATTCACCTCACAACAAAAAACAACAGGAAGCAAACAAGCGCACTCTAAGAACCGAAGTAATCGAATGAGACATTTGACAACAAGATACTGTCGGTAAACCATTGAATAGTAGTGGTGCAGAAAGAGACAAAACAGGTGCGTCGCTCCGACAGAAACACCCCGCTATTGTTTTCGTTATCGGCGTATGCGGCTATATCACGAGTTTCAACAAAGCGGCAACGTGTTGCTGATGTAAAATTTACAACGTTTCTCGGGCGCTTATTGGCTTACATAAACCATTTTTTATACTTATTGATAAAAATAATTATCCCGGATAAATCCGGAAAATTCCGGAGTATTAGTCGGAATCTAATGGAATATCCATATTAACATCAATGTTTGCGGTCAATGATAGCTCTACCTACTCCGACCAGTGATCATAACATTTATATTAAATAAATAAAATATTTTTGGACATTTCACACAGCGCTATCTAGCCCCAAACTAAGCAGAGCTTGTACTATGTGAACCAGATAACTGATAAAATACTTATATACTTATATTAGGACAACGATAGACAATGGATGACCTTATTGCTGAATAGCGATTTCTACCTAACAATCTTGAGATAGAATGGACTTAATTTTGAATTGATAAATAGATAGCGGGCTAATAAGTTATGAGATGGGTAGGATTAGAACTTTAGATACGCAGAGATCTTTCCAACTAGCTGCTTTATTTATTACTAAATTCTTCGATTTAAGTTAAGTTTTCAATTGAATGTACATTCTTTTTAAAATATCTATTTTTTAAGATCAAAGTTAAATTAGCAGTACCACAAAAGCTACATGAGCAGTTGATTGCTGATATAACAAAAAAAAACAGTTCATAAGCAGTATTCAAAGTTCATATGCACTATCATCACTACATAGTATAAAACAAAGTCGCTTCCCGCTGTCTGTCCCTATGTATGCTTAGATCTTTAAAACTACGCAACAGATTTTGATGCGGTTTGTTTAATTGATAGTGTGATTCAAGAGAAAGGTTTATATGTATAATACATGCGTAAAATAGTTGAAAAACACTGATTATTTAAGAGGTTTCTAATGTGATGTCGTAAATACTCATATTACTCTTTCAATTAAATACTCTTTCAAGAGTAACTTATAAACGTTGTATATAAAAACATTCTGTAGTACATTTAGTATCAGCATTGCACCCGTGCGAAGCCGGGGCAGATCGCTAGTACAAAAATAAAACTAATTATTATAAGGGGACTTCGTAAAAATATATGGTAAATGGTAACCACCCGTGACCACGGCTATTGTAACACAGCCGAAACGTCGGGATAACAACTAAAAAAGGTGCATGCGTGATAAATACCCGATTTAATCAGTAATTACGTACACTGATAACGAAAGTTAGAACAATGCTAGCCATTTTAGGTTGCATTATAAATTTTATTGTATTATTCTCCTAATTTTTTTAGTGACCGATAGTATGATCCACTACACACTACATGTGTCGTGGATCAATACAATGCGACAAAACACGCACTGATTAATAATCCCAGGTGTTTAATTAACAGCTGAACTATTGTTGCAATTTGCAGGCACACTGTCCACTGTCCGGTATGATATATCTCATGTTATCTTATCTATGTCCACAATTATAATGGCAAAAGTTAACCCTGTCACAGATTAGATATCAAATTAATTGGAACTGCAGTTGTCCTTACTTCAGTGTAAATCACTGGGCAAATTATAGTTGTTTAAAATAGTTTCAATTTTAGTTTCAATCATTTGCCAAGTGGTTGTTTTTTGGGAAGTGGATTATGAAGTTCTTTATCGGTATGGAACTATAATGATATTGACCAGACCATATCAATCCTTCACACCAGGACAGCTTCTTAGTCTATACAAAGCACAAGTCCGGTCTGGTATGGAGTACTGCTGCCACCTTTGGGATGGTTCGGCCAAATACCAGCTCGCTACCTTAGACTCGATGGAACGTACGGCTTTAGGCTTATAGGTGAGCAATATATGGCGGAGATTAAGACCCAAAGTCTCGAACACCGCCGTAAAGTTGCAAGCCTATCGATTTTTTATAGAATACATTTCGGGGAATGTGCCCAGGAGCTTTACGATCTGGTTCTGCCATCTCCTTTCCATCAAAGAACAAGCAGGTGCACGGCTCAGTACCATCCGTACCTAGTTGATATACCACCCATTCGCACACACCGTTTTGGTTCTACGTTCTTGATGCGTACAGCTAAGGTATGGAACGCTTTGCCGTCGTCTGTTTTTCCTAAAGAATACAATCCGGGCCTCTTTAAGTTAAGAGTGAATAGGTTTCTTCTAGATCTTCGTGCTTCATCTTAGAGCACATCATCGCTTTCCATCAAGTGAGATTGTGGTCAAACGAAGATCTATTTAGTTTAAAAAAAAATCCTGCTTATTAAGCCTGACTAAGCTGAGAGGCTTCTACTCAATCCAAAATTCCTGGCCCAAGCACTTCAATGGTACGTCTTTTGCCCGTCTATTCTAAAAAGAATAATCTTCAAATGATAAAAATAAATCCATTAATTTTTATTAAAAGGTGGTGCATAAGGTTTATGGTAAAAGAAAGGTCAGTCCATATCCTTCCACACATCTAAAAAAACTCACAAGAAATTCCTCAGAAAGCAACAGAATGTGAAGCATAGCATTATATGCCTCAGACATAAACAAATAGAAAATTGTTGCAAAAAGTCTACGACCGCACCAAAGATCGCACAGATTGAAACGTAGCTTCATAATTCCACCACGTGCCTTTAAAGGCTTTGGCGCATAAAAACACCGCCTCAAGCCATAAATTATAACAACATAAACACCCCATATCGAAAAGGAACTCGCACAAAAACAACCTTGTAATGAACAACAAAACAACACGATAAATTTCAACTTAAACAGGTGTTATAATTGATGTTTTAAAGCTAAATGGATGACCTTAAACGGCGGGTTAATTTCTTAAAGCCTGTGCGGCCACAATGTCATAATTTGTATGAGAGGAAAGCAAATAACTTTGTGCCGCAAACAGCTGTAGGCGATCGCTTTTGTTTTATTGGTTTTGTGGTGGTTCTTGAACTGTGGACGTCCTATAAAATACATTGAGGAAATAATACAAATAAAATATTTTGTTTCATTGAATGAAAAACCGAATTGAAAGAGGCCAGTTGATGATAAATTAACAAAATATCTTTATTGAAATTAACCGCTTTTGGACATTATATTTTGCATAACGAGTTACTTGCTAACTGACTTATAAACTCGAAAAAATTTAAATATAACGGCTTCGCGTTTGCTATGTGTTAGTGAAAGTTAAGCCTTATATGAATTTCTTAAAACGGTAAACTAATAAATAAATATTGCTGGACATTTCACACAGCGCTATCTAGCCCCAAACTAAGCAGAGCTTGTACTATGGGAACTAGATAACTGATATAACACTTATATACTTCTTTTTGTAAATACATACTTAAAATATATAGAAAAACACCCAGTACCCGGAACAAATATCTGTAGATCATGCAAACATTTGTTCCGCGGTGGGAATCGAACCCGCTACCTACTGCATCTCAGCCTGCTATACGCCCACTGCGTCACGAAAGTCGTCAATACTAAATATTTGATCATTAAGTAAGTCCCCGAAACCCACGTACTCCAAAGATCAATTACTCAAAGGCTCAGAAATAATCCTAAATCTGTAAAGTTGTTCTTGTGCCATTATTATTAGATCTATTAACAATGGAGGAGGCTTATTCCCAGCAGTGGGCGAATACAAGCTAAGAATGATAATGATGGTTAGTGATGAGACAGAAACACGGCAAACTTGTACTAAATATATTATGCGAGTAAATTAAAATGCAAGAGTATTAAGCACAAACTCCAAATAATAATCATCTACATACAAAGGTTGTCTTTCTTTAGCGTTAAGACCGCTCTAAGTTTACATTTGTTTATAATTTGCCGTGGTCCTTTAAAAAAAAGGAACCCTTATAAGATCACTCTCTTGTCCGTCTGTCCGTCTGTCTGTCCGTGTGTCACTGCCGATTTTCTCAGGAGCAGGTGGACCTAGCAAGTTGAAATTTATACCAGATACTGAGGTCTATAGTCCCTATTAGGTGTATGAAAATAAAAGTCCTGAGTCAACACGATAAAAAGATATGGGAAATTTAGATTTTTGAAAAAACTTGTTAGTACCAAAATTTACCTTAATTTTCAACTATTTTTATTTTTCGGAATGTTCCCTTTACTTGTACTGTAAGACCTTGCTTTTAACGAAAATTAACAATTCTAGGTCAACCGGAAGTACCCTATAGGGTTTGGGTCAGAAACCTATATGATAGTTCCCGTTGACCTAAAATCACGAAATTTGGCAATAAGCAAGGTCTTATAGCACAAAAGTAGGAGAGTGAAAAATAATTAGAAAGATGTATTATTGAATTTTTAATAATTTATTCTGAAACGATGCGAACATTGTAAGACAGAACGAAATCCTCTTCTAAAGATGGTACAAGACTAGTAATATGAGATCTATTATTCGTAGCGATGACCGGCCCTACCAACGCCTGTAACATTTCACAGCAAAGGTAACCGAAGTGAAGCTTACAACCGATCTACAAGTAAATCTGGGAACTATAAACTGTTGCCGTGAACGCCATAAAATGGTGTGTCGGACGTCTTAGTTAGCACATAGTTTATGTTCTGTTAAAAGTACGAAATTGTGACTGTGTCGATGTAATTCAACGTGAACTTTGAGTTTCTGCACAATATATAGGTTGAAGTTAGAAAATTCATATTAATAAAGCGCCTGTTTTCAAAGAACCTTCGGTTTTGAGCTTAATTAGGACTTTTTACAAGTGTTTTATTAACTTGCAATGTATGTATGTTTTTCCGGGTGGAATCTTGCAACTGACGTTTCCCTCAACCGATTGAGCTCAAATTTGGAATACATAGTTCGGTAACAATGCATGTTATGGTACCATGGAGGTGGTCTTATGATGGAGACGCATGCTAGACAACGGAATTTCTGAATTGATTATAGTAGGCTGCTAGTGTTTGGGCTCATTTGAATCTGCTTGTGGTTCCGATTATGAATTGTATAAAAGCTTGTTTTGAAATAGTAGATTTTTAACCAAGGGGATAAAGCAGTGTCTTCTGTCGCGGGTGACGATTAAAATCGCGAGCGTAACGAAGGACTCGAGCATAGCTCGAGTTTACTCCCGAGCATAGCGAGGGTGTTAAAAACTTAAGACTTAACTTTTTAAAAACTTAACTTAAGACGAGTCCTAAATGTAGCGAGGGATTTAAGTTTACCCAAGACTAAGACAGCTTTATCACCGAGGAAAATACTCTACTTTTCGTACCATTTGCGAAAAATTCACACAATAATAATATGAGATAAGCATTTATTAAAAATAATGATCATTAAAAGTAAAAGTTAACATTCGAGACATTGGTCCAATTATTGATAGAGAGAGTTACATTTTTGTTTGGTACATTTATTGTTAATGAGTTGATTTGAGTATTTTAGAACATTAACTTATTTATAAAAATAAATTAAAATAAACTTAACGTTTATGTATTTGAAGAAAACAAAAACGCGGCAAATTCCTAGACTAATATTTTTTGTCGGAAAAGCAAAGGCATCAAGCTCATACGGCCTCGTCGGTTTTCGTAATTTTATTTAATAATCATAACGGCAAAATAAATGCGTATTCCTTTTTCAAAAAGATGTATAATAATTCATAAACAAACTCAAAGGTGTAAACACAGATGTAGTTCAGTATAATTTCGGTAAGTATTCCAAATTTAAATCACATTCTCCCCCTAGAGGATGAATGAAATTCAGTACAATTTTCTTTCCCTGTTTTTAACAGATTAAAAATGACTATTGTTATGTTCGCTTTTTGTGGCATAGAATGTCACTTTTTTGAGCAAGTGGTACGAAAAAGTAATTTTTCAACAAAAAACTTATCATTTTCTTATTTTGTCTACAACTTTGTTCAGAAGATAGCTAAAGAAGATTGTTTGAATTATAACCCCAAGTTAGAAATTATTTTATTAATTTAATAGAATAAATCAATAATAGTTATATATATATGTTGATTAATTTATAGATTTTTAGAGATTAATAATAGCTCATTGCTAATAGCCAGTACTCAAACCCGTGAAGATATCCCTCAAAGGGGTAGTCAGAGGCATGTCGAAACATACGTTTAAGTAAAGCCGATTTTAAATGTAATAAATTATAGGTACTTTAAATTTTGAGGTATTGACTTGTCTTTATATAAATTTTCAATATAATTGATTCCAATTGTTATTTTAGTTTTTAAGGATTATGACTCTGTAAATAATTTTTATGTCTTGTATTTATTTCAGTGTATTTCGTGTTTTTTTTTTTAGTTATTTGTATTATATTTTTTATAGTTACTCGCTCAATAAATTAGTGAATGTGGTCTTCACCTGTAATTGTAGTAACATTTAGCTGGTAAAAATATTAATTGATTTGTTATGATGTGTTATAATGTTGGCGTATTATGTTGGCGTTCAAATAAATAAAAAAAAACAAAAAATATGCGAATTTTAGGTTCTAGGACATTCCGGTTTCGTCGGACATTTGTCGTCGAACGTATTTAACGAGTGTTTAATAAAATCTTATACAAAAAGTAGTAAGGAATTTTTAAAACACGCCTTAATTATTTGTTTATCTGTTTTGTGGTTTATGTTTATCCTGATTGTGTCTTTTAAAAATATTAACTAATAAATTACTCTTCTTTGTAATGGGTATCAAACAAAAGCTTTTTTTTATACTACTTATATGGCAAACGAGCATTCAGTCCACCAGATGTTAAGTGGCTACTGCAGCCCATGGATATCCATTGGACATAGAATTCATAACAAGCTATTATGTTGTCTTGATCTTTATGTGGATACGTTGTCATACTATAGGACTTAGCTGGTATGCCTATGTGCCAGTAATTACAGGAACATACCATTACCATCTAACTGGAACACAGCAGCACAACTACTGCTATTTGGCGGCAGATAAAGGTAAGGCGGTGGTGCCCACTTCCTCGAGCCCGTTCACAAAAGCTCTACCACCAGTTAGTCTCAAGCAAAATGGATTTTAGAAGGTAAAAGTAATTAGCCTTGCGTAAACCAGCGTAAGTGCTTACACCTATTGCGTGTAGTCGATAATTGAGTACATGAGTAAGATAACCTTACACTTGGTATCTGTAGTAGATGCTAACTATTCTGTGTGTCATGGTGTCCCGGTAGCGAAGCTTCCAGTATATTAGAAATAGCTAAATCAGTTCGTTTAATAAAATGTAATAAATATAATTATATAATTTTGGACTACAGAAATCCATCTACACTCTTAGTTGGTACGGAGCTCCAAAGTACCAATTGCTTCGTTTTAACTCCCTTCAGAGAAGAGCCATTAGAATCATCAGTGATCCGAAACTCGCCGACAAGCTGGAACCGCTAAGTCAACTCCGTGACATCGGATCGCTCAGTGTATTCTACCGCCTGTATAATGGGCAATGTTTTAAGGAGCTATTTGATCTCATCCCGTCGTCGAGATTTTACCACCGCACTTCTCGACAACGTGATAAAGCTCATCCAAATATCATCGACAATTGGGTTATCACGCACCACACGCTTCACGCGATCTTTTCTACCCCATACTTGCAAGATATGAAATGAGCTACCATCTGAAGTTTTCCCATTAGGCTACGACATGGCACGCTTCAAGAGAAATGTAAAGAGGTTTCTACAGTGAAGGGAACGCATCGACAATACCCCGGGTGTTGCCGGTGTCAATAGGCGACGGTGACCGCTTACCATCAGGTGGGCCGTAAGCCTGTTTCCCCACAAATAACATAAAAAAAATAGTTAATTAACATCAGAACAGAAAACAGCTTTGGACGAAGTAACAAAAATCAATCTGAATATAATGTTCTATACGTGCATTGGTATTAAGCTTGTCTATTACCTAAACTAAATTTTCAATACAGAAACCTAATTGCCACTGAGTATGCCACCAAAATCTATAATAAGTTACCGACTGACATTAGAATATGCAATGACTTTATGACATTCACAATAGTAGATTATTAAACGAGGGGATAAAGCAGTGTCTTGCGTCACGGGTGCTATATTGAATCGCGAACGTAATGAAGGATTTTAGAGTTAACTCCCTCGCTCCGCTCGTGAGTTAAATCTAGATCCTTTAGACTAGAATCCTGAGTGCAGAGAGGGATACTAGCACGCCCAAGATGCAGACAGCTTTAACCAAAAGTAAAATACTCTTCTGAGAGACAATAAAAACCAAATCTAGGTTGGTGCATTACGTGCTGGGGTTAATTCGATTTACGAATAAGTTATTATTGTATGGATTATTTGGTTCAAATTTTAATACAGATGAGGTTCCAAATTCAAACCACATTATGCCCGTGAGAGCATAGTGAAATTCAGTACTTATATTTATAATATTTATTATATTAATAGTAACTTTACTCCCGGCTCAGCCGTAGGGATTTAATCACCTGCTTTCGGTGAGGTTTACATGATATAATTTAACATTGTTGAGCAGGTGAAGTGAAAAGCTATTTACATATCCATTAGAGAAGACATTTTATACAATACAAGACTTTTTTTGACGATAAGGATTAATATTTGTAAGTTTTTAATAATTGGGTACTCAATTTGACACCATTTTCATTTCATTTGTTTTTATATATTTATCTATTTAAAATTTAACATATTATTAGATTTAACTTAACTTCATGTTCAAATTTGTATGCCTAGTGCAGATCACAGCGCACTTAACACTTAATATGTAACATGTGTAATAACTGTATTTTACAAGTAAAGACATTGAAATTGATATTAGAAAATATGTCTCGAAAACATGGGATTCTCGATTTAGGAATAAACGCTCTTAAAGGCATACAATAGGAAAATACAATAAAAAATTTCTACGATATGATTTTCAGAATGGTGAGGAGGATAGTCCCAAGATGACGCGATCCCCACAACACCGCGCCCATCAACTCACTTGCAGAGAACTACGGCGCGTAGTGCGAGGCAAGACACGGTGCGGAGCGGATCTGATATTCTATAACTTTGTTCATGTGTTCTATTATTACCAGCTGATTCATTATAAACTGTGACTAACACTTTGTTGTTAGTACAGTCTGAGTTAAGTTGGTATGTTAAGATATTAGGTCGCCAATTATTCGATTATTATCAGTACATAAACTATTCAAAATTAATTTTACTAACCAGAATTTTGGAAAGGACATTCCTAACTAAGTCCAGTTTATGTAGTTTTACCGAGTAACTATAATACTGTTTAATAATTGATCGAAAGAAGCGATATCACTAAATCAACTTGGGCAAATCGGTGTTGTATGTATGTATGTATATTTGTCCGAGGATAACTTTCGAAGCGTTGATCCGATCATCGTGAAATTTAATACATAGGTAGTGATGGTACAATTTTGGTTTGATCATATGAGCTAGAAATGTGGGGGGGAGGGGAGGGTGTTGAGATATTGGGGTTAAAGAGGTGTGAAA
Organism: Philereme vetulata; assembly: GCA_918857605.2. Taxonomy (NCBI): domain Eukaryota; kingdom Metazoa; phylum Arthropoda; class Insecta; order Lepidoptera; family Geometridae; genus Philereme; species Philereme vetulata. Next base: position 8,696,939 of record OU975423.1, read on the forward strand.
GGTATTCATTTGTACATTTAGACTCTGTTTTTATTTTTTGTAGTAAAAGAGTTATTAAAAAATAAAAACAGAGTCTAAACACAAATTCTTTAATCTGACTTCCTTCACCTTGACAGACATCTTTATTTTCACTTGCACAACGTTGGCCCTTAGCTTTCCCTTTTGCTGTCTTTTTTCCTTTTACCTGTTTTTTTTTCAGGTCCACCCGATAAAGCAACTTTTTCTGCAATCGTTTTATCATCGGTGGAGTATTTAATTTCAACCTGGTCAGTAATCTTTTTTTTAAATGTAGCGACTTGAATATTTTTAAACCTCAAATTTTTCAGTGTTTCTTTGGTGAATGTTTTTAAGGGAAGTTCATCCCAACTTATCAAATCACTATTTATCATGCATGACAATTACACGATACGGTCGAGGACAGAAATGTAATGCACCCATTGTGAGGGGCTCCAAACTGTAATTTTTTGTATTTCGCGTTCTTATTTAGCATGCACTGAGTCAACAGGCATGTATGTATGTGTGTCCTTGTAACAGGAAATTGAGCTGTATGGTTTGTAAACTTTTTGATTCCTTCAAAAAAATAAATGTTTTTATTTCTGTAACAGATAGTTTTTTACATAGTATTTTAAGGTTGGAACCTTCTTTTAAGTATAAAAACTTGTATTAGAAGGCTCCGATTCCTTGAGAAAGTAGTTTGTCAAAACGACTTTGTTTTTATTCTGACCAGCACAGGAATCACAGTAGAGAATCAAATGCTTCACGTTTCTTGCATCTACTTCTTGAAAATACTTATTCAAACAAGTTGCAATTATCTGACTTCCACGTTTCGCATCACACTCTCCCCAAATGTAGGAATATATGCTTTGCGTCCCACTTTCATGCGACCAAAAATTGTTGATACATAAAAAAAGCTGGGTAGTACTAACCATTTTTTTGGGATTATCAAAATTTTAAATATACTGATCAATAGAGCGTTAAAATCAGAACAGGGCTGCATTATTAGGTCATTTTAGCCAAAAATGGCTTTTACGCCATTTCTAATTATCAATTTGTTCTGCAGCGGGAATTAAACCTTCTGAGTCTCAGCTGGCTAGTTGCCCACTACGCTACGGAGGTTTTGTTTTTTTGTTAAATAGTAAAACTACAGGACGACGGCAACGAGATAGACCACGAAAACGTTGGTGCGACGATTTGAATGGGTTTCAATCTGACTGGCAGGAGATTCTGGAGAACGCAAGGAATTGAAGGAAATGGGGGAGACCTTTGCCTCGCAGTGGGACAGTACAGGTTATTAAAAAAAATAAAGAACAAGAGTAAGGAGTAAAAAAACGAGTGTGCTTTAGACCACACGACTGAAGTAAAACTTCATTTACAAAATATTATTTTATAAAATTGTTCAATTACAAAATTGTCCACACGTCTGTAGGTCGATCAGTCTATGTTCATTCTGGACAGACGAAATTCACACTCGCACATTAACGTTTAAAAACATACGAAACGTAACTCTCTTTCCATCTTCACTAACTTACATATATCTCTCTCTCAATTTCCGTTCGCACTTTTCGTAACACATTCACCAGCTTACTCCCCAAGTCAAGCGTGCGTAATAGTACATTATGATATAATTGCGGTAAGTTGAAAATTACAGCTGAGGCGATATTGCTAGCCCGAGTCGTAGGCCAGGGCTACAAGAAAGCAGAGGCTGTAATTATCAAAGCGCACGTATGTCATACGACGTTTTATAACATATTTGCGAGGAAATAAATAAAACTCAGACTTTCTTAAACGAATGAAAAGAACGAACGAAAAGCAACAGCGCGGGGAATACTTTTTACTTGTTCACAAATTAGCGATGCGTGCACATCAGCGCTTTTTTTTTAAGGCAAAGGTACATAAACAGACAGTATTACTAATAAAGTAAATTAATATTTTTTTGTTTTTGTTACAGATAAATGGTTGTAATTTATTGTCAAAACTAAAGAATTAAATATTTATTTTTTATCTCCCTAAGTTAATTTTAATCATAAAATGTTGAACACTTTTCTGACATAAAAACTATTTGCTAAGATTTAAAAAAGTACCGTTCATTTTAGACGGAGCATCTTGATAAACCGTACGTTTTACAAAAATCGTGCGTTTTACATTACAATAACGCACAAGTACGTAATGACATACATTACGATATAGAAATTGGTGAAATAAGAGACCCTTTACGAGCAAATGTGTTATAAAGAAATTATATATCAAAAATTAAAACAACAGAACTATACACAGGCTATAAATTGCTGTCTAACCTTATTTATAGGGATACAGTACTTGGACAGGCTACCTCGATCTAATCCAATCCCATTACAGTATCGATTGCAATTTCTCTTCTAACCGGCGCTCAATCTGCCTCAGTACAATATCATTGATTTGAAATTGATACAGAATCAGATACAAATGTAAAACAATTTCAGTACTATGGTTATCGAGATATAACAATAGGACAGCAATGTCATGGACTTAATGAGGTTAGGATACTCGGTACAAGGTGCAGCGATTTGATTTTTAGGGTTCCGTACCTCAAAAAGAAAAATACGGAACCATTATAGGATCACTTTGTTTTGTGCTCCCTTGGTTTGCTGGTACTTGGCCCGCGTTGCAGCTTCAGTGAGTGTCCTCTCAAGCTTGCATTATCTCGGAAACTATTTTCTAGTACCTAAGATCTTTGTTTTTACTTACTCTTATAAATATGAGAGACTTCGACACTTGACGTTGTACTCTTAGACTCTTTAACAGCTCCTTATTTGTAACAAGTATTTGTTTTAATATGTGGATAACGTTGTGGGCTACATTATCAATAACTTTTACATTCCCAGAATGTACCTACACGAATTGTATTTAAACAGTATAATGTAGTTGTCTGTTGTTCTTCAATAAATAAAATAAAAAACGCGTGGAGGTATCGAGTTGAATTTTTTGACGCAAAAAACGTATATTTCGGCACACTCAATGTAAACAAAATTTATAGGGTACTTTCCGGTGACCTAGAACTATGAAAAATGGAAAGTAATATCGTCATATACTACAAGTACAGGAAAAAATCTGAAAACTATACATTTGTAATTAAATCATAAAAAATATAGTCTTTATTTAAAGTACCAATAAATTTGTACGGATCCCTCGGTCCGCGAGTCTGACTCGCACTTTTCCGGTTTTTTTTTACAATATTATATGTTTATCCCTTTATTGACGAACCAAAGTCACCGGAATAGCACAAAGGATTAACAAGCTGAAGTGGCAGTGGGCAAGGCACATAGCTCGAAGAACTTATGGCCGTTGGGACAGAAAGGTTCTAGAGTAGAGACCACGCACTGGATAGCGCAGCGAAGGACGACCTCCCACTAGATGGAAAGACGAGCTGATAAAGGTTGCTGGGAGCCGTTGGGTGCAGGCTGCACAAGATCGGTCACTCTGAAAATCTATGGGGGAGGCCTATAATCAGCAGTAGATGTGCTGTGGCTGATATGATGATAATGATGTTTATCCCTTGTGAGTTATTGATCCAGCAAAGCGAGATCTCTAAATCACCTAGGGAAAATCACCATTGTAAGTATGTATGTTTGTTTGTCCGAGGATAACTTTCGAAGCGTTGATCCGATAATCGTGAAATTAGATACATGGGTAGGTAGTGATGGCACAATTTTGCTGTGACTAATGGCGGGTTCCTATATCCGTCGGTAACCAGCTACGACTCGTTTCTCCTTGAACACGTATCAAAATATTGACACTAGTTTGACACTTTTTCAAGGAGATATGAGTCGTAGTCGATTACCGACGGATATAGGAACCCGCCATAAATGAGCTAAAAATGTTGGGAGGTTGTTGAGATATTGGGGTTCGCGAGGGGTAAATAAAAATGAAAATAAGATTATTAGTTCAAGCGGGACATCAAATGAAAGGTCTTTAATATTACGTTTAGACTCCGTTTTTATTTTTAGTATTTTTTTATAGTTTTTGAGTTGTTAGCCATAATAAAAACTGAACTTTGACAAAATTCACAGGGTACACCAGTGAACACACCGTACTGTTATTTGATATGCGTGTAGCTTAAGTGACACAAATATAGGCAAAAGTCTGAAATTCATAATAACTGCAATTTGTACCCTAAAAAAGATAAACCATATTACATAAACTCCCGTTACCTGTAATTTGAATGAAACTGTAGGTCGAGTACTTTGGTTATTCATTTCGTGGCACTATTTTATTGATCAAAGGTTTAGGCCGGCTTGCACAACGATCCCTAAACGTATTTAGCGACTAAACGTGTTTAAATTTTACGTATTTGTATGATTTGACAACTCTTAATATCATATTTAGCCGCTAAAATAATACGCAGATTATCCATCCATCCTCATTTTGACGTGTTCGCGGATTGACTGGAAGACAATCAAGGGAGTGTGTCTCAGTTATTGTGAGAGGCACTTATTTAATTAGTTATGTATACCGATGTTGAGCTATGTAAAGTCGCTATTGTATTTGTATGTCTGATGTGTTTTTTATGTACCTTTTTAACCTAAAATATGTAATTCATAATTCGTTTATTGTCTGTAAACCTAAACATAGGATGGTTGAGCTTAACAAAGAACTATACTAGGTTTTGCCATTTTGGCGTACAAACATTACAATAGTCACATAAATTAATATAATATAATTAAATCAAATACACAATTAATTACAAATGTCAAAGATGTAAGATAAGTGTCAGAAGTCATAATCACAATAATAGCAGTTATATGTATAATCATAGTTATACACAAAAATACCTAAATTGAATACAATAAAAATAAAAAGCACATTGTTAATTGAAAATGTCAAAAAATTTAGATATGCCTATTAATAAAATAATAATACTGTCAAATTGGAGATAGATGTCAATAGTTATTTACAGAAGTTAAAACAATATAGGTATTTGTCAAAATTAATGTTCGATAATGTTTCGATCATTCAAAAATTCTTTAACGGTATAATATGCTTTTTTCACCAAAATATGTAAGTATGAATATAAATGTAAGTACCTACAGTATAATTTGTATTTTTTCTTGTAGTAGTTTTAGATATAGCGTATTAGACGCATTCTGTAAAGTTACATTTAAGTGTAAATAAATAAACGAATTTGAATTTGAACGTTTAGCATCGTTGCGCGAGTCGCCCTAAGAATATTTTTTTTTTTGTGTTTTGGGAGACCCGCGAGATCGCAGTTCGGGACGAACCACTAATTATTACAACACAGGTTTGTATACTGAGTAAGATATCTGAGAATGTCGATAATGACGATTAATAAAGTCGCCCAGTATTTAAAATGACTTCGAAAACGGACATGATTATACTAGCTGATATATACTAGCTTCCGTCAGCGGTTTTGCACGCGTTTTTTGTCAATAAATAGTAGCATATGCTTGAATTCAGGTCATAAACTATCGAAACACCAAATTTCATCGAAATCGGTTCAGCCGTTACGACGTGATTGAGTAACAAACAAACATGCAAACTTTCACATTTATAATATTAATGTGATTTTATTCACAGAGTGAGAGTTCAACTCTAGCATTCATACAGGGAGTTTTTTCTAAGTGTGCACAAATTTGCACAGGAGGTTCAGACTCTGTAGTATATGCGATTATTGAAATAAAAACAATATGTTTTATTTTCAAAAAAAATACCATTTTATTCCTTAAAACACAGAACTCGTGGACAATGTGAAAATCATTCGTTAAATTGTGTGCGTCGTCCGTGAGTTTTGTTATTTATGAATGACCGCGCGCAGAATGAAAAGGGTGTCCATAAATCACGCACTTTTTTAAATATTTTCAAATGAAAGTAATTAACTAATTAAGAGTTAAATTAAATATTTGACTTTTTATAAATAACATTATTTATGTCTAGAATGTTATAAAAAAAATTTGTGCACACTTAGAAAAATAATAATAATAATCCTCCTAGCCGATTTCGGCTACAGAGACTTGACTTTGTGATTATTGGCCTAGGTGTTTAGCCTGTATGTGGCTGATGTACCCTATTTTTGCGCTAAAAGTCCGGTTACAATGAACACAAGTTAAGGCGCCATTAATGTAGTTGTACGAGGGCTGCTATTTATGTATCCGGAATAAAATAAAATAACTATCATTGACTGTTAAATATGGTTTTATTGCTTTTCAAAATATTCGCCATGATGATTAATGCACTTTTTCATTCGGTGAAACCAGTTTTCATAGCACTTTTTCCAATCGGAAGACGGTATCTCCAAAACATGATTTTTGAATGCCTTGGCTTCTTCTCGGGTTGAAAATCGTTGACCACGTAATTTATTCTTCACGGTTGGGAATAAAAAGAAGTCGTTGGGTGCCAAATCAGGACTATATGGCGGATGACCCGTTAATTCCACCGTTTCACCCTCCAAATATCGGGTCGTTTCACCCAAAGTGTGACAGCTTGCATTGTCGTGATGGAGAATGATTCTGCGTTGTGGATTATTCTTCCTGATTTCTGCAAAGACTTCTGGCAAACAAATGGTCGTGTACCACTCTGAATTAACAGATTTACAATTTTCTAGGGGTACAGTAGCCACGTGTCCATCTATACCAAAAAAACAGGCGACCATTTGCTTCAAAGTGCTTTTCGCACAAGCAACTTTTGTTGGGTTCGGCTCATGTTGGAAGACCCAAACTGTTGACTGTTGCTTAGTTTCGGGGTCATATGTATAAATCCAGGATTCATCACCTGTGTAGATATTATATACAGCTTTTGATGCACCACGATTGTATTTTTTTATCATTTTTTTGCACCAATCGACACGAGCCTGTTTTTGATCTATTGTCAAGTTGTGCGGTATCCAACGCGAACAAACTTTTTTTGCAGCCAAGTGTTCGTGTAATATCTTATGTATACTCGTCATACTAATGCCCAAGATCGCCTCTATCTCTCGATATGTCACATGACGATCTTGCATTATTAGTTTACGCACTGCGTCGATGTTTCGTGGCACAACAACTGATTTAGGCCGACCGTCTTTAATTTCGTCCGTGAGCATATGACGTCCACGATTAAACTCACTAAACCAGTGATACACAGTAGTCTTCGATGGTGCTTTATCCCCAAAAGTCGAACTGAGTTGATTGATACACTGCTGTTGAGTTAGACCACGTCGAATATCATAAAAAATCATCGCACGAAAATTTTCTCGAGATAAATCCATTGTGATAATGACACGCAATTTTTGAAATCGCGCCACACAATGAAAACAATTGACAGACGGACGAAATAACCTGCATTCTACAGCCAAAGAGTTCCATTTTCAAACGTGATAATATCTTTTTAAATATTATTTATGCAGTGGCCAGTTCCGGATTCTTAAATAGCAGCCTATGTAATTGATATTAGCCGGCGGTCGACTTTTAAGCTGATCTCGTTTTAAGTCTAGTTCTTGCCTCCTTTCTTCTTCAAACTCGTACACTTTGTCCTGAACATGACGCCTCCATTCAGGTCGTTTTTCAGCGAGAGCCTCCCAGCGCGACGGATCGATACAACACCTCTTCATGTGCCTCTTCTGTACGTCTTTGAAACGTAGGAACTGACCTCCGCGTTTCCGCTTACCATGTTCTAGTTCACAGAAGAAAATGCGTTTCGCCCTTCGCTCATCAGACATCCGAGACAGGTGCCCGCACCAACGCAGCTGACGCCGCATCAAATATGCCTCTATGCCACAGACATTAGCCCGTCGTAGAACATCGGTATTACGGACCCGATCCGACCACTTGATGTTAAGAATGTCGCGGAGGCATTTCAGATGGAATCTGTCTAACGTGCGTATGTGTCTGCGATACAGGCACCATGTCTCTGACGAGTACAAGATGTTAGGAAGTAAAATAGCCATATACACCTTAATCTTGGTACTCAATTTGATGTTATGGGAGCGAAATACCTGGACTCGTAGTTTACCAAAAGCAGCCATAGCGGAGCCAAGTCTGCTGTTGATCTCCGAGTCAAGGTCGCATTTTGTTGTTATGCTGCTTCCCAGATATCTGAATGTATCGACCTGTTTTATGGGCTTTCCATCGATTTGCAGATTCAGTGGAGCTTGGTTAACAGTGTCCATGGCCATCACCTCTGTCTTTGTAATATTAATTTTGAGGCCAAATCTACAGCACGCAGCGTCAAGCCGAGTCATCAAGTCCTGGAGTCCCTCAGAAGATTCCGCAACGAAACATAGGTCATCAGCATACATCAATTCGGTAATGAGGTCATACGATACCTTTGTGTGCGCTTTTAACCTAGCCAGGTTAAAGATACTGCCATCTGTGCGAAAACGTATGCGGATCCCTTCGGTGTTGGCTTGTAAAGTCTCCCTCACGACAACGGAAAAGTACAGAGCAAAAAGAGTGGGTGCTAATACACAGCCTTGTTTTACACCACAAGTGACAGGGAATTGCTCTGTCTGCTCACCATTGACGGTTACGCAACAAGTCATGTTGTCGTGAAGAAGTCTTATCAAGCGTATAAATTTGTCGGTGCAACCAAGTTTCGAAAGCACAATCCACAAAGCTTCGCGAGGTACACTGTCAAAAGCTTTCTCCAGATCAACAAAACAGAGAAACAGAGGTTGACACTGTTCCCTGCTTTTCTCTTGCAGTTGTCTAAGAGAGAATATGGCCTCGCATGTGCCGCGATTGGGTCTAAACCCAAATTGCGTTTCAGGCAATATACTTTCAGAGAGCTCCATAAGACGATTTAAGAGTACTCTGGCAAAAGTTTTTCCTGGAGTAGACAGAAGTGATATACCCCTATAAGAGTTGCAAACAGATCGATCACCTTTATTTTTATACAAAGAGCAAATTAGTGATACGCCAAAACTAGGAGGAACGAACTCCATTTCCCACATGCGCTGGAAAAATTGCCAAATCTTGTAGTGCAACTCATCTCCGCCATATTTTAATAGTTCTCCTGGTATGTTATCGATGCCGATAGCCTTATTGTTTTTCTGCGCTTTGATGGCGATGATAACTTCCTCAAGAGAAGGAGGCTGATCCAGATCTACGGCTTGTGGTAAGGCAGGAAGTGATGCTAAATAGTTTATGTCAGCAGAACGATCCACATTGAGTAAGCTGTTATAGTGTTCTGCCCAGCGAGTAAGAACTTCTCCTTTGCTTACCAGGAGGGTACCTGAAAGTGATTTCAGTGGTACGTTTACTCGATGTGGACTTCCTACTAACTTTTTAATCTCGTTAAAGAAATCGCCGAGTCTATTCGAATCAGCAAGCCACTGAATATAGCGAACCTTGTTCAGCCACCACTCATCTTTTGCGTTTCGAGTTAGTCTCCTTATTTGGCTCGTACTCTCCTTTATTTTTTCAGAAGCAGTTGTCTGATTTCCCTTTCGAAGGAGCTGGCGGTGTTTTTCTAGGGCGACTGTCAATGTATTATCATTTTCGTCAAACCAGTCTTCACAGACACGAGGTTTTTGGCCTAAGATCTCAGTAGCCGCATTGATGGTATTTGTAGTTAACAGTTTCCAGCCCTCGTCTAACTGTTCATCTTCGGGGTGTATGCCTGCTGTAAAGGTATTGACAGCTTCCCTGTAATTTGCCAATATTTCAGCAGACTCTAGCTTTTTCAGATGAAGACAGTTAGGCTTAGCCCTGCGAGGTCTACGGCAAGGGCTAAGACGCAAAAATAGTTTTGTAACAACAAGTCGGTGATCCGACCAACAGTTTGCGCCCCTCATTACTCTCGTTACTTTGACATCCGCTATATCCCGTTGACGGACTATAGCATAATCAATAAGATGCCAATGCTTGGACCTTGGGTGCATCCAGGTAGTTTTGTATTTATTTGGGAGTCTAAACATGGTATTGGTAATACCCAGATGAAATTGGGAACAGAGGCTTAGTAACAGTTGCCCATTACTGTTCATGTTACCAATGCCATGTCGCCCTATCACCCGAGGCCAAGCTTCAAAATCACGTCCGACGCGTGCATTAAAGTCGCCAAGAAGCAAAACTTTCTCACAGCGCCGGATTTTAGTCAGCACTTCTGACACTTCCTCATAAAATTTGTCCTTGACGTCATCACTTTTGTCGAGTGTTGGCGAATATACGCTGATAACATTTTAGTATTTATTGTTTCGAAGATGGAAACGTAAGGACATGACACGATCAGAGATAGCAACTGGATGTTCTTCCAACTTAGAGGCTAAAGTAGTTTTAATAGCAAAGCCTACTCCTGACCGTCTAGGCTCAGAAGCTGGTGTGCCTTTCCAGAAGAAAGTGTACCCACCACCACGTTCAACAAGCTCACCTTCGTCAGCTAGATGTGTTTCGCTGAGAGCGGCTATGTCGACGTCATAGCGTTTGAGCTCGCGAGCCACAATGGCGGTTTTACGTTCTGGGCAGAGGTTGTTGGGTCGGTCTAAAAGAGTACGTACATTCCACGCACCAAAAGTCATATTCATCTGCATGTTTTTAGATTTATTCTTATTGCGAGGAATGAGCGTTTGTTTGGGGCACCTTTTCTAGCCCCCTCCCCGGCTGAGCGAGGAAAGCAGTGCCTCTCTAAATAAAGCTGCTTTGTCTCAAAGAGTGCTGCCGAACCACACTGTCACCCCGATGCAGTGCTAGAGCGACCACTCTCCTCTCCTTAGGCCACCCGTGTCCAGGTATTAGACCAAGCCCAGGACTTTTTTTAAACTCGGAATGACAAAGCCAAGTCAGATGCGCAGGATATATTAAGTTGCATAAGTGTGCGCGCCGTACACAGATGCACCCTCTCCTCCTTACTCCCCTTGACCCAGTGGAACGGAGAACCGCTACGACTGGAAGGGAACAGGACGCAGTATCTGGCAACGATAAAAACTCCTATCGCTACCTTCAGGCCTTCTACAGTTGCCTGGTTGCCTCGCCACTTGAGGTGGATTGCGTTGACGCCGAAGCAACGAGCACTAGCACGGGGAGTGACCGTGCCGACTCGAGGGCCGAAACACGCCGTTGCTACAACAAAGTGTTTCGGCACTCGAGCCCCCCTCTACCAGCCTAGGTTCCTAAGGTGTGGCCGCTGCATGCTATAGCGGCGACCACTAACGACGATCGAATCACTTAGAAAAAACTCCCTGTATAATAAGTATGTCTGTTTTCGACACTGTGAGTCAGAAGCCATTTTTTTTTCTTAATTAGGTAAACCGTAATAAATAACATTTTTTTTAATAGGATTAGTTATTATTTATTTAATACGTTCACACAAAACTGAATAGTGGTCATCCTGGTCGTGCTAAAAGAAGGTAAGGCGTGGCAGGAAAAAAGGCATTTCAAGTTATCTTTTTTATTCTCCATTGTACACAAGAAAATACATTAAAAATACAGAAATAGTACAAAGGCGAGCTTAACCCTAAGAGTTTTCTTCCAGCAAACCTTTAAAGCTAGAGATCTTCTTCAAATCTATAAAAATAATATCTATATAGCATAAAATGTTGAAAAAGTGTACAAGTTCCTCCACAGGACATTTTTCAATCTCTAAGCCACACATTACCTTTTCCATGCCCGGCACATAATAAAACCGAGGGCCGTGATTACATCCTTTGGACCCTCAACAGCGGCGGTTCTGATTAGAGAGTGGGTTTGAACACCTCGTTATGTCCTAACGTAATAATCCCAATTTGCTGATACCTACGGGCCACACTGCCAGACCACGGTCAGGTAGAATACAGTATCCTAAATTCCGTAATTTTAAGTTGGTTCGATTCCTACACAAACAATCAGTAATTTTTCTTTTTATATTCCTAAGTTTATTTTTTTTGCACCTCGGCCAATCTTTCATTAAGCAATGATCCTCTTCATTGAAAGGTTGTCTGGAGGAGATCGCTTTGTTAAGCGATAAGACCACCCATTATACTTACTTTTATTTGTTTATTTTTTATATCTGTTGTGTCTAGCTTGTAAGGTATAATAAATAATTTTCATTCATTCATTCATTCATCAGTGCACAATAGATAATTGAACAGTAGAGTTAGGCATTTCTAAACATTTGTATTAAATTAGTTACGTCTGAAAACTGTATCCCGTATATTTCTAATAATGATTGAAACAATCATTTCAATCATTATTAGAAATATACGGGATTTATCACGTACCGTCTTATCGGTGTATCGACCGACAATGTTTCGGTTCAATTCGTGAACGTTCATCAGGGTGAGTGCGATCCGCTTCGAATATCGTCTCGCCTAGCACTGCGCACCGCTGCCCTCTGCGCGCGAGTCGACAGGCCCGGTGGGGGGTATTGTGTTAACGATGGCCCAGCGTGCTGACAGGCTGTGTCATCATCATCACTGCTGCTCTCTTCGGTAGCTCTCGATACAGGCAAACACACAACACTAACTATGTCTCTACCAGGTTCACTCACTCTTCTATCGCTTGCATCATGAAGACATGGCCTCCATCTCATTTATCCTCCTCTATCTCATTTAAAGTACGGCACATTTAAAGTACGACTTATTTCTATCGCCTCTCGGATCTTGCGAGGAACGAAGAACTTCTCTCTCGCTAAGACCCGGGCCTTGTCGAAACGTATGTAGTGCGTCTAATCAGAATCTAGGACATGTTCTGCCACTGCAGAACTGTTGGAGTCGACATTCTTCTTCAGTCAACCTGGTCGATACACTGATAAGACGGTACGTGATAAGTCCCGTATTTATAATAATGATAGTTACGTCTTATTATTGTCCGCAAATCAATAAAATTACACATTTTCATTTATAAATATGTAAGTATTCATTATTTTCACATAATTGAAATTTCATTAAAAAATGTTTTATCTAGTTAGTATGTCCTATAGTATTTATCAAACTTTCGCGATCACTGTACATAATTACTGATTAAAACGGGTATTTATCGCGTATGTACCTTTTTATAGTTATTATTTGTTAACTAAATAAATTTAAATCAGAATTTAGAAAACTTTTGCTGGAGGGATGCTTCTACTCAATCGATGACTTTATTAGTAATACAATTTAATGGCTGGCTATAGGATCACTTTGACATTTATGGAAGTTTTAATTAATTATTATTTTTGACATTTTAGATTTGATTTATATTTGGACATTTTTTTTTTAATTTATTGTATGATTAGCTATTTGGTATTCTGGAAGTTGGTTGAAATTATGTTTGTTTTATTATTAAATTTTGTTGTTAGTTGTAAGCAAATATCAGTTCAAACACGATTTTAGAAATTGTTTATGAATAAATAAATTATGATTAATTACGATTGGTGGCATCAGGAGAAGCCATTTTTAATTCAACCATTGTGCAATTTCTTACCTGTTTTGTATGTAAATTTAGCCTGACAGGCACTTGGGAAGAGTAACCGTGAAAATAATGACCTAGGCCGGGAACGGACGGCGATTGTTTGAAATGGATCTTCATTTTGCAAAACATGTGTATGAAGACCGTCATTTACAATTAAGGTGAAACTGTACTTGATGTTAGAGGTAAAGCACAGGGTAACTACATATAAGAACAGATGGATTCTTGCCTTTCAAATGTGACCTCTATAGTTTCATGATACCATCCTTCTCTACACGGAAACATTTATCTATATTTATATTATATACTAGCTGACCAATCCGCAGCTTCAGACGCGTAGTTTTTCAATAAAAACATTACCCTCCTTCTGCGCAGTTGGGTAAAAAGTAGCCTATATCACCCGGGGATAGTGTAGCTTCCCAACAGTGAAAGAATTTTTTTTGAATCGGTCCAGTAGTTTCGGTGCCTATTCAATACAAACAAACAAACAAACAAATCTTTCCTCTTTTTAATATTAGTATAGATTCGATTAGTTTGATTTACGCTGCCGTCCTTATTTGTTTACACAGATCCTGTCCATCCAAAGGTTGCCTGGAAGAGATCGCTTTTAGCGATAAGGCCGCCCATTGTACTCTTGAATTAATTGTGTATTCTCTTTTGTTTTTTTTATTTTTAATGGTGTGCAATAAATAAATTATCTAATCTAATCTAAATTCTTTCTCTTTGTCTCTTTGTTACGTTTTCTCGGCTGGACGATAAATCACGCGTGTGAAGCCGCGGTCGGGTCAGATAGTTAAAAATAAAGGAAAAAAATCGTAAATTATTAATGTGATTAAGATTTATGAAACTAGATCATACTTAACATGTACTCTCGAGAGTGACATAATATTAGTCACATACTTATCTGAGACTTATAAGGCATCAATACGAAAATAAGAAGGCCAAAGTGACGCGTGTAACATTAGCCCCCAAAAATAATGATACAACATGACGACCAAGACCACTATGTCAAAAACGTTACGATTGAGAAGAAAAAATTAGGGTAAAACTCTAATTTCGTAGAAATTAGTAACATACGGACCACAAGCTCACCTTTATAAATCTGTCACTCAAGACAACAATACCACCTAGGATCTGTCTCACGTAGCGCTAAACAAAAACTACTCTGATACTGTCCAAAAAGAAAAATGATATCGTCTAAGCAATTACTTTTCAATTGCCAGTCTCAGCCGTGGAGCTATCACCAGGTGAGAGATATCTATCACGAATCGTATAACAACTAGACTCAACTTGTATTTATAGTTTGTTATTTTTTTTACAAGCCTATTCTGTTAAGGCAGGTTTAGACAGGGTCAGTGCACAAGTCAGTATCGGCGCCGACACTGCCGCCATCCATGACTTCATTCGTTTACATGGAGTCAGTAGTCGTGGTAATCTGAGTACGGTGAGCACACGTTTGTGAAGTCAGTGAGAACTGAAGTCAGTTTATTTTTAACATCAGTAATTGTGAGTCCTTCGATTTGCATTTGTTGAGCAATATTTAGCAATGCTGTTGCACGCATTTCTTTGTTGCGGTAATTGTGAGATTTGATATCCCACAGGCACTTGTTTTCTCCATATAATTGCACCAATTTAAAGTTTCGTTTTTGCTTAGTTTACGAGACATTTTAGCGTCTATGCAACGCGACGTCAACCTACAACACAGCGACAGTGACTGACCTAGCGCTAGGCAGATTTACACAGGGTGAGTAACTGACTTCGATTTCAAGACAAGTCAGCGCTGACCTGAAAAATACCCAATGTAAACTGATTTGAAGTCAGTACAGCGGCGGGAAGTCAGCGCTTACTTCATTATTCGCAGACGAATAATTTGAGGTCAGTCGGCGCCCACGGCCACCCGCGCCCTCCCACGCCAGTGGTAAAAACCTTGTGTAAATGGGGAAGATTTACACAAGGTTTTTGAAGAAGTGAATCTGCCTTTTCACTTCTGCTCAAAGGTCTCCTCTTCCATCGACTTATTATGATTCAGTGTCAGATCTTGCACAAAAAGACACAATACAATATTTGAATATATAAAAATCTCGTATCACGGTTTTAGTGGTACTCCTCCGAAACGGCTGGACCGATTTAAAGTATTTTTTATATATATGGTAGGTATGAGAAAAGGTGGTAAAGTATTTTTCACTCCACTAATTTTCCTCCTACCCCCACCCCCATTTATTAATCACGATTGTAGTGTTTTTGTATGAACAATATCCATATAATTTAACCGTCGTTCATTGACGTGAAGTCATTTACATGAAGTGTCACTTTGACAAGAGTGATTTGATTGATTGATTGATTGACTACCTCCGTGGTGCATTGGGCGAATAGCGGGCTGAGACGCAGTAGGTAGCGGGTTCGATTCCCGCCGCGGAACAAATGTTTACATGATCTACAGATATTTGTTTCGGGTCTGGACGTTTTTCTATATATGATAAGTATATATATACAAAAAAAAGTATATAAGTATCTGGTTCCCATAGTACAAGCTCTGCTTAATTTGGGGCTAGATAGTGCTGTGTGACATGTCCAGGAATATTTATATTTATTTATTGAGAATACTTTATTGCACTTATAAAACTAGTACAAAGGCGAACTTAATGCTAAAGAGCATCCTCACCTTTGTGTATTGTAGATAAAGATGTGTAGGTAGTGGAGAGGAAAGGGAACTAATGAAAAATTTGCACAGGACTAATAAAAATAGCATAGGTACATACTACTTAAATACTATTTATTATAGACCAATATATACCTATATTAAATATACTATACCAATATTAAATAAAAATACATACATAGAAGAAGTGTAAAGTAAAGATTAGGTTGCTCGTTTGCAACTTACAGGAAACCGGAAAACCACGCGGTATTTTTTAGCACGCGCGGGAGTATATGTTATATATCATATGCGACTACTGTAAGGCTCGTAGTTTAAAGTTTTAAAACGTATCTACTTTTTCTACGCAAGAACATAGCAAAGTTGTAAGAATGGATTGGGCAAATCCTTAGTGGATTACTAAATCTTCGAGAGTTAGTCTAGATCTATGATATATGATAGATGACTACCTCCGTGGTGCAGTGGGTGAATAGCCGGCTGAGACGCTGGATGTAGCGGGTTCGATTCCCGCTGCGGAATGAATGTTTGCATGATCTACAGATATTTGTTCCAGGTCTGGTTGTTTTTCTTTATATTATAAGTATGTATTTACAAAAAAAGTATATAAGTATTCTATTAGTTATCTGGTTCCCATAGTACAAGCTCTGCTTAGTTTGAGGCTAGATAGCGCTGTGTGAAATGTCCAGAAATATTTATTTATCCTAACTTAACTGATTTAGCTGTTAAAAACATATTTATCTCTCTTCGAGTCGTATTCCCTCAATGCTGAGGTTCGTGAGGGTCTCCTCCATGGGTGATTTTCTCTTTAATTATGCTCCATCGGTGTCTGTTGGTGGCAACAATATGAAATCTTGAAGCTTAGAGTCGAGAGTTGTAAGGAACTAGTCAGACCAACGTATCGGGGCTCAAGGACTCGTTGGTAGATGGTTGATAGCCTGGTAGTTATATTTAGTTTTTGAGTATTGAAACGTTAGAGCTTCGGACTGTCCAGGGAATAAGTTATATTTCATCATCATCATTATCATATCAGCCGTAGGACGTCCACTGCTGGACAAAGGCCTCCCTCATTGCTTTTCAGGAACTGCGGTTGGAAGCGGCCTGCATCCAACGCCGACCTGCGGTTCTTACCAAGTCGTCTGCCCATCTTGTAGGTGGACGTCCTACGCTGCGCTTGCCGGTCCGTGGCCTCCATTCGAAAACTTTCCGGCCCCATCGGCTATCTGTTCTGCGCGCTATATGGCCTGCCCATTGCCACTTCAACGTGCTAATCCGTCGGGCTATATCAGTAACTTGAGTTATCCTACGTATCTCCTCATTTCTGATTCGATCCCGTAGAGAAACCACGAGCATAGCCCTCTCCATAGCTCGTTGAGCGACTCTGAGCTTATTCATAAGGCTATTAGTGAAGGACCACGTCTCGGTTCCATATAGATAGATAGATAGATAGATAACTCTTTATTGAATTACCACACAAACAGAAATAATAAAAAAAATAAGTACTGGGTTAAAGTAAATAAGGCAATACAATGGGCGGCCTTATCGCTAAAAGCGATCTCTTCCAGGCAACCTTTGGATGGAGCGAAATTTTTAAAAATTACGGAGTGCGGTGTACTTTAGCGGATACATTACATTTACACATAATATATTCTAAGATATAATAATAATATGAAGTTTTAATCCTAATACTTAATATACTTATAAAATAGACTAATATATAGGTATATACATATAGCAAACTATACTAACAGATAAAATAAGTACATAAATAGTAAATAAATAACGCTAGGAAGATGACATCGTCAGGTAATGATGTTTCACCTTCAATTTGAAGACGTGTAAGGACGATGACCGTCTTACTTCTTCGGGCAGAGCATTCCACAGCTGAACAGCCTGGACAGTAAAAGAAGCGCTGTAAAAGGAAGTGCTGTGCGAAGGAGTTCTGAGTATCAAGTATATGTACTTTCGTCAAGGCACTGAGGTATGTTGGACACACAATCATATTTAATCATTCAGAAATAGAATGGTGATTGTTTAAGTAGTCCATAAGTTTATTTATCCATGCCTAGAGCCGCACTTTTGCCCCTTTTGCGGCGAACCAGCATATAAAGTGATGCAAAAATGGAGTGAGAACACGATATTTCGTTCGGCAGACACTCAATTAGCCACGCGGTGGGAACTGCCCAAGAAAACAAAGCGTGTTTAGTTACATACAGTGCAACAGCTTTGGAATTGCCGGGGACTACTAGTGCTACTCGAATGCGAGTGTTTACCAGATTTCGTGTTATAGTTAGTAATTGCTTCAAAATTTTATAAACTTATGGTCAGGCTAAAATTACAGTCCAGTCTTCAACTTAAATATGTTCATATTTGAAATCCTTTAATTGTCGCATGGTCTGCTTTATAAAACTATCTGGCAGTATTAGATATTATAATAAACCGATGTGAAATTTAGTAATCGAATGAATTTGGAACTATATATTACCAAGCACTGCAGACGGTCTTTGTACTTCAACTGTGATGTGCACTTAAGCACGGAACTGTAGCAAGATAACTAATAAACAACCAGAGATACGACAACTGTCTGATTCGATCTCGTAGAGAAACATGACGCCCTCTACATAACACGCTGAGCGATCTTGAGTCGACCTTGAGTAGACGACCTCCGTGGTGCAGTGGGAGATAAGCCAGCTGAAACACAGGGGTTCGATTCTCGCTGCGGAACAAATGTTTGCATGATCTGCAGATATTTGTTACGGCTCTGGTTGTTTCTCTATATATTATTAGTATGTATTTACAAAAAAAAAGTATATAAGTTTTCTATCAGTTTCCTGGTTCCCATAGTATACACGGCTACACATCAAGCTATACATTTCCAGTATAAGCTGACCTCGCATTGTGCAGGCTTTTCGTAGAATGAGAGGACAGCTTATACTGGAACTGTATAGCTTGATGTGTAGCCGTGTGTACAAGCTCTGCTTAGTTTGGGGCTAGATAGCGCTGTGTGAAATGTCAAGCAATATTTATTTATTTATATTTATTTATTCTTATGAGGCTCACAGTGAAAGACCACGTTTTTGTACCATACATCATATACAATATAAAGATAATAGTGTAGTTATTATAAATTTATTAACTAAATCATGTTCCTCAAGTAACATACCTTCTTAATTTTTTACACGTATGTTTAATCTAATTCATACTTACACTTTATTTATAATATTTTTTAACTTAAGTTTTCCCACTGCTGGGCAAAGGTCTCCCCCTTGTCCCTCCACATCTCACGATCACTCGCCACGTCCCACCAGCCATCTTGGAATGCATCGAGGTCGTCACGCCAACGCTTCCTCGGCCTGCCCCGGCTTCACGCCCATCTGCAGGCACCCATTGTGTGACGACTGTTGCCCATTTGTCTGTGACCATACGACTGACGTGATCCGCCCAGTTCCACTTCAGCCTGGCAGTCTTGTCACCAACATCTGCGACGCCGGTCTTCGCGCGCAGTGTGATATTGCGGATCCTGTCGATTCTCTTTTTTACGTAAAATAAACAATGTAACCTGTAGTAGGGCCTAGAATCATATAGCTCGTAGATCTAAAAGAGTTGGCTTGCAGATATTGAATTTAGTGGGCACTCCGAGCATTATTTAATTGCATGTCAAGTCTGAAGGGAGGTGAGAGTGAAATGATACGGAGGTGTTGATTCTGATGTGTTAAACGGTTTGTTTTTATTGGTACTTTGTAGTATTGTTTGGCCAGAACATACCTTACTAGCATCATCGTCATCATTAGCTAGACAACATCAGAATCTGTCCCTATCTCATACGTAAGAGTTTATTTTTTATTCTCTCTGTTTGACATGTTGCATAATCAGCTTTTTGTTTGTTCTCGTTTTAGGTGTTGTAGTACCAGTAGTAAACCAGCTTTTTGTAAAAAGGCTCGCCCGGGAGAGTAGTACCACCATACTCATTTTTAGTACACCAAGCAGCATTGCTGTGTTTCGGTTTGAAGGGTATGGGTTTTTACAAATGTTTTACAAATGTTTTATTTCCACAACTTGTGTTTAGAATATCTTAACCATTGTCTTTCCATTTCTTTATTTTCTCGATGACAGCTGTGAAAACTTGAACGAGCGTCTTTTTTACATTATGTATGAAATAATTTATAAAAATATGACGCTTACGCACGTACAAGGATATACCACTCTGATATCTTCTCCGACTTTCCGACTCCGTATATATGGAGCTATCGATAAACGTAACACGATAACAGACCCAATATTTTTTTAAAGAATGTAAGAAACTAAACTACTGCCGGATACTTTTGTACAAATTTATTGACTAATATTATATTTCATTACAAGATGTTACACGTATTAATTATTGATAGATAATGCCAACTTCTTTAAAATTTTCGAAGCTGTTGTAAAATAAGTAGGTATAGGTTACTCGACAATGAAAGGAAATAATTATAACGACAGGTAATCTTTATTGATTTATTTTAATCAAAATCTGATGAATCGTCACTGTCACTCGATGAGCTCTCCCCATGAGGTCACAACACTACAACTATCAAATTAGAACTGTCATCGAGAATATAAAGAAATGGATAGACTATAGTAGTTGAAACCTCTTTATACGTAAATAATACCTGTATCAGGAGATTTCGCTTTTCCGTAATATAAAAAATAGGCGTTACTTATAAAACAAGAAAAACAGTTTACAAAATCAAATATTCCAAAAAGCAATGAATTTAAAATCCACTACATTTATATATATTTATTTTATCTTATATAGGTAATATTGTACACTGAAATGAACGGATTGGAAGACACAGCGTAGGCCGGCCCCCCACAAGGTGGACCGACGATCTACTAAGAATCGCGGGAAGGCCGTTGGGCGCAAACGGCTACCAACCGCTCGTTGTGGCGATCGAAGGGGGAGGCCTATGGTCAGCAGTGGACGTCTGCCGGCTGATGATGATGATGTACACTGAAAAAGTATGTATGAGTGTATGTGTGTGCGTGTGTGAGTGTGATACATACGTGTGTGTATGTATGTACGTGAGTGTGATGGTGTGTGTATGAGAGTGCGTGAGTAGATGCATGAGTACATGTGTGTGAATGTATGCGCGTGAGTATGGGTGCAGGGTTAAATACAGGCATATGAGGTTGTACGTACACATGTACGCCTCAAGATGTAGTCGCATGGCACGACCCAGTACTTTATCATACATAGATAGATATAGACATTTAGTTCGCCACAAGTAACAAACACACAGAAACTACATACAGTGGATAAATAAAGACAGACAATTAAAACCACGTTAACTTAACGTTAGCAAAAACATTAAAAAAAAAACAAAAAATACGTACCCAGTCACTATGAGCCCTGTGCCGAAAAAGGAGAATAGCTCAGCATTATGCTGAACAATAAACTTATTGCTCAGCGCTGGTTTTCAGCCATCAAACCTGCATTGACGTCACGGCGTATTAAAGGTGATAGTTACCACTTAACATCAGGTGGGTCATAAGCTTGATCCATCTCCAAGAATCTCCAAAAAGCATTTCTGTGTTACGGTTTGAATGAGTGATGGGTTAATTACAGGCACATGACGCTTTACCCCTGCATGCCTTAAGCTAATGAATGCTGGAACTCTGGGACCTACGAGCCAATACTTTGTTATAGGCGATAGTTAGAGGCCGTTATCCTTTAACTTAAGGTGGGATATTTGCTCGTTTAAAAAAATACTACATACTCGTTAAAATAAACCACATCATCATCATCATACCAGCCGCAGGACGTCCACTGCTGAAAATAAGCAACTCTCCCCCCCGCCCTTTATCGCTTTTAGCGATAAGACCGCCCATTGTACCATAAAGAGTGTTTCATTCATACATTAATTGTCGTTCGAAACACCGATAATACGGTACGTGATAAATCTTGTATTTATAATATTGATTGAAATTAATCACGAAAATTTTCTAATTAAAATTCAAAAAAATCGAAACTGTACTGCAAGTACCATTCAGGTGGCATTTTTATAAAAAAGAGGTTTGATATCAATAAAAA
This sequence comes from Philereme vetulata, assembly GCA_918857605.2. NCBI lineage: Eukaryota > Metazoa > Arthropoda > Insecta > Lepidoptera > Geometridae > Philereme > Philereme vetulata. Next base: position 8,718,990 of record OU975423.1, read on the forward strand.
AATACGCCAATAAACAGCTGGCAGTTTAGTCTACACAATGGTGAAGCACAATTCTAAATTTGAATTTAAATTTTCGAATTTTCATACAATAAATGAATGTAGAGATTGTTTTCAATGTGTATTCCGTCGGAATTTCTGCATTTAATCACATTTTTTTTTGCATAAAATATCGTTTTTTTAACTGAGCTCTGAGCTGAGCTGAGCGTAATTGTAAACTAAGTTCTGTGACATCCTACCAAAGAGATTTTTTCCTAACAAATATGGATACCTCGCCCATGAAAGCCGCCCAAGTTGTGTCATTGCTGGATTCAGGGCATAGTCAGCGTGTTGTGGCTGCACGATTATATCTTAGCCTCTCTGCTGTCAATAGAACACTCTATTAATAGATCAGCGTTATCGGGAGACTGGTATGTTTACTCGCCGTCCAGAATCCGGTAGATATCGAGTCACGTCTGAGCAAAATGACCGGTATATTGTGTCAGTTTCTCTAAGAAATCGTCACTTTAACTCTATTCGACTGCAGCAGCGACTCCGTGAGGTTCGAGGATTGACTGTGAGCGATTCTACCATTAGAAGAAGATTGGCGGAGCGTGGCCTGAAACCTCATAAACCAGGTAATAGCCCAAAATTGACGGTAGACCACCGAAGAGCGCGCCTCAACTTTGCACGTGAGCATTGAAGAACGAACATGAAGAAAGAAGGTGTATCGAAGAGAGGGAGAGCGTTTTGCACAGTGCTGTATTGAAGAAAGAGTCATTTACGGTGGCGGTTCATGGACGGCTTAGGGAGGCATAAGCGCCGATGGAAAAACCAAACTTCTTTTGTATCTAGACCTCGCTTACCGTCATTAAATTGGTCACGTTACATCGAAGAGTGTTTGGAGCCTCATGTGGTACCCTACGCACATTTTATTGGCGAAGAGTTCATTTTTAAGCAGGACAGTGCCAGGGCTCATACTGCAGGCATTGTAAATAAATACCTGAGTGAAGTCGGTATTGCGATTATGGGCTGGCCAGCAAGAAGCCCGGATATGAATCCCATAGAACACCTATGGGATGAGTTGAAGAGACGAGTCAGAGCGAGACATCCTGCTCCGGAGACGCTTGGCCAGCTTAAAACAGCTATACAAGAAGAGTGGGATAATAACCCACAACACAAGATTGTGTCTCTCATCCATTCCATGAGGAACCGCATGGAAGCAGTCATTATAGCCCGGGGAGGAAATACAAGATACTGAATAAACTTTTTTTTTATAGTTTTTTGGTTTTACGTCTTTGTTTCTTACATTTTACAAGTTCTTCTTTAAGAGTAAAAACATTCCTGTTGAACAAAACACGATAGTTAAAGAAATTTAATATTAATTTGGAACATTAATTTTTGTTAAACTATACCATATATATATCCGCAATTAACTGGCATTATTTTTTTTTTTGTTTAATATAAAAGAAAAACACAAAAACTCATTCAAAACCAAACTTCAGAGGTGTTTCGATTTTTTTGATGAGAAGTGTATATTAAATACTTTAATTCAATACAAAGAGGTATTCAATTGTTTTATTTGTAAAAATACCAAATATTTAACTTGTCAAAAAAGACGGGATTTATCACGTACCGTCTTATCGGTGTCTCGACCGACAATGTTTAGGTTCAGTTCGTGAACCTTTATCAGGGTGAGTGCGATACGCTCCGGCGCTGCAGCTGCAGCGCGCAGTGCGAGCCGAGACGTTATTCGGAGCGGATCGCACTCACCCTGATGAAGGTTCACGAATTGAACTGAAACACTGTCGGTCGAAACACCGATATGACGGTACGTAATAAATCCCGTATTTATAATAATGATTGAAATCAATCACGAAAGTTTTCTAAGTAAAATTGTCAAAAAGACTTGTCTTCTGAGAGTATATTCTCTTAGTACATATATTTTGCTAGTGACCAAGCAAATTTTACAAGACTGAAGCATTGAGCTAACAAACTGGCAATATCCTCGATAGTTCCCGGTAAGTGCACTGGCAAGTGTTTGCATCATTTATTTTTACATTCCTTGAACTAGAGTGGAAACTTACCGTATTTATTCCGGACATCTATTTTGCTTTGCTTTTTCAGGTAAGGAGTTTGTATAGTTAGTAAAGTTAGAGCGAGTTGTTAAATTTGGTATTGGATGCTGCAGGCTTGATTACTAAGACTTTTAAGTATTGTCAAGACCTACATCTTATCGTGTTCTCCGAAAAAGGAACTCAGTTAAAAATGGTAGCAGCGGTCACCCACCTTAGTAGTGACCTCGCGAAACGCTTATTGGAGGCCTTATTGCATAACAATAGAATTTCCTATAATAAAAAACAACAATAATAACATCTTAATATTTAGAACAAAGTCGGTTTCGTTCGAACACTTATAACTCGAGAACGGCTGAACCGATTTTGATGATTTTTAATTTATTGTATTTGCCTCTATCCTTAATAGCAGAATAACTATTTAAATATTTGAAAAAGTTACGCAAAAATATATTATTAAGAAAAATCATTTTCTCATACATTGATGTAGTTAATGATGGCCGACGTATATTGACAGCCCGCGTCATATGCATGTCAAGGCGGTACGAAGTTCACCCGGGTCAACTAGTTTATGTAAAAAATATATAAATATAATAAATAAATAAATGTGATATATACTATATAAATAAATATGAATAATAAAGAAACTATAATAATTAAGTGATATTCTAAAGTAATAGTATAGAGCATAATAATTAATATTGTTTTAAGGAGGCTTAAAAATATAAAAATAAAGCTTAGATTCCAGACACAATAGACATTATATTATGTCTCGTGTAGACCTGTGTTTCATCATACCATAAATTACTATGGAAATTAGGTTTCATTAACTAGACCTATCTATTATTTTCATGACATCTTGAACCCAAATTTACTATGGGAATAGGTACCTAATTTTACTTTTATAAAACACACTTGTAGCGGCTTCGCACACGTTGTTGTAGAGTGTAAAAATACATACAGCTAATTTTAAAAGACTCTAGTGGGGTCATCACGCGTGATGTGTTTTACAGTGTTCGTTCCAAAGTATAAAAATTCAGCTGGGCTCAAAAAAAAAAACAAGATGGGATCACATTTCATACGTAAGTAGCGCATTTATTAGTTGTGTTATTAGATTCTACCTAGAAAGAGCAGGCTGAAAAACTCGGCGGTAGCTGAAAAATTTGGTATCACACATCATTGCGACCCTATCTATTATCTTGCTGTGTATAATGCTGTGAGATACTGCGCTCGCTGCAATTTTTTTGACTAATCATTACAGTCCTATTATGAGATAGGTTATTATTACTAGTAGCCTTTAAATATATTGAAATATTAATTATTAATTATTTTTTTATTTATTTGAATAACTGATTTAAATTTAATAGGTCCTTCAACAAACTAGTCTCTGACCCATTCGTAGAACAGCTCGCACGCGAGTCAGCAGGTTTCAAAGCACCACATAAACTCAACCTAACTTAATGGGTTATTCTCATGTTTACCTTTTAATTTAACCCTGTAGCACACTAACATTAGTTCACTCCGAATGACAGAAGCGCATAATTCACGTCAAACAGACCATTAGATCAAAATGGCGGGCAACTATCAAAGAGAAAGCTCTGTGCTCTCACATCATTCTCAATGGCATTAAACGCTTGCGAAAACTACCATAGACAACTCTGCTCTACAATTCTAAAGCTTATTTCATTTTAGTATGGTTTGTTTTGGTGTAATAAGCTGGTGTTGAATCTGACAGGACTAAATTTATCAATTTGCGAAGATTGTTCCATGTAAAGCAATATTAACATGTTAGCTTCGTGTCGATAACGTTGCTAAATATTAAATTATGGTAGTTTCATGAGCTTTTACTGTCGACCCAGTGGCATTAATGAACTCTTCTTCATGGCTTTAGGTTTAGAAGGGCTTAGAACTCCTTAAATCAGTATAATATAAACATCGCGAGATACGCAAAAGAGGGGTATTGTAAATTTGACCCCTAAGTCTATCTGTGTGTATGTGTCTGGCTGTGGCATCGTAGTTCTTAAGAGTAGTACTTTTTGTGAGTAGTAGAGTATAAGGGCCTTGTGAAAGGGCTCGCCCGGGGAAACACTGCCACCTACCTATTTCTACCGCAAAGCAGAATTGCTGTTTCAGTTTGAAGGGTATGGTTGCCGGTGAAATTACAGGTACATGAGGTACAGGAGCTTTACACCTGAATGCCTGAAGTTGATGGACTCAGGGTAGTGCATCGTAGGGCATATTTCAAAGGCGCGTAACCTACGAGGCAATTCTCTGTTATAGGCGAAGTGGGTGGGCCTACTTGTTTCATCTTCATGAAGCATAACAAAATTCCAAAACAGATTATCCGATTTTAACGGGTTTATCTTAAATAAAACTTGGCTAGTTCTTAGCTGTATGCGATGAAGATCCAGATTTAAAGATCAAAAAGTACTGATAATCTTTTTGGTGGGTTTATTATGAGTCCCGAAGTTTTTAAATTTAAATTTATATTTGTAGATGTTTATTTGAATACTTTATCTATTTAGTTATAGATCAAAATAACCTATACCTCCAAATCATTCCATTAAGACATCGTTTGAATGATATACAAATATTTGTTCCATGTCTGGACTCCTGGGTGATATTTAAAGTGGAGAATAAGATAATTGTACATAATATTTTTGTGGAAGGAAGAGGGGGAGGCCTTTGCCCAGCAGTGGGACAGTAAAAAAATATAAATTTTGGTTCACATTTTATTTGACAATAAATTTTCCCACATAATATTTCTAACAGAATAATGCTTATACTTGACAATAATGAGATTAAATTACACGGACTATCATTTCATAAGATTTACCTAATTATTCGTTGAGTTTAATATAAATATACATATATGGCACGAAATTATATTATCTACTAATAATAATTATTATTACAATATTATTGTTTCAAGAGTATTATTAATACACATTAAATATATTTTAATAATATAAGATTTATACTTTCGAAACTAACATTAAAGTTTATTTTCAATACATAGTGAGAGATACTCAACTAAAACATAGAATTGACATTAAGATTACAACATTCACGTGTTTAGTGCATTAGATTTAAATTATATAAAGCTAGAATATACATGAAAATGTATCTACTAAAAACAGTCAAATTTACATTTATTATCAACATCGAAGGAAGCTTTTCTGTCAAGAAATTATTACATAAATTTTTCGGCATCAACACTTACGTCATCTAAAAAAATTAAGTTTTAATTCAGCTACTTAAAGCTCAAAATTACATTGTTTTCAAGTAATCATTTAATTTGGGGCCAATTGGGGATTCAATCTCTTAGAAAATTGTTATAATCCTTTCCATTTTTTCATGTTTGATATATTCAAGGCACGCAAAACAAATTATTGACTTCCGAAAAGCAAGAGTTATATTAAATATCACATTAATAGTAACGTATTGCCACATTTCAATAAGTCAATAGTCTTAATACATAAACAGACCAAATAGCATTGATAAGATAGATACAATATAATTTATTATTCACAATAGGTAAAGAAGTACTAATGCCGCAAAGATGTGTCCTCGAAGTATATAGGCCATTTTTAAAGTCAGATTAATTTTATTGAACATTTTAATTTTATATTATTTTTAATATAGGTAAATAATATAAGATGTTAGATTCAAAGTTCATACAACATGAAATATTAAGTATATCTAGTTTTAATCATCATTACATTGTATATTATCTATGTCTTTGACACAACCAAAATCTAAGTATGGATTAATTTGACTAATATTGTAGTAATTTTAGTTAAGTATGTCATTATTTAAAGTGTATGTAATTATATAAATTCAATAGATAACTAGCGTTTACGTATCACCGATGAATCCGTTGATGAAGAGTGAAGTTAAAAGTATTTTCCTGAAAATAAAACAAATCAATTAATTTGTTCAAAAATTTAATATTTATTATTAATAATTTATATTAGTACAATAAATTAAAAACGGCTCTGCTGGATTTCTTAGCTAGTACTTAATACAAACTTTAAACTTGAATATAAAAAAATTACAACCTCCGTGGCTCAGTCAAATAGCCGGGTTCGATTCCCGTGGCGAAACAAATGTTCGTTCGATATATAGATATCTGTAATGATATATAGATATCCGAAATAAATGATAAAACAAATAAAATTAAAACATTTATTTGAGACGATTTATTTATTTATTTGAACATTTATTTATATGTACAAAATAAAAACACAAAAGAAGAAGGTGACAGTAGTAATGTTGAATGTTGACTTCTGGCTCTAAGAAGTAGGCGATGGATGTAAATACAAGGATATGAAGACCTAGAACGACAAGAATGCCAAAAGTAGAAGATAGATATATATAGATAACTGATATATATTACTGATATATCGATAACTGTTATTTAGATATCCAAATCTGGGTATTTTTCTTCAAATTACAAAAAAAAATGTATTCTATCAGTTATATGGTTCCCATAGTATAAGCTTGGCTTAGTTTGGGGCTAGATAGCGCTGTATGAAATGTCCAGCATTATTTACTTATTTAATGATCCCACCTAGCTGTTTTCGGCTACGGTGACCAGAGTTCGGCTAGAGCTTAATTTGCTTGTATGTAGTCTAAAAACCGCTATTTTTTGCTGAATATAAGACAGAATGTAGTTTTTTTTTTATAACTTTAATACAAGATTTGAGGTTTTCCCCAGGGACTACTTATGAGGCTCTTCAAAAAGGGCGTCTTAAAAAGTTGAAAGGGTCGGCAAAGTATTTGATACCTTTGGACAAACGTTCATTGACGTCTTCAAACGTTGGTGTAAGGGTATGGTTATTGGTGAGATTACCGGCACATAGGGCATTACACCTGAATGCCTCAAGTTGATGGACGAAGGGAAGTGCATCATAGGGCACGTTCCTAAGATGCGTGACCTGCTAGACAGTACTTTGTTATAGGCGATGGTTACCACTTTACATCAGTTGGGCCATACGTTTGAACCATCTCCAAATTGTATAAAAAAAGGCTTCGTTTACCATCAGGTCGTATGCTTGTTAGGCACATTAGTGGTATATTTTTTTTTAATATTAATTATTATCACAAGCAGAGCCGTTCTTAAAATGTGTTCCTAATAATACAAAATTAGGGATGTATATTCTAAGCAGCAATTAAGTGTTTCATGAGAGTGGTAAAATGTATAGTCACATGAATTTAAAATCAGTAAAGGAAACTTACTTGTTTGTAAACGAACTCAGTATGTTCGATGTAGAAATCTTGTAAATGAATACTGTGATATATTAGTAACGTGTATGTAAACATGTAGCAAGACAACCAGCCTGTGCTAAAAAATGTAGGTAGGTATGTTTGAATATGCGGTGTGCGAGATTATATTTAGGTACACACGGCTACACATCAAACTATAAATTTCCAGTATAAGCTGACCTCGCATTGTGTAGGCTTTTCGTAGAATGAGAGGTCAGCTTATATTGGAGGTTATAGCTTGATGTGTAGCTGTGTGTACAAGTAACTTTTTAACAAAAATATAACCGACTAAACCAAACTACTGAACTGATTTTGATGAAACTTCTATAAGACTAATATGAAAGTATATCCTTTCAAATAAAAAAAAATCCGAATCCGTTGATAAATGACGGAGTTCTAAGGTAATAAGAAACATAATGCCAAATTCCAACCCTATAAAATATGAGGGTTGCCCTCGGTTTTTTAGGATCGCATCATCAGATCCTGACTTGGTGCCAACGGCACAAAAAATACAAAAAAATAATTTCTCGAATCGGTCCAAGCGTTTTCGAGTAACCGGGGAACACGCATAAAACAAAAATTCCAAAACGATTCCTACGAATTGAAAACCTCCTCCTTTTTTTGAAGTTGGTTATGAATGGGCAATATGTTGAATGGTATTATGAGGATATGTTGTTATATGGATATCAATTCTTTAAAAAAATGTTTTATTACATTGAGATAGCTTTGAATTTTCGGTATTATTTATAATTTTAGAATTCTAAGTCTATAAGTTCAAATTACCGATATAATATCATTATGTCGCTTTTATATAACTTAACTTTTTCTTTATTAATAAATACTTTTGTATTATGTACATAAGTATTTACTACATATAACATCCTGTTTATATTATTAGCTTAAAATATTTTATTTATGTTGTATTCATATAATGTATTCAATTGATCTCTATCTAAAAGCGTACAATGATACAAGGAATTGTTATGATAAAATGCATTTAGATAAAGTAGATGGACATATGTTTACAAATGTGCAGTAGGTAGTGTGATGCAGTGTTGTCACATATACCAATTTTCTACCGCCCTCGGCTTCTCAAATCTATCTATTTTTCAAAATATTACGATTCTAAACAATTCTTCACGCGTGTAACGAAATGTTACTTAATATCAAAATACTGTCTTGTAATTGTAATTTCAGCACTTAAAATGGAACGCGTTAGGTGTATGAACTAAGAAGTAGGTACAGAGCTACAGAGTGATATTGACAATCACATCTGTCACAACTGACACTTGACATGAAAACCTGCCAGAGACTGTGCACAGAAACTTTAGAGGGACTGCTGCACACAAGATTTATTTCGAAAAGGGGTGTATCTAACGATGAACATTTGAGATTGTTTATTAAAATATGTATAAACATTACTAATAAATAATGTTTAACATTTTATACGCATTTTTAATCATTAAAAATGTACTTAAACTTGATTGTTCTACCAATGAAGTTTAAGTACCTATTTTTATATAACCTATTGATACCTATTTTCAATTTCAAACTGTACTAATTTCTGCTAATTTTTGCACCCTGTTCTACCATTTTGCCAAAATTGTATGTGACAACACTGGTGTGATGCATGTTTAGATATCTGTTTAGGTACTTATTTTAAAATAAACAACAAAACTTTTAGAACCTTCTGAATATATCTAAAAAAATTTAGAAAACAAATAGAGGGTATATTCCTACCAGCATCCCCGTGGCCCTTAGGAAGTACTCCCAACGACCAGGACGAGTATAAGATAGGTTACGTTAAGTTAGATGATCATGCACGCGTTGGCAGCCCACATTGCAATAAGCAGTTAATTACTAAAGCCAAAGCTCAAAGGAAATACTGTTGCTAGCTTAGACTTGCGATAATAAGACAAGCAGTAGTAGGTATCGAGTATGAAGTATATGATATTTTAAGCACGCCCCAAAATTCATAAAGTAGAGTCTCACTAATCCGGCACTATTAAAAACTAGGAGGTGCCGGATTATTGGAATGTATAGAAAAGTTGGGTAAAGAAGGGTAGGACGTCCAGCAGCGAGATGGGTGGACGGCATCGTAAAGGTCGCGGGCCGTCAGTGGTTGAGACTAGCGCAGGATCGTGGTGGATGGCACAAACTTGGGGAGGCCTATACCCAACAATGGGTGAAGTCAGTATAATATCTAATTAAAATAAAGAATTTTATAAAAGTTTGAGTATAGAGGGGCGAGGGAGGCGCGGGCGGAGGAGGAGGGTGCCGGGTTATTGGACGTACCGGACTACTGAAGTGCCGGATTAGTGAGACTGTATTTTAACTTCTTATTTGAAATCACCATCCTAATACAATTAAACATATAATTTCAAATTATAAAATATTAACATGCCCCAATGTTTGCACGATCAACAGATATTTGTTTAGAGTTTGGTATTTCTCTAACAATATGTGTTTAGGTATTTACGAACAAAAAAGTACTTTAACAGGTATATACTCGTAGTTCCCATAGTACAAGCTTTACTGAGTTTGGGGCTAGATAACAATGTATGAAATATCCAGAATGATTCATTTATTGAATATTAGCTCGTATACTTATAAACAACTAGGTATATCTAGACAAAACTTAATAGCACTACAAAAGTTAAAATGACCTGCAAACATTTGTTCTGGGTGTGCGTATTCTGGTATGATACTCGACACTTTTTATCTCACTGTTGGGTCTTATTAGCTGTTCTACTGACAAATAGGTCTATAATTATCGCTAGCCTAAATCAGAACTACGAAGGACTACAAGTAGTTATTCAAAGCTTGGTGAATAACAAGCATTCGATAAATGAACAGGAGGACAGTAACTTACAAGGGATAGATACAGTCGGCAACGTATGATTGCCCACGGCCGGTATTGCCGGCACGGCGGGCGCCGGCGATCGGTACCGAACTAATTAAACATTGCCTTAATGTTATCACCTGTAAATGCCAAGCAGAAATATGCCCGAAGCCTCGCTGTGCTACTCTGTTTAGTTATAATTTTGGATAGGTTTTGCCAGATTTGATTAGGGTGTTGAGTGTGGGTAAGTGAGAAGTTGCATTTTCTTCCGATGGTTAGAAAATAGACTAAGACCGGCTTGCACAACGATCCCTACACCTATTTAGCGACTAAACATGTTTCAAATTGACGTATTTGTGTGATTTGACAATTTCTTAAATCACATTTAGCTACTAAATGCGTTTAAGCATCTTGCGCAAGTCGCCCTTAAATCACCGTTTATATCAAAAAGATTAATAATTTCAAAAATTATACGAAAAGAGTTATATTTTTCTAAGATTATTTTCAATCAAAAACAAATTTCTAAGCAATTCTTTGGTTTTTAAGAAAAAACAGTTTTACAAAACGGGTCTTTACGCACACAGATTTATATCAAAATTATAATTTTGACTAACCTCGACGTTTCGGCCAAGTTATATCGGCCGTGGTCACGAGAAACTGCAAAGACCCGTTTTGTCTTAAAAACATGAGTATACATAGTTCGCGAAAAATTAAAAAATACAATTCTTTGGTTGGAATACAGATCCATTTCTTGAATAATCTTATAATCTTGAAGGAAAATTTGGATGTTATCATGGATCAAATGCGAATTCTCATTTAATCCACTCTCTACTATAATTTTGAATAGTCTTTAAGGTTTCCTCTAAAAGACGAAAGCATAGAACAGTTCTAGGATTGGATAGATCATTCTGCAGCCAATGGAAGAGTAGCTTATCTAAACGTAGACGAGCACTTTAGATCTAGACACATAACATTTAATAGACAGACAATATCCACATAGACATTCACTAGAAGACTGGGCAATTTGTTTGAGAGACGTTCCAAAGCACATCCAGAGGTGTGGCTTACATCATTTGAAAGAATCTATTTATTATTTCATTGGGTATTTGTTTTATGTAATATTATCGTATGGGAGCAAATCAAAGTATGATTTTTTTACAAAAGACATTGCACATCTCTAGACGCCAAAATTGCCATGGATCACTCCGCCCAGACTCTTTCCAGTATGCACCTACATTGCAGTTATCTGCTTTAAATTGTATTTCATCTTTCAAAGAGTTATAATTTTCTCATTGCTAATAGCTTTCACGATACAACATCGATTAGTAAGAGAATTTGCGATGACTTACCAAACAGCAGTCCAATTATCACGATTCCAATCACTCCCATTATTATCATCATCTGAAAAGGTATGTAGTCAATATTAGGGAATAGTGCAGAATACCCAATACTCAGCCCCAAAGCACTCCTTTCATTATCATTTTGTGAAACTGCTTTTGTGACTAATTTTGGGGCATTACTTTCCTACTTCTGGCATTACTTACATTTGCGTCTTTAAATAGAATAGATTAAAAGTTATTTGGAACAACACAGTATATATGTCGCAGCCAACTAACTTAATTAGCCGTTCAATCAACAGCCTAGCTTCTTTACTGAACAGCACCGTACAACTAGCGGCCTGAATGATATTCAGCCGTAGCGTTTGTTACAACATTTCAATTCTAGTTGGGGGGATTGTTCTCTCAGTCTGCACTCTTAGTTTCATTTTTTTTGTTATTCATTACAGAATCAACATCCCTTGTTAACAATATAAACAATCTTTATAACTAGTGCTTAATGCCAATAACAAATTCTCAATATATAGACTTAACTTTTAAGAAATTAGTCACCTAGAGAAAGAGATTAAAAAACATAGTATATTAATTAAATTTTCAAGGATTTTAGTAATTTAGTAGGTACGCATTTGAAGAACAAAAGAGAGGTAGGAATGCTGTGTAAATGTGTGTACTTGAGGGGGTGAGGGAGGGAGTGTAGTGTGTGTTGAGTGAATTTCTGAATATTTTATAGAACGCGCTATATATGACTAAGAACAGATATAATTTGTTTCTTAAAAGATGCTTTGTTATTAGAGAAGATGTCTATTGACGAAAAATCCTTGTTGTAGCTATCTAGCGTGCGACCGATCGCAGAATTTTGGGCATAGTTGGTACGACTGAAAGGTACATGAAAGAGGGTTGTGTGTCTAGTACGTTTAAAAGGAGTATTCAATTGAACATTGAATTGAACGTTTCCATACACATAATAAGGTACATAATGCATAATTCATTTTTATTTATTAAAAAAACCTAACGACCAACTGCCATACGGTGTGTGTATTATGTACCTCAAACCTTGTTTGAGGAATCTAGTTGAATGGCGCTGTTCAGTAAAGAGGCTAAGCTGTTGATTGAGCCTGTTGATTATGCTGCGACAAATACACGAAAAAAAGATAAACGTACAAAAAATAATAACTAAAAACTAAACAATCGATGGTCATCTACTATTAAAGGTAATGACCTCACAGTTCACAGTAGAAAGTACACAGTAAAACAGTAGAAAGAAAGGACAGTTCACAGTAGAAATTTCTTTTATATGTGTGTTTAAACTTGAAATTGGCACTAGGTTGACCATTTGATACCCTACACTATTTTACCTAATATGTCGGATACAGTCTTTCTGTCTGACCTAATGTAAAAGGTAAAATCTTGTTCTTGTATGTACCTATAATGTGACCTACAGATATTGTTTGTCTTCCTTCATAAGCATGCACTTTATGCCTTTATAATTTGTCAACCCAATCTGTGGACACCGGGGCTGATTATACATAAAGAACCTTATTTAGTACATTAAGTAACCTAATTGAATAACTGTTTCTTGTCCTTAATAAAGAAAAATAAATAAATATGAATATAAATGTATTAATTGTCTGCGGTGACGGATGGAATTCTGTTTGCAGGATTTTTAGGAAGTATCCGACGATAAAATATGTTAAATAAAATTAGTCAAAAAAAAGTTATCAAAATCGAATTTCGGTCATCTTTCCTCGAAATAATATTGACATCTGTAATTTTAAGTTAAATTTCAACTAACAACTCACCTTAAGGTTTTGTAACCAGAACTTGTTTTTTAAACTTTTCGCCTGCTGCTCGAACTGTGAAGCACCTTGCTGCAGCGCATCTGGAAAATTAAGACATTCATTAAACATCCGATTCACAATCAAATCAAATCAAAAACATTTATTTGTGACAACACCAATAGTACGAACAAAACAAACAAACACAGGAGACATAAATAAAATAAAAAACCGGACAAGTGCGAGTCGGACTCGCCCACCGAAGGTTCCGTACAAATTTGTAGGTACACACGGCTACACATCAAGCTATACGTTTCCAGCATAAGCTGACCTCGCATTGTGTAGGCTTTTCGTAAAATGAGAGGTCAGCTTATACTGGAAATTGTAGCTTGATGTGTAGCCGTGTGTACATATTATAAATAGTTCAGGAATCGTGTCTCGCAGTTTTTTCCGAGCTTTTCCCGAAATTCAGAATAAAGACTATATTTTATATGGTTTAATTACAAATGTATAGTTTTCAGATATTTCCCTGTACTTGTAGTATGAAGACGATATCACTTGCCAAATTTTATAGTTCTAGGTCAACGGAAAGTACTATTTATATTTTGATTCCCTTGAGAGTGTCGAAATATACGTTTTTGGCGGCATAAACTTCCGTATCTTTTTTACGTTTACTTAGCAGTTTGATTTTTTCACAGCTGTAACGGACTTTAGACTTGAGTATATTGGTTTTAATTTCAACTCCATACCTCCACGCGTTCCCGAGATAAAGGGTCTTTTTGAAAATAGTACATTCACCAATTGTTTTAATAATTAAACGATTTATGCAATACATGTTTGTTTTTTCCTCGCAAGTATGTTGAAAAAATGCGTATGAAACTCGTGAGCAACTAGCTCACTAGACACTCGGCTGATATACGCCCTCGCCTACGGCTCGAGCTGCAAACTACAGCCTCGTGTATAATGAGCAACTTAGATTACTTGTATCATAATATACTATTTTTACGTTGTTTTACGTACGACATTAAAGCACCCATCTGGGATCCATATTAACTGATTTTAGAGGTGGATTTAATGCAGGTAGCTTGAATATTTATCCCGTAATCGATACATGGGTGGGTGCCTGAAGACGGGCGACGGCGCCGAGGAAGGCCTAGTAGACGCTGGCGTGACGATCTCGATGCCTTTGAGACATACATATTGGTGGAATTTGTCACGCGAGCAAAGTCCTGGAAGACAGTGGGGGAGACCTTATCCCAGCAGTGGGATGACATAGGTAGAAAAAAAATCGATACACATCCAATAAACTATTTTTAACGCAAATCGGCGGCGCCTTTGTGACGTAATATTCGTGATGATGCTTATCAAATCATACCTGCTCTATCATCCAACTCTGATAGCTTCTCGTCTCTCACAAGCACCTTCTCAACATTGGTCTTCATTATATCAACCACCTGAAAAGAGAATAAACACTCGTACACATGAGCTTGATGCAAATTTGACTCAGACGACTTATCTGACAATGCAAGCGGAACTTGAAATCAATGTCAAAAGAAAGATATACCGGTTTACAGGTTTTTAGTTAAAAATGGTTAATGTTTATGGTTTAGTTAAATGGGTTCTAAGCAATCTTGTAGAGAAAAAATTAAAGAACTGGACATCATGACAATGATGGGACAATTTATTTTCCAAAACGTGCTTTATGTTAGAGAAAATTTACATAATATGAAAAGAGCTACAGATGTCCACAATATCAATACTAGATATAAAAATCGCCTATTATACCAAAAACAAAATTATCAAAGATTTCCAAAGGCTATTATTTTACAGCAATAAAATTGTATAATAGAATACCTAAAAATGTTAAAAGTCTTGCCGACAATGACTTCAAACTGTTATACAATTGACAATGCTTTTGCAGATACTTCTAATTTTATTTATTACTAGCTGACCAATAGGCAGCTTCGCACGCGTAGTTTTTCAATAAAAACATTACCCTCGTTTGCTCCGTTGGGTAAAAAGTAGCATATGTTACTCAGGGTGAATGTAACTTTCCAATGATGAAAGAATTTTTTGAAATCGGTACAGTAGTTTTCGTGTTTATTGATTACAAACATACACACAAAAATACAAATCTTTCCTCTTTATAATATTATAGTATAGATTATTATTTTATTTTATTAATTTCTTTTGTTTAAGTAGGTGTTTATTTTATCTTGTAAAATTTGTCAGTCACTATTGACATCATAATTAAATTCTACCAATGTGACATTGTAATTAAGTGCCGTGGGGCGCCGGCAATAGAATGTTGCCCCTCCGCTCTTGCCCGTGGATGCAGTAGGAGTCTGCTAAGGGATACCTCCGAAAGAAGGGCAGCAGCGTCTTTTCGTGTTTCAACACCTATACTGCGCTCGCCAACCCGCCTGCCAAGCGTGGCGAGTATGGCAACAACCCCCTCATGGATTTACAACATAAAGCCAGGCCCCGAGTCCCCGGCGGCCCCGCTAATCCTGGCTACGGTAGCAGTCACGGTAACGGCGGGGCCAGGGGTGCTAAGAATCCCCGGGAGACGATCGGCTACCAAACCCTACGACGACCACTGGCCCTGGTAACACACAACATCCGCACTTTGAGGACAGACGAAAAGATTGTTGAGCTGGAAGAAGAAATTAGTAGATTACAGATGTCCCAGACATTTTGGGGTTATCAGAAGTTCGTAGAGAGGGTGAGGACACGATATCCCTTAAGTCTGGTAATCTATTATACTACCGGGAGGGCGACCAACAGTCCCAAGGTGGTGTTGGGTTTCTCGTTCACAAGTCACTCATCAACAACATTATCACCATCGACAGTGTGTCGAGCAGGGTCGCGTACCTGACACTCAGAATATCTAAGCGATATTCGCTGAAGGTCGTTCAGGTATATGCGCCGACCACTTCACACCCAGATGAAGAAGTAGAGTCTATGTATGACGACATCAGTAGAGCCATACATACGAACAAAACTCACTTTATTGTTGTAATGGGGGACTTCAATGCAAAGCTAGGCATGAGAAGCGATGATGAGTTGAGAGTGGGGCAATTTGGATATGGGCAACGGAACCCCAGAGGACAGAGGCTGGCCGATTTTCTGGAGAAAGAAGGACTCTTTATGATGAATTCTTTTTTCCAGAAGCCGCCTCACAGGAAATGGACCTGGATGAGTCCCAACGGTTCCACGAGAAATGAGATTGATTTCATCTTGACCAACAAGAAACGGATATTCAATGATGTCTCTGTGATTCACAGGGTGAAAACCGGCAGTGATCACCGAATTGTTAGAGCCACATTGAATATGAACGTTAAACTTGAAAGGTCCCGTTTGATGAAATCTACGCTCCGACCCACTCGCGCACATATCCAAAACCTCGAGAGCTTTCAACTCGAACTTGCAAATCGCTTTGACTGTCTAGAAGTAGATGCATCAGTGGACGAGATCAATAACAGGTTCGTAGAAACCGTCCATACGGTGAGGTCCCAGTTCTTTAAGACCCCCCGTACCAATAGACCTCAGAAACTCTCTGATGACACCCTTAACCTCATGGCTGAACGACGTTCTTTGCAACTGCAGTCTCCCGATGATGCTCAGTCACATAGGCAGCTCAATAGAAAGATTTGGAAATCCTTGCGGCACGATATTCGTACCTTTAATACACCTCGTATTAAAGATACGATAGAGCGGAATAAAGGCTCCAAAGTGTTCGCGAGAGATAATTCTATTGGGCAGAGCCGCATGACGAAGCTGAAGAAGGAAGATGGCAGCATAACGTCAAGTAAAGCGGAAGTGTTAAGGGAAGTCGAAAGGTTCTATGGACGGCTCTACGATTCGGTCACTAAACCTGTTTGCAGTGCGGCCAACGACCCAAGAGCCAAACTGACCCGACATTATACCGAAGATATTCCGGACATCAGCCTGTATGAGATCAGGATGGCCTTGAAGCAGCTTAAGAACGACAAGGCGCCGGGTGAGGACGGAATCACTTCAGAGCTTCTGAAAGCGGGTGGATCACTGGTACTTAAAGTCCTTCAGAAGCTTTTTAATTCCGCCTTGCTTGAAGGTACGACGCCAAAAGCATGGAACGGGGGCGTGGTGGTTCTGTTCTTCAAGAAAGGTGACAACACCTTGCTTAAGAATTACAGACCCATCTCGCTTTTGAGCCATGTTTATAAGCAGTTTTCGAGGGTCATCGCGAACCGTCTCGAACGCAGGTTTGATGACTTCCAGCCGCCCGAACAAGCCGGGTTCCGTAAAGGCTACAGTACCATAGATCACATACATACGCTGCGGCAAGTCATACAGAAGACCGAAGAGTATAACTTGCCGCTATGTCTCGCGTTTGTGGACTATGAGAAAGCCTTCGATTCGATCGAAACATGGGCAGTGCTTGAGTCTCTCCAACGATGCCGTATTGACTATCGGTACATCGAAGTGTTGAAGTGTTTGTATAAAAACGCCACTATGTCAGTCCGAGTACATGAACAGAGCTCGAAGGCGATTCCCTTAAAAAGAGGCGTAAGACAGGGAGATGTCATTTCTCCGAAACTGTTTACGACCGCATTGGAAGATGCCTTCAAGCTTCTGGAATGGAAAGGACTGGGCATCAATATTAACGGCGAATACATCACTCACCTTCGGTTTGCCGACGATATTGTGGTCATGGGAAAGTCGATGGAAGAGCTCAGCACGATGCTCGAAGGCCTCAATCGAGTCTCCCAACGGGTAGGACTTAAAATGAACATGGACAAGACGAAAATCATGTCAAATGTCTATGTCGTCCCTGCCCCAGTTATGGTTGAGAACTCGGCTCTTGAAGTTGTCGACGCGTATGTATACCTAGGACAAACAGTCCAATTAGGTAGGCCCAACTTCGAGAAAGAGGTCAATCGTCGAATCCAACTCGGATGGGCAGCGTTTGGGAAACTTCGCAACGTCTTTTCGTCCAACATACCTCGGTGCCTTAAGACGAAAGTCTACAATCAGTGTGTGTTACCAGTGATGACATATGGAACCGAGACGTGGTCCTTCACTATTGGCCTTATGAATAAGCTCAGAGTCGCTCAATGAGCTATGGAGAGGGCTATGCTCGGGGTTTCTCTACGGGATCGAATCAGAAATGAGGAGATACGTAGGAGAACTCAAGTCACCGACATAGCCCGACGGATTAGCGCGTTGAAGTGGCAATGGGCAGGCCATATAGCGCGCAGAACAGATGGCCGATGGGGCCGAAAGGTTCTCGAGTGGAGGCCACGGACCGGCAAGCGCAGCGTAGGACGTCCACCCACAAGATGGGCAGACGACTTGGTAAGAACCGCAGGTCGGCGTTGGATGCAGGCCGCTTCCAACCGCAGTTCCCGGAGATCAAATGAGGGAGGCCTTTGTCCAGCAGTGGACGTCCTACGGCTGTTATGATGATGATGATGATGATGAATTAAGCTAACTATTTTTAATTAGATTTTTTTTATTATTGTACCTACTGACATATCTAAGAAAATGTAATTTGTCAAAAGAAGAAATAAATGAAAGGAAAAAAAATAGTGCTACTTGCCTTGCTACTTCCATAGATGGCCGTAGCCTGGGTTAACATAGTTAAACGTCTGGTCCCAGTAAGTACATTGTTGTAAGAGCATGTTTTGAGACGTAAATAATGTTTTACATGACATAATTTGTTAGCTAGGTGTGAATTTACTTGTGATAATTTACGTTATAATGTTTACGAGACATTGAATAAACGTTCCTGTCAAAATTGTTGTGAATTTGGTTGTAGAATATTGTAGGTGCCCGCCAGCCCTAGCGTTGCGCTCGAGCGTAGTTGATCAAGCGAAGCGAAATCTCCAAATCAACTTGGGCAAATCGGTGTTGTATGTATGCATGTATGTATGTTTGTTTGTACGAGGATAACTTTCGATACGTGAAATTCCATCGTGAAATTTGATATACAGGTAGGTAAAGTTGACACAATCCTAGTGTGACTAAATGAGTTAAAAATGTTGTGGGATTGTTGAGATATTGTGGTTCAAGAAGGGTAAAAAAAAACAAAATGAGATTGAATTACATGATGGTACTTATGCGTAATCAGCGTTTGGTTTTTTGCTTTTTCGACAAACAATTATCACATCATAATATACAAGTATTTGATATTGACAAGTATTGACAAGTAAGTATTTGTAAGTATTTGACAAGTATTAATGAACACAACAAAGTATTTTGAGTCAAATTGTATCACACTTTTGTTTGTTGGTAAGTATAACATATTTAAAAGTACATACCTAAAAGTTGACTATACCTCAGCCTAAACTCGAATTTCACCCCCGCTTCTCCGCGCGCCGCTGCACATCCTATCTCGCCGTGGTTCATATGTTTGCCGGTTTTTTTATCATTCAGTCCCTTAATTTTTTTGTTGTGCTTATTTCTCATTACTACGTCTTTACAAAAACCAACTTAATATAAATTCTACCTAAAAATTACTTGATCGTTTGGAGGGACAAGCGTCACGGGTACCCCGTCTGAAAGCCGAGGCCAGACTGAATCGCGGACCGGGCGTCCGAAGCGAATGGTTTCATTAGTGCAAAAGTTAGGTATTTATATTGTATGGTAAAATTAAAAGGTATTTTGATAATTTAAAACACAGGTGCACTTATTTATGTTGTGTAGAATTACTGTATAAAGTTTCAACATCTAAATTGAAGTATTCATCGCATAACAACGGTTTTAAGATAAATTTGGAGTCATATTTCGATTTTTTTTCTATCGAGAAAATTTTATGGAATCGTGTTTTCACAACATAGGCGTTCTAGCACGTATCCTTAACTATAACATATATGAACTACAAATTTAAAGCACAAAATTTGTTGAACAAAACATTGTTTCTCAATCAGCGATTTATCGTCTCCCCAGGTATAGTGCGCTCTTAAGGGCGCTCTAAACCTGGGAAGACGATAAATCGCTTATTTTGACACTACGTTTTGTTGAACAAATATTGTGCTTTCAAGTTGTAATTCATATATGTTATATAGTAAAGGATACTAGCTAGAAGGCCTGTGTTGTGAAAAAACGATTCCGTAAAAAATTGTCTATAGAAAAAAAATCCAAAGATGACTCCAAATTTATCTTAAAATCGTTATAATGCAATTATTTCTTCAATTTAGACCGTGAAACTTGAAACAATGATTCAACATAACATAAATAAGTGCACCTGTGTTTTGAATTTTCAAAATACCTTCTATTTTTACCATAAAATGAAAATACCTAACCTTTGCACTAATGAAAACATTCGCTCCGGACGCTCGGACCTGTGACGCTTGTCGCTCTAACCAAACGGTAACACGTAATTCTTAGAATTATTTATATAAGTTGGCTTTTGTAAAGACGCAGTAATGGGAAATAAGAACAACAAGAAAAGGAAGAGACTGAATCATAATAAATTAAGTATTCCTTACACAAGTTATAATCACAGAAACAGCAATATTAGGTTTTTCCATTGATTAGGGATGTTTAAAAAATCGGTTATTATGTTCTTATAATCTATTATAACGATCAATTTTTTTGTAAATATAATCGATTTTAAATTGTCGATTAATAAATTACACGTTTAAATCGATTTTTTAAATAGCGCTATCGATGCGTCACCCTGTGACGAATGTTAAGTTCATTAAATGAACAAGTCGATTAATAGACGGCGCCATCTGTATGAATGTTGTAAATCAGCTTCATATCTTTTCAATGGGTTTTTTACTCTTTGAAGACTGCAAAAAATTGTTCGGTTACAAAAAAAAATGTCTTCAGATGGTAAAACACCTAATAGCGGTTTGGCAGAAGTATTTTATAACGAAGAAGGTTAATACACCACAGCAATATGCAAGTATTGTTCGAAAGAATTAAAAACTTGTAGTAATATTACAAATTTAAAACAGCATCTTCGAATACATCCCACTGTCATACATAAGATACCAAAATACTAAAATCTGTCAAATTCGTTCAATCAAAAATAACTGTCATGCGAGTCACGAACGTTTTATAACCTCAACATTTTAAATAAAAGATCGATTAATCAAAATGGTTTAGTTATTTCTTCTAAAATACATTTTTGTCAAAACGATTTATATTAGAAATGGAAAAATCGATTTATAAATAATCGATTTTTTCACTCAATGTCACATCCCTACACTGATACTTACATTAATAATAATTTATTTTATTCTGTATTTTTTTGATAAGTTGAATAAACACATTTTCATTCATTCTATGTGCTAACCTCATCGACTTGAGCCTGAGTTTGTTGCAGTCGCCGCTGAGCCGCAATCTGCTGTGGCGTGCGCGGTCCGCCGATGATCTCTCCATCTGGTCCGGTCTGGGGCTCTGCCGGCGCCAAACCTCCTGGAGTACCATCATCAGCCCTGGAAACAGACAATCACATATTATAGAAGAGCTGGATTTCTGAAGTTTAGGCAAGCTAAAGTGGCAGTGGGTGGGGCCCAAAGCTCGAAAAACTGACGCCATTGGGACAGAAAGGTTCTCGGGTGGAGACCACGCACTGGAAACCGCATCGTAGGAAGACCCTCACTAGATGGAAAAACGGTCTGATAAAGGTTGCTGGGATCCGTTGGGTGCAGGCCGCACAATATCAATCGCTCTGGAAATCTATGAGAGGGCTATGTTTAGCAGTGGACGTTCTATAGCTGGTATAGTAGATATATTTCAAACTTTCGCGATCACTGTACATAATTATTGATTAAAACAAGTGAATGATTCGTGAAGATTTCCAAGTTTCAATCGGGAAGATGGCTATAGACTCTCAGCGTCCTGAAACCCGGTGATTGCTAGGTGTGCGCGTCCTGATCGGTTGCCTCAGTGCGTAGATACGGTTAGTGTAGTGTGTCGTAATATGAACGAGGACGCGGTTAAGACGCTAAATACGTTTAGGGATTGTTGTGCAAGCCAGGCTAAGTGGATTATCGCCTTAAGTCATCACCATATCAAATAAAAAAATGTGTGATGATCTTAAAGGTAGACGTAGAAAGCCAGAGCTAAAAGTCTAAAGTCTACTTAAAGAGGCTCTAACGGAAGACCAGCGCTGGGTAGCCAGTGCAACCCAGCACAAGCTGAGTTAAAGCCTTTTTGTGGCACATGCAGTGAGTACGATGAGACACACACTGCAATATTTTACATTTTTATTTATTTTTAATCTATTAGTTATTGTTTCTTTGTTATTTTTGTTATGTCTCCTGTGTGTTTGTTCTGTTGTACTATTGGTGTTGTTCACAAATAAATGTTTTTGATTGATTGATTGAAAAGTTGCCCATCTTGGTTTTTAGCATTGTAACGATTTTGTCAGTAGAATATTATTTGATTAGTTCCCTTTTTAGTAATAGCCTTCATTCTACAAAAAAAACATTAAAAATATGAGCTATACGTCCGTGACGTCAATGCAGGTTTGATGGCTGAAAACCAGCGCTGAGCAATAAGTTTATTGTTCAGCATAATGCTGAGCCATTCTCCTTTTTCGGCACAGGGCTCATAGTGACTGGGTACGTATCATTTGTTTTAATGTTATTTTATTGTTTATGTTAACGTGTTTTTAATTGTCTGTATTTAATTATTCACTGTGTGTAGTTTCTGTGCGTTTGTTACTTGTGTCGCAATAAATGTATATATCTATATATCTATCTTTACATAAAAACAATTTCTACATTACCGATTTAAATTGATATTTATCACGTACCTTTTATAGGTACACTAAATAGAAATAAGGATTTGTCATGGAGGTTGTATTTAATTCCAGCAATTATGAATGCAATGAGCCTCAGTTCAGTTCAGTTCTTATTTGTGGCTACTGTCACTAGGGCGTGTCACCATTCCGCCAATGTCAATGTCATGATATTTTCATAAACATATAGGAGATAATGGCAATGAGCCTCATTCTATTTTCAAATTGAATTATGGCCCAGGGGAGTAAAGTCACATTTACGTATCCGGTATCGAGCTAACAATGACCAACAAGATGACCGCCGTGGCGCAGTGGGCGAATGGCTGACAGAGACGCAGGAGGTAGCGGGTTCGATTCCCGCCGCAGAACATATGTTTGCATGATCTACATAATATTTGTTCCGGGTCTGGATGTTTTTCTATAAATCTAACATATAAAAATCTCGTGTAACGGTGTGGCCGTACTCCTCCGAACCAGTCGACCCATTTTAATGATTTTTTTTTAATATTTGGTAAGTAAATTTGGAAGGTCATAAAATATTTTTCACCCTCCTACTTCCATTCCCCATTTTTTAATCGCGATTCTGTTTTGTATGAGAATATCCACATAATTTAATCGTAGTTCATTGACATGAAGTCATTTACATGAAGTGTCGCGTCACTTTGACAAGAGTGTTTTTTATAGTTTTTATCCCGAAGTTCCCACGGGAACGGGAAATTACAAGCGTGCGACGCCGCGGGTGGGTCAACTAGTCTTCTATACTAATATTATAAAGAGGAAAGATTTGTTTGTTTGTTTGTATTGAATAGGCTCTGAAACTACTGGACCGATTTATTAAAATATGTCACTGTTGGGAAGCTACACTATCCCCGGGTGACATAGACTACTTTTTACCCAAGTGCGCCGAAGGAGGGTAATGTTTTTATTGAAAAACTACACGTGCAAAGCTGCGGAATTGTCAGCTAGTATGTATATAAAAAAGTATAGGTATGCGTATTTTATCAGTTATCTGGGTCCCATAGTATAAGCTCTGCTAAGTTTGGGGCTAGATACCGTGTGAAATGTCCAGCAATATTAATTTATTTATTTATGAGTGTCGAAAATAATACTTATCTGGGCCTACGCACTTTAAAGTTTTGACAGCGCCAAGGTTCTAGAGGTAATTTGTCTCGCCCTAAGAATTAAGTAAATCACCTACGAAAATCAATCCACGTTGCATTTGTAAGCCTTCACCTTATGACCGTGGGAACTATCGACGTAAATGCAATCCAAACTGATGTCATTTAATTCTATTACCCAATGCCATGGCTCCATCGATGTAAAAACTATGGCATTTTGCCAGATGACGTCACGCGAAAAGCCCTGTTACATAAATTGTGTATTTGAAAAAGTGTCTGGATAGAACAACTGGGTTGAACCGCGAGCTTTTTTCACCAGTTAGTATTTTGATATTATTAATTTACCATTATATTATATTTACATTACCTCAGATACCTACTTTAAATTGAGAAATTTCATTCATTCATCATCCACAGACTGGCTTCAGTCAATAGGACCTAGCTAAAAAGATAGATAACGTTTTAGATAACAAACAAAAAAAACTCAATAATTTATTACTATAATACCCCCAATTTCAATTTTTATATGAGCTACAGAAAAAAAAGCTATTAAAGACTTAATATCAACTTGAGTTCTTGTGAAAATATAAGAAAAAAGACCTAAAATTTTTTTAAATAAAATGAATGAAAATAACGAAATAAAAATAAATGTTGATTCATTAAAGTAATTATTTTTTAAACATTCATTACGAAGATTAAAACAAATAACACACACGGAAATACAAGTGGTAGTCTTATCGCTAAATGCGACCTATTCCAGACAACCTTTGGATGGGCTAGATTTCACGAGAACGTTAAAGGACGGTGGCTAAAATAATTGAATAGTTCGTTTGTACCATCTCAACAGTACGGAAATAGGAAAACTGCCGAGGTGCATTGTATTTCGTACTGTACTTTCTAACTGATCAAGAAAAGGCAAGCGCGTCGAAATTATAATTGGCTGATATCAGACAGCCATGTCACAGATCAACGTCTTATCTTTCCATCAGGGATGCCAGTCACAGCGCATCTTGCATGCTTCCCTTTCTAAATTGAGCTAAGATCTAGACTGGATACAGACAGCATCGCTGACTAGTAACCCAGTGTTTTTTTATGGTTCCGTACTCAAAGGGTAAAACGGCGCCCTATTACTGAGGCTCCGCTGTCTGTCTGTCTGTGCGTCTGTCACCAGGCTGTATCTCATGAACCGTGATAGTTAGACAGTTGAAATTTTCACAGATGATGTATTTCTATTGTCGCTATAACAACAAATACTAAAAACGGAATGTAACAAATATTTAAGGGGGAAAACCATACAACAAACGTGTTTTTTTTGCCGTTTTTATAGATAATGGTACGGAACCCTTCGTGCGCGATTCCGACTCGCACTTGGCTGGTTTTATTTTATACGACCTGGAGATGGAACAAGCATATGGCTCACCTGATGTTACATAACCATCGCCTATAACAAAGTATTGCCTAGTAGTTTGTGTATCGCTATGTATATGTATGTATGCATGTTAATGTATTTTTTTAGTTTATATTATTTGTTATATGTATATTATTGTCAATTTAGGTTATTGTATTGTAAGTGAATAGCGCTCTCCAAAGGTAGGTACACCCCCCTCCATTATTGTAATATTACAAAAATCCTCTCCACCTATAGGTTGTCTGGAATAAATCGCTTTTAGTAGCGATAAGGCCGCCCATTGTAATTGTTGCTTTGTGAATTTTTATTTTTATGTTTATTTCTTTTGTGATGTACAAGAGTGTTTTCATTCATTCATTGCCTCGTAGGTCACGCACCTCAGAAATATGCCCTACGATACACTACTCAGCGTCCATCAACCTGAGGCATGTTTAAAGTTTGCAGACGTATTATTTTCAAAATATTAGGTTATAAAAATAAAGATTTTAACTAAACCTTATGATGTGTAAATAAAACTTTTGAGAAATTATTTTTCGACAAGTTTTTATTTCATTCATTTTACACGTTGGTTACCAGTTAGCGATGCTGACTGTACATTAAATTGGTCATTCGTCTTGAAATATTGCTTCAATTACGGAATACCTATTAGGATAAGTAATACACAACAGTATAAGTAAGTACATATACATTTCCGAAAAATTCACTAAAATCGATGGCCAGTCTAAACTTTCTTCAAATTGCGTGACTAGATATTTCTACCCACGATAAGTTATAGCACCTATTAAAAAAACCAGCCAAGTGCGATTCGGACTTGCGCACGAAGGGTTCCGTACCATTATCTATAAAATCGGCAAAAAATCATGTATGTTGTATGGGAGCCCCACTTAAATATTTATTTTATTCAATAGCACAATTTTATTTATTCACCTTATTTGAGGTTGGTACATATTAAGCTAGTCCTCTAAATTGTATGAGCACCCATACAACTCGAGGACTATCTTAAATGTCGTCAGCTATGCATGTATGGGGACACCCTTTAATTTTCAACTTTTTTATTTTTTTAGAATTTTTGACTGTCATGTCGAGGATGTACGAAGTTCTGCGGATTAACTAGTAGGCTTATAAAGAGGTATTTACTAAGCTTGCTCTTCACATATTAATATTAAAGATCTACTTTGTGACGCCTATTATAACCAAACAAACACGTTATTCGCATTCATACTGCATTACAGAATACAACCTGCGCAATTCGATCCAAATTACAACATTCTAGAACACACCTCTACAGCTAAACATCAATGCAGCTTAATGCGACAAAAGCATTTGCAAAAAAGCACAGATAACCTTTTTAATCATCGATTATAAAACCTCTTTCGACATTCTTAAAAAAATAACTTACATGTTTTCGCCTCACCACTCACGCACTCGCGATTCGAATAAAGAACTAATTCAAATTTTGAAGTAATGTTCTAGAATGCAGACTTCGGGCGGCTTTCACGCGCTTCTGCGGCAAATACTGGACTGGCCGCAGTAATGTCGCAGAGAAAATGTTTCACGGAGCTTACACAGAGCTTTTTGTGGTAGAAAATCTTGGCAGCGGATGGTGGTAAGACTAAGATTGCACGACACTTTTTCTTATTTTATTCGCTTTTTTTTTCTTGTTTGTACTTTAGCTTACGCTTACGCTTTGATTTACTTAAGAGATGATTATGTTGGTTTTGTTTTGTAAACTTGTTTTAAACCTTCTTATTCTTAATTGATATTTTTGGGTATAAGCAATAACTGGCGTAGGCTTTAGTGGTACTTCGTTTTTTATAGAAATATACCAATTTAACAAAATTTAAGCGGTTTCATAAATGTTTTATCATATAATTGATCGAGCGAAGCGCGATATCTAAATCATCTTAGGCAAATCGGCGTTGTATGTATGTAAATATGTATGTATGTTTGTTTGTCCAAGGATAACTTTCGAAGCGTTTATCTGATCACCGTGAAATCTGGTACCTATAAGTATAAGTAGGTAGTGATGGCACAATTTTGGTGTGACTAAATGAGCTAAAAATGTGGGGGGTTGTTGAGATATTGGGGTTCAAGTATATTTTGACCCCGTGTTTATTTTTAGTTTAAATTTTGTAGTTTTTAAGTCGTTAGCCATGATAAAAACTGAATTTTGACAAAATTTACAGGGTACGCCAGTGACCCCACAGTCCTGAAATTTGATATGTGTGTAGCTTTAGTGACACAAATATAGGGAAAAGTCTGAAATCCAGAATAACTGCAATTTCTAATCAAAAAAAGATTGTCCAAATTGAATGAACTCCCGTTACCTATAATTTGAACGAAACTGTAAGTCAAGTTGCCTGGTTGTTGTTTCGTGGCACTTTTTTATTAGGCAAATATTAAGGCCGTCTTGCACAACGATCCTTAAACGTATTTAACGATTAAACATGTTTAAATTTCACGTATTTGTATTATTTGACAACTCCTTAAATCATATATAGCCACTAAATACGTTTAGGCATCTTTACGCGAGTCGCCCTAAGAATACTTTTTTTTATTTGGGAGACCTGCGAGATGTCAGTTCAGGGTGAACTATATCACTACTTTTTATCTTATAAAGTTTATTAATCTTGTCTCCTACTTTAGATGATGACTGGATTGAATCACAAAAAACCAATGTAATTTTAATAACATGTACATTAAATAATTTTTCAGACAGGCGAATATCATTAATTTTACTCTTTTAGCATTTTCGCACTCGGCTGTACACAGCTCAGTTTTCCATCGCGCATGCGCGACGATTCGCGTGTGTGCGCACCCCATCGATTGACACTCGTGGGGTAGGTCCGGGGCAAAGCGCACGTCTCAATGAATCTGTGCATAAATGTATCTTAAAATGTAACTGGTAATAGATACATCTATCGTATTTCGATAAAGATCTGGAATTAGGTACATAACCCAAGTAAACTAAGGTTTAATTATTCTAATCTACCCGTCGGGGGCTCTCCTACACTGCTCTTTTCAGTGCGTGGTCTCTACTCTTTCTGCCCCAACGGCCAATATACGGTTGTTGTCCACAACTAGGTAAAATTTTGAAATAAACCGCTCAGTTGATTCCCGACTGCGCAAACCTAGAGAAGGGTCTTGTATGCCGAGTTAAACGAAGTAGATATTTTTACCACTCTCAAAGAGCCACCTAGTGGCTTAACTG
This sequence comes from Philereme vetulata, assembly GCA_918857605.2. Classification (NCBI taxonomy): domain Eukaryota; kingdom Metazoa; phylum Arthropoda; class Insecta; order Lepidoptera; family Geometridae; genus Philereme; species Philereme vetulata. The sequence continues at coordinate 8,747,742 of OU975423.1, forward strand.
GCTTGTAGTATGAGAGTACAATCATTAAAGCTTATTCTACATGTGAACAGACAATAAAACAAAAGTGATTAAAAATAAATATTACAGAAAGAGTAGTATGGACAGGGCATGGTTCTTAGAACAACGAATAAGAACTAATCAACCATAACCAGTTGCGTAGTCTAGTTGTGATGGAGGAAAGGGTATTCTTTGTAGGCATCCGAGTTGCTTAGTAAGAAAAATCTTCTACTCTCGCAACTAGTTGACGAAGCTCAGAGTCGCTCAAGCTATGGAGAGGTCTATGCTCGGGGTTTCTCTACGGGATCGAATCAGAAATGAGGAGATACGTAAGAGAACTCAAGTCACCGACATAGCTCGACGGATTAGCTTGTTGAAGTGGCAATGGGCAGGCCATATAGCGCGCAGAACAGATGGCCGATGGGGCCGGAAAGTTCTCGAATGGAGACCACGAACCGGCAAGCGCAGCGTAGGACGTCCACTTACAAGATGGGCAGACGACTTGGTAAGAACTGCAGGCCGCTTATAACCGCAGTTCCTGGAGATCAATGAGGGAGGCCTTTGTCCAGCAGTGGACGTCCTACGGCTGTTATGATGATGATGATGAACTAGTTGCCGGCAATCTCAGCTGGTTGTGAAACTTAGTTTTGAGGAAGACCAAAAACAGGTTTTTAATATTTTTAAACTGATGTGTTAAGATATAAAGAAGACCTTCTTAAAATGTTCAATAAAAGAGAAACATCATTATTAATTTTAACTACTTACAAAATATATGATGATTCACCTAAGCTTTAGTCCCCCAGCCTTAGGGCCACGAAATTGAAATCTTTGACACCAAAAATTACCTACTAGCTGCTTTGTTCTTTGTCTGAGCAAATTCAAAGTCTTAACATCAATCTAATGTCGTTCATAGAGTAGTTACCATGATCCACACAACTCTTCCATATGATAAATACATTAAATATAAATTTTATAAGGCCATTAAAATTAGGGCGGTCAGGCCGCGAGCAAATTGTTGTGAGCATCGGCGCAGGCGCACAAAGAGCGCCGACTAATCAATTGCCTCTAGATCGGCCCAGACCGAACTCTTGCGCAGGAATACAGTGATGAAATGGTGTAACTTAGGAATTTCAATAAAAATCCAAATAAAAAAATCAGTTTTATTCTTCATACAGCTCACAATTAAAAAAAACTGTAGCACCCAAAAAACTGGATTGATATGTTAAATACGGATTTGAAGCTATCTTGATCAAGGTGTACGTGAGGTAATATAAACTGGACTCAGCGGAAGACCAGCGCTGCGGCATATTAACATGCCGTAGCCTCATGCTGAGCTGAGTGCCAATTCATCCCCATACAGAGCTTTTAAGTTTGTTAGTGCTTAGGATTGATTGTATTGTTGTTGTGTTTTATTTTTCTTTACTGCTATGTGGTTTTTGAATAAAATGTTTTCTTTCTCTCTTTCTTTCTTGATATATCCTCGAAACAGACAATATATATTACGAGAAGTGTAAAAAATGGATGTGGCAGCCGCCTGATATTCAATAATCTTAAACTTTTTCTTTCTAGTATAGAATTATGGTTACCTATCCAAATTAACATCTTGACCTGGCGAAATGTTATAAGAAGTTTAAAAATAATCCTACTGGTCAATATTAAACTGATGAGACTTGAACCAGCATCCTTCCACTTGATCCCAGCTAAAAATCTTAGGATTTCCTGGGAGTATTGGATAACACTATAACAATAAAAATACTATTAAACATCTTGATAATTTCAAAAGTTGAGTTATACAGTTCGCTTTTGGTAAGCGTGGTCACACTGCACTGTGGCTCAGCCTAAAGCCGACTCTTCATTTATTTTATTAGCGAGTACCACAGCCATCGTATTTCACTCGTCTAATACGTTTATTTATTCGAGCCTTTAATTACTTAGTTCAGAATTAATGAGCATTGAGTTGGCGACCCCGCCCGGGTGGGTTCTTTGATTCCACTGGAAATTTTAAATTATTACGGGCATTTTCAATACTTGGTCCAATAAAATCTACCCATCGTCGTAATACCTATTTTATTTTGCAGCTTAATTCCTAGAAAATTGTACTTATAGACATGGACAGACATTTATTTGCTACCATAGCACACACAAATTCACACAATACAATCAAAAGGCCAGAGACAATACATCAGAGAAAAAGCACAAGTAAGAAAAACCGAAAATTACATACAACAAACATAGGAACAATAGAATGAAATAATAAATTTACAATGTAGTCAGGGAAAAATTAAAAAGAGGCAAGTAGGTGTGTATGTGCTACTGCAGCAAATGGGTTCCAGCTCAGCATTATGCCTCGCCACCGATCGACAGCTCGTCTCAGACATCTAATTAAACATTATTGATATATGGAAAACCGGAGGGTAATCCAAAACCGATTTGATTCCGATTTTGGAATCATAAAATTGTTTGGATTTTTACGATTTTTTATTGTTTTTTTATGAATAGATATGGCTTTGTTTTTATATGTTTAATTTATTGAAAATACACTTTTTAATAAGGCGCTGTGATTGGTGGTTGCTGTAGATACAACCAAGTCCCTCAGTGCGCTGGCCTACTGCTGAACTAGAGCGTAGAGGCCTTTTTTAAGGTGTCGTACAAAAGGGTCAAACGGGATCCTATTACTAAGACTCCGCTGTCTGTATGTACGTCTGTCACCAGGCTTTATCTCATGAACCGTGATAGTTAGACAGCTGAAATTTTCACAGATGATGTATTTCTTACTTATATATACAACAAACTTGATTTTTTTTGCTCGGCATTGCTCGATATTAATAACGGCAACAGGTAGACGCTTGAAATATTCACAGAATATTTAGTTAAATATTCACTTTAAAATTAATAGTTAAATTAAAATAAAATTATTATTTACGGAGGGGGGCTTCCTATACAACAAATGTGATTTTTTTGGCGTTTTTATAGATAATGGTATGAAACTCTTCGTGCGCGAGTCTAACTCGCACTTGGCCGGTTTTATTTTATTTATTGTTTGTACTGCCTAATTTTCCTCCAACATGGAGATCGGAGACATTTAATTAGAGGCTTTGTAACTAGACAATTACTTCAAACATAAATATCTTGCTTGTTAATTCATCATAACCATTTTTAGAGTTGCTTATTTAAATTAAATTTGTGTTATTACTGGTAATTTAGGTTTATGGTATGTAGATATGTTTTTAAATTTATATAGATGTACCGCCGTCATGTGTTACATTTTGATCCTGTCCATGCAAAGGTTGTCTGGAAGAGATCGCTTTTAGCGATAAGACCGCCCATTGTACTAAATCTATTTGTAAGAATTATGTTCTGTATTTTACTTTGGTGTATAATAAAGACTTATCTTAAATAGTATTTTTATTTATAGTGTTATCCGAACACATGCGGAAAATTCCAAGATTTTTTAAAATCATCTCAAAAATTTCAAGCCTAGACGGGAAAAATTTTTTGAGATGATTTTAAAAAATCTTAAGACTTATCTTTTAAATGCTTTAAAATGGGCAAATCAATTTCAAAAAATTTAATTAGATATTGCCCGTGTGGACTTAGCGGTAGCGATTTCGTGACTAATCTGTTTTTACAGAATTTGGGCAACAATTTTTTGTTGTTTTATTACTCTTAAAATCATCCCAAAGTTCCATAAACACACCGAGGTCAAGCCAGTAGCAGGTGCCCACATTCTATCAACAATTAGCCCACTTAACTTGCAACTAGGCAGGGCAAACACATCCTAGCTTTGTCCACCGCGTTAGCGCAGCCCGGCTAAGTGCTTCGCGATCCTTGTTAACTTTTTAGGTTAACAAGACGACTGTGTGTCTAGGTACGCCATGTATTAGTACAAGGAGGTAGCGACTTGACGGGCAAGTGCAGTGGTGTTTTTTCTTTATAAATAGGACCTAGAGAAACGAAACTACAACAAAACTTACAGGCTAGAGACAAGTTACGGTCGTCTAGTTCAATTGCGTTGTTATTTTCTTAAAGCGTGGTTATTATTTGGGTTATCTTTTTATAAAATGTTATGAACTACGGACGTGTATTCTTCTAGGTTGTGACAGATTAGTCATCAGCTTCCTATTTTGTATCATTCAAAGCATTAAAATAAATCAAAAGTGACCATAAAGTGTGCAATTTTGTTGATTTTGCGACAATAAAAAAGACGTAACTAACTCGAAACGCAAATGTTAAGGCATGTTTAGTTATCCAGGTAATCGCAACTGAACGTTTCTGTAGGAATCTAACCACCTTTTGCAAATTGCGGACTGTAAGGCTTAACATAACTTAATATTTAAAAAAAACTAAATCTCTTAATTTAATATGACTCATATACCTTGGGAGAAGGGTAGGCCTTTGGTGTGGGACGCCACGTGCGTCGATACCCTTGCGCCATCTCATCTGTCTGGTACAGCACTTGGGGCAGTGCGGCGGCAAATTCAGCCGAAGAGCTTACGTATTTAAGCCATTTGGGGTCGAGACCCTTACTCATCGCGTTTTAAAAGTTCTTTTTCAAAATTCAAAATACTGGGCGTCTGGTCGAAGCGACGTGTGATCCGAGTGCTCGCGCTTATCTGGGTCAACGCATAAGCATTGCAATTCAGCGGGGCATTGCAGCCAGTGTCTTGGGGACACTTCCGCCTGGTAGTGATCTGGAGCAGTTGAGATATCTATAGATCGTTTGCAATGGTCTTTAGATAATTCAACTGTTTCTTCTGTATTTTATTGTAAATAATTGTGTATTATTTCTGTAATTAAAGACTTTTTACGTTTACAATATCCTTTAGTTAGTACAGCTGGTTACTAAGATGTTCTCATTTGAACAAATTATTTGTTTTGTCCAGCTAATGCATGCTATTTCTAACCTTATCCATTTTGTCAAGTCAATATTTACAAAACTGTAACAAGTTTAACCTATCCGGTTTTTCTAATGTCACTTTACGACCAATAAACTATACGTCCCCCTCTATCTTTATCGTTTAAAATAAGACAGAAAGCTGTTCAGTTCCAAGACTAGGTAGCGGTTAAGTATGTCAATGTCACCAAAAGGTTTGTAATCAGATTTCGGCTTTTTCTTAAAGCTGCATTATCACGTAGATGTTAAACGGGGAACTACATGCGCGTGCGCCGACATCTAAGCAAACAAAACATCGACCACGAAACTGTATCAAGTTTGTGATGCAAATGAACATAGTGAACATGATGCAAGTTAACTGGCGGGCTACTTTGCCGCGTCAAATTTATAAAAGTTTAGTATTACATATTGTAGATTCAATTTGGTTTAAGTTCAGTATTATGTTAATAAATGTATGATATACGGTAATATAACTGTGAATCGAAGTATTATTAAATAAAATAAAATAAAAATAATAAACATACATACAAATACCCCAATATAAACTAGCTTCCGCCTGCAGCTTCGCATGCGTTGTTTGTCTATGTTTATGTATCAATTCATATACCTAAATTGTAAGCATATATCGAAATTGTTTAGTCATGGAAATATACAAACAGTAAGAGATACTTTCAAAATGATAATACTACTATGGATGGAAGTATGAATTATTGTCAGTTAAAAACTGAACTTTTGAAAACTGGGTTACGTAGTCGAACTAAAGAACACTTATAGTTACACCATATCCGTCTATTTGTCTGTCCGTTTTCATGTCCAAACACAGCTATTTTATTGCAACATAAATATATTTGAAAATGCATATATATGTGCAGACATCGTTTTTGTTATTTTAAATCAAATAAAATAAAATCAAATCAAAAATATTTATGTGTAACAACACCAATAGTACAACAGAACAAACACACACAGGAGACATTACAAAAATAACAAAGAAACAATAACTAAAAGATTAAAATTAAATAAAAATGCAAAATATTGCAGTGTGTGTCTCATCGTACTCACTGCATGTGTCACAAAAAGGCACTCAGCATGTGCTGGGTTGCACTGGCTACCCAGCGCTGGTCTTCCGTTAGAGCCTCTTTGAGTAGACCACGGATATCCACCCACTAATTAAGCAGTGTACAACTAAATACAATTAAATATACATTAATTACAATAGCTTTTCTATGTATACTGATGTAAGTGATAATTGTTATCTTTTTGAAAATAAATGATTATTAAACGTATACTATGGATAAAAATAAATAACATAAAAAAACATAATTTTACAAAGTAGTTGCATTTTTTTGTCGCGACTTTGTCCTTCTATCAGACTCCTATTTCTATCGGTCATTCACACTCAATAATCTTTCAAATTAACATAAAGTGATGTAAATAATGACATTAACGTCAAATTCGAAAGAAAAACAAAACAGAGTGCACATTAGTCAGTTGCCAAGTGTGTTATTGGCTTTATCGAAAGAAACAAATGCATGCTAACTAAATGGTTGTTACGGGTAGCCTGCGGGTTAGTGTCCCAAAGAACATCATCCACGTTTTTAGAAATCCATGTAAAACTTTATAAAAATAAATTGCCGTGCGTAAATCTCACAAAAATTCAAAAATAGTCCTCCGGAAATTTTAAAAACTGAATGTGCTTTTTTGTATGATTTTTGTATAAACTCAAGACTGCTATATTATATATTGAAATCCGTGCAAAGCCGGGGCGGAAGAATTATTCTAAAATAAAAATGCGGGTACAAACATTTTGTTGTAAAAAACATTTTGTGAAAAATTTTAACGCCATATCTTGAGACTTTCGATTGAGACTGATCTTAGAATATAATTGAAAATTAAGAATAGTTATAAATTATCATAAATCGTTGGCAAATATAATTCTTCTCCTAGACATTGTCCTCCAGCGACTGAAATCCACTCTCCAGAATCTGGCAAAGTATAAAGGCTTGGTCAAGATTTCTTGCCAGTCTTTTATTCTCGCTACAGAGAAGCGGCTACGCAGCAAAATCCCCCCAAATAAATCAAAGTGTTAGTTTTAACTTTATTGTCTATGTTATAGATATGTGCCTTGTTATCATATTTTGTGTGTGCACATTGTTTTCTGAAATAAACGCTAAATTATTATTATTATTGACCTCAAATACAAACAATATACAGAGAAAAGACAACCACTATCGTCAATATCCCACAATCTTATCATAAAACACTGAAAGTCAATGCTAATGTTCTGGTACAAATTAATACAAACAAATTGGTACTATTTAGATATCCTCAGATTATATGCTACTCTGTAGATAACCCGCGTATGTCATGGGGTGGCCCGCCGTTTGTCCGACCGATATCGATAGGTACCAAGTTTATTTCTCTAGTAAAAGATAAGATTTAGAGTTCATTTTGCTTTCTTTTTCACATTTAATTTCTTACATTGTATCTAACTACCATGTATCTACATACAGGGCCGGATTATCCATAAGACGGATTAGGCAACAGCCTAGGGGCCCCGCACCGACTAGGGGCCCATGGGACCACGCACCAAAAAAAAAGTTTCATTCATGACATTCCCCATTATTAACATTCGGTAATGAAAAAAATATTTTACTTAAAGCTCAACTTCCAAAATGTTTTAAACGATTTTGTATCTAATAAAAGTTAGAAGTGTTGCTGTATACACTTATTGTAACTACTTCACAAAATATTTTCTTTCGGTATACAATATATTTTATTGCTTTAAACAAGATTAAATTTAAAATTACCGCGTCACGTCTCATTAATCTTCCATGTGACCTGGATCATAACACTTATCTATAACTATAATCTATTCATTATGATCATTTCAATGAAAGCAAAAAAGTCGAGTCGATCAGATCGACTCCTGCGATCTGATCGACTCGACTTTTGTAGTAGAAAAAATATATTTTAAAAAGAAAAGGGTAAGGAAAGGGGCCCCGAGAATTGCATTGCCTAGGGGCCCCGATATGGTTAATCCGGCCCTGTCTACATATACAGATACTAGTAGGTACTCGTATGTAACACTGTCTCACAGCGTTGCTGAGTACATTTCGAGCACAAACACGGTTTCATACTAATGTTTTTCCATACAAAAGACCTACTATTAAAATATTTGCAGCAGTACCGATCTTATTCTGGTTCGAGACTTTTCGACGTGAATATAGCTATGCGCCAAGAAGTAATAAAATGGTGGTAAACACGGCTACACATCAAGCTATACATTTCTAGTATAAGTTGACGTCGCATTGTGTAGGCTTTTCGTGGAATGAGAGGTCAGCTTATACTGGAAATGTATAGCTTGATATGTAGCCGTGTGTACATTGGTGTGAATACAATATTTTTGTATAAATAATCTGTGCTTACTTAAGGCGGGGAAGTTTGAAAGGTGACGACTTTTAGGTTTTTTTTTAACAACTGCATCTCTACTGAAATGTAAAATATGAAAGAAACATAGAAAAATAGAAAAAAGAAACATATTTTATTAAAATCTAACATATAATCTACCACTTTGTAAAGATAGAAACGGGATTAATAATACTTTTCTCGATAAAAATATCATAAAGTTGACATTAAATTGATATTTAAACGGTCGATACTAAGAGGGTTCTTCTTGAAAGTATGTCAACTTTATACCAAAAGATAGAGCTTATGATTAACTAAGGAATTGTGAAAAAACAATATGTAATTCAGTTATTATTAATCTCTGTGAAAGAAAACTATCAAAATCTACTCATTCGGGCGCTCGAGCCGGGTGGCCAGTGCCCGTTGAGACGTCTTCGAGGTCGGACGCACGCCGTTTGTCGCCCAAAAAATCCCCCGCGTTTCAAATTAGTGCAGTGCAGATACGTTTAGATTGGCGGGGCCTGAGGTAGCGTAAAATACCTAAAGTTCCGAAACAAGACCGCCTTAATCCAAATTTTATTTATATAATTTTTTTTATTGCACCCTTTTTTGCTTTTCGTCTCGTCACTCGGTGATCGCGCGAATGTGTAAGCATTCAGAATATTTAGTCATACAAGTCACATGAAGTATGTGGATAGACGGATGTATTCCTTCTTCGCTTGATGCGACTTGGATATTTCCAGCAGTGCAAATTAAATGATGATGATGAATACTAGGTAACTGTTGCAACATTTTGATATAAGCGTCAATATTATCACCTGCCTCGGAGCACAATGAACAGCTCAACGGGTCTCGTATCAGCTCAGTTATTAATTGGGCATTGTTGGCTCGTGGGCCGTCAAGCTATCTTTAGGAAGACGCATAGGCGAGGCCTTACTATCGACCTTATATTTAAATACAACCACTTTTATTGTTACTAAAAATGTTTTATTCCTGACCATTTTAATCTTGGAAGTCCAGAGTGAACAGGTTCTTTCCAGGCAAGCGTGCTTCATACATCCGAACTGATAGTGTAGTCTTATGACTACGCTATCACTTCAGGTGGTCAAGAACTTGTCTAACGCCAATTATACAAAAATTTCAAATCATACTAGAATGATAATATTGAGATAAGAATTTTAGAAATTAGGAAATGTTGGTAAAGTTTTGCAAAAAAAAAAAATTTTTTTTTTTTGTTTTTTTTTTATTCACAACTTTGCACACACCAATTATAAAAAAAGGCCAAAATGTTTTGAAAATCATCAATCATCTAAGGGCGACTTACGCAACGAAGCCTAAATGTATTTAGTGGCTAAATATGAATTAAAAAGTTGTCAACTCATACTAATACATCAAGTTTAAATATATTTAGTCGCTAAATACGTTTAGGCATCGTTTTGCAAGCAAATAAATAGAAATTCGCTGCCATTCATAAAAAAACGATTAAAGTTCAATCTTAATCAATTTCAATCCTCTACCTTACTCAAATATTTTCTAATTTCCGTGGCAGCTCGTAGTGACTTTTTTTCTCTCTTCTCTCATTCTCTCTGCCAGTCTGTCCTAAGTTATTGCATCTAGGTTTGGGGAGAAGCGTGTAAAACAACCCTTATAAAAGCAGAGTGAGTTATAATCAGTGCTTAAAGTGATGTCATCCAAGTCAGGTATTATCCGTCTGTAAGCTTTATGTGTTACACACTGTCATCCTATACCACAACTCTTTACTTTGATCCCATGACTGCTGGTGAAACGCGATCTAACAGGTTTATCAATATTACGAGATTATACGAGGTTGAGTACCACAACCCAAAAAAAACTTAACAAAAACCTAAATATTTACCCTCTAACATCCTTCAAATGTAAAATAGTAATCAAAGACTGGCTAAATCTAGATTATGCTTTTACAGAAGCTATTCTAGCATCTCTCTCCTAGATGAAGCACCATTGTATTTATTATAATTTGTATGTCGACAATTGGGTATCACGCACCACACGCTTCACGCAATCTTTTCTACCCCATACTTGCAAGATGTGGAATGAGCTACCATCTGAGGTTTTCCCATTAGGCTACGACATGGCACGCTACAAGAGAAATGTAAAGAGGTTTCTAGAGTGTAGAGAACGCATCGACAATACCCCGGGTGTTGCCGGTGTCAATAGGCGACGGTGACCGCTTACCAGCAGGTGGGCCGTAAGCCTGTTTCCCCACAAATAACATAAAAAAAAATTAAAATTTCGATTCAAATATCTTTTGAAGTGTTAATTATCATTATTATTATTGTATCTATTACTATTATTGTATATATTTTTATATATATTTTATCTATACTATTAAGTAATTATTGCATAAAAATAATTCTAAGTTAATTTATTATATTTAATTGTATTTATGTTATATAATATCAAGTCAGGCGGAAGGTATTAGTACGCCATAACACAGGTTTACCTACTTTGGACAATAATGGTATCCCACCAGGAACCGTCTATGTTAACGATAATGATTTCTAGGATTGTTTTCTGTTAATTTCATGGAACAGGCAGTAAAATTGACGTTTCAAAATGATCCTTGTGATTTTAATAATTAAAAAAGATTTTGAATAGACTGATGTCTGATGATATTATTATTATTTTATTTCATTTCTGTGTTTGCTGGAATGGAAGGAATTAATGCTGGTATGTCTGAGGTATTGTGAGATTGATGTATGAGAGGTCTTTATTTTAACAATTCAATTTAATTTGACGACCTCCGTGGCGCAGTGGGTGAATAGCCGACTGAGAGGCAGGAGGTAGCAGGTTCGATTCCCGCCGCGGAACAAATGTTTGCATGATCTACAGATATTTGTTCCGGGTCTGGATGTTTTTCTATATATTATAAGTATGTATTTACAAAAAAAAGTATATAAGTATTCTATCAATTATCTGGTTCCCATAATACAAGCTCTGCTTAGTTTGGGGCTAGATAACGCTGTGTGAAATGTCCAGCAATATTTATTATTTATTAATAATTATGTTTGTGATTTGATAAATTTATTTATATTATTGTGTATTATTTTAATTGAATTTTATTGTTAATAATTTGTATAATATGTAGATATATAATGTAATTTTGATTTGAAATTGACAACGTATAATTTAAGAAATTGATGTTTTGAACTCTTTTAAATTTATTAAAGTAATACAATAAATAAATAAATTTCACTTCGAGTTTCAGTGGTACGAAATAGTGTTAAGTTATATGAATTTGCCCAGCTATCTTCACCTTGCATTAGCTAGCCATACTGTAATTGTTAACTTTTACCGGGCACTTAACAGCTTCGGAATTTAGAATACAGGCTGTAAGAAAACTAAAGGTGCATTTTTATGCTTTTTTATTTCACCTTCATCTCAATCGTAACGCTCTTGATAGAACGGTCGTGTCATCATATTGTATTATTATTTTTAGAGGCAATCAATAAATAATGCTAGACATTTCACACAACGCTACCTAGTCCCAAACTAAGCAAATATTATGCTACTAACTGTTGCCCGCGACTTCTTACGCGTTACGCTACTAAATGTGTAGGTAACCTAGAAATAAAACTCGCTGTTGCAACTTGACTTGCCACCCCATTTTTATCCCATGAGAACTGATTTATGGGTTAAAAGGTAGCCTATGTGGTAATCCTGGTTATAATCTACGTATTTACCAAATTTTATTGAAATCGGTTTAGCGGTTACGACGTGATTAAGTAACAAACAAAAAAATAAACAAGCAATTTATAATACTCGTATTAGTGTGATGGGAACCAGCTAACTGATACAAAACATACTTTTTTTGTAAATTATTGAGAAACAGATATACTCGTATGTAGATAGTGCAACATTTGCTCCGCGGCGGGAATCTAACCCGCTACTTCCTGCGTCTCAGCCGGCTATTCGGCTATTTTATTACTCGCCATTTGTTTCTCTTGGTATTCTGGTGCATTAATGTAGTTTGCCGCCCATCAGTCCAACATAGGCAACCTTCTACGCGGTCTCGTGCCCTCCACTCGTCCTTGACAAGACGGTCAATAGAGTCAGAGTCCTACCTCGAGACGGGACCGAAGAACTTTAGATTGTGAGTTTATACTAAAGCCGACAAACATTGCTTTATATTGAGCTCCTAGAGTGTGGAGGCATAGTATACAACTCAGTCCACAATATTACTAGTAGCCTTCTCCACCACATCAACATGACATTTCCAAATCATTCTCCTCAAACTCTCGCAGCGTCCACGACTCTGCTGATAAACACTTTTGTTTCTATTTAGATTACTTGTCCTTTTCAATGTTCTCTAATTTTATTACATTACCAAGTAGACTAGTGAGTAATTAAAACCTAACATAATTTTAAATGTATAAAAATGTATCCATTGGCACATTTCTTAGAGTCTCCTTTTAAGGGGACTTGTGTTCTAGTGTGAACTGAGATCTCGCGAGTCTCCCATAAAAACAAAAATATAGTATTCGTAATCTTTGACTATCAAAATAGTGCCCCGAAAAAAACCCAATAACTTGACCTGTAGTTACATTCAAATTACAGGTAACGAGAGTTCATGTTAATTGATTATACTTTTTTGGGGTAAAAATTGCAGTTATTCTGAATTTCAGACTTTTTCCTATTTTTGTGTCACTAAAGTTACACGCATACCAAATTTCAGTTCTGTTGGGTCACTGGTGTACCCTGTGAATGTTGTCAAAGTTTAGATATAAATTAAAAACTAAAAGTTTAAACTATAAATAAAAACGGGGTCGAAATGTACTTACAAAGACATTTTATTAAACGTGCCATTAGAACGGATAGTCCCACCATTTTGGTTATTTTTTACTCCTCTTGAAACCCAATATCTCAACAATTCCCCCACATTTTTATCTCATTTAGTTACACCAAAATTAGATTATCGATTACGATGATCGGATAAACGCTATGAGAGTTATCCTTGGACTAATAAACATTCATACATACAACGCCAATTTGCCCAAGTTAATTTGGTTTAGTTATTTTCAGTCTTCTCATAATGTCCGTGTTGTCGAGGAGCTGTATTGCCTCGACGTTCACATAACGAAGAAGTCTTTGTTTATGAACTTTTGCGTATTTTTTGATTACTTATCCGCGAACAACATAATCAAGAAAGATTGACGAGTACTTTTATAGCCCCTCAAGTTTTTGTTAGTTGTCCTCACAGGTACGTGCTCAGTTACTCACCTGGCTTAAAATGTATAGAATATTCTATAACTACCTACTCAGGTATCTTTACTCAAATAATTCTAAGAATATGTAACATCTTCAGCTGTGACGTATTAGAAGTGATATATTTACTCGTTTTGTGGACACGCGCATCGCAAGTGATTTATGTAGGCGCTTCTGTTTGAACAGATATTTGTCCCGGCGTTTAGTGGCTGTTTTGAGAAAACAGTTAACTGGCTTTTGACCTCAACTAGACTTCAATCCTCGGTTTTTAAGTAAAAATATAAATAATTCAAATGCCATTGCTTAAGTTTTTCCAAAGAATTGATGCTTATAAGATTTAGACAGAGACATAGACAGATATTTATTTGAGTTGTATTTTCATTGATCATCGCTTACCATCAGGCAAGATCTTGAAATTATTTAAAAAATGATGGTTCACAATAGGACCGAATCATATTCAGCACCGAATAGCCGCAGCATGACTGAAATGGCGAGAGGTAACCGGTGTCACCTGCGACAAAAAAATGTCAGTAAAACTTAAAGGTCTTATTTATAAGACTATCATAAGACCAGTCTTAACGTATGGAAGCGAGACTTGGGCCGTAACGCAGAAGAACATACATACCATTCAAGTTGCCGAAATGAAGATGCTGAGGTGGATGTGCGGCGTCACCGGCTCGATAAAATCCGTAACGAGTACGTGCGAGGAAGCCTGGGGGTGCGCGACATCGCTGACAAGATGCAGGAGAGTCGGCTGCGATGGTACGGTCACGTGAAGAGGAGGCCACCTGACTACGTAGGGAATTTGGCACTACAACTTTCCATCCCCGGTCGAAGATCTAGTGGTAGACCCAAGACAAGGTGGAGAGATGTAGTGCAAAAGACATGAGAGAGTGTCAAGTTTCTGATGACGATGTCGAGGATAGAGCGATGTGGAGAAGAACGACCAGGAAAGCTGACTCCACCACCATGTGGGATACATAACTGGGAAGAGAGAGAGATGGTTCACAATAGGAACGAGTTTGATTTAAAATCGATCAATAATCAACATTTTTCCTAAATATTACTTAAAACCTTTTCACCATATTCACAGTTCCATATACACCGCACTGTCTGAAGACGCCGCAACGAAGTATGACTCTGTTAATGGATTGAAATATGTACAGTTTGGTATTTTTCAAACTTTAGCGATCACAAGAAGAGTCCAAGACCCTTCTCAACAAAGCAAAAACCTTGAAAATAGAAAAGGGCTTTAGTTACATTTGGGTAAAGTATGGTAAAATCCACGTCCGTAAAAATGACGTCTCGCCTGTTTTCATTATCAGCAATATTAATGATTTAAACAAAATATCTTAAACTGTTGCTATGCAAAATTATTATTATTATATTGTTTAATAGCCCCCATTGTGACCTGCCATAATATATTCTTCTATTTACTTACCTTAGTCCATATACTATTTACAATTATTACATTTACTCTAACTACAAAAATGTTTGTAACCACTGCTTCGACCGCTGTCTGCCTCGCTCGCTTTTATTCTCGCGCGCGGGTAGGCCATGCCAGTTGCTTGCATATTGCCTACCGTGCGATACACTTGCTCGCACGCATAAGCCTTGCCAAATTTGCCAATTGTGCATCTGTTGCGCTTATTACTTTGATTTTATTTGTTCGCTTACTTTTATTCAAAATATATTCCATGATCTTCGTTGGTAGTTTGCGTCATGTGTTGTTAATCATAAAACTATTGAATATCTATTGCAATCAGCTAATATACGAAGTAAAATATTTTACTAGAATTGTGTCTGTTCCGAGGTTATGTGGTAGGATGAAGAATGGGTAGTAAAAAAATTAATAACTTGAATATATATTACCAAAACGTCAGAGGGTTACGCACAAAAACTTTAGTCTTTTGTCGGAATGTTTATAAGACTTCGTATGATGTTATTGTCTTGACCGAGACATGGCTTTTGGATGGAATAACAAATTCGGAACTTTTTGATGACAGGTATGCTGTATGGCGTAGGGACCGGGATTATGATCTTACAGGCCAATCGCTGGGCGGAGGTGTTTTAATAGCAATACGTAAGGATATTCATGCCACCCCGTAACCGTCATTTCAATCGTCAGCGGAAGATTTATGGGTTACTATCACAATCAAACAAAATAGTCAATCTAATATATTGGTTCACCTATGTTGCTTGTACCTATGTAATCAAAACTTAGGATTTAGTTTTTCACAGCAATTAGACAACTATTTAAATAAATTGAGTGAAATAATCTTCTCGAAACCAATAGATAAGTTCATCCTGATAGGTGACTTTAATCTTAGTAAAATTAATTGGTTACCTTGCTCGAGCTCATATTACATACCTTCTAATTATTCTAGTGATTTGGAATCACTCGTAATCGATGAACTGAATACACACGGCTTACGCCAATTTAATAGTGTGAGTAATGTGCAGGGTAGAATTTTGGATCTTGTTCTGTCGAATGATGATGATGTCGTTGTCGCCGAGTGTTATGACCATTTAGTACCACTTGACCCCTTCCATAAAGCATTGTCGATTTATGTCAACTTTTTGAATATTCCTTGCTTAAAACCTCTATCGTATGTAAAATTCATGTATAAGAAAGGGAACTACGTCTCCATCAACTCAAAAATATCTGATATTGATTGGTACACAGAGTTTTCATCGCGTTCCTTGGATGATGCCGTCGATTACTTCTACTCTGTTCTAGATCACTTAAAGACTGAATTTATACCCACAAAAAATTCATTTAATAGCTCCTATCCCAAATGGTACTCTTTTGCACTTATCAAATTAGTCAAGGAAAAGTCTAAGTATCTTAGGAAATTTAAAACATATGGTATGAGAAGTGACCTTGAGACTTACAAATTACTACGGGACAGAGTGCACACCTTGGAAGATCAGTGCTATAATAATTATATTGCAGTAACTGAAAACTGTATAGAAAAACAACCTAAGCATTTTTGGTCGTATATAAAAAGTCGTTCCAACTCTAGTGGTATCCCTACTTCTCTTAAATATCAAGATTCGGTCGTAACCTCTGGGGATTCTATATGCAATGCATTTTCGAAATATTTCCATTCCACCTTTCTATCGTCAGAATCTCAGTCTTCGAGTGTTAGCCGTTATTTACTCAATATACAAGAGTCCATTACTTCTCACGACATCTGTTTCATTGAAATCAGAGTACATGAAGTTGAAAAACTCTTTCTTAAATTGGATACATCCAAGTCGGTTGGACCTGATGGTATCAGCCCACTATTTCTTATTGGCTGTGCTAAAACCATTTGTTACCCAATAGCTTTTCTTTTCCAAAAATCTATGAAGGAAAGTATTTTTCCTAATTCTTGGAAATCGGCCTTTGTCTCACCCATTCAAAAGAAAGGTTCTAAAAGTGAAGTCAGTAATTACAGGCCTATTTCCAAACTCTGCATTATTGCCAAAATATTCGAAAAGTTTGTGTATGGCCAGGGTTACTCAGCGTTACAGCACTCCTTCAACCCCTCGCAACATGGCTTTCTAAGGGGTCGCTCAACTGTATGGTTGGACAATGATCATCAGGTCGACGTAATCTACACCGATTACAGCAAAGCCTTCGACAGAATAGACCATAAATTGCTGTTGTCTAAGCTTAGCCTCATTGGTATAAGGGGAGACCTACTAAGATGGTTCTCCTCCTATATAATCAATCGGTCTCAGGCGGTTGTCGTAAATATTTATATTTCAAGCTGGGTTCCAATACCAAGCGGAGTGCCCCAAGGCTCATTACTGGGTCCCTTACTCTTTTTAATTTTCGTCAATGATATTTCTAGTTGTTTTCAAAATAGTAACTTGTTATGTTTTGCAGATGATATGAAGATTTTTAAAATTATTAATAACTTTCAGGATATCTCTGATCTTCAAGCAGATTTGTTAAGGTTGGACATTTACTGTTCTATTAACAAGCTGGACCTCAATCCATCCAAATGCTATGTTACCACATTCATTCGCAAAAAAATGCCACTGCCATCTTCTTATCATTTAAATCACCATACCTTGCAAAATTCTAATCTTGTTAGAGACCTGCATGATTCAAAACTGTTGTTTGATGAGCATATCGAATCTATAGTATCAAAAGCATCTAAAGCCTTGGGTTTTGTTATGAGGAGCTCAGCTAGTTTCAATCGATCTAAAACTTTCAAGATCCGTTACTGTACATTCGTTAGAAGCACTCTCGAATATTCATCACAGGTTTGGAACCCACGGTATGAGAAATATACAATTAGAATTGAACGTATTCAAATTAAATTAATTAAATACCTATGTTTTCGTCTCAAAATTCCTTTTTCATCTTCCAATTATACAGAACTATGCAAAAAATTCCATCTCCTGCCCTTGGTTAAGCGGCGGGAAATAGCTGATTTGTCGTTTTTATTAAAAAGAACCTTTAATGTCATAAACTGTCCTGACTTATTAAATTAAATTAGAATTAATGTTCTATTTAAACAAACTAGGTTCACTCCTCCTATAGATTTACCCATCGTTGGTACAAATTACAGGCAAAACTCATTTTTGTGCCGAGCAAGTGACAATTTCAATAAGCTGTGTAAGCGCACGGACTGTGACCTTTTCTGCATGAGCGTCAGTTTGATTCGACAGCGGTTGAATCGTGAATTCTTTAGTGGTTAATAATAGTATATTTAATATAATAATAGTATAGGTATACTCATTCTTAATTGCATCTGTAACATGAGATGTCGAATGGTTGTTCACATTTTTCTGTTTCTATAATGTTGTATAAACGTGAAAACTTTTAATTGGCTATCTGTTAAACAACCTGTTATTTGTATAAGTTTATCAGCTGTTGGTTTTCCTAGAAATAAATAAATAAATCACTAATTACACATTATTGATTAATGGCGGGTTCCTATATCCGTCGGTAACCGACTACGCTTCGTATCTCCTTGAAAATGTGTCACACTAGTGTCAAACTTTTGACAGGTTTTCAAGGAGAAACGAGTCGTAGCTGGTTACCGACGGATATAGGAACCCGCCATAAACCGGCCTGGTGTTAGATAGACTGTAACTGTGGCCGCTCTTACATCGGGCAAACTAAATGTAGCCGAGCGTGTCAAAGAGCATATCGCATCTGTCAAAAATCGCCACGTAAACAAGTCAGCGATAGCAGAACTACTGGTAGACTCGGGACCGAATCGGGATTGAACTTCACGATCCTAAGGTTCTCTCTAGTGGACGCCATTATTACAAGAGAATAATTCGTGAAGCGATTAAAATCAATAAATTTCAAATTTTAATCAGGAAAATGGCTATAGACTCTCTGCGTCCTGGAACCCGGTGATTACTAGGTGTGCGCATCGTGATCGGTCGTTTTAGTGCGTAGATGTGGTTAGTATAGTGTGTCGTAACATGAACGAGGACATTTCTAATTCTGAAGACCAAGTGAGGGTAGTTGCTGCAGCTGCAATCACTTCTCGACGGTAGCTGCAATCACTTCTTGACGGTAGCTCCAAGTACTCCAGTCAACCCGTGACCACGACTGTTGCAACACAGCCGAAACGTCGGGATAACAAATAAAAAGGTACATACGCGATTATGTACAATGATCGCGAAAGTTTGAAAAATACTATTGCAAACCGGTACGGGCCGGAAATTGTAAACAAAGTTCGACGGTTAGAATACTTCCAGAAGAAAAGTGTGAAACTTGCTAAATCATTGATATTTTTAACAAGTTGTCGTGATTGGGACCTAATCTATACTCTATACTAATATTATAAAGAGGAAAGATTTGTATTTTTGTGTGTATGTTTGTAATGAATAAACTCAAAAACTACTGAACCGATTTAAAAAACTCTTTCACTGTTGGGATGCTACACTATCTCCGGGTGATATAGACTACTTTTTACTCAACTGCGCAGGAGGGTAATGTTTTTATGGAAAAAACTACGCCTGCAAAGCTGCGGATTGGTCAGCTAGTAAGAAATAAAAAAGATACATACGCGATAAATACCCGTTTTATAATCAATAATTATGTACAATTTATTATTTTGGATTACGGTCAGAGCCCTTCTTCAGAGGTTTGAAAACTTTTGGCATAATCCCCAAACCATCTTTTTTTTTAATTTACCGTGGCACCATGAGACTTGTCACATATAAGACAATATTCTATATGACATGATTGTACGTCTGTAATGTCACCAATCGAAATGAATATGTCTTATACAACGAAGGGAAATTAAATATTTTTTTGATGAAAAATTACTTTCTTCGAAACAAGCTTTTATAAAATTCATAATTGGAACCGCAAGCAGATTAAAATGAGCCCAAACACTAGTGGCCTACTATAATCCATTCAGAAGTTCCGTTGTCTAGCATCAGTCTCCATCATGAGACCACCTCCACGGTACCATATCATTACATTGTCACCGAAGTTACATATGTATTCTAAATGTCAGCTCAATCGGTTGAGGAGAACGGGTTTAAAATTCCGTTGCAAGATTCCACCCGGACAAACATACATACATTGCAAGTTAATAAAAAAATGGCGGATCGAGGGCTAAATTAAGAAAGTATACGTTTATTTGATACAACTATACAGCACAGTTAATGTTTACAATTGAAAAATATAAAACAAGTAGGATACAAACAACAACAAAGAAAAAACAAACTTAAATTAAATAACAGGTTTGGTACAAAAAAACGAAAATAATAAATAAATCGTATCCTTAATCTATACACTACCACAAACATCTACAAAGACAAAAATAGGCACCTAGTAGCTCCTAACAACCTGGTACATGCGAAGTGTCGGCCCCAAAAGTTATATGCTGATTGGAGAGCTAAAAAGGACGCAGTCTCAGCTTTTTGTTAGTTCACGCCTAAGCAGACCAACGCTGGTTTTCAGACTATGCCAGCCTCCAAAGATACACAAAATTTCAAACCACTTTGTTTACTGTTTACAATCTCACCCTGTTCAGGTTCATACTACTAGCTGGTAGATTTAACTTTTAATCTAACTAGACTTGAAGTTACACTAGACTACGCCTATAAAATTAGGGCAAGATGCCGAAAATAACTTTAAAGTTCTCGTCATTCCTTGAGCTGAAACATAGCCTACAGCGAAGATGGAGGAGGGGGATGTGGGGGTTAACCCATTTTCTTGGAGCTTTGGCAAAGACCCAACCGTGAAAACATAATTTATAAGATAGCCCTGTCGAGACATTTGGTAAATAGCTTTGCAGTAGGAAACTAGCAAATACCTATCAGAATAATCACAAGAATAGAATAATCATTTATTTAGTACACACAAAATGACACATGAAACAATTTAAAGGAACAGTAGATACAATTGAATCCAATAAAACAAGTTCGACTCATGTGTCTGCGTACCAAACGGGCGTTCAGCTCAGCATAATGTTGGATGTTAAGCACCCAACGCTGATCATAACTTTTCACAGCCCAATATCCATTGCATTCATGTTTACCATGAATGCATTTGGTAGAAATACCTCCCATTCGCACAAAGCGGTTCTTTTCGACCTTTATTATGTTCACCGCCAAAGAGTGGAATGCCTTGCCAGAGACTGTGTTTCCTGATAGCTACAGCCTGGGTATCTTTAAGTCGCGAGTGCATAGTTTTCTTCTAGGCAAGCGTGTACCATCGTAGACTGCATCATCGCTTACTATCAGGCGAGATCGTGGTCAAACGCAAACCTATAATGTATAAAAAAATCATCATATCTGACATTCACCCCCCCCCCCCCCCCCCCACTCCCCTCCTGCTGAACATAGGCCTCCCTTATAGATTTCTAGATTATTAGTCTAATCGATTTGGCAAAAATATCATATCTTATCTTTTTTTATCGATTTTAAAAAATCGACGAGGTTCTCAATTCGCTTGTATTTTGCTTGTTTTGTGTTACCTCAGAACTCTGTTGTTTATCAACCGATTTAGAAAATTCTTTTTTTTATTTGAATAGAAGTTCTTTCTGATTGGTCCTAAAGAAATTTCATCAAAATCGAATAAGTAGTTTGTTAAAGTAGGTTATATTTTTGTTATGTGCAAGATGGAGATGCAAGAAGTAAATAGCCCCTGATGTTACGTGGTAACCATCGCCTATAACAAAGCATTGTATTGTGGGTCACGCACCTTGAGAATCTGCCTACGTCCACCAACTAAGGCATGCAGGTGTACAGCCTCATGTGCCTGTAATTTCACCCTAATTTTTCTCAGCACTGCTGCTTTGTTGCAGAAATAGGTACGAAAAATCCTATTTCATTTCATTTATTTTACACTGTAGGTACATTAAAGAACACTAATTTACGTCATGTTTAGCATACATCAATAAAATTAACATTACAGCAGCTCAAACAGACAGGTATCGGGACTAATTATGTTATTCAACATGATTAAATGTCAACTTAAAATAATAAAAATATAACAAAATACAATCTAATACAGAACAAAACAATATCAAATAAGGCAATCAATGTCAATGCTAAATCTTAATTAATGTAGGTATGTCATGCCAAAACTAATTAATACAAGTTTCGGCTGTAAAGGAGTCTTGTCATTACGACACATTTATAATGATTGAAGAATGTCAAAAGATATATAAATAAATAAAATAAAAAAAAAAATAAACAACTTAAAATAATTATCAAAATAACATTATGTAACCCATGCTATAAGGTAGCTTTTATGGTATGGGAACTTTTTTTAACTAGCAGAAGAATAGTTTCTATCGTTACGCCATACCCAAAAGCAATGTGGTAGTAGAAATAAAACAATATGCTTGAAATAATAATATTTATCCGGCCGACGCCTCAGCAGCCGCGGCTTCGTACTTGCAGACGTCCATTTTAACATGCCGATATTCTGAAAATAATAATTATTTTAGTATGATAACTTCCGCGGTTTATTTCAAGCATTATTAAAAATACGGGATTTATCACGTACGTGTCGGTGTTACGACCGACAGTGTTTAGGTGATTCGTGAACCTTTATCAGGGTGAGTGCGATCCGATCCGCATCGCACTACGCACCGTAGCTGTCTGCGCAACGTTGGCGGTCGCGACACGAGACAAAAACGGTAAGTGATAAGTCCTGTATATATGGTATTGCTATTAAAATGTTAGATATTAATATATTGATAGTAATATGTATTGTGGTCATGGCAAAGTCGATGGAAGAGCTCAGCACGATGCTCGAAGGCCTCAATCGAGTCTCCCAACGGGTAGGGCCAAAAATGAATATGGACAAGACGAAAATTACGTCGAATGTCCATGTCGTGCCTGCCCCAGTTATGGTTGAGAACTCGGCTCTTGAAGTTGTCGACGCGTATGTATACCTAGGACAAACAGTCCAATTAGGTAGGTCCAACTTCGAGAAAAAGGTCAATCGTCAAATCCAACTCGGATGGGCAGCGTTTGGGAAACTTCGCAACGTCTTTTCCGTCCAACATACCTCAGTGCCTTAAGACGAAAGTCTTCAATCAGTGTGTGTTACCAGTGATGACATATGGAACCGAGACGTGGTCCTTCACCATTGGCCTTATGAATAACCTCAGAGTCGCTCAATGAGCTATGGAGAGGGCTATGCTCGGGGTTTCTCTACGGGATCGAATCAGAAATGAGGAGATACGTTGGAGAACTCAAGTCACCGACATAGCCCGACGGATTAGCACGTTAAAGTGACAATAGACAGGCCATATAGCGCGCAGAATAGATGGCCGATGGGGCTGGAAAGTTCTCGAATTGAGGCCACGGACCGGCAAGCACGGCGTAGGGCGTCCATGGGCAGACGACTTGGTAAGAACCGCAGGTCGGCGTTGGATGCAGGCCGCTTCCAACCGCAGTTCCTGAAGAGAGGGAGGCCTTTGACCAGCAGTGTAGGTGCTACGGCTGATATGATGATGATTAATATGTTTAACTACATTAATTAGTTATTCAGTTTTTCCGTTCGAAATAACTAAAGTAGGTATTTGGTTGTTTTGGCCAGGACCAGTTATTTAACGTGCCTGTTGAGGTTAGTACCTACGCAGGCACTCTCTTGCAAATACCACTAACGACCTCTCATATTTTGCCGAGGCTGTTACAGAATAAGTAATAGTCGGCCTCTCAAAGTTATACCCACTGTGCCACAGAATAGGTAATACTAGGTGATATATATTTATTACGACTTCTCGTTTTAACCTACAGTTACACAGAATAAGAGAAATAGTAGTCCTGTGGAAATACCTACACTTTTCTAGTTGGTAGTGGAACCATCGAGATCGTTCCCAAATCGTCTAGTAACTGCGTGCGGTATAAATAGAGCGTAGAGACGCCCGAAGAGTCTGGTTTTGGCGATACGTGCGATTATTTCGGTGACTTTTAGTGGCTTATTGTGAAACAGTGGTGTGAATTAGTGTGTTGTGATTACTTGTGATTATGATCGTGTATTTATCATTTTAGTTAGAAAACTTTCGTGATTGATTTCAATCATTATTATAAATACGGGATTTATCACGTACCGTCTTATCGGTGTTTCGTATGTTTCGGTTCAATTCGTGAACCTTCATCAGTGCGAGGCGAGACGTTATTCGGAGCAGATCGCACTCACCCTGATGAAGGTTCACGAATTGAACCGAAACATTGTCGGTCGAAACACCGATAAGACGGTACGTGATAAATCCCATATTTATAATAATGATTATCATTTTAGTGTTGAATAAAAGTGTTATTTTGATTAGATTGATTTTCATTATTTTATCCCGAACCCTCAGCTCGTAAAAATATGATAAGATGACCAAGCTACGTTACAAGTCGGCTATCGGCTTAGCTTGATAACATTATACTATAAAGTCGGCGTTCAAGGAGACTAAAAATGCAGGGGTTAAGTTGTATGGAAAAGGCTTTTACATTTTTGGACAAGACATTGAATCAGTTTATTTGAGACTTACGTTTTTTCTCATCGCAATTGTATTCATAAAGGTCACAGTTATCGTTGAACATGCGCGTGATACCGAGGGAATCCTGTCCACAGATAGGCACGAAATCGTGCTGGCATTGGTCCGCCATCTTGCAAAAATTTATAACCTAAAACAACAAATTCATTATTAGTTGTGCCTATAATTAGAGATTCTTAGAGACCCACTAAATCCTGTCACCCTAACCAATTTTATGAGTGATCAGATCACATCATAGAGCTAGAGCTCTATGATGTGTAATATTCTGGGTTCAGCTGTTCAGCTTCATAGATGAAGCTGAACAGCTGAACCCAGAATATTAATTACTTACTAATTACTGGTGGTAGAGCTTTTGTGAACGGGCTCGAGGATGTGGGCACCACCGCCTTACCTCTATCTGCCGCCAAATAGCAGTACTTGTGCTGGTGTGTTCCGGTTAGATGGTAATGGTATGTTCCTGTAATTACTGGCACATAGGCATAACAGCTAAGTCTTATAGTATGGCAACGCATCCACATAGAGATCAAGACAACATAATACCTTGTTTTGAATTCTATGTGGATATCCATGGGATGCAGTAGCCACTTAACATCTGGTGGACTGCATGCTCGTTTGCCATATAAGTAGTATAAAAAAAAACTTACTGGTTCAAGTGGAAAGAAGTAGTCTTCAGCCTCAATTTCAACGTGAGTCCACACTTCAGCTGCCAGACCTACCACCATCAAACCTAGAAATGGTAAAAACTCAACTTTACTATAATATATGTACATATAACTCTTAAACTTGGGTTTTATAAAAACTTCAAGAACCCGAAGAAATGTGTAATTAATTGGTTGTGTAACCATATCCGGTTTTCATTGCCAAATCATTTTCATTCTGCCAAACATCCAGCATACAAAGATCTTTCAAATATAACTTATTATACCAAGCCGTAATGTCCGTGCATCCTGTGCCATTGGTGATCGACTCCCGTTAAATCTTGCTGAGTAAGTCCCGCCGTCCGCCGCCCCGGTAGTCTACGTATGACCTCAGCGCTACAAAACTATTGTCCTATTTTCGTTTTCTCGTTTGTGTCTTTTTGGGCCCTTTACTGCGTCCATTAAGTCACTAACCATAGCCGATGACCTTGAGCGAATGGGCGTAGCTATTGTTTCGGCCCCGCACTAACCGCACCTTCCGCCACACGCATCTAACCGACCACAAAATAGGTGAGCTGGAGGCAGACGAGCACAACCCTCCCGTACGACAGTCAGCGGTGCACTGCCGCCCGTCGCCCGCGCAACCACATTCTAAGGATACGCCCGCTAATAATTCGAAGCACAGCATCATATGTTCAACTTGAAGGTATAGTCTTTGCCCACATTTAGATGACTCAAAAATTACAAAATTGTACGTCGTTTAGAGGTTGAATCAAATTGAAAGTCGAAAACAGCTACATTTTGTTATTTGCTTTCCTCATAGTAAATAAACAGGTAGAACTTTTATGTACGAGTAGGTTCACTTTGCGGATAAAGGGTCAATGAATGACATATATTCTTTGAGCACATAAAACTGATTCCTCCCTGAGTTGAAAGCCTCCAAATAAGACCAATCAGCTACTATATTCGCCTTCAGCGGCAATACGAAAAGAGTGGCAAAAAATTGTCAAGCGCGAACTACCCCCGAAAAATGACGACCACTCACGCACGACACGACTCTGGTAAGAGTGTAATGACTCAGAAGAAGATTGCGTTCATACTATGTAAGCAGTATGTAAGATAAGATACGATAACTCTTTATTGTAATTACAACACAGAAAAAATAGACCTAAAACTAAAATTGAACTAAAAAGGCAATACAATTGGCAGCCTTATCGCTGAGAGCGACCTCTTCCAGGCAACCTTTGGATGGAAAGAAATTAGTGAAGCTATAACGTAGTGCGGCATACTACAGATTATAATTGATGATGTCCTATTAATAAAGTTTAGCTAAAAAAAATATAATTCAAATGCCTTAACGGTTCGCCCGAACTGAGATCTCGCAAGTCTCCTATTAAAACAAAAAAATATTGTTTGTAATCTTTGACTATTAACAAAATAGTGCCACGTAATAAAAAACAAACTAAATTAACCTACAGTCTCATTCAAATTACAGGTAACGGGAGTTCATGTTACGTGGTTAAACATATTTGTGGTACAAATTGCAGTTATTCTAGATTACAGACTTTTGCCTATATTTCTGTCACTTATGCTACACGCATACCAAATCACAGCACAGTGGGGTCAAAGTGAATTTTGTCAAAGTTCAGTGTTTATTCTAGCTAACTCAAAAACTATAAGGACTTTACTAAAAATAAAAACTTAGTCCAAATAAACTAAGGAAGACCTTTTATTTGACGTCCCACTTGATGTAATAGTCTCATTTTCATTTTTTTTACCCCTCTTGAACCCCAATATCTCAACAACCCCCCAACATTTTTAGCACATTTAGTCACACCAAAATTTTGCCATCACTATCTACCTATGTATCAAATTTCACGATGATCGGATCAACGTTACGAAAGTTATCCTCGGACAAACAAACATACATACATACTTACGCACATACTACGCCGATTTACCCAAGTTGATTTAGAGATCTCGCTTCGCTCGATCAATAAACGGTTATAAAATTAACTATTACATACCTAACTTTGTATACCAGGTTTGGTAGGTAAAGAGACTAGTAAAAGAAACTTACCAGTAAAAACTTTTCTAAATATCATGTTACACTTGCACCTCTGCCGATAGCCCAAAGTTATCTAGTTTTACCAGTTACCATTGTTTGCCTGTTTTAAATCAAAACTATGCTTGTGGGACAGGAAATTATGATATAACATAAGCTTTGTTGAGAGCTATCTAGACCAAGGCGGGTCTGGGGTTCTCAAACTGTAACACTCGAGTTGGGGTTGCAACGTTTTGTAATCTAAAAATGTTCATTCATAATCGGAAAATACAAAATAGGCATACAATGTAAAATCAAAAGCTATTTCGGCTACGGTGGCAGTTTTTTAAATTATAAATGTTACTTAAATATTTTTTACTACCTGACCCGCCCGCGGCTTTCAATAAAATATTACCCTCATTTTACACAGTTTGCTAAAAAGTAGCCTATGTCCTGGCCAAAATTCATTACGATCCGTTTAGCCGTTTAGTCGTGTAAAGGTGACAAACAAACAAAGTTATGTATGTATTAAACATATAAACCTTCCTCTTGAATCACTCTACCTATTGCTGAAAACTACATTAAAATCCGTTGAGTAGTTTACAAGATCTAAGGTAACAGCCAGCGGAAGCGACTTCATTTTATACTATGTAAAGATGTTTTTTCAACCCATCGCAGATGACTGGTAAAAAATGCTTTTAAGCGTTAAGTCTTTCTTTTATGCATGGTTTTTCTGTGCAATTAGGCATTAAATAAATAAAACTAGCAGGAGTTACAGCGGCGGTGTTATTTTTAATTAAAAAAATAGGGTCTTGAGTTTAGGCATAATTAGACTATCTGGTATTTGACCAGTACCTACATAAAACTGTTAGAAAACCTATTGGGCCTCTAATGGATATCTTTAAAGGCTTTCTTCAAGTGACGAGGCGTAGTAAGAGATAAATCTAAACCTAAGCTGATCGCAATACATAATTTTATAACTTCAAATATTTATTCTTAAAATCTCTGTAGAAATAAAAATGCATTGCATGCTTTAACTAAACATTATCCTAAACCTACACGAATTTCATTTGATGCGAGACAATAAAACTTTTTAAATCGAAGAAAACCTATCGGCTTATTATGTTGACGACGTATCCGGCGCGCAACAAATGTTTGCATGATCTACAGAATATTTGTTCCGGGTCTGGTTGTTTCTCTATATATTATAAGTATGTATTTAAAAAAAACGTATATAAGTATTATATCAGTTATCTGCTTCCCATAGTACAAGCTTTGCTTAGTTTGGGGCTAGATAGTGCTGAGTGAAATGTCCAGTATAGTTTATTTATTTTATTTATTATTCATTCTTGGTTTGGATGTTATTATACATATATTACAAGTATATTTTTACAAAAAAAAGTATACATGCTGTTTGTTGGTAATATACTGACGATATTCAAGTGACGGTTTCTCAAAACATAAAAAAAGACTTCTCGAAAAAAAACTACTGGTTATATTATCAAATTTTAAAGAAAATCGACAAAGATTAGGTGATTAATTCGATATAAAACTTACTGCCTACTCTTGCAATCGACGTCCTAAAATATCCTCTTTCGGAAATGGTTGCGGGTTTTTGGTTAGAAAGAGACAACAAGAAATATCACGAGACGACACCAATACAGTATCTGTGGTTAGATGGCAAGCATTGTGTATGCAATAGCACAACATAAGTTTAATAAAGTGTTTGTTTTTACGTGCCAAAATAAATTTTACATTTCAATGGTAAACATTTCAAAAATGTATTTATTATGCTCGTCAAAATAACCCCTTTCATTTTTGTTCGTATATTATCAAACATCCTATATAAGTATTATTTCTCATTTATCTAGTTCCTATAGTACACACGGCTACACATCAAGATATACATTTCCAGTATAAGCTGACCTCTCATTCTACGAAAAGCCTACACAATGCGTGGTCAGCTTATACTGGAAATTTGTAGCTTGATGTGTAGCCGTGTGTACAAGCTCTGCTTAGTTTGGGGCTAGATAGCGCTATGTGAAATGGCCAGCAATATTTATTTATTATGTAAGCCAATTGCTATCACGTCGCTGTCATTGTTCAGCAAAATGTTTAAAATTAAACTTGATGTCGTAAATGTTGAGAGCCGCAGTACTCACGTCTCTATTGCAGAGGTGTATAAATGTACTCATCTAGCTGCAATGATAATATCATTTAAATTCACACCTACGTCACCATGCGGACAGCTGCCTTCCTTTACTGTAAGTTGCTATTTACTGTACAGAATTTTTAACACACTTTAAAAAGGAGGAGTTTTTAAATTCTATTTCCCGTATCTAAAGGGTAAAACGGGACCCTATTACTAAGACTCCGCTGTCTGTCTCTCCGTCTGTCTGTATGTATGTCCGTCTGTCACCAGGCTGTATCTCATGAACCGTGATGGTTAAACCGTTGAAATTTGACAGATTTTTTTCAGATGATGTATTTCTGTTGCCGCTATAATAACAAACACTAAAAACAGAATAAAATAAATATTTAAGGGGGGCTGCAATACAACAAACGTAATTTTTTTGCTCGTTTTTGCTCGATATTGATAACGGCAACAGGTAAACGCTTGAAATATTCTCAGAATATTGAGTTATATTATTCACTTTAAAAATAAATAATTTAATTAAAATAAAATTAATATTTACGGGTGCGCTCCCGTACAATAAACGTGATTTTTTGCTGTTTTTATAGATAATGATATGGAACCCTTCGTGCGCGAGTCCGACTCGCACTTAGTCGACGACACGAGTCGCCGGTGTTTAAATTACCGACGCAAAAACCCCATCTGGCGGGGTTTTAGAAATTAAAAAAAAACAGTTAATTAAAAAAAATATCTAGCTGGAGGTGGAACAAGCATATGGCCACCTGATGTTAAGTGGTAACCATCGCCTATAACAAAGTATTGCCTCGTAGGTCACGCACCTTAGAAACGTGGCCTACGATGCTGTAAATCCTCATGTGCCTGTAACTTTTAACTGACTTCAAAAAAAGGAGGAAGTGCGCAATTCGTCGGAACGTTTTTTTTATGTATGTTCCCCGATTACTCGATTACCTCGCTTGGACCGATTTAAGAAATTATTTTTTGTTTATAGGGGTCCCAGGGTTTTATGGGACCACCATTGACACCAAGTCAGGATCTGATGATGGGATCCCAAAAAAATCGAGAGCAACCCTCACATTTTATAGAGATGCATTATTGTTTTATGTTATTACCTCAGAACTCCATCAACCGATTTGAATATTAATTTATTTTACCACAGAACTGCATCATTTATCAACCGATTTGGAAAATTATTTTTTTATTTGAAAGGATATACTCGTACTTTCATTGATTGATTAAAAATTCTTTATTGCACAATTTTTTTATTTATTAAAATTCTTTATTTATTTATTGGTGATAGAGCTTTTGTGAACGGGCTCGAGGAAGTGGGCACCACCGCCTTACCTTTATCTGCCGCCAAATAGCAGTACTTGTGTTGCTGTGTTCCGGTTAGTTGGTAACGGTATGTTCCTGTAATTACTGGCACATAGGCATAACAGCTAAGTACTATAATATGACAACGTATCCACATAGAGATCAAGACAACATAATACTCGTAGCTTGTTTTGAATTGTATGTGGATATCCCTGGGTTGCAGTAGCCACTTTACATCTGATGGACTGCATGCTCGTTTGCCATATAAGTAGTATAAAAAAGAAGAATAATACATAAATCTTTATATAGGCGAACTAATGTTGCTAGCAAGCATTCTCTTCCAGTTAACCTTTGCGTACCGTGGAAAAAATATTTCTGTAGGTTGTCCATGACATTGCGTAGCAAAATTTTTTTTAGAAAAAAAAAGACTATGATATTGATAATAATACCCATACTAACTTACCCGTATACTTTTATATTGGTTTATTCATATAAATTTAATCAAAATTAGTTTAATAATTAGGTGAAGTCAGTTATATTTTTGTTAAAAAGTTACTTGCCGGCAACCATACCCTTTAAACTGAAACACAGCAATGCTGCTTGCCGGCAGAAACAGATATGGTGATAGTTATTCCCTTTCACAAGGAACTCTACTACTCTTGTTGTTTGAAGACTTGTTAAAAGATGTTAAGGTCTTGTTTGTGTCTTTGAAGTAGATATAAAATAATTTTATTTTCGAGTTAGGATGAATAGATATTATAGTTTTTGATATTGTTTCAGTTTTTTTCGTTTTGTTCCAAGACTCTACAGTGAGATGCCATATTCCTATGTATGTCTCCACACCATCGGTTTGTATATCTCATTTAATATTTCCCAATTATTTGCCTACAAACTTTTAGTAAAGATTACATTGTATAAAGAGTATGCTGAATTTTTGATATAGGCAATGCAATAACACTAATATAAATGCGAAAGTTTGGATGTTTGTTTGTTACACAATCACGTCGTAACGGCTGAACCGATTTCAAAGAAATTTGGTATACACGTAGATTATAACCAATACCATAAAGGCTACCTTTTATCCCATAAATCAGTTCCCATGGGATAGAAATGGGGTGTCAAGTCAAGTTGCAACAGCGAGTTTTATTTCTAGGTTACCTACACATTTAGTAGTGTAACGCGTACGAAATCGCGGGCAACATCTAGTTATATTATAAACTAGCTTCCGCCTGCGGCTTTGCACGTGGTTCGTCACTAAAAAATAGCCTATGTGCCAATCCAGGTCATAATCTATCGACACACCAAATTTCATAGAAATTGGTTTAGCCGTTATAACGTGATTGAGAAACAAACAAACAGTTTCTCTGTATGTATTGTTTATATCAATTTTATTGCTGGTCACGTTTTCACGATGAAATGAATTTGATGAAATTTGGTGTACGAGGATTGGGACATCTTGACATTGGGACATAGGCTACTTTTTGCCGGACTGCACAGAAAGAGGGTATTATTGGTATTGACAAACCATGCGTTCGAAGGTGAGGGGAAAGTTTGTAAGAAAAAAACCAACTCCTATATCAGGCACTTACTTGAACTTTACTTTATTCCTATCTCGATATATTTTATCTATAATTAGCTGACCCGCCCGCGACTTCGTACGCGTAGTTTGTCAATAAAACCCTCCTTTTGTGCAGTCGCGTAAACTGTATCCTATGTCTCAAGTTCATTCATAATCTATCTAGGTATATAGGTACCAAATTCCATCGAAATCGGTAGAGCCGTTAAGTCGTGAAAGGTAACAAACAGACAGAGAGACATAGTTACTTTCAAATCGGTATATATGTCGATTATAACCTGGATTAACACATAGGCTACTTTTTGTTGACAAACAACGCGTGCGAAGCCGCGGGCGGAAGCTAGTTTTACATACCTAGTCAGGTCATAAGTTCTGTCACATGTTTAAGATAAAATAATTGAAACAAGTTTATTCATTATGTAACCATTTATATACCAAAATGAACTAAACAAAACATAGATTCTTATGACACTAAAGTTTATTCAAAATGACCTCCGTGATTTTGAATACAGGCCTTCAATCTGCGCGGCCAGTCGTCTATCGCAGCACGAACGAGGTCCATGTCAATATCGGCGGCTGCCTTAATCAAGGATGTCTTGAGTGACTCCAAATTGGGATGAGGCTTTGAACACGCCTTTTCCTCCAAGTGTTGCCATATCTTGTAATCTAACGGATTCAAATCTGGACTGGAGGAGGGCCAGTCTTCGTGCCGGATGAAGTCGATTTCACGCGCCGCCAGCCAGTCTTGTGTGCTCTTCGCTCTATGAGCTGGCGCCGAATCTTGTTGGAATACCCAGTGCCTGTTATTGAACATGGTATGAGAAACAGGTTCCACAAGGTTCGTCAGGACTGTATTTTGATACACAACTGCATTAGTTTTTACACCTTTCTCACAAAAATGTACCTCTGTTAAGCCCCAATAAGAAACTCCCAACCATACCATGAGCGAGGATGGAAAATGACCTCGTTGGACACGCGGAATACGGTTGCTCGCTTCTTCACTACTGTGTGCGTACACCTTATCATTTTGTTTGTTGTAGCTCTCTTCTACGGTAAAAATTTTTTCATCCGAAAAAAGAAATTCCCGATATTTTTTTCCCGCGTACCGCTTCAACAAAGCGAGAGATGCCGCTCTTCAGTCTCAGGTCTATTAGACGAGCATTCAAACGATGTCCTGTTTTTCTTCGATATGCCCGAAGCCCTAAGTCTTCATTTAACACCCTTTTCACCGTGGTTCTGCTTAACCCCATCTGAAGGGCCAACAGTTTCTGCTTACGTTTGGGATTTCTTTGAATTCGCGCCTTCACAGCTTTTATCGCTGCTGGAGTTCAAACAGACCGAGGGCGACCACTTCTTGACCTATCATCTACACTAGAGTCTTCATTGTATCGTTTGATGGTGCGATAAACGAATCTTTTGGTTATATTCAAATTTTTCAGTATGTCAAAAATTTGAATTGGCACGTAACCGCAACGATGCAACGCAATAACTGCAACACGGTCTTCTTTAAGCGTCTACTCCATATTTAAAAATGAGTAATATTCTAAAACGTAGGTATACATTTTTATTTTCATGAACAATTCGAAATTCGAATTCTATAATTTTTTGTGGCCAGCATTCTAAAAGAAAAGTTTTTACTGTGTGACAATACTTATGACCTGACTAAGTATAAACCTTCCTCTTGAAGCACTCTATCTATTGCTGAAAACTGCATTTAAATCCGTTGAGTAGTTTAAATTAAAAGATCGGACAGAAGAAGAGAACAGACAGTGGAAGCGACTTCATTTTATTTGATAGAGCGAAGCGAGATCTCTAAAGGCGGGTTCCTTTATCCGTCGGTAACCAACTACGCCTCGTATTTCCTTGAAAAAGTGTCAAACTATACTCGAAAAAACATAGCTTGATCTCTGGGACAGCTGTCAGTAAAATCGCGCCTATGAAGTTCTGAATTTAACAGTACGGACAAACGTACCAGTCAATGTCATACTTTATGGGCATGCTGAGCTAATTATAGTGATGAGCGATGAATCATCATGACCACAGACTATAAACTATCGATATTTTGTATAAAACTTAATTCAAAATTAATTTAACATTTAATTTAAAAAAATGACATTATTGAATATTTAAAAAAAATAACATTATTTACAATAGTGAGTAAATAAAATCTAAATTCTAACCTACTCGTAACATTCCTTCCGACAACTTTGGGGTTCGAGAGGAGTTTGGCCGTGGCGTGTCTTCTTCCGTAAGATGGCGCCAACGCGGCGCCATCTTGTTTGACATGACCCATTCTCCTCAGTACGAGTGCTAACGCCTTGTATACGCCACGTGTTTTCCGTTCTCATCACTTACATCATACACGTTATTTTTGTTACTATTGCTGTTAATTTGTTAAGTTTATTTATTATTGTTAGTTTCTCTGTTGTTATTGTTTGTTTTTATTGTTTGTTTTCATTGTTTGTTGGCATAATGACAAAGATAACGAAGAAAACTGTTTTGAACAGTCAAAGTCGTGAGTTTGTGATTCGCTTGCGTGAATATTTTGAGCGAGAAAACCAAAATGGTGGACCGCTATTACCCATGGCAAAAGTTTGTGACAGAGTTGCAGATGCTCTTGGCATTGGACGTGCGACAGTAATTCGCATCAGTAAAGAACAATATGGCGAATCTTCAACCGCAGTATTGACTGAAGACGAGGAAAAAAAGCTTTCAACGCCAAATAAAAAAAGAAAAAAGGCTGCTCCTATCACAAAAATTGACGACTTTGACGCCGCTTCAATTCGCAACAATGTATATGGTTATTATACACGGGGCGAATTACCTATATTAAAAAAAACTGGCAGCGTCCCTTAAAGACGCAGACTTGTTTAAAGGAAGCTTGCCGTCGTGGCGAAGCGGTAGTGAACACGACTGCCGCGCAGGAGGTCGCGGGTCCGATCCTCGCTCAGTGCAAATATTTGTATGAATGAATATGGGTTTTGCACTGGTCTGGTCGTGCCTCGGAAAGCACGTTAAGCCGTCGGTCCCGGCTGCCATACGAATATCTAATGGCAGTCGTTACGGGTTGTTGGAGCCCTCAAAAGTCCAACAATTGGTCTTACTGCAAAGCTTCTATCGATAATTACTATCGATATTTGTTTCTGTATCATAACAACCCTAGGAATGTCAGTTTAACAAATGTCGCAGAGATCAAGCTATGTTTTTTCAAGTATAGTGTCAAAATTTTGACAAGTTTTCAAGGAGAAACGAGTCGTAGCTGGTTACCGACGGATATAGGAACCCGCCAATCAACTTGGGCAAATCGGCATTGTATGTAAGTATGTATGTATGTTTGTTTGTCCGAGGATAACTTTCGAAGCGTGATCCGATCATCGTGAAATTTGATACATAGGTAGTTAGTGATGGCAGAATTTTGGTGTGACTAAATGAGCTAAAAATGTTGGGGGGTTGTTAAGATATTGGGTTTCAAGAGGGGTAAAAAAATGAAAATGAGATTATTTAGTCAAGTGGGTCGTTAAATGAAAGGTCTTCGTTAGTACATTATTGATCCCGTTTTTATATTTAGTAAATTCTTTATAGTTTATGAGTTATTAGCCATAATAAATACTGAACTTTGACATAATTCACAGGCTACACCAGTAACCCCACAATGCTATAATTTGGTATGCGTGTAGCTTAAATGACAAATTTAGGCAAAAGTATGAAATCCAGAATAACTGCAATTTGTACCCCAAAAAGAGGACCCAAATTACATGAACTCCCGTTACCTGTAATTTGAATGAAACTGTAGGACAAGTTAGTTGGATTGGTTATGTATTTCGTGGCACTGTTTTTTTGGGTAAAAGATTATGGCCGGCTTGCAAAACGATCCCTTAACGTATGGAGCGACTAAACATGTTTAAATTTTACGTATTTATTTGATTTGACAAATCCTTAAATCATATTTAGCCACTAAATACGTTTAGGCATCGTTGCGCGAGTCGCCCTAAGAATATTTTCTTTTGTCTTTTGGGAGACTCGCGAGATCTCAGTTCGGGGCGAACCACTTATACTATGAAAAGAAAGACACACGGTAAATTTGCAAAAAATTCGAAAATAAAAAGGAAAGCCTGTCCTCGAACTGTTTCTGTATTTTCCAATTTGTGATTGGATTGGGATATCCAATCACAAATTGCAAAATACATCGTATATTAAGTTCTTCCCGTGGTATCATTAATCAGTTCCATTGATGGTACTTATGCATTACGGCGCCTTAGCCGTGCGTTTGTATGGAGCGATTGTTCCTAGTAGTGGTAACACATTAGTATTAATAATAAACGAGTATTTAAAATAGAAAAGAATAATCATTTACCTTGTGCATACAAAATGATACATTAAACAATTTAAAGGAACAGTAGATACAATTGAATCCAATAAAACAAGTTCGACTCATGTGTCTGCATACCAAAATGGCGTTCAGCTCAGCATAATGTTATGCAGCCAACGCTGATTTTTAGATTTTATTTATCACGTATTTACCTTTTTATTAATTATTCCGACGTTTCGACTGTGTTGCAACAGCGGTGGTCGTGGGCAGACTGGAGTACTTGGAGACGAGAAGTGATGGCAGCTGCAGGGACTACCCTCACTTGGTCTTCAGAATTAGAAAAGTCCACGTTTATATTACGACGCGCACATCTAGTTGGATTTTAGTTGGATCTACTAGATTCCTGGGCGCGGAGAGTCTATAGGCATCTTCACGATGGAAAATCGGAAATTTCTTAATATCTTAACATGAGCCATTCTTCTGTGATAATGGCGCTCACTAGATAGAATCATCATGAAGTTTAATCCAATGATTTGGTCCGGAGTCTACTAGATGATCTTATCTATACTAATATTATATAGAGGAAATATTTGTTTGTTTGTATTGAATAGGCTCCGAAACTACTGTGCCGATTTAAAAAATTATTTCTCTGTTGGGAAGCTACACTATCCCCGGGTGACATAGGCTAACTTTTTACCCAATTGCGCAAAAGGAGGGTAATGTTTTTATTGCAAAACTACGCGTGCGAAGCTGCGGATTGGTCAGCTAGTATCAAATAAAAAGGTAAATATGAGATAAATACCCGTTCAATATTAGTAATTATGGTAACACCTTTTTATTTTTAGAATATAATCGAGCAATTCTGCATACAAGCCGAAACGTGCGTCCACGACACCATACCTATCTGCGGCACCATGGGAGAGGAGAAGCGGACGTTTATGGACCTCTGTGATATGTTGGAATATGCCTGTGATACTAACCAAAGTACGTATACACTTTAATAACACCTAATTTTACAGCCTTTGCTCAGAAGCTTAGACACAAACAAACTGTAACTTGTGACTCTCATAGACATAATTTGTTTTAATCAGTTCGATCATGTTATTGATAGAGCGAAGCGAGATCTCCAAATCAACTTAAGCAAATCGGTGTTGTATGTTTATATGTTTGTTTGTCCGAGGATGACTTTCGAAGCATTGATCCGATCATCGTGAAATTTAATACATGCCACAATTTTGTTGTGACTAAATGAGCTAAATATGTTGGGGGGTTGTTGAGATATTGGGGTTCAAGAGCGGTAAAATAAAATGAAAATGAGACTATGCGGTCTCAAAGGGACGTCAAATACGACATGGCACGCTTCAAGAGAAATGTAAAGAGGTTTCTTCAATGTAGGGAACAAATCGACAATACCCCGGGTGTTGCCGGTGTCAATAGGCGACGGTGACCACTTACCATCAGGTAGGCCGTAAGCCTGTTTCCCCACAAATAACATAAAAAAAATGAAAGATCTTAATAAGTACATTTTGACTCCGTTTTTACTTTTAGTAGTCTTTGTAGTTGTTGAGATATTAGCCATAATAAAAACTGAAATTTGACAAAGTTCACAGAGTACTCCAGTGAACCCACAGTGCTGAAATTCGGTATGCGTGTAGCTTTAGTGACACAAATATAGGAAAAAATTAAATCTAGAATAACTGCAATTTGTATCCTTAAAATATAACCAGACTACATGAACTCCCGTTGCCTGTAAATTGAATGAGACTGTAGGTCAAGTTAGTTTGAAATACGTGACACTATTTTGATAGTCATTATTTTTGTCAATTTGACACATATTATTTGTTTTTGTTTTTATGGGAGACTCGCGAGATCTTAGTTCGGGGCGAACCACTAGTTTAGTAATAACGAGATATACCTAGTTACTATTAATTATCAATATTTCAGCGCAGTTGTATGCACCATTATCATACTCATACTCATTTATTCAAACCGTAGGGACACAATAGAACACTTGGTTACGTCAATCATTATCATCATCATCATCTCGCCCGTCTGCACCCACTGTTGAGTATAGGCCTCCTCTTTATTACGCCATTCTTTCCGGTTTCTTGCGAGTCTCATCCATTGACACCCAGCTACGCTTTCAATGTCATTCTACCATCGGGCGGGTGGTCTGGCTCTTGGTCTATGAGCATCTCTTGGCCACCACTCTGTAATCGGCTTCGTCCAACGCCTGTCATCCCTCCTAGCCACTTGGCTAGGATCACAGGGCTGAAGTGGAGATGGGCTGGACAAGTGTCCAGCCCATCTCCACTTCAGCCCTGCGATCTTCATACCCACATCCACAACCTTTGTGCGACGTCGGATTTCTACATTGGGTATATGGTCCAAGAGTGACGTCCGAGCATGGCACGCTTCATTGACCGTTGAGCTACTCTAATCTTATGCATGTATTCGTTTGTGAGCGGCCATGTCTCGGAACCGTAAGTAAGAATGGGCAGGACACATTGGTTAAACACCCTGGTCTTGAGGCATTGAGGGATTTTAGATTTTAGAACGTCTTCTAACTAACTAAAGGCGGCCCATCCTGGCTGGTCTCGTCAATAATACTACTTACTTAATTACATGACTTTAACTAAATAGCTCATCGCACCATAATGTTGGAGGTGCCAGAAACAGACAAACATTTCGTATACATTACATTTATGCATCTAAACACTGATTAATAAGTATGTAGGTACTTAAGACTATAGCTGCTGTAGAGGGGCATTGTCAAAGAATTGTTTATAATGCCTATTTGAATTCTAAATTGCTGCGTATGTCAGTAAGTAACAATAATTATAAATATTGAATTGCATTATTCATTGATTTTATGGAATGTCAAGATATTTATTTTATATGTGTGTGTGTGGACTGAGTGACCACAAGATTTTTTGAAGTTTTTTTAACCAAAAGGTTTAGTAAAAATTATAAAACATTTGTAAAACGAATATTGGAGTTTGTAAAGAATTTAATAAAAAGATATACTACCTATTGTGTGGTCTCTCAGTTCACACACTTGCCCTTCCAAATCTGGGTAAGTATATCGTTTACAGGCATGTTTTGTACCCAAATGTTTAGTAAAACATGTATAAACGTATTTACAAGATAACAAAACATAATGCGGCTATGATATATGGAATTACAAACTTATTTATATGGTCACTCAGAGACCACATATAAAGTATAACTTATTAATTATATCATAAACACTTTAGTGTTTCTCTGCTAATGTTTAGTAAAAGTTGCAATGGTGTTTGGAAAAGTTAAAAACGGGCAAAAGAACGGATTATTTTTGTAAAATTTATATTTAATTGTGGTCTCTCACTCCACACAAAGGAAAACTTTATATGATAAAATATCATCAATTATAAGAAATACAGGTATATTGGGCCTTATAACGTTTAGTAAAAATGTTTTAGTATAAAATTGTATGTTTTTATCCCTGATTCATTGCTAGTTAAAAAAGTTATTTGCATTTTAATATTTCTTATGCAATGTATGAAATAGGTTGTCCATGTCAAGCCTTTTTCTATGCTGTCAAAAAACTATTAGGACCTGTTGTCATAGTAACGAAGTTTACAAATAAATGGCAAGAAGTGGTAATTTATTTACATGTAATACACACACAAACTATTGTAAAGGTTGATTGAGATGTTTTTAGTAAAACAATGACAATCCAAAAAACCAAAGAAAATTCAAATTCAATTTTTTTTAAGTCTGCAATTTTTTTCTCAATCGTAGTTGTTTTCCCCAAATCAATCAAAAGATGACCGATGTAAATAGAATGCGAATCTAATTTGGTACCATATTTCCTCTTAATGTGAGTAGACCCATACACAGATTTCTTAAACTTAAACTTCTTCACTTATTTG
The DNA here is from genome assembly GCA_918857605.2 of Philereme vetulata. Taxonomy (NCBI): domain Eukaryota; kingdom Metazoa; phylum Arthropoda; class Insecta; order Lepidoptera; family Geometridae; genus Philereme; species Philereme vetulata. Next base: position 8,788,208 of record OU975423.1, read on the forward strand.
TCAATAAAGTTTTATCAAATGCAAGTATTTAATAAATATTTAACAAAATTTAATGCATTTAGTCGTAGGATAAGACTCAAAAGAAAGTAATAATAACATATTTAAGTCAAACAGTTACGAATTTACTTCAATTTGCGGGTACATGTTTGAAGTCAAAATTTAAGTTATTTTTAACTTCTCTATTTGTGCTACCTGAAAATAAAGTCTTTGGCTTTTGATTTTTTGAACGAATAAAGCTTTTCAAAAGGGTCATCGATTAACAATACAGGAGATGTTTAAAACGAAAAGTGTCTACACAATAAATAGTCATTGTTAATTTGAATCATTATGCTTTTTTATTAAGTTAAGGTTATACATTTCAAAATAAAACAATTTCTTATTGAATGAAAAATAATATAATTTCGATAAACCTTTAGATCACCTTGTGCAATTGTCTCAGTCACCCCATGCGAAAATACCCGCAGTGCGAGGACTAATTCGAGACGCGAGAGCGAAAACCAAATGAAGTTGCGTAAAATAATGATTTAAGTACAATAAACCTATTGGTTAATGTAAAAAATCGAAACACAGGTGCTATGAATCATATTAATATCGACAAGTATCTAAAGTTTCACGAACTCATTTGTAGCATTTATTGAATACTATGAGTTTATTATAAGTTTTGGACATGATTTTAGAATTATTTTTTATAGTAATTCTATATAATTTTAATGAATAGTATTTTTGCTACAAATAGTCACTAGTATATATTCTCAACTTTTACATTATATTGATTACAAAGTAGGTAAATGATGCAGTAGCATGATGTAAATGACATGTAAAATATAGGATCATATGCAGCTATGTCAGGTAGGTACATTTGACTCTTTTTATTATTTTATTAATATATAGACAATTTATTAATTACAAAGAGCGTAACTTATTATTAAATGTAAATACATTTTTCTGTACCACTTTCAGTAATTTTGAATAAATTATCGTCGTAACATACACTTTTCTCAATTGAAGAATGTATGGATGAAAGAAGAGTGCACGCGGCGGAAATGCGAATGATGGATGTGTGGGGTGACGAGAATGGGTATAATAAAGAATGAGTATATTAGAAGTTTAAAAGTAGTGCCAGTGATAGAAACATTAAGAAATAAGAAGCTAGCGTGGTATGGGTATGTCATGCGTAGGGAAGAAAATCATGTGACTAAAAGAGTGATAAATATACTAATTATGTACTCCTATCTTTCTTTCAAGTTTATTTAATTATTTACGTATATGTATGTATCTATGTATGTCTATGTATCTGTTTACTCATTTACTTTTCTGCGTTCGTGAGGCTACCCATGGTTCCCATCTGAAAAGCGCCACTTACCTTCCTCGGGTGTTTGGCAGCAATACGCTGAGACGTAGCCTGTTTGGCCCAAACAGAACGGAAGACCATATTTTTTTCTTGTTTTTTTTTTTAACTAAATAGATCTTCGTTTGACAACAATTTCACCTGATGGTAAGCGATGATGTGGTCTAAGATGAAGCACGAAGATCTAGAAGAAACCTATTCACTCTTACCTTAAAGAGCGGGCCTCTTTAAGGTAAGAGTGAATAGGTTTCTAGTGAATAGGCGCCACTTACCTTCCTCGGGTGTTTGGCAGCAATACGCTGAGACGTAGCCTGTTTGGCCCAAACAGAACGGAAGACCATATTTTTTTCTTGTTTTTTTTTAACTAAATAGATCTTCGTTTGACAACAATTTCACCTGATGGTAAGCGATGATGTGGTCTAAGATGAAGCACGAAGATCTAGAAGAAACCTATTCACTCTTACCTTAAAGAGGCCCGGATTGTATTCTTTAGGAAAAACAGACGATGGCAAAGCGTTCCATACCTTAGCTTAGCTTATCAAGAACGTAGAACTAAAACGGTGTGTGCGAATGGGTGGTATATCAACTCGCTCACCTATACACCTAAAAGCCCTGCGTTCTATCGAGTCTAAGGTAGCGAGCTGGTATTTGGCCGAACCATCCCAAAGGTGGCAGCAGTACTCGATACCAGACCGGACTTGTGCTTTGTCTAGACTAAGAAGCTGTCCTGGTGTGAAGTATCTCCTGACCTTGTTAAGGATGCCCAGCTTCATGGCAGCTGTTTTAGTCTGTGTTATTATCTGTACCTACCTATGTTTAAGTACAAAATTGTTATCTTGTGTTTTTTCTGTATTTCTGTAAATAATTTTTCTTTTTATCATTATAATCTTTATGTAAGTAGGTATGTTTGTTCTGTATTGGTTCTGTTTTGAATGGTCTATCCTGTGTGTATCTAATAAATGTATTTTCATTCTTTCTTTTATCTTTATATGAGTTTTGATGGATATACTCGTAGAAGTAGAGGAAGGTGGAAGAAGAGATGGATGGACTGGTAAGACCTATATGGGTAGGAAGGAAGTGACCACGGAGATGACGGCTGATAGAGAAATACATGTTGTACCAACCCCGCATAATGTAGGAAAAGGGCAGAAAGAAGAATGTGCACTTCTTTCATTTAATAAAGAGTGACACTTGTAATGCCCAATACCATCATGAATTAAGGAAGTAATAAATTAAATTGTCTCTACACATATATTTTATTTTTATATAATTGATCCAGGTAAATCACTTAGAAAATATTTATCAGTGCCGTTTATTGATCAAATTAGGTTGTATTAACTTCACTTCTTGTTAGTGGCTACTGTGACTAGGGGAGTACGTTGTATTCTACTCTAATTTATGTTGGTATGTTCATAAATAAATAATGTTTTTTGTTTTAATCCAAAAACTTTATAATATGAGTGTTTGTGCCTTACATTAAGCTAGTTGTCTTCTTACATTTGGTCGAGCAGCATTTTCTCAACTTTCTCGAGATTTTGATTATGAAACAAGAACAATTTATAGATACGTTTTTTTTTATTTTATGTGTAGGAGACGTCCCTTTGATATAAATAGTTTAAATCGCAACACCATATATAGGACACTGATGATGGTTCAAGTTAACAGTGATATTTTCATAGTGTGGACACCCTACTTCATACATTGCATAAGAAATATTAAAAAGCAAATAACTTTTTAACTAGCAATGAATCAGGGATAAAAACATAAAATTTTATACTAAAACATTTTTACTAAACGTTATAAGGCCCAATATATCTGTATTTCTTATATTTAATTATATTTTGCCTAATTAAAGATTTTTCCTTTGTGTGGACTGAGAGACCACAATTAAATATGAATTTTACGAAAATAATCCGTTCTTTTGCCCGTTTTTAACTTTTACAAATACCATTGCAACTTTTACTAAACATTAGCAGAGAAATACTAAAGTGTTTATGATATAATTAATAAGTTATACGTGATTTATATGTGGTCTCTGAGGTACCATATAAATAAGTTTGTAATTCCATATATCATAGCCGCATTATGTTTTGTTATCTTGTGAATACGTTTATACATGTTTTACTAAATATTTGGGTACAAAACATGCCTGTAAACGATGTACTTACCCAGATTTGGAAGAGCAAGTGTGTGAACTGAGAGACCACACATTAGGTAGTATATCTTTTTATTAAATTCTTTACAAACTCCAATATTCGTTTTACAAATGTTTTAGAACTTTTACTAAACCTTTTAGTTAAAAAAACTACGAAATAACCATGTGGTCACTCAGTTCACACACACATCATTTTATAATGTCAAATCGTAGAGCTGCTGTAAAAGGGCATTGTCATCTTATCTACATAACAAAACAAATGTATATACCTAATTCTAATATCACAGAAACAACAATTCAAAATAAATACATACCCACTATCAAATAATCTTCTGTGAAATGGAGTCAGTTACAAAGAGGAAAAAAAGTGCTATCATAATTAGAATTGATTGAGATGGTTGTGGTGATGCAGCCACTCGAAATACTTATTCAGCTTGTATACTAAATGATAATGGATAATGATTCATGAGTTTGGAGAGGTATCCACGAATGTAGAGTTAGACCACAAAATAGGTCAGAAGTTAAGTTTATTACAACAAACGAAAACAGGCGCACGCATACATAGACGCGCTCATACGGTCTCGGTCGAATTGTTCCGAGATCCTGTCATTGTACACACGGTTACACATCAAGCTATTAATTTCCGGTATAAGCTGACCTCTCATTCTACGAAAAGCTTAACACAATGCTAGGTCAGCTTATACGGAAAATGTATAGCTTGATGTGTAGCCGTGTGTACGTTGGTTGTACTAAACTTCTGTCCCTGTATATTCTGTGTTTAGACTTCGCATTCGTTTTCATTGCTACTTATGGTGTAACAGAGTAGTGAAATAGTCACAGTTAGTGACACTGTCCTTTAGTACCTAGTGGTTCGCCCCAAACAAGATCGCCCAAGTCTCCGATTACCTATAACAAAAAAAAAATTGATTTACAATCTTTGAGGACCTCACTGAGGAACAGCTTAACAAGCTCGAACGTCTACAAAATTTTTGTATCAGATTTATATTTGGCCTCCGTAAATATGATCATGTGTCTCCCTTCAGTTGAAAGCTTAAGTGGCTTCCAATGCGTCTTCGTCGGAATACGCATATCCTTTTTCTTCTGTATTCTATTCTTTTCAATCCATTTTCTCCTCACTATCTGAAAGATAGATTAGGTAACTATACTTTTAGGTCATCAGAAAACTTGATACTCAGATATCCTTCGCACAGCACTTTCTTTTACAGCGCTTCTTTTACTATCCAGGCTGTTCGGCTGTGGAATGCTCTGTCCGAAGAAATAAGACGGTCATCCTCCTTACACACCTTCAAGTTGAAGTTGAAACACTATCACCTGACGATGTCATCTTCCTAGCGTTATTTATTTACTATTTATGTACTTCTTTTATCTGTTAGTATAATTTGCTATATTAAAGCAAACTGTAGACATATAGACAAATATATAGGTATATATATATATATATTATTATATACTTATATATTAGTCTATATTATAAGTATATTAAGTATTAGGATTAAAACTACATCATTTTTTATTTTACTTTATTCTAAATGTGTAAATGTATCCTCTAAAGTACACCGCACTCCGTGTTATTGTAAATTTTGCTAAATCCAAAGGTTACCTGGAAGAGATCGCTTTCAGCGATAAGGCCGCCCATTGTATTGCCTTATTTATTTTAGCCTAGTACGTATTGTTTGTATTATTTCTGTTTGTGTAGTAATTCAGTACAGAGTTATCTATCTATCTATCTTTGACTATCAAAATAGTGCCGCGAAATAAATAACCAAATAACTTGATCTACAGTTTCATTCAAATTACAGGTAACGGGAGTTAAGTATTTGGTTTTTTTTTTGGGTACAAATTGCAGTTATTCCGAATTTCACACGTTTGCCTATATTTGTGTCGTTTAAGCTACACGCATACCAAATTACAGCACTGTGGGGTCACTGGTGTACCCTGTGAATTTTGTCAAAGTTTAGTTTTTATTATTACTAATAACTCAAAAACTATACAATTTTACTAATAATAAAAAATGGTGTCAAAATGTACTAATCAAGACCTTTCATTTGACGTCCAGTTTGACCCAATAGCCTCATTAAAATTTTTTTTACCCCTCTCGAACCCCAATATCTCAACTACCCCCCAACATATTTATCTAATTTAGTTACTCCAAAATTGTGCAATCACTACTATATTTCAAATTTCACGATGATCGGATCAACGCTTCGAAAGTTATCCTCGGACAAACAACCATACATACGTACAACGCCGATTTGCCCAAGTTGATTTAGAGGTCTCGCTTCCCTCGTTCAAATATTGTACTAATTGGAGATGTTCAATAAAATGATTAAATTCATTGAACCTAAATAATAGATTTTATTTTATACAACTTATATGGCAAACGAGCATGCAGTCCACCAGATGTTAAGTGGCTACTACAGCCCATGGATATCCACATAGAATTCAAAACAAGGTATTATGTTGTCTTGATCTCTATGTGGATACGTTGCCATACTATAGGACTAAGCTGTTATGCCTACGTGCCAGTAATTACAGGAACATACCATTACCATCTAACCGGAACACAGCAGCACAAGTACTACTATTTGGCAGCATAAAGGTAAGGCGGTGGTGCCCACTTCCTCGAGCACGTTCACAAAAGCTCTACCACCAGTAAGTACGTCATGCACCAATTTAACAACATAAGTATAATGCATTTTCTCTTAATTTCAGTTTTCACTCACGTGGATGACTTAGAAGGATGTCCCGAACCAAGGAGAAAAATCTGACAGCCGCAAAACATCACTCAAAACCTCAACCCACCTTCATTCCAACAAAATCCACTGCGAAATTACAACCTTCTATAAATATCTTGTAAACCATCTCGTAAGACCCAGACGCATGACTTTTTATGCAAAAAGAATCTTTACTTAAATATGTGTTTAAGTATCATTACCGTAATGTTCTTCAGCCTGACCCGAGATCGTGGGAACGGGATGGATTGATGTGGAATAGTGTAGGGGAAAAGAGATAGTGGAAGGTTGACCGGGTAACAGGTTGTAGCAGACAGAATAAGTATAGCTAGGGTTGTATGCTGAAATTCAGAAAAGCCGGAAGAATCTGCCCCATGTGAAACCAAAACATCTAACTTTCCGGTATGCAAGCTGAACCTTTCTGTTTTGAGTGCATAAATTGAGAATATAACTAAATAAGTACGGTTTTTTTAAAACGATAAAAAATATAGAAAACTATGCATTCATCGATTTGAAACATTCTTAATAATGCAAGTCATAGACTTTACAAATCCAGCTAGTAAATTAATAAGCATTTTACCGACTCGCTCCTAATATTCGGGGAGACCGAGTAGGTACAGGCCGGATATTTCAAAAACTGTTACTGATTAGGCAGTTGGTACAAGTATAAACGGTGTCCTTTAAATCACTGTTTTCCCAGAACTAACGTTACTTAGACCTTGGTCTAATAACTGTTTATAGCATTATATAAGAGATTTAAAAAAAATCTAGACCTTATCAAATAAGTCTAACTTTGTTCAAAAACTAACCGTGACATAAAGTTCATGGGTACGCTAACCGTAACCACGCCGTAACCTACTCCTTAGGTACTTAGTGGCTACCGGTCAGCGCGCTGACTATGTTGTAGAGCGTAAGTTTAAAATAGAAGTTTTACGTTCGCAATTTTTTTATATATTTCAAAGACAGATTTCATTTTGTTTTTTAATTTGATGTTATAAACTGTTAGTAGACCATGGTCTGAACAACGTTTGTTTTTTTTATATATTTCAAAGACAGATTTCATTTTGTTTTTAAATTTGATGTTATAAACTGTTAGTAGACCATGGTCTGAACAACGTTTGTTCTGGGAAAACAGTGATTTAAAGGACACCGTGTATCTGTAAATGTATTCTTTATCCTGTTAAAAGCTCAAATCCACGGCTCTTACATGAAGTAACTATTAAATAAATATTGCTGGACACTTAACACAGCGCTATCTAGCCTCAAACTAAGCAGAGCTTGTACTATGGGAACCAGATAACTGATACAATACTTACATACATTTTTTTTTGTAAATACATACTTATAATATATAGAGAAACAATCAGACCCGGAACCAATATCTGTAGATCATGCAAACATTTGTTCCACGGCGGGAATCGAACCCGCTACCTCCTGCGTTTCAGCCGGCTATTCGCCCACTGCGCCCCGGAGGTCGTCAAAAAAATTAAGCAGTGGATTCAAATATTACATCTGTTTTGTTATTTTTCACCCGGTAATGCTCAAAAGGTCGGATGAAAACTGGATTTTCATAGCTGTAAGTATAAAACGTGCAGTAAATAATGAAATTGCTTTGTAATTATCCGACCGAAGGACGTAATAGCCGGATTTTCACAGCTCTAAATATAGCAAATGCAGTAACGTACTGGGCGGTTGGCGCATCTAGATACGGCGCTAACAAAATGTTGATCGCCGATTAATCTCTGCTTAAATAAAGGTTTCGATTCTTGAGCTCACTAAATGTGCGTGGATATTTCTTGAGTTTAAAGTCGCTTGCGCGCTTATTTTCAAGGTGAATTATTATAAATGCGTAAACAAAATTAAAAGTTGTTTTGAACAGAATAATAAATAAATAAATATTGCTGGACATTTCACACAGCGTTATCTAGCCCCAAACTAAGCAGTGCTTGTATTAGGGGAACCAAATAACTGATAGAATACTTAAACACGGTGTCCTTTATATCACTGTTTTCCCAGAACAAACGGTGTTCCATGGTAGTGACCATGGCCTACTAATAGTTTATAATTTCAAATTAAAAAACAAAACGAAATCGGTCTTTGAAAAACATAAAAAGTTACGAACTTAAAACGTCTATTTTAACTTTACGCCCTACAACATAGTCAGTGCGCTGACCGGTAGCTACTAGGTACTTATCTAACTAAGGAATAGGTAATACGCTACGCCTAGCGTACCCATGAACTATAAGTCACTGTTAGCTTTTGAACCAAGTTAGACTTACTTGAGAAGGTCTTGATTTTTTTTCTTAATTCTCTTATTAGATGCTATAAACAGTTATTAGACCATGGTCTGAGCAACGTTTGTTCTGGGAAAACAGTGATTTAAAGGACACCGTGCATACATTTTTTTTGTAAATACATACTTATAATATATAGAGAAACAACCAGACCCGGAACAAATATCTGCAGATCATGCAAACATTTGTTCCACGGCGGGAATCGAAACCGCTACCTTCAGCGTCTCAGCCGGCTATTCGCCCACTGCACCACGGAGGTCGTCATCTATGTTCATCTATGTGATCCCGTATTAACATCTAGTTAAAATCAATTGGGATAACTAAAAAGAAACGCTTGAAAGATATATGACAATTCGACTGAAAGATAACACAAACAAAGTGTGCAAGCACTACCTCACTCTCATGAACGAAGCCTACAAAATGAGTGGTGTCCTGTAGATGCTCTGTCAGGTATCCACTCTGTTATATTTATATCTTATGAGTTTATTTAGCATCATTGTAACTACCTATTTATTCGTTTATCTATTATTTTTCATCTAGTGTTTATTGATGTGTTATATTAGAAAGTACGTTTATTGAAAATACTCTTTATCTAAATATATTTGATGTTTCGTATAGGTATTGTTATCAATATATATTAGTCTTATTTTTATCGAATTTTTTTCTTGCTACATTATGTCATGCACCACCCACAATAATATTTTTGCCACGCTACGCTTAACTGGAAGAGAATGCTTGCTAGCATTAAGTTCATATGTACAGATTTATGTATTATGGTGCAATAAAAAAATTTCAATCAATCAATCAAACAAAGAAAAACTACGAGATGTAGGGTACTTGGGGTAAAATGTAAAGGCAATGTTAAAAAAATTCTATCTACACTTACATACAAAGAAATCGAAGAAATTATACAGGTAAAACAATAAACTTCCCTCTATATTATTCGATCACTGTTTTAAGCTCGCAAGTACACCCTTACCCACCAGACAAACATTACCCTCACAAAAACCCACCCTCACACATACACACTCTACCACAAACTCACACACCATCGAACCCTCGCACACGCAGACCCCGTATACACACAACTACACACATCCACACCCTCACTCACACACACCCACTCCCCTAAAACACTCTAAAACACATTCACACACACAGTCATTCTTACAAAAAGCCGAGTTACCATGACATACTCGTAGCATGTAAGTTTTTTTTTTTTTTATATAAATCAAAATTTTGTAAATTGGTAAATTGTATACCTACCTATAATCAGGAACGTCAAACTCATTTAATTGTATGTACGGGCACTGGAAACTGCGACACAGTTTTTTACTAATGCATTTTCAGTGTTCACATTGTTTTTAATCACATGTAAAAAAGTTCACTGATAATAAATAAATTACAAAATTACAGTTACTTATTTAATTTATAGTTATATTATTACACCGTAGTGCATTATTTATTTAATATTCCTGAAATATCCATAGATGCCTGGTGTGACAGTGACAGTGACTTACAAGCACGTATCTATATTTTTTATTTTAAGTTTTTATAATGCATACTCACACCTACTTTAAAAATAAGCCAGCAAACCAGAGCCCTAACCGAGACCGACATAACTGGCCTTTCCCGTTCCGTGAGAAAGCTACAATTTGAACAAGGCATAATTAGCGAGTGGAGCATTAAATCACAGGCAGAGCCCCCCGCCCTCGCGGTGATCGAGCCCAGAGGTCAGATCCGAACAGGTGGAATTGTAGGGTCAAGGGCTCTTAAAACGGATCTCTTGCGTTTTGCTCAGACACGTAAAGTAAAGCCTTAGATATAGGTAGTTTAGCTTGTAGGGCCGTAGATAGGTGAAGCGATCGCAGGGTAGTTTGCAGAAACTGGTTGACTTTGTAGATCATTTTAGAAAAGACATTATAATAATAATAATTTTAAAAACTAACAAAACCGCACTTATTATTGATATCGCCATCCCAAATACCCATAACATGCAGTCCACAATCGCGGAGAAGCTTTCTAAGTACATAGATTTAAAAGATGAAATCACGCGAATGTGGCGACTGCAAAAAGTATCAATAGTCCCAATACTTTTATCCTCTACAGGCGTCACCCCAAATCAACTGTTTCAGTCCCTCTCTTTTGGACCTCCCAAAACATACCTTTGCCGTATTGCAGAAGGCAGTAATTTTGAATACTTGCAGGATTGTAAGAAAGTTCTTGCAGACTGCCCTATCCACCGGATTGTCACCTACACTACCATGTACAACGGTTCAAAATGAAACCACCCGAACCACTGAGGGGTACTTGGCTTAGGCCCGTGCACCTTTGGTATTCCCCGGTTTTTCTGAGCCGAGTTGATGTAAATCATAAATAAACACTAATAATCTTTATTTCAGACTCATGAGGTCCATACACATTTACTACACACAATACAATAGACATAATTCACAATAAATCACCTTAAGTAGTTTAGGTGGCAATGCCCACCCAACGTCTATACATCTTAGAATGTATAAGCCTTTCTGCCAGACTTCTAATGATAGCGTATTGTTAGTACTTTTTTTTTCATGATGGCCAAGCGCTTGAGCACTTCCTCACCTGGTGGTAAGTGATGGTGTGATCGATATGGAGCACACTTGCCTAGAAAGAACCTATTCACTCTGAACTTAAAGGCTCCAAGATTATACTGGTTCGGGAAAACATACGCCGGAAGTGAGTTCCACTCCTTGCATGTGCTAACAAGAAAAATTGCAGCAAATCGTTTGGTACGGCAAGGTAGTATGCAGACCAGATATGGGTGGTACTTCTCGGTACGTCTGCTTGTCCGGTGGTGGAAGGGGGAAGGAGGGACATTCACCGAAATTAATCTTATAAAAAACTGAAAGTCTCTACTCGGAAACTACTCGGCGTCTGTGCTCTAGACTTTGTAAATTGGCTTCCATTACGGAGTCATCACCAATGAGTCTGGCAGCACGTCGCTCAATCGACATTTATTTTCCATACATAAAACCTTTTAGATCGATCTTTAAAACAGCTTTATTTGTTAATATGTGCAGGAGTCGTCCACTCATAATAGTAAAATAAAATTTAAGGGAAAATATCAGCCAATTGCTTGTTTTGTAAAATAATGAACCGAACTTAAAGCAATAGCTTCCAGTACTCTTGAAAGTTAATTTCCAAAGAAGTTGTTTCATTATTTCTTGCTCTGCATAACATTGGAGCGAGCCAGGTAGGTAAACATAGCATGGCTATCCCGCCATCTCACCACCACGCCCTACGACCGATCGCTTTTTAGGACTGACCACACACCACTTGGAGTCTAAAGCTCATCAAAGGCGGTGAATGGATAAAAACTAGATGATATGGCTTCTTAATCAATTATAGGAAATCTGCATGATTTCAATTCTTAGAAGTCCTAAGATAATACGATTAGAATAATCTACCAGAATATCCACTTATCTTATAGGAACAAAATACAAGATATTTATTTGTATAAACAAGGTAAGGTCTTAAAAACTAGGTACCTAATGCCACTAGTTCAATTCAATACAATTCATTTATTAAATCAGACAATTTACAAGTTCATTTGTGTAAGGTTAGTTAGGTTAGGTTATAAAATTTAAATACCATATATGTTAGTGATATTAGTATATAGTATATTATAGTAGCATGTATTTTGTTCAAATTTTCATTCGCATCCCAACCCAATAGCCATAAGGCTATTTGATCAGGGTCCGAATGAAAGATTGAATCACAGGCAAGTCATATCTATCAGGTATGACCTGCAGAATGCTGTTGGAGCTGGCCCGTACTCTGCTTAGCAATGAGGCCGTTTTCTTAAGGATTATGGCATGGAAACCATCGACCTGCGCCTCAGTAAATATGGTAGATGCACTGCAGTATCGAGGCAACCGCAACAACATTCTGAAGCCATCGTTGTACTGGACGCGTAGGGCCTTAGCGATTTTTGACTAATGCATACTTGAATGAATTATTTAATTAAAATTCTTTATTAAACCTTATAAGCTAGACACAGCAGATATAAAGAAATAAACAAATAAATGTAAGCATAATGGGCGGTCTCATTGCTTAACAAAGCTATCTCTTCCAGACAACCTTTGGATGGAGAGGATCATTGCTTAATGTAAGATTGGCCGAGGTGTAAAAAGAATAAACTTAATAATAGAAAAAGAAAAATTACTTATCCTTATATAGTTGTATACATACATATTAGGTACATAAATAATTTTATATAAATAAATATGTACTTACATACTCGCATACTTGTTTGCGATTTACAAGCATCGCAAACTACTAATTACTGAGGGCGCTTCAAGTAGCGAGGTATTTTATATAGTTAGGCCCATGACATCAGCCTCAAAAAATATTAATAATATATCATGATTCTCTGTCTGGGCCTGAGTAAGGGCCTCGAAACAATTGTCTTTGCCCTGACTTCAACTCGCAGGGACGACTGCACCAGGGTCATTAAGTCTCGCTTCACAAATTCAAAGTCAATGTCGAAATCTTTTATTCATTAACATCACAAGGATCACTTTGAAACGTTAATACAGGGATGCAGTGCGGTGTGCTGCCATCTTAGCTTGGCGCGGGATGTCTTGCTGCCATCTTGGCGTTATGCAGATCTCTTGTGTATGCGGTCTTCGTCCACTCTTGCGGAGTCCGATGCGCCAAGAAGATTTTGGGGCATGTCCTTCATCGAAGTTCGGAATCCGTTATATAGGTATAAAGTAAAACAGCATTAGAACCGCAGACGCTCTAAAGCATTCAGATTCATAAGAAGAATAAATAAGTCCATATGAGCTAGTCTAGAAGAAGTGAAACAAGCGTCTGGAAAGAATTGGGGGAGGCCTTTGCCCAGCAGTAGGACACAGTGGGCTGATAATAATAAACGGAAAACGGACTGATAGCGAAGAGCCTCGATCAATTCCTTAAGAGGCTTTCGCTAGGAAGTTGGATCAAGGGTCAGATACAGAAGGCGGTACTCCTGGACTCGGTACGCATAGTCAGGAGGTTCCTCTCTCTGCAGCCCTAGCCACCGATCGCTTGGGCCTTGCATAAGTCGGTGGTTTACAGTTTTTATAAATGTATTTTTTACTATAATGTTTTTTTTAAGATACGTTGTAGTGAAAAACGTATTTTTTATAAACAAGTTTTAAAATAAATATGTGTGAATAATAAGAAAAATATACGGAAGTGAAAAAAGAATTAATACGCATTTGGAAGTTAAACAAAGTGTACATTGTGCCTCTGATACTCTCCAGCACTGGAGTAATGCCGAAATGTCTTCATCAATATCTCAAGGTAATTGATATTCCAGAGAACACATATACCCATGCAGAAAGCTGCTATTCTTAATACGTGTCGGATTATAAGAAAATTTCTACAAGAAGACACAAGCGTTCAATCTCAACATGATTCGCATTTGGCTTAGGCCCGTGAGCTTCATAAAAACCGAAATATCATTATTTCGAGAGAAAAAACCACTAAAAAATAATAATAATAATGAACTAGTAGTGTTTACGTTTCGGATCCTTCTAGACCTTGATATGAACAGTGAAGAGACAGATCTGATGATTCATGAAACGCTAACACCAATTAATACTAAACATTGTCATTAGATCATTTCAAACTCAAAATAGGCAAAAGAGCATTTAGGCTTGTTTATCTTTTCAAAAAGGTAAATTACGCAAAACTGACCTTCCGAATATTCTGTAGTAGGTAGATCATTAATAAAACATTAGCCCCCGATCCTGAGCCAAATCATAAGTAGCTGTTTCTACCGTTCCCATGAGATCTAATTATACATGGAAACAGAGAAGGTACCTAATATCCGAATAAGTATACAGAGACCACGGTGAATCATCTAAACGGCAGATATTCCTCGAAACTTAACCTCAATCCAGAAATAAGAACAAACAAAAGAAGTCTAATACCTTGTAATCCTAATTCACTGCTTGGTAATCTTTCAATTTGGCATCAGCAAATAAATTGCATGTCGAAGACTGATGTCGAAGACCCATTAAAAATCGTTCATTCAAAAACAGTTAAACACCAAAAAGGTTCCACAAGAAATTAAATTGATACAACCTTTTTTCTAAACTTTTACACCTTTTTTCAACTTTTAAACTGAAAAATGGTAGATATAATTTTTAATTATAAAATTGTAGGTTTGGATAATTTGGTCAGGGTTAATTTTGAAGTTTGATGAATGATTCTAGTTTTTGTTACTTTTAGGTACAATACAATACTCATGATGGATAGTTTAAGAAAGGGTTAGATTAAAGAGAATAATCTTATGGTTCTAGATAAGGTTCTAATTTGTGGAAAGTTATAAAATATGTCACTTGTATTTTTGTTATGTTTTTCTATTCTCCATTTTCCCACTCGTTCCACCTATCGTGATTCTAAGCAGATTCCCACCAATCCTTCTCGAATCTAAAAGCATTTTGCGAATGTAATATTTTCTCTGTATGTTATGGTATGGTATAAATAGTATTGGTAACATTTCCTTGCATTTTTTATAAAGCTTCTTACTCCCCTAAGGGCGACTTGCGTAACCACGCCTAAACGTATTTAATGGCTAACTATGATTGAAGGAGTTGTCAAATCTTACAAATACGTCAAATTTAAATATATGTAGTCGCTAATTACGTTTAGGGATCGTTGCGCAAGTCGCCCTAAGTAACGAAACCTACAAATTGCTGGCAAAGTATTATAAACTTAGTTAGGTTTTATTGTTTTTTTTTGATAGCTAACAAAACAAACAAAAAAAAATATCCTTATTATAAATACGGGATTTATCACGTACCATCTTATCGATGTTTCGACCGAGTAACCGATAAGACGGTGCGTGTTAAATCCCGTATTTATAATAACGATTGAAATCAATCACGAATGTTTTCTAAGTAAAAAAAAATATCTTTGAGGTCCCCGATTTGATATTTTTTAACCACCTGAGGTCTCGCGGTGGATCAAACGCGGTCTGTGATGTCCGGTGACGAGGTCATTAGCGCGCTGCTCACGCGCAAGCTAAACTGCGACGCGTGCCCACCCTTCAGGTGATACAGGCTGAGGTGAGAAAAATATCAAAAAAATTAATTCAGAATTTGAGGTATATTATGATGTACAAATTTAATTTCGGTGACGATTGGGCGGAGCATCCGGATATGCAAGAAAGTGACAGTGCTATTTACTTGCTTAGGTGAAGAACGAGACAAACATGTACCAAACCGCGTCGCATTGTCGCAGGAGTAATTGACGTAAGTGACTAAAGATAAAATCTCGAATTACAAGAGAACCAACAAATGAAAAAAAAAATGCTTTTTCATTAATTTAGGTATCATAATTACCACTACGTAAAAAAATACTTCAAATCTTTTCTAGGGTCGGAGAATGAACGATATGTTTTAGAAGAGCCGATTTTAACAAAAAATTGTATCTAGAAATGTTTCACCAATTGCGTTTCTGATTTTCATTTATGTAGTTTAAAGTCTCAAGTAAATATTGCTTGAATATGAAATCAGTACTATTTTTAGTTATTGAATACGACAGTTACTTAGCGGCTCAATTTTTTTTACATATCGCCTTAATAAACAAACTACGAAATGCTTAACATAACACAAGAAAAGCATAATGTAATTTTTGAAGTAAAATTTCTTTACGCACGCTTGACTTGGGGAGTAAGCTGGTGAATGCGTGACGAGAGCGTTATAAAAAGTGTGATCGAGCGAGGCGAACGGAAGTTAGTGGGAAGTGGGCAATGGCTCCCAGTAACCTCTATAAGGTCATCTTTCCATCTAGTGTAATAGTGTAGTATAATACAAAGTGAGTTTTAAAGAGTAGTAGACCTCCTTCTAAAAGGGCTCGCCCAGGGAAGTCTTACCACCATACCTATTACCACCGCCGAGCAGCATTGCTGTGTTTCAGTTTGAAGGGTGTGGTTGCCTGTGAAATTACAGTTGAATTTACTGGTGGTAGAGCTTTTGTGAACGGGCTTGAGGAAGTGGGCACCACCGCCTTACCTTTATCTGCCGCCAAATAGCAGTACTTGTGCTGCTGTGTTCCGGTTAGATGGTAATGGTATGTTCCTGTATTTACTGGCACATAGGCATAACAGATAAGTCCTATAGTATGGCAACGTATCCAGATAGAGATCAAGACAACATAATAGCTTGTTTTGAATTCTATGTGGATATCCATGGGCTGCAGAAGTCACATAGCATCTGGTGGACTGCACGCTCGTTTGCCATATAAGTAGTATAAAAAAACACGAGGCTTTGCACCTGTATGCCTCAAGTTAATGGACGCAGGTCAGTGCATCGTAGGACGAGTTAGATTAGATTAGAAAATTATTAATTGCTCTAAAAAATTTACATAGGCGAACCTAATGCTAATTAGCATTTTCTTCCAGCTAACCTTTGTGTAGTGTGGAGAAAGTAGTAGTGCCAGAAAATGGCAATTTAAACAAACTTTAGCTTAGAAATAAACTTCAAAAAATTAAAAATAATAATAATACGCCTACATAAACGAAATATACAAATTCCCATAGAGGCGGCATTGCGGATTTCCACTGGAAGAGAGTTCCACAAGCAGATAGCAGTCACAGTGAAAGAGTTAGTGAAGAAAGAAGTTTTATGTTCAGGCGTCTTGAATAAAAGTTGTTGAGAAGAACAAAAAGGACGAACAGGTGGAAAAAGAGAAGAAAAACGTTCTTTAAGATAGCAAGGAGACAGAGGATTTTGAAGGATGTTTTAAAAAAGACAGAGTATATGAATATCTCGACAAAACCGGATTGTGAGCCACTCTAACAGATACACTTTAACAAGTTGAGTGACCTACGAGGCAATACATTGTTATAGGCGATGGTTACCACTTAACACCAGATAGGCCGTTTGCTTATTCCATCTAGAACTTGTACAAATAAAAAAATGGCTGTTATTGATTTTGATATTTCGGGACACCCTGTACCCATACAAAAGAGCGCGGGTACCGACAATGACGACGTATTTAACAGTAACAGCAGGGAGGTCTGCAAGGAAGCCGGCATGACGCCGAACCCACGTACCCACCCTAATGTAAACAATAGACAAAGGCACCGCGTTATTAGGCTGATACCATCGGCGGTACACTCGAATTTATAATATAACTAGCTGACCAATCCGCGGCTTCGCGCGCGTGGTTTGCCAATAAAAAGTAGCATATGTGATGATCCAGGTTATGATCTACGTACATACCAAATTTCATCGCAATCGGTTCAGCGGTTCCGGCGTGAAAGAGTAAAAAACATCCATACATACAAACTTTCGCGTTTATAATATTAGTAAGAAGTAGGATTATGATCTACGTACATACCAAATTTCATCGCAATCGGTTCAGCCGTTCCGGCGTGAAAGAGTAACTAACATCCATACATACACCGTACATACATACAAACTTTCGCGTTTATAATATTAAGTAGGATATTCGAAAAAGTTCGGAACAAATGAAAAAATAAGAAATCTATACTTCTATACTAATATTATGAAGAGGAAAGATTTGTATGTTTGTTTGTATTGAATAGGCTCCGAAACTACTGGACCGATTTAAAAAAATATTTCACTGTTGGGAAGCTACACTATCCCCGGGTGACATGAACTACTTTTTACCCAACTGCGCAGAAGGAGGGTAATGTTTTTATTGAAAAACTACGCGTGCGAAGCTAACTACTACTAATAATATTACTAACTATTAATAAAATAAAAGTGCATAGTGCAAGTTTGTGACGATATTTCCAATAGCAATAAAAAATACAATTCTACCCCCAAATACATAGTATAAATAATGATTAGAGTTGGCCCGACAGCGCCCAACTTACAAACAATGCAATTTAGTTGATGACGTGACGTCACATCGAGTGGTTGGGTCTAACCAAACTGGGTCGTCAGTTGATCCGATTATCGCGAAATTTGGTATATAGATAGTTAGTGATGTCACAATTTTGGTGTGACTAAATAAGCTAAAAATGTTGGGGTTTGTTGGGATTTTGGGGTTCAAGAGGGCTAAAAAAAAATTAAAATGAGGCTATTGGGTCAAGTGGGTCGTCAAATGAAAGATCTTTATTAGTATATTATGACGTTGTTTTTATTTTTAGCTTCATTTTTGTAGTTTTTGAGTTATTAGCCATAATAAAAACAAAGGATTGACAAAAATTCACAGGGAACACCAGTGACCCCACAATGCTGAAATTTAGTATTCGTGTAGCTTTAGTGACACAAATATAGGCAAAAGTCTTAAATCCAGAATAACTGCATTTTGTACCCCAAAAAACAGTAACCACTTGACATGAACTCCCGTTACCTGTAATTTGAATGATACTGTAGGTCAATTAATTTGGTATATATTTCTATTTTGATAGTCAAAGATAATAATATTTATGTTTTTATGAGAGACTCGCGAGATCTCAGTTCGGAGCGAACCACTAGTAATCTAAATCACTAAATAATATCATGATAGTTTCAAAAGTTACTCAATAAATTTAAGTATTTTTCACGCTCACTGTACAGTTGTACTAGGAATCTGTAGACAGCATCTATCAGGGGTGCGCTCTCGTTTCGTCAGCGTTTTGGGCTAAACAGGTCGTTTCAGATGTTATCTTGGCTGTGCTGGGTTGAAGTTCACTCTTAGGCACGTATTCTGAACATTACCTACTGTAATATTTCAAGTCCTGCTGTCATATTGTTACTGAAAACATATCACGAGAAATAAGTAATCGAGTACGAGTCGGCCTCGCGCTTTGATGGTACATACCTTAATTTATTTATGTTAATTTAGCAACCACATCTAGGTATACTTACCATACCTATTTCTGCTGCCAAGCAGCATTGCTGTGTTTTGGTATGAAGGGCTCGGTTTTCGGTAAAATTACAGACAAATAAGGCTCACTCCTGCGGTAACAGTGGGACATGAGAAGCTGGGATAGGGATCTTGGACATATTCTATCCTTTGGTAAAGAGCATCAACAAAAGGAGATATCTAAAAGAATCCAATTGGGATGAGCCGCGTTAGGTAAGCTGGACGACATCCTTAAATCGCCTAAAACTCCACAGTGTCTGAAGACCCGCTTATTTATCCAATGTGTTCTGCCCACCATGACTTACGGTGCCGAGACATGGACGCGCAGAAAGGTTAAGAGTTGCACAGAAAGCCATGGTCGACATCAAACTCTTAGATCGAGTTCCAAACGTCGAGATCCGTAGAAGAACGAAGGTTCATGACGTTGGGAATCGAGTTATGGAGCTCAAATGGCCTTGGGCAGGACATTTGGCAAGACGTGGTGATGTAGAGCAGGGTAGTAACTGAATGGTGGCCGAGGAATGGCTGTAGAAGGGTAGGACGTCCGGCAGCGAGATGGGTGGACGACATCGTTAGAGTCGCGGGCCGTCAATAGATGAGACTAGCGCAGGATCGTGGCGGATGGCACAAACTTTAGGTTACCTATACCCAGTAGTGGGTGAAGTCAGGCTGTGGATGATGATGATGAAGGCTCACTCCAGGATGCCTCAAGTTGTTGAACGCAGGGGAGTGCATCGTAGAGCACGTCTCTAATGTGCATGACCTACGAGGCAATACTTTGCTATAAACGATGGTTACCATTTAACATCAGGTGGGCCATATGCTTGTTCCATCTCCAGATAGTATACAAAAACAAAGTTATGTGACTAAAAAACCAAGTTAACTTTAATCGTACTTAAACCATAACCATACAACAATGTATTGGCGTGATAACGGGTTGTATTTGACCCTTCAAGGATCACGCAAATATTTAGAGTGCGATTTTAGAGTAAAAAATAAATAATAATCTCAAACACGACTTTTTAATCCCCTTGATGAATTCTCAAATCTCTTACTCAGTTCGCAAATATATAAGTACAATTAAAATATGTGAAAACAGTCAGTAGACAGTTGAACTCTTTATTGTAGGTACACTAGCTGACCAATCCGCAGCTTCGCACGCGTAGTTTTTCATAAAAACATTACCCTCCTTCTGCGCAGTTGGGTAAAAAGTAGCCTATATCACCCGGGGATAGTGTAGTTTCCCAACAGTGAAAGATTTTTAAATCGGTCCAGTAGTTTCGGAGCCTAATCAATACAAACAAACAAATATTTCCTCTTTATAGTATTAGTATAGATAGCAGCAATTAAATAAATAAATAAATTTTGCTGGACATTTCACACAGCGCTATCTAGCCCCAAACTAAGCATAACTTGTACTATGGGAACCAGATAACTTATAGAATACTTATATACTTTTTTTTGTAAATACATACTTATAATACATAGAGAAACAACCAGACCCAGAACAAATATCTGTAGAATATGCGAACTTTTGTTCCGCAGCGGGAATCGAACCCGCTCCTGCGTCTCAGCCGGCTATTCGCCCACTGCGACACGGAGGTCGTCAATTACAGATCATAAAATTACAGATCAAATACAAAAACAAAATACTTAGTCCGGCTTGCACATCGATCGCGAATAAACATGTTTAAATATAACGTATTCGTATGAGTTGACAACTTTTTAAATCATATTTAGCCACTAAATACGCTTAGTTAAATATGTATTTTCGTGAATTTGTTTGATTATTTTTCTTATTATTGTGTTAATTGCTTTAATAAATTGTAAAACAATTAGTATGATTAGTTTATCTTCCGTTCTAATCATAAATAAATTAAAGCGATTACTTCAAGACAAACTTAGGATGTATAATCCCAAAATAAAATTCAGTAATCGTTATGCTTGTGTCGATGTTCCCACATTAGCCTGAAGATGGTGAGATTACGGTGGTTATCGCGCGTACCACGGGAGCTGCCCGGAGGATACATCTTGTACTAAATCTGCGTCGTGAGGCAAAAAGGTTTTATTTATTTGGGTATCAAATTATACGAGCTGATCAGGAGCAGCTGGATTAAATAAGGTATAGTACGCTCAAGATTTGGATGCCTGATCTGTAGTGGCATTTATAAGGAAACAGGTTTTTTTGGAGCTGTCATTCCCGCCTTAAAACTATATTGAACTAGTGGACCCGCCGAACTTCGTACTGCCTTGACATGCATATAACACGGGCTGTCAATATACGTCACCCTGGTAGAATTGTCAATTGTTGTCCCCGGCCATCATTATGTATGAGAAAATGAATGACTTCCACAAATAATTCAATACCAAAATTAGCCAAATCGCTCCACCCGTTCTCGAGTTTTAGTTTGAGACTAACGAACAGCAATTTATTTATATATATATATATATATATATATATATATATATATATATAGACAATACCTCGGGATAACTCCTACCGAAGCATCTGTTTCAAACGATATTCATTTTTTTTACATTCTCTTTGACGATATTTGCAGCACGCATTCTGTCAATTCTATGTTAAACGTCATAAGATTAAATTAAAAAAGCGCTAAGGTTAGATTATAAATAATTTTATATGGTTTCATTGTATTTAATTTTATTTGGTATTCTTAAATTTTCTAATTTTGCGCTCAATTTTCTTAATTTTTTCTTTCATAAGAACCTTCTCCTGACAATAAGAAATACAACAAAAAAAGAATTAGCGAAATCGGTCCAGCCGTTCACGCGTGATGGCGTGACCAAGGGAAATAGGGATTCATTTTTCTATATAGAGATTAGTAATCAGATGGAGTAAACTGATATGACCAATGTTGCCACTTTATCATGAAAGACTCAATAATCAATAATCAATCATTAGTTGTATTTCACATTGTAATATAAGATGGAAATTGATAGGTCATTATTGACCCTGTTGGGTTCAACAATATTATGGAAGGAGGAGGACGTCATTCTTCTTGTTAGATTATATTTATTTTAAAAATAAAACATTCAAATTTAATTATCAAAGTAGGTAGCAGGTCCCTATCTAATATTTGTCATTAAAATAAAAATAATACTGCGGTTAAAAGATTGATTTAATGCAATAATTTCAGTTCATATCTTTTAACCGACGTTGGCCCCTACCCACTTTTGATATCCCTAATTGTTTCTTATATAAATAAAAAAGCCGTATATTTCACACAGCGCTATCTAGCTCCATACTAAGCAATGCTTGTACTATGGGACCAGCTATCTGATATAATACTTCTGAATCTATACTAATATAAAGAGGAAAGATTTGTTTCTTTGTTTGTATTGAATAAGCTCCGAAACTACAGGACCGATTTTCAAAATGCTTTCACTGTTGAGAAGCTACACTATCCCGGGTGACATAGGCTACTTTTTACTCAACTGCGCAGAAGAAGGGTAATGTTCTTATTGAAAAACTACGCGTGCGAAGCTGCGGATTTCTCAGCTAGTATAATATAAATAAAAACACCCAGACCCGGAAAAGATATCCGTAGATAATACAAACATTTGTTCCGTGGCATGAATCAAACACGCAACCTTCGTTGACGGAGATTGTCATCTCCTCTATATGCTTAGATAGATATAAAATTACATTATTTCATGATCAACCTTGCATTTACAATAACTATAATAATAATTTACTCAGACGTATATCCCCACATTAAACTGCAGATGATATTATTATTTGAAGACAGGACAGGTATGCGCGTATCTATAATCAAATAAAAAAAAGATCAATGAGCACTACCCACGTCGCAAGAAAACAAGACCACGATTATAAGCACGCATACAAACAGGTAACGTGCATGATTGCACTATGCACCTAACACCTGCCGTCAAGACCTATAATTGCACATACTTGATACAAACATTGCAAAGCAAATCTCAACTCAACCGCTCGTCATTAAAATCTAATTAAAGCTACGTTACATGCGCAAACGCAGGCCCAACCAAAACACACCACTCAACGCAAATCGCCGCTTATTACGACAGTATCAATATCTGTCATTCTACCGATCATCATACTTTTGTCTCGTTTACGCGAACAACTCATAATTACACCGCATTACCGACATCTCTCTCGAACTCATTACATTGAACGCGGCCAGTACAGCCTCTTTCCATTTCTTTCACGCGAAACCTTCGAAGGCTGCGCGGAAAAACGCGAAATCTAGCCGTCTCGTTCTCGCCCGCTTCATTATGATCGAAATGAAGTCGTTTTTCAGTATTTACTCTCAAATTAAACGATATTCCTGGTTTTAAGATGACAGTTTCACAAAGATACTTTTTTCTGAATTGGAGCGGTCCAGCGAAGGGATTCGTTAAGGCGCGGGCGCAGGTTTTTTCCAAAAAAAGAAAAATAAGGCTCGCGGGAAAGAGAGGCTTAGTGGGTTTTTATAGTCGTTGTCCCGATGCGGCCGCGCACGGAAGTATCGGAGCTTCAGGATCGACTCTAATCTCAATCGAATAAAAGCTCACGCATAAATTGACGCGTTGTTATAGACTTTGACGTTTGTTTTTTTTTTTATGGATTTGAGGTTGCGCAGTGTGAGGTTGCATAGGTGTTGGATATGTCCGGCACGTGCGTTTTATCGTTATTTTTATGGTTACGATATAACATTATTTTTGTGAAGTTTAGTGTTGAAGGGTTGTTTCCTTTATTTAGTTATCATTAGAAGTTGATCGGCCGAGCTGTGTGGTCGTGTTTCTTTAATCATCTTACTATGGACTGATTATTGGTGTTAAAATTTAGTGTTTGATTTTATTGTTTTATTATTCAACATGTTTCTTAGGTAAGTGTTTTATTTTATTATAATGATATATTTTAGAACTTTTTAAATTTTCGCGAACTATACTCATGTTTTTAAGACAAAACGGGTCTCTGTCTCTCGTGACCACGGCCGATGTAACTTTGCCGAAACGTCGAGGTTAGTCAAAATTATAATTTTGATATAAATCTGTGCGCGAAAATACCGGTTTTGTTTTACAAACATGATATATTTTTTTATGTCCCATCGAAATTTGAATTTATGTTACACAATAATTGACTGTTTGTGCTTAATTTTTTTATTATTTATAGATAATATCTTGATTTTCGTCAGTTTTTTTTACAATTATTTAGATTTTAAAGCATTTTTAAATTTACTACTATAATTATTAAAGACTACCCTCTACAATAATTCTGGAAAACCAAAATCAATATTATAAATGTGATAGTTTGGATGTTTGTTTATTTATTTATTTGTTTGTTTCTTACTCCATCACTTCGTAACGGCTGAACCGATTTCGATGAAATTTGGTACATACGTAGATACCTGGATTACCACATAACCTGCTATTTATCCCATAAATCAGTAAAAAAATAAAAAGAATATGACGCGTATGAAGTCGTAAGCAACCGCTAGTAATTAATAAATAGCAATAACATATTTCGGCAAAGTACTTCTTCCCTCATGAAACTAACTTTTTGGTATGTAAGGTTAGGTTATGTTAGTAAAGCTTTTACAGCTCGTTGTGTTTTATAACTAAATAGATAAGTAAAATAAATTAGGTACAAAGAAACTGAACTCTAGTATCTTTAATTTAAAAATCAATTAACTTTGTCAGTGAAAACCATAAAAATGTAAACACCCGTTTTATCTTCATTATAAAACATCTGAAGGACGAAAGTTTTGTTTGTGAATACCTGTCGCTTGAAATAAAACCATTGGAATTAACGGAGTTAGAATAAATAAATAAATAACGCTGGACATTTCACACAACGTTACCTAGCCCCAAACCGAGCAGAGCTTGTATAATGAAAACCAGATAACTGGTAGAATACTTACTCATTTTTCTAAATAAAGTTAAAAAGAAGAGAAAAACTTAGACCCGGAAAAAAATTCTGTAAATCACGCAAACAGTTAAACCGGGACGGTAATCGAACCAGCATCTTGCATCTCAGCTGGCTATTGGCTCACTGCGCGACGGACGTCTTTATCACTAGCTTCCGCCCGTGGCTTCGCACGCGTGTTTTGTCAATGAAAAATGGCCTATGTCGTATCCAATCTATCGACATACCTACCATATTTCATTGAAATTGCTTCAGCCATTATGACGTGATTGAGTAACAAACAAACATCCAAACATTCGCATTAATAATATTAGTGTGATAGTACGTATACTCTGTCTCATATACTCTGTCTTCTTTATAACATCCTTCAAAATACTCTGTCTCCTTGCATCTTATAGAACGTTTTTCTCCTCTTTTTCCACCTGATCGTCCTTCACGTTCTTCTCAACATCTTTCATTCAAAACGCCTGAGCCTAAAACTTCTTTCTTCACTAACTCTTTCACTGTGACTGCTATCTGCTTGTGGTACTGTCTTCCAGTGGAAATCCGCAATGCCGCCTCTATGGGAATCTTCAAATCCAAACTCTTTATACACTTTATCTCTCTTCAAGATACATAAAGTGCTCAAAAAATTGAGCACTTTATGTAGATATATTTGTGTATTTCGTTTATGTATGTGTATTATTATTATTTTTAATTTTTGTAAGTTTATTTCTTACCTAAAGTTTGTTTAAATTTCCATTTTCTGGCACTACCACTTTCTCCACACTACACATAGGTTAGCTGGAGGGAAATGCTAATTAGCATTAAGTTCGCCTATGTATTATTTTATTAGTCCAATAAAGAATTTTCTAATCTAATCTAATCCCACTTTATGATTTTATCTTGCACAAAAAATTGCAATATCTAAAATGCTGTTCCCAAATATTCTTTTAAAAGTATTAAAATTTAATATTGTAGTGCTTACGGGCTACACAATAAGCATTTGTGACCTATGTGTTAACCATTTCAGGCGCGACGTAGTCTGTACATAACCATGAAATACGCAATAAAGGTCACAACAGACAAATAATAATCAACTTTATTTATTTGACATAACAAAGCAATATTTTTACTATAAGGCCTGTCACATACAGTCGGGATTCCTTTTCAGAATATCAAATCGGAATTTTGAAAAATCTAACTGGAAATTAGTTACCTATTATTGTTTTTTTATACTAAAATGAGATGAAACAAGCATATGGCCCACCTGATGTTAAGTGGTAACCATCGCCTATAATAAGAGAATTGCCCTGCGTCCATCAACTTGAGGCATACAAGTAAAGCCTCATGTGCCTGTAGTTTCACCAGCAACCCTTCAAACCGAAACACATCAAAGCTGCTTGGCGGCAGAAATAGGTATGGTGGTAGTAATTCCCCGGGCGAGCCCTTTCACAAGGTACTACTATAAGGTCCTTGATTTAGTAATCTTTTAACTTAACGTTTCGGGGAGTGTGCGGCGGAACTTTTCAAACTAATCCCACCATCTCCATTCTATCAACGGACAACCAGACGCTCTGCGGAGGGCCACCGCTATATGATAGAAATACCTCCCATTCGCACAAAGCGGTTCTCTTCGACCTTTATTATGCGCACCGCCAAAGAGTGGAACGCCTTGCCTGAGTGTGTTTCCTGATAGTTACAACCTGGGTGTCTTTAAGTCGCGTCGTCGTTCTTCTAGGCAAGCGTGTACCATCGTAGACTGCATCATCGCTTACCATCAGGCGAGGTCATGGTCAAACGCAAGCCTATAATGTAAAAAAAAACTTAGCAGAAGTTTGATTGTAATGGCTTACAGGCTGCGCCTCGGGACATATTACTCTTGCTATGTTTAAACATCTTATGAAAATATCTGACTCCCCCAATCGTGCTACATGCGGAGTTACAGAAGATGTTCATTATCTTCTGGTGGAATGTGTTCGGAGCCAGCCTTTGAGAGTCCATATGATATAAATTTGTTGGATATTGGCGTATTTCAAAATATCTTGTCTGCCCCACTATGCGATGTGGCCAGGGTACTTTATAAAATGGTGTTTAATAGGTCTAGATGTTAAGGATTTCATTGTAAGATTTAACAGGGTTGACATAGTCGCAAACGACTCAAAGTCCATAATAAAATAAATGAATAAATAAAAGGTCCATTATTATGTGTGGATTTGCTGCCTTGGAATTTCTGACTCGACATTCCGAAACAGAATTCCGATAGTGAGAATCGACTTAAATAGTAATATCTATTTAACTAACCTTGTAAGGAAATTAGAAATAAGTACGTATTGGCTCTAAGTTATTTTGTAGCTCTGAAATTGTAACGTTTTATTCAAGTTCCGTGTGGTATAAATAGAATGTCACGACAATGTTAGGACTGTATCGGTCGAGTACCTATTTCAGGACTTTTTTGCCAAAACATTGTAGTGAATAATAGATAGAATAGGGCTCTACGGTAACTTCTGCGAAAATGTAGTGCAGCAGAAGGAAGCAGCGGAGAGGGACAGGGAATCTGGGAGCACTGGCGAAGGAGGAGGGCGTATGCGAGAGCGTATGCCAACCTCCATCCCCCACAGCAGTGGCCTAACTATATACTATTGTATATAGTTAGTAGAGATGACCCTTAACCCTATAAGATGGGGCCCGCAAGAGCGGACTAACGCCACCGGGGTCGCGGAAGAATGTTTTCTGTTCCCGTGTCCCCGGTATAAAGCGAGCGGAGGAACGCCGTGGAGGTTTAGCCGGTAGGAGTCCGACATACCACTCCCTGGGTTCAGAGCGGTATCCATGAGGATTCCAAAAAAAAGGCCTCTAGGGGGTAGATTTAGGGTAGGACATGCATGTTTTTGATATGTATGGTAATATTTGGGTTGTTTATTTTTATAAGTTCTAAATTCAAATATAAATAATTAGTTTATATTCTTTTATTAGAAATCGTGTTTTACAGTGGGTTACCAAACAGCACTTGTATTTGTACTTTTTTCTCATCCTATACTTACCCATTGCGGGGCAAAGGTCTACCCAATGTTCCTCCATCTTTTACTTATAAAACTGTCGTTATTGATTTCAATCATCATTATAAATACGGTTTTTATCACGTATCTTCTTATCGGTATTTCGGCCGACAATGATATGACCGATAAGTGTTTCGACCGATAAGACGGTACGTGATAAATCCCGTATTTATAATAATGGTTCCTCCATCTGTTCACATTTGTGAATAACAGCTTTATTTATTTTATTCACCTGTACTTACATACATACTCATTATCACTGCAACTCCAACCCAGGGGCCCAATTCTACTAAAATAATCCCTTCACTGGTGCAATGGTATCGTCGCAAAATGGCTACTTTAGATACCTTAGGTTTTGGTGGTTTTTTTTTCTTATACATTATAGGCTTACGTTTGACCACGATCTCGCCTGATGGTAAGCGATGATCCAGTCTACGATGGTACACGCTTGCCTAGAAGAAACCTATTCACTCGCGACTTAAAGATACCCAGGCTGTAGCTATCTGGAAACACAGACTCTGGCAAGGCGTTCCACTCTTTGGCGGTGCGCATAATAAAGGTCGAAGAGAAGCTTCGTGCGAATGGGAGGTATTTCTACCATATAGCGGTGGCGCACCGCAGAGCGTCTAGTTGTCCGTTGATAGAATGGAGATGGTGGGATCAGATTGAAAAGTTCCGCCGCACACTCCCCGAAATGTACTCGATAAAAAACCGAGAGGCTAGCAATCTTTCGTCGATGCTCCAGGCTGAGGAGTCTTGCATCAACTAGCTCATCGTTGCCTATGAGCTTCTTGGCTTTTTTCTCAATTGACTCCAGAGCTACTAACATAAGCTTTTTTTAATGACCGCAGTTACTATGATAACAACATTGAAAATTTGGAAGCATATAACAGAAACAACAATTATAATAGTTACTTAATCGTTTTTCTTATAAATGAGCTTTTAAGTGCACTTTATGATATTGGCGCTAGCTATAAATAATGCCATGTTTGAGACCTCCAGGTAGTTTCAGAGCAGCAGCTATGGTCTGCCACTAGCTCATACCACTTCATACAGCGACACTCAAATGAAGAGACGAATGAACATTATGAAATTGCGGTTGCTCTTTTGTTACTTGGCTTGTAACTGTTGGAAACTGGGCCGTAATTATTTCTAACTAGTGGTTCTCCCCAAACGGAGATCTCGCGAGTCTCCCATCATCATAATTATCATCATTTTCAGCCCGTGCCGACCCACTGCTAGGCATAGGCCTCTCTTTGTTTCTGCCATTCTTCCCGATCCTGTACCAGTCTGTACCACGTACGACCCACGGTCTTATGGATGTCGTCGACCCATCTCGCTGGTGGACGTCCCCTATTTTGATGCCCAGTTCTCGGCCTCTGTTAGGGCCTTAGTCCACCTGTCGTCACTACGTCTGGCGAAGTGTCCTGCCCAACTCCACTTGAGCCCCAATATTCGCATGCTGACGTCTTGTACTTTAGTCTCGCATACAAAGAAAAATATAATATTCATAATCTTTGACAATCTAAATAGTGCCACGAAATAAATAACAATATTAATAAAAAATATCGTTTATTTCTCTTCACACAGGTCATCGTTAGGGTAAATTCTTACAATCATTATCACATGTGAACCTTAATTGCGAAGAGCTGGTGCCTGGTATAGGTTTAAAAAAACCTGTGCTGCAGGTCACCAGGCTTCCACTAAACTGATTGTATACATAAGAGTGATTAGGAGAGTAGACGTGGAACTATTACAGATATAATTATAAGAAAAAGAAACAAACAACAGGGCATTAACAAAAAAAGTTGACGGAAAAAAGTAAGGAATAAAAAGAAAAAATACTAAAACTGTTGAATAAGCTAGTAAATTACATATACTCAAGGGGGGTAGATGCAAGGTGAGGTCGGGAATGAGTAAAGGAGAAAAGATATAGAGGGATAATATTGGGTAAGTAGCGCAAGCAGAACGAATACGAGATGTATAACTAATTTGTTTATATTTTTTTTGGATGAAATCAGAAAGTCGGGTTTAAATAATAGGACGAAAGTTTTCCGTTTTCTCGTAGTCGAGGGTTTTTAGCCATATCAAATATATATTCCATTTCATTTATTTTACACTGTAGGTACATTAAAGAACACTTAGTTACGTCATATTTAGCAAACATCAATAAAATTAACATTACAGCAGCTCAAACAGACAGGTATCGGGACTAATTATGTTATTCAACATGATTAAATGTCAACTTAAAATAATAAAAATATAACCAACTAACTTGACATACAGATTCATTTAAATTACAGGTAACGGAAGTTCATTTACATTGATTTTTTTGTTTTTGGGGTACAAATTGAAGTTATTCTGGATTTTAGACTTTTGCCTATATTTGTGTCATTTAAGCTACACGCATACCAAATTACAGCAATGTGGGGTCACTGATGTACCCTGTGAGTTTCGCCAAAGTTTAGTTTTTATAATGGCTAATAACTCAAAAACTACAAAAACTTAACTAAAAGTAGAAACGGAATCAAAATGTACTAATAACGATCTTTTATTTGACGTCGCACTTGTCATAATAGTTTCATTTTCATTTTTTTACCCCTCTTCAACCCCAATATCTCAACAACCCCCCCAACATATTTAGCTCATTTAGTTACACCAAAATTGTGCCATCACCTATATGTCAAATTTCACGATGATCGGATTAAAGTCCTTTAAAGTCTTCGAAAGTTATCCTCGGACAAACAAACACGTACAACGCCGATTTTCCCAAGTTGATTTAGAGATCTCGCTTTGCTCGATTAAGTACTTTTTTTCTGTCTACCCTAGAATTATTTTCATAGTAAGAACGCGAAATTTTGTTATAGCATTTACAGCTTTTTCAATTTGCAATTGTTTTTGGAAAATTACATTAACAAACAAAATACTTCACAAAAACATTCAATACCTAATACTCAAATTAGGTAAATTCCAAGAATAGCGTGAGTTTTTAGTACAAATACAATTTTTTATTTGCTATAGTCCGATAAAAAAGTTTCAGCTAAAGGTATTCATTAGTAGGTAATATTACAAAAACTAGGCTTATAAGTTCTATTTTTTTCTTTTCATAACATACATACGTACTATAGTTATTTGCTACACAAGAGTGCAAAGTTGCTTTTTAACCGCGTGCTCAATTTTAATGACCGAGCAAGCGAAGGATTCTACAATAAAAATCCTGAGCGTTAGCGAGGGAATCAAAAAAACACGAGGTGAAAAATCTTTGCCCTCGAGTGCAACACGTAACTTTTCATCCCACCTCAGCGAGGAAAATGACTAAATGCAATGAAAGTAATACACCAAGAAGGTTCCGAGTGTGAGTTTTAAACAAATTTAAAAAGTTTGTATAATAAATTCGGTACCATGGAGGTAGAAGTAAATAGGTTTAATGATGTTTTGAATTCACAAACTTAGTGCACACGATGTTCTAAATTCAATTTACTTTATCCTCTAGCGGATAAAAACGACTTTTGCACTCAGCTATCGAAGAGCAAAAATACTTTTTTCGAGATGAGGGGATGAAAAAATAATTGAGATTATCTATTTAATTTTTGGGTTGAAAAATTTAATCCCATTATGATAAGGCGTATTTAAAAGTTATGCTACACTGAGTTAGAACAATAAAGTATTCTACAAAGCACGTGTTTAACTCCAAAGTAATCACGGTCATTTTCTGTCCATTCATCCAAGCCCTAAAGTATAACGTATTACGGAAGAATTTTAACGCTTCGAACGTAGGATTCACCGTGAAATGGTCTCAGCAGTATGTATGGAATGTCGGTTTTGTGGCTGGTAGTTACATTCTCGATTTGATATCACGGTAAAAAACGGGTCAGTTTGATGACATTGTATTTCTATGATCATTTTAATTCATTCTATCATGACTAGATGAAATAATAAACATATCATTTATTTGTGACGTAATAAAACACACCACAGTAGCTACACACAAAAACAAAACAAATATATCCAAAAAAATAACCTTACAATGTTAAGTGTGTCCAACTATTGTAATCGACGTCGCAAAAAGGCGTCCAATTCAGCACTTGCTAGATATTTTGTTCGTCAAGGATCATACATTTTTGTACACATCTTATTTTATCTTCCACTAGCTGACCCGTCCGCGGCTTCGCATGCATGGTTTTCAGTTAAAACATTACCCTCATTTTGCTCACTCGGGTAAAAAGTAGCCAATGTCCTTAACCAGGATATAATCTATCTCCTTGCCAAATTTCATTACAATCCGTTCAACCGTTTAGTTATGAAATGGTAACAAACAAACTAACAAACAAAGTTACTTTCGCAGTTACTATGTACATATAAACCTTCTTCTTGAATCACTCTATCTATTGCTGGAAACTGCATTAAAATCCGTTGAGTAGTTTAAAAGATCTAAGCGAACAGACAGCGGAAGCGACTTCATTTTATGGCTGTTGTGGCTTATCCCTAAGAGATAGACATATACTATCGTAGGCTTTTTAGTGGACCATTTTAAGGAGTACAATACTGTAGTAGATTATTTTGATGTATCTCGTAGGGTTCAGTCAGCGTTTGCAATGTAAGCGCAAAACGTGTTAATTTACATCACATTAGAAACCTCTAAAATTATCAGTTTTTCTTCTGTATTATGTATGTAACTATACATATATACCTTTCTCTTGAATCACTCTATCTACTAAAAACCCGCATCAAAATCTGTTGCGTAGTTTTAAAGATCTAAGCATACATAGGGACAGACAAAGGAAAGCGACTTTATACTATGTAGTGATACATAGAGTATGGATGAAAATGAAAATGGATGGGTGTTTGCAGTCGTCCTAAATAAATAGATAATGAATTAACAAATAGTTGAAATAGTATGTTTTGGTCGTAGAGACCATTTAAAAGCATATTCTAGAGAGATTGTGATTTTTTAAATTTACCATAATAAAATTACCAAAGATCAATCTGCATACGTATTATTCATACATATATATTACATAATTGTATATATATAATTTTTTTCATATGAAATAAAATCAAGTAAAAAAGTATGACATTGACATTTCACACAATGACATCTCTGGTTTAAATTTTAATCAAATTATTTCATTAGTATGTGCTGGCATTATATTACCCATTCTTATTTCATAGTTATCTGTCTAAAATTTAATTTTATATGTCATATAATTTGCACGCCAATGTGGCTGAATATGGTGAAACCATTTAATTTTGTAACATCTGTATAATTTTACCCATGTTTTGGCAAATAAATAAATCTATATCTTAAAGAAATTAAAAATAAATTTGGGTATAATGAGCGGTTATCTCTTCCAGACAACTTTCAACATTCCACACAGACTGGAACACTATAACTTACCATCAGGTGAGGTAGTGGTTAAGTGCTTGATTATCATCAATAAACAAAAAAAATAGTTTATATTATTTCAGATGCTAAATTATTATCAGAGTTTAGATAAATATCTTAAAATCTCGATCTTGATCAATATCATCCCAACAATCCAATAATATCATTATGTAAACAAACATCAATATAAAAAGCTGAAGGAAGTGTCTTTCCGTCACC
The DNA here is from genome assembly GCA_918857605.2 of Philereme vetulata. NCBI lineage: Eukaryota > Metazoa > Arthropoda > Insecta > Lepidoptera > Geometridae > Philereme > Philereme vetulata. Next base: position 8,822,169 of record OU975423.1, read on the forward strand.
GTTTGAATGATAACGCGTGTCCGTCTGTATGTTAAGATGCGTCCGCGCACCCGTGCCGCCGCCGCCGTCGGCCCTTTCATCTCCCGGGCAGTCCTTTAAAGACTTTTTTTCGTTTGACTGATTAGATTTTTTTACGATCGTTAGCCTTTATTGTGGGAACGACGATGATGGCCACTTTGTTATTAATTTGATTGAATTGTAGAGTGATTGTTTGTTTTGGGAGTTATTGATTAAGGAAAGTGGGACTTCTGAGATTTTTTTGTAAATGTTTGTGCTTGCAGTAAATTGTTTGTAATAAACAAGTTAATTTTGAAATCATTATAAATACGGGATTCATCACGTACCGTCTTATCGGTGTTTCGACCGACAATGTTTCGGTTCAATTCGTGAACCTTCATCAGGGTGAGTGCGATCCGCTCCGAATAACGTCTCGCCTCGCACTGCGCGCCGCTGCCCTCTGCGCGCGAGTGAACGGGCGGGGTGGTGGGTCAACGTGTTGACCAGCTGTATCATCATCACTATCATCACTGCTGCTCTCTTCGGTAGTTCTTGGTACAGGCAAACACACAATACTAACTATGTCTCTACCAGGTTCACACACTCTTCTGTCACTTGCATCATGAAGACATGGCCTCCAGGCTGGCGGTAGAACCCATCCTCTATCTCTGTTAAAGTTCGGCACACGACTTATTTCTATCGCCTCTTGGATCTTGCGAGGAACGAAAAACTTCTCTCTCGCTAAGACCCGGGCCTTGTCAAACCATATGTCGAATCAGAATCTAGGGAATGTTCCGCCACTACAGAACTGTTGGAGTCGACATTCTTCATTGCACGTATGTGTTCAGTCCACCTAGTAGATACGTTTCGTTTTGAATAATTTTGAAATATTTTGAAACTTTAGAGATACTGAGATTTTTGGACTGGCTTCACCAAGTTTCAAAAGGCCATCTTGAAAACGCTATCAATAAAAAATAGACTGAATTGAAAACAGTTTATCCATTTGGGAGCTGCGATGTCAGACACTGACAGATAGGCGAAAATGTCACACTTTTTGCGTTTGCAGTTAAAAATAGTATTTGAAGTCTCTTAATACTTTTTTATCTAGCCTATGCTGTCCTACTGCTGGGCAAAGGCCCCCCCTCATCTCTCCACTTTTCTCGATCGTGTACCAAATCCCACCAGTCCCTATAAAAGGTGTCCAAATCATCGCGCCACCGCTTAGGCCTTCCGCGGTGTCGCTTTCCACATAATATTATCAAAAAAAAATATATAACGAAAATGAACAAAAAAATCTTATTCAAAATGACCATAACTTTTAGGGTACTTTACTTAACACTATTTTCTCATACCTTCATTCTCGCAAAAATGTAAATTAATTCATACATCTGAATAAAAAACTACTAGCCATTTTCCGTGTACACGCGGCTACACATCAAGCCATGCATTCTCAGTATAAGCTGACCTCGCATTGTGTAGGCTATTCATAGAACGAGAGGTCAGCTTATATTGCCAATGTTTAGCTTGATGTGAAGCCGTGTGTACTTTCCTACAGAAACAAATCGTCCGTGGCGTTAAAACAGAGATCGGTTATGTTAATTCTACAAAAGCCGCCGCACCTGCCCGGAACTTTGCATCCGCACATTGTCTAGATCCTAGAAAACATTCGCTTAAACGTTTATAAATGGGGAAGTTTGTGGGAGGGAATGCTTAATAGTTTTCCCTCTGTGAGAAAAGGGTTAAATGTCAATGAACGGGGAATTGATTGCATACACTTAAGGGGAGACCGGAGAGGAATCGCCCATACAACACGTACTACCAAGATCATTTCTAATTGAAGCATATTTCTACCTTAATAAGGTATTATTTTAATTTGAATAGTATTTATCTAGGTTCCCAACCATATATAAGATCAAAATACTTACCTAAAATGAAATAGAAGCATATCGCATTCTGCATGTTTTTACGTAATAAAAGACCTGTTTTCAACCTAATTGTTTCGTATACAACATCTTACGTATTCTAGTCATGAGAACATAGATTATATCGTCTAGTTACAGAATAACAACACAATGAGAAAAATACAACAAGTTTTCAGTCATCATTTTTGGTATTACGGAACACGGTCAAAATCGAATCAAATTTAGAATCCTTCATTTGCTATCACTGTCGCTCTGCGTGGCTAAACTTCGTCACTAAACAGGGATAGCGATATTCAGGCCGAAGTTTTTGACGCGGCCGAATTGAAGTTGCGCTCGGGGTTCGCCGGCTTCTTAACAGATTTTATTTCAATCTACTTGTATTTTACGTGTTTGGACTTGCCTTTGACTAAACCTTGTGAAATATCTTCACCGTTAAGAGATCCCCGAATGTCCATCATGGGGACTAGTGTAAGTAAGGAGTGAAACTCACTTCAGGCGTATGTTTTTCCGAACCAGTATAATCTTCAAGTCCAGAGTGAATATGTTATTTCTAGGCAAGCGTGCTCCATCTTCGATCACACCATCACTTACCACCAGGTGAGGTACCAAGCACTTGACTATCATCATTAAAAAAATGTATTGATCTTAAACTACTTTCGATATATTCTCATTATTTTGCAAAAGGAGAAAATAAATTAATTGTGTGTTAAAATGTCAATGAACAAGTAATTGATTGCAACATTTGATAGTTTTCAAACAAGCATGATTTACTAGGCATCTAAATTATTATTCTCCCTAAACAAAATACTTATTCAGAGCAATGCCTAAGAAATAACTCTTCTATACTAGTATTATAAAGAGGAAAGATTTGTATTTTTGTGTGTATGTTTCTAATGAATAAACTCAAAAACTACTGTGCCGATTTCAAAAATTCTTTCACCATTCGAAAGGTACATTCACTGTGAGTCATATAAGTTATATTTATTGCTAGAAAAGATTTAGGATTCTTACTAAAACTTGGGTTACGTTACACACAAGGTGTAAAAATAAAACCTTAAAACGTCTTTCGTCGCATGCGCTGCGGAAATTATTGATGATAGAACAAAAATATGTTCTACAATATTAAAGAACATATCAATATCCACAAAAAACTTTGTTATATTATAAAGAGGAAAGATTTGTTTGTTTGTATTGAATAGGCTCCGAAACTACTGGACCGATTTAAAAAAATATTTCACCGTTGGGAAGCTACACTATCTCTGGGTGACACAGGCTACTTTTTACCCAACTGAGGAGAAGGAGGGTGATGTTTTTATTAAAAAACTACGCGTATGAGGCTGCGGATTGGTCAGCTAGTATCTTATATGTTTAGAAATGAAGAAATTATAAATCAATAGGAAAAAACCCGTGGTATGTTACAGTCTACAGCGGCTAAGTAGTTGATATTTACGATTGCGTATAATCATTTTATAAATTAAATTGTTTAGGCACAAGTAAGGAAGGCCTTCCTCATTGATCTCCAGGAACTGCGGTTGGAAGCGGCATGCATCCAACGCCGACCTGCGGTTCTTACCAAGTCGTCTGCCCATCTTGTAGATGGACGTCCTACGCTGCGCTTGCCGGTCCGTGGCCTCCATTCGATAACTTTCCGGCCCCATCGGCCATCTGTTCTGCGCGCTATATGGCCTGCCCATTGCCACTTCAACGTGCTAATCCGTCGGGCTATGTCGGTGACTTGAGTTCTCCTACGTATCTTCTCATTTCTGATTCGATCCCGTAGAGAAACCCCGAGCATAGCCCTTTCCATAGCTCGTTGAGCGACTCTGAGCTTATTCATAAAGCCAATAGTGAAGGACCACGTCTCGGTTCCATATGTCATCACTGGTAACACACTGGTTAATTTATTTACTCTTATTTATTTACTCAGCATCACTAAGCTACGACCAAACTAGAGGCAAAACTAAAAATATTTTATTAAAAAAAACCCCTAGTTTTATCATTAGGTTAATATTTTTACATTAACTAATTTATACTTAATGTTATCTTATTTATACATAATATTCGTTTATTTTTACCTCTGACTAATTCTAATATTTATCACCTAACATATAATAAATAACCTTATTGAATCTGTCAGTTGATGGAGTACCATAACATCCCTCTGGAATGTTAGGAACCTTTGTGACGGAATTGAAGGGAAATGTCTTAAAATTTACTCCTAAATATAGTGTTTTTTTTAACTGTAACACTACGGCAGCACCCATAACCAGAGGAGATATAGGTGCAGTTTCTTTTAAAACATCAGCTCGTTTTCGAAGAAAAACATTTTGGAATTAAAATGTTTTTGGTCAAGTGTGAGAAGCGCCTTAAAATGAATCAAGTTTGTAAATTTTTTTTGATGCCGATCGATGCAGTCCTTTGTAAGGATCATTTTACTGTATCGAATGAAAAAAATCTGAACAGCGGTAGTTAGTCAAATTTGATAAAAAGTATTCTTATATAACAGGACAAACAAAATTCCTTCTACAAACATTTTATTAGATTCTAATTGCACATTAAAGAAGTATTAATATTGTAGCAATTAAGAAGTTTAGGAACTCCATGCTCTCATGAGCAATTCAAAAACATTTCGTATTTCAGAACAATTTTGAATTTCGAACATGGTTCTTGCACCTGTCGGACTTTTATATCAGTCATTGCATCATCTTATTTGTCCTATCGTGGCATTGTCAAATACGCTAAAAGTAGACTTAATTGAAGCATACTTCCTTAACCGACGAAGCCCAACTAATGCGCTGAAGTGGTATCAGGAACGCTACCCAGACCGCGATTGAGGAGCATGGAGTTCCTAAACTTCTTAATTGCTACACTATTAATACTTTTTTAATGTACAATTAGAATCTAATAAATTGTTTGTAGAAGGAATTTTGTTTGTCCTGTTGTATAAGAATACTTTTTATCAAATTTGACTAACTTTCACTGTTCAGATTTTTTTCATCCTATACAATAAAATGATTCTTATAAAGGACTGCATCGATCGGCATCAAAAAAAATTAAGCAACTTGATTCATTTTAAGGCGCCAATCACACTTGACCAAAAAAAATTTTAATGCCAAAATGTGTTTTTTCTAAAACGAGCTGATGTTTTAAAAGAAACTGCACCTGTATCTCCTCTAGTTATGGGTGCTGCCGTACTGTTACAGTTATAAAAAACACTCTGTATAAGGTGAAAATTGTTCGGAAATTCTTTACAATATCTAACAATTATTCATGACTAGTTGACCGGCTTTGCACGGATTTCAAAATAAAATATCCCATAATAAAAGCACTTCCAGATTAGCCAGTATTTTCAAATATTCCGGTCAACTTTTTCTCGAAGCATTTTCGAATGTTGTAAGATTAACGCACGGCAATCGATTTTTATCGCATGGATTTCAAAATAAAATAGAAAAAAATAACTTTTAATATAAAATTCTTCTTGAATTTTTAATTTTTCGGGTGTTCTTTTCAAAATTTTCTTTCACACAAACCTTGTAATGAAAATAATGAAACTATAAAAATATAGATAGATATGATATATTATTGACTAGCTGTTTCCCGCGACTTCGTACGCGTTACACTATTAAATGTATAGGTAACCTAGAAATAAAGCTAAACTCGCTGTTGCAACTTGATTTGACACCCCATTTTTATCCCATGAGAACTGATTTTTAAAATAAATGGTAGCCTATGTGGTAATCCAGGTTATAATCTACGTATATGCCAAATTTCATCGAAATCGGTTCAGCCTTTACGGCGTGATTGAGTAACAAACAAACAAACATCCAAACATTCGCATTTATAATATTAGTGTGATTATTTTTTATTCGATAAATAGATAATATCTAATATAATTTTACTCCATAAGACTGGAAGGATACAATAATCATATTCGTCTAAGAAGTTAATTTAGACAGGAAAAACATTTAAATTTTTCATCATCCCACAGATTTGAGCCAACGAAATCTACGAAGGGCGCTAGCAAAATGCGTCGCGACCTCATCAACGCAGAGATTTCGAACCTGCGGGACTTACTGCCGCTCCCACCGTCCACTAGGCAGAGGCTGTCGCAACTGCAACTGATGGCCCTCGTCTGTGTATATGTTAGGAAGATGAATTATTTCCAACAAGGTACGTCCCTTCAATCAATAACTCTAGTGTCTAACTGATCGGCTGGCGTCATAAAAGATTAATATTTCTGCTGCAGGATTAGTACTGAAAGGACCTGCAAAGTGCAACACTTTAGCGTTTTATATCTCTATATAGAAAAATGAATCCCTATTTCCCTTCGTCACGCCATCACACGTGAACGGCTGGACCGATTTCGCTAATTCTTTTTTTTGTTATATTTCTTATTGTCAGGAAAAAAATTGTGTAAGAAAAAAATAAGAAAATTGCGCGCAAAATTAGAAAATTTAAGAATACTTAACCACTTTATAATCTAACCTTAGCGCTTTTATAATGTAACCTTAAGACGTTTGAGATAGAATTGACAGAATGCGTGCTGCAAATATCGTCAAAGAGGATTTAAAAAAAAAGAATATTGTTTGAAACAGATGCTTCGGTCGGAATTATCCCGAGATATTGTTTATATATATAAAAATGAATTGCTGACGTTAGTCTCGCTAAAACTCGAGAACGGGTGGAGCGATTTGGCTAATTTTGTTATTGAATTATTTGTGGAAGTCATTCATTTTCTCATACATAATGATGGCCGGGGACAACAATTGACAGTTCTACCAGGGTGACGTATATTGACAGCCCACGTTATATGCATGTCAAGGCAATTAGGTTAGGTTAAACAAATTGTAGCTTTGATATTGTTCGGTGGGTGAACATTACTGTGAAATATCTTTTAAAACAGCATTATTCTTATACAGAAATTTCGAGGCTATCGAGCCTACAAATTCCAACGCCAGTTAACATTTCATTCAAACAATACAAAAAAATTTAAGCCTCTAGTTTTGTTATCGAATACATTTTGGAGAGTGTGCGGCGGAACTTTTCAACTTGATCTCACTATCTCCATTCTATCATCGGACAACCAGACGCTCTGCGGTGCGTCACCGCTACATGGTTGAAATACGTCCCCCCATAGGCACAAAGCAATATCCTCCCATCTTTAATTATGCGCACCGCCAAAAAGTGGAACGTGTGTTTCCTGATAACTACAACCTGGGTGTCTTCAAGTCGCGAGTCAACAGGTTTCTTCTAGGCAAGAGTAATCCATCGAAGACTGCATCATCGCTTACCATCAGGCGAGATCGTGGTCAAACGCGAGTCTATAATATAAAAAAAAATATATACAACCCGTTTTGCTAAGGACGACATTAATTTAAAACACATCCGGAATCGTATTAACTGATTTTAGAGGTGGGTTTAATACCGGTAACTTGAATATTTATCCAATAATCGATACAGTTCCAATAAACAATTGTAACGTAAATACGCGGCGCCTTTGCGACGATGCAGCTTAATCAGTTTAACAGGCAATTACTTACATGATAAATGAATATGATTTGTTTACCTATTTGATACAGGTGTCATTGATATTTTTAGACAGATTGAAATTTTAAATTTTTCTATGTTAATTTTATTTGAAAAACCCCTATTTTACAACAATAGTAGCCATTAGCCTAGCCCTACCTGTGTTTTTATTTAATGTCGTACATAATTCTTGTGGTATTACGAAAATATTATTTATTAGTAAATTAAACAAAAGTAATTTTATTTTATATAAATATATCCACTAAAGCTAATTATTAGGCCAGCTTATACTGACAAATACGCTAGCACTAGCTGACAAATACGCAACTTCGCACGCGCAGTTTTTAAATAAAAACATTACCCTCCTTCTGCGCAATTGAATAAAAAGTAGCTAATGTCACCCGGGGATAGTGTAGCTTCCCAACAGTAAAAGATTTTTTTAAATCTGTCCAGTAGTTTCGGAGCCTATTCAATACAAACTAACAAACAAACACTTTTTTCATTAATAAGAATCATGAACACAGCATACACTGACAATATCCAGCGGTTACATTTACAAATGTTAGAACTTAATGCTACTATAATCACAGATGATAGACTGCATGCATTAATATTTTATGCCGAGTGAGTAAATTAATTGGATTTTAATAATAAACTAAGATGGCATGCACTAACTTCTTGCCAACAATACAAACAGTACAAACAACTACAATAAGTTTAAAATAATCAAAAAAGTTATTTCATTCCTATTTACAAATTCAAAACACAATAAAATCATATACGTACTTATCAACTACTTAACTATGTACATTATTAAAAAAAAGATTTAAAATCTTTACTCTTTATAATATTATTAGTATAGACTAAACCCTAAAAAATCTAAAGATTTTTAAATGTAAGCACAAATATATACAAGTCTCAGAGGCCCCCACGTCAGTCTTTACGTGAAATTAAATCCACCTCAGTAGCTAAAGGTTAATGTCGTACATTGTATAAAGCGCATAATTTTTGTGATATTACAAAATATCATTGTAAATTACACAAAAGGAATTTTATTTTATATAAATATATATCTAGTAAAGCTAATTATTAAACACTAAACCCTAAAAAACCCAAAGTTTATTAAATATAAGCACATATAATACGGGTCTCTGAGGCCCCCACGTCAGTGTTTACATGAAATTAAATCCACCTCAGTAAACCTAGCTAAAGGTTAATGTCGTACATAGTATAAAGCGCATAATTTTTGTGATATTACGAAAATATCATTGTAAATTACAAAAAAAGAATTTTATTTTTTTATAAATATACATATATCTACTAAAACTAATTATTAAACACTAAACCCTAAAAAACCTAAAGATTTTTTAATATAAGCACATATAATACGGGTCTCTGAGGCCCCCACGTCAGTGTTTACATGAAATTAAATCCACCTCAGTAAACCTAGCTAAAGGTTAATGTCGTACATAGTATAAAGCGCATAATTTTTGTGATATTACGAAAATATCATTGTAAATTACACAAAAAGATTTTTTTTTATAAATATATATCTACTAAAACTAATTATTAAACACTAAACCCTAAAAAACCTAAAGATTTTTAAATATAAGCACATATAATACGGGTCTCTGAGGCCCCTACGTCAGTGTTTACATGAAATTAAATCCACCTCAGTAAATCTAGCTAAAGGTTAATGTCGTACATAGTATAAAGCGCATAATTTTTGTGATATTACGAAAATATCATTGTAAATTACACAAAATGAGTTTTTTTTTATAAATATATATCTACTAAAGCTAATTATTATACACTAAACCCTAAAAAACCTAAACATCTTTAAATATAAGCACATATAATACGGGTCTCAGAGGCCCCCACGTCAGTGTTTACATAAAATTAAATCCACCTCAGTAAACCTAGCTAAAGGTTAATGTCGTACATAGTAATAGTATAAAGCGCATAATTTTTGTGTTATTACGAAAATATTATTGTTAATTACACAAAAGGAATTTTATTTTTTATAAATATATATCTACTAAACCTAATCATTAAACACTAAACCCTAAAAAACCTAGAGATTTTTAAATATAAGCACATATAATACGGGTCTCTGAGGCCCCTACGTCAATGTTTACATGAAATGAAATCCACCTCAGTAAACCTACCTAAAGGTTAATGTCGTACATAGTATAAAGCGCATAATTTTTGTGATATCACGAAAATATCATTGTAAATTACACAAAAAGATTTTTTTTTTATAAATATATATCTACTAAAACTAATTATTAAACACTAAACCCTAAAAAAACCTAAAGATTTTTAAATATAAGCACATATAATATGGGTCTCTGAGGCCCCTACGTCAGTGTTTACATGAAATTAAATCCACCTCAGTAAACCTAGCTAAAGGTTAATGTCGTACATAGTATAAAGCGCATAATTTTTGTGATATTACGAAAATATCATTGTAAATTACACAAAAAGAATTTTATTATTATAAATATATATCTACTAAAGCTAATTATTTAACATTAAACCCCAAAAAACGTAAAGATTTTTAAATATAAGCACATATAATACGGGTCTCTGAGGCCCCCACGTTAGTGTTTACATGAAATTAAATCCATTTCAGTAAACCTAGCTAAAGGTTAATGTCGTACATAGTAATAGTATAAAGCGCATAATTTTTGTGATATTACGAAAATATGATTGTAAATTACACAAAAGGAATTTTAGTTTATATAAATATATATCTACTAAACCTAATTATTTAGCACTAAACCCTAAAAAACCTAAACATCTTTAAATATAAGCATATATAATACGGGTCTCAGAGGCCCCTACGTCAGTGTTTACATGAAATGAAATCCACCTCAGTAAACCTAGCTAAAGGTTAATGTCGTACATAGTAATAGTATAAAGCGCATAATTTTTGTGATATCACGAAAATATCATTGTAAATTAAACAAAAAGATTTTTTTTTTATAAATATATATCTACTAAAACTAATTATTAAACACTAAACCCTAAAAAAACCTAAAGATTTTTAAATATAAGCACATATAATATGGGTCTCTGAGGCCCCTACGTCAGTGTTTACATGAAATTAAATCCACCTCAGTAAACCTAGCTAAAGGTTAATGTCGTACATAGTATAAAGCGCATAATTTTTGTGATATTACGAAAATATCATTGTAAATTACACAAAAAGAATTTTATTATTATAAATATATATCTACTAAAGCTAATTATTTAACATTAAACCCTAACAAACGTAAAGATTTTTAAATATAAGCACATATAATACGGGTCTCTGAGGCCCCCACGTCAGTGTTTACATGAAATTAAATCCATTTCAGTAAATCTAGCTAAAGGTTAATGTCGTACATAGTAATAGTATAAAGCGCATAATTTTTGTGATATTACGAAAATATTATTGTAAATTACACAAAAGGAATTTTAGTTTATATAAATATATATCTACTAAACCTAATTATTTAGCACTAAACCCTAAAAAACCTAAACATCTTTAAATATAAGCACATATAATACGGGTCTCAGAGGCCCCCACGTCAGTGTTTACGTGAAATTAAATCCACCTCAGTAGCTAAAGGTTAATGTCGTAGGTTGTAAAGCGCATAATTTTTGAGGTATTACGAAAATATCATTGCCAGGTGTTCTTCTCTACAAAACTAAGACCACCAACATAATTGTGTCATGTACAAACCTTGGCACTGAACTGAAACTTCGTTGCAACGAACATAAACACTATCCTACTCATAAAATATTTTAGTTTTGCGCCGTATTTACAACAGAAGTCTTTGTATTTTTATTATCTACTAAATTATTTTTATCATGAAAACAGTAATATTCGACAGTATACAATAACAAGTAACTTTTTAACAAAAATTAAATCGACTTCAGATGACAGTAAAAACGAAACTACTCCACCAATTTTGATGAAATTTCCATGGGATCAATCTAAGTATATCCTTTCAAATAAAAAACGAATTATCCAAATCCGTTGATAAACACGGTGTCCTATCAATCGCTGTTTTCTCAGAACAAACGTTGTTCAGACCTAGGTCTACAGAGGGTTTATAAGCTCAAATTAAAAAAAAATTAAATGGTGTTTAGAAAACATAAAAAGTGGCAAACTTAAAACGTCTATTTTAACGTTACGCCTTACAATATGCCGCCGTATCGCTACTAAATAATAATTATAGGTACTCTATGGCTAGCGCGCCAATGAACTTTATGTCACGGCTAGTTTTTGCACAAAGTTAGACATAATTGAGAAGGTCTAGATTTTATTTTTTAATTCTCTTGTTTGATGCTATAAACTGTTAGTAGACCATGGTTTGAACAACGTTTGTTCTGGGAAAACAGTGATTTAAAGGGCACCGTGTATAACGGAGTTCTGAGCTAACAAACATAAGATAACATAAAAATGAAACAAATTTAAAACTTATATGGTTATCTCATGGATGCCATTGTCAGAACTGGACCAAATGAAAATGGGACGGGAAGCACCAGCTTTCAAATAAAAAAATAATCACCCAGTCGAAAGTTCTGAGGTAACAAGCTTTAAAAAAATACAGTCGAATTGAGAAGCTCCTCCTTTTTTGAAGCCAGTTAAAAAAGTCTAACAATTACAAAATCAAGTCCAAACAAAGCGTCTTTTTAGTCTAAAACTGCATGTTGGCTTGAAGTTTACTCGTATTATGACGTTACAAAATGATCCCTATTATAAATAAATAAATAAATATTTCTGGACATTTCACACAGCGCTATCTAGCCCCAAACTAAGCAGAGCTTGTATTATGGGAACCAGATAACTGATAGAATACTTATATACTTTTTTTTTGTAAATACATACATATAATATATAGAAAAACAACCAGACCCGGAACAAATACCTGTAGATCATGCAAACATTTGTTCCGCGGCGGGAATCGAACCCGCTACCACCTGCGTCTCAGCCGGCTATTCACCCACTGCGCCACGGAGGACATCAATGGAACCATGGAACACGTGATTACGTCAATAACAGTACTTACTTAATTACTTACATGTCTTTATCTAAGTAGAGGTGCCAGAAACAGACAAGCATTTCATATATACCTATTTATATTTATGCTGAAAAATACTCATTATTAATTAGGTAGGTACACAAGATTATAGCTGATGTAGAGGGGCATTGTCTATATTATAACAATGTCCTGTATTATTACAATGAACGGGGTTTTTTTTGGTTTTGACGTAGTGAAGTACTGGTTTTACTATTCAAACCTTAATCAAACTCTTATTTTGCCAAGTAGGCATGCCTATGGGCTTGCCTAACTATCCAAGTAGAAAGAATAAGGTATTGTCACATTAGAACGCAAAAATAAACATCTAAACTACGTATTAATACATTAATATTTATTTTGCACATGTCATACATTTTAATACCATAATTACCTATAATATTAAACAAGCTAGACAAAGGCATCACTATACTTAAAAAACCGGCCAAGTGCGAGTCGGACTCGCGCACAAAGGGTTCCGTACCATTATCTATAAAAACGAGCAAAAAAATCACGTTTGTTGTATGGGAGCCCCCCTTAAATATTTGTTTTATTTTAATTTAATTATTTATTTAACTATATAACTAAATATTATGTAAAAATTTTAAGCGTCTACTTGTTGCCGTTATCAATATTGAGCAAAAACGAGTAAAAAAATCATGTTTGTTGTATGGGAGTTAAATATTTAAATATTTATTTTATTCTGTTTTTAGTATTTGTTGTTATAGCGGCAACAGAAATAAATCATCTGTGAAAATTTCAATTATCTAACTATCATGGTTCATGAGATACAGTCTAGTAACAAGACGGACAGACAGACAGCGGAGTCTTATGAATAGGGTCCCATTTTACTCTTTGGGTACAGAACCCTAAAAACAGTTATCTACACAAAAACTAAGTATATATAATCGTGCATTATATAAATAATCTAGATCGTCTTTTCACCCATCTTCATTTCCTTGTTTTCCGTGATTCTCATGGTCTAAATCTTTAACAAACTCATCACGTCCGCATCATCCCTTATCCATAAAATCTCGCTCTCATATTTCCAAAATGTCTCAAAAACTTTTTGTCAGCTCACCTTCAGTCACGAGAAGGCATATTAAGACGTTTAAAATGCATTTAGCTCGCTATCTTATCTGTTGTTGCTATTACTTCACCCATAACTCCGTCTTTCTTTCTGTTTTAGTGTTTAAGAGTCACGACTTCAGCTATCAGTATCAAGAACATGCGAGTCCCACACCCAATATTGGATTTTCTAAGGTGAGCATATTTTTCAAGTTTATGACTGTTTAAATACATCAGTACTGGCATAGACATCAATACAATTTTTACTTTTAACATCGTTCGCTCTTGAAAGGAGGCTATGTGGACGTCCTGTGGCTGTTAGGATAATGATGATGATTACAGACAAGTGCTACGGTACCGAATATAAATACTTTGTTTAAATATAAAATGGATGAAATTCCAGGTTAGTAGGAAAACCCTAGAAATATTTGACGACCTCTGTGGCGCAGTGGGCGAATAGCCGGCTGAGACGCAGGAGGTAGCTGGTTCGATTCCCACCGCGGAACAAATGTTTGCATGATCTACAGATATTTGTTTCGGGTCTGGATGTTTTTCTATGTATTATAAGTGTGTATTTATAAAAAAAAGTATATAAGTATTCCATCATATCTGGTTCCTATAGTACAAACTCTGCTTAGTTTGGGGCTAGATAGCGCTGTGTGAAATGTCCAGCAATATTTATTTATGTATTCCTCTATTCTCTATAACAGAGTAAATTGACATTTCAGCGTATACTTAATGTAAAAACAGTTATATGCAAGATTGTAGTAATGTTTCTATATTCTACGTAGAGAAAAACTTTTCAGGGGTATTCATGCTAAACCACGGTTGTACACACGGCTACACATCAAGTTATACTTTCCAGTATAAGCTGACCTCGCATAGTGTCGGTTTTACGTAATATGAGAGGTCAGCTTAGACTGGAAAAGTATAGCTTGATGTGTAGCCGTTATTACTAGCATAGACAACAGGTTTTCTATGGTACCGATTATGAAGCCTCCTTTAACGAATCAGAATAGCTGAAATTCTTTCAGAATAAATACTAATATTAGAAAGTAACTCTCTCACTGTCTGTTAATTTATTAAAAGTGATACATTGATCATGACCTGGATTGAGACATAGGTTACTTTTTATTGATATATCACGCGTGCGAAGCCGCGGGCAGAAGCTTGTAATTGTTAAAGTATAGCTTAACTTTTTGAGAACTGTTGGTTTGTTGTTACAATAAACATTTTTTATAACGTCCTAAAGTGAAGTTGAAAATGTATTTCATAGTTTGTCAGTACTATAGGCACACTTACAGTAAAACCATAAAAATGTATACTGACATTGACATTTTTTTTCAGGCAATGAATGGGTTTATGATGATGACGACACAGAACGGAAAACTACTGTATATTTCGGAGAATGCAGCCGAATACTTAGGACACTCTATGGTTTGTTTCTAATAACTATTTATGATCTGAACTAATAGCAATTTTAATCATGAATTAATGGATGAATGAAATTGTATCATGTGCTTGGTACAATAAATGAGAAAAAAGTTATTGCGATATAGGTATTTAAATAACAGGCCAAGTGCAAGTCGGACTCGCGCACGAAGGGTTCCGTACCATTATCTATAAAAACGGCAAAAAAATCATGTCTGTTGTATGGGAGCCCCATCGTTATTAAGACCGAGAAAAAATTGGAAAAATCACGTTTGTTGTATGGGAGCCCCCTGAAATATTAATGTTATTATAATTATTTTTTAAACCGAATAATATAACTCAATTTTCTGTGAATATTTCAAGCGTTTACCCGTTGCCGTTATCAATATCGAGCAAAAACGAGCAAAAAACATCACGTTTTTTGTATGGGAGCCCCCCTTAAATATTTGTTTTATTTTAATTCAACTATTTATTTTTAAAGTAAATAAGTATATAACTTAATATTCTGCGAATATTTCAAGCTTCTACCTATTGCCGTTATAAATATCGACCAACAACGAGCAAAAATATCACGTTTGTTGTATGGGAGCCCCCCTTAAATATTTATTTTATTTCTTTTTTAGTATTTGTCGTTATAGCGGCAACAGATATACATCATCCGTGAACATTTCAACTCTTTATCTATCACGGTTCATGAGATACAGCCTGGTGACAGACAGACAGCGGAGTCTTAGTAATAGGGTCCCGTTTTACCTTTTGGTTACGGAACCCTAACAAGATAGGCTATCTCAATCGTTAAAAAAAGCAATCTCTTGCACCTTTCATTGCTCATGCTAGGTTTGAAATACTTTCAAAAAGTATTTAGAAATAATGCAATAACTTATCCAGCCACGAATTAAATAGGGTCGAAAATGTTATCCGTAGTTCTCTAGCCCTTAGGATAGTCTAAATACAAAAAAAAACTTATTTAAATTTACATTTGTAGGAGGATCTACTAATCCATGGAGATAGCGTGTACGACATTATAGATAGACAAGACCACCAAACAATACAGATGGAGCTAAACAGAGGAGGCAACGGAGAGACTGAAAACATACCAAAAAATAGACATTTCTTCTGCAGAATGAACGTTTCAAGAAATGCTAGACGGCAGATGAGATTTGGCGACCAAAAAGTAAGTCATATAAAAATTAGTAATAGGGTAATCTGATTACCTACTCCCAAAAACTTAAGGGAAATAAAGGATAGTCTTTATTATAACTTGCTTTATATTTGTAAATAATTGAAAAATCCTATCGCAGATTGATATCCAGATTAAATTTATATTTGATCTAAAGTTTTCTTAAACTTTGATTGAGGTAATTTTACTCTGTGAGTGACTTCGTTGTTTTTTTTGTGGCGATCTAATGCGATAAAATTTTTCAGGTAGTTCTTGTAAGGGGCCACTACGTATCCTACCTACCACTTTGCAGTCGGAACGAGCCGGTGTTCCTGGCACAGTGTACACCGTTGGCTATGCCCGAAACTCGGGAGTGTGTGGTGCACGGTGCCACTAATGTGTTCACCACCGTGCATGCCATGGATATGAAGATACTTCACGTTGACGCTAAGTAAGTATCGCTGCCAGTGTTTCTGGCACTAAGCACGCAGTTAGCCAGTGTTTCTGGCATGACGTACTCATCGAGGTAATATTTCTGGCATGATACATACACTGAACCACTGCAAAATATACGACCCAGCAAGTTTTCTTAGCACAGTATAAAAAGAGCCAGTATTTCTGGTACAACTTACCTGGTTATCCTGTGTTGGCCCCCAAGGACCCAAGGTTTCATAGATGTAAGAAGAAAAAGTGAGACTAGAACAGGATGCAGGAGAGTAGTTTTTAAAGAAAATTATATTGTCTAGTCAATAATTATTCGTCTAAAAATGTAACAAAAAGCCGTGTAAGCAAAAACTTTAATAAGCCGAAAAAAAAATTAACTTTCTCGTCTAGCTACATCTAAAATAATAATTTAGACATCATCCAATAACGGCGTTTTAATTAAGCTTTAGACTAAGATTAATTGATAAATGATATAGAAAGGTCTAAGTGTAACGAGATTACTAAATTCTCATTATCTTGTACCAACTTTTTGAATCATTTATTTTAAGAAACTTAGGCGTAAAGATTTTGATGTCGGATCGAAAAATATTTTAAAACATAAAATAAAATTACCCGTAACTTCCATTTAAGGGACGTTTTAAAAACCAAGTTTTTTAGTTTTATCATGACTTACAAAAGCGTCACTCATCATGATATATTTCAGCACTTCACTCTTCGAGTTAAATGGTTGTAACTGATCGGACAGATAAACGGGCATGGCGAAACAATAAAGGTTTCTAGTTCGACTGTGGAACCCTAAAAATGGAGTGTGAAATGTAAATGTTAGCTATTCTGTGCATCTTTCTTTTCTAGCAAAATAAATATAAAGACGATGCAGATGTTATATTTTATTTACCTACTTTTATTAATTGGCCACTGACAGTTTTTTTTTTATATTATTTGTGGAGAAACAGGCTTACCTGATGGTAAGCGGTCACCGTCGCCTATTGACACCATCAACACCCAGGGTATTGTCGATGCGTTCCCTACACTGTAGAAACCTCTTTACGTTTCTCTTGAAGCGTGTAATGTCGTAGCCTAATGGGAAAACCACAATGGATTTAAGGATTTTAAGATATCTCTAATCTTCTACGTGTTTTTTTTCGATGAATGAATGAATGAAATACTCTTTATTGCACACCAAACAAAAATACAGTAATAATGGAAATAAACAATAAATAAAGGTGCAATGGGCGGTCTTATCGCTAAAAGCGATCTCTTCCAGACAACCTTTACGCAATAGGTGAAAAATTCGAGATGTCTCCTTTCTCTATAAAATAGTCCATGACTTCTTCGACTGCCCTGCCATTCTGGAGAACATTCTTAGCGTTCCGTATAACTACCCAAGACAACGAATTTCCAGAATATTCAGTAAGCCAACACCCAAAACAAACCTCGGTTACAATTCACCAATACTGCGAATATGTCGAACTTGTAACGATTTCAATGTTGCAGTCAATGATCTTGATATATTCAATGACACGTACATAACAGTTCTTAAACTTCGTAAAAAAAACTGTTTAAAAATATCTCATTAGAGATGGCGAGCGTTCTGCCATCTCTTCCAGTATCTCTGTAAGATTTCATTAAGCAATGATGCACTCGTGCTCCGAAACAACATCGGAACACTTATTAGTTAGTATTAGTTTAATAATTTAGTTATGTTTATGTAAAAATGCAATCATATTTTCATCGTCGTTGGCGAATGTTGTATACACCTGTAATTGCTGCACGTATCAGAATAGTGTTTATGACTATCGTAATAAATCTGTATAATAACTATGAAGAGATAAAATATGTGTATTGTTGGTGTATCTTAAAATAAATAAAAAAAAAAATAACGTTTGATTGATTGATTGACGACCTCCGTGGCGCAGTGGGCGAATAGCCGGCTGAGACGCAGGAGGTAGCGGGTTCGATTCCCGCCCAGGAACAAATGTTTGCATAATCTACAGATGTTTGTTCCGGGTCTGGTTGTTTCTCTATATATTATAAGTATGTATTTACAAAAAAAAAGTATACCTATAAGTGTTCTATCAGTTATCTGGTTCCCACAGTACAAGCTCTGCTTAGTTTGGGGCTAGATAGCTCTGTGTGAAATGTCCAGCAATATTTCTTTTTATTTATTTATTATTGATGAATTTTCTAAAATCTCATAATGTGGTTAAGTTTGCAACAGTTTATGGCTAAAAATTATGGATAGAGAAAATCCACTGCGTATTTTACTTACCCACATTTATCTTATATCTTCCCGGGAATATTTTATGCATGCGTACTGGTCTAGTCTATAAATTATTTATCTAGGTTTCTCGCTTTCCTTAAAGAAATCTATGCATTGAATTGAATTTAGCATTTGAACTTTTTGTTACAGCGGCGAATGGTACTTGGGGTGGAAAAAGTCTGAGCTTGCGGATGTGTCGTGGTATCAATTAATACATTGGGATAGTTTGCGGGAAGCACAGAGTAAACACAGGTTAAGTAAGTAACAATTTCTCTGTTTTTAAGGCCTTTTGTTAATTTTAGAAGTAACTTAGTTAATGGTTCGGGCTCGTCTTTTGGGCGCATGGAAACTGCGACAGTTTTAACTTATGTAGTTTACAGCGTAGTTTGTTGTACTAGTCGACATCACAGGCCTCAAAATTTGTTCTCCATATACTTAACTATGACAAATCTCACACTCCTCTGTGTGCGCAATAGGTAAGCTTAAAAAGGTTTCTCTTCACGTATTAATTTTAAGATCTAGTTCCCATGTAAACTTTGTTTTTAATATTCAAATTATTTCAACTAAACACTAATATTATAATTGTGAAAGTTTAAATGTTTGTTTATTTGTTTATTGGTTACTCAATCACGTCGTAACGGCTGAACCGATTTCGATGAAATTTGGTAAATACGTGGATTATAACTTGGATTACCACATAGGCTACCTTTTATCCCATAAATCAGTTCCTATGGGATAAAAATGGGGTGTTAACTCAAGTTGCAACAGCGAGTTTAGCTTTATTTCTAGGTTACCTACACATTTAGTAGTGTAACGCGTACGAAGTCACAGGCAACAGCTAGTTTTCAATAGTTCTTACAAATTTTAAAATGGCTTATAACAAAACAAGGTATTGGGAAGAACAAGAGAAAAAAAAACAGTTGAAGCATAACTTAAACAAACGGTTATTGAACACTATCTTGTAAAATGAAAATAAAAAATATTATGCTAAGCAACAAAACGCACAACTTATCATTAAAATGTTTAAAACAAATAATTATCGAGGAGTTTAATACTGAGAAGGCTTTTAACCAAATGATTTATTCAGCGGTCTTCACACTAGGCCAAGCCTGTATCTTGAAAACCTCGAAATTATTACATAGATTGTACCTTATTTATTAATGTAGTTAGGTAGTTAGTAAATGTTTAAAGAATATTTTTAACTCGGGTCGCGCTATTCCATTGCGACTTTGCAACCCTGTTAAGTTTCTGTAATCATACAATGATGATGTACCATCGAGCTACGATGATGATGATGACAGTAGGTTGAAAATAAAACTCATTCATAACTTTAATAGTAGACTTGTACTACACATATTTTTTCCGGGTTCGGGTATTTTTCTAACTAGTAAAATAAGCATAAGTATTTTATGTATGTATTTACAAAAAAATGTACCTATATAAGTATGCTATCAGTTATCTGGTTTCCATTGCTTTGCTTAGCATAGGGCTAGATAGAGGAATGTCTGTGGAATGTGAAATTTCGAGTATTAATTTATTTATTACTAGCTGACCAATCCGCAGCTTCGCACGCGTAGTTTGTTTAATAAAAACATTACCCTCCTTCTCCGCAGTTGGGTAAAAAGTAGCCTGTGTCACCCGGGGATAGTGTAGCTTCCCAACAGTGAAATAATGTTTTAAATCGGTCCAGTAATTTCGGAGCCTATTCAATACAAACAAACAAATCTTTCCTCATTATTATAAATACGGGATTTATCACGTACCGTCTTATCGGTGTTTCGACCGACAATGTTTCGGTTCAATTCGTGAACCTTCATCAGGGTGAGTGCGATCCACTCCGAATAACGTCTCGCCTCACACAAATCTTTCCTCTTTATAATATTACGAAGTTTTTTGTAGATATTGATATTGATGTTTTTTAATATTGTAGAACATAATTTTGTTTTATCATCAATAGTTTCCGCAGCGCATGCGACGAAAGACGTTTTAGTGCACTTTTTTACACCTTGGGTTACGTTACTTAAGTTTTAGTAAGGATCCCTAATTTTTTCTAGCAATAAATATAAATTATGTTACTCAGGATGAATGTAGCTTTCCAATGGTGAATTTTTTTTTGAAATCGGTACAGTAGTTTTTGAGTTTATTTATTACAAACATACACACAAAAATACAAATCTTTCCTCTTTAGAATATTAGTATAGATAGTATAGATTGATTTTATTATTACTAATAAACTGACCGTGTTTGCATTAATTTTGAGCATCCTCAAAGACTATTGATAGATAAACATTTCAAAATTCAAGTACTGATATTATTATATTTTACAGTAACACAATCAGAGCAAGACAAATGCTGCATTCTCCTAGTGAAACTACAGCAAAGAAGCGGACAGTTCATCTGGATCCATATGGTGCTGCAGGTGAAGGACGCAGCGGATACGCCTAGGCAGTTCATAGTAGCAACCAACCAGGTTCTAAGGTAAGCTCTTTTGCTTAGAATATTCTTACGGACAATAGAGTCGCGCGAACATTTGGTGTTTATATGCCTAGAATATCTTAAGCATATTTGTGAAGATCTAGAAGATTTAGACCCTACTAAGCTAAATTTCAAATCTACCCGTGTATGTGCCTACTGATTGAAGTGTATCAAAAAAGGATGACTTAAAATCAGGTGAAATAATTGTATGTAAATATTCTATGGGCTGCAGTAGCCACATCTGGTGGACTGCATGCTCGTTTGCCATATAAGTTGTAAAAAAAAATGTACCTATTACACGTAATCGGTCAGGCACTACAACCATTTAAAAATATATTGGCGTAAACCCTGACGGGACAACGTTATGTTTGCTAAACTAGGATTAGATTTCAATCTATTACTTAGTTACTAAAGTACTTACAGAAATATTAGAGCGATCTACTCACTCGATTACTTAGTCCCTAAGCCCAAACAATCGAGCGTTTTAGTTGTACAGAATATATACTCGTATTTTTTAGGGGTTCCGTACCTAAAGCGTAAAACAGTAGTTAGACAGTTGAAGTTTTCACAGATGATGTATTTCTGTTGCCGCTATAATAATACATACTAAAAACAGATTAACATAAATATTTAAGGGGGGCTCCCATACAACAAACGTGATTTTTTTGTTCCTTTTTGCTCTATATTGATAACGGCAACAGGTAGGCGCTTGAAATATTCACAGAATATTTTGTAATATCTTCACTTTAAAAATAAATAATTATATTAAAATAAAACAAATTTTAAGGGGGGCTCCCATAGCACAAACGTGGTTTTTTTGCTCGTTTTTACTCTATATTGATAACGGCAACAGGTAGACGCTTGAAATATTCACAGAATATTTAGTTATATATTCACTTTAAAAATAAATAATTAAATTAAAATAAAATAATATTATTATTATATCAAGTAGGTTTATGTATTTATTCTTACTGTGATCGGAGTGTATTTTTATTTGTGTTTCTTTTGTTTTTTAAGTATCATTAAGTTAATATAGTTATAAGCTAGCACGCCAACCTTTTTTGTTACCTCTGAGGTTGGCAGGTAGAAAATGCTATTAGCATTAAGCCCACCTTTTGTACTCGTAATTTGTATTTTTGTGGAATAAAGTATTGAAATAAAATAAACATCCACAAATTGCTCCAGCCACCTTAATATAATAGACTGAAAAATCAGAGAATCTTTCTCATTTTCTCTAGCTTTTGGGATCTCAGACAACATATTAATTCGAATATTTGCTTCAACAGTGAAGAAGAAGCCCAAATAATGCTAGCAAACTCTTGGCTCTACCAGTACTACGGCTACCAGAACCAGCCCTGCGGAATCATCGACCCTCGCTGCCAGAAGTTCTTCCGCCGCGACCAGTGTTACCAGGACCCCTACCAGGAGTACTATGTAGAGAACCAGGAGGTTGACTACACTGGTTACCATGTCTCCTCGTATGTTCAGAAGGACGAGTACGGATGTGAGAGGGTGTTTACTGATCGAGGACCGGTTGATTATTCTACGCATTCGCCTGGATCTACTGTTAGTGAAGAAAGGTAAGAAATTGACGATGAAAAAAGAATTTGACGACCTCCTTGGTACAGTGGGCGAATAGCCGGCTGAGACGCAGGAGGTAGCGGGTTCGATTCCCACCGAGGAACAAATGTTTGTATGATCTATAGATATTTTTTTCCGGGTCTGAATGTTATTCTATATTATATAAGTATGTATTTACAAAAACAAAGTATATAAGTATTGTATCAGTTATCTGGTTCCCATAGTACAAGCTCTGCTTAGTTTGGGGCTAGATAGCGCTGTGTGAAATTTCCAGCCATATTTATATTTAATTATTCTTAGGATATTATGTTAGAATAGATACATTATCCCGACAGGAGAACATATCTGTTTTACGACTTTTCTATATTCTATAATTTCTTTGTAATAATAACAGCAACAGGCAAATAATATAATCATGTATCCTAGGACCAGAGCTAAAGCCCTGTAACCTCTTGCGTTTTAGTATCGCCCACTTCCAGACACTGGTCCTCAATTAATAACTGATCAAGTTGAAAGAGTTGTGCAGTTGCTAGGAGCCGTCACACTCTGTGCTTTCCAGTGCGTGGTATCCATTCGAGAAACTTTCTTCTGCAACGGTCGTCATTTCTTCGAGTTCCAAAACCAACACAAATAATATCAGTGGTCGCTTACAGACAGGCAGACAGGCAGACAGGAAATAAATAACTAAAATCAAAAGTACAAACGTATCTAATCTAAATATTTACAAACAGCTATTTGATAATACTAGTTTCTCTCATCATTTAAATAGCAGGACATATTTTCGTGAGTTGGTACTTAACTTATCTTTGACGACCTCGTGGTACAGTGGGAGAATAGCCGGCTGAGACGCAGGAGGTAGCGGGTTCGATTCCTGCCGCGGAACAAATGTTTGTATGGTTTACAGATATTTGTTCCGTGTCTGGTTATTTCTCTATATATTATACGTATGTATTTACAAAAAAAAAAGTATATAAGTATTCTATCAGTTATCTGGTACCCATAGTACAAGCTCTGCTTAGTTTGGGGATAGATAGCGCTGTGTGAAATGTCTAGCCATATTTATTTATTTTATTTATCTATTTTTACCCGACTGCGAAATGATGGTCATGTTTTTAGGGTGTATGTATGTGTGTCGATTTGGCGCATCGTGTAACCACTAGACGGATTTTGACAAATGAAGTATCATTGGAATCTTCTAAATTACAAGAGTGACATAGGTGAAGTTCCGTTATAATGAAGGTATTTTTTTAACTGGACAGATCTTCGTTTGACCACAATCTCCACTGATGGAAAGCGGTGATGTGGTCTAAGACGAAGCACGAAGATCTAGAAGAAACCTAGAAAAGAATATATTTAAATGAACATTCCAATAACATGAAACTCTTTTATATAAACTGTGTCCGTTGGTAATAAAAGATTTTTTTTTTTTGATAGATATTAAGCTCTCACGGCCTAGAGGTGTAGGTACATCCCAGTAGGCCACATGGCTCTAAACATACCAGCTCTATAAATAGACGTACAACGTCACTTCTAAAAATCTATTTACAATGCAAAAATCTTCTTTAAACGCATCCGTCCAATTTCCATACAATCCACACTAATCTATACTAATCTATATTATATTATAAAGAGGAAAGATTTGTATTTTTGTGTGTATGTTTGTAATGAGTATACTCAAAAACTACTAGTTCGATTTCAAAAATTCTTTCACCATTGGAAAGCTACATCCACCATTAGTAACATAGGCTACTTTTTACCTAACTGCGCAGAAAGAGGGTAATTTTTTTATTGAAAAACTACGCGTGCGAAGCAGCGGATTGGTCAGCTAGTTACTTAATAAATTAGTTTCAAAAACAAACACACGACAAGGTCGCTTGGTACTACACAATATTTGTATACCTCACGTCTTACGCTTCACCAGAATTTAAATATAATTGATCAAGTGGGTATTTGCACTTAGGGTTCCGTACTTCACTGAAGATGGATTCCCACCACGAAACAAATGTTAACCATCAGTTTATTTTCTTTTCTGATTTTGTTAAATTGACGTTTCATAACAAACGTTATGATTTAATTAATAAATTAATTTTTATTGAAGTGAAAACTTCTTTAGGCGTTTGGCCATTTTTGAGATGGGGTAAAAACCTTTGAACTCGCGACACTGTTCCCGACACCTCTGTATATACATAATTAGATTTTTTTTGTTTGTGGAGGGGCATAAAACATATTTCTTAGTAAATTTTCATGTTTATGCGACATCCATTAAGTTCATTATGCAACATCCAATTTTTTGTAGTTTTTGTAGGGGCATAAGACAATTTTCTTAGTAAATTTTCATGTCTAAGCGACATACATTATGATCATTTTGCAACATCCAAATTTGAAGTGAAAAGTTCTTTAGGCGTGTTGGGTATTTTTTGAGATGGGAAAAAATTATTTAACTCGCGACACTGTTACCGTTACCGACACCGTTCCTAACGATTCAAAAAATACGTAATTGTTCAAGTTTTCACTTCTGCCGGCACTCTTGGAGTGCCACTTTTTATTTTTTTATTAGATTATGCATAAGGCTGTAACCGTCGTCGGTCGGTTCCTGTTTATTAGCTCTGATTTGTGGTTTATTAGGGTCCTCTGATGAAAAATTGTTATGTTACATACAGTTATTTTCTTTGTAGACTTTTAAGTTGATGAACCCTAACAAGAAAATCATTACACTGTCTGTCCGTCCGTCGGTAATTTGACACCTTTCATTACCATATTTTTTGTGGACTTATTCCCACCATGTTAACTTAGCATTCGAATTATCCTTACTGCCTTGCATTAAAGACTAAATTGCAAATGTGTTTTAGGATGTGTTTTACGTTAGTAGTATCAACGAAATACCCTGTTTGAATAACCTATTATTCAAAAAGGGTCATATATGATAGTTTATTTCGTATGTGTGTTTTAAATGACAGAAAACCTTTAGCCCTAAATATGATGGAATTAAAACGCCAGATAATTTCAAATATGTATTCTAAACCATACTATAATGAAATTGCTAAACCATGGACGGAGTGCAACTGACTTGATTTATTACTTCGATTCATTAGTTACACGTAGGAAACTAAGCAAGCGAAGTGTAGGACGTACTACACTGGCTATATGGAGTGATGATTTGCGCGCTGTAGCTGGCAAAGATTGGATGAGAAGAGCTGAGGATCGGGCTCAATGGCGCACCCTGGGAGAGACCTACGTCCAGCAGTAGACTGTTATAGGTTGATGTTGCCATAGCGTAGGTAGGGTTGCCATCTTTTTTTAAGCAAAGAGAGTAAAGTTTAATTTGTTAGGTACAACATTTGAAAATAAAGCGCTATTTATTGCACACAAAGAAACTGCACCTGTATCTTCTGTGGTTATGGGTGCTGCCGTACTGTTACAGTTAAAAAAAACCACTCTGTATATCTGAGATGTGCTATTGATTCCTAGTTCTATGGTATACCAACCTAAATGCCGGATTTCTTAAGTTTCGTGCCGCACAAAAAAAAAACCGTACACTTTGTCTTATTTGGCGACAAAAAAAGGATTTTGGTCTCCTACGGGCGGTGGGGTTTAATATACCTCGTGCCGCCACAATCTCTGATTTAGAACAAGGTTTAAAACGACCCGTAACGCAGTAATGGAAAGTACAGATAAATCTGTGCCGCTGGGAACGTATTAAAGCGCTTTCCTATTTGGTATATCTTACTTCAAAATGGCTCTCAATCCTCACATATACAAAAGTTAATTTACTGAATAGTATGAAAAATACGACAAACCAACAGTTTTCTGTATATGTCAAAATTGTGAATAAAACATAGTAGCAGTAAAAGATTGCCTCCAATCCCCGTTGAATGACATTTATAACCTTGATAATGTTTGGGCTCTCAATCCTCCATTTGTTTGTTTAATATCCATAATACACTTAAAGTATGAACAATACAACACATGTCATCTAAAGTATTCGGTTTTTGAGAAAATAATAGTAAAACATTTTGGTACCAAGAGGAAATAAAAAGACTGGTGGTAGAGCTTTTGTGAACGTGCTCGAGGAAGTGGGCACCACCGCCTTACCTTTATCTGCCGCCAAATAGTAGTACTTGTGCTGTTCCGGTTAGATGGTAATGGTATGTTCCTGTAATTACTGGCACATAGGCATAACAGCTAAGTCCTATAGTATGGCAACGTATCCACATAGAGATCAAGATAACATAATAGCTTGTTTTGAATTATATGTGGATATCCATGGGCTGCATTAGCCACTTAACATCTGATGGACTGCATGCTCGTTTGCCATATAAGTAGTATACAAAAAAACCCATTTTTATTTATGAAAATTGAGTTTCATTAATATCCACAAATTGTCACCCTATTTCCTACATGTAGGAGGATAAAGACATTATCTAATCTAATTTTATCGAAAGATAATTCGTAACACGCTTAAATTATACCAACATGTCTCTTCTTTTAACCTCAAACTTAATGTTATTTGTTACAGATCTCCACACCACTACGAAGCCCCTCCAGAGGTGGTGGTGAACAGTAGTATGTACATGTACCCACATCATGCTAAGAGAGAGTACTATGAGCAGTACCCTAGGATCAACTACCATGTTCAGGAACCGTGTACTAGTTCAGCTGTTGAAAGTAAGTATTTGTGAAAAAGCCCGTTTAAACATTACGTGGTAATAGTCCCACCTTCTTATCTAAGTATATGTAGGTGTCGCACTGGCCATACAGCCGGGTGTTGGACCACAGCACAGCTGTCACTTTGATTAAAACGTCAATGTCAGTGTGCATGCTAAATCAGATATTCTCTTATACTCAAAAGGATTCACTGTTTTTCCACCACGCGACGCAATCAACATTCTTATTTCATTACACAATGCAGACAAAACGTTTTAATTTTGGTGTCAGATAACCATTCATATCCCCTTGAGGAACAGTAGGTATATTTTAGATCTAGGTATTTTTTTTATCATACTTATTGACACACCGGTTCCTCTCACGTTTTCTCAATCCAGTCCATCAAAAGGTTGCCTGGAAGAGATCGCTTTAAGCGATAAAGGCGCCCATTGTATCACCACGTATTAGTCTTTGAGTTTTCTAGGTTATGTTATTGTAATTTGGTGTAACAATAAATAACTATCTATCTTATAAATAACTACCTGTTCAGTTGACAGCGTCACTACTTCGCTAGTGTCAACTGACCAGCCGTATTTGTATACAGGGTGTTTGGTAATATACTGACGATATTCCAGTGACGGTTTCTCAAAACATAAATAGAGACTGATCGAAAAGAAAATACTAGTTATATTATCAAATTTTAAAGAAAATCGGCTAATTAATTCGTTATAAAACTTACTGCCTACTCTTGCAATCGACATCCAAAAATAAAGGCCGATTTGATATCTCTTTCGGAAATGACTGCGGGTTTTGAGTTAGAAAGGGACAACAAGAGATATCTCGAGACGTCACCAATACAGTATCTGTGGTTAGATGGCAAGCATTATGCAATAGCACAAGATAAGTTTAATAAAGTGCCAAATTTGTTTTTACATGCCAAAATAAATTTTACATTTCTATGGTATTTCACAAACGTATTTATTAAGCTCATCGTTATAACCCCTTTCATTTTTTTGCGTATATTATCAAACAGCCTATATAGATTTGTACTTGTCGGATTTAGTTTTGTCTACCTGAACAGATAAGTTGGTGGCACTGTACTTCAGTTTGCTGCAACGAAACGTCGATTCATCAAGTATCTGACGTGTTTTTGCCGCAAGTAAAAACTTATGGAGTCCGCGTAACGTTGCTCACACATACAAACATTTTTTGGGCAAAGCAAGCCTCTGTGTGAAAAATTTGTTCAAATTTCTAGGCTTGTGCACGCGCATGGTTTGCGCAAATAAATTGTTCACGTGTGTGGCCAGCATATAATACGAAGCGTACCTGAAAATAGGGTTAGGCCAGAGAGTGAAACTCGAACTTCTGCATGTGAAATTACATTAAATTTTAAAGTCACGAACCACAGAGATACGGAAGAATATTCTCATATCCGCATATTTAGAAAGAAGTATCTGTATACTTCTTTCCATTGCAAGTTTTACTTCCATAAAAAACTATGTGTGGCAATTACGCAACATGCAATTTTATTCCACTTTTTTGATATTCATGTCAATTAGCACAAAGTTTTCTTTACATAATGATGTTAGCTCAGTTAAAAGTACATTTTTTTATCATTATATTTTTAAATAGTACATAATCTAAGAAAACCATCGAGTGGGTCCCACAAGGCACGAGACCGCGTGGCCGGCCCGGGCGGAGATGCCGGGACGAACTTGACGCGCATAGTGCGAACTAGTCGAGAGAAGCCCTAGACCGGAATGAATGGAAGAAGGGAAGGGAGGCCTTTGCCCAGCAGTAGGACCCAGCGGGTGCTTTAGATTTATTTGTACATAATCCTCAACCTTATATTTTAACAATTATTAAAATTTTACCTTCAGGTATAGAATATCCCAGCGCAAAACGCATGCGGCTAGCCCCACCCGCCCTAGAGGAGACCGATGGTATGGACCGGTGGAACCCCAGCCCGCCTTGGTCGGACACCACACTAAAGATGCCAGACTACACGCAGAGGTTCACGTACATGGTGCCAATACCACCAGGGGAACGGGCTATGGTTACTTAGCCATTTAGCATATAATAATTTAAGTTGTTTTAGTTAAACGTGAAGAGAGAAGGGAGGCCTGCATTAGGAGAGTAACAGCTAATTTTATTTAATTTTATATGGACAATAAGTTTTAGTAACAGGAATAGAATACTATTATGTTACTTATAGATATTTACATCATAATACTACCTCCGTGGCGCAGTGGGCGAATAGCCGGCTGAGACGCAGGAGGTAGCGGGTTCGATTCCCGCCGCGGAGCAAATGTTTGTAGGATCTACAGATATTTGTTCCGAGTATGGATGTTTTTCTATACATGATATGTATGTATTTACAAAAAAAGCAAAGCATTCTATCAGTTATCTGGTTCTCATAGTACAAGTTCTGCTTAGTTTGGGGCTAGATAGCGCTGTGTGAAATATCCAGCAATATTTATTTATTTAATACACAAATATAAATAGAAATGTTGCTCGTGATTATTATAATAACTGGAGCACCAGCGGAAGTGTTCCCAAGACGTTATTTATTTAAAACTATTATTTATTTTTAATTACTTCATTTTAGAATATTTGTAAGCATAGTGATATAGGTTTATTAATTGGGTATATATTAGTCTATATATAGGTATTTACATATTTATGTATTAGGTTTATAAGTATAGTGTTTTTATTACTCTTCATTTGTAATTATACTCTGTGCACCGCTGTCCTTTACTGCCTCGCTCATTACTTTCCATCCAAAGGTTGCCTGTAAGAAATCGCATTCAGCGATAAAACCGCCCATTGTACTATATTTAGATTTAATTAGTTTTTTTAAGTATTCCTGCTGTACAATAAAGCATTTGACGACCTCCGTGGTACAGTAGGCGATTCCCGCTGCGTAAAAAATGTTTGTACGTTCTACAGATATTTGTTCCGAGTTTGTTTTTCTATATATTAGAAGTATGTATTTACAAACAAAAAGTATAGTATATCTATCAGTTATCTGGTTCTCATAGTATAAGCTCTGCTTAGTTTGGGGCTAGATAGCACTGTGTGAAATGTCCACCCATATTTATTTATTACTCTATTATTCGCCTATTGTACTATATTTAGATTTAATTAGTTTTTTTAAGTATTCCTGGTGTACAATAAAGCATTATTCTTTTCTATTCTGGCTGTATTGCCCCGCTGAATTGCAATGCTGATGTGTTGACCCAGATAAACACTAGCCAGTATAGACTTAATTTTGTTTTCAACTTAATTATAATCATTTGGAGTAGTTTTTTTTCCTGTCTACTTAATTTTTAGTCTTGGGACATTTTTAACAGCTGTTTCATATCATCTAATTTATATTAAGAGCATCCTGTTAGGATTGCAGTCTAGTTTAATATCCATGAATATCATTTTATACTGAGAATATTTGCATTTTTCGTAGTATATTTTGTAGAATTTAATTTATAACAACATGGATTTTCGTTGATTATTATTTTTGTTCAGTCATCTCGTATTGAATTTTATAATACAATATCTCGTAATTAGGTTCTGATGGCTTTTATTTATTGCTATATACTTTCGAATTTTTGTCCTATAAGAGTAGATTATTCATTCTTTTGCAGAAAATTATATGCTAAACATGTAAAATTGTATTGTATCTTTTATGTAACAAGAAACAAGAGTTGTGACATTTTCTTCCTATTTCTATGCATTTATAAAATATTGTCGATAAGCGGTAACTGAAGTTATACGCTTTGTAGCTCAAGTTTAAGAATTTACAGTATTTTATTATTAGTTTTATTTTCTTAGCGTAACTTAATTATAATTTAAGTAATGGAGAACAATTCCGTCCAAAAATTAAGTGCATTGCATTCCAAAGGAATAGTTTTATTTTTTGTAAATATATTTCTATAATCGTGTAAATAAGCTGTAAGTATTTTCAATGCATTTTACAATTTAAAGTTATTAAAATAAATTGAAGTAAAATTATTTTGTTTGGTTTTATTATACTAAATCTTTAAGGTCGAACCGCACTTGAGCGGCGCGGCGCGGACCGACGCGACCAAATATTATTTCTGTTAATTGCAATGATGCGAACCACATTATATAGGCGACGCACGGCGAGGAACGTCGCGGCGCTGCAGATTTAGGTCCGAGAGAATATGTATTTTGTCGCGACGAGCCGCGCCGCGCCGCTAGTGCGGTATAAGCTCGCGGCGAGGCGTGACAAAATATTCTAGTCAGTCATATCTTTTAGTTCCATATGAAGTTTCAAAATTGTTAACTATTCATAGAACTTTTCTTTTGACATTCTTAAATAAGTATGAAAACGATCAGAGTCTTTCAGAAGTCTTGGGAAAAGAGTGTGGTTTTCTCCCTCTTCATAGCGAGAACTTGGGATATGATGTACCTACCCATTTGTGTTTTTTTTTCTAATCTTTCTGCCTCTACGCAAAGTAAAGATACTACTAACGCTTTTTCCATACTTGCGTCCATCTTCAATGAAATTTTGCCAGGTCTGGCATTTTACGGCGCGCCGCACCGCTTCGCTGCCGCGATAGTGCGTTTAGGAGAGACAGCGCCGCTCCGCTGCAGCGCCGCGCCGTGCCGTGAAGTGCGGTTCGACCTTTAAAGTATTTCTAGAAGTACCTGTACCCTAAGTCAATAAGTCATTTGTGTTTGTGAATGATGAAAATACAAAACAAGGATGAAAAAAATTTACAAATAATTTTTGTTCACATGAAAGTATAAAAATGGCCTTACAAATTAAAATATTCCAGGTATAGATTTCTTTTGCAAAATAATATTGCAGGTTTTGCATAAAAACAAATATATTTTTATTTTTCTATAAGACTACTCTTAAAGTATATAAAGAACACACGAAACCCTAAAAAAATAATATTTTTTAAGTAGTAGTTTTTAGTAGTAAGTATCTTTCAGTTCAAAATTGTATGCCCAACTACTGTGAGTAAGCTTAACGTAGATCTCTCTGTGGTTAGGGTTTCCATATCTCAGGATTTGTCCTGAGATTTCAAGATTTTTGGACTCTTCTCAGGATTGCGGCTGGATTTTGTAAAGAATTTTTAGAATTTTTAATAATATACAGCTTACATTTTAAAGATCTGTTTAATAAAAAGTTAAACAAACTAAAATAGAAACAACAATATTACGAATTTTTAAACTGTTAAGTACGTCTGAGAGAAAATTCTCAAACTGTAATAAATCTCTGCATTTTTCAACGGAAATCAGCCTTCTCTCCGGACTTTTGATTTTTTCATCTGGTAACCCTATCTATGGTCATCTCAGCGTAGGACGGCTACCTACTAGATGGAAAGATCTGATAGAGGTTGCTGGGAGCAGTTCGGAGCAGGATAAGATCAGTCGCTCTGGAGATGAAGGTGGAGGCCTATGGTCAGCAGTTAACGTCCTATGGCTGGTAAGATGATAATGACGTATGTAGGTCAACACCTAGTGTCAATCTTTGACGACCCCCGTGGTGCAGTGGGTGAATAGCCGGCTGAGACGCAGGAGGTAGCGGGTTCAATTTCCGCCGTGGAAATGTTTGCATAATCTACAGATATTTGTTCCGGGTCTGGTTGTTTCTCTATATATTATACATACGTATTTACAAAAAAAATGTATATAAGTATTCTATCAGTTATCTGGTTCCCATAGTACAAGCTCTGCTTAGTTTGGGGCTAGATAGCGCTGTGTGAAATGTTCAGCGATATTTATTATTTAATAATGATGATACAGAATTTAGTGCGGAATATCTTTACTAGGTACCTAGGTTCATCACCCTGAGACGAATGCAGCTCTTCTCTGACGTCATCTGCATTTCTGCACTGCATAGCATCATTACAGACATGTTAATTACACATTACGATTTCATTACATAACAGTATCACACCGGTGCAGTACCACAAACTTACAATACCCGAAGGGCATTTAAACCGTATAATGCGCGCAGCCAAAGATGAGACTTGACGGGTCACGTGGTCACACCTGCGCAGTACATAGTTCTTGGCGGTTTTGGCGGTATGCGAGGCAAGCGGGGAGGGGCGGCGAGGTATGGCGTCACGCGTATTCAGTCGTGTGTCGTTCCCCGCAGTCCGCGCATACGCCGCTGTGGTCCCAAGTTGAGGTGGGTGACAGGTATGACAGGTCTCTTCTTTGGCTGCGCGTATTATACACTCCCTATTCTTAAAAGGCTTTCTATTCTTATTTTTTTTTCAACCCACTGCTGGGCAAAGGTCTCATCCACTGTTTTCCAGGACTTTCACTCGCGTGCCAAATTCCATCTGTCTCAAAGGCATCGAGACCGTTGCGCCAGCGTCTACTAGGCCTCGGCCGGCGTGACGATCGTTGCCCATCTGTTCGGATGCATTCGTCTCACGTGGTCCGCCCAATCCCATTTTAGCCTGGCAGCCTTATTTCCTGCATCAGCAATGCCGGTATTTAAAAGCAGCGTGGTGTTACGGATTCTGTCAATCTTCTTTACTCCAAGCACGGTGTTCCGACCGACAATGTTTCGGTTAAATTCGTGAACTTTCATCAGGGTGAGTATTTAAAACTATTTGAAATCTGTTCATTAATTTTAATTGTGATTTAATAGTTACTTGCAGTTTTTCGATTTTTTTTAATCTGCTAATTTACGCATATCTAGAATTTTTGTGACAGTTTTTCATAAAAATACTGTTACTGATGATGATATAGGGTGTATGATAATATACGCACAAAAATGAAAGGGATATTTTGATGAGCATAATAAGTAAATTTGTGAAATAATTTGTAAAAATGTGTAAATTATTTTAACATGTAAAAACAAACACTAACACACTAACTTAAACTTATGTTGTGCTATTGCATAGTACTTGCCATCTAACCACAGATACTGTATTGGGGATGTCTCGAGATATCTCTTGTTGTCTCTTTCTAACCCAAAACCCACAGCCATTTCACAGATATTAAATCGGCCGTTTTTTGGATGTCAATTGCAAGAGTAGGCAGTAATTTATGTATCGAATTAATCACCTGTAGTTTTTTTATAGTTATTTGATAATACAACTGGTAATTTTTTTGTGTATTGCGCACAATTTTTGCTTTTTCATCATAATGCAAGAAAGGACCAATGATGGAAAAACCGAATAGGTTGAACTCCATAATGTAGATTTCATTTTAGTTGCGTTAACTTAATATTATGTTTAAATAACTATTATAGTACATTTATTTCTACAAAAATAAAATTATACAAAACTAATAGGTTAAACCAACCACTAAAAAAGGTTATTACAATACAACATATTTGGTATATTCGAATCTAAGTAAGCCTAACTGATAATTTAGTAAAGCCAACATGTTAACGAAGTAGAGTCAACAAAATAACTAACTTAAATATATATAATCAGGTCTAATTTACCTTTATAGTTCAACTATTTTTATTCTGTTAATTCAACAAATTATGTCGATATATTAACCTAAAATATAGGTTGAAAAAAGGTTAAAACCACCTATTCGGTTTTTCAGTGCATACGACGACCTCCGTGGTGCAGTGGGCGAATAGTCAGCTGAGACGCAGGAGGTAGCGGGTTCAAAACCCGCCGCGGAACTAATATTTGCACGATCTACAGATATTTGTTTCGGGTCTGGTTGTTTCTCTATATATTATAAGTATTTATTTACGAAAAAAAGTATTTAAGTGGTATATCAGTTATTTAGTTCTTACAGTACAAGCTTTGCTTAGTTTGGGGCTAGATAGCGCTGTTTGAAATGTCCAGCATTATTTATTTATTTAATGTATGGGGAAGCCTATGTTCAGTAGTGGACGTGCTTTTGCTGATGATGATGAATACTATTCTATCATCAGCTTCAGGTGCCAAATAGTTTGTGGCACTGTACCGTCGCACCGGTACTAATAAGGATCAACAGATGCAAACTAATACAAGACAAGGCCATCCATACAAATACCAAATTAAATGAACCTGTGAAGCTCTGCAATGGCACACATTAGCCACAAATACAATTGCATAAGTTTCACGAATCTTATTTAAATGTCTAATGTGTTTAGAGGTCGCTTTTACGGCAATTTTGTGTTATTCCCGGACAAAAATCGATGTTTTATTATGTAAACCGTTTATTGTGAAAATAAACAACTTTTCATAGAAAAAAAAACATTATATTGTTTAGAATAAAGTTGAACTTTTTAGTTTAAATTTATTTATGCTGTTTTTTAAGACTTTGCGCCTTCCCTAGAACTTACCTTATACAAACGTAATATTGGAAAACACCTGATTTTCACGACTAAACGGCTAAACCAATTTCGATGAAATTTGGTTTAAGATGACCTGGATTGAGACATAGGTTATTTTTATTGTCAAAAAACGCGTGTGCGTTGCTAGTTAATCCTATTCTATTTAAAAGCATATAGTATAATAAAACATATAGTCTTTGACATAACTAAATCCTGGAGGTTGTCTGGAAGAAATCTCTACAAAACGTTAAGACCGCCCATTGTACTATTTGCTTTGTGTCTTCTATTTTGTCTGTAATTTTTATTTTTTATGGTGTACTCTTCTACCAAGTAGGCAAGTTAAAGTGGGACTGGCCGGGCCACGTCTGCTGCATGTGGGAAGAGTTGTGGGCAAAATCCACCACCGCGTGGATCCCAAAAGGCAGAAAACGACCACGTGGCAGACCACGACGCCGATGGAAAGACGAACTCGACTCGTATTTAGAAGACTGGAATACACAGGCGCATGATAGAGTGGAGTGGAAGGAAGGAAGGGAGGTCTTTGTCCTGCATTGGGACAGTACAGGCTCCAAATAATAATAATAGTGGTGTACTCACACTCTTGACAGAGTGGTCGTGGTCGTCACTTCGGGGGTAGTGGCGCGCTTGACAATCCATAGCCACTCCTCTCGAGTTGCTGACGAGACTGAGATACGGACAAAATGTATTAGGACACAGTGTCCCAACTGACACTTTTGATTTTAATATTTTTTTTTACTGTCAATTCGGACACCATCAAATTATTGAAGCTATTGAGTACAGTCAGGTAAAAATGTTTAAGTAAAATATAATATAATGTGAGCTAATCAAATTGCTTTGCGAGCGTGTGGTGACTTACATTAATGATAAAAAACCACAAGTTTCATTCATAGCGTAAATTTAGTAAATATCAACATCTTGTATACTTAGGTATCTATAGAATGTTCACATAAAAATATCTCAAATAAAGAGATAGAGAAAGTGTGACCTTGCTATGCATCTATTTCGTCATCTTGCTGTGCCGCCGCCGCGCCTCGGTAAAAACCTGTTTTTATAACTGACTGTACACTGCAGCTATTTCTAATGGTGTCTGAATCGACAGTAACAAAAATATTAAAATCAAAACTGTCGATTGGAACATTGCGTCCCAATATATTTTGTCCGAATCCACAGCAAGTCCTCCTCTCGTATTGCTGTTTTTCTGGTGCACTCGTGTAGGGGACGGTTTAGTTAAGTGTTTAGTAAAGTGTTTTTATTCATTCATCTATTCAATAGTTATTTTCCGGCTAATCCATTTCCCACCTGACATCCCTAAACTGGACATTAGGAGACAACTATCGACGTCTTAATAGTTGTAACACAGTCCATTCTAGGAAAAGCCCCGTGGTGGTACCCTGCCACTCTTGGAGGCTATCGGAGTGGAAGAATTGAAGGGGGGGCAGGAGGTCTGTTTATAGTGGTGGCGCTTCGGCTGTCAATCAGGGCAAAGCTAAGACCGATTTGTTGGGGTATAAGTATAAAGCGGAAGAGACTAATGGCGATATTACACGGTTCAACCAGATTGGCAGAAATGAAAGAATGATATTCAATGACATTGAATGATTCACTTTTATATTTACATGTAAGTCTGACAATATATAAGTTAAGACAGTTTTTAAAGTTAGACTTAGTAAATTTTTTACGATGCGTGCGTACACCGACAGCCAAAAAGTGGCATTATGAAGGTAGCTGATAACTGTCTCATGCGCGCTCACCCCGACAGCCAAAAAGCGACATGATGAAGTTAGCTACAAACAAAGAGTTGTGGCATACGGGATGAAATCTTTAGCTTCATTTGTTCTGTTATGCCAAAGAAGTACAACTTCTTACGTGCGTTTTTTTTTGTGAAAGTGGTTTTCATATAAAACAAGCGTCATTTATCTAAACGTTAATGAAAACCAATTTATTTGCTGGCTGTATAGTCTCTGGTGAAATTACAAGCACATGAGGCATTACACCTGTAAGCTTAAAATTGATGGACTCAGGGCAGTGCATCGTAGGGCACATTTCTAAGGTGTGTGACATTGTACAATACATCGTTAGGTGATGGTTACCACATAACATGAAATGGGTCATACGCTTGCCCCATCTAGGTCATATAAAATTCAATAACAAAATACTTATTATTAGAAATCCTAAACTAAAAAAACCGGCCAAGTGTGTGTCGGACTCCCGCGCGAAGGGTTCCGTACCATTATCTATAAAAACTGCAAAAATATCATGACTGCTGTATGGGAGCCCCACTTAAATATTTATTTTATTCAATAGCACAATTTTATTTACCTACCTTATTTGAGGTTTGGTGCCGATCAAGCTAGTCCTCTTAATTGTATGAGCGCCTATACAACTCAGAGGACTATCGTATGGGGACACCCTTTAATTTTCAACTATTGCTATTTTTTGGACAGATTCCTTTACTTGTGCTATAAGACCTTTCTTTTTGTAAAATTTTGTGATTCTAGGTCAACGGAAACTTGCTTCAGTTAAAAGCAAGGTATTATTATTAAGGTAAATTTTGGTACTCACAAGTTTTTGCAAAAATCTAAATTTGCCCATATCTTTTTGAGTGTTGACAGGACCATGTTTTTTAAACACCTAATAGGTACTATAGACCTTAGTAGCTGGTATAAAGTACAACTTACTAGGTCCACTCGTTCCTGAGAAAATCAGTGGTGACACACGGACAGACGAACAAGAGAGTGATCTTATAAGAGTTCCTTTTTTACCTTTTGAGGTACGGAACCCTAAAATCGCTGCATTCTCACATCTTGCGCCTAAAAAGCTCTGTAAAACTTCAATCAATTGTTATTTCAATGATGTACACCTGACTGCGAATATAATGCATTATGGATGGCGAGCCTGTACGTGATCCTCTATCCTATCTTACCCTGAACTATAGGCACGTGATATGTGGACACCAACAATACTACTGAGAAAACACAGCTCGAGTTTTTATACTACTTTGAAATGGAACAAGCTTATGACAAAATATTGCCTCGTTGATCACACACCTACGTGGACTCCATCAACTTGAGGCATACAGGTGTAAAGCCTCATGTGCCTGTAATTTCACCGGCAACCATACCCTTCAAACCGAAACACAGCAATGCAAGTGGCAGAAATTATACTTTTCACAGCCCCTTTTTTTACGTGGAGGAATCCTCATCGATACCGCTCTGAACCCAGGGAGCGGTATGTCGAACTCCTACCGGCTAAACCTCCACGGCGATCCTGCGCTCGCTTTATACCGGGGACATGGGAACAGAGAACATCCTTCCGCGACCCCGGTGGCGTTGGTCCGCTCTTGCGGGCCCTAAGGGCTATATTTCAACGGGACACCATGGCGGCGCAACCAGTCGCCGCTACCAATAAAATGTATACAGCTCTATAGAGAGTTACTCACCTGGTGTCCATTTGGTTGCGCACCAATTTGGCGGCGCCACCAACTCGGACGCGTGCACAGAATGTTACTGGTTTCGCCGCCACGCTCGTCGCGCCACCACTAACTACTATAGCGTTGTATGGTGTCTCACACACTCAGCCGCCAGTCCGGCCGCCAGGCGCTTTTCACCAACAACTTTTCTTCAGGACTGATTGATTTTCTTAATATTGTGTCTTGCTTCAACAAATCATTTTCACACAAAGTCAGTAACTCATCAAAGGACCTCACGGACATCCTCACATAGCTAAAAAACTTATCCGGATATCTTCTTAGATCGTCGTATATGTTGACGAATTGTCCTTTCTTACAGCGATCGGCTAAATAAGGATGAACCACTGTTTCTTTTTTCTCTTGAACTCTCTGTTCCTACGTAAATACAGCAGTAGTGTTATCTCTTCGAGGTCCATTTTGATACTGTCTTCAGTGTGGTGTGGCGACTCTGGTGTCTGTATGGTGTCTAGTTTGGTAGCTTACGGACACCACGGTGGCTCACGGTCCCCGTGAAATATAGATCTAAGGGTTTAGGGTCATCTCAACTAACTATATACAACAGTATATAGTTAGGCCACTGCTATGGGGGATTCACAGCCCTATCACAAGGAACTCTATTCTTAAAAATAATTTGCAGATAGCAAAAAATGCACAATGATTTTTACAAAATATTCTATGATTTCATTGTTACGAGTATTATTATGAACAAGTTTGTTTACAGAAGGAAATTATTATTTATACAGGTAAAATTTTCATCTAGTCGGGGGCTGTACTAAGTGGTCAAGGTAACCCCATATCTAGAACCTGTCATGTCATATATCTCACTATTTTATATGTCCCTGTGTATTTACGTATATGTAATTTCGTAGTGATTATAATATTTTTATCTGTTATAATATTTTTGAAGTAAAACTTCTTTACGCACGCTAGACTTGGGGTGTAAACTGGTGAATGCGTTACGAAAAGTGCGAACGGAAGTTGAGAGGGAGATATAAGTTAGTGAAGATAGAAAGAGAGAGTTACGTTTCGTATATTTTTAAACGTTAATGTGCGACCTACAGACGTGTGGGCAATTTTGTAATTGAACAATTTTATAAATTAATATTTTGAAAAAGAAGTTTTACTTCAGTCGCGTGGTCTTTTTTTATACTACTTATATGGCAAACGAGCATGCAGTCCACCATATATTAAGTGGCTACAGGAGCCCATCGATATCCACATAGAATTCAAAACAAGGTATTATGTTGTCTTGATCTCTATGTGGATACGTTGCCATACTATAGGACTTAGCTGTTATGCCTATATGCCAGTAATTACAGGAACATACCATTACCATCTAATCGGAACACAGCAGCACAAGTACTGCTATTTGGCGGCAGATAAAGGTAAGACGGTGGTGTCACCCCACTTCCTCGAGCCCGTTCACAAAAGCTCTACCACCAGATCTTCAAGAATATATAGAATACTAGCTGTTGCCAGCGGCTTTGCACGCGTGGTTTGCCAATAAAAAGTAGCCTATGTGTTAATCCAGGTTATGATCTACGTACATACTAAATTTCATCGCAATCAGTTCAGCCTTTCCGGCATGAAAGAGTAACAAACATCCTTACATGCATACATACAAACTTTCGCGTTTATAATATTAGTAGGATAAAGCTTTAAATTATTGCATCGATGTAATGTACGTTTTTTACTCGCAATATACCCTATTAAGGTGTCTTCAATGTTTGAACCGTGTTATATTGATGTTATGATCATGAAGATGTGGGTGACATGTTCACTGCTCAGCATTAGAATATATAATTAGTCATCGTAAATACGGACGGTGTTGCTATTATTAACTATTAAATAGATTTCTGTTTAGATAAGCATTTAATAGGATATATATTGTTTTATGAGAATGTGCTATTTTAATAAAATACCTCTAAGTAGCCACGCTTAAGTGCCTAATAAATGTTGTTCTAAATATATTTATTTTTTTAATGTATGTCTAATAATATGTATCTGTTCAGTTTTTGCGGTTGAATTGAGGGTAGTTGGGACACCGCCTATCTTTTCAACAACCGCGCGCGCCCGCGCCGACTCGCGCACCGCGCCTCGACTAGGAAGCTTTTGCGCGTTGAGGTTCAATCAATTTGACCGTGTCATATCCTCACGCTAGATGTTCTGGCATCGTGTGTGTAGACTTATAGTAGTGCAGTGCAACTGTTAACCACAAAAAAATCACCTGGACTGTCTGTGGCGTGCCGTGCACGCCAGGAACTTCTCTTCGGTTCCTGCAAAGGTAGGTGGTGTTCATTTGTCCTCTTAGATACTGCAAGAATACAGGAGAAGTTCCTGACATGCACGGCACGCCACAGACATTCTATGACTCAAAAAACCTATCCAGCTAGAAGGACCACTTTGATTGTGCGATTTATACACGATCTTTTTTGAAATTGATTGCTGGCAGGGTTTTTGAGTTTTAAAAAGGAGTTATTGTAAAGTTGTGTGTGGAGTATCCTGTGTTCCTGCAGTATCTAAGAGGGCAAATCAACACTACCTACCTTTGCAGAAACCGAAGAGAAGTTCCTGACGTGCACGGCACGCCACAGTATCTAACTATAGATAAAGATATACATGGCCAGGCTGGAGCCGGTATGCTAACAAACAAACAGTACATACATTGCATTTTTTTTTATCAATATAGCCTATACCAATCAAAGATGTAGTACAGTTTATTATCAGTGAAATAACTTTCAGAATCGGTCAGGTGTTTTTAAGATTATTCATATTATAAAAACATATTACCTATATACTTATTATTATTTACCTCCGTGGCGCAGTGGGCGTATAGCCGGCTGAGACGCAGGAGGTAGTGGGTTCGATTCACGCCGCGGAACAAATGTTTGCATGAACCACAGATATTTGTTCCGGGTCTGGTTGTTTCTCTATATATTATAAGTAGGTATGTATTTACAAAAAAAAAATAAATATGTAAGTATTCTATCAGTTATCTGGTTACCATAGTACAAGCTCTGCTTAGTTTGGGGCTAGATAGCGCTGTGTGAAAATGTCCAGCAATATATATATATATATAGGTTGATATCTCCGAGGAGATATATATATATATATATTTTATATAAATAAAAATATATTATATAAATATGTATATATAATTATTATATATAAATTATAAGTACCAACTTTACTTCTTTTCAATATTAGTAAAGATAAATTATATATTATGATAAAACATATAGTAAATAGCTTTGCATTTTAGCAAATGTCACCATCGAAGGAACTTAGGTATCGTCGAATTGACCAATCAATTGAGGCAAGCTTTTATTTTTATATCTGACACTTATTCTGACTGTACTTATCTCAGAATATTACAGTACTAACATGATTGCAAGCTTCGACGCCCATTTTAACAATAGCATTAACAAATTATTATGTACGTAAATTATTCAGATCTCGAAAAATTCGATTGTGATTTTGAGTATGGGATTTTATTAAACATTAAGATTACATTTCTAAGCCTCAAAATCAAATTCAAAGAAACCTACAAATTAATTATCCAACAAAAACAAAGCTTGCTCATTACCGCATAACATTGCAATTCAATCCACACTCGCATTAGTGGCTCGTTAGAGGAAAACAAATTAATATATTATACACTGCAACTCTTTCCGATCACATCGTGGGAAAGGTCGATTTGAAGATAATTTATTTAAACTGCCTGAAGTCGCCTGCGAAATACTAACATGCACAAATGTGAGATTTGTCATCAAAAGCTTTTGTTTACAGTAATAGCCAAAGGTTGTGTGAAATTATTGTACCAATATGCCATGAAGGTGTGAAAATTTAGGCAAGATAGCTCGAAAATAGGGTGTTTCAAAACAGTAATAGACATATATATTTATTTGTTTATTGTCTAAATCAACTTGGGCAAATCGGCGTTGTATGAATGTGTGTATGTATTTTTGTTGTCCGAGGATAACTTTCAAAGCGTCGATCCGATTATCGTGAAATTTTATATATAGGTAGGTATTACTCGTGCGCGATAACTTGGGACCTGCTAGGAATGCGACTCCCCGACCGCTTCCCCTGCACTTCCCCGATGGCGCCCGTATTTTACCGTTCGCATCACTATTTTTTACTAGGGTTTTTAGTCTCGTACTGGCCTACGTCACGTAACGACGCGCTCTGGAATTCTTTTAGTTTTCGTTTGTGTTATTGTTTTGTTGTTGTAGTTTTTGTTGTTATAGTATATGTTGTAAATTTATCGGATACCTCTTCGTCAAGTGATTATAGTGAGACTGAGGACGAAGAACAACCTCTAGAAGGCATAAATCCACTTAGTAGTGACGAAGATGAGATAATGTAAATAATAGATAAAATAAATGTATAAACTTAAACATTGTATTTTTATTTTATTCAAATAGTGTAAAAAAGATTAGATAAAAAGCAGCGTCCTCCCTGAGTAACATAATAAATTAGGTTAAAAAAAACAAAGACGAAGCCGCGGGCGGCTGCTTGTTATGTTCGCTTTATTGCGGGCGGTACAAACACGCCAATATGACGTCACCGCGCTCAGGTCCCAACTTATCGCGCACGGGTAATAGTGGTGGCGATTCTGTTGTTTCCGCTGACTAACTAAAATTGTGTAAAATACGAACGGTCTTATTTTGTTTACGCTAAAGATCAAATTAGAATGAAATTTAAAGTGACATTTCTAAAATTAAGTATTTTTTACTAAAACGGCGTGTTTGCGGACTAGTTTTAACACCAATTTGACTGCTGACTAAAACTAGCCCAAAAACACGCTATCTTAGTATAAAAATACTTAATTTTAGAAATTTTACTTTAAATGTCATTCTAATTTGATCTTTAGCGTAAACAAAATAAGACCGTTTCAATTTTACACAATTTTAGTTAGTGTAAACAACAGAATCGCCACCAGTGATGCAAGACTTTGGTGTGACTAAATGAGCTAAAATTTTTGGGGGGTTGTTGAGATATTGGGGTTCAAGAAAGGTAAAAAATTAAAATGAGGCTATTAGGTCAAATGAGACGTCAAATGAAAGGTCTTGACTCATGAGTTGCGCCGGTGACGTAACCGGCTCATACATTTCGACCCCGTTTTATTTTTAGTAATGTTTATGTAGTGTTTGAGTTATTAGCCATAATAAAAACTAAACTTTGACAAAATTCAAAGGGTACA
The DNA here is from genome assembly GCA_918857605.2 of Philereme vetulata. NCBI lineage: Eukaryota > Metazoa > Arthropoda > Insecta > Lepidoptera > Geometridae > Philereme > Philereme vetulata. The sequence goes on from OU975423.1 coordinate 8,866,713, forward strand.
CCAGTGACCCCACAGTGCTGTAATTTGGTATGCGTGTAGCTTAAATATCACTTAGTCTTTTAGGGCGTATTTTTGTGCATGAAATAAACGAATTTTATTTTATTTTATTTATTTATTTTTAAAAGTGTGAAATCCAGAATAACTGCAATTTGTACCCCAAACAAAAACAACCAATTGACATGAACTCCCGTTATCTGTAATTTGAATGAAACTGTAGGTCAAGTAGGATTGTTGTAATTTTCGGGGCTTTTACGAATAATATATTTTTGTTTTTCCGGGAGACTCGCGAGATCTCAGTTTGGGGCGAACCACTAATTGTAATTATGTACAGTGATCGCGAAAGTTTGAATAATACAATTGCTTTAGCTTATTGACAAAATGTTGTTTCCATTTTGACATGGAACGCATTGCAAACTAAAATAGTTATGGACAATATTTGATCTACGAATAAAAAAAAACGTGGCTTTAGGGTGGTAAACCTCTATTCTCAAATTTTGCGTAGACTATTATTAGACTAGATTTAGACTATTATTAGTTGATCATTAGGTGTGCGCGTTGTGATCGGTCGTCTCAGTGCGTAGGTACGGTTAGTGTACTGTGTCGTAATATGAACGAGGACATTTCTAATTCTGAAGACCAACTGAGGGTAGTTGCTGCAGCTTCCCACAATTATCGACGGTAACTCCAAGTACTCCAGTCAGCCCGTGAGCACGGCTGTTGCAACACAGTCAGAACGTCGAAACACAGTCAAAAATACCCATTTTAATTGGTAAACAAATTATGTTATACCACCCGGACGAAATACAAGAAGCACTCCTACTACTTGTTACAACCTATTTTGAAGTCGCACTCAATTTTAAAGTCGAATTCCAGTCATTCCTCAACAATAATTTGGAGGTTGAACATCAAAGTCAGAGAGCTACTAAATCGCACTGCACTTACACAATAAATAAGGCAGTATGCGTTAAAATACAAGTGCATAAAAATGCGGAGTTATCGACTCGCACGTAGGTCTTTGATATATTTATTGGAGAACGATTACTGGATCTCTAATTCACAGTGATCGTAAAGCGATAGATGAGTCACATAAACAGTCAAACAGTTAAAGGAGTCAAAAGAGTCATCATCAACCTGATTCTAAATGACTCTCATTTTTAGGGTTCCGTACCCAAAGGGTAAAAAGGGACCCTATTACTAAGACTCCGCTTTCTATCTGTCCGTCTGTCACGAGGCTGTATCTCATGAACCGTGATAGTTAGACTGTTGAAATTTTCACAGATGATGTATTTATATTGCCGATATAACAACAAATACTAAAAACAGAATAAAAGGGCTCCCATACAACTGATATGATTTTTTGTCGTTTTTACAGATAATGGTACGGAATCCTTCGTGCGCGAGTCCAACTCGCACTTGGCCGGTTTTTTCTTTAGGACAACAAACGATTAGAGAAATTGAAGATTGAGAATTTGGGATGACAAATGACAAGGTTGTACAGTGATGGAATGAAAATGGTACGTCACCTTCGAGTTGGTTTTCGATTGCAAGAATCAATAAATTTTTTTGACAAGATATATAGACAAACCACTTTGAACTGAATTTTGAACTTTATTAACAAACATTTAAACATTATTTTCTCTAACTCAGACTATTCTGTAACACAGTTTCAAAAGGTAATAACATGTGTACTCCCGATACGTAGAACGAATCAATTTGAAAATTGACGAACTTTTTCATTCAGTCACTGAACAAATGTCTTAAGTTTATTTTGCCAGCTGATAAATATATGCACCAAATTGTATTTTTCAAACTTTCGCGATCACTGTACGTTCATATTACGACACACTATACCAACCGTACAACACAACAATATATAAAATGTAACGTGATATGAACGAGGACATTTCTAATTCTGAAGACCAAGTGAGGGTAGTTGCTGCAGCTAACCGCACTTCTTGATGGTAGCTCCAAGTACTCCAGTCAGCCCGAGACCAAGACTGTTGCAACTTGCAACACAACCGAAACGTCGGGATATAAAATAAAAAATGTACATACGCGATAAATACCCATTTTAATCAATCAATATGTAACAAATTAAACATAAATTGATCGTTTTTGTCAGTCAGGATCTAAAATGTTTGATATAATTAACAAGGTATTATAAATTTGAGTCAAACTTTGCGGATCAGGTAAAATTAAATCTTCTAGCACTAGATAAAGTACCTAAAAATTATTATGAGATTTCAACTTATATATGCGTCTTAGTTTTATTTCTCATTTATTTATTTAGCTACATTTTTTGATTTTCAATAATAACGGTATGGTTTAAGCAATATAGGGTGTTTGATAATATACGCACAAAAATTAAAGGGGTTATTTTGATGAGCATAATAAATTTTATGAAATGGTTACCATAGAAATGTTAAATTTATTTTGGCATGTAAAACCAAACATTTTATTAAACTTATTTTGTGCTATTGCATAATGCCTGCCATCTAACCACAGATACTGTATTGGTGACGCCTCGAGATATCTCTTGTTGTCCCTTTCTAACCCGAAACCCGCAGCGGTTTCCGAAAGAGATATCAAATCGGCCTTTATTTTTGGATGTCGATTGCAAGAGTAGGCAGTAAGTTTTATATCGAATTAATCGCCTAAATTAGTGGATTTTCATAAAAAAATTATAATATAACTAGTAGTTTTTTTTTCGAGAAGCCTTGAGAGAGTTTTTTATAGGTTTTGAGATACCGTCACTTGAATATCGTCAGTATATGACCGATGACTTGTAACCACTTTGTATATGTGTATTGATATCTCTTTAATTTATTTTCTCATTTGATGTGTCGTCTACCTTACCTGTTTATATATTACTATTCATCCCTTACCTTATCTGCGGAAACTTTTAATTTGCCTTCTTAGAATAAGTAGCATTTATTGTTGTTTATTTTCTACTCAAATACCTTTTCTGTAACCTAGCTGTAAGTTTTCCTAAAATTCTAAAGATAAAAGTATATATATATAAAATAATATCACCAAACAACCCGTATGCGCATGCGCCTTAGTTTTATTTATCCTCTATTTATTTATTAGCTACATTTTTTGATATTGAATTCTAACGGTATGGTTCAAGCAATATAAATAATATAATACCCAAGAATACTTATAATTTAAGTTTTGATAGAATCGGTTTTCCTTATATTTTTTTAACTAACTTCGAAACAGCTAAAACAAATGTGCCTGCCTCAAAGGATGCAAGTCTATAGTGTCAGATAAAAAACCATTAAAATGCGGTTTACGGCAAAACGGACGATATCGTGATAAATATTCATGCGAACATACATCCTGGATTCCGTTTAAAAAGGAAAATATCAACGCGGGTTCCATACAATGGCATAAAAGATTAATCGCCAATCGTTTCACTATAAATGATATTATGCACACCTATTTCCTAGATGTGCAAAATTATTGTGCTTTATCTAGTTCCACTTTGTCATTCAGAGTGAAATTTAAAGTCGTCTAATTTTGAAAAACGTCTATACACGTACATATCTGTCGCCATTTTTTTGTCGTTCGTTTACTAGTTCGGCCTGTATCATAACTGTAAAATAATGTAGGAATATAACAATCTTTATTCTAGACATTTAAAGAGGCTCACGATGAAAATCTAAAATTATAAATAACTAGTGGTTCGCCCTGAACTGAGAACTCGCGAATCTCCTAAAAAAAATATACTTATATTATTCTTAGGGCGACTTGCACAAAGATGCCTAAACGTATAACCTAAACTCCTAACGTGGCTAAATATTATCTAAGAATTTGTCAAATATTGCAAATACGTCAAATTTAAATAGGTTTAGTCGCTAAATGCTTTTAGTGATATTTGTGCATGCCGGCCTTAATCTTTGACTAATTAGTGCCACAATACGGAAACCAAATAACTTGACCTACAGTTTAATCCAAATTAGAGGTAACGGGGTAACGGGGCCCTTTTTAGGGGTAGAAATTGCAGGTATTCTACATTTCCGACTGTTGCGTATATATGTGTCACTAAACCAAGACGAATACCAGCAAATTTCAGCATTTTGGGGTTACTGGTGTACCCTGTGAATTTAGTCAAACTTTTGTTTTTATTATGGCTAATAACTCAATAAACCTACAAAGATTAAACCAAAAATAAAAACGCGGTTGAAATGTACTAACAAAGACCTTTCATTTGACGTCCCACTTGACCTAATAGACTCATTTTCATTTTTTTTACCCCCCTTGAACCCCAATATCTCAACAACCCCTAAACATTTTTAGCTCATTTAGTCACACCAAAATTGTGCCATCACTACCTACCTATGTATCAAATTTCACGATAATCGGATCAACGCTACGAAAGTTATCTTCGGACAAACAAACATACAACGCCGATTTGCCCAAGTTGATTTAAAGATCTCGCTTCGCTCGCTCAAATATTAATTATTAAAGTAAATAAATAATTAATAATAATTGTATTTATTTATTCAGCAACAAGTTACTGGTTGGGCACATTATGCTAGTCTAGGCTAGGCTAGATTATGCTAAGTATCTATTTATTCCTATGTATTCACGTAGGTACGAGTATATCTTATTTTATAATTTAATAAGGTATACTCACACACACTCAATCCCCGAGAGCAGTACAGGCGTCTAGCGTTTGTGACGACATGCAACGCCATCATCATTTGGGGTCAGCAGAAAACCAGCGTCGCTTTTAACCTAAAGTCTAACTTTTTATTAGCTGCAGTAAAATGACGTTTTGTGGGTTGCCGGTTTTTGAAGAAAAATAAATAGGGATGTAGCTAAATGAGTGAATCATAAATGAATAATCAGTTTGGTTTTTTTTTTGAGATTTAATATTAAGTTGTAATGTATTTTTTTAACCTATTATTATTACTATACTAGAGGATTGATCTTTTTTAGTGGAAGTATAGGGAGGTAGATTCAAAATGAAACAAAAACGTCATAATAATGTTATTTAATTAATTTTTGTGAACTGAATCACATCCCTATTGAGATTAGGCCGGCAACATTATTTTACGGAATGACATTTAGAAACGTCATTTTACTGCAGCTAATAAAAAGTTAGACTATACCTACTTAGCACATGCTGAGCTGGCACCATTTTGGCGCGACTATTTTTAATTTGGTAGTCGAAAGTTGCGTGGGATGTTCCTGCTAAGCATTTACTTTTTTGAATTTCTGGATTTATTTGTCTTATTTTATGTACAAATTAACGTAATAAGCCAGAAGTCAGGGTATCCCTAAATATATTAATTTGTTTCTTGTATATGTCATGTCTTGTCAAATAAATGTTTTTTCATTTCATTTCAAATCTGCTGTTTCGGTAAAATAGTTAAATGGCTATTTTAAAAAAATTAAATACTACAAAGTAAAATACTAACGTACATGACTAGTTTAGTGCTCGCGAAAATAAATAAAAGTCCTACATTTACCCTAAAGTGTACTTATTGTGAAAGAAAATGGCTAAAGTATATCGGCATATTCGGCATATCTACAGTAACATTTAAATAATCGTTGCTCTTAATTTTACTAAGAAAAGTTTCTTGATTTATATCAAAGTAAATACGGGATTTATCACGCAAAGTTTTATCGCTGTTACTCTTAATTTTGATTGAGAGCCTACACTACTAATCTATACAGGGTGTTTGGTACTGACGATATTCAAGTGGCGGTTTCTCAAAATATAAAAAAAGACTTCTCAAAAAAAAATTGGTTATATTATCAAATTTTAAAGAAAATCGACTAAGTTCAGGTGATTAATTCTATATAAAACTTACTGCCTACTCTTGCAATCGACATCCAAAAATAAAGGCCGATTTGATACCTCTTTCGGAAATAGCTCCGGGTTTTAGGTTAGAAAGGGACAACAAGAGATATCTCGAGAGGTCACAAATACAGTATTTGTGGTTTGATGGCAAGCATTATGCAAAGGCATAACATAAGTTTAATAAAGTGATTGTTTTTACGTGCCAAAATAAATTTCACATTTCTATGGTAAACATTTAATTATTAAATAAATAATATATTAAATGTATTATGCTCATCAAAATAACCCCTTTCATTTTTGTGTGTATATTATCAAACACCCTATAAATAAATCTGGTTAGTTACACCATTTATAACTCTGATGATTTTCTCTCTGATTTTGATGAGTTTTGATTTGTTGTATTTGTATCCGACCCGAATAGCATAATAGCTATTAAAATATCGGAAATAATCACGCAAAAAGATATTATGAAGGAAAATCATTTTCTCATACATTGATGCAGATGATAATGGCCGACGTATATTGACAGCCCACGTCATATGTTCGTTGGGTCAACTACTTATGGTCCAAGAAAATTAGTCAAATGAGAGTAAGAATCTCGGAATCAGAGATATTCGGCTATAAACTTATACAAACCTTTATTTTTACACCCTAAAACTTGTCTCAAAATCTACTTATCTTAGGGTGTCCGCGACTACAGATATTTCGAGGTCAAAGGTCAACAAATCGATTTTTTTACACATTTATTGCAAATATCTCGTTTCCTATAGATTTTATGCTATTTGTATTCATATTAAATATTGTAGAAGATTACATTTTCTACTACTTTTCTTTAATATTTTTTTTTATATAATTAATAATTTTCGAGATAAAGGGCAGAGCGCGCGCAGTATTTAACTATTTAGAGTGTCATTCGAGATCAACTTGTAGTCCAATAAAAAAAAAATTATAAAAATAAAACAAATAAAGGTTTATACAAGTTTATAGCCGACTATCTTGACGACCTCCGTGGCGTAGTGGGCGAATAGTCACACATAATGATCTCTTTACTGGTATCGAACTGTTTGCAACCTCACCCGAGCTCTTTCAGAAAGAGTGTATCTGATGTCATAATGTCGGATACACTATTTCTGTCTGACCTAAAGTAAAAAGTTAAATCTTGTTCTTGTATGTAATGTGACCTACAGATATTGTTTGTCTTCCTTCATAAGCATGCACTTTAGTCCCTTATAATTTGTCAACTCAATCTGTGGACACCGGGGCTGATTATACTTATAGAACCTTATTTAGTATTAGCATTAAGTAACCTAATTGTATTATATAATTGTTTGTTGTCCTTATTAAAGAAAAATAAAAATAAAATAGCCGGCTGAGACGCAGGAGGTAGCGTGTTCGATTCCCGCCGCAGAACAAATGTTTGTATGATCTATAGATATTTCCATGACATCTATAGATGTTCCCATAGTACAAGCTCTGCTTAGTTTGGAGCTAGAAAGCGCTGTGTCAAATGTCCAGTAATATTTATTTATTATTATTTATTTATCTCTCATCCGAAACCCCTAATATTCCTGGACTATTAGTACATAAAAATCACATTAAACAAATAAAAAAAAATAACTTTTATAAAATTTAGACAAATAACGTAGATACTTAGAACTATTGATAATCTAAAAAGGAGAAATTATCAAAATTAAGCTAAATTTAGAGCTATAAAGTAAGCACAGGTCGCTACATGTTGCAAACTCGTTAGTTATTATAATCTCGCCGCACATATGCAGCGGGGCCCACATTACTGTTAATATGGAATACTAAGTGGATTACCGTCAAAGCAGAACTCCTTTATTCGTGTAAATTGAATTGAGTCGATATTGAAAACAATCGACAGGGTAATGCACGACTCTATGGCTTTCATTTAGTGCTGGGATAGTTATCGATATAGAGGTTGCTATTAGAAAGTTTCTATAGCATTTTTTCCTATTATCGAGTTATTTATCGAAACTTAAATATTCGTCATACAATAACAACATAATTGTTGTTAAAAAACTAGCCAAGCGCGAGTCGGACTCGCACACGAAGGGTTCCGTACCATTATCTATAAAAACGGCAAAAAAAAATCACGTTTTTGTATTTGATTATCCCTTAAATATTTGTTTTATTTTAATTTAATTATTTATTTTTAAAATTAATATATAACTACATATTCTGTGAATATTTCAAGCGTCTACCTGTTGCCGTTATCAATATCGAGAGAAAACGAGCAAAAAAATCACGTTTGTTGTATAGGAGCTTCCCTTAAATATTTATTTTATTCTATTTTTAGTATTTGTTTATGTTGTGACAAGACATGTCATACTGTATAGAAACGCGACGGGATAAAACTCTGAACAAATTGTTCTTTCTGAATATAATATAATAACATATATTGTTATTATATTATATTCAGAACAATATTGCTGGACTTTTAACACAGCGCTATCTAGCCCCAAACTAAGCAGAGTTTGTACTATGTGAACCAGATAACTGATAGAATACTTGTATAGGTACATTTTTTTGTAAGTTCTATAATATATAATATGTAACTTATAATATATAGGGAAACAACCAGACCCGGAATAAATATCTGTAGGTCATGCAAACATTTGTTCAGCGGCGGGGATCGAACCCGCCACCTCCTGCGTCTCAGCCGGCTATTCGCCCACTGCACCACGGAGGTCGTCGAATATACCGTTATTCTTTCTACCTTTTGCAAATCTCCTGGGGTTCAGTCCATAGTGATTGTAGATTCCAGCAGTAACTAACGTTAGTGCATGAGCAGCTACTACAGTGCAACGGCTGCGTTCATTCTTACAGCTTGATCTGCTACCGACGACGTCCTCAACGGACAAGAAAAGTTTGTGACACTGTAGGGTTTTGCATAATATATATTAATGACTAGTGGACGCGCCGAACTTCGTACCGCGTTGACATACATATAACGCGGGCTGTCAATATACGTCACCCTGGTAGAATTGTCAATTGTTGTCCCCGGCCATAATTATGTATGAGAAAATGAATGACTCCCACAAATAATTCAATACCAAAATTAGCCAAATCGCTCCACCCGTTCTCGAGTTTTAGCGATACTAACGAACAGCAATTCATTTTTATATATATAGACAATATCTCGGGATAACTCTGACCGAAGCATCTGTTTCAAACGATATTCAGTTATTTTACATCCTCTTTGACGATATTTGCAGCACGCATTCTGTCAATTCTATGTCAAACGTCATAAGGTTACATTATAAAAGCGCTAAGGTTAGATTATAAATAATTTTATATGGTGGTTATGTATCCTTAAATTTTCGAATTTTGCGCGCAATTTTCTTAATTTTTTCTTTGATAAGAACCTTCTTCTGACAATAAGAAATACAACAAAAAAGGAATTAGCAAAATCGGTCCAGCCGTTCACGCGTGATGGCGTGACCAAGGGAAATAGTGATTCATTTTTATATTATAGAGATGATCTAGACAGCGCAAATGGCTCCGAGTTGACGCATCCGCGCTTTAGTGCCTGGGAAAGGATTAGAAATTTTCATCGATATTTTTATCGACAACCCCAACCCTAGATATTTATACACACGCACGATTTTCATGTCATTTGCCACGTGTGCCCCGGGCGACACGACTGGGGCATACACCCTGAATTTAAGATTAGTACGTTTTTACCTTTTCTAATAATAATTATAATTTTTGACGCACGTGCCGCTCGTCTTTACGGAATTTTAAGAAGTTTTTTGTTAGCAATTAAAACAAAGGGTTGTAATTCGACATTGATAATATCGGGTTTAACGGTAGGCTGAATTTAAATAACACCGAAATCGGCTTCTATTGTGATGGAAATATGTTTTAAAATAAAATGGACACGTAAAGTAATTCCTTTTTTTTATATTAAACTTGTAGACACACAAGCTGACGGGCCTCCTGATGTTAAGGAGACACCGGAGGGTAATCGCCCATACAACACGTACTACAAAGATCTTTTCTAATTGGAGCATATTTCTACCTTAATAAGGTATTATTTATTTGAATAGTATTTATCTAGTTTCCCAACCATATATTAGATCAAAATACTTACCTAAAATGAAATAGAAGCGTATCGCATTCTGCATGTTTTTCGCCATAAAAGACCTGTTTTCAACCTAATTGTTTCATATTAAAAACAACATCTTACGTATCCTAGTCATGGGAACATAGAATATATCGTTTAGTTACAGAATAACAATACAATGAGAAAATTACAACTAGTTTTCAGTCATCATTTTTGGTATTACGGAATACAGTCAAAATCTAATCAAATTTACAATCGTTCTATTGCTATCACTGTCGCTCTGCGTGGCTAAACTTCGTCACTAAACAGGGATAGCGATATTCAGGCCAAAGTTGTTGACGCACCCGAATTGAAGTTGCGCTCGGGGTTCGCCGGCTTCTAAAGTGGTCACCGCCGCCTATAAACTCGTGTAGCACTCGTGGTACCGCAGTCGCGTTGCCTACCACTTAATACCCTATTTACACCTCTCTTGAAGGCGTTCATTTTGAAGCCCACCGGAAAAACCTCCGGAGGAAGTTCATTCTACATCTTTGAGATATTATATTTAAACATTCTAGAGATATTATGATAATAAAATACATAAATATTGCTGGACTTTTCACGCAGCGCTAGCTAGCCCCAAACTAAGCGGAGCTTGTACTATGGGGACCAGATAACTGATAGCATACTTATATACTGTTTTTATAAATACTTACATTATTATAATTTAAAGAAAAACATCGAGACCCAGAACAAATATCTGTAGATCATGCAAACATTTGTTCAGTGGCGGGAGTAAATTGTTGATGCTTGTATTGATTTTACAGTAGAAAAGGAGGGTCTACCGTTTTTTAAGGTTTCGTACCCAAAGGGTAAAACGGCACCCTATTACTAAGGCTCCGCTGTCTGTCTGTATGTCTGTCCGTCTGTCACCAGGCTGGATCTCTTGAACCGTGATAGTTAGACAGATGAAATTTTCACAGATGATGTATTTCTGTTGCCGCTATAACAACAAATACTAAAAACAGAATAAAATAAATATTTAAGGGGGCTCCCATACAATAAACTTGATTTTTTTTTTTGATCGTTTTAGCTCGACTTTGTTAACGGCAACAGTAGACGCTTGAAATATTCACATCATATTTTGATATATTTTATATTAACTTTAAAAATAAATAATTGAATTTATACAAATGTTTAAGGGGGGCTCCCATAAAACAAACGTGATGTTTTTGCCGTTTTTATAGATAATAGTACGGAACCCTTCGCGCGCGAGTTCAACTCGCGCTTGGCCGGTTTTATTGTTAACATACTTATTTGGGATTACATGATTGGTCCATAATAGCCCAAAATAGAGAAGACTGGAGAGAAGGAAGGGAGGCCTTTGTCCTGCACTGGGACACTACAGGCTCTTAATAAAAATAATAATACATATTTGTGAGCACCCAGTGAGGCATCAAAACCAAAAGAGCGTTTTTTTTCTATTTCTATGATTTTTTCAAAAGTGCTGTTCTTGATTTCTTGTATACAAAATACTTGATAGTCCATGGTTGGTAGTTGTTAGAGGATGCGATGTGTCTGCAAGTGAAATTTGGCGTTAGAACGAACAAGTCACGTCGAAGCCCACAAATTAAACTATTTCTATTCCCGCATGGTCTTATTATTCACAATTGTCACATTCAAATAGGTTAAACGTTGTAGATTACATTGATTAATTTCAGAATAAGATTATTATTCACACAGCGTTATCTAGCTCTAAACTAAGCAGAGCTTGTACTTTGGGAACCAGATAACTGATAGAATACTTATAATATATAGAAAAACATCCATACCCGGAACAAATATCTGACTGACATACTGTCGAAGTAAGGAATAGCATTACAACAGAGTAATTCCAACAGTAGTTAACTACCTATCCCGTGGATTTGTACAAACATATACCAACGTACACACGGCTACACATCAAGCTATACATTTCCAGTATAATCTGACCTCGCATTGTGCAGGCTTTTCATAGAATGAGAGGTCAAATTATACTGGAAATTATAGCTTGATGTGTAGCCGTGTGTACAACAATAACACGTACTAACCATCTTGTATCTACGAGTATTATTATTTGTTTGTGACGCCACAAATATTATAAAACAAAATAGGACCTACATAAAAGACATACAAAGCTGTTTTGCAAAACAAAACCAACATTTGACTACACTATATTAAACCTAAGCATAACACTTATAGCCCTCATCATATCAGCCGTAGGACGTCCACTGCTGGACAAAGGCCTCCCTCATTGATCTCCAGGAACTGCGGTTGGAAGCGGCCTGCATCCAACGCCGACCTGCGGTTCTTACCAAGTCGTCTGCCCATCTTGTGGGTGGACGTCCTACGCTGCGCTTGCCGGTCCGTGGCCTCCACTCGAGAACCTTTCGGCCCCATCGGCCATCTGTTCTGCGCGCTATATGGCCTGCCCATTGCCACTTCAACGTGCTAATCCGTCGGGCTATGTCGGTGACTTGAGTTCTCCTACGTATCTCCTCATTTCTGATTCGATCCCGTAGAGAAACCCCGAGCATAGCCCTCTCCATAGCTCGTTGAGCGACTCTGAGCTTATTCATAAGGCCAATAGTGAAGGACCACGTCTCGGTTCCATATGTCATCACTGGTAACACACACTGATTGTAGACTTTCGTCTTAAGGCACTGAGGTATGTTGGACGAAAAGACGTTGCGAAGTTTCCCAAACGCTGCCCATCCGAGTTGGATTCGACGATTGACCTCTTTCTCGAAGTTAGACCTACCTAATTGGACTGTTTGTCCTAGGTATACATACGCGTCGACAACTTCAAGAGCCAAGTTCTCAACCATAACTGGGGCAGGGACGACATGGACATTTGACATGATTTTCGTCTTGTCCATGTTCATTTTAAGTCCTACCCGTAGGGAGACTCGATTGAGGCCTTCGAGCATCGTGCTGAGCTCTTCCATCGACTTTGCCATGACCACAATATCGTCGGCAAACCGAAGGTGAGTGATGTATTCGCCGTTAATATTGATGCCCAGTCCTTTCCATTCCAGAAGCTTGAAGGCATCTTCCAATGCGGTCGTAAACAGTTTCGGAGAAATGACATCTCCCTGTCTTACGCCTCTTTTTAAGGGAATCGCCTTCGAGCTCTGTTCATGTACTCGGACTGACATAGTGGCGTTTTTATACAAACACTTCAACACTTCGATGTACCGATAGTCAATACGGCATCGTTGGAGAGACTCAAGCACTGCCCATGTTTCGATCGAATCGAAGGCTTTCTCATAGTCCACAAACGCGAGACATAGCGGCAAGTTATACTCTTCGGTCTTCTGTATGACTTGCCGCAGCGTATGTATATGGTCTATGGTACTGTAGCCTTTACGGAACCCGGCTTGTTCGGGCGGCTGGAAGTCATCAAACCTGCGTTCGAGACGGTTCGCGATGACCCTCGAAAACAGCTTATAAACATGGCTCAAAAGCGAGATGGGTCTGTAATTCTTAAGCAAGGTGTTGTCACCTTTCTTGAAGAACAGAACCACCACGCCCCCGTTCCATGCTTTTGGCGTCGTACCTTCAAGCAAGGCGGAATTAAAAAGCTTCTGAAGGACTTTAAGTACCGGTGATCCACCCGCTTTCAGAAGCTCTGAAGTGATTCCGTCCTCACCCGGCGCCTTGTCGTTCTTAAGCTGCTTCAAGGCCATCCTGATCTCATACAGGCTGATGTCCGGAATATCTTCGGTATAATGTCGGGTCAGTTTGGCTCTTGGTTCGTTGGCCGCACTGCAAACAGGTTTAGTGGCCGAATCGTAGAGCCGTCCATAGAACCTTTCGACTTCCCTTAACACTTCCGCTTTACTTGACGTTATGCTGCCATCTTCCCTCTTCAGCTTCGTCATGCGGCTCTGCCCAATAGAATTATCTCTCGCGAACACTTTGGAGCCTTTATTCCGCTCTATCGTATCTTTAATACGAGATGTATTAAAGGTACGAATATCGTGCCGCAAGGATTTCCAAATCTTTCTATTGAGCTGCCTATGTGACTGAGCATCATCGGGAGACTGCAGTTGCAAAGAACGTCGTTCAGCCATGAGGTTAAGGGTGTCATCAGAGAGTTTCTGAGGTCTATTGGTACGGGGGGTCTTAAAGAACTGGGACCCCACCGTATGGACGGTTTCTACGAACCTGTTATTGATCTCGTCCACTGATGCATCTACTTCTAGACAGTCAAAGCGATTTGCAAGTTCGAGTTGAAAGCTCTCGAGGTTTTGGATATGTGCGCGAGTGGGTCGGAGCGTAGATTTCATCAAACGGGACCTTTCAAGTTTAACGTTCATATTCAATGTGGCTCTAACAATTCGGTGATCACTGCCGGTTTTCACCCTGTGAATCACAGAGACATCATTGAATATCCGTTTCTTGTTGGTCAAGATGAAATCAATCTCATTTCTCGTGGAACCGTTGGGACTCATCCAGGTCCATTTCCTGTGAGGCGGCTTCTGGAAAAAAGAATTCATCATAAAGAGTCCTTCTTTCTCCAGAAAATCGGCCAGCCTCTGTCCTCTGGGGTTCTGTTGCCCATATCCAAATTGCCCCACTCTCAACTCATCATCGCTTCTCATGCCTAGCTTTGCATTGAAGTCCCCCATAACAACAATAAAGTGAGTTTTGTTCGTATGTATGGCTCTACTGATGTCCTCATACATAGACTCTACTTCTTCATCTGGGTGTGAAGTGGTCGGCGCATATACCTGAACGACCTTCAGCGAATATCGCTTAGATATTCTGAGTGTCAGGTACGCGACCCTGCTCGACACACTGTCGATGGTGATAATGTTGTTGATGAGTGACTTGTGAACGAGAAACCCAACACCACCTTGGGACTGTTGGTCGCCCTCCCGGTAGTATAGTAGATTACCAGACTTAAGGGATATCGTGTCCTCGCCCTCTCTACGAACTTCTGATAACCCCAAAATATCCCAGTGTAATCTACTAATTTCTTTTTCCAGCTCAACAATCTTTTCGTCTGTCCTCAAAGTGCGGATGTTGTGTGTTACCAGGGCCAGTGGTCGTCGTAGGGTTTGGTAGCCGATCGTCTCCCGGGGATTCTTAGCACCCCTGGCCCCGCCGTTACCGTGACTGCTACCGTAGCCAGGATTAGCGGGGCCGCCGGGGACTCGGGGCCTGGCTTTATGTTGTAAATCCATGAGGGGGTTGTTGCTATACTCGCCACGCTTGGCAGGCGGGTTGGCGAGCGCAGTATAGGTGTTGAAACACGAAAAGACGCTGCTGCCCATCTTTCGGAGGTATCCCTTAGCAGACTCCTACTGCATCCACGGGCAAGAGCGGAGGGGCAACATTCTATTGCCGGCGCCCCACGGCAATAGAATAGCCCTATTCACAATAAATTCAGGTTGCATGCTCATGTTAAACCTTCTTTATTTCTGCATTTTTAATTTTCTTGGGTGCAATACCCAAGAAAATTAAAAATGCAGAAATAGAAGTCCTGTACAAAGGCGAGATTAACCGTAAGGCCGCTTGTCCACCACCACCGTCACAGGGACGTCACCGAGATCTAGATGACGGCGCCAGTTTAGCGATACATACATTTACTATAGGCCGACGGTCCACCGCCGCGTTGATGGTTGTAGCGTACGATCAAACTTTATAAATCGTGCCAGTTTACTTGTGTGAATGTGTTTGTGTGGGCGTGGGCGCCTCCTCCCATGCCCACTCCCGCGCCCACTCCCACGCCCACAACCACGCCCACTCCCACTCCCACTCCTACACCCACTCCCACTCCCACGCCCATTCTCACTCCCACTCCTACACCCACTCCCACTCCAACTCCCACGCCCACTCCTACGCCCATTCTCACTCCCACTCCTACACACACTCCCACTCCCACGGCCATTCCCACGCCCACTCCCACGCCCAAACCCACGCCCACACCCACGCCCACACCCACGCCCACACCCACGCCCACACCTACGCCCACACCCACGCCCACTCTTATGTCCACCTCTACGCCCACTCCCACGCCCACTCCTACGCCCACTGCCACGCCCACTCTCACTCCCACTCCAACGCTCACTCCCACTCCCACGCCCACTCCCACGGCCATTCCCACGCCCACTCCCACGCCCAAACCCACGCCCACTCCCACTCCCACGGCTATTCCCACGCCCAATCACACGCCCAAACCCACGCCCACTCCCACGCCCACTCTTATGTCCACCCCTACGCCCACTCCCACGCCCACTCCTACGCCCACTGCCACGCCCACTCTTACGCCCACGCCCACTCCCACGCTTACTCCCATGTCCACCCCCACGCCCACTCTAACGCCCACTCCCACGGACACTCCCACGCCTACTCCCATGTCCACCTCCACGCCCACTCCCACTCTCACGCCCACTCCCACGCCCACTCCCACGCCCACTCTCACGCCCACTCTCACGCCCACTCCCACGCCCACGCCCAGGACCACACAAACAAACTAGCTAGTTAGTTTTCTATAAATCTACTGATTTTGTGCAGATCAGAACGGACTTATCTAAAAAGTCTATAAGATAAAGTTTTTGAAACGAATAACGATGATTTCTCCATTTTCATAAATACTCTCGTATCGAACATTGGCTTATTACACCACCTGTACGCGGATGACATCCAACTATACCTGAGTTTTGAACCCGATCTGGTGGTACATGGTATTGAAAACCTTACCAATGACCTCAGTGCTGTGTATGAGTGGACCCAGAAGTATGTAAGGTTGCTACCTTTTTTCAAGCAATTAGAGTAAATTTAATTTTTTAGGTTAAAAAAAAAGTACAACATCTGAAAATAAAGTACTATTTTTTTTTTTTTTTTACCACTTATATGGCAAACGAGCATGCAATACACCAGATGTTAAGTGGCTACTGCAGCCCATGGATATCCACATAGAATTCAAAACAAGCTATAAGTTGTCTTGATCTCTATGTGGATACGTTGCCATATTAAAGGACTTAGCTGGTATGCCTATGTGCCAGTAATTACAGGAACATACCATTACCATCTAACCGAAACACAGCAGCACAAGTACTGCTATTTGGCGGCAGATAAAGGTAAGGCGGTGGTGCCCACTTCCTTTAGCCCGTTCACAAAAGCTCTACCACCAGTAAAATACTATGTAACATTACTATGTAACTATTTATGTAACATAATATTTCTCTTCCATACATATGTATTTTTGAAGTAAAACTTCTTTACGCAAGCTTGACCTTGGGAGTAAGCTGGTAATTGCGTTACGAAAAGTGCGAACGGAAGTTGAGACGGAGATATTAGTTAGTGAAGACAGAAGGAGAGAGAGTTACGTTTCGTTTAGTCTGTCCAGAATGAACATAGACTGATCGACCTACAGACGCGTGGACAATTTTGTAATTGAACAATTTTATAAATTAATATTTTAAAAAGAAGTTTTACTTCAGTCGTGTGGTCTAAAGCACACTCGTTTTTTTATTTGTTGCTTCTAGCAACATCCAACTAATATTTGTTACCTACTCTTAAATATATTAACGGCATCTTTACAATCAATCCCTAAATTTTAATAAATAATATATATTACTAAATATAATTGGTCTGTTAATATATTAAGTCTGCTAAAAACATATCACTATTGACTCAGTTCCTTATCGAAGTTAGCCGCGTGTCGCACGCACTGCTATGCCTCAATCTAGAAGCGCGTTTATACGTGTAAAGGTCGCGCTGTCGCGCATCCCGCTCACGCTAAGCACTAGAACGCTAACGAGATTGAGATTGTCGACGGGTGATGAGCTGCTGTTAATTCATACAACTTATAAAGTACATATTATTTTGTAGCTTTTTAGGTGCTAATAAGCATAGCAGGTGTCACAAGCGGTTTGCATACTGTGTTGTCTTGGTTGTGTGAGTTAGTACTAGCGCATGCAAACAGGTAATCGAAATTCGGTAATTTACCGGGAATCGCCTCATTTTCTCCAGCGGTAAATATCGAAACATTCCGATAAAAATACCGATAAACGACACATTTTAGATTTATGTAATCATTCCCACAATTGCTCCCGGGAGTCATATTTTGAAATCCGCGCGTGCAAGCCGTGACTATCGTTCTCTCGGTCGCTCTTCCAATCTTCCATTCGCACAAAGCGGTTCTCTTCGACCTTTATTATGCGCACCGCCAAAGAGTGGAACGCCTTGCCAGAGTCTGTGTTTCCAGATCAGCCTGGGTATCTTTAAGTCGCGAGTGAATAGGTTTCTTCTAGGCAAGCGTGTACCATCGTAGACTCTTTCATCGCTTACCATCAGGCGAGATCGTGGTCAAACGCAAGCCTTTAATGTATAATAAAAAAAAACTTTGGATGATTAGTTGTTGTAGCGTACGATCCAACTTTATAAATCGTGCTAGTTTGTTTGTGTGAACGTGAGCGCCCACGCCCACGCCTACGCCCACGCCTGCGCCCACGCCTACGCCCACGCCTACGCCCACGCCCACGCCCACGCCCACGCCCACGCCCACGCCCACGCCCACGCCCACGCCCACGCCCACGCCCACGCCCACGCCCACGCCCACGCCCACGCCCACGCCCACGCACACGCACACGCCCACGCCCACGCCCACGCCCACGCCCACGCCCACGCCCACGCCCACACCCACGCCCACACCCACGCCCACGCCCACGCCCACGCCCACGCCCACGCACATGCCCACGCCCACGTCCACGCCCACGCCCACGCCCACGCCCACGCCCACGCCCACTCCCATGCCCACTCCCACGCCCACGCCCACGCCCACACCCGCGCCGACGCTCACGCCCGCGCCCCGCGCCGACGCCCACGCCCGCGCTAACGACCACGCCCACGCCCGCCCCCTTGACCACGCCCACGCCCATGCACACGAACACGTCCACGCCCATGCCCACGCCTGCACGCATGCCCACGCCCGCGCCCACGCCCACGCCTGCACCCACGCCCACGCCCACGCCCACGTTTACACCAACAAACCAGCTACTTGGTTTCTGTAAATCTACTGATTTTGTGCAAATCAGAACGGACTTATCTAAAAGTCAATAAGAGATTTCTCCATTTTCATAAACACTCTCGTATCAAACATTGGCTTCTCATTACACCACCTGTATGCAATTGTGTGTGGACAATTTTGTAATTAACAATTTTATAAATTAATATTTTGAAAAAGAAGTTTTACTTCAGTCGTGTGGTCTAAAGCACACTCGTAGTTGTTATTTCTTGCTTCTAGCAACAAATAAAAAATATGTGTTACCTACTCATAAATATAATTACGGCATCTTTACAATCTATCCCTAAATTTACATATAAATAATATACGCACGCACGGATCGTACGCATTTTTTATTAGGGACGCTTTATTGCGTTCATCCCGCCACTTACTCGTAGCATTCATCAGAGATAAACTCTCGGTGAATGCTGAAGTGGCGGGATTGGATAGCAGCTATTACACATTTTTTTCTCAATTCGCAACATTACCTGATATTGACATTGACGTTTTAGGTTACGGTCCAAAGCAGTCCGTTCCGTTACACGTAAAAAATTGCAGTCCATTTTAAAACATCTTCACAAGTAAAAATAAAGTATTTTCACGTGCTTTACTGCCCTCACAAAGTATAAAGTACGATTGACCAAAATAGAGTACAATACTTTATGATAAAGTACGGGTGGCAACCCTACACACAATCTCAAAATGTTTCTAAAACAATCTCACTTCGTTAGATAAACAAACACAAATTATTATTTTTATTCAACTCCTTCGGAAAATAATGAAAAAGCCTCATTAGAAAATAAGAGGGTAGACACCAATAACTTATTAGGCCTGTAACCAAGGACAGTAACTTGTTTTTTACCAGTGTACCAGCGCGCCGTTGCCTGTTTTCTTTTAAAATGGGGCCGTAGAACATAAAACCGTGGGAAAGGCCAGGCGTGGGCTCACTATCTAATCTCCTGTCTCTAAAACCATAAAGTGATAATTTCTCTTAAAATGGCATTGTGCATTGGTTCGCAAATCCTTTCTATTTTTGTGAATGTGCTCAAGCACGTGCATCTGTAATCTTGTATCCTTTCTTATTACATGATAATATTACCTAGGTACACACGGCTACACATCAAGCTATACATTTCCAGTATAAGCCGACCCCGCATTGTGGAGGTTTTTCGTAGAATGGGAGGTCAGCTTATACTGGAAATGTATAGCTTAATGTGTAGCCGTGTGTGCCTAGTACCTACCTACTACATTACATACAAAAGTGTGTTATGTACTTGGCAAAGACAAGTCTTACTTACACGTATATTATTATAACGCAGCAGGCCAACTCTAGTGTGACACCTGTGATAGGATTTTTATAACTAAGTTTGGTCTAGCAAGCCATATTAGGGTTCACGCTAGAATTTAAATATAAACGCGGTATAATTAAAATTATAGTAATTTTATGCATTTAATAGCATTTTCTTTAAATTAAAATATAATATGTAGTTAGGGACGCCGTCATCGAAATCGATGAGGAGGCAAGTCACTTAATATCTGACGCATATCTTTTATTTCTAATTTAGTTTTTATTCTGACATTGTAATAAGTTTTTTTTAACTTTATATTGTGACCATCATACCATTTAGTATTATGAATTTACTTGACATGTTATTTATTATTAGTATCATTTTTCGTTGACATGTTATATCATAATGTATTTTTAATTTTTTGACGGGTTATTAATTATCATTTTGTAATATGTATTCATTTTGTATTATGTTCTTTCGCATTAATAACATATTTGTAAAATATTTTCTAATTGTAGAATGACAAAAGTTCCGACACAATATTTTATTGTATAAGAATAAATGAAATGAAATGGCTAAATATATTATAATATATATTTATGAAAAAATAAGTAATTTGTAGTACTCGAAGTTTCAATTTCTATCGCTGAAAATAGTTTATTGATCATTGATGAGGGTATACATACTAATATTATAAATTCGAATGTAACTTTGTATCTCTGTCTGTTTGTTAGGTTATCACGACTAAACTGCTGGGCCGATTTTGGTTAAATTTGATATTCAGATAGATTATGATCAGGATTGGGATATAGGCTACTTTTTACCCAACTGCGCAAAAGGAGGTTAATGTTTTATTGAAAAACTACAAGTTTGAATCCGCGTGCGGGTCAGTTTTTTTGTTTACAAGTTTCCAATCACAAAAAACGAAGACTTTCAAAATCGACTGTCGAACACGTGTTTTTTTTCCAAACTCTTTGTGTTCATTTCATTCATTCATTGCGAAAATTGGTACAGTTACCAACAGCAACAGATGATAAATATACATCAATTAGAATCTCCAAAATCAGCTTATTATGAGCATGCAATATTAAACAATGTCAATGATAAAAACACGATTAATAAATAAAAAATGAAACATGTCAATCAATAAGAAAAATTTAAAAAGCTTGTAATATTAGAATATCAATAATTATTAAATAAAAGCGATTATTAAATAAAAAATCAAAAATGTCAATGGATAAGAAAAATTTAAAATTGATTCTAATATTACAAGTTTTATTAAAAAATAAAATCCTTATTGTTACCAGTAACGCCATCTAGTAAGTGTCTTGCGTAGCTTTACTTCACAGTGACAGCCTTAGAGCGAGCCAGCTAAGATACACACAACCTTCATTGTGTTCAGCTCTACTTTTAAATTTCTAAGTTATGGTGTAGATGGCGCCACTTATAGACATTTATAGAGGATCACTAGGCTTCAATCATTGTTTGCTATCTTGTTATCCCTGTTTGTTGTTTGTAATACAGCCTATAAAATAGAGGAGGATGGGGTTTGGTCGAAAATAAAAAAGAAACAACCACTTCTGGAAGTACCTACCTTTAATTTCAAGGTAAGTATAGTATAGGTTTTAATTACAAATTTAATTATTAAGTATTCAATCAAATTCAATCAATTTATCCATCCTTTGACAAATTACAATATTCCTAGATACATCGGTAAAATATTAATAAAAAAACGAGCGTGCTTTAGACCACACGACTGAAGTAAAACTTCTTTTTCAAAATATTAATTTACAAAATTGTCCACACGTTTGTAGGTCGATCAATCTATGTTCATTAAGGACAGACGTCTCGCACTCGCACATTAACGTTTAAAAATATACGAAACGTAACTCTCTCTCTTTCTATCTTCATTATCTTATATCTCCCTCTCAACTTCCTTTCGCACTTTTCGTAACCCATTCACCAGCTTAAGTACTCCACAAGTCAAGCGTGCGTAAAGAAGTTTAAAATCAATAAAATAAAATAATAAATGTGTAAAATACATTCTATGATAAATTAGTGAAACTAAAAACGTGCTTAAAATATTAACTCAAAATTTTACGAAAATTATTGTCTGCCTTCCTGTTGGTATGCCCTGCCATGGTTCATATATGAAACTGTCTACCTGTAATAACAAATGTATTGAGTATTGAGGTACCTACTATGAGTTTCTAGGTTTAGTTTTGAGACATAACCATAAATGTCAATCGCTTTTTACTGCCAAAGTCAACTAGTTCGGCATTTTTTATTTTATACGGCAAAACATTTAAGATATATTCCTTGATATAAATATATAGCTAGCTGTGATCAGATATCGTGTTATTAGTTGTTTCTTGAATCAGCTTACTATCAGTATTTATAGACAGGTTGTCTTCTAAACTAACTGGGTGCCAGGTTTTTCTCATATTAATTTATGAGGTGCACATGCTTGCATTTAAAATTGGTAACAGAAGTGGCCGCTTTTTTGGACTGAAAATGCTCATCCTCCTTCATCTCTGTTATTAGCATGGTAGATAGGTAATTTTTCAAGCCTTGAACTGCCAATACGGAGGTTTTTGACATGAACGAAGTTTAATTCTTGTGAAAATCTTAAAATAAATAAATATTGCTGGACATTTCACACAGCACTATCTAGCCCCATACTAAGCAGAACTTGTACTATGGGAACCAGATAACTGATTGTTACATTAATAATACTTATATACTTTTTTTTGTAAATACATACTTATAATATATAGAAAAACAACCAGACCCAGAAGAAATATCTGTATATAATGCAAACATTTGTTCCGCGGTGGGAATCGAACCCACTACCTCCTGCTGCGTCTCAGCCGGAAAATACTCTTTTGTATAAATAAAGGGAGGTTATACATAATAATACTAAGTGCTTATTTCCCCACCTCTGAGTAACGCTATCCAACGGATAAAAAATATATACGTCTTTTGTTTTCACATGAAAACAGATAAAGAGAGATTGGGGGGGGGGGGGGGGGGGGTGACGGTGACTCTACCGGATTCCTATATCCGACGGTAACCGACTACGCCTCGTATCTACTCGAAAAAGTATCAAACTAGTGTCAAACTTTTAACACAGTTTCAAGGATAAACGACTCGTAGCTGGTTACCGACGGATATAGGAACCCGCCATAAATCAACTTGCAAATCGGCGTTGTATGTATGTATGTATGTTTCTTTGTCCGAGGATAACTTTCGAAGCGTTGATCCGATCATTGTGAAATTGGATACATAGGTAGGTAGAGATGGCACAATTTTGGTGTGACTAAATGAGTTAAAAATGTTGGGGGGGTTGTTGAGATATTGGGGTTCAAGAGGGGTAAAAATAATGAATATGAGACTATTAGGTCAAGTGGGACGTCAAATGAAAGGTCGTATTTCAACCTCGTTTTTATTTTTGGTTTAATCTTTGTAGTTTTTGAGTTATTAGCCATAATTAAAACAAAACTTTGACAAAGTTCACAGGGTACGCCAGTAACCCCACAATGCTGAAATTTGGTATTAGTGTGACACAAATATAGTCAAAAGTCTGAAATCTAGAATAACCGCAATTTCTACCCCTAAAAATTACCCCGTTACCTCTAATTTGAATGTTTATTTATCGTGGCACTAATTTATTATTCAAAGCAAATGGCCGGCATGCACAAAGATCGCTAAACGTATTTAGCGACTAAACACGTTTAAATTGAACGTGTTTTTATGATTTGACAAATTCTTAAATAATATTTAGCCACTAAATACGTTTAGCCATCGTTGTGCAAGTCGCCCTAAGAATTAGTAGATTATTAACCAAGGGGATAAAGCAGTGTCTTCTGTCGCGGGTGACGATTTAAATCGCGAGCGTAACGAAGGACTCTCGGTTTGCTCCCGAGCGCAGCGAGGGTGCTAAAAACTTAAATCACGAGCGAAGCGAGGGATTTAAGACGAGTCCTGAGTGTAGCGAGGGATTTAAGTTCACCCAAGACTAAGACAGCTTTTTCGCTCGTGATTTAAGACGAGTCCTGAGTGTAGCGAGGGATTTAAGTTCACCCAAGACTAAGACAGCTTTATCACCGAGGAAAATACTCTACTTTTCGTACCATTTGCGAAAAAATTAACACAATAATAATATGAGATAAGCATTTATTAAAAATAATGACAATTAAAAGTAAAAGTTAACATTCGAGACATTGGTCCAATTATTGATAGAGAGAATTACATTTTTGTTTGGTACATTTATTGTTGATGAGTCAATTTGAGTATTTTAGAACATTAACTTATTTATAAAAATAAATTAAAATAAACTTAACGTTTATGTATTTGAAGAAAACAAAAACGCAGCAAATTCCTAGACTAATATTTTTTTGTCGGATAAGCAAAGGCATCAAGCTCATACGGCCTCGTCGGTTTTCGTAATTTTATTTAATAATCATAACTGCATAATAAATGCGTATTCCTTTTTCAAAAAGATGTATAATGCTTTATATACAAACTCAATGGTGTAAACACAGATGTAGTTCAGTATAAATTTCGGTAAGTATTCCAAATTAAAATCACATTCTCCACCTAGAGGATGAATGAAATTCAGTACAATTTTCTTTCCCTGTTTTTAACAGATTAAAAATGACTATTGTTATGTTGCTTTTTGTGGCATATAATGTCACTTTTTTGAGGAAGTGGTACGAAAAATATATATCTGTATTTTGTTTTTTGGGAGATTCGCGAGATCTCAGTTCGGGGCGAACCACTAGTTACCCTTCAATTAAAGTTACTCGGAGGTCGTAAAAAAGGCCCTGAGTCCATTAACTTTACAAAGTATTTAATCCTCTTTCATTTTACCAATCGAACTAACCCTTTCTTTCCACCGCTGCCATTTTTGTTTGCCTTTACATCACTTGCTAGTCTTAAAAAGTAAAATCGTGATGGTTATTTTTTGAATATTCTTGGTCATTATCACTATTCTGCGGGTTTTTGGAATTATCGTTGCTGGGGTTCCTAGGGTCACCAATGTTGGTACCGTGATCATCTTGTTTACCAAGAACATTTTGAAAAATGTTATCAATTTTTACAAAAATGAGATCATCCTTGAACTTTGACACGTAGTCCTTTTTCGTGTTACACGCCGCCATATCAACTTCTTCGTACCCTGAAAAAAACATTAAATGTTATTTAATTTAATTACTCGTGTCGGGAAATCGCATTAGCCGATAAGATCTTTTCGATCGATTTTAGTTATGTAAGAAATTTATAAATGAATAATGCTGAACATTTCATGCAGCGCTATCTAGCCCCAAACCAAGCAGAGCTATGGGAACTAAATAACTTATAGAACACTTATATAAGTTTTTATGGTCCCGTACCCTAA
Organism: Philereme vetulata; assembly: GCA_918857605.2. Lineage (NCBI taxonomy): Eukaryota > Metazoa > Arthropoda > Insecta > Lepidoptera > Geometridae > Philereme > Philereme vetulata. The sequence goes on from OU975423.1 coordinate 8,892,342, forward strand.
GGGTTAAACCTATTTCTAAGATTCAGTTGTCTGTATGACTGTCTGTCTGTCCGTCTGTCACCAGACTGTATCTCATGAACCGTGATAGTTAGACAGTTGAAATTTTTATAGATGATGTATTTCTATTGCCGCTATAACAACAAATACTAAAAACAGAATAAAAGGGCTCCCATACAACAGATATGATTTTTTTGTCATTTTTACAGATAATGATACGGAACCCTTCGTACGCGAGTCCGACTCGCACTTGGCCGTATTTTTTATATTGTTTTGTAATGGATGTTACAAACATAAATAAATAAATATTGTTGGACATTTCACACAGCGCTATCTAGCCCCAAACTAAGTAGAACTTGTACTATGGGCACCAGATAACTGATAGAATACTTACATACTTTTTTTGTTAATTCCTACTTATAACATATAGAAACACATCCTGACCCGGAACAAATATCTGTAGATCTTGCAAACACTTGTTCCGCAGCGGGAATCGAACCCGTTACCTTCTGCGTCTCAGCCGGCTATTCGCCCACTGCGCCACGGAGGTCGTCATCAAACAATAATGAGGAACTTAATCTCAATCTATCTACAAGCAACAGAAAAAGGTCCTAGACCTAATTACAGCACCTACATCATTAGACACTACTACCAAAGAAAACTAACTATAAATACAAACTACGTACTTAGAGGGCTTGTTAGGAATGGTAGGAAATCTACATTAACTCTCTTCCTACTAATATTATAAACGCGAAAGTATGTATGTAGGTATGGATGTATGTTACTCTTTCACGCCGGAACGGCTCAACCGATTGCGATGAAATTTGGTATGTACGTAGATCATAACCTGGATTAACACATAGGATACTTTTTATTGGTAAACTACGCGTGCGAAGCCGCGGATTGGTCAGCTAGTATATAATAAACCATCCAATATAATTAACTATTAACCTAATGAATCATAAACCAAATAATGATTCGGTGCCTAGTGGACGCCAGTCTTAGGATTAAACTTTAGGCTTAAAACACATTGAAGTGGCGTGATCGTGGCGCGACACGCTTCACAAGCGCTTCCGCTACCACATCCCGGCGTCACTCCAATATCACTTCATCCACGTCACTTCAATGTGCTTCGTGACTTAATATGCTTACTGCCCACTCTCTTGCAATTAGCTCTGTATAATGTGCATATATCATCAAAATAAGCTAGATGTGCTTCCTCCTCATCAAATCCACACACTTTGGCATTAGGGATGCAGTTCTTAACTTTGAAGCACATGTATCTGGCATAACGAGCCTTCAGCTGAAAATAATACTAAGCATAAAACATTTCTGAAGACGCTAATAAAATTAAAAAAGTGGCACGCCGGTTGTGCCGACAAAAGCGAAAACTTGGACAATTACGAGATACTTCTCTATATACGGAGGTGTCAGTAACGATAACAGTATCGCGAGTTCAATGGTTATTTCTCATCTCGAAAAATGCCCTTTGCGCTTAAAGAAGGTTTCACTTCAAAAAACTCACTATTAATTATACGATTTATGACCGACGGTGACCGTTACACTATATAATATGAAGAAAATAAAAAATTGAGCTATATAAATACCGTTGCAAACAATCTTTAGATAGCTCAGCTGATCCAGATCGATTACCAGACGGAAGTATCACCGAGGCTGCAATCATTTCTAATTCTAGGGTGCTAAGAATTAAGATCATGCCCTATAGTGGCTTTTTTTTTAAATCAATCAACATTTTTTTACAAAGTGTTAAAATGTACTTACTTCGTCAGTCCAATAAAAACTACTGATATGACAAATCAAATGTAGCAGCACTGTAATATAAGCAAAATAATATGATTAGACGATAACTTTAACACCAAATGTAAGAAGATGCATGCAGGGTATTGCAAACAGTCGATGAAGAGGAAAATTAGACTCATTAGAATGCTAGACTCATTGGTGATGACACCCTAGTGGAAGCCAATTTATAAAGTCTAGAGCACAGACGCCGAGTAGCCAGACTTTCAGTTTTTTACAAGATTCATTTTGGTGAATGTGCGCAAGACCTTCATGACCTGCTTCCCACTTCCACCACCGGACAAGCAGACGTACGGAGAAGTACCACCCATACCTAGTCGGCACCTTGCCGTACGATTTGCTTCAACTTTTCTTGTTAGCACAAGTAATGAGTGGAACTCACTTCCGGCGTATGTTTTTCCAAACCAATATAATCTTGGAGTCTTCAAGTCCAGAGTGGATAGGTTCCTTCTAGGCAAGCGTGCACCATCTTCGATCGCACCTTCACTTACCATCAGGTGAGGTAGTGGTCAAGCGCTTGACCACTACCTCACTCTCAATTACTTTTCAATTGATGATCAACTCATTGATCATCAATTGAAAAATAAAAATATCTACCAATCAATTGTAACTAATCAACTTATTTAAAACTTACCTAAACCAAAAATGGTTTTATAAATCATATCCAGAAATGTCTTATATCAAAGAAAGAAATAGGAAATAAGATGTGTAATATACACAAATTACATTAACGAGTACTCAGCATCTAAATCGTTTATTAATTTTAATTTTATTACATGCATTAATATCCGTAACTGTAAACTCTGTAAACAGAAAATTTAATTAGAAATCTTAAATTATGAGTAAAATTTAAACGCATCACTTATAATTTCATTTTCTCTGAAGACTCTTACTACTTGGATCGGTATCGTCAGAAAGACCTGATTTTGATAGTTTTAGACTCTGAGCTTACGCAAAACGGCACATGACACATGAAGTTATGACGAAGGCTGACCCCAAAATAAATCAGCTAGAAGAGAGAGCGAGAAAGAGAGGAAACTCAATTTTTCATTTGAATATTTTCACTCAAGTCAGAAATTTCAAGTAAATATACAGGTGTATCAATAAGAGTGCACTTTTTAAATATTATGTAAATTGTTTTCGTGTATGTGGCAACTCTGAAATTTGACAGCTGTCATCTATGATTGTTCTCATTAATAAAAAAATAAAAATGGAGTCGAAAATGTCAGTGCGAGGCGAGACGTTATTCGGAGCGGATCGCACTTACCCTGATGAAGGTTCACGAATTGAATTGAAACATTGTCGGTCAAAACACCGATAAGACGGTACGTGATAAATCCCGTATTTATAATAATGATTAAAAATGGAGCGTTACTCAAAAGAAGAACGTGATATCATTGTGAAAACGCATTACAAAAATGGAGAAAGACAGTTGCCATATCACCAAAAAAAATTATATAAAATGTACAAAGTGCACTCTTATTAAGACACCCTATAACCACGTGTTTCATTATGTACGATATTGAATGAAAACACAGGTGGAGCTAATGGCGGGTATTGTTGATAAATAGTTTATTTTCAAAATCATTACCATATAAAGTTTTAAATTTTCAAACTACCCTTAATATTAGTCCTAAAATATCAATAAAACAGCCTGTATAAAATAGGTAAACAAATCATATTCATTCATCATGTAAGTACCTGTTAAACTGACTAAGCGGCATCGTCACAAAGGCGCCGCCGAATCACGTAAAAAAATGTTTATTGGAAATGTATCTGTTACTGGATAAATATTCAAGCTACCGGTATTATGCCCAGGACTAAGATCAATTAATGCGATTCCGGATGTGTGTTTTAAATTAATATCGTACATACATAACAAAACAGGTTGCATATTTATTAAAAAAATAATTTAATGAATGTGCGCAAATCAGGCCCGGGCAGTGTTTTCAAAAAAAGGAAGACCCAGCAGTGTAATCATGAGCTGTGATTGATCATGAGAAATCATTTCAGACTGACGTTTACGTCAGTCTGAAAGTCTGACTGATTCTTTTTAAAGAATCAGTCAACCACGATGACTGGTTATTCGTATTCCAAAAAAACATTAGTATGATAGGTACCTATAAAACAGAAATTGTACACAGCAAAGGTTTTCACAGTTAACAAGACGTTTAAGCTCACCATGTTTAAGTTCGCAATTATGCTTGAAAACAGTACATTCGCACTGAAAGATAAATTTCTCATTTCTCTTCCTGTCTCTGGCGCAGACTTCGACATTACTTGTACGGCAGTACTTGGCCCGCCAGCACCAATACTTATTAGCGACAGCCAAACCCCCTGATTCTGTGGTCAGTTTCTGTAAAAATATGCCTATTATTATTCACATTAAATTCACCAATACTTTTTTTTATTTTAAAGTGATCCAATTTTATAATAATCTTTTCCATCCTTAAGTTCTCTGGAAGAAATTATTTTTAAGCTATAAGAACGCCTGATGCACCTGATTTATGTATAAAATAAGGTACATTGAAACATACGAAATACATAAAAACATTGATTCATACCTTCATAACCGTGTCCTACCTAACTAGCCCTAGTGCCAAGAGTGTGAAGCAACAGAACTATGAGAAAATCTTCCCTGTACGAACCATGTTGATATTTTTGAAAAGATCCTGAAATTAATTTTAACAGCAGCATGAAAGTAAACAAATAGGGACGCCCCACGCCATAGTTCACATAAGCTCACGTCAGCGGCACGTATCACCGAACTCCGTCTATAGGTTTTCGACGGACAACCTGTATAAAAATCTAACCTTTCATTTCATATAATGGTAATATTTATACAACTATTTAATAAAAACGAGTGTGCCACACGACTGAAGAAAAACTTCTTTTTAAAATACTAGTGGTTTCCCCCCGAACTGAGATCTCGCAAGTCTCCGATTAAAACAAAAAAATATTATTTGTAATCTTTGACTATCAAAATAGTGTCACGAAATAAATAACCAAATATCTTGACCTACCAGTTTCATTCAAATTACAGGTAACGGGAGTTCATGATGTGTGGTTTTCTTTTTTGGGGTACAAATTGCAGTTATTCTGGATTTCAGACTTTTGCCTATATTTGTGTCACTTAAGCTACACGCATACTAAGTTACAGCACTTTGGGGTCACTGGTGTATCCTGTGAATTTTGTCAAAATTCAGTTTGTATTATGGTTAATAACTCAAAAACTATAAAGAATTTGCGAAAAATAAAAACGGAGTCTAAACGTACTAATGAATGCCTTTAATTTGACGTCCCATTTGACTAGTTAGCCTCATTTTCATTTTTTTTTTACCCCTCTTGAACCCCAATATTTCGACAACCCCCCCACATTTTTAGCTTATTTAGTCAAACCAAAATTTTGCCATCGCTAACTACCTATGTATTAAATTTCATGATGATCAGATAAACGCTTTGAAAGTTATACTCGAACAAACATACAACAACGATTTGCCCAAGTTGATTTAGAGATCTCGCTTCGCTCGATCAATTGAACAATTTTATAATAAATTTAAAAAATTGTTCAATTACAAAATTCTCCACACGTCTGTAGGTCGATCAGTCTATGTTCATTCTGGACAGACGCAAATCGCACTCACACATTAACGTTTAAAATATACGAAACATAACTCTCTCTCTTTCTATCTTCACTAACTTATATCTCCCTCTCAACATCCGTTCTCACTTTTCGTAACGCATTCACCAGCTTAATTCCCAAGTCAAGCGTGCGTAAAGAAGTTTTACTTCAAAATCCATCAATTTCAGTTTATATAATTCTAGATACCTATTGCATTAAAAAACAATTTAAATTTTATATTAATTTAATGGCGGATGCTTGGATTTAACTTTATCTTTATAAGAGGTTATCAGGTGTAAGGTTTTTACTTCCCTAACTTGACCATCATTTCCACCATCTGGGTAATCAGTCTGAAGCTCTTGATGATTTTTATCAATACCATCAGCATTCAGAGGTTCAACATCTCTGCCGTCATCTTGATTGTATACATTAGTAACTGCTTCTTGGTTATTGCCATTTATCCCATCCGTGTGCATTGAGACATTGTTATCAGGGAATTTTGTAGTTTCATTTAATGCAGTCCAATTCAGCTGCTGACCGTAAAGCGATTCGAGATGATTGCAGTTTTCCTTTGGAGTTTTCTTGAAATCTGAAACATCAGCTTTGTTTAACAATCTAACTATACCTAGTAAGGTCATAAGTATTGTCACACAGTAAAAACTTTTCTTTTAGAATGCTGGCCACAGAAAAGTTTATAGAATTCGAAATTCGAATTGTTCATGAAAATAAAAATGTATACTTTTTAGAATGTTACTCATTTTTAAATATGGAGTGGACGCTTAAAGAAGACCGTGTTGCAGTTATTGCGTTGCATCGTTGCGGTTACGCGCCAATTCAAATTTTTGACATACTGAAAAATTTGAATATAACCAAAAGATTTGTTTATCGCACCATCAAACGATATAATGAAGACTCTAGTGTAGATGACAGGTCAAGAAGTGGTCGCCCTCGGTCTGTTAGGACTCCAGCAGTGATAAAAGCTGCGAAGGCGCGAATTCAAAGAAATCCCAAACGTAAGCAGAAACTGTTGGCCCTTAAGATGAGGTTAAGCAGAAGCACGGTGAAAAGGGTGTTAAATGAAGACTTAGGGCTTCGGGCATATCGAAGAAAAACAGGACAACGTTTGAATGCTCGTCTAATGGACCTGAGACTGAAGAGATGCCGCGCTTTGTTGAAGCGGTACGCGGGAAAAAAATATCGGGAAATTATTTTTTCGGATGAAAAAATTTTTACCGTAGAAGAGAGCTACAACAAACAAAATAATAAGGTGTACGCACACAGTAGTGAAGAAGCAAGCAACCGTATTCCGCGTGTCCAACAAGGTCATTATCCATCCTCGCTCATGGTATGGTTGGGAGTTTCTTATTGGGGCTTAACAGAGGTACATTTTTGTGAGAAAGGTGTAAAAACGAATGCAATTGTGTATCAAAATACAGTCCTGACGAACCTTGTGGAACCTGTTTCTCATACCATGTTCAATAACAGGCACTAGGTATTCCAACACGATTCGGCGCCAGCTCATAGAGCGAAGAGCACACAAGACTGACTGGCGGCGCGTGAAATCGACTTCATCCGACACGAAGACTGGCCCTCCTCCAGTCCAGATTTGAATCCGTTAGATTACAAGATATGGCAACACTTGGAGGAAAAGGCGTGCTCAAAGCCTCATCCCAATTTGGAGTCACTCAAGACATCCTTGATTAAGGCAGCCGCCGATATTGACATGGACCTCGTTCGTGCTGCGATAGACGACTGGCCGCGCAGATTGAAGGCCTGTATTCAAAATCACGGAGGTCATTTTGAATAAACTTTAGTGTCATAAGAATCTATGTTTTGTTAAGTTCATTTTGGTATATAAATGGTTGTTACATAATGAATAAACGTGTTTCAATTATTTTATATTAAACATGTGACAGAATTTATGACCTGACTAGGTAGAATTTAGTTATCTAATTTCATATATTCTATTCAGTATTTGTATTATTATTACTTCAATATTGATCCAGCCATTTTAGTAGTGAATACAAACAATGCCCAGAAACATCCAGATTGTATTTCAGAACTTTTACGTACTAAAGCAGAGTTAAACAAAAGAGAGTGGATCATAGAAGGGCTTTAAATGGATTGGGGATCTTAATATATAATACACCAAGCCCTTATTGCTCTACATAAAATTTAAAATAGTAATAACAAAACAGACATTTAATAACAGAGAAAAATTTCCATCTAAAATATCATCTAATATATAAAATTCTCGTGTCACAGTTTTCGTTGCCATACTCCTCCGAAACGGCTTGACCGATTTTGATGAAATTTTTTGTGCTTATCCGGTATCTATGAGAATCGGCCAACATCTATTTTTCATCCCTCTAAATGTTAGGAGTAGTCCACCCCTAAATTTTTTTTTTTATTTTTTAGACAAAATTTTTTATTTCTATTTTTTTATGATACAACATACAAAAATACATACAATCCTCAATTTTCACCCTTCTACGATCAACCCTTATTTTTTAATAGCAATTATTTATATGGCAAAACAACGTTTGCCGGGTCAGCTAGTAACTAATAAAAAACAAATTTTATAATAGAAGAGTTGAAATTACGTGTTCCTTTGAGACAGTTGTACTCATGAATGTCACAGGTGTCGAGAAATCTACGAGGAAGTCCTCTATCCATACCGCACTTCTCATTATTATTGTGGACACACGTTTTTGCTTTGAAGCAGCATTTCTAAAAATAATTTAATTGTGAATTTATTTTATGTATTACTTACTGGTGGTAAAGCTTTTGAGAACGGGCTCGAGGAAGTGGGCACCACCGCCTTACCTTTATCTGCCGCCAAATAGCAGTACTTGTGCTGCTGTGTTCCGGTTAGATGGTAATGGTATGTTCCTGTAATTACTGGCACATAGGCATAACAGCTAAGTCCTATAGTATGACAACGTATCCATATAGAGATCAAGACAACATAATAGCTTGTTTTGAATTCTATGTGGATATCCATGGGCTGCAGTAGCCACTTAACATCTGGTGGACTGCATGCTCGTTTACCATATAAGTAGTATAAAAAAAATGTGTATTTTATTTTATTTAGGTACTTAATAGAAAAGCTAAAATGATTATCCCAAAATGTACAAAATTCGTTCGAAACGATCTGTAGATCGCTCAACTTATCCAGATCCCCAGACAAAGTGTTTTGTAACACGTTGCTAGCCGTACCCGCCCAGTAAAATTTTCATGCAAAATATATACAAATCTCGTAAAATAAAAAAAATATAAAATTATATAACAATAATTTTTTTTCGTTACTTTTAATTTCTCTTTTAATAATATCAAATAACGACTACATTGTTTGTACACACGGCTACACATCAAGCTATACATTTCCAGTATAAGCTGACCTCTCATTCTACGAAAAGCCTACACAATGCGAGGTCAGCTTATACTGGAATTGTATAGCTTGATGTGTAGCCTTGTGTACCACAATGGGCGTATATGTATTTTTAAACACTATAGGCGACTTGCGCAACGATGCCTTATCGTATTTATTCCCTAAATAAATTTAAGAGAGTTCACAAACAAACAAATCATAGAAGTACGTCAAATTTAAATATGTTTAGTCGCTAATTATGGTTAGGGATCGTTGTGGAAGCCGGGCTATATAATGCCGGCAAGCAGCAATAGCTGTTGTTTAAGTTAGAGGAGTACTGGTGCCGGTAAAATCATAGGAACATGAAGCCATCCTCCTGTATGCCTCAAATAGATGGACGCAGGGAAATGCATCTTAGTTTGCTTTATCTATGTTCCTTAGGGGCGTGCGTGACCTTGGGTGGCACATTCTGTTGTTCTTCCAAGTTGTATGGAAAAAATAGTTATTACATAGTCCTACGTTATGTTAAAGCTTATTAGTATAGTGTGACCATTAGTGCTGTGCACTCCCTGAGGTATGCGCGGCGAGGTGGGAGGCAAAGAAAAAACTACATGAGTTCACATGAGATCAATACATGTCGGACATATCTTACGATATCAGTTTGCATTTCTAAGGCAAGACTTGTGGCGGGACGATGGTCCCGCCACAAGAGGCTATCTATCTGTAATATATTATACTTACTTAGTTGATTAAAATGTAACTTAAATATACTCATATTTTATTAAAAATATGCAGGTGATAAATAAGAACTAAACTTTTAATTCAAAGGACTTGTTTTATTAAACATTTTTTATATTTACAAACAATTATATATTCTAACGAAAGTTATTCTGACATAGATTCTGTTTCAACTTCATCTTCCATTTCGTCATCATCTTCATCTTCCACTTCGCCACCGGAACTTGAATCAGAGTCTTGCAAATTTATTATGAATGAATCGATAACATTATCGCACGACCCATCTTTGAATATTTATCTCATGTGTGTCTGACATAGACAGTCCGATACAAATAACACTACCTGCCGCCACGAGCGTTGACGGCGAACTGACAGACCGCATACCTCAGGGAGTGCACAGCACTAATGGTCACACTATAGTCACCCTACGTTAATCATTTACCAAGTTGAGACATATACCTAGTCAGGTCATAAATTCTGTCACATGTTTAATATAAAATAATTGAAACAAGTTTATTCATTATGTAACCATTTATATACCAAAATGAACTTAACAAAACATAGATTCTTATGACACTAAAGTTTATTCAAAATGACGTCCGTGATTTTGAATACAGGCCTTCAATCTGCGCGTGCAGTCGTCTATCGCAGCACGAACGAGGTCCATGTCAATATCGGCGGCTGCCTTAATCAAGGATGTCTTGAGTGACTCCAAATTGGGATGAGGCTTTGAGCACGCCTTTTTCTTTAAGTGTTGCCATATCTTGTAATCTAACGGATTCAAATCTGGACTGGAGGAGGGCCAGTCTTCGTGCCGAATGAAGTCGATTTCACGCGCCGCCAGCCAGTCTTGTGTGCTCTTCGCTCTATGAGCTGGCGCCGAATCTTGTTGGAATACCCAGTGCCTGTTATTGAACATGGTATGAGAAACAGGTTCCACAAGGTTCATCAGGACTGTATTTTGATACACAACTGCATTCGTTTTTACACCTTTCTCACAAAAATGTACCTCTGTTAAGCCCCAATAAGAAACTCCCAACCATACCATGAGCGAGGATGGAAAATGACCTCGTTGGACACGCGGAACACGGTTGCTCGCTTCTTCACTACTGTGTGCGTACACCTTATCATTTTGTTTGTTGTAGCTCTCTTCTACGGTAAAAAAATTTTTATCCGAAAAAAGAATTTCCCGCTTTTTTTTTCCCGCGTACCGCTTCAACAAAGCGCGGCATCTCTTCAGTCTCAGGTCCATTAGACGAGCATTCAAACGGTGTCCTGTTTTTCTTCGATATGCCCGAAGCCCTAAGTCTTCATTTAACACCCTTTTCACCGTGATTCTGCTTAACCCCATCTGAAGGGCCAACAGTTTCTGCTTACGTTTGGGATTTCTTTGAATTCGCGCCTTCACAGATTTTATCACTGCTGGAGTCCTAACAGACCAAGGGCGACCACTTCTTGACCTGTCATCTACACTAGAGTCTTCATTGTATCGTTTGATGGTGCGATAAACGAATCTTTTGGTTATATTCAAATTTTTCAGTATGTCAAAAATTTGAATTGGCGCGTAACCGCAACGATGCAACGCAATAATTGCAACACGGTCTTCTTTAAGCATCCACTCCATATTTAAAAATGAGTAAAATTCTAAAAAGTATACATTTTTATTTTCATGAACAATTCAAAATTCGAATTCTATAAACTTTTTTGTGGCCAGCATTCTAAAAGAAAAGTTTTTACTGTGTGACAATACTTATGACCTGACTAGGTATGTATGTAATGTGACCTACAGATATTGTTTGTCTTCCTTCATAAGCATGCACTTTATTCCCTTATAATTTGTCAACCCAATCTGTGTACACCGGGGCTGATTATACATAAAGAACCTTATTTAGTATTAGCATTAAGTAACCTAATTGTATAATTGTTTGTCGTCCTTAATAAAGAAAAATAAAATAAAAATATAGTGTGGTCCCTAAATAGGCTTATGTTTTAAATTTTGTATGGTAAGTCTATGCGTATATATTTGTTCTTAATTTAGATAGGTACATAAGTCAAGTTAACTTTTTACTCATTTCGTTTCTTTCTTTTGAAAACAGATCTCTATTTTTTTCCTGTAAAATGTAATACACATCAAAGCACCTACAAACAAGCTCACTAGGCGGTCTTATTGCTAATTTCTTCCAGATAACTAATAAGAACAGATAGAGGGGAGATGTTGTACTCACTTTATTCATAGCAGCATTCGATGAGTTGAAAATAAGTAAACAAAAAACTACACCTGAAAACAAACAGAAAATAAAAACTCATCCAAATTCAAAACGAAAATGCTGAAAAACCATTCAACTTACACAGCGATATATCAAAATTCATGATGAAAGTGTTCTAACACAGAACAAAGGCAATAAAAACCTGCAAGTTTTATTTATTCTTGCATACAAATTGGAGCATAAAGGCTCGATCAGATTGAAATTTTAATTCTTACCCTCAAGCAAAGCATTATACAAAATATCTACAGAATTTTAAAAACGAAATGAAAAGTATAACTCGCCACCAATGAAAGGTTACGGACGCTGTTAACTTTAATTAAGGGCACGTGTTTTGGCTCCCGTTTCGTTTTGAAACCACAATTGTGTTTAGCCTTGTTCCAATTCAAAGAAATTAAAACAAAGCATTGAAAAATTTTTAAATCGGTTATCAATCAATCAATCAAATCATTTATTTCATCAAAACTTACAGAGCTGACAATGCTGTTTATGGTACAGTGCTAGTTCACAAATACGGTTGTTAACAAACATTGCTTGTTATGATTCTATTATGATTATGTATTGTTAAGATTGGTTATGATTCTTCCTCTAAATGAAGAAGGAAGTCCAACGTTTTTTGTTTCAGTTAATTTTATTGAATTCTGTCTCTCCATTTCATGGGAGAATCGCATCTTCGGGCAAACGTGTATGTAAGTAGACGGCAACTAAGACGCATGACCAGTAACTGAAACAGTAACTGTAGAGAAGGATTCAGTCATGAGTCATTTTTCGGAACATAGAAGACATTTGTCGATCGTCTCGAGCACGGCGATTGTGACAGTGAACGTGAAGAAACGTTGTCGACACTTCCTCGACAGTAGTCTAAAACGCCGAGCAAGATAGCTATCATTTTCTCTATCTTTGACATTTAAGGATAGACAACTTTATTCTGAAACTGTCTAGGTCTTGCAATGCCTAGAAAACGTTGTTTTATCAAGTTGTCTGTTTTGCACTCTTCTCAATCGCGCGCTTGCCACATTTTTTGTAAGATATTTAATTAATTATTTATACAACGTACGTTGCTATAGACAGAGTATCCTTTTCTTGTCTAGGAAGAAAACTTATTGAGCCTGCTCGGGGCAAAAATAAGTTTGGAAGAATACAGAAAATGGGATAGAATAACGCTCTAGTGTACATCACACTGAAATTTAAAAACAAATAACAATACACGCAGAAATACAAGTTGCGGTCAGAGCCTTGTCATCTCTTCGAAGAGTAGGCAAAGAAATCGCAATTAAATCAGAGGTCACTCCTCTATCAAAAGTCGCCGAGCAGTTACGGACTCCAAAGAACGTCATACCTCTGCACATGCCTGGTGTTTATAAGATAGACTGCAGCTGTGGCAGTTCATACATCGAGCAAACTAAACGTAGGTACTATAGCCGAACGAGTCAAAGAGCATATCGCAGCTGTCAAAAATCGCCGAGTAAACAAGTCAGCGATAGCAAACTGTATAGTAGACTAGACCGGACCAAATCATTGGATTCAACTTCATGATCCTAAGGTTCTAGTTAACACCATTATCACAAGAGAATGTTTGGTAAAGCGATTCAAATTAAGAAATTTATAAATTTCAATCGTGAAGATAGCTATAGACTCAGCATTCTGGAATTCGGTGATTACTAGATATGTGCGTCGTGATTGTTCTATCAGTGCGTAGATACGGTTAGTGTAGTTTGTTGCAATATGAACGTGGATTTTTCGAATTCTGAAGACCAAGTGAAGGTAGTCCCGGCAGCTGCCATCACTTTTCGACGACATCTCCAAGTACTAGTCTGCCCGCGATCACGGCTTTTGCAACGCAGTCGAAACGTCGGGATGATAAATAAAAATATTAGTAACTAGCTGACCCATCCGCAGCTTCGCACACGTAGTTTTTCAATAAAAACATTACCCTCCTTTGCGCAGTTGGGTAAAAAGTAGTCTATGTTAATCAGGGTGAATGTAGCTTCCCAATGGTGAAAGAATTTTTGAAATCGGACCGGTAGTTTTTGAGTTTATTCATTACAAACATACACACAAAAATACAAAAATACAAATCTTTCCTCTATATAATATTAGTATAGATTATGACTGATATGATGATAAAAAGAAACGTTTTATAAAAGCATATCTAGTAATAATTGCAAAATTCCAATGTAAGCCCGCCCCACTTTTCAGCTACTATCAACATTGATTTTATCAGCCCACGCGAATCTGTGTAGAAACTGAGCCCGAAACAATGGTTTCAGATAGCCAGTATAATACACAGAATGCTCTTGACTTGGGTTACAATGTACTCGTTTCTGCTTTTAGGATTTGTTATATATCTTGCTGTTTTTTGTGAAGGTAAAAAGGTAAACAAACATAATCCTCACTTTTATTTGATAGGTATTGTTGTCCAGTGATCTATACTTCCGATGCTAAGGTCGGTAAACTACCTAAGAAAAATTACCAATGAATATTTACACTTGAAAAATTATGTGCTCAAATGGCTAAATAATTTTCTTCTTTCATACACAATGTGTGCACAATGTACGCCTGTACATTAGTTTTTTATCAATTACTAGGCCATTTTCAGTTCCATATTTTCTGTTTTTTAAATAGTAATTCAATCCAATCAAATGAAGTCTTCAATCAGTGTGTGTTGCCAGTGATGACATATGAAACCGAGACGTGGTCCTTCACTATTGGCCTTATGAATAAGCTCAGAGTCGCTCAACGAGCTATGGCGAGGGCTATGCTCGGGGTTTCTCTACGGGATCGAATCAGAAATGAGGAGATACGTAGGAGAACTCAAGTCACCGACATAGACCGACGGATTAGCACGTTGAAGTGGCAATGGGCAGGCCATATAGCGCGCAGAACAGATGGCCGATGGGGCCGGAAAGTTCTCGAATGGAGGCCACGAACCGGCAAGCGCAGCGTAGGACGTCCACCTACAAGATGGGCAGACGACTTGGTAAGAACCGCAGGTCAGCGTTGGATGCAGGCCGCTTCTAACCGCAGTTCCTGGAGATCAATGAGGGAGGCCTTTGTCCAGCAGTGGACGTCCTACGGCTGATATGATGATGATGATGAAATAGTGATTATTTAATAAGAACTCATTTGACAGTTTCTCATAGTTACACATTGATATGCGTTTTTCTTGTCATACATTTTTCGGTAATTTTAAATAAACAGTCACCTCAGAATAGCAATAAATAGAATAGAAAACGCTCTATTGTATATCACACTTAAATTAACAAATCACATTTAAAACATAACTAGATACGCGATAGTACAATTGGCCATTAAATAAAGTCACCAGTGAACCAACAATCAAAGCTAAATTTAGTTAGCGTCCCTTCAGACGAGGGCGTCAACAGTGACAAAAATGTGGCCGGCCACAAAATCGTATGAAAACGTAGAATTTCATTCAAAGGTACCATATTTTCCAGACGCGTCCAACTGTATCGCGAACATGTGGTCAATACCGGCGACATCGCGGCCACATAAGGCGCGGGACAAATACAAGAGGTATCGGGCGGAGGCGAGGTGCGGGCGAGGTGCCGTCGGTGCAGCGCAGAACAGGCGCACTAACGGTGTCAGAAAGGCGAGGCGCGGGCGAACACAGTGGATGCATTTAGCGCATTCTAGTGTATGATTTTATCACGACAACATGACGTCTTCTTCGTCAGATGATGAGGATCTGCAAGCTCTGGTGCATTTGGAGAACTGTGTGGTAAGCAGGACAGGAGCACGCCACTGCTAACTGCGGGCGCCCGCACCACGCCCGCGCTCCGCCGTCTCAGTATGTCTCGCGCCACACCTCATACATTTTGTACGAAATATCAAAGAAGTGGCGCCGCGCCCGCGCTACACCCGCGTCACACCTTCGCCCGACCGACGCCTCTTGTATTTGTCCTGCGCCTAACGGCCAAAACGCAATTTCACATGGTTTCCATTTAGAATCTAGCTACTGCTCGGCCACATTTTTGTCGCTGTGATCGTGGCCTGACTGAACAGACGCATAAGGTTGTTCAATAAACAATTGTTTTAGCCCACGTGTTTAGATGCGTTTGTATGCGTGCACACAAAGAAGAGGATATGTGGCTTAAACCCTAAGAATAAAGAAGTGAGATGGTTTATAGACAAGTGCGATGTTCTAGAGTTCAATTGCGAGTATAACACACGTAAGTAACTGTACCGCTCTTCCATTATACTTACTTAAAGTAAGACTCCTTTTATCTACCTTGAAACTAATTCATTTGACAATTATACATAGCATTTTTATAACTTGACTATACTAATAGGTTGGGAAAAAAGTCTTTTCGCATTATAGTATGTATGAACTTGTAATAAAATCTCTTTGGCTATACTATTTGTATCTGGCTGGTTTTGGTATCATTCAAAGTTTGAATTTTTAAGAAGATAATTCCAAATTCAAATTAGGAAAATGTGTGATTTTTATTTGTTTTTCGTACTGTAAAGATGAGTGAATCTAATGAAGAAATTCGATACATTTTAAAATTTTACTACTAAAAAGGTAAAAATGCCACGCAAGCCGCGAAAAAAATTTGCGATGTTTATGGACCTAGTAGAGTGTCTGTGAGAGTAGCACAAATTTGGTTTATGCGTTTTCAATCCGGAAATTTTGATGTTAAAGATGCACGTCGCTCTGGTCGCCCTATTACGGATAAAATTGATGCCATTTTTGAAAAAGTGGTGCTTGATCGGCATATCAGTAATTACGACGTAGCTGAAGAACTAGGAATTGACCACAAAACTGTATTGGCGCATTTGAAAAAAACTGGGTACACAAAAAAGCTCGATATTTGGGTACCCCACGAGCTCACTGAAAGAAACCTAACGAACCGTGTACTCATTTGTGATTCTTTATTACGACGTAATGAAACTGAACCATTTTTGAAGAAGCTGATAACTGGTGATGAAAAGTGGATCACGTACGACAAGAACGTGGGAAAAAGGTCGTGGTCAAAGGCCGGTCAGGCTTAACAGAATGTGGCGAAACCCGGGTTAACTCGCAACAAGGAGATGCTGTGTGTGTGGTGGGATTGGAAGGGCATTATTCATTATGAGCTGTTACCACCAGGCAGGACCATCGATTCTGAACTCTACTGCGAACAACTGATGAGATTGAAGTTGAGAGAAAGCGGCCGGAATTAATCAACAGAAGGGGTGTGGTTTTTCATCATGATAACGCTAGACCTCACACATCATTAGCCACTCAGCAAAAACTAAGAGAGAGTTTGGCTGGGAGGTGTTAATGCATCCGCCGTATATTCCTGACCTTCATATTTCCACCTGTTTCGGTCTCGTCAGAATTCTTTAGGCAGTGTCAGGTTAACATCACGAGAGGACTGCCAACACTACTTGTCGCGGTATTTTGATCAGAAGCCCCAAAATTTATATAGGAATGGGATCATGTACCTATCTACAAGATGGCAAAAAGTTATCGAACAAAATGGTACTTACATACTTTAGTTAAATGTAAATAAACTATATTAAAAAATATTATGAATTTTCTTAAAAAATGCGAGAAACTTTTTCCCCAACCTAATATTTCCATTTCTTTATTTTCTCTATGACAGTTCTAATTTGATAGTTGTAGTGTTGTGACCAAATAAGTAATGATATCGATCGCATTAATTTATTATATTTTGAACAAAGACAAATACAACAAGAACATTCAAATATGTTTTTTCAAGGTGGGAACACTCAATGGCTCACCGCCATTTTGTGTTTGTTTTAATCTGTCACTCGCAACAAGACGGTCGTGCTAGTTACTACATTTCTGTTCGCTGAGTTTTTTCACATTATCCATACGTTAAGTTGTGTATTTTGTGTTCCTGCGTGTTGATTGCTGCCCAGCTGTCAAATATCAAAAAAGCCGAAAGGATCTGTTCTGAAAAGGCAGGCGAGAGAACTGGTGATCAAGGTTCGTTATTACTTTGAAGCGGAGTACATTTCATACATTTTGTAAAAAAATATCGGGTCTGTTATCGTGTTACGTTTATCGATTGTTCCATCCCTATCAGTTTCTCCGACTCTGGTATAACCTTGTTCGTGCGTAAGCGTAATATTTTTATAAACTAATGCATACATAATGTAAAAAAGACGCTTGTTCAAGTTTTCACAGGAGCTGTCATAGAGAAAATAAAGAAATGGAAATAGTATAGTTGAAAACATTGCCCTCCTGCGTAGTCGGATTAAAAGTAGCATATGTCTTAGTACCAGTCATAATCTATCTATATACTAAATTTTATCGAAATCGGACTAGTCGTTTAGTCGTGAAAACGTAACATACAGACAGGCAGAGAGACAGAGTGACTTCCGAAATAATGTAAGAGACATATTATACTGTGATAAGGACTTATAATAGCTCACAAAACAACTTGATGACTTTGATGACATACGTCCTGAAACTCGTCATGATTTTGAAAATGTAGGTTTACGTCTTTACCATAAAACTAGTGGTTCTGTGAGAACAGTAGACCTCATGTCCCAAGTCCAAAAAGCGCGCAACAAAATTAACGAAGATAGTCCAATTATGAATCGAATGTCAGGTGCTTGAATTTTCCAATAGGCCATAGGTAGCTATGTAGATTTTTGAGGATAATATTGGTATAAGTTTTAGCGATTCCACGCGTTCCATTGGTCCTAGGAGGTCAAATCTGGTATCTGCGGGTTCGTATCGTAAAGGCGGAGTGGACTGCGTAGTCTGATTGCTATAAGTAGGCATAAATTTTCCGAAAAAATTCAAAAATATATCCGTCCATACATAACGTTACAGAAAATATCCCCCCCCCCTTTCCCCCTACACTCCCCCCTTTTGTAATTTTTTCGCACCATCTTGTGTAGGATGAAGTCCTTAGTGTAGTTCCTCTCAAATTTAATTTATATCCGTAGATAAATAACGCTACAGCAAACTTCCCTCTTTTTCCCCCCTATATTCGGTCCAATCAAATCTTATGATCAACTAAAAAAATTAAATAAATCAAAGAACTTGTGTGCCAATTTTCGTCAAAATCGGTAGAAAAATGCGACCGCTAGGCGAGAACAGACAGACAGCCGGAAAAAAAGCAATTTTTAGTCATTCTCGAAACTGAGACGCTTCACTCGCGCTGTCAATAATTATATGGCCTCTGTCAGCTGTCATTATTGTCTCACATAATTACAGCTAACGCTATTTTTCTATGTAAAACAGCAATGTAGGTTTTAGAGAAAAGCCTTTTGTGTCAATTTCAAACTGATTAATTCTCGTTATCAATACATTTTACGTACCTAACTGAAATGCTGCCTTTTCAGATAGTCATTATAGAAAGAGAGAAAGAAAATACATTTACATATTAAACGTATTCGTACAATGACCAAAAATAATCATATTTCTTCAAATCTTTAAAATTACAAAGGGACTGCAGTGCTGGTCTTCTCTTGATGGCAGTGTTGACTTCACGGACACTTACTAATAATACCATTAATTAAATATAACGTGTAAATCCTTTTTATTAGCCGCAGAAAGGGCGCAAAGAGCAACCCTTAAGGTTTCCACTTTTCGTCCCTTTCTCTATCCAACCAACTTATTATATAAGTCGTGTAAAGTTCTAACAGTTAGGCAGCTATTTATACTAAACATAGTTTTAAGACAACACAGAGCACTTCCCTACAGCACTGAAAGTACTAACAAAAGACGAAAAGATATCGTCCTCACTAACAACACCCCAGTAAAGCATGCTTTTGCATCCAGATTTCTAATGTTCCTAGGACCATTGCTGTACAACAGGCTAAATCGTAAATTGAGCATCCACTCAATGAACTTCTCAAACTGTAAAAGAGCCTTACAGACTGCTCTATCCAATCTATCTTACGAGGAAACTGAGGCTTTACTAACCGTTATAAAGTAAGATTTTAAAGATACGTAAACTCACACAAAACATGTTTGCACTTAGTTTATTTAGTGATTTTTTTTCATTATGTAAATAGATTCTAAGTTTTGTTAATTTGAGTATTCATAAGTTACGCCAGTCCAGCCTTATTCGCCTGAGATACAGGTTTTCCTAGTACAGGCAATGTATAAAATCTTACCTATAAGTAGATATTAATCCCTAACGTTAATCTTAGCAATATGAAAAATGAATAAAGAGATATTTATTTATTTTATTTATCTTATAATGTAAAAATGAATCGCAACATGTGTTGGTAAGCGCATAACTCAACAACGCCTGGACCAATTTGGCCAATTCTGTTTTTGCTGTATTTCTTATTGTCAGGAGAAGGTTCTTATGAAAGAAAAAATTAAGAAAATTGCGCGCAAAATTAGAAAATTTAAGAATACTTAACCACTATATAAAATTATTTATAATCTAACCTTAGCGCTTTTATAATGTAACCTTATGACGTTTGACATAGAATTGACAGAATGCGTGCTGCAAATATCGTCAAAGAGGATGTAAAAAAAAATGAATATCGTTTGAAACAGATGCTTCGGTAGGAGTTATCCCGAGATATATTGTCTATATATATAAAAATTAATTGCTGTTCGTTAGTCTCGCTATAACTCGAGAACGGGTGGAGCGATTTGGCTAATTTTGGTATTGGATTATTTGTGGAAGTCATTCATTTTCTCATACATAATGATGGCCGGGGACAACAATTGACAATTCTACCAGGGTGACTTATATTGACAGCCCGCGTTATACCTATGCATGTCAAGCCGATACGAAGTTCGGCGGGACCACTGGTTTATTTATATAATTAATTTTATATATACAAGCCAATTGCGACCCAAAGTGCGATTAAAACAACGAGAATTGGCGTACTAATTAATGATAAGGTACGTTTATATTATGCTTTCCTGTTTCCAGGATTCAAGTCGGTTGCCAAGTCAAAATGTAAACATGTTCCACCACTGTGATGTTTACATAACTTTACCCTTCCCGTCACATGTTTACATAAATCATAGACAATAGATTCTAGCTTCTAAGCTAGTTTCAACAAATTATGAGCTGTACTTCATTTCTGGTGGTAAGGTCGGTGATACAGGACCAAGATGACATCCAAACTTGTTACAGGTTGGTACAATTCTTAGCAAAATTATCTGTTATTTTATTACAATTGATCCCACGTATTTTTTGCTTCAGTTTGCTAGCCGTAGCTCTTGTCCAGTTTGGTTCATTTTAAACAATATTAAAAATGATAAATATTTTATTCAGCAACACAAAACACACCTTTTCATTAATATTTTAAAAACATAATTTTTATTTGAACTTAATGTTGAAATTGGTATATTTTTGGGGTCCAAATTATAGTTATTCTGGAGTTCAGACTTTTGCCCTTATGTGTATCACATAAGCAACACGCGTAGCAAATTACAGCACTGTGGGGTCAATGGTGTACCCTGTGAATTTAGTCAAAGTTTAGTTTTTATTATGGCTAATAACTCAAAAACTATAAGAGTTTACGAAAAATAAACTACTACTGACTACTACTAATGAATACATTTTATTTGACGCCCCACTTGACCTAAAAGTCTCATTTTAATTTTTTTTTATCCCTCTTGAGCCCCAGTACCTCAACAACCCCTTAATATTTTTAGCTCATTTAGTCACACACAACACACACAATTGTATTAAATTGCACGATGATCGTATGTACATACATACATACAACGCCGATTTGCCCAAGTTGATTTAGAGATCTCGCTCCGCTCGATCAACTAAATGATTTAGTTGGCGGTCTTCACACTAGGCCAAGCCTGTATCGCGAAGACCTCGACAATCTTACATGGATTGAGCAGTTGTTTGTGCTTCGGGCTTATAAGTTTTTAATGTTAATTGCATCATTGGACTAAGTTGTTTTGTATTATTTTTCCTTGTCTTTTCGAAGCTTTCTTACAATGTTGATTGGGTGATTATAGCTTAGGTACTTCTACTTAATTCCAACCAGTGTACCATGAGTACCTACGTATGTGTCCATTACGCAGCTTGATACTACTTGCTAGTGGCACTAGCTGATAGTGTATTGCTACGTTGTGTGAATCATCTTTAAACAATAGATGAATAATGTTTTTTTTTAATTTTCAGTATTTTTGATTGTCACCATTATATCAGTAGTCGCCCACGGTCCGCCCAGAGAACGAGATAATGAAGACATCGCCATGGGGAGGAAGGTAAAAAAAGTAATGTCATTCTTCTTCTATTTCACTTTGTACTATCTTTAGTCTATTAGTTAGGCTCTGCAAATTTTGCCATGTTTAGGCACATCGTTTATTTTACTTCTAATTTGCACATTTAATTGCACTTTACTCACATCCTAAGTTAGTACTAAAAGCAATCCCTCAAAACTTAATGACTCTGTTAGTTACCTTCTTGACTAAGTTTCATTTTTAAATAAATGTACGTAAAAGGTAAATGAAAGTAGAATGTTTTGTTTTGCGTATAAGTATGAGTTTAGAAAGTAAGGCACTTGTCTCACCACCGGCGCCGGCGAGTAAGTAATTGGCTATTAACTATTTTCTCGCTCAAGAAATGAACAAAAGATATAGATTCGGTGTCAGTAAAAGAGACGTGTATATTTATAGTTCATCGCTGGCCGTTCACACTCCGAGAACTCGCTCTCCATTATTTTATCGCAGCGACTACAACACTCGCTCAGCGATACTCGCTTAGGGATACGCGCTCAGCGATGCTCGCTTGGCGGTCAGTAGGTAGGTACACACGCCGTGAAATGATGAGTATCGCCCGCCGCACTCCCTCACTCGCTTTATATTCCAGCGAGACAACTATAGGAATTACACACTCGCTTCTCGCTGCTCGTCAACTCGTTTCTAATTTCTAGCTCTACTCGCGTCTCGCTCATCGCCGGCGGTGATACAACTGCTTTAAGCGGTTTGATGTCCATTAGTGAAACCCGACTTGTTTTCATCAAAACATCAACACAACCTTGTAATTCTTCAGTTTCCATAGAGCATTTATTTGTCTTTCAGATGGGTCCTAAATGGTGCAGCATGGCCAAAGTATGTAACCACGATCGCGTTCCAATCTGCGGTATTAGCCACGCTGGAGACTTCATGGGGTTCAGAGACCTCTGTGATATGTTCGACTTCAATTGTATTAGAAGACGGAGTAAGCATATCTACTTATACCTATAATTATACAGTAATCAATAATTTGCGATACTCGTAAAGGGCAAACAAGTATTTCCTAGTTTTTAAAACCTTATTGTACACTTGTGTCTTTATACGATTGTATCTTAATGCAACTAAATATCTTGTATCTTGAATTATTTACCGAACTTGGCTCACTACAAGAGAATAATTTATTAATACAACGCCACTAATGGGTGTTTCCTCGGACATCATCTTTTTAAAAACCAGTCAATTAAAAATGATACTCTTGGTTTGAGCGGCACATTCAGTTTTCGCTGTTTGCCATATTAGATGTTATAGGGTATTCTTTTTACTCTGACGCCAAGATGCCCATTGACATATTACATATTTATACATTTCTCTATCGGATTCAATGTAATGTCAAGCCCCAAACGATATCTATATAAATAAATATCATTCATGTCAGGACTACCGTTATAACGGCCAGTTCATTTGAGCCTAAATAATGTTACGAGCTGAGGGTTCGGGATAAAATAATGAAAATCGATCTTACCAAAATAACACTTTTATTCAACACTAAAATGATAAATATACGATCTTAATCACAAGTAATCACAACACCACCAATTCACACCACACTTTCACAATAAACCACTAAAAGTCACCAAAGTGTTCGCACGTATCGCCAAATCCAGACTGACTCTGCGGACGTTTCCACGCACTATTTATACCGCGCATTATTTCCAGAACCTTCTCGACGTTTCTACTAGTTACTAGAAAAGTGTAGGTATTTCGACGAACTACTATTTCTTAATCCGTGCAACTGTAGGTAAAAACATGGTATGTAGGTATATCCCATACCAAGTATTACCTATTCTGTGACACAGTAGGTATAACTTCGAGAAGCCTACTAATTACTTTACTATTACTTATTCTGTAACAGCCTCGGCATAACAATAACATAAACGCTACTTTTTATATCCAAATAATCTTAACAATGTTGACTTGTTTAATATTAGCAATATACCTTGCAGGTTCTGTCGGAAATAAGTCACTCGGGTGTTATTAACGATTAGTGCCTATTTCACCACCCCTGAGTAACGCTATCCAACGGATAAAAAATATATACGTCATTTGTTTTCACGTGAAAACAGATAAAAATAAAATGATTTTTACCCCTCAATTAAACGTATTTGGCACGAACGGGCTATGCTTGGAGTTTTTGTGAAGGATAAAATCCGTAACGAGGTTATCCGACAGAGAACCAAGGTCGAGACCGAGATAACCCAGCGGATTAGCAAACTAAAGTGGCAGTGGACTGGCCATATAAGCCGGAGAACCGACAACCATTGGGTTAAACGAGTTCTTGAGTGGAGACCGCGTCTTGAAAAACGTAGTGTGGGGCGTTCCCGGCTAGGCGGAGCGTTTTTTTTTTTTTATTATTAAGAATCATCAACACAGCATACACTGACAATATCCAGTGGCGATGACATAAGAAAGGTGGCGGACAGAAATTGGATGAGAAAAGCCGAAGACCGGGCTCAGTATTAGGTAGTAGTAGTATTAGTAAGCGCGTATTAGGAAAGACCTATGGCCAGCAGTGGACTAATGTGTGCTGATGAGATGTTGAAACTTATTCGGAGGTCTTGAAAGAGGCCCGTAGTAATTTATTTCTAATCTTCCAATCATGCATTCGTCGACATCCTGGACGTTCACCGCTATGCAAAAACCTCCTCGAAAATAAGATTTCTAATATGGACAATCGTGATCACCGATTTCCCGCTAACTGCATCTAAAAGTTGTACTTTTGTATGCTTAAAATATAATCAACCTGTAAAAAGATACGAATGAATAGCTTACTTCTATGCAGTGCAAGTGTTCCATCGTAGACTACATCATCACTTACCATCAGTGGAGATCGTTAACAAATGCAAGCATATCTTCTTCCTGCCCTTTTCCCACATTACGCGAGGTCGGCACAATATATATTTTTCTACCATACGTCTCTATCAGCCGTCATCTCCGTTGTCACTTCATTCTTACCCATATCATTAAAAAACTAGCCTATATTTTTTTATTTAACAGTGCATCCTCTCCTTTCAGACTACAAGCAAACGGCGTGCCCAGAGGATAAGTCCATGCTGACAGTTTCCCGTCGACCCACCAATAACTACTATGAAGATTAGCTCATTAATATTCACATATATTATGTATTCCACATACATCTGTTTATTTATTGTGTGTAATCAAGTCATTTGTATTTACTTTGTTGACTAGAGAATGTGTCAGTAAAGAGAACGTAAGCTCATTAAAACCTCTTTTACTCTGTTTTGATTTTTTTTTCGTTTTATAAACTTTTAAGGCGATTTAGTTAGCGCCAACACCGGTCTATGAACTTTTGAGTTTATGACGATTGATTGATAAATTTTTCAAAGAGTAAAATCCATATCACAGATCGGATTCGATTCCACAAGTTGTAAAACTGGGTACCTACACCACAATAAGCCAACGTGACTCGTTTATATACAGACGTACTCGTGCTTGAATAGTTGGAACACACCCTCAAATCGGTGAAGGAAAACATCAGGAAATTCGCGTTTTAGTTAGCTTTTCGCGTATTGACCATTCTTTCCGACGTTAAACTAAGCTAAGAGGCTGTAGAGGGTAGGATCTGGATGCGAAAAGCACAGAATCGATTGGATTGGCGATTGAGGGAGGAGGCGTATCCCAGCAGTAAGTTATCAGTTAAGCTGTCAATCATGATAATAATGAAGCTAAGAGGATGCTATAAGTACTGGGCAAGCTAATCCTTCCATTATCCTGTCCCAGACTCTACATCATTTTAATAAGATACCCCTAGTTGTTCACAGATTGCCAAATCTAAGAAGAAACTTATGTGAATATACTTAATGACATTTGGTTATGCAAGCGTTTTATAATGTGGTTGAGGCGACTAAAATATTATATATTTTTCACCATATTGACATAATATAATTGATATGAATGATAATTTTGAATGTAATTATTCTAATCTGTGACATTTTTATTTGATTTTTTTCTAATCTGAATTTTATATAAGGGAGACCAGGCAAAGCCGTTTAACCCTGGATCTAGGCTTGTAGGTCATTCATTTTTAAACACAAATGTATTAAATCAACATTTTTGATTAATATATCTATCTAGGCACACAATTACGTACATATATTACTAAAAGTAAGGCATTTAAAAAAAATAACAAAAAAATAGCAAACTTTTTGACAACGATTTTGCCCCAACACCTGGGTAAAACCGTCTACTATATACGATATTGCCCCGGAAGTTATCTACATTCTGCAATACATCCTTGCAAATGAAATCATCCAGCTCCTCTGAACTATAGTCTATAGCCTATTGCCTGTACAGCCCTCATGAGCCCAGCCCTTGCAAGCTACACATTGGACCCAACCTTCATCTATGCGACTTGTACCGTATTCTTCAACGCAGTACAAGCATTATAGTTATCATCATTGGTAACTTGATTAGTTTTCTTGGTTTTCTTTTCGTTTTATCATGTTTTTTAAGGTTTCCGGTTTTGTGAGATATTAGTCAGCTCAGTTTTATATGGAGGAATGTAAAAAAAAGTTTCATCAACTCCGGTCAAAATCGTATAACCGGTTTTACCCCAAACGGGTATGACCCATTGCTATGTTTGTCAACACTTAGCTCACACTATTATATATGCAAGGTAAATTCGCAGTTACAAGTTTTATAAATTTTGTGTAAATACACAACCTTCAGGATAAATAATAAGCGACTTACCTGCAGTTCATCTAAACTTGACAACAATCGCTTGAATTTTCAGAAAAACTCTTCAGGACTACCAAAAAAACAATAAAATCCATTATTTACGTAACGTGCGAACTTGCCGCTCCAGCGGCTTGGGTGCGGGAAATTTGAATGATTCTACTGTACGGTTTTACCCCGGTATACGGTTTTGTACGGGTCTACCCTACTTATTATTTTATATTCAAATTATTATATTTTGTAATTTTGTTTTTGTCTGAATTTATGTATTTTTTTGTATTTGATTTTTACATATTTATTTTAAATTGTTAATTGCTTGTACGCTGCAAGGCAAAATCTAGTGTTTATTTATATAATACTTTATCTAGATTCTTAAGTGATAAATGAATTATGAATTATTATAATTAAATCCGTTGACCTTTACCCAACTACATAAGTAGTTTAACTGGCTACCAGACGCTATATTAGGTATAATAATCCAAAATGTGATCGTGCGCCCATTTTTGTACTTACTTCTAACAATCAATAAAATATGCAGGTAGATCTAGAATGATGCAAGCAATTCTCGTCAAACTGCCGTGCAGAGAATAGCCATTTTAAAACCTTATACAATTCCAAGTTGGTTCCTGAAAAGAATGCTCCCGTTTCTGATAATAGAAGAGCTTTTATTATAAACTTCATTGTGCGATCCACTTCCAACGTACTATTGTTGAGAAAGTGCCACAATAGTTCCACTAAATTCTAGACACAATATCACAAACATTATCGTACCTATGCAAGTACAGTCAGCGACTGTCAGCTTAGTTAATTCATTTAGTCCATTTGTGTTAGTAGGTATATAAACTTAATTAAGATAGTGATAAGCAGGCATAGACATTACATGCATTTGTCAAAACATTCATTCGCATCCCGACCCGATGGTCAAAAGAATATTTGATCAGGTTGCGTTGCCCGCGGCCGATTAGGTGACCGTTTATGACATCTTCTACATCGGTCACCTTTATAACTACAAAAACAGAACTGCCGGGCTAGCTTGTGCGCCATGAGATATATCATGCAAAGAAATTTTGTCGATATCGTCTAATTTCTCGTTACTCTAACTTGCACGCCACTATAGAAAAGTTTTTCGTCATTCGCTACCACTCTTTTTACTTCACTCTTCATCGTATCTCATCCTCAAAAAAAAACAACGACAAAATAATCGCGCAGCAGTCTCAAAATTATGGAAACATAGAAAAACACTGCATAGACGACCTCCGTGGTACTATGGGCTGAGACGCAGGAGGTAGCGGGTTCGATTCCCGCCCCGGAACAAATGTTTGCATGGTCTACAGAAATTTGTTCCGGGTCTGGTTGTTTTTCTATATATTATAAGTAAGTATTTAAAAAAAAAAGTATATAAGTATTCTATCAGTTATCTGGTTCCCATAGTACAAGCTCGGCTTAGTTTGGGGCTAGATAGCGCTGTGTAAAATGTCCAGCCATATTTATATTTTACATGCGAAAACTTTGTTTCGTTACGCATGTTAGCTTTTTAATAACCCATTCGGTCCCACTGCTGGACAAAGGTCTCCCCCATTTCCTTCCATTCCATGCGTTCTCCAGAAATGTCCTGCCAGTCAGAGTGGAACCCATCCAGATCATCGCGCAATAACCCGATAAAAATTGAGAATTTTTACCTGTTGGGGACAAAAATGTTCACTTAATAAAAAATGCACATTTTACTTTCACCGTTTGGAGTTAGAAAATTCTATTTCAGATATTTTCTCGAATTCTTGAAGAAGTTTATGTCGCAGACAGTGCCATTGTACCGATACACACAATACAAAGAATCCTAGACCTGAGTCAGGATTGGGTATGTAGTGTAGGATTAGGTTGATAGTCAGTTAGACACTACTACTATAGACACCATTTGCAAAGTAACTAACATAATGATGCTTGTTATAAGAGGGGTTTTAACTCTGGTTCTAATTGTTATGGCTGTGAAGTGCCATATTACTGGAGATAAGACATATCTGGTAAGAATAACTGCATTCTTACCCTGTGTACTTCTTATCTCAGAGAGAACTTTGAGTATCTTCATGAATCAAATCCTCGAGCCTTGCGCTCCTCTGAGACCTTGCAACTTAAAACTCCTGTACACTCTTCTAACTTTTATGATAAATCCTTTACTGTACAAGCTATCCGTCTATGGAACTTTCTTCCAGCACACATTAGAACTGCCAAATCCCTTCCCATCATTAAAACAGTTCTATTTAAACATCTGTCTGCACTACAATGCTGATTTCTCATTTTCTTATCTATAGTTACGCTACTCTTGGTTTTTATTTCACTCTTCTATTGTACATCTATATGTACCTACTTATAGTATTTTATATAATATACCTTTTAGTATAATTCTTAGTATGGAATATTTATATACTATGCTATATTATTAAGCACCTAATTTATTGATGAGTACTCATATATTCGTATGTATATAATTATAGCTACCGTCCTATAACGTTCTCGTGAAATCCAGTCCATCCAAAGGTTGTCTGCAAAAGATCGCTTTTAGCGATAAGACCGCCACTTGTATTTCTGCGTGTATATTTATTTGTTTTTTATTTTAAGTGTGATTTACAATAAAGCGTTTTCTATCTATCTATCTATTCTGTCTTATACCTAGTCATTATTCTGGTACTTCAAATGTTAGCAAGTAAAAATCCCTATAAATTACAACTTCATTCAATGTAATGATTTAATCGGTCAGGTCATACAGAAACGTATTAGCGTGATCTTTGACGCAGAACGCCTGACAATTTTCTGGCCATTTTGTGGTGAAGATTTAATCAAATCTCGATGTCAAGAAAACGTTTGACGATCACAAATGCGTCCGAAAGATCACTGAAGATAAAATTACGCGTATTAGATAATGGGATAACACATTTTTATATTTTTGTTGCGATTTCTATGCCAGCCACGAAATAAATTTTTACATAAACTGCAAATTATGTTGCTGTATCTGGGTGTGGGGGCACCATGGTACTCGTAGTTTCTGTTATGATACAGGAAATCCTAATGTAGAGTGGAGACTATATACATACTTGATAGTTATATGTTATTTGTTTCGTTACCTAAACATTTTTGACTAACTTTCCAGTCGGAGCTAAAGAAGCAATGCGAGCATGCGTACATGTGCTTCCACGATACAGTTATCGTGTGTGGTAAGTCTGTGAATGAAGCCAAGACGTTCTTAGACCTCTGCGACTTATATGAGTACTCCTGTGAATATAACATGGGTAAGATTTTCTCTGATTCAGAAAACCTAATTTAAAAACTATTTAAAAGTATAAAAGTAGGTATTTTGGAAAATTTTACAAAAAAAATATCACGTGTTTTTTCACTTAAACAAGGTTATGTTTGGTCACTAAATAAAATACGTATAAAAAATAGAAATTAAGTAAATAGAATGGACGCTTATTTATGGCTACCTATTTATATAGGTGCTTTAATTCCCAGAATAGATGAAATTTCTGTTATAAAAATTGAAAAATTCAATTAGTTATGTTCTAAAAGTTGGTGAACTAGTAAATTGATTGAGAAAAGATTGGGATAAAATTCTTAATTAATAGTTTTTTCTGATTAATTCGAGTTCTAGTAAAACAAATTCCAACGTTGTTTTCAGTTTTCAGACACGTCAAGGAAGATGAAGGAATATGCCCAAATCAGAAGGAGTTGGGCCCTGGAATTGGATAAAATGAAACCATTTAACAATTCGTATTTGGTATAATATTGTATTACACCTTTCGCTTGTCAACAAGGCGATAATGAGAAATCTGAAAAAGATAACAGAAATTACATAAGTAATCGTATTAAATTATATGATTTAGTAATAACAAAATACTTTAAAATTATCTACGTAGTAAAAACTCACCGAACTTCCAATAACAGTTGATTTCGAGCATGTGACATATATCATTGAATTTGGCCAATCCAAACTTATCGTCAAAACCACAAACGGAGTGCAAAGTTTTGTTGCACTTTGCAGCAACGCCACACCAGATACTATTTCCATTATCAGTATATCTTCCTTGTTCATTAGAGTTATCATTTTTACTATCAATAAAAGTGCCGAACTTTTCATTATTGATATCTTTATCATAGGAACGTCTTTCGGATTCTTCGTGATTGGCATTTTTGACATTATTGGACGTTCCAGATTTCTCAAACTTAGTTTCATTCTGCTTGTAATGTCCTTTAAATTCTTCGTGATTGAGAGAATTACTCATTGGTTCTTGATCACTCTCAGAGTTTCTTAAAACGTCTTTACCAACATTGTCTGGATAATCCTGCAAAATGGGAATGCAAAATAAAACAACTTAGTTTACTGTTTAAAATAATATTTATTTGTAAGTTTATATTATTATCATAATTATTATGTATTATTTTTTTGTGTAATAGATAAAAACAAATTATGTCGTACTGCATTGTATTTACTACAAATAAAATAACACTATTGCTTCGCTGTTACGTTGAGTTTCAACCCAGTTTCTTTTGCTGTCACCATAGTTTCTGAATCTTTTGTAACATCAGTCATTGTCACAGTGTTTATAAAATTTCCATTTCTTACAATATCCTTTCCAAATTTTACCATCGGTATATCCTCATTTTCTATGCGAGGTAAAGAGCGATACGTTTTGATTGTACTGTGAGATGCTGGACCTTCTATTATTTCATTTATATGTCCTTCAATACGTTCAGTTAGTTTTTCGTTGTAATTAAATTTTGCCATTATATTTTCTAGCTTTTCGGTATGTTCAGTAAACTTTTTATGTAAATATTGATACAGTTTATTATCATCATCATGTCGTGTTACGTTCTGGTAAAATTCAAAAATACTAGGAGTATTTTAACTACAATTAATACCGCATTTTAAACTGTTTACAATTTTTTTTTATATATATATTATAGGTTTACGTTTGACCACGATCTCGCCTGATGGTAAGCGATGATCCAGTCTACGATGGTACACGCTTGCCTAGAAGAAACCTATTCACTCGCGACTTAAAGATACCCAGGTTGTAGCTATCTGGAAACACAGACTCTGGCAAGTCGTTCCACTCTTTGGCGGTGCGCATAATAAAGGTAGAAGAGAACCGCTTTGTGCGAATGGGAGGTATTTCTACCATATAGCAGTGGCGCACCGCAGAGCGTCTGGTTGTCCTTTGATAGAAAGGAGATGGTGGGATCAGGTTGAAAAGTTCAGCCGCACATTCCCCGAAATGTACTCGATAAAAAACCGAGAGGCTAGCAACCTTTCGTCGATGCTCCAGGCTGAGGAGCCTTGCATCAACTAGCTCATCGTTGCCTATGAGCTTCTTGGTTCTTCTTTCAATTGATTCTAGAGCTTCAAGTTGGTAATTCGCTGATCCGTCCCAGAGGTGAGAACAGTACTCCAAACACGAACGGACTTGTGCTTGGTACAAGTTGAGCAACTGTCCCGGTGTGAAGTAGTGCCTCACCTTTGCGAGTATACCAAGCTGTTTAGCAGCCAACTGGGCTTTCGACTCAATGTAGGAGCCGAAATTGAGAGTCAGAGTTAATGTGATACCAAGAAGCTCGAGGTGGTCAGATATCGGCACAGATATATTTCGGAAAGTAGGAGTGAGATTAAATTGACTTCGTTTTGCGGAGAACAGACACGCCTGGGTCTTATTCGCATTGAACTTGACCAGATTGGCATCACCCCAGTCGGAGATTGCCTTCAAGGACAAGTTTAAGCGCTCGACCATGGCCTCCCTGGGTGACTGAATCTGCGCTCTACTGGTTCGTGCACTAGAGGTATAGCTTTCCACAACTGTGCTATCGTCTGCATACCCAAAGGTACCGGGTTTTAGCAGATCGTTGATATGCAGAAAGAACATAGTTACGGAAAGTACTGGCCCTTGTGGGACCCCGGCGTTAATCGCCAATTGATCGGACGAGCAGTCGTGAAGAGAAAGGTAGTCGTGCCGACCCCTCTAACTACAGGCCCATCTCAGTCACGTCCGTCATATGTAAGATTATGGAACGTGTACTGAACAACAGGCTCCTGGCACACCTAGAAACGCATAACCTCCTCAGTGATCGACAATATGGCTGTCGCCGAAATTGTTCTACTGGGGATCTTCTAGCGTATGCCACGCACATATGGAGCGAGGCCGTAGAGAAACACGGAGAAGCGCTGGCTGTTTCTCTTGACATCTCAAAGGCCTTTGATAGGGTCTGGCATGATAGCCTTATTAGCAAGCTTCCATCATACGGTCTGCCCACTGGTCTGTGTGTCTGGATATCGGACTTCTTGATGGACCGTTCGATACGAGTTGTCGTTGAAGGCTGCTCGTTTCAATGCAAATGTTTTGTAATAACTCGTTATACGGAGTATGTAATTGAGATGGGTCAGGGGAGAGTAATGCGAGTAATAAGAAAAAGAGAAAAAACATGTCGTTTGATAAATGTCCTATTAAACGTCTTTCTCATTCTTTTACGGTTAAGTGTTTCTGGCCACTCCCTCATCTCAATTACATTATTATTGTGTATTGTTGTGTTTTGCTGTCGTAGTACTACGACGGCAAAACCATTGGTATAATATTAAAATATTCTTACCTCAGATACCTGCATAGGATCAGCGTACACCTCATTATTATTATTTACAGCAGATATACAAGTAGGTATTAGAACAAGTACGGCTATGGCTGAAAAATAAATGCCAATATAAGCTTCATACAGTAATTTCGTACCATACCTATTTAAAATAAGGTTTACTTTTGGAATAGCAGTGTCTATTTATCTCATCATAACTCAAATATCGATAGACGCTGCCATCGGAATTTGGACTCTATGTACAAAAAAGGGGGTTTAAATTCATAAATCCTTAGGCAAAATAAAGTCTATGGAGGAATGGCGTACATACAATACCAAAAATAGAGAAATAGTTTAACAGAAAAAGTGTTTAAGTTGGCAATTACCAAAAGGCAGTCCCATGAAAAGATCCATGAGAAGCACGGGCTCGCGGGTTGAAGTGGCGGGATGAGGAGGCAGGAGCCAAGCACTTATAGTGACGGTAATTGGAAACTGGCACTTAAAATCTTGATACTTGAAACAGTTTTCACTACTTCTAAGCTATTATTTTTAGCCCCCGACGCAAAAAGAGTGGTGTTATAAGTTTTCTTAGAAATCTAGCTATCAAGGGTAGTTCTTAGCTATGTTAGTTTTAACCCCCCGCCACCTCAAATAATACAAGTGATGCCCGTGTTATCCTGTGGAAACTAATTAGCCCCCTAAAAAGCCCATATTCTTTTACCCCTCACTTTTTAATTGATCGAGCGAAGCGAGATCTCCAAATCAACTTGGGCAAATCGGGGCGTTGTATGCATGTATGTATGTTTATTTATCCGAGGATAACTTACGAAGCGTTTATCTGATCATCGTGAAATTTGATATATGAGCTAAAAGAGGGGTAAAATATAAATAAATAAATATTGCTGGACATTTCACACAACGCTATCTAGCCCAAAACTAAGCAAAGCTTATACTATGTGAACCAGATAACTGATAGAATACTTATACACATTTTTTTTTGTAAATACATACTTATAATATATAGAGAAACAACCAGACCCGGAACAAATGTCTGTAGATCATGCAAACATTTGTTCCGCGGCGGGAATCGAACCCGCTACCTCCTGCGTCTCAGCCGGCTATTTGCCCACTGCACCACGGAGGTAAAAAGAAATCAAAATGGAACTATCTGGTAAAATAGCACGTCTAATAAAAGGGCTTTGTGAGTTCATTTTGATCCCGTTTTTATTTTTATTTTAAACCTTGTAGTTTTTAAGTTATTAACCATAATAAAAAATGAACTTTGACAAAATTTACAGGTTACACCAGTGACCCCACAGTGCTGAAATGTGGTAGGCGTGTAGCTTTCGTGACACAAATATAGGGAAAAGTCTGAAATCCAGAATAACTGTAATTTTTAACCCAAAAAGGATAACCAACAACTTGGTTATTCATTTCGTGGCACTATTTTAAAGTAATACAAAATATATTTGTTTGTTTTTATTGGAGACTCGCGAGATCTAGTATGACAAGTATCAAGATGTGGCATCCAAAAACATCCTTTCAAATCTGATTTATAGTTATTAGACGGGCTCGGATTGAATTAGGGCCTCGATACGCAACTCTCCTACTAGCTACTAAGTTATCATTTTACACGCCTTGTCGTAAATGAAAGCAAATTAGTTTTATAGGCAAGTTTACCTACCTAATCGTTCTACGAAAATTAATTTATAGGTTGTGTTACAGGGGTTATTTTCATAGTCCCCACAGCTCTGAAACAAATTAAATAAACGTGCCGTCATAATCTCCACCGCGCGGTCAGTGTTGAAGCGGTGGGGAATATGAGTATAGTCAGAAATTGTTAGTTGAATCAATTGGCAAAAAGGGGTTCCTTGTACTCACTTACACGATAAAGTTTAGGATTCCGTAGTCGAAGTAGGAACCCTTTTAGTTTTGTCATATCCGTCTGTCTGTCTGTGCGTTTACAGGCGTTTTATTCGAAGACACTAGTGCTGCAAAGTTTAAATGTGGCATTATGATAAATTTGCAAAGTATGATAGTTTCCGTTGACCTAGAAACACGAAATTTTACAAAAAGCAAGGTCTATCATACGTAAAGACAAAAAGCAGCACAAATATAGAAAAAATTAAAAAAGTAGAAAATTAAAGGGTGTCCCCATGCATACATAGTTGACGCCAATTAAGATAATCCTCCGAGTTGTATAGGCGCTCATACAATTTAGAGGACTAGCTTAATCGGCACCAACCTCAATTAAGGTAAGTAAATAAAACTGTGCTATTGAATAAAATAAATATTTAAGTGCGGCTACCATACAATAGACGCGGTTTTTTTGCCGTTTTTATAGATAATGGTACGGAAACCTTCGTGAGCGAGTCCGTCTCGCACTAGGCCGGTTTTCTTATTGAAAACCGATTCTTATTTTCGTTTTCTTATTTTTCTTATTGATTATCTCCCCTATATGGAAATTGGGGCTGTTTTTTTTTACTCACGCACCCCATCGTGTGGGGTATCGTTGAATAGGTATTCTAAAACCGAATAAGGTTTTCTCAAAACTTTTTTGTGTCAGCTTTTAAATACCTTTTTAATTACTATCTCCGTGGCGCAGTGGGCGTATAGCCGGCTGAAATGCAGGAAGTAGTGGGTTCGATCCCCGCCGCGGAACAAATTGCAGTTGTTATGTTCAGTTTGCATGATCTACAGATATTTGTCCCGGGTCTGGCTGTTTTTCTTTATATTATAAGTATGTATTTACAAATGGTCTTGGGCGGGACACTTGGCTAAGCGTGGTGATGACAGATGGAGCAGGACAGTGACTGAATGGTGGCCGAGGAGTGGGTATAGAAGGGTAGGACGACCAGCAGCGAGATGGGTGGACGACATCGTAAAGGTCGTGGGCCGTCAGTGGGTGAGACTAGCGCAGGATCGTGGTGGATGGCACAAACTTGGGGAGGCCTATACCCAACAATGGGTGAAGTCAGGCTGTGGATGATGATGATGTATTTACAAAAAAAAGTACATAAGTATTCTAACAGTTTGCTGGTTCCCATAGTATACGCTCTACTTAGTTTGGCGCTAGATAGCGCTGTGTTAAATGTCCATCAATATTTATTTAATTTGTCAAACTTTTGGTTGCCGCGTGCCTGTCCGTGGCATCATAGAACCGATAGAAAGATTTTTAGCAAAACTTGTAATTGACTTTAAAGCATGTTGGTTTATTATTAAATCTTTCTTATCACTTATCAGACACCAGTCCAATAAAGTTACAAAACAAGAAAATAAAACAAAATAAAAATAAAATATAAAAGATAAAAATTATTACTAAAATTAAGTAATAATTATATATATATATATATATATATATACCTAGTCAGGTCATAAGTATTGTCACACAGTAAAAACTTTTCTTTTAGAATGCTGGCCACAAAAAAGTTTATAGAATTCGAATTTCGAATTGTTCATGCAAATAAAAATGTATACATTTTAGAATTTTACTCATTTTTAAATATAGAGTGGATGCTTAAAGAAGACCGTGTTGCAGTTATTGCGTTGCATCGTTGCGGTTACGCGCCAATTAAAATTTTTGACATACTGAAAAATTTGAATATAACCAAAATATTCGTTTATCGCACCATCAAACGATACAATGAAGACTCTAGTGTAGATGGGTCAAGTAGTGGTCGCCCTCGGTCTGTTAGGACTCCAGCAGTGATAAAAGCTGTGAAGGCGCGAATTCAAAGAAATCCCAAACTTAAGCAGAAACTGTTGGCCCTTCAGATGGGGTTAAGCAGAACCACGGTGAAAAGGGTGTTAAATGAAGACCATATCGCAGACCATATCGGGCATATCGAAGAAAAACAGGACATCGTTTGAATGCTCGTCTAATGGACCTGAGACTGAAGAGATGCCGCGCTTTGTTGAAGCGGTACGCGGGAAAAAAATATCGGAATATTCTTTTTCGGATGAAAAAATTTTTACCGTAAAAGAGAGCTACAACAAACAAAATGATAAGGTGTACGCACACAGTAGTGAAGAAGCGAGCAACCATATTCCGCGTGTCCAACGAGGTCATTTTCCATCCTCGCTCATGGTATGGTTGGGAGTTTCTTATTGGGGCTTAACAGAGGTTTATTTTTGTTAGAAAGGTGTAAAAACGAATGCAGTTGTGTATCAAAATACAGTCCTGACGAACCTTGCGGAACCTGTTTCTCATACCATGTTCAATAACAGGCACTGGGTATTCCAACAAGATTCGGCGCCAACTCATAGAGCGAAGAGCACACAAGACTGGCTGGCGGCGCGTGAAATCGACTTCATCCGGCACGGAGACTGGCCCTCCTCCAGTCCAGATTTGAATCCGTTAGATTACAAGATATGGCAACACTTGGAGGAAAAGGCGTGCTCAAAGCCTCATCCCAATTTGGAGTCACTCAAGACATCCTTGATTAAGGCAGCCGCCGATATTGACATGGACCTCGTTCGTGCTGCGATAGACGACTGGCCGCGCAGATTGAAGGCCTGTATTCAAAATCACGGAGGTTATTTTGAATAAATTTTAGTGTCATAAGAATCTATGTTTTGTTAAGTTCATTTTGGTATATAAATTGTTACATAATGAATAAACTTCTTTCAATTATTTTATATTAAACATGTGACAGAATTTATGACCTGACTAGGTATATAGTATAAAATGGTCAAAATTAATATGTCAAAAAATTTAATAAATAGAGTTCCAATAAAATAATAATAATTAAAATGGGGCTAAATAAAAATAAAAAAAACAAAATTAAAATGAAAACAAAAAACATAAAATTCAGAACAAAAACTAAATAAATCTATGTATAGCTTCTTCGCGTTTTATTTTCTAAAAGTGCCAACTTTATTATGTTATCCGATAAGTTTAAATTACTTTTCAAGTACCACAAGTGAATAAAAATGTTTTATATCCGATATATTTCCAGCTATGCTGATAATAACGCGACTATGACGCGACGCTATGCTTACAATATTGGGTAAATATATTGCTGTTATTATTTTAACATACTATTAGTATAACGAAACCAACTGTTATAACTTCAGAAACTATGGAAAAAGTATTATTTTCACTTACCATCATCATCATCTCAGCCCGTCTGCACCCACTGTTGGTTATAGGCCTCCTCTTTATTACGCCATTCTTTCCGGTCCCTTGCGAGTCTCATCCATTGACACCCAGCTACGCTTTCGATATCATTCGACTATCGGGCGAGTGGTTTGCGTCTTGGTCTACGAGCATCCCTTGGCCACCACTCTGTAATCGCCTTCGTTCAACGCTCGTCATTCCTCTTAGCCAAGTGTCCAGCCCATCTCCACTTCAGCCGTGCGATCCTCATACCCACGTCCACAACCTTTGTGCGACGTCGGATTTCTACATTGGGTATGTGGTCCAAGAGTGATATGCAGAGCATGGCACGCTCGGTAACCATACTACCATCTAAATAAAAACAGGATTTGCGAGGCGATTTCGATACTATGCATCCCCTTTCATTTATAAACGTGGGTTAATTAAGTGTCATTTTAAATCTTGTTCGTTATACAGTGCTAAAGCAAAGATTAGAAAATGGCTGATCACACTCGACTATGACGAAACGGAGTCAATCTTGGTCGCAATCACATAGCCTAGCAACAACGCCACGCGCATACACTTGCGCACGCCCGCCCCCCTCAAACCACACATTACACACACTCACCGCACGCGCAAATATACCCTCTCAAACACACACAAACCCACACACATACTCGCACTCACACACTCAAATGCATCACTTACACGAGTCCCCAAATGTTTTGTGTTAGTAGTTTTGTAATACTATAATATTAATGCTTATCTTTTATCTATATTTAACTTAAATTTTTGTTTCTCTGTTCTCTTAAGACGGGTTCCTATATCCGTCGGTAACCAGCTACGACTCGTTTCTCCTTGAAAACGTGTCAAAAGTTTGTCATTTTTTCAAGGAAATACGAGTCGTAGTCAGTTACCGACGGATATAGGAACCGGCCTTTAATAGTCAAAATTTATACTTACTCGGTTTGGTCTCGCATTTAATGTTTAACTCCTGCAAATCTATACAGGGCATCCGCGATATAGGTGTTACACCTAGTGTGGAGCTCATTATGTACATACATGTTAATTCTGATTTGAAAAATAAAAGTATTTGTATTTGTAGTATTGTGTATTTGTGTCTGCCATTAACTGTAAGTCATTAAGTCTTCACTCTCGATGACTACAGTTCCATGGCGTATGCATCTTTGCCGAAATATGTAAGCCAGTCGCTAATGCCCGTCGCCGTAAGATACGCACTGTAGGAATGGGACGGCCTGATCCGAACAACAGGCACGCGATAGTGACTGGCTTATATAAAGCTTTCGAGCTCGTCGTAGGGATCTGAATACCTGTAATAAGAATAATTTTCTTATCATCTATACGGTTTTAAAATTCTAATTTCGAAGAGTAAATGTTAGTATGTTTAGTAAATGTTGTTACTAAGTAACTAACCTAGTAAGTAAAGAAAAAAAAGAAAAGAATAGGAAAAAAAATATAGGTATATATAAAAAAATTAAAACAAAAAAAAGAAAGAACTGAAAAAATAAGAAAAGAAAAAACATTAGTATGTAGGTCATTAGGTATATTATAGCATGTTAGTAATTAAGATCATATACATAAATTTGGGATCCGATACACTTCAAATTATTAAAATACAGATCAATTTGTTTGACAAAATGTCAGCTTGATAACGTTTCCGATCTTCATGTCGGAGGGAAAAAAAGTGCAACATACAAATAAAAACTGGCTTATATAATAAGGCTACATAACGTCGCAGTTGCATGCATTTTAAAAAAAACAGACCTTGGTAATTATCCAATAGTCGCTGTTGTACCTGGTTCAGGTTAGATGGAGTAAGCTTTCCCATCTTCTGTTAGAACAATGACATCCTAGGAGATCTGCTGCCAATAACCTAAAATCCTACTTCGTTAATTATCGAAATACCTCTCATCATAGTCAGCCCAACTCATTATCTTCAGCGCTATTTCTTTAATCTTCAATTGATAGATGTGATGACGACGTTTTGACGACCTCCGTGGCGAAGTGGGCGAATAGTCGGCTGAGACGCAGGAGGTAGCGGGTTCAATTCCCGCCGCAGAAAAAATGTTTGCATGATCTGCAGATATTTGTTTCGGGTCTGGATGTTTTTCTATATATAATAAGTAGGTATTTAAAAAAATAGTATATAAGTATTCTATCAGTTATCTGGTTCCCATAGTACAAGCTTTGCTTAGTTTGGGGCTAGATAGCGCTGTGTGGAATGCCCAGAAATATTTATTTATTTATTTAATGGCAAAACTAAGTTTAAAACTAATAATTATTGAATCTTTCAGCCATGCTTTCGTACTTAACATTAGTTAATTGCCATAGTGAAACCATTAAGGTAAGAATTATTGTTTAAACTGTATCTATACCTACATTGATTCAACGTCTTAGTTCCTCTCCCAATCCATTAATAATTAAGCTTAAATATGTAAACTTTGCTTTTAGTTGGCATAATAACATCTTACACTATATTAAGATAGGATTATAAAGGTCTTAGAGGTTGCTGGAGTGATGAAAGTCTTAAAAGCTCGTAGCAGGTACCTATAGTGCTCGAATGATGTTAGATTTTCGTAGATTATATGCAAAGATCGAAGGTAAAGGCAGGAGCTAAAGGAAGCCTATACTCAGCAGGGTAGAGCTGATGATAACGAAGACCGGTATTGTCTTGCGTGTCCATCATGCCCTAACATCCACACGATGGGCGAATTAATGACCTGGTTCAACGCCCCTGTGGATGTGGCAACGTGCAGACGTCACTAACTGGTAACCTTCATGATTGACATTTAAAGATTGAAAAACTAGTGGTTCGCCCCGAACTGAGATCTCGCGAGTCTCCGATAAAAACAAAAATAGATTATTCGTAAACTTTGACCATCAAAATCGTGTCACGAAATAAATAACCAACTCACTTGACCTACAGTTTTATTCAAATATAGGTAACGGGAATTCATGTCAATTGGTAACACTTTTTTGGAGTCCAAATTGCAGTTATTCTGAATTTCAGACTTTTGCGTCACATAAGTGTGTAAGTTTTGCGACAAATGCGACAATTTGTGTCACATAAGCTACACGCAAACCAAATTACAGCACTGTGTCACAAGCAATTACGGTCACTGGTGTACCCTGTAAATTGAAAAACCACAAAGACTTGACTAAAACAAAAACGAGTCTAAATGTACTAATGAAGATCTTTCAATTGACGTCCCATTTGATACTTTCATTTTAATTTTTTTTACCCCTCTTGAACCCCAATATCTCGACAACCCCCCTACATTTTTAGCTCATTTAGTCACACCAAAATTGTGCCATCACTATCTATGTATCTAATTTCACGATGATCGGATCAAGGCTTCGAAACTTATCCTCGGACAAACATACATACATACAACGCAGATTTGACCAAGTTGATTTGGAGATCTCGGTTCGCTCGATCAAAAAACTTTTAGAAGGATGATTGAGTTGTTTATTGAAATATAGATTTTATTTAAAAACGCGACGTGTACGTACATAAGAACAGGGGAAAGAAATCATCCTTCTACAAGTTTTTATTTCAAACTTTAAACATGCAGGGACCAGTATAAGTCAAAATGACTGTATTGTTGTAACGTTGACACAATGTCTCAATGTTATATGAAAAGAAGACTTGAATTTAACTGTTGACAAGTCTACACTCTTTCATACAAATAAAGATAGGATTTCTTTCATAAATAACTATACTAGACGCCAATGCTCCTGACAGACGGGTCATAAAACGTGGGTCAAGAGATGATATTGCTATATCGCTCTCTCTTGCAGCTCATACGGGAGCCTTTAGTGATGCGCCGAGTATCTATCGATAACACACCAGAGGGCGTAGCCAAGTTACATTCGATTAGCGATGACGCTAGACGATAAGTCCGAAAATGTATGGGATTTGACACATGCTATGGAAATACCACGTGATATATTCTCCAACAAACCTATGTAGAAATCAAATCGATTCGAAGCGAATGTAATTTGGCTACGGGCTCAGTTATTGTATTGAAAAAGAAACAAACCTATTCATTGGTTGGCCCTCTACCACAAGTCTTGGCGTTTACTTTAGTAGAAATTATATGTGACTAGCTTCTGCCCGCGGCTTCGCACGCGTGGTTTGTCAATAAAAAGTAGCTTATGTGTTACCCAGGTTATAATCTACGTGCATACCAAATTTCATCGAAATCCGTTCAGCCGTTACGACGTGATTGAGTAACATACAAACAAAGAAATAAATAAACTAATATTAAAACTTTAGCATATATAATATTAGTGTGATAAAATAATTGATAATTACTGAGCTCTCTTCCATGATCTATGCTGTTAAGAATGAAGAAGAATGCAAGATAGCAGATCTATGCGTTCACGACAAGGTGCCAATGTGTGGCATCGACTCCTGTGGTGAAATGAGGACGTTTATCGACACATGTGACATGCACGAGTTTAACTGTGACAGTAAGAAAGGTAAATTTGACAATGGTGGCGATTCTGTTGTTTACGCTTACTAACTAAAATTGTGTAAAATACGAACGGTCTTATTTTGTTCACGCTAAAGATCAAATTAGAATGACATTTAAAGTGACATTTCTAAAATTGAGTTTTTTTACTAAGATGGTTTGGTTTTTGGGCTAGTTATAGTCAGAAGTCAAATTGGTGCTGATTAAATCTAGCCCGCAAACACGCCATCTTAGTAAATATTACTTAAATTTAGAAATGTCACTTTTAATGTCATTCTAATTTGATCTTTAACGTAAACAAAATAAGACCGTTCGTATTTTACACAATTTTAGTTAGTCAGTGTAAACAACAGAATCGCCACCATTAGTTCATTAAAACAGGGGCGGGAGTCTAAAATCTCTGTTATTAGAGGTGGAATTCTTACATAACTTTTATACTGTTATAGCTGTAGTCGTAGCTATACCATCGTAGACTGCATCATCGCTCACCATCAGGCGAGATCGTGCTCAAACACTAGCCTACAATTAACAAAAAAAGCTACCCATTAAAATTATTATTTTGGTGTTGTATTTTTTTCACTCGGTTCTACTATATACCTGAGCTGCACGGGCCTTTTTTTTTTTTTTTGCGATGGGAAAATGCTTTACGCATGTCCTTTAACTCGGGGAGAGCTAAAGGGGTCTGTCGGACTCTCCGCACAACCAACGGCATACCGACTAAAAACCCACCGATATACCTTCATTCACCTCAGTGCCAGTGCATCATCAAACCGCCCATCGGATGAGTGGTTCGATGCTGCACTAGCACCTGACAAGGTCACGGGGTCCCGATTGGATTCAACCGCGGACGGCCTGAGCTGCACGGGCCTAAGCCAAGTGCACATCAGTACCTAACGTATGATTGGTTGGAGTTTCACTTGGAAGGTCCGTTTGCAAGAACGGTTTTATTAATATTATTATTATCAGGCCGTAGAGTCCCCCCCCCCCCCCTGCAGGGCAAAGGCCTCCCATCCCTCTTTCCACGAATCCCGTTTATTGGCTAATTGGGGCCACTCTTTCTGGAATGCATCCTGTTCATCCCTCCATCTCCGCCTGCGCCTACCACGAGGCCGCCGCCCGTTTGGAACCCATTCTGTAGTGGCTTTCGCCCATAGTTCCTCTGGCATACGACAATTTTACGGATGTCAGATAGATATAGATACCTATAGATACTATATACTATATATAGATACCTATAGATACTATATAGTTAGATACCTATAGATTAATAATATCCTTACCGCAATTGATATTGAAACTGACATTATAAATCGATAGCTTTGACAGTATATAAATATCCTATGGCTTTGTGTCCGATATCGGTCGCTAAGTCGATCTCTAATAATGTACAGACTTTCTCTAACTTAGTTGATGAGAAGGTATCATCTACCATTATCTGAACAGGCTATCCTGAATATATATTTTTTTCAAATACAGATTTCAAGCAACGTCCAATTCACGAATGCTGGGTGACATGCAAAAGGGGAAGATCTTTCAAGAAGCCAGAATACAGGACAGATTGTAACATTAATGCGAAACCCAATAGGGTGTAATAAATTGTTTATTTAATGTAAGACGTATTTTACTTCAAAAATCAGTTTAACACTTTATAAGGACAAACGGCATACAACCCTTTATTGTTCACCATATATATATATTTCTTAATTCTTCTAGTCAATAATGGCTTGACCGATTTTGTTGTTTTTTATTTGTCTCCTGGATGCTTTTAAGCTATAATTGGACTTGTAGGTGGCGCTGTTATCAAAATCCAAAAAATTGACAGACAAGAAATTGAAAATCGCGGGCATTCAACTAGAATTATAAAACCAACAACTTAACAAAACGCCATAAATTGCCATAAACGATTTCTTGTGGATAACCTTTGAAGTTCGAATACTTCAAAAGTTGTCTACGAGA
Organism: Philereme vetulata; assembly: GCA_918857605.2. Taxonomy (NCBI): domain Eukaryota; kingdom Metazoa; phylum Arthropoda; class Insecta; order Lepidoptera; family Geometridae; genus Philereme; species Philereme vetulata. The sequence goes on from OU975423.1 coordinate 8,937,218, forward strand.
GTGCTTTGCTAAGGAGGAAGAGAAAGGTGTGAATCTGAACATTTCTTTACAAAGTGAGAAGACCCTGATGAAAACATGTATAGTAAGTATTGTCTTCCAAATAGACTGGCGGGATCTGGCTCTAGACCGTGATAAGTGGAAGAAAGATGGGGAGGCCTTTGCCCAGCAGTGGGTCAGTACGGGCTAGTAAAATAAAGAAAAATAAAACCGGCCAAATGCGAGTTGGACTCGCGCACGAAAGGTATCATTATCTACAAAAACGGTATGGGAGCCCCCTTAAAAATTTGTTTTATTTTAATATAATTATTTATTTTTAAAGTGAATATATAACTAAATATTCTGTGAATATTTCAAGCGTCTACCTGTTGCCGTTATCAATATCGAGCTAAAACGAGCAAAAAAATCACGTTTGTGGTATGGGAGTCCCCCCTTAAATATTGATTTTATTCTGTTTTTAGTATTTGTTGTTATAGCGGCAAGAGAAATACATCATCTGTGAAAAATTCAACTGTCTTACTATTACGCTTCATGAGATACAGCCTGGTGACGGACAGACAGCGGAGCCTCAGTAATAGGGTGCCGTTTTACATTTTGGATACGGACCCTTAAAAAGTAGTAAGCTAATGGCCAACCCAGAAGGCCATTGATGCAGTTAATCGACTGTAAATAACCTTCAAGATAATGCTCAACGATGCTAAACCTGTATAACCTCAAGACACAAGCAGGAAAACTTTTGATATGATTTTGATGAAGCTAGGATGAATACGATCCTTCCTGCCCTCTTTTTGATAAAATACCTATCAAGTTACAAACTCTGGTTTCAAACTTTGTTATTGCATTGTAAATTCTTTTTCAATTTCGAAAACCTAAAGCCATAATCCAGCATCATATCAAAATCACACATTTCTGCTTCGTTTAGCATAGTGGATTATGTGCCTTATCGTTTCAGTAACGTAACGCCATTTCAAAATTCAGAACGCCTATTAGCTTCACGACTTATAAAATGTAGGCAAAAAGTCGGAATAATGTTGAAATACACGTTTCTTATTTGGCTCGTTAGTTTATATAAGACTACCTACGCTCACGTTGATAGCGCAAAGGTTGGTACTTGGTTATTTATTTTCTAGGTAAATGTCTGAAGGTACACGTGGAAAGAACCTTGTTGAGTAAAATCCGTTCATCTCAGAATTATTGGATACAGAATATACACCCATTTATTACTTGCCAGACTATTAAGATTATCAGATAATGACGTGATCAAGTGAAGTAGATATTTGGTCCTATTAATATAAGACGACATAGCACTACTTGTGGTCACCATGTGGACCAGAGAGCTAATATAACCGACTTAACCATGCTACAGAACCGATTTTGATTAATTTTCTATTGGACCTCTGAAAGTCTATCATTTCAAATAATAAAAACTAGTAGTATACTCCTAACTAACAAGTACTTGTACCTTCCTTCATCAGCTCCCCTGAATAACTCAAAGAAACTTAAGTAGGAGTATATACGAGCCTATAACATTTAAAGAATTATTCACTAACTCCTAATAGTTAAGGAGTTATGTTTTCCATCATCAGCTCAGCAACATGAGATGAAATATATAAAATAATAATAATATAAAAATGCGTCCCTATAAAATTTGAGGGTTGCCCTCGATTTTTTTGGTATCAAGATTCTGACTTGGTGCCAATGAAACCACCTGGGAAGTATACCCCTGTAAACAAAAAAGAATTTCTTGAATCGGTCTAGACGTGTTCGAGTAATCGGGGAACATACTTAAAAAAAAAGATTCCGACAAATTGAGAACCTCGTCCTTTTTTTGAAGTCGGTTAAGGAGGTAATAAAACTTGCAGTGGGTTATAAGGCAGATAACTTACTGTACGAACTATAATCACTTTGAAAAGTTACTTTTGCAAATTTCACGTAAAATTTCAAAAGATCTACTTCTTCCTTCGATCTCGTTCTTACACTATTCCGGGTTTACAATGTATTTTAGCTAACAGAAGAGTGCAACATAGCTGACATCTGTCGCCACGACCAAGTGCCGATATGTGGTATCGACTCCTGCGGGGAGATGAGAACGTTCATCGATACGTGTGATATGCATGAGTTCAACTGTGATAGCAAGAAAGGTACCTACACGACTCAAGACCTTTACTGGTCCATACTAACATACTACAGGACGAGGGTCTCCCCCATAATATATCAATACTTTGAAAGAAAGAAAGAAGAAGAAAGAAAATACATTTATTTGACACACACACAGGACAGACCATTCAGAACAGAACAAACATACCTACTTACATAAAGATTATAATGATAAAAAGAAAAATTATTTAGGTACAGAATTACAGGAAAAACGCAAGATAAAAATTTAGTACTTATTCATAGGTAGGTACAGATAATATGTCTTCCGTGCTGTGTGGGCCAAACAGGCCCCGTCTCAGCGTATTGCTGCCTACCATCCGAGGAAGGTAAGCGGCGCTGGTTTTCAGAGGGGACCCATGGGTACTTTCGCTTTGACAAATTATTCACCTTAGTATTATCATACATTGCCATTTTGCGTAGTTTTTGGGAATAAACATTACTGTGTCTCACTATAAATAACTTTGTCAGCTATATACATCAGCTTACTGACAAAAATAACTCTATTCATGACTCTATACAGTACGCCTTTGTGCTTATTGAGAGATTATCAGCAAATCGATCACCTATCCTAAATCTGAATAACTAGTTGTTCGCCCCGAACTGAGATCTCGCGAGTTTCCTATAAAACATTAGGATATTATTTGTAATCTTTGGCTATCAAAATAGTGCCACGAAATATTAACCAATAATCTTGACCTACAGGTTCATGCAAATTACAGGTAATGGGGTAAGGAGATCATGTAATTTGGTTTATTTTTTTGGGGTAGGAATTGCAGTTATTCCGGATTTCAGACTTTTGCCTATATTTGTGTCACTAAAGCATCGCGCATACCTAATTTCAGTACTGTGGGGTCACTGGTGTACCCTGTGAATTTTGCCAAAATTCAGTTTTTATTATGGCTAATAACTTAAAAACTGGAAGGTTTAAACTAAAAATAAAAACGCGATCGAAATGTACTTACAAAGACCTTTTATTAAACGTACCATTTGGCTGGATAGTCTCATTTTGGTTTTTTTTACCCCTCTTGAACCCTCTTACCTCAACAACCCTCCCACGTTTTTAGCTCATTTAGTCACATCAAAATTGTGCTATCACTACCTACCTCTATACCAAATTTTACGATGATCGGATGAACGCTTCGAAAGTTATCCTCGGACAAACAAACATACATACATACATACAGCGCCGATTTGCTGTTGTTGCAAAACGTCACCATTTTAATTTCAAGATAAAACTAGTATCAAGATTATTCGTTTCTTAGAGCGAAAAAACAGTGCCTAGATATATCTCAATTAATTGTATTTTCTCTGAAATTCCGCCAGACAGAAAGAAGTTCTGATTAGGTACAAAGGTTTGGCCTAGATTACAGATATATTATTCAGGCTCTTGATATTTAATTTGTCTTTGTTTGGGGAACTGGTTATTTTGATAAGTTTTCTTCACTAAGTCCATGACCCTAATTACTTCAGCTTTACTTTATTTAAATTTATTTACTACAATTTAAGTAAGTACATTTATCTTTAATATTATACCCTAAAAACCGTGCAAGGTTAAAGTCAAGTTTAACTGACTCTAGACTCTACAAAACTTCAATACTTTAGTTAGAAAATCGTTCTTAATAATTCTTGATTAGGTGTTTACCTATTTGTCTGTCGATGTGATTCCTACAAAGTCACGAAATATTTATGACCATTTATAGGTATTCACTTTATGTATAACAAACGTGACCATTTATTTTATTTGTCAGAGCGGGACGCTTGCGGAATTCAACAAAACAACAATTTATTTTACTAGGTATTTATTGGCAAAAGAAAAGAGCATTAAAAACAATATAATATGTATGAAATTTTTACATTACATTGCAGTTGTAGACGCATTTCGTTTGTATTTGTCGGTGGAGCAAATTAGTTTTAAAATGTCGGGTCTAGATTTTAAGTAAGAATGGAGCTTATGACATTATTTGTCGATGTTAGTCTTTGTAATTTTTACTCGGTTTCGCCTGTTACTCGTTGTCTTCTCCGTGCTGCCCGCGCTGCTGCTGTCAGGTAGGTAAAGTACGTTTATTGAATTTATCGTTTGATCCCTTTGTAAAAGCGGGACATTTTTTCTTTGATTGGGGACAACGGGACAGACAGCCTGAAAGCGGGACTGTCCCGCCCAAAGCGGGACGAATGGTCACGTTATGTATAACTCACGCCATTCTTCCAATTTACATCAAAGACACTACTAGGCCAAATTACTTAGCTTATTTTATTCATTGCTTATTATCTCTCTGACTGAAAAGTGAAAATAAATAAACATGGGAATAAAACTCTTTTCTCTAATAAATTCAAAGAAAACAGACTGCTTTTGCAATATACGAATTCTCAGAAACAATAGAAAGTATGAACATATTTTCCAACTAACGTTCGTTCGTAGTACCAACGTAGTTTACTTACCATAGAACTACCGGAGTAGGTATCCATTTTATCCAGACCTTTCCTGGTAAAGAGATTATGAAAGAATTCAATAACCAGATGGGGTCAAGCATAATCATGTTATTGTGCGCCTACGAATACTTTAACAACCTAAACCTTGTATTGCCTGTGATATAGAGGATATAGAGTCTATAAAATTGTCTGAATTCTAAGGAATCTCCTGTGCAAAGATTGAGGAAGATCTGATAACATCATGTTCCTGGAAAGGGGTTGCATTCCATTTTCAATGAAAAAACGTCGACGTTTATTTTTTGAAATCGGATAGAACTTCTCTTGAACGGGAATATCTACTTGATTTAGGTTGTATATGAGGAAACAATTTAATTATTGATGTCTGTTATGTCTAATTTTGGATTCTTTTGCGGGTATAAACGTCCATTTGGGCTGCATACTAACCTATACTTAGTGTCAAATATACTTCTTGAGATAAGAAAATTAGGATTTTTGTATACAATTAGATATTTGTATTTTAATGGGATTTGGAGATAGATGTCTTTGTTATAAAATGGGTTTCTATCTATCAAGATTAGTATAGTTGTGAAGCGTTCGCCCGGGAAAGTACCTACTACTATCATACCTATTTCAGCCGCCAAGCAGCATTTCTATGTTTCTGTTTGAAGGGTATGGTTGCCGGTGAAATTACTTACACCTTTCCACCTGTATGCCTCAAGTTGATGGACTCAGAGCAGTGCATCGACATACGAGACAATACGAGTTATACACGATGGTGATGGCTAACATAACATCAGGTGGGCCATATGCTTGTTCCATATCCATGTTGTATAATTTATTTTAAAAGAACTAATCCATACCCTTCCACTGCCAGGTATAGGCTTCCTCACAAATCTATATTCAGGTATGTGGGCTTCCTATTTATCACGCTGTCATTTTCTCCGGTCCTATGCCAAGCGTTCTCACAACTCGCGCAACTAATCCATGACCACCATAGCCGAGCAACTGGTTACCACGTGCGTAGCCACCACTCGCTTGCTGCCTACATTAATCTTCCATTTCCTTCTTGCCAATTTTTTTTATACTACTTATATGGCAAACGAGCATGCAGTCCACCAGATGTTAAGTGGCTACTGCAGTCCATGGATATCCACATAGAATTTAAAACAAGCTATTATGTTGTCTTGATCACTATGTGGATACGTTGCCATACTATAGGACTTGGCTGTTATGCCTATGTGCCAGTAATTACAGGAACATACCATTACCATCTAACCGGAACACAGCAGCACAAGTACTGCTATTTGGCGGCAGATAAAGGTAAGGCGGTGGTGCCCACTTCCTCGAGCCCGTTCACAAAAGCTCTACCACCAGTGAAATTTCACAAGTCCCATTTTCATGGAGTTCTTTGTTTCAGATTTTAGTCAAAAACCACACCACGAGTGCTGGGTTACTTGCAAAAGGGGTAGAAGTTTCAAAAAGCCCGCATATGGTACAGATTGTGACATACAAAGTAACATCATTTAAACAAAATTCATCATAAAGATTTTTATTTAATAAATTAGCCAAACAATAACTTACTGAGTACTTATTGTTCGATATCACAGGTTCATTTTAAGGCCTAAGTTCTAAACCGGTTTACAACTTAAACTAATTTAAGTTTAAATTAACTAATAGATATGTACAGTGGAATATAAAAAGAGTCATAATTTGAAGCAAAATGCTCTGCAGCTCTTTCCCTAGCCTATTGCAATATAGATCTGCTGCAGTCTATTTTAAATATAATTATATCTACGTAATTATAAACAATAATATAAAAGTTTTACGTACATATCTAATATAAAGAAATAGTTACATGGAACATTAATTTAAATGACTACTTAACATAAGTAAAGGTGACGATGACGAAATTATATACATTACTAACAAAACATACAACAATAATAATAAAAATAAGTGATTGGTATACACATAATGCTAAATTTTAACAAAATTATAATCCTACCTAATTAACAGCTAAGAATAATTCGTTCGCAATTCTCGCAAGTCAAATCAAATTCTCTTAATATACATATACACCACGTATACTTACATATATATGAATCAAGAATATAACCAAAGAATAAGTACTTACTATAACTATCTTATATATATATTTACAATCAGTGTTAATCATGATGTTTCTATAAACCTATTCTACCTATCAAATGTCACTTTCTAACCAATTGTCAAATTCCATGGAGAAACAAAGACACTGAATATCAAAATAAAATTTATAATATTGTAAGGGCAGCGTCGCTAGTAACCACCTGCATCCTTAAATATTGAAATAAATACATGTAGAAGATTGATTTCCAAAATGTTATAAATTTTACCTAAACACACAAAAATGGCCCACCTGCTCTCATGTCCTCTATGCACAATCATGCATACGAGAAGACTAATTGTGAGACTCGTACCAGGCAACAGAGAGAGGTGTGGAAGTTGCTTTCTATTGGGCTAATAAAATGTATAAGTCAAAGAAACAAATGACAGCCATTGACAGGGAAGAAGAAGAAGACCCGAACACACGGCGTGTATTAAAACCATTTTGAAAATCATCATTCTACAAGTTTATAAGCGACGCTGCCGTCTGTGCATAAAAAGGGAGCTTCAGCCAAATTCTATGTAGGATGTCAACAATCACTTTCTTGGAACTGATTTTAAAACACAATTTGCATTTGTTGCCTCCATCATGCTTATCAATTCTGTCAAAAAACCTACATTATATGAACGAGTTTCAAGATAAGAATAGACGGTTTACAAACTTCCTTCGATTTGGCTGAAGTATAGTGTATACAGAACGAAAGTTCATGACGTTGGGATTCGAGTTATGGAGCTCAAATGGTCTTGGGTGGGACACTTGGCTAGACGTGGTGATGACATATGGAGCAGGGCAGTGACTGAATGGTGACCGACGAGCGGGTATAGAAGGGTAGGACGTCCAGCAGCGAGATGGGTGGACAACATCGTAAGGATCGTGGTGGATGGCACAAACTTGGGGAGGCCTATACCCAACAATGGGTAAAGTGTGGCTGTAGATGATGATGATAGTGTATACATTTTAACCTAATAACGGTCCAAGAATCCTGCATTCTTGACAATCTTGTATATATTTTCTCGGGGAATCTTCTCTGCTTCTCTCTCGACAACTTGCATTTCCTTGTTCGTGAACCAGGACTCCTTAGCCAGACCTTCGGCTATAGCTGGGTTATCATAGAAGGCACTGAAATTGAAAAATAAGTGTCAGTCACATATAATAGGCAAAATGCCACTAGCAACTATTTTAAAAGCGAGAAACTCAGCAGGTTAGTCGCAATTTCCCTTTTATAGAATCAAAAACATCTGAGTTGTTTTATTTGATTTAAACCAAAGTTATATTTGATTCTGGTTGAAGCACTGGCTTCTGAACTAGCGTGAGCTGTACGTCATGAGTCAGTTTCTTCCCACATTAAATCACCATCATCATCATCATCTCAGCCCATCTGCACCCATTGTTGGGTATAGGCCTCCTCTTTATTACGCCATTCTTTCCGGTCCCTTTCGAGTCAAGAAATGATAAAAGAAAATTCTTAAGTTGTTCAATAGTTACAATGATGAGAGAATTTTTATTTTTATTTTATTTTATTTATTTCGGAACAACAAACAGTTACACTATAAAGGTTAGGTAAGATACAGTATTCATGCGATAGAAGTATTAATAATGTAACCCACTACGTTATTCACATATTGGTAAGACAGACTGTCTTGTAATGTAAATGTAATGAAAAGTAGATGCAACTAGAGGGCCTGAAGGGCCTTTTAACTATGTAAATCAAAACTATAATTATATAAGTATATTAAAAGTATACAAAGTAAATATAGGAAAAGGAAAAAGTTAAAGGAAAAGCACAGAACGGAATTACGCTAAGACAGAAGCGACTGAAGGTCGTGTTTTGAAAGTATTATAGACACTAAGTTCTTAAATTGATAATTTGAGCATGCAAATATGTCTACAGCCTCGAATGACGTATTGTAAGACTCAACCATACGTCGGATGGGCGCGCGTAGTCCCGAGTTAGTGCGGCAGGTGCCAGTTGCAAACAGGGAACGAGAGCGAACTGCTCTTAGATTGCACGTTCTGGGAACTACATAACACAGCTTTTTCACTAGTTCAATGCAGTCATAGTTGTTATGAATGATGTTGTACAGGGTAACGGCCTCGAGATATTTACGTCTAGATTCCAATGTTAATAAATTGTATTTAGAAAGCATTTCGGAATAAGATAAGTATGTGCGGTAGCACTTGTAGGTAACTGTACGCAGGTACTTACGTTGAACCCTCAACTCTCAATAGCCTCTTTGTATTTGTTGTAAAAAGGGTTCCAGATGGGGACAGCAAATTCTACTTGTGAGCGTACCAACGTTTTATATAGAATTATATAGAATAGAGAAGAATACCGCTTTATTGTACACCAAGAATACTTAATGAACTTGTTTGTGCTCAATATAGCAAAATGGGCAGTCTTATCGCTGAAAGCGATCTCTTTCAGACAACCATTGGGTGAACTGGATTACACGAGAACGTTATAGGAGTAGCATTTAATAAAAAATAATTGAATATTGAATAAAGAGTGTAAATATAAGCAAAATAAATAAATACCTACTCATCAATAGATTAGGTACATAATAATATAGCATAAATATTCCATAATAATAGCGTCGAACGAATGGCTCCGCCGAAGAGAACTCTTTCCCGAGACTGAAGGATTCATGATTGCAATACAGGACCAAGTTGTTGAAACGCGCAATTATCAAAAGCATATCATGAAAATACAGAATATATATACTAAGAGAAATGTGTAGAAGGTGTAACAGCAGCTCGGAAACAATCCAGCACATAACGGGGGCTTGCAAGGCTATCGCACAAACTGATTACAAGTTTAGGCATGATCAAGTAGTCAACATAATCCACCAAAGCTTAGCAATAAAATATAAACTTGTAGGCACAACCGTAAAACCAACACCCTATTACAAATATACCTCTGAAACCGTGCTAGGAGTAGCGTTCTCGCAACTCATAAACTGTATTTCGATCGGGCCATCCTAACTGATAAAACCACACACTTCAATAGACCAGATTTGACCCTTATAGACAAAACCAACAAAATAGCACTCCTTGTTGACATCGCCATCCCGAACACTCACAACCTTCAGAGCACCATCGCGGAGAAACTATCCAAATAAATATATTGATCTCAAAAACGAAACGAAATCACTCGCATGTGGCATCTGCAAAGAGTTTCCATTATTCCAATAATCTTGTCAACAACCGGTGTTATTCCTAAACAGCTATCTTTAGAGTATTTAGAGTTGTTGAAGCACACTTACATTCTGCTACAAAAAGCGGCTATTTTGAATACGTGTAGGATCGTGAGAAAGTTCCTACAGACTGAGCTTCCTAGCGAAGTTCGTACCACTGAGGTGCACTTGGCTTAGGCCCGTGGCCCCCAGTTGTTACCGATTCTTTGAAAATCGAGTGAAGAAAATCTCTGAACACTATAATAATAAATAGGTACATTATATAAAATACTATAAGTAGGTACATATAATAGAAAGAATATTAACCTTGACTTCAGCAGTTCTCTGGGCAGTAATGCCTCGCTGGCTGCGTTTAGCTCCACGGCATGGTGAGGGTGTACGGCAGGACCTGCGTGAGCATACTGGATCCCGAAGGGGGCGATAGACTGGCTGTAGATCAGGCCGGGCCTGGCGTAGGCTGCAGCTAGGATAGCGGTGGCGATGACGAAGAAACGCATATTGTTCTGGAACAGAAATTTAAATTAAAATTTTGACACACCTCTGCCAATTACGTAGATTTACTTATACTATTACTATACTGATAATAGAGGCCCATACACTAACGTTAATTCCTGTCGGAATCTAAGATCGCTACGGTATGAACGCCAGTTGATTTGCAACAGCGAGAAAGAATGGGTGTAATACTCAGAACAAATTGTCCTGGGTTTTATCCCGTCGCGTTTCTGTACAGTTTGACCGACCAACATGCATTCATGTTTAACAAGTCAGAAGGAATGAACGTTAATAAATGGGCCGCTAATATAAGGTGTTGTGATTAGAAATATTGATGGGACGGTTTCTACTCAAAAGTAACCAACAAATGTATTTATAAAATGTTCCTGTTCTATCAAAATCCCAAGAAAATCGATAAAATGCTGCTCGACGAAATGTTAGAGAACTAGCTTATTGTACGATGCAACTAATTACTAAAAAGTTACTACGAGCCGTTCAACAACCCCGCTAGTTCAATGACCTCGTTCAGGCAATGACCTGGCCCGGTCAATGACCCAAGCAGTCATCAGAGCGCGTATGGTGCGTACGGCAATGCAATAAATGCCTACATATTAGGCACAAAAACTGATAAACAAAGTTTTTTAAATTATTTATTTATTATTTATGATCTTAAAAATATACTCCGTCAGTATTTGTATTTTAAATTGCAACACCTTATATAACTGAATAATTGATAGCGTCGAATTGATAGTCTCATTGTGAAGTCGGTAAATCAAGAGTAAACTGTTTGAATGATTAAGAAACTACGCGGCTGCACCGTCGATCGATAAAGGTAATCTCGCAATTAGACGAACTTCAACGGCTGCAATTCACTCAGGCAATAAACGATAAAGCTGTGTTTTTTACATCTAGCTTAGCGTGTGATAGCTCATAGCTCTCAAAAATTAAGCTCACTAGGTTTTCTGTAAGAAAACTCTATCCAAAATAAATAATAAATAAATACTGCTGGACATTTCACACATCGCTATCTAGCCCCAAACTAAGCAGAACTTGTACTATGGGAACCAGCCAGATAATTGATAGAATACATATACTTTTTTTTTTGTAAATACATACTTATAATTTATAGAAAAACCTCCAGACCCGAAATAAATATTATCTATCTCCTGCGTCTTAGCCGGCTATTTGCCCACTACGCCACGGAGGTCGTCCTTGTAACCATTTATTATTATTAACTACTAGTTACCCCGCCCCGACATCGCACGGACTTCAAAATAAAATATAGCTTAATGGTATTGAGTTCATAAAAAATCCCATAGAAAAAAGCACTTTCAGTTATTCCTATTTAGAGAATTTTCATATTTCCGGGCAACCATGACACCGTCAGGTGAGATAGTGATCAAGCACTTGGCTACCAACAAAAAAACTTTTCTTAATTTTCTTTCATACAAATCTTGTCCTGGAAATTACAAACGCAACGAAAAACACAGCCAAATTACTCAAGGCACTTAAAGGGTTCCGTACCCAAAGGGTCAAACGGGACCCTATTACTAAGACTTCGCTGTCTGTCTGTCCGTCTGTCACCAGCAGGCTGTATCTCATGAACCGTGATAGTTAGACAGTTCAATTTTTCACAGATATTTCTGTTGCCGCTATAACAACAAATACTAAAAACAGTATAAAATAAATATTTATGGGGGGCTCCCATACAACAAACGTGATTTTTTGCCGTTTTTATAGATGAACGTTACGGAACCCTTCGTGCGCGAGTCCGACTCCCACTTTACCGGTTTTTTCTATTGAGGTACGGAACCCTGAAAATAAGAGTATGTGTAATGTTTACAACATTTCACATAATCTAGTGTATATTTCTAGATGTCTAGTGTTTATTCTTTTTTGGATGACTTCACTCACTGCACACTAGTGAGAATCAAATTCCTTGAACTTTGGACGAGACTTCACAATATGAGGTAAGTCATCTAATGACCTATCAACGCTTTGTTCATCGCTTTGCTTATGTAATACCGTTGGCTAAGACCTTGCTTGCGTCAGCCGATTTAAATCGATACGCATCTACGGGTATAGGATGCTTCCGAACACGATATTAAACCGACAGAGGGTCATTGTCCTCAATTATTCTTATTTGTCCTTTTGCTCTATCCCATTATAAGGATAGACAGGATAAAAATCCCAATCGCTGGACCAAAGGGACCGACAGCTCTTTTCTTATCATTTTGCTGTTAAATAATGAATTTCCGAAAAAATGTTTGTTTTCGAGATGATATTCATTTTGAAATAACCTATAAATATAAAATAAATAAATATAATATTGCTGGACATTTCACACAGCGCTATCTAGCCCCAAACTAAGTAGAGCTTGTACTATGGGAACCAGATAACTGATAGAATACATATATACATTTAATTTTGTAAATACATACTTATAATATATAGAAAAACAACCAGACCGGGAACAAATATCTGTGGATCATGCAAACGTTTGTACCGCGGCGGGAATCGAACCCGCTACCTCCTGCGTCTCAGCCCTCTATTCGCCCACTGCACCACGGTCGTCAGTCTATGTTAGATAAAGTTGTGTTTATCATTAGATTTAGATGCATAACTGAAGTCAAATCACCTCAGAATCAGTTAATTCGATGGCGAGTTACTTATTTTCCTTTATTAAATCTATGATATTTATTTTCCTTATACTTTTTGTTAACTTGTCAAGAACCACGCCAATATAATATTATAAGCTTTTTATTAACTCGCAATGTATGTATGTTTGTCCGGATGGAATCTTAGAACTGAATTTTAAACCCGTTCCCCTCAACCGATTGAACTGAAATTTGGAATACATAATGACTTCGGTGACAATGCAATAATATGGTACCATGGAGGTGGTACATGGTCTTCATGATGGAGACGGATGCTAGACAACGGAACTTCTCAATGGATTATAGTAGGCTACTAGTGTTAGGGCTCATTTGAATCTGCTTGCGGTTCCGATTATGAATTTTTAAAAGCTTGTTTTGATAAAGTATTTTTTCAACATAAAACGTATAATTATACTAGCTTCCGCCAGCAACTTCGCATGCGTTGTTTGTCAACAAAAATTAGTCTAGGTATCAAGGTCTACGTTGTATCTACGTGCTTACTAAATTTCATCAAAATCAGTTCAGCTGTTACGACGTGATTGAGTTACAAAAAAATAAACAAACAACCAAACTTTCGCATTAATGTAATCAGTGTGATGGTTGTGGTGCCTGCTCGATTAAATTGATAGTTAAACGCTTGACTACTACCTTACCTGATAGTAAGTATTGGTGTGGTTAAAAATTGAGCACGCTTAGAAAGAACATGTTCACTCTGGACTTGAAGACTCCGAGATTATAGTGGTCCGAAAAAGCTTTTTTTCAGGTAAGTACAATATGTTTCGAAGCACCGTGTATATAAAGTTCATCGACACTAGATAGTTATTAAGTCGTTTGTTGCAGACGGAAAATAAAGAAGTCAGTGCCGTACGAGATAAGTAAATCCGTCTGGAGATATTTATAGCTTTTTTGAATAAGATTAGGCGACAGGATGACGTCTCAGTCGCATAAATTGTCTTTGCTTTCATCATCATCATCATCATATCAGCCGTAGGACGTCCACTGCTGGACAAAGGCCTCCCTCATTGATCTCCAGGAACTGCGGTTGGAAGCGGCCTGCATCCAACGCCGACCTGCGGTTCTTACCAAGTCGTCTTCCCATCTTGTAGGTGGACGTCCTACGCTGCGCTTGCCGGTCCGTGGCCTCCACTCGAGAAACTTCCGGCCCCATCGGCCATCTGTTCTGCGCGCTATATGGCATGCCCATTGCCACTTCAACGTGCTAATCCGTCGGGTTATGGCGGTGACTTGAGTTTTCCTACGTATCTCCTCATTTCTGATTCGATCCCGTAGAGAAACCCCGAGCATAGCCCTCCCCATAGCTCTTTGCTTTGTGCAAGTAAAATCATATCTTGAATTTTTGCCCTCCATCCCTATTCTATCATCGGACCTCGCATACTTCCCATTCGCAGACCTCGCCAAGGAGTGGAACGCTTTGCCTGAGTCGTTGTTTCCTGATAACTACTACCTCGGGGTAATCACAACGCCGTCTTAGGCTACGCCGGGGCCCTTGGGCACACAAGTGTTTGGGGCCTTGTTGGAAAGTATAGTGAATGAAAAAAAAAAACATTTTTCTGCTATGGTCTTATATTTGAAGAGGTTTGTGTCGGTGACCGTTAATTGGTGTAGTTTTAGTTTTACTTCATAAGTACCTTTTTAGGTACTATTTATAATTATTAATATGCTCACTATTTAGAGAAAGATTAAAAAAACTGTTCTGGTATCAGATTAAAATTCGCTAAGCTACATGTAAAAACAGAGTTGACAGAGACTTGTTGCTCTCAGGTTTGCCAGAAAGTCGCTAACAACGCCCACATTTACTCTAAGAACTTTTGTCATAGTTTGTCTTTTACATTGGTCGGTTTATATTTACCTAAATTAGAAAAAAAAATTATAGTGTATCAGCCTTTATGAAGGCTGGGGCCCTTGTGAAGATAGGGGCCTGGGCACGGGCCTCGTGTGCCCTTATGGTAAAGACAGTACTGGGTATTCAAGTCGCGAGTGAATAGGTTTCTTCTAGGCAAGCGTGTTCCATCGTAGACTGCATCATCGCTTACCATCAGACGAGATCGTGGTCAAAAGCTAGCATAGAATTTAATATTTAAAAATAAACAAAAATTGTGCCTTCAGGACTATTATCAGTTCCATGTCTTTGGATTGGAACACTTATGTTTTTATATTTAGTTTCTGTTATAGAAACTTGTAACCTACAAAAGCTCCGTGAAAACTAGATAACGTATCAAAATAAATCTCATTAAATAGGCTGGTTGATAATATACGCACAAAAATGAAAGGGGTTATTTTGATGAGCATCTTATACTTAATATTATAAAGAGGAAAGATTTGTTTGTTTGTACTGAATAGGCTCCGAAACTACAGAACCGATTTAAAAAAATATTTCACTGTTGGGAAGCTACACTATCCCTGGGTAGCATAGGCTACTTTTTACCCAGCTGCGCAGGAGGGTAATGTTTTTATTGAAAAATTACGCGTTCGAAGCTGCGGATTGGTCAGCTAGTAATAAATAAATTTGTGAAATGTTTACCATCGAAATGATAAATTTAGTTTGGCATGTAAAAACAAAAACACTTTATTATACATAAGTTGGTGCTATTGCATAATGTTTGCCATCTAACCACAGATACTGTATTGGCGACGTCTCGAGATATCTCTTGTTGTCTCTTTCTAACCTGAAACCCGCAGCAGAGATATCAAATCGGATTTTTGGATGTCGATTGCAAGAGTAGGCAGTAAGTTTTATATAGAATTAATCACCTAAACTTAGTAGATTTTCTTTAAAATTTGATAATAATAACTAGTAGTTTTTTTATTCGAGAATTCTTTTTTCTATTTCAGAAACCGTCACTTGAATATCGTCAGTATATTACCAAACACCCTGTATATAAGTGATACCAATTTATGCATTTATGATTTTTTATATTGTATAAGGACACCAAGGAAATTGGTTTTCCTTTTCAATTGGCAAACCATATCTGGCACCAAACTACTCCACAGAGTTATTTAACTCGTAAAACCTACAAATATTTATAAGTTACAAATTAAATGATTTTATATTTTTTTACTATTGACTTATTCACCAACGTGTATCACAACAAACCATAGTACAATTATAAGACATAACCAATGATCAGAATCCTATCACCACACTAGTCCAAAAAGCTTTACTGGTGGTAGAGCTTTTGTGAACGGGCTCGAGGAAGTGGGCACCACCGCCTTACCTTTATCTGCCGCCAAATAGCAGTACTTGTGCTGCTGTGTTCCGGTTAGATGGTAATGGTATGTTCCTGTAATTACTGGCACATAGGCATACCAGCTAAGTCCTATAGTGTGGCAACGTATCCACATAGAGATCAAGACAACATAATAGCTTGTTTTGAATTCTATGTGGATATCCATGGGCTGCAGTAGCCACTTAACATCTGTGTACTGCATGCTCGTTTGCCATATAAGTTTTATAATAAAGAAAAAAAAGTCCGGGCCCTTTATCCACCATACTGTATAGTGGACCCACATAAATCTGAGGTTACTTCAGATGAAAACACTGATATATCCTAACCAAAAAAACACGAAAGTCCTCAAGTAGCACTCAATCACACCACACTAATACAAAAACACAAAATTCCCAGGAAAGAACCAGTAAGTAAACATAAACGAGTACAAACATGCACTTACTTTTCACGGTCACTTCTAACAGCACCAGTATTGGAACTGGGCGCGCGGTCTCGAGCACCGCGCTTTATAGCGAAGGTATAACCTTCTGCTCTTCCGGGACCAGTGCTCTGATCTTTCGATGGGAATGTCAGCTAGGAAGTACTCTTGATCTTGTACAAAGTGCTGTAATTAATTTGGCAAAGTGTCCCACAGAAACAGGTCTGGTAACTATGCGATATTAAAATGAACACACGACGCTCAGAACTCATAGAATCACGGCGATGAAAATATTTATGTGATGGTATAAATTAAGCATAATATTTATAAAACAAATATGGGTTTGTTCGAAAACTTATAACTCGAGAACGGCTGGACCGATTTTGATGATCTTTGATTTGCTCAGCCCGAATAGCAGAATAACATATGGAAATATTCACGCAAAAAGAAATGATGAAGAAAATTCATTTCCTCATATATAATGATGGCAGATTTTCAATTCTACGGGGGTGACGTACATTGATAGCCTGTGTTATATGCATGTCAAGGCGGTACGAAGTTCGCCGGGCCAACTAGTAAATAAATAAATGTTGCTGGACATTTCACACAGCGCCATCTAGCCCCAAACTAAGCAAAGCTTGTACTATTGGAAACAGATAACTGATATAGTTTTTTATGTAAATACATGCTTATAATACATGGAACAGCATTTGTTCCACTGCAGTAATCGAATCCGCAACCTCCTGCGTCTCAGCCGGCAATTCACCCACTGCGCCACGGAGGTTGTCGTATTATAGGTTTAACGTTCTTTACGTAGATTTATAAAATGTAACGCTTCTAGATATTATCACAGAAAATAACATATTACGTACAATAAATATTTTCGACGATAAAGCAATGAAAATCTTAAATAAACACGACATTTATGACATATATATATATATATGAATAGATAAGATAAAGTTAAAATACAGTTATAGAAAATTTCTTTACCTACGAACAATGCAGAACTCATAACATAATGACAAGACAAGTAAAAACTAAAAAACACAAATTCAGCAAAAAACTTTTACGGAGAAAGAACCACAGACTACATTATACCTAGGCTAAAAAATAGCATTTCAATAGAACTCAGAGATAACATTAACCATAAAAATATAAAAAACGTACTCAAAAAACTTTTTAAAAATAAATAAATATTGCTGGACATTTCACACAGCGCTATCTAGCCCCAAACTAAGCAGAGCTTGTATTATGGGAACCAGATAACTGATATAATACTTATATACATATTTTTTTGTAAATACATACTTATAATATACAGAGAAACATCCAGACCCGGAACAAATATCTGTAGATCATGCAAACATTTGTTCCGCGGCGGGAATCAAAACTTTAAAAAATAAGATAACAAAAAAAAACAAACAGACTATAATACTTTAATATAATAAACCATTAACAAATATATATATATATATATATATAACATTACATCATATTTAAGCAGGTATATAACTCTGTGACTATTGTACCTACTATTTATAAAAAAAATCGTTTTATTTCAGGCTCAAAAATACAACCCATTAACACATACAAATGAAAAATACACTACAAACAACAAAATTGAGAACCTCCTCATTTTTTGAAGTCAGTTAAAAATACTGAATATGCCACGGATCAGATGCTCCAGTGTAGTCATTTTTTATTTCCGTCCAGGTGGACGGAAATCCAATACTTATAAATTCCATTTTTATAAATCTGGTCAGAGACAGCCCTCATAATTATAAAATATAATAATTGAAGTAAGTATATAATATAGTGTCATATAATATTTTTTTCGTACCACTTGCTCAAAAAAGTGACATTCTATGCCACAAAAAGCGAATATAACAATAGTCATTTTTAATCTGTTAAAAACAGGGAAAGAAAATTGTACTGAATTTCATTCATCCTCTAGGGGGAGAATGTGATTTTAATTTGGAATACTTACCGAAATTTATACTGAACTACATCTGTGTTTACACCATTGAGTTTGTATATTATACATTATACATCTTTTTGAAAAAGGAATACGCATTTATTATGCAGTTATGATTATTAAATAAAATTACGAAAACCGACGAGGCCGTATGAGCTTGATGCCTTTGCTTATCCGCCAAAAAAATATTAGTCTAGGAATTTGCTGCGTTTTTGTTTTCTTCAAATACATAAACGTTAAGTTTATTTTAATTTATTTTTATAAATAAGTTAATGTTCTAAAATACTCAAATTGACTCATCAACAATAAATGTACCAAACAAAAATGTAACTCTCTCTATCAATAATTGGACCAATGTCTCGAATGTTAACTTTTACTTTTAATTCTCATTATTTTTAATAAATGCTTATCTCATATTATTATTGTGTTAATTTTTTTCGCAAATTGTACGAAAAATATTTTATTCATATATAACCACTGAATTGTTATTTGAATAATTGTTCCATAAAGTTTGCCATTTTAGAGCAACCTGTAATGTTTGTGTAGAATAACGACGGAATGTGAGCGGCGCACGCACGGCCATGGTACAGAACAAAACTTATATATAAAAATTTCGTACATATACAAATAGTTATAAATATACTAAAGAGGAATGGCGCATTTGCACTTAGGACAAACCTACTAAGGTGTTTTAAGTGTAATAATTTAATAAGTACTTACATGTTTTTAAAAAAAATAATAAAAAAAAATATATAACTATTATACATATAATATATATGTATATATATGTATATTTACATTTACATCTACTTGTTTCTCTAAGAAATGTAAATCTAGCTATAGTTCGATGTCTATCATCATCATCATCACCATCAAATCAACTATAGGACTGCCGAACACGTCGAACAATCTCGCACATAGATGTTCAGTGCGACACAGGTTTTGCGTATCATTTCTAGCGAAGTACAGTGATATCTATGTATAATCTGGCAGTCAGTGTCGTAATTAGCCTTTTATGCGCCCGGTACGAGCTGCTATAACCGCACCCTTGATATATTTTCTAATTATAACCGGCTCTGGTCTGGTCATTTCTGCGCCCCTCCAGGGTCTGCGCCCTGTGCCTGAGCACCGCCGGCACTGCCCTAGTTACGGCACTGCTGGCAGTGATATCTGGTGTTCAATCAATTTGACGACCTCCGTGGCGCAGTGGGCGAATAGCCGGCTGAGACGCAGGAGGTAGCGGGTTCGATTCCCGCCGCGGAACAAATGTTTGCACGATCTACAAATATTTGTTCCGGGTCTGGTTGTTTCTCTATATATTATACGTATGTATTTACAAAAAAAAAAGTATATAAGTATTCTATCAGTTATCTGGTTCCCATAGCACAAGCTCTGCTTAGTTTGGGGCTAGATAGCGCTATGTGAAATGTCCAGCAATATTTATTTATTTATTTTATTTTAATTCTAGTAGTTTTAGCCCCTGTATGGAAGTTGGGGACGATTTTTTTTTTTGTCACGCTCCTCATCCTCTGTGATATCGTTAAATAGTTCTTATAAAACATTATGAGATTAGGATCTTATACCGAAGTTGGCGCAAGTATGTGTAGAATACTGCGACAGATTAGATTAGGGCTAATCCTATAATTGATCCTCGATCCAATTAATTTTATATAAAACTTACTTTTTATTTCTGTTGTGTGCTTATAACTTTAATTTTGTAATATTGTTTTTATTGTTTTATGTACTATTAATAACGCTTTGGTTTTTGTAAACTGTTATATTATTTCTGGAGTAATAAACGAATTTGAATAATATTTCATTAACATTTTTTCTATACATGAGTCTATTTACGAAAGATATAACATCAAAGTGGGCATTTTCGTAGCTTATTTATTCGAGATATTCGTCTGTTCATGCCCTCATTAATTTATCTACTTCCACAGGCATGCTTTATTCAAAGACTTAAATGCTGATCTGGAACCAGTGAACTGGTAAATTCTCATTCCATTCAGTCAGGTTCATTTATATCTATAATTTCCTTCAATATAACATTTCATTTCATGAGAAGCTTGCAACTTCATAGACTAAATGGAATATCTTAAAATAGATTACGGTAGTAAGGCGGCGATTCTTTCTACAGAAAATAATACCATCATTTGCATTAAACACGGGATATTTACCCTGATTATGTGAGTTTTTGAGTATCCCGATATTTCGACGCAGTTGCATGCGCCATGATCACGGGTAAACTGAAGTCTATGCGAGTGGGTAAATTTGGCAGATATAACGTTCCACCCTCTTTCTCAGTCTCTTGCTAGGAATGAATTCACTAATACTATTACTGCCACCGGTTTCATTCTCAATCATAAATCAAGGTAAATATTCCGTTTTTAGTGCAAGTAGGGGACACCGGAGGGGAATCGCCCATTCAACACGTACTACCAAGATCATTTCTAATTGGAGCATATTTCTACCTTAATAAGGTATTATTTAAATTTGAATAGTATTTATCTAGGTTCCCAACCATATATAGGTTTACCAATAAGAGGTGTTATTTTGACATTCAAAGAAAAATGGCATTTTGTAATATAAATGATCGGATGTTTATTTCATTATAAAGAGGAAGGTATGCCGTTAATAGTGGAAAATAACATCAGACAAATGACCACCACGACCACGCTTACAGTACCATATCCTTTTCATGAAATTTTCCATAACCAAATCACAAAGTTGCTGCCCTATGTCCTCGATAGCCTCACAAATTCCATCTTTGAGGTCTTGAATCGACGCTGGGCTGTTGGCGTAGACCTTCTCTTTCACGTGGCTCCAAAGGAAAAAGTTGCAAGGTGTTAAATCACGAGATTTCGGTGGCCAATTGTGATCACCTCTTCGAGAGATAACACGGTCCGGAAACTTTTCCCGTAAAAGATCAATGGTTTCGTTGCGTGTGTGGCACGTAGCGCCGTCTTGTTGAAAGTAAACGTTGTCCAGATCAATACCATCCAATTCCGGCCATAAAAAATCATTAATCATCTCTCGATAGCGCAATCCATTCACCGTAACTGTTGCTCCAGCCTCATTTTCGAAAAAGTAAGGTCCAATGACTCCGTCGGACCATAAACCGCACCAAACAGTGACACGTTGAGGATAGAGAGGCTTTTCAACAATAACTCTTGGGTTTTCCGATCCCCAGATGCGACAATTTTGCTTGTTGACGAAGCCACCGAGGTGGAAATGGGCCTCATCACTCAAGATGAGTTTTCGATGGAATTCCGGATCACTTTCATGCATTTCCACGACCCAATCAGCAAAGACATGACGTTGTTGATGATCGGCCGGCTTGAGTTCTTGTGTTTACTGAACTTTATAAGCCTTAGGACCCAAATCTTTATGCAAAATCCAGTGTAATGACGTTTGTGGAATGCCTAATTCCAAAGAACGACGAGGAATGGACAAACCTGGGTTTTCTTCAACACTTTCGGCTACAGCAGCAATATTCTCGGCTGTTCTTGAGCGACGTGCACGGGTTTTATTCTTCACATCGCTATGTTGTCCCAACAGCTCGATTCTTTCTACCAATTTCTGTATTGCGGTCCGACAAGGTGCTTCACGATGACCCAAAAATATTCGAGTTTTACGAACCGTCTCTGCCAAATTTTCACCATTTTTAAAGTGAATTTTAATAATTTCAATGCGTTGTTGAAGCGTGTATCGTTCCATTTTTATTAATGGCGTAGTTTCTACTTGTCAAATGTCCAAAAATGACAGCTTCAAAAGTGACATCTACCGAAATAGCGGGCTATTCAAAATAACACCTCTTATTGGAAAACCCTATATTAGATCAAAATACTTACCTAAAATGAAATAGAAGCGTATCGCATTCTGCATGTTTTTACGTCATAAAAGACCTGTTTTCAACCTAATTGTTTCGTGTTAAAAACAACAACATCTTACGTATCTTAGTCATGGGAACATAGATTATATCGTCTAGTTACTGAATAACAACACAATGAGAAAAATACAACAAGTTTTCAGTCATCATTTTTGGTATTACGGAACACGGTCAAAATCTAATCAAATTTAGAATCGTTCATATGCTATCACTGTCGCTCTGCGTGGCTAAACTTCGTCACTAAACAGGGATAGCGATCGAGTTTAGGGCGAAGTTTTGGACGCGGCCGAATTGAAGTAGCGCTCGGGGTTCGCCGGCTTCATAACCATGATAGTTTGAAAAGTAATAATGTCATCGTTAACATATTATTCATAGGACGTCCGCTACTAAGCCTCTCCCATAGGTTTCCAAAGCTACCGATCTTTTGTGGCCTTCACCCAACAGTGCTCAGCAGCCTCTCAGTCATCTTTCCATCAGTAGGGGGAAAATAATAGTATATTTCTATCCTGAGGAAAGACGAAATGCTACAGAACTTTTTAAACTTTCTCTACAAACCCGTAAAATGTTCGGCAAAGTTTTAAAGTTGGTAGAGAACGAATCCTTTTAACAAATCCTTCTACAAACATTCTTAATTATACTTCTTAATTATAACATTCTTAACATACAAACGTAGTAAAACGATTTGATGTTAATCACTTTGACACCGGTTTTGGTAGGATGTAAAAACGATTACCAATTTATGGTACCCAATTCTGAGTAACAATAAACTGGCGGATGTTTGTGCAAAATATATATTATTCTAGTATTGATTGTACACACGGCTACACATTAAGTTATGCATTTCCAGTATAAGCTGACCTCGCATTCTACGAAAAGCCTACACAATGCGAGGTCGGCTTATACTGGAAATGTATAGCATGATGTGTAGCCGTGTGTACGTAAAAGCGGGTTTATCGCGGTTATTGCTCGTTACCCGAGCGGAAACCAAAGCGCGGAAATGAAGCGCGCAAGGCGAACTACAGAGGCTATTCGGCTTTTGGCTGTCCAAATGTGATTTATTTTTGAAATCTAGGCGTGCTATTGCCTCTAGGAAGCACGTGTCTTAAAACAAATGGGATACAAAACAATCATAGAAATTAAAATAGATAAAACCGGCCAAGTGCGAGTCGGACTGGCGCACGAAGGGTTCCGTACCATTATCTATAAAAACGGCAAAAAAATCAAGTTTGTTGTACGGGAGCCCCCCTTAAATATTTGTTTTATTTTAATTCAATTGTTTATTTTTTAAGTGACTATATAACTAAATGTTCTGTGAATATTTCAAGCGTCTACCTGTTGCCGTTATCAATATCGAGCTAAATCGAGCAAAAAAGTCACGTTTGTTGTATGGGAGCCCCCAATAAACAATTATTATGTTATATGTGTTATAGCGGCAACAGAAATACATCATCTGTGAAAATTTCAACTGTCTAACTATCACAGTTCATGAGATACAGCCTGGTGGCAGATGGACAGACAAACAGACAGACAGCGAAGTCTCAGTAATAGGGTCCCGTTTTACCCTTTCGGTATTAAAAATGGTCACAGGTCGCCCGGCATATCATATCTAATTCTTTTAAAAGTTATTGAAAGAATTTATATATAACTAGCTGTTGCCAGCGGCTTCGCACGCGTGGTTTGCCAATAAAAAGTAGCCTATGTGTTAATCTAGGTTATGATCTACGTACATATCAAATTTCGTCGCAATCGGTTCAGCCGTTCCGGCGTGAAACAGTAACAAACATCCATACATCCATACATACAAACTTTCGCGTTTATAATATTATATACTAGCTGACCAATCCGCGGCTTCGCACACATGGTTTGCCAATAAAAAGTAGCCTATGTGTTAATCTAGGTTACGGTCTACGTACATACCAAATTTCATCACAATCGGTTCAAAGAGTATCAAACGTCCATACATCCATACACACAAACTTTCGCCTTTATAATATTAGTAGAAAGAAAACCGTTTATCGTTCATCTTACGCAATAAACTCGTAGATATGCGTGACGGCAAACAATTCAAAGAATCCATAGTTAACACTTTTGATTTTGTCGTGTATCAATAATTAATGATACACGACATGTTACTCTAAGAAATCTTAACGCGTTTTCAAAATTCTCTCTGGGCGTCTGGACGAAGCGTTGTGTGATCCGAGAGCTGGCTCTTATCTGGGACAACGAGTAGTCCATGGGGTCAACGCATAAGCATTGCAAATATTGCAATTCAGCGGGGCAATGCAGCCAGTAGTGAAGTGCTACTGGTAGTGATCTGGAGCAGTTGAGCTATCTATAGATCGTTTGCGACGGTCTTTAGATGATTCAACTGTTTCTTCTGTATTTTAGTCATGTAAATATTTATTGTATTAATAATTAATATATATATTTATATATAATATACATATATTATAATTAATATTCATTGGTCGCGGGCCGTCAGTGGGACTAGCGCAGGATCGTGGTGGATGGCACAAACTTGGGGAGGCCTATACCCAACAATGGGTGAAGTCGGGCTGTGGATGATGATGATGATGAAATATTTATTGTTATTAAAGGCATTTAGCTCCTAAAAAAAAGAAATTAAATAAAATACTAATAAAAAATCATACCCTATTTTCTATTGGACGCATGCCATCACGGAGTGACGGCATTGGAGTCGGTCTTACCCTGAAGGCACGCCAATAGATGTTTCACATAAAAAATAAGTTATCCGAACTCTTTAGAACCAATAAATAGATTTCCTGAATTTTTCCTGGAAAAAAAAGTGCTGAATTTCGAATTTGTTTTGACGAAAGTTGTTAATGATGGAATGAATCCATTTCAGACTAAAATACATATTTCAGAGCACACTGTACCTAACTGTTTATACCAGCACTTTATTTTGTAAATTCACGACACATGTAAAACATAAAAACACCACTCTATAATCAAACTAGATGACCGCACCGCAGCTTTGCACGCGTAGTTTTTCAATAAAAGCATTATCCTCCTTCTGCGCAGTTGAATAAAATGTAGCCTGTGTCACCCGGGGATAATGTAGCTTCCCAACGGGGAAAGAATTTTTTAAATCGGTCCAGTAGTTTTGGAGCCTATTCGATACAAACAAACAAATCTTTCCTCTTTATAATATTAGTATAGATCAAATGTTGTTTACCGCGGACGATTCACAAAACATTTTGTTAGGTCAAGCTGTAGGTTTGCAGTTGTTTTTGGTGAATGCTGAAAATCCCTCGAAAAACTTACTTACTTTATTGTAACTGTTCTGGGAGTGCCTGGTCCAAATGGTTTTGGCTCTGTGCCGAAAAACCATCAAAAGCGCTTAAGAAAATGAACACTTGAAAAACGTTGGTATAGTGTGACTTGATAGCTTGCATACAAACTACATAGTACGTAGCCTAGCCACTGTTTCAAAACTGCGTTTACTGCCAGCATTACTATTCAACGTATTACCATGGCTGTTACCATGGCTGACGGTGGTTACCATCGCAATGCCACAAAGTTTCAACAAGTATTAGTAAGTATTGCTTCGTAGGTCTCGCACTTTAGGAACGTAGAATCTGGAGGTATCTTTAGAGGGAACCCGTGTGAAGTCATTGCTGTTTATATTATAATACTAGTGGTTCTGTGAGAACAGTAGACCTCGCGTCCCAAGTCCAAAAAGTAATTTGCGCAACGAAATTAAGGAAGAAAGTCAAATTTTAAATAGAATTTCAGATGCTTGGATTTTCCAAAAGGCTTACCGATGTAGGGTTTTAAGCAAAATATTGGTATAAAGTTTTCGCGATTAATCGCGTTCCCTTGGTCCTAGGAGGTTTAATCTGGTGTCTACGGGTTCGTCTCGTAAAGGCGGAAAGAGGACTATTTAGTCTGATTGGTATAAGTAGGTATAAATTTTCCAAACAAATTTCTAAAATTGAAATCCGTCCAACAAACTTCCCCCCCCCCCCTTTCTCCCTTCCACTCCCCCTATTGGAAAATATTTGCAACATCTGGTGTAGAATGAAATCCTTAGTGTTCCTCTCAAATTTGATAGAATTCCGTCGATAAATAACGCTACAGCGAACTCCCTTTTTTTTCTCCCCTATTTCCCCCAATCAAAAATTGCGATCGACCAAAAAATCAACGAATTTCTGTGCCAATTTTCGTCAAAATCCAGAACAGACAGACAGACGGACAAAAGCATTTTTTGCCCAATCTCGAAACTTAGACGCTTCGCTCTCTCGGTCAATAAGATCGCGATGATTTTAATTACTGTGGAAATGGATAGTGGTTTGGCCGGATACCGTATACTGGATATTCGGCAAGCTACGAGGCCGGAGCCCTGAATATCTGGCTACCGAATATTCAGTCCTTTATCGCGTTACACGACGCAATCAGTTTGGTGGTCAGTTAATTTGAATCAGTACCCGCAGTTCTCAAGGCTTGCTAGAATTTATCTGGCAGTACCGTTTACAGCGAAAGGCTATTTTCAGAAGCTGGTCTAGTATACGAAGCCATGCGGATCGCTTCTTACCAACAAATGCGGAAATTTTAATATCCATTTACCAAAATTTGCCACTTGTTAATTTTGAGTACTAAACTAATTAATAAAACAAACATTTTTGACGTGCGATTATAAAAATAAACGGTGTTCATAACTTATTGTGGTATGATTTGCCTTGTGTAAAATAATGAGAATTGAATTTTCGGTTTCGGTTTAAAGAGTTTATGCTCATAAGAACAAATTACAGTTCACTTAAAATGAGCTTAAATATATTTAATTTATAAGAGTAAGTTTAGGCTAATTTTACTATGCGGAATCCGGCCGGATACTGAATTATTATCCGGTATCCGGACGGATAGTGAAAACAAGGCCGGATAGGCCGGATACCGGATAGTTACCGGGTATCCGTTTTATATCTAATTTTAACGGAACCGCCGAATAGCCCGGCTTATTTGTTCTGTATTACGGACATCTCTTATGTGGTAAGTAATTATTATTTAATCTGAGACTTTGGCATATTTCATTACGCGTCCTTGCTTACCACAGTATCAACTAATTGGTATATTATTTAGTTACGACGTCACAGTCATGTGATAAAGTAGGTAAATAGGTATAAAATGCATTCACGCACTTGGCTGTAAATCTGGTTCAAGGTTGCAACGTGGTGTTGTGCAACTACGCTAACTTTGCATAGCGCTGGTAATGATAGATTTACAAGAATAACTAAATAAAAAACCCCTATCCCTCTTTTTTTCGAGGGTTAAAAACTGACATAGCTAAGAACTACCCCAGTTAAACTAGCTTTATACTAGTGGTTCGCCCCGAACTGAGCTCTCGCGAGTTTCCCATAAAAACAAAAAAATGTTATTTGTAATCTTTGACTATCAAAATAGTGCCACAAAATAGTAAACCAAATAGCTTGAACTAAAGTTTCATTCAAATTACAGGTAACGGGAGTTCATGTTAATTGGGTTTCTTTTTTGGGTATAAATTGCAGTGGTTCTGGATTTCAGACTTTTCCCTATATTTGTGCCACTAAAGCTACAAGCATTCCAAATTTTAGTACTGTGGGGTCACTGATGTACCCTGTGAATTTTGTCAAAGTTCAGTTTTTATTATGGCTAATAACTTTTAAACTACAAGGTTTAAACTAAAACTAAAAACGGGGTCAAAATGTAGAGGCCTTTTATTAAACGTGCCACTTGACTGGATAGTCTTATTTTAGTTTTATTTCCCCCTTTTGAATCCCAATATCTCAGCAACCATTTTTAACTCATTTAGTCACACCAAAATTGTGCCACCACTAACTACCTATATACCAAATTTCACGATGATTGGATAAACGCTTCGAAAGGTATCCTCGGACAAACAAACATACATACAACGCCGATTTGCCCAAGTTGATGAAGAGATCTCGCTTCGCTCGATCAATAACTCGCGCGTTTCCGACCCTTTTAACATTGTTAATCTTTAAACAAGTGTTAGACTCTTTGTGAAAGAGCTCGCCCGAGGAAGTACTACCATCATATTTATAATTCTGCTGCCAAGCAGCATTGCTGTTTCAGTTTGATGGGTATGTGTGCCGGTGTAATGACATTCACATGAGGCTTTACACCTTTATACCTCAAGTTGATGGACGCGGTGCAGTGCATCGTAGGGCACGTTCCTAAGGTGCTTGACCTACGAGGCAATGCTATGGCATATGCAATAGTTACCACTAAACATCAGGTTATCTAATCGTCAATTTTATGACACTTGGGCCATAATTGAGGTACTTGTAATCCCGAGATATAAATAAATATTAACAAATAAATAAATATTGCTGGACATTTCACACAGCGCTATCTAGCCCCAAACTAAGCAGAGCTTGTATTATGGGAACCAGATAACTGATAGAATACTTATATACTTTTTTTTGTAAATACATACTTATAATATATAGAAAAACATCCAGACCCGGAACAAATATCTGTAGATCATGCAAACATTTGTTCCGCGACGGGAATCGAACCCGCGACCTCCTGAGTCTCAGTCGGCTATTTACCCACTGCGCCACGGAGGTCGTCAAGTATATTGAAGTAAAACTTCTTTATGCTCGCTTGATTTGCGGAGTAAGCTGGTGAATGCGTTACGAAAAGTGCGAACGGAAGTTGAGAGGGAGATATAAGTTGAAGATAGAAAGAAAGAGAGTTACGTTTCGTATATTTTTAAACGTTACTGTGCGAGTGCGATTTGCGTCTGTTCATAATAAACATAGACTGATCGACATGTAGAAGTGTGGACAATTTTATAAATTAATATTTTGAAAAAGAAGTTTTACTTCAGTCGTGTGGTTGTTCGCTCAGCACGCTTGTTTTTTTATTATGTGTTATCATAAATCAAATAAAATCGATGAACTGATTATCAATAGTTAGTAAAAGAGGGTAAATATTTGTATTTTTACGCTGTAAGTTTTTCTAAAGAAACGATAGATTCAAAAAACTACCTGCTGATTCTTACCGTCATGCAGACTTAGCGCGGTCGAACTAACCTGGTATAATATTGAAGCTGCGTCGTGAAGTAAATGATGTTAGTGTCCTACTTGAGGCACTGTGGCCGAGACAAATAAACGTTACCAAGTGCTTGGCTTAGCCACTGCTCCTATCATGGTTGAAACTTACCGAGAATCTCAAACGGTGCAAACATCAGTCTCTAAAGAGCTCATTTATTTTAACCATTTGGCGTTGAGACCGGTAGCCTTGCATATGTATTCGGTTCAGGTCGTCCCTACGTGAGATAAGCACTAGGTGTGTAAAGGATCCGAACGACATGTGTGCGACAGCGACTGGCCTATGTAAGCTTCAGGGTAAGGAGCCCTTCGCGTTTTTAAACTCCTGAGCGTCTGGTCAAAGCGATGTGTGATCCAAGAGCTGATGCTTATCTGGGTCAACGCATAAGCATTGCAGTTCAGCGGGGCAATCCACCCAGTGTCTTGGGGACACTTCCGCGCTGTGATCTGGAGCAGTTGAACTATCTATAGATCGTTTGCAACGGTGACAGACCTCGTAACGTCTCCATTACTGCATGTAATATAAGTATCTAAGTAGAAATATAATAAAATAGATAAAATTATGGGCATAAAAGTAACACAGAACATAATATTCTTAAATTCACAGAGAGACGTTCTTAAATGCCTTGAGAAAAAAAGAAGTAAAAAATTAATCCATGATTTTTTTTTCTAACCTCTACTGTCCCACTGCTGGGCAAAGATCTCCCCCAATTCTTCGCACCCCTCTCGATCCCTGGCCAACTCAAGTCAAAATCTTTTATTCATTAAAATCACAAGGATCACATTGAAACGTCAATTTTACTGCCTGTTCCAACCAAGCCAGGAAAGAAAGGCAAGAAACAAGGCTGGTTGTTTTTTTTTAATGATCCTTTTACAAATACATAACAATACAGGAAATAAATTACGTCTAAATTGTAACATTTTAAACGAGTTGGAGCAATTTCAAATCCAAGCTTCTCTATCATCTAAATAATCCGATATTTTATAGTAGGCTTTTTTATAAAGATTTTGTTTAATTGCGTTTTTAAATTTGTTAATTTTTAATTTTTGTACATCACTTCGGACTTTGTTATAAAAGTACCTTGCCCTTTAAACGATTTACTAACTTTATGGAGTCTACAAGTGGCAACAGCGAGTTTATTTATATTTCTAGTATTTAAATTATGATCATCGCTATTTTTCTTAAACAAATTAATATTTTTGGTGATTGCTTTTGCCCATCTTTCTTGTTCCATCCGGGTCACGTGGCCCGCCCACAACGATATGATATGTCATCCATCATATTACAATATAGGTAATACATTTAATTTTTCGGTAGTTCTGTAATTTAGGTAATTTACGAATTGGATAAGTTTCTGCTAAGCTGGGAAGAAAGGAATGGGGCAGGCCTTTGCCCAGCACTGGGACAGAAATGGCAGGAAATAGAATAGAATGTAACTTATGTAATTTTAGGTACTTATGTAATACCTACTTGAGGCTTGTTTTAAAATTGTTTTAGAATATGAAGCCTCGTATGTGTAAACATCAAATTTGCCTACTGTTTATGTTCTGAAATTTAATTTTCTGATTACTTTGTTTTATACTAATAACAAGCATTAAAGAAACTTGAACCTCTTCGAAGATAAACTTTCCATGAACGATTTCTCAGATTCTCCTCAGGCACATAAACTCGGTTTCAATATAGGGTTGATAAATGGAAGTAAAAATATCGTAAAAATATAGAAAAATCGATTAATACTTTAAAAAAATCTGGTTTTTATAGATAACTAGCGAACACGCGGCTTCGCAAACGTGGTTTGTCAATAAAAAGTGACAACCAGGTCATTACAACGTAATCGACTAACAAATAAACAAACAAACATCTAAACTTTCGCATTTTTTATATCACTTTCGCATATTAATGTGAGTGTTATTAGTAAATGTTTTTTTTTATATTTCAAAGCATCTATTTATTGTACACCTTATACTACGAATATATGATTAAGTGTTTTTTTAATACTCTATATTGTTATTTAAGATGTTCCTTCACTAGCCCATCTCAATTATACACCCTGTATACATACCCTTCTGTATGAACCAAATCTGTGAATTCTTAATTTTATAAGGGTAAGATTTTGCGAAGAAGTTTTCCTTTTAAAAATTTGTCACTGTTCGATCATCAACATCGTCGAACTAGCCATAGAACGTCCACTGCTAAACATTGGCCTCCAAGCTATGCCTGAAATGATAGCTTATTCCATAACTCTTCTGAGACAATCCCCTGTGCATGAGATTTTGGGACTTCTTGTCCACAAATCCCCTGAGCGTTCACTTGGAGTGCCAATAAGGGATTTATGGACAAAAAGACCCGAAATCCCCAATCATTTTTATTTTTGAAGTAAAACTTCTTCACGCACGCTTGACTTGGGGAGTAAGCTGGTGAATGCGCGACGAGAGCTTTACGAAAAGTGTGATCGGGCGAGGCGAACGGCAGTTGAGGGAGATATAAGTTAGCGAAGATAGAAAGAGAGAGAGTTACTTTTCGTATACTACTGTAGGGGCAAGAGAGAGAGGTGCGAGAACACATTTTCTTTCTCTCATAGCCAGTTACGTTTCGTATATCTAACACAGTGCAGGCATGTTGTCTTTATCACACTGTAGGAGCAAGAGAGAGCAGTGCGCGCGCACATTTTCTTTCTCTCTTCCTCTCATAGCCAGTGCATGAAATTTATATATATATATATATATCTCTCAGTCAATAGTTCGTTTGCGAGTTTGCCAGCGTTACGCGAACGGTTATTTCTTGATTATTTTTCGAGTTTTAATTTTGTAATTGAACAATTTTATAAATTAATATTTTGAAAAAGAAGTTTTACTTCAGTCGTGTGGTCTAAAGCACACTCGTTTTTTTTAATTGTTATTTTTATATTACCTTTCTCGTTATTTATTTTTAATCGAATACAATACTCTTTCGGTATGTAATCACAGTTATATTTATTTAAACAGATATTATAAATAGATAGGTCTACATAAAACAATTTTTACCAGTGTAGGTAGACATAAATATTTATGATGCTGATATCTTAATGTCATCCTCCTCGAGAAGAAATGTTAATTCAGTATAATAGGGGTCGCATCAACTAACCTCTAAATACTCGTTTTTTGAAATGCACTAATAATAAAACGTGATATAAAAATATTCATCATACTTACATACATACATTGTTTATATACATACAACTACAAAATTGGTTTTGTTACTTAATATTAAAATTTACTCTCATTTTCAATCAGATAATTGAGATCGGATATCGGACCACTATACGATTTTAGTAAAAACATGTCTTATACATTCTCATTGCACATTAATTATTTATTGTATTAGTTCAATCAATTTTTATTACGACCTCTATCGGGCTTATATAATACTAGCTGTTGCCCGCGTCTTAGTACGCGTTACTCTACTAAATGTGTAGGTAACCTAGAAATAAAGCTAAACTCGCTGTTGCAATTTGACTTGACACTCCATTTTTATCCAATGAGATCTGATTTATGGGATAAAAAGTAGCTTATATGTTAACCCAGGTTATAATCTACGTACATACCAAATTTCATCGAATTCGGTTCAGCCGTTACGACGTGATTGAGTAACAAACAAACAATCTCTGAACAGATTTTTAAATTCACTGATAGGAAGCTAAACTATGCCTGACTATAGTTTATGCTGATAATAATCCGTACGAAGCTGGGGCGTGTCAACTAGTAAATTTTAACACAGAAAGTCAGTTTGCTTATCGTGACATTCTCTACCTTGAAGATTGATTTAACCAAACCGATGGCGATCAGCCCTTTTCCAAAACAAATAAACACTGCATTGCAACTTGTGTGCTCAAATCACTACAAATTGCAAAATCGTCGGATTATTTCAAAAGGGCTGATTGCTATTGCATTACCTTTTCTAAAGTAACCACGAATCATAGTGCGATTTCAAACTACCGCAGTCTCACATTCTTCTGGTATTGCATCATTTAGCCATTACCCGTCTGGGATGTATCATTTGGGTCTCAAGCACAACCTTGATATTAGTGTCACAGACTATGACGATAATGATATTATGTGCCACAAAACTATTTCGTACAATTTTTTAATTATTTAGTAAGTTTAGTAGCGACTACCGTCGATTGCGATGCGTAGATTGGTCGATCACAATAATGGGCAAAATTGGCATGCCATCCTCGTATCAAGAGGAAGATTACGGGTTCAAATCCTTTCTGGCTCGAAATTTTTGAGATGATACGACCGCCAGTGTGACGTTCAATTCGTGAACGTTTATATTAAAATTTCCATAAATTTTCATGACATAACCTACAAAAATTTAAAAGACAAAATTTTGTTTCTTTTTCGGGAATATTTATATTCTAGAACACCTGGTTGATTATGGGTTCCTAGAATATCGTTTATGCAACTAATTGCCAATCTTGATATGACAATGCTGTGTATTATTATCATATCAAACACTGGCCTTCTACCTCTACAGCAAATATGTGTTTAACAATTTCAAGGCGCATTAGTTCGCACGTTGCTATCATATCTGCAATCTTTGCAGTGAACTCTATTGTCAAGAAGACCTCAAATTAAACAAGATGTTTTAACTTCTAATAACAATGACTTTGTTATGAGATCAAAAGCTGAATGGGTGATTATCAAACTGGAAGATCGTTTAATCTATAATGTAATAACATGGTCCATGCACTTACTTCACATGCGTAGAGGTAGAGGGTGAATAAAAAGGTAGACGTCACGTCGCTTCGCTTTATTTGCCTAATGCGTACAATGTGTGTAAGTTTTGGGTCATGCGGCTTTTGACAATCGCTGTCCATTTTGTCAATCCTTGTACTGAACGATCGGCACAGGTGTTGCAAGTATATGCATGAAATACTGTATTTACGAGCACTCCGGTATACTTTACGGGCATTTTATGTTAGCGGCGGTCCATCTTTTTTATGATCAATGAATAAGAAAGATTCATTTTCATGATTTTATCTGTAACTAGTTGACCTGCCGAACTTCGTACCACCTTGACATGCATATAACGCGGGCTGTCAATATGTTGTCCCCGGCCATCATTACTAACCCTATTTTTTATATATATACATATATTTACAACCATACTTAACCATAAACAAAATTACGTTTAGCTGTCATTTGCGTGTTGTTAATCCATGTCAGATGCGTTTTTGTTATAGAACAAAGTAGATCGTTTTATAGTGACTTGTATTATCTTTGACGTTTTATGTGACGTCACACGGGAACGCGGTCGAACGGGACAAAAAGTATTCTATGTCCGTCTCCTAGTTCTAAGCTACCTCCCCGCCAATTTTCAGCCAAATCGGTTCAGCCGTTCTTGAGTGTAACTAACAAGACTTTTTTTTTATATATAGATTATTATTGGAACGAAGTTCCTTATAGCGCGTTGCGAAAGGGGGCTAGACGGAAAAAAATAAGACCAAAAGTTGTAACGACACTTTTTGATATAGTTGTAAGCCGTGCGGCGTGCGCGTGTTTCTCTGTCTGTCTCTCTCTCTCTCTCTCTCTCTCTCTCTCTCTCTCTCTCTCTCTCTCTCTCTCTCTCTCTCATCAGCAAGCCAGTTATAAGTAAGTTGCAGGTAAGTAGAGATTTTATACAGACAATAATAAATGCTATGTATGAGAATTTGATTTAAGAATTAACAATAATCCAGCAAAATCAACAACAAAATATAATACTACTTAATAATACTTCAAGACATTTAAATAAAATAGAATCCCAAACATATGTTTGCTACTTCAGTTACCACAAGCCAATTATTACTAAAATTGAGCCTACTAATTAAGTTTATATTACATTATATTTGTTAATAATAAAAGAAATATTATTATAACTTAAAAAAAATAACATTTTATTACAATTTCTTCACTAATTAATCGAAAGGAACTTCGTTCCATCCGGGTGTCCCTTGACACCTCTCAAGTTTTTTTTATTTGTAAGCACAAAATGTAATTACTTATATTACTATACTTAGCTATCCCAGTGTCTTCCAATAAAAAACGCACTTCCATGGTTTCTTATCAGTACATATTTTGGAAAATGTGTAGTTGCTCTTAATATTTGAACTTTATTTCCGAACCTCTCCCTCAATATTTGATAGAAGTCTCTGGTCTCTCCATGTACCGTGGTCTCCCATGTGGTTGGTCTATCGCAGTCTTTAGGATATGAAGAGCATGTGACTAAAGATTGAGTACTTGATGTAGAAGCTTCAGTTAATACTTTTTCTGAGTCTATAATTTCTTCTGTTGATGGTATTATTGTTACAAATGTTTCAGTTATTTCTATTTCTTCGTTTTTATTGGCTGTTGTTTGTTCTTTGCTCGTGTTAACTGTAGTATTTTCAATGATAATTGTAGTAGCCACCGTGCTAGTGGTAGTAGCTTCAGTGCTTACTGTACTAGTTTCAGTACTTGTTGTAACAATTTTCTTAGTAGTGATTGTTATTTTGGTAGGTTTAGAATGCCTTGTACACTCGGATTTAAAAGTTGTATCAAACATTGGCGTTGAAGATAATTCTGTGGATGGTACTGTTGTTTCAAGTGTTGAGTTTAAGGTTGTGGGTGAAGTTGTTGTCGTTATAGTAGTATCAGCACTAGAAGTAATTTCTGTTGTCAGCGCTTCAGTCGAAGACGTAGTAGTTGGAATACTGATAGAAGTTGTTGAAGGTTCAGATGATGAAGGTTCGGAAGGTGTTCTTTTAGAGCATGAACAGGAATGAGCCATAGTCGACACCGGTGTAGTTGTTATGATTTCACTAGGGGGTAGAATAGGCGCATTTGTTGTAGATAGTGTTATTGATTCCGTAAATACTGTTGTTGATTCTGTAGATGCTGTTGTTGATTCTGTAGATGCTGTTGTTGATTCTGTAAATATTATTGTTGATTCTGTAGATACTGTTGTACTTAAATCAGTGGGTGCAGGAACAGTAGCTGCAGCCGTTACAGTGGCAGTAGTTTCAAAAGAAGTTAATTTATCAGTCGTCGTCAATATGGTTGATGTATCATTTATGGATGTGGTGATGCTTTCTTGTGGACATTCTTTTATATCAACTTCTTTATAATCTGAAAGTTATGGTAGAACTTAGTTATTTACAAAGTTTAATTTAACAACAGTTATATTTAAAACAATGAACGAACCTGTTTTCTTATCGCAGTTATATTCATGCATGTCACACAAATCTAAAAATATTCGCAATTGTTTTTGTACACTTTCTCTACCACATTCTGCGTTCCATGTATGATTGCAAACTTTTGATAGAAAGCAGTAATTAGGCGGCTAAAATATTTAATAGTAAAAAAATATGTAAAAATATACAGAAGATAATAGAAGTTTTAAAACAAGTATTACCGGAACGTAGTGTTGCAATGTTAATTTTATAATCAATATCTCTGAAATGTAAAAGTTAAATTTGGGAACATCTACTGAAACTCCACAGAATATAGATACAGGTCAAATTATAAACGTACCCAATACTAAAGTACCCAACATAATTCCTTCATGATTTTATTTCCAACCACCGGAAAATAATAATTTATGGTTTGGCTTTTACGCGCAACTGTTTATTCATAGTAATAAAAAACTTCATGTTAGTTTGTTAGCACGTCACTTATTTTTTATATGCTAGTCCGACTATATTGTTTTATTTACGTATTTCATGTTTGATAACCAGATTCATGATTTCTGACCATAATTCAGATGTAGTTTTCACTAATATTAACAATTTACATATCTTCTTCGACTCTTGTATTTTGTTCTTTGTTGTCTGAGACCAAAACTTGTAAATAAAACTGTACTTGTCTTTCGTAAATATTAATGTCACTACATATTTTTTGTGTGTATCTACAATATAAATTTTTATCCAATAACAATTCCTTTACCATTAGGCATATCCATTTATTTATAATGGCGTAGCCGAATATGGCTCGCTTGCTTTATAACAACCTATTCACTCTAGACTTCAACACTCCGAAATTATAATGATAGATGATAACTCTTTATTTAATCAACTATAAATCTTTTCTCGTACAAATGGTAAAAGTCAAAGCAAATTTTTGGTGGATGGTGTTTCCCAGTGCGTCTGTTATTCCGGCAGAAATAAATACAAAGAAACAACTTAATGTTACAAGTCTTTATGAGGCGGTAAACAGTTCTACCTAGCAACTAGTTTTAGAAAATCTACCTTATCTACCAATTATCTCAAAAACCTATGAATAAAATATATCTATTTAAGATACTAAGAGTTTTATTCATTTAAAAACATTTAAATCAAATTGTTTTCGTCGTCTTTTTATAGCCTTTTACTACTTTTAGCATCTTTGAACCATTTTTGATAACCGTTACTTTTTTTATCACGAAAGTTTCTTTTGCTGGTTCTTTTGTTGTTAGTTTCTTCTGCACCTTCGCCGTTCCTCTGTGACGAGTACGCTGCATCATTCTTCTCACCATTCTTTCTAATTTTACTATAGGAGTGTATCTTCTCTTTCCTTTAAGCATGCGCATGGGCAGACTTGGAGGATGGAAAGAGGGCATTGTTGGCTTCGTCGGTTTTGTTGGTTTTGTCGGATCGTAGATTATCTTTCTTCCATCAAGCACGAACTTGTAATTTCCCATTCTGTAGAATTTGTTATGATCGGGGCAGCCCGTTGTTGCACGGAAGCAATTTGAATAGTTGGTTAATTCATATTCTATAAAGGAAAAATTTATCACAATCCTGTAAAAATATAGATAGACAGAAAAACATCAATTTAGTTCGACACGTGCATACACAGAAACTATATACAATGGACATTATCTAAACCAGAGCAATAAAATTAGTCTCTATAAACCCCAAGTCTATGCCCAAACATGTATCTACTGAACAAGTTATGCTCAATGCTGGTAAAGAAGAGAATATTTATACCAAACAACTTTTTGATCAAAAGCTACAACTTAACTCGCTTAAAATCACAATTGTATTCAAACATGTCACACTCGTCGATAAAAAGCCGGTAATCGACATAAGACGAAGTGTTTTCTGCACCACAATCGGGGATCCAGGTATGGTTGCAGATGTCAGCCCTGATACACATGCTAATAGGCTGAAAAATTATGAAATCATTAATCTTCTCGGTATTCTTGTTTTCGGTTATCAGATGAAATAGGCTAGACTGATCATTATGAGGTATTGGAAAATAAGTGACAATTTAAGGTAATTCTGGGTTTGTTCTAGAGTTGAATTTGTTCATTGCAAACTTATTATTACTTTATTTTGTTTATGTAAATACATATTTCCCTTCAGCATTTCTCTCACTTCATCATTAGTCTACACAGAAAATGTCATGCTGTGTACACATGCTTTGGGATACA
Organism: Philereme vetulata; assembly: GCA_918857605.2. Lineage (NCBI taxonomy): Eukaryota > Metazoa > Arthropoda > Insecta > Lepidoptera > Geometridae > Philereme > Philereme vetulata. The sequence continues at coordinate 8,976,312 of OU975423.1, forward strand.
ATCTAGGTCAAAGTTGACAATTATATTTTGTATCTGTTTGATTGTAATATGTGTTGTGTGCCATAATCTTCTATACTATTACTATAATATTATAAAGAGGATAGATTTGTATTTTTGTGTGTGTGTATGTTTGTAATGGCTCCGAAACTACTGGACCGATTTAAAAAATTATGTCACTGTTGGGAATCTACACTACCCCCGGGTGACATAGGCTACTTTTTACCCAACTGCGCAGCAGGAGGGTAATGTTTTTTATTAAAAAGCTACTCGTGCGAAGCTGCGGATTGGTCTGCTAGTATTTGATAAATTAAAAGGACTTACCCAAACGAAATGTGACAACAATGGCACCGGACTGAGGATTGCAACTGAAAATAAAGTAATGATTGTTGTTTTAAAAATATTATGCGGGTAATGTAGTGATTATAACACTTAATCTAATGATCAGCATGGCTTTAGAAGGAAGAGGTCGGTCAGCACCAACCTGTTAACTCTAATTGAGTATATATCTACGCAACTTGACCTCGGTCGACAAGTGGACGTGCTCTACTTTGACTTCCGGAAAGCGTTTGATAGGGTGAATAATGACATACTGCTGGAAAAACTAAGTGCTATAGGCTTTGCGCCTGATTTTCTACAGCTTCTGGCTGACAATTTGCGTGATCGCCAACAGTATGTCAGACTTGGAATATACGAGTCTTCGCCATATCAGACGCGCTCCGGAGTCAGTCAAGGCACAGTCTTAGGACCATTGTTGTTTATAATAATGATAAATGACTTGCCAACTGTTCTTCGACACGCAGAGTGTCTTTTGTACGCAGACGACCTAAAATTATACTCAGCCGTTCGATCCCTGTCCGATTGTTTGGCGCTTCAGCAGGACATTGAGGCAGTGTATCATTGGACTATGCTAAACAAGATGGAATTTAACCCTTCCAAATGCTCAGCAATGACCTTTGGGCGAATGTGGCATCCAATACCCTTCGACTACAATATCAATGGTAGCGCAATTGCTCGATTGACAGTAGTGAGGGATTTGGGAATCTTATTCGACCAAAGGCTTACGTTCCATGACCACATTGGCGTCGTTGCCAAGGAGTCGTACAGTAGACTTGGTTTTGTTTTAAGAAATGGAATTGTTTTAAGAAGAATTTTTTTCGCACCTTGGTGCGAAGCAAATTGGAGTCCTGCTCCTGTGGAATCCACACGAGGTTACGTACGCTCTCCATTTGGAAAAAATACAAAAGGCATTTCTTAAGTACCTTTATAAGCGAATTGCAGGCTATTACCCTTTCGCGTACCGAACTCAATTCCTCTTAGGATACTTAGGTTATAATTCCCTCAAAACTAGGAGAGCGTGTGAGCAGATAACCACTGTCTGCAAAATATTTCGCAACAAAATTGATGCACCTGATCTGTTTAACGAGCTACTTCGCTTTTATGTCCCAAATCAATATGTCCGGTGCAGAAGACACAGGCTTCTTGCCGTACCCTTGAGCCGTACTGTATCCCGTGCTAACTGCCCGCTGCCTCGCACACTCACCGCCCTCAACAAACTCCTAGATGCTGAATGCGATGTGTTTGCTGACGATTGGAAGGAATTGATGCTGGTATGTCTGAGGTATTGTGAGATTGATGTATGAAAGGTATTTAATTTAACAATTCAATTTATGATTTATGTGTGTGATTTAATCAATTTATTTATATTAATGTGTATTATTTTAATTTTATTGTTAATTTGTATACTGTGTAGATTCTTATTGTAATTTAGATTTTAATTTGACAATGGTTTTTGTAATTAATGTTTTAATTATTTTATATTAATTAGTGTAATTGGTTAATCCGTTCTAATTAAATAAATTAAATAAATAAATAAATGAAGTACGAAGTGGAGGAAATAACGTAAGTAAATTTGTAAACAAATCAGCAAAACAGAACAAACTACCATTGATACTAAACTTTTGTCTTTAATTTTTAGGACAAGATAATAGAGAAGCTTTTGTCGATATATCGAATACCTGTTGGTAAGCCATCTTTGTTATATTGCTCTAGCCACAGATTTTTTGGATCCATGATTATATTAGTGTAATAAATGCGAGATAACTATAGATAGATGAACTTATTGTACATAAAAACAGTTTATTTATTTAGAGAAACCAACGGCGATACAAATTGTTTGGTTAAATAGCTTAGAACTAAACGTAAGGCTCATAACAGGTTTCTACGTTTGAACATTGTAAAGAAAAGATGTCGGGAACAAAAACAAAACAAAAACAGCCTAGTTAACCTATTTTAGAGTTACAATCAAAATAGTATTAGTAAGTTGTACACTGCACCTATAATAAAAGGAATCTAGTGTGAAATTATTGCGTTATATCGTCGCTGTGACGTAACCGACATTTTGGCGTAACTGGCATTCGTAATGTTACTTTTATCTACTTTTGATGACGAACCGATCTGTCTAATCGGCGTATCTGTATCTTCTACTTATGTCTAGAGGTATGTTTGACGTATCTACATATCTTAAAATTATAAATCATGCGAAGTGGTCTAAGTACACTTACGACTTTAAATAATATTTTCTAAAATGTCGGTTACGTCACTTAGTCAGAACAGCGACGATATGTTGTATGAACCATGAAAATAACACGAAAAGAAAGCAAATAACTGTGTTTATTCTTTCGAGTTTGTTTTGTACATAAATATGGCTATTCAATCATAACTACTAAGTGATAACCAAACGTACCTATCACTCAGCGTATGTATAAATGGTGGGTATCGCGCACCACACGCTTCACGCGATCTTTTCTACCCCATACTTGCAAGATGTGGAATGAACTACCATCTGAGGTACATTAGACTACGACATGGCACGCTTCAAGAGAAATGTAAAGCGGTTTCTACAGTGTAGGGAACGCATCGACAATACCCCGGGTGTTGCCGGTGTCAATAGGCGACGGACGGTGACCTCTTACCATCAGGTGGGCCGTAAGCCTGTTTCCCCACAAATAACATAAAAAAATATAAATAAAAATGTTAGATAGGCGATATTATCACTAAAATTTCTTTCCAGACAACCTTGGGATGAAGATATGATGCTTACCTATTAGGTAACATAGCACACACATCATAAAGTTTGCTCATTTTAATTTCATATCATAATTTGGTGCGGTTTCGCTCATTTAACATAAACACAACTTACTTTATACAATACACTTGCTACGAATAGGCTAAAATTTTTTATGATACTGATTTATCAAAACATAAAATGTTTTATATCCAACTATTTTTACGTATCATTGTGTTTTGAAATAACTTTTTCTGGGCCGCGGCAGGCCCAGAAACTAAGACTTGGCCTACATAACATTGAATGTTTCTAGACAAGTATATCATTGTAATATCAAAGGATTATATTATTAATTTTCTCCAGCACAGATTAATCACGTACCGGAAACTGTAGCAAAGATCCGGAAGTACTTGTTAGCGGTGCAGGCCGGTCAATGTCACCGCGAGGTGAGCGGGTTCGAGTCCCGCGCCGTGATGCAATGAACTTGATTAATGTGAGGTAATTGTGATGCATTTTTAGAAGTGATTTATTTAAATTTTACTCTTTAAAAACGAGTTAAAACACGTCTGAGTAAACTAATTGGTAGGTACAATAACAAAATAGGTTAATCGCACTAATATTATCTATAAATTCGAAAGTTTTGTTGTCGTAACGGCTGAAACAATTTCGAAGACATGTAGTATTTAGATAGATTTTAACCTGGATTAAAACATGGGCACTAACAAACGACACGTGCGAAACCGTGGGCGGAAGCTATTAAAAAGTATTTAACTATAAAATGGCCTGTTTTAACCAACTTTATTAATATCTTTTTTATATTAAAATATTTGTATCACTTGCCGTTTAGATTAAAATTGTTTTTTTTTAAACATGGAAATTAATCTCGGAGTTTCCTAACTACTTAGTTTTAAAATGTATGATCTGAATTATGTATCACTAAGTAGCCATATATATAAAATATTTTAAGAGAATTGCAACACTTTAATCTAGCCAACAAAGATTTTTTTTTTGTATACAAAAATACATTCTTGGAGAAACCAATAGAAAATTAGTCGTTCCCAAGCTGATTTCTACCATGAGGTAACCCGTAAAAACCCGTTGAATTCGTTGTTTCTTAGCAGGCCATATATTTTCTTGTATAGCTCTAACACTGAATAGTGATTCACCCCTACTTTACTATTCACTAAGACTTAGAACATGCTATACATCAAGTAATTTATTGATCGAGCGAAGCGAGATCTCCAAATCAACTTGGGCAAATCGGCGTTGTATGTATGTATGTTTGTTTGTCCGAGGATAACTTTCGAAGCGTAGATTCGATCATCGTGAAATTTGATACATAGGTAGGTAGAGATGGTACAATTTTGGTGTAACTAAATGAGCTAAAAATGCTGGGAGGTTGTTGAGATATTGTGGTTCAAGAGAAGTAAAAAATTGAGACTATTAGATCAAATAAGATGGCAAATAAAAGGTCTTCATCTGCATTTCAACCCCGTTTTTATTTTTAGTATAGTTCTTGCGGTTTTTGAGTTATTATAACCATATTTAAAACTCAACTTTGACAAAATTCACAGGGTACACCAGTGACCTCACATTGCTGAAATTTGGTATGCGTGTAACTTTAGTGACATAAAGATAGGCAAAAGTCTGAAATCCAGAATAACTGCAATTTGTACCCCAAAAAAGAGTAACCACATTATCTGTAATTTGAATGAAACTGTTAAAGGTCAACTCGAGCTTTTAGGAGTTTCACTCACGCCTACTCTTAACTTTACATAATTAACATACATCGAGTCTAAGGCTAAAACAGCTGCCATGAAGCGGGGCATCCTCAACAAGGTCAGGAAATACTTCACACCGGGACAGCTTTTTAGTCTCTACAAAGCACAAGTCCGGTCTGGTATGGAGTACTGCTGCCATCTTTGGAATGGTTCAGTCAAACACCAGCTCGTTACCTTAGACTCGATAGAACGCAGAGCTTTTAGGCTTATGGCTGAGCACTATATGGCGGAGACTAAGACCCAATGTCTCAAACACCGCCGTAAAGTTGCAAGCCTATCGATCTTTACTTATCTTACAGAATATATTTTGGGGAATGTGCCCAGGAACTTTACGATCTGATTCCGCCATCTCCTTTCCATTAAAGGACAAGCAGGCGCACGGCTCAGTACCATCCGTATCTAGTTGATATACCACCCATTCGCACACACCGTTTTGGTTCCACGTTCTTGATGCGCACAGCTAAGGTAGGTATCCTCTTGAAGGTAAAAGTGAATAGGAGTTTTCTAGATCTTGGTACTTCATCTTAGACCACATCATCGCTTACCATCCGGTGAGATTGTGGTCAGACGGAGATCTATAAAGCTTAAAAAAAACTGTAGGTCTAGTTAGTTGCTTATGTATTTCGTGGCGCTATTTTGATAGTTAAAGATTACGCAAAATCTCAGATCGGGTCGAACCACTAATATTAACCAATAACACAATGCATGTCCTTAAAAATAATGGCACCCAGCTGGCCATTCTGGGCTCACTGCCAACTGGGTGAGGCTTGAATGCCTGAATATCAGCTGACCGAGTTTTATCGTGCTTTCAGTTTTTGGCAATGTTTTACTATTTTTCTGTTAACCTACTAGACTAGACTAATGCAACAGATGTACAAGGAAGAGTCTTTTCGATGAAACACGATAACTATCTTTTAAATACATTAATAAATTAATTTTAAATACATTTTGCACATATAACTCTACCTTGCGATTCTGTTTAAAATTATTTTATTGTGTCTCGTTCGTGGTTACGTGTTTTAGTTTATGGTAAAATGTAAATAAAGTATGTAATTGAGACGATTCCAATTAACATAGATAAGAAATATCTCATCAGGGGTGAGTCTCGAAATCGTTTTCGGTCGCAAAGTCCCAACTATACTAATTCCATTTCTTTATATTCTCGATGACAGTTCTAATTTGATAGTTGTAGTGTTGTGACCTCATGGGGAGAGCTCATCGAGTGACAGTGACGATTCATCAGATTTTGATTAAAATAAATAAATAAATATTACCTGTCGTAATAATTATTTCGTTTCATTGTCGAGTACCTACCTATACCTACTTATTTTACAACAGCTTCGAAAATTTTAAAGAACTTGGCATTATCAATCAAGAATTAATACGTGTAACATCTTGTAATGAAATATAATATTAGTTAATAAATTTGTACAAAAGTATCCGGCAGTAGGTAGTTTAGTTTCTTACATTTTGTAAAAAAATATCGGGTCTGTTATCGTGTTACGTTTATCGATAGCTCCATCCCTATCAGTTTCTCCGACTCTGGTATAACCTTGTACGTGCATAAGCGTCATATTTTTTATAAAATAATGCATAGATAATGTAAAAAAGACGCTCGTTCAAGTTTTCACAGGAGCTGTCATCGAGAAAATAAAGAAATGGAAATAGTATAATAATGTGAATACTATGATACGCATTGGCTTTGCGTTCGAAATTCAATCACTGTCATCGCTAACAATGTCAAGGTTTCCTCCGCGACTTTGGTATAAACAAAAGTAACTTTTTAACAAAAATATAACCGACTTTAGAATAGTTTTTTTTTATATAGAAAATATATAAAACGCATTTTGCGTCCGTATAAAATTTGAGGGTTGCCCTCGATTGTATTGGGATCCCATCATCAGATCCGGACTTAGTACTAATGGGACCACCTGGAGAGTAACAAAAAAGTCTTAAACAAAAAAAGAATTTCTCGAATCGGTCCGGGCGTCTTAGTGTAATCAGGGAACATACATAAAAAAACCGGCCAAGTGCGTGTCGGACTCGCGCACGAAGGGTTCCGTACCGTTATCTATAAAAACGGCAAAAAAATCACTTTTGTTGTATGGGGGCCCCCTTAAGTATTTGTTTTATTTTAATTTAATTATTTATTTTTAAATTGAATATATACTCGTAACTGAATATTCTGTGAATATTTCAAGCGTCTACCTGTTGCCGTTATCAATATCGAGCTAAAACGAGCAAAAAAAATACATTTATTGAATGGGAGCCCCCCTTAAATATATATTTTATTCTGTTTTTATTATGTGTAACATACTATATGTATAGTGGTAACAGAAATACATCATCTGTGAAAATTTCAACTGTCTAACTATCACGGTTCATGAGATAGGCACAGCCTTGTGACAGACGGACAGACAGACAGTGGAGCCTCAATAATAGGGTGCCGTTTTACCCTTTGGGTACGGAACCCTAAAAAGATTTTGACTAATTGAGAACCTCCTCCATTTTTTGAGGTCAGTTAAAAAAATAAGCTTAAACTCGGTCATCTGTTTAGGAGCTACATATGATGTCACGGACCGACATGCGACAGGCAGACAAAGATGTTATCAAACATAAAAAAAACTCCAAAGGAGCTATATAGAAAAGTAGATTTAGATTTTCAGAATGTAGGTTTTGGGTCAAGGATTAAAAAGTAGCCTCGGGACTTAATCAACCCTTAAGAAATATGTTAACAATGTTAGATTTTATTGATATTTAAATACACTATAATCAGGTAAAGGTCAAACCTCTTACCTAAAGGTTAATCAAGATCCTCCCACACCTTACTTCTTGTAAGTATACAAACAAGAAAATGACATCTAATTTAAAAATCAACGCTTCAAAGGTTTCATACAAATTACCTACACGCGAACTCATTTGATACTCCGTCGCGTCGTATCAATGTTGTTTCCAAGCGTTTCATTTATTTTCTTTCTTTGCGGAAAGTTTGTTTTAGGTAAAAGAGTAAATAGATATATATATATCGTGGAGATAATACTATTTAACCAAGATTATCGACAATTAGGGCAAGTACAGTCGCCTTCATCATGTCTCCGCCATTACGTAACACCCACACGAATAGAATTGATTTTTGTTAGCGTTCAACTTGACTGTACGCATGCGCCGATAACTTTACGCACACATATTTATATACTACAACAACATTGATAGACCCTCTAGCTTCAACACTGAATGAATTTCAACCTTATGTGATTGTTATTAAGGGTGATATTAGGGTTGTGAATTTCATTGATATTTTTAGACAATACGTGCCTATTATGGCTTACTGACGCGCCCTCTCCCATACAAATCGGGAAACTCAGTCGCGGAAGGTTTTCCACTTCTGTCCATAATTTCTAAAATCCCATTCAACAGCAGTTCTTGCTGTCTCCGGCTGAAACCGTGTGTTCAAGTGAAGGCTTGCATTTTGTGACTTTGATATACGTTTTGTGGAACTTTATCTCCATTCATAAAACACATTTGTTTGTATATGGATATATAGGACATTGGGAGCTGTTAAAGCTATCAGTGAATGAATTAAGAGGTGCCGGTCGTAGACCCGAGGAAATCAATAAGCCTTTTGGAGTTTCATCGTTGAGGGAAGGAAGGAAAAGCGAAAATGTAAGTTTTCAGAAGGAAAATGTTTTTCTAAACTAGCTTTTACAAAATGGTAGTACGCAATGGGTATCGCGAGAATATCAACTTCTAGAATGTCATGCTTAAATAGCAAAAATATAAAGCTATCGTGTACATTAGGATTGAAGAGCCAAATTATAATTTCAAGAGAAAATCCCGTAATCAATTGAAATATTTTTGTAGGATCAATCTTGATTCAAAGAGTAATATGTTATAGTTTGAATGTGACTCTAAAGATTGTATGCGATCGAAAATTAATTGAGATTCATAAACAAGAATAGGTTATCAAAATTACTCCAAAAACTATCAAGCGAGAAATATCCCTGAATCCATCTTCCTTCGATCGTCCATCTCCTAGATCAGTTTACGTGGAGTAAACTTTTTAAGTATTAAAAGTAACTATTTTATTTTGTACTAGCTGTTGCCAGCGGCTTTGCACGCGTGGTTTGCTAATAGAAAGTAGCCTATGTGTTAATCCAGGTTATGATCTACAAACATACCAAATTTTATCGCAATCGGTTCAGCCGTTCCGGCGTGAAAGAGTAACAAACATCCATACATACAAACTTTCGCGTTTATAATATTAGTAGGACTGTCGTCGAACTGACAGGTAGCCATGCAAAATGATAGCTCAATGAGGATAAGAACATAGATATCTCATCATCAACAGTCTTCTTTAATGGTCTACATTTTTTTAAGTATTTTTTTTATTTATTTAAAGATGCACCAACAGTACACATATTTTATCACTTTATAGCTAGTTACCAGATTTATGACGATAGTCATAAACACATTTCTGTTACGTGCACCAATTACAGGTGTATACAACATAGTATTATTTGAATCCATATCCATACTAATATTAAAAATTCGAAAGTAACTGTCTGTCTGTTTTCACGACTAAACGGCTGGATCGAAAGCGATGAAATTTGGTTTACAGATAGATTATGACCGGGATTGGGATATAGGTTTACTTTTTAATCGACTGCGCATATGAAGGGTATTGTTTTTATTGAGAAACCACGCGTACGATGCTGCGTACTAGTCAGCTAGTACAATCTTATAAATACGTGATGTGATAACATGGTACGGATTAGTGTTGCCCAAATTCAGTCTTGGTCTTGCAGTCTTGGTCTTGTTCTTGCGTTTTTGCAAGACCAAGACCAAGAACAAGACCGCGTATTTTTAGCAAGACCAAGACCAAGACTGACCGTGCAAGACTTGAGCAAGAACAAGACATAGCCTGCAAGACTCTTGCGTCTTGCAGCTAGGACTTAGCGCTATTTCACTGAGTAGTTAGGTGTAACAGTTCGGTGTATAGGTAGGTACGCTTAGGAATTCTATGAGACGCAAAAAACTGTATCAAAGAATATGAAAAACTGGACCTATGCGCATTACGACTAATACCATAAACATAGCGAATAAAAAAATATCTATTAAAATCAAACTGAGTGCATGCATAGTTATGTTTTAACCATCGGCACTTTGATAATGCGGCGTCAAAGGTTTTGTACTTACTTCTCAAAGAAATTTGCCGCTTTTCGGAAGTACATGGTTATGATACACGCGCCGGCGGCTTCTTTTGAAATCTAAAACAATCGTTGCCGCCACGCCGAAATCATAACATTTGACACTATTTGATTGCCGCCATAGGGCGTAGGTATACTTATGCAAAATAATTTCCTAGTAGAGTACCTACAGGTGTTCCAAAGAATAAATAAGTTTCAGAGTGCTTAGAATGAAAATGAATACATTATACTGATCACGCAAGTAGTATTATGATTAGGATAAAATTGTAAGGATAGGTAGTAGATGTCATATTAATTCATTATAGTAAGTATATATTATAATATTGATTACTTATATGGTTTTAAACTAATTACTTAGGTACTATTGTTGTACATTTAGTCATTATATTTCTTAAGTTTTTACAAGAAAAAATAGCAAAAAAGTGTTCAAATATCACCCGTTTAATAAATATTGTAGCCACTTTTAAATATCCTTGAAACGTGTAAAAAAATTCTACGAAACTAATAAAATAATATAAAAAGCGTAGGTACTTACCTACTAATAAAATAAAAAGCCTGCGATAAGAGTTTTGTATTACTTACCAGCCCGAATATCTCTGAGAGAGATGATGAGAGTAAGTATTTACTAGCTGTGCCCGCGACTTCGTCCACGAGGAATAGTAACTTTGGAGGTATAGTGACGTTCAGGACTTATTTATTTATTTTAAAACTTCTGTCATCAAACATACAAACGAACTCTTCAGCTTTATAATATTAGTATAGATGTACGCCAAAACATTCACTTATATGTAAAGAATAGTGATTGGCACTAATTCTATTTTATTCACGCGTCGCGTCTGTACAAGTAGGTTATATTTAGTGTGTGTTTGTACGCCGCACGCGGAATTGTTTGATTTGCGGCGGCATCCTTTTCATAGAGCCGGCACGTAGCGAGGCGGCGCGGTAGAAAGCAAGGAAACGTACTATAAATAAAGGAATTATTTTAATTCCAGTCATTTCCAATTGAGCTGTGCTTCGAGTCTAACTTAATAATTGTTTTTACTAATTCTCGTTGTTTTCTAAAAACGTATCACGTGTACAATTTAATATGAGTGACGAAGATTCAAATTATTCTAGTCCGAGTAACGAGAGTTTGAGTCACAGATCTAAAAGACCCAAAAGCAAATTTGAGGAGTTTTTCGAAATAATTCATGCATCCCAAACTGCCTTCTGTAAATTGTGCCAACATAAAAAGATTGAAATAAAAATGAAAAACAGAAACACTTCAGGCTTAAGGAAACATCTAATATCTTTCCACAAAAAGGAATCAGAAATATTTCTTCCTGTTAAACCAAAATTAAGTGGAGATATCACAAGCTTTTTAGTAACCGCTGGAAGAAGTGGACAGGTAAGAATATTTTTTTAACAGTTAAAAGAATTTTAACTCCGCGTAGCTATTCATGCGATACTTTCAAAAACGCCATTAACTTACGTAAGTATTTTTGAGTTAGTGGTGTTTTCACAGTTTTCATCTAGGGGTGCGACATATTAAGTATGTAATTATCGTCTTAAATATTTTTTATAAACACCCATATTTTCATTTAATCGGCCAGTAACAACTAAGTACTTTATTTTGGTAAATTACAGTACAGTGCAACCTTAATATAACAAATATCAATTTAACGATTTTCTCGATTTAACAACAACAAACCTCCTCCTCTTATACGCTCAAACCTAGTATGTTTTAAATAATAACACAAGATTTATTGTTTTGTTTCAGTCGGAAAACAGCAGTGACAACATCACGACAGCTACAGTTGATTGGGTGGTGAAAAAATATCTTCCCTTCTCATTTTTCGATGACGAAGCTACACAAGTATATTTTCGACGTATTTGCCCTAATATGGTGTTTCCTAAAAGGTCTACACTTAGAAGGAAAGTCAAAGAGCGATTTGAAGAGCTCCAATTGAATCTCAAGGAACGACTTCAACAATTATCATCTAAAATGTCTTTTACCATTGATGGGTGGACGTCAATTGCTGGTAGGAGTTACTACGGGGTTACTATTCATTATATAGACAACGAATGGAAGTATCAATCTGTAGTTCTTGATTTTATACCATCACGCGGTCGACATACTGGGGAAGATATTGCAACGATTTTCCATGAATGTTTATTGGTATATGGCATAATTGATAAAATACAAGGTATCACGGTCGACAACGCAACTGCAAATACCAAATTTATGTATGAACTGGGCAAACAGCTGCCGCCACACTTTGATTCAGACAATCAACATTTCCGGTGCTTTGCTCACATTTTAAACCTTGGTGTACAAGATTTATTAAAGACCTTAGCATTACACTGTGAGTCTGACACTAACGCGCAAGATCAGCAGTACGAAGACTATGCAGACGAAACTGAGGATGAGGAAGATGAAGAATCTGCACCAAATATTGCTGACTCGCGTACATCTGTAACAAAGTTACGCAGTATTTCCAGTAAAATAAAAAGAAGTGAGATAGTGAAGAAGAAGTTTCAGTCTGCTTGTGAAGCAGCTGGCGTGCCATCAAATCTAAATGCCATTCTTGACTGTCCAACGAGATGGAATTCCACACATGATATGATTGGATTTGGTTTAAAAGTGAGAGCGGGCATTGACAAATTGTGCAGTTCTGTCACCGAATTAAATGATTTTCAAATCACAGCTAATGAATGGCAGGTACTCGAAAAATTACATAAATTTCTAATAAACTTTAAACTTTTAAGTACAAAACTTGGTGGAGACAAATATGTTACATTACCGCTAGTCATTACATTCAATCTCTTGCTAGATAAAATTGAATCCATGGTAAAACAGTTAGATGAGAAACCTAATCGATCTGAAGTGGATGAAAGGCTCATTCTAGCTTTCCAAGCAGCTCGAGACAAAATGCTTAAACATTACAAGAAGAGCAACTGGATTTATTGTACTTCTTTAATTTTAGACCCAAGGCATAAGGCTCAGACTTTTGACCTGACAATGTGGGGGAAGCAACTTAAAACAGAAAGTCTGCGCAAGTTCAATGAACTTTATGAAGAATATAAAAGTCTACACTCACTGAACAAATCTCTGGAATTACCAGAAAAAGAAAATAAAGTATGTGATGAAGATGAAGACGTAATAGACTTTGATAAACTCTATGAATGTCCCTCGACGTCATCTGGATCTTGTCTTCAAGGCTTGGTGATAGACGAGTTGGAGGAGTACCTAAGATAACCAAGAACTGCCAGCTCGGAAGACATTTTAGATTGGTGGAGGACGCATGAGACAGAGTATCCGATTTTATCGAAAATGGCCCGTGATTTTCTCTCAATACCTGCAACTTCAGTACCTGCTGAGAGGTTATTTTCTAAAGCATCATTAGTAATTAGAAAACATAGAAATAGGTTAAGTGATGAGTCAGCCAGATGGTTACTTTGTATTAATTCTTGGTCAAAAAAAATTATATAAAGTATCATAACCTAATGATAAAGCTGTTGATTTGTGTTGTATTTTATTTTTTATTCAAATAAATGATAAATCGTAAAACTCTTTTATTAAATTTCTTATAAGTTGAGGGTTCAATCTCTTTCTAGACAGATAAGTATTGTTCTTTAAAATACAGTCAAGTTATTGTAATTAATTTGTTTTTTTACATGTTTTAGCAAATGTAAGCTTATAAATCATAAATGTTTATTAAGAAACAGTTACTTCCATGGAAAACGACATATAGGTCAGTTGATTTTTCGAATTTCTTATCAAATCTTCAGTTATTTATTAATCTGCTTGATCTTTACTATGGCTATGTTAATTTAAGCTCACAATGTTCCAATTCTAATACGTTTTTCTAAGATTTAAAGTAAACTTTAATAAATAGTAATAGACTAATAGGTAATTGCAAGACTTGCAAGACTCTTGCTGCAAGACCAAGACCAAGACCAAGACTGGGAGCGCAAGACCAAGACCAAGACCAAGACCAGGTGTATTGGCGCAAGACCAAGACCAAGACTGGCTAAGTCTCGTCTTGTTCTTGCATTTGGGCAACACTAGTACGGATTGTACCCCTTATAAAGCTTATTCCTCGCTTGGAGCAGTATTAGATTTGGCATAGTTAAAGTTTAAGGAGAAGGAGAAGCGAATGCTAAAATTAAGCGGTTTGTTTTTTTATATTACGGCGATTTTCGAGCACGGTGCACTGGCAACTAGTTTATATTACGGCGATGTTCGAGCACGGTGCACTGGCAACTAGTTTATATTACGGCGATGTTCGAGCACGGTGCATTGGCAACTAGTTTATATTACGGCGATGTTCGAGCACGGTGCACTGGCAACTAGTTTATATAATAAGAGAAAGAATAATCGCACCATTTTTACTACATATTAAATGTGATATAAACTTGATGACCGATTATTGATCAAAACGGGTATTTATCGCGTATGTACCTTTTTATTTGTTATCCCGACGTTTCGGCTGTGTTGCAACAGCCATGGTCACGGGTGGACTGGAGTACTTGGAACTACCGTCGAGAAGTGATGGCAGTTGTAGTAACTACCCTCACTTGATCTTCAGAATTAGAAATGTCCTCGTTCATATTACGACAGACTACACTAACCGTATCTACGCACTGAGACGACCGATCACTACACACACACCTAGTAATCACCGGGTTCCAGGATGCTGAGAGTATGTAGCCATCTTACTGAACCATTCTCTTGTAATAATAGCGTTCACTAGAGAGAACCTTAGGATCATGAAGTTCAATACAATGATCCCGAGTCTACCAGATGCTCTGCTATCGCTGACTAGTTTACCTGGCGCTTTTTGACAGCTGCGATATGCTCTTGGACACGCTCGGCTATGGTACGTTTGGTTTGCCCGGTATAAGAGTGGCCACAGCTACAGTCTATCTTATAAACACCAGGCATCTGCAGAGGTATAACGTCCTTTGGCATCCATAATCTATAGGTACTAATATTATAAAGAGGAAAGATTTGATTGTTTGTTTGTTTGTATTGAATAGGCTCCGAAACAACTGGACCGATTTAAAAAAATATTTCACTGTTGGGAAGCTACACTATCCCTACTTTTTACCTAACTGCGCAGAAGAAGGGTAATGTTTTTATTGAAAAACTACGTGTGCGAAGCAGCAGATTGGTCAGCTAGTTTTTAGGGTTCTGTACCCAAAGGGTAAAACGGCAATGGTATGTCCGTCTGTCACTAGGCTGTAACTCATGAACCGTGATAGTTAGACAGTTAAAATGTTCACAGATGATGTATTTCTGTTGCCGCTATAACAACAAATACTAAAAACAGAATAAAATAAATATTTAGGGAGGCTCCCATACAACAAACGTGGTTTTTTGCTTGTTTTAGCTCGATATTGATAACGGCAACAGGTAGATGTTTGAAATATTCACAGAATATTTAGTTATATATTCAATTTAATATTTAAGGGAGCTCCCATACAACAAACGTTTTTATAGATAATGGTACGGAACCCTTCGTACGCGAGTCCGACTCACACTTGACCGGTTTTTATTATGACCGATTATAAAAAAATGCGATAATTCCCTTTGTGATTGGTGATGACAGTAAACTCATATTATATGGTAGAGCCTGCCCTACAATGTTCAAAGAAAGTATGAAGTGGTATTGATTAGCATCGATTTGCTTCAAGTAGGCCATCTGCCATTTCGCATTAGCAATTATTTGACTTTCATTGATAATGATTAATTATGATAATTATCATAGTAACACATGATATTTTTTTTCCTAACCCATCTCGTCCCACTGCTGGGCAAAGGTCTCCCCCAAGTCCCTCTAAGCATCCCTATCTGTAGCTATCTCCCACCATCCTCTTTGGAAGGTGTCGTAATCGTCCCGCCACACTGCTTTCTCGGCCGACCCCGACGTCGCCTTCCGCCTTCAGGCGTCCATGGTGTTGCAATATGGGCCCATTTCTCGGAGTGCATTCGGGCAACGTGGCCCGCCCATTCCCACTTAAGCCCAGCCGATCTCTTCCCTACATCTGCAATGCCGGTAAGTGAGCGCAGCATGGTGTTACGTATTCGGTCGACACCTTTAAAGCCGAGAATGCTGCGCTCCATTGCCCTTTGACAAATCTTGAGCTATGACATATGATTATAATGATATTAATAGACTAACCTATTGTATTGCACTATTAAAATACTTATTATTTTATCCAAAAAAACCTAGGTGCATTTATGGCAGACGAAAACTAATGGTTATCGGTGATGTCCACTAAACCTAGCCAAGAACCTATAATAAAACAATCCGCATCGAAATCGAATCATCGCTTTAGTAGAGCGATTACGATGCTACTAATAGATACACAAGAAGACAGTTATACAATTTAAATGTAGAATATGTAAGATACCGAGACCTCATAAAGGTCAAACCATGTTATCGCGGTGTTCATAGCAACATGTCACCACAGTTTGGACCAGAGCCACATCTCGACGACAAAATGCTTAGGAAATACTATAAAAAACTTTCGTGATTGATTTCAATCATTATCAACATTGTCGGTCGAAACACCGATAAGACGGTACGTGATAAATCTCGTATTTATAATAATGAAATACTATAAATATTAGGCTGAACTAATGATGGGTATATTTGATCAAGCGAAGCGAGATCTCCAAATTAACTTTGGCAAATCGGCGTTGTATGTATGTATGTTTGTTTATCCGAGGATAACTTTCAAAGCGTTTATCCGATCATCGTGAAATTTTATATACATATAGGTACCTATTGGCATACTGGAATACGTCAGCGGAATTTACCTAGGACAGTTAGTATCATTTCAAGACGCCATTGCAAAAGAGGTGGATAGAAGAATCGCTATATCATGGAAGTAATATTGGTCACATAAAGATATCTTCATAAGCAAACTCCCAATCCACCTTAAAAAAAACTGATGGACAATACCATGCTACCATTAGCACTGTATGGTTGTCAAAGTTAGCCTTTGACCAGAGAAATAGTCAGGAAAATAACTTCTTTCCAAGGAGCAACAGAGAGATTAATGTTGAACCTTAAATTAAAAGATAGAGTCAGATGCGAATGTATAAGAAATACCACGAAGGTTACTGATGCAGTCAGTATGCTCTGTAAACTTAAATGGAAGTGGGCGGGTCACATTGCCAGAGCACATAAAGCCGGAGTGAGCGGATCTTGCACTGGTAAGTGCAAGACGAGCGAGAGGCAGGCCGAGGAGAAGGTGGTGCGACGATGTCGTGGAGGCAGCGGGAAGGACTTGGACTCGTCTAGCACAAGATCGATCACAGTGGAACCGTATGGAGGAGGCCTACACCCGATTTTGGATGCCAAAGTGTACGAAATAGAGCACGTAAACTTAGATACAAAGACATTTTCTTATTTACATTATTTTATGGACACAATTTATTTTATTTAAATAATATTGGCACGATCCTGTTGTGACTAAATGAGCTAAAAATTTTGAGGGGTTTTTAAGATGTTTGGGTTCAAGAGGAGTGAAAAAAACCAAAACGAGAATATCAGATCAAATGAGACGTCTAATAAAATGACTTCATTAGCACATTTCGACCCCATTTTTATATTTAGTTTAATCCTTGTAGTTTTTGAGTTTGAGCCATAATAAAAACTGAACCTTGACGAAATTCACAGGGTACCCCACAGTGCTGAAATTGAGTATTCGTGTAGCTTTAGTGACACAAATATAGGCAAAAGTCTGAAATATAGAATATCTGCAATTTCTACCCCTACAACGAGTAACCGAATAACATGAACTCCCGTTACTTGTAATGTAGGTCAAGTTGATTAGTTGTGTATTTCGGTGCACTATATTTTTATTAGTCAAAGATTATGAATAATATTTTTTTCTGTTTTTTGGGAGACTCGCGAGATCTCAATTCAGGACGAACCACTAGTAATATGAAGTCTATTGCCAGAATGAGGTTTATTCCTTTGCCAGTTATGGATATAGCTGACATTACTCAGAATCAGAGGCTTATTTTTCTACATGACTTTACCTGCATTAAATCAGTGCTTTCAACTCTTATTATGATTTTAAGCAAACCTGAGTCAAATATAGCTGGCATTAGCACACGATCGAACTAATTGGGAGGAAAGAAAGACATTTTCCCAGCAGTGGGACGCTCTGTGCTAGTAGATAGATAGATAGATCATTTCTTTATTGCACACCATTAAATACAAACATATAAAAGAAAATACACTTTCAAAACATAGGTACAATGGGCGGCCTTATCGCTAAAAGTGATCTCTTCCAGGCAACCTTTGGATGGACAGGATCTATATGAACAAATAAGGACGGCGGCGTAAGATATTATTAGATTCCCTAGAATAAGTATATTTTCAACTTATAAAAAATATAGATAATATAAAATAAAATGCATAATTATATTATATAATATAATCATAAAATTACATAAATATTAATATTTAAATACATAAAATATATATTGTCATACATAAATTATAAAATGTATAAATAAATAAATGGCCTAGTGAGCGATGGATGACTGAAAGTGTTGTCTGACCATGTTTTTAAAGATAGGGACAGATTTTGCATGACAAATTGAGACAGGTAGGGCATTCAAGAGTCTGGTAGCCTGCAGAGTAAAAGAGGTACTATAAAATACTGAGGTATGATGGGGAGTTTTTAATTGAAGGGTTTCAGAGGAACGTAAGGATCGAGAGCTGGAAAGATGAAGAAAGTCAAAGCGTTCTTTGAGGTAGAACGGAGTAGAAGGTATGAAAATGATGCTGTAAAGGAGGGAAAGTATGTGCGCATTCCGGCGAAGGCGGATGGGTAACCACTTAAGTCTGTGGCGATACCAGTAGTATCTTTAGTGGGTTAAACTCCTTAGAAAACTAAACCAAATCAACAACTACTAAGACGTCACAAAAAATCAGTGCCACAGGAACGTCCCTTTTATGCTGTCTAGATTTATTTGAATAAAATAAATCAACTGGTATTTTTTTTTAATTTTGTATTTAAATAGTTTTTATGGTAGGACGTTATTCAGAATTCTCATTCGGCCAGTCTATGACCATTATTAATGAAGGGGATGATGACGAATGCGTGACGTCATCCCCTGAAGCTCATTTATCAGTTATCACTGAAGCCTGGCATGAGTCAGATTACAATGACATTGAGTCAGAATACAATATAAAACTATGCGTACGACAATGGGGACAAAAAGAAGGAAATTTTATGACTTCCCGTTGTCCCCATAACGAGAAAGCGTCAATGGGGACAACGGGAAGGAAATTTTATGATTTCCCGTTGTCCCCATGATGGGGACAGCGTCAATGGGGATAACAGGAATACATCGAAATAATGTTCTATAATGAAGAGAGTCCCAGTACAAAATGATGTCAGTTAAAATTTATGAATATTTGGGTGTTGTATGAAGTCATTCATGGAAGAGTATAAGAAAGATGTTATATTGAATTGGACACACACAGTGTATTTACGGTTATGATTAGGTACTAAATCAAACATAATAATAAAGGATCACAATATAAATACAAAAGTAAGTGGGTACAAAGAAACACAAGTAGAAAAGTAATTCCATATAGAGAATACAATCATAATCATGAAGACGTTTATTTTCTGTCACAAAAGGTACTTTGAACTAGGTATTCTTAAAGATAATACAATATAGAATTTAAAGTTAATATAAAATAACAAGGATACGAATTATAGGACTTAGGATAAACATACCAAGTTCTTAACCTGTTTTGTGAGAGACTGGTGCCTGAGGTAGGTTTATTAATAAACCTGTGATACAGGTCACCAGTGCTCTCACTCCGCGGGCAGCAAAAAAAAACAGTTAAACCTAATATTATTATTTCTTTCTCAAGTATTGTACATATATGCATATTGATATTTTGCAATCCGGGCCTCTTTATGGTAAGAGTGAATAGGTTTCTTCTAGATCTCCTTGCTTCATCTTAGACCACTGCATCGGTAACCATCAGGTGAGATTGTGGTCAAACGACGATATATCAAGTTTTAAAAAAACCTGTGGGTAATGCATGAACCAAAAGGTTCTATAGCATAATGCTGCTATGGAGATATCTTATTGCTTTGCTTATCAGCAAATTATTTTTGTTCTCTACGACTCTACATATGTTTTAATTGAAATGCTTTCTTATTAGTGTATTTCTTTAATAAAATTGTTTATTTTACCTACGTCACGAGAGACCTACGTCTAACTAAAGTCAACTAACAGTACTATAGGCTATTGCAGGCGAAATTACATTTTTTTCTTACTTATCTATACATTATAAAGAGGAAAGCTTTGTTTGTTTGCATTGAATAGGCTCCGAAACTACTGGACCGATTTAAAAAATTCTTTCACTGTTGGGAAGCTACACTATCCTCGGGTGACATAGGCTACTTTTTACCCAACTGCGCAGAAGGAGAGTAATGTTTTATTGAAAAACTACGCGTGCGAAGCTGCGGATTGGTCAACTAGTGACTTATAAAGACAAAAATTGCAACAGTAGATGGAAGAATAAATAATAAATATAAATATTTCTGGATATTTCACACAGCGCTATCTAGCCCCAAACTAAGCAGAGCTTATATTATGGGAACCAGATAACTGATAGAATACTTTTTTTGTAACTACATATGTACTTATAATATATAGAAAAACATCTAAATCCGTAACAAATATCTGTAGATCATGCAAATATTTGTTCCGCGGCGGGAATTGAACCCGCTACCTCCTGCATCTCAGCCGGCTATTTGCCCACTGCGCCACGGAGGACGTCGTCGAGGATTGATTAACACTTATGTAAACCAGGATTACAGTAAGAACTAGATTATGTAAAACATAGTACAACCTATGGATAGAAAATAATGAGATAAACGGTAATGCAGGTTCAGTTATTATAGGAATATAACATGTTCCCTTTATGAAACGTTGGAAATATGGCAAGGTGCCAATAATTAACAGTGGCGTAGCGTGGGTGTCAGCCGCCCGGGGCGAAAGAAAATTTTGCCGCCCTCTTATTTAGGTATTTTAATTTAATAATAATTCTAAAGAACTTTTTGGTAAGAATAGGCATCATTGTTGTGTATTGTACAGGTACAAATAAAAAAGTCATATATGTTTTACTCATTGATGATCTATTTTTAAAAATTTCAATTTTGAAATACTTCACACACAGCTGGTATTTGCTCATGCGACAAAAATATGAAATTGTTCAAATATTTCCATGATATCATTATTAATTTATTGTGAAATTTTGCCACCCCCTAAAGGTGCCGCCCGGGGCGGGTCGCCCCTGCCGCCCCTACTACGCTACGCCGATGCAATAATATCGTGTTTTACAAATTCAGTAGGTATCGTTTCCACTGGCAGGCTGACAGGCCAAGCAACAGCCCATTAAGTTCCAAGCCACGAACGTACCACACGTAAGCAAATGCGGGTGTAATCGATGTTTCGACATGAACGTGAAGCCAATTCGGAATGAATTGGTTGAGAATTTGGCAAGATTTAGAAGTCTGTGTGCATCGGACGTGGGAAGTTTAAATAAAGAAGGTCCATAAGATAACACACACCTTGGCCTTTAGTACAGTAATATCAATAGACTGTCAATGTCCATATAAGAAATCGTAGTCCGCAAAAATCTCAAAATCCCGTATTATTTGTAGATGGCGCTATCTCATAGCCTGGAAACTTTCATAGCGGCCATTGCACCCAACAAACTTCCACTAAAACACACCAAAATATTTCAATATTTTTTAGAATAAGTAATATTGTCCATAAAATAAGATTTAACGATTTTATTTTATATTGATGATTTACCACTTTCATATCTGTGCTTAATCACAGATGGCGTGGGAAGGTAGCACATCGTTTTTACCTAGATGGCGTTTAACACAAAATTAACACAAAGTCCGAAACAGAGGGAACGAAAGAGAACCGTGAACTGACTGACATTGACAGCCGGGAAGCAAGCAAAGTCACGTTTTTTGTACCTAATTTTGTTACATGCTGTGTTGCCAAACCTCACTTCTCAAAAGTCGCGACTAGTAAGTCGATATTTTGTTGTACATAATGTATGTACATATTGTGTACGTATTGAGTTCATTATGTTATTATGTTTCCAGTTCAAATTAATAGAACGTATTATTTTGTAGTAGATATGTATTTGCCGGGTACTTACAAATTAAATTTATTTTCTTTCAAAAACTGTACTACTTATCTGTACATCACTATAAATATGTATTCTTATTTTACAAATATGTAGGTATTTTCGCATTTAAGTGATAATGGTACGATCATAGACGTATGTAATAAATAAAAGATATCTATCCTTTCCTTTCCTAAAAAAATCCCTATTTTGACGGAAACTTTCATGTTCTGGCAATTCTGAGAAAATGTGCGCAAATCTCTAAAAATTGCTAGAGACTAAAGTTTTAACGAAACTGAAGAGCGGCAACCTCGCACAACGTAAAGGTCACAACGTCGCAATAATATTATCGCACACGTGTAATTGGAAATAGCGCCATCTATTTTTCTTCGTACCATTATGAGCGGTAGTAAGCTAAAGGTTGGCATATATTTAACGATTTGTAACTCTTAGCGACATCTCGCGTCCTAGCAGGTAATCAAATATCGAGTTACATTATCTTGTTTGAGACTGTCAGTCTATTTCAATTATATGGGTATGTGGTACGAGTTGTCATATTACGCATTCGGTAATAGTTTTCGTGCGCTCGCGTCGTGCCTTATCTTATCATATTACACTGGCGAGTTGCGGGAATGTTTCTAGTGAGGCGATTTGTGAACGTGTTCGCCCCAAGTGCACACACTTATAACTCGCCCACGATAAAGATGTGCGCTTTAGAAGAGCTCATGAAAACCTGTAGTTACCCCCTAAAAGGGTAGTCTTATGGAGCCCACACAAGTCTAGAAATGCCTTGTACAAGCCTATATAGAAACGAACAAATTCTTCCTACAGAAGCTATGTAGAGTAGTTTTTTAATTATCTAACCCTTTTCGAGTAATACTGAAAAAAAATAGTCCTGCAACAGAATGCGTCAGATCGCTTCATCAAAGATCATTAACATACTGAGGATTTCTTTGAATTAATATTCACGTGAGTTTTGGAACATTGTCCTTTATATACGAAATCACAATCATCATCAGCATCATATCAGCTAGGACGTCCACTGCTAGACAAAGGCCTCCCTCGTTGATCTCCAGGAACTGCGGTTGGAAGCGGCCTGCATCCAACGCTGACCTACGGTTCTTACCAAGTTGTCTGCCTATCTTATAGGTGGACGTCCTACGCTGCACTTGCCGGTCCGTGGCCTCCACTCGAGAACCTTCCGGCCACATCGGCCATCTGTTCTACGCGCTATATGGCCTGCCCATTGCCATTTCAACGTGCTAATCCGTCGGGCTATGTCGGTGACTTGAGTTCTCCTACGTATCTCCTCATTTCTGATTTGATCCCGTAGAGAAACCCCGAGCATAGCCCTCTCCATAGGTCGTAGAAATCACAATAGCCATTTTCAATATCACAATAATATCATAATCACAATAGAGGTAATAGCCATTTTCAAACCATTGACAATGAATTATATTACTCTAATCAGATCACATCAAGTGAAATTACTGGAATCTGATACGAAAGATATCTGGATGAAAGTACCTATATATAGAAAGTTTCACAATAGACTATCTCTTTGTGACTATCCTTTTTTCAGGCTATCCAATTCAATCTGTCCTACTTAAGTATATATTCGAGAGTTCCTATTATTTATTGAATAAAAGCTCTCGGTAAAGCAAAGGAAAAGTCGGAATCTAATTCGTTTTTCTTCGAACCCAATATTGTATGTAACAATCAAAGACTTATCTATCTATCTGTGCCTATTTATCAGTTTATTATATTCCTGTTGGTAGAATATCAAATAGAACTTAATTCCCTTTTACATGAGTTTTACAACGCCAGCCTTAGAAAAGTTAATCTCAACGGAAAATTTGAGTAAAAACGAAATTTTAGCGTAGAGCAAATGTTTCTACTCTCTTCCCTAAAATTTAGTTTATCTATGTTTTTTTTATTAATGATAATCAAGCGATTTACCACAACTCACCAGATGGTAAGTGATGGTGTGGTCAAAGATGGAGTACGCTTGCATAAAAGGAACCTATTCACTCTGGACTTGAAGACTCCGCGATTATACTGCAACAGCAGTACTTGTGCTGCTGTGTTCCGATTAGATGGTAATGGTATGTTCCTGTAATTACTGGCACATAGGCATAACAGCTAAGTCCTATAGTATGGCAACGTATCCACATAGAGATCAAGACAACATAGTATCTTGTTTTGAATTTTATGTGGATATCCATGGGCTGTAGTAGCCACTTACCATCTGGTGGACTGCATGCTCGTTTGCCATTTAAGTAGTATAAAAAAAAAAATCTGGTACGGAAAATCATACGCCGGAAGTGAGTTCCACTCCTTCACTCCTTACTATATTTTTCCGTAAAATAAACTGTATTAGCGTTTTCATGCTACTATGGCTGGTGACAAGTTTCAGGATTAGGCCGCTCTAGACGCCTAGGACAGAAGTTTTAGATGGTGTGATGTGTACTCAGCATCAATAACATTTAGCATCCTATCGTCACGCAATCCGCAAAAAAGTGGTTAGGTTTGGTTAAGTTATTGCAGGGATACCCCCAGTATCCTGACAATACTCAACTTAGTTACTTAGTTTCTCTATCCAACCAACTTATTATAAAAGTCGTGTAAAGTTCTAACAGTTAGGCAGCTATTTATACTAAACATAGTTTTAAGACAACACAGAGCACTTCCCTATAGCACTGAAAGTACTAACAAAAGACGAAAAGATATCGTCCTCACTAACAACACCCCAGTAAAGCATGCTTTTGCATCCAGATTTCTAATGTTCCTAGGACCATTGCTGTACAACAGGCTAAATTTTAAATTGAGCATCCACTCAATGAACTTTTCAAACTGTAACAGAGCCTTACAGACTGCTCTACCCAATCTCTCTTACGAGGAAACTGAGGAATTACTAACCGTAATAAAGTAAGATTTTAAAGATTATATAGTACGTAAACTCACACCTTCCATGTTTGCACTTAGATTATTTAGTTATTTTTATTTTTCTTCATTATGTAAATAGATTCTAAGTTTTGTTAATTTGAGTATTCATAAGTTACGCCAGTCCAGCCTATTTCGCCTGAGATACAGATTTTCCTAGTTCAGGCAATATATAAAATCTAACCTATAAGTAGATATTAATCCCTAATGTTAATCTTAGCAATATGAAAAATGTATTTATTATTTATTTATAGTTCTTCGTCTTCTTAGCGTGTCCAAAGTTCTATGTTTTGTTTTGTACTATGTTGGGCTGTTTGGCCACAACAATAGCATTAGGTGAGGCGGTTATTAGGTCCTCCATCGTGCAGGTGTTATGTAATGTTACAGTAAATACCATAAGCTAAAAGCTTTAACTAAACTCGGGTTTTCAGTGTACCTTAAGTTAGTTCGTAGTTTATTAAATTACTCGTATCTGTGATATAATTAAAGTAGCATTATTGCATGATGTGATAAAGCTAAAAAATAGAAGAGCTAAATATATATTTGCAACTGGTATAGCATTTACTTAGAAAAATTTAGTGATAGATTTCAATCATTATTATAAATACGGGATTTATCACGTACCGTCTTATCAGTGTTTCGACCGACAATGTTTCGGTTCAATTCGCGAACCTTCATCAGGGTGAGTGCGATCCGTTCCGAATAACGTCTCACCTCGGAGACGGAATAATCAGGAATAGCCCGTATTTATAATAATGGTATAGCTTAGCACAATCTTTATACTGTGGTAATAAGTAGGTGATTCTTGCAAAAACTATAAAAAAATCTATTTTTCCACACTTGAAATTTCAAAACATAATGTTTTATGGTTCCAAAAATGGATAATCGCTATATTACATTGCTTTCGGATTTTTCTTGGATTTTTTCGTAATTTATGATTCGGGGAATTCGAATAAAATATGTTCTGAGAAATATTGTGTTACATAATTCAGAGTTTCCATAAAATTCTGATGTTCTATAAAATTAATTCACCAGTGTGTTTTAATCGAAAATAAAATGGTTGACTGTAAAGTCGGTTTACGGACGATAATTTTACGTGATAACGAGTGGAAGAGAGATAGATACGTCACAAGCCGAACTCTTCCCGGCCCCCTTATTACCGAAGCCAAATTGCTGTCGCGTCGTTTTCGCGAGTCAGGCCATCCCTTTCATACGAGAGATGCGTACTGTATGTGTGAAAGGGATGGCCTGACTAGCGATAGCGACGCGAGAGCAATTTGGCTTAGGTAATAAGGGGGCCGATCGTGCCTCTCTATCGCTTGTTCCGCGCTCTCGCTTGCACGCTCGGATCAGGCGGAACACTTTTTCGTGCGTGCAGCCGGCTTTCATCGATTTATAAGACATTATCACGTCAAAAATAGAATTAGGGCCAATAGAAGGAAAATACTTGCAATTGAATTACCACGATAACTAGATACAGACAAACCTTACGTTTAAATAAAATAATTTACTTATTGATTCTTGTGGCTTTTGCTTATTAGATTCATGCAGAACGTCTACTTTTGCCATTATGTAATACCTAGTGTTTCCATTGGATCTTTATTGTTTACCTTGTGGTCGACGTGGGTGCTATATATTCCAAGCTTGAGCCTCGCAATTAGATAGGTGGGTGGTTTCCATGGAACTTTATACCATTTAGAACGTTGCTTAAATACCAGAGTTCAAACTAAGTTGATATTTAATTTCTACCCACGCTTTGTAGCCAGTTTTTGTGAGTAGGTATCTACATTTCTCGTGGGTTTTGATCTTAGTGGTTGTTATGGAAACTTTTCATTATAATATTCTGACTAAATAACTAGTGGTTCGCCCCGAACTGAGACCTCGCGAATCTCCCAGAACACAAAAGAAAATATTCTTACGGCGACTCGCGCAATTATGCCTAAAAGTATTTAGTGGCTAAATATGATTTAAGGAGTAGTCAAATCAAACAAATAAGTAAAATTTAAACATGTTTAGTCGCTAAATACGTTTAGGAATCAAATTTCAGCACTGTGGGGTCACTGGTGTATCTTTTGAATTTTGATGTAGTTCAGTATTTACTATAGCTAATAACTCAAAAACTATAAGAAATTTACTAAAAACAAAAACGGAGTCTAAATGTACTAAAGAAAACCTTTCATTTGACGTCCCATTTGACCTAATAGTCTCATTTTCATTTTTTTTTACCCCTCTTGAACCCCAGTATATCAACAACCCCCCACATTTTTAGCTCATTTAGTCACACCAAAATTGTGTCATCACTACCTACCTATGTATCAAATTTCACGATGAGCGGAGTAACGCTTCGAAAGTTATCCTCGGACAAACAAACGTACATACATACATTGCAATGCCGATTTGCCCAAGGTGATTTAGAGATCTCGCTTCGCTCGATCAAAAATAGGTTATTTTTATACATTATAGGCTTGCGTTTGACTACGATCTCGCCTGAGGGTACGCGATGATGCAGTCTACAATGGTACACGCTTGCCTAGAAGAAACCTATTCACTCGCGACTTAAAGATACCCAGGTTGTAGCTATCAGGAAACACAGACTTTGGCAAGGCGTTCCACTCTTTAGCGGTGCGCATAATAAAGATCGAAGAGAACCGCTTTGTGCGAATGGGAGGTATTTCTACCATATAGGTGGCGCACCGCAGAGCGTCTGGTTGTCCGTTGATAGAATGGAGATGGTGGGATCAGGTTGAAAAGTTCCGCCGCATACTCCCCGAAATGTACTCGATAAAAAACCGAGAGGCTAGCAACCTTTCGTCGCTGCTCCAGGCTGAGGAGCCTTGCATCAACTAGCTCATCGATGCCATTGAGCTTCTTGGCTCTTCTCTAAATTGAAGGTATATATAGGTATATATTATTAAGGTTATTTATGTCATCACTCGAATTTTACGGCTGGAACTTTATAAAGGCATTACCGGGGACGAAGCCAACGAGTAAGAGACCTGTTTACATCGTATAAATTCAATCATATTAGGTTGGAGAAAAAGTTTCTTCGCATTTTTTAAGAAAATTAAAACATTTTTTAATATAGTTTATTTACATTTAACTTAAGTATGTAGGTACCATTTTGTTCGATAACTTTTTACAATCTTGAAGGTTGGGACATGATCCCATTGCTATAGAAATTTTGGGGCTTCTGATCAAAATACCGCGACAAGTAGTTTTGGCAATCCTCTCATGATGTTAACCTGACACTGCCTAAAGAATTCTGAAGAGACCGAAACAGGTGGAAATCTGAAGTTGCAATGTCAGGACTATACGGCGGATGCATTAACACCTCCCAGCCAAACTCTATTAATTTTTGCTGAGTGACTAAAGAGGTGTGAGGTCTAGCGTTATCATGAAGAAAAACCACACCCCTTCTGTTGTTTAATTCCGGCTACTTTCTCTCAACTTCTTGCTTTAATCTCATCAGTTGTTCGTAGTAGAATTCAGAGTCGATGGTCCTGCCTGGTGGTAACAGCTCATAACGAATAATGCCCTTCCAATCCCACCACACACACAGCATCACCTTGTTGCTAGTTAACCCGGGTTTCGCTACAGTCTGTGCCTGCCGCAGTCTGTGCTGTCAAAGCCTGCCGGCCTTTGACCACGACCTTTTTCGGACGTTCTTGTCGTACGTGATCCACTTTTCATAACCAGTTATCAGCTTCTTCAAAAATGGTTCGGTTTCATTACGTCGTAATAAAGAATCACAAATGAGTACACAGTTCATTAGGTTTCTTTCAGTGAGCTCGTGGGGTACCCAAATATCGAGCATTTTTGTGTACCCAGTTTTTTTCAAATGCGCCAAAACTATTTTATGGTCAATTTCCAGTTCTTCAGCTACGTCGTAACTACTGATATGCCAATCTTGCTCCACTTTTTCAAAAATGGCATCAATTTTATCCGTAATAGGGCGACCAGAACGACGTGCATCTTTGACATCAAAATTTCCGGATTGAAAACGCTTAAACCATATTTGTGCTACTCTCACAGACACTGCACTAGGTCCATAACATCGAAAAAATTTCGCGGCTTGCGTTGCATTTTTACCTTTTTTGTAGTAAAATTTTAAAATGTATCGAATTTCTTCTTTAGATTCACTCATCTTTACAGTACGAAAAACAAATAAAAATCACACATTTTCCGCCAGATACAAATAGTATAGCCAAAGAGATTTTATTACAAGTTCATACATACTATAATGAGAAAAGACTTTTTCCCCAACCAACATATGAACATTGCAAGATGGACGTGGGACAGATGGTAGAACTAATTTCGGACTATTGTTAATGCTTATGAAATGGAATGTAGGCTATAGAAGAAATGAGATACGGGACCTGCCAATTCTGTAAAAATAAGAATGATTGATGGAGGTTCATATAGGATTATTTAGATGATAGAGAAGCTTAGGATTGAAATTGATCCAACTCATTCAAAAATGTTACAATTCAGACGTAATTTATTCTCTTTATTGTTATGTATTACCTTACCTATATCTGCCGCCAAATAGCAGTACTTATGCTGCTGTGTTACGGTTAGATGGTAATGGTATGTTCCTGTAATTACTGGCACATAGGCATAACAGCTAAGTCCTATAGTATGGCAACGTATCCACATAGAGATCAAGACAACATAATAGCTTGTTTTGAATTATATGTGGATATCCATGGGCTGCAGTAGCCACTTAACATCTGGTGGACTGCATGCTCGTTTGCCATATAAGTAGTATAAAAAAAATGTATTCTAAAAGGATCATTCAAAAAACTACCAGCCTTGTTTCTTACCTTTCTTTCCCGGCTTGGTCGCGAAGGAACAGGCAGTAAAATTGACGTTTCAAAGTGATTTAATGAATAAAAGATTTTGACATTGACTTTGGGCCCCCAAGTGCCGCTAATAGAAGGCAGCGTAAAGGGCTAAGGGGCAACGTTGTGGTGCAGTTTCACTACTTCCTGCCTTTAACACTTCAACTATTGAAGCATAAGTTCAGCTCTTGCGCCTACACCCTCGACCGGCCAACTAAGGCAAGCCAAGGGTCAGGGGTCTCTGTCGAACCCAGGGAGTAATGGGGCTCCGCGGTGCCACCACACACCGAACGCTCGCCACAACCGTGCCCTGCGCATTATTATTATTATTATTAAATAACCATAATTAATTAATAATTATAATATTGCCTCTGACAAAAATCAACGTTCAACACATACCGCACTGTCTAAAACGCCGCAAATCGCAATGTATTAAAAGATGGATTTTCGACTTAAGGCGCTAACCGTAGCCGATGACCTTGAGCGAATGGGCGTAGCTATTGTTTCGGCCCCGCACCTTCCGCCACACGCATCTAACCGAACAGAAAATAGGTGAGCGCGAGGCAGACGAGCACAACCCACCCGTACGACAGTCAGCGGTACACTGCCGCCCGTCGCCCGCGCAACCACCTTCTAAGGATACGCCCGCTAATTATTCGGAAAGATTGAAAATAATTAATTGCCACGTGAAAGACCGTCGCAGCACAGCATCATAAGGTGTAGTCTTCTTCCACATTTAGGTGAAAGAAAAATTACAAAATTTTACGTCGTTTAGAAATTGGCTCAAATTGAAAGTCGAAAACATCTACATTTTGTTATTTTTTTTTCTCATAGTAAATAAACAGGTAGAACTTTTTTGTATGTTCACTTTGCAGATAAAAAGTCAATGAATGACATATATTTTTTTGAGCACGTAAAACTGATTCCTCCCTGAGGAGAAAGCCTCCAAATAAGACCAATCAGCTACTATATACGCCTTAATTAATGGATTGAAATAATATCTGTTTGTATTTATCATCAATACGGACAACGGATTTTACTCAAAATTTACCGCCTATTAACCAGTCATCTTGTACCTAGGTTATAGATATTGAAAACATTTAACATCAGTTTGATATGAAATAAGGTTTTTGTTGAAAAATTACTTTTTCAAAACAAGCTTTTATATAATTCATAATCGAAACCGCAAGCAGATTCAAATGAGCCCAACCACTAGTAGCCTACTATAATCCATTCAGATGTTCCGTTGTCTAGCATCCGTCTCCATCATGAGACCATCTTCAAGGTACCATATTATTGCATTCTCACCGAAGTTACATTTGTATTCGAAATTTCAGCTCAATAGGTAGAGGGGAACGGGTTTAAAATTCAGTTGCATAATTCCACCCGGATAAAACATACATTGCAAGTTGGGTCATCTTTACCCAAAAGGATCAACTTTACCTTAGTCTTCCTTGCATGATAATGACTCAAATTAGACAAAATGGTAATAGGGTAGAATTTTTAGTAGCTTTCTAATGCATAACTGGTATCCCAAAACTTTTTTCAAACTGGTAACATTGACAGTTATCAAATACTTGAAGATTGTTTAAAAAATAACGGTAATTTAACTAACAGGCTGTGTTGGCAACACATCAACGAATACTATCTTTCCCTAATTTGCTTAGTTCTAGCTGGATCCAATAGAGAGCGGGAGAAAATAGTAGTAGGCAAAGTTGCCAAAATTGTGTCATCTTTACCTGATTGTTAATTTTCGTGGTAGTGAGGCTAACATAACTATGAGGCTTAGGAACATAAATTATGAATAGAACTAAAGGGAAAGACTGCTTAATTACATAAATAAACTGAATATAAAACCCCCTATAATAAAACAAATACGCAATATATTGAGAAAATATGGTAAAGATGGCCTATTTGACGGTACTGCTGATTATGAAAATGAAAGCGCCAATTTCCGGGCTATATCGTATTTATTACCTAAACTTTAAAACCACAGGGGTTAAAAACAAGTGTATCGACATCAACATTGCTCGATGCACATTCAAGTGCAATCAATGGTGACGGCTGGCGAGTTCTGTACAAAACCCACATCAATCAAACGAAATGGGTCACAGGAGATTGATCTGCATATAATGTGCAATATATCTCCACTTATACGTGTATAGGTATACTTTTAATCTAATTGAATTATACTCTTGTATTGAAATTTAGGGAAATGTAAAATTATTTACTTAACAATCATTCAGAACATAAACCTTAGGTTTAGGAATTATCTGAGACTAAAATCAGACTCATTCTAAACTTTTACGAAAGAGAGTGTTTGCGGCTTGTCATTCGTCTATTAGGATTTAGTACAGCAGAAACAAAAACATTTTGGCTTCCAAGTGGTACAGAAGTAAATTTATGGAACAATTAGTCCAACCTTTTTCGCCACAATTTTAAATCAGATTTCATTACTAGCTGACCCGCTCGTGGCTTCACACGCTTGAAATTTCCCGTTCCCGTGGGAACTTCGGGGTAAAAACTCTTGTCAAAGTGACGCGAAACTTCATGTAAATGACTTCACGTCAATGAACGACGGTTAAATTATATAGATATTGTTCATACAAAAAATACTAAAATCGCGATAAAAAATGGGGGGTAGGAGGGTGAAAAATACTTAACAACCTATTTTCATACCTTTCGACCCGTTTCGGAGGAGTGCTACCACAAAAACCGTGAGATTTTTATAATATATTAAATAAATCTTCGTTCACCACCTTCTGAATCAAATTTCAAAACATTCGTCCTATGTTCAAAACCTATTACAACAAAGAAACGTTAGGTTAGTTACTTTTTACAAGTTTCAGAAGTTTTAGAGGGTCTGTAAACTGCCACTTACTGTGACCCACAATGTTTGTTACAGGTCAAGCGAAGGAGGATTGGCGCCAGGTGGTGATGGAGAGATGCCAGTGGGGGGTCCTAAGACTCCTCAGCAAGTCGCGGCCCAGCGCCGTTTGCAGCAGACCCAGGCGCAAGTAGACGAGGTATTAAGTCAGAATAATTTAGAAAAACTACATGTAGTGTATGTGTAGTGGTGATGCCATTGGTGTTTCAAACGTTCAAAGACTACGGTAACCTCTTACCACCCCTGTACGCTAGTTTACCACCTTAGAGGAATAAAAAATGTGTTTCTATCTTTGATCATTTTTGATCAAGCGAAGCGAGATCTCTAAATCAACTTGAGCAAATCGACGTTGTATGTATGTATGTATGTTTGTTTGTTCGAAGATAACTTTCGAAGCGTTTATCCGATCATCGTGAAATTTGGTACATAGGTGGTAAATTTGATAAAGTGTTGGCACAATTTTGGTGTGACTAAATGAGCTAAATGTGGGGGGGGGGGCGGGGTGTTGAGATATTGGGTTTCAAGAGGTGTAAACAAACAAAATGGTACTATCCGGTCAAGTGACACGTCTACTAAAAGGTCATTGTGAGTACATTTCGACCTCGTTTTTTATTTTTAGTTTAAACGTTGTAGTTTTTAAGTTATTAGCCATAACAAAAACTGAACTTTGACAACATTCACAGGGTACCTACACCAGTGACCCCACAGTGCTGAAATTTAGTATGCATGTAGCTTTAGTGACACAAATATAGGCAAACGTCTGAAATCCAAAATAACTACAATTTGTACCCCAAAAAATGTAACCACATGACATGAACTCCAGTTACTTGTAATTTGAATGAAACTAAGTGAAGTTAGTTGGTTTTCATTTCGTGGCACTATTTTATTAGTCAAAGAATACCTAAGGCCGGCTTGCACAATGATCCCTAAACGTATTTAGCGACTAAACATGTTTAAACTTTACGTATTTTTTTTTGTATTTCGGAAGACTCGCGAGATCTCAGTTTGTGGCGAACCACTAGTACCTAAGATCACCAACGTTTATACAAATCGGTTTAGCCGATCACGGTTCAAAACGGTTCTTTGCCTTCGTTTTAATACTCTGGATTCTATTCAAGAATTAAAATTTCTTTTTTTGAAAAAAATATATACTTGTTACATACACCTGAGTACATAGGCACCTACTTATTGATAAAAAAATATGTAGGTAGGGACTAACGATACCTATATAAGTACTTATATATAGGTAAAACGAATCTTATATTTTCAATTAGTTCATCGAGTGACTAGACCGGATATTAAAATAACATTTTGCGATCAAGAGTTTTCCTCAAAATTGATTCTGTCATGCCTCTAGCAGCAACAGTAGGTAGCATAAAATAAATGGTATGATAATGGTACAAACAATCTCAACTCTGAAAGGATTTTCCAAAATAGATTATGTTAGATAAAACTGTCACGTTCTATCAAACAATCTTATAGGATAAAGTCAAGGTATCCATAGCATACCAACTGGGTAGGATGTTATTATTGACGTCACACCGGGAACGCCTCTTAAAATATCTTCAGCAAGAAAGGGTAGTTCATTGCTGGCACGTTTCGTAATAAAGCAATATTGAATGCTTTGAGAACACAGTTATTTTAATATCATTTAAAAGACGAAATAATAAGAAGATAATAAGAATAAATAAATATTTACGTACATTATAATTACACGTGGTCTGTGAAGCTAACAAATATTGTGTAATTGTTTTTCCCAAATGTTTTGTTTTACGAAGTGGAACTGGTGTATTTTTCCGGACCACAATAATATTCTGCGTTTTTCGACCAAACTATCATTTACCATCTCGGAAGTTAGTAAACACTATAAAAATTGTAAAATACAATATTTGAATATGTTTTTGCAGGTCGTTGACATCATGAAAACCAATGTGGAGAAGGTATTGGAGAGAGATCAGAAACTCTCCGAACTCGATGACAGAGCAGGTAATAAATAGTTTTAAAAACATTATTTCATCGTCTGGATACAAATCCAAACTTATAGAAACACTTATTACTCGTGCGCGATAACTTGGGACCTGCTAGGAATGTGACTCCCCGACCGCTTCCCCTGCACTTCCCCGATGGCGCCCGTATTGTACCGTTCGCATCACTATTTTTTACTAGGGTTTTTAGTCTCGTACTGGCCTACGTCACGTAACGACGCGCTCTGGAATTCTTTTAGTTTTCGTTTGTGTTATTGTTTTGTTGTTGTAGTTTTTGTTGTTATAGTTTGTGTCATTGTTTTGTTGTTGTAGTTTTTGTTGTTATAGTTCTTGTTAAGTGTTTTGTTATCATTATGAAGGGTAAACCTTTGCATAGCGGAGAAAGAAACCTCGTGCTAAAAGTGTTTGAGTTTTTTGAAAACGTAAAACGGAACAAACAGTTTTGTTTACCTGTCCACTAAGTAGTGACGATGATGAGATAATGTAAATAATAGATAAAATAAATGTATAAACTTAAACATTGTATTTTTATTTTATTCAAATAGTGTAAAAGAGATTAGATAAATAGCAGCGTCCTCCCTGAGTAACATAATAAATTAGGTTAAAAAAAACAAAGACGAAGCCGCGGGCGGCTGCTTGTTATGTTTGCTTTTTTGCGGGCGGTACAAACACGACAATGTGACGTCACCGCGCTCAAGTCCCAACTTATCGCGCACGGGTAATACTTGTGGTATGAATGTTTTTTTTTGTGTCAGGTTAGCTTGTTAAAGTTTCAAGGACACATATAATAGCAGACACGTGTTTTCAATTCAAGGTGTGAATAAGATATCATCTAGGTACATAGGACCAATATTAAATAGAATTTACCTATTATTTTTAAAATGGGGCCAAAATGCCTTTAATAACAATAAATATTTACATGACTAAAATACAGAAGACACAGTTGAATCACCTAAAGACCATTGCAAACGATCTATCAATAGCTCAACTGCTCCAGATCAGGCGGAAGTGTCCCCAAGACACTGGCTGCATTGCCCCGCTGAATTGTAATGCTTATGCGTTGAACCAGATAAGCGCTAGCTTCGGCTCTCCTATTCTATTAATTTTAATCAGCAATGCTGGGCGGCATTTCAGTTGTTTATTTAGCATTTCTTATTTCTTCCATATAACAAGGCCAAATGTAATTCTGATGAAGTAAAAAGGACCCGATTGACAAACGAGATTATCAGAATGCGTCTGAACGTGCACTTATTAGTCGAAACCCTTTCGATAAGCGTAGTATAGTGAAATTTTGGATTTGTAAAGCCTAACTAAATGTTTTGGGTATTTCAGATGCACTACAGCAAGGTGCGTCTCAGTTCGAACAGCAGGCTGGAAAATTGAAAAGCAAATTCTGGCTCCAGAATCTAAAGGTATATCTTTTATACTTGCCTCGGCGGGAATATACTAAAAGTAAAATGTATACGATGGATTAGGTTTAATTTATTAAAACTTTCTTACTAATAATACTATTACTACGGTGACAAAGCCTTTTTTGGCTCTCATTGAAACCTTCCTTCAGGGTGCCAACCATAATCTAATAACTACCTTTTATAAATAATCATTATACAAAAGAATGATGGACATGGGTACCGTTAGATCTCTTCCATTTTTATCGGAAATTTTAAACAACGAACACATAAAAACTTTTGCCCTCTAAAATTATACCACAAGTTCTTATTTTCATATTTAGTTCCTAGTTAGTTAGTAATTGAGACATTTTCATTTCCAGATGATGATAATCGCAGCTGTCATCGGCATCATCATCTTGGCCCTGATAATCGGTGAGTAAAAGAATCACACGAAAAATTCACATGACACATTCAGATCTCAAACTAACATAATATTTCACATTTCAGCCAACTATGCGTGAACAAGTTTTGGTAATCGATCAACTTGTTACGTTATTGAATAGTATGTTATTTTATTACCTTTTTGTTTTGGTAAGTGGGAACGTAATATCAATGTTGGTGGTGTCGGCTTTTGTCTGTTTACTGTCACCTCGTGATTATTCTATAGGATTACTATATGCAACATCGGAGATATCGTTATAAGCTGACACTCATATAAGTGACTTTCAGTTTGTTTCTGTTTTAAAAGCAATGTAGAATTTATTCGGGGTATTTTAGAGTAGTAACTAGGCCAATTGTTACATTGGTCTTTTGCACACAACACAAACACACCTACGTACACAAACTCCGAAATTAGGCGGTTGGTAAGCAAGTCACTCGTATGAATCACTTATACACGACTCAGCTTCGTGTCAGTGTGTAATGGTTTCTGGGACTGCTTAGTTTATTAATTACATATTTTAACCCAATATAGTTCCAAACTGCTTCATGTATGCTAATCTTTACTTTTTTCCTAGAATGCAATGCTTCTCCCAGATTAACCCTGATATTAATTTGCCCACTAGGTACCTACCTACTATTTATATGAAATGAATGTAAAAAACATTCATCATTTAGTTCAATTTAATAATCATAATATTGGGAGGCTTTTAGATGAAACTAGATTGATAAAAGAATATACTAAAGCTGGTCTGGTCAATCATCAATAAGATCAAATTTGAACTTCTACACGATATATTTAAAACATAGCTTGTTAAATAAATACAGAAGTTAAGAGAACACAATCATTTGTATAATTTATATGCAGCTTAGTCAAGTTTAACACATCTTAACATTTTATAGGTCTGTAGACATCTGGTATAGGAATGGATTGAAGCAAAGGTAAATAATTAAAATCTAAATATCAAGTTATAAGTAGTATTTTTATTTATAGTGTTATCTGAACACATGCGGAAAATTCCAAATTTTTTAAAATCATCTCAAAAATTTCGAAATTTTTGAGATGATTTTAAAAAATCTTGGAATTTTCCGCATGTGTTCAAATAGTATTTTTATTTATAGTGTTATCCGAACACATGCGGAAAATTCCAAGATTTTTTAAAATCATCTCAAAAATTTCGAAATTTTACACTAACACTATAAATAAAAATACTATTTGAAATAAGCAACGCGACATCTCTTGTCAATGTACTGAACTGCAACGTTCGGCATTGAGCAGGTACAAAGAACTATATAAGTTTTCCTGTAGATGGAGCTAACGGCGCTTTAGTCGTAATTCTGAATGATCTCACTGATTTCGACCTAGACGTGAATTGCCTTGTAGCACAGGTGGTAGTGCATCCTCGTATCAAGAGGAAGGTCACGGGTTCAAGTCCCGTCTAGGCTTGAAATTTTTGAGATGATTTTAAAAAATCTTGGAAGTTATAAGTAAGTTAACATGCATATAAGTAAACATGCCATATTATTGAGTTTATTTTATTTTACAGGATACATCAAGGATTACGGGCTTCAGAAAACTAAATAATAGCATCTACGTAATTGTTTGTAACACGTTTTTCTTTAGAAGTTAGTGTTGTTATACCTAAATGTCCAACGGATAATATCAAATTAATATATCTGATGTTTTGCCTCCAAATAATATATTCTTATCAAGATGTAACCGTTAATGTACCTAGTGTTTGGAATCACACGTCTTAGGACACGGCTCTGTGAAATATAGCGTATTTTTAGATGATCTTATTTTGTTAAAAAATATCACAGTTACCTGTTTGCTAACATTTAGATAAGGCTTTTGCAATATCTTTTTTGAAAAAACTGTACACCGGCAAAATGTAATTGCTTTTTTTAAAAAGGACCAAATTTCCTAAATCATTGTTACTACAAATACTTAGATTTTCCTATTTTGTGTACTTAGATATTTTTATTCGGATAGATCGTTTTAAATATTTTATGAACAATCACTTACACATGTATTTCTATCATGCCTCTAAAATCCGATGTAATTTTAGACTGATATTTGTTTTTATTCAAAAGATCACCATGTCGATAGAGATTAATATACTTGCTAACCATTTTACACCGTGCGTGTTTTGAAACAATTTAACCTACACATTATTTCCTTCTTTTTATGTAGCTTTAATAAACATTTATAACCCTATCTATGGCGTAAACCGTGATCTATGTGGAACGAAAATTTATACCTATATGAAAATTGTTGTTTGTTTAGTACTGAAATAGATTAAAAAAAGAGTTTTGTGCTACCTTACGTTAACACAAAAAATATCTTAACTGGCCAATATTTTCGAAGTATATAATCTTGTATAGCTATATATCGATGCATCTGTTACAGCGTGTGAATTTATCTATATGTAAAACCGCTTTGTATGTAGTTATAAATTGTAAAGTTTCACGATAGGTTAATAAATTAAGTATAGATGTTTCAGATAGCCGTAGATATAATGGAAAGCTATTTACAGATTACGGGACAGTTGGCCAGTTGATTCAAAAGCAAAGATGTTATTTGATCTTATTGGATGATGGAAAAAGGCTCTTTGATGTGCGATTTAGAATCGTATGTCACTTGAATGGTTTTGATAAAAATAAAAAGCACGTTATTGTTGAAAGTCTAGAAAATGTAGGAATAGTGTTAAGTAGATTTAAGAGAAGATCTTTGAGTGCACTAACATGGTAATTTGAGCTCCGAACTGAAAGCTGAAAGAGCAACTTAGAGGCCGACAGTATGTAAGATATTGTTTTTGAGATTAATTCTGGCAACGAATATCGTGTTAGTGTACTTAATAGAGAAAACATAAAAATAGTCAGTTTTTGAGATGAGCTTATTGGTGGCGATTCTGTTGTTTACGCTAACTAAAATTTTGTAAAATACGAACGGTCTTATTTTGTTTACGCTAAAGATCAAATTAGAATGACATTTTAAGTGACATTTCTAAAATTAAGTAATTTTTAATAAAATGGCGTGTCTGCGGGCAAGTTTTAGTCCGCAGTCAAATTGGTGTTGATTAAAACTAGCCCTAAAACATGCCATCTTAGTAAAACTTACATAATTTTAGAAATGTCACTTTAAATGTCATTCTAATTTGATGTGTGTGTCAGTGTAAACAACAGTCGCCACTATGTCGCATTATGTTCTAGTTTTAAGTTTTTTTCTCACTCGTTATTTTATCTCTTTTACTGTTAGGTTTCTTTTCAACTTCATTATTTTACCTTATAAACTGTTTTCTATTAAACTTTTCGATTGTTTAATATAATTTGATCGGAAGCTACATTTCAAAAACTGATTCTAAAACCTTTCACTGTGAGGTAATTTAACCAAATACACCAGTAACATAACTTAGGATAAATGTCGTTTTTAACTTAATTTCATAACTGCTGTTTGTTCAATTTGTAGAGAATTTGCCATCAGCATACATAGACAATCTTCTATTTATAAAATTAGGATGGAAACGGTGTGGGGTCATTCATTCTCATAGAATTTTAAGCGCTCTAGTATATTCTAGAATACATATGAGATAGTCTATGAATGTTGGTTTCTTTTACATAAGCATTTAGCTTTATTAGCGTTTATTTTTATGGAGTAAGTAGGTAGGTACTTATTGGGGGGAGTCCCTAGACTTTGCTTTGGCATACATAAAAATTAAAAGTAGGTGGGAAATTGGAAAAGTTTTGAACGTGGTAGCTTTTAGAAGTCTAGATCCCAGAATATTAGGTAAAAAATGTATTCGTCAACTATCAAAAAAATCGACGATAGGATGCTGAAATAGCAATATACCTAATCGTACAACGAAATGTGGCTATTCCAAATATATCAGGCTCCAACGGTAGAGCAAAAAACTACCTAGCTACCATACAATGTGGTTCAGAAAAACATCTACCTCTGGTACAAATTTAAACCTAGGTATTAGGTATTTGACAATTTGAAACCGAAAAGAAATTAAAGAAGAAATAAATAAAATATCCATTGATAAAACGAGTCTTTAGTTTAAGCTTAATATTAAACTTGTGTGCTGTTCTTGCTTCTTCATAATTATATATAATTAGTTGAATAACTTAGAAGTAAAATTAGCAACCGTATAAATATCATTTAGAATGGAGTTATAACACTGTAATCACTGAGTATTGTTATTACTTATAACTAACCATTGAATATAACTAACGCATGTATGTATTATTGTAATTATTGCTTCACTGAAATAAAACAAGTTTATTATCAAATTAATTGTATATTTTTAGTTGTACTTCTACGGATGATTAAAATGATGTCGTCTAAAAAAATATGTCGACAACGAACCTTGCTAATTACCTACCTCATCATCATATCAGCGATAGAACGTCCACTGCTTAACAAATGCCTCTCCAATAGATTTCCAGAGAGATCGATCATCTGCAGCCTGCACCCATCGGCTCCCTGTAACCTGTATCAGGTCGTCTTTATATCTAGTGATCAAATAGATTGTTATATTTATGATAACTTCTTGTAAATTGTCCATCAAATGGTCCTGTTCCCAATATTTTTCCTCAACATGTTTCACATGCTCACATTCTTTTTGCCACTGAGCAGTAGTAATTGAAGCATTCATTTATTATGGGCAGCAACTCCTTGGCTGATACATTAACATTCTTTGATGCAACATCTCGTTTAACTAAACTCCATATTAATTCTATTGCATTTAAATCGCAATGATACGGCGGTAACTTGACAACAGTGTGACCATGTGCTTCAAGTAATTGATTTATTTTGTACATGGGATCACCTTTGTTCTTTTTTATTAAATCGAATAATTCAGCTTTAAGTGCATTTTCTGGGAATGGTATTCCTTTATAATTTAACCATTCTTTCATTGTATATTTTTTGTCACTGTTATTTGGAGGTTTATTTATACGTACACTGTGATGAGATGCATTATCGATCACAATCACCGATGGTTCGGTAAGAATGGGTATAAGTTTTTGTGTTACCCATTTTGTAAAGTTCTCATTATTCATGTCGTGATGGTAATCTGCTGAAGTATTTTTACCCTTGTATGCAAGAAAACAATTATCTACAAATCCATTCCCGGTACCAGCATGTACGATAATATATCTTTCACCAAAGGAAATGGCTTTAGATACCCCAGGTTCATCTGGGCCTTGCCAGCACTTGTTGACTTCATGCGCAGTATGGATGTATGTCTCGTCAACATAAACAATTGGTTTTTCTGTTTCTCTCAAATGGTTCATGGTCAGCAAAAATTTGGCACGCCAAGCCAAGCATATCATGCCGCTCTCTAAGTATCTTTCGTTTTGACTGTCATTTGTTATATTGATATCCCATTTCTTTCAAAACAATATGCAGACTAGACATTCCACTACCAAAATTTATGTCTTCTTTTACTCTATGCATCTTCCTTAGAGGCGATACCTATTTTCGAACAGTATAAAATTGTTTAATTTTGCTCCGTATGGCACATTTGTCAAAATCGTCCAGAATTATTGTCTTGGGCCGGCCTTTGCGTTTTTCCCCTGGAGTGCACCACACACCTCTATTTACAGCACTCTCTTTTTTAATTCTAGTCACAGTGACTCTACTGACACCTGCAACATATAATGTTCATAATCAGTTTAATATCTAAAAACGCAAAGTATCAATAGGTGTTAGTCGTACTACAAAAATAGGTTAGCTTAGGCTCGAGTGATTTTTACCTAATATAGTATTTCCGTTTACGCTAATCACACATAAAACACTAAAGACGCTGTTTATTTCGTCTAAGAAATCAATGTACAGTCCAAAAATACCACAAGAAGCTTACATACCAGTCATTGCGGCTACTCGTTCCGTAGCTTTTTTCAGGTCGATGATAGGGCTTTTTGACGCTTTTTCGCGTAGACAAAACTGTATAACATTATATATTATTTATTTGCCTCACAGAGCTGCGTAACGTTTTTCCTCTTTTCGACATAAATAAGTAAATAGCTAGCACAAAAACAAGATCAACATTAATATACGAGACAGATGACAGCTAGATTGGGTTGCCATATAAATTTAATTTAATTTTAATGTTAGTTCACCAAAACGCCACGACTCTTCTCTTCTTTATTGAACACACTCTAATCATCTCTGACGTTGAGGGTTAAGCACGAAAGTCCGACCCTTACCCACACATCTCAATCAAAAATGGTCGAAGTGTTGAAGACCCATGATGATGACCTACATTCTTTACCATTTTGAAGTTTAAACTCTGATAGTTCCAATGTAAAAGTTGTTCTTATTGATGAGTTCCTAATACCTACTTTCACTCGCTGAAATTTTTATGATTAATGCTAATGTTATACATATCTTTGATTATTATCTATGCATTTAATAATCAAATATCCTTGTTGGTACCAATATAAATTAGGAACCTACCTAGTAGGGCTTTGTGGACTAGCATGACTGCAACAAGTCTCTTGACACAGGCACAGGCTTTTTTTAGCGTAGGCGTTTCTGAACATTCTACGCAGCTTGGAATTCGCGTAGATGCCGCGTAACTGTGTTTATCCAGCGTAGCAGCTTTATTGGTGGTGGTGGGGCATGAAATAACTTTCTTAGTAAATTTTCATGTTTATGCGATATCTACAAGGATCATTGTGGAACCGTAGCCTTAAATATAGCACTCCAATGCAAAATATATATATCAATAATCGACTAAAGCATCGCTACGCACCGCGCCGCTGCAGCGCCCGGGTTAAGCACTCCTGCAGTCCTACGACTGCAGGAGTGCTTAACCCGGGCGCTACGTAACCCATTCCGCTACGTACACTACCCACGGTTACGCTACTGTTAGTGTCGTCCCTGTAAATAGATCCCGTTTCATCATTTTCGTGTCCCAGTAATGTACCTACCTACATAGGTAATGTTCTATAAGTTGCGTGTTCCTGAGGATAGGATCATTTAAACATTTAGCCCGGCTTGCAAATCGATCCCTAAACGTAGTAAGTAATTAGCGACTAAACATGTTTATAATTGACGTATTTTTATGATTTGACAACTCTTTAATAATATTTAGGCATTAAATACGATTAGATATCGTTGCGTGCGCAAGTCGCCCTTAATTCTGTAAAACCTGAAAGTTAACCTTACTACATAAGTACATGTAGGTACGTAGGTACCGACTAATTTTATCTTTTATCTATCTGTTATGCTGGCTGATATAGTTATACTTGAAAAAACATAGCTTGATCTCTGCGACATTTGTTAAACTGACATTCCTAGAGTTGTTATGATACAGAAAAAAATATCGATAGTAATTATCGATAGACGCTTTGCAGTAAGACCAATTGTTGGACTTTTGAGGGCTCCAACAACCCGTAACGACTGCCATTAGATATTCGTATGGCAGCCGGGACCGACGGCTTAACGTGCTTTCCGAGGCACGACCAGACCAGTGCAAAAACCCATATTTATGCATACAAATATTTTCACTGAGCTAGGAT
The DNA here is from genome assembly GCA_918857605.2 of Philereme vetulata. NCBI lineage: Eukaryota > Metazoa > Arthropoda > Insecta > Lepidoptera > Geometridae > Philereme > Philereme vetulata. The sequence goes on from OU975423.1 coordinate 9,020,561, forward strand.
CGAACCCGCGACCTCCTGCGCAGCAGTCGTATTCACTACCGCTTCGCCACGAAGGCTGTCTGCCATAATTAGATGTATATTGGATTATATTATGATTTGGGTAATAAAATGAAACGAATATTATAATACATACATTTATTTATTCAAAAGGAAGGAGTACACCTCAAATCAATATCCGAATCACTTTCAGAATCGCTAGAGCAATCTTGTAAATTTATAATGAACTCTTGTTTGCAAATATTATCAAATCGAACGTCCTGCTCCTAATCTTCTTCCATTAATTTTCTGCATTTGGTAAATACCTTTTTCCAATCTTCTATAGATAGATCTTCAACCGCAGTGTTTAGTAACTGCAACATTTTATTTGCCGTGAAAGGCGGTATTGTGTTATGTTTTCATAAATTAATTTTGAATTAAGTTTTACACAAAATATCGATAGTTTATAGTCTGTGGTCACGATGATTCATCGCGCATCACTATAATCATGCCCATAAAGTATGACATTGACTGGTACGTTTGTCCGTACTGTTAAATTCAGAACTTCATAAGCGCGATTTTACTGACAGCTGTCCCAGAGATCAAACTATGTTTTTTCTAGTATAGTGTTCTGTTATTCCGTCAGAATATTAATGTTCTGTGGTTATAAATACCAAAAACCTCAGTCGACCGACTGGGTAATGAACATTTTTATTTCGTTGGCGCAATTCTATTCTGCCGTTATCTGACGGCATGTTTTCAATCAAAGTTTTGACATTGGCATTTACATAAACAAGACTAAATGGCAAGACATCGCGAATCGTGAAATAGGAAATCGCGATACCTATTTGACTTCGTCAATAATCGTGTTTTTTAGAATGTTCAGTATTTCTTCAAGAAAATAAATGCTTTTAGAACTGCAAATAACAAGATTAGAATGTAAATTTGATAGCTTACCTGAATAAAACCGTTTTCAGCACCGTTTAGTAAGTACTGACGCTGTTTATAAATAATTTCATGTAGATTTCACAACATTATTTCGAAAATCGGTAGGTATCTTAGAGTAAATAAACTCGGTAAGCCGCATATGTAGGTACATAATCATTTTCAAAATAAATGAAATGTTTTATAAAGTTGCGTTGAACATTGCTAAGAAACTAGCCAAAGCTACACATTTACTTGCACTAATCACTTTTACTCAGTAGGTAAGCACTAATCAGTAAAAACGATGGCAGCTGTGATAGAACTCCCTCGAATAACGAGAGCCTTGCGAGCGCATACCCAACTAGACAAACCTCGCTGCTTGAAACCCACTGGTGACCCTACAAAGAGGACTTTGAGACCTCGAAACTTGCAGAAGTAAGTAATCACACACTAAGAGAAATGCAGGGGATTCCCCTCCTTGTCTACAATCTTGCATGCATCTAAATTGATTTTTCTCTTAAACAATACTTAAAAAGCAATTAAGTTCTAGATACCTACCAAAACAGAGTTAGATTAACAATTTATAAAAAAAATTACTCTTCTAAAATGGCACTTGATAGCCTTTATGTTGTGTTTACTTACCACTTTAGAGGAAATTGATTGTAAAGTAAATAAATTAATATGCTGTTTTTATAAGAAGATATCTCTCACTCATAGCATTCTAAATTTTTTTATTTAGGTAAAGAAAGAAGATGAGGCCTTCTTTTTTAATTGTTTTGAAGTTACAAGATCAATTTCAAAATCAAGACCTCATTTCTACAGCAGATAGATTTTGCACTTATGCCAAGTGTAAAGCAAACACCACACAAGGGCAGGTTGTAAGAAATATGCATTCTCTCATCTCTTCCAGGTTTAAATCATTCACAGACATCCAAAATTACTTAAAACAGAATGAGTCCAACGCATCTGAGATCCTCAACCTCCTAAAAGAGCTAAAAGAGTCCTGCAAAGCTCTGACAGGAGAACAGTCTGATGAGGTTATTGAAGATGCAGCCATTCTGTGTCTCAGGATGTTTGTGGATCAGGATATTGTGATGCTGAAGCACCTCTCACAACTGCGGCAGTTATTTGGAACGGTGCAATCATCGACAGTGAATACAATATGTGAGGTGAGGTTACATATTTTAATGTTACTATTCCTATTACAGCTTACATATGTTATAGCTTGCTGTACCAAACAATTCACATTCATTGTTAGTATCAAATGCTTGACTGAAGCTGACTATACCAAATAAAAAACATACATACTTATGGTAGCAAACATAGGTATTTTTTGTAATATTTTTGGTTTGCTAATAATAGTTGTCAGGTTACAAGCATGATCAAGATTGTTTATTGGTTCATATTGCCCTTGTTTAGTATCAATATTAAATTTCATACTAGTTTCCGCCAGCGGCTTCGCACGCGTTGTTTGTCAACAAAAAGTAGCCTATGTGTTAATAAAGGCAAAAAGTAGCCAGGTTATAATCTACGAACATACCAAATTGTATTAAAATCATTTTTCATCAAATTTCATCAGCTGTTACTATGTGATTGAGTAACAAACAAACTTTCGCATTTATAATATTAGTGTGATTCAATAATGCTCTCAGGCAGTACATGTTAGGACAGCTTTTAAATACTTATATTAGGTATGTACATACAGACAGCATCGCTAACGGGTAATACTTGTAGAAGGAAAGTTTTTCTTACACATTGTGTATTTATAATAGAATCTATAGGCATTTTAATAAACAAACCTTCTCGAAAGTTCATCCTTCTACAAGTTTTTATTTCAAGCTGTAAACATGGAGAGGGTTACCATCAGCTAGCGACACTGCTATCTGTACAAGAACATTGCTACATTTACTTACATTTTCATTGTTTGATTTCCAGATAGTAACAAACATCTCAAACGAGCTTCAAGAAGAATCAAAGGAGTACATCAGGAAAGAAGCGAGCGAGTCCAACAAAGAAAACATCAAGCTATGGGGAGAGCACATACAATGCCACTATATCCCGTACAAACCGGCTAAGAAACCTCTGGCTAACCTCAGGGCCAAGCAAGCTACAGCATGCGCATTTGTCAATGACTTCTCTATGAAGTACAATGAACAAGCGCAAGCTTCTAAACCAGTGCAGGAGTCTAAGGTAATTGCTATCCAGCATGGAAAACGATTCGGGAAACTAAGTACCAAAATAATGTTACTTCGTACTAGTTTGGGCAGTTTGGTGACCTCATACTGAAAATCGCAAGGTAGGATAGCCCCCCAATAGATAAAAAAACCGGCCTAGTGCGAGTCAGACTCGCGCACGAAGGGTTCCGTACCATTATCTATACAAATAGATCTATTGCCCTTATCAATATCGAGCAAAAACGAGCAAAAAAAATCACGTTTGTTGTATGGGAGCCCCCCTTAAATATTATTTTATTATGTTATTAGTATTTGTTATTATTAGTATTTATTTATTAGTTATTAGTATGTTATGTTATGGTTATTAGTATTTGTTGTTATAGCGGCAACAGAAATACATTATCTTTGAAAATTTCAACTGTCTAACTATCACGGTTCATGAGATGCAGCCTGGTGACAGACGGACAGACAGACAGCGGAGTCTTAGTAATAGGGTCCCGTTTTACCCTTTGGATACGGAACCCTAAACAGATGACCTAATAAAAGTTGTCCCAGGTCTGGATGTTGTGGTACCATGGAACTTCCAATATAAGATTCAGTACTCGTCATTTCTTATATACAATCACGATTCAAAATGATCCTTGATTTTTATGAATTTGATACATTTTTCCACTGCTAGGCAAAAGCCTCCCCCAACTCCATCCACCTATCGCGATCCTTGGCAGATTCCCACCATTCCTTCTCGAATCCACTGATGTCGTCGCGCCAACGCTTTCGCGGCCGACCCCAACGTCGCTGTCCATCCTCCGATACCCAAGGAGTTATGATGTTGGCCCATTTCTCCGGAAGCATTCGACTTGTGCCCGGCCCAATCCCACTTGAGCTTCGCGGTTTTGTCTCCCACATCGGCAAGGCCAGTTAATGAACGAAGCGTGGTTTTCCTCACCCGATCGGTTCTCTGGAATCCTAGGACGCTGCGTGCCATTGCCCTTTGGCAAAACTTGAGCTTGGACTTCTGCAGCTCGGCCAATGATCATGTTTGCGCACCGTAGGTTAGGACCGGCAGGATACACATGTCGATGAGTTTGCGCTTCAGACTCTGAGGAAGGATGCAGTTAATTCTAGTGTAGGGTCAGGACTATGTATGTAACTGTAGTGTGTTTTCTTCCTTCCACTCGACTTGGTCTTTTGGCTTCTATTGGGTGTTGATATTTATAAATCGTTTCAGTATGGAAAAACCTGGCTAGAAACGAAAGTCAACGAGCTCTACGTAGCGTCAGGGATATCGAGCGCTGACATTCTCCAGTCCATCATCACATTCCTGAACTCTCCGCGTTCCAACGACGATCTGCAGAACGACATGTTCGAGCTCCTCGGCTTTGACAAGTTCGAGTTCATTCAGGAGATGTTGGTGCATCGCCAGGAGATTGTTCATAATTTGAAGACGCAGGAGCCGGCTGCTCCCGCCCCGTCGATTGCTGAAAGTGAGTTTAAGGGAATATCATTTTAGCCTAGCATGTACAACTATCCCTAAACGTATTTAGCGATTAAACATGTTTAAATTTGACGGATTTGTATGATTTAACAACTCTTTATGAATCGTTGCGCAAGTCGCCCTTATTCTCTTACTAACTACTAGCTGTTATCCGCATGCCCACGACTATATTCGCTAGTAATTGATTTTTTGGCAAATAATATATATTTTCTCAAAAAAAAACTATGCAATGTCCTTAATTATGATACTCAGTATTTCCTTGTTGAGTTTCATCAATATCGGTCCAGCCGCTGTGAAAACGTAACAAAAAGAGACAGAGTTTCTTTATATTCTGAAGTAAGTCGACCAACTAAGACCAATATTATCATCACGACCACATAAAAAGTTAAAATCTTTTTTTTATCCTAACCTATCTCGTCCCACTGCTGGGCAAAGGTCTCCCCCAAGTCCCTCCAAGCATCCCTATCTGTCGCTATCTCCCACCATCCTCTTTGGAAGGTGTCGAAATCGTCCCGCCAACGCTTTCTCGGCCGACCCCGACGTCGCCTTCCGTCTTCAGGCGTCCATGGTGTTACAATATGGGTCCATTTCTCGGAGTGCATTCGGGCAACGTGGCCCGCTCATTCCCACTTAAGCCCAGCCGATCTCTTCCCTACATCTGCAATGCCGGTAAGTGAGCGCAGCATGGTGTTACGCACTCGGTCGACAAGTTTAAAGCCGAGAATGCTGCGCTCCATTGCCCTTTGACAAATCTTGAGCATTGACTTCTAGCCTTCAGTCAGAGACCATGTCTGCGCACCGTAAGTTAGGATACGCAGGATACACATGTATAGGATACACATTTCTTAATCTAATCTCAAATATGTTATTGACAGTCGCCTCAGCAATTCTACCCGAGAACAAAATGCCCCAGTACCTCTGCCAAGTGTCAGTGCAATCGGAGGGAGAGAGAATGCTCGCCAAACTAGTGAGGAAAGAAGAGAAGAAGAATAAAGGCAAGAGGAATGATGATGATGATAATGAACCTGAGATCAATATCGCACAGTTGAGAGCAAAGAGGTATTCGTAAAAAATTCTAGGGTATTTCTCAAACTTTCGCGATCGCTACAAGTGATTTTATTAAATATAAATCGCCTCCGCCAGCGGCTTCGCACGCGTTGTTTGTCAACAAAAAGTAGCCTTTGTTTAAATCCAGGTCGTAATCTATCAACACAAAAAATTTCATCGAAACCGGTTCAGCCGTTACGACGTGAAAGAGTAACAAACATCCACACATACATCCATACAAACTTTCGCGTTTATAATATCAGTGGGATATACATGTACACCTACATATAAGTGTGATAGTGTGATGATATTGAGACATTGCAGTGTAAAATAACTTAATTGAATGAATTAAAACACTTTATTGTACACAATATAAACAAAATAGAAAACACAAACCAAATAGTACAATGGGCGGTCTTATCGCTTAGAATCGATCTCTTCCTTAACCTTTGGATATAAAGTCTAACTTTTTATTAGCTGCAGTAAAATGACGTTTTGTGGGTTGCCGGTTTTTGAAGAAAAATAAATAGGGATGTAGCTAAATGAGTGAATCATAAATGAATAATCAGTTTGATTTTTTTTTTGAGATTTAATATTAAGTTGTAATGTATTTTTTTAACCTATTATTATTACTATACTAGAGGATTGATCTTTTTTAGTGGAAGTATAGGGAGGTACATTCAAAATGAAACAAAAACGTCATAATAATGTTATTTAATTAATTTTTGTGAACTGAATCACATCCCTATTGAGATTAGGCTGGCAACATTATTTAACGGAATGACATTTAGAAACGTCATTTTACTGCATCTAATAAAAAGTTAGACTATAGTGAATTCTCTCCGGATTGACTATTTTATTTATTCATTATTATGTTATCAATTATCACTGTCATACATAAACTGTAGCTATTCCAGATGTGTGTTGTGAATTAATGTTGTACACACAAGTTGATATCTGTTCGAATGTCCGAAATTCGTTCAAACGATTCATACTTTTGATATATTTTTTATATATATAACGGAGTATCTTGACCAACGGGATTTTTTGAAACAGTGACGTCTGTTAAGCTGTCGTCACTATTTCCAACATTAAAATCACTCATTGCAAACGATAAAACAGCTTTTATTAATATTCACAATAATTGTCTTAACAGCTAACTCTTAAGGTAAATATTAGGTGGTAGGTACTCACAGGACTTGGCTCGACGGCTCACCTTCAAAAAGTGTCGTCGGAAGCCCGGTTGCTTTTTGAGATCCATTACCAAACATGGCGTCGTGCGGTACTAAGTCAATTTTAGAAACCATTTCTCTCAAATAAATTGTTACAATTACTGATTTAGTCTGTAAATTAATGAATCAATTTTTAAACGTATTTAGAACCTTCAGATTAAGTTGTTTTTAGTTTTAAGCAATCAACATCCGTTGTTAATAAATCTTTACCAATAAATACGATGTTCAAGGCTTCAAGCGAGTGTTTGCTTTAAGTTTATCTTAATGCAAACACCCGTGAGATTCGTCGCTTGCCTTTTACAAATCAGGATTTTAATTTAGCATTAATTTTCAGGTCTAGAAATAATCTAAAAACAATGTCGAGTAGTTAATTATTTGTCTTTGAAAACAAAGACAAACAATTACGTTCCGTTTAACGGAGAAAGTTGAAACTTACATTGAGAACCGAAACTTAATTCGTAATTTGATTTGATATTTAATCATTTAATTAGTAAGCTTATAATTAAGATGGTCTTGCGCCGACATATATATTATTATATTCGTGTATATTTTTAGTTTATTAGTTAGTATAGGTAGTTTATGTAGGTTTATGAACATAGACACACCGCCGTCTTTTTGATTTTATTATGTCCTGTCCATCCAAAGGTGGTCTGGAAGAGATCGCTTTTAGCGATAAGACCGCCCGTTGTACTTACCTTTATTTTTGTGTGTGTCTTTGTATTTTTAATTTTGTTGGTGTGCAATAAAGAGTATTCTATTCTATTCTATTTTTCAGATTAGCAGAATTATCAAAGCCAGTGGTACCGTTCTCCACGACGCGATCGAACATTGACCCAGTGCTGCAGAAGATATCGTACTTCCAAACTAAAGTACAGTACCCTAACGTATATGACTCATCTATAAACGCTAAGAATGCTGCCGGTACGTTTATTCTGAACTCTATTACCAAGACATTAGGTTCAATTTTCAATAACAAATAAACATCTTTAAGATGCATAAATGAGAAAATGCTGCTAATACCTTATTTTTCTCTATCTAATTACTATACAACAGAAACAATTTATACACTACTAGCTGACCCGCCCGCGGCATCGCACGCGTGGTATTTCAATAAAAACATTACCCTCCTTTTGCGCACTTGAGTAAAAAGTAGCCTATGTCCTTCCTCAGGATACAATCTATCTACTGGCCAAATTTCATTACTATCTGTTCAGCCGTTTAGTTATGAAAATGAACAAGGAAACAGTTTCTTTCGCGGTTACTATGTATGTATTATACATATAAACCTTCCTTTTGAATAACTCTTATCTATTGCTGAAAACTGCATTAAAATATGTTGAGTAGTTTAAAAGATCTAAGAGAACAGACAGCGGAAGCGACTTCATTTTATACTATGTAAAGAAGCTAAATTTGTAGGTAGGTCAAGTATTTTTTTTATCTGAGATTATGTGTTATTTTTTGTAGGATTGAGTAATGTAATGTATTTTATCTAAAATAAATAAATTAATAAGAATCACACTAATATTATAAATGCGAAAGTTTGGATGTTTATTTATTTATTTGTTTGTTACTCAATCACGTCGTAACGGCTGATGAGATTTCGATGAAATTTAGTTATGTACGTAGATTTTAAATTAACACATATGCTACTTTTTATCCCCTAAATCAGGGCCCATGGAATAAAAATGGGGTGTCAAGTCAAGTTGCAACAGCGAGTTTAGCTATATTTCTAAGTTACCTACACATTTAGTAGTGTAACGCGTACGAAGTCGCGGGCAACAGCTAGTAAATTATAAAGGCAATGCAAATTGTATGTAAAGTGGGAACTGAATGTTTGGACTTGCCTCTGACTACCCCCTTGTGGGATATCTTTACGGGTCTACATACAGTGTAAGAGATCTGAGTATATCCATCATGGGGATTAATATAGTCGTGTACTTAGCTTTTTTTATATACATTTTAGGCTTGCGTTTGACCACGATCTCGCCTGATGGCGCGTGATGATGCAGTCTACAATGGTACACGCTTGCCTAGAAGAAACCTATTCACTCGCGACTTATAAACCCCTAGGATGTATCTTAATAATAAAGGGCTCTATAACCAAGTTCTTAGTTATTCTATCCTAAGCAACAAAAATAGATTTATTGTTATACAGTAGTGGACCCTATTCTCTAAATAATAACGGTCTTTTCAGGTTTTGTATCGGGTCTAAAACTGATATTACCTGAGAACGTTGTAAGAAAAGATACGAAGGAGTATGAAGAAGTAACATTGCCAAAGAATGATCCGCCGCCTTTGGAAATAGGCAATAAACGAGTGCCCGTATCTGATATGGATGAGGTTAGTATAACAGATAATATATTATATTATATCTTATTATATTATTTGACGAAGTGGGTGAATAGCCGGCTGAGACCCAGGAGGTAGCGGGTTCGATTCCCGCCGCGGAACAAATATTTGCATGATCTACAGATATTTGTTCCGGGTCTGGTTGTTTTTCTATATATTATTATTAACTTACAAAAAAAAAAGTACATAAGTATTCTATCAGTTATCTGGTGCCCATAATACAAGCTCTGCTTAGTTTGGGGCTAGATAGCGCTGTGTAAAATGTCCAGCAATATATTTTTTTATTATATATTAATATATTGGGTGTTTGGGGGGCGCGAAACAAAATCTACATATTCATTAACGACCACCGTGGCGCAGTGGGCGAATAGCCGGCTGAGACCCAGGAGGTATCGGGTTAGATTCCCACCGCGGAACAAATGTATGCACGATCTACAGTTTTTGTTCCGGGTTCGGTCGTTTCTCTATTTAGGGTGTTTGATAATATACGCACAAAAATGAAAAGGGTTATTTTAATGAGCATAATAAATAAATTAGTGAAATGTTTCAAAGTGATTCTTGACATTTTAATAAATAAATATTGCTGGACATTTCACACAGCGCTATCTAGCCCCAAACTAAGCAGAGCTTGTATTATGGGAACCAGATAACTGATAGAATACTTATATACTTTTTTTTTGTAAATACATACTTATAATATATATAAATACAACCAGACCCGGAACAAATATCTGTAGAGCATGCAAACATTTGTTCCGCGGCGGGAATCGAACCCGCTACCTCCTGCGTCTCAACCGGCTATTCGCCCACTGCGCCACGGAGGTCGTCATATTTTATATTTATATTTTTTTTATAATAATTTTATATATTATACTTATTCCTTACAGATCGGACAAATGGCATTCGAGAACATAAAAGAGCTGAACCGAATACAGTCAGTAGTGTACCAAACAGCGTACAACACTAATGAAAACCTGCTGATTTGCGCGCCCACTGGCGCCGGCAAAACTAACATCGCGCTGTTGACTGTGGTGCATCAGATCAAACAGCATATCGAGAATAATGTTATTATGAAAAATAAGTTCAAGGTAAGGCGCTAGACTTGTACATACAGATAGCCAGATTGATAATCCCATTTCTAGTGTTTACTTTGCCTATTTCTATTAGCGTGGATTTATACTCTATAGTCGAACAGTGGTCATGTCAGGACACAGTAGCGGATCAAGGCCCCCTCCCCCTACCCCCAAAAAAATCATAGGGAATTGCAATTATTTTTAACGCGCTTTTGAAGTTGGTCCCATTAAAAAATGATGAAGCCTACCCTCAGCTGTGTCAAGCCCCTCGCAAATGAAAATTCTGGATCCGCCATGACACGTTTTTACCGCTAGAGTTACTATTGTAATGAGAGTAAATCCGAGTCTTAAAGCCGCCAAAACACCTCCATGGTCTTAAGTTCTCGCCAAGTGGTGTGCGTGTGTGGTGCACACTTTCTTATTGCGTGAGCTGCAAGTAAGGGTCTCAGGTATGTGACCTATCTAGGTATCTAATCGCGGGGTCTGTGATCCCCGGTTCACTATGCACGGCTCTTCTGCTTACCGGTCTTGCAGCTGTTTTACGGAGTTTGCAATTTTTGCAGCGTAGGCTAAATGCCGAAACATGACAGCGCTCAACTGATGCTAGGATGTTCATTCCTTAAGTTAATTTATATTTATGTATTTTATAAGTGCCTATTGTAATTATTAGCTTGCTGCATGGGTTGATTTACGCTGTAATTGCTGCAAGCAACTAAATTAAATAAGTTAAATGATCTGTTAGAAACCTGAGAGGTTATTTTATCTAATAAAAGCACTTCAACCAATTATTTTTAGTGTTGTAATATAAAAAATCATAATACTAGTCATGGCTGTATAATACATAAATAATGAGTATATATGACTACTTTATTTGGCTTTTACACAATACTACAAGGTTTTGTATTTTAGATAATCTACATAGCACCAATGAAAGCCCTGGCGTCAGAAATGACGGCTAGCTTCGGACGGCGGCTCAAAGGCCTTGGCATCCTGGTCAGAGAACTGACAGGAGATATGAAGCTGACGAAAACAGAGGTTCAACAGACACAGATGATTGTAACCACTCCGGAGAAATGGGATGTTGTGACCAGGAAGGGGGCAAGTAAGTTGTAATTTTAAGTAATCTACGTAACACCAATGAAAGCCCCCTGGCGTTAGAATGACGGCTTCGGACGGCGGCTCAAAAGACTCGGCATCCTGGTCAGAGAACTGATAGAAGATATGAAGCTGACGAAAACAGGTTCAATAAACACAGATGATTGTAACCACTCCGGAGAAATGGGATGTTGTGACCAGGAAGGGGGCAAGTAAGTTGTAATTTTAAGTAATCTATGTAACACCAATGAAAGCCCCCTGGCGTTAGAATGACGGCTTCGGACGGCGGCTTAAAAGACTCGGCATCCTGGTCAGAGAACTGATAGGAGATATGAAGCTGACGAAAACAGGTTCAATAGACACAGATGATTGTAACCACTCCGGAGAAATGGGATGTTGTGACCAGGAAGGGGGCAAGTAAGTTGTAATTTTAAGTAATCTATGTAACACCAATGAAAGCCCCCTGGCGTTAGAATGACGGCTTCGGACGGCGGCTCAAAAGACTCGGCATCCTGGTCAGAGAACTGATAGGAGATATGAAGCTGACGAAAACAGGTTCAATAGACACAGATGATTGTAACCACTTCGGATAAATGGGATGTTGTGACCAGGAAGGGGGCAAGTAAGTTGTAATTTTAAGTAATCTATGTAACACCAATGAAAGCCCCCTGGCGTTAGAATGACGGCTTCGGACGGCGGCTCAAAAGACTCGGCATCCTGGTCAGAGAACTGATAGGAGATATGAAGCTGACGAAAACAGGTTCAATAGACACAGATGATTGTAACCACTCCGGAGAAATGGGATGTTGTGACCAGGAAGGGGGCAAGTAAGTTGTAATTTTAAGTAATCTATGTAACACCAATGAAAGCACCCTGGCGTTAGAATGACGGCTTCGGACGGCGGCTCAAAAGACTCGGCATCCTGGTCAGAGAACTGATAGGAGATATGAAGCTGACGAAAACAGGTTCAATAGACACAGATGATTGTAACCACTCCGGATAAATGGGATGTTGTGACCAGGAAGGGGGCAAGTAAGTTGTAATTTTAAGTAATCTATGTAACACCAATGAAAGCCCCCTGGCGTTAGAATGACGGCTTCGGACGGCGGCTCAAAAGACTCGGCATCCTGGTCAGAGAACTGATAGGAGATATGAAGCTGACGAAAACAGGTTCAATAGACACAGATGATTGTAACCACTCCGGAGAAATGGGATGTTGTGACCAGGAAGGGGGCAAGTAAGTTGTAATTTTAAGTAATCTATGTAACACCAATGAAAGCCCCCTGGCGTTAGAATGACGGCTTCGGACGGCGGCTCAAAAACTCGGCATCCTGGTCAGAGAACTGATAGGAGATATGAAGCTGACGAAAACAGAGGTTCAATAGACACAGATGATTGTAACCACTCCGGATAAATGGGATGTTGTGACCAGGAAGGGGGCAAGTAAGTTCTAATTTTAAGTAATCTACATAACACCAATGAAAGCCCCCTGGCGTTAGAATGACGGCTTCGGACGGCTGCTCAAAAGACTCGGCATCCTGGTCAGAGAACTGATAGGAGATATGAAGCTGACGAAAACAGAGGTTCAATAGACACAGATGATTGTAATCACTCCGGATAAATGGGATGTTGTGACCAGGAAGGGGGCAAGTAAGTTCTAATTTTAAGTAATCTACATAACACCAATGAAAGCCCTCTGGCGTTAGAATGACGGCTTCGGACGGCTGCTCAAAAGACTCGGCATCCTGGTCAGAAAACTGATAGGAGATATGAAGCTGACGAAAACAGAGGTTCAATAGACACAGATGATTGTAACCACTTCGGAGAAATGGGATGTTGTGACCAGGAAGGGGGCAAGTAAGTTCTAATTTTAAGTAATCTACATAACACCAATGAAAGCCCTCTGGCGTTAGAAATGACGGCTTCGGACGGCGGCTCAAAGGACTCGGCATCCTGGTCAGAGAACTGACAGGAGATATGAAGCTGACGAAAACAGAGGTTCAATAGACACAGATGATTGTAACCACTCCGGAGAAATGGGATGTTGTGACCAGGGAGGGGGTGAGAAAGTTGTAACGGTTCTGCAAGCTTTTACTCTGAACTTAATAGGCTCGGAGATGAAATTGTTTGTCAGTCGAAAGGGCGTGATTCTGCCCATTTCAATGTTCAACTTTTCATAAAAATAAATTTGAAATAAACATTATCCTTGTTACCACAAATAAGTTAAACACACTTAACGCGTGTTTAAAAAATCCTTACTAATTTTAAACACGCGCTAAACAGTATTTAAGTTTTTTTGTGGTAAGACCCTTTGTTTTACGAAAGTTTTCTTGTTCTTGTTTGGTTTTAAACGGAACAGCTGTTCCAAGATTTTTTAAAATCATCTCAAAAAATTTTTTTTTCAAGCCTAGACGGGACTTGTACCCGCGACCTTCCTCTTGATACGAGGATGCACTACCATCTGTGCTACAAGGCAATTCACGTCTAGGTCGAAATTAGTGAGATTATTCAGAATTACGACTAAAGCGCCGTTAGCTCCATCTACAGGAAAACTTATACTCGTATAGTTCTTTGTACCTGCTCAATGCCGAACGTTGCAGTTCAGTACATTGACAAGAGATGTCGCGTTGCTTATTTCAAATAGTATTTTTATTTATTGAGCAGGTACAAAGAACTATATAAGTTTTCCTGTAGATGGAGCTAACGGCGCTATAGTAGTAATTCTGAATAATCTCACTAATTTCGACCTAGACGTAATAAGTATTTTTGAGATGATTTGAAAAAATCTTGGAATTCTCCGCATGTGTTCGGATAACACTATAAATAAAAAAGAACAGCTGTTTTTAAGAATTCCTAGAACTCACCTTAAACGTAAAATATTATGATTATGAAATAGGTTTTCGTAAGTTACCTTGATGTAGGTTTATGTGACTTATAATGCGAATTCAACTGTTATATTTCTTCTAGCGGACACTGAACTAGCTTCCATAGTTAAACTGATCATCATAGACGAAGTTCATTTGCTCCACGGCGATCGAGGTCCCATCGTAGAGGCAATAGTAGCGAGAACCCTTAGACAAATCGAATCCTCTCAGAACATGATCAGAATAGTGGGGCTGTCTGCTACGCTGCCTAACTATCTCGATGTTGCCAGGTGAGTTTCGACCTTTAACTCCTGTAAGGTTTATTTTGAAGTCATTTAATTTAAAAAGCTGGCTGAGACGCAGGAGGTAGCGGGTTCGATTCCCGCCGCGGAACAAATGTTTGCATGATCTACAGATATTTGTTCCGGGTCTGGTTGTGTCTCTATATATTACCTAGTCAGGTCATAAATTCTGTCACATGTTTAATATAAAATAATTGAAACAAGTTTATTCATTATGTAACCATTTATATACCAAAATGAACTTAACAAAACATAGATTCTTATGACACTAAAGTTTATTCAAAATGACCTCCGTGATTTTGAATACAGGCCTTCAATCTGCGCGGCCAGTCGTCTATCGCAGCACGAACGAGGTCCATGTCAATATCGGCGGCTGCCTTAATCAAGGATGTCTTGAGTGACTCCAAATTGGGATGAGGCTTTGAGCACGCCTTTTCCTACAAGTGTTGCCATTTCTTGTAATCTAACGGATTCAAATCTGGACTGGAGGAGGGCCAGTCTTCGTGCCGGATGAAGTCGATTTCACGCGCCGCCAGCCAGTCTTGTGTGCTCTTCGCTCGAGCTGGCGCCGAATCTTGTTGGAATACCCCGTGCCTGTTATTGAACATGGTATGAGAAACAGGTTCCACAAGGTTCGTCAGGACTGTATTTTGATACACAACTGCATTCGTTTTTACACCTTTCTCACAAAAATGTACCTCTGTTAAGCCCCAATAAGAAACTCCCAACTATACCATGAGCGAGGATGGAAAATGACCTCGTTGGACACGCGGAATACGGTTGCTCGCTTCTTCACTACTGTGTGCGTACACCTTATCATTTTGTTTGTTGTAGCTCTCTTCTACGGTAAAATTTTTTTCATCCGAAAAAAGAATTTCCCGATATTTTTTTCCCGCGTACCGCTTCAACAAAGCGCGGCATCTCATCAGTCTCAGGTCCATTAGACGAGCATTCAAACGATGTCCTGTTTTTCTTCGATATGCCCGAAGCCCTAAGTCTTCATTTAACACCCTTTTCACTGTGGTTCTGCTTAACCCCATCTGAAGGGCCAACAGTTTCTGCCTACGTTTGGGATTTCTTTGAATTCGCGCCTTCACAGCTTTTATCACTGCTGGAGTCCTAACAGACCGAGGGCGACCACTTCTTGACCTGTCATCTACACTAGAGTCTTCATTGTATTGTTTGATAGTACGATAAACGCATCTTTAGGTTATATTCAAATTTTTCAGTATGTCATAAATTTGAATTGGCGCGTAACCGCAACGATGCAACGCAATAACTGCAACACGGTCTTCTTTAAGCGTCCACTCCATATTTAAAAATGAGTAAAATTCTAAAAAGTATACATTTTTATTTTCATGAACAATTCGAAATTCGAATTCTATAAACTTTTTTGTGGCCAGCATTCTAAAAGAAAAGTTTTTACTGTGTGACAAAACTTATGACCTGACTAGGTATAAGTATGTATTTACAAAAAAATGTATACATATAAGTATTCTATTAGTTATCTCGTTCCCATAGTACAAGCTGTGCTTAGTTTGGAGCTAGATAGCGCTGTGTGAAATGGCTCCGTGGTGCAGTGGGCGGATAGCCAGCTGAGACGCAGGAGGTAGCGGGTTCGATTCCCGCCGCGGAACAAATGTTTGCATGATCTACAGATATTTGTTCCGGGTCTGCTTGTTGCTCTATATTTTATAAGTATGTATTTACAAAACAAAAGTATATAAGTATTCTATCAGTTATCTGGTTCCCATAGTACAAGCTCTGCTTAGTTTGGGGCTAGATAGCGTTGTGTGAAATGTCCAGGAATATTTATTTATTTATTATTCATACTCTCGAGAAAATCGACAAAATGCCGTTCTACGAAATGCTAGAGAAATAGTTTATTGTACGATGCCACATATTAATAAACAGTTACTACGAGTCGTTCAATGGTTCAATAACCTCGCCCGGTCAATGACCTGGCCCGGTCAATAAGCCCAACCAGCCAACAGAGCGCTTATAGTGCGTACGACAGGGCTGTACTCGTAAGTACCTGCAGGTTAGGCACAAACACTAAAAATTAAAATTATTGGATTAAAAAAACATTATTTATTTATTATTTATGGTTTTAAAAGTATACTCCGTCATTATTTGACTGACACTGACACTGCTACTCAGTTTTTTAACTTTTGCAGTTGTCAACGTTTTCATTTGTCTATTGTACTTTGTTTATGTTCCAAATAAATAATTTTGAATTTGAAATTTGCTGTTTAAATTGCAACACCTTATATACCTTATCTTTAAATACATATGTTATTACAATACAAACTTAGGTACGAACGCTGCGGCAAATAAAATTTTCACAAAACACACTTTGTGAACACTGCTAGATGAATTTCAGTCATATCATCATATGCTTAAGACCGGCTTTTGAAAAACTTTAGATGACAGCGTGATCAGAATGTCATAAAATCTGAATAATTTTCAGAGCAGCTTTTTGCTGAGCCAATGTAAACCTCAAATCTGTATTAATACAATTGGTTTTGTCTACAGATTCCTCCGTGTGAATCCATACGTGGGTCTCTATTTCTTCGACTCGCGGTTCCGTCCCGTGCCGTTGGAACAACAGTTTATTGGCATCAAAGATGTCGGCAGTGGTGGTGGTGCCCATCTTAGACAGGTTAGTATTAATCATTATTATAAATACGGGATTTGTCACGTACCGGTTTATCGGTGTTTCGACCGATAATGAATGAATGTAAATTCTTTATTATACCTTAAAAGCTAGACACAACAGATTTAAATAAAGTAAGCATAATGATTCAGTTCAATTCGTGTACCTTCATCAGGGTGAGTGCGATCCGCTCCGCACTGCAGGTTAGTATTACTTTCTTTGTATGTTTTCTACAAATAAACTCATTTTGAAAACAACTGTCTGTCCCACGTTATTAAATTAAAAAGAACCGGCCAAGTGCGAGTTGGACTCGCGCACAAAATGTTCCGTACCATTATCTATAAAAACGGCAAAAAAATCACGTTTGTTTTATGGGAGCCCCCACGTAAATAATAATTTTATTTTAATATAAATATTTATTTTTAAAGTAAATAATATAACTCAATGTTCTGTGAATATTTCAAGCGTCTACCTATTGCCATTATCAATATTTAGCAAAAATGAGCAAAAAAATCACGTTGTATGGGAGCCCCCCTTAAATATTTATGTTATTCTGTTTTTAGTGTTTGTTGTTATAGCGGCAACAGCAATACATCATCTGTGAAAATTTCAACTGTCTAACTATCACGGTTCATGAGATACAGCCTGGTGACAGACGGACAGACAGACAGACAGCAGAGTTAATAGGGTCCCGTTCGACCTTAAAAAGTATTCCATTGTCCAGGGTTTTCATTTTTGTCAACATTTTTGTTTGGAATAGCTTCTAATCGTGAGGTTTTTCTTAACCGTTTTGAGTTGGTAATAAATAATTCAATGCGATGCAAAATAACTCACAGCGATAGTTTCCTCTCCTGAAGACTCAAAAAGACCTTTGTAATTTTAATGAACTAAGTACCTTGAACAAACCACAACCTGTTTTGGTATGTACGACATTAATTTAAAACACACATCCGGAATCGTATTAACCGATTCGAGAGGTGCGTTTAATACCGGTAGCTTGAATATTAATCCAATAATCGATACATTTCCAATAAACAATGTTTAACGTACTTTTTTTTGTAAACTATTTCTTGTAATTTTTTTTTGTAAAAATTTAGTTATAATAGGTATATTAAAGTTAACAGGCGGGCTACTTTGCCGCGTCAAATTCATAAAAGTTTAGTATTGCTGGTATTAGTATTTATTATAATTTAGAGCGCAGTATCCTAGGAGTCAAATTAACAGACCGCATTAGAAACAGTGAACTGCGCTCCCAAACACAAATCGCGAACGTTGGGCACCAAGTAGGCAAGTTAAAGTGGGACTGGGCGGGGCCATCTCTGCCGCATGTCGGAGTTGTAGGCAAAATTCTCCACAGAGTGGATCCCAAAAGACAAAACGAGCACTTGGCAGACCGCGACGCCGATGAAAAGACGAACTCGACTCGCATGTGGAAGACTGGATCACACACGCGTATGATAGAGTGGAAGGAAGGAAGGGAGGCCTTTGCCCTGCGGTGGGACAGTACAGGCTTCAAATAAATAATAATAGTACTTATTGCATACATATGTATTAATAAATAAAAAAGTAAATAGGCGATGCCTTTGCGACGATGCCGCTTAGTCAGTTAAACAGGTACCTACTTACATGATGAATGAATATTATTTGCTTACCTACCTATTTTATGCAGGCTGTTACATTGGTATTTTAGCATTTGATATTGAAGTTGTTTGAAAATTAAAATTTTCTATGGTTATGAATATGATAAAAATCAATTTTACGAAAATACTAGCCATTAGCCCTACCCGTGTTTTCATTTATTGTCGCACATTACAAAACGCGTAGTATACAGACATTTTTAGTTGCCTAAAATCTACCAATTTCAGATGCAACAAATGAACGAGATATGCTACGACAAAGCCTCGGATATGGTTCAAAAAGGACACCAGGTCATGGTGTTCGTCCACGCCCGTAACGCTACCCACCAGACCGCTATGGTCCTCAAAGAATTGGCACAGAAAAAGGGACATCTGAAGTATTTTGAACCGGAAGATTCGGGCGCATTCCTTAAAGCTAAGAAGTCGATAGGAAGCAGCCCTAATAAGCAGTTGGTGGAGTTGTTTTCCAGTGGATTTGCTTGTCACCATGCCGGTATGCTTCGGAGTGATAGGTAAGTTTAGCTGTAGGTTAACATAATATAGCTGTTAATTATCATAGTATTTTTCCTGTTGTCATCTTTGAATTGATGTTTGTGTCTGTAATTAGGGCTTTTAATGTTCGACTTAAAAAGACAAAACTAGTTCCTACTAGCGTAATAGATGGCCACCGAAAAGTATGGTTTAGATGGCAAAATCTTAAAGACACAATATCAAAATTGGTCTAAAGCATACTCACTTCGTCTGAAAAAAAAACAAATATTTGTATTTTTATTTCAAGTTCCTCGGAAAATAATGTTGACAGGGCAATTGACATTGACTATTCACTTTCCTATGTTAATCAGCGTATGACAGAGCAGCGCCATCTGCTAGCAGTTATATAAACATGACCGTGAAAACCTCTCGTTTTGGTGACATTTGGAATTTAATAAATAAATGTAACTACTATTTCCATTTCTTTATTTTCTCGATGACAGCTCCTGTGAAAACTTAACGAGCAGTCACTGCCCTGCTCCATCTGTCATCACCATGTCTAGGCAAGTGCCCTGCCCAAGACCATTTGAGCTCCATAACTCGAATCCCAACGTCCGTCATGAACCTTCGTTCGTCTACGGATCTCGACGTTTGGAACTCGATCTAACAGTCTGATGCCGAGCATGGTACGCTCCATGGCTCTCTGTGCAACTCTTAACCTGTACACAGCCTCATGCGTGAGCGTCCATGTCTCGGCACCGTAGGTCATGGTGGGCAGAACACATTGGTCGAATAAGCGAGTCTTCAGACACTGTGGAGTTTTAGGCGACTTAAGGATGTCGTCTAACTTGCCGAATGCAGCCCATCCCAATTGGATCCTTTTAGAGATCTCCTTCTGAATATGCTCTGAAAAGTTATTTAATGATGATTTATTAAATGATTGAATAAAATGAAAGAACGAATAAAATTATCATTCAGCAGACTTAACTCATTTGATTTTGGTTACAGGAATATGGTGGAGAAATATTTCTCCGATGGATTCATCAAAGTACTTGTTTGTACATCAACTTTAGCTTGGGGTGTTAACTTGCCAGCTCACGGAGTTATCATTCGTGTACGTAATATTCTCATATCTGTTGCACGTTCAAACTACACCTAATTACATTTCAATAAGATGCAGTCTCACATAGCTTGAAGAACTGACGGCCGTTTGGGCAGAAGGTTGAGTGGAGATCACGCGCTGGAATGTGCAGCGCAAGACGGTCCCTCATTAGATGGAAATAGAGCTGATAACGGTTGTTGGGAGCCGTTGGGTGCAGGCCGCCCAAGACCAGTCGCTCTGGTTATCTATGGGCGAGGCCTGTGTTACAGCAGTGGACGTCCATTGGTTGCTATTAAAATTTTAATTTATAGTAACAAAAAGGAATATCAATAAATTCAATACAACGCTCAAAAAATCTGTCTGACTGTTGGGTGCTATAATTATCTTCATCAACCTAAAACAAACCTTAACAAACCTTATTTCCTTCTACACAGGGCACAGAAATCTACGACCAATCTCACGGCACATTCGTGGATCTATCAATCTTGGATGTGCTTCAAATATTCGGTCGCGCGGGTCGGCCGCAGTTCGACACGTCTGGTACGGGCATTATTATAACGGCTCACGATAAACTGACGCATTATCTCAAGTCGATGACCAACCAGTTCCCAATCGAAAGCAACTTTATTAACTTGTTGGCGGATAATTTGAATGCTGAGGTAAGATATTCCGAATTGATCCGATTGGGGTTCTAAACTCTGATACAGGGCTGTTATGTCCCGTTTCACTCACCTGCGCATGCTCGCTTCGCTCATCGTTTTATTTTACTTTACTATCTTACTACACTTGACATCCACATAATATAAATTCTAAAGTCACTTTGCCTCTCTGTTTGTTAAGTTTTTACGACTGAACGGTGGGACCGATTTCAATGAAATTTGGTACATAGATAGATTATGACCGAGATTGGGACATATGCTACTTTTTACCCGACCGCAGAAAGAGGGGTAATGTTTTTATTGACATCGCACGCGTCCTAAGCCGCGGTTGGGTCAGCTAGTTTATTTATAAATGAACCTGTTTGCTTTAAACAACTTAAATTTAAGATGCTCACTTCACTCCTTAAACAATCTATCTATATATATATATATATATATATATATATATATATATATATATATATATCATTTGCTGTTCGTCAGTCTCGCTAAAACTCAAACACGGCTGTGAGTCCCTGGATGGTTTAGAATCACAATTGGCCCCGGTAGGTGACGCTGTTGTCGAGATCCAGAAAATTAGTAGTACAACTAGTATTTTTTTATATTTAGTTTGTATTCAGCGATTCGACTTTTTTTATTTGACACAACAAACAATTTTGCCTAAATATTACTAAGACTTAATAATTATTACAAGGTGTCTTACTACAGGCATAACCAGCACCGTTGTCCACAGATCACGTTAGACAGATGGTGGGCATGAGTGTATACAATATTAAATACATACAAAAATATAAATATATAGATGAACCTACATTATGCAGGCAAGCAAGTGCCTACGTACCTACACAATACAGGTTCACATTTAGTAATGAGTAACTTAGTCGCTTTAAATTGAAATTAGACAATCAGACAGGAATGTCTGATTGATTGATTTCTTAAACAAGGCGGGTGAGTTTGCAAAATATTCAATTGCCAAGAAATGATCGTTATATAACTTAGGAATTCTATTGAGTGGCGCTCGCTCCACCTGCGTTTGACAAGCCTATGCTAATAAAATAGGAATTATTTGTTGAAGTAATGATCCTATATGTGTCTTTTTTTTCAGGTGTCACTAGGCACAGTGACGAACATAGACGAAGCTGTGGAGTGGCTCAGTTACACCTATCTATTTGTCAGGATGAGAATTAACCCACAGGTGATTTTACTTATCACTCCTTAATTTTTTTAAATAGTTTTATAATGCTGTCGTTATCTGTTCAAATCATTTTTACCCTGGTTTTGTACATGTCGCAAACTTGAGATAAAGTCAAATCTCGAAAACAACTGTAATATATAATATCATATTTATTGAATTGTGTAATATTTAATACAAATTTAAATGTTAAATTATGTTGCTAAGTAAGCGAGTAACGAGTAATAATGTAAACCTTTTGAGAAATCAAAAATCTTAAACCGTAAACCATATATTTTGTGGAGATTCTGGAACACTGCTGCCAAAAGTCTTACTCGGTTTCTTCAGGAATTTAGAATGCAATACATCAGTACAGATCTTATTACCCCCACCCTAGAATTGTGTCATAGGAAACGTGACGTCATCTCGTGACGATCTCCGTGGCGCAGTGGGCGAATAGCCGGCTGAGACGCAGGAGATGGTGGGTTCGATTCAACAGGTACCGCCGCGGAACAAGTGTTTGCATGATCTACAGATATTTGTTTCGGGTCTGGGTCTTTTCCTATATAAAATTGATCGAGCGAAGCGTGATATCTAAATCTGCAAGGAATAAACTAATAATAAAAACGGAGTCTAAATGTACTAAAACAGACCTTTTATTAGACGTGCCATTTGTGTCCCATTCCCCCCCCCCCCCCCCCCACATTTTTAGCTCATTGAGCACACCAAAATTGTGCCATTACTACATACCTGATTTAGAAATCTCGCTACGCTCGATCAATAAGTATTCTATCAGTTATCTGGTTTCCATAGTACAAGCTAAGCTTAGTTTGGGGCTAGATAACGCTGTGTGAAATGTCCAGCAATATTTATTTATCTATCTCGTAGACAAGATTTACCCGATTGCAATGTAACTTATCATGTTTTTAGGTGTATGGTCTATCATACAGTGATGTACAAGAAGAGCCGATGCTTGAAACAAAGCGTAGAGAACTGATCACGGCCGCTGCGATGCAACTGGACAAAACGCACATGATTCGATACAATGAACGCACCGGCGATCTCAATGTCACAGGTTACTATTATTATTCACTTATAAAAAAATTATATAGGGTGTTATATACGGATTAGCACGTTGAAGTGGCAATGGGCAGGCCATATAGCGCACAGAACAGATGGCCGATGGGGCCGGAAAGTTCTCGAATGGAGGCCACGGACCGGCAAGCGCAGCCGTAGGACGTCCACCTACAAAATGGGCAGACGACTTGGTAAGAACCGCAGGTCGGCGTTGGATGCAGGCCGCTTCTAACCGCAGTTCCTGGAGATCAATGAGGAGGCCTTTGTCCAGCAGTGGACGTCCTACGGCTGATATGATGATGATGATAGGGTGTTTGGTAATATACGCACAAAAATGAAAGGGGTTATTTTGAAAAGCTTAATAAATCAATTTGTGAAATGTTTACCATAGAAATGTGAAATTTTCTTTGGCATGTAAAAACAAACGTTTTATTAAACTTATGTTGTGCTATTGCATAATGCTTGCCATCAACCACCAAACCACCACGCCATCAAACCACAGATAATGTATTGGTGACGTCTCGAGATATCTCTTGTTGTCCCTTTCTAACCCAAAACCCGCAGCCATTTCCGAAAGAGATATCAAATCGGCCTCTATTTTTGGATGTCGATTGCAAGAGTAGGCAGTAAATTTTATTTCGAATTAACCACCTAAACATAGTCGATTGTCTTTAAAATTTGATAATATGTATAACTAGTTGTTTTTTTTCGAAGTCTTTTTTTATGTTTTGAGAAACCGTCTCTTGAATATCGTCAGTATATTACCAAACACCCTGTATACTACGTGTTTTGCTATGTAAGACATTAGGTCTAAGGGCTAGTATTGTTGTATAATAGTTCTTTTTTCAAATTCATTACCATGGAAACAATTTAATTTTCAAACAACCTTTGTATAAAGTCCTAAAATATCAATGAAACAGCCTATATAAAATCTGTAAACAAATCATAATTCATCACGTAAGTAGGTAGCTGTTAAACCGACTAAGCGGCATCGTCGCAGAAGCGCCGCAGATTTACTTTGAAAATTGTTTATTGTAAATGTATCGATTACTGGATAAATAAATATTCAAGCTACCGGCGTTAAATCCACCTCTGAAATCAGTTATTGCGATTCTGGATGTGTGTTTTAAATTAATGTCGTACATAACAGAACAGGTTGTATAATATAGTTATTTATTAGGACTGCCCTATTCAAATGGGATTGGGAGGGTCATGTATCTCGTATGCAAGGAGATAATTGGACCAAGCTTGTAACTGGATGGATCCCAGTGGAGGGAAAGTGACGCAGGGAAGGCTTAAGAGGCCTCGTTTAATCAGAGTGTGATTTGTATGGCTTCACGTATATATAACCACCTACCTGAGTCTGTACTGGATTCTCCAAGTTTCAATGTGTTTAAGAGAAACTCGAAACAAATATTAATACAATAACCATATCACACTAAAATTATAAATGCAAAAGTTTGGATGTTTGTTTATTTATTTGTTTGTTACGCAATCACGTCGTAACGGCTTAACTGATTTCGATGAAATTTAGTATGTACTATGCGTAGATTATAACCTGGATCCATATCAACCTTGAATTTCCATTTTGACAACATCTAATTTTTTAAAATATCCTGAACATTCTTCTCACAGACTTCGGTCGAACTGCTAGTCACTACTACATTACGTGCGAGACTATGGAGGTGTTCAACACGATGGTCCGCAAATCTATGACTCAGGGTGAGGTACTTGAAATGCTGACCAGATGCTCCGATTTCCAGCAGTTAAAGGTATGAAAAACTTGATTTCTTCATTAAGACTGTACTGTACTTCAGATAGATATGATCCAATATTTATACCAGTAAATACTGCATTTTGTAATTAATATATGTAAAAGTTGAGGATGTAAGCTAAAGGCTGTAGCAAAAACTAGATTCCTTAAAATTTTGTCGATGGAAAATAATTCCAAAGTCACGTCCAAAATTTACAATAAACGCGTAGCATTCAATAATAAATTTAAATGAGTTCGTGAAACTTTACATAGTTATCGATATTTATTTGACTCGTAGAAATAGAAAGCAGCTGTGTTTCGATTTTTCGAGTTGGCCATTACAGTTTCAAGAACATATTCTATGTCAACAGGTTCGCAAAGAAGAACTATCAGATCTTTGGAACCTCAAGAACGATTACTGCGAGCTTCGCATCGAGGACCCTCCTGAAGATATCCATTGGAAGATCAACATATTGCTACAAGTATTCCTGTCTAGAGCAAGAATAACCGCGTCCTCTTTGCAATCAGATCTCAATTATATTAGCCAGGTAAATATAACCTGATATTGTCATTGTAAATTGAACTTTGTTTGCACTAAAAGGTGAATTTTATGCTATAACATTTTTAGAACGAAAATTAAGGCACAAAATTATACAACAACAGCTATAGCTACAAAAAAAACATATATCGAGATTCGAGATTATTATTATTATTAAACTTCTGTTCACAGAATGCAGTCCGAATAGTCCGAGCGCTGTTCGAGATCACCCTACGGAAGAACAACGCGTACATGGCAGCCATATACCTGAAGATGGCCAAGATGCTGGAGCTCCAGCAGTGGGACTTCTACAGCGACATGCGACAGTTCAACTGCTTCGGCATCGAGACGCTGCAGCACATCGAGTACCCGATGCTGAAGCCCGACCAGATCCGAGACATGGACTGGAAGGAACTAGGTAAAGACTTGGAGCTTTTAGTGGGTGGGTGTCAAAATTCAATGCAGGAATTACCTCTGAATACCTTCTAGCTCCTGATTGATCATTATGGTTTGCTCTTGTTATGGGTCAAATGTCTGGTCGTGCCTCTGTCTATCTCATGATATCTAGAAACTCTTGTCATGTATAGAATTATAGCAACTTATCCAAACATATGTGATGAATATGATCATTCGACTTGCCTCTGTATACCCCACCAATTGCTGATTCCATGGGGCCAATTTCCGTAACTTTAAATAGTAAAATTCGAGTATCGATCTAGTTCATTATGTGAAATGTCCTAAACGGTATTCACGTAAATGACAATACAATGGTATGCGTTGACTGGCATGCGATTATAGACTTTATTTGTATCAAGCTAATATTGTAATATTAATGGAGCAGAATGACAAAGTATATTCAATTCATAATCCTCATTTGGATTAACTTTCGTTGTTTTTTTAAAATCTGATACATGGACTTAAAGGAACTAGGTAAGGATTACGCTAGATATGTATGTCACGGTATAAGTAATCATGCTGGAGCTTCGCTAGAGACTGTTTTTTAAAGTGCGACTAAAAATAGCCTTTGGCTATAAATAGCTATAAATAGACTATAAATAGCGGTTTCTATGCTAAAGTCATAATGTCCTTGCAACTTGTTGCGTATGAAATGCTAACTGCTATGCGAAAGGTGAGTATGTGCCAAATGTCTGGACTTAACACTGTCCATCTTCCGGTACCCTCCAACAACTATTGTCCCTTGTGGAATTCTGGCTACCTTGCATAAAGTATGTTACAAATATATGGACTTGCTTCAGTCTAACTTCTCTTAGAATAGACTCACAAATAACCTGTCACGTTTGGAACGGTAAAACAACTATTCCAAAAGTAGAAGGGGGCCAATATTTATTTTTCTCTCAATTACTACCCAAAATTACCTGAATTGCCATATCACTTATCAAATCAATTAAAGGTATTATTGCAGTCGGCAGTTGTTTAGAATAAATAAATATGGCTGGACATTTCACACATCGCTATCTAGCCCCAAACTAAGCAGAGCTTGTACTATGGGAACCAGATAACTGATAGAATACTTATATACTTTTGCAGGTGATTTAATCCGCAATCCGAAGAACGCCCGCCACCTCAAGAAATGCGCAGACGAATTTCCTCTTCTAGAAATGGAAGCGAGCCTTCATCCTATTACTAGAACAGTGCTCCGAATAAGACTGACTATAACGCCTAATTTCAAGTAAGTGCCATCGCGTCAAAGTTCAAAATAAGATCTTATTTTTATACAAATTAGGTGCAATCTACCAACTAACATACCAAACTTTTAGATGGAACGACAAATATCACGGCAAAGCTCCCGAAGCCTTCTGGATATGGGTCGAGGATCCGGACACGGACATCATGTACTATCATGAGTACTTCCTTATCACTAAGAAACAGGTACGCAAATAACATTCTTATTCCACTGATATAACGTTTAATTTAGCTTGTTTTACCTGAAGCTTGAAGGAGCTATAGTGAGCCCAAACGATATTTTATGAAATCAAAATTCACCGCTAGTTAATTTTGATTTCATAAAATATCGTTTATATTCCTTATTGCAATGTCCGCAATTTCATATAGGCAATATCCAATTTTGATTGTTTTAATAATGTTCTAATTTTGAATGAAATAATTATTTCAGGTGATCACGAATGAACCACAAGAACTGATTATAACAATACCTATCTCGGAACCACTGCCACCTCAATACTACATCAGGGCTACTTCTGAAAGGTGAATTTGATTGTTATTATGATACTTCTAAATTATTTCAAAATGATCTTAAATCATTATCATGCACTGTGATTTGAGGTGTTAATACTTGTCACTAACTTCTGACCTTCTTAGCATCATCATCATCATAATAGCAGCTATATGACGTCCACTTTTCAATATAGATCCATAAATTTCCGACCCATCTTGTGCCGCTTGCATCCAACGGCTCCCAGCAAGCTTTATCAAGACTGTTCTAGCGGGGGCCGTCATTTGCTGCGCTTTCCAGGAAGCGTAGCTTTCTTAGTATAGTGCCTAGATAATTACTCTGCATTCCGAATCACGACATAATCGTTCACGTAGTTTTTTTGCGTTCCGATTCAGTTATTGCGCTGATGACAATTGAGTGCCGTCAAGGATTCGGAACGCTCATGAACGCGCTGCAAGTCAGTGTTCCTTTATTTACGTAACAAGATTAAAACCAACCAACCACAGAACGTTATTACTCACAAGCAACCAACCAACCAGCTGTCACAACACTTTTGACAGGGAGGCTCACCGTGATATCTGTTTGGAGCATGGACGTTGTTAGCGCAAAATGGCGAATATAATGACGTCATCTATGACGATTCACGGGACATCGTTGTCGCGCTCACGGTGACTCGGAACGCTTGTTAGCGCAATGATATCGATTTTAGCGTGATTCTGAATGCAGCCTTAGTATCCTATGTTTTTCTAGGTCATTGACTTAATTTCATTCAATTCCTTTTTATATTGGGTTAATCCGAAACAACGTAATCTATATTATCTATCAAAAATAGCGCCAATAATCATTTTACCCTGCATACTATAATGTGCGAGTGAGGGGTAATAATTTTCAGCGCCATTTTAGATTCATTTTTTTATTTTAACAGGTTACCAACACCAACTCTGGCATATTAATATTATGATTTTGTTTTCAGATGGTTGGGTTCTGAAAGTGTACTGCCATTGACATTCCAACATTTAATCTTGCCAGAAACTCATCCACCACACACAGGTAAGCCTGCATTATCATCTTTAACAAACCTCCTCTTTTTCTAAGATCTAACTGGGGATACTGGGTTTCTGGTGGATACTAATTATTGGTTACTTTACAAAGTTCTTGTCACAGATTTTGTTTTCTACGTATTTTAAACTGAAATTACTCCTCGCTAAAACTGTCCAATTATATTTATTCTACAGAAAGATGCATGGCATCCCTAATCTTTTTTCCACAATTTCTGTTATTAAATTATATTCATTTATTGATCTAAAATTAATAATTTTTAAGATAGTCAGAACGCTCTATTGATTACTACCCAAAACTAAACAGCACATAACAGCTGTAATAATCTTAAATAGCTACAGATAGCATCACTAAAGTCAGACTATTTTAATACGTAACATTGTCGACGACGATCGTAATTGAAAAAAGTTAAGCAATTGTGCAGTTCTAACAAAACGAAAAAATATATTATTTTATGCCCGCCCTTACAAGGTTACGTTATTGAATTTTGATGAATTGTCAAATGTTACCTAGTAAATTGGCTGACTTTAGCTGGTAAACCCCCTGCATGTAGAAAGATTGAAATAAAAACTTGAAGGATGATCCCAAAAAGTTCGTTATTCTAAACACACGACGTGTAATAAAAACTTTTGGAACTCATCCTTCTAAAAGTTTTGACGTGATAAACGTCTTACAAATCGATGAACGCCGGCTGCACGCACGAAAAAGTGTCACGTTCCGCCTGAGCCGAGCGTACAAGAGCGAGGAACAAGCGATAGAGAGGCACGATCGGCCTAAGCGTTCGGCTTGTGACGCATTATCGTCCGTAAACCGACTTTACAGACAACCAATTTTTTTTTTATTTCAATCTTTAAAAGTGCAGGGGATACCAGTTAGCGACGCTGTCTGTACATTAGTTTTGATTATATTTAACTAGCTTCCGCCCGCGGCTTTGCACGCGTGGCTTCTCAATAAAAAGTAGCCTATTTATCAATCCTGGGGGACAATCGCGCTAATTTTGAACGTGTCTAACGTAGGAACGTAACGTGTTTGGTTTAGGTTTCACGTTAGTTTGTGTGACGTAAACTACGTACGGTATGTACGTAAATTTTATCGAAATCGATTCAGCCGTTACGACGTGATTGAGTAACAAACATCCAAACTTTCGCATTTATAATATTAGTGTGATGTAAATTTTTTTTTAGATTTACTTGAACTCCAACCACTACCAGTGACAGCCCTAAACAACCCGTCATTCGAGATGCTATACAACTTCAGTCACTTCAATCCGATACAGACGCAAATCTTCCACTGCCTGTACCATACAGACAATAACGTGTTACTGGGAGCTCCCACTGGCTCGGGCAAAACTATTGTGGCTGAAGTGGCTATGTTCAGGGTGTTCAATCAATATCCTGGATGTAAGGTAGGTCAAATGGCAATGGACAGGTCATATAACAAACCATATAATTCGCTGATAAGGTGGCCTGCACTCAACGACGCAAATAGTTCACTGCCTGTACCATACAGACAATAACATGTTACTAGAAGTTCCTACTGGCTCGGGCAAGACTATTCTCGCTGAAGTGGCTATGATCAGGGTGTTTAATAGTCATTTGTAATCATTATCCTGGATTTAAAGTAGATTGAAATGGCAATGGACAGACCATATAGTATAAGGTGGTCTGAACTCAATGGCTCCTAGCTACCTTTAACAGGTCGTCTTTCCATCAAGTAGGGGACCATCCTACGCTGCGCTTTCCATTGCGTGGTCTTCACTCGAAAACCTGTCCGAACGGCCGTCAGTTCTTCGATTATGTGCCCCGACCACTGCCATTTCAGCTTGCTAATCGGCTATGACAGTGACCTTGGTTTGCCTACGAACCTCCTTATTTCTGATTCGATCTCGTAAAGAAACACCAAGCATATCCCTCTTAGCGACCTTGAGCCTTATGAGGCCTATACTGACCACGTTTCTGTGCTATAATATATCATACTGGTAACACACTGATCAAAGACTTTCGGCTTCAGACATGCATTTAAATTAAGACAATAATGATTATAAATAAACGATCTTGTGTTTTTAGGTGGTGTACATAGCGCCGTTGAAAGCCCTCGTCAAAGAAAGAATCAAAGACTGGAAAGTCAGAATGGAAGAGAAGCTAGGAAAGAGAGTTGTAGAATTGACAGGTAAGCTGCTATTTACAAGGTATCTTTCTTCTTCATTCGTGTGAATAAAATAACTAATTATAAGGGTTTTGTTGAAAAATTCAAAATATTTTTGGGAAAAAATTTAAATGTTTTCTTCTAAAGACCGAATCAGTCTGAAATGCTATTCCACAAGAGTAAAAGCATTAACAGACGATCCAGGACGGACACAACCACCCGATGTGGTTGTAACAAACTACTCTGTTTTATTTTATTTTTAGAATTTTTAAAACTTACAGCTAGGTCAGAAAAGGTATTTGAGTAGAAAACAAACAACAATAAATGCTACTTATTCTAAGAAGGCAAATTAAAAGTTTCCGCAGATTAGGTAAGAGGTGAATAATAATATATAAAGAGGTAAGGTAGACGATACATAAAGTGAGAAAAGAAATTAAATAGAGGAAATATCAATACACACATACACGACATCGGTTAAGTGCCTAATTTATATATTAAAATAATTGTCACAAAGTTAAGCTTACTTGTTTTAGTGTTGAATAGATCAAACCTCCCTATTTCCCTTAGCCAATGAATTAAAGGAGTTCTCACTATAAAAATGTTTCCCTATAATTAGTTGTAACTATTGGAACATAAAAAAGGTTAGGATTTCTCAATGCAGCTTTAATAGTTCGCAGTCCTATTAGCTCCAGAAGCTCTATCCACAGTGTCGTTTGCTATGTTAAAGAAACAGATAAGTCAAATCGGCTATTTCCCTACGTTCGGATAGAGGAAGAAAGTGAAACTTACGACATCTTGTATAATAGTCAGGTAGGTCTGTTTCGTTACTCGGGTTATATTCAGATTTTGGTAATTTGAACAGGTGATGTCTCTCCTGACATTCGAGCGATCAAAAACTCCCACATCATAGTAACAACGCCCGAAAAATGGGACGGAATCAGTCGATCGTGGCAAACGAGGAACTACGTACGAGATGTCGCCCTTGTCGTTATAGACGAGATACATCTACTGGGAGAAGACAGGGGGCCGGTGTTGGAGGTTATTGTTTCAAGGTAATTTATACTCTAATCTCAAAGTGCATTCTTACTTACTTCATTGGCGCAGGAACCCAAAGTGAGTCTTGGCCTCCGATATGGGAACTCTCCACTTTCCTCTGTCCATTGCTATCTCTTGCTAGTTGCAGGTCGCGCAGGTCAGCCTCCATCCTGTCGTTCCAGCGATACTTGGGACGACCAACCGGTCGGCGGCCAGTCGGTCGGCCCAAGTATGCTCTCTTTACGCTTCGATCTTCACTCATTCGCAGTAGATGGCCGAGCCAGCGGAGTCAGTGTGACTTGTATTCTCCTATGATGTTAGGCTCGGCTACAAGATCTTCTATTTCGGCGTTTTTTCGGACCCTCAGGCTACCATCTTCTCTTCTTACTGGGCCCATGATTTTACAGAGAACTTTTCTGTCTGCTACTAAAAGCTGATTCTCCTCCTTCAGGGTTAGCGTCCAGGCTTTAGATCCATACATGAGGATGAGCCGTATTACGGTATTCTTAAATGTGTGGAATTATTCTATCACTTAGGGCGACATGACATACGCAACAATGCCTAAACGTATTGGCTAAATATGATTTAGAGAGGTGCCAAATCATACAAATACGTCATATTTATAAACATGTTTAGGGATTGTAGACGACGTACCTTGCGACCCCTGTAATAAAAACATACACAGATAAATATACGTAAGATTCAACTTAACAATGTAGGTAGGTACATGTAAAAAAATCACCTTTTGATTCCTTAAACAAAACGAAGTTCTGCCCTCCGTTTTCGCGCAGACGTAACATTCAGTTGGTCATTTGAACTGATACATACAAACAGCCCTGTCTCCGTGCATCGTTCGGTATTTCTTAATTATAACTTCCTGCCGTTGTTCATATTCACAGTGCAAGCTGGGCTAAGAATTTACTAACTGCACTAAGGCTAAGTACAGATACGTACACGTAGAAAGTACAAGTAGAATAAGAAACATCAACATTAGGAAAAAGACCAAGTTACAGGACGCAACTCTAAAAATAAAAAGGCTAAAATACAAGTGGTCGGGACACATGATCAGAGGAAAGGACAAATGGACCAAAGTAGTTACACAATGTTACCCAAGGGAAGGTAAAAGGAAAAAAGGATACAACAAAAAAGATGGGACGATGATATCAGGCAGGTTGCAGGCATGGAGTAGAGTAGCCAGAGAGAGATCTGAGTGGAGTAGGTTGGAGGAGGCCTTTGCCAATTGGCAAACGGACTTACAAAAAGTTAAGAAGCACCAAATATGCGAATAATTATAATTGTATAAAATTGTGACCAGTGGTCCCGCCGAACTTCGTATCGGCTTGACATGCATAGGTATAACGCGGGCTGTCAATATAAGTCACCCTGGTAGAATTGTCAATTGTTGTCCCCGGCCATCATTATGTATGAGAAAATGAATGACTTCCACAATAAAATTAATTCAATACCAAAATTAGTCAAATCGCTCCACCCGTTCTCGAGTTTTAGCGAGACTAACGAACAGCAATAAATTTTTATATATATAGACAATATATCTCGGGATAACTCCTACCGAAGCATCTGTTTCAAACGATATTCATTTTTTCTCTGACGATATTTGCAGCACGCATTCTGTCAATTCTATGTCAAACGTCATAAGGTTACATTATAAAAGCGCTAAGGTTAGATATAAATAATTTTATATGGTGGTTAAGTATTCTTAAATTTTCTAATTTTGCACGCAATTTTTTTATTTTTTTCTTTCATAAGAACCGTCTCCTGACAATAAGAAATACAACAAAAAAAGAATTGGCCAAATTGGTCCAGGCGTTGTTGAGTTATGCGCTTACCAACACACTTTGCGATTCATTTTTTATATTATAGATTTATCTAACAGTGCAGTAGTGTAAGAAGAATTGTATAACTTTGTTCGAATAAAAGGCTGTATTATTATTATTATTAAGTACAGACACGGTTTGCTGTGTCAAGTTAAATTTAGACCTTATTATTACTACATAAGTTTTCTTTTCAATATGGCTGTATCACCACTAAAATACTAGAGACAGATAAAATAGAAATCACGTTTAATTCTTTTATTTAATCATAGATAGAATTTTTTTTACAAGATTCCGCCCGCGTCATCAGTAAAAAGTGGCTTGTGTCTCAATCTAGGTCATAATCTATCTATATGCCAAATTTCATCGAAATCAGCCTTATCGTTTAGTCGTGAAAATGAAACAAACAGAAAGAGAAAGTGTTATTTTAGAATTTTTTATAATATTCCAGCCTCTCGACTACTCAAGCCAATTTAATTCACAACAGTTATATTTCCAACTAGCTTCCGCCAGCGGCTTCGCACCTGCGTTTTGTTGACAAAAAGTAGCAAATGTGTTAATCCATGTTATAATCTACGTACATACCAAATTTCATCGAAATCGGTTTAGCCGTTACGACGTGAAAGAGTAACAAACATCCACACATACATCCATACAAACTTTCGCATTTATAATACTAGCTGTTGCCCGCGACTTCGTAAGCGTTACACTACTAAATGTGTAGGTAACCTGGAAATAGAGCTAAACTCGCTGTTGCAACTTGACTTGACACCCCATTTTTATCCCATGTGAACTGGTTTATGAGGTAAAAGGTAGAATATGTGGTAATCCAGGTTATAATCTACGTATATACCAAATTTCATCGAAATCCGTTCAGCCGTTACGATGTGATTGAGTAACAAACAAACATCCAAACTTTCGCATTTATAATATTAGTGTGATTAGTGCGACAATAACTTCATCATAAAATCCATTTCAGAACAAACTTCATAGAATCGCACACATCAAGGAGATTGCGTATCATCGGCCTTTCCACCGCCTTGGCGAACGCGAAAGACCTTGCCAACTGGTTGAATATCAGCGAGATGGGGCTGTACAACTTTAGACCTTCAGTACGACCTGTTCCTTTGGAGGTATGTCAAAATCGTTTGAACTAATATTTATAGTACCTCATTATTGAGGTTTGTAGTTTTAAGTAGAAAAGGAATTCTAATCTGTTTGGCCTATTTTTCGTTTGTCTCATCAGATCGGCTGGTAATTGGTAATTGTAGGGATAAAATGCGCCTTTCCTAGAACGAGCGGCGAGAGAGCTCATACACCCAGCTCCATACTACAGTAATGGAGGTAGCGGGTTCGATTCCCGCCGCCGAACAAATGTTTGCATGATCTACATACGTTTGTGCCGGGTCTGGATGTATTTTTATATATTATAAGTATGTATTTATGATCTCTTTTGTTAAATAATAGTATATTATTAATTCATTTATTTCGGAACAAGTCCATAGGTAGGTACATTAGATCTGATTATACAATTAATTAGAAGTAATACAATAACAAAATATCACACAATTATAAAAATAACAAAAACCAACATAACTTAAAACATAACTAACAATAAAATAAAAATAAAATAATTAATAATGGTCAAAATTAATATAAAATATCGCCCCTAACATACATACACCATAAATAATTAAACTTACAAAAAATAAAAACTATAATTTAAAAGAATGTCAATTATTTATTAATTAAATTGAAATAAATATAAATAACTTAACTATTACCTAAAAGTATATGCATCCATTTGGTAAGGATGGGGCAGTCCAGACGCGAAACAATCATCTGTAGGATGCCGTTGTTACTGCCGCGCGCACGCTTGAGTATGGACGCAACTTTCTTGCGCATGATCGCATGAAAACCGTCCGTGTGCGCCTCTGCAAACATACTCGGTGCGCTGCAAAAGCGAGGCAGCCGCATCAGCATCGTGAAGATATCGTTATATTGGACTCGTATAGCGCTGGCCACCCGGCGGGTGTGGTTAAGCCAAAGGCTACTCGAGTAAAAGGGCTGGCAGTAAGCCTTAAAAAGAGTGACTTTCACTTCCCTCGAGCAGCGAGCGAAGCTCCGAGCGATCATATTCCCCCGGACCGCCAGCGCCCTACGCTCCCTTCCAACGTCTGCGTCATCATTCAGGCTTTCAGTTACAATGTGCCCCAGATATTTAAAATTACCAACTACTTGTAGAGCCGCACCACTCAACATAATAGGCGGGACATGACCTGGTCTAGCTTTCCCACTCTTGAAAACGAGAACTACACTCTTTTTCGAGTTATATCTCAGTCCTTGTTCAGCCGCATACACCTCAGAAATCGCGACCAGTTTGCGAACTGATCCCACTGACGGTCCCAGGAGTACCATGTCATCCGCGTAACTAATGTTGTTGACGCAGACTCCATCAACAAAACAACCCGTATGAGTACTGCTAAGCTCGCCTATGAGGTCGTTAACATATAAGTTGAACAACAGAGGAGAGGTGATCCCGCCCTGCCGGACGCCACACTCCATGCCATACACATCAGATAACGCCCCAGCCCACCTCACCTGATTTTGCTGACATTTAAACCAGTGACTCAGTAAAGCGACAACCTCACTCGGTACCCCCGTAGCCTCCAACTTATTCCAAAGCTGACAAGACTGGATCAAAGGCCTTGGATAGGTCCAGGAAGCAG
Organism: Philereme vetulata; assembly: GCA_918857605.2. Lineage (NCBI taxonomy): Eukaryota > Metazoa > Arthropoda > Insecta > Lepidoptera > Geometridae > Philereme > Philereme vetulata. Next base: position 9,057,150 of record OU975423.1, read on the forward strand.
GCGTATACCGGTGTCTTCCTATGTGTGTAGTACCTGGCAGCCTGCTTAAGACACAAAATCGCACGTATAACGTTTATTTCAGACAACAATGTGCACATACAAAATATGATTACAAGGCTCATATCTATAAATACCTTAAAGACTAAAATACTAAAATTAACACTTATTTATTTGGGGGGTTTTGCTTCGTAGCCGCTTCCCTGTAGCGCCTGTAAATGCCGACTGGCCGGAAATCCGGATCAAGTAGCACATCCTTATACTTCGCCAGAATCTGAAGAGTGTATGACTTGAAGTTAGTACAGTCGCTGGAGAGACATTCGTAACGTGCCTGTAATCCGGCCCTGGGTCCACTCCCTCGCAAATCGGAATACATCATCTGAAGTAGATGACACGGCCAAGTATCGGTTTGAAGCCCTTGATTCGATTGAGCGACGTGCTGCTAGAATCATTTGTAATGACTCCCTAATGGAAGGCAATTTACAAAGACTTAAAGCACAGGCGCCGGGTACCCAGACTTTCAGTTTTTTACAAGATTAATTTTGGTGTATGTGCACAAGGTCTTCATGACCTTATCCCTCTATCCCCCTTCCACCACCGGACAAGCAGACGTACCGAGAAATACCACCCATACCTGGTCGGCATACCACCTTACCGTACCAAACGATTTGTTCCAACTTTTCTTGTTAGCACAAGTAAGGAGTGGAACTCACTTCCGGCGTATGTTTTTCCGAACCATTATAATCTCGGAGTCTTCAAGTCCAGAGAGAATAGGTTCTCTCTAGGCAAGCGTGCTCCATCTTCAATCACACCATCACTTACCACCAGGTGAGTTAGTGGTCAAGAGTTTAGCTATCATCAATAAAAAAAAGTACTCATCTATTCGGGAGAGGTAAATCTTGATGATCGGCTCAACTGCATGCAGTGTCGTCAATTCAGCCGGTATCGCACCGGTGCCGCGCTGATTGCGGAACGATCTTGGTCAAACTTTCTTCTTCACGATTGGGAAGCCATCCAAGTCATATTGTCATATTTGTCTTAATGACAATGACTACTACCTACTTTGGCATTAGAATTAAATAAATTAATAAATATTGCTGGACATTTCACACAGCGCTATCTAGCCCCAAACTAAGCAGAGCTTGTACTATGGGAACCCGATAACTGATAAAATACATATATGTATATTTTTTTTTTGTAAATACTTACTTATAATATATAGAAAACACCCAGACACGGAACAAATATCTGTAGATCATGCAAACATTTGTTCCGCGGTGGGAATCGAACCCGCTACCTCCTGCGTCTCAGCCGGCTATACGCTCACTGCGCCACGGAGGGCGTCAATTGAATGTTTTCTTTTTCAAATGAATATAACATAGCAAGGATAATGACGTCCTCCTCTCTCCAAAATATTGTTGTGTCTAACAGGGTCCATAATAAAATAAATAAAAAAAAATAATAAAAAAATGTTGTCTAGTTGTAATATAATTTCAGGTGCACATATCAGGGCACCCCGGCCGGCACTACTGCCCGCGCATGATGTCCATGAACAAGCCGACGTTCCACGCGATACGGACGCACTCGCCGTGCGCGCCCGCACTCGTCTTCGTCTCCAGTAGACGACAGACAAGGTACACTTCTTTCTACAAAGAAAAAACATTCATACCACCACAAGAAACAAATGTCACAAAAAGCACTGATACTTATTTACTAAAATTATAACTCCTGACGACCTCCGTGGCGCAGTGGACGTATAGCCGGCTGAGATGCAGGAGGTAGCGGGTTCGATTCCCGCCACGGAATAAATGTTTGCATGATCTACAGATATTTGTTCCGGGTCTGATTGTTTCTCTATATATTATAAGTATGTATTTACAAAAATTTCTTGAACCCCAATATCTCAACAACCCTCCAAAAATTTTAGCTCATTTCGTCACACCAAGATTGTGCCAACATTTCCTACCTATATATTATATTTCACGACGATTGTCGTAAAGTTATCCTCGGACAATCAAACATACATAAAATGCCGATTTAAAATGTATATAAGTATTCTATCAGTTATCTGGTTCCCATGGTACAAGCTCTGCTTAGTTAGGGGCTAGATAGCGCTGTGTGAAATGTCCAGCAATATTGATTATTTATTTATAACTAACTGCTAAGTGTGGTGCTAAGCATGTTACCATGCTGCAGCGCCGGTCTGTTGAGGCCAGTGTTGACCCCGCGGACCACCCTGACATATTTTACTTACTACTAGCTGACCCAAGCCCCGGCTTCGAACGCGTGTCTTGTCATTAAAAACATGGCCCTCCTTCTGCGCAGTCGGATAAAAAGTAGCTTATGTCTCAATCCTAATCATAATCTATTCTTACTATATACTAAATTTCATAGAAATCGGTACAGCCGTTCTTGAGTTATAAATGGTGTAACTAACCCGACTTTATTTTATATATATCTTCTTTATACATAGTATAAAATGAAGCCGCTTCCGCTGTGTGTTCTCTTAGATCTATTAAACTACTCAACGGATTTTAATGCAGTTTTCAGCAATATATAGAGTGATTCAAGAGGAAGGTTTATATGTATAATACATACATAGTAACTGCGAAAGTAACTGTTTGTTTGTTTGTTACCTTATCATAACTAAACGAACGCATCGTAATAAAATTTGGCCAGGAGATAGATTATATCCTGGGGAAGGACATAGGCTACTTTTTACCCGAGTGCGCAAAAGGAGGGTAATGTTTTTATTGAAATATCGCACATGTGAAGCCGCGGGCGGGTCAGCTAGTTACATAGTATAAAATGAAGTCGCTTCCGCTGTGTGTTCTCTTAGATCTTTTAAACTACTCAACGGATTTTAATGCAGTTTTCAGCAATAGATAGTGTGATTCATGAAGAAGGTTTATATTTATAATACATACATAGTAACTGTTTGTTTGTTACCTTTTCATAACTAAACGGCTGAACGGATCGTAATGAAATTCGGCAAGGAGATAGATTATATCCTGGGGAAGGGCATATGCTACTTTTTACCTGAGTGCGCAAAAGGAGGGTCAGCTAGTTTATAGATAAAGCATTAAGATTATATCCTAGCACCACCTACAAATTTCAAACTCAAAAGTCATACAAACCATGACTGGCAAATCTATACATTAATACTTCTTAATGCTTTATGCTTCTAATATTAGAATTAATGGGTAAACGTAGAACTCATATGGAAAATGTACAGAAGTTATTAAGATTGAATTATGCCTACAGTTTATACTAAATAGACAAATAACATAGTACAGCAATTTGATCGAGAAATGTCCATAAATGTGACACATTTTTAATGCGTATTTCAGCAAATAAGTTTAGCCTTTACGCCGTTTTTCAAAACCGTTTTTTTCGATAGTTTTCGCATTTGTAGGTACTCAAAATAGTTATCACTATCGAAGAGCCAAGCTTCTGAAAACATTTATACTATTTCCATTTCTTTATTTTCTCGATGACAGCTCCTTTGAAAACTTGAACGAGCGTCTTTTTTACATTGTTTATGCATTATTTTATAAAAATATGACGCTTACGCACGTACAAGGTTATACCAGAGTCGGAGAAACTGATAGGGATGGAGCTATCGATAATCGTAACACGATAACAGACCCGATATTTTTTTACAAAATGTAAGAAACTAAACTACTGCCGGATACTTTTGTACAAATTTATTAACTAAAATTATATTTCATTACAAGATGTTACACGTATTAATTATTGATTGATAATGCCAAGTTCTTTAAAATTTTCGAAGCTGTTGTAAAATAAGCAGGTATAGATGATACTCGACAATGAAACGAAATAATTATAACGACAGGTAATCTTTATTTATTTATTTTAATCAAAATCTGATGAATCGTCACTGTCGCGATCGATATCATTGCTTATTTGGTAATGCTCACAACACAACACTACAACTATCAAATTAGAACTGTCATCGAAAAAATAAAGAAATGGAAATACTATAGTAAGATATTTTCAAGAAAATAAAAATATCTTACCAGATATTACCAGATTTTGGGGGACCATAAGTCCGAAAAATCATCCAAATCATATAAGCCGAAACCGATAAACCCTATCACATGATTGTAGTTTGCTTCAAATTTTTTTTCAGACTAACAGCTTTAGATCTAATCGCCTACCTAGCAGCGGAAGACAACCCAAAACAATGGCTACACATGCAAGAATCAGAAATGGAACTTATCCTGTCCAATATCCGGGAATCGAACCTGAAGCTGACACTTGCATTCGGTATCGGCATCCACCATGCCGGTTTACACGAGCGGGATAGGTCCACTGTTGAAGAATTGTTTATCAATCAGAAGATACAGGTCAGTCTATTTCATGTCATGCAGGCTATTTTAAGTTGAAATATATTCAATATATTCATTGATATAGGTGCTAGCGGGTTGTCTATTGTGCTGACTCTTTAGTATATTTGTGTCTTTTTTTGATTTCTGTAGTCTTTACTAATATTATATTGAAGTAAAGTTGACTGTTTGTATGTTTGTAGGGGGTAATCTACCAAACCGATCCTGATAATTATTTCACTGATATGAAGCTACACTATCCCTGAGCTAGACTATTATTTACTTTGATATACCTAAGTGTGCCATATTAATTTAAAACACACATTCGGAATCGTATTAACTGATTTTAGAGGTGGGTTTAATACCGGTAGCTTAAATATTTATCCAGTAATCGATACATTTCCAATAAACAATTTTCAAAGTAAATCGGCGGCGATTTTGCGGCGATGCCGCTTAGTCAGTTTAACAGGTACCTACTCACATGATTAAAAATACGATTTGTTTATCTATTTTATACAGGCCGTTTCATTGATATTTTAGGACTTGATACTGAGGTTGTTTGAAAATATAATATTTTCTAGGGTAATGAATTTGAAAAAAAAAAACTATGTTACATCAATACTAGCCATTAGCCCTACCCGTGTTTTCATTTAATGTCGTACATAACAAAACACGTATATAGTTTTTAATGACTCACAATTACCACGTTTGTTGTAAAAACAATGACATTGCTTAATATGAAAACTGTACCCTATTTGTTTCCCCCTAAGGTTTTAATCTGCACAGCAACACTGGCATGGGGCGTGAACTTCCCCGCGCATCTAGTAGTCATCAAAGGAACGGAATACTTCGATGGAAAACAGAAGCGATACGTCGATATGCCGATAACAGATGTGCTGCAAATGATGGGCAGAGCTGGACGACCGCAGGTGAGAGAATTTAAACTTGAAGAACCGAAGAGTTTTCAGCTGGAACCTGACAACTGAATTCAGCGTTTGGCGAAAAGGGGCACAACCTTGTCTAGATAGTATATTTTATGTGATCTAAGGGGTATCGCTCACGCGCTCAGAGGCCCAATTTTACTTAACCAAACGCTTCACTATGATTATGATTATGGTCATCATCATCATCCACAGCCCGAATTCACCCACTGCTGGGTATAGGCCTCCCCAAATTTATGTTATCCGCCACGATCCTGCGCTAGTCTCACCCATTGACGGCCTGCGTTTCTACCGATGTCGGCCACCCATCTCGCTGCCAGACGTCCTACCCTTCTACAGCCATTCCTCGGCCACTATTCAGTTGCTACCCTGCTACCCCTGTCATCACCACTTCTTGCCAAGTGTCCCGCCCAAGACCATTTGAGCTCCATAACTCGATTCCCAACGTCATGAACCTTCGTTCTTCAACGGATCTCGACGTTTGGAACTCGATCCAAGAGTTTGATGCAGAGCATGGTACGCTCCATGGCTCTCTGTACAACTCTTAACCTGTACACAGCCTCCTGCGTGAGCGTCCAGGTCTCGGCACTGTCAGTCATGGTGGGCAGAACACATAGGATAAATAAGCGGGTCTTCAGACTCTGTGGAGTTTTAGGCTACTTAAGGCTGGCGTCCAGCTTGCCGAACGCGGCCCATCTCAATTGGATCCTTTTAGATATCTCCTTTTGTTGATCCTTTTGCATGACTATGGTAGCGTCGCAAAATGACCACTATAGATACCGTTGGAAAATTTGGCAGCTTAAGCTGACAAATTTTACTATATTATGATATCGTTAAATTATGGTATAGCTCGAGGAAACGATGAACTACGACACCCTTCGGCCAAACATCTTCCTTTATGAAGGTAGACAGATGTTGGATCGGCACTGTCACCACGAATGAATTAAAATGGATCCTGTGTCCGGGACTCCAACCGCTCGACCCTCAAATGGACGTTGGTCTGCATGCGCAAGTTTCGCTCACACCTACTCTCAACTTCAGCTTACACATCGAGTCTAAGGCTTAAACAGCTGCGATGAAGCTGGGCATCCTCAACAAGGTCAGGAGATACTTCACACCAGGACAGCTTCTCAGTCTTTACAAAGCACAAGGCCGATCTGGTATGGAGTAGTGCGGCCACCTTTGGGATGGTTCTGCCAAATACCAGCTCGCTACCTTACACTCGATAGAACGTAGGGCTTTTAGGCTTATAGGTGGGCAATATATGGCGGAGACTAAGACCCAAAGTCTCAAGACTATCTATCTTTTACAGAATACATTTCGGGGAATGTGCCCAGGAACTATACGATCTGATCCCGCCATCTCCCCTCCATCAAAAGACAAGCAGGCGCACGGCTCAGTACCATCCGTATCTAGTTGATATACCACACATTCGCACACACCGTTTTGGTTCTACGTTCTTGATGCGTACAGCTAAGGTATGGAACACTTTGCCGTCGTCTGTTTTTCCTAAAGAATACAATCCGGGTCTCTTTAAAGTAAGAGTGAATAGGTTTCTTCTAGATCTCCGTGCTTTATCTTAGATCACATCATCGCTTACCAACAGGTGAGATTGTGGTCAAACGAAGATCTATCTAGCATAAAAAAAGTACTCCGCGACCTCTTCAGCCTTCACGGAGTAATGCACGCGGGACACATAAAAGCTGCGACTTTGCAGTGAGCGCGCTCCCTTATGGCTAAAGGCTGAAACAAAAAGCAACATGGAACATAAACTGATTGTAACATTTTATCTGTTTCAGTACGACAACGAAGGAGTAGCAGTAGTACTAGTACACGACCAAAAGAAGAACTTCTACAAGAAGTTCCTCTACGAGCCATTCCCGGTCGAATCGAGTCTACTCGGCGTGTTGCCAGACCATTTGAACGCTGAAGTTGTGGCTGGTGAGAATATTCCATATACATTACCTAGAAAACTTTCATGGTTTATTTCAATCATCATTAAAAATACGAGATAATACGGAATTGAACTGAAACCTTGTCGCTCTAAAACACCGACAAAACGGTACGTGATAAATCCCGTATTTATAATAATTTAATATACTTACCTCATCACCATCACTGTCAGCTTAAGGCTAAGTTCATATAAACACGTGGTACTTACCGCGCGGTAATACTAACCGCGCGGTACTACTAACCGCGCGGTACAAGATCAAACTAAATAGTGTTTAACTCCGGCGCAAGTATTTTGGTTATTGCATTTCGTAGCACTATTTTGATAGTCAAAGATTACAAATAATATTTTTGTTTTTATGGGAGACTCGCAAGATCTCAGTTGGCGGCGAACCACTAGTTTAAAAACAAAATTTAAAATGATTTTTATTCAACTCCAGGCACAGTACAAACTAAACAAGACATCTTAGACTACATGACGTGGACGTATTTCTTCCGGCGGCTCCTCAAGAACCCTACCTACTACAACCTCGACAGCGTAGAGGCGCAAGACGTCAACTACTACCTGTCGAACTTGGTGCAGACTTCGCTTGATGAACTGGCTCATGCTAATTGTATTGAGATTGAAGAGGTACGCTTAAAATTATTGTTGTAGCCCATTTTGTCACCATCAAAATCAAATTTGTGTTAGATAAGATAAGATAACTTTTTATTGTACACCAAAATAACAAAACAAAACATAAATTTTACAAATAGATTTATTACAATGGGCGGTCTTATTCTTAACCTGTGACAGGATAATACTTGATAACGTGACGGCGGTGTATCTGTGTATAATATACTAGCAGACCAATCCGCAGCTTCACACGCAAAGTTTTTCAATAAAAACATTACCCTTCTTCTCCGCAGTTAGGTAAAAAGTAGCTTATGTTACTCCGGGATAATGTAGCATTCTAATGGTTTAAGGGTTTTTTTTAAATCGGACCCGTAGTTTTTGAGTTTATTCGTTACAAAAATACAAATTTTTCCTCTTAATAATATTACTGGCTGACCAATCCGCAGCTTCGCACGCGTAGTTTTTTCAATAAAAACATTACCAGCCTTCTGCGCAGTTGGGTAAAAAGTAGCCTATGTCACCCGGGGATAGTGTAGCTTCAGAGACTATTCAATACAAACAAATCTTTCATATTTATAATATTAGTATAGATTAGTAATAAGTTTAAGTATATATAATAATAATAACATACCTACATACTATTAATCTAAAATATTTATAATAACTAAAATGTAATATAGCAAACATAAAAAAGAAGGTAAGAATAAAGGAGGACAGAAGGGAGAGAGGCCTTTGCCCTGCAGTGGGACAACACTGGTTAAAAAAACATAAAAATGGTTATAGTGAATTAACAAGAAGTTACAACTTCAACACAGGGACAGATAATGGGTGTGCACTTTTGTTTTAAAATTACTAATTGACTTGGATGTTTAGTTATTTTAATTTTAAAGTGTAAGCCATGAACTTACGGGAATATTTTAAAGATTTCATAAAACAATCCCAATAAAATTCGCGAAATTGGCATCGCAACCTCGCATCAATACAATGATGGCGGGTTTGGATCCCGTCCGACTCGTAAATTGTCAGGTGTTTTTAAAAAATCCCAAAATTTTCATGCTGTGAAGTCTTTTATATCCATTTGTATCGCAATTTACGCCAATGAACTTCATGTAACAAATCCGGCTGGTTTTAACATTTTTTATAGCCAAAGAACATAAGCTGCTACATTTTAGAGCTATACTGTACCCAACGACTCCCAGCAACCTTTATCATGCCGGTTTTCCATCTAGTAGACGGCCATCCTACCCTTAATTCTCTAGTGCGTCTACTCAATAATCATTCTGTCCCAACGGCCTTTAGTTCTTCGAGCTATGTACCCCGGCCACTGCCACTTCAGTGCGTGGTTTCTACTCAATACAATTATGTCCCAAGGGCCTGCAGTTCTTCGAGCTATGTACCCCGACCACTGCCACTTCAGTGCGTGGTTTCTACTCAATACAATTATGTCCCAAGGGCCTTCAGTTCTTCGAGCTATGTACTCCGACCACTGCCACTTCAGTGCGTGGTTTCTATTCAATACAATTATGTCCCAAGAGCCTTCAGTTCTTCGAGCTATGTACCCCGACCACTGCCACTTCAGTGCGTGGTTTCTACTCAATACAATTATGTCCCAAGGGCCTACACTTCTTCGAGCTATGAACCCCGACCACTGCCACTTCAGTGCGTGGTTTCTACTCAATACAATTATGTCCCAAGGGCCTTCAGTTCTTCGAGCTATGTACCCCGACCACTGCCACTTCCACTAAAAACACTAATCTATGGAAACGAATATGGCGGGAACTATTACTACTCGTGAATAGACCACTCGGAACGAACTGTTCGAACTTCAATCGAAAACTGACTGACTCGGATTTTTTTTTTTTTTTTTTATGGACTAATCTCGCTGTTGGCCTCTGAGGCCGTGACAGCTTAACCGAACTTTTGGCGAGCGCAGATGGCGCTCAGCCCTGTAAGTTTTTTTAGGCAACTAGCGCAAGGGCACCACTTAGGTACGAACCTCGGCTTGGGCTGTTGCCGGGATGGGGATAGGAGAGAAACGCCCGGGTACATGTCTGTACCTCGTATAAGCGGCGACTGAAGGGACTCGTCGACCTCGCCGGCGAGGTCGGTGTTTCTGTGAAGTGTTTGCTCTGTCTGATATAGATGACTCACCTTCCGCATTAGCAGAGGTGATTTCGTCATCCGGGTCTCCGAGAACGTGTCTCGGACGACGGAGGATTTTGTTGGCGGGCGGATCCAACGGGTAAACCGGAATGGTGTGTACCAAAGGGTTCGGATGATTAGAGGCAAGTTCATAAAACCGCTTGGAAGCGAGCTTCATGAACCTGGCTATTGATTCTAATTTTAAATCGCGATGTAGGTCGTTATTGCGAAAATACCAGGGCGAGCCTGAGGCTTTTCGCAAGAAGCGATTTTGAATAACCTGTGTGGTGACTGACTCGGAACGCGACCGAGCCCCCTTATATATCAAAATGTAAGGAAGGTTCCAGATTCCCAAACGTTCTCGAACGTAGCTCTGTCCCTGTCATCTATAATCTATGTCTCTTTCACATTTATGATCTTTCTAGTTCATTCGCGATTGACTTTGACAAGAGTCGGTCTCTTTCGCACTGCTTCGAAACTGTATTGTGCTTTCTCTGTTAAGTTCATCCCATTTATGCTGGTGCCATCTGGTGTGGAGTGGTACTTTAAAGGGTGCGTTCGGAGAAGTAATGGAAATCGATTAATATCGATCCCGGTACTCCTGGCCCACCAACTTAGGGTGGGTTGCACCATAGTACCTGTTAATGTAAAAGTTAATGTCATATTTAACAGTAACAATAGCGGTAACTTTAACCGTTGTAGCGATATGGGTTGCACCATTGTATTCTGTAGCATTGTTAAAGTTACCAGGGTTGCAAGTGGAATGACGCGTAATTTAGCCCAAAATCATTGTGGGAAACAATTTGTAACATGCCAACACTCGACGTTACGTCAAAAAGCTTGATGTCAATTGTCAAATCGTGAATGTGTGAGATATTGTTTGCATTAGTTTATTTGTGTTATTATTTAAATTGTGTCTGCAATCTGCATTATCGGGATTATTAATAACGTGTGAGAGCGATTTCTATCGACTTATAACAGGAAAAATCATGGACAAAAGCTTGCTCGCAGATATTCCTACAAAGTAAGCATTTTGAGTTGCGTGTTATTTCTTGATTAGAATTGACTACAATCTTAAATACTTTTAAACGTTTCAGGGAAAGGAGTGTGAATTTTAAGCCAGTGGAAATGGAGAGGCTGCAAACACTGATCGCAAAATAAAAAATATATTATTTTGTAAAAAAACTGATTGTATCAGCTCGAAGCAAAAAGAGTGCGGGAATTTGATCCACAGTGAATTTAATGCTCTCGGAGACACTCCACGTACAATCAAGCAACTTAAATATAAATTTGATTATATAAAGAGGTCTGCGAAGAAGGTATTGTACTTTTTTATATGTATGTAGCTTTCTACTGCATTGGATTTTGTGTCATGTTGTATTTTAAATGGATGTACGTTATGTAAGCCATATCCTGGTTTCAGGGAGCTAGCAGGGAACGCCAAGAAATGCGCCGCACTGGAGGGGGACCTCCAGCATCAGTGCCACCAGAGCAAGGCGATGCTACGGATTGGCTTAGGTCTATTATGCCAGTTTGTGTTGATTGAAATCCACCCATATATGACGATGATGTCATAATAACCCAAAATATTCTTTTTGTAAGTGCCTGTAGTTACCTACTATTTTTTCCCCCTTGAAGATGTTAAAACATAATAGCAAATATTATTATTATATTGACCCATACTATTTTATTACATTTACAGCCTGCAAACCAACCAAAAGGTAATAAAGGTGAAGATGATTCTGACAGAGAGGATTCTCAACATGGAAAAAAGGTAAGTATGGAGAGCAAATTTTTCGGGTCACTTTGTATGAATTTCCATAGAAAGTGACCAAAAAATTTTGCTCTTGACTATATGTACATCTATTGTATTTGATAATATTATTTATTATTCCATTCTTCTAATTATAGTGTATATATATATATATACAAAGATCTGCTTAAATTATGCAATGCGATTTTCACCATTACATATTATATTCACCAGAGATTTTATTTATAATAGTACCCGGAGCCAAGCGAGGGTGGGTATTCATACTTATTTATATATCTATATTAACCATTGTCTTTGTCTCCTTTTTATGATTGTTTCTTGTTTATTCAATCATTTTGCTTATTTACAGATTTCTGTCAGCGAAACAACTATAGAAGTGGAAGACTTTGCCATAAAAGAGAAGAGTGAATTTGATACAAGCACCACATATAGTTCCCTCAAGCGACCAGTATCATCTCCACTAAGACGTAAAGACTGTTAACTATATTAAATTATATGCAAACTAATTGACATTCAATTAATCTAAAAATTTTATCTAACAGGTCAGGCTAAGAAACAAAAACCCGGTGAAAACTGCAACCTCGTCAGACAGCTGTTGCGTGAGAAGAAGTTGTCTATTATGGATGAGCTCCAGGAGATCGAGTTACAAAAAATTAAAGATTCTATCAAACATGCTCAGGAGGTGCATGAGCAAAAACTACGGCATAATGAGGAGCGCCACAAATTAGAATTAGAAAAACTACATTTAGAAATAGCCATTTTAAATATCTGATTTTTAGAAAGAAGTAAACAATATCAATATTATTTTGAATTGTTTTATTTAACATCCACAAATTGTGTACATGCTTATTAACGTAATCTGCTAAAATAATTATTGATCAATAGTGACCTATTGCAATTATCATTTCCTGCTGCTGTATATACTATATTGTTCTCATCATCTGATTCATCATCATCATTCCAATTTGATGGCAACGGTGGCATAGGATCTCGCATTTGTTTGCATATATTATATAATACCGCAGTGGCCACTATGACAGGCTGGACTCGGTCTATGTGATTTCTTAGTTTCATAGCCAGTGCAGGAAATCTTCTCTTCCAACATCCAAATACCCTCTCTACTACATTCCTTGTGCGTATTTGACTTTCATTGTATAATTTCTCTCCATCTGTGGTAGGATTACGTAGAGGTGTCATCAGATAGGGTTTTACTGCATAGCCTTTGTCACCGACCAACCAGTATCCTTGAAATTCACCATCCTCTAGTCTGCCCTGATAAATGTTAGGAAATATTAAAAATAAACTTCCTTTTAAAATAGTGTTGTGAAAAAGTTAAGGTGAGATATTTCTATTTAATTATATAATACCTTTATGACACTGGAATTGAAAATATGGCTATCATGACTACTGCCAGGCCAACGAGCAACAATATTCATAATGTTCATGTTTGCATCACAGATAGCTTGAACATTCATAGAAAATGTCATTTTTCTATTCCTGTAATTTTCTACATCGGGGCCTCCTGCAAATAATATTTATAAGTAAATACTTTTACAAACAAGTTGACAATAAAAGAATGTTTGAAACAAAACCATACCGGGAGACTTGATTGGTATATGAGTGCAATCAATTGCTCCAATTACTTTCGGAAAAGCACCTATGTCATAAAATTCTCTTGCCGTTTTCTCCATCTCCTCAACACTCTGTGGCATTGATATCCATTCAGTTCTCATGCTTGCAATTGCATGGCTCACTCTGTATATTATGCGTGATACGGTTGACTTATGAACACCAGCTGTATCGCCAACACATCTTTGGAAGGAACCACAAGCATAATATTCTAAATGCTATTAGTACTTCCTGCTCTGGTGTAACTGCTTTATTTCTGAAAATTATATCTTATAAGTATCTACCTAACTGTAAGCTTGCCAACGATGTACGGCGTGGGTAATATATTTCAGTACTCCAACAACATGGTAAGCAGTGATACCTAACTAGCGCTAATTAAGTTTGGATGAAGGGCATGACAGACTTGCGATAGGTATCGTAGATTACGTAGGTAATATGTGTATAAAAAGAAAGCTTACTTCATCGTTGGAGGCTCTAACCATCGTTGCAACCGTTGAACCAGCCACCGAGCCATGTTTTTAGAGACTCGAAATCTTGCTAAAAATGACGCGTCATCCCATGTTGTAAAGCGGTCAGGTCTAAAGAAATACACTTTTCTTTTTCTATATCTTTCATTGATCAGCCAATCGCATTCGTCTTCAGAAGAACTTTCCTCAATTATTTCTCGGAGGAGCGACATGTCTGCACTTTGGTTATGATTTTACGTTTGACAGCTTCCTGACAATGAATTAAACGTAAACAATAACACTAACCGGTTAAGCATGCGCGGCTAAAGTTAGCGTTAAGTTATGACGTCATTTGACAATTGTCAAAATGGTGCAACACATTTTTTACTTAGCCAGTACTTTAACTGAGCTGCTATTGTTAAAGTTAGATGGTGCAACCCACCCATAGAATTTTTAAATTTCGATCGTCGTAAACAAATAGGTGTGAGCCGTGACGAATTTGTAAATGTCTCGAACATTCAGACTAAAATTTCATCTTTTTATTAACAATCATATACGGCAAAGATTGTAAGAAAACTAAAATCTGCACCACCTGGAAATTATTTCTGCCGGCGCCCATGCCCACAGCCTGACTACACCCATTGTTGGGTATAGGCCTCCCCAAGTTTGTGCCATCCACCACGATCCTGCGCTAGTCTCACCCACTGACGGCCCGCGACCTTTACGATGTCGTCCACCCATCTCGCTGCCGGTCGTCCTACCCTTCTATACCCGCTCCTCGGCCACCATTCAGTCACTGTCCTGCTCCATCTGTCATCACCACGTCTAGCCAAGTGTCCCGCCCAAGGCCATTTGAGCTTCATAACTCGAATCCCAACGTCATGAACCGTCGTTCGTCTACGGATCTCGAGGAGATCTCTAAAAGGATCCGATTGGGATGGGCTGCATTCGGCAGGTTAGACGACATCCTTAGGTCGCCTAAAACTCCACAGTGTCTGAAGACCCGCTTATTCAGCCAATGTGTTCTGCCCACCATGACCTACGGTGCCGAGACATGGACGCTCACGCAGGAGGCTGTGTACAGGTTAAGAGTTGCACAGAGAGCCATGGAGCGTACCATGCGCGGCATCAGACTGTTAGATCGAGTTCCATAGAGTAAATGCGTTGGACTATTTTTTTTTTATTCGAGAAGTTTTAATTAAATTTTCTAGAAAAATAAATGATACGTGAGATTGGGCGAGACCCCCTCCTGAACACCTCACGTAAATAATGGACACCCCCTAATGACTTTACCATGAAGATAAAAGATATCTAAATCCTTTTTTCAGGACCAACGAACAATCCACACGACATGGATGGGTCGAATTGCCTCCTACTATTATCTGTCACACAAGACTATGGCCCACTTCAGCGCAAATCTACACCACACCATGAATGTGGACGAGTTGCTGAGAGTACTGTCTGACAGCGAAGAGTATGCTACGTTGCCTGTTAGGCATAATGAGGATGTGCTTAATGGGTAAGGAAATAAATAAATAATGCAGGACATTTCAAACAGCGCTATCTAGCCCCAAACTAAGCAGATTGTACTATGGGAACAAGTTACCTGATAGAATACTTATATATTAAATAGAAAAAAAACAACCAAACCCGGAACAAATATCTGTATATCATGCAAACATTTGTTCCGCAGTGGGAATCGAACCTGCGACCTCGTTACTTGAATTTGAACTTTAGTTACATACAAGTTTATTTTATTTTTTTCAAATACAATTGTTAAATTGTTTCTGAATAAATGAAATGAAAGTGATGACAGGTGGAGCAGGGCAGCGACTGAATGGTGGCCGAGGAATGGCTATAGAAGGGTCCGCATAAACTTGGGGAAGCCTATACCCAACAGTGGGTGAAGTCGGGCTGTGGATGATGATGATGTGAAAATATTCTCTTCTCGGCGAAAAAGTGTCAGTTTTCCCAAGTTCCCAATTTTCCGAGATGTACCGATATCTGTAAAAGGTCACCTCGTGCTCCTAGGGGTTTCGCTCACGCCTACTCTCAACTTTAGCTCGTACATCGAATCTAAGGCTAAAACAGCTGCCATGAAGCTGGGCAGCCTTAACAAGGTCAGGAGATACTTCACACTAGGACAGCTTCTTAGTCTTTACAAAGCTCAAGTCCGGTCTGGTATGGAGTACTGCTGCCACCTTTGGGATTGTTCGGCCAAATACCAGCTCGCTACTTTAGACTCGATAGAACGTAGGGCTTTTAGGCTTATAGGTGAGCAACATATGGCAGAGAATAAGACCCAAAGTCTCGAACACCGCCGTAAAGTTGCAAGCCTATCGATCTTTTACAGAATACATTTTGGGGAATGTTCTTAGCAACTATACGATCTGGTTCCGCCATCTCCCTTCCTTTAAAGGACAAGCAGGCGCACGGCTCAGTACCATCCGTATCTAGTTGATATACCACCCATTCGCACACACCGTTTTGGTTCTACGTTCTTGATGCGTACAGCTAAGGTATGGAACGCTTTGCCGTCGTCTGTTTTTCCTAAAAAATACAATCCGGGCCTCTTTAAAGTAAGAGCGAATAGATTTCGTCATGCTACATCTTAGACCACATCATCGCTTACCATCAGGTGAGATTGTAGTCAAACGATTTTCTACCATGTTTAAAAAAAAATATTGGCTAAAAGTAACGGTGATATTTTTTCAGGGAGCTTGCCCAACAATGTCGTCTGCCAGTGGACGCGTTATCACTGGACTCCTCGAACGTGAAAACGTTCCTATTGCTGCAAGCGCACATGTCTCGTCTCTCACTGCCTAACACCGACTACCTGACTGACACCAAATCTGTACTGGATCAGACTATACGTATCCTTCAGGTGAGTTCTCTCAAACCATGACTAAATGTGGTTTGACATGTTCGTTTGATTGTTGTGAATGTACCGATATTTTATGTTATTTTAGTTTACATTTTACTAGCTTCCGCCAGCGGCTTCGCGCGCGTGGTTTGTCAACAAAAAGTAGCATATGTGTTAATCCAGGTTATAATCTACGTACATACCAAATTTCATCGAAATCGGTTCAGCCGTTACGGCGTGAAAGAGTTACAAACATCCACACAATACAAATATTCGCGTTTATAATATTAGTGGGATTGTAATAACCTGTCTACTAACATAATTCTAAGATTTTATTATTGTTTTCTAACAAAATGGATGATATGTTTGAGAAATAAATGAATTGAAATTAAAGATTCATAATTCATAAAGACGTTTATTTTCTCTCTCACAAAAGGCACTTATGAACTAGGTATTTTTAAAGATAATACATTATATAATTAAAATTTAAAATAAAATAACAATGAAAAAAGTTATAGGGCTCAGGTCAAACAACCATTTCGTAAACTGTTTTGTGAGAGACTGGTGCCTGAGGTAGGTTTATAAAAAACCTGTGTTACAGCTCACCAGTGCTCTCACTCCGCGGGCAGCAAAAAAGCAGTTAAACTCAATATTATTATTTTTTCAAGTGTACAATATATGCATATTAATATGTAGGCTACCTACTACACAATTAATCTTAATTATCCTACTTGGTATATTTTATTACTTACATATAACACAATATTTACAATAATATATATGTACCTAATTATCTATCTATTTATTCATTCTATTTGCAATACTTATACTTACACTATACGTTTATAATATTATGCACCAGTTGGTCCGGTCGATATCGATAAGTTTCGTAAGAGAGCTATCGACTTCACCCCATCACTTTTTGCGTCCCGGGGAATAACGTAGATATTAGAATGCGCGAGCGCCGGCCGCCGCCTGCAGAGGTCAAGCCAGTCATTGCCTAGTCACGACGCGAAGCGCACGTTCGCCGTCCTTGCACTTTACATACGCGATACCGTGTTTACTTTTTTGTTTGCTATAACATTCTTTTCTGCCCATTTATTATTGACTGTCTCCTGTTTACGAACTCTCCTACTGTGCCTGTGCTTGTGTGTTCTACTCTTTTGTGCCTTCTGAACTTTGGTATATGGATTTGTGTTGACGGACATTATATACAATCGAATGCCGTGAGTTGGTCTTATTTATTTACACTCCTGAGACATCCACCACACATACTCTTAATATACTATATTGGTGACCCCCTAAACGAACATGGAGAAGGGATTAAAAGATGCAAGTGGGCCAGGTACTTTGGCCGGAACTAGTGGTGGGACAATGTCGATGAATCAGAGCCACGTGTTTAAGGTCGGCGTAAGAGTTCCACCATTCTGGGCGGAAGAGCCTGAGATATGGTTTGCCCAAGTTGAAGGCCAATTCGCCATATCCGGAATTACCAGCGATTCCACAAAATTTAACTACGTGATCGCTCACCTGGACAATCAACACTCGCGGGAGGTAAAAGACATCATAGTCAGCCCCCCTGCGACAGAAAAGTATGAAAAGCTCAAGACCGAGCTTATTAAGAGACTTAGTGCGTCGAATGAAAAAAAGATTAAGCAGCTGTTAATGCACGAGGAGCTCGGAGACCGCAAACCTTCTCAGTTTCTCCGCCACCTCAAAGGACTTGCAGGCTCGGAAGTTCCAGATGATTTTTTGAAGACTATATGGATAAGTCGCCTGCCACACGCTTGCCAGATGGTGCTTGCAGGTCAATCAACAACAGATTCTCTTGAAGACTTGGCTGATTTAGCCGATAGAGTTAACGATCTCGCCTCTTCATCGCCGAAAGTCGCCTCCGTGAGCGACACAGTCCCAAGCTCCATCCTAAGTGACCTTACGAGAGAAATAGCTGAACTTCGGAAGCAGTTCAGGGAGATGACCTCGGGCAGAAACAGCAGATCCCAATCTTGCACATCCCAGAACAACCGAAACTCTTCGAGGCAGCGTTCCCAATCCAACTATCGCAAGTTTCCACTTTGTTGGTACCACAGCAGATACGGAGAGAAAGCTAGCAAGTGCATTCGCCCATGTGACTACAAATCGGAAAACTCCAAGGGCAGTCGGTAATGGCGGCTGACGATTGCCCTTCTACGTCTACTGGTCGCCTGTTTGTCACCGATCGATCTACGAAGACGCAATTCCTGGTTGATACTGGAAGCGACCTCTGTGTCTTTCCTCGGTCGGCGCTAAGTGATCGTCGTTCTCGGACTGAATATAGTTTGTGTGCTGCAAATGGTTCTAACATTGCTACCTACGGTTACATAGACTTTAATTTAGATTTTGGCCTACGCAGGTCCCTTTTATGGCGTTTTGTAGTTGCTGATGTTACAAAGCCAATAATTGGTGTAGACTTTCTAAATTTTTATAACCTGATTGTAGATTGTCGCAATAAGCGCCTAATAGATAATTTAACTTCTGTTACAGCTGTTGCTACTTTAGCCAATTGTAAAAATGTATCATCTGTAAAGGTTGTGACTGGTGAGACTCGATATCATAAAATTCTTAACGAGTTTCCTGAGATAACACGACCAGCTGGTATACACAACACAACACCACACAATACAGTCCATTTTATACGCACGACTCCAGGGCCCCCAGTTTCATTACCACCTCGCCGCTTAGCTCCCGATAAACTCAAAATCGCCCAAAAAGAATTCCAGTCTATGCTGGCCATTGGTACAGCTAGACCGTCTGAAAGCCCCTGGTCTTCGCCTTTACATTTAGCCCCGAAGAAAAATAATGGATGGCGCCCATGCGGTGATTATCGCAGTCTAAATGCCCGCACAGTGCCGGACAGATACCCGATAAAACATATCCATGATTTCACGCATAGTATAACAGGTTGTAAAGTTTTCAGTACCTTAGACTTAGAAAAAGCATATAATCAGATACCTGTCAATCCTGAAGACATTCCTAAAACAGCCATAACTACGCCATTCGGGCTATTTGAATTCCCATTTATGACGTTTGGTCTCCGCAACGCGAGCCAAACGTTTCAGCGATTTGTGGACGAGTTAACTAGAGGGCTAGATTTCGTCTACTCATATCTCGACGATTTTTTAATTTATTCCAGGAGCGAAACTGAGCACGAAGAGCATCTGCGTGAGGTATTTAATAGGCTTAAGAAGTATGGTATGTTGGTCAATACGTCCAAATGTGTCCTTGGGGCAAAAGAGGTAACCTTTTTAGGGTATCTCATCTCAGAGAGTGGATGCAGACCCCTAGATCAAAAGGTTCAGGCTGTTAAGGATTTCCCACCTCCCACGAATGTGCGGCAACTTAGAGGTTTTTTAGGTATGCTCAATTTTTATAGGAGATTTCTTCCACGAGCAGCCCTGATACAAGCCCCGTTGCACGCTCTATTGACGGGTTCGGTAAAAGGCTCACAGCCAATCAACCTTACGGGAGATACCCTTGCAGCTTTCCAAGCCTGTAAGAAAAGTTTGTCCAACGCAGCTTTATTAGTTCATCCCGACTGTTCTGCGAAACTTGCTGTAGTCACCGACGCATCCGACAAGGCTATCGGAGCGGTTCTGCAGCAATATAAAGATAATGCATGGGAGCCGTTGGCATTTTTCTCTCGCAAACTAAGCCCCTCACAGACAAAATATTCGCCCTACGATAGGGAGTTACTAGCCATTTATGAGGCAATAAAATATTTTAGGCATATGCTCGAGGCTCGTCATTTCGTTGTCTATACTGACCACAAGCCTATCAGTTTTGCATTCCACGAAAGGAAGAAAAACTGTAGTCCCAGGCAGTATAGACACCTCGACTTTATCTCCCAGTTCACAACTGATATCAGGCACATTTCTGGCAAGGACAATGTTGTTGCCGATGCTTTGTCACGGATCGAAGAACTGGGAGCACCAGTCGACCTCGAGTCTATAGCTCTAAACCAAGCTTCTGACCCTGAACTCGAAGAGCTTTTGAGTAAAGGCTCATCACTCCAACTGCGGAAACTTCATTTTCCTGGAAGTCGAATTCCCCTGTACTGCGACGTCAGCACACCGACCTCCAGGCCATATGTTCCAAAGTTTTTTCGAAAGCAGGTTTTTGACAGCCTGCATTCGTTAAGTCACCCTGGTTGTAATGCGTCGGCCAAACTGGTTGCTGAACGCTTTGTCTGGCCAGGTATGAGGAAAGACTGTAGGGAATGGGCGCGTTCATGTCTACCGTGCCAGCGGGCAAAAGTCAACCGTCACGTTACTTCCCCTCTTGGTACTTATCACCTCCCACGCAGTCGATTCAAACAGATCCATATCGATCTTGTCGGTCCTCTCCCTCTTTCACATGGCTATCGGTATTGTCTTACGGCAGTAGACCGATTTACGCGTTGGCCCGAAGCAATACCGATAGAAAATATAACAGCAGACACCGTGGCAAAGGCCTTGCTGTCGTCCTGGATAGCTCGGTTTGGTTGTCCATCAGACATTACGACAGACCGTGGTCGTCAATTTGAGTCGGCCTTGTTCCAATGTCTGTCTAAGATAGCCGGATTTACGCACAGAAGGACAACAGCCTACCACCCGGCTTGCAATGGGTTAGTTGAACGGTTCCACCGACAACTTAAAGCCGCGATAGTTTGCCATGCTAATGACCAATGGACAGAATCACTACCATGGGTCCTGCTAGGTATCCGCGCTTCTTTTAAAGAGGATTTACAAGCCTCCTCAGCAGAACTTGTTTACGGAGAACCGCTAAGACTACCCGGGGAGTTCTTTGACCCGACTGTTAGCGGTACAACGGACTTATCCGAATTTTCCGCTAGGCTCAGAAACTTCGCTGAGAAGTTGCGACCCATACCTGTTTCACGCCATTGTAAACCTAAAATATTTATTTACAAGGAACTTGAGACTTGTGATCACGTTTTCCTTAGAGATGACGCATTACGAGGTGCT
Source organism: Philereme vetulata (assembly GCA_918857605.2). Taxonomy (NCBI): domain Eukaryota; kingdom Metazoa; phylum Arthropoda; class Insecta; order Lepidoptera; family Geometridae; genus Philereme; species Philereme vetulata. Next base: position 9,078,857 of record OU975423.1, read on the forward strand.
CTTACCCCTGCGTACTCTGGGCCACATAAAGTTTTAAGTAGAGGTGATAAAGTGTTTAAAATACTTCTTAAAAATAAAGAGACGACGGTGTCTATAGATCGGCTCAAACCGGCCTTCACACTGTCCGTCCAGAATGAAGAACCTTCACCCGTAGTCCCACAGAATTATGTGACTCGTTCTGGCCGTCAAGTCAGATTTCCTGAATTTTATCGCCCTTGACGGGCTCTGGTGGGGGGGTGGTGTAGGCTACCTACTACACAATTAATCTTAATTATCCTACTTGGTATATTTTATTACTTACATATAACACAATATTTACAATAATATATATGTACCTAATTATCTATCTATTTATTCATTCTATTTGCAATACTTATACTTACACTATACGTTTATAATATTATGCACCAGTTGGTCCGGTCGATATCGATAAGTTTCGTAAGAGAGCTATCGACTTCACCCCATCACTTTTTGCGTCCCGGGGAATAACGTAGATATTAGAATGCGCGAGCGCCGGCCGCCGCCTGCAGAGGTCAAGCCAGTCATTGCCTAGTCACGACGCGAAGCGCACGTTCGCCGTCCTTGCACTTTACATACGCGATACCGTGTTTACTTTTTTGTTTGCTATAACATTCTTTTCTGCCCATTTATTATTGACTGTCTCCTGTTTACGAACTCTCCTACTGTGCCTGTGCTTGTGTGTTCTACTCTTTTGTGCCTTCTGAACTTTGGTATATGGATTTGTGTTGACGGACATTATATACAATCGAATGCCGTGAGTTGGTCTTATTTATTTACACTCCTGAGACATCCACCACACATACTCTTAATATACCATAAATATTTTCCTGTACACACAAGAATATGAGCAAAACAAGAGGTGAATTAATGAGTGTAAGTGATGTGTGGTATATATGTGTGTGGGTGTGTGTGTGAGCACGGATTTTATGATTTTTGATTCTTAAGATAGATATACTTACAAGGGGCCATAGAAGAAGCGATCGTTTTAGAGAGAGGAGTGAGTAGTTCATTCAGTTTTATCATACATAGGAGAAAGTTTTGAGCACATCCGAGAGAGTCGTCTTGCACTTCGCTTTAGGTTGGGAATAAATGGACAGCTCGGTATTAACTAGGTTAGAAATGTAAGGACTAAAAAAGATAAAAAAACCAATGCGAGTGGCTAGTGCGCAAAGATAAGATTATAATACTAAATATATATTGCTGGATATTTCACACAGCGCTATTTAGCCCTAAACTAAGCAGAGCTTGTACTATGGGAACCAGATAACTGGTACAATACTTATATTTTTTTTTGTAAATACATACTTATAATATATAGAAACACATCCAGACCCGGAACAAATATCTGTAGATCATTAAAACATTTGTTCCGCGGCGGGAATCGAATCCGATTCCTCATGCGTCTCGAGTCAGCTTTTACAAAAAAAAAGTATATAAGTATTCTATCAGTTATCTGGTTCCCATAATACAAGCTCTGCTTAGTTTGGGGCTAGATAGCGCTGTGTGAAATGTCCAGCAATATTTTTTTTTATTTCGAGGACCTCCGTGGCGCAGTGGGCGAATAGCCGGTTGAGACTCAGGAGGTAGCGGGTTCGATTCCCGCCGCGGAACAAATGTTTGCATAATCTGCAGATATTTGTTCCGGGTCCGGATGTTATTATATATATTATAAGTATGTATTTACAAAAAAAATGTATATAAGTATTCTATCAGTTATCTGGTCCCCATAGTACAAGCTCTGCTTAGTTTGGGGCTAGATAGCGCTGTGTGTAATGTCCAGTAATATTTATTTACTTATTTGAACAGGCAATGATAGACACATCAGCGGAAAACGGCTGGCTATCTGTCTGCCTGTCCTGCCAGCTCCTCATGCAGGCCATCGTGCAAGCGCGCTGGCCCGCCGATTCACCCTTGACCACTCTCCCGCACGTCGAGCCGGAACACCTGTATATGTTCTCGCAAATGGCGAGGGACACTAAGAAGCCTTGCGTTTTGTTGAACGGCGTGAAGGCGGCGTGCAGAAGCTACGAGGCGATGGCGAAGTATTTGAGGAAGGAGTTTGATGAGGGGCAGATTGAGCAGATACATAGGGTGAGTATGTTATACAGTTGTAACATTTGAAATCGGTAATAAATAATATTAGCAAGTGACTGAGAAAGAGGGTAGATATGTCTACCACTAACCACCCTAGACTTCAGTTTACCTGAGAACATGGCGCATGAAACTAAAAACTAAAACCTCACTAATCATGGGAAATATAGGTTGTTTGATAAAATACGTACAAAAATAAAAGGGGTTATTTTGATAGCGTAATAAATAAATTTGTGAAAGGTTTACCATAGAAATGTGAAATTTATTTTACATGTAAAAACAAACACTTTATTAAACCTTTTGTTGTGCTATTGCATAATGCTTGCCATCTAACCACAGATACTGTATTGGTCTTCTTCTTCTTCTTTCGTGTCAATGGCTATTTGACTTTTAAATTTGATTAGCCCAATAGAGAGCAACTTCCACACCCCTCTCTGTTGCCTGGTACAAGTCATTCCGTGTGCAGGTGGTTGGGCATAGAGGACATGAGAGCAGGTGGGCCTTTGTTTGTGTGGTTGCCCCGCAGTGGCACTGGCTCCGGAATGGGTCGATGTAGCCCCACTTGCCTGTTACTGTATTGATGACAACTCGAGATATCTAATCGGCCTTTATTTTTTGATGTCGATTGCAAGAGTAGGCAGTAAGTTTTATATCGAATTAATCACCTAAACTTAATCGATTTTCTTAGCTAGTAGTTTTTTTCTGTCAAGTCTTTTTTTATGTTGTGAGAAACCGTCTCTTGAATATCGTCAGTATATTACAGAACACCCTGTATAATCTTATTCTTATCCTAAAGCGTCGATTACATATATGCTAATTTTATTTTCTGATTCTAGTTACATTTGAGTACATCAAAATATCTATACACGGTGTCCTTTAAATCACTGTTTTCCCAGAACAAACGTTGCTCAGACCATGGTCTACTAACTGTTTATAGCATCAAATAAGAGAATAATAAAATCTAGACCTTCTCAAATAAGTCGTAACTGTGTTCAAAAACTGACCGTTCATGGGTACGCTAGCCGTAGCGTATTACCTACTCCTTAGTTAGATAGGTAGGTATTACTCGTGCGCGATAACTTGGGACCTGCTAGGAATGCGACTCCCCGACCGCTTCCTCTGCACTTCCCCGATGGCGCCCATATTGTACCGTTCGCATCAATATTTTTTACTAGGGTTTTTAGTCTCGTACTGGCCTACGTCACGTAACGACGCGCTCTGGAATTCTTTTAGTTTTCGTTTGTGTTATTGTTTTGTTGTCTGGAAAAAAGAAGTCAACCATGTGGACAGGCTTCGACAAAAGTATTGGGACGATGACCTCTTACAAGAGACGAATGAATCGCAATTAATTGTAAATTTATCGGATACCTCTTCGTCAAGTGATTATAGTGAGACTGAGGACGAAGAACAAGGCATAAATCCACTAAGTAGTGACGAAGATGAGATAATGTAAATAATAGATAAAATTAATGTATAAACTTAAACATTGTATTTTTATTTTATTCAAATAGTGTAAAAAAGATTAGATAAAAAGCAGCGTCCTCCATGAGTAACATAATAAATTAGGTTAAAAAAACACAAAGACGAAGCCGCGGGCGGCTGCTTGTTATGTTCGCTTTTTTGCGGGCGGTACAAACACGCCAATATGACGTCACCGCGCTCAGGTCCCAACTTATCGCGCACGGGTAATACCTAGTAGCTACCGGTCTCAGCGCGCTGACTATGTTGTAGGGCGTAATGTTAAAAAAGATGTTTTAAGGTCGCAACTTTTTATATATTTCATAGACCGATTTAGTGCTGTTTTTTAATTTGATATCATAAAATGTTAGTAGACTATGGTCTGAACAACGTTTGTTCTGGTGAAACAGTGATTTAAAGGACACCGTGTATACAAGTTCTAGTACCATTTACTTTGTGTTTATTTTTTTTTGTTTATATTGTGTACAATAAAGTGTTTTCATTCATTTGCATTCATTCATTCTTTTTTTTTCATTATACCTTTGGTGTAAATCTTTAAATACTATTTATACTAAGTAGATAGTAGTATTATAGGTGTTAAAGATTTTGTGTATTTCTTTTATACCACTAAGTTAGAAAACAAGCATACGGCCCACCTGATGGTGAGCGGTTATCGTAGCCTATGAACGTTTGTAGCAAAGGTATTACTCGCGCGTTGCCGACCCTTTAGTATATTCAAAACGCCCTTTTTGAAGAACTACACTGTAGTCCCTAGGGAAAACCTCGGCAGGGAGAGCATTCCACAAGCGAAGTGTTCGCGTGAGGAAATTCCTCTGAAACCTCACGGTACGCGACCAGATCGTCTCCAAGGTGTGTGGATGGATTCCCTGCCGATGGCGAGCGGTGCGATGATAAAAGGAACCTGCAGGCACCATATCAAACAACTCCTCAGAACACAACCCATTATACAAGCGGTAGAACACACACAGGGAGGCAAAATCTCTCCTGAGACTTAAGGGCTCAATACCGCTTCTGAGAATGGATGTGTATGTATGGAGGTTCTAAAATGGCTGAAATTATTAGGTCATTTTAGATTCCATTGAGTCTTATTTTTGTTGGAGCATGATACTTCCAGAATGTAGGATTTTGTGCAATCGTATGCGATTCAAAAATATACACAAACTACCCTTGTTGCCACAAAAACGTTAAAAACTGTTTAACGCGTGTATAAAAAAGTGATTAAGTGTTTAAAAATAAACAATATTTTTTTTGTGGTAAAACCCAATCTTTTGTTCTAGATTTTTTGTGACTGATCGTGGTTTTTGAGGCTCTCATTTAGATGAATATGTAAGGAGTATAAAGTTATATCATATTTTGTTGCAGGCAATAATGGACCTACCTACGTTGGACATAAAGCTGCAAATCCGCGGACTCTGGTTCGATAGCGACCACGAACAAGACAAGAATGTTTCCCAACCACAACGCAGGGATCAATGGATGCCGTTACATGCTGATCAGGTAACAGTATTATTATATTAACTTTTTGGGTCAGTAAGTCCAAGTGACTCATGATTTTTTGATATAGTTTAAAGATTTATTGTTAAGTTTTGCATGCTTGTCAAGTTCCAATGATAGTGCAATATTATCATAATTTCGAACTTAATAATGTGGGCATCTAGAGTGCTTCATGTTGGTTACAAAAATCTTGCTTCAAATTTATATTTAAAAAAAGTACTAAATCATCTAAAGAGTTTTCTAAACTGACCTTAATTTTTAACAAATCAATATACATAAAAATCAATTGCTGTTCATTAGTCACGCTAAAACTCAAAAACAGTTAGACCGATTTTCAATCAAATCAAATATATTTAGTTCAGTAAACTTAATTTATATACATACATTTCATGGGTTTGGGACCCTCTTTTAAGTATAAAATACCTGTGTTAGAGGGTCTCGCTCTTCCGTTAATTCGGTATACAATCAAAACAAAATAAATATCGACATTGATAAATAAATATCAATATTGTGTGTGTGTGTGTGTGTGTGTGTGTGTGTGTGTGTGTGTGTGAGTGTGTGTGTTGTGCATGTGTATTGTGCATACGTGTGAGTATCTGATTTGTGCGTGTGTGCATGTATTCGCGTGAGTGGGTGCTCTGGATCACCAGATCTCATAGAAGCATGGGTATTGTAGGAGCAACCACACAACAAAGGTGTGAATTGAAGATTGTGTGAAGTTTGTGTATGCGTATGTTACGAAACAATTTCCATGAGTTTTTCCGCTTCCTCATAGCTTAGTGACAATAGCCATTCATTAAGGGATTTTTTGCATTTATAATTATTCATAGCGTAGATATTTAATGTTTAATTTACAGTGTTGTAGAGGTAGGTAGATTGCGTGGCATATTGTCGAGATGCATACTGAGACCGAGCAGTAATTTCAGTAGCTACTCTATCTTTTCTTCGCTTATTGAGATTTTCGGGGTTGTACACAAGAGATCCATGCAACCTCAAGACGGCACCCAGGATGTAGAGTTTCCTCACTGATAATAGTCCTGAAACTCGGTAGAGAACATCTGTAGTGTATCGGTAGGGTTTGAAAAACATCACTTTTAATAGAGACCTCTGTGCTCTTTCAAGTTCCAAGAATTTTGTCTTGGTAGCTCCTCCCCAGACTGGTATACAATAATTTTGAATTGATTATGCCAAAGATGTGTAGATTTGTTTGAGTAAGTCTTCTAGCGCAACATGACGTAACATTTTAAAAATCCATATTAATTGACGAACCCTGTTCATCGGTAGTTCGATGTGAGCATGCCAGGACAGACGTTGATCAATCATGATTCCTAGGTATTTTGTGGCTGTTATTTTATTTATACTAGCGTAACGATAGATGAGAAAATGGGAAATCAACATTGTAGTGCAGACAGATGTTTAAATAGAACTGTTTTAAAGATGGGAAGGGATTTGGCAGTTCTAATGCGTGGAGGAAGAGAGTTCCATAGACGGATAGCTTGTACAGTGAAGGATTTATCATAAAAGTTAGAAGAGTGTACAGGAGTTTTAAGTTGCAAGGTCTCAGAGGAGCGCAAGTCTCGAGTAGATAGTAGGTAAATATCTAAAATTTGTCAAAATATTCGTCAGTTGTATGGTAAGTTTTTTTAGTTAGTAAGTATTTTATAAATGTTATATTATTAGTCTCATTTTTGAACGCGTCATGTAGTTTGTTAAATATTTTGATCGACATTACGTAAGGGCTTCAAGAGTGCAGTTTGAGTCGGGAAGCAGGTATCATAAGCTTGTTTTTGTACCGTAATGAGTGTGTCGTATGCATTTCTTCTCGTGTTGTGTAGAAATACTTGTATTTCCATGCAAATTTACGTTCAAAACTATCCAACGTTAGACACGATCAACATTAGCGCGATCAGCCCCCTGTTTCTAACCCGTAGGCCATAGGCTACGGTAACCGCTCACCATCAGGTGGGCCGTATGCTTGTTTGCTAACTTAGTAGTATAAAAAGTGCGTATTCCCAATAAATAAATTGATTGCTAGATTTATAAAACAATCTCTCAAAAATGTTCAAGTCTAGACAGGACTTGAACCCGCAACCTTACTCTTGATTTTTATTATTCTCAAATCTTTGAGATGGTCTCAAAAACCTTGGAATTTTCCGTTAGTGTTCGGGGTAACACTATAATACTAATAAATAGATTGATTGATATTTCTGAACAGGAGTACACTATAGTGATAAGCATGAACCGGCGCGGCGGGAGCCCCAGCAACGTGCTGTGCCCTCGCTTCCCGCGCGGCAAGAACGAGGGCTGGTTCCTCACGCTGGGCACCGGCGACAACCGCGAACTGCACGCGCTGAAGCGACTCTCTCCGAGGGGCACTTCGCAGCTCACTTTCTACACGCCTTCATATACAGGTATCTCTAATCTATATAACCTGTTGTTATTGAAGTAAAACTTCTTTATGCACGCTTGACTTGAGGAGTAAGCTGGTGAATGCGTTACGAAAAGTACGAACGGAAGTTGAGAGGGAGATGTAAGTTAGTGAAGATAGAAAGAGAGAGAGTTACGTTTCGTATATTACTGTAGGAGCATGAGAGAGAGAGGTGCGCTCGCACATTTTCTTTCTCTCTTCCTCTCTTAGCCAGTGCAATAAATATGTATATATCTCAGTCGTTCGTTTGATTATTTTTCGTAATTTCATTTCGTTCTTGAACAATTTTATAAATTAATATTTTGAAAAAGAAATTTTACTGCAGTCTTGTGGTCTAAAGCACACTCGTTTATTTTTCTAACCTGTATTGTCCCACGGCTGGGCAAAGGTCTGCCCATCTCCCTTCCACCCATCACGGTCCACAGCCATATCTGACCATTCTGAATGTATCCAGGTCGTCGTGTGTTGTCAATGTACGACATTAAATTAAAACACACATTTGGAATCGTATTAACTGCTTTTAGAGGTGGGTTTAATACCGGTAGCTTAAATTATTTATCCAGTAATCGATACATTTCCTATAAACAATTTTTAAAGTAAATCGGCGGCGCCTTTGCGACGATGCCGCTTAGTCAGTATACCAGGTACCTACTTACATGATGAATAAATATGATTTGTTAACGCGTAGGACGTCCACCTACAAGATGGGCAGACGACCTGGTAAGAACCGCAGGTCGGCGTTGGATGCAGGCCGCTTCCAACCGCAGTTCCTGGAAATCAATGAGGGAGGCCTTTGTCCAGCAGTGGACGTCCTACGGCTGATATGATGATGATGATGAACCTATTTTATATAGGCTATAACTTTTGAAACTATCATGGTTATGAACACTATTTATACTAAAAACGGGATATTTACCATGATTTGTGAGTATTTGAGTATCCCGATATTTCGGCGCAGTTGCATGCGCCATGATCACGGGTAAACTGCTGGCGCATGCAACTGCGCCGAAATATCGGGATACTCAAATACTCACAAATCATGTTAAATATCCCGTTTTTAGTATAAATACTATTTTATATAGGCTGTTTCATTGATATGATCTTTGGGTTTTTTTACTGTAATGTATTTGAAAAAAAAAACAATTTTACAACAATACTAGCCATTATCCCTACCCGTGTTTTCATTTAATGTCGTAGGTACAAAACAAAATACGGAGTATATCTTATGAATCATATTAATTTCAGATTTTAATTTCTGTTTTTTGTCTACAGGTCGTATTATCTACACGGTGTACGTAATGAGCGATAGCTACCTGGGCCTGGATCAACAGTACGATCTGCAGATTGAACTCCTGGAACCCTTGCCTCAAGAAAATGTCGAGAAAGTCTATACTATGGATAAAACTCTTATTGAATAACTACTACTAGAATATACTAGTGTATAAGCAAGTGTATGACACGTTAAACAAGAATTTAGCTTTTATGAATATATTATTTTATATCGTTGTTATTCTGTGTTTTGTATTTTAGGCCCAAAAACACATTATGTCCGTACATTTGCATAGGTATCGGGTATCTATGAATACCTTGGTATCACAACACCCGAAACCAATATTTGGAGTTCATGCAAACATTTGACATGTGCCAGAAATCGTACTCTTGCGCTTCAGTTAGCTACTTACCCACCACAGCAGAGATCATAGTAAAAATGTATATTTATTATTAAAACATTGTCCACTACAACTGAATCAGTAGATAACAGTAGGGCATAAATCTAGTTAAGTCTAAGGCCCGTAAGACCAATAGCAGTTTAAACTAGTGTTGAAACGGATAGTGGTTTGGCCGGATACCGGATATTCGGCAAGCTACGAGGCCGGAGCGCCAGATATCCGGCTACCGGATATTCGGCCCTTTATCGCGTTACACGGTAGTAGTGATCTTCGCGATCAAGAAAAAAAAACCAATTGCTAAGGAGATTGAATTTTTCTTAAAGACATCTGGTATTGATCGCAATCACGACCCATACATTTGGTGGTCAGTTAATTTGAATCACTAGGTACCGGCAGTTGTCAAGGTTTGCTAGAATTTATCTTTGCACCTGGCAGTAGCGTTTACAGCGTAAGGCTATTCTCAGAAGCTGGTCTGGTATACGAAGCCAAGCGGAGTCTCCACTTACCAGCAAATGCGGAAAATTTGATATTCATTCAAAACAATTTGCCACTTGTTAATTTTGAGTACTAAACTAATCAATAAAACAAAACATTTTTGACGTGTGATTATAAAAATAAACGGTGTCCATAAGTTATTGTGGTATGATTTTCCTTGTGTAAAATAATGAGATTTTTTTGTATTTTACTATCCGTAATCCGGCCGTATCCGTAGAAGAACGAAGGTACATGACGTTGGGAATCGAGTTATGAAGCTCAAATGGTCTTGGGCGGGACACATGGCAAGACGTGGTGATGACAGGTAGAGCAGGGTAGCAACTGGATGGTGGTAGAGGAATGGCTGTAGAAGAGTAGGACGTCCGGCAGCGAGATGGGTGGACGACATCGTTAGAGTCGCGGGCCGTCAATGTGTGAGACTAGCGCAGAATCGTGGCGGATGGCACAAACTTGGGGAGGCCTATACCCAGCAGTGGGTGAAGTCGGGCTGTGGATGATGATGATGAATCCGGCCGGATTCTGAATTACTATCCGTTATCCGACCGGATATCCGTTTCATCTCTAGTTTAAACTAAAATTCTAAGCTTAAACCATCACTGAAAAGTTTTAGTTCAATTTTAGAATTTTAGTTTAAAACTGCTATTGATCTTACGGGTCTAGTAGATAGGTAGCGATACCTACAGAATATACTTTACGTATTCTACTAAATGTGATGAGAATGAATGAGGCAAAAGAAGTATGTCAGGATCGTAGCAAGTGGAGATCCGTGGTCTCTGCCTACCCTTTCGGGATAAAGATGTGATAGTATATATGTATGTATTCTACTACATAACTAAAGTTAAAAAACGTCCTAGGCTCTATACATTTATTTATAATATAAAAATACATATTCACAACATATAAGCTACTTTTTAGTATTTTTCATCAAATGTAATCTTCAAATTGGATGTTTTTTTCTTTAATAATTTTCTTATAGATCCCATAATAATTAAATTTAATATTAGCTTTTACTATTGAGCTATACCCAAGCTAAAAACACCATTTTGAATAGTCAAGCACTATTCAAAATACAAAACAATGTAATAAAAGATGTGTCATTATAATCTAGGGCTTACCAATTTATCTTTGAAATAGTTATACCATGTTTCGTCCTTTTCGAAGATCAAATCATGGCGTAATTCAGTAGATAATTTTAATTTAGTGACGGATTATTTGTGCTCCTATCTTCTGTGCTATTTAATAAATCCTTTTTTTTTCTGCACCATTTAAGTTTTTGATTAATTTGACATTCTCTGTTTAATGAGTTAAAATAATACACTTTATAAAATACCCTACTCTTAAATTCCAACATCAGTCCCTAAATTACAGCCAAAGAACAACTTTGTGAGCATCTTTTCCTTCAATCTTCAATCTATGATCATAAACAACAAAAAAACAATGCAACAAACTTGATCATTTAAACATATTTCTTCGCACTGGTGAAAGAACAGTGATCTTTTTTTTGCCTTCCTTCTTCAGACACAGACATTTATGGATTACAACCTTAGATAAAAACAAAAAGGGAAGATACGGCACAAGCGCCTCGCAAGTGGGCAGCTCAAATTAGGTTCATGCACACAATTTTGCTTCAGTCACATTCGTGTGCTCGTACTACGGCGACCCGGCGCCGCAACTTACACTTGATTCTATCTCGCTTGCACTAAACATAGGCTCTTCGCTCTGTCTCGCTCACCGGATTGACACTCCACGTACCTAATAACGTGATGTAACTTACTTTATAAACGTGTGCGTGAGATTATCTATGTAGTGCAGCAGGGCCTAGTTTGACTATCACATAAGCACGTACCATATCTTCCCTATTTGTTTTTATCTAAGGTTACAACATTATAAGGGTCCACTTCTCAGAGTGCATTTAAGAGAAGTTATTCTCTGTGCATAGTTCATTTACAATTTTATTACTCACATGGATGGTGCTTATTATTAACAACAATATAGGTATACATTTTACACATAGTAGGATGTTGATAATTAATAAAATTTGCTTATAAATAAGCAGAAACATTAAAGAACAGGGGCCCTAAATACTAGTGACTAATGGCCAAGCTTATCACATTCAAAAATGGATTTCTTTGTTTGTAACACTCAAACAATATCAAACATTGTTGGAGTGTTAGCATTGTGTTATTTATGTTTTCTTTCCTGCTCAATAGCCCTTGTTTCTAAAGCGATTTGCCGCTCGCGGCTCAAAATACCGTCCAATTGCTCTGTAAATGCATCAAAAGAGAACTTTGTTTCAAATCTCTTCAAGCCAGCATCGCCAAGTTTCTCGCACAGGTCCGGATTTATCATCAACTTGCTCATAGCTTCAGCAAAATCTCGACTTTTCGGCTCACATAGGAAACCAGTTACTTCATTGATGATAGTTTCAGTTGGGCCTCCACTGTTGACTGCTATGACAGGTTTACGATAGTACATCGCTTCTAATGGCACGATACCAAAATGTTCATTCGATGGAGTGTAAATCAATGCCTTGCAGTTATAAAGGAGTGACACTTTTTCCACATCTTTTGGTGACTTCATAAAGGTGACTTTGTCTTCTATATCCAGTTCAGCTGCCAAGTCAGTGAGCTCCATGTAATGTTCCATGTTTTCTAGGTTTATAGGATCAAAACCTCCAGCCATGATCAAATGCACTCTGCTCCAGTCCTCTTCACATACAATATGTTTCAAATGCTCTAAGGCCCTCAATGCCAACTTCAGATTCTTTTTTCTCTCATATCTGTTTATTGACAAGAAGATAAACTTGTCTGTGCCAACTGGCACAATCTCTTTTAATGGCTTAGGCACTGTAGCCTTAAAGAACTCTGTGTTGATAGATGGATAACAAATATCAGGAATGTCTTTGATTCCTTGGAATGCATCTTGGTATACACGCGCAGTGTATTTACTATTCACTAAGACCTTATCAGCCCTTGCAGTTGTCAACTCCTCCAACCAGTTCAATGGATATCTGTACAACTTCTTCAAAAAACCACCTTCAGATGTTAGCAGTTTGTCTGGATGATGGCAGTAAAACACAACTCTGAAAGGTCCTCTGGCTAGTTTCAAAAATGGAATGCAAAGGGATATCAAGTCAGTGAAGATGAGCGTCGGTTCTTCATCGGGAATCACGTACCAGGCCATGTAAACTGCAGCGTAAACCATGCGTACGTAAGCGCACGCCGCTTTGAACCTCCAAAAAATAGATCGAGGTATCCAATCACCAAGGACGGTCACAGGAAATGTTCCATCCCTAGTCTCAGCGAAACAATGCGATGGGTCATGATGATTCGTATAGAAGGAGACTTCATGTCCTTTCTTCTTGAAGGCCAATGCGGCATCGAGAACGAGGCGCTCCGCTCCGCCGATACCTAAATCCGGATGCAGGAATATTATCTTCACCATTTTTACACAGCTATCACAATCCTTTTGAAAAATTGCAACATCAGAACCTCTTTAATTCTGATTTCTGAAACCCTTGCAAATGTACACACACGCACAGCAACGTAAACAAAGATCGATTGCGGAGCGGAACTTGCGCGGCCGCGCGAACGGAACTAGCCAGCGAAGGTAGGTATTTGTTTTCTTTCTTTTCTCTATGATTCTCATATTCTGTCTGTACTAGGTAGGTATAGTCAGGGATGTTAGCCGGCCACTAATCCTTGTATCGAGCTAGCTGAAAAGCTGGTATTGAAAATGAAAACCTAGTACACACGGCTACACATCAAACTATTTTTCCAGTGTAAGCTGACCTCGCATTGTGTAGGCTTTTCGTAGAATGAGAAGTCAGCTTATACTGGAAATAAAAGCTTGATTTGTAGCCGTGTGTGTGTAACACAGTTTTATATAAACTGTGTCGGAAATCGCATCCTAGTGAAAAAAAACTAATTTCAATGTCGTGTTGTACCGTTAGTAGAGGGCAGTAATTATCGAACGCACCGAAGAAATATCACTTCAAACCTTTGTTTTTAATAGTAAATTGCATTTTTTCGGATATAAAATGTAAAATATATTGAGAAAAATAAATAAAAAAACGAGTGTGCTTTTTTAGACCACACGACTGAAGTAAAACTCCTTTTTCAAAATAATAATTTAGAAAATTGTTCAATTACAAAATTGTAGGTCGATCAGTCTATGTTCATTCTGGACAGACGCAACTCGCATGTTAACGATTAAAAATATACGAAACGTAGATCTCTCTCTTTCTATCTTCACTAACTTATATCCCTTTCTCAACTTCCGTTCGCACTTTTCGTATCGCATTCACCAGCTTACTCCCCAAGACAAGCGTGTGTAAAGAAGTTTTACTTCAAAAACTCGTAACGAAGATATTTATCGGAAACGAGGTTTCGTTCACTCAAGCAAACAATAGAAAAGAAGTCCGAAGCCGAAGTAAACGACATTTTCACACTTTAGACTCGAAACTATTAATTTTGAGTTTGAGATTCAAGTGCACATAGCGAGACTGCTTGATTTAATAAAGTTTTATATCATAAAAGAAATCAAATTTCTGATAAGAATGTTTTTTTTTCATATGCATCTCTAAAATTTGTCTGTATTGTCGGTGTATTTTAGTCCGTGACCAGCCAATCTTGGTATTTTTGCGTACAAGGATCGAGTAGTTTTGTTACATGGTACATGACACTAAAAACTGGTATGTGTACCAATAAGTTGGTACACACGGCTACACATTTCCAGTATAAGCTGACCTCTCATTCAATAAAAAGCCTACACAATGCGAGGTCAGCTTATACTGGAAATGTATAGCTTGATGTGTAGTCGTGTGTACGTCTGACATCCCTGATTAATAGTACTTCTGATGAGTGAGCCAGCCAGCCAAAGAATCGTAACAACACACGGCTACACATCAAGCTATACATTTCCAGTATATTCCAAAACATTGATTTGAATGACGGTTACGCAACAGACATTAGCACTGCAAAGGCAGAAATGGGCGAATTTGCTGTTTTGCTTTGCAAATTGATCAATTTCCAACCATTTTGCATTTGCAAGCAATTTAAATTATTATACCATCGATAATAATAACGTGTCGTTTAAGGAAACTTGCTCACATTTTGATTCAATGGGAAATAATGGGATCAGAAAGTGCGCAGTGGTACCTTTTTTACCCTGAAGGAGGACTAGTGAGGACATGAAGTGGATATAATAAGCTTATGTATCATAGATGACTGACCCTACCAAAGCCTGTCTTTCATGATCAGATTTTCTATGAGATACAATCTAAAATTAAAAAGTTTTTTTCCTCAAAAGAACTTGTATTTATTTCATAAATACATAGGCAGATTGAAAAATGAATTAGATCAGGTATAATAAACTTAATAAATTCAAGGAATGCAGTTATAGAATGTTTATATAAAATGAATAGTTTAACTTATATATTCAAAATATATATAAACACATGTGTACAAAACAAGGTATAAAAACTCAAAATTATTGTGAAATACAAAGTACAATAAAACCAGCTATTTGACTATTGAAGTTCATAATGTATTTCAAGTATTGATCCAAATTTACATCAAAAACTGGAAAAATTACAATTCATCTTTCCTCTCAATCTTGACTAAATCAACATGGAATGTCAGTGTAGCAGACTTAGGTATCTTTGGTGGTGCTCCAGCTTCTCCATAAGCCAGTTCAGGTGGGATGACTAGCTTTCTCTGTTCTCCTTCACACATGCCCATAAGACCTTGATCCCAGCCTTTGATAACTTGGCCAGATCCAAGCGTGAATGTGAGTGGGTTTCCTCGGGGGATTGAACTGTCAAATTCTGTGCCATCCTCCAAGGTTCCCTGAAAGGATTATTTAAATTATAACAAAGATATTGCATGTTAACAACAGCCTATGTGCTACGGTTGAAATCTGCTCACAATCATATAGCATGATGCCAATAAACTTCAACTTATCAAAGAAATGCTTTACCGTGTAGTGCATGTGAAGGAGATCTCCTTTTTTACTCTTGATAGGACATTCTACGGGGCGTTTCTTCACACCAATTTGCAACTTTTTCGGTGCAGAGTTAGCTATCACAACATGTGAAATTACGCTCATAAGAACAATCACAAATATAAGAATCTTGCACAAATTTAAAACAGCAGTTTTCTTCATATTTTTGATATGTTCTGCAATCGTTTGCTTTAGTATTTGAGCGCAAAAATAATATTTTATACTGCATGCAGTACAACCAAACCAAACGAAACCCTGAAGTGAGTGAGTGAATTGAGGTCTGAGTGACTGAGTTAACGAAATGTGAATTAAGCTGAACCACAGAATACAAATATGAACAGAACATTACAATGTCTATAGTATTTTTCGATACGAAAAAACTTGTTCAAACTAACGTAATAGATGGCGCTGTCTGAACATATAAAAAATATGGTTTTGTCGCCAAAATCTCAAGGCACCATATCAAAATTTGTCTAAAACTATCTGACTTCGTCAGATAAACAAAAATATATTTTTTTTATTTCAAGTTACTCTGAAATAATGTTGACACGGCAATGAACAATGAGAGGTTTTCACGGCCATGTTTTTTTAACTGCTAAGTGTTAACAGATAGCGTTGCTTTGTCATACGCTGTATAGCAATAGAAAGTGAATTGTCAATGTCAGTTGCCGTGATATCAATATTCACCATATTTTTGCCGCTGTATCTCCAGACAGTGCCATCTATTACGCTAGTTGGAACTAATATTATTTTTAATCGAACACGAGAAGCCCTCATTCACTTTCTTTTGTGACAGAGCACATCAACGCCATCTGCTAGCAGCAATAAAAACATGCCTGTGAAATTGGTGTAAAATCCATAATAGAATAATTAGAATTAGGCATGGAAATGATTGCTATTTTTAATTCATATTCATATGACGAAATGATTATTTTTTTTCACTGCTAATTCACCTGGGAAAAATCGCAGGCAATGATTTTTCATTATGATGTTACACTTGCTATTGCTATTTCACATATGAAAAATCACAGACAATTATTTTTCGCTGTTCTTTCTTGCTAGTTGCTGAGTGACGTTATGACGTTGTGTGGGGTGCTATTGTCTGAAGTGACTGACAGTGACATTTAATGAAGTTAGACCTCGACGGCATGGATAATTAAGGCAAAAAGGTCAGATTTATTTTATTGCAATATGCTTTTGTCAATTTATTACTGACTTACTATAGAGATACTTAAGTATTTATTTACAATGAACTGTCCCTTATACTTGAACAGGCTTGGGACTGACAATTACGTTGTACACTCGGCTACACATCAAGCTATACTTTTCCAGTATAAGCTGACCTCGCATTGTGTAGGCTTTTCGTAGAATGAGAGTTCAGCTTATAATGGAAATTTATAGCTTGATGTGTAGCCGTGTGTACATCTAAGTGGTCTGTGCTGACAATACCTTTGTAAAAATATACATAATGGCGTATTAAAATTTAAAAGTTTATTGTTTTTATGTACACACGGCTACACATCAAGCTATAATTTTCCAGTATACGCTGACCTCTCATTCTACTAAAAGCCTACACAATGCGAGGTCAGCATACACTGGATTGTATAGCTTGATGTGTAGCCGTGTGTACAATAATTTATACAGTTACTAAGTATTTATTTACAATGAACTTTTCCACATACTTGAACAGGCTTGGGACTGACAATATGTAAAAATGTACATAATGGCGTATGTAATTTATTATGAGTACTTAAATTTGTTACAAACAAAAATATTACGAAAAGAGTCTATTATATAATCGGGATGATATTATTCTAAAGAAAAATATTTTCATATAAAACCACGACAAATTCCAATTGGTTTATTTCGTGGCTCTATTTAGAAATATAAATGGTGGCGATTCTAAACTCTGTTGCGTTGAACAAATAACAATAAACAAAAATTTTTCACAGACTCAATAGATAATATTATATAATGATGGCGGAATGGTTTATACGCCACGTATTTTTTGGAAGTTAACTATAATATTTCGCTCTTTCTCGCACGCACGCCTAGGTGGGTAGGCCTGATTCACGACACGAAACTAACCGAAGTCTTCCGAAAAAAAAACGAATGACATGCAATTTACGAAAAGCTCGACGAGTCCCGCCAAGCTCTCGAGTTCCGTCCGCCAAGAGCGAACGACTCGACTCATCTGCGACTGCGACACAATCTGCGATTTTTAGCAGATCCGAATGACTACGATCTGCAAACGATGAAACCCTAAGTGATTTCATATGAATGATTTTTCGCAGGTTATGCGAACGAAAGTAGCAGATGCTACAAATGAAATTTCATTCCTATGATTTTTCACATGCTACCTGTGAAATATTCCATCGCTAATTAGAATCCATACATTGTCAGTTTGTCTGACAAACTGACAATGTATGGATTCTAATTAGAAAAAACTGACAAACTTTGTCAGTCATGACGACTGGACTGACGCAAAAAAAGTTTGTTTTGATTTTGGGTTGCATTCATTGTTTTCGAGAAAACCATCTAATAAATCAATGAAATGGCAAAAATGAACGCAAAGAAAAATCCCCTTGATAATTACAAAAAGTTCTTGCTTAACAGGTCAAGTACAAACACTCCTTTCGTTGAATTCCTAGAGCATTGTCTAGCCACCGAAGATGAAGCCGCTAACCACTGTTTTCACAAAGTAATGGTAAGATTTCCTGTTAATAACCCATGAAACACCTACTTTACCTATATCATTAATGTCAGTAACGAGATCCTATACATTAATTACCTATACGTTGCTATTACTTACCTAGAGTTTTTAAATTTTTTTGCTATCATTCAAAAGCCACTTATTATAGTAGACCTGACCTCACACTAGGATGCTCTGTATCGTGGGTACCAGGAAAATTTTTTTTTGTAAATTATACAAACATTTGAAAGACGAACTCGACTCGTACCTATATGGAAGACCACACACGGTGATAGAGTGGAAGGAAGGAAGGGAGGCCTTTACCCTGCAGTGGGACAGGACAGGCTCCAAATAAAAATCAAAATAGTACAAACATTTGAAGGGAAAGTCACAGTGGGAAACAAACCTCTTGCGTCTCACTTGGCTTGTGTCCAGCTTGTTATGAAAGTTGGACTCTCTTATTTAAAAACTGTCTTCCAAACAATTCACATACCTAAATTATCCTTTATTTTACAGATACACGGCTGGACCGAACCCAATGTACACCTCTATGAGACTTTTGGTGAATATTTCACTTCACCATTCATACCAGTAGCTGGTACAACACAGGGTGGTATTACTTCTTTCCATACCAGCAGCCTGTCATTTATAAACAAGATCATACGATATGACTTCATGTTTCCATACCACCAGAACATGTATAATATTGATGTGCTGTTCAATGATAAGACATCGATTGAGATGTTTGATAATGAAGTGACTGTAGATGATATTGTTGCGAGTGTGGTGAGCAGACGATTCTCTGACAAATGCGTGCTGGATCTGTCAAATTTTTGCAATGATCAAGGTATGTAGATAATAATAATATTTAATACTTACTCATACTCATTAATCAAACCATAGGGACACAGTTGACCACTTGTTTGTCTTATAAACTATGTATAATTAAATACATACATGTTGTACATCTATTCTATTCTAAGTATACTTGTTGTGTTGTCTGTTATAATCAGACATTTTCTAGGTATTATTTTTTGTGTGTACTGTGTTTTGTTAACAAATATGTGTTTTTTTTTCTTAACTTTTAAAGTTGTGAAACTTTACTATTCAGAATTGCCACATAAATATAATGGAGATATAAGATATAAATTGAAGGAATACTTTGATATTGCTTCCCGGGAGAAGGGCATCTGGTATCGAACTATGCAAAGTGAGCCCCCTCACGTACCATGGTTTACCAACGCTAGTATAAGTAGGAAGTGGATTGTAATTGCTCATAGATTGCGGTCCGGGCATATGCCTTTAAACAGCTTTCCATTTTTAATGAAAAAGATAGATGCTTCTAATTTTAAAACTGGTGGAGTAATAGATGATGTATACCACCTTTTACCAGAGTGTGTCCGGAGTCAATCTATGAGAGAGAAGTTGTACAGAACGGTAAAGGTCAACCAGGTCGATGTGGGTCTGTTTCAGAGTGTGTTAGCTGAACAAACATCTGACTCAGCTAACATGCTCTACCGGTCCACATACGACCTGCTGAAGAAGGATGCTTTGTGGTTATTCGTTACTGTAGACTATTATGGAACTGACATCGCCGCAAAGAACGACGCAAGTTAAAAAACCTTTTAATTTTTAAAAAAACACTTTGCAAAAACACAGAGCTTTTTAAAACACAAAGCAGACTAGCATTTAACACACACTGGATTTGCTGGAAATGCTTCAATACAATTTTAACCTAAAGGAACACAATGTGTTCCTTTCAATTACTGACCATTTCTGGAGTTTACCGAGTATCTCCTAATCTATAATATAAAAATGAATCGCAAAATGTGTTGGTAGCTCAACAATGCCTGGACCAATTTGGCCAATTCTTTTTTTGTTGTATTTCTTATTGTCAGGAAAAGGTTGTTAAAAAATTAAGAAAATTGCGCGCAAAATTAGATAATTTAAGAATACTTAACCACCATATAAAGTTATTTATAATTATATATATAATAAATATAATTTTTAACCTTAGCGCTTTTATAATGTAACCTTATGACGTTTGACATAGAATTGACAGAATGCGTGCTGCAAATATCGTCAAAGAAGATGTAAACAAAATGAATATCGTTTGAAACAGATGCTTCGGTAGGAGTTATCCCGAGATATATTGTTTATATATATAAAAATTAATTGCTGTTCGTTAGTCTCGCTAAAACTCGAGAACGGGTGGAGCGATTTGGCTAATTTTGGTATTGAAATATTTGTGGAAGTCATTCATTTTCTCATACATAATGATGGCCGGGGACAACAATTGACAATCCTACCAGGGTGACTTATATTGACAGCCCGCGTTATACCTATGCATGTCAAGCCGATACGAAGTTCGGCGGGACCACTAGTTTCTTTAAAAAAATATATATTACGGTGTTTGATCATTGATGGATGAAAACTATAAACTTGATTCACAGAATTCTCAGAATAACCACCATTAAACATGCCTGTATTATGTATTTCAGAATTTATAGACAAACACATTGCTTTCTACAAGATATCATTGCTTGGGCAATTCAAAATACTAATGCTACGGATGGGAAGGGACACAAAATCTTTGAACCTGAGCAACAATGACCTAAGGTACATTTTTATAAAAACTTACTCAAACAGTTGCCCTAATTATCTAACAAGAAAAGTGGAGATAATTTTTTTTTAAACTTGTTGAAAAGATAAAAAACTGCCATCCTAAAATGGGATTAGGTGGCATTCTTTAGCAGAATATCACCCCTATAAATGGACTAATCAACCTGGAGCCCTGATGGAAGACGCGGTCGGGGTCCATCTTAATGTCTAAGCAGGAATGGAACATTGAACATGATAGGGGATTAGTGACCTTTTGTCCAGGATAGGGAATATGTAGGTTAAAATAAAAGGTTTTTTTTACTTTTGTATATTATGTAGGAAACTTGCATCGTTGATTGAATACTTATCTGTTAGACCTGCTAGATAGAGCTATAGATAAGAAGGACTGATTTGTCTGGATCCCAGATGGCACAATTCCGTCAACCTGTATATCACAGAGAAAAGATATTTTCCTGAGCGCCGCACCTCTATAAACGTGCCCTGAGAAGTAGGCCGTATAAAAAACAGATTTATCAACTTACTCCTTGTTTCAATTTTATAAATTACTAGCTTCCGTCAGCGGCTTCGCACGCGTGGTTTGTTAACAAAAAGTAGCCTATGTGTTAATCCAGACTATAATCTACGTACATACCAAATTTCATCTAAATCGGTTCAGCCGTTACGACGTGAAAGAATAACAAACATCCACACATACATCCATAAAAACTTTCGCGTTTATGATATTAGTGGGATTAAGCTTTATAATCATGTGTGTATTTTTCAGTCAACCACCTATTGAAATTCTCAACTTCTTTATAAAAGGAGACCTTACATCTATCAATTTGAGCAATAACAATGTAAGTCCTCAATATTTTTTATAAAATTTCTTAACACATAGTATTTAAATATAACTAGTGGTCGAATTGGACTTATTCACGAACCGGAACGCATTTCCTTTAAAACCTTTTGATATTTTTATTTAGGTGAATAAAATGAATAATTTTTATTCGCTGATGAGGAGACCGCAACGGCAGCGTTTTGGTCCATTTCGAGCATTGCAAATAACCCGGTTAAAATTATTAAAAACACGAATCTAAAATAGCGTCTAAAACATTACCTCTCACTCGCACATCGTTGCATTCAATGTGTGACGTGACGGGCCGACATGCGCGCCGCGACAAAAAGATTTCGATTCTTATATCGTGCATAAAAGCTATTATATCGTGCATATAAGCTATTATATCGTGCATATAAGCTATTATATCTGCATATAAGCTATTATATCGTGCATATAAGCTATTATATCGTGCATATAAGCTCTTATATCATGCATATAATCTCTTATATCGTACATATTAAGATCTTATATCGTTGGGACAGAAAGGTTCTCGAGTGGAGATACGCACTGGAAAGCACAGCGTAGGACGACCCCCCACTAGATGAAAAGACGACCTGATAAAGGTTGCTGGGAGACGTTCGGTGCAGGCCGCGCAAGATCGTCGCTCTGGAAATCTGTGAGGGAGGCCTAGGTTCAGCAGTGGACGTCCTTTGGCTGGTATGATGATGTCTAGAATTCGCACGAGAAAGAGCGGGATGAAATAGTGTATACAATGTTGGTGGTCTGCTTTCCAGAAAACGTTTATCTTAATTGTTATCGTTCTGCGTCAGATATGACTGGCCCTGCTATTTCGCAGTTCGCATGTTTGTTTGGTGATTGCAGTGTTTAATCTCGGAAACTACTAAACCGATTCTGAAAATTCTTTCACTGGAAGGCACAATCCCTGAGTGCTGAAGCCGGCTGTCAAATATACATATACATATTTGAGGTCGTCATGTATACCTAGTTAGGTCATAAGTATTGTCACACAGTAAAAAGTTTTCTTTTAGAATGCTGGCCACAAAAAAATTTATAGAATTCGAATTTCGAATTATTCATGAAAATAAAAATGTATACTTTTTAGAATTTTACTCATTTTTAAATATGGAGTGGACGCTTAAAGAAGACCGTGTTGCAGTTATTGCGTTGCATCGTTGCGGTTACGTGCCAATTCAAATTTTTTAAATACTGAAAAATTTGAATATAACCAAAAGATTCGTTTATCGCACCATCAAACGATACAATGAAGACTCTAGTGTAGATGACAGGTCAAGAAGTGGTCGCCCTCGGTCTGTTAGGACTCCAGCAGTGATAAAAGCTGTGAAGGCGCGAATTCAAAGAAATCCCAAACGTAAGCAGAAACTGTTGGCCCTTCAGATGGGGTTAAGCAGAACCACGGTGAAAAGGGTGTTAAATGAAGACTTAGGGCTTCGGGCATATCGAAGAAAAACAGGACATCGTTTGAATGCTCGTCTAATGGACCTGAGACTGAAGAGATGCCGCGCTTTGTTGAAGCGGTACGCGGGAAAAAAATATCGGGAAATTCTTTTTTCGGATGAAAAAATTTTTACCGTAGAAGAGAGCTACAACAAACAAAATTATAAGGTGTACGCACACAGTAGTGAAGAAGCGAGCAACCGTATTCCGCGTGTCCAACGAGGTCATTTTACATCCTCGCTCATGGTATGGTTGGGAGTTTCTTATTGGGGCTTAACAGAGGTACATTTTTGTGAGAAAGGTGTAAAAACGAATGCAGTTGTGTATCAAAATACAGTCCTGACGAACCTTGAGGAACCTGTTTCTCATACCATGTTCAATAACAGGCACTGGGTATTCCAACAAGATTCGGCGCCAGCTCATAGAGCGAAGAGCACACAAGACTGGCTGGCGGCGCGTGAAATCGACTTCATCCGGCACGAAGACTGGCCCTCCTCCAGTCCAGATTTGAATCCGTTAGATTACAAGATATGGCAACACTTGGAGGAAAAGGCGTGCTCAAAGCCTCATCCCAATTTGGAGTCACTCAAGACATCCTTGATTAAGGCAGCCGCCGATATTGACATGGACCTCGTTCGTGCTGCGATAGACGACTGGCCGCGCAGATTGAAGGCCTGTATTCAAAATCACGGAGGTCATTTTGAATAAACTTTAGTGTCATAAGAATCTATGTTTTGTTAAGTTCATTTTGGTATATAAATGGTTACATAATGAATAAACTTGTTTCAATTATTTTATATTAAACTTGTGACAGAATTTATGACCTGACTAGGTATATAACTATATATATATAACTAGCTGACCAATCCGCAGCTTCGCACGCGTAGTTTTTTAATAAGAACATTACCCTCCTTTGCGCAGTTGGGTAAAAAGTAGCCTATGTTACTCATTTTTGAGTTTATTCATTACAAACATACACACAAAAATATAAATATCTTTCCTCTTTATAATATTAGTATAGATAGATGGTCGTTTTGTGCGCGTCCGGTTAGTACGTCCTAATTTTCTGCATGCTCACTGAATATTTAACCTCAGTTTATACCTATTGTTTCTCAAGAAGTGAAATGTGTATTTTCTTTTGAGAATACATTTTTTAACAACAAATGTCGCCAGTCCCTTGAAGGTAGTTATATCCGAATTCTACTGTATATTTATTTATCAAAAGTTTCACAAAAAGTATAAGCATAGACTGCATCTGCTAATGGTCCCCTGCAATAGGTCTAGCCTGTATCGCGAGAAACCGCATTACAAAGAAAACGCTTACCGTCTAAAATCTAAAATAATATAAAGAGGAAAGATTTGTATTTTTATGTGTATGTTTGTAATGAATAAACTCAAAAACTACTATGCCGATTTCATAAAATATTTCACCATTGGAAAGCTACATTCAGCCTGAGTGAAAGGCTACATTTATTGCTAGAATAGAATCCTTACTAAAACTTAAGTAACGTAACGCGAGGTGTAAAATCGTGCCCTTAAACGTCTTTCGTCGCATGCGCTGCGGAAACTATTGATGATAGAACAAAAGTATGTTCTACAATATTAAAGAACATGTAATTAACTACAAAAAACTTCGTAATATTATAAAGAGGAAAGATTTGTTTGTTTGTATTGAATAGGCTCCGAAACTACTGGACCGATTTAAAAATTCTTTCACTGTTAGGAAACTACACTATCTCCGGGTGACACAGGCTACTTTTTACCCAACTGCGGAGAAGGAGGGTAATGTTTTTATTAAAAAACTACGCGTGCGAAGCTGCGGATTGGTCAGCTGGTAACTAATAATAATGTCAGCTAGTATCCTTTAACTATGATAACCTTTCTGCAATTTTCTCCACAGATCACATCAATATCTGACTTGTTCCGTGTGAGCAGTAAGATTGAGAAGCTCTGGGTGGAAGGCAATCCGCTGTGTGATGACATAGAGCCATCTGTCTATGTTAAGAGTATCACTATGAAGTTCCCACGACTGTCAGAACTGGTAAGATTCCTTTATTAACCGACTTCAAAAAAGGAGGAGGTTCTCAATACGTTGGATTTTTTTTATGTATGTCCCCTCTCCGATTACTCGAAGACGACTGAATTGATTCGAGAAATTATTTTTTTGTTTAAAAGGGTATACTTCCCAGGTGGTCCCATTGGCACCAAGTCAGGATCTGATGATGGGGTCCCAAAAAAATCGAGGGCAACCCTCAAATCTTATAGGATCGCAATTCGGTTTTATAAGTTCAAAGAATCTTTATTTCTCATTTATAAAACATTTCGTCACTTACAATAAGAATGTATAAACTAGGTATCATTTTGTATCGTCTTAAGTCACCGTTAGGTAAGTAAGTTGGTTTAAATACAGATTTACATTAGGTAAGAAGGATAGGGTAGTAAATTAAACATAAAGTTAGGAAAGTAGGTATATAGGTTAAGTGTTCAAGGAAATATTATTTGGAATTTTTTACAATAGAAGTCTGGCTAATGAAAGTTGATACTGAAAAAGCGCGGCAGATTTAAAAAAATATCAGCATGGCAGCCCTAAAGTAAAAAGGAAAGTTGGAACAACTCACTTTGATACTTTGACATTTATTTTACTAGTGGATGCTTGCAATTTTGTCCGCGTTATGACGAGATTAAAAGTAGCTTATATCACTTGTTAACTCTTTATTAACTCCATACCAAACATCACACGGATACGTCACTCCATTGTGGCGTATTAAAGGAACAAACAGGCTATCAAACACTATCATGAGTATCAATATTATCATGAGTTTAAATATTTGTAAATCTATGTGAGTATGTATCAAAGAAAACAACACCATATATTTTTATACTGTTTTTTAATCACTATTATCAAAATCTGAATCTAAAAATTCAACATGGAGTGAATCGTCAGAATCACTGGAGTCGCTGCTGTCTCTTAAATTGATGATGAAGCTTTGTAAATTATTTTCAGTTATATGGTCTCTTCTTTTGTACTTGTCTTCCACATGAATGACATGGTCTGTCATTTTTTTCCAATCATCTGCTGTAATACACTCAAAAGATTGTTTTATGAGATCCTCGAACTCTTTTGGAGTTCGGCTTACATTTTTGCTTCCCACATTTCTTTTTGCTAGACTCCATATGAGTTCTATAGCATTTAGGTCACAATGATATGGAGGAAGTCTTAGCACTTCATGTCCGTTTTGACTTAAAAGTTCATCAGCTTCATAAATAGGTTCTGGTGTGTTCTGTTTTACTAAGCAGAGCAACGCTGCTTTTGAATTGTATGTTTCAAATGAAATACCATTCAATGTAAGCCAATTCAGTATCTCTAACTTTCGATTTTGAGATGTGGGCGCTATATTTATTATGACAGAATGGTATGATGCATTGTCCATTACAATTACACTTGGTTCATTCAAATTGGGCATAAGCTTTTCTTGAAGCCATTTGTTGAAGTTTGTGGAATTCATGTCATGGTGGTAGTCGGCCATTTTCGATTTGGTGCTAAATACTAACAATGAGTTTGGAACAGGGCCTTTCTCTGATCCTGCATGCACAATAATATATCGTTTTCCTGACGATATATTTTCAATTATTCCACTTGTTGATGGACCTTGCCAACATTTTTTAGGCTTATAGGTTTTGTGGACATAAGTTTCATCTAAGTAGATTATTGGCTTGCCTTCTGCACGTTTCGATGCAATGGTACGCTAAAAGCGATGTCTCCATGCAGCTATATCATACCGCTCAATTAATAATGAACGTTCATTTTTGTTTTTCTTAAATTCATAACCGTTGGCTAATAATATGCGACGGAGAGTTTCACGACATCCACCAAATTCTATACTTTCTTTTAACTCTACCAACAAAGATCTTAATGTTGGTACTTGTTTCCTCACAATGTAAAATTCGTTTACTTTATTACGAATAACATCCATATCGAAACTATCTAAGTTCGACACTTTTGAAGGGTGAGGTCGTTTTTTACCTGGAGTCCTCCAGACCCCTTCGTTCACCGCACCTTCTTTTTTAATTCTCTTCAATGTAATAACACTTACATCTGTAAAAAGAATAAAATAAAATGTCAATTATCGTGAGTCTCATAACTAAGAAATAATAGAAAATACACAAGTATTACAAAACTAGTCTAAGATTAACGTTGAGTGAAGATAGTTCTTCTAAGTACTGGTTCTGCGATTTCATCATATCTTATTGATCTAAATCTGTGATCTTTTCAATTACTTGTTTTACTTCAGCAGTTCGTGCATTATCCTCAAGACTATCTGTAAAAGAACAATAACATTATATAAAGTAACTAAAACTAATATGTACTTATTTAAAATAAAAAAATATCAAGACATTTTGACCGTACTAACCTAAAAAATCAGTCACAGTACGTAAACAATCCTGTTTTTCTCGCAATACGGCTTGTTTCACAAGCTTTTTCTCTTCATATTTCGAAATCATACAAAACAATAGTTTTCGCACTTCACTCTTTATAGTTTTATTCATTTTTATAGCATTAACACGGCTATATCACAACAAAACTATACGCAAGTCAACCACAACGAAACATCAACAACACGCCATCTTGTTGCGTCAGAGATAGGGATACCATACACTGATTCTGATTTTACCAAATCTTTCGGAAAACAGCCGAAAATTAATTTCTTTAAAATAAAATTGCCAAGTTTTTCTCTAGTAAATAGTGTACCTAATTAATTAAGCTATTTATTAGACCAACTTAAGGCTTAGTATTGCTCTTGAAATGATCCAACACGTACATACGATACTTATTTTCGATGAATACAATTTTAGCACACGTACGAATTTTTAAAACTCATTTTATAAAATGTTTAAAATAAGTTTGTTTTAAAAATGCCTTTTTGGAATTAATTGTTCCTAAGTACTTTCTGCTTAAAATACCCCAATTTGTAGGGTAAATATCCGATGGTAGGAACACTTTAGTGTTGTCATATAAAAAGTTTGCAAAAAAATCCAGTATCTACTTTCGTTAGCCAGACTAGTAGTTTTCTTTAGTAGATTTGATAAGTGTTATTCTTTCTGTAAAAAAAATATGTTTTTTACCTAAGTATTTGATATTAATTGAACTAACCCCCGATGAAAAGTATTATAAGGTTGATGGCTATGTATGTGGCATCGTAGTTCCCAAACGGATGGACCGATTTGGACGCGTTTTTTTTTAAATAGAAAGCTAGTTTAACTGGGGTGGTTCTTAGCTACGTGTGATCAAGATCAGGTCAGCCGATCCGAAGACTATCAGCACTTTTCCTTTTTTGACGAAGTGATATCAGTGATGTTTCGTGACTTGATACGAGTTTTTAAGTATTTTAATTTATAAAAATTAACTTTTTGGGGTCCTGCTTTCATCAAGTGAGGTTTTAGGCCACTTTTTTGCCCCCTCCCAGTCACTGGCCCTTGGTGATATTTCTTGATGTTTTAACACAACACCCCCCCCCCCCCCCCCCCCCCAAACAGAAATTGTAAAAAATCAGCTACAATGCGCGCAGCCAAAGTTGAGACTTGACGGATCACGTGACCATACCTGCGCGGTAGATAGTTCTCAGGCCATTTTGGCGGCATGCTAGGCAAGCGGGGAGAGACGGCGAGGTATGGCGTCCGCGCATGCGTATTCCGTCGTGTGTCGTTCCCCGCAGTCCGCGCACACGCCTGTACCTGGAACACCATTACATGGTTCTGCAGCCTTCTATGGCAGCTTCCGCTATGCCGCTACCAGGTGTTGGAACACTATTCCACCACCTCTAACAAATATAAATAATGTTAACGTGTTTAGGTTAATGTTAAAAGTCGCATGTTTTTGCCTTTCAAATCAGCCAACCATGGTAGCCATAGTAGTGTCTCTCTCACTCTCCACTCACTTTCGTCTGTCGTCACTCTGTTTATTGCTTGGCACGAATTATTAATAAATTGTCAGTCATGGTTTGTATGACTATTTGAGTTAGTGATCTGTAGAAGGTGCTAGATGTAATGTTGGAAAATTGTAATGTAAATGTTTTAAATCTTATAGTTGTATAAATGTGTGGGTGTCTGTGAGGTCAACACTGGCCTCAGCAGAATACCAGCGCTGCAGCATGGCAACATGCTGTAGCAAATGCTGAGCTGAGGACCCTTTCGCCACCACATTTAACATTTTTAGGTATATTATATTTTTTGTGTCATTTCATTTGTGTCCATTTGTGGTGGTCTGAATAAATATTTTTTCTTTCTTTCTTACCTGCGCATAATCCCCTCTACTAGCATCTGACAGGTCTCATCTTTGGCTGCGCGCATTATGAATAATGTTGTTATGTTGCTTTTAAAATTAAAGTTAAAATAATTAAATTTTAAAATTTAAAGTATTTTATTATTAAATTCTCATTATATAATTCTCTAATTCACATATAAAACAAAGTCGGGTTAGTTACACCATTTATAACTCCGACCGGCCGATTTTTATGATCTTTGATTTGTTCTATTTGTCTCCGCCCCGAATAGCAGAATAACTATTAAAATATCGTAAAAAATGACGCAAAAAGAAATTATGAAGAACATTCATTTTCTCATACATAGATGATGATGATGATGGCAGCTAATTATGGCCGATGGACAATTCTACCGGCGACGTACATTGGCAGTCCGCGTCATATGCATGTCAAGTCGGTATACGAAGTTCGGCGGGTCAGCTCGTTAAATATATATTACTAGCTGACCAATCCGCAGCTTCGCACGCGTAGTTTTTATTACCCTCCTTCTGCGCAGTTGGGTAAAAAGTAGCGTATGTCATCCGGGGATAGTGTAGCTTCCCAACGGTGAAAGAATTTTTTAAATCGGTCCAGTAGTTTCGGAGCTTATTCAATGCAAACAACAAACAAATCTTTCCTCTTTATAAGTACTATTATTTTTGTAGATATTGATATGTTCTTTAATATTGTAGAACATACTTTTGTTCTATCATCAATAGTTTCCGCAGCGCATGCGACGAAAGACCTTTTATGTCACTTTTTTACACCTTGGGTTACGTTACTTAAGTTTTAGTAAGGATCTCTTATCTTTTCTAGCAATAAATAAAGCCTATGTCACTCAGGGTGAATGTAGCTTTCCAATGGTAAAGAATTTTTGATATCGGCACATTCGTTTTTGAGTTTATTCATTACAAACACACACAAAAATACAAATCTTTCCTCTTTATAAGATTAGTATAGATTATAAATTTTATTATATGTATTTAACTTTTAGAGTAATAAATTTATTTATTTTTTTGAGGGTAGGCTTATGCCCAGTTGGATGGTCGAACGAAAAATATAGGCGTGATTGTCACAACATCCCCCCCCCCCCCCCCTTGTGAACAATCGTGATGTTATTTTAACCCCCTCCCCACCTGCTCGAGCCTCACGTGATTAAGGACCCCCTTTCTACTTTAAGGACGGCGTGAGAATAAACGAGACCGGTCTACACTTCCCGTTCGCGCGGAACTATCTAGAAAACCCGAGCAGACTGTCCAAGATGCTGGTGGAGAAGTTCCTGTCTGTATACTTCTCTCACTACGATTCTCATCACAGAGCGAATATACTCGGCTTGTATGCGGATTCGGCTACGCTCACTATTACCACTAGATTTTCAAGTAAGAATTAATTTTTTTTTAAACCGACTGCAAAAAAGGAGGAGGTTCTCAATTCGACTGTATATTTGTTTTTTGTTTACTGGTGGTAGAGCTTTTGTAAACGAGCTCGAGGAAGTGGGCACCACCGCCTTACCTTTACCTGCCGCCAAATAGCAGTACTTGTGCTGCTGTGTTCCGGTTAGATGGTAATGGTATGTTCCTGTAATTACTGGCACATAGGCATAACAGCTAAGTCCTATAGTATGGCAACGTATCCACATAGAGATCAAGACAACATAATAGCTTTTTTTGAATTCTATGTGGATATCCATGGGCCTGCAGTAGCCATTTAACATTTGGTGGACTGCATGCTCGTTTGCCATATAAGTTGTATAAAAAAAAACCTCAGAACTTTCGAACCGATTGAGTGAACCGATTTTGATGATTCTTTTTATATTTGAATGGTGGTGCTTCCCGTGTGGTCCCATTTCCATTTGGTCCAGTTCTGACAATGGCATCCATGAGAAAACCATAGAAGTCTTAAATTTGTTTAATTTTTATGTTATGTTATGTTTGTTAGCTCAGAACTCCGTTATATATCAACCGATTTGAAAAATTAGTTTATTATTTGAAAGGATATACTTTTAGATTGATCCCACGGAAATTTCATCAAAATTAATAGAGTAGGTAGTTTGGTTTTTACTGTTATCTGAAATTGGTTATATTTTTGTTAAAAAGTTACTTGTTATAACTAGGAGATGGAACAAGCATATGATCCAACTGATGTTAAGTGGTAACCATCGCATAAAGCAAAGTATTGCCTCGTAGGTCGCGCACGCACCTTAGGAACGTGCCCTACGATACACTGCCCTGTTTCCTTCAAGGTCTATACATCCTTACTAATATCAGAGACCAGTAATATCAATAGACTGTCAATGTCCATATAAGAAATCGTAGCCCGCAAAAAGCTCAAAATCCCGTATTATTTGTAGATGGCGCTGTCTCATAGCCTGGAATCTTTCATAGCGGCCATTGCAACCAACAAATAAAAATAAACTTCCACTAAAACACCAAAATATTTCAAGTTTTTTTAGAATAAGTAAGATTGTCCATAAAATAAGATTTAACGATTTTATTTTATTTACCACTTTCATATGCTTAATCATAATCACAGATGGCGTGGGAAGGTAGCACATCGTTTTTACCTATATGGCGTTTTTTTTTTTTTATTTAAATACTATATGGCGTTTAACACAAAGTCCGAAACAAAGGGAACGAATAAGAACCGTGATGAACTGACTGACATTGACAGCCGGGAAGCAAGCAAAGTCACGCTTTTTGTACCTAATTTTGTTACATACTGTGTTGCCAAACCTCACCTCTCAAAAGTCGCGACTAGCAAGTCGATATTTTGTTGTACATAATGTATGTATGTACATATTGTGTACGTATTGAGTTCATTATTTTAGTAGTTATGTTTCCAGTTCAAATTAATAGATCTTGTAGTAGGTATGCATTTGCCGGGTACTTACAAATTAATTTTATTTTGTTTCAAACAGTGTTCTACTTATCTGTACATCACTATAAATACGTATTCTTATTTTACAAATATGTAGGTATTTCCGCATCTAAGTGTTAATGGTACGATCATAGACGTATGTAATGAATAAAAGATATCTATACCTTCCTTTCCTAAAAAAGTCCCTATTTTAACGGAAACTTTCATGTTCTGGCAATTCTGAGAAAATGTGCGCAAATCTCTAAAAATTGCTGAGACTAAAGTTTTAACGAAACTGAGAGCGGCAACCTCGTACAACGTACAGGTCACAACGTAGCAATAAAGTTATCGCACACGTGTAATTGGAAATAGCGCCATCTATTTTTCTTCGTACCATTATGAGAGGTAGTAAGCTAAAGGTTGGCATATATTTAACGATTTGTAACTCTTAGCGACATCTCGCGTCCTAGCAGGTAATCAAATATCGAGTTACATTATCTTGTTTGAGACCGTCAGTCTATATACAATATACTGGTTTGGTCTACTGGTGGTATATTATACTGGTATGTGCTGATATTAATAAATAATGCTAGAAATTTCACACAGCGCTATCTAGCGCCAAACTAACCAACGCTATGAGAACCTGATAACTGATAGAATACTTACATACATTTTTTTTTTTGGTAAAACTTACGGTTTGTAAACAGAAAACCAACCAAACCCGGAACAAATATCTGTAGATCGTGCAAACATGTGTACCGCGGCGGGAATTAAACTCGCAAGCTTTTGCGTCTCAGCCGGATATTTGCACTTCTGCGCCACAGAGGTCGACAAAGGACGACCTCCGTGGCGCAGTGGGCGACTATAATCAACTATCTCTATATTTAAAGTAGAAAATAATTAAAGCACCAATATCGCTATAAAAAAATAGGGGTTGGTGGTAGAAGGGTGAAAATTTATGGTTGTATGTATTTTGTATTGCCAAATCATAAAAATATATAATATTTTGTTTTGTGGTGGACCACCCTTATCACCTAGTCGTATGAAAAATAGTTTACGTCATACAGACCTACCGAATATACACAAAACATTTCATAAGAATCGGTCAAGGCGTTTCGAGGAGTTTTGTTACAAACACTGTGACACGAGAATTTTATATATTAGAGTTATATGAATCTATATATATTTAATGTAAGTACATATTTTCTATTTGTATGCATATTTATTTATAAATACTAGTTGACCCGCCGAACTTCGTACCGGCTTGACATGCATATAACGCGGGCTGTCAATATACGTCACCCTGGTAGAATTGGCACTTGTTGTCCTCGGCCATCATTATGTATGAGAAAATGAATTTTCTTCGTAATATTTCGTTTTGCGTGAATTTTTCCGATATTATAATGGTTATTCTGCTATTTGGGGCGGAGACAAATCCAAGAAATCAAATTTCATCAAAATTGGTCCAGCCTTTCTTGAGTTATAAATGGTGTAACTAACCCGATTTTTATATAACTATGTATATATTTACAACCATACTTAACCATATACAAAATTACGTTTAGCCGTCATTTGCGTTTTGTTATTCCATGTCAGATGCGTTTTTGTTATACCACGTTTTATATTGGCTTGTATTCTCTTTGACGTTTTATGTGACGTCACACGGGAACGCGGTCGAACGGGATAAAAAGTATACTATGTCCGTCTCCTGATTCTAAGCTATCTCCCCACCAATTTTCAGCCAAATCGGTTCAGCCGTTCTCGAGTTATAAATAGTGTAACTAACACGACTTTCTTTTATATATATAAAATTTTAGTATTTGTATTAAAAAAATAAATGTGCACCCCCGCCCATTATCTTTGTTATAATAAAATCCTCTCCATCTGAATCCATCCATCATTGTCTGAAAAAGATCACTTCTAAGCGATAAGACCGCCTATTGTACTATTTGCTTTGTGTTTTCTATTTTGTTTGTATTCTTTTGTTTATATTGCGTGTACAAAATAAAGTGTTTTCATTAATTAATTCATAGTTTTTAATTTGAATGTAAAATGATTGTATTTATTTCAGCGTTAGAAGAGATAGAGCTGTCTACGTACAGCTCTCACGCTAGAAATGTCCTCATGCACAAGCGTGCATCCAGTAAAGTGGATCGAGTTTACACCGGCAAGTCGCAGCTCAGCTTTGTACTGTGCGATCGATTCCCACCCACCGAACATGACCCGTCTACCTTCACTGTCGACGTTCTGTATCAGGATGTAAGTTATACCATAAATATATATATATATATATAATAATACACAACCAACTACTTGACCTACAGTTTCATTCGAATTACAAGCAACCGGAGTCCATGTTATTTGGTTAACATATTTTAGGGTAGAAATTGCAGTTATTCTGGATTTCAGAACGTCTCTAAAGCTACATGAATACCAAACTTCAGCACTGTAGGGTCACTGATATACCCTGTGAATTTCGTCAAAGTTCAGTTTTTGTTATGTGTATCATCGTCACTATAGATAACTTTTGGCATTCTACTCTAACACAATCTTTTGTCAAAGATCGCGGTTGCTATGAACACCACTGAAAGTTTGGCAGTTTATGACAAGAACAACAATCATAATCATTATTATAAATACGGGATTGATCACGTACCGTCTTATCGGTGTTTCGGTTCAATTCGTGAACTTTCATCAGGGTGAGTGCGATCCGCTTCGAATAACGTCTCGCCTCGCACTGCGCGCCGCTGCCCGTGCCCTCTGAGCGCGAGTAGACGGGCGCGGTGGTGAGGATTGCGTCTACGATGGCCCATAGTGTTGGCAGACTGCGTCATCGTCATCATCACTGTTGCGTTCTTTGGTAGTTCTCGGTACGGGCAAACAGACAACACTAACTGTCTCTACCAGGTTCCCTCACTCCTCTGTCGCTTGCCTCCAGGCCTCCAGGCTGGCGGTATAACCCATCCTCTATCTCTGTTAAAGTTCGGCACACGACTTATTTCTATCGCCTTTCGGATGACAACCTCCGTGGCGCAGTTGGCGAACAGCCGGCTGAGACGCAGGAGGTAGCGGGTTCGATTCCCGCCGCGGCACAAATGTTTGCATGATCTACAGATATTTGTTCCGGGCCTGGTTGTTTTTTCTATATATTACAAGTATGTATTTACAAAAAACAAAAGTATATAAGTATTCTATCAGTTATCTGGTTCCCATAGTACAAGCTCGGCTTAGTTTGGGGCTAGATAGCGCTGTGTGAAATGTCCAGCAATATTTATTTATTTATTATTATTATCTTGCGGATCGATACGTGATAAATCCCGTATTTTATAATAATGATTGAAATCAATCACGAAAGTTATCTAAGTAAAATAATCATAATTTTTAAATAATGGTATTGCTATAACATACTCGTATAATCGTTTTTCTTATAAATTAGCAGAATTGGGCTCCAAGTTGCATTCTCATCGCTGCTATTGCCATACTTAAAAACAAATTGTACTATTATTTTTTATTAAATTATTTTTATATGTTTACAGCGATTAATGTTCCTCATAAACATAACCGGTATCTTCAAAGAGCGCGACACGCTCTCTAACCCCTCCCGCGTGTTCCACTTCCGGCGGACATTCGCGTTACGGAACCGGAAGTCGACTTCGATGAGGCATTATTTTATCGAGAATGATATGCTGTACATCACTACTGCTACACCGCAACAGATTAATAGCTGTTTTAAGGTAACTTTTTTTTATACCATCTGGAGATGGAACAAGCATATGGGCCACCTGATGTTAAGTGGCGCCTATAACAAAGTATTGCCCTGTAGGTCACGCACTTTATAAACGTGCCTTACGATGCACTACCCTGTGTGCATCAACTTGAGACGTACAGGTGTAATGTTTACTCTAAAGAAACTACTCTTAGTCTCTCTCTTAGAGTCTTTGTAGGCGGTGTAGGTTTCGCTGTCTAGCTTTTTTGCTATTAGATGAACGAGTATCGGATCCCACGAGTTAAAGTATCTACACCTAAGTTGTGAATGGCGTGAATACACTCGGTAGTGCTGTCGTAGAGACGTTTTATCTCGTACGACGTCTGCTTGCTGATGCTGGGCTGATTCAGGAAGGTATCAATGTGGGTAGTGAATAACACTAGCGGACTGTTGTAGCGATGTGTCAATATCTCCCAAGCTATGTCGTAATTTTCAGCCGAGATCATTAAACGCTGAATAAGACGCTCTGCTTCTCCCTTTAATTTACTTTTTAGGTGTTGCATTTTCTGTGATTTAGATAGAAAATTATTGTTATGTATCGACTCGGAGAACAAATCGAAGAAAATAGGCCAGAGAGTTAACTTTCCTGAAAAGGTAGGTATTTCAAGTAAATGAGTAGATTTTTGAAGATGCGTTGTAGCCGATAATTTCTGATTAAGCGCCTTTTTGGTTAACTTAAATGATGTTTCCTGCCTGATAAATTCATCCTGGTAGATCGCATCTTCGCCTTCAAAAATGTTATCTATTTCGAGATGAAGCTTGTCGATATTGTTCCATCTAGATTGGATGCTGCGTAGCTCATCTTCTAATTCCCACTTCTCGCTAATCTCGCTTACTTTGATGCTCGATATTAGTCGCTTAAGCGCTCGAAAGTTAGTCTTTTGCGAGGACAAAAACTTGTCAACCTTGTTAGTAGAACCAGTCTCGGTTTCAGTACCTGTACCCGAACCGGATGCTCTCTGCTCTTTATAAGGCTCATAAGCTGCTATTTTAGCTCGCGTATCACTATATAATTTATTGATACGATCATAAATTGATTCCTGAAAGTACTTTTGAGATTTCGTCGGCAACAATTTTCTGTGCACTACCTACACATCTTTGTCTACAATACACAAAGGTTATCTGGAAGAGAATGCTCTTTAGCATTAAGTTCGCCTTTGTACTAGTTTTATAAGTGCAATAAAGTATTTTCAATCAATCAATCAATCAAACAATTCAAGAGTAGAGTTGTTATTATCGAACTCTCCCCAGAAGTTATCTAAAGCGTCTAACCTTATCTTCAGATACTCTGAGGTCTTTCGATGAGCTGAATCCTTATCGAAGTTAGTCCCGATGCGCTCAAGCTCGGTGACAATTTCTGCTTGACGGTTGAAGATTGCTTCGTAGTTCGTCATGGTAGTTAGATAAGCAAGTAAAACATGAACGATCTTACTTGAATGCTGCTGCTAGGCAAGTCTCCCGACTCACGCAAAGAAGAGCTGTTGCTGCTGAGTGAGTCTCCTGACCCACAGAGGATGAGCTGATGCTGCTGAGTGTGTCTCCTGACCCACGGAGCATGAGCTGATGCTGCTAAACGAGTCTCGTGACTCACAGAGGGAGAGCTGATGCTGCTGATTGAGTCTCCTGACTCACTTGAACGTCACGTAATCGCACAGATACGAATACGAAAGTCAAAAAAGTTAGCTAAAACCAGACAGCTCACGGGTTTTTAACACGTGAACGGATTTCGTCACTGCACTGGGTCAATGTCCGCGGAATCGAAGGAATTAACACTCCCGTAAGATCCCGCTTGTACGAAAGCTCGAAGGACCAAATGTTTGGGGTATGTACCAAACAGTAAGAAAAGCTGGAGTAAAATTGCTAAGGGATGCTAGCTGGGGTGGAGACTCTAAAGAGAGATAAATAATCGAACTCGTCGAGTGCTGGACATACACTGATTTATTGCTTTCATCACAAATTCGAACAATTATTGTAACTAGGGCAATGCATGCTATGCCAAAAGTAAATATATTATTTACACAAGTTTAAGCTGATTGTACATGTGTGCGTTTGCTCGTACAGGTAAACTGAAGTCACTTTACCGGCCCGTATCGGTTTATGATATAACTTTTGAAACGATCATGGTTATGAACACTATTTGTACTAAACCCGGGATATTTAGCATGATTTGTGAGTTTTTGAGTATCGGGATATTTGGACGCAGTTGCATGCGCCATGATCACGGGTAAACTGAAGTCACTTTACCGATTTCCGGCCCGTACCGGTTTACGATATAACTTTTGAAACTATCATGGTTATGGACACTATTTGTACTAAAACCGGGATATTTAGCATGATTTGTAAGTTTTTGAGTATCGGGATATTTGGACGCAGTTGCATACGCCATGATCACGGGTAAACTGAAGTCACTTTACCGATTTCCGGCCCGTACCGGTTTACGATATAACTTTTGAAACTATCATGGTTATGGACACTATTTGTACTAAAACCGGGATATTTAGCATGATTTGTAAGTTTTTGAGTATCGGGATATTTGGACGCAGTTGCATACGCCATGATCACGGGTAAACTGAAGTCACTTTACCGATTTCCGGCCCGTACCGGTTTACGATATAATTTTTGAAACTATCATGGTTATGGACACTATTTGTACTAAAACCGTGATATTTAGCATGATCACGGGTAAACTGAAGCAACCAACTGTTCATAACCATGGTAGTATCAAAAGTTATATGTACTACTGTTCTTCATAATGTTTCATGTGTCATTTTGTGTGTACCAAATCAATGATTATTGTATTGTAGCAGCTTCTTTAGAGTAAACATTGTCTATGTTATATTTATATACTATGTATATGCAATATTTTAGGTTTAGGTATTTATTTATTTATTTTTATCCTACATGAATAGATATTTGTTGTAACACCGCCTCCTCACACGTTTTTACAATCCAGTCCATCCAAAGGTTGCCTGGAAGAGATCGCTTTGAGCTATAAGGCCGCCCATTGTACCACCATGTATTAGTCTGTTAGTTATTGTAATTTGGTGTAACAATAAAGAATTATCTATTATCTTGTATGCTTCAGCATCCAATAAGGAACCACGGCTCGCTTCAGCTAGTGAACCCTGAGCGCGAGGAGTCGGACACGATCGTCAGGATATTCACATACATCACTCAGCTGAAGAAGGAGGAGGCAGAAATGTAAGACTCAACATGTTTCACTATATACCTAGTCAGGTCATAAATTCTGTCACATGTTTAATATAAAATAATTGAAACAAGTTTATTCATTATGTAACCATTTATATACCAAAATGAACTTAACAAAACATAGATTCTTATGACACTAAAGTTTATTCAAAATGACCTCCGTGATTTTGAATACAGGCTTTCAATCTGCGCGGCCAGTCGTCTATCGCAGCACGAACGAGGTCCATGTCAATATCGGCGGCTGCCTTAATCAAGGATGTCTTGAGTGACTCCAAATTGGGATGAGGCTTTGAGCACGCCTTTTCCTCCAAGTGTTGCCATATCTTGTAATCTAACGGATTCAAATCTGGACTGGAGGAGGGCCAGTCTTCGTGCCGGATGAAGTCGATTTCACGCGCTGCCAGCCAGTCTTGTGTGCTCTTCGCTCTATGAGCTGGCGCCGAATCTTGTTGGAATACCCAGTGCCTGTTATTGAACATGGTATGAGAAACAGGTTCCACAAGGTTCGTCAGGACTGTATTTTGATACACAACTGCATTCGTTTTTACACCTTTCTCACAAAAATGTACCTCTGTTAAGCCCCAATAAGAAACTCCCAACCATACCATGAGCGAGGATGTAAAATGACCTCGTTGGACACGCGGAATACGGTTCTTCACTACTGTGTGCGTACACCTTATCATTTTGTTTGTTGTAGCTCTCTTCTACGGTAAAAATTTTTTCATCCGAATAAAGAATTGCCCGTTATTTTTTTCCCGCGTACCGCTTCAACAAAGCGCGGCGGCATCTCTTCAGTCTCAGGTCCATTAGACGAGCATTCAAACGATGTCCTGTTTTTCTTCGATATGCCCGAAGCCCTAAGTCTTCATTTAACACCCTTTTCACCGTGGTTCTGCTTAACCCCATCTGAAGGGCCAACAGTTTCTGCTTACGTTTGGGATTTCTTTGAATTCGCGCCTTCACAGCTTTTATCACTGCTGGAGTCCTAACAGACCGAGGGCGACCACTTCTTGACCTGTCATCTACACTAGAGTCTTCATTGTATCGTTTGATGGTGCGATAAACGAATCTTTTGGTTATATTCAAATTTTTCAGTATGTCAAAAATTTGAACTGGCGCGTAACCTCAATGATGCAACGCAATAACTGCAACACGGTCTTCTTTAAGCGTCCACTCCATATTTAAAAATGAGTAAAATTCTAAAAAGTATACATTTTTATTTTCATGAACAATTCGAAATTCGAATTCTAGAAACTTTTTTGTGGCCAGCATTCTAAAAGAAAAGTTTTTACTGTGTGACAATACTTATGACCTGACTAGGTATAAAGTGTTGCTATTTAAACCACAAATAATGACAGAGTATATTTTTGAGACCATAAATAACTGTATTTTTTATAATCCAAATAACATTTCTTTTTTTAGTTTTTGTGCCTAACATACTATCCATACTAACCGGCCTGCCGTACTGAGTACTACTACCTCCTGAGTCTCAGCCGGCTATTCGCCCACTGCGCCACGGAGGTGGTAAAAATGGAAATTGATTACGGATTTTTTACGTGTGATGGGTTTTTTAATTTATTCTTGTTTATTACAGACGTCTGCGATTACACAAATGGGACGTGCGAGAGGCTTTGACCGAGTTTGTGGAAGACTTTGCAAGGAATAACGTGCAATACAACAGTTTTGTCGAAGATGACGACCTTTCAGACATGTCTTCATTGACGGATGAGGAAATGGTTGATTAAATAAATTATGTACGCTTGTATAGTGTTGTTTCATTGATTATCTCTTCTATCTATTATATATAATATTATAAAGAGGAATTATTGGTTTGTTTGTATTGAATAGGCTCCGAAACTACTGGACCGATTTAAAAAATGCTTTCACTGTTGGGTAGCTACACTATCCCCGGGTGACATAGGCTACTTTTTACCCAACTGCGCAGAAGGAGGGTACTAATGTTTTTTTTATTGAAAAACTACGCGTGCGAAGCTGCGGATTGGTCAGCTAGTAATATTATAACTTAGTACCTAATACCTACAAATTAAAATATTTTTTATCGATATCATATCATCAAATGCGATCTTTTTATAGGAAACTAGCTGTTGCCCGCAACTTCGTATGCGTTACACTACTAAATATGTAGGTAACCTAGGTAAATTAAGCTAAACACGCTGTTACAACAAGTCAAGACTTGACACCCCATTTTTATCCCAAGGAAACTGATTTATGGGATATATGGTGATCCAGGTTATAATCTACGTATATACCAAATTTCATCGAAATCGGTTCAGCCGTTACAAAACATGCAAACTTTTGCACTTATAATGTTAATGTCATGCATTAGACAAGTAGACGTTATAAATACGAAATTCTTTACCGCTGGACGCCTTTAAACTCCGAATGGCAAGAAATCTGTATCAATGTCATGCCAAGTTGCACCTGCAGGCCTAGCTACGCTAGAGTTGAATAAGGTAGGGCAGTGGCGGTTACAGAAGGGCTCACG
This sequence comes from Philereme vetulata, assembly GCA_918857605.2. Lineage (NCBI taxonomy): Eukaryota > Metazoa > Arthropoda > Insecta > Lepidoptera > Geometridae > Philereme > Philereme vetulata. The sequence continues at coordinate 9,120,782 of OU975423.1, forward strand.
AATCCAAAGTAAGACTAGCGGCGCAAGCCGGGAAAAAAATTTTTGATAGCTACCTAGAGCACGAAACCGAAGTAAAGACTAGCGGTGAGCGGAGCGAGCCGCGAAAACCATAGTGCTTTGAACGCTAACTAGAGCACGAAACCGAAGCAAGACTAGCGGCGAGCGTCATAGTGCTTTCGAAACCGAAGCAAGACCAGCGGCGAGCGTCATAGTGCTTTCGAAACCGAAGCAAGACTAGCGGCGAGCGTCATAGTGCTTTGAACCCTAACTAGAGAACGAAATCAAAACAAGACTAGCTACCTAGTAGCAATATTTTTTTCGTCTATATTGTGAAGAAACAGTTTAATAACTTATTTGATGGTATTTTTAAGGTAGGGCGATGGCATTACGCCCCCCCTTAGCTACGGCCTGCCCTACTTACCTCACTAACTAATTTGGTAGTCAGTAGTGGACGACATAGTTCGTCGAAGTTTCTTCTTCTCCTTCTCCTCCTCCTCCTGCTCCTCCTGCTCCTCCTCCTGCTCCTGCTCCTCCTCCTGCTCCTCCTCCTCCTCTTCCTCTTCCTCCTCTTCTTCTTCTTCGTTTTAAATGTAGAAGCTGTAGAAGGTTTTTTATGTAGTAGATATAAAATATAAAACAGTTATCGGTGATGGTGACAGTAGTGTCACTGGAGCTCGGCGGACGGACACTAAGCTACAATATAAAACAGTTATCGGTGATGGTGACAGTAGTGTCACTGGAGCTCGGCGGACGGACACTAAGCTACAATATAAAACAGTTATCGGTGATGGTGACAGTACTGTCACTGGAGCTCGGCGGACGGACACTAAGCTACAATATAAAACAGTTATCGGTGATGGTGACAGTAGTGTCACTGGAGCTCGGCGGACGGACACTAAGCTACAATATAAAACAGTTATCGGTGATGGTGACAGTACTGTCACTGGAGCTCGGCGGACGGACACTAAGCTACAATATAAAACAGTTATCGGTGATGGTGACAGTAGTGTCACTGGAGCTCGGCGGACGGACACTAAGCTACAATATAAAACAGTTATCGGTGATGGTGACAGTAGTGTCACTGGAGCTCGGCGGACGGACACTAAGCTACAATATAAAACAGTTATCGGTGATGGTGACAGTAGTGTCACTGGAGCTCGGCGGACGGACACTAAGCTACAATATAAAACAGTTATCGGTGATGGTGACAGTAGTGTCACTGGAGCTCGGCGGACGGACACTAAGCTACAATATAAAACAGTTATCGGTGATGGTGACAGTAGTGTCACTGGAGCTCGGCGGACGGACACTAAGCTACAATATAAAACAGTTATCGGTGATGGTGACAGTAGTGTCACTGGAGCTCGGCGGACGGACACTAAGCTACAATATAAAACAGTTATCGGTGATGGTGACAGTAGTGTCACTGGAGCTCGGCGGACGGACACTAAGCTACAATATAAAACAGTTATCGGTGATGGTGACAGTAGTGTCACTGGAGCTCGGCGGACGGACACTAAGCTACAATATAAAACAGTTATCGGTGATGGTGACAGTAGTGTCACTGGAGCTCGGCGGACGGACACTAAGCTACAATATAAAACAGTTATCGGTGATGGTGACAGTAGTGTCACTGGAGCTCGGCGGACGGACACTAAGCTACAATATAAAACAGTTATCGGTGATGGTGACAGTAGTGTCACTGGAGCTCGGCGGACGGACACTAAGCTACAATATAAAACAGTTATCGGTGATGGTGACAGTAGTGTCACTGGAGCTCGGCGGACGGACACTAAGCTACAATATAAAACAGTTATCGGTGATGGTGACAGTAGTGTCACTGGAGCTCGGCGGACGGACACTAAGCTACAATATAAAACAGTTATCGGTGATGGTGACAGTAGTGTCACTGGAGCTCGGCGGACGGACACTAAGCTACAATATAAAACAGTTATCGGTGATGGTGACAGTAGTGTCACTGGAGCTCGGCGGACGGACACTAAGCTACAATATAAAACAGTTATCGGTGATGGTGACAGTAGTGTCACTGGAGCTCGGCGGACGGACACTAAGCTACAATATAAAACAGTTATCGGTGATGGTGACAGTAGTGTCACTGGAGCTCGGCGGACGGACACTAAGCTACAATATAAAACAGTTATCGGTGATGGTGACAGTAGTGTCACTGGAGCTCGGCGGACGGACACTAAGCTACAATAAAGAAAATTGAATGCATCAATCATTTGCTAATAAATTATTGCACAAAATTAAAAAATGTAACTAAGAAGACAGAAAATAAATTCGGATTGGTTCCAGTGAAATCACGGAAAACGCTAGACTCAAACATCTTGCGTTTACGAAAGGCCATAAAAGGAGCCGTCGATCACACATCTAAATTAGACATAACATTGGCGCAGAAATTGACTAGTCTGAAACAAGATTTGCTAAATAGTCCATGTCATGTATTCGGTGACCATGAAAACTGCAAAATCTATTTCTGCAATGGAGGAAAAGGTGAAAATTTAGTCCCGGAAATGAAGAAATGTGGCTTGTGGTATGCAATATTTTCTCATTTGAGCCTTATTGTGACAAATGTGGAAAGTATTCTAATGGCTCAAACAAACAATATTGCAGAGCAGTTAAACTCCATAATCACCAAATTCATTGGTGGAAAAAGAGTCAATTATTGTCTGCGCGGTTCCTACGAAACGCGGTGTTACGCAACAGCGGCTAAGCAAAATACTGGGAATTTAGTGAAAACACTGGCACCACCCACTGCAATACCAACAAAATACTTGAAGCGAAAAGCATATAATAAAAGAAAAGCTAACACAGAGAGAAACGTAAAGCGCAGGAAAAGAAATGTTGCGCTCACAGACGAGCACTATGAAATCTGGAAAAGGAAGCAGATATGGATATTTTTAATAATAAAAAAAAGAATTTCTATTGGAGTTAGACCAAAGTGCGAGTAAACGCAACGAAATTCAAGCCATGGCTATAGGTCAAGGAGCTAACCAAGAATGGCTACGGCATAGAAAAATTCGGTTGACTGCGTCATTTTTTGGTCAAGTATGCAAACTCAGATCAACGACGTCTTGCAAAAACATCGTCAAGCAACTGTTATACAACAAATTTAAAGGTAATGATGCCACAAAATATGATACAGAAAATGAACCCGCGGCAATTAAAGACGCTGAGAAACTTTTAGGATTTCATATCGAACCATGTGGCTTGTTCATCGACGAAAAACGTCCTTACCTCGGAGCAAGCCCAGATGGTTTAATAGGTGATGACGCTATAATTGAAGTAAAGTGCCCTTCGAGTGCATCAAACTTGTCACCGAGAGAAGCTATAGACCAAAAAAAAATTTCGTTCTGCACGACCGATAGCCACGATTTAAATAAGATTAAATTAAAACGTAACCACAATTATGTCTACCAAGTTCAAGGACAACTTCAAACAACTGAACGAAAATATTGTATATTTATTGACTGGACGCCTAAAGGCTTGGTATATGAGAAAATCGAAAAAGATGATGAATTCTGGGATTCTGTCATCCCGAAATTGGCAGTATTTTATTTTGAATGTATTTTACCTGAATTAATAGATCCCCGTTTGCCAAGAAATCTACCTATCAGGGACAGAATAAACAAAACTAAATAAACTAGTGTTAGTAAAAGTAGTCACCCGAGTTTTCACGTAAATCTAGAGAACTTCGCATGAGACCTAGTTAGATTAGGGTTGCCATTCGTCCCGATACGTCGGGACATGTCACCGTTATTAACAGTGGTGTCCCGACAAGCTCTAAAATGTCCCGCTCGACATAATCGAGCGCGCCGCACAGGACGCGCAAGCAGCCTACAGACGACTTTTTTATTTTAATGCAAATTTTAAATATTTTTTTCTTCTTATTTGTGTTATTTGGGTCAGATTTTCTATTATCTATCATCTACACTACACAATCTATCATCTATCTTGGGTATTTTTTTCAGGTGTGTAGGTTCCTTACATCAAGCTAGAGATACAGATGTGTATGACATAATAATACATATCTAGATTTTTTTCCATGATTTCTGTCACACGCTGTATACAAAAAAAGGACTCCTAATTGTAAATGTCCCGACGAGGCCTTGGGGATTTATGGCCACCCTAAGTTAGATCGATTTTTCATCCCCAAAAACCCCATGTATACCAAATTTAATTGAAATTAACAATTTTGATGCTTCAAGCTGTTTTCACAATCTTTATACTAAACAACAAATAAATATGAATATACATTCTAGCAAGATTCGGAGTTTCCAAGATCGGAGCAACTATTCGAAAGTTATCATCGGACAAACAAACAAACATACTACGTACGGTCCACTGATTCAACTTCGGTTGAGTATTGAGTATAGGTAGAACTTTCACACTGTATTGCGATTATGTGCCAACTATAATAATTTTCGGTAAACGTTTAGACTTTATACAACCCTAAATCTGTGATTTTTTGCAAGTTTTTGTAAATAAATGTGTACATACTTACTTATAAATAAATGTATAAATACTTTTAAATGCTTGTTGTTTATTTTCTATCATACGTAATCTTACAATGCTGTTATATTTTAGTATTTTATCATACATCTATACTACGAGTAACAACCTAGTAACATGGCAGTGTAGGCGTAGGTCGGTAGGTATGAATAAAGAACCAACTAACCTAAGTAGAGATTTAACCCTACAATAGTCACAACGGATCTATGACTTTCTAAAGTTAGCTGCAGTGGCTGCGCAGAACCAATCGTCTTTTGCACCTAACTTCAGAAAGATGTAGATCCGTTGTGACTATTGTACCTTACCTACTTTTTGATTTCAGATATTTTTTTTAGATCGGTATACTTGCCCAAACATTTATTTCAACACTAGGTAAGTAGATAGGTAACCTATGTCTCAATAAAAAAAAATGTTTATATGGTTGGTACCTACTTTGAAATCCTTGTTATTTATTTTTATCATAGATACCTATTCACAATGCTGTACTTATATTATTTTAGTATTGTAAGTATCATACATTTATTTATACCTACTATCATGGTAGTAAGGGCCTATCCGCATAGCGATTAAAAATCGCAATTGAGATTTTTTTCCGCGATGCATTGCGATTTTATTTCCGCGCAAATATTCTGCACAGTATGACACTCCTATATGATTCAATGTGTTACAGAATTGCGCGAAAAAATTCGCGCGATGAAAATTCGCTGTGCGGATAGGCCCTAAGCGTAGACGAACCTATCATCAAATAAATGTAGGTACAATGCGCGCAGCGAAAGATGAAACCTGTCAGATGCTAGTATAGGGGATTTCGCGCAGGTACAGTCGCGCTCAAAATAGTTTAATGAGTTCCGATTAATAATATATTTATTGAACATCGAAATCGCTATCGCTGTCGTCATCGTGTATAAAACGAACACCACTTATATATTCGTGGCTGCGATGGCAACCACTTTCACGAGCTGTCCCACTTGTACTAGGCTGTGGTGTGACTGGTTCGTCTTCGTTGGAGCTATTTTCGCTGTCTTCCGTGTCACTGTCACTGTCGTCGGACGAATCCTCTACTGATATTATTAATTCCCGATCAGTCAAATCGTCAATAATATGATCAGTTTCAATATATTTATTTTCAATTCTTTTAGTTTTTTCACATAACGCTTTCCACTCATTTGGACCCATTTGGTCCACCTGTTCCTTCACTAACTCCATTACTCCTGTAATATTCCATTTCACGTTCTTGCTGCTAACATGACCTTTTATTGCTGCCCAGGCCATTTCGATAGGGTTTAAATCGGGATGATATGGGGGCAATCTAAGAACGCGGTGGTTATGCTCTTACAGTATTTTATCTATGCTATATATGTAGTTTGTGGCCCTCTTTGTGCTTTTTTATTATATTGTAAAGCTCTGGCTTCAACATCTCCGAAGTAAATGCGATGCCTTTTCCTGCAAGCCAAGAATGCATCTCGGCTTTTTTCGTATTCGAGGTTGGCGCAGACTCCTCGTCCTTGTTATGGTAAGACGCATTATCGACTACCACGACGGAATTTGGTGGGAGATTTGGGATTAATTGAGTCTCAAGCCATTTTTTATAATTAATGAAATTCATGTCGTCATGGTAGTCCCCTGATTTTGTTCCCGATTTAAACATTAACAAAGCATTCAGAACAAAACCATCTTCGGAACCTGCGTGCACGATGACTACCCGCTGCCCTTTGGAAATTGGTTTCTTTAGTCCTTCCACTGACAGACCCGACCAACCTTTTGATGTTGTGTGCGTAGAATGCACATATGACTCGTCAGTGTATATTATGGGGCGGCCTTCTTGACGGTATTGTCTGAGTTTCTTTAAATATTTAATTCTTTTGAGGCGGAGATCGGCCTTTTCTATAAGAGTTTTCCTGTTATTTTCAGTCTTCCTCCACCGAAACCCAAGATCTTTTATAATTTTGCGCAAACTGGTTGCAGATCCCTGATACCCGATGTCATCACGCAATTTATTTTCAATCTTTTTAATTGTCGGGAGTTCCTTATTTGTGATGTGAAAATTGTGGATACAACGTTTTATCACCCCTTTATCAAAATTGTCCACGTCGGTTACTGGGTTTCATCTCCGTCGTCTTTTTCCAGGAGTGCGAAACACTGGCAGCAATTCGGAGCTATTCGCTTCCTTCACAATTCTCTTCACCGTGTTAAGTGAGGTCCGAGTGGCAGCAGCGGTACGTTTTTGTACCGATTTCAAATTTCCGACGCCTTCCTCCGCTTCCTTTGCCATAAACTTATAAACAACATCTTCCTACTTTGTCTTTTTAAAGTTTTGCCTCGAGGCATAGTCAACATAAAACGATAACAAAACTATAACAAAAAAATAAAGAACACAACAATCAACTTTTTCACTCGTCAGTACTTGGGACCACAGCGGCGTGTGCTTTTTTTGGGTGATAAATTAATGTGTAAGCAACATGTATGATTTTATGTCAATTTTATTTGTGAATAATAAATGAGAAATAAAGGCAACACTTGGAGTAAGTTGGTAGTGCCCCCATCAGTGATGGCTGGGCCGAATATTTCTATGATAAACATAAATATCTGCTTTCGTCTCTACACAGTTGCTGTATGTGTATTATAGTATTTATTGTCCATATACTACACACGACACACAAAATCCTAGTGCATGGGTATGAGTGTGACAGCGTATATGGATTATGGTATGTTTAAAGATAAACCAGTGTTAAATTCCATTTATAATGTAAGTGCACACTAAGAAAGGTCTATCAAAAATGAAGCTACCTCCAAAGTCTAAAAAATCCTCTTAGTAGCCATGAGCAAAATAGCAGGACTTTCATTGACAAACTTATTTTCTAGTAATGCAAGGCTTTTTATGATGAATATTGTGATATTTCAGAAGAACTAACAGCAGACGCTACAACAACGGTAGACATCATTGCAAAAATGGATAAATTATTTGACAGTGTAAATGCTTACACCCCAGACCTAAGAAGAGGGAAGCCGATGGCCAGCAACATACAAAATAATACGCCGCATATACAATTCTATCAAGAAATGATAACATTTATCAAAAAATTCAAATTTCTTGGGTGCCGAAGACCTCCCCCTTCTCAGGAAGGATGGGTGTGGACCCTGAAAGGGATAGAGCGTGTGTGGAAGAATTTAAAGAAAACACACAAGGACATCAAAAGTTTGGCAAATAGACGGCTCCAACAAGACCCACTAGAGAATTTATTTGGGTGCATTAGAGGCAACTGCAGAGCGAACTCGAACCCAACGGCTGGACAATTTGTTGCGGGTCTAAAAACTGCCATATAAGTAACTTGTCGCACATTGTTATAGAAAACTGTGAAGATGATAATAATGATGTGATAATTTCTAATTACAAAGCATTATTGTTACCAGCCACAGATATATCTGTGGCTGGTAACAATAATGCTTGCACAGAAAATACGAATGAACCGGAAACAAATTTTGAGCGAAACATTAACTATATATTGGAAGAGAGTATAAAAGAGGACACTGGAGAAATACGAGCATGTGCATATGTCTGTGGCTTTATTGTAAAAAGCAATCCAAACAATAAGAGTGAATGCTGTAAAAAAATCTTTGTCTCAGAGACCCAATTAACTGAACACATTTTTTTTGGAGTTTAAAGAATATAATGATTTTAAAAAATCATTGATACACGCCTCAAAAGAACTGATTTTATGTGTAGAAAGTTATGCAACTTTAGTAAATAACTATTTAGGAAGTGATGCTTATAAAAAAGATATAAGGAAAAATATTAATAAAATTATTTCAAAATCAATAGATTTCAGTTTCCTCAACAAATGTGCAGAGCACAAAGATGTAAATATGAATTACCTCATTAAAAGCATCTTTGCAATATGTGTCAAAAGATTTTGCATACTTAAAAATCGGCAGTTCAGAGGAATCCGCTAAATCAGCTCTCAAAAGAAAAATAAATATTCTCAAACACAAATAAGTATGTACACATTACTTATTTACATTTTATCGGCAAAGAAGAGAGAAACAAAAAAAAAGAAAAGTGGACTAAGCTGTAGTCTAAATATTTTTATGGTATAGTATATAATAAAACAATGTAGTGCTAGTGCCATGGGTAATAAACGGCGATACTTCATGTACTCTCTCCCAATTAAATAAATTATTACCAAAGCTTATTATTACGTCAATGACTAATTATTAATATAAATATGTATATCATAAGCATTTCTTTATTCTTTTATTGGATTGTTTTGCTCTGTCAATAAATACTTTTTAATATATGCTTGTTTTTTTTGCGTTCAATAGCTAGACATACCAAACACTGATCTATAAATACAACTATAGGTATATACAGTATAAATGTATAGGTAGGTGCGTATCTATGTAGTAGATTTGAATTTCCCGCTAAAACGCTATTCTAAAATTTTACGCCATCTATGTGTGCCCCCCTGAACTTCTTACAGAAACGTAAAATCTGTCTTGCTGTTTTTTATACGAAGTCTGCGTTCTTCTCGTGAGTAATAGTGTTCTGTGTAGTAGTCTTAGCAGAATTACTGCAAGATCCCATGTTCAATAACTCTAGACTAGAATATGAAAATGGAATAAACAAAAATCTTGCCGAATGTGTCGCCCACCCCAGAAAGGTTGGAAACTCAAATCTAGAAGTTAACGAGCAGTGCGTCTACCTAGGACAAACAATATAGGTACCTAGGTAGGTCGGTACTCTGCTGTAAAGACCTTACTGAATAAATTATTTTTAGATAACTATGTACAAAGAGTAAAGTAGGTAGGTAATAGGTATACATAGGGAAGGTAGGTCCAAGAACTATGCTTGGCGTGTCATCACCGAGAAATGAGGAGGTCTCTATACAAACCACAGACCAATTTATGTAAAATACTGGTCTGTGGGCAAACTAAGGTCGTCGACCAAAGTTGACGTGGCAGAAACAAATAACATGCAGAATTGACGGCTGCCGTTTAGGCAGAGAAGATCACAATTGGAGACGAAGCACTGAATTGCGGATCTTATACCGAAGTTGGCGCAAGTATGTCTAGAATACTGCGAGAGATTAGATTAGAGCTAATCCTATAATTGATCCTCGATCCAATTAATTTTATATAAAACTTACTTTTTATTTCTGTTGTGTCCTTATAACTTTAATTTTTATATTTTGTAATTTTGTTTTTATTGTTTTATGTACTAGTAATAACGCTTTGGTTTTTGTAAACTGTTATGTTATTTCTGGAGTAATAAACGAATTTGAATTTGAAAGGACGGCCTCCCATATTTAATAGGTATTTGGAAAGGCGATCATTTTTAAAGGTTGTCGGAAACTGTTTGGTGTAAATGGCTCAAGATCGGTCAATCTGGCTGCAAATCTACGAAGCATGTTCCGCATTGCGCGTCCTACGGCTGGATGATGAAATATCATCGACTAAAAAGTATTTAGCGAATGAGACCAGTATTCCATACGATTTTTCCAGTTATGTAGTAGTTTCAAACTGGCGACACTAATATTTTCTGATACTGTCAGTGTCACATTGGCCTTGGCTGTCACTGTCAGTAAGACGACATTTGTCATTGCCACATTTGTTTTGCAACAATGAATAAATTGGCCAGACAGATTGAATTCTTTTGTGAAAGTTAGCTTAGCTATTTTTCCGTAAAATTTCTATTAATCTTTCAAGCAACCAGTAAAAACACCCAGGACTTCCGATGAAGATGAATCCAAGTGGCAACATGCCAGCTACCAATCAAGGAAACATCCAGTTCGTGAACAACCCCAGCCCTCAGTTGCAGGGCTCCATTCAGAACTCTCCAACACAAAACAGCTCTATGAACGCACAAGCAAATAAAAATAACAATAATCCTAGTGGTGACTCTTCGGTTTGTATGCTCTTAAATTTTTCCAAACTGCTATTCTAGATAAGTTTAAGTTCGATCCTGTCTGTATCAATGTGATGTCCCTTGTTTTATTTTCTTGTTCTTTTATTAATTTGCTTTATTTTCACAACACCATGTGAATGGGATAAACATTCGTACACAGCACAACACAGTGGGTGGGGTCATAACTATAGGAAAACTGTTTTAAAACATATACCTTTCCATGTGACAATATTTTAAGTATCAACTTACAGATATTAAGCCGACCTCGTCTGCAAGAGTTGGTCAGAGAAGTGGATCCGACAGTTCAACTTGATGAAGAAGTAGAGGATATACTCCTGCTGCTGGCTGATGACTTCATTGACACATGTCTTATTAACGCCTGTGCACTGTCTAAGCATAGACATGCTGCTACTGTGGAGCTGAGAGATATACAACTGCATCTAGGTAAGGAACTGTGATACTTACCCTAAACCTGGTAAAATAAATCTAAGTTTAACCTTCTATTTGTATAAGTTTGTGATTTGTCTGCCCTAAAACCTTTGACATAGTGGGCCTAGAGACTTTTATAGCTGGGACCTCATCTTAATATGTCCTCTGAAGCATGCAAAGAATTAGTTGAAAATGTCCAAATCTTTTTTCAAATTACTTTAGACTGTCGTAAAAAGCAGCCTATGTCTCAATCCCGGTTATTCCCTATCTGTATACCAAATTACATCGAAATTGGTCCAGAAACAGCCATCAAACTGAGGAAGTTACTTTTTAATTTATAATATTAGTATGAATTTGCTACTGACTGTACTTGACCTAACATTGTTTAATAAAGATTATTTGATTTGAGAATCTATTATCTAAGTGTTTGTTTTTTCTACAGAAAGAATATGGAACATGTGGATACCTGGTTTTGGTAATGAAGAGGTTCGACCATACAAGCGTTCGGCCATGACGGAGGCTCACAGGCAACGTATGGCACTTATCAGGAAGACACTCAAGAAATACTGATTTTTAAATCTTCAGTGATTTTTAGAGGTTTAATATTATTGTAGAATTAAGTTCTTATTTGCTTGTGTATGTGTTTAAGGCGCTTTCACTCTAGTATGTAATCAATTTATTAATGTAGATGGTTTAACAAATCTAACTTTAAGTTTGTCTGAATAAACTGACAAAATATATGATATTTTGTTTTATTTAAACCATCAATGATATTTGTGGTGCCTGACCGATTTAGAAGCTTCTGTTTAGTGTAAGGAATGGGAAATTTGAGATGGGACACACAGGATAGCTCTACAACTGTCTACTTTTCTTGCTGACAGTAATTTTGTACAAAATCTAGTAGGTAGTTGTTGCCCTTTTTGCCCCATATCAACATTCCTCCATGTTTCTGTAATTAAAATCATATTTCTTTACACACCACTTTATTGCTAAATTAATGAATGCAAAAATGTGATAAGTACAAGTTGTCATACAATATAAATATCACATTTTAAATCACATATTATTACATAAGTCAAAATATTAAGATATTATAAAAATCAAATAAATGAATGAAAATCACAGAATTAATGATATACATTGAGTATGGTCAATGTTTTTTTTTTGCTTTGCACGGTTTTGTGCATATTGCCAGTTGGTCAAAGTTTAATGTTTTGGAATGTGATATTTTTTTAATCATAATATGGTTATCGGTTTGCCTAATAGTGGGTACACTATTCCATAATACTAAAATACTGAAAGCATATCAAACAAAACTAAATAATTAGGTCATGGCTATGCCACCCATATACTCTCTTTGCAAAGGTATCTAAAATGAACTAGTTTTGTAATTGATTCTAAACTTATAATTTAGGCAACCTAACCTAAGTATTTCATATAATTATCTAAATCAGCTTATCTACATATTTTTTAAGTAACATTGTTTCTCAATATTTTTTTTAATTAGCGCTACTATTGCTAAACCTTGCTAGTGTGATGAATACAAATAATACTAACTAAATAGACGTACAAGCTTAGACTGAATTATATCTAAAAATTAAGCACAACAACAATAACGTAAAATTGAGAGTCACGATGAAACCAATAATTAATAAAAAAACCGATACCACCTAAGTATCTAGATTAGATCTAAATTCCTACAAGTTTGCAGCAGAAAATATCATGTCATTCGTTTTCCAACTGACATTCCTCATTCCCGATTATTGGGTCTGATCGGTTTTCAAGTTTTTTATCTATCGAAATAATATTGCCTAGATAGATATTAAAATTAAGTATTTAGAATAGCAATGTTTTTCTACTTTAAAGTTCCAGACTTTTCTAGCAGAAGTGGTTATAATTCCATGAATACAATTATCTAAGTATATGAATTCATTACAATATATATATAATATTTATATATCGGCATTTAGATAAATAAAGCTTTTAAGAAGCTTCGTCATCGTCACAAGTTATACTTGATGATTTTTATTAATCATCCATTTTTCCATTTAGGATTGGATAACTATAGCTTGGAGGTAACCGTTCACCCAAATTGTATTTTATTTTAAATTTTTGGCTTTTGCGTCTAGGCATTAATTTCGCCAGAACCACTTACTTAGGCCTATAAAACTTTTAACAGAAGTTAGAGAAAGACGTATATGGTCACTGGCTAGTTGTCGATTGCGAACATGGCTGGAAGTAATACTAAGTATCTATGGTGTTCCTAGTATTTCTGTGAATGGTTACCTCCAATTTCTTCGTGCTCCATCTTAGACCACATCATCGTTTACCGTCAGGTGAGATTGTGATTGTCAAACGAAGATCCACGTAACCCCGCGGCCACTCTAGCATGACGAGTAAAGCGGACACATTACTTTTTTTTATACATACGTAATGTATGTGCTTGCTATAATAATGTATGTATAAAAGCTAGGTCAAACACCACGATCTCGCTTGATGGTAAGCGATGATGCAGTCTACGATGGATCACGCTTGCCTAGAAGAAACCTGTTCACTCGCGACTTCAAGACACCCAGTTGTAGTTATCAGGAAACACAGACTCAGGCAAGGCTTTGGCGGTGAGCGTAATAAAGGTCGAAAAGAACCGCTTTGTGCGTATGGGTGTTATTTCAACTATATTGCGGTGCCGCACCGCAGAGCGCCTGGTTGTCCGATCATAGAATGGAGATGGTGGGATTAGGTTGAACACGTTACGTCCCTGCCTACTACCCTCGCACCTCGGCGAGTGTATGGCCCTGGGGTTATGCTTGATATCTGAAGATTAGACAGTTTAAAATCTACCTAGAGACGTAAATACAGTCCCAGCATGTTATCTGTTCAGTTGACAGCGTCGCTAGTGTCTACTGAACAGGGTTTGTATCTATACTTGTACGGGATTAGTTCCAATTTTGTCCACCTGTACAGATAAGTTGATCGCACTGTAGTCTCTTTAGGTTTGCTGTGTCGGTTGGTAAAAACAGGCTCCATCCATACATGAACCATTCAATTTATCTTATCCACAATTTGCTTGAAAACTCTAAGCCACGGTCGCAGTATCATTATTTGGGATGTAGAGGTGATCTGACGGACCTACTTTCTTCCAATGCAGTGACTTGGATTTGATTGAAACTGGCTCCTGAAAAAAAATAATTGATTAGTTAAGCGCGCTTACATAACAGACTAAATCCAGCATTTCGACATGGTATGTAAAATTAGTTTATCTAACTGGCTAAGTATCTTAACACTTTGTAATATTCAGTCATTTAGTCTTTCTGAATATTGCAAAGTGTGAAGCCAGCCCTACTTAAAGCAGTTATCATAGTAATCATCATCACCATATCAGCCGTAGGACGTCCACTGCTGGACAAAAGCCTCCCTCATTGATCTCCAGGAACTGCGGTTGGAAGCGGCCTGCATCCAACGCCGACCTGCGGTTCTTACCAAGTCGTCTGCCCATCTTGTAGGTGTACGTCCTACGCTACGCTTGGCGGTCCGTGGCCTCCACTCGAGAACCTTCCGACCCCATCGGCCATCATGTAATATATGTTGTGAAAATAAATGGTGTGTTATTTTTTAAAGCAATGGAAAAACATACAGGGGGTCATGAATATATTTTTTTATAATCTGGGGGTGGGGCGCTAGACAAAAAATGTTGGGAAACTCTGGTCAGGATAGAAAGGGGGTAAATGATACACCCATAGACGGGAGGTCTTCTTTCATCCTAGAATTTGAACCAGTCCTGTAATATTTAGGTATTACCTACTTACGAGTATTTAGCGTAGATTTATTTACCTATCTAGTGGGTGTGTAAACATGCAGACTAATTTATCTGCAGTATTGTTTGACAATCGAAGGGCCAAGATTTAGCAACGAGTCATTGAAATCAATCTATAAATCTCACAAAACAAATACAGATTGGCTGTTGATCAACATAAACACGAATCTTACTGATGGATAACAGGAGCCAGGTGCGCAAACAGAAACCAATCTAAACAAACGTGTTTATCAATCATTAAACTCACTTGAACTCGAATAAACATAAGTATTGAAATACATGATTTTAGGAATTTCGCAAATCTCCGCGAATTAAATTATAATTGACTGTAGCCAAATTTTGTCGCCTAATATCAAGGTTCCATGGTGTAATGGTTAGCACTCTGGACTTTGAATCCAGCGATCCGAGTTCAAATCTCGGTGGAACCTGAACTTTTTGCGAATTAAATGTTTTTCTGATAAAATAATATTCTTCCTTAGAAAAATATAGTTTTACTATTAACTATAATTAAAACCGTCATTATAGATAAGTGTACTATTTTTAAAACAGGTCACAAATTTGTATAAAATTATATTTTTCTGTTTATTAATTTTAGCCTTCTGGTGTTTTGTTTTTGCTTGTATTTCTTCATAGATTTATAACCTCAAGTTAGAATTATAACCTGACGTTAATTTTTCAACACAATATTAACTGTGGCTCGGCCATTTAGAGAGAATGGGAGAGGCTCGACAAGTTCACAACGCCTATCTCGGTCTCCCCACCGGCCGACGACCCGTTGGACGGCCGCGGTACCGCTGGAAAGATGTTGTGGAAGCGGACCTGCGTGAGCTACAAGCGGAAAACTGGCGGGAAGCTGCACAGGACAGACCAAAATGGCGACTGCTTTTATCAGAGGCCAAGACACACTTCGGGTCGCTGAGTCATAGGAGAAAAAAGTACAACATTATTTTTTTTTATAAATTATAGGCTTGCGTTTGACCACGATCTTGCCTGATGGTAAGCGATGATGCAGTCTACGATGGTACACGCTTGCCTAGAAGAAACCTATTCACTCGCGACTTGAAGACCCCTAGGTTATAGTTATCAGGAAATACAGTCTCAGGTAGGTACTACAGAAAATAATCTTGATAACAAATATGAGAACATAATCATAATCCCACATTGACTGTTAAGTTAAGACCCATAAAAAGATTATCTGATTAGAGCAGCACTATTGGTAAAGGTATTATTGCAATACTGCTACTGGAATCATAAATTCTAAATTTGAAAACCAAATATAATATTAGTGGGTAATCGAAACAAATGAGATTTACGATCGGAATTAAAAAGTTTGCCTTTTGAGGACGGAGAAAGTAAACTGAACGCTAATATTCACATTTTCTTTACACTTTGCAGCATGTCGACTCTGATGCATAGTTAGGCGGTAGTATATCGGTTGACACACTGCCACGCACCGCGCTGCATGTTGCGTGTCGACGCACCTACGCGCGTACTCGCGGGAGTGCAGACCTGCATCATCGTGCGGGTTTTTTACGCACTCACGCGCGTAGTTGCGTTTTGTGGATTCACGGCGACTCTTGACTCATTTCATTCAAAGCTGTTCGCTAGAGCAGTTCCAAAATAGTGCGCTTCCAAAATCACGCACGGCACCGCGGGACTCGGTGTGCCATACCTGGCGTCTCGCCCCGCACCTACGCGCAGGGTGCATGTTTCTCCGCGCTTGAGCGCGAGATCTGCATAAACGCGCGTGGATGCATTTTCTGTGTGTTGGAGTGTGCGTGTTTTCTATACAAACGGAGATACTTACAAGCAACGTTAGAACACGCATTCACGCAACATGCAGCGTGATGCGTGGCAGTGTGCTGCGCGCCTTAGTGTGTAACTGGCTAAGTATCTTTACACTTGTCAGAATTCAGAGTATTTTTCATTTAGTCTATCTGTATATATAAAGTGTAAAAGCCCTTTTCGTACCACTTGCTCAAAAAAGTGACATTCTATGCCACAAAAAGCGAACATAACAATAGTCATTTTTAATCTGTTAAAAACAGGGAAAGAAAATTGTACTGAATTTCATTCATCCTCTAGGGAGAGAATGTGATTTAAATTTGGAATACTTACCGAAATTTATACTGAACTACATCTGTGTTTACACCATTGAGTTTGTATATAAATCATTATACATACATCTTTTTAAAAAAGGAATACGCATTTATTATGCAGTTATGATTATTAAATAAAATTACGAAAACCGACGAGGCCGTATGAGCTTGATGCCTTTGCTTTTCCGACAAAAAAAATATTAGTCTAGGAATTTGCCGCGTTTTTGTTTTCTTCAAATACATAAACGTTATAATAATTTCATATTATTGTGTTAATTTTTTCGCAAATGGTACGAAAAGTAGAGTATTTTCCTCGGTGATAAAGCTGTCTTAGTCTTGGGTGAACTTAAATCCCTCGATACACTCAAGGCTCGTCTTAAATCCCTCGCTTCGCTCGTGATTTAAGTTTTTAACACCCTCGCTACGCTCGGGAGTAAACCTCGAGTACTTCGTTACGCTCGCGATTTAAATCGTCACCCGCGACAGAAGACACTGTTTTATCCCCTTGGTTAATAATCTACTATTAGAAGGATGACGTGACCGCCCTAGAAAATTTTATCCCCAAAGAAGAATAAATGAAGATTATTTTTTTATGTACTCATTTACGAGTATCAATCGATTTCGAAAAATTTTTTTTTTTAGAAAGATACTTTCAGATTTGTCCTATAGAAATTTAAACAAAATCGGTTAACAAGTTTCGTTTTTAAATCAAAATAACTGGAAAAATATGTCATCCAAGTACTAAACGAAATTGCGTATTTTGCTTTCCTGTGACTTTTCATCTTCTGTTTTGGTCAGTTCTTACAACAAAAACTCATTACTAACTAATCAAATTGGTAGGTAATCTTCATAGAAATCAACAACCCTAGCTTGAATTAAAGCTCAACTGAGACCATCAATGATCTGAGTTGAACTTCAACTCATAACATAAAGCATAACTAAATACTAAATTTTATCTAAGGATTTGACAATATAATAAAGTTATTATATAGTTTGTTATTTTGAAACTTGTTCAGTGAATTACCCTCTTCTAGTTATACATGCCTACTAGAACTTAGAAAGCGTTAAATTTTATTGATTTGACGTAACTAATGCGATACTCATAAATGTTTGCACATTTGCACGGTTCTGATATCTAGTGAATCTACACTGAATGTTTGTACATAAAGGAATCGAACCACCTTAAAAGTCTAGATCTTTGATCTTGCCAAGATTCACGGTGAACATTTCTCTATTACATCAGTACGTTTTTAGAATTTATCCTTGAAGTTTTAGGAATACTGCCAAATATGATGAAGTTCAAAGACATTAGACGGTGTATATTATGAACATGAGCTCTCGGAGCCCGACATAACGTTTCTATGATTGTTGTTCCTGTCATACTAAATATTGGCAGAAATTTTCAATGGCGTTGTCATAGCAACGGCCGCCGCGGCGAGCGGTCATTGGAAAAAGATTGTGTTAGTAGAATACCAAAATGTATCTATAGTGGCCATTTTGTAACGTTACCATTGTCATAGTCAAGCGATTTGTTTATGGCGGGTTCCTATATCCGTCGATAACCGACTACGACTATTATCTCCTTGAAAAAGTGTCAAACTAGTGTCAAACTTTTGACAGGTTTTCAAGGAAAAAGGAGTCGTAGCTGGATACCGACGGATATAAGAAACCGCTATTAGTAAATTTGGGACCCTGATGTGCTCTCCTGGGAATGTAATGATATCGACCTCACTCTATAATATTGCGTCCATTTGCGTCGCTACAAGCGGCAAAAAACAAAGTAACTGGTTCTTCTGACAAAGCTTTATCTCTCAAATAATCTTTATCATCATGTACTTAGAGTTGTGGTACGAGTGTATGTTGAGTGGGAATAATTCCAACCGGTTCATAGATCGCGGTTTATTAATTAGGTAAAAAAATACTTTGTATGATGATGATCTCACTAAAAACAACAATATTTTTTTAACTGACTTCAAAATAAGGAGGTTCTCAATTCCTCGTTTTTTAATATACGTTCAGAGATTCTTTACCGCGTTGTCCGATTTCAAAAGGATTTCCTCAGAGCTGGGTCCCATATAAATGTGGTCAGACGATGTAGTAATCCATGATAAAATTACCAAACTCAATTCGCAAAGGTGTCTGCCATAAAGTCAAATACAAAGGTTCGTAAATAGGTTTTTTAAGGTTCCGTACCTCAAAAAGTAAAAAAAAATCCTTTTAAGATCACTCTTTTGTCAGTCTGTCTGTCCGTGTGTCACCACCGATTTTCTCAGGAACGGGTGGACCGAGCAAGTTGAAATTTATACCAGATACTGAGGTATATAATCCCTATTAGATGGTGTATTATTAGGTATATAATCCCTATATAAACAAATTTTCGCCGAAATCTAAATTTGACCTTATTATGGTCCTGAGTCAACACGATAGAAAGATAATATCTTTTTATCGTTAAGTACCAAAATTTACCTTAATTTTCACTTTTTTTATTTTGCGGAATTTTTTCTTTACCTTTGTTTTTAACCAAAATTGACAATTCTAGGTCAACCGGAAGTACCCTATAGATTTTGGGTCGAAAACCTATATGGTAGTTTCCGTTGACCTAGAATCACGAAATTTGGCAAAAAGCAAGGTCTTACAGCACAAATAAAATAAAAATACCAAAAAAAAAAAAAAAAAATTAAAGGGTGTCCCCATACATACATAGTTGACGCCAATTAAAATAGTCCACTGAGTTGTATGGGCGCTTATACAATTTAGAGGACTAGCTTAATGGGCACCAACCTCAATTAAGGTAAATAAATAAAAATGTGCCATTGAATAAAATAAATATTTAAGAGGGACCACACAACAGACATGATTTTCTTGCCGTTTTTATAGATAATGGTACGGAACCCTTCGTACTCGAGTCCGACTCACACTTGGCCGGTTTTTTCAATTGGTTAGGCTTGGATAATAGTCCTTGCGCCATGTTCCGATTGTGATAGGAAGTAGGTAGTTATACCAACTTGCCAAAAGTAATAAAATATTTGGCACATTGGCAATTAATTAAATCAACTAATGACGCTCTAGGTATTTTTAGTTTATTGATTTTGGATGACTATAGGAAATCACAATGTACCTAATTCAATTTATCTTGATTTAAAGTGTTATGCACTTTTCGTGGAGTGGCTATATTGTCAACGAGGATAAGATAGCCAATTTCACAAGGTCAATAGCTAAGGCCAAGTAAAACATTAAGTATGTATTGTTTGGCCAAGTCGCAGTTAAAACCGTTTACTTGGTATGGAAATTGTCAATACAATGCAATCCCACTTTTATTATAAAAAATGTGAAAGTTTGGATGTTTGTTTGTTTGCTACTCAATCACGTCGTAACGGCTGAACAGATATCGATGAAATTTGGTATACTACGTAGATTATAACCTGGATTATACAGGCTACCTTTTATCCCATAAATCAGTTCCCATGGGATAAAAATGGGCAGTCAAGTTGCAGCAGCGAGTTTAGCTTTATTTATAGATTACCTACACATTTACAACCTCCGTGGCGCAGTGGGCGAACAGCCGGCTGAGACGCAGGAGGTAGTGAGTTCGATTCCCACCGCGGAACAAATGTTTGCATGATCTACAGATATATTATAAAGTATGTATTTACAAAAAATAAGCATATAAGTATTCTATCAGTTATCTGGTCCCCATAGTACAAGCTCTGCTTAGTTTGGGGCTAGATAGCGCTGTGTGAAATGTCCAGCAATATTTATTTATTCATTTAGAAGTGTAACGCGTACGAAGTCACGAGCAACAGCTAGTATCAAATAAGTACCCTTGAGATATGAAATACACAATGGTTATAAAGCTACGTCCGATCGATAGGCATAGAAATCTAGGTCAGAATACCCATAACTTCTGAATAATCTGTGAACTAAAATCCATACCTATTACATTTATTGCAGTTAACCTGTCTGTGACTACATACCGGACAAGACTTTTCGGAAAAAACGGTAAGTCTTTCCATAAACAATAATTATGACAATGGAGCGATACGATCAGTGCCAGATTTATACTTTGTATGAGTGCAGGCCACTTTACTTCCGCCGCCCCATGTACCTTTCTAAAATAATAATTTACCATTTGTATTAACAGTAGGTACACACGGCAACATATCAAGCTATACACTTCCAGTATAAGCTGACCTCTCATTCTACTAAAAGCCTACACAATGCGAGGTCAGCTTATACTGGAAATTAATAGCTTGATGTGTTGCCGTGTGTACCTAGGATTGATAATTTTCGATAGTAGATAATTTTCATTCCTGAATGAGTTTCTATAGGGATTTAACGTATTAGTCTAGAAACCATGAGAAAACCAGTGTACTTCTTTGACTTTTATCCTCTGAAATCTGCCGCCCCTAGGCCGCGGCCTATACGGCCTATTGACAATAGGCAATACGATACGGTATGAATTTCGTTCCCTTGAACTGGGCACGGAATAGCTCATGTGTCACACATAAAACTATACGTTTTACAAAATAAGATTTGAAATTCGTATAAGGAAATGCAAGTAGACAATAGAATCCATACATACTAATTTATAAATTCAAGAATAACTCTTGTCTGTTACGTTTTCACGACTAAACGGCTCGACATATTTCGATTTAGTATAGACATAGATGATGAGCGGGAATGGGACACTACTTTACAGCCAGCATCCTTTTCATACCTTCTACTCCGTCCTACCTCAAAGAACGCTTTCACTTCCTTCACCTTTCCAGCTCTCGATCTTTACGTTCCTCTGAAACCCTTCAATTAAAAATTCCTTTTTTATTTTATTTTTTCGAATGGACTTATCTCGCTGTTGGCCTCTGTGGCCGTTGCAGCTTAACCGAGCTTTTGGCGAGCGCAGAAGGCGCTCAGCCCTATAATTTTATTTTTGATGAGGCAACTAGCGCAAGGGCACAACTTAGGTACGAACCTCGGCTTGGGTTGTTGCCGGGACGGGGATAGGAGAGAAACGCCCGGGTACGTGCTTGTACCTCGTGTAGGCGGCGATTAAAGGGACTCGTCGACCTCGCCGGCGAGGCCGGTGTATTTGTGGAGTGTTTGCTCTGTCTAATGTGAATGACTCACCCGCATTAGCGGAAGTGTCATCCGGTCGTCATCCGGGTCTCCGAGAACGTGTCTCGGACGACGGAGGGTAATTAAAAATTCCCTATCATACCTCAGTATTTTATAGTACCTCTTTTACTCTGCAGGCTACCAGACTCTGGAATGCCCTACCTGTCTCAATTCGTCATGCAAATTCTCTCCGTATCTTTAAAAACATGGTCAGACAACACTTTCTGTCATCCATCGCTCACTAGGTCATTTATTTATTTATACATTTTTATAATTTATGTATGTAGGTATAACAATATATATTTTATGTATCTTAATATTAATATTTATGTAATTTTATGATTATATTAGATAATATAATTAAGCATTTTATTTTATCTATATTTTTTATAAATTGTAAAATATACTTGTTCTAGGCATTCGAATAATATGTTACGCGGCCGTCCTTATTTGTTCATATAGATCCTGGCCATCCTAAGGTTACCTGGAAGAGATCGCTTTTAGCGATAAGGCCGCCAATTGTACCTATGATTTAAAAGTGTTTTTTCTTTTATATGTTTGTAATTAATGGTGTGCAATAAAGAAATTATCTATCTATCTATCTACTTTTTACCCGACTGCGGGGAAGGAGGGTTATGTTTTTATCAACAAACCACGCGTGCCAAGCCGCGGTCGGCAGCTAGTAGACAATACTACGAGAAATGTCAAACACAAACTATATTTACTAGGAAGGTAGGTAGATAAACACAGACACTGTAATATAAACAGGAACTGTGAAACAATAGCGCTAAACGAACATGTAACAATGCACAGTGCTAACATCATTAGCGCTGCTCTTCCTATAAACAGAACTGCTCATAGACACGAACAATACAGCGCGTGCAGACTAGGTACTAAATAGACATAAGACAATTTTGATAAATTGTCACTGTTGGATGTCGACACGGCACATATTAAGTCACATATCATGATATGAGTCAGAGACATGAGAGAATTTTTAATTAGATTAGATAATTTCTTCTCGAAATCGTAAGCGGGCTGAAACAGGGGGATGCCCTGTCACCTATGTTGTTCAATCTGGCCCTGAAACATATCATACGCAAAGTGATCTCTTTGAGCGGCGGAGTAGAACTGAATGGACAGCATAAAGTGATAGGATATGCAGAGGACTTAGCTCTATTAGGCGCTAGCCAAACAGACGTTATAGGAGCTACTCAGTGTTTGGAAAAGGAAGCCGCGTCTGTCGATCTTAGAATTAATAAAGAAAAGACTGAATATGTTCACATGCGTCGCGCCAGAAATCTCCGACAAAGACGAGCAGACCTGATAGTTGGCGATACGACCTATAAAAGAGTTTACAGATTCAAGTACCTAGGCTGTACTGTAACAGACACGAACACAAGAGAGGACGAAATAGATATGAGGGTCCAAAATACTCTTCGGTGCAGCCCTACATAAGAGCCTAGTGACAAGGCTCCTTTCCCGGCGTACCAAGATCCGAATCTATAAAACTGTTATTCGGCCTATCTTGATGTACGGATGTGAAGCCGGGACGCTGACCCAAAAAGAAAAGCGCAAACTTTTGGTGACGGAAAGGAAGGTGCTAAGAAAGATCCTAGGCCTGGTGCGACGAGAAGATGGCACGCTGCGAGTAAGGAAGAATCGGTAGGTAGCGGAACTGGTGGCCGAGCCCAACATCATAGGTGAAATAAAATCTCAACAATCACGCTGGCTCGGTCACGTTGAGCGAATGGGGGACGATCGTGCTGCCAAACGTGCCTACCTAGGAATGCCAGTCGGCCGACCCAGATATCGCTGGAAGGATGAGGTGGAGAAAGACCTTCGCGCTCTTCAAGTGTCTGACTGGCAAAAAGTGGCGCAGAATAGGGACCAGTGGCGTCTTTTAGTGACGGAGGCCAAGACCCGCTTCGAGGTTGATGCGCCAGGATAGTAAGTAAGTAAGTAAGATCATTTATTTATCGCACACCATTAAAAATAAAACAAGCAAAAGAGAATACACAATTAAATCAAAGGTACAATGGGCAGCCTTATCGCTAAAAGCGATCTCTTTCAGGCAATGTTCGATAAAAACATATAAACGTAAGATGTCATTAAACTTTTGTTTTTCTTGTCTATGGTACTCGATGAATATCACGCGATCATCTAAACCTAGAGCAAAGGTGCTGTTCCACCTGGGCAAAGGCACCGGTATTAGATTGGAGTGAATTTAAATTGTATGACAAAAGATCAATTCTTTTAAGCTAATCGCTTCCCTATATCAATGGTATCGCAAAATCCCTACAGAGAACTTTTGGTTTTCTATTAATTTCAATGACCGCCGTTCTCATCTCGCCTAGCCAGTGAAAAATCACCTTTAGACTGTTTGTTTTACCTTAGGTGTACGAGCACCCTAATAATTATATTAATCATAATGAAATCAAGGAATTGTGAGAAACGGAACGTTCATGCCAAATCGTAAAAGTAAAAATAGATTTAGAAACGTGCTCACGTTTCTGGCTAAAGAAGGAAAAGCAACACACTTTGAGGAAGCACAAAAAGTGGAAGTATTAATAACGATAGGAAGGATAATGTAGAGCCTACTAAATAATTAAAAATGCAAATTAGTTGTGTGTTGCACAAACCAGATATCAATCACTGAATAATTTTCAAGAGAGTAGGTAGGCAGATACATTGTTCGTACCTACTAGAATAATGTAAAATACATTTATTTCTGACTAGCTGACCAATCCGCAGCTTCGCATGCGTAGTTTTTAATTAAAAACATTACCCTCCTTCTGCGCAGTTGAGTAAAAAGTAGCCTATGTCACCCGGGGATAGTGTAGCTTCCCAACAGTGAAATATTTTTTTTAAATCGGTCCAGTAGTTTCGGAGCCTATTCAATACAAATAAACAAATATTTCCTCTTAAAATATTAGTATAGACAACAGTACAGCACAGACAAAACAGAAGGTAATAAAATGAAACATACGTTGAAAAAGACATTAAAAATAACACTGATTATGAAAATGGTAGGTAACCTGTAAAACACAAATAAAGTGGGCCACTTGGGTCCGACACACCACTTCAACGATTTCTTTACGCAAACCACAGTGGGAAGAATTTGTCACAATTTCTAGGTTTGTACTTTTGTACACAAGACTTGCGCGCAAGCTTCTGTGGGAAGAAATTGTTCAAATTTATATGTTTTCGCAAAATAATCGTTGTATATAAATGTACATAAAGTATCGAATATGACTTTTATGACAATCCTTTCTCAAAACTGTCGAAAAATCTACGCTTACAATGAACAATTACAGTTCTAGAAAATAGACATAAGTTTGCTAAAGTACTGTTTTTGTACAGGATCTTGTTTTTGTAGCGTCATTCGAGCGAATAGCGCGAATTAATGTTACTAATATAGGGTTGCCATAAATTCCCAAGGCCCCGTCGGGACATTTACAACTTGGGGTCCTTTTTTTGTTTACAGCGTGTAACATAAATCATGGAAAAAAATTCTAGGTATGTATAATTATGTCATACACATCTGTATCTCTAGCTAGATGTAAGGAACGTACAAACCTGAAAAAAATACCCAAGATAGATGATAGATTGTGTAGATGATACATAATAGAAAATCTGACCCAAATAGCACAAATAAGAAGAAAAATAATATTTAAAATTTGCATTAAAATAAAAAAGTCGTCTGTTAGCTGCTTGCGCGTCCTGTGCGGCGCGCTCGATTATGTATGTCGGGACCACTGGTCGGAGTAGGTAGAGCTATTTAGGTTCATTGACCGCAAACATTGATGTTAATATGGATATTCCATTAGATTCCGACTAATCCTCCGGAATTTTCCGGATTTATCCGGGATAATTATTTTTATCAATAAGTATAAAAAATGGTTTATGTAAGCGCTCGAGCGACGTTGTAAATTTTACATCAGCAACACGTTGCCGCTTTGTTGAAACTCGTGATATAGCCTCATACGCCGATAACGAAAACAATAGCGGGGTGTTTCTGTCGGAGCGACGCACCTGTTTTGTCTCTTTCTGCACCACTACTATTCAATGGTTTACCGACAGTAACTTGTTGTCAAATGTCTCACTCGATTACTTCGGTTCTTAGAGTGCGCTTATATGCTTCCTGTTGTGTTTTGTTGTGAGGTGAATTTCTTTTGACCCTGGCTTGTTTAATAGCTTTTTGTTATTTTTCTACTTAAAAAGCAAATCCCGGCATTTTGGGAATATCCATATTATTCTTACATATGGCAAGTACACAAAATAGCTCTACCTAGTCCGATCACTGGTCGGGACATTTTAGAGCTTGTCGGGCCGTCGGGACACCACTGTTGATAACGGTGACATGTCCCGACATTATCGGGACGAATGGCAACCCTAGACTAATAGGAAGTTGCGAAAGAGCGGTAAGTACCTATAGCTAAAATTAACCAAGCCAATGTAACACTTTAATATGCCAGCCAACTTATTCTAGTACATTTTATAGAACACTATGCATTCAAAACTATGGTTAGGTAATTTAAAAGGATTAACGCTTATTATATCGTGTTTTGAACGTTATTATCACTAAAAAAGGAACACATTATTTATCAGCTGTTTTTTTTTCCCAGCAGTCTCAATATGACGGCTTAAAATGAATTCTATGTGAGACAAAAAGTTTATTTTATTTATTAAGGAACAACAAACAACTACATTGTACTGTTTAAATACAATTCGTGTAGGTACATTCTGGGAATGTAAAAGTTATTGATAATGTAGCCCACAACGTTATCCACATAATAAAACAAATACTTGTTACAAATAAGGAGCTGTTAAAGAGTCTAAGAGTACAACGACAAGTGTCGAAGTCTCACATATTTACATGAGGAAGTAAAAATAAAATATATATTATTATATCTTACCTTAGCAATAAGTTTTCCATCTTCTCCGATCAGGAACTCTTCCAATCGGAAGACCAGAGGCGACGCGTTTCCGAGATGGAAGATCCTTGATGAAGTACCGCGTGTGACTCTGAACTCTATAGTCTTGGCCATAAGGACGGTTGTAATCATGTACACGGACTTCTTGCCTTTCAGATCTGGAAATAAATATCTAAACTGAAATTGCTGTCACAGGCATGCTCTCAAAAACCCTGTATAAACCTTAGCTTACCTATTGTGTTGTGCGCTTTCCTATATGAGCAACATAATTGCTTGAAATATATGTATTTTATTTATTTATCTATATATGTAATGTCGCGAGAGCTAGTGACTAATGGCGGGTTCCTATATCCGTCGGTAACCGACTGCGCCTCGTAACTCCTTGAAAAAGTGTCAAACTTTTGACAGGTTTTCAAGGAGAAACGAAACCAGCCATAACTCAGATGTCAGAGTTTTAAGACTTCCCGAAGGCTTTCGATAAAGCTTGACGACTTGTATCGAAATCTTAACGTGCCCTCCGAAGTACGTCTAATTGAGAATGGAACCTGAGGCCATTCAAGCAAAACCACGCGAGACCCAGTGCTCGAAACGGACCGGAACGCCGCTGGCGGCTTCGCGCCGTTCCGGATCATGAAATCACCGTTCCGTTTGGTAAAAGTTCTCCGTAACAATGGACGACGCTCACTCTCATGAGTTTTCACTCAGGAAAGTTTGGTAATAAAATAAAAGTCGCGAGTTTCATTTTTATTTACCTAATAATAATTGGGTTAAAGTAGTGGTGATGACAGGTGGAGCAGGGTAGCGAGCGACTGAATGGTGGACGAGGAATGGCTGTAGAAGGGTAGGACGTTCGACAGCGAGATGGGTGGACGACATCGTTGGACGAGTCGCGGGCCGTCAATGGATGAGAGACTAGCGCGATCGTGGCGGATGGCACAAACTTGGGGAGGCCTATACCCAGCAGTGGGTGAAGTCGGGCTGTGGATGATAATGATGAGTGGTTCACCTCGAACTGAAACCTCGCGAGTCTCCCACAAAAAAATATTATTTGTCATCTTTGACTATCAAAATAGTGCCACAAATACATAACCAAATAGCATGACTTACAGTTTCATTCAAATCACAGGTAACGGGAGTTCATGTTATTGGTTAGGCTTTTTTGGGGTAGAAATTGCAGTTATTCTGGATTTCAGACTTTTCCCAATATTTGTGTCACTAAAACTACACGCATGCCAAATTTCAGCACTGTAGGGACACTGGTGTTCTCTGTGAATTTCGTCAGTCAGTTATTGTCATGGCTAATAACTCAAAAATTACAAGGCCTAAACTAGAAATAAAAACGATAAATGTAATGTTGAATGTACTGATAAAGACCTTTCATTAAACGTCCCACTTGACCTGATGGTCTCATTTTTATTTTTTTATCCTTCTTGAACCCCTATATCTCAACACATTTTTAGCTCATAGCCACACTAAGATTGTGCCATCACTACCTACCTATATATACCAAATTTCACGATGATCGGATCGACAACGCTCGATTGTTATTCTCAGACAAACATACATACAACGCCGATTTGCCAAGTTGATTTGGGGATCTCGCTTCGTTCGATCAAAAATATCGGACGGAAGGTTTGAAGTGAAATGCGTTCCGGTTCGTGAGTGAGTACAAATCGACCACTGGCAAAACCCATCTCACTTGCAACGACAACAGCCTTAACATAGTCAAAAGGCAAAGTCAAAATCTTTTATTCATTAAAATCACAAGGATCACTTTGAAACGTCAATTTTACTGCCTGTTCCCAGGAAAGAAAGGCAAGAAACAAGGCTGGTTGTTATTTAATGATCCTTTTAGAATACATAACAATACAGGTATTATATTACGTCTAAATTGAAACATTTTGAACGAGTTGGAGCAATTTCAATCCAAAGCTTTTCAACACTTGATGCTACATCGGTGGATGCCTTCGCCTCCGTTATGCTCAGTTCGGGTAAGTTTGGGCGTGATCTACGGAGAGTGATATTCTAACCTCAAATCAAACAGACGATCATACCTTCAACGCCGCCGAGTGGCCTTGAGCGGCCAGGGTGGTATGTGCTGCGTACTAAGCGCTTACGACTTTTCAATAGCAGGTTAAGAACTACTGAGCTAGTTAGTTGGAGTAGGTTGTGTTCTAGAGTAGAGACCACATCTATGCAAGGATAGTGTACGATGCCCACCGGCTAGATGTGATGACGCTGACGATCCTTAGCTGGCAGAGACAGAAGAGCTGGGATTGAGATCCAATAGTGAACTGCTATAGGTTGCTGCTGATTAATCAATTTTGATAAAAGCTATAGACACGATACGCGAATAATTATACATGTAGGTAAGTACTCGTACCCATTCGCTACTATAGAAAACCCGTTTATGATTTTCCTTATTATGTAAAAACAATTAACCATGCTGTTTGTTAGAAACATGGAACGCCCAAGCGATATTATATGTAGTTATTTATACCAAGGATATTTCAGTAGCACATAAAGTTTATTCTTATTTGTGTAGTTTGACATATACATAAATGTAATGACAATGCCTGAATAACATTGAAATTGGAATTTATGGTGGTGTTTAGGCGACGATGATGCCCGAAAGTTATAAGAACAGTCATCCTTCTTTACCTATTTTATCAACCCACTTGTTTATTTTTATTTAAAATTTTTTTAAATACAGATTTTACAACGTTACAAACCTTTATTATTCTCCACGTCCAAATAAATGTTGTTAACCAAATTCTTGGTTTTCGGCACAATGTTCTTGTTGAAGGAGACCATGATAACTCGCACTTTGTTCTTGATCGCTTCATCTTGTAGGGTGATCTGCAAGATGTTATATTTATTTAATAGACAAAAATTAAATGATTTTATCGGCAGATATACGCTGTCAAACCAGCGCATTTTGAAGATGAAAACGAGATTAAATCGATGATAGATTTTTTCCTCAGTTTCCAATTTTGAAAATTACAGACAAAAGCTTACCTATAATCACACTAATATTATAAATGCGAAAGTGTGGATGTTTGTTTATTTATTTATTTGTTTGTTACTCAATCACGTCGTAACGGCTGAACCGATTTCGATGAATTTAGTATGTACGTAGATACGCTACTTTTTCTATACTAATATTATAAAGAGGAAAATTTTGTATTTTTGTGTGTATGTTTGTAATGAATAAACTCAAAAACTACTGGTCCGATTTCAAAAATTCATTCACCATTGGAAAGCTACATTCACCCTCAGTAACATATGCTACTTTTTACCAAACTGCGCAGGAGGAGGGTAATGTTTTTATTGAAAAACTACGCGTGCGAAGCTGCGGATTGGTCAGCTAGTATCCCATAAATCAGGTCCCATGGGATAATATTGGGGTGTCAAGTCATGTTGGAACAGCGAGTTATTTATTTCTTATTCTTTCTTTAGAGAACTTTATTTCTATGTTACCTACACATTTAGTAGTGTAACGCGTACGAAGTCGCGGGCAACAGCTAGTAATAGAATAAATAATAGTTCCGGCTCCAGCATAACATAAATCCTTATCATCGCAGGTTACTCCTGGATGATACACACAGGATAAAGGAAGCTGGTCCAGACTCCGGGACCAGCTTCCTTTCAGGGACCCAAACATAACGCAGTGCGACAGCGGTGATCCCGCGCAGTCAATGCAGCACTTGCTAACGTGCCCTTTGTGTCCGAACACCTGCACGATGGAGGACCTAATAACCGCCTCGCCTAATGCTATTGTTGTGGCAAAACATCTGACCAACATACCATAAATGAAAACGTAGAACTCTTGACAGGCTAAGAAGAAGAAGGAAGCTGGAGGAACAAGGATGGCCTATACCTATACCCTGCAGTGTTTGATGCCGAGCTGAAATGTTGATAGTGATGGAATCACGATTGATGATCGCGAGTCTGTTTGTAAACCAATTGAGCTATTATTTAGCTATTTAGCTCAATTGTTTTACAAACAGATCAATCAACGTGGAGTGAACGAAGCAGCCAGCCTAAATAGCTGCATAGTTTAGAATAGTTACGATCGTGACCATATACACGTATGCCGTATTAAGCACTTCCTAACATTTAAAGACATGCTAGCACATCCAAAAGTTAAGACAATAACAGATCTAATTTAACAATTATTAACGAATTGAAATCCTTTATTCTTTATTATGCACAAATAGATTTACAGACAAAAATAGCTTACAAAATGGACATGTACAAAGGCGAACTTAACCCTAATATGAGTTTTCTTCCAGCAAACCTTTGAAGATGAAGTATATTTGATTATAGTGGTGGGTACGTGCATAGAAAAGGACATTGGAGTTAAATACTAATAAATAATATATACTATAATAAATACAATACTTATACAGATTAAAAATAATACCTATAAACTATACCTACTTCATCATCATCATCATCAGCCGGAAGACGTCCACTGTTGAACATAGGCCTCCCCCTTAGATCGCCACAACGAGCGGTTGGTAGCCGTTTGCGCCCAACGGCTCCCCGCGATTCTTACTAGATCGTCGGCCCACCTGTGGGGGGCCGGCCTACGCCTACCTACTTACAATATAGATAATACATTATAGAAAATATACCTACATATACATAATAACCTAAAAGTTGACAAGGACAGGTAATGCTCTTTGACTCTAAGCTTAAAAGTGATGTGTGATGTAGTGATGGACTTATAGCTATATCCATACTAATATTTTAAGAGGAAAGATTTGTTTGTTTGTATTGAATAGGCTCCGAAACTACTGGACCGATTTAAAAAATTATTTCACTGTTGGGAAGCTACACTATCCCCGGGTGCCATAGGCTACTTTTTACCCAACTGCGCAAAGGAGGGTAATGTTTTTATTGAAAAACTACGCGTGCGAAGCTGCGGATTGGTCAGCTAGTTATAATATTATATAAAACTTAATCTTATAGGTAAAGAAATAGACAATGAAAGAGTTAAATGCTTCTTTCAAATTCTTGTAAAAATATAAGAACTAAAAAAATATTATTTATACTAAAAACGGGATATTTACCATGATTTGTGAGTTCATAACCATGATAGTTTCAAAAGTTAAAAAATTATTAAAATAAATGAATATAAGGAAATGAAACATTATTATGTTCCTAGTTATGAAACTCTTAGTGGCCGCGGAACATATATTTATATGTATAGCCATAATCTGATACTCTCAAAGTGGCCGCTTAGGATTCTCAAGGTTACTCAGTAGGTAAATCATTGTAGTAACTTTAAAATAATCTAGGTATCTCAGATAAGACAGGGGAGTTTAGTTTAAGTGTTTACTTTTAAAGATTGCTGATATCAATAATATTGATAAAATGGTAGAAGCCACTCCTTTCTGATAATTTCAACCAGCAATTCTTTATCCATCCGATACACTTTTAGTGCATTTAATTGTAGGTACTTACACCGGCCAAGTGTGAGTCGGACTCGCGCTCGAAACCCCCGTATCATAAAATATAAAAATCTAAAAATATTAACGTATGTATAAAAACTGCAAAAAAATCACGTTTGCCCCCCTTAACTATTTGTTTTAGTTTAATTTAATTATATTTTTAATGCTAATATATAACTAAATATTCTGTGAATATTTCAAGCGTCTACCTGTTGTCGTTATCAATATCGAGCTAAGACGAGCAAAAAAAATTACGTTTGTTGTATGGGAGCCCCCCTTAAATATTTATTTTGTTCTGTTTTTAGTATTTGTTGTTTTAGCGGAAAACAGAAATACATCATCTGTGAAAATTTCAACAGTCTAACTTTTTTTTTTATAATACTTATGTGGCAAACGAGCATGCAGTCCACCAGATGTTAAATGGCTACTGCAGCCCATGGATTTCCACATAGAATTCAACACAAGCTATTAAGTTGTCTTGATCTCTATCTGGATTACGTTGCCATACTATAGGACTTAGCTGTTATGCCTATGTGCCAGTAATTACAGGAACATACCATTACCATCTAACCGGAACACAGCAGCACAAGTACTAATATTTGGCGGCAGATGAAGGTACGGCGGTGGTGCCCACTTCCTTGAGCCCGTTCACAAAAGATCTACCACCAGTAAAAAAAAGCTAGTAGCCAGTAAGTAAGTTGTAGTAGTTAGTAGCTAAAGTTACTTTCGAATTAATAATATTAATATGGATTATTTATTACCTACATGATATTAATTGCCAACAATATGACTGTTAATCAGTTTTGCTTGAATGCCACTGTGAATAATAATCAGTAGGTTCAATACAAATATATATAGCATAGGTAGGGTACCTAAAACTTTTATATCGCGCGGCGCAAATTGAGCGGTGCGGTAGGGTAAGAGGGAGGATTCAATATATATTCAACCTTTTTTTTTACGTGGAGGAATCCTCATGGATACCGCTCTGAACCCACGGAGCGGTATGTCGGACTCCTCTACCGGCTACACCTCCACGGCGTTCCTCCGCTCGCTTTATACCGGGGACACGGGAACAGAGAACATTCTTCCGCGACTCCGGTGGCGTTGGTCCGCTCTTGCGGGCCCCATTTTTTTGGGTTTAGGGTCATCTCTACTAACTATATACAACAGTATATAGTTAGGCCACTGCTATGGGGGATGGAGGTTGGCATACGCTCTTGCATACGCTCTCCTTCGCCCCGGTCTCGTGCGTCGGGTTGGGAGAGTACTCCCAGATTCCCTGTCCCTCTCCGCTGCTTCCTTCTACTGCAATACATTTTCGCAGTAGTATATATATTCAACCTAACCTAACCTGCAACGATCTTTAGATGATTCTTCTGTATTTTATTGTAAATGATTGTTTATTCATTCTGATATTAAAGATTAAAAAACCTAACCTTACTCATTCAGTATCCCGTATCAATTCCAAATGAATATTTTTCATAGTTTTTGGGCCTGGATACTAAGTAATTTTAGCCACTTACTCTGTCGATAGCTGCGATCTGTAAACATTTATTTTTATTGTTTATAGATGAGCAGCATTATTGCTGATGATATGCCTACATCACACAGTGTTGAATGAAAGTCTCTTAATTTTAACTTTTGTAGCAATGTCCTATTAATTCATAGCTAGTTTTTGAGTTTATTGAAGTAGCAGAAAC
Source organism: Philereme vetulata (assembly GCA_918857605.2). Classification (NCBI taxonomy): domain Eukaryota; kingdom Metazoa; phylum Arthropoda; class Insecta; order Lepidoptera; family Geometridae; genus Philereme; species Philereme vetulata. The sequence goes on from OU975423.1 coordinate 9,154,767, forward strand.
AACTGTTTCCAATTATGGAGCACCCTGTTACTGAGGAAGTTATGCCCAATCAGTGTGTTACAAGGAGCATGATTTAATTTCAGTTGTGTCCTCAGGAAGGTATTAAGTGCTGTTTCATTGTGTATACCTGAGTGATTTAAGATACAGGTATAAGTAAGTTTCAATAAGGTCACCTTGAAGGTGTCCATCCTCAAGAGTAGTGAGGTACAATGCGTGGAGTCTGTCATCATATGATTTATGACATAGAGTCTGGGGGATCTTTGTCACTTTTCTTTGAACATTTTCAAGTAGGTTTAATATCTTTTGAAAGTAAGGGCTCCAAACTTGATAACCATATTCCAGGAGGGGTCTGATGTATGTTTTGTATAATTGTGAAATACTTCTAATGTCAATGATTGAAAGAATCTGCATAAATAATTTTAAGTTTCGTTTTCCTTGAAAAATATATATTTTTGCAGAAAAAGTTATTTGAAAGAAAAGGGTTCTGCCTAGTGTTGCCAGGTGTCCCGATTATCAGGGGTCTGGTGACACGTCCCGATTCACCCTTGATCGGGACGCCGAATGTCCCCATTTTTCACTAACCTCCTTAGTTTGTATTTATTCTATGTACCTAACTAAATTGTTGGATAGGTCTGTGAGAGGGAAAATAAATACACACTTTTTATATGGGATACATTTGTTACTTAACAGAATTAATATAATTTTATTATTAATATTATTTACGTCTATTATAAAAAACTTTTGATAGCTATTTTAGCTGTCCCGATTCAATAATAAAATTAATATCCAGATTATATTTTAACCTTCCTTTCCGAAATTTGCCACACTGGACCTGGCAAGTGGCAACACTAGTTCCACCCCTTAACTCATTGATATTTGTGCCTTGCAATATAACATATACATATATATAGACTGATTCGGATAAAAATTGACAGTGTAAATGTAGCTTAATAAATACATTTTCGTTACTTATTTACAATTTCGTTACAACAACTTCGATACATTTTCGTTACGTACAAATTATTTGAGAATTACTCAAATACCTATAGGTAAGTACCACCAAAAACTTGGTAGGTAGTCTGACTTTTTGACTTCTACAGGCTGAATTAACCTTTGGGATGCGTAATGACCAAAAACTGTGTATCCACTGTCTGCGTAAGATGGCGCGCATGATAGAGCGCACTAGGCAGAGTTCAGAATATGACGAATATTTTCAATAAATTGTATGGAATGTGCACCAACCAGCCAGATTAACTAAAAGATAGATAGTAAGAGCACATTTCCTATGTTATAGTTTATTGATAAAATATTTGTAAACTTTTTAAATTCACAGTAAATCGAACCAAATGGTCAACTTTCGCACCTGCCATAATAAATACCTTATTTTCTATATATTTTTTAATTTGTCTTTGTTTTTATGGATAAACACACATAGTTAAATAATATAGTAATCTACTAACATAAAGAATGCATGGTTACCAGTGAAAATTAGCACATAAATCATTATCTGAAAACCACACATCACCTAGTAAACTTCACCATTTTTGCACTTGGTCTAACCAAACTTTTATTTATTGTAAAAATCGTATTACGGCATGTTTACTGTAAACAAGTATTTATTATGGAGAAGTATATATTAACCTATATATAAAACATGCAAAAAGTACCCTAATCTGAATAAATACCCATTTTTTTGATCGATAGAATAAATAGTATGCTGTTTGTCAGGCTCATTTTCGCACACAAATTACAGGGTCAATTAATTCTGTTTAGTCTATGGAAGTGCTTGTGTCTATGAGTTCCTGAATTAGGCTGCCCATTGTCGTGGCTAGTAGTCTATGCCCAGTAGGAAATAGTTTATAAAACAACTAAAAACTGTAGACAACAGTCTCGTTCATGATTTATATTTTGTGTGCATGTGTGCGTGTACAACTTAGACGTTCGTCTGTGTATGATACGGATCCTGATTTGTTGTTGGTTACCAGTCTGCGTATGTACGGATCCTAACTTGCTGTTGATCAGTCAATCTGTGTATTATACGGATCCTGCCAGTGATAAAGGATGTTTTATTTTTGTTCAGACAAGATGTAAAATTGAAACCAGGTATATTTTTCTGTAATTTTTATTATTGTTTATAAAAAATAATATTAAAATTTAGAACATGTTACTTAAAAAGACAAAATAAAATATAACCAATACAAACAAGTGGTTCGCTCTGAACTGAGATCTCGCGTAATTTTTGACTATCAAAATAGTGCCACGAAATGAATAACCAACTGACTTGACCTACAGTTGCATTCTAATTACAGGAGTTCATGTCAATTGGTTATTCTTTTTTGGGGTACAAATTGCATTTATTCTGGATTTCAGAAGTTTGCCTGTACTTGTGTCACAAAAGCTATACGCATACCAAATTTCAGCACTGTGGGGTCACTGGTGAATTTCGTCAAAGTTCAGTTTTTATTATGGCTAATAACTAAAAAACTGCAAGGACTAAACTAAAAATAAAAACGAGGTCACAATTGACTAACGAAGACCTTTCATTTGACGTTCCATTTGACTTAAGTCTTATTTTCATTTTTTTTACTTCTCTTGTAGCCCAATATCTCAACAACCCCTCTACATTTTTAGCTCATTTATTCACACTAAAATTGTGCCATCACCACTTACTTACGTATCAAATTTCACGATGATCGGATCAACGCTTCGAAAGATATCCTCGGACAAACAAACATACATACAACGCCGATTTGTCCAAGTTGATTTAGAGATCTCGCTTCGCTCGATCAATTATCTTAGTCCTCACTGATGGACCAATGATGAACAAAAGTAAATGGGAGAATTTTGTTTTTACAAATGTACCTATCGAGTAGGGTGTCACATAAAAGGCTTTATGGGTATACTAGCGTAATGCCCGCGGCTTCGCTCGCGTGGTACCTACCTTATAATATTATACCATAAAACTTATATTACATATATATAACTAATTACAAACCAAGTTTAAAGCCAATAACACAACCAGTTAAAAACAAATGGCATTTTAAGTAAAAGAGAAGAAGAATAGCTAAGAAAAAAGAGGTCTTAAGTGGTTTAAGATTACGATGCCAAAGTCAGTCTATTCAATAAATTACAGGGTTTATTTTGAAGCGTCTTAAATCTACAATTGTTTGAAATTATGCCCGTTTGTAATGCGACCAAGCATGGAGGATACGATTAGCCTAAAGTGTTCCACTGCTGGAGAAATGCCTTTCCTTGTAGTCTCCAGTGATTCAAAGATTAAATATTTTGAATGGTGTGGTGCTCAAGCCAACACTGGCCCACACAAAGAAAAACTTTACAAGCTGCACATATAATATTTGATGTTTTTTGAATTTTGTGTGCATTGCACCGTACACATCGCCCTCTTTTTAATTTGTTTTGTTTGGCGCTAGCACGTTCTCCTTCGGGTATAATCATATTCTGTGGGTAATGCACAGTTGGATTTGTATTACCCACGTCTATGTCAGGCCTCCGAAGGCGAACGTCCGCGCCAAATCTTTCTAATAATTGTTTAGCTAGTTTGTACCTAAATAAACGGTGTGTCAATTTTCGTTCATGTGGACCAATGTTGGTACAGTAGATGATGTGACAATTTAGAATTGATATATTTAATAAGCGTCTGAATACTTTTATATACCACTTAAGGCCTCTTTTTCTTTCCATTAGGTAACTTGACAGCTTTTGATCCTTTAAATCTACCCCCCCCCCCCCCCCCCCCCCATAAACTTGTTATAATCAAGTACTACTTTGGGTTTTGTGCACGGTTGTCCCGCTCGGTGGCCCGGAAGCATATCGGCGTTGTGATATGTCGACACTGTGGTGACGAGGCGAACATCTTTCCAAGAAACAACAGCCACGTCACCACAGTGTCGACTCATAACTTGCCCCCTGGGGACCCGCTTTTCATTTAAACTTTTGATATCGTGGGGAGTCTGATTTCGACGCCTGTTCAGAGTCCCCACGATATCAGTTCGGTTGTATTTCATGAACCGGGTAAGGGGTACTGAGTTATAGTAATTGTCCATAAACAGACAGTACCCCTTACCCAAGTAATCTTTCATTAAATTAATCACTATTTTAGCCGAAGCTGATGAAAATCCCATCACTGGTGGCAGTGATGAGATATTTTTACCTGTATAAATTTTAAAATGTAAACAATAGCCGCTTACCGCTTCGCACAACTCATAAGTCTTGATTCCGAACCTTGCTGCTTTGGTACGAATACATTGCACCCAACTTAAGTGACCTTTCCAAAGCAGCAAGGACTCGTCAATCGACAACTCTCTTTGAGGCGAATAAGCGGCTTTAAATTTATTATTAAGATAATCCAGTACGCTTGATATTTTCGCTATCTTTTTATCATACCCGTGGATCATAGGATCAATTGTAAAATTATCAACGAAGTGCAGGAACTTCATCAGCATAGTATACCGGTCGAACGACATCACTTTCCTAAAACTTTCCATGCTAAGGAAGCCGGTTGACCAGTATTCCTCGATGCGGTTTCTGCGACATATGCCCATGACCATGAATATTACCATTAAGCGATATATATCTGAAATAGACACCTCCACCCAGTCATTGAGTCGCGACCGGGCAGAGATGCCTATTTCAGAGGCCGTAACAATTGTTTGCCATGCATACAAATTTGTTTCACCTATTGGTAAGGTGTCTTGTCGATAATGCTGTAAAAAGAATAGAATATATTGAACATTAATAAAACGCGTATTTATTTGAAAAAATGAAAATCCCGACTTCTTGATTATTTTTATTATTTCTCATTCCAAATTTAAAACATAAATTTTAAATATACATATTTTTGTAATCACCCTTTAAACCTTTCTTTTTGATACCCCGCTCGACAGGTTTAGGAAAAAAGAATATTGAAAAAATAATAATATGTACTTATAGGGAAAAAAACATTGGAAAAAATTTAATATGTACTTATGGGAAAAAAACATTGGAAAAAATTCCCGGAAACTTGAAATTTGGACAGGACAATGTCTTGTCGGGTTAAAAAGTGGCTTAGTATACTTACACTAAGTCGACCTGAATTTGTCTTCTCTAAAATGACCTGTTCACCTTGGACAAGAGTTATTGTCCCTTGGGGCGTGATCTCGACCGGCGTGGCCAAGACCAACGGTCGCCCAGCGAAAGGTGTATAAGCATCCATTTTATCTAAAACAAGTTTTAAAATTATCAAGTTTAATATACTTTACAATTAGGTATACCTACTTATTACATATATATATTGAGAGACATAACGTCCTGCAGTGGGTCGAGAAGAGTTGATGATGATGATGATAATACCATTTTTCATTATTACACCTTTTCCGGATAAAAATGAAACACCCTATAGGCATAGATGCCTTTGTCAGGATCAGTATTATACACAGCCAACGCCAAAATGCCAGAAGCCGTGTGCGTACATGGCATACTTGAGCATGTGTGAGTGCGTTTGTTTCGAAAATAACGAATGGTTTCAATAATACAAATGTAGATAAATATTTTAAAATTTTTGTGTCAAACTGATTTGATATTCAGAATCTCCATAAAATTTACTTCAAAATGGTATTCGTGACGAAGAACATGAACACTGCGTAATTATAGAACACTTGAATAAAAAAAGATGAGAAGTTTATCCCAAAGTTGCAGTTACTTTTGAACTATAAAAATTATAAGTAAAACACTATTACCACTTGTTGTCTTCATAGATAATTATCAAAATGATATTTATATTACTTACAAAACAATAAAATGGAACATTTACTCACCGAAAACACTTTTATTTAACTTTTTTCACTCGCGTCCCACAACTTGATACACACGTACGCGAAGCGGCTGGTGAGTGAATTGAAAATCACTTTTCTGGGCACAGCTTATAAATATTTTTCAAAGCATTCATTGTCTATGGTAGATCATTTATTCAACTTTATTTTTATAGAAATAAACACCTTGAGGACACAATAATTCGGCTTAAAATACCGTAAAAGTAGACAAGAGTAGCAATGATACTGATCCATATCAACGCAGATTACTGTTTTAGTAAGGATCCTTACATCCGCATCCCAAAGGTTAATGCTAATTCATTTCTACTATTCAAATAATAATTGTAAGTATCATTTACTATATTAAATTATTAAGTTTATTTGAATTTAACCAAATGCCCAACTTGTCACTATGGTTATTTAGGCACTAAATTGAAAGTGTTTAATTTTTTTTTATTTCTGTCTATTGTCACTGCACCATGCAAAACAGTGAATACTAACGAAAGAAACAGTGTATTTACTGTAGGTACCTATCACTAGATTATGTTTAAGTCATTGGTTCAATAAACTTTTTTGTTTTTTTTTGTTTGATAAAAATTGTTAAATTCATATAAAAAAAATTGAACGCGTCTATGTGGTAATTGTCTGCAACAATAACTGAGAAGATTTATATGTCTAAACTATCAGCAATCTAAACTTATCATAAATAAAACTCTTGACACCCCAATGCGGGACGTCAGTTCAGATCTTTTATTCCCCCCACCCTAGAATTACCTAGAATAAAACTCTGCAATACAGTTACTGTGCCAGAATGACATGAAGTAAGACACCTTTTTATCCTGTTAACTAAGTAGTACTATGAAAGTTAACCCAGCCAATTTATGCTGAAATCTATTACAATGCAGCCAAAGTCAATAATGATTTGTTATTATTATTAAACAAAAAAAAACAGTAATAATATTTTTGTCGACATTATTTCTTTCAGTGCGAACCGAACCATGTTTTACGATCATGTTCCACAGGGCAGGTCAAGGTCAGAGTCAAAGCGGATTACTGAACGAGAGGCACACATGGTGTATCAGTTGCGAGTCGACCTAAAAAAACTTCGAATTCACTCACCTTTACGCTCTCGTGTGGAAACTTGAACTCGCTGTCTTTAAAGTCACCAGCGTCCAACCATTTTACATATTCCGCATTAGATTTCTCCCGATTTATATTTTTGCTGAGCTCGCCGAGTGGCGTGAACATTTTACCGTTAGTTTCCTTCTCATTTGGTACGAAAAGAGATGTGCAATTATACAAATCAGCCTCTGTAATATGAGGGATGCACACGAATTGGCTGCCTCCAATTTCAGTTTCGATTTCGTCTCTTATAAACGGCCATGCGTCCTCCAATTTCAATGACTTCAGGTTGTCCAGGCTCACATCCTTGCGAATCTCGTGTCCGAACAGGGATCGAACCACTACTTTCAGTTTTTTCGGCATAGTAATAAATTTCACTTCTTTTTCAGATTCACAACAATAACAAACGTACGATCAACGCAGCTGTCAAAAATCGACTAACGTAATAACGAACGAAACGAAACGAACGCGAAGTAACGAACTAAAAACTTCGTTTTACTTCGTTGTCCGTCGCGTTTCGTTCGTTATTCGTTCGGCCGACTCAGCGGAACAGAGATGGAATTAAATCAATACCACGAGCGAAAAAGAGACAGAAATATTATTTCCTATTTCCTTCCATACTACATATTTGAAATTTCCATCTAGGCTAGGGGTCATACGGGAGAGAAAAATGGGGGGGGGGGGGGGGGGGGCAGGTTGGTTGTGCAATGTGCAAACTAGAGCTGCATGCCATAATAATATATTCCTTTAGGATATTTATGTTCTGTGCCTTAAATCCTCAAAGATTCCTCTATTCACTCCACTAGGCCAAAACCTTAGGGTAAATAAGTAGGTATTTTAATCAAAGCAGGTAGTAGGCACCTACATAATGACCACATCCCTGTATAATATATTCTTAGGAAGCAGGTAAGTACCCAATCCATAAGCAGAAAAAATATTATGACGGCACAGTCACGGCATCATACTCAACTCGTCATGTTGTAGTCACGCGTGTTTCACGAACCCACTTGTCTGGTTTCTTAGGATTGCATGCATTGTGAGAAACCAGCCAACTTTTAATACGTGAACATAACGTTATTAGATTCTGTGTCTGGCGATCCCCAGACGTTATCTCCGCCTGTTTCATTTTCAAGACGACCGACGCGTCGTCCGCGTCGCCGGCGGTCGTCCGTCTGGGTTGAAAAAAATTACCTAGGTTTAAGTAATTATGCAAGCAGTAGTAGATATGTTTGACGGAAGTAGCTGTATCGTACCTACATATCCTGATAAAAACAAGTATGATCTCATTTTCTCAGAAAGATGCATGCAATTGTCAGTTTATCATCACAAGACTCACAGACTACTCTGATACACGCTCACTCAGCATTACTGAATTAGAAGTGCAATACGATTTAATTGAGTGTACAAATATGTATAATAACTGAGCATAGTACAACTGCGGCGGCTCTAGTAGTAGCCCTAGTAGTACCTACCTAGTTAATTTTACCACAGAATAATAATTTATAAGTAGGTATGTGCAACTTTAATAGCCCAATGGGGTTCAGTGGAGCCGTGCAAAGGTCTACTCTTCTTGAAAAGGCCGTCTAATAAGATAAGAAAGAAAATAATTCTACAGTAATCACTTTTGCATAAAGATCCTTACATTTCTATTCAATATCAGGAGTCGTAAATAAGTTGTTTTTTTATTTCTAAAACAATATTTATTAAAACAATAATCATAAAGCTATATAATTTTAGTCTAAAATACTTTATATAAGTTAGAGAGCATTGAAAATTGCAAAATACAGAAAGCAAGAGGAATGTATGTACTTATTATCCACCAGTTAATGTTTTAGTACTTATTTAGAGCTTTATTTTACTTAAGATTTTGTAAATAGGTATGTATTTTAATTTTTCATGTCCATATAGTATAACATGCCAAGAATCATGCCAATACATTTTAGTATGGTGGAGCTTGACAGATTATTATATGAAATAAAAATATTACCCTTTTCTGCAGTCAGGTAAAAATTATGATTTTAAGTGCGAGTGTCAGTGTGAATACAAGTGCCTAATTATGAATTCTTATAAAATAGTTTACACCCATACATTTTGAAGTAACAAAGCTGCTTTTTGTGTGTGATAAATAATGCTACAGATTTTCTGTTTTCTGCTAGGACTTGAATTTTTTTTAGCTTTTCAGTTTAATCTGCCCTAATATATTATGTAAAAACCAGATTCTAAGCATTTGATTTTAAGTGCAGTATTTTTACCTTGGGCTATGCTCAAAATACAGCCAGTTTTTCAAATACTGAATATCTATTCTAATATTATAAAGAGGAAAGATTTGTATTTTTGTGTGTATGTTTGTAATGAATAAACTCAAAAACTACTGGTCCGATTTCAGAATTATTTCACCATTGGTAAGCTACATTTACCCTGAGTAACATAGGCTAATTTTTAGCCAACTGCGCAGAAGGAGGGTAACGTTTTTATTAAAAAACTACGCGTGCGAAGCTGCTGACCAATCCGCAGCTTCGCACACAGTATACAATACACAGTATAAAATAAAGTCATTGTAAAGTTTGCTATACAGGTTTCAAACAACAATAAATACTTTTGTTTATTAGATTAAAGTAAATAAGATTGTATGAGCTAGCGGCCAACTCTAGTGTTAAAGTTTTAAGGCGTTTTAAGAAAATGCCAATTGTGTTTCAGTTTCTTAAAATACTTAAAATCAGCTATCAGATAATCAGTGTTTGAGAAACTAGAACATAGTCATAAGTTGTTTAAAGTTAAAATTTCATTTTTTGTGAGCATTTGGCGAAGCAGTTGATTGAAATACAGATGACGCTGACATGAGGTTCTCAATATATTGACCGAGAACTTGATTTTCAGATCGAAGTTTTAAGTTCTCTTCTTTGACAGAGTCCACCCTCTGGGAGAGATCTGAAAAAAGTTATGTAACATTATTATTATTGTGCAGTCAATTATTTCAGACTTATTAATCTATACTAATATTATAAAGAGGAAAGATTTGTATTTTTGTGTGTATGTTTGTAATGAATAAACACAAAAACTACTGTGCCGATTTCAAAAATTCTTTCACCATTGGAAAGCTACATCCACCCTGAGTGACATAAGCTATATTTATTGCTAGAAAAGATTAGGGATCCTTACTAAAACTTAAGTAATGTAACCCAAGGTGTAAAAAAGTGCCCAAAAACAACTTTCGTCGCATGCGCTGCGGAAACTATTCATGATAAAACAAAAGTATGTTCTACAATATTAAAGAATAGTATGGGACTCAGAAAGGCAATTATTCTGACAGATGGCAGAAGTGCCTTGCAGCATGTGGCTCGCTACACCTCTGGACACAGAGGCACATCGATGGCCTACAAAATATTAAGTAAAGTCCTAGTACTGATTTCTCGGGGAGTGTCTCTGAGGTTGCAATGGATACCATCTCATGTTGGCATCTATGGTAATGAGGTGGCAGATATGCTGGCCCGGGAAGCAATATCAAATGGATCTGAAGTACATATGAAACTGGAATACTCTGAGATGATGCCTAAATATAAGAGGATGGTAAATATAAAATGGAAAGAGTACTTTGATATTGCGTCTCGAGAGAAAGGAATCTGGTATAGGACGATCCAGTGCGAGCCCCCTCATATACCGTGGTTTGCTAACACTTCACTAAGTAGGAAATATATTGTGATCGCTCATAGACTGCGCTCTGGACACATCCCGCTAAATAGCTTCAAATTCTTAATGAAGAAGGTGGATAGCCCTGATTGTGATACGTGTGGAGTGAGAGATGACCTATACCACCTTTTGGTGGAATGTGCCTGGAGTACATCTATGAGAGAGGAACTATTTGGAGTGTACAAAGCCAACCGGCTCGATTTGGGCCTATTTCAGAGCGTGTTAGCTGAACAATCATCAGATGCAGCTAGCATGCTCTACCGGTTCACATACGAGCTGGTAAATGAAAGTGCTTAAATAATTGTAGTTGTAGTGTATTTAATAGAAAGTACTATGGAGCTGACATCGTCGCTAACATCGACGCAAAACTCCTTATAATAAAATTGATAAAAAAAAAACAAAACAAATATTAAAGAACATATCAATCTACAAAAAACTTTGTAATATTATAAAGAGGAAAGATTTGTTTGTTTGTATTGAATAGGCTCCAAAACAACTGGACCGATTTAAAATAAAATCACTGTTGGGAAGCTACACTATCTCCGGGTGATACAGGCTACTTTTTACCCAACTCCGGAGGAGGGTAATGTTTTTATTAAAAAACAACGCGTGCGAAGCTGCGTATTGGTCAGCTAGTTACATATATTTAAGTATTAAAATGTTTGCCTGTTTATTCAATCTATCATTTAATTACTTATTCTTGATATACTTGGAATCTATAAGGTACTGTTCTAGCAATAAAAAAATAACAAAAAGTGTTACTTCATTCCTTCCTGTAAAACTAACAACGTAAACAAAGCAATCAATGTTAACTTACCATCCAATGTATTTTGTAGTTCCAACACTTGTGAGATCAGACGAGCCTTTTCCTCTTGCTCATCGATACCGGAATCAGGCTCAAAGCTGGCAGGCCCATTCAGCCCAGGACTGGAAGATCCAGTATACGAGCTAGGCAGAGAATCCATCGATCGCCCGTGGTCTAAACGATTGTTGTCCAAGTCGTCATTGATTATCACTTGCGGATCGTCATCTGCTAACGGAATGTTATCATCGTTACCCTTTTGCATGATGGAGGACATCAAATTATTGGAATTCAGAGATAAATCCTGAAATTAGGACAAGAAGACACAATCGATTTTTCGTTTTTGTTTAGTGGATTTTGACAAATTTGACAATGCTTGAGGAGACTGACAGAAGTTTGACAACCAGAACAAGGAGAGGAGTAGCTGCAAGAAAGTGTGCAAGTGAGTGGCCGAAATAAAAAGTGTGAATAAAAGCTAGAGCTGCTAGCACAAAAACCAAGAGAAAGAAACGGACGGAAGGGCTTTCCTTTAGGTTATTTCCCATGTGTATTATTTTAATTTAATGTTATTGTTAATTTGTACACTGTGTAGATTCTTATTGTAATTTAGATTTTAATTTGACAATGGTTTATGTAATTAATGTTTTAATTATCCGTTCTAATTAATTAAATTAAATAAATAAATATATTAGGAACGGTTTGATAGATGCATGGGGGGTGGAGGGGGGGGGACTTGAACCCGCCCCCCTAGTGTGTGAGGACTTACAAAAACCTATAACTTTTTGAGAAAATTAATTAAAAAAAATTTGAGGTTATGTATGATAAAAACAATTTTTTTATATTGAAAAAAGGCAGAGTCCAGGGGTTAGGCGGAAAAAGTGGTCTATGAAAACGTTGCTCCCCACGTTTTCATAGACCACTTTTTCTTCCAACCCTCCGGACTCTGGGTGGGCTCCCGCCAGAAGCTCTTATGGTCGCCCCTGAATGAAGCAAGTCATACGAGGCCAAGTGAAGCGAAAAGGGGAGCTGGCGAGCAAGCGAGCCGGCGACCTCCGTAGCAGAGCGAGACCTCCCGCGAGCTTTTTTTTTTTCGAATGGACTTATCTCGCTGTTGGCCTCTGAGGCCGTTGGAGCTTAATTGAGCTTTTGGCGAGCGCAGAAGGCGCTCAGCTCTATAATTTTATTTTTGATGAGGCAACTAGCGCAAGGGCACCACTTAGGTACGAACCTCGGCTTGGGCTGTTGCCGGGACGGGGATAGGAGAGAAACGCCCGGGTACGTGCTTGTACCTCGTGTAGGCGGCGACTAATGGGATTCGTCGACCTCGCCGGCGAGGTCGGTGTATTTGTGGAGTGTTTGCTCTGTCTAATGTGGATGACTCACCCGCATTAGCGGAAGTGATTTCGTCATCCGGGTCTCCGAGAACGTGTCTCGGACGACGGAGGGTTTTTCTGTGTTCGGACGGTTCAATCGAATAGTCCGGAATGGTATGTACCAAAGGATTCGGATGATGAGTGGCAAGTTCATAATGTCGCTTGGAAGCGAGCTTGATGAATTTAGCTATTGACTCTAATTTCAAATCACGATGCAGATCGTTATTGCGAAAATACCAAGGCGAGCCTGTGGCTTTTCGCAAGAAACGATTTTGTACTAATTGAATGGCAGCAACTTGACGAGAGTGGGCGATTACTACTGAGGAGTATGTCATGATGGGACGAATGCAAGCTTTTTCCCGCGAGCTTCTGGCTCCCGCGCTCTTTATATACACTCTAGGGGTGTCACGCACAAGACCACGTGGAGTCGGGGTGCTCCGTGTCAATTCTGTCACACTTTTTGAACATAACCTATTCAAGTTGGGGTCATAAATTATTAATAAAAAAAATATTATTAATACCATTATTATAAATATCCATGCAACAGTGAACGAATCTAATGGAAACTTTGTAAAAGAATGCCGAAATTCCCACCAATAATAATGTAAAACTTATGTCACTGTCATTGCCAAATTCGAAATTTCTGCAATAAAAAATGTAAAACCTATGAAAAAAGCCGTATTATCTGTCACTGTAATGTCAATTTAGTGTCGCAATAATCGATAGAACGCAAACTGAAAGGTCGGAAACTGATTTTCGAGCAAATTTCGCAAACGATCACGGATTTTCAAAAACTAATATCTCAAAATCTATAAAGTTGCGCAAGTTGCCATTTCACATGTAAGTTTTTTTTATGTATACACATGAAAAAAAAATGAAAGTCCTAGCACAACTTTCTTAAAGGAAATTTCAGCCAAAGAAACCTTGCTTGGAGCCAGAAACCGTTCTTCTCACCGTCATCCAGCTGATCAGCTCGCACTGTCACTGTCAGTTGAGTTTGAGTTGTCATGGTTGTAACTGTCAAAATACTGCTGGCTGATTTCGAAGCAATGTTTTCGTTTGATTTTCTTTGCTAATTTTGAATAAACCACAAATATTACTGTAGCAATAACTAAAATGGCATTAGCAATCCGGAAAACAACGGCTGATTTATTCGCTGTTACAAAGTGGTTCATGCGAAGAGGTTAGAAAAACATTCTAGGAACACCGAATTTTTGCTACAAAAACCTTAACCTGCTTGTCTTTTTTACATAAACCTATTTTTAGATTGTCGTGCATTATCTACTGTGCCTGAAAAAGCAGAGGTAGTTGAGGGGGCCACACAGACTAAAGATCCAGAAGTAAGGTCCACAAAACGCCGACCTAAAACCAATCCACTCTTGGAATACAGACATGCATTCCCAGAATTCCTGCCAGACCCGACCCCTAAATGGAGGAACAGTCTCCGTGAGAAGCTGGAACGAATTGATATGCTAAAGAGAAGAAACAAAATTGATATTCCAGAATTCTATGTTGGTATGTGTTCTTGGATTTGTAACAATTGCCTATAAATCAGTTCAGAATTGTTAAAACATTAAATTCTTGTATCTTAAACATCTACGAATGAAATTGCCAATCAGTACAATATTATTAATGTGCAGAGTGAAACCGTGTTTATCTGTCATACCTACTCATATTGAGGTTAGCTCTTTTTAAAACATGAACACTACCTAACAGTGTGTGCGGTGCGGACGACTAATGTCCCCCAGCCCCACCCAGTGTATGTTTCTTTAACCAATGCAAAAAGTCTTGTATCTAACTGATTGGACTTGCCTCTTAGAAAATTAAGGGATCAAAAGTATACATAATTATTTTATTAGTTATCTGGTAGTCCCGTACATATCGTCGACAATTGGGTATCGCGTACCACACGCTTCACGCGATCTTTTCTACCCCATACTTGCAAGAAGTGGAATGAGCCATATGAGGTTTTCCCATTAGGCTACGACATGACACGCTTCAAGAGAAATTGAAAGAGGTTTCTACAGTGTAGGGAACACATCGACAATACCCAGGGTGTTGCTGGTGTCAATAGGTGTCCGCTTACCATCAGGTGGGCAATAAGCCTGTTTCCCTCCAAATAACATTAAAAAACCCATTGTACAAGTTCAAGTTTTGCTTAGATAACTATGTGTTAAAACATCTAGCATTATTTATCACTGTAAGGATAAACTTAAAGTTATAATCCAATTTTCTTTTTGAGGATCAATTCTAGCGGTGACTATTGCCGATCCGCACTCACAGGGAAAAAGCAATAGATTTGTTGGCATTTGTATTGAGCGGAAGGGAAGTGGACTCCGGGCAGAGTTCACACTCAGGAATGTTGTGGATCATCAAGGGATTGAGGTAAATATGGTATATTAAGACATTGTAGCAATAAAGATACTGGTGGTTATAAGATATTAGGGTTCCGAACTTAATGCAAACATTTTGTCTATTCAACTTGAGATTATTATTGTTAGGCAATTTTATCACTAGGAAGGTTTATACGTCCACCTCCTAGCACAGCACAAACAAGAGTAAAATAAAGATGGCGTGATTATGGATTATAATCATCTGAAATAAAATGAAAAAAAATTTATAAAATTGAGTAATTATTATTATTGAACAACTACCTGTTGCCCGCGACTTCGTACGCGTTACACTACTAAATATGTAGGACCCTTATAAATAAAGCTAAACTCGCTGTTGCAACTTGGCACCCCATTTTTATCCCATGGGACCTGATTTATGGGGTAAGTAGCCTATGTGTTAATCCAGGTTTTAATCTACGTACATACAAAATTTCATCAAAATCGGTTCAGCTGTTATGACGTGATTGAGTAACAAACAAATAAAAATTAAATTATCAAACATCCAAACTTTCGCATTTATAATACTTTCCTTGACTGGCAGAAAAATACAGATTAGATTATATTAGAAAATTCTTTATTGCACTAATTAAACAATACACAGGCGAACTTAATGCTAATTATCGTTTTCTTCCAGCTAGCCTTTGTATAAAAAGGTTAGCTGGGTAGTAGATTAATGAAGATTAAGTGGCACTCGTACTGCTTTCCAGAAAATTGATTAACAGACATTTAACTTAGAAACTTAGGTCTATAAAATAAACTTACAAAAAATAAAATAATACACTACTTATACAAAATACATAAATATAAATAAAGTGCTCGTATTTGTTGGCTATTTTGAAGAGAAAAAAAGTGTTTATAGAGTTTGGATTAGAGAACTCCTATAGGAGGCCTTGCGGATTTTCACAGACAGTTCCACAATCCAGATCCTAATGTTTTGTCCGAACACCTGCATGATGGGGGTCCTAATAACTGCCTCGCCTAATGCTATTGTTGTGGCCAAGCACCTGTCCAACGTAGTTTATATGAAAACGTAGAACTCTTGACATGCTAAGAAGAAATATACCAAATTTAATAAAAATCGGTTCAGCCGTTTAGTCGTGAAAACGTACAAACATACAGGCAGAGAGACAGAGTTACTTTACAATTTATAATATTAGTATGATTAGAGAAACACTCAAACCTGGAACAAATATCTGTAGATCATGTAAACCAGGGTTTCTGAAAGTGGGGCACGCGAACCCCTAGGGGTTCGCCATTCGACGGCAGGGGGTTCGCGACAAAATTTACGTAATGATGGCTTGATGACTGTCAGGCACGTCCAGCAGGCATGGTGGCATGCGCGCGCGCGACTGAATATGTCGCTCGCTCTCGCGACAGTGACTTCGACCTTAAATTCCGATTTGAAGATGAAACTAATAAAGGCACTTATAAAAAAATTATGAAATTATCACGACAAACGCCTTATCCGTGGATTTCGAAATAAGGGCTGAAATTGTTCGTCATCTTTCTCAGCTCTCCGACGAACTGAAAAGGCATTCTCCGGATATTGATGGCTGGATTCGTAACCCATTTGCGGTCATGAACGAGAGCATACATTCTAATTTGAGTGTGAAACAACAGGAGTCATCATTAGAAATGTCCGTAGATGAAACTCTTCAAGCTGATTCAAAAATGATTTCTTTGATAGATTTTTGCGCAGCTAGACAGGAAGAGTATCTCGAACTCTTACGCAAAGCGGTGAATTTCCTTTTACCCTTTGCATACTTATGTGAGAGTGGGTTTTCACACCTGGTCATGATAAAAACTGAATACTTACAGAAATCGACTTGATACCGAGTCAGAATTAAAGATAAAATTGTTAAAAATTACTCTTAAAATTGACTTCATTTACGACAAGAAACAAGCACACCCATCACATTAATATTAAAAAGATATTTCTTTTGGCACTTTATTTGTTATCTTTTATTGAAATAAAAACCTTATTTTCTTCGGCAGTCATTTTTATTATTTTCTTTGGGGGGGGAGGGGGTATTTAATTAGTTAGTTAAGGGGTTCACTGTCACCATCTTTAACAGGGGTTCTTGTAGCCGAAAGTTTGAGAAACCCTGATGTAAACAATTGTTCCGAGGCGGGAATCCGCGTTTTCCTCCATCTCAGCCGGCTGTTTGCCCCCAATTATATTAACGCAATGGTTAGATACGTTTGATTATACCCGTCTTACTTATATAAGTTTGAACATACACACATTAACAAACACATACACGCAAACAAACCCAACCACACACAAACACGTACACTCACACAAAACACCCACCTACTCATACACATGACCCACGCTTTCACTCACTTAAACACTGATGCATTAGCATACATGCAAGCATGTGCGCTTTCCAACAATACATTTCTATAATTGTTAGTTATTTGGTTTTAATACACTGTAATATTCATATCATGCCATAGGAGAGAACTGTTTCCTAGGCCACAGCTTACGCTTTTCTGGGAAACAGGGACACAACTCATCTATCTAACTTTTATGGTCACAATAAATATATTTCTATTTCTACTACACCACTGAGGTCTGAGGTTAACTTCTTGTTAAACATTTCAGATGAGATATGACCTCTACGACCCGACCATCCAAAACATCCAACTGTTGCGACTAGAGAAGCGACTAGATGATAAACTGTTCTACCTGAGGGATGCCTTGCCGGAGTACAGCACATTCCCCTTCGATATGGACCCTGAGATGCTGCCGGAAGGCAGTCCTGTGCCTGTTAATCCTGTTCAGGTAAGCTGTCACATATTTAATCTTGTGTGTACGAGTATATGATATGTTGTCCATGATGTTCGAGATGATTGTCCATGTTAATAGATTCCAAAGCAAACAAACTTATATGGCCTGCATTTAAGCACAATTATCTATAACTACCTTCCGGCCGCGGCTTCGCACGCGTTTTTTTTTTATTTTATTTTATAAATTATAGGCTAGCGTTTGACCACGATCTCTCCTGATGGTAAGCGATGATGCGGTCTACGATGGTATCAGGTAACACAGACTCAGGCAAGGCGTTCCACTCCTTGGTTTGTCAAAAAGTAGTATAAGTTTCATTCCTGGTCATAATCTACGTACATGCCAAATTTAATTGAAATCAGTTCAACCGTTACGATGTGATTGAGTAACAAACAAACATGCAAATTTTCGCATTTATTGATCGATCGCAGCGAGATCTCCAAATCAACTTGGACAAATCGGCGTTATGTGTATGTAAGTATGTATGTTTGTTTGTCCGAGGATAACTTTCGAAGCGTTGATCCGATCATCGGGAAATTTTGTATATAGGTAGGTAGTGATGTCTCAATTTGGGTGTGACTAATGGCGGGTTCCTATATCCTCTGTAACCAGCTAGGATTCGATTTGTAATTATTTTTATAATGACCCATAAAGGCCATGAATGAACGGAAAATGTGTTGAAAATTTTGCCCCTCTTAAACCCTAATATCTCAGAAATCCCCGTTGAGATACTAGGGTTTAAGAGGGGTAAAATCAAAGTGAGATTAACAGTGAAATTTTCCCGGTTTTTATTTTTAGTTCAAGCCTTTTAGTTTTTGAGTTATTAACCAAAATAAAAACGGAACTTTGACGAAATTCACAGGGTACACCAGTAATCTTACAGTGCTAAAATTTGGTATGCTTGTAGCTTTAGTCACACAAATATAGGAAAAAGTCAGAAATAGACATAGACAGACATTTATTTGCTAACATAACACACACAAATTCACACAATACAATTAAAAGGTATAACATCAAAGAGAAAGCACAAGAGAACACAGAAAATACAACAAACATAGAAACAATAGAATGAAATAATAAATTTACAATGTTGTCAGGGAAAAATTAAAAAGAGGCAAGTAGGTGTGTATGTGCTACTGCAGCAAATGGGTTCCAGCTCAGCATCATGCCTCGCCCCCGATCGACAGCTCGGCGCTGTTATTCTGCAGAAACCTTTTTTAGGCAAGTCATTAGAACTCGTAAGAACGAATGTGTTTGCATACAATTATGATAGGCTTAATTAGATAATTATGATAAGTATATAGAAGAAATAAATATATTATTTAAGGAATAATACTAATGATAAGAAATGTTAGAGTGTAAATTATAAATAATAATACGAATAAATATAAATATACTAGGAACCCTCGCGTCGACGCAAGTGAACGGCGGACTGTAACAATTTGTACCAGACAACCCAGTTTTTTTGTTTTTCTATTAAATGTTTCTTATAATGTTTTTTAAATCCAGAAAGCCATTTCTACCCCAACAAATGCAACCATTTTACATGAACTACCGTCACTAGTAATTTGAATAAACTGTAGATTAAGTTATGCTGGTCTTGCATTTCGTGGATATTTTACAGGGTAGTATTTTTTTTTATTATTTGTTATGGGAGATTCGCGAGATCTCAGTTCGGCGCGAACCACTAGTAATATTGATAAACGGATATAAGTATTCTATCAGTTATCTGGTTCCCATAGTACAAGCTTTGCTTACTCTGGGGCTAGATAGTGCTAAATTCAAAAATACAAATTCATAATTTTTATTCATTAAAATCACAAGGATCGTGTGAAACGTCAATTTTACTGCATGTTTCTTCGCGACCAAGCCAGGAAAGAAAGGCAAAAAAACCAGGCTGATTGTTCTTTTTAGTGATCCTTTTAGAATACATAACAAGAAAGAAAATAAATTACGTCCAAATTGTAACATTTTTGACCGAGTTGGAGCAATTTCAATCCCAAGCTTCTCTCTCTATCATCTTAATATTGTGATATGTGAAACGCTGTGTAAAATGTCCAGCATTATTTTATAATGTATTTATTATATTATGTGATGTGATTTCAGGTGCAGCTTAAGCCCAGACCGTGGTTGGAAAGGTGGGAGCGACAGGAACTTCAGGGTGTTTCCAACATCGAAGAACATCTTAAGGAGAAGGACCGCGTGCGGCGCGAGCTGAGGGCGACTCCCTGGGAGAAATATGACTTGATGAAGCAGTATAGGTATGATGTACAGTCGCAAAGAGCGAAGCGTGCCCATCTTAAGGATGTATTTTATTTGCAGTGAGCACTAATAAAAAAAAATATTGCTCGACATTTCACACAGCGGCATCTAGCCAGATAACTGATAGAATACTTTTTGTAAATACATACTTATAATATACTAGATGACCAATCAGCAGCTTCGCACGCGTAGTTTTTCAATAAAAACATTACCCTCCTTTGCGGAGTTGTGTAAAAAGTAGCCTATGTTACTGCCCGTGAATGTAGCTTTCCAATGGTGATAGAATTTTTGAAAAAAACAAAAAAAATAACCCGTTCCCCTCAACCGATTGAGCTGAAATGTTGAATAGGTATTTAAGTAACTTCGGTGACAATGCAATCATATGGTACCATGGAGGTGGTCTCATGATGGCGACGGATGCTAGACAACGGAACTTCTGAATGGCTTATAGTAGGCTACTAGTGTTTGGGCTCATTTGAATCTGCTTGCGGTTCCGATTATGAATTAAAAGCTTGTTTTGAAAAAGTAATTTTTCAACCAAAACCTTATTCTCGTCAAGCTTGTAAATAATAAACAATAAAGATTGAGAAATAAGGATTTGTTATGGAGGTTGTATTTCATCATAGCTTATTAGGAATGTGGCCTCTTTCGTTTTAAATAGAAAAAAGGATTTGTATACACGGTGTCCTTTAAATCACTGTTTTTCCAGAACAAACATTGTTCAGACCATGGTCTACAAAGGGTTTATAACATCATTTGAAAAACATAAAAAGTTGCGAACTTAAAACGTCTATTTTAACGTTACGCCCTACAACATAGTGCGCTCGCCGGCACTAGTAACTGCTAGGTATCTAACTTAGGTCACGTAATATTTTCTTCGTGTGCCATTGACTCCAAGTTTTACGTACCATTCGAAATTATATTTTTAAATACGGTGTTTCTAGCGTGCCAATGAACTTTATGTGTCACGGTTAGTTATTGAACAAAGTTAGACTTATTTGAGAAGGTATTGTTTTATAGATATAGATTTTATTTGTTTATACCTAATTATATTTGATGCTATAAACTGTTAGTAGACCATGGTCTGAACAACGTTTGTTCTGGGAAAACAGTGATTTAGAGGACACCGTGTAGAGATTGTATTTCATTTTAGCTTTTTATGTAAGCATACAATGAGCCTCATTCTATTTTCAAGTTACTTACTCTAGCTAGGTTATCGAGATTACAATGACTAACTTTCAAAGCATGAGTGATGATTCATCACACACTTATGAAAAATTTATATAACATCGTGTTATTGCTGATTCGTCCAACTGAACTCGCACTTATGCTTTATGATGGAGGGAAATTAGACAGGGGATACTTTTTTTATATTTATTCATGTTTCCTTCCAGAAAAACTATACCAATAGAAGACCAGACCAAGATCTGGGGGGAAGTGAACAAGCAACTGCAACAAATACAACTCGCGCGCAAGAAGCAGTCCAGAAAACGCATCTTCACCGCCCCTAAAACGCAGCTTGGTTAATTTATAAGTAAATAGTTTGTTTGTAGTCATTAAAGTACATTACATTTTAACTTGGTTTATTCTTATGCTATTTTTTATTTACGTACCCTGTTTATGGTAAAATACTTAAGTCAACTCTGGTCGTCGGTCGGCGTTTAGGCGGCCTCTGTCATGGCTTGACAATGGGACCGACTGATATCAAATTGTAGTAATCTATAGTTAATGAATAAATGCTTATTTTATCACGGAATCATTGTGTAGACAATTCCAAAAGCGGTTACAATTCAGTCTATGTTACTATGGTATTTGTTTATGGTACAATTAAAAGTAGTGACCACGCGAACAGTCATACCTACTGACTGTCTGTTTGGTCTTATTGGGACTGCAGAACGAAAGAACGGGCTATTTTGATCTACGACGAAGTGCGTAGGTGAGTGCGATTCGCTCCGCATCGCATCTCGTGAGACGTTACGGTTTTGTCAGTCATAACACCGATAAAACGGTACGTGATAAATCTCGTAATCAATTATTGAGAGGTTTACATATTTAGAGAATAGTTTATATATTACAGCAGTTTATATATACATACCTATATTTAAGAACGTTTAGTTAGCTCCTTGTAGTATTAATTACTGAAACAATACTTTCGATACGTTAGTTTCATAAAATATTTTTTCCGTATTCCGTGAAAAATAACGAAACGCCTTAAAATGTGGCCTATAAATTTCAAGAGATGGCGCTGGTAGACCTGGTAGAAAGGTTTTGCAGTATAAATATTTATGTTTGTGCAGAGTGAAATCGTCTGTAACTCATAAACATAAGGTTATATTTCAGGTGACAGTAGGCTGAAGCTAAAATGTATACAAACATTGTTTGCTACGTTTGCTCGCGTGGTGCGTGCTTGCTTGCTAGCTTGGTCCAACCAATCCAACCACCTCCACGAGGAAGTTCCGTTTCGGTTGTCCGATTCGTTCGTTCGAAGTTTCGAACTTCGAATCGATTCGACAAAGTTTGGTTTGGTTTCGTCGGTACGGTACGGTATGTACATAATCTTTGATGCACATGAATAAAATCAAAGTAAAATCAATTTTATTGTGATTTTTGAGTGAAACCCGCCTTGTATGTGTTGGTTTAGTGTTGTGTTCTTTAAGTGCGATCTCCCAAGGAGCGGAATTTACTGAAACCACCTGCTGCCGGTAAGTTGTTTACATTTTGTTTCTCGCAAAAATACTTGCAATTTATGGTACCTAGAACAAACGATGGTAACAATTGTGATAATTGGCCATAAATCTCTGGTACCGTTGTGTTGTAACGAGTTACGGTACCTTTTAGTGAAGATTTGCGAGAATATTTGTCGTAAGACCCTGGAATTGTAGGCACGGTGATTTATAAAGTGCAATGTAAATGCAGTATGGTCACCTTGATGCATTTTATCGATCAATGCGTCATAAGATTGGCCAGGTATATGTTGATAACACCTTGCGTGAGAGTAGGTAATCTGGATCATAATAACTTCTCTGTACTTAACTTGAAAAACTTAGTTCATTATTGCAAGGCACTCCATTTTCTATCTAGAATTCCTGGAACCTATTCTGTTTTGGTAAAGATTAAAGTAAACCAGATAGTCATTCGCTCGTCTGATTCATATTAAATTTAGGAATAAAATAAGAATAAGGTAGGTACTTACTTGCATGTTAAGTAGTATCTACCTTCCAGTAGGATGTTTTACTTTTATGTACCTAAGTAGGTACTACTAAGTAACTTTGAATTTGAACAAAACAAAAGACTTGAACTATGAAACCTTAGCAGGAGCAGTAGGTACCTATGGTAGGTACTCAAAATATTGTCTTCTACTTTTATCATTAATCTCCTGAATCCGAAGCTGTGTAACCAGTTTCTTACTTTTCAAAAATCCTGGTCCCATGTTTTGATCCTCTTCCATTGCCTTATCAAGTTACCAATCTTGAAGCGATATGAAAAAAGAAAATATTATCGTAAAAATAAAGTAAACATGGGTACTTCCTAAATACATATATAATTTACTAAAAATACATTGGTTTAATAAATTATTAAACATTAAGTATTACATTAATTTGTATTTTAGAATTGGTGCACCAGAAGAGTTAGAGCATGTTCTTGATTCAGAATTTATTTATTTTGTTGTTCTTTGAATGTTTGTTTGATTCTTTACTGACATTGTACACATACCAAGTTCTTTTAACACTAATTTGTATAGTAATTTTGTTACAAACTTGCATTGTAAGTAAGAAATCCTTAGTGAGGATTATTATAAACAATTTTATTGAAATGTATGTATGTATATACGATGTATCAGAGCCATATGCAAGCTCAAGAAAACTGATAGCTGCAGACCTTATTTCACTGAACTTAAGATACTCACGCTTCCCTGCCTTTATATTTATGAAGCATTAACATTTGTTAAAAATAATATTGATTTTTTTATAATCCGTATAAGTAAACGACACAATAATAAAATTTGTTTCCCCCGAAACAAGACTGCTTTATACAATAAAAGTGTGGTCTGCATGGTTGTGCGTTTGTATAATCATCTCCCAAAGAGTGTGCTGGATGCTCCTAGTTTAAATTTATTTGAATTGAAATTAAAAAAGCTATTAATAGAAAAAGCATACTATACCTAGTGTTAATGATTACCTAGAGCCGATGTCAATTTTGATTGACCAATTATAATTTTATTTTTATTTTAAGTTTAACTTGTAATATTAATACTTTTTAATTGTTTTAAATTTTATATGAGGTAAGAGCTGCAAATAATAATTGTTATTATTGTAAATAAATAAACCTGACATTGCTCTTAGAGGCAAAAACATTATAATAAAATGTATGTGTAACTTTAACATTGCATGCGTTAAACGCTGAATATGGCTGTACCTACACAAAAACTGTACAACACCTTGTTATTACCCATATAACACAATAAATACAATTTGATTTGAAAAAATTATCAAAAATATATGCACCATCTAATTCCATCTAAGAAAAAGTTAGGAAATTTTCCTCTCTTCTGTGTTTACCATAACAGTGTTGAAAACCGAGTCATATATTTATAACTTCCTTAAAAAAGTAAGCGCTGACACAGGCAGAAAATGATAGGGCAGACTGATACATAGATTGGCAAATTCCTGGCAGACTAGTTGGATCTGGCATAGGATCGAGATGTCAATAGGGGAGGCATTTGTCATGATGTTTGTCGTTGGTCAGAAGACAGCAATGGAATTAATTGCTTCGAACGCGTTTGCCACATGCCAAGACTTTTGGGTTATGAGAACCACAGAATTGACCCCACCTAACCTGGCGACTAGGGCATCCAATCGCGCATGTTATTTGTGATCTCGGTACTTGCGGGATCGATGATTTACGATCCCGCGGGATCTCGGAATTTGCGGGATCCCGCAAGTGTTAGATGAACTGCCTACTAAGTGTTGTGTATTTATGTTAAAATAAAAATCATAAGGTATGCATTTAGTACTTTTAATTAGGATAATTACTTACTATTTAAGAAATTAAAATATATTAACATTGTAACGATGCTTTTGGTCTCGTTACACGAATTCTGTTTTGGAGATGTATTTGACTGGATTTTTGGGCAGTAGTGCTGTAGTGGTAAAAATTGTTTCGGTTCTGACGTTTTGGTTAGGTATTTGACACTGACAGTTCATTTGTTGTCATGCAATCATTCACTGGTTTTTTAAAAGATCGATTTCCGATTCGACTGTTTCAAGAAATCTTTACCGCATCACTGTTTTTGGAAGAAAAAAAAACCACTTTTCTATCTGAGACAATGTCGGCAGGACGTAGTTTTGTTCTTCAAGATTTGTTTTATCAGATTTAATCTCCAAGTTTTGAGGGGATTAATCATGTTTTGTGTTGGAAATTAGTTTGAAGGGGCTTGGTGATAATGCCGGTCTAAAAATTTTGGAATTCGATTTCAAAGATGTTTTCTTCGTATTGGATTTTTGAACGTTGTTGCTCGTTTGAGACGAGTTTTTCGGGTAACCCTACGGTTTAATTTTCCTTGGTTTTCTTACCTATTATTTGGATTTAATTTAATTTACCTACCTCATTGGAAACCCCACGTTTTGGAGGACAAGATTTTCAATTTGAATTTACAACTTCACCCTAGCTTATTAGATTCTAATTAGAATACACTAGGAGTTGAACCTTTGTACCCAGTAGTGAAGAAGCAAGCAACCGTATTCCGCGTGTCCAACGAGGTCATTTTCCATCCTCGCTCATGGTATGGTTGGGAGTTTCTTATTGGGGCTTAACATCGTTTTTTCACCTTTCTCACAAAAATGTACCTCATTTTTGTGAGAAAGGTGAAAAAACGAATGCAGTTGTGTATCAAAATACAGTCCTGACGAACCTTGTGGAACCTGTTTCTCATACCATGTTCAATAACAGGCACTGGGTATTCCAACAAGATTCGGCGCCAGCTCATAGAGCGAAGAGCACACAAGACTGGCTGGCGGCGCGTTAAATCGACTTCATCCGGCACGAAGATTGGCTCTCCTCCAGTCCAGATTTGAATCCGTTAGATTACAAGATATGGCAACACTTGGAGGAAAAGGCGTGCTCAAAGCCTCATCCCAATTTGGAGTCACTCAAGACATCCTTGATTAAGGCAGCCGCTGATATTGACATGGACCTCGTTCATGCTGCGATAGACGACTGGCCGCGCAGATTGAAGGTCTGTATTCAAAATCACGGAGGTCATTTTGAATAAACTTTAGTGTCATAAGAATCTATGTTTTGTTCAGTTCATTTTGTTATATAAATGGTTACATAATGAATAAACTTGTTTAAATTATTTTATATTAAACATGTGACAGAATTTATGACCTGACTAGGTATATAAAATAATAAAAATAAAATAAAATGATGGCTATTTTTCAGAATTACTAGCCAGTTTAAGATCAAGCTATCTTTTTTTGTAGGCCTTTAATACCTTTGGGCAGATGATAGCCTGACAGTGAGACGAAATCAAAATACGAACCTTTGGATCTTTACGTAGTGGAGTATTTAAACGCGCTTCCCATAATGATGGTCCGCAAAAAGTCTGTGCCTGTAATGTCATAACACGGATTGAGCTATCTATAGATAAGTAGGTACCCTCCCACGGCCGGTAACCAAGATTAAGGTCAACACTAATTTGGTGTAGTATTGCATCGAAACACGTGCTTGAGTTCAACGATCGATAATCCAATCGGTACAAGCCTACAAGTACCTACCTAATGGAATTAGATAGACATTGGTCCAATCATTCACTCCTATAGACAATTAAGACTTGTCTTACGTGTTCAGTCAGGCAGAGAGATAAATATGATTCAAGTTTCCTTGAATTAAGTGTCACTTGTTTTGATGTTCCACGTGCATCTTATGAAAGCGGAAGATGGCGATAAATGGCGTCGGTCGTAAGATGCGCCTGAGCACACTAACTATAATTAAAAAGGCGAGCCGACAAAGGTAAACTAAGCTGAGATAGATAATAATTGGCGTTACTTTGCATGTTAATGCATTAATATTTCTTGATGTGAAAAAATATTCTGAGCACTGGCCTTTTTTTTTGTTCTAAGAGGTTTCTTGGTCGCGGTTTTGATTTCCATTTAGTATAAGCCCATAGGCCATACTTCGTGGTAAAAGTGACCCCCAATGGGGTGATACGAAAATCCCATAAAGTGATATTTTCTGGGCATCAAAGTCAATGCTTTGATCAGAAAATATCACTTTGTAAACTGTCATGACTATGAACATTATTTTTAATAAAAACAGAATAATACCTAAATAATTCATCAGAAAATGAAAACGAGCAAAGATCAAGCAATTTTTTTTCCGACAATCCCCAAACGTTGCGTCTTCAAAGTGTAGTGAGTGTAGCTCGATGACGTTCCGGAGTACATATTCCGGACACTACTAAGGTGACCGATAATAGTAACAATACAGTTACAAATCAGAGATGGAACGGTCCCGGTTGTAATGTACCTAGGCCACTAAACCAAACCTTAGGGAGGCCTAAATATTTCGACTCCAGACAGGCTTGGCCACAGGCTCTCTACGTAGATGGTTTAGTCCAAAATTTTGAAGTAAAACTTCTTTACGCACGCTTGACTTGGGGAGTAAGCTGGTGAATGCGTTACGAAAAGTGCGGACGGAAGTTGAGAGGGAGATATAAGTTAGTGAAGATAGTAAGAGAGAGTTACGTTTCGTATATTTTTAAACGTTATGTGCGAGTTGCGTCTGTCCAGAATGAACATAGACTGATTGTCCTACAACTGACGTGTGGACAATTTTGTAATTGAATAATTTTATAAATTATATTTTGTAAAAGAAGTTTTACTTCAGTCGCGTGGTCGTTTTTTCAGCATCTTTTCACACAAGGACTTTGTGTATCTTAAAACTGTTAAGCAATTTATTAATCGATCATCATAAAGAAATATCGTTGTAAAAATCCCATGTAGACTATCTGATAAGGGCATGTTTAGCCTACGCTCGAATCCAGGTCACTTCCTAGCGAGATGGTGTACTATCAGCACTCAATATCACGGGTCGATGACCTTCGGCGGTAATGGTCAATTTAGAAATTATCCGATCCAGTACCATACTTGTTTCTGTATAACTTTCTATTAATTAGGTACGTTACTTACTAGTTTCAGCTGTTTTGTATTGTCAACGTTCTTCCGTGCTATTATCTAGATTCCTTTATTCCCTGTTTCTTGTATAAATTTATACTGAAGCCTTATGTATTGAAAATGATTTACAGCGTCTGATAAGAGGAAGACCAAGAATGAGTTACATGAGCCAGATAAAAGACAAAGTCGCCGTCATGCCATTTAATATGTAGATTGAATTAGTCAGAGAAGTGATGGAGGCCGCATTAGAAGGAGCAAAATAGAGGAGATGTATCTTTACGCCGTCAAGAGCTCTATAGAATAATATTAATAACTGCTGCACTAACTGGGTGAAGGAAGACCGCAGCCGCTGCTGTAATGCCGGAACAGTTTTATAAATGGAGTAAATTCGAGTAGGTTTGCCTGGATACCATTCGTTTAACTAATTCAGCTTGATATAGAATCTTGACAATTCTAGCGTTGCATATAAAATCCGAGCTAAATTCGAACGCAAAAAGCAACTGTTTCCGCCCGGGATCGAACCGGGGGCCTTGTGCGTGTGAAGCACACGTGATAACCGCTACACTACGGAAACCTGATAGCGAGTTCCGAAATTACGAATGTCATTCATTACGACAATAAGTAAACTTGAATGAATGACGAAGGAAACCTTTCAATCGGTCAACACAGATCTAGTTAAGTTAATAGTACAACTCGTTCTGTCAATAAAAAGTACCCGCCAGGTAACGTTCCAATGAACAGATAAGTTGGCCGCAAAGTAAATAACATGCATTGAGCCATTTGGGGTCGAGCGAGACCCTGGATCTAAGGGGTATGGGGCCTATCGCGTTTTTAAAATTCTTTCTGGGCGTCTGGTCGAAGCGACGTGTGATCCGAGAGCTGGCGCTTATCTGAGTTAACGCATAGGCATTGCAATTCAGCGGGGCAATGCAGCCAGTGTCTTGGGGACACTTCCGCTTGATAATGATCTGGAGGAGTCTAGCTATATAGATCATTTGCAACGGTCTTTAGATGTCTCGATCTCGATAAAAAGTGGAACGATCTTAAGGCCCGACCACCAGCAGCCATCTCATATAACTACGTCGGCGGGGTCTTGACATGCATGACATGCAGTCATACCTTTACAAACAAAATCGGTTATTATAAGGGGGCAAGTATTTCGTACGTAACGTAATTTGGGGGGAGGGGGGTCATGTAAAACGTTACGACGCGTTACAGGGTCGGGAAGGGGGTTCGAATATTTTTTTTATTTAAATAAAAACTAGGGAATTAATATCTCCCAAGTTGGCAACCCTCGTTTATGTTTTACGGGGAATGTACGCCATTTTTATTTAATTCTCCCAAGATGCAACATAATTGAGACTTTTAGGTCAAAATAGTTACTTGGGTGTTACGTAACGTTTAGGAAAGAGGGGGGGGGGGGGGGTATACTCGTAGAAAACATGAGGGCAATGTAAAATTGCGTTACGTAATACTTGAACGCCCCCTAAGCCACGGGCGCATCGAGGGGTGGACCAGCGAGGTCCTCATTGAAAATTGTATTGACGTCCCCTATAACAGAGTTAAATATGCCTGTCCAGGATGAATGCAGTCACCGTGGCTGAAATCGCTAAGGATATATCATTATCATCATTAGATGATTCAACTGTTTCTTCT
The DNA here is from genome assembly GCA_918857605.2 of Philereme vetulata. Lineage (NCBI taxonomy): Eukaryota > Metazoa > Arthropoda > Insecta > Lepidoptera > Geometridae > Philereme > Philereme vetulata. Next base: position 9,184,834 of record OU975423.1, read on the forward strand.
GTATTTTATAGTATTGTAAATAATTGTATATATTCTTTCTGTTAGTACATGTATTTTAATAAGCTGCGAGACAAGTGCTTGCACGTTCTGTAAGTAACTATTTATTCCAGGTCTGGCTGGGTATTGGTTGTGGTATGATACTTGTTGACGTAGGCTATTCTAGTGAGAGTCAGTACTAGATGCTATTTAATTATTTTTTCTCCACATAAATTCTATGTACTTAACTACATGGTATCGTGCGGCACACCAAACAATAAACGCCTCCCAAGTAGGTGCCTACCCGAACAAAAAACGGCTACTTGCAACAAAGAGTTGTCTGCAAACAAAAGGATGATCAGACGCAATCGATTATAAGTGTTGACTCATGGCTGAGTGCCCGCAAAGGTCTACAACTCTACATGCAATGTCATGTTGAGGCTAAGATGCCGCTTTATGGAAAAAAAACTATATTTATGAACCACTATTGGCCAAAGATACCTCAATCCAACAGTTGAACAGCAAGCGGTTCCATTTAGAGAATAAATCGTATCTTCTGCGGTAATTGATTTAAAAATCGAATTAGGTACACACGGCTAAACATCAAACTATGTATTTCCAGTATAAGCTGACCTCGCATTGTGTAGGCTTTTCGTAGAATGAGAGGTCACCTTAGACTGGAAATGTATAGCTTGATGTGTAGCCGTGTGTACATACATATTTTAAGTTCTATAAATATTATGATGGTTATGATCATCATAAGTAGACCAGGTATGTTATACCCTTACGAAAAGTTTTTTTTTCGAACTCTTGGAGGCCGTTGGGCGGCTTAGGAAATATGAACACGGCGTATTTTAAATGCACAGACGACCGACGCGATTTTTTAATTGTTGTCTATGATTCTTAGGCCGCCGCCGCGCCCGCGCCGGCCGTAAACGCGCGTCGTGTCAGTCGCCTGTGCGTAAAATATGCCGTGTACATGGACTCTCAAACTCCGACACCACTAGCTCATTCGAAACGAATTACTATCAGGCGAGATCGAGGTCTCCTTATTTTTTCTTTTTTTATGTCATTAGCGTAGCACCCACAGAATATAAAGTTTTTTGTGTTCTGTGGTAGCACCCAAACTACTAGGTGCATTTAGAATGGAGTGTCAAAATAATCGTTAGAGTCTGGGAGTGAGATAATTAATTATTTTCTCGTTTCTACCTAGTCTGGTTTGACTCTTGACCAGCGTCGTTATTGTCTAACTTTGACGAAGACGTGATATCAATATCGAGCAATATTTTCCTCCGAGTTTCCAATATTGAGGGCTATAAATAAAAATCTTATGTATAAACGACGACAATTAAAATTCAATATTGAAAGCTGAGGAGAAAATGGGTCATCGATTTTTGAGAACTCGTCTTTTCTCTTCAAAGACAGTAAAAAAAAAATAGGATCTGTTTGGATATTCTTTTTATGTGATGACTTTGACATCTTTAGAACATCTTACATGCCCCTGCGCCCTAGTAATTCAATTGTGTTATTAACATTTTATCCGATAAGCTTGCGCAAGAGCCTTCATTATGTTTAATTAACACAACCTTGTCGCCAGGCACATAATGTTGCATGTGGTTCTTACAAATCGTAAGCTCTTTAATACAGGGATAATGACTTGAAGCTACACCTCTTTGCGCACCACTAAGATAACTCCAGACCAGGAAAAACTAACTTCATAGAGTTACTCGTCCATAGTTCTGTATGCTGAATTTATTTCTTTTATTTTCAAAATTTTAGGAAAACTTCCAACAGCTAGGTCTTAAAAATAGTTATTTACATAATACATGCCGGTATATACCAGCGCATGTGTGCTGATGGCCAATTAAAAGGTCATTACGTTCCATTCCATTCAAAAGATGCCTGGAAAAATTCGCTTTCAGCCACTACTGCTAAACTAGTTCTTTAAGTATTTCTAGTGTTATTCTCTTCTAGCATAAAAAATGTACCTAATTTTCTAATCTAATACTTTTTTGACTTTAGCAAGCTTATATTGATTTGGGCTCAAACGGAGTTGGGCAGGACATGTGGCCAGGTGCGGTGATGACAGGTGGGGACAGGATGCTGACTGAGTGGTGGCACCGAGATGGGACCAGGAACGCCCATCTACGCCGTGCGCCAGCAAGATAGGTCGACAACATAATAAAAATAGCAGGTCATATGTGGGTTAGAACAGCGCAGGATAGAGGCGAATGGCGACAACGAAGAGAGGTCTATGCCCAGCAGGGGGATGAGAAGGGCTGACGATGATGATGACGAATACCTTTTTAAATAATCAAGCTCCTTATTCGATAAGATTTTACATCATGCGTGAAGTGTTACCACCAACTTATCTGGCAACTTATCGGAACTAAACGTAACTTTTTAGTCAAAGTCTGTTTCAGGAACGAAGTCCCTTAACCTCGGCGCTAGTGTCTATGGTATAAGCATCGAAAACATCAATTTTCAACCTTATTTTCATCAGTTAACCGTTAGTTCCTCAAACGTCCGCGGGACTGCTCTTGTTATATAGATGCGACGACGCCATACGGGTACAAATAAGTTAGTGGTAGCTTGCGTGTTATTACCTCGTAAATATTTAAAGGGATTGTAATCTTTAGGGGCTGTATTGGGGGTAGTTCCGGTATCATTGACCTTTTAAGGTGTTTCCTACGATAACACATTCAATTAGAGGTTGTTCAAGCTGTATACTTTGTTAACATACGTTAAGAAGTTCTTTTAGTGTAGTTTTGATTAATGTAGAGCCATTTTTAGCAGTTTAAGTAAAATTTACCGATTTATAGGAAAATTTAGATTTTGAGACGACGCCGACGTATTGGGATATTTTTTCTTTGAATTTTACTTGTTCAATTCTTATGTGCATGAACTTTTTGTGAGATGTTTGTCACTAATCTTGAGGAAACTGACAAAAAGAATTGAGAAGAAAAATAAAATCGATTTTGACATCGCGTCATCGCCTTTAACGTTATCAATAATCCCGCTGATTCCATTAAGTTGGTAGTTAAGGTGGTAAGTTCGTACAATGGTACTTGGAACCTCTGGAAAATCCACGGACTCACACTATTCAAGAACTTTTTAAATTTTCGCGAACTATACTCATGTATTTAAGACAAAACGGGTCTTTTCGCGCACAGACTTATATCAAAATCATAATTTTGACTAACCTCGACGTTTCGGCCAAGTTACATCGGCCGCGGTCACGAGAGACTGAAAGCGGGCGGGTGTAATTGCCGGGAAGCGCGAATGTTGTCACCAACTACCCGCACTTGGTTTTCTAAATCGCACGTATCACTGTTTCGACATACAGTATTAACAGTATCTGAAGTTACGCGTGGATCTAAATCGCGACGTGAACACCTAACTATAACTGGATTCCACGATGCAGATAATCTAAAGCCGTCCTCACGATTAAAATTGCGATATTTCTTTATCTCGACTCACTCTCACTATTCTACTTGGAGCCCTTGCTCTGGCGGGCCCAAGAATATCTACTTCATAAAGGTTTTAAAAAAAGGTTGCTGGAAGAAATGTTTAGAGATAAGAACACCTATTATGCTTACATTTATAGTTTTACCCGATTACGGCAAAGCCAAAAGTGAGGGTTATGTTTTCAGCAGTCTATGGATGTATGATTGTATGTACCGATGTTACCGTGGTGCGTAAACTACTCAATCCGATTTTGATGAATGAGGTTGTAGCGACCACCTCCTCATCAAGAATGGATTAATCAGCAATTTAGGGGTTTCGTGATTATCATATTGATGCAACCCGTAATTTGCTGATTGATCCTTTCTTGATGAGGAGGTGGCAATGAGTAGATGCATCTTCCAATTACCAAGTTATATTTCCACAACTGCACATGTATGAACTGATTGAGCGGGGAGAGACGACTGACTCGTTCCCATGGGCAGGGTTTGATTTAGTTAGGTACGTTGAAAAAGATAGTACAAAAAAATTAAAAGGATAGTATTTTTAAAAAAATATAGTACACTTTCATTATTTTTATTTAACTGAATAGTTATTAAAATCAACACCAGTTATGGCAAAATTTACTCCTCTTCTAAGTTTATCAGTTCTTAAATATTACTATTAGTTCTATCTTCATCCTTGGCATTTAACCTCATCAACATATCCTCAGTAGGAATAAAATCAGTACAATTCCCACTTTTGGTACCACTTTTGATAGCGTCACAAGACAATAAAATGGCGTCTATGGATTGTGTTGCCAGTTTGTTTCGTATCTTAGTCTTGGTAAGGTTCACTTTACTGAATATTCGTTCGCAGTCGGCGTTTGCATGTGGAAATACTAAACAATCTAGGGCAAATTTTGATATTTCTGCAGCCTATCATTTGTTAAATCATGCCCCTGGTATAGTTTACTCCAAAATACATCAACTCTTTTTCAGAAGTGATTTCTTTCGGTAGTATGTATAATACTATATATGACGTAAAACTAAGCATTCAGGAGCCAACTTTAAATTATAGTATTTTAGCGTACTATCCATACATGTGGATAGTATATAGTACAAAGGGCGAAATTATAGTACAAAATCCAACCCTGCCCATGGGGCGAACAAGTCTCTTACAATTTTGCTTACAGTGCTAATTGCTGTCGCTACAAGGTGTCAATCGATTCATTATTATGGTCTGGGTGACATAGGCTACCATCAACATAGGTATTACTTAGTCGGGTTTCAGTTTTTTAAAGCTATATAGCTTGTTTCTTTTTCTGTTGTGCTTAGCTCGTAAGGTATAACTAGTGGTTCGCCCCGAATTGAGATCTCGCGAGTCTCCGATTAAAACAAAAAAGTATTATTTGTAATCTTTGACTATGAAAATAGTGCCACGAAATAAACACTAAACCACAAATCTTGACCTACAGTTTCATTCAAATTATAGATAACGGGAGTTCATGTTATATTTTAAGGGTACTAACTGCAGTTATTCTGGACTTCAGACTTTTGCCTATACTTGTGTCATTTAGGCTACACGCACACCAAATTACAGCACTGTGGGGTCACTGGTGTACCCTGTGAATTTTGTCAAGTGCAGTTTTTATTACGGCTACTTAATAACTCAAAAACTAAGAACTTTACAAAAAATAAAAACGGAGTCTAAATGTACTAATAAAGACCTTTCATTTGACGACCCATTTGACTTAATAGTCTCATTTTCATTTTTTTTTACCCCTTTTGAACCCCAGTATCTCAACAACCCCCCAACATTTTTAGCTAATTTAGTCACACCAAAATTGTGCCATCACTACCTACCTATGTATCAAAATTCACTATGATCGAATCAACGCTTCGAAAGTTATCCTCGGACAAACAAACATACTACATACATACAACGCCGATTTGCCCAAGTTGATTTAGAGATCTCGCTTCGCTTGGACAATAAAGAGTTTTCATTCACTCTTTCATTCATTTGAAGGAGTACAAATAAACTTCAATTTATTTAATAATCGTAGCCATTATAAGAACTAAGCCGTCCTTTATAATAATATCTTTGAACTCGCTTGCTGCGTATCAAAAGATTATTTCTTGTAAGTGGTCTTTCTCATATTTCCTATTTTGGAAAGGGCTGGGTTAATGCGTTAACATGCCATATTAGGGGGACAAACAAGACCAGCCTATTTCATACTGTCTGGAAACAGCCTTATTTGAGGTTCCAAGGAAAATTATAGAGCACTTAAACTATTGTCATACTTACTGCAAAAGTGTTTCTACTTACATACATATATAGGTCCTTTTGGTGGACGACGGGTAGGACGCGAATCGTTTGTTTACTAAAATATTAAAGGAGAACGGGCATCCTGGTCTACAGTCCAATAAAAATGAGCAGCACATTTTCGAATTGGCATACAATAGTACATCAAAATATACTATTGGAACTTTCCCCAAAAGTCTGTCCGTTTTGAGTTACAGCCATGCAAACACCAGCATTTTTTGTTTTAAAGAACATAAAATAACGGTTTAACGATTACTATATCCATACATAAAGGCTCCTATACAATGCAGTAGCAAGAGCGAGAAGGGAGAAGAGCGATGTAAGGGCCGTGGGGAGAGGGTTGCGTACGCGGGGGAGGGGAACGGTTGTGTACGCGCCGCGCCGGACGGCTACAATAATCAGTCGCATCGCATCAAGTGAGTGGCTACGTCACGTCTTGTTACGATAGTGCTGTGTTTGAACTTCTTTCTCTGTTTTTACTGACCCTGGCTTGCTTTTGGACCCTGTTTCTTTCCCTAATGTGTTAACTTTGGCTCGACTTATTGACTTTTGAACTGCCTACCGATAATGGAAGTTTTTCGAAACTGTGTGATGTGTCGTCGAGGACTTTACCGCGGACGGTACCAGCAGCATATCTTGGCTGATAACCTGCAAAGGGAACGACCAGAATTCGCCGCGTTTATACAACAACAAGCTGTGTTGGAGGTTAGTTACCTTTTATTTTTATTATATTGAGTAGTTAGGCATAGGATTTATTTATTTTAAGTATTTATTGTTATTATTTTCAGGTGGTGTTCGACAGTACTCGAAGCTTGTGTCACCGATGTTGGCAGAGGACTGAGCGTGATCATAGACCTGCACAGCAAGCGGCGCGAGCGCCTGGTACATTGCACTCTCAAGAATACACGAGGGCGCCGAACACTTCGGTGCATTGTATTTACAACAACTGTGCTAATATTACCCGTAATCATATACCAAACGCGATAAGAATTAATGTATTTTGTGAGAGCAAGCTTTTTATTCCTGATAGCGCTAGGGTGTGTACAGAACACTTACAAAATAATGAATGGAGCAACCTGCCGCAAATGTGTAATGTGACACATGATTTTAATGACGCTCAGTTTACATCGCTCTGTGACTTGATGAGAATGGCTGCTAACAACCAGCCCAGAATCGACTTCGAAAACAGAGGCACCTTGTCTAATGAAGAGATGCACTTATGGACTGGGCGCACTTAAGATCAGTTCGAAGCTATATTAGAACAAACTCCGTCACTAAGTGAACGTTGTAACCAGCCTAGAACTGCATTAGGCATCTATTTAACAAAACTTAGAACTGGAGACTCTGATGAGAGACTGGCAACGTTATTTCATATGTCTCGTCGAAAACTAGAACGTTTTTTGCCTATAGTTCGAGAATGTCTGAGCAACGATTACGTTGTGCTGCATCTAGGTGTGGACCACATTACCAGAAATGATATCCTTCAAAGAAACTTAACAATTCCAAGGGCTTTATTTGGAAACGATGAAAACATCAAAGCCATAATTATATGTGACGGTACATATATATATATTAACAAAAGCTCCAACTTTTTGTTTCAACGGCTGTCATACAGCTTACACAAATATCAAAACTTGTTGAAGCCGTTTTTAATGGTATTCACGGACGGCTATATATTAGATGTCAAAGGGCCATTTGCCGCTACCAGAACCGATGCCCAGATCATGAGTGAAATAATGAATAACGAAGATGAGCCGCTGCATTGGTTACTCGAACGTAATGATGCGTTTATCCTAGACAGAGGATTTAGAGATAGTTTGCAGGATATAGAAGCTTGTGGCTACGAACATCATGTGCCACCAACTAAAGACAGAAGAGAAAATCAACTCACTACAGAACAAGCTAATCAGTCTCGTTTGGTCACCATGTGCCGATGGGTGGTGGAAGTAGTAAATGGGAGATTTAAGCGAGATTTTAAACTTTTGCGTCAAAACTATTTTAATACGTTGCCAAAAATGTTTGTTGACTTCAAAATAGCTGCAGTCATTCTAAACCACTTCCACGCCCCCATCGAAGATAGTTCACACGCAGCAGCCTTTTTGAATTCAATAAGAGCTAAAATACACATACCAAACACATTGCACAATTATGTGGAAGCAAAGAGATTGAATTATAGGAGAGCAGACTTCATGCGAATCGAAGCAAATGAAATAGAAAACTTCCCAAGGCTTAGTGAAGAACAAGTCATACATTTTGCCTTGGGAACTTACCAGTTAAAGCTCGCTCGATCATATTGTAGCGAGCACTTACAAAATGGTCTTTATATAATCGAGACGTATAGAGATAACGCTCTAGAAGACTTGGCACAATATGATATCAACGAAGAGGCTTGGCTATTACGTTGACGTATACAGTCTCGACATGTCCGAGCCAGGAAATATTTTTGTTATATATTAATCAATAATACTAATAACAATATTACACAATATTATTGTACCTGCTTGACAGGGCGACGTACTATAGGTACTTGTGCCCATGTACTGTCAATTATATGGTACGTAGGTTATGCCCGTCATGAAGGGTTCAATGAACCTGCATTGTTCCTTAACAGTATTCTCATCGATGATGATGATGATGATAATGTTTAATAACATATTGTTTTGATTTTTTAAGAAGATGTTGTTTTTATTTGTATTACTACTTACCAAACTTAAATAAAATCATTACATTACACAAAATGTTTTTTTAATTACCACGATATTCAATGTTTGGCACTAAATATTATCAGATTCAATTTTTAGTAGAACTCAGATCGGACAATACTTAGAGAAATGCGACTTTCTACATATGAAAATACATAGAATTACCTTTATATTGACATATGACTCATTTTTATTGCAAGGTAGACCAGCTTCCATACACTTATGCCCGTTCTCCTTTATATTATTGATTACTAGCTGACCAATCCGCAGCTTCGTACGCGTAGTTTTTTAATAAAAACATTACCCTCCTTCTGCGCAGTTGGGTAAAAAGTAGCCTGTGTCACCCGGAGATAGTGTAGCTTCCCAACAGTGAAATATTTTTTTTAATCGGTCCTGTAGTTTCGGAGCCTATTCAATACAAACAAACAAATTTTTCCTTTTTATAATATTACGAAGTTTTTTGTAGATATTGATATGTTCTTTAATATTGTAGAACATACTTTTGTTCTATCATCAATAGTTTCCGAAGCGCATGCGACGAAAGACGTTTTAGGGCACTTTTTTACACCTTGGGTTAAGTTACTTAAGTTTTAGTAAGGATCCCTAATCTTTTCTAGCAATAAATATAGCCTATGTCACCCAGGGTGAATGTAGCTTTCCAATGGTGAAAGAATTTTTGAAATCGGCACAGTAGTTTTTGAGTTTATTCATTACAAACATACACACAAAAATACAAGTCTTTCCTCTTTCTAATATTAGTATAGATATAGATTTGGACCCTAATTATGTATTAAATGAATTTCGTCGGGGCTTTTAAATTATTGCAAAAATGAACTTTAGCATAACCGATGTAGAAATATTTCTCTGTGCGGAAGATTAGAGTAAAATGATTTTAGCGTAGATAGACTAGTATATCGTCAAATATACATTTATTCATTATTTTTTTTCATTAAATTATAATAAATTCACAAGGATCGCTTTGAAACGTTAATTTTACCTGCTGCTCCTCCGCGACCAAGCCAGAAAATAATCAGGCAACAAACAAGGTTGGTTATACTTTTTAATGATCTATTACACAAGACAGCATGTCCCGGAACTTCTATATTAAGCCTGAACGGGGTGAATCCGACTATGAAAATTAAAGATTTTTCATAATAACTATACTTTAGCTAAAGTTGATGTTAAATGTTTGTAAATAAAGAATTTTCATTCATTAATTCTGTCACTAAAATGCACGTATAGGCGGTTTATATAGAAACATATCACATCAAGTTTGCCTTTTCAAGAGTATAGTAAATACCGCTAATTCAAGAAAACAACTAGAATCTCAGAACTTCCTTTTTAGCCGACTACGGCAAAGCCAAAAGGAAGGGTTATGTTTTTAGCAGTCTATGAATGTATATTCCGCCGTAACGCATAAACTACTCGTCCGATTTTGATGAATGAGGTGTCAATCGATCCGTTATGGTCCAGGTGATATAGGCTACCATCGACATAGGTATTACGTAGTTGGAATTCAGTTTTTAAACTTATATACTTGTTATGATTAAGGCGAATATAGTAGCTGATTGGTCTTATTTGGAGGCGTTGTCCTCAGGGAGGAATCAGTTTTATGCGCTCAAAAAAATATATGTCATTCATTGACCTTTTATCTGCAAAGTGAACATACAAAAAAGTTCTACCTGTTTTTTACTATGAGAAATAAAATAACAAAATGTAGCTGTTTTCGACTTTCAATTTGATTCAACCTCTAAACGACGTAAAATTTTGTAATTTTTTTTTCATCTAAATGTGGGCAAAGACTATACCTTCAAGTTGAACAAATGATGCTGCGCTTCGACGGTCTTTCACGTGGCAATTAATTATTTTAAATTTTTCCGAATAATTTGCGGGCGTATCCTTAGGTGGTTGCGCGGGCGACAGGCGGCAGTGTACCGCTGACTGTCGTACGGGAGGGTTGTGCTCGTTTGCCTCGCGCTCACCCATTTTCTGGTCGGTTAGATGCGTGTGGCGGAAGGTGCGGGGCCGAAACAATAGCTACGCCTATTCGCTCAAGGTCATCGGCTACGGTTAGCGCCTTAAATCGTCGGTAAATTCAAAAATTTAAGTCAGTAAATTCATTAGTACCATATTATGATATCATACATTCAAGTTAAAAAAACTTGATACTACAGTGGTACAGGCACATATGGTCATAGATGGGCGGGCCGTAAAGGAACATAGAAAGCCGGAATCGTGACCGATGTCTGATCGCGGCTACGACATCAAAATGAAACGGTGGGCTTAGCATAAGTTATCGAAACGCGATGGAACAAGTGACAAAATGTGTTACACGTTGACTGTTGATAACACACAGGTACAGGTACGTGTTTTTAAAAGCAACGCTCGCCATTGCGTCTTATATTTACACGTGCCAACCGTGTATGGCTACGCTCATGAATTTTTACTCTTTAGCGATTACGCGCGTGGCGTGTGCGAATCGTTATGTACAGCTTTGCGGGTACTACGAATAAAAACACGCTACGCGTGAGATTCGCACTGGTATAGAAGCATTTTACAACTGCGACGCGAGTGCTGTGACTCACACACAAACATTACGTGCGACTTAGCACCGGTGCTAAACCAGCCTAAACTAGTGGTTCGCACCGAACTGAGATCTCGCGAGTCCCCGATTAAAACAAAAAAAATATTATATGTAATCTTTGACTATCAAAATACTGTCACGAAATAAATAACCAACCTACTTGACCAACAGTGTCATTCAAATTACAGGTAACGGGAGTTCATGTGCTGTGGGTACTCTTTTTTGGGGTACAAATTGCAGTTATTCTGGATTTCAGAGTTTTGCCTGTATTTGTGTCACTTAAGTTACACGCATACTAAATTACAGCACTTTGGGTCACTGGTGTACCCTGTGAATTTTGTCAAAGTTTAGTTTTTATTATGGCTAATAACTCAAAAACTATAAAGAATTTACGAAACATAAAAACGGAGTCTAAATGTATTAATGAATACTTTGCATTTGACTTCCCACTTGACCAGTAAGCCTAATTTTCATTTTTTCACCCCTCTTGAACCCCAATATCTCAACAACCCCCCAACATTTTTAGCTCATTTAGTCACACCAAAATTGTGCTGTCACTACCTACCTATGTATTAAATTTCACGATGATCGGATTATTACGCCGAGGCTGTTACAGAATAAGTAATAGTCGGTATTTCTTGAAGTTATACCTACTGTGTCACAGAATATGTAATAATTAGTATGGAATGACCTACATACCACGTTTTTGCTTACCGTTGCACAGATTAAGAAATAGTAGACGATCGAAATACCTATACTTTTCTAGATACTAGTGGATGGTTCTGGAAATAATGCTCGGTATAAATAGTGTGTAGAGACGTCCGCAGAGTCAGTCTTGATTTGGCTATACGTGCGAACATTTCGGTGACTTTTAAGTGATTTATTGTGCGATAGTGTTGTGAATTAGTGTGTTGTGAATCTTTGTGATTAAGATCGTGTATTTGTCGTTTTAGTGTTGAATAAAAGTGTTCTTTTGGTTAGATTCATTTTAATTATTTTATCCCGAACCCTCAGCTCGTAACAGGATCAACGCTTCGAAAGTTATCCTCGGACAAACATTTGCCTAAGTTGATTTAGAGATCTCGCTTCGCTCTATCAAAAATTACGTCAAAACAACAGGCACACAATTAATTAAAAGAGTTAGAGATATCAACTTTGTCACATCGATATGGATTATGCAGTCATAATCCATATCGATGTGACAAAGTTTAATTATTGAAACATAATTAGTAAAATTTAAATTAGGATCCTAATAAAAATAAATGAATAATGCTAGACATTTCACAGAGCGCTATCTAGCCCCAAACTAAGCCAATGATATTGCCAATCATGGTAAGCATTTGACAATAATTCAGTCAACGGTCACTGGTATTTGACAATAACTGCGATTCCGACTGACTCGATAACGATAGAAACTCATGCTGACTCCGCGGTATGCAAACGTTTATCGAGATGGATAGCTTGGGAAATGGGCTATCGGCAAGTGCTTTGAATACTGAATTAAGTTGGCATTTAAAAATGAAAGCGGCTATTTTGAGATCAAGTTATGCGATCTCTGAGAACAATACGACATGAGACAGCCAAAATGTTAAGATAGATATAAACTCCTTATTGCACTTAAGTAACACCAAAACAGAGCATTTCATAGCAGTAGCACAAAATAGGTAGATACAGAAGTAAAGTTTCGGCAGTAGAGCCTTGCATTTACCAACCAACCAACCGTGTACTCGTAGCAACCGATTTACGGCAATATTTGACAATCGTTTGTTTGTTTTCGGTAATAATTTCAAGATTCAAGACAAGACGTTGTTAGCGATGACTTATCGATAGCTAAGTTCTCGCAATATCATCATCATCATCATCAGCCCACATTAGTCCACGCTGGACATATGCCTGTCCCAATACGCGCCACTGAGCCCTGTCTTATCCAATTTCTGTCCGCCACCTTTCTTATATCATTGCTCCACCTAGCCGGGAGCGCCCCACACTACGTTTGCCAAGACGCGGTCTCCACTCAAGAACTCGTTTAACCCAACGGTTGTCGGTTCTCCGGCATAAATGGCCAGTTCACTGCCACTTCAGTTTGCTAATCCGCTGGGCTATGTCGGTAACTTTGGTTTTCTGTCGGATAACCTGGTTACGGATTTTACTTCAAGCATATCCCGTTCCATCGCTCGCTGCGCATCCTTAAATTGGTGGACTAGTCCTACCGTGAGCGTCCACGTCTCAGCACCGTAGGTCATTACGGGTAGGACGCACTGATTAAAGACTTAATGTAAAGTTATGACTTAAAATTGTCAGTTAGGACTTTGTGAGTTTTGCGACCGAACAGTCATCGCTAACAATTTCGAGACTTCTATCCTTAACAACCTTTATATAGAACATATTTGTATTGGTAACAATTTCTACTTTCTTCACAATAGATTTTCTATTGATTTTCCACGGTGGATAGCGAATCGGTTATTTATTTATATACCGAAGGCCTAAATGATTTATGGTAGCATTGTATCGAATCGGGTCCGTGCGAAAAATCGCGAGTGCCCAGTTTCCCTGCATTCGTCACGTCAAAGCTCCAGTCGGGCCACTTTCACTATCATACATTGGTGCATTGGATGGGTCCAGGGCTTGTTTGCGGCCTACCCAGTTTAAAAAAAAACTGACTGCAAAACAAACTGACAAGGGGAAAACAGAATTTTCACCGCACAAACCGTCATAATTAAGTTTTGTTTTTCCGAGACCCGCACACACTAATGAGCATATTGGATCCAATTTAATGGCCTAATTTTCGCGCGTGTACTTTTTTCTGTGTAGTTTTCTAAGGTTTATGCTTAGAATAACCATTGAATAACTTAACTTAACTTGTACAGTCTCTAAATTATCATTATCTCCCGACAATAAAATCATCCACTAAGAGTTTCTGCGACAGGGTTAAATAGATTTCAGAAGTTGACCAATCAATGCAGTACTTTGCGACTAAAGTTCTCACAATGGCACTACAGTAATCACAACCAGTATAACCAGACCTTGATATTTACCTTAATATTTTTTATTTTTTCCTCTTTCCACCAAGCAGACGAACCGAGAAGTACCACCCATACCTGGTCGGCATACCACCTTGCCGTACCAAACGATTTGCTTCAACTTTTCTTCTTAGCACAAGTGAAGAGTGGAACTCACTTCCGGCGTATGTTTTTCCAAACCAATATAATCTTGGAGTCTTCAAGTCCAGAGTGAATAGGTTCTTTCTAGGCAAGCGTGATCCATCTTCGATCACACCTTCGCTTACCGTCAGATGAGTTAGTGGTCAAGCGCTTGGTTATCATCAACTATAAAAATAAGCATCAAGAATCAGAAGTAAAAGATTGCAAAAGTTGCTAAGGTCTTTCTTAATTTACCGAAAGATTCAGCTTGATGCTTGTTTGATAGCACAGCGGGAGTCAGTCAGCTGTTTACAAATGCTTGAAGTTTAAAATAATACTAGTAATACACGACATGTGCGAGTCTGAGCACTAATTGTTTGTATTGTTGTACTAAAATAGCCTCTTAGTTGTTCTACTGTTTATTACCACCATGGACCAAACCACGGAGTACCATGGAGTAAATTATGCACCTTTGTTTTGTGGTTTTAATGGTTAAAACTTTGTAGGCGATGATTTTAGAAGTAATTCCGATCAAATGTTATCAAAATGAACCATCAGAGCTAATCAGAAAAAACCGGCCAAGTGCGAGTCGGACTCGCGCACGTAGGGTTCCGTACAATTATCTATAAAAACGGCAAAATTTATTTTATTCAATAGCACAATTTTATTTATTTACCTAATTTGAGGTTGGTGTCGATCAAGCTAGTCCTCTAAATTGTATGAGCGCCCACATAATTCAGAGGACTATAAATTGGCGTTAACTATGTATGTATCGCGACACCCTTTGAGTTTTATACTTTTTTTATTTTTTCGAATTTTTCCTTTATTTGTCCTGTACAAGACCTTGCTTTTTGCCAAATTTCGTGATTCCAGGTCAACGGGAACTACCATAATAGGTATTCGACCCAAAATCTATAGGGTACTTCCGGTTGACCTAGAATTGTCAATTTTGGTTAAAAGCGATGTCTTACAGTACAAGTAAAGATAAATACAGAAAAATAAAAAAGTAAAAAATTAAAGTAATAATTGGTACTCACAAGTTTTCGCGAAAATATAAATTTGCCCATATCTTTTTATCGTGTTGACTCAGGACCTTGATTTTGATACACCTAATAGGAACTATAGACCTCGGTATCAGGTATAAATTTCAACTTGCTAGGTCCACCCGTTCCCGAGAAAATCGGTGGGGACACACGGACAGAGAGACTGACAAGAGAGTGATCTTATAAGGGTTCCTTTTTTTACCTTTTGAGGTACGGTACCCTAAAAATGAAATTTCGGTCCTTGTTACTGTAAAATATTTATAAAAAAAATACGTTTTGTTATTTTATACAACTTTGAGATTAAACAGGAAAAAAGGCAATGGTCCACCTGATGTAGTAACCACCGCCTACAAGAAAGCATTGCCTCGCAGGTTCACGCACCTTAGAAACGTGTCCTACGATGCACTGCTCTACATTCATCAATTTCAGACAAACAGATGCAAAGCCTCATGTGCCTGTAATTTCACCGGCAACCATACCCTTCATACTGAAACAGCAATGCTGCTTAGCGGAAGAAATGGTGGTACTTCTCCTAACGAGTCCTTTCACTAGGAACTCTCCCACTAAGATTTATAAAACCATCTCAAAAACTTTCAAGCCTAGACGGGACTTGAACTCGCAACCTTCCTCTTATAATGGAGATACATGGATGGGGATCCTCCATCCATCTATCTCTATTTATAATCATCTATCTTTCTCGGTCCTCTAAATGGAGCTAACGGCGCGCCGCTTTAGTCGTAATCTGAATCATCTCACTAATTTCGACTCTGACGTGACAAGAGCCTGTAGCACAATTGGCAGTGCATCCTCCTATGAAGAGGAAGGTTGGTTGTTCAAGGCTTTAAAGTTATGGAGATGGTTTTAAAAATCTTTGAATTTTCCGTACGTTTAAGTATTTTCCGTGTTCTGTTAACAAAACAAAAATAAAATACAACTCTACCATTACTATAGATTGTTAAAATCTCCCATTATTGAATACCTTATGTGAATGTATAAACGCTAGAATGTGCGTAAGCGCAGTATATGTTACGTCATACGTGTATCAGTTTAGTCAACATTGACTGACCTACTTGGATTATCCTTCGTAGAATTCAAGTGCACTGAAATATATATAATATATAATAGTAATGCAAATGTTTGATTTTCTGCGAGTTTTTTTTGAGATACAAAATGGTTTAAGTATCTTCTTTAGACTGTACTATTGAACATTTTAAGTTTATTTCATTGAAAAACTTGTAAAGGTTTTCGGTATTTTTTTAAATACACCATACTTTTAAGTTGCCTGAAAACTGAATAAATAATTAAAATAAAACTACATTGATTTTTTTTAAATACTACTTATATGGCAAACGAGCATGCAGTCCACCAGATGTTAAGTGGCCACTGCAGCCCATGGATATCCACATAGAATTCAACACAAGGTATTATGTTGTCTTGATCTCTATGTGGATACGTTGCCATACTATAGGACTTAGCTGTTATGCCTATGTGCCAGTAATTACAGGAACATACCATTACCATCTAACCGGAACACAGCAGCACAAGAACTGCTATTTTGCGGCAGATAAAGGTAAGGCGGTGGTGCCCACTTCCTCGAGCCCGTTTACAAAAGCTCTACCACAAGAAGATTAAGGATGAATCAGTCTGTGTTTAGCTCAGCTATTATCCCCGCGACACCAGACACTCAAAAATAAGCTATGTAAAAAGTGTTTCAACACTACTGTTTTAACTGTAGATTTAGTGGTTTTTCAATGACATCCCGATTTGCTGTTTTTCTACTGTTACCACAATAAAATACAGCATAGTAATCATATTATTATGCTGTTTTTTATTCTGGTAGGGTTGGTCGAACTATATAGTTTCACGGACAACAGTAAATACTTACGAAAAATCTGTTTATCGCGGCCTCTTTAGCAACTTGGTTCCCAGATTAGTACCAATTAAAGACAACCACAGAGATTGACAGAAGAAAGCAGGTAGCTGGTCATAGCGAAAGTGGAATGATCGTTAGCATTGAATAAAGTTTAGAAACAGCGGTAATGCACACAGTCGCTTCAAATACTTCTTCGCGTCACTTTGTTCATCACTGGTTATTTTTGGTCACCCTGCGCTAAGAGTAGTACAGTTCCTTGTGAAAGGGCTCGCCCGGGAAAGTACCTACCACTATACCTGTTTCTTCCGCGAAGCAGCATTGCTGTTTCAGTCTAAATTGTATGGATAATATTATCACGAAATTGTTCGTCCTTTTCATCAGTTTCATGACTTCGACCCTTTCGGCCGCCATTGTAACTGATATTCACAACCAGTAGCCATTAAGGATAATTTAGTCTTTGTCGGCAACTACCTGCGACTTTCGAGGAGGAAGTATTTTTTCTTAAGTAGTTAAAAGTTTAAATGCTATAGAGGAGTAGGTAACTTTTTCATTTAACCCATGCAATCAGTTGCCAACATTTTTGATCCACTTGCAATAAGATCTGATCAATCTAATGTGTGTAGGCCAGACAAAGCTATTATTCTATTCACCGCGACTGTTGGTAGGCGTTCCAACTAATGGCCAGTAATGGCTTAATTTTTAATCAACAACACCGGGCCAATGTTGCACGACAACCTACTATTAGCGCACACTTAACGAGTATTCAATAGTGTTGGGGGCATGAATATCCGTTTTATGGTAACACTGGACAAATAGAAACTATATGTGTGATGAATTAATTAGTATAAGTATGTCCTTTTTGTCATTAATCACTGATTAATGACAAGTTTATTTAGTGTAGTATAGTCTATTTGTGATTAATGAGTTCAATGACTGTAGAACTGCTAAAGATAGATAGATATAGACATTTATTTCGACACAAGTAACAAACATAGAAACTACATACGGTGGATAATCACATGTCCTACCAAACTCCATTTTGAGCCACAATATCCGCTTGCTAACGTCTTGAACTTTAGTCCGCTTTCGAATTTCGGTATTGGGTAGACCGAGTCGGTCTAGTTCTAGACAGACTCGGCCCAATAAGGCTTTAAAGTTATTAGAGGTCAAAAATCGAATCATGCATAAATTCATTGTGCATACACACTATGCATAAACTCACTTTACTGGAGGTAGAGCTTTTGTACTGGTGGTAGAGCTTTTGTGAACGAGCTCGAGGAAGTGGGCACCACCGCCTTACCTTTATCTGCCGCCAAATAGCAGTACTTGTACTGCTGTGTTCCGGTTAGATGGTAATGGTATATTCCTGTAATTACTGGCACATAGGCATAACAGCTAAGTCCTATAGTATGACAACGTATCCACATAGAGATCAAGACAACATAATAGCTTGTTTTGAATTCTATGTGGATATCCATGGGCTGCATTAGCCACTTAACATCTGGTGGACTGCATGCTCGTTTGCCATATAGGTTGTATAAAAAAAATCAATATTGTTTCTGATAAATCTTAAGCATTGGTGTTCTTTGAAACCTATTGGACATATTTAATCTGATAGGTTTTATGCATCATTCTTAGAAGGTCCATGTTATAAAACGTAATTCAATCCATTCTCACTCACTGTTGTATTTTGGTTTCGAGGATTAAAAAAACGTTCTTCTAATACTACAAATCAAAATGCATTCCCAGAAAAAGCAGTTTTTGTAGGGACAGGTAATCTAATCATTACGTGTCATTAGAAGCTTCAAATAAAAAATGTTCTCATCCGATTCGTGACTCGAAAAAACTCGAGATAATTAGGAATGTAATGCTCTTTGGAATTCGATGCATTTACAGTTTATGTCTATGTTTTATTGTATCATTAAACAAGTTCGTTGATTTTAATTAAATGCTCTGCTAACATAAATTGCATGGGAACTGGGAAGCACTTACGGTTAGAGTAATTTTTGTGAAATCGGCTTCTTCTAACTGAACTACATATATAATATGTATTTTGTTTAGAATGAAACTCTTAGAGCGTGCGTGTCAGGTGGAGACCATCACGCATGGCGTGGAGAACCTTTCTGCCCCAACGGCCGGTAGTTCTTTGAAGTGAGTGAGGCCACTTCTACTCTAAAGTAAACAAAGTTGAAGTAGACAAATAATGATCTCCTCATTTCTGATTTGATCTCTTAGTTAAGAGATGGGAGGGAGGTACCAAGGATGTCCTTTTATGTAGACGATTTTTTAATGATTTAAAATTGAATAGAATATGATATTACAAACATGAATTAAGTTGAATTTGTAACTTAGTTTACTTAGTTTAGTTAGTATAGTTTTATTGTCCTTCAACACGATACTATCAAGTACAGTCAGCGCCATAAAACTACCATTTTATATTTTCTAGAACTCATATTTCTTCAATTCTATGTGAATATTTACTGATTCTAAGCTAATAAATAACATGTTAAAAAGACGCTTTTAAATACCTAGATGTTAAATGTATCTGTCGCTGAGTGTACCATAATAAGGGCGTACGTGCCACACCTTTCTACTGGTAATTATTTAATCTGGCCCCTATGTTTGTTATCTGTGGCAGGATCTCGAGGGCTTGTCCTTGCGTTTGTCATAATGCTAATGTTTGGTTTGGAATCGCTGTGTGGTCGATTGTTTACTATTTTGAGGTAAATTGTTGATAGATAGGTATATAATATAGTTTTCAACACACTTGCTCGTAAAGTAAGCCATAGTACAGCGTTTTTAGGGCCATAAACCGAACTATAACACACGCGTGTGTAATAATATTACACACTAGTGCATAATATAATTATCCCTACAAAGTTAAGTTAGTACCTAACTGCAAATTATATGCGAGTAAACAGAGCATTTACAATTTAACCGGGTAATACAGTTTTTGTAACAACAAAGAGGTTTTTTGCCGCTGAAAATCCTATTACATTTTTGGAATAAATAAATGTATCCCTAATTAAGAAGAAAAAACATTTATTATTATCAAATCATTTATAATTCACAATAATTTGTTATAAAATATTTGCATTTTATCACTAAAATTATGATTTTGAAGTAGGCTGCTAAATCATCTTACATTTGGCGCGTGCAAAAAAAAATGTTTTGTTTGTTTGTATCGCATTAGTTGCTGTGTAGTAAATAATTGTAAAAATGTAAGGCTTTAGTACAGAAGATTTGTTTTTTCCTCGCAAATGTGTTGAAAAAGTGCGTATGAAACTTGTGAGCAACTAGCTCACTAGACACTACGCTGATTTACGCCCTCGCCTACGGCTCGGGCTGCAAACCACAGCCTCGTGTATAATGAGCAACTTAGCTCACTTGTAAAAAATATAATATACTATAATGGTGAGTGTTATCCCATACCTACTAATTACTGATACTGACGGGTATTTATCTACTAATATTACTAGTGGTTCGCCCCGAACTGAAATCTCGCAGGTAAGTATCCCAAAACAAAGAAAAATATTCTTAGGACGACTCGCGCAACGATGCCTAAACGTATTTAGTGGCTAAATATGATTTAATGAGTTGTATAATCATACAAATACGTAAAATTTAATCATGTTTAGTCGCTAAATACGTTTAGTGATCGCTGTGCAAGCCGACCTTAATCTTTGTCTAATTAAATAGTGAATAACCAAATAATTTGACCTACAGTTTCATTCAAATTTCAGGTAACGGGAGTTCATGTAAATTGGTCACTTTTTTTTGGGGTACAAATTGCAGTTATTTTAGATTTCAGACTTTCGCCTATGTTTGTGTTATTAAAGCTACATGCATACCAAATTTCAGCACTGTGTGATCACTGGTGTACCTACTCTGTGAATTTTGTCAAAGTTCAGTTTTTATTATGACTAATAACTCAAAAACTATAGAGTTTACGAAAAATAAAAACGGGGTTTAAATGTACTAATGAATACCTTTCATTTGACGTCTCATTTGACCAGTTAGCTTCATTTTAATTTTTTTTACCCCTCTTGAACCCCAATATCTCAACAACCCCCCAACATTTTTAGCTCATTTAGTCACACCAAAATTGTGCCATCACTACCTACCCATGTATTAAATTTCACGATGATTAATATACAGATAGATTATGACCGGGATTGGACATAGGTTACTTATTACCCGACTGTGCAGAAGGAGGGTAATGTATTTATTGACCAACATCGCGTGTGAATTTGAAGCCGCGTGTGGTTCAGCATAGTTACTTTTATTAAACGGGTATTTATAGCATAGTACACACGGTTACACATCAAGCTATAAATTTCTAGTATAAGCTGACCTCGCATTGTTTAGGTTTTTCGTTGAATAAGAGGTCAGCTTATACTGGAATTGTACAGCTTGATGTGTAGCCGTGTGTACCTTTTTATTGATTAACTCGTCTTCGTTTCGATTGTGCCACAACAATCTGACATCAGGCTGGAGTGCTCGGAGCTACCGTCGTCGTGATGGCAGCTGCAGCAACTGGTGTTCAGAATGAGAAAAGTCCAGGTTCATATTACGACACAATACTTTGCATTAAACATGTGCGTCGATGTCTTTTTGATCGGCGGCGGCGACCGGTGTAAATAACGTCGGCGGCGGCCGGAACGTAATCGGAGCGAATGGTGAAAATAGAAGAAACATTGAAATCAACCCACATTTATTTATTATATATGTATCTACATTCTACACTTACCGTATAGAACAGGGTTTCTTAACCTTTCTAAAGTCACGAACCACTAGCAACATTTAGAAAATCTGGCGGACCCCTTCCAATCTTTATATTCGATAGGGAAAGAAAACAAGGTATTTTAAAAAACAGGAACTTTTTATTTATTATCAATTAATCACATCACACTAATCACACTAATATTATAAATGCGAGAGTTTGGATCTTTGTTTGTTACTCAATCACGCCGTAACGGCTGAACCGATCTCGATGAAATTTGGCATATACGTAGATTACAACCTGTATCACCACATAGACTAATATTTATCACATAAATCAGTTCCCATGTGATAAAAATGGGGTGTCAAGTCAAGTTGCAAGAGCGAGTTTAGCTTTATTTCTAGGTTACCTACACATTTTGTAGTGTAACGCGTATGTAGTCGCAGGCAACAGCTAGTTACAAATAAAGTAAAGATTAACCGCGTGACGGTCAGTGAGATAGTTGCTGCTGCTTCAGTTTGATTAATAGCACGTGAAATTGAGGAATTGTCTAAAACAACGCAAGGAGTATCTTTTACATCTAATCCGTTACGATTTTGTTTACACATACTATTCATTATAAGTCTGTTGTGTCCCACTGCAGGGCAAATACCTCCCTTCCCTCTTTCCACTCGTTTCTTTTGCTCCCAAGTAAGGGCTAATCCTTGAGGTAGGAGTTTAGCTCATCCCGCCACCTTCGCCTAGGCCTTACACGCGGGCGTCGTACGTTGTTTGGGACCCATTCTGTGGTGGTCTTCGCCCACATTGTGTCAGACATACGGCACACGTGTCCGGCCCAATCCTCTTAAGTGTTCCACTAGAGTCTTGATCTTATATTATTATTCAATATCACACAATATTATTCTTAACTGACATGGACCCCAGCACTCTTTCCACGGACCCTTTAGGGGTCCAAGGACCCCAGGTTAAGAAACCCTGGTATAGGATATCTAATTGTGTGTATTGACCACGTAATTTTGAAAACTACTTTACACTGTACAGCGTAGGTACTGTACTGTAACATACGGAAGCTAAGTACGTGTCTGAAATTTTACTGGTAGTGTATGTTTTTGTTCATTAACCTCGATAAATACTAATTAAACGCTTAGAAATTCCACCATTTGTTCAGATTCCAGCATTGGTTTTAAATGGCGAAGGTATTGTTTAAACAGTTGCTCCTTTTCAGCAAGTTCTTTCGTTTGATGTTGCTCTCTTTCGAAACGTATGCTACACAAACATTAGAGCAGTATAATACGTACATGTGTGTAAACAGATACTGACTTATTATACACTTAATAGTTTTGTTTTTACCATCCCACTTCTGGAACAAAGGTTTTGGTTTGCTCACCTATCATCAGATCCAATTTTAAATATGGGACCACCCTTGAGGTACCCCTTTTCTAACAAAAAAGAATAATTCAAATCAAACAACGTGGTACGTGAAACCCATCTAAATTTAAACCGACAGAAACAAGTAAAAAAGTCTATTAGACAAGTAACTTTTTAACAAAAATATAACCGAGTTAACGAAACGATTGATCTGATTTTAATGAAATTTCTATGAGACCAACATGAAAGTAAATCCTTATAAAAAAAGAAATTAAAAAAATCGGTAGTTAAATACCAGCGTTCTAAGGTAAAATCATAAAACCGAATTGCGTCCCGATAAAATTTGAGGGTTGCTCTCGATTTTTTTTGGATCCCATCATCAGATCCTGACTCAGTGCCAATGGGACCACCTGGGAGGTATACCCTTTTAAACAAAATAAGAGATTCTCGGATCGGTCCAGGCATCTTCGAGTAAGAGACCGATCAAGTATTATTACGTAAGCACTATAAAGGGGAGGGGTAGGGGGGATATGCTTTGCTTATTTTTGATGACATGGGGCGTGGGGATTACGTCAGCAGTAATATTGTTCGTAATATTACTCGTTCGTTGTTTCGTAATATTTAGATTATAATATTTGTTATTTACTCAATGCTGAATACCGTGTCAATACAGTTTCACATCAAATCAAATTA
This sequence comes from Philereme vetulata, assembly GCA_918857605.2. NCBI lineage: Eukaryota > Metazoa > Arthropoda > Insecta > Lepidoptera > Geometridae > Philereme > Philereme vetulata. The sequence continues at coordinate 9,208,705 of OU975423.1, forward strand.
TTTATTGCGAATATGTGTTAGTAACAGGTGGTTAGTAATACAGTTTGAGTTCGTCCATAATCAGAGTTTGTTTAAATCAATATTATAATGCGTTGAAGTCCTCTATCCTAAGCTTATTTTCTTATTTCTAGAATTATAACTGCTGCTCATGAATCAATAAAGAAAACGGAGTACTTACGTTAAAAGAAAAATGCATGTACCAAAATTTACGTGAGCATATCAGGGGGAGTGGGGGGGGGGGGGGGGGTAAGAGCTTTGCTTACTTTTACTGACAAGGGTGAGGGGGGGGGGGGGGGTAAATAATTGTAATCAATCTGCTTACGTAATACATACTTTATATTTATATTTAAGTGTAAATAAACTTGAATGGCCTCTAATCGGGGATATGTTCCCCGATAATTGAGAACTTCCTCCTTTTTTGAAGTCGGTATAAAATAATAAACATCATCCAAAGAAGCATAACAATCAATCTATCAAACATGATGAAAGTGTTTTTAACAACATCGCCATAAAGGTTTTTTTTTAAACATGATAGAACTTTGTTTGAACACAATCTCACCTGATGGTAAGCGATGATGCGGTCTAAGATGTAACACGAAGATCTAGAAGAAACCTACTCACTCTTACCTTAAAGAGGCCCGGATCGTATTTATTAGGAAAAACAGACGACGAACGGTAAAGTGTTCCATACCTTAGCTGTACGCATCAAGAACGTAGAACCAAAACGGTGTGTGCGAATGGGTGGTATATCAACTAGGTACGGATGGTACTGAGCCGTGCGCCTGTTTGTCCTTTGAAGGACGGGGGATGGTGGGATCAGATCGTATATTTACTGGAAACATTCCCCAAATGTATTCTGTAAAAAGATCGATAGGCTTGCAACTTTACGACTGTGTTCGAGACTTTGGGTCTTAGTCTGTGCCATATGTTGCTCACCTATAAGCCTAAAAGCCCTACGTTCTATCGAGTCTAAGGTAACGAGCTGGTATTTGGCCGAACAATCCCAAAGGTGGCAGCAGTACTCCATACCAGACCGGACTTGAGCTTTGTAAAGACTAAGAAGCTGTCCTGGTGTGAAGTATCTCCTGACCTTGTTAAGGCTGCCCAGCTTCATGGCAGCTGTTTTAGCCTTAGATTCGATGTATGAGCTAAAGTTGAGAGTAGGCGTGAGCGAAACCCCTAGAAGCTCGAGGTGACCTTTTACAGATACTGGTACATCTCGGAAAATGAGAACTTGGGAAAACTGACACTTTTTCGCCGAGAAGTGACATGCTTGCGTTTTTAAAGCGTTGAAGCGTTGGTTTTACATATATTTCCCTTTTTGCGGCCAGAGCACAGTGTTCAAGAATGCGAACATTATAATCTATACTCAATCAACTCAACAATGATTTGACAACTCTCTAAATCATATTTAGCCACTAAATACGTTTAGGCACCATTGCGCAATTCGCCCTTACATGAAAGACATTTAAATCCTAGTAACACGAGGAAACCCCTTTATGCCTATCGACACGTCTATCCTACTAATATTATAAACGCGAAAGTTTGTATGTATGGATGTATGTATGTTTGTAACTCTTTACCGATTGCGATGAAATTTGGTATGTACGTAGATCATAACCTGGATTAACACATATGCTACTTTTTATTGGCAAACCACGCGTGCGAAGCCGCTGGCAGCTAGTACTAATATAATTTCAAAAGTAACTCTGTCTCTTTATCTGTCTGTTTGTTGCGTTTTCACGACGTGGGTCATGCATTTATTTATGTAACTACTTCCAGCATTATGGTTAACTTCATAACGTATAACTGTTTGTCTTCCCAAATAAACAAACTAAATAATCATTATTATAAATACGGGATTTATCACGTACCGTCTTATCGGTGTTACGACCGACAATGTTTCGGTTCAATTCGTGAACCTTCATCAGGGTGAGTGCGATCCGCTCCGAATAACGTCTCGCCTCGCACTCAGTGCGAGGCGGATGAACCGAAACATTGTCGGTCGAAACACCGATAAGACGGTACGTGATAAATCCCGTATTTATAATAATGATTGAAATCAATCACGAAAGTTTTCTAAGTAAAACTAAATAATAAATAACCTAGCGAGAAGACGACAGGCAACAAATTTATACCCTGCTCTACGGAATTGTACACACGGCTACACATCTATATATTTCCAGTATAAGCTGACCTCTCATTCTACGAAAAGCCTACACAATGCGAGGACAGCTTATACGGGATATTCATAGCTTGATGTGTAGCCGTGTGTACTTACTAAAACTGTAAAAAAACCGGCCAAGTGCGAGTCGGACTCGCGCACGAAGGGTTCAGTACCATTATCTATAAAAACGGCAAAAAAATCATGTCTGTTGAGTGGGAGCCCCACTTTAATATTTATTTTATTCAATACCATAATTTTATTTATTTACCTTATTTGAGGTTGGTGCCGATTAAGCTAGTCCTCTAAAGTCTAAATTGTATAAGCGCCCATACAATACAACTCAGAGGACTATCTTAATTGGCGTCAACTATGTTTGTATGGGAACGCCCTTTAATTTTCAACTCATTTTATTTTTTTGAATTTTTCCTTTATTTGTGCTGTAAGGACCTTGCTTTTTGCCAAAATTCGTGATTCTAGGTCAACGGGAACTACCTTATAGGTTTTCGAACCAAAACCTACAGGGTACTTCCGGTTGACCTAGAACTGTCAATTTTGGTTAAAAGCAAAGTCTTACAGCACAAGTAAAGGGAAAATTCCGAAAAATGTAAAAAGTTGAAAATTAAGGTAAATTTTGGTACTTACAAGTTTTCGCGAAAATCGAAATTTGCCCATATCTTTTTATCGTGTTGACTCAAGACCTTCATTTTTATACACCTAATAGGGACTATAGATCTCAGTATCTGGTATAAATTTCAACTTGCTAGGTCCACCCGTTCCTGAGAAAATCGGTGGTGCACACGGACAGACAGACGGACAGGAGAGTTTCTTATAAGGGTTTTTTTTTACCTATTGAGGTACGGAACCCTAAAAAACTATGTGATACGTAAGTTAAGATATGTGCATTTACATACCTATGTGCATTTAGTAGTAAATATTTCTTGTCATTATAATTTTAATTTTTAAAACCGATATCGATGAAATTTAGTAGGTGTGAGTGAGTAGGTAGATTATGATGTGAGTATTGACAAACCATGCGTGCGAAACCACAGACAGAAGCTTGTTCCTTATAACCTAATGCCAGTCCATAGTACTAGCTTCTATGACAGTTCTTTTACCGGCCGAGCAGTACGTCTATGGAATGCTTTACCAATAATAATACGGCAAGCCTCATCCTTAGCTATAATTAAATCTAGGGTAAAAAGCTTATACCAATCAGAAACATCATAGCACATATTGGTGGCGATTCTGTTGTTTACGCTAACTAAAATTGTGTAAAATACGAACGGTCTTATTTTGTTTACGCTAAAGATCAAATTAGATTGACATTTAAAGTGACATTTCTAAAATTAAGTTTTTACTAAGAAGCCGCGTTTGCGGGCTAGTTATAATGAACACCAATTTGACTGCTGACTAAAACTAGCCCAAAAACACGCCATCTTAGTAACAAATACTTAATTTTAGAAATGTCACTTTAAATGTCATTCTATTTTGATCTTTAGTGTAAACAAAATAAGACCGTTCGTATTATACACAATTTTAGTTAGTCAGTGTAAACAACAGAATCGCCACCACTATCAATCTATATTTATCGTATTTAACTAATGTAATTACAAATATTATATATATCATAATTTTATATATTATACTAAGGTATGTAATTTAATAATTTATTTAGGTATTAGTTGCACTCCCTTCATCCATATCTTATGTGCACCCCCGACCATCTTTGACATTACTATATCCTATCCATCCAAAGGTTGGCTGGAAGAAATCGCTTCCAAGCGATAAGACCGCTTATTGTACTATTTGCTTTGTATAGCGGATAGGGGCGTAGATTGGTGTTTTAATCGTATATTGAAACAACTTTTAGAAGTTAAATATATGAAATACCGACCGATGCGCGGAGACAAGCGTGTTTTCTCTTATCGGTTCAACTGCCAACTGATTGTCCCGTTTGCGCGCAACGGAGGGTAGATCTTTTTCTTTCTTAAAGAATCAAACGTAAGTTTTTTTTCCATATACCTACATCATTATTTCAGGGTCGCGAGGTACGTCGTCTACACTTTGTGTCTTCCATTTTGTCTGTAGTTTCTATTTTTTTAATGTGTACAATAAAGTGTTTTCATTCATTCATTCTAAACACTTATCTTTCGGTTCAGTCACAAAGGTTGTCTGGAAGAGATCGCTTTGTTAAGCGATAAGACCGCCCATTATGCTTACTTTTATTTGTTTTTTTTTCTTTAAATCTGTTGTGTCTAGCTTGTAAGGTATAATAAAGAATTTTCATTCATGCATTCATTCATTCACATTTATCAGTTGCCAATATTTATAGCTTCAACATTCGCCATTGTTTTCAATGACTTAACCTCCTGGGTTATTTCATTTGCTTGTCCTCTGTGGGCTTATGGTTTGTCTTTGTATTGTGAAATCTTTACCTGCATTGGAAATGTGCCTCGTAAAGTTGTAATAAAGAGCTCTTCTAACACTTAGAAAGTCCAAGGAAATGAGACCTTTCTAGGGTTGAGGTAATTGTACAAAGTATAAGTAAATACAGAATATAAACGAAGAAATGAGGACTTACGCTTCGGCCAAATTCGATGAGAAATGTTCGAAACATACCGATCAAACCTAACAAAAAAATAATCAGTATTCATTTAATCCTTATGTAATTGGGTTGTGATATATAAATATGGCTGGACGTTTCACACAGCGCTATCTAGCCCCAAACTAAGCAGAGCTTGTACTATGGGAACCAGATAACTGATAGAATACTTTTATACATTTTTTTTTGTAAATAAATACTTGAATTATATAGAAAAACATCCAGACCCGGAACAAATATCTGTAGATCATACAAACATTTGTTCCGCAGCGGTAATCGAACCCGCTACCTCCTGCGTCTCAGCCGGCTATTCGCCCACTGTACCACTGAGGTCGTCAGATAGCGGCGACCGACCAGTTTTTATAAGCTGGGCAGGACAGTCCCACTTCAATTTTGCGGATGTCAGAGCCACGTCAGCTATCTGTGTTTTGATACTTACGTATCACGTATCTCAACACTGCGCTCCAAAACACAGATCCGAGCTTCTTAATCAATCCAAAATAGTTTTACGTTTTGGATTCGAAATTGAATCCGATAATTGAGGTTTCCGATCCGACATATTGCCGACGCTTATAAAAACTGGTCGGTCGCCGCTATCTGACGCAAAATTGAAGTGGGACTGTCCTGCCCAGTCCCACTTCAATTTTGCGGATGTCAGAGCCACGTCAGCTATCTGTGTTTTGTGACGTGGCTCTGACATCCGCAAAATTGAAGTGGGACTGGGCAGGACACGTTTGTCGTATGGCAGAGGAACTATGGGCGAAAGCCACTACAGAATGGGTTCGAAACGGGCGGCGGCCTCGTGGTAGACCCAGGCGGAGATGGAGGGATGAACTGGATGCATTCCAGAAAGAGTGCCCCAATTAGCCAATAACCTGGATTCGTGGAAAGAGGGAAGGGAGGCCTTTGCCCTGCAGGGGGGGGGGGACTCTACGGGCTGATAATCATAATAATAAAGAAGCTCGGATACCTTTCCGACTCGGATTCAAAGTTAACGAAATAGCGTTCTCGGATTGGAATGTATGTGACACGCATATCGTTTTTCAAGTGCATCGCAATAACTAGCTGGTGGTAGGACAGAACGCGATAGAACCATTCATTTTAAAAGAATTACAGTTGGATTCACACTATCATCGGTAACAGCGCACGCGCCGGCAATAACGTCTCTATTACGTAACTCTTAAGAGCCATCAATTCGATGCGGTCCACAACGTCATGTTACAATCCCATTGAAACCGTAATACAATTGTGCACGTAACTACCGTAAACGTAACCTTTTGGAACTATGTAATGTAGTAGGTACAGTTACCTTTAACCACGGGTTTACTTGTGAATCTTGCGATGTTTTTGCTTGTGGGTATTGATTAAGTATTGGCTCGGCGGGGTTTCAGATTTATATACTAACTAGCTTCTGCCAGCGTCTTCGCACCCGTTGTTTGTCAACAAAAAGTATAAGCCTATGTGTTAATCCAGGTTATAATCTACGTACATACCAAATTTCATCGAAATCCGTTCAGCCGTTACGACGTGATTGGATAACAAACAAATACACAAACATTAGTATGAAGAGCGGTAAGGTAACCTAGCCTTTCGCATTTGCACTCAAATGCTAGGATGCTAGAATCGAGGAAACGAATCGATTGCACTGAATCGAGCAAATGGGTAATCGAGACTTAGGGAAAGAGTCAGCTTGTGATTCTAGTGACCCTACTCGTATGCCCAAACACTTGATATATATTATAAGTAGGTATTTAAAAAAAAGTAAGTATATAAGTATTCTATCAGTTATCTGGTTCCCATAATACAAGCTCTGCTTATTTTGGGGCTAGATAGCTCTGTGTGAAATGTCCAGAAATATTTATTATTTATTTATGAGGGAAAACCTAAACTGTGTCATAATCAGTGCGATAAAGGTGGCTACCGTACTAGTCCATACTACGTATCCATACTGATATTATAAATTTGAAAATAAGTCTGTCTGTCTGTTACCTTTTCCAGAAATGCACCGTTCTAAAACTAACGATCCAGACCGGATTTGAACCCAGGAAATTATATTATATATTTGCCGGTATTAATATTAGTATTATACAATTGGCGGTCTTATCTATAAATAGCGATCTCTACCAGACAACCTTTGGATGGAATGGACAGTGTGGACGTTACTTACCTATTAACTAGAAAATAATTAAGTAGCAGTCAATACCAATTATAACTGCATCTGAAAATAAAAGTGAAAATCTGAGAATGATTAATTAATAAAAAAATTATACTACATTTGCTTGTAGCCTACGAATTGTAGGTGACGATTTTAACCTAGTTACAAGGAAGGTAATAAAACAATGACACTGGAACGAAAACTGAGACCACCGGTCATAGGCCTACCGGTTCCAAACCATTCAACCTTTGAGTAGGTTAGGTAGTACCTTCGTTATGTATTCAGTCCAACAGTTATTCAGTTCTTATGTTAATTCCGTACCTATTACCATGAGAACCAAAATATTTGGTTCCAAATCTTAGAATTAAACAAATGTATGTAACATTAGATTTATTGTGTAATAAATCAACTTGGGCAAATCGGCGTTGTATATTTATGTATGTATGTTTGTTTGTCCGAGGACAACTTTCGAAGCGTTGATTCGATCATCGTGAAATTTGATACATAGGTAGGTAGTGATAACACAATTTTGGTGTGGCTAAATGAGTTAAAATGTTGGGGGGTTGTTGAGATATTGGGGTTTAAGAGGGGTAAAAAAAATGAAAATAAGCCTATAAGGTCAAGTGGGACGTCAAATGAAAGTACATTTATTCGTATTCATTAGTACATTTAGACTCTGTTTTTATTTTTAATAAAGTCCTTATAGTTTTTGAGTTATTAGCCATAATGAAAACTGAACTTTGACAAATTCACAGGGTACACCAGTGACCCCACAGTGCTGTAATTTGGTATGCGTGTAGCTTAAGTGACACAAATATAGGCAAAAGTCTGAAATACAGAATAACTGCAATTTGTACCCCAAAAAAGTGTTAACGCGTACATGAACTCCCGTTACCTGTAATTTGAATGAAACCGTAGGTCAAGTAGTATGGTTCTTTATTTCGTGGCACTATTTTGATAGTCGGAGATTACAAATAATATTTTTTTTTGGTTTTAATTTGAGACTCGCGAGATCTCAGTTCGGGGCGAACCACTAGTTTTTACAGTAAGGTACTAACAGTAAAAGCCCTTTTAAGATCCACTATTTGCTGTGATTTATTGATTATCGGGTTTTGATGTAGATATTAAATGAATTCTGTTACAAGAAGCTAGGTAAGTAGGTTAGATATGTAACTATTGATAATTTATTTTTACGGCCTTACGGTAAGGCCCCTATCGGTTACTGCAGGATGACACGTTTCTTAGCCATAATCTATTGACACAGCCAAAGATGTGTCCAATATAATGGTGTTTAAGAGAAAACTGATTTTAACTACAGTAGGTTAGATTAGATAACTTTTTATTGCACACCATAAAACAATACAACTAAAAAGAACAACGTAAAACTATCTGATAAAATTGGCGGTCTTATCTCTAAATAGCGATCTTTACCAGACAACCTTTGGATGGAATGGACTGTGTGGACATTACCTAGGGTGTAATGGTGTACATTGCCTACCTATTAACAATAAAATAATTAAATCAATACCAGTTACAATTGTGCTACACATGGCAAATAGTCGACAATAAATAGACATAGACAGACATTTATTTGCTAACATAGCACACACAAATTCACACAATACAATCAAAAGGTATAACATCAAAGAGAAAGCACAAGAGAACACAGAAAATACAACAAACATAGAAACAATAGAATGAAATAATAAATTTACAATGTAGTCAGGGAAAAATTAAAAAGAGGCAAGTAGGTGTGTATGTGGTACTGCAGTAAATGGGTTCCAGCTCAGCATCATGCCTCGCCCCCGATCGACAGCTCGGCGCTGTTATTCTGCAGAAACCTTTTTTAGGCAAGTCATTAGAACTCGTAAGAACGAATGTGTTTGCATACAATTATGATAGGCTTAATTAGATAGTTATGATAAGTAGATAGAAGAAATAAATATATTATGTAAGGAATAATCATAATAATGTTAAGAAATGTTCGAGTGTAAATTATAAATAATAATACGAATAAATATAAATATACTAGAAACTTACTAGAAATAAATATTGCTTGACATTTCACACAGCGCTATCTAGCCCCAAACTAAGCAGAGCTTGTACTATGCGAACCAGATAACTGATAGAATACTTATATGTATACATTTTTTTTGTAAATACATACTTATAATATGTAGAGAAACAACCAGACCCGGAACAAATATCTGTAGATCATGCAAACATTTGTTCCGCGGCGGGAATCGAACCCTTCCTGCGTCTCAGCCGGCTATTCGCCCACTGTACCACGGAGGTGTTGGGTATTCCCGGCTACACATTAGTGTGAAGGTCTACTCATTTACCTAGATAGATAGACGTAGCATTTTGTTCTTCATTTATTTTGTGTAACATCTGTTATTGTGTTTATATTTGTATGTCCTTCGTGCCAAATTTCATTTCATAGCTTTAATGATCGGGAGATGTACCTACGCCTGTTTAAAATCAATAATAATGTAAGTATACGGATCTCTTAAAAATACTATAAGCACGCCTGTCTTGTCGCGATATTCGAAAGAGATGAAACAAAACACAGAGCGGCTGTGGTGTGACTATTTCGAGCACAATTAAAATTAGTTCTGTGAAGTGAACTCTCTGACTAAAATCAACATTAAACTGTTTGTTCGTTAGTTTCTAACTTCTAGTCTAGAGTACAAAAATATGTCCTAATGAACATCGTTTTATAGTATGTGTCTTTATGGCATGCTAAGTGCTTTTTCAAATTTGCAATCAGCGCAATTCATTTTATTATCCTAGTGAATGGGGTTGGTGTCGTTGGAGTGAAAGGGTTTATGCATAGGTAAAGGGCGTATGATATGTTTTAATAGGTATAAAATACAATTTAATTTGTGAACCCTGAGAAGATGGTTCCATATGAGTTTCCGACAAACCGGAAAGCAAAGATGCCATGCAGACTTACAAACTTTAGAAGATTACAAAGGCTTTTATGGTAAATATAAATCAAATCACCTTTAAAAAGAACATCTGTGTGGAATGAATTTAGTTCGTATATTCTATGCTAAATGTTAAAGCAAATCATTTAAATATCCCGCGCAGTATTTCACGCGCGCATGCGCGATCAATCGATGAGTGAACTGTTGAACACATCTGTTCCCACTCCTTGATTCATTCAATCATTCCTTTCCACTCACTTTCCCGTCCGCCATGCTAACGTAAACAGGCAGAATTTTCTCACCTTTACCGTGTCCTCAAACCATATCATCAAATCATTTAACCCACCATAAATCAAGCACATAATAACAAAAACGGAGTACGACCGACACAATCAACCAAGGGGCGCCCCTCCGACGAAAAAAAAAACAGTTTCCAGCCGGCTTCGAGATTTGGTGAGTCCCATATCCTTTTCGAATTCCTCCACATCAAATATACAGTCCACTTTATTTATCAATTCAAATTGCAAACCTTAACACTAAAGTAGAGGAAATAAAATATTGTTACGAGCTGAGGGTTCGGGATAAAATAATTAAAATGAATCTAACCAAAATAACACTTTTATTCAACACTAAAACGCAAAATACACGATCTTAATCACAAAGATTCACAACACACTAAATCACACTACTGTTACACAATAAACCACTAAAAGTCACCAAAATGTTCGCACGTATAGCCAAATCCAGACTGACTCTGTGGACGTCTCTACGCACTATTTATACCGAGCATTATTTCCAGAACCTTCCACTAGTATCTAGAAAAGTATAGGTATTTCGATTGTCTACTATTTCTTAATCTGTGCAACGGTAGGTAAAAACGTGGTATGTAGGTCATTCCATACCAAGTATTACCTATTCTGTGACACAGTAGGTATAAATTCGAGAAAAACCGACTATTACTTATTCTGTAACAGCCTCGGCGTAACAATATGTAATAACGTCCCCAAATTGGGATGTCGCATTTCCCTCTTCTAACCCGACACTCCTAACACTGTAGTAACGGAGCGCTTTGGGTTAGTGGCAGCGGTTTTCGAAAATCCCTGAGATTTATGGACGCTCGGCGTGTGATGCGTCGTGCTTGCGTGTCTTGTCGCGCTGTGCGTAAAGCAAAAGCAAACGCTTTTGAATGAACGCTCTGAAACATGGCCTTATGTTGATGAGACGCGACGCACCACGTGACGCGACGCACCACGCGTCGTGCAACGCGCTGCTTCTCCTAAACCCAGCCCTCTATGTATTGTGTAGATGATTCCATGCTCTTGCAGTTCTGTTTTTACTGGCAACTTCTGGCTTGTATGCTTCACGTATTCATCTTGAAGACGGCTGTAAGCCGCGATTGAGGCGCAGGTCAGACAGATGACAGGACAGACGTAAGGCGAGTAGTTTCATACAAAATTTATAAAATTACATTAAGACGATATGTAAAAAAAATTGAGCCGCTAAGTAACTGTCGTGTTCAATGACAAAAAATGCTACTTATTTAATATTAATAAGCAATATTACTTCAGGATTTAAACTACATAAATGAAAGTCAGAAACGCAATTGGTGAAACTTTTCTCGATACAATTACATATTTGTCAAAATCGGCTCTTCTAAAACACTAATATCGTTCATTCTCCGACTCCAGAAAAGATTTAAAGTTTTTTTTACATAGTTATGTAGGTAATTATGGCACCTAAATTAATGGAAAAGCATTTTTTTTTTATTTGTTGGTTCTCATGCAATTCGAGATTTTATCTTTTGTCACTTACGTCATTTATTCCTGCGACAATGCGGCACGGCTATGATACATAAAATAAATAAATAAATATTGCTGGACATTTCACACAGCGCTATCTAGCCCCAAACTAAGCAGAGCTTGTATTATGGGAACATGGACATGTTTGTCTCGTTTTTCACCTAAGAAAGTATATAACGCTGTCACCTTTTTGCATTTCTGGATGCTCCGCCCAATCGTCACCGAAGTTAAATTTGTATATCCTCTTAAAGGAGTGATGAAGCACACAAAGAATTTCGTATAAAAGAGGCACCACGTCTCTGCGGCCTCATCGCCTTACGTATCTCATGTTTATTCCCAGCTTTATGGCTTATCTCAAGGAAAGCGGCACAAATCCATCATTTGCGATGCATGTCTGCGGTCGCCTCGTGACCGTCCCCGACGATTGCTAGATTTCACACTGGCCGACTGCCCGGGGCAGTCTCTTGGACAATCAGAATTATTGTAGGCGTTCCCAATAACGAGTGTATCTATCTGTGTTCAAATATTAGTAAGATAACCCATTGTTTCTTTCATATATTGTTATGTTCTATCTGGATCAAAACTTACCGTGTCGATAATGTTACTAGCAGTATAACAAATTGAAATATTTATAGGTATGGTGGTAGTACTTCCCCAGGTAAGCTCTTTCACAAGGAACACTACTATACTCTTCATAAGTGCCCTAAATGAGCAAGTTAATAAGTTAAAAATATATCTGAACAAATCATATTATTATTGACGGCCTCCGTGGCGCAGTGGGCGAACAGCCGGCTGAGGCGCTCGACGTAGTGGGTTCGATTCCCACCGCGGAACAAATGTTTGCATGATCTACAGATATTTGTTCCGGATCTGGTTGTTTTTCTATATATTAGAAGTATGTATTTACAAAAAAGAAGTATATAAGTATATCAGTTATCTGATTCTCATAGTACAATTAGTTTCGGGCTAGATAGCGCTGTGTGAAATGTCCAGCAATGTTTATTTATTTATTATAAAACGGATCATATAGTCGGGAACTCCTAAAACATGGGACATTATAGTGTTCTGATTTTCCAAATCTCCACATCCTGAACTACACTATTATGCGTTGAAAGATAATTATCATCAGCCAATTTGAGTTCATCATCATACCAGCAAGAGGACGTCCACTGCTGAACATCTGCCTCCCCCATAAGCTTTAATAGCATGAGTGTCAAAATGAACAAATTCAATTATGTGACAAAACAGTGAATGAATGAATGAAAATTCTTTACTATATACCTTACAAGCTAGACACAACAGATACAAAAATAACAAGAAAACAAACAAATGTAAGCATAATGGGCGGTGTTATCGCTGAACAAAGCGATCTCTTCCAGACAACCTTTGGATGAATCTTCGAAACAGTGATTCCGGGCTGACATAATGAAAATGAAAACATTTATTTGACACGACACACGTACAAAATAAAAACACAAAAGAAGAAGGTGACATAGTAGTAATGTTGACTTCTGGCTCTAAGAAGTAGGTGATGGATGATAATGATGATTACTATGCCAATAAGTTGATATAGGTACCGATATCACACATCATGCAAATAAGCTGTTTACCGTTGGTGCTCGGAGGCAGGTTAGGGTTGAACACCCTTCGATCAGCAATTGGCCACGCATTTTACACTGACCCTGGCCTCAGACCATGTATCGTGATAAATGAGTATATTTCTGTGTATCCGTCTGTAGTGTAACCAGTGTAGGCCACGGCTTCACTACGCAACAGACGTGCAACAGTGCACAACAATCCGGCATGCACGACGAGGCCTGTGCAAACGTGACGTACAGACGTGAGCGTGCACGCCTATTTCTGCCGCCAAGCAACACTGCTGTGTTTCGGTTGGTTGTCGGTGAAATTACGGGCACATGAGGCTATACACCTGTATGCTCAACTTGATGACAATGAATTGTAGGGCACGTTTCTAAGGAGCGTGACCTACGAGGCAATACTTTTTTATAGGCGATGGTTACCACTTAACATCAGGTGGGCCTTGCTAGTTCCATCTCCAGGCCGTATAAAAAAAACCGTACACGCATTCGGTTAAAACAGGGCTTATTGGCAATCTTAATATTAGCCATAGGATGTCATTGTCTCCTCTTTAGATTTCCAAAGCGGCTTGCATCCAACCAACGGCTCCCAGCAACCTTACTTGAGGCTTATGATGGCAAATGTTAATGGCATATTATTTATATTAGACAATTGCCTTTTCTGATAGATAAAAAGGGTAAAATAGTCGAGAACTTTTAAAGTTTTAGGTATTTTATATTTTTAGTTTACTGTAAAACCCCAATTTCTATATAATCATCATTTCCCAGCAGTATTGTGGACCCCGCCACTATCTATTTTCAAGTCGACCGCGATATGCATTAAAAATACCCACTCTGTAAAAAATGCGCGAAAACCAGCTATGGAATGGAATATGGATGAACTTTGAAATGCATAGCAAAAAGCGTGGTCACGTTGCTAATAGTTGATTGATGTTGCGCAGTGTAGAATCATGGCGCAAGTCAATTGTTACCCAGTGTATTCATGGCCTAAGCAACAGGCCAAAGAATATTTGAGAGTTAGTGATCTGTGGTGTATGCCGTTTACTGTGCAAATTGTAGGAAATTGACACCTTAGGATATGAAGGCAAATTATCTGAAAGTTTTCTATCTAAACACTTTGCTTGCATGAAGAGAGTTTAGTATAGACTAGAGGGCACTTTAGACCTAACCTTACCTCACAGAGTTTCAGGATAAATTAACAAAAGTTTTTTTATGCGCACAATCTTGAACATAAAATAACACAAAACAACGTCTACATGTCTGATATATCAGTATTTAACCATAACAAGAATGCAAGCGCCTTAATCACGAGGTAAAAGAGTTTACCCCGTAATCAAAGCGAATGCAACTGCCGAAATATCAGGATACTAAAATCTCACCATGCCGTGGTAAACGAGACTGCCTAAGATACCGATTTTGTTACATTAATTGGTGCCTATTTTTCATCTTATATCAGTTTAGAGCCTGCGTTTTTTTTTATTCTGGTTACTTTGTATGCAGTAGCTATCGGTAAGTATTTCTATTCTGTGCTAGTGGCAAAAAACCAGTTTATTACAATGTTCACACAGTGCGCGTAAACGCAGGTACGGGTCTAGCCCACATCATGGTAATCGTCCAATTGAACTGTCCTACTCAACTACAAATCATAGACAACTCTATAAAATCATAGACTAGGAAACTGCAGAGACAGAATATAGAATAAAGCGGGCGTACAATCAAGAAATGAGGAGATTCGTAGATAAACTAAGGTCACAAATAAATCCCAAAGGATTAGCAAGCCGACGTGGTAGTAGCTGGGGCACATAGCTCGAAGAACTGACGGCGGTTGGGCAGAAAGGTCCTCGAGTGGAGACCACGCACTGGAAAGCGCAGCGTGGAACGGCCCCCCACTTGATTGAAAGACCTGATATAGGTTGCTGGAAGCTGTTGGATGCAGGACACACATGATCGATCTGGAAGTCTAGGGGGGCGGCTTATGTACGCCAGTGGACATTCTATGGCTCATTTAATTCGGGAAAATCCAATAGGTAGGATTTAAAATGTTTAAAGAATATCGTCCTGTCGAAATATTGATCCAGTATTAACTAGTGTTTCAGAGTGTAATTTTTCAATATAGTTAAAGTGAGACATGGTTTTACTTAGAAAACTTTCGTATTAATTTCAATCATTATTATAAATACAGTATTTATCACGTACCGTCTTATCGGTGTTTCGACCGACAACGTTGCGGTTCAGTTCGTGAATTCATGAGGGTGAGTGCGATCCGCTCTGAATAACGTCTCGCCTCGCTCTGCGCGCCGCAGCCCTTTGTGCGCGAGCACAAAGCGCGGTGGTGGGGATTGCGTCAACGATGGCTCAGCGTGTTAACAGGCTGCGACATCATTATTATCGTCACTGCTGCTCTCTTCGGTAGTTCTCGGTACAGGCAAACACACAACACTAAATTTAGTCTGTCAAATGAAAGTAGACCCTGAAAAATCGCGGCAAATTAAAAAAATATCAGCGTGGCAACCCATTAATTAACCCCATAATAATGATGCCACACTCCGATTCTCATTTTCCCTAATCTGTTGAAAAAAATTCAAGAGTACCTACCTTAAACGACGACCTATTTGAAGAATATTAAGAGAGTGACTGAAACGAAAGAAGTAAGTCAGATTCATGGGAAATGGTCATCCGTGGTTCCTGCCTACATCTTCGGGAAAAGGCATTTTTTGCCTATTTTTCCGGTTCAGAATGACAAAACCTATAAAATAGTTCAATATTATTAATCTGCAGTTGATAACAGTGGGTTACTATTCGTTATTATTATAGTTATTTATAGTACGTGCAATTATTATTTTATACCACCCTAAATTTACCCAGTTGTAGAACATAGCGTCCGTAGGTGGAAACACATTAGTATTGCCATGTAAAAAGTTACGAAAAAATGCGAGTGCCTACTTTCGTTTGAAAGACTCTGTCTCTACCAGGTTCACTCACTCCTCTGTCGCTTGCATCGTGAAGACATGGCTTCCAAGCTGGCGGTAGAACCCACCCTCTATTTCTGTTAAAGTTCGGCACACGACTTCTCGAACGAAGAACTTCTCTCTCGCTAAGACCCGGGCCTTTTCGAAACGTATGTATTGCGTCGAATCAGAATCTAGAGCATGTTCCACCACTGCAGATTTGTTGGAGTCGACATCTTTCATTGCACGTATATGTTCAGTCAACCTGGTATGTTGTATCTGTCGGTCGAAACACCGGTAAGATGGTACGTGATAATACCCGTATTTATAATAATGATTGAGACTTGGTTCTTATCAATTATACTCATTGTTATAGTGTATAGATTAATAATTATTTGTCTTTATTTGGTTGGTTTTTTGATTTCTTGTGTAGACGTTCGGTGTTCGTACAAAGTTACCATGGCATGCAAAATGGTAGACGTCAAATCGGACCTATTAGATTTCCTATATGTAACTTTCTTCAAGGTTTAGGTGATAGTTCAGAATATTTTTTATGTCTACGGATCGTACATTTTCATGCTATGAGCTGTGTAATATTTAGCCTCAAAGACCAGCTAGTATAAATCCGTATAATTAGCCAGCGTGCAGTGGTTGGGTACCGTTGCAATCTCATTAGTGCTAGCTCCACTGATATTTCGATTCATTATGGAAACAACACTGTAAAGATAATAGACAGAATTAAAGTATTGACTGACTCATTAATATAAATACGGGATTTATCACGTACCGTCTTATCGGTGTTTCGACCGACAATGTTTCGGTTCAATTCGTGAACCGCTCCGAATAACGTCTCGCCTCGCGAGGCGAGACGTTATTCGGAGCGGATCGCACTCACCCTGATGAAGGTTCACGAATTGAACCGAAACATTGTCGGTCGAAACACCGATAAGACGGTACGTGATAAATCCCGAATAACGTCTCGCCTCTCTGTGCGAGGCGAGACGTTATTCGGAGCGGATCGCACTCACCCTGATGAAGGTTCATGAATTGAACCGAAACATTGTCGGCCGAAACACCGA
This sequence comes from Philereme vetulata, assembly GCA_918857605.2. Taxonomy (NCBI): domain Eukaryota; kingdom Metazoa; phylum Arthropoda; class Insecta; order Lepidoptera; family Geometridae; genus Philereme; species Philereme vetulata. The sequence continues at coordinate 9,225,983 of OU975423.1, forward strand.
TAAGACGGTACGTGATAAATCCCGTATTTATATTAATGATTGAAATCAATTACGAAAGTTTTCTAAGTAATATTGACTGACTCGCTGTCAGACAACTCACTGCCTATACTGCTGGTCGTACAGACTGGAAATTTGGAGGGTATCTTTAATGATATTTTGGAGGTTTCTTGTGGGGTGTGGACGCCTTCTAAGAACGTTTTTTTTCTTCTATTTATCGTAAGTTGGCTTACGTTTTAAGTGGACTGTTCATTTTCAAGAAACAGAATAGGCAGCCTAGATAAAGCAAAGTTCCACGTGGACACTACTTCCATGGGTACCGCTATTGACATTTTTTATTGAGCGATTCTTTGTTACCGAGAGCACGTCCCGTTGAAATTCAAGCCACGCCGGAAGCCTTCAGGCGGCCTGAAATCTTCAATCTTCAACATCAGGTGATCCAGCTATCTCCTTTCCGTCAAAGGACAAGTAGGCGCACGGCTTAGTACCATCCATACCTAGTTAATATTCTAACGACGACCTCCGTGGTGCAGTGGGCGAATAGCCGGCTGAGACGCAAGAGGTAGCGGGTTCGATGCCCGCCGCGGAACAAATTTTATAATATATATATTATAATATAATATTGCTGGACATTTCACACAGCGCTATATAGTCCCAAATTAAACAGAGCTTGTACTATGGGAACCAGATAACTGATAAAATACTTATATATTATTTTTTTGTAAATACATACTTATAATATATAGAAAACACCCAGACCCAGAACAAACAATGCAGATCATCCAAATATTTGTTCCGCGACGGGAATCGAACCCGCTACCTCCTGAGTCTCAGCCGGCTATTCGCCCACTACGCTACGGAGGTCGTCAAAGTATTATAAGTATGTATTTACAAGAAAAAATGTATATAAGTATTCTAACAGTTATCTGGTTCCCATAGTACAAGCTCTGCTTAGTTTGGGGCTATATAGCGCTGTGTGAAATGTCCAGCAATATTATATTATAATATATATATTATAACATTTGTTCCGCGGCGGGAATCGAACCCGCTACCACTGTGTGAAATGTAAAAAAAAATTAGCACCGTTTTGGTTCTACATTCCTAATGCGTACAGCTGAGGTATGGAACACTTAACCGTCGTCTGTTTTTCCTAAAGAATACAATCTAAATAAGGTTAGAGTTAGGTGTGTTTTAGATCTTCGTGCTTCATCTTAGACCTCATCATCGCTTACCGTCAGGTGAGATTGAAGTCAAACGAAGTTCTATTCGTGTTAATAAAAAAGTCTTTCTGCCCTTGATTGGGCTCGATCAGGGCAGAAGCACCTACCCTAATCATGTGTAGAGGCTTTTAGTGTTTAGTCACACCTACAGAATAGTAAATAGTCGAACCTACTTGTACTCGAAAATAACAGTTGTCGATAAAAAGCGCACATCAACGACAGAGCTCGTTAACGCGCGGATAGAGTATCTTAACAGCTTTTCCAATCACGAGCCGCTTGAGAGACGATAACGGAAGTAACTTCTAATCGAGAACCTGCATATTAAAGTATATAGCTGGTTTGGTAGCATTTTTTTTATACATTATAGGTTTGCGTTTGACTACGATTTCGCTTGATGGTAAGCGATGATGCAGCCTACGATAAATCACGCTTGCCTAGAAGAAACCTGTTCACTCGCGACTTGAAGACACCTAGGTTGTAGTTATCAGGCAACACAGACTCAGGCTAGACGTTCCACTCTTTGGTTCCATAATAAATGTGGAAGAGAACCGCTTTGTGCATAAAAGATTTGGCATATTCAGACAGACTGTTTTTATGTTATTTCTTTTTGTTAGATTACTTGTTGTTAACAATGTTAGAGGAGTAGAAGTAGAGGAATGCCGAAGAAGAGCCAAGTAGGATAATGAGTAATTAAAAGCAAGTATTTCTTGCGGGAAATACGCTCACGCAGGAAGCTGTGTGCAGGTTAAGAGTTGCACAAAGGGCCATGGAGCGTACCATGCTTGGCATCAGACTGTTAGATCGAGTTCTAAACGTCGAGATCCGTAGACGAACGAAGGTTCATGACGTTGGGGTTCGAGTTATGGAGCTCAAATGGTCTTGGGCGGGACACTTGGCTAGACGTGGTGATAACAGTTGGAGCAGGACAGTGACTGAATGGTGGCCGAGGAGCGGGTATAGAAGGGTAGGACGACCAGCAGCGAGATGGATGGACGACATCGTAAAGATCGTGGGCCGTCAGTGGGTGAGAGTAGCGCAGGATCATGGTGGATGGCACAAACTTGGGGAGGCCTATACCCAACAATGGGTGAAGTCAGGCTGTAGATGATGATGATGATGATTTCTTGGGGACACTTCAGCCATAAACATGAAGGGTATGTAATGTATCTATGCTAATATAAGTTTCTCTGTCTCTCTGTTTGTTAAGTTTTCACGACCGGGATTGACACCCAGGCACCTTTTTGCCCGGCTATGCAAAAGGGGGTAATGTTTTTATTGAGAAACCACGCGTGCGAAGCCGCGGGCGGCAACGAATTATTTAATATCAAAAAGAAGGAGTGTGGAAATAATGTGGCTTACTGTTGATAGAGACCGACCATCAATTTTATGGTATGTACTCTTAGTAAATTGATAACGGTCACGCGCCGATTGTTAGTCGATAGCCGAAGTTCTAACCATGATCTTGACGCTAAATACTTAGGGCGACTTGCGCAACGGTGCAACCAAACGTTTTTAGCGGCTAAATATGATTTAAGGAGTTGTCAAATCACACAAATACGTACAATTTTTACATGTTTAGTGCTAAATACTTTTAGGGATCGTTGTCCAAGGTGAGCTTAAAATCATAGAGCATGGTAGACTGCGATGGTACCGCCATGCGGTCTACCTATACCAGTTGGAGTTGGAACGAGTCTTTGGCTCACCTGATGTTAAGTGATTACCATCGCCTATAACAAAATATCGTCTCGTAGGTCACGCACCTTAGAAACGTGCCCTACGATGCACTGCCCTGCGTCCATTAACTTGAGGCATACAGTTGTAAGCCACATGTATCTGTAATTTCACTGGCAACCATGCCCGTCAAACTAAAACAGCAATGCTGCCTGGCGGCAGAAATAGGTATGGTGGTAATTCTTCTCCGGGCGAGCCCTTTTACAAGGAACTCCTACTACTCTATGATTTTTGAAGTAAAAACTTCTTTAGGCCCGTTGGGCATTTTTTGAGATGGGAAAAAATCATTGAACTCGCGACACTGTTACCGTTACTGACACCGTTCCTGACGATTAAAAAAATATTTCCTGACGCTTCAAAAAATACACACGTACTTGTATAAGTGTTCACTTCTCCCGGAGTGCCACTTTCTTTTTTCACTGTTCTTTTATGTTATCCTTATCACGTAACACTGCATGGAAGTAGAACCTCTTTCGTCTCTACATAAGCGAAGGTAGGTAAATACTTTCTGTTGCTGTGTAAACATATATTGTACCGCTAAAAAGTGACAAGTTACCATCATCGGCCTGGGCTTGCGCAATGGTACTGTTATGCATTGATGCGTAATTGGAGACGTTCTCAGGAGTATAGGTAAATGTTACACATTGTTTGGCAAAGTAATTAGGTAAAAAAAAATACCTAAATTAAATGATGTTTTTTTACTTTTCGACAATTTTAACGATAACTTCAAAACTATACGATATAAAACCACGCTTTCCGCTAGTATGGTTATGTTATGTTATGTTGGTGGACTCCTTTTTCCGCATTTGAACTCTTAAGTGGTCCATTATGCGTGAGAGAGTTGACTATATGGATAGCCAGACTAACACCGACCAGAAGCGCAGAAGTTTCCTGGGGTCTTCGCAGGCTTCACGGAGTGACCTTGGATTGTCCAGTTGTGCTGTAACCCCCACGCATTCCAGGACTACGTGGGCTGCTGATTCTTCTTCGGTGAGACATCCCCTGCAGAGTGGGCTGTCTGGTTGTTCCCATGATGTAGAGGTGTTTGTTGAGGGGACAATGTCCTGTAAGGGTCCCCACGATGACACGCTAGTATGGCTATCTGTCATATTAAAATACAAACTTAAGCGTGCAGTTGATTTTTGACATTTTGTATGAAAATATTGTATGAACGTATCTTAATCTGAACTACCCATGTTCAAAGTGTTCAAACTTAGACAGGAATGCATCGTGTAAGTTTATTCTGAGAGTTAGTTACGGAGAAATAACTTTGCGGCAAATTAATAAAACGCTTAAAAGGAGCCTCTGAAATAAACTACACTTCCTGGCTCTTTGCATGGCACATACGTATTATAAAGCGTTTCCTGGATAGACTGCAGCGTTTTTGTTTGCTACGGTATAGTCAGCATCATAACATCATAACTAATTTAGTTTTACTCAATTAAGCGAAACAGAATTTTCTGTTTTTTTATTCTATTTTCAGCCATTCATGTCCCACTGCTGGGCAAAAGCCTCCCTCTATCCTTTACAATACCAATTCTTCCTGTCTTCTCCGACCGTCTCGTTCTGCCGCGTCGCCTTCTCGTTGCTCACCCGCCCCCCATTTATTACCTAAGCCAAATTGCTTTCGTGTCGCTATCGCTAGTCAGACCATCCCTTTCACTCGTACAGTACGTACCTCACGTGTGAAAGGGATGGCCTGACTAGCGATAGCGAAGCGACGCAATTTGGCTTAGGTAATAAGGCTACCGGTGTTTTATTTCGATTGTTTTACCCATAAAATATGTTTTCTATCTATCTAAATGGCGTCCTTTAATCACGTTAGGTTCGAACAGGGGGAGGGGATTAAAATAACATCTCCATTGATCACGATCGGCAAAAAAGTGGCCGAAGAAACCTTATTAATGGACGGGACGACTCCCTAATCTGTCCACACTTTTGTAAAAAATTGCTATAAATATGTTTTTAAAACTGATGTTACGATGCTGACTGTACTACAAACAAAGATGGAGATATCCACAATGTGCCATTTTAACAGCCGATTAGTGTGAATGGCAGATTGCCAGTTCTTCGCTCATCGCTGTTATTAGAACTAAAATGGCTTGTAGGCGACTTAAAACATAGAAGATGCTGCTTTTACTCGGGAATTATGAAATTAATTAGGCATTTGTACAATTTAGCTCCTTCCACCACCCTAGTTCTTTGACCGTCGCTCTTAAGGCTGGAAAGTTTGAAGGGTTACGATTTTTAGGTTTTTTTTTTAACATCTGTACCTCTACTGAAATGTAAAATATGCACAAAAAACATATTTTATTAAAATTGAACATATAATGTACCGCTTTGTGAAGATAGAAACGCGAATAATAATAGTTTTCTCGATAAAAAAAAATCATTAATTTGACACTAAGTTGATATTTAAGCGGTTGATACTAATAGGGTTCTTCTTGAAATCATGTCAAATTTATACCAAGAGATAGAGTTTATTATTAACTAAGGAATTGTGAAAAAACAATATGTAATTCAGTTATTATTAATCTCTGTGAAAGAAAACTATCAAAATCTACTCGTTCAGGCGCTCGCGCCTGGCGACCAGTGCCCGGCGCACGCTGTGTCTCCCAAAAATTCTCCCGCGTTTCAAATTAGTGCAGTGCAGATACGTTTAGATTGGCGGGGCCTGAGGTAGCGTAAAATACCTAAACTTCCGAAACAAGCCCGCCTTAAGGCAGATTCATTTTATGGTAGTTCGGTTCGACAAACAATCAGTGCACGTTCACTAGATAACTAAACAGTACAAATGTCTAAGCATATGCGTATCGAATTACGTACGTCATATTAATGTCGGCAAATAATAAAATTACATATTTTCATTCATAAATATCTAAGTAGGTATTAATTATTTTTACTTAGTTCCAATTAGTTGACCCGACGAACTTCGTACCTTTGACATGCATGTGACGCGGGCTTCCAATGTACGTCACCCCGGTAGAATTGTCAATCTGCTAGCATTACGTATGAGAAAATTAATTTTCTTCATAATTTCTTTTTGCGTGATTTTTTCCGATATTCTATTAGTTATTCAAATCCAACAAATCAAAGATCATCAAAATCAGTCCAGCCGTTCTTGAGTTATAAATAGTGTAACTAACCCGACTTTGTTTTATATATTATATAGATGCCAATTAAAGAGTGTTTTTTCGATAATAGTGTAAATGTAAGTTTACTCTATTCAGAACATTGGTACGTATAAATGTTTCCACTCTCCACGCTAAAATGACATTATTTTTCTTTTCTAGAGAGTAGGAACGTTTTTACATTCTTAAATTACATTTTACTCTATTTTCGGGTGTAGATTAGATTAGATAATTTCTATATTGCACACTATTAAGTATAAACATATAAAAATACACTTTTAAATCATAGGTACAATTAATTATTGTTAAAAGCGATCTCTTCCAGGCAACCTTTGGATGGACAGGATCTAAGTGAGCAAATAGAGACGGCGGCGTTATTAAAGTTATATATACTTACATAAATATTAATATTATACTACATAAAATATATATACCTACATTATACAAATTATAAAAAATGTATAAACTAATAAATGGCCTGTATACTTGTAAATACATACGTACATACATAAATACATAAAATTAACATTAACAAAGAGTTCAAAACAAAGAAGCAAGAAAAAATAATAAGTCTAATACGACCGCACCGGTTTCACACCAAGCTCAAAAAATTAAATCCGAACATAAAAAGGAATGGAACGTTTTATACGTTGTCACTTAGGTTAAATTGACTTTTGACAATGACATTTGCCTTGATAGGGTTCACCGTTTGCACACAATTGAAATTAAACAAAAAAGGGTTGCAAAATAAAGTAAGAAAGAGAATAGACGGTACATAGCAAGGTGGATAGTGTGCACGACAGCATCATAAGGATTACATGCGGCGAGAGGGGTGCAAGTAGTGACCGTCGCGACCCATGACCGTAGTATGAAAATTGTATTATTTTACCTCGTTTACATATTAATCAATGTACTTTAAGAATAATCTTGTTTGTAAATAGATAGTAAGAATAGATATCTAAAAGATAAGAATAAACGTTTGGAAGTATTATAATAGGAATAATTAGATAAGAATAATATTCTTCAATTATGATGCAAATAAAGTTACGTATATTTGTTGTTTTACTATAAAATGGGTAAATGTAGGTAGGAGGTAGCACATTTTTATGTAATAAGAGTAGAAATGAGTGCGCATACGCCCGTTCCGACGCTCGAATTGGAAATAACGCGCGGCCGCCACTTAGGGCGAGTATATATAGTAGTGAAGCGGGGGACAGGGTAGTATTTATAGCGCCGCACCGAAAACGCGCCGCCATTTCTAAACCGAGCGGAGCCGGGTGAAGACGCATGTATTATTCATAAGTAATAATCATAGTCTATAAGATAAATATAGTAATATATAACAAACAGTATGTAAAGTATGAAAAAGTAATAAATAAAGGCTAGAGGGGGTGAGGCAGTGAATGTTCTAGAAAATTGCGAGGAATAGTATAAAAAACGGCGCCTATTGGCCGTCAGCAATTCAGTGCTCGGGCAACATCGGAAAAGGAAGCAACAGGAAGAAAGAAGAATAGGAAGAAAATCTGCCTCGCCGCCTCGCTACCTATTTGATCAAGACTGGTGTTTTTTATTTTCTCGTTCGCAAATACGGGACTACGTAGACCCTAACCCTCGGCAATCTATACACAACATCAAATGGTCCTTCGTAAGCCGGATAATTTTTGAAGACTAACAGCGCGGGTTATCTACGTATTTTTGCGAACGAATTATTCAAGATGCCTGTTACGCGATCGAAGAAAGGAAGCGTCGCCGACTTGACAGAACAACGACCAAGCCCGACGAATCAAGAACCCGGCAACACAGAGGGCGCTACTAGCGCTCCGCGAAGTACTGGGATGACGACACGAAGTACTACGAGCTCCGCGAGAGTTCCGCCAGCTTCTGCGCGTCAAGAAAAATCTGCGACAACGTCGGAAGGCACCGCGACTACGGAAACCACGGCCACAGAATACACGACGTCAACAGAGAAAACAACAAGTACGGAGACCAACGTCACGACACAACGAGCTGAAGACTCCAAGACATTGAAGCCGTCAAAGCGCGCCAAGTCACACCGCTCCGAAGCGCATCGAAGAAAATTATCGGAGTTAGAAGCGCAAGAAAAATTGGCCGAATTAAAATTAGAAGAAATACGCGCGTCGCTCGCACTCGCCCAGCTGAGGTTACAAAAACAGCGCGCCGCCGCCGACGATGATGAAGCAGCTTCTGCGTCAGAAGATGAAGAAGAAGAGGAACGATCAAGTCGAGTTCAAGAATGGTTGGATCACACGAAGAACGACCCACCAGAAGAAGAGAAGAAGCCAGAAGAGGGGGAACAGAAAGGACGAGGACAGGGAGTTCACAAGGAAAAGGAATGTGAACACCGGGGGGACCATGAAGAGACCCGGCCTGCGCGTCAGCCACAGAACGTGGACGTCACCTCACTGGCAGCAGCCCTCACTCAAGCAGTACGGATGACCAGGGATGCACCGAAGTACCTACAGGAGTTACCTGTTTTCAATGGACAATGTAACGGCTGGCTTGCGTTCCGCGCCGCCTACTACGAAACTGAAGCTTTATTCTCGAAGACCGAAAATGTAGCAAGACTAAGAAGAAGCGTCAGGGGGGTAGCATGGGAAGCAATCAGCAGCCTCCTCATCAGCCAACCGGATCCAGCAGCTATCATGGAAGCTCTGGAAAGAAGATTTGGACGACCGGATGCACTGGCGATGAACGAGATGCAGAAGATTAAGGCACTAGGAAAACTCAGCGATAGTCCACGTGACCTATGTATATTCGCAAACAAGGTGGCTAACATCGTGTCTACTATGGAAGCCCTCAAGAAAATTCACTACCTGTATAATCCAGAGTTAGTGAAGATCACCATCGAGAAGCTTACGCCGATTATGAGAAGCAAATGGTACGACTATGCCGCGAAGATCAAAGAAGATGTACCCGACTTGAAGAAACTCACCAGTTTTTTGAATGAAGAGGCTGACAAGTGCGGAGCATACGCGCAACCCGAAGACATCGTCACAAATACTACGCAGGAGAAACATCCAAGAAGAAGATTCGAGCACACCTTCGCTACTGATACCAAGAAAGAACAATGTCCAGCATGCAAGCAGAGTCATCACTTACCTGAATGCAAGAAGTTTCAAGACACAGATGTCAACGAGCGCTGGGAAATGGCTAAGAGACATCGCATCTGCTTCCAATGCCTACGAAGCACGCATCGCCGCGGTACCTGCAGAGCAAAGAAGTGCGGACAAGACGGCTGCGCGATGGCTCACCATCACCTCTTACACCATAAGAGGTCAAGAAGGACATCATCACCATCACCACCAGCAACACAAGAAGTGACATCAGCAGTGGAACTAGTGAAGAACATCGATTGCATCAGAAGCCGTCAAGCCTACCTGAAGATCGCACCAGTAACACTCATCGGTCAAAATGAAGCAAGAGTGGACACCTACGCCTTGATGGACGACGGAAGCACTATCACTCTCGTTGATGAAAGATTGGCAGAGATACTGGGCTTGGATGGCCCACGCGATCAGATGTGGGTGCAGGGCCTGAACGAGACAGTGAAGCATGAAAATAGCAAGAGAGTCGACATCAAAATACGGGGAAGATACGGCGAAGAAGAATACACAATGCGCAATGCACGCACAGTACAGCGGCTGATGTTCACCAAGCAGAATATAGAACGGAGAGATCTTCAAGACTGCACTCATCTACGGGACATCGAAGACCAGCTGATCTACAAGGACGCCTCACCCAAGATACTGATAGGACAGGACAACTGGGAACTTCTAGTGGCACTCTACATAAGAACAGGAAGACAAGACCAACCGGTCGCAACTCACACGCGACTGGGCTGGGTGCTACACGGATACCGTACGTCTTATCAGAAACCAGTAGCCTTCTGCGGACATACCACCATAGCGGCTAAAGAAGACTCGATGGAACATATGATGAAGAGGTTCTTCGACCTGGAAGCGCTTGGAATAGAACACAAGAAACAGAAGAACGATCCAGAAGAACGAGCAATGAAGATTCTGCAAGAAAAAAGCAGAAGAATGCCCGATGGCCGTTTTGAGACTGCACTTCTGTGGAAAGAAGACGAGTGCCAGATCCCAAACAATTATGAAGACGCCTACAAAAGATTGCGGACGCTGGAGAAGAGACTAGATCGCGACCCAGACTTGAAAACAAAGTACGAAGAAAGGATAAACAACCTTCTCACGTCGGGATACGCGGCTCCAGCCACCACATCCTGCTGGGGCCAAACAGTCACGTGCCAACACCGGGCAGCTTCACTCAAGAGGATCAATCCGCACGACAACTCTGGAAGCGCGCACAACTTCTGGCCGACGAATTTTGGAAGAGATGGGTGAAGGAGTATCTCCCTTTGCTCCAACACCGGCGGGAGCCCAGAGCCACCAGGACCGCCCCGAAGGTCGGTGACCTGGTGATCATCTGCGACCCAAACCTGCCGAGGAACGTCTGGCCAAGAGGAAGAGTGACCAGAACCTACCCTGGAGAAGACAACGAGATACGAGTCGTGGACATCACTACGAGCAACGGCCACGTCCTGCGCCGACCATGCAAGAAGATCGTCGTGCTACCAGTGGAGTCGCGTGCTGCGACGGCGGGAGAAATGTGCACGACAGCATCATAAGGATTACATGCGGCGAGAGGGGTGCAAGTAGTGACCGTCGCGACCCATGACCGTAGTATGAAAATTGTATTATTTTACCTCGTTTACATATTAATCAATGTACTTTAAGAATAATCTTGTTTGTAAATAGATAGTAAGAATAGATATCTAAAAGATAAGAATAAACGTTTGGAAGTATTATAATAGGAATAATTAGATAAGAATAATATTCTTCAATTATGATGCAAATAAAGTTACGTATATTTGTTGTTTTACTATAAAATGGGTAAATGTAGGTAGGAGGTAGCACATTTTTATGTAATAAGAGTAGAAATGAGTGCGCATACGCCCGTTCCGACGCTCGAATTGGAAATAACGCGCGGCCGCCACTTAGGGCGAGTATATATAGTAGTGAAGCGGGGGACAGGGTAGTATTTATAGCGCCGCACCGAAAACGCGCCGCCATTTCTAAACCGAGCGGAGCCGGGTGAAGACGCATGTATTATTCATAAGTAATAATCATAGTCTATAAGATAAATATAGTAATATATAACAAACAGTATGTAAAGTATGAAAAAGTAATAAATAAAGGCTAGAGGGGGTGAGGCAGTGAATGTTCTAGAAAATTGCGAGGAATAGTATAAAAAACGGCGCCTATTGGCCGTCAGCAATTCAGTGCTCGGGCAACATCGGAAAAGGAAGCAACAGGAAGAAAGAAGAATAGGAAGAAAATCTGCCTCGCCGCCTCGCTACCTATTTGATCAAGACTGGTGTTTTTTATTTTCTCGTTCGCAAATACGGGACTACGTAGACCCTAACCCTCGGCAATCTATACACAACAGATAGAGTAAATGAACCCGGATTTACTCCGTTGGCTTCAGCTTTGTATGATGTTGATGATGAACAACACACTGTGGTTGTCTGGAAGAGATCACTTTGTTAAGCGATAAGACCGCCCATTATGCTTACTTTTATTTGTTTTGTTTCTTTAAATCTGTTGTGTCTAGCTTGTAAGGTATAATAAAAAAATGTCATTCACTCATTCATTTATTCAACACACTGTTCACACAAGCACACGGCTCAGTACCATCCTTACCTAGTTGATATACCACCTATTCGCACACACCGTTTTGGTTCTACGTTCTTGATGCGTACAGCTGAGGTGTGGAACGCTTTGCCGTCGTCTGTTTTTCCTAAAGAATAAAATCCGGGCCTCTTTAAGGTAAGAGTGAATAGGTTTCTTCTAGATCTTCGTGCTTCATCTTAGACCACATCATCGCTTACCATCAGGTGAGATTGTGGTCAAACGAAGATCTATTTAGTTTAAAAAAAATTCGGGAAGCTACCGCACGTCTGGCCTTCGACAGAGCAGCTGTCTTCTTCACTACCCGCGCTATGGTCATTTTAATTACCGCCGGTGCCTTCATTTGTGGGAACTTGTTCAATTGCTCGATGCTGGAGACTCGGTGCCTAGCTCCATCAGGCCCGAGTACGAAGGCAAGACCCTAGCTGGTCCAACATCTCGCGACACCAAAACGCCCCGCCATAAACATTTCGTGACGCGCCTTGGTTAGGAACTTAGAGAGCGTTACTCCTGTGTTCTTCAGAGCGGTCTTGGATGACCACATTTTGTCCCGTACCGTAACGTCTCGCAGCTTGCATAGGATAGGCCGTGGCTTGTCAGACGTAGCGCGCCCCATGCGATGGCATCGGCTGATGCAGGCTTTTGAAAAGCCAGGTTGCTTCAACCTATCCGATACAGTCCTTACCACTACATCTGCCGTGTCTTCTTGAGTGGCCTTTGAAATACCATGGAAGAGCAAGATTTTTCTCCATTTGGGAACCAAGCCAAAGAATAATAACTAGTAACTACCAAGCATAGAAATTTGCTTTTGAAGTGTGCCAAGAGATTTGACCACATATTTCTTGAAGATTGCAAACACATTAGACAAGGCTGGTATGTCTGCTGCTGGTGACTTAGTTCTAAGGAACTTCTCCTCAAATTCCTCCAGTGTCTTAAAACATTTGCTCCATGTCAGACAAGGATTTTTAGAATGCTGTAGTATACATGTTGATGATGTAGGTTATAGTGAAGTGGAGTGATGTCAATAAAACTGGTATGTTGTTGTGAAAATTGCAAGGAGAGCAGTAGATGGCAGGTAGAGTTGGTTAGGTATATATTATTTATTACATAAATATTATAACTTTTTGGGTTTTTACTATTTAATTTAATTAAACAAAGAATAGGTTATAAAAAGGCGTTTACTATCTCACACCTACCGCCCAAAAATAAAATTATAATTCTACGTATAAATGTAAATTCTACGTATAATTTTTTATATTATCTACGCTAAAATGACTGGTACTCATTACGCTAAAATGTAAAAGCTTTATATTGACAGTAAGTTGTCTTAAAATCTGTAAAAATTAAATAATGAAATTTAGTGATTTACACCATTATAATATAATGACAAATTGGCAAACATTTTTATAAATCAGCAGTATATCATTAATATATCCCCAGGAAGCAATACCACTTCCTTTACTAATCCTTTAAAGGGAGAAAGAAGATATAAATAAATCAAGATATCTGTCATCAGGCTACATCCATCAATGGATTTCCGCTCATCTAGCCAAAAAGGGCTCCCAACAAAAAGCTCTGAAGGAAGTGTACTCATTGAAGTATGCTTAGAAGTGCCGATGATATACTGCCCTAAAAGGATCCAGCCGTTAAAGGCAGATAAGAAATATACTATAGATGCTATTTGATCACTATTGATTCGTTTTATAATTTGTAGTGAAGAGCAACAATGTAAAATTTTAAGAGTTAGTAGAGTGAAAAAAAACCAACATATCTATTTCATTTCATCTATGTATATTCTATTCAGCATCCTTTTCACCATAAATATCCCACTTCGTAAGCGCTTACCGTAGCTTACGAACATTAGTGACACCTAATGCATCAATTGCGCGTTGCCGACCGCTGTGTACTGGTGGAATACCCGAAATTAAATAACATTAAAAATAATAAAAAAAACCCTTTCCATGCTAGATAGTGATGTGCTGTACCTACTCATCATCATCATCATCATATCAGCCGTAGGACGTCCACTGCTGGACAAAGGCCTCCCTCATTGATCTCCAGGAACTGCGGTTGGAAGCGGTCTGCATCCAACGCCGACCTGCGGTTCTTACCAAGTCGTCTGCCCATCTTGTAGGTGGACGTTCTACGCTGCGCTTGCCGGTCCGTGACCTCCATTCGAGAACTTTCCGGCCCCATCGGCCATCTGCTCTGCGCACTATATGGCCTGCCCATTGCCACTTCAACGTGCTAATCTGTACCTAGTAATAATCTATAAATAAATAAACCTTTTATTTCAAAAAACAATAAATTTTGGTGGTTCCCCATACTTAGAACTGAAACTCAAACATTTTTTTATCAAACCCATACGTGTGGTGTATATATGGATAGGTCTTCAAAAATGATATTGAGGTTTCTAATATCATTTTTTTTAAACCGAATAGTTTGCGCGAGAGACACTTTCAAAGTGGTAAAATGTGTGTCCCTGTGACTTCTAAAATAAGAGAATGATAAAACTAAAAAAATATATGATGTACATTACCATGCAAGCTTTCACCGAAAATTGGTTTGAACGAGATCTAGTAAGTAGTTTTTTTTAATACGTCATAAATCGTAAACCGCAATTTACCTTTCATTCAATCAACTCAAATATAAAAAAAGTTACAACGAACTACAAGAACTTTTATATTATGTCACTTGCTGCTACGGAACCCTTCATGGGCGAGTCCGACTCGCACTTGGCCGCTTTTTTAAGTATTTAAATAATGTGTGCTCGAGTTTCTCTAAGCACCGAGACAAACCTTTGTAGGCACTATTAAGGTTCTCTTTATGCACTTGTGAGAAGCATTTGAGTGTGGCGCTATGGTTTGGAACCCTCATAAAAAAATACAGTAGTATGGTGGAAAAAATGCAGAACAAATTTACAAGGTTTTTGTACTATAAATTACACGGGGTTTACCCCTTTTACCCTTCAATGTACCCCACTCTGTTCGTATTAGGCATGGTGGGTTAATATTACAAACTAGAAGTTAGACGGGAAATGTTGTTGGTAACATATATCTTTCGTCTATGGTGCACAATCCGCGAGTGCTGATGTGTGTGGGTTTGTACGTACTCGATAATTACGTTTATAGGCGGCGACGAGCTAGGCTGCTCGCGATCCCGAGGGCAAGGCCTAATCTCCTGAGCGAAGCTCCATTCCCGCGAGCCCTTCGGATTATCAACAGCTTATGTCGAGCCGAAGATGTTGATATTTTCAATATTACCTTGGCGAAATTCACAGATATGGTGTTGCATTTTCTAAATAGGACCTATCTAGTTTATGTGTTTATAAGTACTAGATATTAAGGTTTTGCACTGTCGCTTTGGTGTTACTCTAATGGCTGTGTAAAATTTAAATAAATACATAAAAAAATAAAAAAAATGTAATACTATTCGTAACTTTTTGTCGAATAAATAAAATAATACTAATAACCACCTTTTGCAAATAAATGTGATTTGATGTGATTTGTTGAGCAGCATTGCTGTGTTCTGGGTGCTGTGAATAATAAAGTTAACTATGGATTTCATTTCAGGTAAAGCTATCGGCTTCGGCAGGGTCTTGGAACGATGGATCACTTTTAACTACTAGGTAAGTGTCCGCTAACATAATTTCTTTATCGTGTGTGATGTTGTTTCGACTTGCTGTCGATTCGGACAAAATATATTAGGACGCACGCAATGTCCCAATTGACACTTTTGATTTTAATATTTTTGTTACTGTTTGTACTTTTTGTTTTTTTTAAATGTAGCTTTTTTTATGGTGTCCGAATCGTCGGACACCATTAAAAATAGCTGCATTGTACAGTCAGTTAAAAAAAACAGGTTTTTACCGAGGCGCGGCGGCGGCACAGCAAGATGATGAAATAGATGCGTAGCAAGGTCACACTCTCTCTTTATCTCTTTATTTGAGATATTTTTAAGTGATCATTATATAGATGCCTAAGTATACAAGATGTTGATTTATACCAAATATACGCAATGAATGAAATTTGTGGTTTTTTTTAAATTAATGTAAGTCACCACACGCTCGCAAAGCAATTTAATTAGCTTTTTCACATTATATTATATTTTGCTTAAACACTTTTTGTACTGACTGTACTCAACAGCTTCAATAATTTGATGGTGTCCGAATCGACAGTAAAAAAATATTATAATCAAAAGTGTCAGTTGGGACACTGTGTCCTAATAAATTTTATCCGTGTCGTCAGCAACTCGATCTTTCAACTTGAGCATTGTCAGGAATTCGCTACTTCTCATCAACGAAATATTTCCACACGAGACAATCTAAAATGTTACTACTCTACCTTAGATCGAAAAAGGCTGGCTGTACCATCTTTAAGACGATATACAAATTTAATTTCGGTGACGATTGGGCGGAGCATATAAAAATGCAAAAAAGTAACAAGTACTTGCTTAGGTGAAGAACGAGAAAAACATGTATCATAGCCGCGCCGCATTGTCGCAGGAGTAAATGACGTAAGCGACAAAAGATAAAATCTCGAATTGCATGAGAACCAACAAATGAAAAAAAATGATTTTCTATTAATTTAGGTACCATAATTACTTACATAATTATGTAAAAAAAATACTTAAAATCTTTTCTAGAGTCGGAGAATGAACGATATTAGTGTTCTAGAAGAGCCGATTTTGATAAATAATTGTATCGAGAAAAGTTTCACCAATTGCGTTTCTGACTTTCATTTATGTAGTTTAAATCCTAACGTACGATGATAACGAGAATATTTTGATCTCTCCTACCTAGCAAACTTAACAACAAGCGAACACGTATGCACTCACACACTCACACACAAACTAGCGCACACACTCACATCTACACACATACACACCACACAAACACACCACACAAACACTCACCACACACATACTCACGCACACGCAGTATTCAACTTAAAATCATAATCATATTTAGAATAAACATTTACTTGTATCGACTTGTTTTAAGCTGGAACGTTCGTTGTTCGGTTTGGTTTTGGAAGAGGGCGCTTCTCACTGCTTCTCAGTTTTTTTTAACTTTTGCAGTTGTCAACGTTTTCATTTGTCTATTGTGCTTGGTTTATGTTCCAAATAAATAATTTTGAATTTTTTGAATTTTGAATCCACAAGTAAATATTGCATAAATATGAAATCAGTACCATTTTTCGTTATCGAATACGACAGTTACTTAGCGGCTCAATTTTTTTTACGTATCGTCTTAATCGATTATTGTAAACACCTCAGTTTAATCGATCATAATCTGATAGGTAAAGCCACAAGTAAAAGCATCAGGGTTCAGGATATTCGATTACATACCTCTTACATCATTAAAACAATGCTACAATTATTACACTCGTTTAACTCACACTTTCTCCTGTCTTGTATATCAATCCTTATCATCATTGAACCGTAATACACGTGCTACTTAGCAGTACCTATGTATATATACATAGGTACTGCTTGGCTTACCAACTATTTATAAATCTGTGGTAGAGCACATGCAGTAAACAAATGAGTAGAGGTGGTATAACTCTTTCCCTTCCAAGATTATTGTCATGATAGCTAGAGTATAGTCTTTAATGCTCATATTTTTAAAACATAATGCTTGTTTTTCTGACTATTTTTATTTTAATGTGTGGTAGAGCACATAAATAAATGGAGGTGGTAATCATTTTCGCGAGCGACACGCGGCGCATAGGGAACTTATCGTATTTACAAGATTTTACTTAACTTTTATGTAGGTATGTTTGTCCGGGTAGAATCTTGCAACTGAATTTTAAATCAGTTAATCTTTAACCGATTGAGCTGAAATTTGGTATACACGCTTATTTTGGATGACAATGCATGCTTAGCTATGTGACGTCATTCTAATTCCAATATGGCGGACTAGTTATTTTTTCTGCACCACTGTATGGGTATCAAATGAAAGGGCTTGCTGAGGAGAACACGAAAACTAATACAACGTCACAATTAATCCAAAATATGGGGGAGCATCCAAGATGTGTACTATAAATCCAATATGGCGGGATCTCCAAGATGGCGGAGGATGTTTTCTCGTTTTCTGAAGTCATTAACAGCTGAATTTTAACAAAAGTATGCCTTGGTCGCCTTCATACTTTTACTTGTGTAATTTGACGAGATAGGCGTCAACAGCATTGGTTTTCAATCTATCTAGGAGAAGGATCCTACTATATAATATTATAAACGCGAAAGTTTGTATGTATGGATGTTTGTTACTCTTTCACGCCGGAACTGCTGAACCGATTGCGATGAAATTTGGTATGTACGTAGATCATAACCTGGATTAACACATAGGGTACTATTTATTGGCAAACCACGCGTGCGAAGCCGCTGGCAACAGCTAGTATTGCTATAAAGCCCAATATGGAAGCGGACAAAACGCCAATAGGTACTTTTTGCTTCCACGGCGTGCCGTGCGTGCATTTGGGCTTATTTGAATCTGCTTGCGGTTCTAATAATGAATTTTATAAAAGCTTTTTTGAAAAAGTAGTTTTACAACAAAAAAACTTATTGCTTATTTACCTTTTAGAGGTTTGTGCCATATGAGTAGAGGCGCTATCAGTCTTTTCCCTTTGTGATTATTCCCATCATAGGTACTGGAATTTTTTAAATGAGAAAAATTAACATGTAGCCTTTTAAAGAGTTGAAAGAAAAACATTCTTCTAGCGATTTTTATGGGCGGAAGTTTTCATTGTTCAAGTATTTGCTGGGCTCAACTTGTGAATATATTTGTCTGTCTAATGCGAGCTAGTATTACAAAACAAAAAACTTTTTTGTAGCTCATTGAGATGGGAGTTGTAAATGGCCTACCTGAACTGTACAAAATCAACTACGTGGGAATATTTCCGTAAATCGACCACGTGGACGACCTCCGTGGAATAGTAGGCGAATATCCGGCTGAGACGCAGGAGGTAGCGGGTTCGATTCCCGCCGCGGAACAAATGTTTGCATGATCTACAAATATTTGTTCCGGGTCTGGTTGGTCCTCTATGTATTATAAGTAACTCAGTTATCTGGTTCCCAAAGTACAAGCTCTGCTTAGTTTGGGGCTAGATAGCGCAATGTAAAATATCCAGCAATATTTATTTATTTATTTAAGTATACCTGCTGAAAATGTTGTCCCAAGTAGTAGATTTCATGTGATCTAATTAAATCTACACGATTACGCAATTACGTTTGTATTCTGTTAGATATGTTTTTTTCTGTATACTACCATACCACCCAGAAAAAAATATATCTTATGATATCATCATCATCATATCAGCCGTAGGACGTCCACTGCTGGACAAAGGCCTCCCTCATTGATCTCCAGGAACTGTTGGAAGCGGCCTGCATCCAACGCCGACCTGCGGTTCTTACCAAGTCGTCTTCCCATCTTGTAGGTGGACGACCTACGCTGCGCTTGCCGGTCCGTGGCCTCCATTCGAGAACTTTCCGGCCCCATCGGCCATCTGTTCTGCGCGCTATATGGCCTGCCCATTGTCACTTCAACGTGCTAATCCGTCGGGCTATGTCGGTGACTTGAGTTCTCCTACGTATCTCCTCATTTCTGATTGGATCCCGTAGAGAAACCCCGAGCATAGCCCTCTCCATAGCTCGTTGAGCGACGATATAATAATCTTACGATATAATACCTAACTTTTATGAATTTCTGTGGTGCATACATCCGTGGTAAGTACAGCCATCTCGGCCCACGGTTGAGTGGACCAGCCCAGCTGTGGTACTCCGTGGAATGACTCATTTTACGCACCGCAGCCGATACGGGCTGGAAATTACTTACCTGCTTTCGTGTCGTGGTAAATTGCTCTTTACTATGCTTTCATTTCTTTCTTGAGGCCGAGGAAATATACGAATACAAATTCATCTTTTGACAGACCTCCGTGGAGCAGTGGGCGTATAGCCGCTTGAGACGCAGGAGGTAGCGGGTTCGATTCCCGCCGCGGAACAAATGTTTGCATGATCTACAAATATTTGTTCCGGGTCTAGATGTTTTTCTATATATTATAAATATATAAATTTACAAAAAAAAGTATATAACTATTCTAACAGTTATCTGGTTCCCATAGTACAAGCTCTGCTTAGTTTGGGGCTAGATAGCGCTGTGTGAATTGTCTACCAATATTTATTTATTATTTATTTATTTATATAATAACTAGCTGACCCGCCCGTGGCTTCGCACGCGTGGTTTGTCAATAAAAACATTGCCCTCCTTCTGCGCAGTGGGGTAAAAAGTAGCTTATGTCCAAATTGTCCATATCCAGATCTTTTCTACCCCGTACTTGCAAGATGTGGAATGAGCTACCATCTGAGGTTTTCCCATTAGGCTACGACATGGCACGCTTCAAGAGAAATGTAATGAGGTTTCTACAGTGTAGGGAACGCATCGACAATACCCCGGGTGTTGCCGGTGTCAATAGGCGACGGTGACCGCTTACCATCAGGTGGGCCGTAAGCCTGTTTCCCCACAAATAACATAAAAAAAAATCCCGGTCATAATTTATTTGTATCCCAAATTTCATCGAAATCAGTCCAACCGTTCAGTCGTGTGAACGGAACAAACAAACAGAAGCAAAGAGACAGATTTACTTTCGATTTTTAATATCTCTTTATAATATGGATAATATTAATATGGATTGACTTTTCAAAAGAAATCCTTTTGGTTAGGATATATAAATAAATATTGAAAAAAATGCACGAACAGCCTTTTTCTGCAGCAGAAATGATATCTTCATCATTCTCCCACAGCAGTACCTATACGTTACCATCACACTAATATTATAGTTGCGAAAGTTTGGATGTTTGTTTATTTATTTGTTTGTTTATTTATTACTCAATCACATCGTAACGGCTGAACCGATTTCGATGAAATTTAGTGTGTATGTAGATTATAACCTGGATTAACACATAGACTACTTTTGATCCTATAAATTAGGTCCCATGGGATAAAAATGGAGTGTCAAGTCAAGGTCAAGGTCTATTATAGTGACTAATTAGCAGATGCAAGGCTCCACAGCCTCGAGCTTCGTCGAAAGGTTGCAAGCCTCTCGGTTTTCTATCGGATATATTTCGGAGAGTGTGCTGCGGAGCTCTTCAACCTGATCCCACCATCCCCATTCTATCATCAGACAACCAGACCGCTCCGCGGTGCGCCACCGCTACATGGTATTCGCAGAAAGCGGTACTCTTCCACCTTTGTTATGCGCACCGCCAAGGAGTGGAACGCCTTGCCTGAGTCTGTGTTTCCTGATAACTACAACCTAGGGGACTTTAAGTCGCGAGTGAATAGGTTTCTTCTAGGCAAGCGTGTACCATCGTAGACTGCATCATCGCTTACCCATCAGGCGAGATCGTGGTCAAATGCAAGCCTATAATTTATATAAAAAAAAGTGCAACAGCAGTTTAGCTTTATTTGTAGGTTACCTACAAATTTTGTAATGTAACGCGTACGAAGTCGCGGCCAACAGCTAGTATGACATGATACTGTTAAAGTAGCTGAAGTGAAGCCTAAAACTAAGTTCTACCAATGTTTAAACTGCGTTAGGAATAGGATACGGAAGAAAAACTGGGTGCTACTTACATACATGTATAATTCGCTAAATAAAAATAAGAATTATTATCTCAACAGGAAACCGGAACAATAAATGCAGAAAATACATAAAACCTGCTCTTTATTGCAGATGTTACTCATAACTAGCAACGTAGCTCAGTTTGCGCATTCTACCGCATGAGGCAATTAAAGCATGGACCGTTTATAAAAACTGCAACTAACATGCGACTAGTAAGCAAGCTGAAAATAGCGCCTTGACCTTTTTATAAACACATGCTATGTGGCTTTGTAAGATCTACTCTGTTAGATTAAAAAAACACGCATTACAAACATGCACAGAACTGCAGTCTGAAGCAGTTTTCGGTGCAGAATTACCGGTAGGTATAGCTACAGCTACAAACAATTTTCGATCTAATAAACTAAGTGCCAGTGCGGTTCGGCAGTCGAACAGCTTGGTCACCATGGATTATCGTGTTCCAGGGCCGTCAATGTTCACAAAAATATTAATTTGTTTAAGAAAAATAGCTGTAATCATAATTTTAATACTAGAAATAAATATAAACTCGCTGTTGTCACTTGTAGACTCCATAAAGTTAGTAAATCGTTTAAAGGGCAAGGTGTTCGCTTATATAACAAACTCCCAAGTGATGTACAAAAATTGACAATTAACAAATTTAAAAACGCAATTAAATAAAATCTTTATTAAAAGCCTACTATAAAATATCGGATTATTTAGATCAGGGATCCCCAAACTATTTTGGACAAGTGACCCCTTTTCCAAAATGAACTGTTACCTCAGACCCCCATGGCCAAATTACCTACTTTTAAGATTAACCCCCTTATTCATAATGGTCCGCTAACTTAAAACAGCTGATACAGAGTGTTATTTTTCATTCTGACTTAGGTCAATAGAAGAAGACAGAGTGAGAATTAGCAATGCTTTAAATTAATCAGGAGACTATTATGAATAAGGGTGCCTATCTTTCGTTTTTTCCTATTGATACAAAATACCTAGGTACTAAGGTACCAATTGGAAAACTTTGCACTTGGTTAAGTGAGTAAAGTTGACTTCATCAAAATTTAACAAAATAAAAAGACATAAATTCAGTAAATATCAAGTTTAATTTATATTGGTATTACAAATTAAGTACTTAAAGAATCTTAAGTAGGTAGGAAATTATATTTAAAAAATATTAATTCGCACAGAGAAAATAAAACATTCAGTGTGATGGATGAACCTGGTGACTATCTACCAATCTAGCTACATCCGGTTCAATATTGGTGAGTTGTAGCCTTAAATCTCCACGTTCGTTGATTTTCAAACGTAGGTATGATGATGGAAAAGTGAAAAGGTATTTTTCAGCAATGTTCCACAATGTAGGATACTGTGTTTCAATGTTGCGTTGCAACCAGAACTTCTGATAGCCTTGGTTGAACTTCTGCTTAAGCTCTTCGTCTGTGCTGATAGTAATCAACTCTTCTTGCATTATCACATTGGCTTCTTCTATGGCTGTGGTATTGTACGGATTTATTGTCCATTGAGGAATTTGTAAATTTAAAAGATCCTCAAACCTCTCCGTAAAATCCTTGTGTAATGCGTCCAAGTGAGTGACATATAATAAAATGTCATCATCTTGAAGCATTTCTGGTAATTTTGACAAATGCGGAAACTGCGAATATTCTTTTCTGCCTAAATTTTGTTTTTAAAGGATTAGTTTACCCATGAAGGCCGATATTATTGATTTTGTTTTAATCAAGTTAAGATCGTCACCCTGCAGCTGCAAATTAACTTTGTTGAATATTCCAAAGATATCAGTCAAGTAATAAATATCTGTTTTACAATTGTTCAGATTTTCTTTCAAATTCGGTCTTTTTCTTGTAAAAACTCCAACACAGATTCAAAAATGCCTGAAAATCTTTCTAAGCAAGAGCCTCTTGATAGCCAGCGAACTTCAGTGTGCAGAAGTAATCGAGTAAAGACTTCGTCGTTTTCCTCACATTCAAGAGTTCAAAGAATTGCTTCGAATCTTGTTGATAGCATTTATTACATATTGTAAAGACTTATGCAATCTAGGACTCAGCTTTTTTGCTACTAAATGCTGCCTGTGAATCACGCAGTGAATGACCAGTACATCAGGCCGTTGTCGCTATAAGTGAACTATAAAACCACGATGATGACCAACCATAGACGGTGCACCATCAGTCGCAACAGAAACAATGTTTTTCCATGGAATAGCTTTTTCAGTAAAAAAATGTTCCACGGCCTGAAAAATCGATTCTCTTCTGGTATCAGTCTCTAAATATGTAGCAAAAAGCAGTTATTGGCACATATTTTCATCTTTGATATATCGAACATATCCTAACAACAGAGCTTCATTACCGGGTAATGTAGACTCGTCCAACTGGAGAGAGAATCTGTTGGTCTGTAAGAACTTGCATAAAATGTTTTCCACATCCCGTCCCATCTCGTCTATGCGTCTCTGAACGGTGTTATTGCTCAAAGGTACTCTCTTTACAATATCATGTGCGGGTTTGTGCAATACATTGTTAAGGACCTCCGCAATGGCTGGTAAGATAAGCTGTTCTCCAATTGTGTGGGGTTTCCCCGACTTCGCTATTAGTAAAGATATATTATAGGATGCTCGTAAGCCATCATCGTCTTTAATAGATGATGACGCAAACATCGATCTTATGGATGGTCTTTTGTCTAGTTTTTCTTTAAGTTCTTGAAAAAATGATAAGGGCTTACTTTTTTTGTCAGCATGTACTCTTGATAAGGTCATCCATTTTTGAAGGCTTCATAGCATCGTTACTGAATACTTTTTCATATATGAGACACATCGGCAAGTGTTGATTTGATGGAGATGCAATAAATCCGAACTTCAAGTAGTCCAAACTGTATTGTCTGCATTTTTTTTTCGTGTCCGCCATCATAAAACTCAGTAATCCTGCAAATAAAAAAATAAGAAACTACCTAAATAAAAAACAATAATAAACTGTTAAATTTACTGGTAATTTTTTACAATTGAAACAACTAAGGCAACTGCAAACTGTTGCAAACAATCTACACATAGCTCAACTGATCACTATCACACAGTGGGGCAATGCAGACAGCGTCCCCAAGACGCTGGTTGCATTGCCCCATTGTTTGGCAATGCTGATGCGCTGTGCCGGATAAAAACTGTTAATACTACCCTATAATACTTACCCTGTTAATTTTTCATAAACTGCAGATATTGTATGGTTACGCTATTAACTCGCGTAGGGAGCTCAGCATTTTGTAAATTCTTTTTCAATCACTTTACTTCACTTAATTTAGCTATGTTATAACTTTTTAATGTCTTGAAATAAATGAGTACTTATATGAATTATTATCGTTCAAGCTCCAACGAATTTCAAAACGCAAATGAACTTTCAACCTAAGTGCAAGCTCGTTAAATAGTAAAATATCGGGAACATGTTTGAACTTGCAACTTGATCATGAATTCGTTCGTATTTAATCGCGTAAGCGTCAAATAGAGAGCAAGTCAAAACGCGCCTGAAAGACGTACGCTCGAACTCATTATCTTGAACAAACTTGTCCACACTGACTTGCCGAGTTTTTCATCTTGTACGAACTTGAGACTTTACATTACTACAACAATGCTATTTCCTACAAAAATATTAATTATTCTTAGTACACGTAACACAACATAAACAATACAGTACCTACCTACCTATCCTGAAAGATTTAAATAAGAACTTGTGTTAATTAAATAGGGGTCGATTTTTAGACCTCGTCGACCCCCAAAATCTATTTTCGTTTATGTCGACCCCTAGGAAAACTTTGGGAATCCCTGATTTCAGATGATACAGAAGCTTGGGATTGAAATTGCTACAACTCGTTCAAAATGTTACAATTTAGACGTAATTTATTACCTGTATTGTTATGTATTCTAAAAGGATTATTAAAAAAAACAACCAGCCTTGTTTTCTTGCCTTTCTTTCCTGGCTTGGTCGTGAAGGAACAGGCAGTAAAATTGACATTTCAAAGTGATCCTTGTGATTTTAATGAATAAAAGATTTTGACTTTGCTAGTACTAATGATATCATCCGCCGGGCTTTTTGCAGCGTCAACGTTCCAGCCGTTCTCGAACCGAGTGGTCTGATACGTGACGATGATAAGAGGCCTGACGGTATGACTCTTATGCCTTGGGAGAAGGGTAGGCCTTTGGTGTGAGACGCCACGTGCGTCGATACCCTTGCGCCATCTCCTCTGTCTGGTACAGCAGTTGGGGCCGGTGCGGCGGCAATTTCAGTCGAAGATCTCAAGCGGTGCAAATATGGAAGTCACGACAGAGCTTACGTGTTTGAGCCATTTGGGGTCGAGACCCTGGGTCCATGGGAGCACCGGGGCCCATCGCGTTTTCAAAATTCTTTCTGGGCGTCTGGTTGAAGCGACGTGCGTCATCCGAGAGCTGGCGCTTGTCTGAGCATTGCAATTCAGCGGGGCAATACAGCCAGTGTCTTGGGGACACTTCTGCCTGGTCGTGATCTGGAGCAGTTGAGCTATCTATAGATCGTTTGCAACGGTCTTTAGATGATTCAACTGTTTATTCTGTATTTTATTCATGTAAATATGTAGTTATTAAATGCATTTTGCCCCCTCAAAAAACTAATAAACATATATGGAGAATGTATGAGACCGAATGAAGCAAGAGGTGAGCAAGAGTCAGGATTGAAGTATGGGATAATCTGTGTTTTCTATCAATGTCTACCCCGTCGGTAAATAGACGTGACAGTATATAGTAAGTAATTAATTAAACTAAATAAAGTTTCTTAAATTTTCAAGGTTGTGTTATGTTGCACGAATTTCCCGACTTAGGGCGTTAGTTTTCGTGATTCATCAACTGACTTTGTCCAACAGAAGCATTCATTGCTCACACCTATACCATCGCCGTTCAAAGAGGTCCGATTTGACGTTGTCAAAATACAGAGAGTAGAGATGGGCATTAGAATACATATAAATAAAAAAATCCTTTGCTAGAAAAAGCGATTCTTGAGACATTTTGATTAATTGTACTAATAGTCTGTTATCTCTGAGTCTGTTAAGGTGTAGTTTAACTAAGGTTAAATTAATATGGAACTAGTTTCGCTATATATACATAAATTGTATCGTTTTCCATTCAAGAAAATATTGACGTTAATGATTAGATTAGAAAGTTCTTTATTGCATTGATAAAATAATAATGAAAACCCCTCATTTGTGGGTGCATAACATCTATAATCGATTCTTGTGTACAAAACATATCTAATAAAAATAAAAAATAGTATCTGTTTTTTAAAATTGTTACTAAATGTTTCGATTTTTTGTAATAATCGATTTTGTTTAGTTCCCAAGTTGTTAAAACAATCGCAACTCTACAGCATTGAACGCAATGATACAACATTGGAATAGCGTCGGATATTATAATAATTTTGGCATTAGATATAGTTCATTTTTCGACGTCTTGTGTAGACGTTCGTCTACACAAGATTTTATTACGGCGTTGTTATTACGGCGAGAAAAATGACAGACGTCAAATCGGGCTTGTAGTAACGGCGCAAGTATAAGAGCTTTTATTGATCAAAGCCAGTTGACAAATCACGAAAACGAATTGAATACGAGTGAGTGCACTGCACACACGTCCGTCGTTGAATCTGTCGAATTAAAACGCCAATAAAGAATTTTTATCAATCAATCAATTTGTCTATCTTGCACTGTTGTTTTATTAGTATCTTTTGTAAATAATAATATAAATAATAAATATTGCTGGACATTTCACACAGCGCTATCTAGCCCCAAACTAAGCAGAGCTTGTACTATGGGAACCAGATAACTGATAGAATACTTATATACTTTTTTTTTGTAAATACATACTTAAAGCATACATACCTATACTAATATTATAAAGAGGAAAGGTTTGTTTGTTTGTTTGTATTGAATAGGCTCCGAAACTACTGGACCGATTTAAAAAAATAATTTCACTGTTGGGAAGCTACACTATCCCCCGGGTGACGTAGGCTACTTTTTGCGCAACTGCGCAGAAGGAGGGTAATATTTTTATTCAAAAACTACGCGTGCAAAGCTGCGGATTGGTCAGCTAGTAATATATAGAGAAACAACCAGACCCGGAACCAATATCTGTAGATCATGCAAACATTTGTTCCGCGGCGGGAATCGAACCCTCTACCTTCTGCGTCTCAGCCGGCTATTCGCCCACTGCGCCACGGAGGTCGTCAATAAACTATTGTCAATAAACTAAAAGTAGTCAATAAACTATTGTCTAAGTTTAATTTAAACAATCAAGCGATCTAAACTCCATTAGCGTTGTCTCCCGACCTTGTAAAGCTATATCGAGAAGGGTCAGTGCCCCGATTCTAATAAAGAAATCTTAAACCTACGGATTTGTTCTTAGATATAAATATTCACTGTACGCGTGATTAGAATGTTCATTATATAGTAATCAATTTGATGAGTTTTAGGAACTAACAGTTATGTGGTATTATTGCTTTTGTTCTAAATTTCTAATGAAAAGATTAAAATATCTTATTTTTTTTATACATTATAGGCTTACGTTTGACCACGATCTCGCCTCATGGTAAGCGATGATGTAGTCTACGATGGTACACGCTTGCCTAGAAGAAACCTATTCACTCGCGACTTAAAGATACCCAGGTTATAGCTATCACGAAACACAGACTCTGGCAAGGCGTTCCACTCTTTGGCGGTGCGCATAATAAAGACCGAAGAGAACCGCTTTGTGCGAAAGGCACAAGTAAACACACAGAAACTTTGTATGTTCTGTGTGGAGATACAAACACATCACCTAAGACAGAACTAGCAGAACATATAAGCCAATATGGTATTTATGAGCCCTGTACCGTAAAAGGAGTTTGGGTCAAGATATGCTAATTAAGTTATAATAGGATACGCGCTTTTTTGTTTATCCCACCAAACTTACATTAATGACTAGACATGCTTAGATCAAGTCTAACTAATCTCTGGTACTAGTAAACTCTGTAATTTATTTTATCTTTTTATGCTTTTATGTAGGTAATAGTTACCTACCTTTTATGTAGTTATGTCTAATATGTTTATATTTAGTCATTTAGAGTTTATTTTTATTATTAGTGTTAAAATACCTATTTTCCTGTGTCACGCCTTCAGCCTCACTTTCTTTTAGCACGACCAGGATGACTGGTAGATAATGCTATTAGAATTAAGTCCTAACACTATTCTGTTTTGTGTGAAAGTATTTTTTTAGCTAGCTTACATTTTCCCACTGCTGGGCAAAGGCCTCCCCCAACTCCTTCCGCCTATCGCGATCCTTGGCAGATTCCCACCATTCCTTCTCGAATCCACTGATGTCGTCGCGCCAACGCTTTCGCGGCCGACCCCGACGTCGCTGTCCATCCTCCGGTACCCAAGGTGTTATGATGTTGGCCCATTTCTCCGGAAGCATTCGACTTACGTGCCCGGCCCAATCCCACTTGAGCTTCGCGGTTTTGTCTCCCACATCGGCAATGCCAGTTAATGAACGAAGCGTGGTATTCCTCACCCGATCGATTCTGATGAAGGGAGAGAAAAGAGGGGAGAGAAAGTATTAAATAAAATAAATAATGGTACAAAAGAATAATGGTATTTTAGGTTTCTTTTATTTAATAGGTTTGAAAGTCACTTGTACTCTTTCAAAAGTGCCTTATATTTGTTAAAGCACCAACTCTAGGAAACATTACGAAATTCTCTAGAATTGGTCATACATCTTTGTTATTCTTTTTACATGTTGGTGTAAGCATTGAACAATAAGGTCTTAATGAAACTGTTTTGGTACTTTATCACAAGGAACCTCTATGGAACCTAATACCAAAAATACTAACTTTTACTTTTCAAGCACTATTAGTGTACCGTAAAGTTCTTATTACGTCTGTCTGTCTGTTTGTTCTGGCTAATTTTGTTAATAACAACGGATTATAATGCGGTTTTTTTCAATTATCTTCATCATATTTCATCAAAAAAAAATGGTCACAACATTGAAGACAAGATCGACATATTTATTACTAGAAAAAATTAGGGATCCTCACTAAAACTTCAATAATGTAACCCAAAGTGTAAAAAAATCAGCCGTGCGATTTTAATATGCCGTGCGAAAATATATAAATAAATATTTATATATATATATAAATATTATATAATAAATATATAATGAATAAAAATTTATAAATAAATAAATGGCCTAGTGAGCGATGGATGACCGAAAGTGTTGTCTGACCATGTTTTTAAAGATAGGGAGAGATTTTGCATGACGAATTGAGACAGGTAGGGCATTCCAGAGTCTGGTAGCCTGCAGAGTAAAAGAGGTACTATAAAATACTGAGGTCGGATGGGGAGTTTTTAATATATTAATATATTTAATTTAAAAATCATAATGCTGGATATTTCTCTAGCATCTAGCACAAAACTAAGCAAAGCTTGTACTATGGCTACTAGATAACTGATAGAATAATTAAATAGGTATGTACATTCAAATCTATACTAAGCTCCGAAACTACTGGACTAATTTAAAAAAAAAATTCACTGTTGAGAAGCTACACTATCCCCGGGTGACGTAGGTTACTTTTTACCCAACTGCGCAGAAGGAGGGTACTGTTTTTATTGAAAAACTACGCGTGCGAAGCTGCGGATTGGTCAGCTAGTAAGGAAATAAAAGAGACCGTCTTGATGCCGACAAGAGCGAAGTTCTAATATTTACTGCTAAGGTATAAAGTCGGGGTGGGTAAGCTAGTATTAACTAATTAGTTACTTCCTGCCACTATTTTACATCGTCAGCAATAAATACAATAGTTTTCATTACCAGAATTCAACAAAGAGCAATTATGCCCACTACCGGTCTAGCTCTTGAACCAAAAGTGCTTCTGATATTGGTAGGTACGTAGGTGCTATCTTATGGTATGTTGTAACTTTTAAAGGTCGACAATGATGAGGTATGGTATAGATCTGACAATTTTATAATGCATATTATTTATTATTATATTCAAAATTTCAACAACGCGCTGAGGATGATGTTGGGGCTTCCCCGCTTCTGCAGCGCGTCGGGAATGTTCCCGGAGGCGCGCATCTATTGTTTCTATGCGGCAATGCGCCTGCGCTGTGCATCCCTGGTGCGGCGGGTGCGAACCTTCTCAGCGTAATTGCAGACCGCCTCGACTGTCCCTATCTGAACCACTGCTGTAAGCTCCATGTGCCACACAAGCCCTTCCAAAGAGCATTGTGAGTGAGAGTACCTGAATATATATGTGAATTAGGATTATTTTGTGTTATTTGTATTTTATTTTTATTAATTGTGTTTAAATTTAATATGTACTAACCATGTAACCCATTTCACATGTTTAATTACGTTTTTTACTAACAAATATGGATCTGTGACATCTGAAATAAATGAATTGAATTTCAACCATCTATGTCCCGTTGCTGAGCAAAGATCTTTTTGCCAAAATGGTCCAGGCTGCTCGGAAGCTCGTCCTTCATTATAAAGATTTTCTTATCTAAAGCATTGATCACGTCATGTTTTTGGGAAATCTAACCAACGTTCTATACTCCGATTGGGTATCCATAGAAGTTAATATAAATCCCCAAACCCAAATTATTATGAACAGGTGTACTAAAAATAAATAAATGTTTTTGTTATACTAAGGCACCCTAATAAAGATGGAGACCGCCTTATTAACAATTTTAAATAATTTCTGACGTCAGTTAAAACGACGGCACAAAATTAAAAATTAAAAAAATTTTAATTTTGTGCCGTCGTTTTAATCCCTCAGACAGGAGGTTTCTAGAAGTTGGTTTTTCTGTACATATGAAGATAATCTATAAATGAGCATAATGCAAGCATACATGCGCGTGGGCAAGGCTGCAGCGAACTGCAACTGTGACATGTGTGTCAGCTGGAGGCGGCCATTGTTCGAGCCGCTGTCGTTGACACTGTTTGTAACTAGGTTAAGAATATCAACTTAGAACCATTATATAGACAAATAATGGGTTAAATCTCACAGTCTTTATAATTATTTTTCTAGACATAAAGTTCAACGTAACGATCATTATTATAAATACGGGATTTATCACGGACCGTTTTATCTGTGTTTTGACTTACAATGTTTCGGTTCAATTCGTGAACCCTTAATCAGGCGAGTGCGAGGCGAGACGTAGTTCGAAGCGGATCGTACTGATGAAGAAACATTTTCGGTAGGAACACCGATAAAACGTTACGTGATAAATCCCGTATTTATAATGATGATTGAAATAAATCACGAAACTTTTCTAAGTAAAATTCAACGTAACGGTTCCCGCGCGAAAAAAAGAATAACAATTGACACTGAAAGTTACTGTAGGGGTGTCTTGAGTATTATTACGTACTGTAAGCCTGAAGAGTGTCGCTTGCTAGGCTTGCTTGTACCGCGCGAACAAAAAGATTAATAATTGACACTGAAAGTTACTGTAGGGGTGTCTTGAGTATTATTACGTACTGTAAGCCTGAAGAGTGTCGCTTGCTAGGCTTGCTTGTACCGCGCGAACAAAAATATTAATAATTGACACTGAAAGTTACTGTAGGGGTGTCTTGAGTATTATTACGTACTGTAAGCCTGAAGAGTGTCGCTTGCTAGGCTTGCTTGTACCGCGCGAACAAAAAGATTAATAATTGACACTGAAAGTTACTGTAGGGGTGTCTTGAGTATTATTACGTACTGTAAGCCTGAAGAGTGTCGCTTGCTAGGCTTGCTTGTACCGCGCGAACAAAAAGATTAATAATTGACACTGAAAGTTACTGTAGGGGTGTCTTGAGTATTATTACGTACTGTAAGCCTGAAGAGTGTCGCTTGCTAGGCTTGCTTGTACCGCGCGAACAAAAAGATTAATAATTGACACTGAAAGTTACTGTAGGGGTGTCTTGAGTATTATTACGTACTGTAAGCCTGAAGAGTGTCGCTTGCTAGGCTTGCTTGTACCGCGCGAACAAAAATATTAATAATTGACACTGAAAGTTACTGTAGGGGTGTCTTGAGTATTATTACGTACTGTAAGCCTGAAGAGTGTCGCTTGCTAGGCTTGCTTGTACCGCGCGAACAAAAAGATTAATAATTGACACTGAAAGTTACTGTAGGGGTGTCTTGAGTATTATTACGTACTGTAAGCCTGAAGAGTGTCGCTTGCTAGGCTTGCTAGTTCCGCGTGAACAGGGCGGGTCAGGTAGTAACCTTATAAACGCTAATCGATAGGAATAGTAGGTTATATCTGTTTCAGAAACATTAGATCATGCTTGAAACTGATGTCCAATCCATGACTAGGTTCTGTACTGTACATCCGAGAAATTGTCTAAACACTAGCTGACCAATCCGCTTCGCACGCGTAGTTTTTCAATAAAAACATTACCCTCCTTCTATGCAATTGGGTAAAAAGTAGCCTATGTCACTCAGGGTGAATGTAGCTTTCCAATGGTGAAAGAATTTTTGAATACGGCACAGTAGTTTTTGAGTTTATTCATTACAAACATACACACAAAAATACAAATCTTGCCTCTTTATAATATTAGTATTAATTAAACATGAAATCATTATAAAATTGAAAGATTTTTATCAGACTTACCCAATTTTTCACTGCTGATTAAACTTTTAACATATAAGTCAAAAGTTTTGTTATTAGATTGACTATTGTTTTCATAGAAAATTGACCCTCAGACATACTTGCCCCAACGGCACATATTATTTCAGAAACTAAATAAATAAAATAAATGTATAATGCTGGATATTTCACACAGCGCTATCTACCCCAAACTAAGCAAAAGCTTGTACTTTGGGAACCAGATAACTGATAGAATATTTATATCCTTTTTTTTGTAAATACGCACTGATAGTATACAGAAAAACACCGCGACCCGAAACAAATACCTGTAGATCATGCAAAAATTTGTCCCGCAGCGGGGATCGAACCCGCCACCTCCTGCGTCTCAGCCGGCTAGTCGCCCACTGCGCCACGGAGTTCGTCAAGACAACTAGAGTCTGTCAAATGAAAGTAGACCCTGAAAAATCGCAGCAAATTCAAAAAATATCAGCGTAGCAACCCAAACATTAGGGAATAATAATGATGCCACACTCCGATTCTCATTTTCCCTAATCTGTTGAAAAAAAGTCAAGAGTACCTACCTAAAACGACGACCTATTTGAAGAATATTAAGAGAGTGACTGAAACAAAAGAAGTAAGTCAGATTCATGGGAAATGGTCATCCGTGGTTCCTGCTTACATCTTCGGGAAAAGGCATTTTATGCCTATTTTTCCTGTTCAGAATGTCAAAACCTATAAAATAGTTCAATATTATTAATGTGCAGTTGATAAGAGTGGGTTACAATTCGTTATTATTATAGTTATTTATAGTACGTGCAATTAGTATTATTTTATACCACCCTAAATTTACCCAGCTGTAGAACATAGCGCCCGTAGGTGGAAACAAATTAGTATTGCCATTTAAAAAGTTACGAAAAAATGCGAGTGCCTACTTTCGTTTGACAGACTCTATGATCAAGCATCCAGAATCTAGTCTGAAAGGCTTTTCTAGGCTTAAAGTTGTCGGTTTAAAAAAAATATCTTTCTAATATATTTGAGTCTTTACTTAAGTTTTAGTATAGTTTCAGTTACTACTAGGATTATTATTAAGAGTACGATACATACTTTATATTCATAGTTAATTACTAGTCTGATTAAAGAAAGCATCTAGTCTTTGGAACATCAAACCCGAACTTTCTCAATCCTACAATAAATGCATCATACAATCACTATGTCTCAATTCAAGAGAATGTCTCATCATATCCGTTCATAAAACATGCATTATATACGCGTTAGTTCCATTCAAAGGAGCGAGGAACAAATGACGCATTCATGATATGTAACTGTTTTTATTGAGAAATATCACATTTCTACTGCGATTCTATTTGTATCGCACGAACCCGCGTCTAGTGAACAAAATTACCTGGAAATATTCTTGAATAAACTTTCCCCCCACTGAACTAACAAACACAAGACCTAATATCAATAATAAATTACATTTAATTCAGGCAACATTAAAATAGTAACAAAATAGTAAATAACTTATTATATGGCCCTGAAAGATATTTACCTTAGCCTAAAATACATATTATAAAAAAACCGCCCAAGTGCGAGTCGGACTCGCGCACGAAGGGTGTCGTACCATATATTTGAGTGAAAGGTAAATTGCGGTTTACGATTAATGACGTATTAAAAAAAAACTACTTACTAGATCTCATTCATACCAATTTTCGGTGGAAGGTTCATATTTTTTTTTAGGTTTATCATTATCTTACCATATCTTTACCACTTTGGAAGTGTCTCTCGCGCAAACTATTCAGTTTAGAAAAAAAAATAATTAGTAACCTCAATATCATTTTTGAAGACCTATACATAAATATCCTACACGTATGGGTTTGATGAAAAGAAAAATTTGAGTTTCAGTTCTAAGTATGGAGAACCCTCAAAATTTATTGTTTTCTATTTTTGTGTGAAAATTTTAATGCGGTTCACAGAATACATCTACATACTTACCAAGTTTCAACAGTATAGTTCTTATAGTTTCGGAAAAAAGTGGCTGTGACATACGGACGGACAGACAGACAGACATGACGAATCCATAAGGGTTCCGTTTATTGCCATTTGGCTACGGAACCCTAAAAACGAGTGTGTTTTAGACCACATGACTGAAGTAACACTTTTTTTTCAAAATATATTAATTTTGTGATCAAAACGAACTACTGACGAGATATATAATATATTTCATGCATTGCCTATGAGAGGAAGACAAAAAGAAAATGTGCGCGCGCACTTCTCTCTCTTGCTCTTACAGTAATATACGAAATGTAACTTTCTCTCTTTTTATCTTCACTAACTTATATCTCCCTCTCAACTTCCGTTCGCACTTTTCGTAACGCATTCACCAGCTTACTCCCCAAGTCAAGCGTCCGTAAAGTTTTACTTCAATAAAAACTTCTCTATTTGTTTACTACATCATCTTCTTCTTAACCTTTTCCCACATTACGTAGGGTCAGCATAACATGTATTTCTCTTCCATACCTCTCTATCAGCCGTCATCTCTGTTGTCACTTCTTTCTAACCCATATCATTCTTCACACAGTCCACCCCACTCTACTTCGACCTTCCTCTACTTCTATATCCATCCACATTCATATCTAGACGGCGACTGCTTGCCCATACGGCACAGACCCTCAGACTATGGCACACTTACTAGGCTGCCTATTGTCCCCTTATTCTTACACCATGAGGGATACTTGTACCGCCACAGATAACGCTGTCACTGCAACAGCGTTATCTGTGGCGGTACAAGTATCCCAAGTATTGCCAAGTATTGGCAAAACAACATTTGGTGTTTAAAATAATATGAACCATATCGAAGGAGATTCATATCTAACACTCATTTAGTCAACATTATTTGTCTATTTATTTACTACATAAACGTAGCAATTTAAAAAATGAGTTCTGGGTGTTTGGTATCCTTAAACTGCATAGATCTTCGTTCGACCACAATCTCATCTGATGATGGTAAGCGATGATGTGGTCTAAGATGAAGCACGAAGAGCTAGAAGAAATCTATTCACTCGTACCTTCAAAAGAGGCCCGGAGGGTATTCTTTAGGAAAAACAGACGACGGCAAAGTGTTCCATACCATAACGTAGAACCAAAACGGTGTGTGCGAATGGGTGGTATATCAACCAGGTCGCTGGGACCTGGAAACCATTGAGTGCAGGCTGCAAAAGATCGGTCTGTAAATCTATAGGAGAGGCATCTATCATTTAGCAGTGGAGGTCCCTTATGGCTGATAATGTTTCTTTCATATGCATTTTCTTCGTGACGTCGCCTACGCAAGCATGTACACACGGCTACACATCAAGCTATACATTTCCAGAATAAGCTGACCTTGCATTGTGTAGGCTTTTCGTAGAATGAGAGGTCAGCTTATACTGGAAATGTATAGCTTGATGTGTAGCCGTGTGTACGACGCCTTACTAAACCACTAACGAGTTAGTCACCCATCGGATCGCACACGAATGGCGGCTACAACTCACAAGCTACATTTAACCCTATACTTGTCAGGAATGCAGCCCGATCTAGGCTACCACAGACTAAATACGTAACTACTATTTTGCATAATGTAGGTACTGAGACTGGGGCGGATTTGAACAGTCCTGACCAGTTGAGTGAGATACGTGAAAAGGAGGTTTTAACCCTTTCCAATCATTTGATTGCCCCAGTCCTAAACAGGTCTTTACCCAAATCAAAAATAGACATGAAAGTTTACAAAATTTATTGAAGCTTGACCCATAAAGGCAGTGTTGCCAACCTCGACTAAGCCCCCCCCCCCCCCTCCCCTAGCTTTGAAAATGGTTCAATAAATTCTAACCCTAGTGTATGCCCCTAAAATACCCCATTTTATCAAACTTTCATCTAACTTATGCCCCAAATTTAGGGGGAAAACCCCCAAGTTGGCAACACTGCATAATGGGCGTGTGGAGAGCAAGAGTTGGGAAGCCTATAATTATACAATCTGTTTTGTTGTACGACATTAAATTAATACACACATACGGAATCGTATTAACTGATATTAGAGGTGGGTCTAATACCGGTAGCTTAAATATTAATGCAGTAATCGATACATTTCAAATAAACAATTTTTAACGAAAATCGGCGGCTACATTGCGACTAGGGCATGTAATATCAGAAGGTTTTTCGGAACTGAGTTACGATACTGGATACCCAGTATCGGAATTCCGGAAGTGTTTCGAAACTGGAAAAATTATTTGGATTCTAGGAAAAAGTTAAAATTTATTATTAAGAGTTGACTATACCTCAGCCCAAACTCGAATTTCACCCCCGCTTCTCCGCGCGCCGCTGCACGTCCTATCTCGCCGTGGTTCATGTGTTTGCCGGTTTTTTATCATTCAGTCTCTTCATTATCTTGTTGTGTTTATTTCTCATTACTGCGTCTTTACAAAAACCAACTAAATATAAATTCTACCTTAGAATTACGTGTTCGTTTGGATCGACAAGCGTCACGGGTACGCCGTCTGAAAGCCGAGGCCAGACTGAATCGCGGAACGGGCGTCCGGAGCGAATGGTTTCATTAGTGCAAAACTTAGATATTTTCATTTTATGGAAAAATCTATTTTGAAAATTTAAAACACAGGTGCCCTTATTTATGTTGTGTAGAATTACTGTTTAAAGTTTCAAGATCTAAATTGTAGTATTCATCGCATAAGAATAGTTTTAAGATAAATTTGGAGTCATCTTTGGATTTTTTTTCTATAGAGAAAATTTTACGAAATCTTGTTTTCACAACACAGGCGTACTAGCACGTATCCTCAACTATAACATATATGAATTACAGATTGAAAGCACACAATTTGTTGAACAAAACATTGTTTCTCAATAAGCTATTTAACGTCTCTCCAGGTATAGTGCGCCCTTAAGTTAGTAGTTCACGGTAGTTCACGGTCGCATTCGTGTGTGTGTGTGTTTGTGTCTATGCGTCATGGGTGCGTTCAAAAAAAAGTTAATAGTCAAAATATCGATATTGGAATAACGATATTGAAGCTTTTCAATTCCAAATTGAAATATTGGAAAAATCTCTCCTGAGATTCCGGAATTGCGAAATTTCGGAACTCCGGAATACAAACCCTATTTGCGACGTTGACGCTTAGTCAGTTTAACAGGTACCTACTTACATGATGAATGATTATGATTTGTTTACATATTTTATACAGGCTGTTTTATTTATATTTAAGAACTTACTTAATATTAAGTTTGTTTTAAAAAAAGTTATATGATAATATATTTGAAAAAACCTATTTTACAACAATACTAGCCATTAGTACTACCCGTGTTTTTATTAAATGTTGTACATAACTAAACACGTCGTATAGAACGAAAATCATAGGAGTTAAAGGTGCAAGTTTGAAAGTAGATGACAGAATGGTCCGACCTTTGGATGTGGTAGAAGTCCAACAGAAAGACAAACATAAAAAGTATGGAAGCAGAGTTCAGAAACTAGTGGAAAAGTGGAAGTATTTCGTGAACAGCAGAAACAACACTGCTCAAATTTTTATGCTAGCAAAAGCGAATAAAAAAAAACAATTGATCTTCAAAAAAAAACTGCATTTTTAAGTTATGTTCCAGGTAATCTCTGCATAATTACTGATACTAGTGGTTCGCGCCGAACTGAGATCTCGCGAGTCTACCATAAAAACAAAAAAATATTATTCGTAATCTTTGACTCTTTCTTCTTTCTTTGTAATCTAAAATCTAAAAAGTAATCTTAAAAAGTGCCACGAAATAAATAACCAATTAACTTAACCTACATTTTCATTCAAATTACAGGTAACCAGAGTTCATGTACATGGTTATTCTTTTTCGGGGTAGAAATTGCAGTTATTCAGGATTTCAGACTTTTGCCTATATTTGTGATACTTAAGCTACACGCATACCAAATTTCAAAGTTTAGTTTTTTAGTTTAGTTTTAGCTCATTTAGTTCCTCCAAAATTGTGCCAACTCTACCTACCTATATACCAAATTTCACGATGATCGGATAACCGCTTCGAAAGTTATCCTCGGACAAACAAACATACATACATACATCGCCGATTTGCCCAAGTTGACTTAGTACAGTGATCAGGAAAGTTCAAAAAAATACTAATCACTGCATGTCAATGTATTGTGCGATTTGAACGAAAGGATATTGTACAGTAATACCCCGGACTTGCGCGATAGGATGGGACCGAGCGATAACCGTGTAAGTCGACTTCGTTTAAGTCGGAGTTCAACTTTGCATATAAATACATTCAGTTAACGCTCCAAAGACAATGTTTTTCTTTTCTTGATAGGTTCAAATAAGTATTTTTTTGTTATTTTGGATGACATAATTGGAGGTTATCAATAAGACACACACTAACAGGGCGGAGTGGGAAAGCTGATGCGCGCGGCCATCAATAATAAATAAATAAATAATGCTGGACATTTATCACAGCGCCATTTAGCCCCAAACTAAGCAGAGCTTGTACTATGGGAACCAGATAACTGATACAATACTTATATACATTTTTTTTTCTAAATACATACTCGCAACCTCCTGCGTCTCAGCCGGCTATTCACCCACTACGCCACGGAGGTCGTCAATAATAAACCGCGTAACTCCGAATTCGCATACAACGGGGTAGCGTAAGTCGGGGTATTACTGTAATCCAATTTAGAGCGTTAGTGTATTTAAGACAATTGGGTCATTTCTTGGATCACACTTCGCTTCGACCAGACATCCAGAAGGAAACTTAACAATCCGATAGTTAACTAAAGTAAAATTTAGGGGTACTGATGTTTGTACTAATATGAGTACATCTCTGCAAGTTACCTCTCAAGGGAATGTATTAATCTACGTCTGCATATAAATCTCTACAAAATGTAGACGAACTGAACCTACATTCTGAAGATTGGATTCATAAGTTATGTTTGGACGTATCAATTAATGGTCCATTTTCAAGAGATGCTTGTGGAATAGATTTCGTGTCTTTGATGGTCACAATATTGAAATTGTTTAAATTAGAATTAATTGGAACATAAAATAATACACTAAAACAGTCTGTAATGTAGCTATCTTTTCAAGTTTGTATCAAGTATTAATCGAGTGAAGCGAGATCGTGATAAGCGAGCAATATACAAACCCCCACATTTTTAACTCATTGAGTCACACCAAAATTGTGCCAACACTACCTATCTGTATACCAAATTTCACGATGATCGGATAAACGCTTCGAAAGTTATCCTCGGACAAACAAACATACATACATATATACAAACATACATACAACGCCGATTTGCACAAGCTGATTTAAGAGATCTCGCTTCGCTCGATCAACTTCTAAAGGTGTTACCGTTTCCTAGAATCACACTAATATTATAAATGCGAAAGTTTGGATGTTTGTTACTGAATCACGTCGCTGCTGACCCAATTTCGATAAAATTTGGTATTTAGATAGAACATGACCTGGTTTAAAACATAGGCCACTTTTTTGGCAGATCACGCGTGCAAAGCCGCTAATATAAAATAAGATATTAAAGCTCTCTGTGAAAGATAATCACTTTAGAAAAATTATTTTAAATAACACTTCCCGGTTGTTCAAGCATGGTTAAAATCTGAGATGATTTCGTAAAAAATCAATGATTAAGTTCGTATTTCTAATCCCATGGTCAGTGATCTAAGAAACTGTTACCTAATCTACTTTTTGTCAAATAGGTACATCGTCTGTGGTTTCCCGTCTCCTTTTTTTACTCGAGTTGGTATGTGGTACAACTTGTCTTATTCAAGGTCCTTCAAGTTCAGAGAGGCATCACTGTGTGTAGCTCACAGCTAGATATTTTTATGATAGGGTGAATAATGGCAATGACACCATATTTGCTCATGCAGTCATGCATTGTAACGTATTTGATTTTCTAGTCGGTCTTTGATTATCTTCTACTCTACCAACTGTCGCCATCATATCAAAAACGACTTCCTATTCGAATATTTAATACCATCAGCGAATGCTAGTTAGCTGAACATACCTATACAGACGAGGAAATGTGGAATTTAAGGTGCAGTTCACACTAAAAAGTAGGCTTTCAGGTCTTATCAATTGTATCTACTGTTCCTTAAAATTATTTCATGTGTCATTTTGTGTGTGCCAAATAAATGATTATTCTATTCTATTCTATTATATTCTTAAAATTATAGCAGAAGCTTTAAAGCCGGTGTTGAGTTTGATATGTCAGCTAGTTGATGGACGCAGAGCAATGCATCGTAGGGCACGTTTCTAAGGTGCGTGCGTGACCTACGAGGCAATACTTTGTTATAGGCGATGGTCATCTCAGTCATCAAATGCTTGGTCGTATCACACTTAAACCTGTTAAAAATGTGAAAGTTTGGATGTTTGTTTGTTACTCAGTCACGTCGTAATGGCTGAACCGATTTCGATGAAGTTTGGTGTGTTGATAGATTATGACCTGGATTCAAACATGCTATTTTTTGTTGACCAACAACGTGTGTGAAACCGCTGTCGGAAGCTAGTCTATACTAATATTATAAAGAGGAAAGATTTGTTTGTTTGTATTGAATTGGCTCCGAAACTAATAGACCGTTTTAAAAAAAAACGTTTCACTGCTGGGAAGCTACACTATCCCCGGGTGACATAGGCTACTTTTTACACCACTGCGCAGAAGGAGGGTAATGTTTTTATTGAAAAACTACGCGTGCGAAGCTGCGGATTGGTCAGCTAGTAAAAAATAAAAGAAAACATTTAATTCCGTCAGTTGTATAGCCTCCTCTGTATAACGCCATTCTCTCCAGTCTCCCCACGAGCCTCCTCCAGTTGAACATCAGGCGGCTAGTCTGCGGGCATCTCTTGGCCATTCTGTGATCACTTTCGTCTCTCGTCGATCGTTCCTTCTACTGAAGTGTTAAGGCAAACTCCACATCAGCCATGCGATCCCGGAACCCCAAGTTTACAACCTTTATGCCCAGCCTTTATGC
This sequence comes from Philereme vetulata, assembly GCA_918857605.2. Lineage (NCBI taxonomy): Eukaryota > Metazoa > Arthropoda > Insecta > Lepidoptera > Geometridae > Philereme > Philereme vetulata. The sequence continues at coordinate 9,268,038 of OU975423.1, forward strand.
GCCAGTTAAAATTACTCTGTTTAGAGCGTATTGTACTCGTATCTCTTTTTACACGTGCAGTTTATGGGCCAAATATACGCAGAAATCCTACAATGCCTTACATATCCAATACAATAACGGTTTCAGGATGTTGTTGGGGCTGCCAAGGTTCTGTAGCGCATCAGAGATGTTTGCAGACGCGCGTACCGATGATTTCTACGCGATCATACGCAAAAGAACCGCATCCTTGGTCAGCTGCATGCGTGGAAGCACCAACAGCTTCCTGACCGTTGTTGCCGGGAACATGAGCTCATATATCACGAGGCACTGGATGGCTTTGCCTAAGCCGATCACATGCCTGGTGTCTCAGTAATGCGTTCATGTTCCAATGTTGTGTCGCATTTATTTTATCTTGTCTTTTTGTGTACCTACTAACAATATTTTTAAGTAAGTTTTTTTATGTGTTACTAACAAAAATTATGGATCCGTATGGTCTGAACTAAACGTTTCTATTATTATTATTTATGGCAAAGTCCTTTAAGGCCTGGTTTAACTTCGGCCAGTTTGGTGGTCAGAGCAGCATTAAGTTGTACAGTGTGAACACGGCTTCTTTAAGATTTGCGCAGACACGGGTAAATGATGTAGCTTTCGTTGCTATATTGACAACATGACAAAGCTCAGTCGCAGTAAATTATACTAGAAACGGTAGCTGACTGCTGAGATTTATTATTCGTTTCAAATGTTAACTAATATTGGCACGTTACGTGAACAGAAAGCTTACTTTATGTAGAGCGCTATGTTTTGATTATAACAAAGTATTTTGTAATTTGAATTGACTCTGGGTTCATTCACAATCAGTAATTTTTAAAATCATTGACAATTGTTCAAATTTTTTAAATTTCGCGAATAGATCTAATTTACCGACTTAAATACTTTAGGAATTTTCTATACTAATATTATAAAGAGGAAAGATTTGATTGTGTGTTTGTTTGCATTGAATTAGCTCCGAAACTACTGAACCGATTTAAAAAAATCTTTCTCACACGGTACACTATACCCGGATGACATAGGCTACTTTTTACCCAACTGCGCAGAAGAAGGGTAATGTTTTATTGAAAAACTACGTGCAAAGCTGCGGATTGGTCAGCTAGTCTTTAATATTAACCTTAATTTAATAGAAATAGATTCAGCCGTTTAGTCGTGAACATGTAAAAAAGTTGTTACAGAGTTACTTTCGAATAATAATATAAGTATGGAATCATAATTCGTATAGTTTGATCGCGAAAGTTTGAAAATTTAATCAACAAAGTTATTTCAGTTTAACCTGTTTTATTAGAGCTGTATAAATAAATAAATAAGGCTGTACATTTCACACACTGCCATCTAGCCCAAAACTAAGCAAAGCTTGTACTATGGGAACCAGATAACTGATAGAATGCTTATATACTTATTTTTCTAAATACATACTTATAATATATATAAAAACATCCAGACCCGGAACAAATATCTGTAGATCATACAAATATTTGTTCCGCGGCGGGAATCGAACCCGCTACCTCCTGCGTCTCAGCTGACTATTCGCCCACTGCGCCACGGAGGTCGTATTTTAAAATACTTTGATTGAGGAAATAAAAAAAAAGCACAGTTATGCAGGTATGTATAGAATCCCGGTTCTGATGGCCTGTCTGTCACGTCCATCATAAAAAACCAATACAAACGTCAATAAAAATTACTATGTCAGTGTCGTATAAGGAAAGTAACAGTGAACCGTAGAAGGAATGGTAACAAGAAAAGCAGATTGTTCTGATAGCTACATAGGAAGTTGGGTCAGGATTGGGCAGTCTGATAATCCGGCTTTTAAGACACTCCGGCTATATAATCTAATCATTATTAGCTTTTGTGATCGATCGTTCAATTCAGATGGACAAAGGATTTGCGAAGGAGGAATTATAAAATAATGGATGTTTTTTTATACCTCCTGAAATTGGAACAAGCCTATGGTCCGCCTGATGTTAAGGGGAGACCGGAGGGGAATCGTCCATACGGAACGTACTACTAAGATTATTTCTAATTGGATCATATTTCTACCTTAATAAGGTATTATTTTAATTTGAATAGTATTTATCTCCCAACCATATATTAGATCAAAATACTTACCTAAAATGAAATAGAAGCGTATCGCATTCTACATGTTTTTACGTCATAAAAGACCTGTTTTCAACCTTATTGTTTCGTATTAAAAACAACAACATCTTACGTATCCTAGTCATGGGAACATAGATTATATCGTTCAGTTACAGAATAACAACACAATGAGAAAAATACAACAAGTTTTCAGTCATCATTTTTGGTACATTACGGAACACGGTCAAAATCTAATCAAATTTAGAATCATTCATTTGCTATCACTGTCGCTCTGCGTGGCTAAACTTCGTCACTAAACAGGGATAGCGATATTTAGGCCGAAGTTTTTGACGCAGCCGAATTGAAGTTGCGCTTGGGGTTCGCCGGCTTCTTAAGTGGTAACCATCGCCAACAACAAAGTGTTGCCTAGTAGGTCACGCATTTTAGAAACGTGACATACGAGTACGAATACGATGCACTTGCTCCATCAACTTGAGGCATACAGGTGTAAAGTCCCATATACCTGTAATTTCACCGGCAACCATAACCTTCGAACCGAAACCAGCAATGCTGTTTGACGACAAAAATAGGTATTTCCCCGAGCGAGCCCTTTCACAAGGAACTCTACAATTAAAAAGAATGAAAGTTAGTGGATGTCGCGATTATAACATAAAACTTGCTAAACCGTCCGGCATTTATAGCAGAATTCAATATTGATTTCCCGGTCCCTAGTCCAGCTATAATCAAACGCTTTCGTGCAACCCACGCGAATTGTTGGCACTTATTAGTCCTACAGGTCCTGAATTTATCTAACTTTCACTGACAGCCACAAGTCCATTGGCATTACGAAATGCTTATTAAGGCATTTTGCATAGATATCTTGTGATTAATAGCGAATTTGAATAAGCTATTCAACAAATTAACGCTGGAACGATTACTTACTAAATATTAATTAAAAAGTGAACTAGAAGGTGTGAATAAAGGACTTACCGGACTTACTTATTGACTTTACCGGTCTCTAGGAATGTGACGATAAAACCAAAAAACAACCGGCGAAGTGCGAGTCGGACTCGCGCACGAAGGGTCCCGTACCATTATCTATAAAAATCATGTCTGTTGTATGGGAGCCCCACTTAAATATTTATTTTATTCAATACCATAATTATATTTATTTACCTTATTTGAGGTTGGTGCCGATAAAGCTAGTCCTCTAAATCGTATGTATCGTATCGACCTCAGTATCTGGTATAAATTTCAACTTGCTAGGTCCATCCGTTCCTGAGAAAATCGGCGGTGACACACGGACGGACAGACGGACAAGAGAGTGATCTTATTACTCTCTTTTTTTTTAGGTATTTAAGGGTTCCTTTTTTACCTTTTGAGGTATGAAACCCTAAAAACAGCAGATTTAATTAAATTATTATGTTTTACTCTGAAAAGTAAAAATAAGAACGAAGTCTAAATGTACCTACTAATGAAGACCTTTCATTTGACGTCCCACTTGACCTAATAATCTCATTTTCATTTTTTTTACCCCTCTTGAACCCCAATATATCAACAACCCCCCTTCATTTTTAGCTCATTTAGTCACACCAAAATTGTGCCATCACTACCTACCTAGGTATCAAATTTCATGATCGGATCAACGCTTCGAAAGTTATCCTCGGACAAACAAACAAACAAACATACATACATACTCTTGTGTATAGATTGCCGAGGGTTAGTGTCTACGTAGTCCCGTATTCGCGAAGGAGAAAATAAAAACACCAGTCTTGATCAAATAGGTAGCGAGGCGGCGAGGCAGATTTTCTTCCTGTTTTTCTTCTTTCTTCCTGTTGCTTCCTTTTCCGATGTTGCCCGAGCACTGAATTGCTGACGGCTAATAGGCGCCGTTTTTTATACTATTCCTCGCAATTTTCTAGAACATTCACTGCCTCACCCCCTCTAGCCTTTATTTATTACTTTTTCATACTTTACATACTGTTTGTTATATATTACTATATTTATCTTATAGACTATGATTATTACTTATGACTAATACATGCGTCTTCATCCGGCTCCGCTCGGTTTAGAAATGGCGGCGCTTTTTCGGTGCGGCGCTATAAATACTACCCTGTCCCCCGCTTCACTACTATATATACTCGCCCTAAGTGGCGGCCGTGTGTTATTTTCAATTCGAGCGTCGGAACGGGCGTATGCGCACTCATTTCTACTTTTATTACATAAAAATGTGTTACCTCCTACCTACATTTACCCATTTTATAGTAAAACAACAAATATACGTAACTTTATTTGCATCATAACTGAAGAATATTATTCTTATCTAATTATTCCTATTATAATACTATCTATTTACAAACAAGATTATTCGTAAAGTACATTGATTAATATGTAAACGAGGTAAAATAATACAATTTTCATACTATGGTCATGGGTCGCGACGGTCACTATACTTGCACCCCTCTCGCCGCATGTAGTCCTTATGATGCTGTCGTGCACATTTCTCCCGCCGTCGCAGCACGCGACTCCACTGGTAGCACGACGATCTTCTTGCATGGTCGGCGCAAGACGTGCCCGTTGCTCGTAGTGATGTCCACGACTCGTATCTCGTTGTCTTCTCCAGGGTAGGTTCTGGTCACTCTTCCTCTTGGCCAGACGTTCCTCGGCAGGTTTGGGTCGCAGATGATCACCAGGTCACCGACCTTCGGGGCGGTCCCGGTGGCTCTGGGCTCCCGCCGGTGTTGGAGCAAAGGGAGATACTCCTTCACCCATCTCTTCCAAAATTCGTCGGCCAGAAGTTGTGCGCGCTTCCAGAGTTGTCGTGCGGATTGATCCTCTTGAGTGAAGCTGCCCGGTGTTGGCACGTGACTGTTTGGCCCCAGCAGGATGTGGTTCGGGGTCAAGGCCTCGGGTTCTTCTGGCGTCACAGCGACATGCGTGAGCGGCCGCGAATTAATTATGTTCTCGACTTCCACGAGGAGCGTGTGCAGGACCTCGTCACTTGGGTGCTTCTCATGCAGGATGACGCGTAGGGCTTCTTTGACGCTACGCACGAGTCGTTCCCAGGCGCCGCCCATGAAGGGGGAGGCGGGGGGAATGTAACGCCAGTTGATGCGGCGTGCATTGGCCTCTTCTCGCGTTGCTTCCCAAGCTTCTTGCTGGGCTTCTCTCAATTCCTTATCTGCTGCCTTGAAGCACGTCGCGTTGTCTGACCACAGTTCAGTCGGTTGTCCTCTCCTCGCGATGAATCTTCTTAGCGCGGCGATGGCAGAATCCGCACTTAATGATGTCACTACTTCTAGGTGGACGGCCCTTGTCGTGAGGCAAGTGAAGAGGGCGACCCACCTCTTCTCACGGTGTCTTCCCACGGTGACTTCCAGCGGTCCGAAGTAGTCCAGTCCTGTGTAGGAGAAGGGACGCGCGTGATGGGTGAGACGTGCTGGAGGTAGGTTTCCTGTCGAAGGGATCGCGGGCTTCGCTTTTCTCATTTGGCACTGTGGACATCTTCTTATTACGCTCCTCACTGTGGGTCGTATTCTTGTCACCCAGAACCGTTGTCTTATTTCATTCACTGTGGTTTCTACCCCCCCGTGGAGCATCTTCTCGTGTACATGTTGGATGTACATTCTTGTATACTTGTGCTGTCCGTCCAACAGGGCAGGGTTGGCTGTTTCCTCCTGTATACCTGGCGTCGCGGCGATTCTTCCTCGTAGGCGTAGTAATCCATCTTCACCTATGTACACACTCAGAGTGGCAAGGCGGTCCTTTGACGAGGGCGTGTCGCCGTGCATTATTCGCGTCTTTTCATCGGCGTAGCTGTCATCCTGTACTTTCCTTATCCACATCTTCTCCGCTCGTAACAGGTAGCTCGCGTCCAGGCACACTAGTTTTCTTTTTTCTGTTTTCTTGGTTGATGTCGTTCCTTTATTCTTGTCGGTCTTTTTCTTACCGCGGCTCCATGCGGCATCTTTTTCTGCATTCTTTTTAGTCTTTTTGTGTCTTGTTGCAGCTGCTCTGTGTTTCTTGATCCTACACAGATCTATGAATTGTAGCACTCTTCCTGTGGCGCGTATAAGTATCGGCCACTTAGCTATGTTGTCTATGTTCGGCAAGTGTTCGTGTGTCTTTATGTCTTGCGACGCGTGGCATCTTTCTTCCCCAGTTTCTGTGCTGGTGACCTTTACTTCTGTTGGCCAGTCTTCTTCTCGCCGTCTTAGGAACTCAGGACCCTGAAACCATCGGTGCCGCGCTGTGAAGTCGCTCGGCGTTTCTCTCGTGGCGTCGTCTGCAACGTTTTCTTTGGTGGGGACCCAACGCCACTCGTTCACTTTGGTGAGGTCTTCAATCTCAGCCAGGCGATGTGCGACGAACGTCTTGTAGGCACGCGGTTCCGCTCTTATCCACGCGAGGACAGTGCGTGAGTCGCTCCAATAAGTCTTCCTTTCGAACTCCAGGTCGTGTTCTTCGGCCACAGTCTTCGCTAGTCGCGCGCCTATCAGGGCCGCTTGCAGCTCAAGTCGTGGTATAGACGTGGGCTTCAGGGGTGCGACGCGACTCTTGGCTGCTACCAATACGACGTTCACTGACCCATCGACGTGTTGCGTACGTATATAGACCGCTGTTGCATATGCTTCTTCACTCGCGTCGACAAACGTGTGTAATTCTCTCGAAGCCACTGATTGCTGCATGTCGTAACATCGCTGAATGTGAAGTTTTTTTATGGCGCGCAGGTTGTTCAGCCACGTTGTCCAGCGCGGTTGCAGCTCTTCAGGGATTGGTTCATCCCAGCCGGTCCCATATCGCCATGTTTCTTGCATCAGTCTCTTGGCAGGTGTTGTCAGGGGTGATACCAGTCCGAGCGGATCGAACAGCGACATTATCACGCTCAGTGCTTCTCTCTTCGTAGGTGGGCGATTGTTGTACAGCACCTCTGGCGGAGTCTTCTTATCGTTCAAGTGGAAACCGATACAATCTTCTTTCACTTCCCACAGCAGTCCGAGGGTTTTCTCGACGTCGGTGCCACCTATGGGTATTGTAGCGGTTTTGCTGTTCGTGTCGAAGCGACGTAATACAGTCTGTCGGTTCGACACCCAACCTCGCAGAACGAAGCCAGCTTGACGATGAATGTGGTCCACTTCTTTCGATACTTCTATTGCTTCTTTTTCACTCGGGAAGCTTGTGATGTAGTCGTCCATGTAGTGATTTTTCTTTATCTCTTTCACTGCTCTGGGGAATGCTTCTGCGAAGTCTTCTGCGTTCCTATTCTTTATATACAACGCTGTGCACGGTGAGGACGTTGCTCCGAAGATCACTGATGTCATCTGAAACTCCTTCGGCTTCGTTTCTCCTCTGCAGTCTCCTCTCCATAGAAACCTCAGCGCGTCTCTGTCTTCTGGTCTGATCTTGATCTGCATGAACATCTCTTGAATGTCGGCAGAGACCGCGAATGGATGCTGCCGGAACCTCATAATGACTCCGGGTAGTGACTGCAGAAGGTCAGGGCCGGAGAGTAGCATGTCATTCAGGCTCCTCCCGCGTGATCTTGCTGCTGCATCATGTACCAGGCGTATCTTCGGTTTTGAAGGATTGCACACTGCAAAATGTGGCAGGTACCATGTTTTGCCTTTAGGTGCAGGTGTGGTGGCTGGAGCCGCGTATCCCGACGTGAGAAGGTTGTTTATCCTTTCTTCGTACTTTGTTTTCAAGTCTGGGTCGCGATCTAGTCTCTTCTCCAGCGTCCGCAATCTTTTGTAGGCGTCTTCATAATTGTTTGGGATCTGGCACTCGTCTTCTTTCCACAGAAGTGCAGTCTCAAAACGGCCATCGGGCATTCTTCTGCTTTTTTCTTGCAGAATCTTCATTGCTCGTTGACATCTGTGTCTTGAAACTTCTTGCATTCAGGTAAGTGATGACTCTGCTTGCATGCTGGACATTGTTCTTTCTTGGTATCAGTAGCGAAGGTGTGCTCGAATCTTCTTCTTGGATGTTTCTCCTGCGTAGTATTTGTGACGATGTCTTCGGGTTGCGCGTATGCTCCGCACTTGTCAGCCTCTTCATTCAAAAAACTGGTGAGTTTCTTCAAGTCGGGTACATCTTCTTTGATCTTCGCGGCATAGTCGTACCATTTGCTTCTCATAATCGGCGTAAGCTTCTCGATGGTGATCTTCACTAACTCTGGATTATACAGGTAGTGAATTTTCTTGAGGGCTTCCATAGTAGACACGATGTTAGCCACCTTGTTTGCGAATATACATAGGTCACGTGGACTATCGCTGAGTTTTCCTAGTGCCTTAATCTTCTGCATCTCGTTCATCGCCAGTGCATCCGGTCGTCCAAATCTTCTTTCCAGAGCTTCCATGATAGCTGCTGGATCCGGTTGGCTGATGAGGAGGCTGCTGATTGCTTCCCATGCTACCCCCCTGACGCTTCTTCTTAGTCTTGCTACATTTTCGGTCTTCGAGAATAAAGCTTCAGTTTCGTAGTAGGCGGCGCGGAACGCAAGCCAGCCGTTACATTGTCCATTGAAAACAGGTAACTCCTGTAGGTACTTCGGTGCATCCCTGGTCATCCGTACTGCTTGAGTGAGGGCTGTTGCCAGTGAGGTGACGTCCACGTTCTGTGGCTGACGCGCAGGCCGGGTCTCTTCATGGTCCCCCCGGTGTTCACATTCCTTTTCCTTGTGAACTCCCTGTCCTCGTCCTTTCTGTTCCCCCTCTTCTGGCCTCTTCTTTTCTTCTGGTGGGTCGTTCTTCGTGTGATCCAACCATTCTTGAACTCGACTTGATCGTTCCTCTTCTTCTTCATCTTCTGACGCAGAAGCTGCTTCATCATCGTCGGCGGCGGCGCGCTGTTTTTGTAACTTCAGCTGGGCGAGTGCGAGCGACGCGCGTATTTCTTCTAATTTTAATTCGGCCAATTTTTCTTGCGCTTCTAACTCCGATAATTTTCTTCGATGCGCTTCGGAGCGGTGTGACTTGGCGCGCTTCGACGGCTTCAATGTGTTGGAGTCTTCAGCCCGTTGTGTCGTGACGTTGGTCTCCGTACTTGTTGTTTTCTCTGTTGACGTCGTGTATTCTGTGGCCGTGGTTTCCGTAGTCGCGGTGCCTTCCGACGTTGTCGCAGATTTTTCTTGACGCGCAGAAGCTGGCGGAACTCTCGCGGAGCTCGTAGTACTTCGTGTCGTCATCCCAGTACTTCGCGGAGCGCTAGTAGCGCCCTCTGTGTTGCCGGGTTCTTGATTCGTCGGGCTTGGTCGTTGTTCTGTCAAGTCGGCGACGCTTCCTTTCTTCGATCGCGTAACAGGCATCTTGAATAATTCGTTCGCAAAAATACGTAGATAACCCGCGCTGTTAGTCTTCAAAAATTATCCGGCTTACGAAGGACCATTTGATGTTGTGTATAGATTGCCGAGGGTTAGTGTCTACGTAGTCCCGTATTCGCGAAGGAGAAAATAAAAACACCAGTCTTGATCAAATAGGTAGCGAGGCGGCGAGGCAGATTTTCTTCCTGTTTTTCTTCTTTCTTCCTGTTGCTTCCTTTTCCGATGTTGCCCGAGCACTGAATTGCTGACGGCTAATAGGCGCCGTTTTTTATACTATTCCTCGCAATTTTCTAGAACATTCACTGCCTCACCCCCTCTAGCCTTTATTTATTACTTTTTCATACTTTACATACTGTTTGTTATATATTACTATATTTATCTTATAGACTATGATTATTACTTATGACTAATACATGCGTCTTCATCCGGCTCCGCTCGGTTTAGAAATGGCGGCGCTTTTTTTTTTTTTCGAATGGACTAATCTCGCTGTTGGCCTCTGAGGCCGTGACAGCTTAACCGAATTTTTGGCGAGCGCAGATGGCGCTCAGCCCTGTAAGTTTTTTTAGGCAACTAGCGCAAGGGCACCACTTAGGTACGAACCTCGGCTTGGGCTGTTGCCGGGATGGGGATAGGAGAGAAACGCCCGGGTACATGTCTGTACCTCGTATAAGCGGCGACTGAAGGGAAAATGGCGGCGCTTTTTCGGTGCGGCGCTATAAATACTACCCTGTCCCCCGCTTCACTACTATATATACTCGCCCTAAGTGGCGGCCGCGCGTTATTTTCAATTCGAGCGTCGGAACGGGCGTATGCGCACTCATTTCTACTTTTATTACATAAAAATGTGTTACCTCCTACCTACATTTACCCATTTTATAGTAAAACAACAAATATACGTAACTTTATTTGCATCATAACTGAAGAATATTATTCTTATCTAATTATTCCTATTATAATACTATCTATTTACAAACAAGATTATTCGTAAAGTACATTGATTAATATGTAAACGAGGTAAAATAATACAATTTTCATACTATGGTCATGGGTCGCGACGGTCACTATACTTGCACCCCTCTCGCCGCATGTAGTCCTTATGATGCTGTCGTGCACACATACAACGCCGATTTGCCCAAGTTGATTTAGACTTAGAGTTAATTTTCTTGGCCGGTATTACCCCGTTTAGGCTTAACATATTCCGGGACAACCTGTATTCATAGCCTGTAATAAGGTTGTCTAAAAGAGATCTCATTTATGTCGCTTATTATATCGTATATCTCTCATGAATTCTTTACATGTTTCTTTATAAAGAAAGATGTGATGAAAGATTTTTATGTTACTTTTGTCTTTTTTTTTCTTTACGGATTATATGAAAAGCTATATGAGAATGAGTTTTTGAAAGCCGGACCGAAGTTTCTTCAAATTTTGAACGCTGTTCGTTAATAAAAGCTACTCACGAGTCGTCTAGGATTGGGGCACCAAGAAGGCGAAGTGACTGTTTATCTATAATTTTTAAATTGAATTTGCTATTTTTTTATTAATATTATGTTTGATTTGAATTAAATTGATTTAGACTTTAAATTTGATTTATTTCGATTTAGGAGTAATCTGTAATTAACTACATAAATATAATAACAAATGTATGTAACGATCTATGGACAATTACGTCTGAAATAAATAAGTTGAATTGAATTGAATAACGGTGTTCTAAGTTTAATATAATTTGATCATGGAACATCATCCCACCATGAACGCAGTCGACGATAAAACCAGACTAATGACAAATTCATCTTGTACTACATTCTCTATTCACTTGTATTGTTTCTTTTCAATCGCCTCTGATTGCTCAATATTTCTAACCAGTCGTAGGAGGCAAAGTATCATCAATTATTCAACCTCTTTTCACAATTGAATACAAAAATCTGTACTTAGTTATGTCAAGGGCGAACTTAAATTAAGCTGTAGCTAGCATGGAAAATTGCGTTGTCATAATTTATTATTTATCTATACTAATATTATAAAGAGGAAAGATTTGTATTTTTGTGTGTATATTTGTAATGAATAAACTCAAAAACTACTGGTCCGATTTCAAAAATTCTTTCACCATTGGAAAGCTACATTCACCCTGAGTAACATAGGCTACTTTTTACTCAACTGCGCAAAAGAGGGCAATGTTTTTATTGAAAAACTACGCGTGCGTAGCTGCGGATTGGTCAGCTAGTGGTATATAATGTTCTACTGAATAACATCGATATTTCCAACACCGCTACTACATCAATACCCACGGGGACTTTGGAAAGCTGCTGCCGTCAACCTGAACTCCTACTCCGTTACTTCAAGGTTAGGTTAGAAGGGGGTAGTGCACAATACACCCCAATCCGGGACGTCAGTGCAGATCTCTTATTCCCCCCACCCTTTAATTATAAATATAACATTCTAAGAACTATGAAGCGTTGGCGCGATGATTTGGACGCTTTTTTACCGGGACTGGCAGGATTTGGCACAGGATCGAGATAAGTGGAGGGATGGGGGCTTTGCCCAACAGTGGAACAGAATATGATGGGTAAAAAAATGAGAACTGGCATAGTGGCTTGGGTATATAATAAAATTATCTTTAATTATCGTTCATGTGTGAGCTACGGACAGAATCTTGGTAGATGGCACAAACTTAGAGAGACCTATGGTCACCGTGGCTGCGGATAGCAGTAGCCACTATCCGCAGCCACGGTGACCACGGAAGACCAGTGTATGGGCAGAATCTGCCATGGCACATGCTGAGTGGTGGCTATTTTTTTTTATACTACTTATATGGCAAACGAGCATGCTGTCCACCAGATGTTAAGTAGCTACTGCACCCATGGATATCTACATAGAATTCAAAACAAGCTATTATGTTGTCTTGATCTCTATGTGGATACGTTGCCATACTATAGGACTTAGCTGTTATGCCTATGTGCCAGTAATTACAGGAACATACCATCTAACCGGAACACAGCAGCACAAGTACTGCTATTTGGCGGCAGATAAAGGTAAGGTTAGCCTAGTTAAGAGATTTCATTTCATTTTTGTGTACAAAATGAACGTTTTTTATCTTTATATTTATCTATACCTTATAGTTGGTGCAGTCGGTCTGTGAATCCTCAATCGCAACTGGATGTGAAACAAGTTTCTGACGGTATCAATATTCGATAATGACAGACAACAAAAGTTGTAGAGGGAACGAGTTCACGCGGTAGTTAGATGGACTGAAGACCTAAAATTAATTAAGTACTTACCTACATAACTCAAATGAATTACATTAACTTTTCTATGTGTACTGATTCTCATGTAAGTGATAATTGTTATCTTTTTGAGAATAAATGATTATTATTAAACCTAAAAGGGAAAAGTGATGTTGCTGAAGACACGCTGTTTACTTCATCGTCAAGAAGATTGACGACCTCTGTGGCGCAGTGGGCGAATAGCCGGCTAATGGTGGAAACATACTATCAAAACGCGACGCGATGTGTCGTGTCGACACCCGACGCTTGTCGTGCATATAGGCAACACGCCACGCGATGCTACAACACGCATCGTGTATAGTCTCGTGAAAGACGGAAGTGTATTGACGTGTGACGTGGCCATGGATTCGATTCTGTTTGAAGACGAGCTAGATGAAGATTTTGAAGAAGATTTATTGCAGATTTTGGGGATATGTTTTGTACAGAAACAGTTATAAAAAAAAAGATGTACTAGACGCAGACGATACTGGGTTCATGAAATAAATCAAGACAGAGCCTATGTATGGTGAATATCACACCCTTTATAAAAATTGCTTAAAGATAGTGAGAGACATCATATATATTTTCGGATGAATGAAACTGAATTTGAAGTTTTACATGACTTTATTAAAAAATGACATCTACAAGAAAGGAACAAGCTATCGAGAAGCTATAAGCACAAAAGAAAGACTGGCAGTGGCTCTCAGGTAAGTACAAAACATTTTCTTTATGCCTATTCATTATTATTATAATTAATATAATATTCTCTCAGACTTGTTTCGTCAGTTTCGTTTTCAACTTCTTCATAAAGTGCTACATTGTCACTTACATCTTGATGATTCGTTACAAAAATTTGGGTATTATTATTCAGTGTTGGAGCTGTTTCGGAAAGTACTATATTGTCACTCACATCTTGAATACTCGTTTCATAAAATTGAGTTTTTGATGTTACAGTGTTTTTTGTATATAGATGCGAAGTGTTTGGATATTGTATTTTTTGGTTCCGAGTCACACGTAGCGGCGTCCTCAATAGTTGTTCGCGTTTTTTTAACATATTGATTTCGGCATCATGCATGAGTTTATGCATTTGAAACTTAATATTAACTTGGTCCATCTCAGGTAATTTTTTTAATTGTTTACTCATGGACAGGAAGAAATAATCTGTTTCATCCATCTCTGACATTCTCTTTTGGCGCGCTTCTTGAGAATATTTAATAACATTAACCATCTCTGACAAAAAATTGTCTTCATTTCCTTTCTTATATCGATTTGATGAAGAGGTCGGAGTCGGTGTCCTTACAGAAGAAGAGCTTGGTGTCGGTGTCCTGACAGAAAAAGAGCTTGGACCAGGAGTTGCATTAGCACGAGATGATTCGGTTTCATCTGAAAATTGCAACTCTTGTGTTGAATCGTCAGTTACATCAGACAAGTTTGTGATCGTTAGTCTGCCCTCAAGATGAGATCTTAAAAATTCCATCTGTGCTTCGTATTTCCAAGGTACAATTTTAGTTGAGGCTTGGCCGCTCTTCTTGTGGCGTCTCTTGAGGGCATTGGTAAAACAATTTCTCAATTTTCCCCATCGATCTTTGCAAATCTCCACTGCAAAAAAATAAAAAACACATTAATAAATTTATAATTGTATCTTTTTTCTTTTGTTACAGATTTTTAGCCACAGGGATTTTTACAACACATTTAGATCATTGGCATTCAATTTTAGAATGAGATTCAGCACCGTGCGAGAAATTGTACAAGATGTCTGCGAAGCAATTTGGAACAAATTGGGCCCAATATACATGCCAGAACCTACCACCTCGATGTGGAAAAAATCTGAAGAGGGGTTTAGAAGTTAGTGGAATTTTCCTAATTGCTGTGGTGCATTAGACGGCAAACATGTAAATATCACTTGTCCAATAAATGGTGGTTCAGATTTTTGGAATTATAAAGGAGAAAATTCAATAGTACTCCTGGCATTAGTGGATCCTAAATACAAGTTCTTGGTTGTAGATGTAGGCTCATATGGAAAAAACAGTGACTGTGGAATATTCAATAAATCTGCACTTGGAGAATCTTTAGAACAAGGCAAATTAAGAATGCCTGATGATAAACCTTTATCTCCCAATTTGGAACCATTACCACATGTAATAGTGGCAGATGAAGCTTTCCCCTTAAAGTCGTATTTAATGCGGTCGTATAGTAAGATTGATGTTCGCAATAATGAACCCAATAAAATATACAACTACCGGCTAAGCCGCGCTAGTAGTATCGTTGAATATTCTTTCGCCATTTTAAGAGCAAGGTGGTGCGTTTTCGCCTAACCTATGGAAGTACAACCTGATATGGTGGACAAAATTATTTTAGCAACATATTGCTTACACAATTATTTAGGTACTGATACTTTGCCATCTGACTGTCAAATACAAGATGATAATGAGACGCCGACGCCGTTGGGACTTGGACACTTTACGCAGAACGTACGTACGTACTACGTATTTTGTAACTAAAAATATCTTTTCTTTTATCTTAACCTCAAAAATGATCTCGAAAGAATGATGCGTGGCGTCGGGTGTTAACTAGAAACACATTACGCTGATTCGTCGGGTGGCGTGTGTCCCCCCTCTCCCGGTAACACGCTTATCCAAATCGATTGGATTTTACGGCGTGTGGTCACATGGCGTGTTGTCTATGCGCTTCTGACCAAATTAAATATATGGAATTGATAAGTACTGACATGCGTCGGGTGCTGTGGCGTCGCGACACGTTTTAGTAGTATGTTTCCGCCTTAAGACGCAGGAGGTAGCGGGTTCGATTCCCACCGCGGAACAAATGTTTGCATGATCTACAGATATTTGTTCCAGGTCTGGTTGTTTTTCTATATATTATAAGTATGTATTTACAAAAAAAAAAGTATATAAGTATTCTATCAGTTATCTGGTTCCCATAATACAAGCTCTACTTAGTTTGGGGCTAGATAGCGTTGTGTGAATTGTCCAGCAATATTTATTTATTATTTAAGACGAGTGATCAGAGTGATCAGTACTGATCGGCGTAGGTAATGCTATTCACGGGAATTAGTGACCGTTAACTTAACATGGATATGCCTTCTAAATACCGGGAAATATATTTTTATTTTATTTTACAGGTTTTTTAGGAATTCGTATTTTACATAGTAACTATTCAGCTTTATGGAAATACATGTTGTATTGGTAACTAAAGTCATCCCTTTCCCTCACGCTTTTGTAGCTTATCTCAGGTAAGGTGAGGACTCGGTTTCACTATACGCACACATTTACATCGACATTTTAACTCATTTATATCGACATTCAGAAAAGTGGAATACTTTAAGGGAATACGGAAATCGGGGAATAAATCCCGGGGCATATCCATATTAACTTATCATTGAGGTTCATTGACCCAAAATAACACTACCTACGCCGATCCCTAGTGATCAGAGAGTGATCAATTCGAATTATGAAGTTACGTTCAGTTTAGAATGTATCTAGTTCAGAATTTGTCCAGGTGAGAATCTTTCCATTTGAAAATCCAGTTGCTCCGGATCGGTTGGTTCGATTAAAATGCCTGTTTCATATAATTTATTTTCTACTAAAATATTAGTAGCTACGCAAGCTGCGTAGGAGTCGTATGACTGTTATCGATTAATGTGCGTACTACAATCGCAGATTATTCAATAGTTACGGTACATGTACTCATTCAATATTTATGCGTCTAGGACTGCTTCCAACAAATAGTACTTTCCTTTTCTAGACCGCACCCTGCTATTGTTATTGTACACGTGAAATTATAAGGAGCAATATTTATGAATTACTGGAGTTAATACTCTTCATATTATTATCTGTATGCAGAATATTCAGATATAAAGATTTTGTGAAGGACACTAAATTAAATGACTGTATTTAATTTGGTGTGCTTTACAAAATCTTTATATCTGAATATTCTGCATGCATTTTTTTTATACATTTATATCCTCACAACAAAACTATAACTTTACAAACAATAAATAAATAACGCAGGACTTCACACGCTATCTGGCCCCAAACTAAGCAAAGCTATGGGAACCAGATAACTAATATAATACTTATATAAGTACTTAATAATAATAAAGCCCATTTATTTCCAATCTTCAATTACTAATACATGCATTTCTTAAATTAAATTCATTACAATGATTATTAATAAACTTATACATATCGCTTCTAATATGAAAGTAATTAATAATTCTTTATACATATAAAATAAACAAAAATTAATAAATTTATTTTCATTTTAATCACTATCGCTGCTGTTTCTATCACCGGTGACCGGAACCCCTTCTTGGGTATAGGCCTCCTCCAGCTTGCTCCAGGCCTGTCTGTCTGTTGCTCTCTTTCTCCATTCACTTCCTGCAATAGATTTTATATCTTCTATCCATCATCATAATTTTTAGGACGTCCTCTTCTACTTTTTCCTATTGGTCCTTCCCATATAGTTGTCTCTAGTGTCCATCTTTTATCTGTGCGTCTCACTATATGCCCTGTCCACCGCCATTTTAATTTTAGAGCATATTGTAAGTTTTGTTTTTCGTCTAATCTGTTCGCTTTTTACTCTGTGTATCCTTCTTAGTTTTAGTACACTCCTTTCCATTGCTCTCTGGCATGTGACTAGTTTGGATTTAATTTAATATATAAGTACTTATACAGATAATATTATGCAGCAATAAAAGTGAAATCAGATAATGATTTATTTGGACATAAGTACAGTGGACATAAGTAGGTACATACATAGCAAGCTTAAACTAGAAACATAGTAACTATGGTAACTTAAACTTAGATTACACAGATATGACAACCTCCGTGGCACAGTGGGCGTATAGCCGGCTGAGACGCAGGGGGTAGCGGGTTCGATTCCCGCCGCGGAAGAAATGTTTGCATGATCTACAGATATTTGGTCAGGGTCTGAATGTTTTTCTATGTATGTATTATATAGGTAAGTATGTACATATTTACAAAATAAAGTATATAAGTATTCTATCAGTTATCTGGTTCCCATAGTACAAGCTCTGCTTAGTTTAGGGCTAGATAGCGCTGTGTGAAATGTCCAGCAATATTTATTTATTTATAATACATATTATTAATTGCATTTAGCATGGAAGTCGGGCTGTGGATGATTGATGCATTTAGCATAGGTAGGTAGGTACATATCTGTGTTAGAAAGTTACACAACTTGCTTATATCTAATTTATTTACTACGCTCATTATTACCTTACAATAGTAGGGTAGGGGTGTGCTAAGAGACAGACTATACTATTTCCATTTCTTTATTTTCTCGATGACAGCTCCCGTGAATACTTGAACGAGCGTCTTTTTTTACATTATGTAAGCATTATTTTATAAAAATATGACGCTTACACACGTACAAGGTTATATCAGAGTCGAAGAAACTGATAGGGTTGAAACTATCGATAAACGTAACACGATAACAGACCCGATATTTTTTTTACAAAATGTAAGAAACTAAACTACTGCCGGATACTTTTGTACAAATTTACTAACTAATATTATATTTCATTACAAGATGTTACACGTATTAATTCTGATTGATAATGCAAACTTCTTTAAAATTTTCGAAACTGTTCTAAAATAAGTAGGTATAGGTAGGTACTCGACAATGAAACGAAATAATTATAACGACAGGAAATCTTTATTTATTTATTTTAATCAAAATCTGATGAATCGTCACTGTCACTCGATATCATTACTTATTTGGTCACAACACTACAACTATCAAATTAGAACTGTCATCGAGAAAATAAAGTGATGGAAATACTACAGTTTACTGTATCCCAGCCCTTAGCGCCCTCCAACGGACGATGTGCGATATGGCAGTCTTATCGCAAATCTCATATTACGAGTAGACGTTCACTGCATTAGTGCAAAACAGGTACGAACCTACAGTTCGACCCAATAAAACAGTCCCTGGTGGCCAATCCTCGGTGCCCAATAATAAGCTCCGAGATCTCAAAAAGAACGCATTGTTCTTTGACCACTCGGTCCACATGTTGGAGGCCTAGGCCGGCCTAAAAACTTCAAACACCAGAGTTGGCCAATAGCTCAAACGTACTAACTGAACTGACACAGCGTGTGTCCAAGAAACAACCAGTTAAGGCAGTTATCAACTAAATTGTCATGTTACAAAGTGTGGTAGTGATACGACAAAACCGTTGTTATCTAGACATGCGAGAAAGTATAAGGATAAGACTTATCCGGTTCATATTTCCATCCATTTTCGTTAAAAAACAACTCGGATGCAACTAACACTTCGGAAGTCTCAGCAAGACTGACGCCATTTTGACTAAATTGATGCTCTGGGGTTGGTTGCAACGGACATATGACAATTTGAAATATTCCCGTTGAGGACTAAGTGGAATTTGAAAAAAACTTGTAAATTATACGGTGTTTTTCTAAGTGATCCCTGGCACTTATGGGATTTTGATGTGAGATGGTAAATTGACATTTAAAAGGCGAATAAAATAAAATCATAAAGTCGAGTTTCGTTGTCGGTGGACTTATGGCAGTTTGAAATTTATCTACTCAAGTCCAATGCTACTAAAAACTACTAAAAATGTAATGAAAATTCTTTAATATTATAATAAACCTTATTCACATTAGTGCGCCATTAGGCGGGTTTCTATATCCGTCGGTAACCGACTTCGATTAGTGTCTCCTTAGAAAGAGTCAAACTTTTGACGCGTTTTCAAGGAGAAACGAATCGTAGCTGGTTACAGACGGATATAGGAAGCCGCTATAATTTAGCGATCCCATTCAACATAAGTGGATGCGTATTGTGATGGGCTCCTCTTAAATTAATTTAAGTCTGTGTTCTAAATTTTATGTTTATGAAATAATTTAATATTAATTTATTTTTGTCATTTTTATTGTTATTTAGCCCCATTTTAATTATCATTTTATTGGAACTCTATTTATTAAATTTTTGACATTTTTATCGTAATTTTGACCATATTAATTGTTTTTATTTTTATTTGTAAAGTTATGTTGGTTTTTATTATTTTTTAAGTGTGTGTTACTTTGTTTTTGTATAACTTTGAATTTATTGTCTAATCTAATGTACCTATGGACGTGTTCCGTAATAAATGATATATTAATAATATGAGAAGTCGCGCCAGAGCGCGAGTGAAGTGCACGGACTTCCTCGTGAACTGTCAGCTTTGAAAACAAGCAAGAAATGAGCAGATATTATACAGAGAGTTACAACGATTTGTAACAAAAACAACGTGGTTCATGCCATTTTAGAAACAAACTGTCAAAATTGTATACTTTTATATGCCAAGCCTTGGGATTTAATGCTCTAGCTGACCCGCCCGCGGCTTCAATAAAGCGGTTTGTCAATAAAACATTGTCCTCCGGTGCAGTCCAGTAAAGTGTATCATAGGTCTCATGTCCATTCATAATCTATCTAGGTATATAGGAATTAAATTCCATCGAAATCGGTCGAGCCTTTAAGTTGGAAAAAGGTAACAAACAGACTGAGAGACGAGAGTTACTTTCAAATCGATATGTACGTAGATTATAACCTGGATTATCACATAGGCTACTTTTTGTTGACAAACAACGCGTGCGAAGTCGCTGGCGGAAGCTAGTTATACATATAAACCTTCCTCTTGGATCACTCTATCTATTGCTGAAAACTGCATTCGAATCCGTTGAGTAGTTTAAAAGTTCTAAGGTAACAGACAGCGGAAGCGACTTCATTTTATACTATGTAAAGATTATCTTCTGTCAATGGGTTGTAAACTTTCTATGCTCACGATTTGCTAATATGTGGCTTTTCCGATAATACGATAGGTAATCGTATCTCGTATCGTTTAGGTACCTAATAGCTTTCATATTATGGCATTTTGCTTTTCTTTGTAGGAACATTCTTTGAAAACTGAGTTGTGCTTTTGCGAGTGTATTATATTTTGGTATTTTAGTCGTCATAAATAAATAAATAAATATTGCTGGACTGAATACTTATATACATTTATTTTGTAAATACATACTTATAATATATAGAAAGACAACCAGACCGGGAACACATATCTGTAGATCATGCAACCATTTGTTCCGTGGCGGGAATCAAACCCGCTACCTCCTGCGTCTCAGCTGGCTATTCGCCCACTGCACCACGGAGGTCGTCAAAATAATAATCACCATACCACAGGACTTCTACTGAACATAGACCTTCTCCAAAGACTCCCAGAGCAACCGATCTTGTGCGGCCCGCACCCAACAGCTCCCAGCAACCTTTATCAGGTCGTCTTTTTTTTTTAAACTAAATAGATCTTCGTTTGACCACAATCTCACCTGATGGTAAGCGATGATGTGGTCTAAGATGAAGCACGAAGATCTAGAAGAAACCTATTCACTCTTACCTGAAAGAGGCCCGGATTGTATTCTTTAGGAAAAACAGACGACGGCAAAGCGTTCCATACCTCAGCTGTACGCATCAAGAACGTAGAACCAAAACGGTGTGTGCGAATGGGTGGTATATCAACTAGGTACGGATGGTACTGAGCCGTGCGCCTGCTTGTCCTTTGATGGAAAGGAGATGGCGGAATCAGATCTTAAAGTTCCTGGGCACATTCCCCGAAATGTATTCTGTAAAAGATCGATAGGCTTGCAACTTTACGGCGGTGTTCGAGACTTTGGGTCTTAGCCTCCGCCATATATAGCTTACCTATTAGCCTAAAAGCCCTACGTTCTATCGCGTCTAAGGTAGCGAGGTGGTATTTGGCCGAACCATCCCAAAGGTGGCAGCAGTACTCCATACCAGACCGGACTTGTGCTTTGTATAGACTAAGAAGCTGTCCTCCAGAATCTATCCAGTGTGTGGTCTCTAATCAAGAACCTTTCTATCCCAACGGCCATTGGTTCTTCGGGCTATGTGCTCTGCCCACTGTCACTTCATCTTGCTAATTCTTTGTGTTATGTCAGTGACTTTAGTTCGTAGTCTGACTGACATAAAATTTTGAAATCGGAATAGTAATGAAACTAAAACTAAAATGAAACCGATTTATTTCAATTTTCTTTGAGACACAGGCTACTTTTACCCGACTGCGCAGAAGGGAGTTAATGTTTTTATTGATAAAACAAGCGCGCGAAGCCGCGTGCTGCAATAATTTATAAATAAACTTAGCCTCTATTCGATCTGGTAGTGCCTAAACTCATTACTTTTGACGCCAACGACTGATCCAACGCTGATACGGCCGAATTGGTTAAGGCGTCGCCTTTTAGGACGAGGATGCGGGTTCGAGACCCACTGTATCGGAATTTCTATGAAATCAGAATAGTAGATGAAACAGCTTTCTTTCAAATTTCTATAATAAAATTTACGGCTAGTATTCGTTAGACCATACTGCTTCAACTGACGTTTGTTTTTGTGAAGACTTCAGAAAAAAAAAATTAAATGATTTGCGCATGCAGAATCGGCACTACGTCGAATTATGGAACGCCGAGCTTCGTATCGGCGATTACAGTTCCCGGTTGAATTCGTCGTCGAACCTCAAAGCGGTGAAGTTCTATGCCGAGTCAGTTTTCACGAAGTAGGTATGTACGGTCAGACACAAAGAATTGAACATACCTATAACTTTTAAAATTCGTCGTAACTTTGCGTCGAAATATCGGGATACTCAAAAACTCACAAATCATAGTAAATATTCCGTTTAGTACAAATATTGGGATAGATGACCTGCTTCATGGGTGTTTTTAAAATGAGTTATTATTTTTAATTGATTTTGAATTATTTTGCTTTGTATAGTAATTGAATGAGCGAAGAGAGAGAAAAGAGAACGACAGAAGCGAAACGAGAACTTTCGAAGCGTTGATCCGATCATCGTGAAATTTGATACCTAGGTAGGTAGTGATGGCACAATTTTGGTGTGACTAAATGAGCTAAAAATGTAGGGGGTTGTTGAGATATTGGGGTTCAAGAGGGGTAAAAAATGAAAATGAGATTATTAGGTCAAGTTGGACGTCAAATGAAAGGTCTTCATTAGTACATTTAGACTTCGTTTTTATTTTTAATAAAGTCTATAGTTTTTGAGTTATTAGCCATAATAAAAACGGAACTTTGACAAAATTCACAGGGTACACCAGTGACCCCACAGTGCTGTAATTTGGTATGCGTGTAGCTTAAGTGACACAAATATAGGCAAAAGTCTGAAATCCAGAATTACTGCAATTTTTACCCCAAAAATAGTAACCACATGACATGAACTCCCGTTAGCTGTCATTGAATGAAATTGTAGAGATTTAATTTGGTTGTTTATTTCGTGGCACTATTGTGATAGTCAAAGAAATACAAATAATATTTTTTTGTTTTAATCGGAGAGTCACGAGATCTCAGTTCGGGGCGAACAACTAGTATATTAGCTGAAAAAATAGAATACAAGTTCTTGTTTAAGCTATAAGTGCTTTTTATGTCTGTGGTTATGTCTGGTAAATGTCGACCGTCAGTTCGCAGATGAAAGTTGTCATGTCGTTTGTTCGATTTTAATGCGTTCATAACTATCCGTTTATGGGTTATCGTTAACCCCTTGACTGATACGACATTAATTGGAGAAACAAAATAGAATCTAACTTTTCTATTTCTGTAACAGTTTTATGTAATTTTAGAAGGCAATGGTTACTTTAATAAATATGTACCATGATCATTAGTATGTCACATATGATAATAAAATAAATATTAATAAATATTGCTGGACATTTCACACAGTCCTAAACTAAGCAGAGCTCGTACTATGGGAACCAGATAACGGATAAAATACTTATATACTTCAATCATTATTATAAATACGGGATTTATCGGTGTTTCGACCGACAATGTTTCGGTTCAATTCGTGAACCTTCATCAGGGTGAGTGCGATCCGCTCCGAATAACGTCTCGCCTCACACTTATATACTTACTTTTTTTTGTAAATACATACTTATAATATATAAAAATACAACCAGACCCGGAACAAATATCTGCAGATCATGCAAACATTTGTTCCGCGGCGGGAATCGAACCCGTTACCTCCTGCGTCTCAGCTGACTATTCGCCCACTGCGCCACGGAGGTTGTCATAATAATGTTCGTTTTTTATTTTTTGGTAGTTCTTACATTTTGTGTCAAACTGAAATTGCCAATTTGTGCCAATTTGTTACATTTATGTATGCAAAAATACATCTTGAATAAGTGTTTTTTTCTTAACCTATACTTTCCCACTGCTGAGCAAAGGTCTCCCCCATAATCTTCCGTATCTCGCGATCACTCGCCACGTCCCGCCAGCCATCTTGAAAGGCATCAAGGTCGTCACGCCAACGCTTCCTCGGCCTATACCGGCTTCGAAGCCCATTTGCTGGCACCCATTTTGTGACGATGGTTCCCATCTGTCTGTGGGCGATGGGCATACGACTGACGTGCCTCCAGTCCCACTTCAGGCAGTTTTTTCACTATCATATTTAATGCCGGTCTTCGCATCACACGCTGTGAATACGTACCAAATTGTGCATTCCGTTATGCAATGGAAATCGTGTGTAAGATGAAACGGATAAGATAAGATAAACATTTAACATGAACAAATTTCTCATCTCACTTCGATATCCGTAAGTAAATCTTTGTAATTCAATTTATAAATCATAACAATAATGTTAAAGCCGCTTGATGCATCCAAATTCACCAATTTTAGCTCTTATTTGCATGTCAATAAAACCACAGAATAATAATCCGCTTAACCGGTATAAAAGTAGTTAAGCAAATAGGAAGCTGTCAAATTTGTTCAAACAAACTGTCACTTTTGTGATGTGTGCTTGTCAAAAATGAAATCGATCTGCGTAACGATTCATTTGCCAGCTAAATTTTAATTATGCTCGAATGTTACATTGATAATAATCAATGAGAGATTTTTAAATTATAATTTTAATGAGAACTACCTGCCTTTTTATCAAATTTTTACAATCCATTATTTTTAAATTGAACTAAATGTCAATAGAGTAGTAATGTAGTGTAAAAGTTGTCTGGAATAAATCGCTTTTAGCGATAATACCGCCAATTGTACTATCGCGTGTCTAGTTTTAAGTGTTTTAAATGTGATTTGTTAAATTTAATTGTTAAAGTTAATTCTATTCTATTGTAATGTGTCGACTTATTTAAAACTAGTGGTTCGTCCCGAACGGAGATCTCGCGAGTCTCCGATTAAAACAAAAAAAATGTAATCTTTGAATATCAAAATAGTGCCACGAAATTAAAACCAAACAACTTGACCTACAGTTTTATTCAAATCACAGGTAACGGGAGTTCATGTAATGTGGTTATTTTTTTTAGGGGTAGAATTTGCAGTTATTCTGGATTTCAGACTTTTGCCTATATTTGTGTCACTAGCTAAGCACTTAGCACCTTTCATTTGACGTACTACTTGACCTATTAGCCTCATGTTCATTTTTTTACCCCTCATGAAACCCAAATATCTCAACAACCCCCCCAATATTTTTAGCTAATTTAGTCACACCAAAATTGTGCCATCACTACCTATGTATTAAATTTCACGATGATCGGATCAACGCTTCGAAAGTTATCCTCGTACAAACATATACATACATACAACGCTGATTTGCCCAAGTTGATTTAGACATCTCGTTTCGCTCTATTAAAAATTCAAGAGTTTGATAGATAAACACCAACGAACGTTTGAAACTGCTGGGCCCATCTACCCTTCTTGCGTATTGTTTATGTGAGTTAACGTATCATGACTATTTTATTCATCATCATCCGGTAGACGTCCACTGCTGAACATAGGCCTCCCCCTTAGATCGCCATAACGAGCGGTTGGTAGCCGTTTGCGCCCAACGACTCCCCGCGATTCTTACTAGATCGTCGGTCCACCTTGTGGGGGGCCGGCCTACGCTGCGTCTTCCAGTCCGTGGTCTCCACTCGAGAACCTTACTTCCCCAACGGTTATCGGTTCTACGAGCGATGTGGCCTGCCCATTGCCACTTCAACTTGCTAATTTTGAGAGCTATGTAGGCAACTTTAGTTCTTCTGCGGATTTCCTCATTGCGGATTTTGTCACGCAAAGAAACCCCGAAGACTATTTTCTTATTTTAAAATAATTTTCATCTCCATAATCTCTTTACGCTTAACTCTAATACAGTCTTACATAACTAAGTATGGTCGTGCAACACTGTGATGAATTTTCTTGGCGTGTCTATCATAATTATTTCGTCATTAGAGACGTCGTAAGGAAGTTATTTAAATAATTCTATTATAGTTTTTACGCGGTAATGAATAATTTAGTGTTAATGATGGTCTAGACGCCATTTCTTTATTCCTGTCACGGTTTTGTAAAATGAAGTTTTAATTTAAGTTTTATTCATTATATTATATATTAGATTATTGAAGGATTTATTGAGGTATTGCTGAAAGTAATATTGGTAACTAGCTGTTGCCCGCGACTTAGTACGCGTTTCACTACTAAATGTGTAGGTAACCAGTAACCTGGATATAAAGCTAAACTCGCTGTTGCAACTTGACTTGACATCCCATTTTTATCTCAAAGGAACCTAAGTTATGGGATAAAAATTGGCTTATGTGTTAATCCAGATAATAATCTACTTACATAGTAAATTTCAATGAAATCGGTTCATCCGTTACGACGTGATTGAGTAACAAACAAATAAATAAATAAACATACAAACTTTAGCATTTAAAATATTAGTGTGAAATGTTATTTTCTCAACTTCAGATTATTTTCGGTCACATTTAGACCAATAATTAGGCAGGACAGCTTCAAATTTAAACTAAATGTTGCAATTGACACCGACTTTGAAATTTTATCAAAACTTAATTTTGAGTAGGTTTATTTAAGAGAATTAGTATTTAAAGGCAGTGCTGAAATATATTTCATTATTGTCAATTTATCAGTCCGTTAATATAGAGATCGACATGTGTCGAAAGAAAAAGTAAGAAACATTTTTTAATCTGAAATTTTATGTAAATATGTGTACCTAATTGATCACCTTACTTCAGTTTAACAAATGACAGTCGCCAGCTAGTTTCTTTGATATGTCAGTTTGACGCATCATTATCACCCTTTATCTATTTTCGGTATAGTCCCTGTCCCTGGGCTTTGGAATGTCGGGAATTTGTTTAGACTGTATTTGAAGAAGTAGCGTAATCCTTTCATTTCCTGTGACAAATCCTTTTTATAAAAATAAATATACTCATTTTTAGGGTTCCGTACCCAAAGGGTTAAACGGCACCCTATTACTGAGGCTCCGCTGTCTGTCTGTCCGTCTGTCACCAGGCTGTATCTCATGAACCGTGATAGTTGACAGTTGAAATTTTCACAGAATATTCAGTTATATAATCACTTTAAAAATAAATAAATTAAAATCAAACAAATATTTACGGGGGGCTCCCATACAACAAACGTGATTTTTTTGCAGTTTTTATAGATAATGGTACGGAACCCTTCGTGCCCTTCGACTCGCACTTGGCCGGTTTTATTTTATTTAACCTTTTTACTTTGGACTCCTTCCGTTTAGAATACAAAAATAGGTTATTTTTGACTAAGTTTCTTTTACTGCTGATTCTTTTTATCAAATTTCAATGAAACTTAATCACATACCAGAAAGGAATACCTACTTTCAAAATATAATCTTATTAAAAAAATATTACTAAGTCCCTAATTTGATCAGTTCAATGCACATAATAACGGCCTAATAAAAACCAAAGCATCCTACAATTTACTGTAATGCAATGGGTGCCATCATAGAAACCATGCTATTATTATAAACCAATAGAAACGCTAATGATAGTTTTGTATGAAAAATGTGCTCGAGTCAAAATAGAGAATCGCCGCTCGTGAAATAATCCACGTTTCATCAATTTCAACAGCAAAAATAATTCTAATCCTGTTGAGTTTTCTCATTTATTTCTCCAAAAACCAACCACCTTGTACACACGGCTACACATCAAGCTATACGTTTCGAGTATAAGTTGACCTCTCATTCTACGAAAAGCCTACACAATGCGAGGTCAGCTTATACTGGAAATGTATAGCTTGATGTGTAGCCGTGTGTACACCGAAAAGAAAGCAACTCTCCCGCCATTTCTCACTTTGACAGCCAGTCCTCCTTGACATTAATTTATTTGGCTTGGGTATAGGCCGATTGGCGACAAATCCCTTTTCGTACCGGAAATGTCAAAATACAATGACAGATGGATAGTTCTACAATGGAGGTTTTATTACCGATTGATCGGGTCAAACATGGGTCAAACGTCAATGTGGAATGATAGATCTTGAATTCCGTAATGAAAATGCAAAAGAGGCATGGCAAGGTGAGGCACTACTTCACACCGGGACAGTTGCTCAACTTGTACCAAGCACAAGTCCGATCGTGTTTAGAGTACTGTTCTCACCTCTGGGACGGATCAGCGAATTATCAACTTGAAGCTCTGGAATCAATTGAGAGAAGAGCCAAGAAGCTCATAGGCAACAATGAGCTAGGTGTGCGGCGGAACTTTTCAGCCTAATCCCACCATCTCCATTGTATCATCGGACAACCAGACGCTCTGCGGTGCGCCGCCGCTATATGGTAGAAATACTTCCCATTCGCACAAAGCGGTTCTCTTCGACCTTTATTATGCGCACCGCCAAAGAGTGGAACGCCTTGCCAGAGTCTGTTTCCTGATAACTACAACCTGGGTATCTTTAAGTAGCGAGTGAATAGGTTTCTTCTAGGCAAGCGTGTACCATCGTAGACTGCATTATCGCTTACCGTCAGGCGAGATAGTGGTCAAACGCAAGCCTATATACATTAAAAAAAAAGTAAAAAAATACATGTACCTAATCTCTGCCCTCTCCTCCGGAAAACAGGTAAAATAGATTAGATTAGATAATTTATTTATTGCACACCATTAAATATAAACATATAAAAGAAAAGACACTTCTAAATCATAAGTTTGGGCGGCCTTATCGCTAAAAGAGATCTCTTCCAGGCAACCTTTGGATGGTATATTTTGATTGAAATATGTGTGTATATACATATGTAAAATGCAAGTTAATTTACAACAAAAGGACTATGACAATTTGGACTAAAAGGATTATGAGTTAAGGTTTTAGGGCTACCTATATGAAACTTAATGCCTTTTGAAATCCGTTCTTCGAATTTAGCGTACTAAAACTCGGAAGATGACGGAAAACTTTTTTGTTTCTTTATAATTTTATTTGACAGTTGGCTTTGGACGCGGAAGCCACAGCTAATTGGCGGTGATGAGCAGAGGAAACGTCGGCTTTTAAATCTTGCACAATGATTGATTAAGTTTCAAAGATATTTTAGTTAATGCCTTTCGTTAGTATCAATCTTTCACGGGCCATTGGTTTTAATACATTGTAGAAAGCTTATTTTTTGTCAGTTAATAATAATAAATGTTTGGAATAAAACTGATAACACTTCTTATATTATATTATTTTTGTTTTTATAATAGACGTTTTTGACGTGATAAACGTCTTATAAATCGATGAACGTCAGCTGCACGCACGAAAAAGTGTCACGTTCCGCCTGAGCCGAGCGAACAAGCGAGAGCGTGTAACAGGCGATAGAGGCACGATCGGCCTAAGCGTTCAGCTTGTGACGCATCTGTCTTCCACTCATTATCACGTAAAATTATCGTCCGTAAACCGACTTTACAAATAACTAATTTTTGACGTGATATCGTCTTATAAATTGATGAACGCCGGCTGCACGTACGAAAAAGCATGACTCATTGTCACGTTCCACCTGAGCCGAACGTGCAAGCGAGAGCGCGGAACATGCGATAGAGAGGCACGATCGGCCTAAGCATTCGGCTTGTGACGCATCTATCTCTCTTGTTATCACTTAAAATTATCGTCCGTTAACGGCCTTTACAGACCACCAACATTTCTTTTTATTTACTGTACGTAAATTTTCTAACTTTCTTCTTGGAATTTTGAATACCTAATACATATTTCCTTATATTTCTATGCTTTAAAATTTGGGACAAATATATTGCTTTAGGCATTCCTGCATAAGGAACAGTGATTTCATCAGCAAATTCTTTGAACACCTATCTAATCCACAAACCAAACTGGTTTTGTGTTGGTAATTTACTTGATAAATTCGCTCTGTCACACAATAACCCATTGCAAATATCATGTCGTAAAATCGTAGCCTAGCTATGTAGCATAATAAATAATCACACGAATAGTTTGTTATATCACTATTGTAATTTATGGTATTCGATTTATATCACGACCCTTGGAAAGGCTGGGCTGGCCTTATTTAAATGTAAACTTCTATCATTATTCTCAGCCCGTGTCGACCCACTGCTGGGCATAGGCCTCTTTTTGTGTCTGCCATTCTTCCTAAGCCTGTGCTAGTCTGGACCACGTACTACCCACGGACTTATTGATGTCGTCGACCCATCTCGCTCGTGGACGTCCCCTATTTCGATGCTCAGTTCTCGGCCTCCACTCTGTTAGTGCCTTAGTCCACCTAACGTCCACTACGTCTGGCTAAGTGTCCTGCCCAACTCCACTTCTATCAATTGATCACTCACTTTTTTGCGGGCGTAGGATTTCAAAAGCGTCATAGCTGTGCAGACTCGGTACGACCCACGGACTTATTGATGTCGTCGACCCATCTAGCTGGTGGACGTCCCCTATTTCGATGCCCAGTTCTCGGCCTACAATTTGTTAGTACCTTAGTCTACCTGTTGTCACTACGTCTGGCCAAGTGTCCTGCCCAACTCCACTTCTATCAATTGATCACTCACTTTTTTGCGGGCGTAGGATTTCAAAAGCGTCATAGCTGTGCAGACTCGGTACGACCCACGGACTTATTGATGTCGTCGACCCATCTCGCTGGTGGACGTCCCCTATTTCGATGCCCAGTTCTCGGCCTACAATCTGTTAGTACCTTAGTCTACCTGTTGTCACTACGTCTGGCCAAGTGTCCTGCCCAACTCCACTTCTATCAATTGATCTCTCACTTTTTTGCGGGCGTAGGATTTCAAAAGCGTCATAGCTGTGCAGACTCGGTACGACCCACGGACTTATTGATGTCGTCGACCCATCTCGCTGGTGGACGTCCCCTATTTCGATGGCCAGTTCTCGGCCTACAATTTGTTAGTACCTTAGTCTACCTGTTGTCACTACGTCTGGCCAAGTGTCCTGCCCAACTCCACTTCTATCAATTGATCTCTCACTTTTTTGCGGGCGTAGGATTTCAAAAGCGTCATAGCTGTGCAGACTCGGTACGACCCACGGACTTATTGATGTCGTCGACCCATCTCGCTGGTGGATGTCCCCTATTTCGATGGCCAGTTCTCGGCCTACACTCTGTTAGTACCTTAGTCTACCTGTTGTCACTACGTCTGGCCAAGTGTCCTGCCCAACTCCACTTCTATCAATTGATCACTCACTTTTTTGCGAGCGTAGGATTTCAAAAGCGTCATAGATGTGCAGACTCGGTACGACCCACGGACTTATTGATGTCGTCGACCCATCTCGCTGGTGGACGTCCCCTATTTCGATGCCCAGTTCTCGGCCTACAATCTGTTAGTACCTTAGGATACCTGTTGTCACTACGTCTGGCCAAGTGTCCTGCCCAACTCCACTTCTATCAATTGATCACTCACTTTTTTGCGGGTGTAGGATTTCAAAAGCGTCATAGCTGTGCAGAAGGCTTCTTCATTTTTAATTGCGCTACTTGTTCTGTCTTTGTTTCTTCTTGGACCTTTTTGTGGTACAGGTAGGTCTATTTTAGACATTTGTTCCTCTATTTACAGCTTTTTCTAATCCTTCAACAGGAAACAAATTGACGTTTTCAATGACGGATCGTATTTCACAACATCCATTGCGATTAGGAAACGTTTATTACAGAAAACAAATCGAATATCCGATACATTTATGCAATGTGATATAATTTTTACGGCTGAAGTTTATTTTCGGTGGATATTCCCATCCTGTCAGTAAAGCTTTTAAGACGAAGATTTGGTGGTTTGTAGCTTTGCGACTGGTGTTTATTGCATCATCATCGTTATTTGAGTCGTAAAGATTTCGTTTTGCTGTGGTTTTTGGTTGTTTACATTTTTGGCATCTTTGTTATTCTCTGATTTCTGTCGCGGTTTTGTACTATGATTATTCAGAATCTAGCTAACATTTAACATTTAGGCGTTAAAAACTAATAGAACAAATTCTTCGAGGGATATGTATAGTTTTGGAATACGATACAGGGAAACTTCAGACTAGTTCAGACCTGGTGTGGTCACATCTTCAATCATATAGTCAAAGTCAAAATCTTTTATTCATTAAAATCACAAGGATCACTTTGAAACGTCAATTTTACTGCTTGTTCCTTCAGCTTCATAGCTCTTGAGAAGTTCATCATAGGGTTGTGGCTCTTTCAGTGGCGCTTTTAAAACATAGCCATCCACAAGTGTTTGATGTGAGTACATAGATTTATAGCCACTATAGCTCAAACACAGATTGATAAATAGTCACTAGGCCAAAAGCACAGAATAATAAATAGTCAGTAAGGTATGGATACGAAAATGTCTTGTTCTGTTTTATATCTTCCGCATTCTTCTAATTGGTTCTATTTATGTTTATGGACAGTTACTGTATTCTTTATGGCTTCCTGTGAATATTTGGACACGTTAACCTGATTCTTTACATGGAACTGACATTATGCTGTTGGAAATTTACGGCTACTAGTCTCTACTTCTGCTTTTGATGCTGGTGGTAGCAATAGTGAAAACATCTTTTCTCTCTATAAAATCTTACAAGTGAAATTGAAAACATGAAAGTCGAATCAGGATTCTGTATAAACTTTAAAATCTCGTAATTAAAGACAGTAGATTTTTTTTATTATCACAGCTCCCCCATAGGGTAAGAATAGAAGAATAGAATAATTCTTTATTGTACACCAGGAATACTTAAAAAAAAACTAATTTGAGTTAAATAGCAATGGGCGGCCTTATCGCTGAAAGCTATTTCTTCCAGGCAACCTTTGGATGGAAAGTAAAGAGCGAAGCAGTAATGGACAGCGGTGCACAGAGTATATTTGACACAGAGTAAGTTGAGTTTTAAAGGGTAAAACTACTCTAAAAATAATTTAAAAAAGTCGTGGCATAATTGCTTGGATATTGCACTAAGTTAAAATGTATAAGTGAGAAAAATTTACTGTCAAAACTGTAGAAACTGTGAAAAATAAATGATACTGCCAACCAAGCCGATTTCTAGTATTTAGAGATGTAATTGACAATGATCATGAGCTAGTCGATTCCAGAAGTTTCTGTGACTCACTGAAAACCTATGATTCTATTTGCGAATTGTACATTGGCACGAGCT
Organism: Philereme vetulata; assembly: GCA_918857605.2. Lineage (NCBI taxonomy): Eukaryota > Metazoa > Arthropoda > Insecta > Lepidoptera > Geometridae > Philereme > Philereme vetulata. Next base: position 9,301,128 of record OU975423.1, read on the forward strand.
GTCAAGCGACTCCCAACTAAACTTACGAATGCAATCTGGCTCGACACAGGAGGCAAAAACATCTAGATAGCAAACTTTAGCGTAAGCCTAGACATAAGATACATACTACGAAGGAGACCTTTTATACAAAACGCAGGCGCGACTTCTTCTCCCCGTCCGTTGTCGCCCTTCGTCTCCTCTGCCTCTGCCTTACTGAAATCGCACTGCAGGACGCGAACCTTCATATTAGGTCTAACATACACATTACTTTATCTTAGTCCATAAATAGAACCTTGTTATAGAAGACAGATGTTACCTATCTAAACACTACTAATGCCGCTTGAAAGCAAAAGGATTGTTTTTCGTCGGCTTTTCTTTCTACTAATTATCCCTAAACCATAATATTTTAAGAGCACTTCTGAAACGCGTTACTTTAATCACCTGGATATGATTTGGGTTTAACAATGTTTGGGCTGAGGAAGGATTTATGGCAGTCAAATGTTGAGTAATCGAGACGATAGATTTACAATGAGTTAATATTTTATGGAATTTGTAGAGTTCAGTAGACGTTGGTTGTTTTTAGTGTAGGTTTTTATAGAAACTGTGAAGAATGAATGAAAATTCTTTATTATACCTTACAAGCTAGACACAACAGATTTAAAGAAAAAAACAAATAAAAGTAAGCATAATGAGCGGTCTTATCGCTTAACAAAGCGATCTCTTCCAGACAACCTTTGGATGAAGAAGATCATTGCATAATGGAAGATTGGCCGAGGTGTAAACAGAATCAAATCAAATCAAATCAAAAACATTTATTTGTGAACAACACCAATAGTACAACAGAACAAACACACAGGAAACATAACAAAAAGAACAAAGAAACAATAACTAAAAGATTAAAATTAAATAAAAATGCAGAATATTGCAGTGTGTGTGTCTCATCGTACTCACTGCATGTGTCACAAAAAGGCTTTAACTCAGCATGTGCTGAGTTGCACTGGCTACCCAGCGCTGGTCTTCCGTTAGAGCCTCTTTGAGTAGACCACGGATATCCGCCCACTAACAAAGCATTGAACAACTAAATACAATTAAATATACTATGCATAAAAATAAATAACATAATAAAATATACTGATAATAACGCCTACCTATTTACTGTGAAGCCGGAGAGAGTCAACAAGAACTAAAATAGAACACACGACAAGCTAGCCCCACAACAACGCACGAGCTGGCCACCCACTCGTACGAACCTACTCCTAGCATTTACCAATAAAGTGTAGACATGTTTAAATGAAGGACATCTCATTTTTGAGGTGTTCGCTCTTCTTTTGACGTTTACTGAGGAACATTTTAAGTCTTTTCCTGAACCCATATAAAGTTTGTTGATCACGAATAGGCGGAGGGATGTTGTTCCAGCACTTAGTTGCAGCGTACCGGAAGCTGCCTCTAAACGCTGCCGTACGATGCCTCTGCACGGACAACTGTTTAGAACACACACGCAAAGAGAAGGTTCTAAAGCTGGAAACCCACGTGAGCTTCCCATAAAGATAAAAAGGCATCACATTTGGATAGATATTTTAAAGTAAAGTGTCACGGTACTCCTAATATGACTTTAGTAGGTCACCGTCGCGTCGTCGTCCTGCTATTTGTTGACAATTTTATTGCCGCATACATATCTGTTTTTGCAATATCGCCTTATGTCTAATTATTAAGGACACTATTTTGAGAAATACCAGCTTAAATGTAAATATATTTGTAAACTGATCTGTTTTTTATATTATCCTGTTGACGGAGCAAGCATATGGCCCACCTGATGTTAAGTGGTAACCATGGCCTATTAAAAAATATTGCCTCATAGGCCACGCACCTTAGATACGTGCTCTAGGATGAACTGCCCTGCGTCCATCAACTTAAGGCATACAGGTGTAAAGCCTCATGTTACTGTAATTTCACCGGCAACCATACCCTTCAAACCGAAACACAGCAATGATCTGATTTTGAAATATTAACGGATTATTTTTGAATTGTGATGACTCTTTTGACGATTCGGATATTTCGGCATTAATAAAGAAATAAATATATTGCTGGGCATTTAATTTCACACAGCGTTATCTAGCCCCAAACTAACCAGAGCTTGGTAATACTACGTAATAATAATTATTCGGGATGCTAAGTTAGCGATTGCAAAGATTGCGATATCGTTTCACAACTTGTTAGCGTTTCCTATATTCCAAATGCAACTCCCGCATCTAACTACTGCTAGCGACCCGCCCCGGCTTCACACGGGTGCAATGCTGATACTAAATGTACTACAGCATGTCTTTATATGCAACGTTCACAACTTTTTTTGTCATTAGACAATACAAACATGTTTTCTTTATAGGTTACTCTTGAAAGAGTATTATGAGTATTTACGACATCACATTAGAAACCTCTAAAATTCCTCTAAAATCAGTGTTTCTCTACTATATTACGCATGTATTATACATATAAACCTTTCTCTTGATTCAATCTTTTTTTTTAGCTAGCCTACATTTTCCCACTGCTGGGCAAAGGCCTCCCCCAACTCCTTCCACCTATCGCGATCCTTGGCAGATTTCCACCATTCCTTTTCGAATCCACTGATGTCGTCGCGCCAACGCTTTCGCGGCCGACCCCGACTTCGCTGTCCATCCTCCGGTACCCAAGGTGTTATGATGTTGGCCCATTTCTCCGGAAGCATTCGACTTACGTGCCCGGCCCAATCCCACTTGAGCTTCGCGGTTTTGACTCCCACGTCAGCAATGCCAGTTAATGAACGAAGCGTGGTTTCCTCACCCGATCGGTTCTCCGGAATCCTAGGACGCTGCGTTCCATTGCCCTTTGGCAAATCTTGAGCTTGGACTTCTGTAGCCCGGTCAATGACCATGTTTGCGCACCGTAGGTTAGGACCGGCAGGATACACATATCGATGAGTTTGCGCTTCAGACTCGGAGGAAGGTCACCCTTCATGTGCGTGAATCACTATATCTATTAAAAAAAACCGCATTAAAATCCGTTGCGTAGTTTTAAAGATCTAAGCATATACATAGGGACAGACAGCGGGAAGCGACTTTGTTTTATACTATGTAGTGATAGTGATATTGCTAAATATTTAGCTACATGGAAATGTTAACTTCACTTCCAAAGAAGATACGATCGTAAAAACCAGCAAGTTTCAAAAGCATAAACTCAGCATGAAACTTTAGTTTTCCTAAAATAAACATAGTGTTTGCTTTCTAATCATAAAATAAAATACGCATAAGATCATTTTGAGGTTTAATTTGTTATAAACTGGCAATTCCTACAATAATAAAGTAGGTAAAGTACCGATAGACGGAGCTATGGCTATCCAATCACGGTCATAATCGATTTCGACCAAGAAGACGAGAAACTGCTCCGGGACAGGAAGTAACCGGTAACAGAGACGACTAATATGAGAATTGCCAAATAATATATGATCAAACGAACTTACAAGGGAAGTTCAAGTTGGGTGTTTTCTTTTAATTTGCAGTTATGTTTCTCAATCGCTTTGGACGCCTTGATTTTATCAGGTAATTTATTCCTGAAGAGAGTCTGATCTCATCAAGGTTAGGTATATCGTCAAATGAAGCGAACGAAATATAAATATAAACAACTGCAGAATAACCAACGAGCATAAGAGTGAGTGAGAGCGATAAGAGTGAATGAGGCAAAAGAAGTATGTCAGGATCGCAGCAAGTGGATATCCGTGGTCTCTGCCTACCCTTCCGGGATAAAAGCGTGACAGTATGTATGTACAAAATAAGCAAACAATATGTGTTTATTTGTTACAGTGTGTTTTTTTTGTTATTGTATAACTTCTAATTAATTGTATAATCAGATCTAATATACCTATGGACTTGTTCCGAAATAAATGAATTAATAATAATAATTTTTTTTATACTACTTGACTTAAAATGGTCAAATACACATGGAGTTATTTATTGTTTGATAAGAATAGCAATCTACCTTTAATAACAAAAAAATATACGATTATTTACAATAAAATACTTAAGAAATCATCTAAAGACCGTTGCAAACGATCTATAGATAGCTCAACTGCTCCAGATCACTACCAGGCGGAAGTGATAGTAGTAGTAGTATGTATCAGTTCGTTTGTATACACATTTTGACAGATCAATTATAGTTTGTGTATCTTTTCGCGATCATTTCGTAAGCGCGGCGCGCGTTATGCTACTGCATTTCTGATCGCACTTCGCAAAACTGTTTACTCTATCTCATCGATCTGTTCTGTGCCGTTGTAATATAAACGGTCTCTATGATTGACTGGCCATAGACCATCAATCTTCTTCGATAATTCCCTAGTTCTCGAAAGCGGACTATGGACAGTATAAACCGCTAACTGGCATATAGGAGAGCCTACGGCTGGACACGATAGCTACCGATAACAAGCATTGTTCTAACCGGACGATTGTTCATGGCTACGGACTCAGAATTTATAGTGAACAATAAAGAAAACGGGTCTCTTATCGAGTTTGTATGGAAGTTGTGCAAGCAAATGAAGGCATTTGCATGCTAAGATGCATTTTCTAGTTGTCTGCTATGAGGCCGTACATTGAACAGCAGTGAATCTGGTTTAGCATCGTGAAGTCGCATTACATCAGCCTCATGTTCGAAAACGAGAAGTATTTTAGCGTAAAATGTTTTGTTCGCCATTAACTATAGTTTGACCAAAAGCGCTATACCGCTCCTTAGGAAAGTGCGGGAGGTGGGGGCCGAGGAAAAAAGAGCAAGAGTACACATGAGATCGATATTGACGGATATATCTTAGGATATCGTTAACGATATTGTTATTTTATATAACGATATGTTTATATTTTTTTATAACTAAATTATCTACATATATTCTGATTTTCTTTATAGCTTTCTCTGTCTGCTTTTCGTTTCTTAAAATATTCGGCCACTTTAAAAATGACGGTCTTGACGTCACGAGATAGCGCTCGACCCATCTTTGGATATTTATCTCGTGTGCGTCTGATATAGACCGTTCGGTACAAAAGCTACCTACCGCCGTGAGCGTTGATGGCAGACTGATAGATAGATCGGAGCGGCCGACACTTCCCCCCCGTCTCGCCGCGCGCATACCTCAGGAGCGGTACAGCGGTTTCGGTCAAACTATAATAGACTAGACACACAAGGTGAGAGGCATCCAGATGTAGTCGTATTAACGTCTGGTGCGCTCTTGTGTTACTACAGACGCGTTGCCTATCACAAAGCCATTTTGACATCTCTCTTCAAAGTCATTTTGAAGCCCCTAAAGATAACAAATGTCGTCCGTTTGTCAAAAGTGTTCAGTTTTTAGATAATATAAACACACACGCTAGACCTCAGCGATATAATACATGTTATTAGGGCCAGATAAGTTAATTTCAATTAAATTGATATTTTGACGAATTTAAGCTTGTATTTTCTTTACTGTTAATCACCTTTTTCATTGTTTATGACTCCTTCCCATTTAATATTTTAACAAAATAAAAAAAAATAATTAAATAACATCGTAGACCACTCATTTTAAAGCTTTGAGATGTAAAAATCAGAAATAGAATTAAATCTTCATATATTTTGCTAGAGACTTTTACCCGCGAGCGTGTGGTGTCGATTTTTTTGCTCACGAGTGTATATAGCGACTTTGTAACAGCAGCAGTTAAAATTTTCTTGTACTACAAATTTAATGTTATAATTCACAAAAAATATTTAGTAGAATTCTATGTGTGTTTTATAAAAGGTGATAGGAAGTGATTATTATTATCATAGGTGACTTCCTGTTTGACTTTGTTATCAGGCAATCATCTTACCACCTAGTTTTTAGTTCAGTAACCTTGTGGAGATTTTAATCACGTTAATCACACTTTCTTTTTAGTTGGTATGAGCCAGTGGCTAACTTTGATGTCGGCACTTTTAGGCACACCAAAAGTCTCCGACTTGCTCACAGTAACATTACATATGAAACTTTATTGTGAGAAAGATGTCTGATTATTTTTTTTACTTGACGTAATTAATATTATTTTTTATCTTGTCATACCTTGTATTGTAATTTGTACCTATTTGAAATATTATACCGCATGAAATTAAGTTGTCGTTTGATTTGACTGTTTTATTTCTATTTGCTAAATTGTTTAATTATTATAAATACGGGATTCATCACGTACCGTCTTATCGGTGTTTCGACCGACAATGTTTCGGTTCAATTCGTGAACCTTCATCAGGGTGGGTGCGATCCGCTCCGAACTGCGTCTCGCCTCCTCACTACGCGCCGCCTCTGAGCGCGAGCAGATGGGCTCGGTGGTGAAGATAAAATCTTCAGTATGATAAAAAATAATGTCATACCATGTTGCCAATACCTTTAGCGAAACAATTCTATGGCGTACCATTTAAACTAGGGCTAATTGTTACAAAAAGACTTACATAATACGACACGGGCCTAAAGAAAAACAACAATTCAATTTTGGCGTGAGCTTTAAAAAGCGTAGCTAATTTTATGAGGTACCTATCTATAGGTAAGTGTAACCATTTGTGGAACTAATTTATTGTATGTATTGTGTTACGTGATCGAAGTAATAAGTAAAAAGAAATTGGTGAAATACAATATAGGTATTTGTAACACTTTCATAATCATCTGCCAATGACACATCTGTGCTATTGAAGATTGTGGTGTCTTTCGTACGTCATTCTAAACGTTATATACTACTGATAGGGCAAATCATTATCAATTTAGAATTTTAACATACATATTTTGAAGACGAGATGACTGAATCGATAGGTAATGGAGTTTCTCTTCTGTTTCTGATCGGCAATGGAAATTTTAATTGAATCTATCGGAGACCTTCGATTAGCCTAAAAACTTTGACACTATACTCTGATTTTTTATTCCGTAGAATTCTGACATTTCATAAGTGTTGCTACTAAAAAAGCTCTTCAACTGAAAAGGGAACCTATTTAAGGGCCTAAAAAATAAAATGCTTGAATCATTTTTATGTTTTACCTAAAAGAAGATAAATTTTAAACTTTCTGATATATTTAAAATAAATAAATATAATCAAATATTAAATATTGCTGGACATTTCACACAGCGCTATCTAGCCCCAAACTAAGCATAGCTATGGGAACCAGATAACTGATAGAATACTTATATACTTTTTTTTGTAAATACATACTTATAATACGTAGAGAGAAAAAACCAGACCCGGAACAAATATCTTTAGATCATGCAAACATTTGTTACGCAGCGGGAATCGAACCCGCTACCTCCTGCGTCTCAGCCGGCTAAAATGTTATGACTTTTAGATTAATATCGAATTATCAAAGTTATATTTTTAAGTTAGCAGGTTATTTTTCTTTAGCTGGCATCACTCCTTACTAAGTCATGTATAATAAACCTTTTTAGTCAAAGCATTACAAAATGATTTTTTAAATGCTATTATAATGTCTTTGATAATTCATTAAGAAGAAAAATTATAAAATAACGTGCCGCTGTCAGCTGTCACGTCGCGACTGTCACCATGTCACCACATGGATTTGTTATTATCTTGTTATATTTGTTAGGTTTCTGTTATTTTGTTAAATTTTTTCTTGTTGACTTTTCGTGTTGTGATCATTTGTTGATTTTTATAAACGTTATGGAGCCACAACCTGGCCCTTCCCAGGAAGCAGACTCATCTGACAGCACAAGACTTTCTTTCTCCCAGAAAAAAGCGTCCTCGTGGTGCTTTTAAGCCCAACGAAAAGACCATAATCTAAATATTTTAAAACTAGCTGACCAATCCGCAGCTTCGCACGCGTAGTTTTTAATAAGGATATTACCCTCCTTCTGCACAGTTGGGTAAAAGTAGCCTATGTCAAACGGTGAAAGATTTTTTTAAATCGGTCCAGTAGTTTCAGAGCCTATTCAATGCAAACAAACAAACAAACAAATTTTTCCTCTTTATAATATTATTTTTGCAGATATTGATATGTTCTTTATTATTGTAGAACATTTTTTTGTTCTATCATCAATAGTTTCCGCAGCGCATGCGACGAAAGACGTTTTAGGGCACGTTTTTTACACCTTGGGTTACGTTACTTAAGTTTTAGTAAGGATCCCTAATTTTTTTTATCAATAAATATAGCCTATGTCACTCAAGGCGAATGTAGCTTTCCAATGAAAGAATTTTTGAAATCGGCACAGTAGTTTTTGAGTTTATTCATTACAAACATACACACAATAATACAAATCTTTCCTCTTTATAATATTAGTATAGATATAATATAGAAAATTGATCGGAAACAACTGAGTGGAGTGCAACAGAATGTGCAAAAAAAAGACAGGAATGTGCCTGGCCAAAAATGTTTGTAATCTCTGACATGTCAAAAAATGACTGCTGTCAGAATTTTACGGAATAAAAAATCTGATTATAGAGTTACTCACTAAGTTGTCTTTGCCTATACATGCCCGTTTTGTATGTAATCCTCAAGAGAAAGAAGACGACTCATCATCGATTTCACCATCTCGTCTTTGTTTTCAAAGTATTACAAAATCCCCGCTCTGAATCCATCTAAGCTGCTTCTTGTTCACCCCAACTCTTTTTAGCCCCATACGAAAATGAAAGGTGTTAATATCAGGGATATTTGCAGAATTTCAAACGGATGGTTTCAAAGCCATCCTACGCAAGAAAACTGCAACCCTGATTCACAGAGTGCGGGGCAGTCAAAACAGCATCTCTCTCCAATTCAACACGAAGCACTTCCATTGCTTCGTGTTGAGAGTGATCAAACCGACCTAGGTTGGTCACACTCAGCGCTGTCCTTTTGTTTTGTGTGTTGTATTTTTATTTTATTTTTTTCCTATTGTGTGGTGTACCTACTAATCTAGTCTTTAAGTATCTAACTAACAATGTATGAATATGTGTAATCTGAAATAAAATATTTTTATTTATTTATTCTATTATGGTTTTGACGGCTATATCTGTCTGTCTGTCTGTGGCATCATAGTTCCCAAAGCAATGCACCGATTAGGCTTGCTTAACTGGGCTGGTTCTTAGCTGTTGGTTTTTACAGGCAGTAAAATTGACGTTTCAAAGTGATACGTGTGATTTTAATGAATAAAAACATTTTGAATTTTGATTTTTTTAAACCCACACTCAAAAAAGGGTTCGAGTTTTTTTTAATTTTATAAAAAAATACTTCTTACGTATTTTTGTTTACTTCTGTTTATATGGTCCCTGCGTTGGGGCTGGGTTCAGTTATGATAGAAACCTTGTGATGGTATAGTATAGTCTCTCAAAAACTTACAACATAATAGAAAATAACTAGTGGTTCCCCCCGAACTGCGTTCTCGCGTGTCGCACAAAACACAAAAAAAATTCTTAGGGCGACTCGCGCAACGATGCCTAAACGTATTTAGTGGCTAAATATGATTTAAGGAGTTGTCAAATCATACAAATACGTAAAATTTAAATATGTTTAGTCGCTAAATATGTTAAGGGATCGTTGTGCAAGTCGGCCCTAATCATTGACTAGTAAAATAGTGCCACGAAATACGTAACCAACTTTCTTGATCTACAGTTTCATTCAAATTACAGGTTACGGGAGTTCATGTTAATTGGTTATTCTTTTTCGGGGTAGAAATAGCAATTATTTTGGATTTTAGACTTTTCCCTATATATATGTCATTAAAGCTACACACATACCAAATTTCAGTATTGTGGGGTGACTGGAGTACCCTGTGAATTTTGTCAAAGTTCAGTTTTTACTATGGCTAATAAAATAACTTAAAAACTACAAGTTCTGAACTAAAAATAAAAACGGGGTCGAAATGTACTTACAAAAACCTTTTATTAGACGTGCCACTTGACCGGATAGTCCTATTTTGTTTTTTTTTACCCTTCTTGAACCCAAATATCTCAAACCCCCCCCCCCCCCACCCCCCCCCCCCCCCCCACCCACATTTTTAGCTCATTTAGTCACACCAAAATTGTGACATCACTAGTATCACTACCTACCTATAACACATTTGTAGTATACATACAAATGTGTACCTAGTCAGGTCATAAGTATTGTCACACAGTAAAAACTTTTCTTTTAGAATGCTGGCCACAAAAAAGTTTATAGAATTCGAATTTCGAATTATTCATGAAAATAAAAATGAATTTAGAAATTTACTTTTTAGAATTTTACTCATTTTTAAACATGGAGTGGACGCTTAAAGAAGACCGTGTTGCAGTTATTGCGTTGCATCGTTGCGGTTACGCGCCAATTCAAATTTTTGACATACTGCAAAATTTGAATATAACCAAAAGATTCGTTTATCGCACCGTCAAACGATACAATGAATACTCTAGTGTAGATGACAGATCAAGAAGTGGTCGCCCTCGGTCTGTTAGGACTCCAGCAGTGATAAAAGCTGTGAAGGCGCGAATTCAAAGAAATCCCAAACGTAAGCAGAAACTGTTGGCCCTTCAGATGGGGTTAAGCAGAACCACAGTGAAAAGGTGTTAAATGAAGACTTAGGGCTTCGGGCATATCGAAGAAAAACAGGACATCGTTTGAATGCTCGTCTAATGGACCTGAGACTGAAGAGATGCCGCGCTTTGTTGAAGCGGTACGCGGGAAAAAAATATCGGGAAATACTTTTTTCGGATGAAAATTTTTTTACCGTAGAACAGAGCTACTACAAACAAAATGATAAGGTGTACGCACACAGTAGTGAAGAAGCGAGCAACAGTATTCCGCGTGTCCAACGAGGTCATTTTCCATCCTCGCTCATGGTATGGTTGGGAGTTTCTTATTGGGCCTTAACAGAGGTACATTTTTGTGAGAAAGGTGTAAAAACGAATGCAGTTGTGTATCAAAATACAGTCCTGACGAACCTTGTGGAACCTGTTTCTCATACCATGTTCAATAACAGGCACTGGGTATTCCAACAAGATTCGGCGCCAGCTCATAGAGCGAAGAGCACACAAGACTGGCTGGCGGCGCGTGAAATCGACTTCATCCGGCACGAAGACTGGCCCTCATCCAGTCCAGATTTGAATCCGTTAGATTACAAGATATGGCAACACTTGGAGGAAAAGGCGTGCTCAAAGCCTCATCCCAATTTGGAGTCACTCAAGACATCCTTGATTAAGGCAGCCGCCGATATTGACATGGACCTCGTTCGTGCTGCGATAGACGACTGGCCGCGCAGATTGAAGGCCTGTATTCAAAATCACGGAGGTCATTTTGAATAAACTTTAGTGTCATAAGAATCTATGTTTTGTTAAGTTCATTTTGGTATATAAATGATTACATAATTAATAAACTTGTTTCAATTATTTTATATTAAACATGTGACAGAATTTATGACCTGACTAGGTATATATACACATTTACCAGATTATATGTACCAAATTTCACGATGATCGAATAAACGCTTCGAAAGTTATCCTCGGATAAACCAACATACAACGCCGATTTGCCCGAAGTTGATTTAGAGATCTCTCTTCGCTCTATCAATGAAAATAACCAGTTTAACCAAGTGTTTTCGTACGACATAAGCAACTTGCTCCATAAATATTACATTACCACACATTACTTATCACTCACCCACTCTCTGATTTCATCACCATTCAATCTGGTTGCATCTACCATCAAGATGACATACAAAGACCATTCATGTCTCGAAGTGTCACAACAGCGACCTTCAATTGAGATTCAAAATCCATACCTGTTAGTTATATCATTACTAATATCTATGCAATAATAGTGACATATAGTGTGTGTGACATATAGTGTGTGTGACATATACTTAAATTAAACAGGGGACGATTAGTTAGTTACTTTACTATGAACTCCTGTTACCTCTAATTTGAATGAAACTGTAGGTCAAGTAAGATGGTTATCTATTTCGTGTCACTATTTTATTGGTCAACTAGCTGTTGCCAGCGGCTTCAACACGTGGTTTGCCAATAAAAAGTAGCCTATGTGTTAATTCAGGTTATGATCTACGTACATACCAAATTTCATCGCAATCGGTTCAGCCGTTCCGGCGCGAAAGAGTAACAAACATCCATACATCCATACATACAAACTTTCGCGTTTATAATATTAAGTAGGATAGTAGGAAGATTAAGGCCGGCTTGCACAACGTTAAAATTATGTTTAAATTGTACGTATTTGTATGATTTGACAACTCCTTAAATCATATTTAGTCACTAAATACGTTTAGGCATCGTTGCGCGATTCGCCCTAAGAATATTTTTTTTGTGTTTTGGGAGACTCGCGAGATCTCAGTTCGGGGCGAAAATTTAAATATAGAATCGTCAGTTCCATAATTATACGTAATTTTTTTTGTTGCGTAAAATATATATATATTATGTATCTATTCTAATATGCACCGAATATCTAGTTGCTTGCTTCGCTCTTATATCTCTTCCAAGACTTAATCATAGGTCCATTGGACCTGTTTTCTAATAACCGCATACCGACTCGAATATTATATGTATTATCGAATACAAGCTTCCGCCCGTGACTTCGCACGCTCGGTTTATCAATAAAAAGTTCGTCAATCCAGGTCATAATCTATCTAAGGTTTATATATATACAATTTTATAGGTTTTAGATTTAAAAAGAAAGTATTTATGTATTCATTAAATATATAAATATTGCTGGACATGTCACACAGCGCTATCTAGCCCCAAACCAAGCAGGGCTTGTACTATGGGAACCAGATAGAATACTTATATACTTATTAGAATACATATTAGAATACTTATATACTTATTAGAATACATATTAGAATACTTATATACTTATTAGAATACATATTAGAATACTTATATACTTATTAGAATACATATTAGAATACTTATATACTTTTTTTTGTAAATACATACATATCATTTATAGAAAAACATCCAGACCCGGAATAAATATCTGTAGATCATGCGAATATTTGTTCCGCGGCGGGAATCGAACCCGCTTCCTCCTGCGTCACAGCCGGCTATTCGCCCATTGCGCCACGGAGGTTGTCATTCATTATCGAATACAAGCTTCCGCCCGTGGCTTCGCAAGCGTGGTTTATCAATAAAAAGTTAGTCAATCCAGGTCATAATCTATCTAAGGTACATTTTTATAGGTTTTAGATTTAAAAAGAAAGTATTTAAGTATTCTATCAGTGATCTGGTTCCCATTGTACAGGCTTTGCTTAGTTTGGGGCTAGATAGCGTTATTTGCAATGTCCAGGATTATTTTTTTATCGAAATCGGTCCAGCTTTAGTCGTGAAAACGTATCAAACATACAGAGAGACCGAGTTACTTTCGAATATTATTAATGTGGATGGTAGGTATGTCATGATTGCATGCATGTCATATTTCAAACTGTCACCAGTAGATCGTATCTCGGATTAGCATAACTGTTGATCGTTTAGCAACCTAGGATTGTTTTGAATAATTTAGGTACCTGTCGTTGTGTAGTAATGACAAAACTTACAAAGGTTTTTTTTAATTGATCATAGCCAAGCGCTTGACCACTACCTCACCTGATGGTAATTGAAGGTGTGATTGAAAATGGAGCACGCTTTCCTAGAAAGAACCTATTCACTCTGGACTTGAAGACTCCAAGATTATACTGGTTTGTAAAAACTTACGCCGGAAGTTAGATTTTACTTGTACTATCAAGAAAAGTTGAAACAAATCATTTGGTACGGTAAGGTGGTATGACCAGGTATGGGTGGTACTTCTCGGTACGTCTGCTTGTCCGGTGGTGGAAGGGGGAAGGAGGGATAAGGTTATGAAGATCTTGCACACATGCACCAAAATGAATCTTGTAAAGAACTGAAAATCTGGCTACTCGACGTCAGTTTAATCTTAGGCCTATAAGGGCGACTTGCGTAATGATGCCTGAATGTTTTAGTGGCTCAATATGATTTAGGGATTGATGTGCAAGCCGGGCTCATTATCGACGTCTACTGCTAAACACAGGCCTCCCTCACACATAGATTTCCAGAGTGTTCGATCTTGTGCGGCCTGTACCCAACGGTTCCCAGCAACTTTTATCACATAATTCCTTTATTGTCTGTAAACCCATAAGATGGTTGAGCTTAATTATAGAACTATACTAGGTTTCGCCATTTTAGCGTCACCTTTACCTTTTAAACATATCCCTCCCCATAGCACGCTGAGCGACCTTGAGCCTTCTTATGAGGCTCATAGTGAGAGACCACGTGTCTGTGCAATATGTCATCACTGGATCACTGGACTTTAGTCTTCAGACAGTGAGGTTTTTCGACGAAAAGACGACTCGTAGTTTCCCGTACGCTGCCTAGCCGTTGGATTCGTCGACTGACCTCTTTCTCGAAGTTATGGTTGATAGTGTAGAAAAACCTTCGCTAATTACAACCTTGCAGCGTAGAGACTCATTTAGAGAAATAATTAGTTATATGTAGCACTAGCTGACCCGCCCGCGGTTTCTCACGGGTGGTTTTTCAATAAAACATTGCCATCATTTTGCGCAGTTGGCTAAAAAGTAGCCTATGTTCTTTCCCAGGATATAATCTCCTTGCAAAATTTCATTACGATCCGTTTAGCCGTTTAGTCGTGTAAAGGTAACAAACTAACAAACAAACAGAGTTGTGTATGTATTATACATATAAACCTTCCTCTTGAATCTCTCTACCTATTGCTGAAAACTATATTATAATCCGTTGAGTAGTTTAAAAGATCTAAGGTTGTTACCTGTCTGTTGACAGCGGAAGCGACTTCATTTTATACTATGTAAAGATTTCAGATAGTCAACTGTTGTCGGTGGTATATCAAATCCCCGTTATATACATACAATAAATAAAATAAATAAAAATAAAAAAGCGTTTATTGAATTCTTAAGAAGTACATAGGTTTTTTTTCACTTTAATATTTTTTTTCCGAAACCCCTCGATGGGTATAGGCCTCCAAAAGTTTCAATTTTGCTCGGTTTTCTGTTTCCTTCGCCCAGGTCTTACTTGCTATCTCGTCCTGCTATCTTTTTTGTGGTCTCCCGTTTTTTCTCTTGCCAAGTGGGCCAATAGGGTTGCTGTTCGGGTGCACCTGTCGTCTTGTGTGCGTACCAAGTGGCCCGACCACCTCCACTTTAGAGCCTGTGCGATATACACGGTGTCCTTTAAATCATTGTTTTCCCAGAGCAAATGTTGCTCAGACCATGGTCTACTAACTGTTTATAGCATCAAATAAGAGAATAAAGAAAAAAAAATCTAGACCTTCTCAAATAAGTCTAACTTTGTTCAAAAACTAACCGTGACATAAAGTTCATGGGTACGCTAGCCGTAGCAAAGTATCTACCTACTCCTTAGTTAGATACGAGTAGGTCCTAGTAGCTACCGGTCAGCGCTCTGACTATGTTGTAGGGTGTAACGTTAAAATAAACGTTTTAAGTTCGCAACTTTTTATATTTTTCGAAGATCGATTTCATTTTGTTTTTTAATTTGATGTTATAAACTGTTAGTAGACCATGGTCTGAACAACGTTTGTTCTGGGAAAACAGTGATTTAAAGGACACCGTGTATATAAGCCTTTAAAAATACCCGTTTAATAACAATCATTGTATAGTGATCGCGAAAATTTAAAAATAATATGTTTTTTATACTATCTTGACATGGAACTAGCATATGGCCCACCTGATGGTAAGTGGTAGCCATCGCCTATAGCAAAGTATTACCTCGTAGGTCACGCACCTTAGAAACGTGCCCTACGATGCACTGCCCTGCTTCCTATGTATGGTAATGGATGTACATGTTTTTCTATATATATGTATATTATAAGTATGTATTTACAAAATAAAAAGTATATAGGTCATTTGATAATATACGAGTACGCACAAATATGAAAGGGGTTATTTTGAAGAGCTTATTAAATAAATTTGTGAAATGTTTACCATAGAAATGTGAAATTCATTTTGGCATGTACAAACAAACACTATTAAACTTATGTTATGCTATTGCATAATGCTTGCCATCTAACCACAGATACTGTGCAGATACTGTATTGGTGACGTCTCGAGATATCTCTTGTTGTCCGTTTCTAACCCAAAACCCGCAGCCGTTTCGTAAAGAGATATCAAATCGGCCTTTATTTTTGGATGTCGATTGCAAGAGTAGGCAGTAAGTTTTATATCGAATTAATCACCTAAACTTAGTCGATTTTATTAAAAATTTGATAATATAACTATGTAGTTGTTTTTTTTTCGAGATTTTTTTTTATGTTTTGAGAAACCCTCACTAGAATATCGTCAGTATATTACCAAAAATTCTGTATAAGTATATTAACAGTAATCTGGTTCTCATAGTACAAGCTTTGCTTAGTTAGGGGCTAGATAGCGCCATGTGAAGTATCCAACAATATGTATATATTTATACAATGTGACTATCTACGTTCATGAGTAGGAGGGCCGTATGCACAACCAACCCTAATGCATCAGATTATTCCTCCATCCTATAAGTTTCGCTATAGATAATTGCGCATTCAAAATTATATTTTCTACTACACTTGACGCTCATAAATATCTGCTAGAAGTATAATTCAATTAGAATCTTAAAACACTTGTTCAATACTTAATGTAACGCACAGAGAAGATATCTATTTCCATGTCATTCCTTATGCAATAGGCCTACCATGTTTTCAGCCCGGTACAAAATTATCAACCGCTTTAACAACTGGACGATAAGGTTCTAAATAGTAAATGATTGGAACTACGAGTGTTTGGTTTGCGACACTTTACTACGATTAGGCAATGTTTACCGAGATACGTCACAAACGTACTACATTTGTTTGTTTGTTGTTATTCGGAGCGGTAGAAATGATATGAAGTGAACACGTGAAAAGTTCTTAATTTCATAATGCGACACCATTTTAAGTTCTGTTTGCTAAAAGATTGCGTATAATTCTTTATTTACAGTTTTGTAATTTTTGAAGTAAAACTTCTTTACGCACGCTTGACTTGGAGAGTAAGCTGGTGAATGCGTTACGAAAAGTGCGAACGGAAGTTGAGAGAGAGATATAAGTTAGTGAGGATAGAAAGAGAGAGAGTTACGTTTCGTATATTTTTAAACGTTAATGTGCGAGTTGCGTCTGTCCAGAATGAACATAGACCGATTGACCTACAGACGTGTGGACAATTTTGTAATTGAACAATTTTATAAATTAATATTTTGAAAAAGAAGTTTTACTTCAGTAGTGTGGTCTAAAGCACACTCGTTTTTTTTATCGCTTAGCAGGCATTGTTAACGTAGCTGGGAAATCTAGCCTCAAATTAAGCAAAGCTTGTACTATGCGTACCAGATAACTGATAGAATACTTATATATTTTTTATACTAATACTATAGAAGAGATTAAATTTGTGAGTTTGTTTCATCATCATCATCTTTAATAGATAGACAACTTTGGTGGTTCTTAGCTATCTGTACTGAAGATCAGGTCAGCCGATCAAAAGATATCGGAAATGTTCCTTTTTGGTGAATGAACCTCCGCTGTAAAATGTAAATTTAATACCACCCGTATTAAATTTACATTTTACAGCGGAGGTTTGTAAGTATAGAAGGTTTTTTTAGGACATTTATTATTTAAATACTAATTTTGAACCGACGAAAAACAAAGAAGGTTCTCAATTCGTTATAATGTAAGTGTAAAGTTCCTTCCTACCCAACCTTCAAATTAAAAGCTCGGTATTCAGCAGATATTTTTATCTTTTAATTTGACCATCATCATCATCCACAGCCTGACTTCGCACATTGTTCGGTATAGGCCTCCCCAAGTTTGTGCCATCCACCACGATCCTGCGCTAGTCTCACCCACTGACGGCCAGCGACCTTTACGATGTCGTCCACCCATCTCGCTGCTAATCGTCCTACCCTTCTATACCCACTCCTCGGCCACCATTCAGTCATTGTCCTGCTGCATCTGTCATCACCACGTCTAACCAAGTGTCCTGCCCAAGACCATTTGAGCTCCATAACTCGAATCCCAACGTCATGAACCTTCGTTCGTCTAACGGATCTCGACGTTTGGAACTCGATCTAACAGTCTGATGCCGAGCATGGTACGCTCCATGGCTCTCTGTGCAACTCTTAACTGTACACAGCCTCCTGAGTGAGCGTCCGTGTCTCGGCATCGTAGGTCATGGTGGGCAGAACACATTGGTTGAATAAGTGGGTCTTCAGACACTGTGGAGTTTTAGGCGACCTAAGGATGTCGTCTAACTTGCCGAATGCAGCCCATTCCAATTGGATCCTTTTAGAGATCTTCTGCTGATGCTCTTTATCCCTTAGTTATGATTAGTCCCAATTTATGATTATTAATTATGATCTGACATTATTATTTTTATTTTTAGAATGAAGTTACTATATTTTTTTACTGTACCAAATGTTCCGACACAATATGTATTGTTTGCGAAAAAACTGAAACTGAATTGACTGTATTTTATTTTTTCGTATGTTCTCTAGGTTTACAATATAAAAGCACGCACATAGTGATCACAATTTTCGTATTAAATTTGCGCTAGACCTATGGCGGGTTCTTATATCCGTTGGTAACCAGCTACGACTCGTTTCTCCTTGAAAACCTGTCAAAAGTTTGACACTAGTTTGATACTTTTTCAAGGAGATACGAGGCGTAGTCGGTTACTGACGTATATAGGAACCCGCCATTAAAGAAATTAGTTTCTCGCCCTAGCGTCTAACGCGCAAAGCACATTTTACAATTTTAGTCATATCAACAAATGAAATATCTAAGCGTCCAAATGACCGTTGAATACTAGACAGACATGTAATAACTATACTACTATATATAGCTTCCTAGTTCGTGACCATCCGTCACAGTAAGTGTAAGTTTAAAATTATGCGTTCACTGGTAGAAGACCATGTCAGATCAAAAAAACATGCCAGCCTTCGACTGCGGTCTCCAACCAGTCTCTCGAACATATAAACAAAACTAGTATACCTGTATTACCTACCTACATATTATATTCCGTGAAAACATCTTAGACCTGTAGAATTTCTGCTTTTTAAACCGGTCTATGCTATAAAAACGTGGGACAGGCTTGTAAATACCAATTGAATTGTGTATTAAATCCGATTTTCCGGTTCCCCGGTAGAATCATGGTGGCATAGTGGGATGTACCCCGACTTCCGATTGGGAGGTTGTGGGTTCAATACCTGGCCGTGCATTTTATGCTTAAAACGGTGAGTGATTCGTAAGGAAACCTAGGATGAAAGTAGAAAGCTATATACGTTAAAAACTGAAACCTGACTACATAATACCTGTGTCGATGGTAGGCTAAGTCACCCGGAGGCCGGGATAACGAATCGATTGACATGACACCTCATACGTCAAAATCGGATGTGTAGTTTTTTTATGTTATTTGTGGGGAAACAGGCTTACGGCCCACCTGCTGGTAAGCGGTCACCGTCGCCTATTGACACCGGCAACACCCGGGGTATTGTCGATGCGTTCCCTACACTGTAGAAACCTCTACATTTCTCTTGAAGCGTGCCATGTCGTAGCCTAATGGGAAAACCTCAGATGGTAGCTCATTCCACATCTTGCAAGTATGGGGTAGAAAAGATCGCGTGAAGCGTGTGGTGCGTGATACCCAATTGTCGATGATATGTGGATGAGTTTAGGCGCTACGGTGGAATATAGGTACGAGTACATAGACTGCTAAAAACATAACCCTTCCTTTTGGCTTTGCCGTAGTTAAGTAAAATGGCATGTGCCATCGGGTTAATATTCTAATAAGCGGCAATGGGGTTGCAACCTGTCAGCAAAAATGGGTACGTATCAAACGTTATGTTTGGACTTGCTTCTGACTACCCCCTTGTGGGATATCTTCACAGGTCTGCTATCAGAGGTACTGACTAAGAGATCAGAGGTTGTCCATCATGGAGATATTCGTGAGCTACATAACATGTTATTTAAGTATATATGTATTTATATATCCGGTTCTCGCAAACCTAGGCTGTATTGGGTCATTCATTATTGTATGAAAATTGAAAGAGTTGAGCTTTCTCACTGAAATTCTTAGTAATCTGTCTGTTCGTTTTTTCGTTTTTGTATTTTTCTTCTGTAATATGTACATTTTGTCTTTGTAAATTGGAGAAAATTGTGATGCTGAAATCTAAACTGCCGAAATCTAAAAAGAGTTTTTTTGAAAAACGGCTTGACCGATTTCGAGTTTACAGATTTATGACCGGGATTGGGACATAGGATACCATTATACATTTTATCCAACTGCGCAAAAGGAGGGTAATGTTTTTATTGGCGTTACACCAGGCGCCGCAGAAGTCGCAGGCTCGGCTAGTTAAAAACAAAAAGTAGTAAGCTTAATAGGCACAACTTCCGAGATCAAGTTATAAGGTCTTGTCCAAGTTAAAGAGTTTAAATGTTGACAGGTTTTTGTGGGAAACTAGCCCACCTTGTCATCACATCGTTTAGCGTTAATGATGCTCAAATAAACCTCTTAACGTTCAATTAAAATTGCTATCATCAGAACCACTTTTTATTCACCAACTAACCTGCAAAAGTTGTACCAGCTTAAAAAAACCTACTTATAGAAGCATCTGCAGTTATGCAGCCTTTTGTAAAAATATGCATGGAATTCGAAAATATAACCATCGATCAACAACTTTTTTACTGACCAGCTAACCTATAAAACCTGTAATTAGAAACAAAAACACTGTATCACATCTGCAGCCTTTCCTAAAATAACCATACAGTTAAAATTATGGATATACCACCTGATCTGGCACATGTCACGGACATACAAAAACTCTGGACGGAGTAGTTACAACTAGAAAATATTCACAACATTTGCAACACTTGCGCCGATTGGCGCCATTGCGCGTGCCAGCACCGTTTATCTGATCATCTTGATTTCATGTTAGTATTAAGGTGCACGATAAATAATTTCCAGTCATTGATACATTCGTCGATCGACCAGCACTCAGCGCTAATTGGTCACCGAGTGATTTGACAGTTCTTGAGGGTAAATCTGAACATTTCACAATTACAACTTTGAGCAGTTGCAGTTGATAAGCGTTTTACTTGTCAAACGTTAGTCATTGTGTGATTTTGAAGATACAGAAGGGTAGGTGGCGGTTGATCTACTTCCGAAATGTATCCGTGCCGATATCTGACCACCTCGAGCTTCTTGGTATTACATTAACTCCGACTCTCAATTTCGGCTCCTTCATTGAGTCGAAAGCACAGTTGGCTGCTAAAAAGCTTGGTATACTCGCAAAGGTGAGGCACTACTTCACACCGGGACAGTTGCTCAGCTTGTACGCGCGCGTGTCAGCTCAGCAGCACAAGTGCGATCGTGTTTGGAGTACTGTTCTCACCTCTGGGCCGGATCAGCGAATTACCAACTTGAAGCTCTGGAATCAATTGAGAGAAAAGCCAAGAAGCTCATAGGCAACGATGAGCTAGTTGATGCAAGGCTTCTCAAGCCTGGAGCATCGACGAAAGGTTGCTAGCCTCTCGGTTTTTTATCGAGTACATTTCGGGGAGTGTGCGGCGGAACTTTTCAACCTGATCCCACCATCTCCATTCTATCAACGGACAACCAGACGCTCTGCGATGCGCCACCGCTATATGGTAGAAATACCTCCCATTCGCACAAAGCGGTTCTCTTAGACCTTTATTATGCGCACCGCCAAAGAGTGGAACGCCTTGCCAGAGTCTGTGTTTCCTGATAGCTACAACCTGGGTATCTTTAAGTCGCGAGTGAATAGGTTTCTTCTAGGCAAGCGTGTACCATCGTCGACTACATCATCGTTTACCATCAGGCGAGATCGTGGTCAAACGCAAGCCTATAATGTAAAAAAAAAATTCAGTAAAAATAAGTCGTCGATCCGTCCAGAGTTTCTGTACGTCCGTGGTATAATAACCGTACTATTCACCTGTTAAACACCTGCCTTGTTCAAATGGCTCGCAATTAAACTGCAGATGAGCTAAAGTATGCACGCACGACACTTTGAAAATTACATTTATTTTTTACCCTGCAATTCATCTGGAATCTACACCGCATTCGTTTGAAATGGAGTGCAGTTATGCATCTTAAATTGTTTTGTCTTTTTAATCTTTTCAGGTCTGTTTAGGTAAAACGGCACCCCATTACTGAGGCTCCGCTGTCTGTCAGTCTCTCCGTCTGTCACCAGGCTGTATCTCATGAACCGTGATGGTTAGACAACAACTAGCCACAGAGGCCATACAACCAATAGTGAAAGTGATGGTTAGACAGTTGCAATTTTTACAGAAGATTTCTGTTGCCGCTATAATAACGAATACTAAAAACAGAATAAAATAATTATTTAAAGGGAGCTCCCATACAACAAACGTGATTTTTTTTGCTCGTTTTAGCTCGATATTGATAACGGCAACAGGTAGACTGATAACGGCAACAGGAAGACGCTTGAAATATTCACATAATATTAAGATATATATTCACTTTAAAAAAAATGATTAAATTAAAATAAAACAAATAAAAAGGGGGGCTCCAACAACAATACAACAAACGTGATTTTTTTGCCGTTTTTATAGATAACTAGCTGACCAATCCGCAGCTTCGCACGCGTAGTTTTCAATAAAAACATTACTCTCCTGCGCAGTTGGAAAAGTAGCCTATGTTACTCAGGGATAATGTAGCATACTAATGGTGAAAGAATTTTTGAAATCGGACCAGTAGTTTTTGAGTTTATTCATTACAAACATACACACACACACAAAAATACTAATCTTTCCTCCTAATAATATTAAGTATAGATGGTACGGAACCCTTCGTGCGTGAGTCCGACTCGAACTTGTCCGGTTTTATTTTATTTTGAACTAGCATAATGAGGACAATTGTAAAATCGAGCGCAAAATCAATGCGCTAACGACTTGTAGTCTTGAAAATTATTGCAATCAGTTATCATTTTAGTCCCGTCAACCTAAATTTAGTTTTGACATTGATTACTACAATGCTAATACAAATATTCCCTAGTTAAGACTAATTTTAACTGTTACGGTCAATCTCACGATATCGATAGTTAAAAGTAATTTCCTTAACTAAGGCGTTACCTTAAGGGGAGGTCGGAGGGGAATCGCCCATACAACACGTACTACCAAGATCATTTCTAATTGGAACATATTTCTACCTTAATAAGGTATTGTTTTAATTTGAATAGTATTTATCTAGGTTCCCAATCATATATTAGATCAAAATATTCACCTAAAATGAAATGGAAGTGTATCGCATTCTGCATGTTTTTACGTCATAAAAGACCTGTTTTCAACCTAATTGTTTTGTATTAAAAACAACAACATCTTACGTATCCTAGTCATGGAAACATAGATTATATCGTCTAGTTACAGAATAACAACACAATGAGAAAAATACAACAAGTTTTCAGTCATCATTCTTGGTATTACGGAACACGGTCAAAATCTAATCAAATTTAGAATTGTTCTATTGCTATCACTGTCGCTCTGCGTGGCGAAACTTCGTCACTAAACAGGGATAGCGATATTCAGGCCGAAGTTTTTGACGCGGCTGAATTGAAGTTGCGCTCGGGGTTCGCCGGCTTCTTAACTGGGCTACCAAGGGGTTCAGTGCAGTATAATTTAAACTGAATCTTCTAATACTGTTATTTATCTCAGTCATCCAGGATAGTTGCCGGCGTGTTAATAACAGTGGTCAGTCTGTTACGTCTGTAAGTACTGATTAATGGGTGGTGATCACTTCCTTGTGAAGAAACTTTAGAACCTATTGTAATGCGATGAATGAATCGGTTAGGATTTGTAGCAGACGATTGTATACAAGCAGAAAGCATAATTATTCAACCATTATATTATCCAATATATATATTTATGTACTATGCTATATTATTAATTATTATGCATCTAATCCATTGATGAGTACTTATAGTATACTAGCTGACCTGCCTGCAGCTTCGCACGCATGGTTTGTCAATATAAACATTACCCTCTTTCTGAGCATTCGGATAAAAAGTAGCTTATGTTACTCAGGAATAATGTAGCATTCTAATGATGAAAGATTTTTTTAAATCGGACCAGTAGTTTTTGAGTTTATTCGTTACAAAAATATTATAATTTTGGTCGGTATTACTTTTATAATGTAAAAAGTGGTTTTTGTGACATAAGGATAATAGTTGGACATATGGTATCCCAAAGTTTTTGTAGATATTGATATGTTCTTTAATATTCTAGAACATACTTTTGTTCTATCATCAATAGTTTCCGCAGCGCATGCGACGAAAGACGTTTTAGGGCACTTTTTTACACCTTGGGTTACGTTACTTAAGTTTTAGTAAGGATCCCTAATCTTTTCTAGCATAAATATGTCACTCAGGGTGAATGTAGCTTTCCAATGGTGAAAGAATTTTTGAAATCCGCACAGTAGTTTTTGAGTTTATTCGTTACAAACATACACACACAAAAATACAAATATTTCCTCTTTCTAATATTAGTATAGATATGTATATATTTATTTATTTTGGTTATGTATATTCAATAATTTTTTTATTAAAAGCTACCGCCCTATAACGTTCTCGTGAAATCCAGTCCATCCAAAGGTTGTCTGGAAGAGATCGCTTTTAGCGATAATACCGCCACTTGTATTTCTGCGTGTATTGTTATTTGTTTTTTATAATATTCTATAATTTAAGTGTGATTTACAATAAAGCGTTTCCTGTCTATCACTTTATTTAGAAGCCCGGAGATATAGATGTTCAGTGCGTAGATTCGGTTAGTGTAGTGTCCCGTAATATGAACGAGGGCATTACTAATTCTGAAGACCAACTGAGGGTAGTTGCTTCATCTGCCATCACTTCTTGACGGTTGCTCCAAACACGGCTCTTGCAACAGAGTCGAAACGTCGGGATAACAAATAAAAAGGGTAAAAACGCGATAAATACTCGTTTAAACTATATAGATTTTTTTAATAAATAAAAACTTTATGTTTTTAGATGTCATAAAGGATGTGTAATCTAACTCTGTACTTACTTAAAAATATTTTTGTTGCTGGAATGTAGCTTGCGCTTGGTTAAACATGTTTCTATATGCACCGGTGACAGAAAGCTATCAAAAACTTCTGGTAACCGCTGCCTCAATGATGTGACTTACTTACTTACTATCCTGGCGCATCAACCCCGAAGTGGGTCTTGGCCTCCGACACTAAAAGACGCCACTGGTCCCTATTCTGCGCCACTTCTTGCCAGTCTGACAGTGGAAGAGCGCGAAGGTCTTTCTCTACCTCATCCTTCCAGCGATATCTGGGTCGGCCGACTGGTCGTCGGCCGACTGGCATTCCTAGGTAGGCACTTTTGGCAGCACGATCGTCCCCCATTCGCTCAACGTGGCCGAGCCAGCGTAATCGATGAGCTTTTATTTCGCCTACGAGTATGATGTTGGGCTCGGCCACCAGTTCCGCTACCTCCCGATTCTTCCTCACTCGCAGAGTGCCATCTTCTCGTCGCTCCAGGCCTAGGATCTTTCTAAGCACCTTCCTTTCCGTCACTAAAAGTTTGCGCTCTTCTTTTTGTATAGTAACAAGAAGAGTTCTGTAGCAGAAAAACACAGGCGTCGATATTGGAGTCATATTACATACTGTCTATGTACATATATAGGTTTATCAGTCACTTTTTTATATTTTTGATCAAGTAATCATTTATTTGGGATAAGAATACATCGAAAAATACATCACAAGTTATTTAGTGCTATTAAAACCACAAAGAAAAATATTTTGACGATTTAAAAGCATTTCTGGTTCTGTTATTGGCTATCTGGTAAACAATCTGTCTAAGTTTAAGTTATAAAGCTGTTGGTTTTCCTACAAATATATTAAATTAAGACTTCGGGTTATTGTCAAAGAAACCGAAAAACGAAAATCTGATAAATAACGCAACTCTTGGAACATAAGAGGGCTTAGCCAAGTTACATTCGATTAGCGATGACGCCAGTCGATAAATCCGAAAATGTATGGGATTGACACATGCTATGGAAATATCACGTTATATATCGACAACAAACCTATGTAGAAAACGAATCGATTCGAAGCGAATGCTTTTTGGTTAAGCCCCCCTGGGCTATCGATGAAAACTAGTGCATGTCCCCCCAACCACGCAATAAATCCTATCGGTCCATGCGCCGAACATCCTGTATGATGGATGACTTATAAGTTTCTCCAAGATAACAAAACAAAGGGTGAGTGTATTAACCGGACCCAATAAACTTTAAAAGCTTCAAAAGCAATTTATCTTTGGTATTAAAAAACACTTAAAATGGATGAATAACTGTAAATCTGGAAACGATAGTGCAGTCGTTACTACTAATAATAAAACAGAATTTCAATGCCGTATTGAATAATATAATAAATAACTCATTTATTATTATTATCGTAATAAATAAC
The DNA here is from genome assembly GCA_918857605.2 of Philereme vetulata. Classification (NCBI taxonomy): domain Eukaryota; kingdom Metazoa; phylum Arthropoda; class Insecta; order Lepidoptera; family Geometridae; genus Philereme; species Philereme vetulata. The sequence goes on from OU975423.1 coordinate 9,327,574, forward strand.
CCATACATAATTACATAACCTTGACCTGCTGCGTAGGCGCATAGTAATTTTCACACGATAGATCAAGCTCCGGCAGATTCATTCAACTTAGCGACTGTATTTTCAAAATAAAGTATCGATGTTCGAATTTTTACTAATAATAATAGGTTATTCAAAATGTCCTTATTCTAAAGAATTGCTATTTATATAATGTTTTTTTTGAAACGATTACATTTAAAATTAAAATTCAATAGCAGGTGGAATCGTAGACTCTGTTATATTTTGTCGATACACCAGTAGCGGGTTCCTATATCCGTGGTTAACCGACTCTGATTCGTATCTCCTTGAAAAAGTGTCAAACTAGTGTCAAACTTTTGACAGGTTTTCAAAGAGAAACGAGTCGTACCTAGTTACCGACGGATAGTGACCCGCCATTAATCGATAAGATCAGTCGACGACATCATCAAGACAGTAGATCGTAAAGGGTTAATACTTGCACAGGATCGAGACGAGTGGCATAAACAAAGATAAACTTATGCCCAGCAGTGGGGCGACACGGGCTGAAAATGATGATGATGAGAGAATCGCTAAAAAAGATCGCTTTAAGCGATAAAGCCATTGTACCACTGCGTATTAGTCTAAGTTTTATAAGAATTCATTGTAATTTTGGTTTTTCAGAATTATCTATCAAATCTATGACAATGAATTGATGAGACATCTATCGCGAAAACGTTTCGATAGCTCGAGTTGTAATCACTGATCGTAGTGATTCCCAACAAATTGCAATCCCGTAGGAGCATTTCTGATACCATCGGATGCTGTATTCGCGGTCAATAATTTCAACACCACTCATCTAGCTTCGATCAGCTCCGGAGCTTCTAAACACAGCAATATGGCTCTAATCGAGGTCTAGCCTTCGATATGGCTTTAATCGTTCCAAGACTTGGCCCCAATTACAATACGCGGCAATGGCAAAACATATTTTATGAAAATCAAATGAATACATTATTTTATTTTAATTTCATGTTTTTTAAGCCAAAACGGGTCTTTTCGCGCACAGATTTATAGCAAAATCATAATTTTGACTAACCTCGATGTTTCGGCCAAGTTAGATCGGTCGTGGGCACGAGAGACTGAAAGCGGGCGGGTGTCATTGCCGGGAAGCGCGAATGTTGTCACCAACTACCCGCACTTAGTTTTCTGATTCGCACGTATCACTGTTTTGACATACAATACGATAATAATGGCGGGTAACTAATATCCATCGGTAACCGACTACGCCTCGTAGTTTGACACTTTTTCAAGGAGATGTCCTTGAAAAAGTGTTAAACCAGTGTCAAACTTTTGACAGATTTTCAAAGAGAAACGAGTCGTGGCTGGTTACCGACGGATATAGTAACCTGCCATTACAGTATCTGAAGTTACGCGTGGATATAAATCGAGTCAAAATTACAATTTTGATCTATATCTTTGCGCGAAAAGACCCGTTTTGTATTAAAACATTTGTTGTATTGATGTCGGAATACAGATACCATTGATTCTGGCTTAAAGAGGTTAAAAAATAAATTGACAAAGGAGAATGCAACAATGGACAAATATGATTTATAAAATTATCTCAAAAATAACGAACCAGATGGAATTTGAACGCAACTTTCTTAAGGGGGCGCCGGAGGGACAATCGCCCATACAACACGTACTACCAAGATCATTTCTAATTGGAGCATATTTCTACCTTAATAAGGTATTATTTTAATTTGAATAGTATTTATCTAGGTTCCCAACCATATATTAGATCAAAATACTTACCTAAAATGAAATAGAAGCGTATCGCATTCTGCATGTTTTTTCGTCATAAAAGACCTGTTTTCAACCTAATTGTTTCGTATTAAAAACAACAACATCTTTCGTATCCTAGTCATGGGAACATAGATTATATCGTCTAGTTACAGAATAACAACACAATGAGAAAAATACAACAAGTTTTCAGTCATCATTTTTGGTATTACGGAACACGGTCAAAATCTAATCAAATTTAGAATCGTTCTATTGCTATAACTGTCGCTCTGCGTGGCTAAACTTCGTCACTAAACAGGGATAGCGATATTCAAGCCGAAGTTTTTGACGTGGCCGAATTTAAGTTGTTCGCCGGCGCGTTAAGATTTTCCCGTAAGTGCGGAATAACACTTCAAAAAAAATAACTATAATGGACAACAACAGTCTTAATACAAAATAGGCCATTTTGATTATCATGACTTTATTTGTCACAAGGCTTTCTTGCCAATTACGTTACCGAGAAGACAATGGAAACAATGGTGGTCATTTTGTCAGTCTTCCAATGTTCATAACTTCCTAAACTCTAACTAGGGAAAGTTGTATAAATTATTTTCCAGTTTTCATGTATTGAACAATTGCGAAGATAAGAAAATAAAAAAAATTGGTTGTCTGTAAAGAAGGTTTACGGACGATAATTTTACATGATAACGATAGATGCGTCACAAGCCGAATGCTTAGGCCGATCGTGCCTCTATCGCTTGTTCCTCGCTCGGCTCAGGCGGAACGTTACAATGAGTCATGCTTTTACGTGCGTGCAGCCGGCGCACGGCGTTCATCGATTTATAAGACGTTATCACGTCAAAAATATTCAGAGTTTGAAACAAGTTCAACTTACACACTTAACTTATAAATGTTTGCAGTGGGTCCCTAATTAGGCATGACCTATGTCCTGTAAATCCTAAATTTTCTAATAAAGGATCATCGGTGTAATATGAAAACCAGTGTAGCGATCTCCATGACCATTTTACTATTGTGATTGGGGAGTTGGGTGATGTTATCTATCATCGATGCAGCCAGTTTGTAATTAGCGACGTTCCCATGTCAATTGCTATCTTGCATTTTGTCTTTGCTTGTATTTATTAATCAGATACTTGTCTATCCAAGCTTAGAGCTTTTGACCATACCTTTTTAACAATCGATTCATCAATAACTTCTTGAAATATTTTAGGGTTTGAAATAATTAATACACAAGCAAGGGCGGATCCAGGGGGAGGGTCATGGGGGTCATGACCCCCCCCCCTGGGCTGGGTCCAGGACCTAGGTGGACCACTAATTAAAATTGCTAAACATAATGTTTTTATATATATTTTTGTCACAATATAGATTTTATGTAAGTACTTTCAATATTTAATTAATTTAATTAATTATTTTTATTTAAATTTATTTTGATTTGAAAAATTTATTTTGTTATTTAAATATAAGTATTTTTAAGTACAGTATGTAAGTACATTAATAAAATACCTACTTTTTACTTGTATCTATGATTATAAAAATTAAATTATAACTTCTTGTGACTTGACCACGACTATGTAACCCCCCCCCCCCCCCCCCCCCGCACCAAAGCTGGATCCACCCTTGTACAGAAGTCTGTGTGTCAGTGTGTTTTTATGTGGCATCGTAGTGCCCAAATGGATGGATCGATTCGGACGCAGTTTACACTGGGGTAATCTTAGCTACGTATCTCAGTTTTAATCCCCGATACAAAATTGGGGTGTAGTTTTTTTGTAATAAATATTTTGTGTTTTTTTAATAACTATTTTATTGATATCGAGATAATGATAAACAGTATGGACTGAGGCACAATTTGTTTTAGAACGCACATTCTAAGAAGTATCATAAAGATATCTTACGATTTGAGAACAGAAAAGTTTTGAGATAACAAACATGAATTTATAATATTTTTCTTACCTTTCAGATAAATGGATTCATAAACCAAATAACATTGTTTTAAATGAAAACGCCTACAGGCAAATATCGCTTTGTAAATAACTTAAAACTTGTTTATATATAACAAGTTCCATCTAACCTGCCAAACTACAACACCATACTAAATCAAAGAACGCACTTTAAATATGGGTTGCTTGGAATTACTTTCATAGAAACTAGTAAAACTAGGGTTTTACATACGATTCCCATAGTTATAGCCTGGAATCCAGGCGCAGAGACGCCCTCGGGCTTTTAAAGATCAGCATATTCTAATTACGAGTTATTCTGGTCATATTATATCTGTGGATGGTGCAAGTAAATCTGATTAGCGGATAAAAACTTGCCCTTTATTACTCCTATTGCATATAATGCCTATATCCTACAACTTCAATTTAGGTCAAATCTAGGAATGCTCATGCTATAAAACTTTATTGGAGTTTTTTACTTTATTATTATTATTTTATATACTTTATTATTATATACTTATTTATTCATCATCATCTCAGCCCACTTCTACTCACTGCTGGGTATAGGCCTCCTCATACGCCATTCTCTCCGGTCCTGTGTCAAGCGCATCCATTGCCTTCCCGCAACTCTCGCGATGTCGTCCGACTATCTGGCTGGTGGTCTGCCAACTGGTCTGCGCCCTTGCGGCCACCACTCGGTTGCTGCTCTCGTCCATCTTCCGTCTTTTCTCCTTGCCAAGTGTCCAGCCCATCTTCACTTCATCTGATTGATCGTTCACATCCACGACTTTGGTTGTGCGTCGTATTTCGATGTTGGGTATGTGGTCCAACAGCGAGATGCCTAACATGGCACGCTCCATTACTCTCTGAGCAACTCTAATTTTGTGAACAAGTTCGTTCGTGAGCAGCCATGTTTCAGCACCATATGTGAGGATAGGCAGGACACATTGGTTGAAAACTTTTGTCTTGGGCATTGCGGAATCTTATACCTGAAGACGGAATCAAGATTGCCAAAGGCAGCCCATCCTAACTGCACTCCAAATGATAAACAATGTCCAAGATAAACGTTCAACTTATTTATTATTTTGATATAATTTATTTGTGGATATATTTTTTTCTCCAATATTCCTTTTCTGTGCACGTAAACCGCATCGTAATAACTAATGTACCGACCTCTACAATGAACTATCACTATCTTCAAAGGTTTGCTAACACAATTTTTAATTAGGGTTAATTTCGCCTATCTACATAGTTTTTATAATCTATTTGTGTGCAAGAATCTACCTGGATCGCGAGGTATAATTTTTATCAAATGGCAATAATGTGAAGTTTTTACCTTTTAGATTTTAGTTCATAACTCTATTTTATATGGTTTAGTCTGCTCATATTTACCTACATTTTTATTGAGGGGATCTATTCAGCGAAATCGACTATCTGCTTGCTGTTGTCTTTCTTTGAAATAGTAGTATTGGTTTTACTAAGTTTATTTATTTAGGATCTTTAACTAAACATCTAAAGATCCTTTATTTGAGTAGCTGTTTTCTAAACTACTAAAACGGAAAACATGTTCTTTGGGTTGGACAATAAACTTTTAATGATTTCCACCAACTTCAAAATTTTAAACTTTCTTATTAAAATTATCGTTGCATCCGCACACGATATCATCGCCATGTTATATTTCTGATAATATTAAGAATCTGTTTTAATTATTCACCATATTTTTTGTTCATTTATATTATGTTTTGCGGATTTGAGAGTTGGTATCATTATTTTTTATTATTTTATATCTCTTTCAATTACTATGTTATTTATTCGCAGTGATGATGGCAATATTGCATCGGTGTTTTTGTATTGCTTTTCACTTGGCACACACAACTCACATGCGTAACCAAGATGCAAATAATCACAAAACTGGTACCAAGATACGCATATCAGGAGGTAACATTAAAAGCTTCGATTACATTTATTAATTTGTTATTGCTCTGTGCTGAATAATAATCTTGATTAAATATCTTTTGCTTATAATTTAATTTTCATCAGTCTTGTATTTTTGAAAATGTACTACAAAGTAACAGCTGCTGGGCTGTACATTTTAGTCTTTTACCTTTTTTGGAATTTCTGAAGTTTTGAGGTTGAAATTTGATCGCGCTAAGCTTAGCCACGATCATTAGTTCATTGTGCTCGTTCATTAAATCTCTGCTTATTTAGCTTAGACTTTCAAAGCTCTAAAATGGATTTGAATAACATTCTGATAGCATAAAAGGAATTTCCTTGACACCAAACGTCGGCATTAAATCAACTAAGATAAAATAAGATATCTCGTTTGTAGATTTCGAGTCACAAATTCCTGATACCTATTTGGGAACGCAATCTATCTCTGTTATAAGTTTAACAGTTACCGTATCCGCTTCTCAAATTAATTTAGGTTAACTTTTAGTTTACATCATGGAGATCGTCAAATGCTTCAATTTATTGGGTTGTAAAAATTTAATTTTTATTGCATATTATTTTCCTAATAGTATTCTATAATCTGTCATTACATTATATTTACTGGACTTAATAAATTACATCGAGGGGTTCCTTCAGGCTCATTAAGTCAAATTTTCCTAGTTTTGATATAGTATAAGTATTATTATAGAAAACATCTCTGAATGACAGTCTATTAATACTTCTGCAGTTGTTATAGTTCTTCACATCATTTGTAGAAATGCTTAAGTTCTAAATAAAGAATTTTATGATTTATGGTTATTGGTAAGTTTGTTGTCTCAATCATTAGTTCATTACATACATCGATAGATCCGTATCATTTGATGGCGTCCATCGCATCGCGTAATCGTTGCGTGCTCGACTGCCATATCTCGTGAGCCTTGTCCAGGTGTCTTGTATTGTCCATGTTTGTAGCCTGCAAGTTTATTTGCAACTTGAAAAACCTTCTAAGTTGAAAGTTTGTTTTAATGAAGGCAGCGTGTCGGCGTCGCGGGTGTTTCGATTCGGTTGGGTAAAAGTTTGAAGTCCGTTCCGTCCGAGCGGGCGAGTGCGGTGCGGCGCCTCACTCAGTTTCAGTTCAGTTTGCTAGCGCTACCCGCGCGGCTCACTCGCGTGTGCGACTCGATTCTTCTACTCGACGGATTTGAAACGGTTCCGACCGGTAAAGTCGGTGTTACCGTCGCTTTTGTGCAGAGAACATTTCTGCGACCGTCAAATTTCGCATTGCGAATCGGACGCGCTGTTGCCTCATAGTGTTGCGTTTAAGATACTCGTAATTGTGAAGGAACGTGCTCTATGCTACGGAGTCAGCGGTGCCAGTGCATTCAGTGTTGTGCGTATGTGTTTTGTGAAAAGTGCTAATATCGACGTGTGGTTCGAGAACTTGGAGGCTTGTGATACGTTTCACTGAACGCGATACAAAAAGTGGTTTTGTGATCGAGTTCATGTGACTACCGGAGTATTGATGCGCCGTGCTTTCCCCCTGTCCGCAACTTGATTTATGGTATGTCATGCACCACATGCCATTAGATTGAATAACGCCGATCGCGAAACTACAATTCCAAGTTCAATTACTTTGTATAATGGATTCGCCGCATCTGCACTGGCGGAAAACTTTAAAAACAAGTTATGAAATCACTGCAATCGCAAGTAAAGTGCTTGTGACACACACACGTATCCTTTGAACCTAATTAATTCAATGACAACTCGTGTCATGGAAGTCCCTAAAAGGTAGTGCGAGGCTTCGACGACAGCCGCTCAGAACAATCTTATAATTACTTATTCGTCATTGACATTGAACATGAGAAAGAAGAAAGTGACATTAATAACATTATTAACAAACTGGCACGCGTATTCATCACCGCAAAACCTGAGACCGTAAAAGCTTAAGATTTGTAATTAATTAATAGAAGTGTAGAATGAATCGTCATGAGTCGATAGTGGGTCGACTTTATTAATTGCAAATCAGTGCGAACAAGTGGGCTGCCATTGTATGCGAATCTGGAACTTGAGAATTCCGTTCACTTTTTTAAGTAAGACGTATCATTGAGAAGGATGATCATACTGAAACTGTTATTGGAAAAGATTAAACGGAGAAAGTTTAAATAAGTCTACGGTATTCAAACGTTCTGCATATTCAAATGCCATATCGTAAACGTACAAATCGCCTTTTGTTCACAACTGGTAGACTGCAAACAGCGCTGTCTCTTTATATTTATGATCTAAAACAGTGCCCTAGAGAGTTTGACCTAGGTTTAGATTGAATTTCTAAGCTTAAGCAGTCACATCGGTTACCATTTGCGCTCCCAGCGTGACCTTTCCGTCACGAATACAGTGAAATATTGAGAATCGTGGGTTTCAATTGCTGATTTGATGATATATTTATGGTTTAATGATAGTTGTAGAGTCATTCATTTTGCTGTTTTAAATTGTTATACTATTGTTTTAATATCTGTTCTTACTTCATTCCCTAAAACAGTATCACTTGCTCACATTTATTTGGCTACAAATGTTTGTTTCTGTTCTTATTATTCTTAAATATACATTGCTATATTGGGAGTGTCTTGTCAGTAAGTTGATTGTAGTCTATGATCATCATCATAATACATTATGTATTCTTCAGTTAGAGCCTCGGTCACGCACGGGCTTTGATCTGTATCCGACTCGACTGGTGAATTATCGTATACTCCAAATGATACGAGTTATATCAGACTTTGATTCATAAGTCTGTCTGTACTTTTCATAGGAAGTACTTACTTTTTTAGTGTTCCGTACCCAAAGAGTAAAGCGGCACCGTATTACTGAGGCTTCGCTGTCTGTCTGGCTGTCCGTCTGTCACCAAGCTGTATCTCATGAACCATGATAGTTAGACAGTTGAAATTTTCATAGATGATGTATTTCTGTTGCCGATATAACTAAAAAATACTAAAAATAGAATAAAATAAATATTTAAGGGGACTCCCATACAACAAACGTGATTTCTTTGCGGCAACAGGTAGACGATTGAAATATTCACAGAATATTTAGTTATATATTCACTTTAAAAATAAATAATTAAATTAAACTTAAATTAATATTTAAGAGGAGCTCTCATACAACAAACGTAATTTTTTTACTGTTTTTATAGATAATGGTACGGAACCCTTCGTGCGTGAGTCTGACTCGCACTTGGCCGGTTTTTACATCCAATGCTATCCTACTTTTGGTCAAACAAATCAATAATTCCCTCTTCAATGCAAAGAATTTGTAACCACCGGTAGTAAGTTGGTTTTCCGGGCTAGGTTAATAATAAGATTAGTTTTTGATAACGTACACATTAAAATTAAAACATCAACTTTAGTAGCCTTCTAGCTTAATTGTGTCGATTTATTCGAGATCGATTCCGTGATCCTTGTGTTTTCGTCATATGTAACTACTTGAATTCTTGATCTTGACCAAGTTATAAAAAGTAATTTTCGTGTTATCCATGAGATACTCCCTTTAATTCAAATGTTTTTCCATACAAAAAGGGGTAGGCAGACATAAAAGGTTTTTGACGACCTCCATGGCGCAGTGGGCGTGTAGCAGGCTGAGGCGCGGGTTCGATTCCAGCCGCGGAACAAATGTTTGCATGATCAACAGATATTTGTTCCGTGTCTGTGTGGTTTTTCTATATATTATAAGTATGTAATTACAAAAAAAAGTATATAAGTATACTATCAGTTTTCTGGTTCCCATAGTACAAGCTCTGCTTAGTTTGCGCCTAAATAGCGATTTGTGAAATGTCCAGAAATATCTATTTATTTATCATTTATTTTTAAGCTGCAACGCTAGAAAAATTTAGGTAGTTTTTTATCGTGTATATACTTAACATACTGAGAAATTTACAATGTTTAGAAGAGGACAAATCACTTTTTGTATTGATATAATCCTCCAAATTTTCAAGTTTTACAACTTAACCCTGAAAAACGACTTACTACCGGTGGTTATAATTATTTGCATCATCCTCATCATCATCTCAACCCACACCCACCCACTGCTGTGTTCCTCGTTATCACGCCATTCTCTCCGGTCCTGTGCCAAGTGCATCCATTGCCTTCCCGCAACCTTCGCGATGTCGCCCGACCATCTGGCTGGTGGTCTGCCAACTGGTCTGCGCCCTTCTTGCGGCCACCACTCGGTTGCTTCCTTCGTCCATCTTCCGTCTTTCCTCCTTGCCAAGTGTCCAGCCCATCTCCACTTCAGCTGGTTGATCCTTCTATCCAATTATTTGCATAGAAGAGGAAATTATTGGTTTGTTTGGCCAAAAGTAGGACAGCATTAGATGTAAAAAGGTAAGTGCTTCCTATAAAAAGTACCAGACAGACTTATGAATCAAAGCCTGATATAACAACATCTCTCAAGTTTTCTCGACAAGTGAGAGTGATTCTAAATAATTAGAAAACAGCATTATATTTCCGATTCGCGTTCTATCTTGATTTAGATATTAAGTATGTTAATGTTAGTACCCAAATATCATTGCAATAATTTGAATGATACATGGCTGGAATGGACGCAGGTCGGCGTTGGATGCAGGCCGCTTCCAACCGCAGTTCCTGGAGATCAATGAGGGAGGCCTTTGTCCAGCAGTGGACGTCCTACGGCTGATATGATGATGATGATGATGATGGCTGGAATCTGGCTCATGTCTATGTGTTTATCTTTGGAGGAATTTTAATGTAAATTGCGTCTAATTTTGAACATCATGTTAATGCTTTGTGTCATTACGATGCCTAGCGACGAGGTAGCCATTAATTAAATTCGTTAAGTGTTCCGCATCTGTATATAACGGTAAATCTTTAAATATATTGCTATATATTTTTAACTAGCTGTTTAACGTGACTTCGTACGCGTTACACTGCTAAATGTGTAGGTAATCTAGAAATAAGCTAAATTCGCTGTTGCAACTTGACTTGACACCCTATTTTTATCCCATGGGAACTTATGGGATAAAAGGTAATCCAGATTATAATCTACGGATATATCAAATTTCATCGAAATCGGTTCAGCCGTTACGGCGTGATTGAATAACAAACAAACATCCAAACTTTCGCATTTATAATATAAGTGTGATTATTTTGGTTTGTATAATATTTACGTAGTTTAGTTTGTTAGTGTTCTTACCATTCCTGGCTTGGTTGCGAAAGAACATGCAGTAAAATTAACGTTTCAAAGTGTTCCCTGTGATTTTAATGAACGATTTTGATATTTTGCTTTTGTTAAAATATTATCTGAACAATGAACTTTGCTATTGCAAACTTATGTTTAAACATAATTATGTTATGATGAACGGCGATCGTAAAATAAATATTTTAAATCAAACAGTATTCAATAGAAAACCGTTGAAATGTATTATCCACCTGAAACATAAACCAGTGAAGATAATTTTGATTTAGTTGACCACTGGCAGCTTACTGCAAGCACCTGTTATTCCATTGAGTGATAAATTATAACGAAGTAATAAAAGATTTGTATTGCTGAATACAATCGGAAGTTCTGAGAAAATGTATTGCTGAAGCTACTGATTCAAAATAAGTGAATCATTTCCATATAGAAGGAAGGGAAGGGTAGGACGACCAGCAGCGAGATGGGTGGACCACACCATAAAGGTCGCGGACCGTCAGTGGGTGAGACTAGCGCAGGATCGTGGTGGATGGCACAAACTTTGGGAGGCCTATACCCAACAATGAGTGGAGTCAGGCTGTGGATGATGATGATGATGATGAATCATTTCCCAACCTTGGTTTTCTGATAAATCATTGTTTTTCTTCTTTATTCTTCATTGTACATAAAACGTATAGAAATAGAGGACATGTAGGAGGCGAGCTTAACCCTAAGAAGAGTTATCTTGATTGATTGAAAATTCTTTATTGCACTAAAAATACATAAATCTGTACATAGGCGAACTTAATGCTAGCAAGCATTCACTTCCAGTTAACCTTTGCGTAGTGTGGAAAAATATTATGTAGGTATTTTTGTTTTTATATTTTTAAAATTATATTTGTAGTTATCTTCCAGCAACCCTTTGAAGCTAGAGAGAGAGATGATTTTAAATTTTAAATTTTGTTAATTCTCTTTCCACCAAGTTTTACGGTAGTACTTGATTAATATTAACTATTCGTAATTTAATATCTATCGTACCCATAACTCTCCCCTGAGAATCCCCGATGGCGATTAGTAATTTTTATTCCTGCGAGGCTCACGCCTTGTCGTATATCCTTGTTCCCTCCTAACAGGCTCGCTTTCAAGTAATTATAGGGAATCTTTGCTGGGAATGTAATAAATGCATGTTCTGTGCATCAAACTATAGAGTTTTAAGTCTATGAAGCACTCGATTAAAAGCCTTGGTTAAGTCTGAAATCGTGTCCATGTTAAATTATGTTTGCCAATTTACAAATTCTAGAGTACAGACGCCGAGTAGCCAGACTTTCAGTTTTTTACAAGATACATTTTGGTGAATGTGCGCAAGATCTTCATGACCTTATCCCTCCTTCCCCCTTCAGACAAGCACACGAACCGAGAAGTACCACCCATACCTGGTACCAAACGATTTGCTTCAACTTTTCTTGTTAGCACAAGTGAGAAGTGGAACTCACTTCCGGCGTATGTTTTTCCAAACCAGTATAATCTTGGAGTCTTCAAGTCCAGAGTGAATAGGTTCTTTCTAGGCAAGCGTCCTCCATCTTCGATCACACCTTCACTTACCATCAGGTGAGGTAGTGGTCAAGCGCTTGGCTATCATCAATAAAAATTTTTTTTTTTTATTAAATGTTAAAATTCCACTTTGATGCAGTGCTGGCTGACTAGTCGAATTTAAATAGAGAACAAGTGTATGTTTTATTTAAATTGGAGTAAGGAATAACATGTTATAATTGGTAGTCCGATTTAATTATAATCTAGCAGATATGTTAGTTGGTAGAAGAGAGATGAGTCGCGGTCGCGGCTAATTAACTAAAATAGAGACAAACAGTACTCGTGGTTTCCAGTTACTTAACACGACGTAATATTCCTCCGAGCGAGACCAAAGATTTTCATACTAATTACTTCTTACGCAACGAGGATGGCCGCGACCACAAAAGATACTCCACTTTCCTCATTTATGGCTTTTTACCATATTTTTTTAACTTAGTGACTTTGAATATTAAAGAGTTTCTACGGTTGCCAAATGTTTTTTTCTTTATGTTAATGAATCTTGATAGTTTAATGTTTGTTTAATATTATTTTAATTTATTATTATTGGTTTATTTAATAGGTACTTACTCGTTTCTGCGTAAGTTTTTTGTCTTCTTGCATACTCTTAATCATGAAATTATTACATCTTAGCAATAAATGGGATGTAGGTTGAATGTTGATTTTATAAAATAGAAAATTAAATTTTAATAGGCACTTACTCGTTTCCGCGAAGTTTTTTGTCTTATTCCATGAAATAATGAAATTATACACCTTAGCAATAAATAGGATATTGTTTGAATGTTGATTTTATAGAATAGAGTATATTTATTTTGCGCCATAAACAAAACTTAAAAATAGGTGCACAATTTAAACTAAAAATAATGAAAGAGGCAACATAATTTATACTAAATGCCTGTGTAATGTTAATCTATTTCTAAGGATAATCTTTTAGGCATAATCGAATGCCAATTCTAAGAGACTTTTCATAATTATCTAATCATTGTAATAACAATTCTCAATATCCTGTGCTCAAGTCACGCACGTCCGCTGTCATCGGCGTCATCGACACGAGTAGCCGAGTGCATTATATACGCGACACGATTGGCCAAAACAAAAGTTCAACTGACGCACCCTCTTCCGGTTCGTGCTCGCGACCGTGGAGTTGCAGCTTGTAGTTTGCAAATTTGAATTAAGAACACTTAGTTTTGAACCCGAATATTGCAATACTTTTGTTTTTGTGCCGTATAACGGTAAACCATTATCATTTTAGGATATTCTGCAATGTACAGTGTCATATAAAGAGGTCTACTTTCGCCATATTTGCTACTATGAAGATTACTATATTGCTGTCATATCTTGAAGATCGCAACGAACTGTGCCTGAAAAGTGCTACACTAAATTTATTACCCTGAACCTTGCCTTTATGGTATAGTTAGACTATCCCTTAGAAATTTGTATGTTAAAATTAGTTTTTGATCTTCAATACAATAAAACACAGGTTGTTAATGTTATATAATCCCAAGTCAACTCAATATAAGTTTCAAACAACGTGCAGGCTTCTCGACGTTGTTTTTCTATCACTGCAGTTAACGTATTCCTATACGATGACTCACCGGTACGGCCACGGTCTCAGGAAGCTTGTTATAAACTAGTGTATAATAAATAACACTAATGAAATGGATATAAGTTATAATTCCTATATTCTTTAGTCGTAAAATGGAACAATAATTATGCTCTTTACCGCTCTTATGCTCTTTACCACTGTGTATTGTATGTCTGGTCAATTTCAAGCATTATATATCTGTACATAAAAAATATTCATTATTATCTATCATAGCAGTTTGTCTCAAAGTTGGAGCCGTTTCATGTCTAAATTCTTTTTGAGGGCACATCCTTTCTAAATGACCTATCTGCTCACAATAATAACAGATCGCATCCCATGCCATACACCTATCTCCAACACCGTGCTTGCGGCCACAATAGTCACACAACAGAATTGAACTCTCACAACGATAATACATAGAGGATACACGGGGTACGGGTCTCGGCGGGATTGACGGAGAAAAACTGACGCATCTAGTCAACTGGCTGGAACTCTCTGCTCGTTGACTGGCTTTCCCCCTTCGTTGTATTGGACTGCCTTTCGAGCTAGAAGTCTTCGCTTGCAGTGTGTTACTCTTGAAATGCTGACTGGTACTGGGATCCTGGTGACTCACACTTTTCGCTTGAAGAGTGGTACTCTTAAAATGCTGACTGGTACTTGGTTCCTGGTAACTCACACTTTTCGCTTGCAGAGTGTTACTCTTGAAATGCTGACTGGTACTGGGTTCCTGGTGACTCACACTTTTCGCTTGAAGATCCTGCTGGCTTACACTCTTCGTTTGCAGAGTGTTACTCTTGGAATGCTGGCTAGCACTCTTTATTTGCTGGTTATAATTTTCCGCCGCTCGACACCACGCCACCGCCTCCTCTAAATCTAGCTTAGATTTCCCAAGGAGTCGTTTCCGCAATTCTTCATCCTTGATACCTCTGATTATTTGTGTAAGAATAAGACTGCTCCGTAGCGAACCAAACTCACACGATTTGCTTTTCAGCTTCAGGGCGTTATAAAAATTATCGAAGCTGTCTTCGCGTTGGTACGTTTCGAAGAATTTGTACCGTTCGACGTTGTCATTGTAAGCGGGATCGAAGTGTCGGGCAAACTTTGATACCAGTTTCTCGTAATCGCCTTCAACTTCATTGTTTAGATCCAATTCGTCTAAAATATCTTGGCCCCTCTTTCCAATAATGTGAAGGAATAATGCACACTTCTCACGGGATGTTGCGTTTTCCTTACCAGTCGCGATCATGTAGTAATCGAATGCTGACTTCCACTGTCGCCAATTTGTCGCCATGTTGTCAATATTACTCATGGCAGCCGGTTGATTGAGCGTCGTAATTCTTTTCGGCTCCGAATTTTGCGCCGACATGTTTTACACACAGTTCCTTCTTTTTCACTAGCAATTCCCAGTAATCGTTCAAAAGTACTTTGTTTCAAGTAAATAAAACTGAATTTATGTCACGATACAACACAAGAACTCCGTCGTGCGATTCAAATCGCAAATAAAACTAACTAATTATATTTGAATAATCCAATAAATAAACCATGTCTCGTCACGACACTAAAAATAGCGCGTATGACCATTTGTACGGGAAAGGATTAGGGAAAACTTGTGGTAAAATAACAATATAATGCTGTATGAACAACTTAGCTAACTTCATAGCTTTACACTTTGCCTTATTTAGGTAGTCGGTTATCAATGCTTGATTTTATTTATGTAGGTAAACCGCGATTTGGAACAAATAACAACTCCATAACGTGCGTGTTACGTACTAGGTTGACATATTTCCTTTAGGACTGGATTGAGACAATACATTTCGTTATTCCCCCAGCTAATACCGATATTGCCACTAGGTTCTGTTTAAAACCATCTTTCAACTGATGAGTTAGGCCCAAAATCCACTTTAGGAGTTTCCCTCAAGGGAGATTTTGAAATTTTCCAGTTTCTTTGCAGTAAAAAATCTGGTGGAAGCTGTTATGTTACCTTTATCGTAGTTGACATGTCACTGGGTCTATAACTCTTGTATTTATAACGGTGTCTACAAATAAACTGGTTTTTGTCTAGTTACAAGAAGGTACAGGTAATTACCCTTTTAGTCACACTATTACAATGATATGTCGGAGCGTGAGATTCTCGTAATGTACTGTTATATCATTCCCTTCATTTAGGGCTTTGGGGTCGTCAACCTTACCCAACTAGCTATCAAGTCTGAAGATGTTCCGTTGTCTGTTATCTGTAATTGCATCTTGCTGCCGCCGTGGCCTGATTTGCAAAACGGAGTTTTTTGCAGACTAAGCGAAATACCCGAAAGTTATTACTGTCAGGTATTATTCATGTATGAATTCATTGTGTTGCGTTATTTCTCTTTATTATTGCTGAATTGCTTGCAATATCAAACTAATTATTTAAACTGTAGGTAGGTTATTACACCCAACAGTCTTATATATTCATATACTAGCTGACCAATCCGCAGCTTTGCACGCGTAGTTTTTCAATAAAAACATTACCCTCCTTCTGCGCAGTTGGGTAAAAAGTATCCTGTCACCCGGGGATAGTGTAGCTTCCCAACAGTGAAATAATTTTTCTGTATTTAAGCAGTCCAGTAGTTTTTGAGTTTATTCATTACAAACATACACACAAAAATACAAATCTTTCCTCTTTATAAAATTTGTATAGATATGTAAATAGTTTCTTGTAGACGCCATAAAGTTAGTAAATCGTTTAAAGGGCAAGGTGTAGGCTTTTTTAACAAACTCCCAAGTGATGTACAAAAATTTACTATTAAATCTTAAAAATAGCCTACTATGATATATCGCTATGGAAAGGGCTATGCTCGGGGTTTCTCTACGGGATCGAATCAGAAATGAGGAGATACGTAGGAGAACTCAAGTCACCGACATAGCCCGACGGATTAGCACGTTGAAGTGGCAATGGGCAGGCCATATAGCGCGCAGAACAGATGGCCGATGGGGCCGGAAAGTTATCGAATGGAGGCCACGGACCGGCAAGCGCAGCGTAGGATGTCCACCTACAAGATGGGCAGACGACTTGGTAAGAACCGCAGGTCGGCGTTGGATGCAGGCCGCTTCCAACCGCAGTTCCTGGAGATCAATAAGGGAGGCCTTTGTCCAGCAGTGGACGTCCTACGGCTGATATGAGGATGATGATGACATATCGAATTATTTAGATGATAGAGATGCTTGGGATTGAAATTGGTCTAACTCGGTCAAAAATTTTACATTTTAGACGTAATTTATTTCCTGTATTGTTATGTATTCAAAAAGGATCATTAAAAAACAACCAGCCTTGTTTTCTTGCCTTTCTTTCCTGGATTGGTCGCGAAGGAACAGGCAGTCAAATTGACGTTTCAAAGTGATTCTAGTGGTTTTTATGAATAAAACATTTCGATTCTTTTTAGTCCTGTCCGCAGATTAGTATTCCCTGTATCGTGGATATACGAGTTCCTACCTACCTAGACAGAGGTAGTCAGAATAGAAGCTAGTAGATTTTACTTTCGCTGTAGGTACATAATTACTGATTTAAATGGGTATTTATCGCGTATGTACCTTTCTTATTTGTTATCCCGACGTTTCGACTGTGTTGCAACAGCCGTGGTCGCGGCAGACAGAATAGTAGTAAGTAGTACATAAATAAATGATTACTTTGTTCAATGGCATCATCATCATACCAGCCAAAGAACGTCCACTGCTGAACATAGGCCTCCCTCACAGACAACGGCCGTCAGTTCTTCGAGCTACGTGGCCTGCCCACTGTTACTTCAGCTTGCTAATCCTTTGTGCTATGCCGGTGACTTTGGTTCGTCTGCAATATACAATACTTTATTATGCTGCGGAGTTCTAAGACTACGCTCCTAATAGAACTAATATAGATTTTTACTAGCCTATGCTGCTGAGCAAAGATCTTCCGCTTATCCCTCCACTTGACGACGTCCGTGGCGCAGTGGGCGAATAGCCGGCTGAGACGCAGGAGGTAGCGGGTTCGACAAATGTTTGCATGATCTACAGATATTTGTTCCGGGTCTGGATGTTTTTCTATATATGTACCTATTATAAGTATTGTATTTACAAAAAAAAAGTATATAAGTATTGTTATCTAGTTCCCATATTACAAGCTCTGCGTAGTTTGGGGATAGATAGCGCTGTGTGAAATGTCCAGAAATATTTATTTATTTATTATTTATTACTTATCCCGATCCTGTGCCGAATTTTGCTAGACCCTATGAAAAACGTCCAAGTCATCACTAATATAGTTAATACGACTGCTTAAATATATATAATTAATAAATATAAAATAATAAATTAAAAATATAAAATAATAAATAATAAATTATAATAATAATTAATAAATACTTCTGCGCAGTCGGGAAAAAATAGCCTATTTTCCAATTCCGATCATAATCTATTTATAGGTATATATCAAATTGATGCAGTTGTTTAGTCGTGAAAACGTATCAAACAGACAGAGGGACAGCGTTAGTTTCGAATTTATAATATTAGTATGGATATAACATGTCACATCATTCAAAAAAACCAGTGTGCTTTAGACCACACCACTGAAGTAAAACTTCTGCTGCTGCCTGCCATCTGTTGTGGAATAGCTGAACTTTTTCGTAAATCGAAGCTGGTAGATTCAAAATAAATATATATCGAAACGTCGTAAATACTTTTTTTTTATCTATAGCCAAATGAATTCTATTATACAGCATGAAGGAGTGTTTTGTTTTTGCAGTTTGTATAATTTAGGCTAATTTGGGATAGGAGATATGCGACAAATCAACTGGCTATGAAAGAAAGAGAGAAAAAAAATGTGTGCTCGCACCCCTCTCTCTTGCCCCTACAGTAATATTCGAAGCGTAACTCTCTCTCTTTCTATCTTCACTAACTTATATCTCCCTCTCAACTTCCGTTCGCACTTTTCGTAACGCATTCACCAGCTTACTCCCCAAGTCAAAAGTGCGTAGAGAAGTGTTAAATCAACAATATTTGACCCACGAAATCTAAAAAAGATTCAAGTATTGTACAATTTTGTTGTAAGAATCGCATTAATTGTTAGCAGTATCAAGAAGCCCTTTGAATTTGAACTATAAAACTATTCAAAGGGAAAATAGATGGAAAGTCGACCTTGACAAGACCGTAACATCTGCAAGCTGAAGCCGTGTCACAGTATAATAACTTTCCATCATTACCACTTTCATTCAAGACAACGACTTCGTCATTAAACAAAATTGTTCTACCTTTTCATTCTAATTAATCTACACGATTTAATCAATCTATAAACCCTTGGGGGTCAATTGAAGCGTCGAGTTCACTTTCATCTCTGTATGCGATGTCGATTCCACATTCATTCATGAGTAGAACCTTCTTGCTTTTATATCAGTTACGTCTTATTGAATATATGGATGGAAGTCCATATAATATATACGTTTGTAATAAACATTTTAATGCACGCATCTACACTTAAATGTTTGTAATCTGGTTTTTAAGTTTTATAAACAGTTATAAGTTTATTTTATTTTATTTATTGTACTATAGATAAGTTTATTCTGTTGCTACTATATTTACTTCCGTTGTTTTAAAACCTATAAATATATATATAACAAAGTCGGGTTAGTTACATCTATGGTTGCCAACCCTACTATATTAGGGGATCAAATACGATATTTGTAAAAAAATATATAGTAGGCGAAACTACTATATTTTACGTAAAACGGAACGCAGTCTTAATCTTATTTTAAAGCACGTTCCGATCTAAAATTAGAAATAGCTGAGAAACTAAAAATTTATTTTAACAATTTGTACTCTAGAAATCAAAAAAAAGGTAAGTTTTTATTATCTAATAATTAACTTTTAAAATTGAATTGAATTGAAACCGTGCCGCACTGTTCTTGCCTTTCGCCACTTCCATTTCTTAAGCCCCATTTTATAACAGAATGAATAAAAACTATAATATCTACCCTTTAACGCACAGAAAATGTAAAGACAAAGTTAAAAAAATACCATCTACACTTATGTACATATGAAGAAAACGAAGAAATCATACAGGTAAAACAATAAACTTCCATCTTTATCATTAGATCACTGTATTAAGCTCGCAAGTACACCCTTACCCACCAGACACAGCAAAAAAACCCTCAACCACAATAACCCTCACAAAAACCCACCCTTACACATACACACACTACCACAAACTCACACACCATCGAACCCTCGCACACGCAGACCCCTGCATACACACAACTACACACATCCACACCCTCACGCACACACACCCTCACGCACACACACCCTCACGCACACACACCCTCACTCACACACACCCTCACTCGCACACACCCTCACTCGCACACACCCTCACTCGCACACACCCTCACTCGCACACACCCTCACTCACACACACCCTCACTCGCACACACCCTCACTTGCCCACACCCTCACTCGCACACACCCTCACTCGCACACACCCTCACTCTCACACACACCCTCAAACACACACTCACACACACCCTCACTCACACACACCGTCACTCACACACACCCACTCCACTAAAACACTCTAAAACACATTCACGCACACAGTCATACTTACAAAAAGCCGAGTTACCATGACATAGCATGTAAGTTTATTTAAGTTTTCTTATTTAAATCAAAATGTTGTAAATTGTATACCTACCTATAATCAAGAACGTCAAACTCATTTAATTGTATGTACGGGCACTGGAAACTGCGACACAGTATTTTACTAATGCATTTTCCAGTGGTCACATTGTTTTAATCACATGTAAAAAAGTTCACTGAAAAATAAAAAACTTACAAAAAAAAATTGATTCCCAACGTCATGAACCTTCGTTCTTCTACGGATCTCGATTTAAGAGTTTGATGCCGAGCATGGTATGCTCCATGGCTCTCTGTGCAACTCTTAACCTGTACACAGCCTCCTGCGTGAGAGTCCATGTCTCGGCACCGTAAGTCATGGTGGGCGGGAACTTTAGTAGTATTTAATTATTAATTTCCCTTACCATTAATACCTGCAATTAGAGGCTTCGCACGCAATTGTACACACGGCTACACATCAAGCTATAAATTTCCAGTATAAGCTGACCTCTCATTCTACGAAAAGCGTACACAATGCGAGGTCAGTTTATACTGGAAATGTATAGCTTGATGTGTAGCCGTGTGTACTATCTGGCCATCTGTACATGTATCTAATCTACATCTGAGTTGTTTAATTTTTACGTAACGTATATGTATCTTACTGTTTTCTTTTTTGTTGCGTGCTCTTATTGAAGTAAAACTTCTTTACGCACGCTTGACTTGGGGAGTCAGCTTGTGAATGCGTTACGAAAAGTGCGAACGGAAGTTGAGAGGGAGGCATAAGTTAGTGAAGATAGAGAGTGTTACGTTTCGTATATTTTTAAACGTTAATGTGCGAGTGCGAGTTGCATCTGTCCAGAATGAACATAGACTGATCGACCTACAGACGTGTGGACAATTTTGTAATTGAACAATTTTATAAATTAATATTTTGAAAAAGAAGTTTTACTTCAGTCGTGTGGTCTAAAGCACACTCGTTTTTTTTGTGGTAAGTTACACTTTTTGTCCGACAGACGGTTTTGTTTTTAGTGCGTAGTTGCGTACCTATGTGACAGCTCCAGCACACACCATAATGGGTTTTAGATTCTATATATCTGAACATTTAAATGTAATCTTTGTTAAAATGGTAAATAAATACAAAGGGGTGGCACACCGGGAGTGCCGACAGAAGTAAAAACTTGAATAAAAGCAGACTACACTACATATACTTATATACAGAGGTGTCGGTAACGTTAACAGTGTTGCGAGTTCAATGGTTTTCCCCATCTCAAAAATCCCCAACGCGTTTATAGAGGTTTTCAATTGAAAAAAATCGAATTATATACAGAGGTGTCGGTAACAGTGTCGCGAGTTCAATGGTTTTTTCCCATCTCATAAAATGCCCAACGCGCCTAAAGAAGTTTTCACTTCAAAAATAGAAAAAATGTAACTCGTTGCTAGATGCATGGACTTACTATGTTTATGCCTACGCCACACATCCATGTGCGCAAAGTATGAACAGATATTTGCATTTTGCCATCTAATTACATGTGTGGCGCTGGTTTTATATGATTTATACATACATATATGTATCGTTAAGTACTATTAAAATTCAGCAACCTTCAGCAGCGAGGAATGCAGTGTCTTGGGAACACAAGGCGTTCCTCGGAAAGCAGTTCAGTTATCGATCGATTGCAACGATCTTTAGATAGCTTAACTGCTTTGCTTAAAGTACTTATATCTTACTAACTCAGCATCATTTTGTTTTGATAGTTCATTCATTAATAATTTCATACTTGAACGTAAGTAAGTGCCTAAATATAATCATTACCATCTCAAAGAGTATCAATAAACAAAACACGTCTTACAACAGTTTTATTACCTTGAACTGGCATTTTACTCAATCAGCCGTATTTGTGTTTATTTCCACGAACGGTTTTCACACTTGCATGAGTCAGTAGTATAACAACTTGCGCATTTTGTACATTTAGAGGTGGAATGGAGTGGTTACATGTTGTCAAATATAGCATGTGTGTGCTTCAAACGGGACTTTTATTGACAGCGCTGTCATGTTTGACAATTAGCTGTTAAACTCTTGAAATTGTCGTATGTTTGAGAAGAGAAGTATCTTTAACCTACTTCAAAAAAGGAGGTTTTTTATGCATATTCCCCGATTACTCGAAGACGCCTTTTTTTGTTTAGAAGGGTCCCAGGTGGTCCCATTGGCACCAAGTCAGGATCTGATGATGGTATCACAAAAAAATCGAGGGCAACCCTCAAATTTTATGGGGTTGCATAATGTGTTTTATGGATTTTCTTATTTTTTGTTAGGCTGATAGTCCCAAGTCCAATAAAAATTTGGTCAAGATCTGATGATTTTATTTTTTGTTAAAAAGTTACTTGTCGAAGAAAGCTATGCTAAGATAAAATATCGCTCGCCATACAATACAATGTAAGATGAAAAAATATATATACCTATATTAACTTCACCGTATGTGATGGTAATTATATTTTATACCTACTAGTGGACCCGCCGAACTTCGTACCGCCTTGACATGCATATAACGCGGGCTGTCAATATACGTCACCCTGGTAGAACTGTCAATTGTTGTCCCCGGCCATCATTATGTATGAGAAAATGAATGACTTCCACAAATAATTCAATACCAAAATTAGCCAAATCACTCCACCCGTTCTCGAGTTTTAGCGAGACTAACGAACACCAATTCATTTTTATATATATAAATATATATAGACAATATCTCGGGATAACTCCGACCGAAGCATCTGTTTCAAACGATATTCTTTTTTTTACATCCTCTTTGACGATATTTGCAGCACGCATTCTGTCAATTCTATGTCAAACGTCTTAAGGTTACATTATAAAAGCGCTAAGGTTAGATTATAAATAATTTTATATGGTGGTTAAGTATTCTTAAATTTTCTAATTTTGAGCGCAATTTTCTTAATTTTTTCTTTCATAAGAACCTTCTCCTGACAATCAGAAATACAACAAAAAAAGAATTAGCGAAATCGGTCCAGCCGTTCCCGCGTGATGGTGGTGACCAAGGGAAATAGGGATTCATTTTTATATAGTATATTGATAGATCTATAGAGATTACAATAAATAATATAGCATCTTCATAGTGGCATTATAACAATTAATGGCTTAGATCTCATACTTACTAAAGTATCATCCGTTAGACGTTACAATGCAACACATAAACATAGGTGTTTCTTACATACTGCACCGTATGTGACCGTGTGAAAATACTAATTAGCATCTATGGCTCGGCGCCGCCTATAAAACGACGCAAGTAACTGACGTAAAATGTCGTATGTTAAAACTTTACTTTTATGTATAACAGTCCATTATTATTATGTATGTTGTAGTATTATAAATTATGTATGTCGATGATACCCAAAGTGGTCTATATCGACCCCCAGGGGTCGACTAAGATTTCCAAGGGGTCCATGTCATCGAACAAAAATATGTAATATGTGGGGTACACGATAACGGATCTCATTGCAGCAGATGTTAATAATTTTAGCAGGTTACTGTTACCTTGTTTTTGGCATTTCATGAATAGAAAAATTCACATACCTACACACTAAGTACCTATTATTTTTTTATGTTTTTCATACTACAGTTTATAAAATAAATATTTCAAAGTGAGTAGTACCACAGTATGTGTACTATGCCAAATTCCCAACTGTCAAAAATTCATTGAAGCCGATGAATTTGCAAAAATGTAATATTAGGTGAGCAGGGGGTCTACCTAAAACCGAAAAACATGGCAAGTGTTCTACGAAACAATAAGTTTGGGGACCTCTGATAATAATGTTTTATTATGTCTCCCATGTTTATATTCTACCAATCAAATATGGAACTAAAATAACATTGTCTTTTTAATTTTTGTAGTTTTGTATTGGCACAAAACGTCCAAGTAGAAGTTCTATAATTATGAGGTCTGTGGATCCAAATAATATCAGTTTCAAAGTGCGACTCTTGAAAAACAAAAATGGCGGATCTGGGTCCCTACTAGTCTCCATACAACATTTTTCAAACTCCTTTATACACCTAACCTATTCCTAAACCCCTTTATAAGTACCTTACCTACATGTTCCTAATTAATTCATAGTTCAAACTTGGTATCATTTATTTATACGTCCGAAAGTTCAAGTATAGTCATTTTCGAGTTACGCCATTTTAGTATGGTGGTCGTATAGCGGTTCCCGGGATCTAATTGAAGATTTGTCAGTGGAACAGGTTTGTCATGATGACGGGGAGCGGGGTGCTGTTCTCGGAAGCGTGGGCTTTGTTTATCGTCACTTATTTATGGATGGTGGAACATTGATGGGTGAACGAGATTCTAATGCTGTTGTCCATTCTCTGTATATTATTATTTATATCATACTAGCTGCTCGCGACGGCTTTGCACGCGTACTAAACTAACTTACTTGTCAATAACGACATAACGCGCATCGGGTGAAAAGACATTACATTATCGCATCTGCGCAGACGGGTAAAAGTAGCTTATGTCTCAATCTTGGTCATGATGTATTTATGTACCAAATTTCATCGAAATCGGTCCAGCCGTGTCGTGAAAACATAAGAAACAAGCAGTGACAGCGTTGCGAATTTATAATATTACAAGCTTACGCCCGCGGCTTCGTACGCGTGGTATGACTATAAAAAGTAGCCTATCTATACTAATATTATAAAGAGGAAATATTTGTTTGTTTGTATTGAATATGCTCCGAACTACTAGACCGATTTAAAAAAATCTTTCACTGTTGAGAAGCCACACTATCCCCGGGTGACATAGGCTACTTTTTACCCAACTGCGCAGAAGGAGGGTAATGTTTTTATTGAAAAACTACGTGTGCGAATCTGCGGATTGGTCAGCTAGTGTTTTAATAAAGGTTATGATCTACGTACATACCGAATTTCATCGAAATCGGTTCAGCCGTTCGTTACGTTTAAGAGTAACAAACATCCATACATAATTACAAACATTCGCGTTTATGTGTACATTCGTGTATATGTGGGAAGTATTAATTTTATACTGAATGAACTTTCCACTTTTAACCTTTTACCAGGCAATGTTCTATAGACTATATCAAGATTCCATCTTCACCCTTCAAGAATTCAAGCATGTCTCATTAGCCTTATCTTTTTCGCCATTCACAAAGATACCAATTACTTGCCCAGTATCAATAGATGGCATTCCCTCATCAGCGGGCCACTTAACGACATTCTTACTGCTTGCAACCGGTTACCACTCGGGAAAGTCTGGGAAAATCCACGGGAAATAAGGGAAACTTAGGTTATTAATAACTTAATTATTGGTGTGAAATTGACACCTTTCTTATCTATTAGCTGTATGATTGGAAGACTAGATTGCTTGCGTTTTGATAGGCGGTTAAACTTGCTGGCCTACTCCCATCGTGACAGTTCAGTCACTCGCAAGATACGATTCAGTTTGGGATTCTATTACCACAAGACTGTGTTATTATTATCATAATCATGTTTTTACCATCACCGGTCGCTTCCGCTACATTCGAGTTCTTCCTCGTGGTCAAGCAGCTGGTAGAACAGTCAAACGCAGATTGCGTAATCTTTGACAACAAAGCACCTTGGTTTGTTGCGAAGCGAGATCTCCAATGAACTTGGGCAAATCGATTTTGTATGTATGTATGTTTGTTTGTCTGAGGATAATTTTTGAAGCGTTTATCCGATCATCGTGAAATTTTATATAAAGGTAGGTAGTGATGGCACCATTTTGGTGTGATCAAACGAGCTAAAAATGTGTGAGGGTTGTTGAGATATTGGGGTTCAAGTGTGGAAAAAAAACAAAATGTGACAATCTGGTCAAGTGGCACGTTGAATAAAAGGTCTTTATAAGTGCATTTCGGCCCCGTTTTTATTTTTAGTTTAAACCTTGTAGTTATTAAGTTCTTAGCCATAACCAAAATTGAACTATGACGGGGTACACAAATGAGTACAAATATTCTTATAATTTTAAAAGGGCCTTGTTACATCTTGCAATTATATACTTAACAACAACTAGACTTAATAATATTATTCACCATTGTACAAAGTACCCTGGCTGCATCGCATAACGGGGCAGACAGAGACTCTGGAATAAAAGAAAGAAAGAAAATACATTTATTTGACAGACACACAGGATAAACCATTCAGAACAGAACAAATACAGAAAACATACCTACCTACTTACCTAAAGATTATAATACACCAATATCGATCAGATTCACATATTGGTCCTACATGTGTGCTCTCAGAGACCTTGTTATTTAAAAAACCTAACTATCTACTGCCATCCAGTGGGAAAAGTACTAGGTCGTCGTTTACTGTTCCTGTTGGACAAATCACTTTGACTAATAGCAGGTTCCTATATCCGTCGGTAACCGACAACGACTCTCCTTGAAAAAGTGTCGAACTAGTGTCAAACTTTTGACACGTTTCCAAGGAGAAACGAGTCGTAAGCTGGTTATAAAAGGTCGCCATAAAAGGTTTGACCATGAGGAAGAACGCTTTCATTTGATAGTTGTCGAATCGACTATTACAAAGTTTAGCCTATAAATTGCTAATTGTCATTGCACTTTTAGAACAGAACTCGTCTTTCGACAAATTGCCGTTTTTAATGGATACATTTGTTAAAATTCTTTAAGAAGCCGGCGAACCCCGAGCGCAACTTCAATTCGGCCGCGTCAAAAACTTCGGCCTGAATATCGCTATCCCTGTTTAGTGACGAAGTTTAGTCACGCAGAGCGACAGTGATAGCAAATGAACGATTCTAAATTTATTTGATTAGATTTTGACCGTGTTCCGTAATACCAAAAATGATGACTGAAAACTTGTTGTATTTTTCTCATTGTGTTGTTATTCTGTAACTAAACGATATAATCTATGTTCCCATGACTAGGATACGTAAGATGTTGTTGTTTTTAATACGAAACAATTTGGTTGAAAACAGGTATTTTATGACGTAAAAACATGCAGAATGATTTATTTGATTTTTGGTAAGTATTTTGATCTAATATATGGTTGGGAACCTAGATAAATACTATTCAATTTAAAATAATACCTTATTAAGGTAGAATCAATTAGAAATGATCTTAGTAGTACGTGTTGTATGGGCGATTCCCCTCCCGGTCTCCCCTTAAATAAGTAGGTGAATTTGCAAAATTTTTACGTATTTGTCGAATTTAATCGTCAAGTTCCGTACACCGCACCTCTCTTGGGCAAATAAAAAATAGCCTTGAATGGTGTGGTTTTCTCGGCTTATTAAGTTGAGTTGCTTAGCCTAGCGAGAAATAGTGTTTAACTTGATTACCTGAGCCGTTTAACCTAGTATAGGTACTCCAATTTACAGCAACTGGTTAGTACTAATGGTAATAGATTTAGCTTTCATTTAGTTATCGTTATGGGTAATTTTCGAAGTGCTCACTTAGATTATTCTAAACATTCTTATACATTTTATTATCATTTTACTCAGAATAATTTCGTCACCTTTTTCAATCATTATTATAAATATCACGTACCGAGTTACTTATGTATGTGGTAGAGTTCAAACGCGTAACCAATAAAAAAAACTTAACAGATACTTACACACAATGGTAATGTTGCAATAGACCTAATGAAAGAGTTAATCCGGGAAATTACTATTTCTCTCTCTGTCTCTAATTTCCTTGCAACGTTCATAGGCTAGCTCATGAATACTACAGACGTTTGTGTATTTGACAACTCGTACAAAAGGTTTGGGGGGGCAATGTCATGTAAGCCAAGTCTTAGTTTGATGAAATGTGAGGTAGGCAAGTAATGCATTTGTTAAAGGCAGTGTTAACCGTTAAGATGGGCCATAAGCTGACGTCACCACATCTCATAAAGAAGTAGAATGGATGTATGTAAAACAAACGAGTGTGCTTTAGAGCACACGACAGAAGTAAAACTTCTTTTTCAAAATATTAAATTATACCATTGTTCAAACTGACTGAGATATATATTTAATTCATGCACTGGCTATGAGAGGAAGAGAGAAAGAAAATGTGCGCACGCATCTCTCTTGCTCCTACAATAATATACGTAACGTAACTCTCTCTCTCTTTCTATCTTCACTGACTTATATCTCCCTCTCAACTTCCGTTCGCACTTTTCGTAACGCATTCACCAGCTTAACCAAGTCAAGCATGCATAAAGAAGTTTGACTTCAAAAACCGAAACCCGACTACGTGATACCTGTGTGCTTGCCTATGTCACCCGAACCAAAATAACGAATCGATTGATACCATTCATCATTGGATGAGTGGTTTAGGCGCTACTAAAAACATATCTCTTCCTTTCGGCTTTGCCGTAGTCAGGTAAAAATGTAGCCTATTTCGCCCACACCGTTATAACGAATCGATTGACACCTTATTCTTCAAAATCGGGTGAGTAGTTACGGTGGAATATAGGTAAATACAAAAACATACATATACTCGTATATAAGCTTACCATAATCATGAATCTCTAAACCGGGACAGGAGCGGAGCAGGACAGGATAGGCCAAAGAAAAACACAGACTACTAAATTTTTTTTTATTTTATTATTAAAAAAACAAATATTGAGTAAGGTACTTATTTATTGTACCATTCGTACTTCTCGCTAGAGTAAACTTTTTTCAACAAATTAAATAAATAAATAAATATTGCTGGACATTTCACACAGCGCTATCTAGCTCCAAACTAAGCAGAGCTTGTACTATGGGAACCAAATAACTGATAGAATACTTATATACTTTTTTTTTGTAAATACATACTTATAATATATAGAAAAACAACCAGACCTGGAACAAATATATGTAGATCATACAAACATTTGTTCCGCGACGGGAATCGAACCCGCTACCTCCTGCGTCTCAGCCGGCTATTCGCCCACTACGCCACGGAGGTCGTCAACAAATTATTATTAATTTTAAGTTTTTTTTATAAAAGACGGTGCATGTAATTCCAAAGTTTAATTTATAGTACAGTAGAGCTCGTCTGCTGTCGGTTCTACTCGTAGCATGCGACCTCGGTCATCCGACCAAATGTGTTTCATAATCGAAAAAACACGTTCCAAAGGTGCGGACGTTTTTGGTAAGCACAAAACTTATTGGAGCAATTTTATCAGATTAGGTGCATCAATGCGCTGTTCCTGAAAATGTTTAAATAGTTAGACCCATTTGCCATCGTACTCAATTTGGGCCGACGTTAAACTCCACTCTTCATTACGTGACGCAAAAAATGCTTTTACAAGTGACACCTCATCAAAAATACTATCAATATTAATTTTTTAATGATTATTTGAACCTTGTATTGACTTAATTCGTGTATTAACTTAACCGGGACAAAGTACCAAATCGGCCGGGACGCCAGGACCAATGCATGAAACCGGGACAATCCCGGTCAAACCAGGACGTATGGTAAGCCTACATATATACATACACTGACTTCTAAAAACATTGCCCTTACTTTTAGCTTTGCCGTAGTCAGGTCAAAAACTAAACCACGTTTGCAGACATAGGTGAAGGGAACTAAAAATACAGCTATTGTCTCAACTAGCAGGCGACTTGACCATACCATGCCATAAATAGAAGCTAAACCTGATCAAGCATGAATTGCGTCTTTTTTTCCGAGGCCGTGCCTGATTGGTCCATTCAAATTTCGAACAGCTGGCGATTGTAGGGGAATTTTGTGTGCG
Organism: Philereme vetulata; assembly: GCA_918857605.2. Taxonomy (NCBI): domain Eukaryota; kingdom Metazoa; phylum Arthropoda; class Insecta; order Lepidoptera; family Geometridae; genus Philereme; species Philereme vetulata. The sequence continues at coordinate 9,357,890 of OU975423.1, forward strand.
GTTTGAATCTTACGTATGTGATGGGATGGACATACGTTTCGTTTGGGAGATTTAGTTAAGTAGAAAACACAGTTAAACATAACCATATTTTCAACCTACAAACACATTTTTACTACACTACGCTAGGGTTAAATAGAAGAAAATGCTCACTAGCATTAAGTTCGCCTATGTACAGAGTTATGTATATTTGTGCAATAAAGAATTTTCAATCAATCAATCAAAACACACGCTCAACACTGTTTTAAAAAATCCTAAATGTAAGTAAATTGGTAAGGAATTTATGAACACGCGTTAATCAGTGTTTAACTTTTTTTGTAGTAACAAGTTTTGTATTTTTGTCTAAATAAAGTTTTGGGAAAGTAAAAAGCCATTTTCCGACTCAGTCGTAACATTTTTTATACAAATTAATTTTCAAAGACTCTAATAAAACAGTTTTATAGTTTATTACGCTTAGTGGTTGTCTATAAACAAGCAAATTCGTTTTATAACTTTTAACTCTGCAAATAATAACAGCAATTTATTTGATTACTTATTTCTGTTCTTTATCATAAGTTTGTAAAATTAATGCCACACTTTTCTGTGATTGAATGAATGACAACACTTTATTGTACACCACAAAAGAAACAAGCATAAAAAAAACACAAAGCAACCTGTGCAATGTGCGGTATTATCGCTTAGTAGCGATTTCTTCCAGCAATCTTTGGATGGAGAGGTTTTTTTGAAATATAATGGATTGTAACTTATAATGGATGGTGTACAAAACAACAAAAAATTAGGGAGCGCTGGTATGACATTAATATAGGTACCTACAACATAAAAAAAAACTATGTCTCATGGGCAGCGAGTGACAATGGTAATTTTAGTGCTGATAACATGAAAACATAGTTTCTATTGCTGGAAGAGAATTGCCCCCACTGTCGTAAGTTGCCCAACTGACCCATTTTGTTTCGGGAGCAAAAAATCTCTTTCATGGCTTCTTTACAATTTGAACAGGTGATCGACATGAGACCATCTTGGTTCGCGTGTTTGTGATGTCATCAACGAACGGTACTCGTTCGTAGCGTACTACAATGGGTTGTGGATTGTTTTAAAATTCCGTTAAGTATGTATGGCATATGTAGTGAAATTGCGAACATGGCTTTTTTGCAGTATAACGGGATATTTACCATGATTTGTGTTTTTGAGTATACATCACAAATCATAAATATGTATCCGGTTGTTACTGCAAATGGTGTTCATAACCAACACAAAAGTTGTGTCTACAAAAGTTACGGCTTTTTTGTTAAGCAAATTTTATTTTGATAATGATAAAAGTATGTTTGTACAGGTAATTGACAGAATCACGATGATGATGATGATGAGTTCCACTGCACTCCCTTTCCCCTTTCCATGTCACTGACTACTTGGGGGGGCACGCTTTAAGGTACGCATCCAATTCATCCCTTTATCACCTGATGTTAAGTGGTAACCATCGCCTATAACAAAGTATTGCCTCGTAGGTCACGCACCTTAGAAACATTATGCCTATCAGCATAACCCTTCCTTTTGGATTTGCCGTAGTTGGGTAAAAAGAAAAACCTACTGTTTTTTACGACATAAGCTCACATCACATAACTTCAACCTTTATCACATAAAAATACCCAATTTGATTGATTAATAAATCATGTTTTTCGTTTCAGGTAAGCAACATGTTTGATCGTAGCAGTGGTTATGATGTAAGTTCTTTTGACCTAGATTTTAAGATACACACTTAAATTTTGTATTGATCTGTAACTGCTGAATATAAGGTTCAAAATGTAAGAATATATAAGCAGTATTCTTCTAGGTGTTAAACATGAAGTAAATTAGTAGGTAATAGACAATAATGAAAATGAAAAAATATTTCATTAGTACATAAAGTACTGTAATATTAAATGGTTTAATAATGGCATGATTTAATGTAATTTTTATTTTATTTTAAAATATTATTAAATACATTAAAGCTTAGCTTAGAACTAAACCTAAGGTTAATAATAGGTTTCTACGTTTGAACATTATAAGGAAACATGGGAATTGGCCGAAACGTCGAGGTTAGTCAAAATTATAATTTTGATATAAATCTATGCGCGAAAAGACCCGTTTTGTCTTAAAAGACACTGAGGTATTTTGGACAAATACAAACCAAGGTCGCATACATAGACATAGGATTAGCAAGCTGAAGTGACAGTGGGCGTGGCATATATTTTATTTATTTGGGAAGATAAACAGTCATACATAATGAATGACCCACGACATCATCCACGGATTAATGAAGAAGTGAACATTAATAATTATTTTACAAACAACAAATGAATAAAGTAGCTCGAAGAACTGACGGCCGTTGGGGCAGAAAGGTTCTAGAGTGGAGACCACCTACTGGAAAGTGCAGCGTAGGACGCCTCCCCACTACATGGAAAGACGACCTGATAAAGGTTGCTGGGAGCCGTTGGATGCAGGCCGCGCAAGATCGGTTCCTCTAGAAATCTAGGCCTGGTCTACGGGCCGGGGAGACCTATATTCAGCAGTGGAAGTCCTGTGGCTGAAATTATGATGATGATTTAAAATTACAAATTACCTACGTCCAAACTTCTATTTTCAAATATTTATAAAAGCATTACAAGTAGGGTTAGCAAGCATTAACCTCTAGTTTTACTGTGTTTTATGTAATACTGTATGTAACTTCTTGTCAAATAAATAAATACAAAAACACAAATCCAAAGCGATGCCGAAAGTTTCTAGGAAGTGTTATAAAAGCCACAATATAATCTCCTCTAGCACCTTCTTTTATCAGGTGCGGCCATCACCGACCGGTATTCAAGAGCGAAAGTAATCTGAATAATATTCGCGAGCCATTGTTCACAGCTTGAGACTTTGGCAATACTTCCATACTCTAATACTTTGATCCTTAAATTCTTGAAGATAGAGTTGAGTTTGTTTGTAGGTTGGTCCATGAGTATGCAACCCGGACTCGATATTATCAATCGGATATCCGAACTTTCGAACCTCTTTGGATGTTCAAAGGGTTTTGTATGAAACTTTCGATTTTTATTATTAAATTATTGACAATAACAGGAAATTATTATGAGATGTCTTTTCAATTATGATTTCTTGGCTAACAAATGCAATATCTTATACAAAACCGCTTTACACTTGCAATATTCAGTGCACTAAATTCAGCATGTCGACTGTGATCTCAAATTAGTGTCTGGTTAAGTATCTTTTCACTTAGTAAATTAAAACTAAGTATGTACCTAATATTCAAAATGTTACTTATTTTTTTTCGCTTTTAAACAAAGCTATCCACAATCCTTCATTTGTTATTATTAAAAAAAAAAAATTCTTTCAGTTATCTGGTTCCAAAACGAATTCTAGAATTTCAGCAAGTGAAGGTACTGCATACATAGCATCCTACTAATGTTATAAACGCGTATATTTGTAAGTATGTATGGATGTTTGTTACTCTTTCACGTCGTAACGGCTGAACCGATTTTGATAAAATTTGGTATGTATGCAGATTATAACCTGGATTAACACAGGCTACTTTTTGTTGACAAACCACGCGCGCGAAGCCGCTGCCGGATGCTAGTATGATGTATATGACTATGTACTGAGCTTTGTTTTGTTGGGGCTTGATAGCGCTGTAAGATTTTTTTACTGTGTTTGGGCATTACTGTGCAAAATATACAGTATCTTATCGTCGTCGTACTTTGAAGTTACGTTTTCTTGACTAAAATGCAGTAAAAAGTAGGTCAACTGACATACATCACATACATGACATGCTCTTTATTTATAATCTAGTAGAATGTGGTGCTAAAGTGCAATATGTAAAACATGTTTATATCTTTTTTCGAAAGTGAGAAGTCGAATATTTTGATGTCTGTTTGAACATGTGGCATTCAAAAAATTTGGCAACATATTATCTTATTTGTAGACATTATTATACAAAACCCGCAATTCCTCACTCCCTTTGTGAACGCCTCTTTCCTGAGTATTTGGGTTTAATGCAAAAACAAAGAATAAACGCAGTAAAGTTCTCCCAACTCATCATTTTTATCTCAATAACAAAATCATGAGTATAATCAACCCAGATTATTTTAATTCAGATAAGAATTAAGGCAATCTAAACATTATTCATACAATCAAGAATTACGAAGATTGGCGTAAGTAGGCCACCCAAGGCCTCTATTGTTTGCCAATTGCCAATTTAGAATTCGGATCGGACTTGTTCTACTGTACTCATTTGTACTGTGACGAAAGCGTTGAAAGTTGATGGATACTCTTAGAAATTGTCTTGTCATTATTATTAACTAGCTGTGCCCGCGACTTCGTCCGCGTGGAATAGTGTCTTTGGGTAGCATTTTTAATTATTTAGGCTAATTATTGTACAAATAAGACACACACGTATAAATAATTTAATGAGCTATTTGGAGTGTTTTACTGCAAAGAGCTTATTAAATTATGTATACGCTGCACACCGCTCATTGTGTACGGCGCGGTTCTTGGCAAGTTTCTTACTCGCGTTAACTTCAGTTTCACATTTTGTAATGACTCCGTAAATGTTACATCAGAATAGCTCTAATATTTTGTCTCTTGTCGCAAACTTATAAAACATTCATATAAACCTTACATATTTCCATACAAACTTTCATCCCATATTCCCTATTGTTATTTTACACCCTTGAGGGTAAAACTTACACAAACTTTGAATGTCATATTTATTTATATCGAAAAAAAGCAGATAGCCTAAAAAAGTTTCAAGCTTCTAGCTCTCAAAATGACGATACTTCCATACAACTTTTCATCACCCCCATTCAACTCTTTACAACCCTTTTTTCGCATTAAAAAGTAGCCTATGTCCTTTCTCAGGCTCCAGAATATCTGTGTACCAAATTTCATTTAAATCGGTTCAGTAGTTTTGACGTGAAAGCGCGACAGACAGACAGATCGCATTTATAATATTAGTATGGGTTACTATATTTTGTGTAACCAAAATAAGACCAGTGACTTAGACTTAGATAAACTTTTTAACAAACATATAACCGACTTAACCAAACTACTGAACTGATTTTGTTGATATTTCTGTGAGACCAATATGAAAGTATATCCTTTCAAATAAAAAAATAATTTTCCAAATCGGTTGATAAATGACGGAGTTCTGAGGTAATAACAAACAAAACCGAATTGCGTCCCTATACATTTGATAATTGCCCTCGATTTTTTTGGGATCCTATCATCAGATCCTGATTTGGTGCCAATGGGACAATCTGCGAAGTATATCCTTCTGAACAAAAAAATGATTTCTGGAATCGGTCCAGGCGTCTTCGAATAATCGGGGAGATTCCGACGAATTGAGAACTTCCTCCTTTTTTTTGAAGTCAAGCAAAAAGCGCAATTAATCTTTAAAAGAAAAATTACTAGTGGTTCTTCGCCCCGAACTGAGATCTCGCAAGTCTCCCAAAACAAAAAAAATATTCTTAGGGCGACTCGCGCAACGATGCCTAAACGTATTTAGTGGCTACATATGATTTAAGGAGATGTCAAATCATACAAATACGTAATATTTAAAAATGTTTAATCGCTAAATACGTTTAGGGATCGTTGTGCAAGCCGGCCTTAATCTTTGGCCTACAGTTTCATTCAAATTACAGGTAACGGGAGTTCATGTTAATTGGTTCTTCTTTTTTGGGGTAAAAATTGCAGTTATTTGGATTTCAGACTTTTGCCTATATTTGTGTTACTAAAGCTACACGCATACCAAATTTCAGCACTGTGGTCACTGGTGTACCCTGTGAATTTTGTCAAAGTTCAGTTATTATTATGGCTAATAACTTAAAAACTACAGTTTAAACTAAAAATAAAAATTGGATCGAAATGTACGCACAAAGACCTTTTATTAGACATGCCACTTGACCGGATAGCCCCATTTTGTTTAATTTTACCCCTCTGGAACCCCAATATCTCAACAACCCCCCCACATTTTTAGCTCATTTAGTCACACCAAAATTGTGCCATCTTTACCTACCTATATACCAAATTTCACGGTGTTCGGATAACCGCTTCGAAAGTTATCCTCGGACAAACAAACATACATATATATACATACATACGCTGATTTGCCCTCGGAGATCTCGCTGCGCTTTTTCAATAAATTTAGTGTAAGATTACAAATTCCAGAAATATTCTATCAGATTATTCATCTAACTAAACTCTTATATATGATTCTAATCTCTGTTTACGTTTGATCTGGTTATTAATAGTTTAGTGGTTTAGTGCTAACCTAATTTGTTATCTGGCTACTCGGTACTTGGATGTCGTAATGTCACAGTATAAACAGCAGTGTTTACGCGGCGAATGTTCTCACGATTGCTACTGGAATCGATTACTTGAATTACTTTCAATTGTACGCTTTTTGCTTTCATATTTATTTGCTCTTAGTAAATAGATGCGCTCTATCTTCGTTTCAATGGGATATTTTTAGTTACTCTGCTTTCTTGTCAGTTCTTTGACGACCTCCGTGGCGCAGTGGGTGTATAGCCGGCTGAGACGCAGCAGGTATCGGGTACGATTCTCGCCACGGAAATGTTTGCATGGTCTACAGATATTTGTTCCGTGTCTGGGTGTTTTTCTATTTAATTATAAGTATGTATTTAAGTTTGGGGCTAGATAGCGCTGTGTGAAATGTCCAGCAATATTTATTTTTTATCTATATGGTCAGTTTGTTACATTTTTATGAATCGGATGGACCGATTTCGATGAAACTTGGTAGTATAAATAGATTGTGACTTGGATTGAAAAGAGGCTATATAGGTACTCGTAGGAACAAAGCCATTTCCTTCAATTTTAATGTACAGCTTTTAATTCGAAAAGTAGAACATTGTATTACATAGAGTATAGACGAACTCCGCGCGTGGCAACTTGGGTGAATAGCCGGTTGATAAGCAGGTTGCGGGTTCGATTCCCGCCGCTGAACAAATGTTTGCATGATCTATCTATAGATATTGACGTCCTCCGTGGTGCAGTGGGTGGATAGCTGGCTGAAACGCAGGAGGTAGCGGGTTCGATTCCCGGCGTTGAACAAATGTTTGCATGATCTACAGATATTTGTTCCGTGTCTGGTTGTTTACTTAAACAACCTGTTATGTTATGTACGACATTAAAGGTGGATTTTAAAGGTGGGTTTAATACCGGTAGCTTGAATAGTTATCCAGTAATCAGTACATTTAAATACATACTTATTTTCAGTATGTATTTACGAAAAAAACGAGTGTTTCAGACCGCACGACTGAAGTAAAGCTGCTTTTACAAAATATTTATTTATAAAATTGTTCAATTACAAAATTGCCCACACGTCTGTAGGTCGATCAGTCTATGTTAATTCTGTACAGACGCAACTCGCACTCGCACATTAACGTTTAAAAATATACGAAACGTAACTCTCTCTCTCTTTCTATCTTATATCTCCCTCTCAACTTCCGTCCGCACTTTTCGTAACGCATTCACCAGCTTACTACCCAAGTCAAGCATGCGTCAAGAAGTTTTACTACAAAAATATTTTGTATGTATTCTATCAGTTATCTGGTTCCTATATACATGATTTGCTTAGTTTGGGGCTAGATGGTGCATTGTGAAATATTCAGCATTATTGATTTATTCTAATAATAGAAAGAACAATTTTGATGTCACAACAGGTTTTATTACAGAACAGCTGTAAACTGTAAACTCTTTATTGGGAGACACCGTTAACAGGAAAACGATTCGTCGTATCTATCAGTTTAATGGAGTTTAGCTTTATGGTAAAGTAACAATCTAAGCTTTATGTTGTTATCTTTAAGGTATAAGATCGTATTGGAGTTCAATATAAATTGGTTATATATGAGGACTGAATACCAAACGACTCTGCTTACTAGGCATAACGTTTCTATGTAACACCATTAACATTATACAATCATAAAGATACAATTGGACATAGGATTCTAGGAGCGCCACCGAGCGATCTCCCGCTCTTCTCATATATCTCGTCGCAGACGCAGACTTAAAATCATCGAGATAATGCCTGAATGAATGAATGAAAAACACTTTATTGTTCACACTAAAAAAAATAGAAATTACAGACATAATAGAAGACATAAAGCAAATAGTACAATGGGCGGTCTTATCGCTTTGAAGCGATTTTTTCCAAACAACCTTTGGATGGAGAGGATTTTATAATGTCAAATATATGGTTGGGGGTGCACTTAAGACATGAATGAAGGGAGTGCAACTAATACCCAAATAATAATGCCTGTTAGTTTATGAAGTAATTTGGTATGCCCTAACCGCCTTTTTGTAAAAATAGCATGTACTAATAAGAGAATCCGGTACCTTAATATCACAAGTTATTATATTATTATTTTTGGCATTCTGTGTCCCACTGCTGGGAATAAGCTCCCCACATTCTTTCCAGCGTCAATTTTATTTATTTATTTGAGACAACAAACAATTTTGCCTAAATATTACTAGACTTAATAATTATTACAAGGTGTCTTACTACAGGCATAACCAGCACCGTTGTCCACAGATCACGTTATGGATGAACCTATATCATGTCAAGATGGTCTAATCCGCGTGGAAATTAGTGAGCTCGCTCATCCTTTCGTTGTTCTACCGCGACGTCTTCGGGTTGCGTCGGGGTTCCACTCGGTGGTCAGCAAGGCCCGCTGATCATAAGTCTGGCTTACATGACCAGCCCAATCCCACTTGCTTGGCGGCTTTCGTAGCTACATCGGCGATTTGTGATTGAGAGCGCAGCTCGGTATTGCGTATGCGGGCAATACGCTTGGCTCGAGAAATCTTGAGTTTATTCTTTTGGATGTTGGTCAAAAACCAGGATAACATAAGTAACAAGTAACTTTTTAACAGAAATATAACTGACTTCAGATAACAGTAAAAAACAAACTACTGAACCGATTACGATGAAATTTCTATGGGACCAATCTGAAACTATAAACTTTCATTTAGTAAAAGAATTTTCGAAATCGGTTTATAAATGACGGAGTTTTGAACTAACAAACATAACATAACATAAAAATTAAACAAATTTAAGACTATGGTTTTCTCATGGATGCCATTGTCCAAATGGAAATAGGACCACACAGAAAACAACACCAGCTTTCAATAAAAAAATCATCAAAATCAGTTCACCCAGTCGAAAGTTCTATGGTAACAAACATAAAAAAGTATAGTCGAATTGAAAACCTCCTCATTTTATGAAGTTGGTTAAAAAATAAAAATCCCTGACCCCCCCCCTCTTTCTGCGTCGGGGTTAAAAACTGACAACTGACTGACCTGCCCAGTTTAGCTTTCTATTCAAAAGCCCACGTCCGAATCGGTTCATCCGTTTGTGAACTACGATGTCACAGACAGTCAGACATACATACCTTCAGCTACTGACGTCAAATTTCAAAATTATAACAACGCTTTTTTTTCGTCGGGGCTTCAAAATCTATCAAATCAAGGTACTATATCAAATACTTCTTCAAGAGAAATATAAAAAGGTTTCTACAGGGTGGTGATCGCTTACCATCAGGTGGGCCGTATGCATGTATCCCCACAAATGACATAAAAAAGTGGCACTCCGGGAGTGCCGACAGAAGTGAAAACTTGAACAATAACGAGATACTTATATACAGAGGTGTCAGTAACGGTAACGGTACCAGTGTCGCGAGTTCAATGGTTTTTTCCCATCTCAAAAATGCCCAACGCGCCTTACGAAGTTTTCACTTCATATACAGAGGTGTCGGTCGGTAACAGTGTCGCGAGTTCAATGGTTTTTTCCCATCTCAAAAATTGCCCAACGCGCCTAAAGAAGTTTTCACTTCATATACAGAGGTGTTGGAAACGGTAACAGTGTCGCGTGTAAAAACTTTTACGGAGAAAGAACTACAGACTACATTATACCTAGAATAAAAAATTGCATTTCAATAGAACTGAGAGATAAAATTAACCATAAAAATATAAAAAAACATATGCAAAAACCTTTTTAAAAAATAAGATAACAAAAAAAATGGACTAAAATATTGTACTATACTATATCATTAACAAATATATATATGTATATAACATTACTTCATATTTAAGTAGGTATATATCTCTGTGACTATTGTACTATGTACAAATATATAAAATATAACATAATAACATATTGAAGTAAGTATAATGTATAATATGGTGTCATATAATATTTTATTCATTCATAACCACTGAACTGCTATTTGAATAATTGTTCCATAAAGTTTGCCATTTTATAGCAACCTGTATGTTTGTTCAGATAACGATGGAATGTGAGCCGGCGCACGAATGGCCATGTACGACGTACAGAACAAAACTTAATTTAAAAAAATTCGCACATGTAAAAATAGCTATAAATATATTAAAGAGGAAGGTCAAATTTTGACTTAGGACAAACCTTCTAAGGTTTTATAAGTGTATTAATTTTATAAGTATTTATATGTTTTTTAAAAATAAATAAATAAAAAAAAAAGTTCAATGGTTTTTCCCCATTTAAAAAAATGTCCAACGCGCCTAAAGCAGTTTTCACTTCATATACAGAGGTGTCGGTAACGGTAAGAGTGTCGCGAGTTCAATTGTTTTTTCCCATCTCAAAAAATACCCAACGCGTCTAAAGAAGTTTTCACTTCATATACAGAGGAGTCGGTAACGGTAACAGAGTCGCGAGTTCAATGGTTTCTTCCCATCTCAAAAAATGCCCAACGCGCCCAAAGAAGTTTTCACCTCATATACAGAGGTATCGGTAACGGTAAGAGTGTCGCGAGTTCAATGGTTTCTTCCCATCTCAAAAAATGCCCTACGCGCCTAAAGAAGTTTTCACTTCATATACAGAGGTGTCGGTAACAGTGTCGCGAGTTAAATGGTCTCATCTTAAAAAATGCCCAATGCGCCTAAAGAAGTTTTCACTTCAAAAAAAGGCGGTTTACTAAATTATGATAATCTTGATGTAGAGGCCTAAATAAGTTATTTATGGAAAAGTGCGTACGCAACTACTTATTAATAAGAACTATACAGGGTGTTTGGTAATGTACTGACAATATTCAAGTGATGGTTTCTCCAAACATAAAAAAAGACTTCTCGAAAAAAACTACTAGTTATACTATACAATTTTAAAGAAACTCGACTAAGTTTAAATGGTTAATTCGATATAAAACTTACTACCTACTCTTGCAATCGACGTAAAAAAATAAAGGCCGATTTGATTATGTCTTTCGGAAATGGCGGGTTTTGGGTTAGAAAGGAACAACAAGAGATTCTCGAGACGTCAGCAATACAGTATCTGTGGTTTGATGGCAAGCATTATGCAATAGCACAACATAAGTTTAATAAAGTGTTTGTTTGTACATGCCAAAATAAACTTCACATATATGGTAAACATTTCACACATTTATTTATTATGCACATCAAAATACCCTCTTTCATTTTTATGCGTATTTAAAGTTCAAACACCCTATATGAAAAAATGAAAAATTATTTCATCATCATATCAGCTGTAGGACGTCCACTGCTGGACAAAGGCCTCCCTCATTGATCTCCAGGAACTGCGCTTGGAAGCGGCCTGCATCCAACGCCGACCTGCGGTTCTTACCAAGTCGTCTGCCCATCTTGTAAGTGTACGTCCTACGCTGCGCTTGCCGGTCCGTGGCCTCCACTCGAGAACGAGAGAAAAATATTTATTCACGGCTAAAAACTTATCAATAAGATTAGGTAACATGAAGATATTTTTTGTAATTTAACTAAGATGCCTGGTATACCAGCAATATACATTTTATACAGTTTAAGGCAGAATGCACTGCATACGATCACAATTAAGCAGCGGCCTTCACACTAGGCAAGCCTGTATCGTGAAGACCAGTCAGATAGAATTAGCAATTTTATTTCGTTACCTCGGGCATAAAACAATTTTACCAATAACTAAAACTAATTTTACATATATTCTGACAAAAAAGAATAATAATAAAAAATACAAAACTAAAAATAACACAAATAAAGAAATTTAAAGTGGTGTAATAATAACTAAGTGTTTACCTACCTATCTAAATCTCATGTTACAATTTTGTATATTTTAAATATTTAATTAATTTATTTTAATTTAATTTACTCATTATTTAAAAAGAAAGGTGTATGACTTGTATTTATCCGATACCAATAAAATAGTTTATCTGTTTATCACGTATGAAATGTTTATATCTCTGTAGGAGGGTAGCTGCGTATCATGTAAGCTTTAACTTCACTTGTGTTCTTTAGTTTCCGTAAACGAGTCGCGCGGCCAATCTTGTCGCCGATCCTTGCTTTTTTAATGAATAAAAACATTTTGATTTGAAATAAGCCATACGTTCTTAACGTTCTTACGTTAACGTAAAAAAACTATTGAGGCGGGGAATTCTATTGTAGGGTCAGTTATGTACCTACATATTTTATTATAATACTGGACATTTCAAACAGCGCTATCTAGCCCCAAACAAAGTAAAACTTGTTCTGTGGGAACCAGTTAACTCTGTAGATCATGCTAACATTTGTTTCTTAATTACTTCAAAGGTGCCCAAAACGACAGTCGAGGCATACTTTGGATGTATTCTCGCTGTTCCAGCCAATTAAAGTAAAGTTTCGCATTCCCCATCTACAAAGATTAAAGGTGGGATCTAAAATAGAACGGAAAGGGAAGAAGAAGGAGCCAGTAACTCTTAACTTTATCCAGAAGAGTGATAATATATTATTCAATAGGTAAACACTAAGTTCAGGTAGCTAGTTAGGTATCCTAAAACAGAAAGCAGATAAAGTCATAAAATAACTGAATTATAATAGATACAATATTGCAACACGATTTCATTACTACGAACTGGTTATGTGGTTAGGTCCGCAAAAACTTACCTAAGCCATACTATCTAGTTATGGTGGACACCAAAATCGGTGATAACTGATAACGATGTTTGCTGGTGCAAGAGATAAACCATAAGCGTATGACTGTGTATGTATTTTTTTTTTATTTTTTATTAATAAGAATCATCAACACAGCATACACTGGCAATATCCAGTGGTTACAATTATAAATGTTAGAACTTAGTGGTACTATAATCACAGATGATAGACTGCATGCAATAATATTTTATGCCGAGCGAGTAAATTAATTGTATTTTAATGATAAACTAAGATGGCATGCACTAACTTCTTGCCAACAATACGTTTCATTATATTATAACAACTACAAAAATTAAAAAAAAATCAAATAAGTTAATTCATTCCTATTTACAAATTTAAAAGACAATAAAATTATATATGTACCTATCAACTACATAACTATGTAAATTATTAAAAAAAGATTTAAAATTAGATTAGGATTAATAATATCATAATATTTTATGTATAAAATGTTTATACAGGTCATCATCACGTTTGCGTAAAATATGTTCAAACATCATGGTGGTAGCAGTTTTGGAGAGGGCGCTTGTGAACAAACCCTGACCTTAAACTGTTCTCATTGCTACAACTAGTGGTTCGCCCCGAACTGAGATCTCGCGAGTCTCCGTCTATGTCTACGTCTGTAATAAAGTAATTAAAATTAAATAGTTATTTATTTCAGACTAGCTGTTGCCCGCGACTTCGTACGCGTTACACTACTAAATGTGTAGGTAACATAGAAATAAATAGCTAAACTCGCTGTTGCAACTTGACTTGACACCTCATTTTTATCCCATAGGACTTGATTTATGGGATAAACAGTTGCCTATGTGTTTATCAAGGTTATAATCTCCGTACATACTAAATTTCGTCGAAACCGGTTCAGCCGTTACGACGTTATTTTTTTAATGTTATTTGTGAGGAAACAGGCTTACAGCTCACCTGATGGTGATGGTAAGCGGTCACCGTCGCCTATTGACATCGGCAACACCTGTCGATGCGTTCCCTGCCCTGTAGAAACCTCTTTACATTTCTCTTGAAGCGTATCATGTTGCATTCAGTAACAAAGAAACAAATAAACAAACAAAAATCCAAACTAGTGCGATTTCACAAGATCCATATTAATGTTAAGAAAGGTTCTTAAAAACTGTTAGTTAAATAGAGTTATAAATATTCTATTGCCTCAGAATGGTGTTGGTACTCCCGCGTACTCTGGTAAGCAACGAAGCTGCCTATTTCCTCATAATGAAGTGCTGTAACAATTTTTATACCTAAACTACTCGCCGCATAACTGCCATCTCGTTTTAATTGAGCCTTTGCAGCGCATATGAAACCTTATTGAACCTATCTTAGACCCAAGGGCGGATCCAGGGGGAGGGTCATGGGGGTCATGACTCTCCCCCCCCCCTGGGCTAGGTCCAGGACCTAGGTAGACCACTAATTAAAATGGTTAAACATAATGTTTTTATATATTTTTTGTCACAATATAGATTTTATGTAAGTACATTCAATATTTAATTAATTTAATATTTTGATTTGAAAAATTGATTTTGTTATTTAAATATAGGTATTTTTAAGTACAGTATGTAAGTACATTAATAAAATACCTACTTTTTACTTGTATCTATGATTAAAAAAATTAAATTGCAACTTCTTGTGACTTCATCACGATTATGTGACAACCTAGCACCAAAGCTGGATCCGCCCTTGCTTAGACTACTGCTGAGCAAAAGACACTGTGGTGCGCCTGCGCGTAGCGATCAATAGAAATCGGCCTAAAATGTTGATGCACGTTGATATCTGCATCTTTTCCAGAACTCGAATCTTTTAAATTGCTCCATCTAATCGTTTTCTTAACTATCTGTGTCTTACATACTATCACTTAGACACACGGCCACACCCTGACTAGTTTTCAAATATGACTCACAATTATTTCTTAGAAAGAAAAGTGTAATACAGCTTACCAAGGCGCTTTGACCTACCACCATAATTGTCATTTAGAAAGTGGAGTGGACATGGTTGCGAGATTTCATAAAGGGAAGTATTTTCCTGGATGTGGTCTAAGAAGTACAATGTACATACACTGCCGGCCAAAAGTTTGAGACCACTGTAAAAATCTTTGTCACCAACAAAATATTTCAAAGTACACATATGATAATGAGCTAATTTGAACACCTGCGTATTCTATTATTATTAAAGAATTTCTAAGAGTCATTATTTATGTTGTTGTTTAAGTTATCATCCTAAAAAGGTCTATTGTTTCAAAACATCAATGAGCGCCGCGCAAGGACCAGGTGGTAGAGTCATTGTAATATTTTTATGATCTGCTCATTACTTATTGTTTTGGGTTTGTTTCGCGTTAACCGATATCAGGGATTATGTTAGCTTCCTAAAACATATTTAGTACCTAAGTTTTTATGGAGTAAATTATTTTCTACCTTATTAGTCTGAGCTCGTCGTTGTTACAGTGAAGACATCTTAAAATGGGAAAAGTTCGCGAAATTAGCAGTGAAACTCGCTCTGCCATAGTTGTTTTATACGGCGAAGGCAAATCTGAACGTGCGATTGCCTCTCAACTTAAGTTGTCGAAGACTTGTGTTCATAACACAATAACCCGATACAAGGAGACTGGCAGTAATCAAGATCGTTCGCGTTCGGGAAGGCCGAGAACTACCACTTCTCGCGAGGATCACTTCATCGTCACTACCAGCAAGCGGAATAGACGCCTAACAGCACCAGAAATCCGCGTAGAAGTGAACAAATCCCGATCAGAACCTGTATCATTGACTACAGTAAAAAGACGTTTGAGTGATTCTAAGTTATTTGGTCGCGTCGCCGTTCGAAAACCACTACTAAGGCCACAAAACAAAAAGAAACGGATGCAGTGGGCCCTTACCCATCGAGACTGGACTGAAGAAGACTTTAAACAAGTTCTTTGGTCAGATGAATCCAAATTTGAAATATTTGGTTCAAAACGACGAATTTTTGTTCGACGTAACGTCGAGGAAAAGATGATGCCAGACTGTGTGGTGCCAACAGTCAAGCATGGTGGTGGTTCCATTATGGTCTGGGGATGCTTCTCGGGCCATGGAACCGGAGATTTGGTACGAGTCGAAGGAATCATGAAAAAGGAGCAATATAAACGAATACTACAGCAAAATGCCATTCCGTCTGGTTCAAGAATAATTGGAGATGGATTTTTTTTCCAACAAGATAATGACCCAAAACATAGTTCAAAATTATGCAGGGGTTATTTAGAACACAAAGAAACAGAAGGGGTTTTAAAAAACATGGTGTGGCCCCCTCAGAGTCCGGATCTCAACCCGATTGAGCTTTTGTGGGAAGAGCTTGATAGAAATGTGCGCAGTTGTTGTCCCACTTCGCAAGAAGACATGTGGAAGGCTTTACAAGAAAGCTGGAACAATATATCACAAGATACAATCGACAAATTGATTGCTCGTATGCCAAGAATAGTGAAAGTAGTAATAAAATGCAAGGGAGGGTTTTTCGACGAAAAATCTGTATAAAATATGAGCGGCATTTTTAAAGTAAATGGTTGATTTTTCTTGATTTTTTTGTTTTCTTCATAATGTATGTGTATTAGGAAATAAGTATTTTAATTCATAATTAAACCTCTTGCTTTGTATTTTGAGTTTTATTTCATTTTCCTACTTTGATGTAGGTGGTCTCAAACTTTTGGCCGGCAGTGTACGTACCGTGACGACATTATCTGGGGTTAGCAGAATACCAGCGTTAAGTAGCTACCTACTTGGCACATGCTGAGCTGACGCCTTTTTGGCATGACTCGACTTTGTAATTATGATGGAAGTTGCGTGAGATATTCCTGTATTTTTTGATTAACCTGTAATCTTCGACTTCTGGCATTCTTGTCGTTCTATGTTTTCATATCCTTGTATTTACATCCATCACCTACTTCTTTAGCGAGAAGTCAACATTTACTACTTTGTCACCTTCTTCTTTTCTGTTATTTTATTTTTTACGTGTGTCGTGTCAAATAAATGTTTTCATTTTCATTTAATTTTTGTACTTATAATGTTATGGGAATAATATTGTGTTCCTCAGTTCCTCTATTCGCTAAGTACATTTTAGATGAATTGAAAGCATACATTCTGAATCATTTTAAGAACTTTTATTTAGCACATAAAAAGGAGTTCTCATCAGGAGTTCAGAACTGAAATGCAATTTTTCTTTTTCCACCGAAAATGCCCCACTTTTGGCTCTGTCGTAACTCTGTAGATGTGGCTATCTATATGATGTGACTACCTCCGTGGCGCAATGGGCGAATAGCCGGCTGAGACGCAGGAGGTAGCGGGTTCGATTCCCGCCGTGGAACAAATGTTTGCATGATCTACAGATATTTGTTCCTGGTCTGGATGTTTTTCTGTATATGATAAGAATGTATTTACAAAAAAAATGTATATAAGTATTCTATTAGTTATCTGGTTCCCATAGTACAAGCTCTGCTTAGTTTGAGGCTGGATAGCGCTGTGTGGCATGTCCAGCAATATTTATTAATAATATTATTTATTTATATTCAAAATGATCTTAACAAGAATGAATGAAAACACTTTAATGTTTCATTTTGATATAGGTATGTAGGCATAATAGTTTTTGGAAATTAATAAATCGCAAATAGGCATTTATGTACAGGTACAGTTTTACGTCAGAATTTTCTCCATTTTCCCATTAGAGATTACTTCATTCAATCGATTTTCCTTCTCAAATGGTCTACCGATTTCTCTAATAAAATTGTTATAGATTAGATTTTTGTATACTTGCAATTTATTGCTTTACTTACTAACCTCGTTTCGAATATGTTTAGGTTTTTACACAGTTGAGGTAAAGTCAACTTAATTAAGTTAACTTTGAAAAATATCTAAAATTGTGTATTTGTTTACGGCAGCACATTGAATATTGCAAGCACTGTTTTTTTAGGGTTCCGTACCCAAAGGGTAAAACGGGACCCTATTACTAAGACTCTGCTGTCTGCTGTCCGTCTGTCACCAGGCTGTATCTCATGAACCGTGATAGTTAGACAGTTGAAATTTTCCCAGATGATGTATTTTTGTTGCCGCTATAACAACATACTAAAAACATCTCTATACTTATATAAAAATGAGTCTCTATTTCCCTTGGTCACGCCATCATGCGTGAACGGCTGGACCGATTTCGCTAATTCTTTTTTTGTTGTATTTCTTATTGTTAGGAGAAGGTTCTTATGAAAGAAAAAATTAAGAAAATTGCGCGCAAAATTAGATAATTTAAGAATACTTAACCGCCATATAAAATTATTTATAATCTAAACTTAGCACTTTTATAATGTAACCTTATGACGTTTGATATAGAATTGACAGAATGCGTGCTGCAAATATCGTCAAAGAGGATGTAAAAAAATGAATATCGTTTGAAACAGATGCTTCAGTAGGAGTTATCCCGCGAGATATATTGTCCATATATATAAAAATGAATTGCTGTTCGTTAGTCTCGCTAAAACTCGAGAACGGGTGGAGCGATTTGGCTAATTTTGGTATTTAATTATTTGCGGAAGTCATTCATTTTCTCATACATAATGATGGCCGGGGACAACAATTGACAATTCTACCAGCAGGGTGACGTATATTGACAGCCTGCGTTATATGCATGTCAAGGTGGTACGAAGTTCGGCGGGTCCACTAGTAATAATAAAATAAATATTTAAGGGGGCTCCCATACAACAAACGTGATTTTTTTGCTCGTTTTTATATATTATGGTACGGAACCCTTCGTGCGCGAGTCCGACTCGCACTTAGCCGGTTTTTT
This sequence comes from Philereme vetulata, assembly GCA_918857605.2. Classification (NCBI taxonomy): domain Eukaryota; kingdom Metazoa; phylum Arthropoda; class Insecta; order Lepidoptera; family Geometridae; genus Philereme; species Philereme vetulata. Next base: position 9,376,673 of record OU975423.1, read on the forward strand.
GTTATTTTTATATCAGTTGCTGTCTTTTTTTTGTGCGTGACTTCCTATCACATCCACTTTGTTATTTTAATGGAGGGCGTTTTTCTAATTACTACGGTTCCTAACTTTTAACTAAGTTGAAACAGTATAAGCTGACCTCGCATTGTGTAGGCTTTTCGTAGAATGAGAGGTCAGCTTATACGGGAAAATTATAGCTTGATGTGTAGCCGTGTGTACATATACGCTGTCAACTAATTCAATTAAAATTTATGACATTAAAGAACTGTCAATTTGCGTAATAATGTTGCTAAAACCCAATTACTAGTGTTTTTACAACACAGATTAATTTCAGCTCAATTACAGTACAATATTCAAAATATGATCTTTGATGTCAGTACAGTCTCAGCAACTCAATGTGCCAATGAGTTTTCAGATCAACTGTTAATTTTTTCACGTCATTATTTATTTTTACAAGGTCTTATTAACGTACAATGTATGTCTTTTTCCGGGTCCGGTCTGGGTGGAATCTTGCAACTGAATTTTAAACCCGTAGCCTTATTACCTAAGCCAAATTGCTGTCGCTTCGTTATCGCTAGTCAAGCCATCCCTTTCACACGTAAGGTACGTACTGTACGTGTGAAAGGGATGGCCTGACTAGCGATAGCGACACGAAAGCAATTTGGCTTAGGTAATAAGGGGGCCGTTCCCCTCAACCGATTCAGCTCAAAGATCATTGGGCGGTTTTGACCCACTTTTTTTTTTCGCGCACAGTGTTCAAATCACTTTTAAAGTAAAGTATTCAATTCCACTTTTCTAAATATGTAAATTTTTTTTATGTATCTGCTGGAGGAAAAATGTTATGTAACAGTATGTATGTGAGTCTAACTATAATTCTATTAGACTAAAAACTAAAGATTTTACTGTCAGCATTGTGAAAATGTATGTACAAGCATAAGAAAAATGTTTGTATCGCATAACAGATTGTATGTCTCTCTCGCTCGCACTTTCGACAGGATTATGCGTGACCTGATGCAAGAAGATTCTCCGATTCATGGGTTCTTGAGAGTTAATGATGTTTTTATATTGGATCGTGGATTTCGGGATTCGATTGATAAAATTGAGGAATGCGGGTATAATCCTCACATGCCGCCTACAAGAGTAAGAGGAGAACAACTGACGACACTAGATGCTAATAAATCTAGATTAATAACAATGATCCGGTGGGTAGTGGAAACCATTAACGGCAGATTCAAGAAAGATTTTAAAATCTTCCGCCATGTATATTTTAACGTTGCCATGAGAAACATGATGGTCGACTTCAAAATAACTGCGGCCATAATTAATGCTACTCGCCATCCATATGAGGACCATATGTATGCGGAACAATTCATAAGAATTATAAATGAACGAATGAATGAACCCAATGAGATGGCAGAATATGTGATTAACCATAATTTAAACAGGCAGAGAGTAGCGTTTGTGCGACTCGATGGCAATGATCCGGATTTTGATGACTTTCCTCGGCTTACATTTGACGAATTAATATTGTTTACGTTGGGATCATACCACTTGAGAATCGCAAGATCGTATTGCCACGAGCACATGCGTGAGGATGGTGTATACACTATCGAACTATACCGGCACCAAGAAATGATTGAAAATAAGATATTGATAAGAGGCAGAATACAGTCACGACACGTCCGTGCAAAGCAGTACTACACCTATATTTTAGTAGATCCTACCCATATTGGAAGAAATAGCATCCAACAGTATTACTGCTCGTGTATACACGGCCGTCGCACTGTCGGAAGCTGTGCACATGTTGTAAGCGTCGTATACTTTCTGTCATGGGCCAGGCATCAAGACGTGATAGACGCGCCTGCAGCCTTTTTAGATGAATTAACTATAGATTTTGATAATGCAGAATAAAAATATTATTACCGCAAAATGGATTTTATTTTCGTATTCCTGGAAATTGTTCAAAACAACTGTTTTACAAAGTATTTTTACAGTCAGGCCAATAGTTTTTACTTAGTTCATTATAAAAATGCTATAATAATAATTTAAAAATGCTATAATAATTATTTTAAAAATGCTATAATATTAATTAAAAAAAATTTTTTTGCGGTTCTCCCATATCCTGCAATAATGCGACCCATACCATTAAGTAACATATACATTTAACTACATACCTAGCCCTGTTTCGTTTTTGTGCGCCGTGGGTCATATGTCCGAACAAAATGCCCAATGACCTTTGGAATACTTAAGTAACTTCGGTGACAATGCAATAATATGGTATCATGGAGGTGGTTTCATGATGGAGACGGATGCTAGACAACGGAACTTCTGAATGGATTATAGTAGGCTACTAGTGTTTGGGCTCATTTGAATCTGCTTGCGGTTCCGATTATGAATTTTATAAACGCTTGCTTTAAAGAAGTAATTAAAAAAACTTATTCCTCTTAATTAACAACCCACTAAACGTCAAAAATATTAATTGAATTCTTTGTCAGACCATAGTTAACTGACTGACTGATTTAAACGAGTAGTTTTCGAGTATGTACCGGGATATTGTTTTTTTTATTAGGGATAACAAATAAAAAGGTACATACGCGATAAATACCTTAATATTAAATCAGTCCTTATAGTGATCGCGAACGTTTGAAAAATAGACTATTAGTTACTCAAGAGAAATGCAACATAATGTAAAAATTTCAAGTCAATCCATCGACTACTTGTCGAGTTGCGGACATACAGAACATACAAACATTTGTAAGCTATATTTTTCATCTATATCTATACTAATATTATAGAGGAAAGATTTGTTTGTTTGTATTGAATAGGCTCCGAAACTACTGGACCGATTTAAAAAAAATCTTTCACTGTTGGGAAGCTACACTATCCCCGGGTAACATAGGCTACGTTTTACCCAACTGCGCAGAAGGAGGGTAATGTGTTTATTGAAAAACTACGCGTGCGAAGCTGCGGATTTGTCAGCTAGTAAGTATAAGAAGATAAGAAGTGTTCGGATATAATTCTAAGTAAATAGGTTTTAGATAAATTAAAAAAAAAAAAAAAACAATATTTTTCGCAGTCGCTTCTGTTTTAGTTCGAAAATATTAATAAATTATAAACAACATAAATGGACTCGTAAATGGCTGCTACGTTTGTGACTATTACTGCCCAGCAGCTGCCCACCTACTCGGGTTCAGAATTATCTGATCTAATGATTTTGTACGGTTTTGGTCGTAAAAGGATGAGACATGATTTTGGTCGTGAGTTCTCGTACTATTTTGCAGAAGTAACGTTAATCTGCTTGATATAAGACATACATACATACAATATTTAAATACGTATCTTGCTAAAACCTTTATAAAGCTTTATTATAGGTTTTATAGCGTAGCGTGGGCTTAATGCCGTTCAAAAATGTCCATTTCCTCATATGATCATCCATAAACCCATAACATTTATGTGTTATATAACTTACAGTGCAGTTTCGCAATATGTGGGATTTCAGCCTACGCATGCTTTCTACTTTTCTCGACAATTTTTTAGAATAACTGCAATTTCATGTGTCTTGGTCAGTGAGTGGTGTAGCGAGCGTGCCTTGGAAGGGCCCTGTATCAATATTAGTGGGGGGGGGGGGGGGGGCAAATGAAGGATAAAGATTTCTCACAAAAGAAACAAAAATGGTTGCATTAAATTAAAATCAATATTTAATTAATGATTACTAGCTGACCAATCCGCAGCTTCGCACGCGTAGTTTTTCAATAAAAACTTTACCCTCCTTCTGCGCATTTGGGTAAAAAGTAGCCTATGTTACTCAGGGATAATCTAGCATTCTAATTGTGAAAGAATTTTTGAAATCAGACCAGTTGTTTTTGAGTTTATTCATTACAAACATACACACACACAAAAATAAAAATCTTTCATCTTTATAGTATTAGTATAGATAGATAAGTTTTTACTTCCTCGTAGAAATTGAGATAGACAAACAATTCAAATTAAATATACACTTTTCTTGCTTTTTTTTCGGCAAATTGATTTATGAAATCATCTACGAGTACATACCTATAGCTGAAGACGATTTCAGTATTTTAAAAAGAGATTAAGTGGCATTGGATAACATTTTACTAATGTTTGCATGCACACGTTAGGGGCCTCTGTAGCCCGGGGGCCCGTATCATTGATACGGTTGACACGGCGGTAGCTACGCCCCTGGTCTTGGTTACAGACATGTCAAGATTTCTCAAAGAAGCCGTGTTTGGAATTAGGTTAAGTTATTAAGAAATTCCTCAACCGCATTGGGTTGGGAACTGCCCAATTCCCGTAATTTAAATTATCAAGAAAATTTTAATTACGTATGTAGAGAAATTAGTTCCGTTGCGATATAGACACAGAATTACCATGGCAGTGAGATTAGATCTATGGAATTCAACTAGATAGTGGGAATTAGTCTTTAGGTGACCAACCAAACGAAAGGTAACCAACAAAGAACCAGTGATATGAATAACGAGGTTCGGTTGTACAATAAAAATTGTGTTAATGTATATCGGCAAATATTTATGTGGTCGTTTTATAAAATATAATATATCAGCTCGATGGGAAAAGAACGCAACAGCTGAAGTGGCTGGGACGAGCGTTTAGACGGAGTAGACTTGTCTGTCGTACATAGAAAGAAAGAAAAAAGACATTTATTCACATAAACTGTAGACAAGAAGCAGACGCAACACTTAAACGAACATAATTAAAAAATACACAATCAAAAATACATTAATACAAATTACGGCGATTAAAGTGTATGAATGGAGAAATGCTGCCATGTACAGGATTATGCGAAAAGCCCTGCGCTCAGCATGTTCTGTAATAGTATACATTATGATATAAGTGCGGTAAGTTGAAAATTACAGCCGAGGCGATATTGCTACAAGAAAGCAGAGGCTGTAATTATCAAAGCGCACGTATGTCATACGACGTTTTATAACATATTTGCGGGGAAATAAATAAAACTCGGACTAAATAAATATTGCTCGACATTTCACACAGTGCTATCTAGCCTAAACTAAGCAGAGCTTGTACTTGTACAGAGCGGAACTTTTTTTTTGTAAAGATACTTATAAACTGAAGAGAGAACTGAACTGAGAAATACTTATAATATATAGAAAAACATTAGGTATCAAAATAGCAGTGGTATAGCATCTACAAGTTTACAACTAACTAAATAAATAGTGAATGGATTTTGTAGGACAGACATTTGAAATACAAAATCAATTAAAAGCTACATACTCGTAGAATTACAAGTAGGAAATCTAACAAGTCCATACTTTGTCCAACCCGTTTGGAATTCAATAAATAACTAACTTGTACTGAACTAGAAGGAATAAATTATGGTCTAAAGAGGAAATGCACCACATTTATTTATGGAACCCACTTGCCAAGGACATTGGTGTTTAATATACAGCAGTCTCAGTAATCCGGCACTTCAGTAGTCCGGTACGTGTCTTACCCCTCCCTACTCTAGTTCCGCGCTTGCGCACGTATTTTATTTACATACTAGCTTCCGCCAGCGGCTTCGCACTCGTGGTTTGCAACGAAAAGAAGCTTGTGTTAATCCAGGTTATAATCTACGTACATACCAAATTTCATCGAAATCGGTTCAGCCGTTACGACGTGAAAGAGTAACAATGATCCACACATACATCATATAATATTAGTGGTATTATTAATTTTTAGGGTGCCGTACCCAAAAGGTAAAACGACACCCTATTACTAAGGCTCCGCTGTCTGTCTATCTATCTGTCCGTCTGTCTGTCCGTCCGTCTGTCTGTCCGTCCGTCTGTCTGTCCGTCTGTCATCAGGCTGTATCTCATGAACCGTGATAGTTAGACAGTTGACATTTTCACAGATGATGCATTTCTGTTGCCGCTATAACAACCAATACTAAAAACAGAATAAAATAAATATTTAAGGAGGGCTCCCATACAACAAACGTGATTTTTTTTGCTCCTTTTAGCTCGATATTGATAACGGCCACAGGTAGACGCTTGAAATATTCACAGAATATTAGTTATATATTCACTTTAAAATAAATAATTAAAATAAAACAACTAATAATAATGAAATTCAGTACAACTTTACTCCCGGATCAGCCGTAGGGTTTAATCACCTGCTTTCGGTGAGGTTTACATGACATATAATTCGACATTGTCGAGCAAGTGGTGTGAAAAGCTTCTTTATGTACCAAGTACAAAGGCCCTAAAGAAATGAAATTGATTGATCGCACGGAGCAATCTTCAAAACTAATCGCCTTTGTACATTGTTCTAAATAGTATCAAGTGCAAACGGTTTCGTAATCGTAAGCCGCCGGGAACGCAGTGAACTTTACCTGCGCCCGCGCATAACGTAATCAGTTGTAGGCTTGTAGGGCGACAGGTGACGGGTCGGTGGTGTCAAACAATTGGTGCAAGAGCGCTTTACCGTGGCTTTTGTATTTAAACAATTAGATTGCATGGCCTTGGAAAATCAAGAGCTACGAATTACGATTCAAAAGCTAATGTTTTTATTGATCGATCGAAGCGAGATCTCTAAAACAACTTGGGCAAATCGGCATTGTATATATTTATGTATGTTTGTTTGTCCGAGGATAACTTTCGAAGGGTTGATCCGATCATTGTGAAATTTAATACATAGGTAGGTAGTGATGGCACAATTTTAGTGTGACTAAATGAGCTGAAAATGGGGGGGGGGCGGTTTTTGAGATATTGGGGTTCAAGAAGGGTAAAAAAAATGAAAATGAGACTATTAGGTCAAGTGGGACGTCAAATAAAAGGTCTTCATTAGTACATTAAGACTCCGTTTTTGTTTTTAGTAAATTCCTTATAGTTTTAGAGTTATTAATTAGCCACAATAAATACTGAACTTTGACATAATTCACAGGGTACACCAGTGATCCCACAGTATTGTAATTGGGTATGCTTACTCGTAAGTGCTTAAGCTTAAGTGACACAAATATAGGCAAAAGTCTGAAATCCAGAATAACTGCAATTTGTGCCCCAAAAAAGGTTTACCACATACTCATGTATGCTCCCGTTACCTGTAATTTGAATGAAACTGTAGGTCAAGTAATTTGGTTACTTATTTCGTGGCACTATTTTATTGGTAAAGGCCGGCTTGCACAACGATCCCTAAACGTATTTACTAATGAAATTATGTTTAAATTTTACGTATTTGTTTGATTTGACAACTCCTTAAATCATATTTAGTCACTAAATACGTTTAGGCATCGTTGCGCGAGTCGCCCTAAGAATATTTTCTTTTGTGTTTTGGGAGACTCGCGAGATCTCAGTTCGGGACGAACTACTAGTATACTACAACTTTCAGGAGGACGAACTTCTTTGCCTTTAAACTTCATTAGTCTCTTCCTTAGCTGGGTCTGTTTCATTTTAACTATTGTTCAGTAGCGCCTCGCTTCTCATTCAAATCATGTAATCCGGTAATGGAGTGGGTTATGAAAATAATACCTACACGTAATTTTTTCGGATGTATCCAATGTTTCATTTCGGTTCACTATAAGTTTTCAGTAGACTATGTACCGTCTTCTCCCTTCTATCGTTTGAGCGTTTTGAGTTTCTCCACCAGGCTAATGATCTCAATTTGCGAAATATTCCCTCCAACTTAAAACTCCTGTGCATACGACAGAGTTTTATGGTCGCTCCTTCACTGTAACAGCTATCCAAGTCTATTAGTAATTTTAAAACAAAAGTGCACACCCATTATCTGTCCCTGTGTCGAAGTTGTAACTGCTTGTTAATTCATCATAACCATTTTTATAGTTGCTTATTTTAAATTAAATTTGTGTTATTACTAGTATTTTAGGTTTATAGTATGTAGTTATGTTTTTAATTTTATATACATAGATGCACCGCAGTCATGTGATACATTATAATCTTGCCCATACAAAGGTTGTCTGGAAGAGATCGCTTTTAGCGATAAGACCGCCCATTGTAGTAAATCTATTTGTAAAAATTATGTTCAGTATTTGACTGTGGTGTACAAGAGTTATCTTATCTTATGTAATAGCCTTCTACATAGTATTAATAATTATTATGTGTACATGAAAGATACCGTAAATCTATCGATCTTGGCCTAATTTCTGCAACGTTTGTAATAAAAAGTTATGCTGCCTCTTTAGATGATAACCTCAGACCTGAATGACGATGCAGACATTGAGAGGGCGCGTAGGGCGTTGTCCGTAAGAGCGAACATGATCGCCCGCAGGTTTGCTCGTAGCTCCACAATTGTAAAAATCTGACTATTCCGAGCGTACTGTACTAGCTTCTACACGAGCAGCCTGTGGGTTAGTTATACGCAAAAACAGTACAATGCCCTACGCGTACAGGGTTCAGGGTGCTGGTGGGGCTGCCCCGGTTCTGCAGTGCGTCGGGGATGTTTGCCGAGGCGCGAGTGGACTGTTTTTACAGCACCATGCGCAAGCGGTGCACATCCCTGGGGCGCAGAATTCGGGCCAGCTCCAACGGTATACTGAATGCGTTCTCAAACAGGTTCGACTGTGAGCATCTAAACCATTGTTGTATGGTACATGCGCAGTACCTGCACTAGATACTCACATACTTACACAGTACTTCTTATAATATTATTCTTTGTTTAATTTATATTCGTTTGATAAAATTGCACTTGTACTGACCATTTGAGATGTTTATTATTATTTCTATTTTACTAAGAATTATGGATCTTTGACATCTAAAAATTTAATAAATGAATTGAATTGAATAATGTGACCGAATGTTGACCGAAGTTGATATTACGAAAAGAATTCTACTATACATGATCAGCAATTGATTGAAAGAGTACAGCATATGACTGATATACCAAGCTCTGTTAGACGATTGTGGAACTTAATTGTTCTGCACCAATTGAAAATGTATCCTTATTCTGAGACCACAGCCCCCGGCGCTTTAATAAACAACTTATTACTGATCCGGAAAAGGCGTACTAGTAAATTAATTTGATTGCGTCGAGATTATAAGGAAAGCCTGAGGACATTTTAAGCATTAAGGATTTGCACAGCAGACTGAGAAACGACTGAAAAGCCGGAAAGGTAAACTCTTTTTGTAAGATGTTGAGAGGGCGATGTCGGTGGAGTGAATGAAGACGTTATGATGCGAATTGAGAAAGGTATGCTTCGATGGTTTGGGCATGTTGAGAGGATGGATAAAAGGTTGACGAAACAAAATAAGGCGAGCGTAAGTGGGATAGTTGGAAGGGGAAGACCTCGAACGTATCATAACCAAGTTGAAGACATCTTGGTGATAGGTCAGGTCAAGAGAACCCTAAACTGACGAGCATGTATGATGAATGTGATGAGATCGAATGAGACAAAAAAGTGTCAGGATTGTAGCAAGTGGAGATTCGTTGTCTTTGCCTACCCACGATAAAGGTATACCTACATGTAAGTTTTTTTTATGCTACTTGGAGATGGAACATGCCTATGACCAACCTGATGTGAAGTGGTAACCATCGCCTATAACAGAGAATTGCCTCGTAGGTCACGCACTTTAAAAATGTGCCCTACGGTGCACTGACCTGCGTCCATCAACTTGAGGCATACATGTGTAAATTCTCATGTGCCTGTAATTTCATCGGCAACTACACCCTTCAAACCGAAACACAAATGCTGCTTGGTTGGTCTTAGTAGTTATTAGTGGTTAGTGGTTAGTTAGTCGTAAGCTGGAAATGTACAATTAATAAATAATAAATATTGCTGGAAATTTCACACAGCGCTATCTAGCCCCAAACTTATCAGAGCTTAGCAAACTTACTATGGGAATTACTTTTGTAAATACATACTTATAATACATAGAAAAACATTAAACCTGGAACAAATATCTGTGGATCATGCAAACTTTTGTTCCGGGGCGGGAATCGAAGCCGCTACCTGCTGCGTCTCAGCCGGCTATTCGCCCACTGCGCCACGGAGGTCGTCGAGAATTGCTTATACTTTTTACATCTAACAATCACATAATTAACTACATCTTGGCTGACCTGACTCCACCTGACGCTGATAAACTTGAACGTGGGTATCAGGAACAACGAGTACCTGCTTACTACAACTTCCAGAACAAATATTCATGCCAAAATGATAAAATAGAAGTTGCGATGCGCTTCGAACAAAGAACAGCAAGCCTTGAGGATGTCTATATGCTGAGACATTTGGCCGGTTATAGACCCAAAGTCGGACAACAACCAACCCCAATGAACCACAGGTTAAATAACAATTTAAAAGCAGTACTGCAAACAGACTAGGTGATAATGCTGCTTTCACTTATATGCTAGCCCGGGGTCCATAGAAACCGCAAGTTAGTATTGGATAAGTTGATTTAAGTAGCCATTGATTGTACGATTGCTGAACCGCATTCTTATATGTTTTTCTATCTAGGTCTCTCTAAAGTCAAAGTCAAAATCTTTTATTTATTAAAATATGAAAGGATCACTTTGAAACGTTAATTTTACTGCCTGTTCCTTCGCGACCAAGCCAGGAAAGAAAGGCAAGAAACAAGGCTGGTTTTTTTTAATGATCCTTTTAGAATACATTACAATACAGAAAATAAATTACGTCTAAATTGTAACATTTTAAACGAGTTGGAGCAATTTCAAATCCAAGCTTCTCTATCATCTAAATAATCCGATATTTTATAGTAGGCTTTTTATAAAGATTTTGTTTAATTGCGTTTTTAAATTTATTAATTGTCAATTTTTGTACATCACTTGGGAGTTTGTTATATAAGCGAACACCTTGCCCTTTAAACGATTTACTAACTTTATGGAGTCTACAAGTGACAACAGCGAGTTTATATTTATTTCTAGTATTAAAATTATGATTACAGCTATTTTTCTTAAACAAATTAATATTTTTGTGAACATACATCAGATTTTCATAGATGTATTGACAAGGGAATGTCATAATATTTATTTCTTTAAATTTATTGCGTAATGATTCTCTTTCAAATAATGCACTGTTGAGTTCAACTACCCTTCTCCTTTAGGCAAAGGAATGATGAAATCCAGTAGTAATGATTCGTTTATTATATTCTTACGACTTTACTCCCTGGAGGACTTTGTCAAAAGACCAATTCCCGTCAATAGATTTTGTCAAATACAATCAAATTCGCGTTGACATAACTGAAATGTGATGCTGGCTTTATAAGATCGTAATGTGACCAAAAGTTAAAAAACCCGCCAAGTGCGAGTCGGACTCGCGCACGAAGGGCTCCGTACCGTTATCTATAAAAACGGCAAAAAAAATCATGGCTGCTATAGCTATAAAAAAACATATGAGCCCTACTTCAATATTTATTTTATGCAATAGAACAATTTTATTTATTTACCTTATTTGAGGTTAGTGCCGATTAAGCTAGTCCTCTAAATTGTACAACTTAGACAACTATCCTAATTGGCGTAACTTATACTGGCTAATAACTTTTTTTATTTATTTAAATGTTTCCTTTATTTGTGCTGTATGACTTTTTGCCAAATTTCGTGATTAATGGTTGTATTACATTGTAGCCGCACGGATGCAGCACGGCAACGACACAGCTGCACCACAGCACTGCCTCAAATTTCGGCTACCGCTCGCCGCCCGCTCGCCGCTAGCTCGTTGGCAGCGCGTCGTCCGCGAGGTGCCAGCTCGTTGGCAGCGCACCGACCGCGAGGTGCCAGCTCGCTGGCAGCGAGCCATCCGTAAAGTGTGTAGCTTACTATCACCGCGAACACGTATTCGTGAATGAACACGCCTGTGTGCGCGGGCGGCGACGCGACGATGTTTAGCTGGCGGCTCGCAGTCGGCGCACTGTACGCACGCGGTCTCCTCGCTTACAGCGCGCGGGCTCAGCGACTAGTCGTATGGTAGCTGTAAGCGCGCTGCCTGCCCGCCGGCGGCTTTTTATATTGACATTACGAAATATATTATACGACACTGGTTTTAATGCTCTAATTTGAATGACAAGTAAATTGTTGGGTTGGAGCCGTGCTGGATCCGTGCCGTTATAATGTAATACAACCTTAATCGTCAACAACGTCAACGGGAACGACCATATAGGTTTTCGACTCAAAACCTATAGGGTAGTTCTGGTTGACCTAAAGTTGTCAAGTTTAGTTAAAAGCAAGGTCTTACAGCACAAGTAAAGGGAAAATTCCGAAACATAAAAAATAAAGTAAAAATAAGGTAAATTTTGGTAGGTACTTACAAGTTGTCGCGAAAATCTGAATTAGCCCATATCTTTTTATCGTGTTGACTCTGGGCCTTGATTTTTATACACCTAATAGGGACTATAGACCTCAGTATCTGGTTAAATTTCAAGTTGCTAGGTCCGCCCGTTCCTGAGAAAATGCGTGGTGACACACGGACAGACGGACAAGAGAGTGATCTTATAAGGGTTCCTTTTTTTACTTTTTGAGGTACGCAACCCTAAAAAGGGGTTTTGTTTGAAATAATCATAGGTATCTCAGTATATTGTCTGACTAAATATATCCGACGGTTTATAAAAGGTTTTGGTTCTTCTAAATAGTTTTCGTCATTGATTAATCAATAGTTTTTTGTTTGAGAACAGCACAGGGGATTAACTTGAAGGGTTAATTCCGCGAGTGTGCTCGTTGACTTATAAGGATTCGTTTATAAATGCGCCGACCAAACGTGTGACGAGGCACGTGTCCATAGTATAGCGAAAACGAATCTACAGTGGATGTGATGCAATTATCTATCATCTGCTATCTCAAACAGCTATAACGAGAGATGAGATATTAACTCTTTTTGTACATGTCATCTGGTAAGCTTTTTTGTATGTAATCTATTTGTAAACAATGTATACTAATTCTATACTATGTATATTTATACTAATATTAAAAAGAGGAAAGATTTGTATTATTTGTATTTTTGTGTGTATGTTTGTAATGAATAAATTCAAAAACTATTGGTCTGATTTCAAAAATTCTTTCACCATTGGAATGTTACATTCACCCTGAGTACCATAGGCTACTTTTTACCCAACTGCGCAAAGGAGGTTTGTAATGATTTTATTAAAAAACTACGCGTGCGAAGCTGCGGATTGGTCAGCTAGTGTATAATATTATAAAGAGGAAAGATTTGTTTGTTTGTATTGAATAGGCTCCGAAACTACTAGACCGATTTAAAAAATTCTTTCACTGTTGGAAAGCTACACTATCCCCGGGTGGCATAGGCTACTTTTTACCCAACTGCGCAGAAGGAGGGTAATGTTTTTATTGAAAAACTACGCCTGCGAAGCTGCGGATTGGTCAGCTAGTAAAAAATAAAGAATGAGGAAATGGAGCCGGCCTTCCGGCCCCTTTGTATTTTGTGACAGAGTTGGTCTACTTGCTGAAATCATTGCAAGCATGTTACAATAATAGACCTCCTCCATAGATTTCCAGAGCGAACGATCTTGTGCGGCCTGCGCCCAACGGCTCCCAAGTGGGGGGCCGTCCTACGCTGCGCTTTCAGCGCGTGGTCTCATCTCATGTGGGGGTTATGGGGGAGGCCTATAAATAAATAAATAATGCTGGTCATTTCACACAGCGCCATCTAGCAATCTATGTTCCGCAGTGGAAGTCGTATGGGTGGTGATTAGGGATCGGCGTAGGTAGTACTATTTTGGGTCAATGAAGCTGAATGATAAGTTAATATGGATATGCCCCGGGATTTATTCCCCGATTTCCGGGAATATTTTTCTGAATGTCGATGTAAATGTAGTTAAAATGTCGATAAAATGTTAATGTCGATGTAAATGTGTGCGTATAGTGAAACCGAGTCCTCACCTTACCCGCGATAAGCTACAAAAGCGTGAGGGAAAGGGATGGAAGACTGTAGTGACCAATACAACACGTATTTGCACAAAGCTGAACAGTTACTATGTAACATACGAATTCCTAAAAAAACCTGTTAAAGAAAATAAAAATATATTTCCCGGGATTTAGAAGGGATTAGGATAAGTTAACGGTCACTAATTCCCGTGAATAGCACTACCTAAGCCGATCAGTAGTGATAATGATGTTACAATCAATCGTTTCGAGCTTTGTGGATCTCTGGTTGGTGACTATAAAACGCTCATCAACTTCCCAAAGTTACTATAGGGGTGTTGTTGAGCGATTACTGCCTATAAAAATTGCAATACCGCAGCACAAGTCGCACAACTACGACGTCACATAAAGAGCATTTTTTTATATTACCTGAAGATGAAACAAGCATATGGCCCACCTAATGTTAAGTGGTAACCAGTAACGTCGAGATCCGTAGACGAACGAAAAGGTTCATGACGGTAGGATTCCAGTTATGGAGCTCAAATGGTCTTGAACGGGGCACTTAGCTAGACGTGGTGATGACAGATGGAGCAGGACAGTGACTGAATGGTGGCCGAGGAGCGAGTATAGAAGGGTAGGACGTCCGGCAGCGAGACGGGTGGACGACATCATAAAGGTCGTGGGCCGTCAATGGGTGAGACTAGCGCAGGATCGTGGTGGATGGCGCAAACTTAGGGAGGCATATACCCAACAATGGGTGAAGCCAGGCTGTGGGTGATGATGATGGTGATGAACCAGTAAAGTAGCAAAGTATTGCCTGGGTCATATCCATACTATAAATGTGAAAGTAACTATGTTTGTTTGTTACCTTTTCGCAACTAAACGGATCGAACTGATCTTAATAAAATTAAGCAAGGAAATAGATTATATCCTGGGGAAGGACATAGGCTATCTTTTGTCTCAAATGTTGTATTGCAATGTATGTGTATGTTGTATGAGCAATCTATAACTCCTCAAGGATCTGAAAATTCGTATTTAGGCTTTAGGTAAGAAATATATAAATAAATTATGACCGGAATTGAAACATAGGCTACTTTTCACCCGACCGGGATGAAAGAGGGTATTGTTTTTATCGACAATCAACGCATCGAAGCCGCGAGAGTGTCAGCTTGTACCATAAAACCAAATGGTAGCGACGGCCGTCACTCTAAAACATACAGGAGAACAGTCTTATGTGCCTGTGATTTCATCTGTTACAGAAAAGCCTGCCGTTTCTGATTCTAGTCTGAGAAATTCAACAACATGACTTTCTCTCTTTTAAATTAGCATAAAAAGCACTTCCATTTATATTTATCAAAGTAAATACCATATTGGAAACTAATTATTGGTTTGGTACCCAATTACCCATTGCTTAATTACCGTTACGTAATAGTATATTACATTATTATGGAAATAAAGGTGTTATGATATTTACGCTTTACTTTCGAAATTTTGCATGCGCACTTCCGTTTTGCACTGATAGCATTTGTTCATTTGATTTTTGCGGAAAATTACGATTAAACTTACAAAAATATGTTCAGTTATATCTTTCATCATGTTTCTAATAAACTACCTTTTTGCTACGAAAGCTAATTTAGTTTTTTTTAAATTAATTTTTATAATATTTTTAAAATTAATTTTAAATTTAAAAAAAACACTACAAAAACTTTCGAGCCAGACGGGACTTGATTGATTGATTGAAAATACTTTATTGCACTTATAAAACTAGTACAAAGGCGAACGTAATGCTAAAGAGCGTTCTCTTCCAGATAATCTTTGTGTATTGTAGATAAAGATGTGTACAGGTAGTGCACAGGAAAGGGAACTAATGAAAAATTTGCACAGGACTAATAAAAATAGCATAGGTACATACAACTTAAATGCTTTATATCATAGACTAAACTATACCAATATCAAATAAAAATACATACATAACAATAGAAGAAGTGATAAGGAAAAATAAGTTGCTCATTTTTGGTCGGTTTGACCGAGAAGGTGCCTATAAATTCTCAGTCTGAATGCTTCCACTGAAGTAGCCTCGAAATAGTTTGGTGGCATATTATCCCAGAGACGAGGGCTTCTCACAATCGGCAGTGCATCCTCGTATCAAGAGGACGTTTGAAAGTTTTTTAGATGGTTTCAAAAATCTTAGGATTTAACATAAGTGTATTAAACTATAACGACTACAAAAATACAATTTTTTTATCAATTATATGCTCTCGTTTGACTTTCGCCTGATGGTAAGCGATGATGCAATAATATCAGCCTTAAGATATTCAATGCTGAATATATCAGAATTGGGGCCTTACCTCCACACACATTTAAAATGAATTTTTATTTAGTGAAACCTCACTAAATAAAAGGACGTAACCACGTGGAGCAGCTATTTTCTTTTAATGTATATTGTCAAACGCCCAGAAAAAGCACGAAAACAATTACGCTTTGCGATAGGTATTCCTTTATAATTGATCGATCGAAGCGAGATCTCTCAATCAACTTTGGCAAATCGGCGTTGTACGAGGGCTGCTATTTATGTATCCGGAATAAAATAAAATAACTATCATTGACTGTTAAATATGGTTTTATTGCTTTTCAAAATTTTCGCCATGATGATCAATGCACTTTTGCATTCGGTGAAACCAGTTTTCATAGCACTTTTTCCAATCGGAAGACGGTATCTCCAAAACATGATTTTTGAATGCCTCAACGGCTTCTTCTCGGGTTGAAAATCGTTGACCACGTAATTTATTCTACACGGTTGGGAATAAAAAGAAGTCGTTGGGTGCTAAATCAGGGCTATATGGCGGATGACCGGTTAATTCCACCGTTTCACCCTCCAAATATCGGGTCGTTTCACCCGAAGTGTGACAGCTTGCATTGTCGTGATGGAGAATGATTCTGCGTTGTGGATTATTCTTCCTGATTTCTGCAAAGACTTCTGGCAAACAAATGGTCGTGTACCACTCTGAATTAACAGATTTACAATTTTCTAGGGGTACAGTAGCCACGTGTCCATCTATACCAAAAAAACAGGCGACCATTTGCTTCAAAGTGCTTTTCGCACGAGCAACTTTTGTTGGGTTCGGCTCATGTTGGAAAACCCAAACTGTTGACTGTTGCTTAGTTTCGGGGTCATATGCATAAATCCAGGATTCATCACCTGTGTAGATATTATATACAGCTTTTGATGCACCACGATTGTATTTTTTTATCATTTTTTTGCACCAATCGACACGAGCCTGTTTTTGATCTATTGTCAAGTTGTGCGGTATCCAACGCGAATAAACTTTTTTTGCAGCCAAGTGTTCGTGTAATATCTTATGTATACTCGTCATACTAATGCCCAAGATCGCCTCTATCTCTCGATATGTCACATGACGATCTTGCATTATTAGTTTACGCACTGCGTCGATGTTTCGTGGCACAACAACTGATTTAGGCCGACCATCTTTAATTTCGTCCGTGAGCATACGACGTCCACGATTAAACTCATTAAACCAGTGATACACAGTAGTCTTCGATGGTGCTTTATCCCCAAAAGTCGAACTGAGTTGATCGATACACTGCTGTTGAGTTAGACCACGTCGAAAATCATAAAAAATCATCGCACGAAAATTTTCTCGAGATAAATCCATTGTGATAATGACACGCAATTTTTGAAATCGCGCCACACAATGAAAACAATTGACAGACGGACGAAATAACCTGCATTCTACAGCCAAAGAGTTCCATTTTCAAACGTGATAATTTCTTTTTAAATATTATTTATGCAGTGGCCAGTTCCGGATTCTTAAATAGCAGCCTATGTATGTATGTATGTTTGTCCGAGGATAACTTTCGAAGCGTTGATCCAATCATCGTGAAATTTAATACATAGGTAGGTAGTGATAGCATAATTTTGGTGTGACTAAATGAGCCACATTACATGAACTTCCGTTACCTGTAATTTGAATGAAACTGTAGGTCAAGTTAGGTGGTTATTTATTTCGTGACACTATTTTGATAGTCAAAGATTACAAATAATATTTTTTGTTTTAATCGGAGACTCGCGAGATCTCAGTTCGGGGCGAACCACTAGTTTACCAAAGTCAGATGAAGTTCGAAGGTTCAATGACCATCCAATGACCAAACAATTTGGGTACAAATCGGACTTATCAAAGTGAAACCGCGGCAAATCCTGAACCAAATTACAATAATCGAAGGTGTGAAACCAGGAAGCACGCTAACTATGTTACACCATCACAATACACTTGATCTAGTTTCACACAGCTTTGGTTCCGTGGCGCCTTACAGTAATGTGTCACGTGTGAGAGCTATGAAGCTATTATATCTGATGGGTAAATCGTGTATGGTAGATCAGAAGTTCGCAGCGCCTTACCATTACAATAGACTAGCAAAATAAAGTGGGTGATAGACTGACAAGCTTTCGAGCTGGGAATCATTTGACGGTCGCCTTCATATCAGCCTTTAAGCTCTCACTACGATTAATTCATAAATCAGCGGTTTTTGATTATATGAATGAATGAATGAATGAATATGTATTTATTTTCAAAAAAAATGGTTTTACAAAGTGCACTTAAATGGTATACGAATATATTTTTTCCCTAACTTATCTCGTCCCACTGCTGGGCAAAGGTCTCCCCCAAGTCCCTCCAAGCATCCCTATCTGTCGCTATCTCCCACCATCCTCTTTGGAAGGAAATCGTCCCGCCAACGCTGTCTCGGCCGACCCCGACGTCGCCTTCCGTCTTCAGGCGTCCATGGTGTTGCAATATGGGCCCATTTCTCGGAGTGCATTCGGGCAACGTGGCCCGCCCATACCCACTTAAGTCCAGCCGATCTTTTGCCTACATATAAAAAGTATATAAAAAAAAATATTGCTGGACTTTTCACACAGCGCTATCTAGCCCCAAACTAAGCAGAGCTTGTTGGGAACTATGGGAACCAGATAACTGATAGAATACTTATATAGATTTTTTTTTGGTAAACACATACTTATAATATACATATAGGGAAACAACCAGACCCGGTACAAATATCTGTAGATCATGCAAACATTTGTTCCGCGGCGGGAATCGAACCCGCTACCTCCTGCATCTCAGCCGGCGATTCGCCCACTGTGCCTCGGAGGTCGTCATGTACCTCACAATGCATAACTGCATCGTCAATATCGTCGTCAATATTCACAACTGTTGCAGATATTTTCTTAGATTTTAAGAAACTCTGTGCGGTGTTTGTGTTTATCTGTATCATTTGTAATTAATAATCATCATGAAAAACGAAGACACAAACACAATGTAAACTTTCGCAGTAGCTCGAAAATATGACCCACGGTTCCGTGAAAGATAGGAATAGAGGAAAGATGGTCATCCGATAAGGCAGCTTTATAAGAACAGTCTTTTAAGGAAAAATAGAAGAAAACTGGAAAGAGGAACGCCGCCAATAAGTCAGATAAAGGAGATCATTTCGTATAAAAATGTATGACCGCCTTAGAACGAGCGAGACAAAATGATGGCGTGTCATCAGTTACATCGACAAGAGACCCCTTAAATACGAGAGAGATGAAATTTGGAATGCCCTGCCCCATGAAGTTCGCGCTAGTCCATCGTTTATTCTTTATTGTACACAAGAAAATACATAATAAAGTACAGAAATAGAGGACATGTACAAAGGCGTTTAACATTTTCAAACGGAAAGTTGAAGAGCACTATCTTTCTCTGTAATTTTATTATATTGTAGATATATTTATTTTTGTATATATTAGTCTATTTATTTTATTTATTATATTCATTCATTTTATATCTTACTTTTGATATATATCGTTTTATTTGTCTATGATATATGTACATATTTATGATTCTTGTACACGCACCTACTTTTAAAATCATCTCTCTCTCTCTCTCTAGCCTCTAAAGGTTTGCTGGAAGAAAACTCTTCTTAGAGTTAAGCACGCCTTTGTACATGTCCTCTATTTCTGTACTTTTTAATGTATTTTCTTGTGTACAATAAAGAATAAAGAGATATAAGAGTGCCTTCATTCAAGTTTTAACGGGGAGTGCAAAATAATGAACTTAGTAAGCTGTAACAGGTAAATCATCTCCATTATTACGTGACTCCGAATGAGCAGTGAATTATGGTGATTGATTTCGCTTCTGGCCATCAACAATGGCATTTTAGACTCCCAGCTTTCTAACTAGCAGACATTATAAAACTATATGGTCATTGGTCATTCATCATTAGCTCATTTTACTAACGACTTGGTCGTATAAATAAAAGTTTTAAGTGTCTAATCTAAGATGTCTCTTATCGATGTGACTTTAATTTTGATGGTTGAGTGGTCATTAAAACGTCATTAGTTATCGCTTAATTATTATGAAAGCATGGTCATAGCTGGATACTAAATTAATGTTTTGAATCCATTGTGTAAGTAGGAACCACTTGAAAAACCATTACCTAATTGTTTACCCCCTATTTTTCTTCTTTATAATGGGTAAAAAAGGGGTTAACCCGGCTTATTCAAAAACAATAAACACAGTAGCCGTGGATCCCGATGTTTATTTCAACCAATAGCTGTTGACATTGTCAAATCAATTACAAAACGTCAAAAACTTGTGATAATTATACTGATCATCTGTCAATTCCTCAGAATAATAACTAAATTCAGACGTTCAGAAACTGCCGTATGTTTTTTAGGGTACCGTGCCCAAAGGGTCAAACGGGACCCTATTACTAAGACTCCGCTGTCTGTCTGTCTGTCTGTCACCAGGCTTTATCTCATGAACCGTGATAGTTAGACAGTTGAAATTTTCACAGATGATGTATTTCTGTTGCCGCTATAACAACAAATACTAAAAACAGAATAAAATTAATATTTAAGAGGGGCTCCGATACAACAAACGTGATTTTTTGCTCCTTTTAGCTCGATTTTGATAACGGCAACAGGTAGACGCTTGAAATATTCACAGAATTTTTAGTTATATATTCACTTTAAAAATAAATAAAAATAATAGTACAAATATTTAAAGGGGGCCTCCATACAACAAACGTGATTATTTTTTTGCTGGTTTTATAGATAATGGTACGGTACCCTTCGTGCGCGAGTCCGACTCGCACTTGGCCGGTTCTTTATACTACATGAGTACATGTAGATGGTACAAGGCTATGGCCCACCTGATGTTAAATGTTAACTATCGCCTATAACAGACTAGCTGACCAATCCGCGGCTTCGCACGCGTGGTTTGCCAATAAAAAGTAGCCTATGTGTTAATCCAGATTATGATCTAACTACATACCAAATTTCATCGCAATCGGTTCAGCCGTTCCGGTACAACATCCATACATCCATAAAGAGTAACAAACATCCATACATATAAACTTATAATATTAGTAGGATGTGTATGTGTAAGATTTGATAAATTCATAAAACAATTTAATTTTCGCGCTTTTTCTGAAGCATCTATAAAAACAAAATGGCTGCCCCACGTTTCGCTTTACGCACTTTACGCGGCAAACACGTACTTGGTGAATTTATAATGCTCATTGGCATTCTGCCGCCTGGTGTAACGGCAAATTCGATAAATAAGTAGCAATGTAGTCGGGTTTCAATGCCACACACTTTAAATGTCGCCGTAAACGAGTTTTAGTACACGTTTAGTTTAAAGCCAAAGTATTTTTCTGTAAGGTACTTTTTGACCAGTAAGCAAATGTATCGGGCTTGTTTCAGAGGAAATGGACAAACTATAATGGGCTTATGCTACATTCTCTTGATAATACATATTATTTGTTATCAGTAGGATTTACTTGTAATCATAAAGTAAAAGTAAAAAACATTTATTTAGGAAAACAGTACAGTAAGTACAGACAAAACAGAAGGTACTTAATGAAATAAAATACAACATTGAAAAATACATTAAAAATAACATAATGAAAATGATAGGTACCTACCTATAAAAATACAGAAAGACAGATATAAAAACAACAGAATTATAAACGGTCATTATAGGCAGGTACCTAACAAGAGCTTCATAAACACGTGGGCGCTAAAAACCCTCCGTCGCCCGAGACACGTTCTCGGAGACCCGGATGACGAAATCGCTTCCGCTAATACGGAAGAGTCATCCACATTAGACAGAGCAAACACTTCACAAATACACCGACCTCGCCGCCGAGGTCGACGAGTCCCTTCAGTCGCCGCCTATACGAGGTACAAGCACGTACCCGGGCGTTTCTCTCCTATCCCCGTTCCGGCAACAGCCCAAGCCGAGGTTCGTACCTAAGTGGTGCCCTTGCGCTAGTTGCCTCATCAAAAAATTACGGGGCTGAGCGCCTTCTGCGCTCGCCAAAAGCTCGGTTAAGCTGCAACGGCCTCAGAGGCCAACAGCGAGATTAGTCCATCAAAAAAAGAAAAGTTCTGTACTGTGTGGTGGTCCAAAAAAGATCAGTCTTAGCTTTGTGTTGGTCCACGCTTAGGCAGTAAGTGCAGACCAACGCTGGTTTTCAGACTGAGCCTGTTATAGTGGCCTCATGACCAGAGAGAGAGCCCGCGACATAAGTCAACCCTATGGTCGCATTACGATCTCAATTCTATTAATTATATTTTGTTTTAGGAATAAATAAATAAAATTAAAATTAAGAGATTACACCAAATTACAATATCTTAACCTAGAAAATTTAAAGGTACATGGTGGTACAATGGGCGGCCTTATCGCCCTTAAGAGGTTATGGTGACCTCTGAGTTACTAATCTTGCATTGAGATTTGAAAGATTCTTGAATTTTACTAAATTTTTTTATGGGAAAAGACCTAAGGGTTTAGCCAAGTTACATTCGATTAGCGATTACGCTAGTCGATAAGTCCGAAAATGTATGGGATTCGACACATCCGTGGTGCAGTGGTCGAAAAGCCGGCTGAGACTCAGTAGGTAGCGGGTTCGATTCCCGCGGCGGAATAAATGTTTGCATGATCTACAGATATCTGTTCCGGGTCTGGATGTTTTTCTATATATGATAAGTATGTATTTACAAAAAAAAAGTATATAAGTATTCTATCAGTTATCTGGTTCCCATAGTACAAGCTCTGCTTAGTTTGGCGCTAGATAGTGCTGTGTGAAATGTCCAGCAATATTTATATATTATTATTTATTTATTTACATGCTATGGAAATATTGCTATTTTGTTGCAGGACTACGGCCCCTGATATCGTGTTGTGAAAAGTTCAAAGTTAGGTGGGTAAGGAACCAAAGAGAAAAATGCTTTTATATCCAAACTTTGAACACTATTATCATCACATCAGCCATAAGGCATCCACTGCTATATTAGGCCTCCAATAAAGATTTTGATTGATGGCTCTTGTGCGGCCTGGACGTAACGGCTCCCAGCAAACCTTATCAGGTCGTCTTTATCTAGTGTGGGGACATGTTACGCTATCCTCTTTAGTGCGTGGCCAGTTGAACTGAACAGCGTGTAGTAGAGATCCTTGTGAAAGGGCTCGCCCGGGGAATTACTACCACCATACCTACTTCTGCCGTGAAGCAGAAACGCTGTGTTTATTACAGGATCATGAGGCTTTACACCTGTATGCCTCAAGTTGATGACGCGGGACAGTGCATCGTACGCCACATTTCTAAGGTGCGTGACGTATGAGACAATACTTTGTTATAGGCGATGATTACCACTTAACATCCGATGGCCAGCCATATTCTTGTTCTTCGTGTTCATAGCCAGTAATAAAAACATTGAGGAGTAAGAGGAGTAAGGCTAGCGTGGTACGAGCAAGTCATGCGTAGGGAAGAAAATCATGTGACTAAAAGAGTGTTAGATATGAGTGTGGATGGTTATAGAAGTAGAGAAAGGCCGAAGAAGAGATGGATGGACTGTGTTAAGAATGATATGGGTAGTGGGAAGTGACAACGGAGATGACCGCTGATAGAGAGATGTGGAGGAGGAATACATGTTGTGCCGACCCCGCGTAATGTGGGAAAAGAGCAGGAAGAAGAAGGCCTGCTATATTCTTGTACCTTATCCAGATAGTACCTATAGTAAAGCACTAAAATCAATTAAATTCTTCTACAACTTTGTGATTATGATAGAAGTTGCGTCGGATATTCCTGTATTTTTTTATTAACCTTTAATCTTCGAATTCTGGAATTTTTGTACCTACTAATCCTTCTGTTTACACCAACCTTCTTTCTATTTCTATTTCTATGTCATCGCCATCTTCTTTTTTTTTTATTTTGTCTCTGTGTCGTGTCAAATGAATGTTTTCATTTAACTATAATAAATCTAGTTGAATGCATTAAAATAGTTTGCGATCTACTAGATAACAACACACATACCTTGGCCCAACAAGACTAGGTGTATTTTATTATTATATGTCTGTAAGTAGTTTCCGTTCCTCGCTCCAAAAACTCTTTTCAAACGGCATCTTGTTACTTTTGTTCAACGATATCAGATTTCTGATGCTTTTGTTCTAAAGCGCTCACTGACACAGACTGGCTTGACGAAATGTGATATACATCGTACTAAGCATCTTTCGTGAATATAGTAGCCTGTTTCTATGAATGGTTAAATATTAAATAATTCGTAGATTTTTGTTTATGGTGGTGCGATTCCTATACAAACGTTTAAAGGGTATTTACTAGATATAACTGAACTACATAAATGTTTATATGCGTATCGAATTACTTACGTCTTATTATTGACGCAAAATCAATAAAATTGCACATCTATATATCATCATCATATCAGCCGTAGGACGTCCACTGCTGGACAAAGGCCTCCCTCATTGATCTCCAGGAACTGCGGTTGGAAGCGGCCTGCATCCAACGCCGACCTGCGGTTCTTACCAAGTCGTCTGCCCATCTTGTGGGGCCGTGGCCGTGGGGCGCCGGCAATAGAATGTTGCCCCTCCGCTTTTGCCCGTGGATGCAGTAGGAGTCTGCTAAGGGATACCTCCGAAAGATGGGCAGCAGCGTCTTTTCGTGTTTTCAATACCTATACTGCGCTCGCCAACCCGCCTGCCAATCGTGGCAAGTATGGCAACAACCCCCTCATGATAAATTTACAACCATCTATATATATATACATATATAAAAAAAAATTGCTGGACATTTCACACAGCGCTATCCAGCCCCAAACTAAGCAGAGCTTGTACTATGGGAACCAGATAACTGATATAATACTTACATATATACATTTTTTTTTGTAAATACATACATATAATATATAAAGAAACAACCAGACCTGGAACAAATATCTGTAGATCATGCAAACATTTGTTCCGCGGCGAGAATAGAACCCGCTACCTTCTGTGTCTCAGCCGGCTATTCGCCCACTGAACCACGGAGGTCGTCGAATATATATAAAAGAAAGTCGTGTTAGTTACACTATTCATAACTCAAGAACGGCTGAACCGATTTGGTTGAAAATTGGTAGGGAGGTAGCTAAGAACCAGGAGAAGGACATAAGATACTTTTTATCCCGTTCCCGTGGGACGTGACATAAAACGTGAAAGAGAATACAAGGCACTTTAAAACGTCGTATAACAAAAACGCATCTGACATGGAATAACAAAACAGCTATGACAGCAAATGACAGCTAAAAAAAAGTAATTTTGTCTATGGTTAAGATGGTTGTATAATGATGGCCGGGGACAAAAATTGACAATTCTACCAGGGTGACGTTTAATGACAGCCCGCGTTATACGCACGTCAAGGCGGTACGAAGTTCGGCGGGCCCACTAGTTTTTCATAAAAGACATAATAATTCGAAAAAACACCCTCTTTTTAAATGACATTTCAAATAAGTGAAAATGAATATTGATATAAAAATGATGTATACTTAGATATTTATGAATGAACATGAGCAATTTTATGGGTTTTAAGACTTCAATACGCATATGTTAAGACATTTCTGCTGTTCAGTTCTAGTGAATGTGCACTGAACCGTCGGTGTAGGAATCGAACCAACTTAAATCATAACTCAATATTACTTCTCGTAATTTTAGTTTTTTCGGTTGAAAATTCATTGAAGGTTTTTCTTTTACGATCTAAAACTAGTCTTAGCTGGCTTAGTAGGTATACTGTATAAGTAAAAGAAGAACCTTCAATGAATTTACAACCGAAAGACGCTAATCTCTATAATTAGTAATGTAAAAACACTAACTGTCAATGGTTTGTTTGTTAAAGTCACAATGTCAAGATTTTTTGACAATTTATCACAGTTCAGCACTTTAAATTACATAACATTTAATTTAAATTTATGTGATTTTGAGAATGCTTGAACTGTCGAATGCTACGGTAACATTGAAAGGGCCTTGAAACTCTAAATTCAAGATTGTATTAAGCGAATTAGCCTTCTGAAGTCATGATGTATATTCAGAAAGAACACGCGACCTTCATAACCTAGAATACTGATTACCTACCTACTACTTATTGCAGATATCTAAACTAAATTCAATGCCAATTTTTATGGAACTCCTGGAGTGTTGACAAACACACACACACAGACGACAGACAAAGGCGTAGGCAAAGTAATTGCTAAAGCTATTCCAACACGTGGTTAATCTCACGCTGTTTTGGGAAATTATGTTTGATCGAGCGAAGCGAGATCCGAGGAGGTTTGTCCTAGAATAACTTTCGAAGCGTTTATCCGATCATAATGAAATTTGGGATATAGGTAGGTAGTGTTGGCACAATTTTGGTGTGACTAAATGAGCTGAAAATGTGGGGGGGTTGGTGAGATATTGGGGTTCAAGAGGGGGTAAAAAAAAACAAAATGGGACTATCCAGGTAAGTGGCACGTGTAATAAAAGGTCTTTGTGAGTACATTTCGATCCCGTTTTTATTTTTAGTTTAAACCTTGTGGTTTTTAAGTTATTAGCCATAGCGAAAACTGAATTTTGACAAAATTCACAGAGTACACCAGTGACCCCACAGTGCTGAAACTAGGTATGCGTGTAGCTTTAGTGACCAAAATATAGACAAAAGTCTGAAATCCAGAATTAATGCAAAATGTACCCCAAAAATGTTAAACCACATTAATAACTCCCGTTACCTGTAATTTGAATGAAACTGTAGGTCGAGTTATTTGGTTATTTATTTCGTGGCACTATTTTGATAGTCAAATATTACAAATAATATTTTTTTGTTTTAATCGGAGACTCGCAAGATCTCAGTTCGTGGCGAACCACTAGTTATTTACTCAATCATGTTCGAAAACCTGTTAATATCAATTTAGATTCATGTCATGTTCTTCGTTGAGTGCCAGACGTAATGTGACTCCAATATTCCAAGAAGTTATGACACATTCATAAAATATGTGATTGGAATATAGCGACCTGTGTGTTTGATAAGTGTTCCGTATCCCTTAGCATCCTAATTATTGTAAGCAACGTTATAAAATCCAAACGAAATTTCTTATATAATTCTTCTTGATAATTACTGGAATTAGTAAGACTACGTGGGTAAGGCTACTAAGGAAGATCCAGATTTACGTGGATAAATTCATGTAGGTACCTAGTTTATAAATACTTAATATTACTTATCCTTATTATGTGACTTGGTTTGATTCTCCTGAATTTTTCATTAGAGGTAGCAGTTTCTAAAAATGATTTGAAGTCAATATCTTTTATTCATTAAAATCACAAGGATCACTTTGAAACGCCAATTTTACTGCCTGTTCCAAGCCAGGAAAGAAGGCAAGAAACAAGGCTGGTTGTTTTTTTTAATGATCCTTTTACAATACATAACAATACAGGAAATAAATTACGTCTAAATTGCAACGTTTTGAACGAGTTGGAGCAATTTCAATCCAAAGCTTCTCTATTATCTAAATAATCCGATATTTTATAGTAGGCTTTTTTATAAAGATTTTGTTTAATTGCGTTTTTAAATTTATTACTTAATTATCCATTTTTGTACATCGCTTGGGAGTTAGTTATAAAAGCGAACAGCTTGCCCTTTAAACGATTTACTAACTTTATGGAGTCTACAAGTGACAACAGCGAGTTTATCATTATTTCTAGTATTCAAATTATGATCATCGCTATTTTTCTTAAATAAATTAATATTTTTGTGAACATACTACATCAGATTTTCATAGATGTATTGACAAGGCAATGTCAAGGCTAAGCTAATAAGCTTAGTTACGATGCTACATATTGATGGATTAAGGGAGTCTAAGGTGAACAATGTTATCTAGTGTATCAGAATACCAACCGCTCATATAAGAAGAATAAGAATAAAGTTTATTTCACTATAAGAACATGCAACTTACA
The DNA here is from genome assembly GCA_918857605.2 of Philereme vetulata. NCBI lineage: Eukaryota > Metazoa > Arthropoda > Insecta > Lepidoptera > Geometridae > Philereme > Philereme vetulata. The sequence continues at coordinate 9,404,794 of OU975423.1, forward strand.
TATTTAATTTAAAACTAAAAACAAACATAAAGGCAGTAACAGTACCTACATCATAGTAATAAAAAAACAGAAAGATCATAATTAAATGTAGGTCATAATGTAGGCAGAACCACAGACCAGTAGAAACGTTTGTCATTGACCAAAGCAATGCTAAAAGAACCGGTTTGATAACAGAGTGGAGAGCCCTCTCAGAAGGTCATTTTATACAATGTTACTGTTTCCGAAATAGGACTATCTAGGATGCCTCGCCCCTCTCACTTCGCTGCGCACGCCTGCAACATCGATTGGTTACGAAACGGCTAGACTGATTCATCTCGTTGCAATACTGTTAGGTAAATATTTCGCCGGACGGTGTAGTTGTTGGTTATACCGACTATGGCTGGGTCATGTCGTGGATATTTGCGCGACTTTCGTTAGTGTTTTTTCTTTGGTTCTGCTATGCTGTTATGCTAATTGAAGTTATGTTGGAATGTGTTAAAGTTTAAAATAATTAGCTTAAATATTTCTTACTCACGAATAGGGTTGCCACCCGTACTTTATAATAAAGTATTGTACTTTATTTTGGCCAATCGTACTTTATACTTGATGTGGGCACTAAAGTACGTGAAAATACTTTATTTTTACTTGTGAAGATTTTTTTAAATGCACTGCTATTTTTTAAGTGTAACGGGACGGACTGCTTTGGAACGTAACCTAAAACGTCAATGTCAATATCATGTAATGTTGCGAATTGTGAAAAAAATGTGTCGTTTCTGTTATCCATTCCCGCCACTTCAGCATTCACAGAGAGAGTTTTTTCTCTGATGAATGCTAAGTGGCGGGATGAACGCAATAGAGCGTCCCTTAACCTAATAAAAAACTAATTATTTATATATTTAAATTTAGGGATTGATTGTAAAGATGCCGTTAATATATTTAAGAGTAATACATATTTGTTGGATGTTGCTAGAAGCAACAAAAAATATGTATGGAAGAGAAATAGACTGGTAAATAAATAGTACTTTATTTTCAGCCGAAAAAATTTAATTTACTCTTTTTGCTTAAAAAAAAGTGGCAATCCTACTCATAAAATAATTATAAACAATATGTTATTGTTTTTATTCGTAAAAGATTCACTTTGAAATGTTTAATAAAAGGAAACACAAGAATCACAGAACAGGGCGACTGGCCGGCCAGGGTTACTGCTTTATAGTAATTAATTAACTAGGTACACGGCTACACATCAAGCTATACATTTCCAGTATAAGCTGACCTTGCATTGTGTAGGCTTTTCATAGAATGAGAGGTCAGCTTATACTGGAAATGTATAGCTTGATGTGTAGCCGTGTGTACACAAATATAACTGTATTCTAGATTTTATAGCTACGACTTCCCCTTGCCAACAAGTAATTCCACGGTAGATGAACACGCTTGTTAGCCAGAGGAATAAATATTAACACTTCAACCAAAGTAACTAGCTGAATACCAAGTGTGTATGAATCCACGCATGACAAATGCGTTCTGTCGTGGGACAGAACGCTGAATATGTTTAATATTGTATTATCTTGTCTATAGTTGCTAAGTAACTGGGCCTAGGTACTTAAAACATACAAAAATATGAGACGTCCACTGCTGTTGTCTCCCCCTTATTGTTGATTTCAAGAGCGACCGATTTTGTGGTCCGGACCGATCAGGTCGTCTTTCCATCTAGTGAGAGGCCGTCCTGCGCTGCGCTTTCCAGTGGTCTCCACTCGTGAACCTTTCTGCCCCAACGGCCGTCGGTTCTTCGAGCTATATGTACCCGCCCACTGCCATTTCAGCTTGCTAATCCTTTGTGCTGTCGGTGACTTTGGTTTGTCTACAAATCTCTGGATCTCGAAGAGAAACACCAATCATAGCCTTCTCCATAGCACGCTGTGTAAAAAAAAACATGTGTGAATTTAAAAAAAATACGAAGTCGTAAATCTATATCTATACTAATATTATAAAGAGGAAAGATTTGTATTTTTGTGTGTGTTTGTATGTTTGTAATGAATAAACTCAAAAACTACTGTGCCGATTTCAAAAATTCTTTCACAATTGGAAAGCTACATTCACCCTGAGTTACATAGGCTATATTTATTGCTAGAAAAGATTAGGGATCCTTACTAAAACTTAAGTAACGTAACCCAAGGTGTAAAAAAGTGCCCTAAAACGTTTTTCGTCGCATGCACTGCAGAAACTTTTGATGATAGAACAAAAGTATGTTCTACAATATTTAGGAACATATCAATATCTACAAAAATAATTTTATAAAGAGGAAAGATTTGTTTGTTTGTTTGTTTATATTGAATTGGCTCCGAAACTACTGGACCGATTTGAAAAATTCTTTCTCCGTTGGGAAACTACACTATCCCCGGGTGACATAGGCTACTTTTTACCCAACTGCGCAGGAGGGTAATATTTTTATTGTAAAACTACGCGTGTGAAGCTGCGGATTGGTCAGCTAGTCTCAAATAAACTGTGTTTTAACGTTTGCACGAGCGACGAGACTAATAGCGAATGCTCATGTAAAGGCAGTATATCACTTTGTAATCGAATCCGAGCCACCGTGTTCCATCTCTCTGCTGGGCAAAGGGAAGGGCATGGCCGTCCAAACTATTCTATTCTATTAAAACGTGTCCAATCATTATTTCATCATTTAACTTTATTTGAACGTAATCGAATACTTCCTTCTAACAACTGATTTTCATAAAACTAAACTTAGAATTTATTAATTCGGCTGACTAGAACGTCTTGCCTGAGTCTGTGTTTCCTGGTCAAGTTGCGAGTGAATAGGTTTCTTCTAGGCAAGCGTGTTTTATCGTACACTGCTCAATCGCTTACCATTAGGAGAGATCGTGTTCAAACGCTAGCCTATAATATATATTAAAAAATAGGAGAACCATTGGAATCTCTGTTCAGCGGAATTCACCGAATTACCATAGAAATCTGATTTGGAGTCTGAACGCTTTACTTCGTTATTTTGTATTAGTCTAGTGTAAGTTCGCGGTTCGGTTTCAATTGTATTACAATTCTTATGTCTCTTGTGTGATGTCTGGTAAATAAATCCCGTCAAAAACATTAATACGATGTAAAGAACTTTGTTAAATGGTTTATATATAAATTCAGTTTATTTTTAATAAACCTACTTTGTCCCATTGCTGAGCAAAGGTCTCCCCATTTGGTCTCCGAATGAAATTTGGTATATAGGTAGATAAATTATGACCGCGATTGAGACATAGACTACTAATATTTATATTGATCAGCTAGACGGTCAGCTAGTAGGTATATGCAATTTTTACCTATAATATAATAATCCGATTAATGGCGGGTTCCTATATCCAGCTACGACTGGTTTCTCCTTGAAAACGTGTCATAAGTTTGACACTTTTTCAAAGGAGAGTTACGAGTCGTAATCGGTTACCGACGGATATAGGAACCCGCCATCTTATCTGTGGTTTTACTAGACCAGTCACCATACCAAACCTGTGGTTTTTCTAGATGCCGAACCAATCTAAGCTCAATTACGTCAACACACGTCTCAAATTGCGTATTTAGAGTACATTTTCACCGCTCACACTAACTGCTCAATTTACAAGGCTTTTGGGGCTAATAAAAAACAGAAGGTATTTGAATAACATCGCGTGTCGAAATCGCGTAGGGTTGAGGGTAGTAAAACTGTCGTAATTTGAAATGTCGTGAGGATATCTACCTCCGTTCAGTTCCGAGAACTATGGTTGTTGAAAGCACGAAGTTAAAGGCTAATAAATTTGTAATATTAGGTTGGGGAAAAAGTTTCTTCGCATTTTTTAAGAAAATTCAAAACATTTTTTAATTAAGTTTATTTACATTTAACTAAAGTATGTAGGTACCATTTTGTTCGATAACTTTTAGCCATCTTGTAGGTAGGGACATGATCCCATTGCTATATAAATTTTGGGGCTTCTGATCAAAATACCGCGACAAGTAGTTTTGGCAGTCCTCTCGTGATGTTAACCTGACACTGCCTAAAGAATTCTGAAGAGACCGAACCAGGTGGAAATCTGAAGGTGCAAGGTCAGGACTATACGGCGGATGCATTAACACCTCCCAGCCAAACTCTCTTAATTTTTGCTGAGTGGCTAAAGATGTGTGAGGTCTAGTGTTATCATGATGAAAAACCACACCCGTTCCGTTGATTAATTCCGGCCGCTTTCTCTCAACTTCTTGCTTTAATCTCATCAGTTGTTCGCAGTAGAGTTCAGAATCGATTTGTTTTTCGGCAAGACTTCTGTCTCTAACTGGTAGACGCATCTATCATCTCAGCTTAGCCTTAATTCGAGGAATTATATAGGATTATATTTATTATATTAGGAAGGACAATGTCCTTCCTATATATATATATATATAATTATATAATGAGATCATGTCATGATCTCATTATATAATTATCAAGACGATAAAGGCTACGAAATTTATTTAAAAAATACGTTTTTACTACTAACCGTGAAAGAGTACAAAACAGCTGACGTGCCACCTATTGCCATTATTACTGGATGATTCCAGTTACATTAATAACAATTTTCTAAACAATTTTAGTGCTATTTTTAAAATTTAAATCAATAAAGTAAAACTGAAGTTTATAGTTTTATCCTTACAAAATACGCAGCAACTACAATCACAATTCGAGCCGAAATTAAAAAAATGTGGACTTAACAGTCGCAGGAAGTATCAATGTAACGAGCATAATTTTCACGATAAAATACCAGAATATTGACCTAATTGAGCTTACATTGGATCTATCAATAAACATCAATTGAATGAAGCTTACCTATACTCGTACTTGACATCAAAGTATTACTTTCCCATTTCATTCATACATGCCTCTCGGATTATAGTCAAAGCTAATAGAACTTCGGACGTCAAATAATAGTAAACAGTCCGAGTCACGCACTATTCTTTAATATTTTAGACGATTTTGAACCGTATATCAATAAGATTTAGAACCATTGATTAGCTGAAAAGTGTTAATAACCGTGAAATAATATAGTGTTTCTTACTTTAGTGAAGTTTGTACCTTATGTATTAGTACTATTGGTTCAAAATTGTTTGAAATACGATGTATTATTACTTTTCTATGAGCCCTTCAAATAAATGCTTATTCAATATATTTTCTTAAACACTTTCGTTTTTATTATGAAGATCGAAATCAAAATTCCTTGTTGTGAAACTGATCATTTGTAGTAATGAATATGTTACAGAATAATATGCCCTATTACCACTAAAAATAAATGAAATAAAAACTTCAACTCCATATTCTTGTTTAGATAATAAAATTAACTTTTATCCAGATTCACTCCATATGAATAATATAATAAATAATTGCTGGACATTTCACACAGCGCTATCTAGCCTCAAACTAAGCAGAGCTTGTACTATGGGTACTTTTTCTTGTAAATACATACTTTTAATATACTCGTCTAGAAAAACAACCAGACCCGGAACAAATATCTGTAGATCATGCAAACATTTGTTCCGCGATGGGAATCGAACCCACTACGTCCTGCGTCTCAGCCGGCTGTTCGCTCACTGCGCCACGGAGGTCGAAAAAAAAATAAAAAATAATAAAAATTATTAAAGAAAGTTTTATCATAAAACGTATGAATGAATTAAAAAAAACACTTGCACCTTAAAAAATAAAAATTACAGGCAAAATAGAAGACACAAAGCGAATAGTGCAATTGGCGGTCTTATCGGTTTGAAGCGATTTCTTCCCGACAACCATTGGATGGAGAGGATTTCGATATGTCAAAGATATGGTCTGGGGTGCACTTATCTATCCAACATCAATTCAAATCGTATGAATACAGAACTATACAATTGGTCATTACACGTTATGATAACTCTTCATTGTACACCAAAATAAAATACTGCAAATAATTTTTACAAATAGATTTAGTACAATCCATCTCCCAGTATGTAGATTCCCAAATCGTTAACATTAAGATTCGAACTTGTTTGTTAAATTCGGAGGTTTACTATAAAATGGTCAAAAATAACTTTTAGTGTTAGACGGTTGCCACTTACCACTTGCCTATAACAATTGCATTGCCTCACGGGTTACGTTGACTTAGACTTGGCCTACATGGCATGCATTGCATCCTAAAACATGCACGTGTTCATAAGTGCCTTTAATTTAACCTGCACCCATATCCTACAAACCGTAACAGAGCAAATACTTTTACAAAACAAGACCTGCCAAGTACACACGGCTACACATCAAGCTATAAATTTCCAGTATAAGCTGACCTTGCATTGTGTAGGCTTTTCGTAGGATGAGAGGTCAGCTTATACTGGAAATATATAGCTTGATGCGTTGCCGTGTAATAATTCGTAACTCTCAGTGCGAGTCCTACTCGTACTAGGACTCGCACTGAGAGTTACGAACCTAGATAGATTTATTTATAGCTGCATTCTGAACCACGCTAAAATCGATAACATCGCGCTAACAAGCGTTCCGAGTCACCGTGAGCGCGACAACGATGTCCCATGAATCGTAATAGATGACTTCATTACATCCGCCATTTTGCTAACAACGTCCACGCTCCAAACCGATATCACTGTGAGCCTCCCTGTCAAAAGTGACGTGACAGCTGGTTGGTTGGTTGCATAAGAGTAATAGTGTTCTGTGGTTGGTTGGAACCCTGTCTTGCAGCGCGTTCACGAATCCTTGATGGCACTCAACTGTCAGCAGCGCGTTAACTGAATCGGTACGCAAAATAACTACGTGAACGCTAGCAGCGATTACTTATGTCGTGATTCGGAATGCAGGGTATGTTAGTTAAGCAGAGCGATCGTTAAACCGAGAAAACTTAGAAGACATATATTTCTAGAAAGAGACTTCGTTATAATTTGCCTGTAATCTTTACATACACATATATATATCTATCAATCATAATAATTTAAGTTATTCACTTCGCAAACTTCGAAGGATTCGGGGGTAACTGTATTATTTGCCTACCTCATTTTGGACCTAGTAACCCAATTTTGAAATTTTGATTCCCACCATTTTGGCTCTTTTTGTCATCAAAATTTAAATATTTACATTTTGTACGGACAACGGAGCCCTTAAGCTCGGACTATATGGCATTCGAGTCTCGCCGATTCTGCGAATCCGGAGCATGTCCCGCCCCCTTATTACCTATGCCAAATTGCTGTCGCGTCGCTATCGCTAGTCAGGCCATCCCTTTCACACGTGAGAAAGAGCCGGTTACGGTGTTACCGGTTGCTCCCAAGTAAAAATCGGAGTCGGATGATCGTAGTCGATGCAGGAAAAATTCAAATGTTTGGTTGTGCGACGGATTGGTCCGGGGCCGTTCAAAAACTGTCCCTGACAAGCCCAGATGCCATATAGTCCGAGCCTAAGGGTTCCCTTTTTACTATTTTGGTCCGGTAATGTAATCTGTTAAGTTTCATAAATAACACAACGAAATGTTAAGGGGAGACCGGAGGGACAATCGCCCATACAACACGTACTACCAAGATCATTTCTAATTGGAGCATATTTCTACCGTAAAAAGGTATTATTTTAATTTGAATAGTATTTATCTAGGTTCCCAACCATATATTAGATCAAAATACTTACATAAAATGAAATAGAAGCGTATCGCATTCTTCATGTTTTTACGTCATAAAAGTACTGTTTTCAACCTAATTGTTTCGTATTAAAAACAACAATATCTTACGTATCCTAGTCATGGGAACATAGATTATATCGTCTAGTTACAGAATAACAACACAATGAGAAAAATACAACAAGTTTTCAGTCATCATTTTTGGTATTACGTAACACGGTCAAAATCTAATCAAATTTAGAATCGTTCTATTGCTATCACTGTCGCTCTGCGTGGCTAAACTTCGTCACTAAACAGGGATAGCGATATTCAGGCCGAAGTTTTTGACGCGGCCGAATTGAAGTTGCGCTCAGGGTTCGCCGGCGCGTTAATACTAAAATATGTTAGTCAAAATGTTGGTGCTTATTTAGAATAACATTACAATCTTTTTCTTTATGTTTTGATCGATGTCATAACCTTAAAAACATTGTTTAATTTATGTTTACCAAGAGCTATACATGATCGTCATTAGAAAACACATCTTCATAATATGAACCATTGATTCATTCAATTGAATTAATCTCAAGTTAACGAAAGTGAAATGCGATTGACATTGATAAATAGATGAAGGTAATATTTGAACATGATATAAGTTCTCATATGCGTCGTGCATTTTATAATGATTGCAATCATTGGGTTTTTGATTATGATCGGTTCACTACATCTAATTATCTATGCTGGTGAAGATACGAGTATCTTCAGACTTGAATGGCAAGATGACCTGGCCGATAACTGGTAAAGCAATAATTATAGCTTACAAAATCATTATCGTCATAATTGCATGTACCCAGTTAAGAACCTTTTCTCTTTTTGTCCGACTTTAGGACGTCCAATTTCTTTAGGATATCTAAACTATTTTCTATATTGCACCTGCCCTTTATTACTTTCCATTGCAATATCATGAATGTATTTATCTAGTTAACCGTTTTTAACCCTCAATAAATTATTGAATTTACATCCAGAAGCATTAAGATAACGAGCTCGAGGAAGTGGGCACCACCGCCTTACCTTTATCTGCCGCCAAATAGCGGTACTTGTGCTGCTGTGTTTCGGTTAGATGGTAATGGTATGTTCCTGTAATTACTGGCACATAGGCATAACAGCTAAGTCCTATAGTATGACAACGTATCCACATTGAGATAAAGACAACATAATACCTTGTTTTGAATTCTATGTGGATATTCATGGGCTGCAGTAGCCACTTAACATCTGGTGGACTGCATGCACGTTTGCCATATAAATTGTATAAAAAAAAAAGATAAGATCGACTTGAAAACGTGTCAAAAGTTTCACACTAGTTTGACACTTTTTCAAGGAGATACGAGTCGTACTTGGTTACCGACGGATATAGGTACCCGTCATTAGTACTGTAGTTAGGATGTTAACTGCATTTATTTTTCTCGAACAGTAAAACTCGTCTAGACATCTTTTACGATAAATATAAATATCATTATAAAACGATTCAAATTGAATTTGCTTATCGTCTACAATCTACAGCCACATTTTCCCTACATTTTATATAGTAAGTCCTTATAAAACAGAGTTTTGATAATCATCTCCTTCGTTTCCATTATAATCTAGGCGTGTCATCATTGCATTCCTGCCGACAAAAACTAAACTTTTTGTTGGCCCTTGGACAGGATTCGTCTGGCTGTACAAGTGTTACTCCGGATCAATTTATGTTCACAGGATGTTCATGATGTTACTAAAATATTCAATTTAAAAAAGTACAGAAAGCAAATGTGTAAAGTTAGGAAGAACGGCAAAGCTCTCTTGACTTATCTTTTTAAGTAATTTTGATTGGTTTAGGATAGACAAGTTAAACCATACATATTTTTAACGTGGTGCCTAATTAATTTGTTTGCTTGTAATACGATAGAACCTAGTATGGAGGAGTTGATTGATTGATTGAAAATTCTTTATTGCATAAAATACATAAATCTGTACATAGGCGAACTTAATGCTAGCAAGCATTCTCTTCCAGTTAACCTTTGCGTAGTGTTGAAAAAATATTTTTGTAGGTAGTGCATGACTTATTGTAGCAGGAAAAATTTTATAATAAAAAATAAGACTAAGATATATTGAGAATACGAACGAAACATCAAATATATATAGAGTATTTTCAATAAACGTACTTTCAAATATTACACATCAATAAACACTAGTTGAAAAATAATAGATAAACTAATAAATAGGTAGTTACAATAAAACTAAATAAACTCATATGATACAAAGATAACAGAGTGGATTAATGACAGATCATCTACAGGACACCACTCATTTTTGTGTTAGTTAATGGAGGAATGTGGACCTTACACTAAAAACTTTGGGGCCCCTGAATAAGTCATAAGTATTTTTTTATGTGCTAATAATATGTTAAAAGATAAGGTCTAGATTAAAAAATTGTGGCCAGGCGCGGTGATGACAGGTGGAGCAGGGTGCTGACTGAGTGGTGGCCCCGAGATGGAACCAGGAACGCAAGCCGTCCACCAGCAAGACGGGTCGACGACATTATAAAAATCGCATGTCGTATGTGGGTTAGAACAGCGCAGGACAAAGGCGAATGGCGACAAGGAAGAGAGGCATATGCCTAGCAGTGGAAACAGAAGGGCTGACGATGATGAATGTGCACAGACAGAATAATAAGAAATGTACTGCATTGTGAAGGCCTGCAACATCTAAAATGGCAAGAAATAGCAACTGACTGGTATTATCTCATATTTATTGTTGAACCTTCACGATTTACAATTTAACATCGTTTGAGAAATGACGAGGCACAGCACTTATCTTAATGATCATCATAATTGATTTAAGACATTTATGGCTTAAGATTGAAAGTTTATTGTTTCAACAATAACTACTTACTTAATATTTAAGATGTATGAGCTCTTGCCCTCTGGCTTTAAGAAGGAGAAAGTTAATTATTATGGGTTAAATTCCGGGTGTGTTTTATTACCGTAGTTATTTTCTAGGACACGAATTTATCTAATAAATCTTTATATATATTACCAAGCAATGCGTACCCACTCCTCAGATTGCAATCTGATGGTACGGCAGTGTACGAAGCAAACATTTGTCTTGTATTTATAAAACCTTCTTTTAGGTAAAAACTAGGAGTACCTCACGTAGAATAAACAATATAAAATAAAAAAAAACGTAGCTAAGAAATAAGACGATCATCCTCCTTACACACATTCAAGTTGAAAGTGAAGCAACAATACCTGACGATGTCATCTTCCTAGCGTTATTTATTTCCTATTTATTGATTTTATCTGTTAGTATAGTTGGCTATATGCATATACTTATTTATTAGTCTATTTTTTAAGTATTAGGATTAAAACTTTCTCATAGTTTTTTAGTATACCTAAGAAATGTGTACCTAAATGTATCCTCCAAAGTACACCGCACTCCGTATCTTCGTAAATTTCGCTCCATCCAAAGGTTGCTTGGAAGAGATCGATTTAAGCGATAAGATCGCCCATTATATTGCCTAATTTATTCTAGCCTAGTACTTATTTTTGTATTATTTCTGTTTGTGTGGTAATTTATTACAGAGTTATTATCTTATCTTATCTTATCTTATGCTGTCGGTTTTTTATACTTTTGCTTTTACTTATTTAAATCTAACGTCGTATATTTGTCTACCAACTTTTGTTAAGTTCTAGTTCTTTTGTGACTTGCGTATTGTCCATTGATAAACCCATTCAGATGTTTAATCCTAACTTATGAACACCTGTATAAGCAGTACCAATATCCTTTGATATCCTTCGAGATAATTACACTATTGTAAGTGGCGTGAGTAACATTTGTAAGGAGGGTCTACCCGACTTCCAAATTGAGGGCCGATTCGATACGTGTAGGTCAAGTTCATTGCTTATAGAATAATAATGAGGCATAGAACCACTGTTATTATTTAAAATAGATATTGTATATGCTTGTTCTGAACTTGGCTGACATACTGCCGTGTGTGTCGATACAACGATCATCATCATCATCAGCCGGTAGACGTCCACTGCTGAACATAGGCCTCCCCCTTAGATCGCCACAGCGAGCGGTTGGTAGCCGTTTGTGCCCAACGGCTCCCCGCGATTCTTACTAGATCATCGGCCCACCTTGTGGGGGGCCGGCCTACGCTGTGTCTTCCAGTCCGTGGTCTCCACTCGAGAACCTTTCTTCCCCAACGGTTATCGGTGCTACGAGCGATGTGGCCTGCCACTTCAACTTGCTAATTTTGAGAGCTATATCGGAAACTTTAGTTCTTTTCCGGATTTCCTCATTGCGGATTTTGTCACGCAAAGAAACCCCGAGCATAGCCCTCTCCATAGCTCGTTGAGCGACCTTGAGCTTGTACTTGCCTTGATACAACGATAGTTCTTCAAAATTTACTTTTGACAATTAAAATCGGTATTTATATTATTTATTTATTTATTCAGACAATATAGGTCCAATACATTCACTTACATAATTAAATAGGTAGTTACATAATCAAATAGTTGAAAATTCGTCCATTAATAATAATTAAAGAAAATATAAATATAAAAATTGCATAATTATCCTTACAAACTAATTTATGTAAAATATTTTTTTATACTACTTATATGGCAAACGAGCATGCAGTCCACCAGATGGTAAGTGGCTACTGCAGCCCATGGATATCGACATAGAAATCAAAACAAGCTATTATGTTGTCTTGATCTCTATGTGGATACGTTGCCATACTATAGGACTTAGCTGTTATGCCTATGTGCCAGTAATTACAGGAACATACCATTACCATCTAACCGGAACACAGCAGTACAAGTACTGCTATTTGGCGGCAGATAAAGGTAAGGCGGTGGTGCCCACTTCCTTGAGCCAGTTCACAAAAGCTCTAGCACCAGCAAAATTTGTCGAGCAAATGGATTGATCAGGGCTGACACCCAGAAACCTTGCAGTGCACTGTCCCACCTGCCTGCAAGAGCCCCGTGAATCCTATTGGGGCTACCCAGAATTCTGCATTGAATTGATGTGTTTTTTGCTGCATGGATAACATGAAAGTCTTTCACATGGGCATCAGCAAATATTCCAGAAGCACTACAGAATCTAGGTAATCCCAACATTACTCTAAACAGATTATTATAGAGGACTCGTAGGGCGCTGATTGACTTTTTGGTGTAGGTAACCGACAGGCCGATGGTATAGATTGACTTTTTGGTGTAGGTAACCGACAGGCCGATGGTATAGATTGACTTTTTGGTGTAGGTAACCGACAGGCCGCTGGTATAGAACGATTGACAGAAGGATTTAAAAAGTGTTACCTTGACTTCCACTGAACAATGGAACAATATTGATAATGATAATGATAAAGTTGGCAAAACAAAACGATCAATTGATTCGATCCAATGAATCTATAAATAAAATGAAGTTTTTGAACAAAAAATGTACATAAGTAATAGTGTAATATCGACTTTATAAGGATGATTGATCCACTCGTTTGATATCCTTAAAGTTCGTGATAATTACAGTTCGTGCGTAGAAATGATTTGATTCCGTTTGGATTGAGTCTTGATTTGATGTGCTTAGGTCAGGTTCAGCGGTCAAGGGCTTGGAACAGGTTGGTAACGATCTATTGTCAGTAAGTAATCGGTTTAGAAGGATCACAATATCCTTAGTGTTGGATGATGTTACATAATTTTTCATTCTATTCGTAATTTTATTCAAGTACCTTATTTATCCCTTTATCGTCATTATTTTGTCTTTTTAGATTTTGTTATTTTAAGTAACACTTGTAAAACTCATAGATTAGACGGTAGGCGTATGTTTTTTTGTAATTCAGTTTCCCGGGATACAGGCTAGACCTAGTGCGGGGACCATTAGCAACTTCAGTCTGAACTTATTTGTATTTTCAGCCAGTGTTGACCACTGCTGACTGGGTATAGGGCTCTTTTTTCTGCCTTACCCATAACAATCGGGTTTTTTTCTTAACAATCGTCAATCTATGTCGGACGGAAGCCTACGTCTTTAAAAAACTGATACCAAAATTGGCTACTAGCTCATACAAACTTGCTTTTTTACCTATTTAATTTAAAGAACCCGCTGGATCCCACTGCTGGGCAAAGGCCTCCTTTCCCTTCTTCCATTCATCCCGGTCTAGGGCTTCTGTCGACCAGTTCGCACTATGCGCGTCAAGTTCGTCCCGGCATCTCCGCCTGGGCCGGGCACGCGGGCTCGCGCCTTGTGGGACCCACTCGGTGGTTATCTTAGCCCACAAGTCATCGCGCATTCGACATACGTGTCCTGCCCAGTCCCACTTCAATCTAGCTGTCTTTTGCGTGACATCGGCGATTTTGTCTTAGAGCGCAGTATGGTGTTTTTTATGCGGTCTGTAAGTCTATCTCCCAATATTTTACTTTCCATCGCCCTCTGGCAGACCCCAAGTTTGGACTTTGAAGTGCCGTCAAAGCCCAGGTTTGTGCACCGTAGGTAAGAATGCATATGTCTATGAGCTGTTTTTTGAGGCAGAGGTGAAGGTTGCCCTTCATTAAGTACTTCATGGCCCAATAGCTCTTCCAGGCGTTACCTTTTTTACCTGTAAAATATAAATATTTCTGTACCATACAGTTTATATTAACGATTTGATGATATGGTAATCCAAGATTTTAAAAATCATCTCAAAAATTTCAAGCCTAGACGGGACTTAAACCTGCAACCTTCCTCTTGATACGAGGATGCACTATCCAACTGTGCTACCAGTCCATTTCACGTCCAGGTCGAAATTAGTGAAATGATTCAGATTACGACTAAAGCGCCGTTATCGATATGGTAATCGTAACGTAATATTAAATTTATAAAACACTAGCTGACCTGCCTCCGGCTTCGCACGCATGGTTTATCAATAAAAACATTAACCTCCTTCTGCGCAGTCGGGTAAAAAGTAGCCTATGTTACTCAGGGTGAATGTAGCATTCTAATGGTAAAATAATTTTTGAAATCGGACCTGTAGTTTTTGAGTTTTTTTGTTACAAACATACAAACACACAAAAATACAAATCTTTCCTCGTTATAATAATAATATAGACTAATAAATTGACACATAGGAGTGCAGTCGTCAAGTTAAAACGATATATATCAGCTGTTTTTATTTAGATGTAGTATTTTTTTATTTAGGTCTTAGAAAAAAATATTTTTTATTAAACTTAGCCTTAATAATTATATTATGATTGCTTCATTAATTGCTGAATTTCACTTTTAATTATCCAACAGCGGATGTACTAGTATTATATCATGTAAGTACCCTTTCTCCAAGAACGATAAGTCTATTGTCTCTTCGCCAAAAGTCCGAAACATTGTTTTTCTATACACATGTATCTCATTATGTTTATCTAAGAGATCTTTTTGGAAAGCCATTCTGTAAAAGAGATATCTTAGAGTAACAATAGCTACCTTTGCACGAACAAAGTGAACATCACAGTCATGTTGCTTCACGATATGTAAAACATTGCCTTTGCATGTGTGATTCTTTTTTTGACAGGTTTTTGTTCGTACCTGCTTAAGTGCTGTTGTTCATACTGTTGTAAACTCTTTTATTTATATTAGAGTTATGTTGCTTTATGTCATACAAAACATTCATCATCATCAGCCGGAAGACGTTCACTGCTGAACATAGGACTCCCCCTTAGATCGCCACAACGAGCGGTTGGTAGCCGTTTGCGCCCAACGGCTCCCCGCGATTCTTACTAGATCGTCGGTACAGCTTGTGAGGGGCCGGCCTACGCTGCGTCTTCCAGTCCGTGGTCTCCACTCGAGAACCTTTCTTCTCCAACGGTTATCGGTTCTACGAGCGATGTGGCCTGCCCATTGCCACTTCAACTTGCTAATTTTGAGAGCTATGTCGGCAACTTTAGTTCTTCTGCGGATTTCCTCAATGCGGATTTTGGCACGCAAAGAGACCCCGAGCATAGCCCTCTCCATAGCTTGTTGAGCGACCTTGAGCTTGGTCATGAGGCCATGAGTAAAGGACCATTCAAAACCAAGAAAACCACCAGACCAGAGGAAAAGACCAGACAAAACATTGCTTGCGTATAATTGCGATTTTTCTTTGGAAATTTTCATATCTAGTATTTTATTTTATTTTATAGTATATTTTATTAGTAGTATTTATTTAAACGGGTGTTTATCGCGTATGTACCTTTTTCACACCACCTGCTCGACAATGTCAAATTACATGTCATGTAAACCTCACCGAAAGCAGGTGTTTAAATCTCTACGGCTGAGCCGGGAATTTAGTTGTACTGAATTTCATTATGCCAATGGGCATAATGTGATTTGAATTTGGAACCTCATCTATACTAATATTATAAAGAGAAAAGATTTGTATATTCGTATTTTTGTGTGCATGTTTGTAATGAATAAACTCAAAAACTACTGTGCCGATCTCAAAAATTCTTTCACCATTGGAAAGCTACATTCACCCTGAGTGACATAGGCTATATTTATTGCTAGAAAAGATTAGGGATCCTTACTAAAACTTAAGTAACGTAACCCAAGGTGTAAAAAAGTGCCCTAAAACGTCTTTCGTCGCATGCGCTGCGTAAACTATTGATGATAGATCAAAAGTATGTTCTACAATATTAAAGAACATATCAATATCTACAAAAATTTTATTATAAAGATGAAAGATTTGTTTGTTTGTTTGCATTGATTAGGCTCCGAAACTACTGGACCGATTTAAAAATTCTTTCACCGTTGGAAAGCTACACTATCCCCGGGTGACATAGGCTACTTTTTACCCAACTGCGCAGAAGGAGAGTAATATTTTTATTAAAAAACTACGCGCTCGAAGCTGCGGATTGGTCAGCTAGTCTGTATATAAATTTGAACCAAATAGAGCCACACAATTAGAACTTGATCGTAATTCGAACTAACCTCTGCACAGAATGCACCAACCTAGATTTGGTTTTTATTGTCTCGCAGAAAGTGTGAAAAGTAGAGCATTATCCTCGTGAATAAAGCTGTCTGCAATTGGGGTATATCCCTCTGTACTAAAGATTCAATATAGCGCCCGTGACGCAAGACACTGCTTTATCCCCTGGTTTAATAATCCACTATTTTATTTGTTATTTGTTTCATTTGACAACCGTGGTCGCGGACGTCGGGATAACAAAAAAAGGTACATACGCGATAAATACCCGTTTAAATCCGTATTTATATTTTCATATCTGTTTTAGAGCTGCCGTTCGTACTGTTGTAAACTCTATCGTTTATATTTACTCTGGCGAGGATCAGATAAACAAATTGCGTGTAACATTATCGCAGTTAAATAGAAGATTTAATGGGAACTTTGTCAAACACAATGTATAGTCAAGAGTTTCAAGTTAACATCTACAAATTATCGGTATTGTTAGCAAATGCGTTATGAGAACACAGCTTCTAAGAATGAATATTTAAAATCTTTCTTTGTAAGATCGTAAAGTTCTGAATATTATTCATTAGGTTTAGTTAATTTTGCTACAATAAGTCTCTCAATCAATCATTAGTTTAAAAACTTCAAACATTAAAATTCTTGAACCTTAGTTAATTATGTCAAGAGTTCTGAAAAATAAATTTTCTATCACTAGAACTTTCGAAAGGCCTTATGACAATGGCCTTATTGGGTTACAAAAAAAAACTTATAAGCACTAACAGACGACCCACCCTATGTGACGTCACGTCACGTACAACCATATTGCATTGTGTGTAGGCTGGTCGGGCTCTGTCGGGCCAACCATAATCATTATTTTACTGGTTGAGTAGTTTAGTAATCTGAATAGTAAAAATCATACTGAAATATTACGTCATAAAATAAATGCTTTTTAAGATCCCGTGGTACCAAGTTAAAGCATTAACAGATTACCCAGTTTGGGTCAACTCAATGTGACGTCACGTACACACGGCTACACATCAAGCTATTCATTTCCAGTATAAGCTCTGACCTCGCATTGTATAGGCTATTTATAGAATAATAAGAGGTCAGTTTATACTGGAAATGTATAGCTTGATGTGTAGCCGTGTGTACGACCCGATCTTAGCTATTTAGTATTTAGCTGTCTGCTAAATTCACGTTCATCAAACGCGCGAACTGTCAAACTCGCGAAATTGAAATAGCCGTTAAGTTTTCTAAAATTTTTCCATTTTCTGCGCAATTTTCTTAACTTTTTTTTCCGTAAGAACCTTCTACAAAGTATTAGAAAATTAAAAAAAAATATATGATATCGGTAAAGTCGTTCTCAAGTTATGGAGTGACCAAGGGAAACAGGGATTCATTTTTATATATACACATATAATAATGGCTTGTGTTGTACTGTAATGTTTAAAGCAGTGACGACCAAGAATATTGACACTTTAAGTACTTAAGACTACAGATTTGTGACATAATTCCAAGATTTTAATACCATCTCAAAAATTTTCAATCCTAGACGGGACTTGAATCCGCAACCTTCCTCTTGATACGAGGATGCACTAACGGGCTCTGCTACCGGGCTCTGTCAAGTCAGGGGCGAAATTAGTAGGATGATTTATATTTTTGACCGAGCGAAGCGTGAACTCTAAATCAACTTGGGCAAATCGGCGTTGTATGTATGTTTGTTTGTCCGAGCATAACTTTCGAAGCGTTGATCCGATCATCGTAAAATTTGATACATAGGTAGTGACGGCACAATTTTGGTGTGACTAAATAAGCCAAAAATGTTGGGGGGGGGGGGGGGGGGGGGGGGAGGTGTTGAGATATTAGGGTTCAAGAGGGGTAAAAAAAATTTAAATGAGGTTATTAGGTCAAGTGGTATGAAAGGTCTTCATTAGTACATTTAGACTCCGTGTTTATTTTTAATAAAGTCTTTAGTAAATATATATTATATATTTTATAATAATATATTTTGAGCTATTAGCCATGATAAAAACTGAGCTTTAACAAAATTCACACGGTACACCAGTGACCCGACAGTGCTCTAATTTGGTATGCGTGTAGCATAAGTGACACAAATATAGGTAAAAGTCTGAAATCCAGAATAACTGCAAATTGTACCCTAAAAAAATTAACCAAGTTACATAAACTCCCGTAACCTGTAATTTGAATGAAACTGTAGATCAAGTAATTTGGTTTATTAAGTATAGTTTTATTGGCCCACATCTAGACTAGACCATTTATAATGATGAATGTGATAGCAAACACGTTACAATTACTTTTGTTTCTAAATAATGATTACTATCTACAGTTACAAATCTAAATCTTATTACTTGCAAAATAAATGAGTTATTAGTTTGTAGATTTGGTCCAAGGTGATTGATGTTGTCTAATAGACTATTTGCGAATTGTTTTGTTTTATTTCTACTTGTGCCTATTTCTTATTACTTTCTTGGTATTTTAAGCCTCCACTTACCGCGCCGTCTTGTTTTAAATTTAACAAATTGATTTAGACTTATTTATTAGGTCCACCAACAGTTGTTACATGATATAATCAATGTACTGTACTTTAAAATACCTATATTTAAATAACAAAATCGATTTTTAAAATCAAAATATTATACTAAATTAATTAAATATTGAATGTACTTACATAAAATCTATATTGTGACAAAAAATATATAAAAACATTATGTTTAACAATTTTAAATAGTGGCCCACCTAGGTCCTGGACCCAGCCCAGGGGGGTCATGACCCCCATGACCCTCCCCCTGGATCCGCCCTTGGATATAATGTTAGAGTTCTTTTATCTATATCTTATAGCTATATGCACAACTAATTACAGGTGAACACAACATGCACTAAAACTATGTTGACAAGCGGATATACCTGTTTCACAAAAAAAGTTGTACAAATTATGAGAAAAATAAATAATTTATATATATGTATACAGAAAACAGGGTTGCAGATACAGTAAAAGGTAAAATATATAAGTAGCGAGCGCAAATATAACAGATCCAACACAATACAGAATGAAAACAGGAAAGTAACAGTGTTGTCAACGACGTGTTGTTTATAAAATTTTCTACGTACTAGGGCCCAAAATACAAGTAATTTTGCTGGACAGTCAAAATGAATGTCCAGATCAGTTTGAACATTAATAAGCATTAATAAGATAAGATTGGTGCTTATATATATATAGTACAAAGGCGAATTTAATGCTAAAGAGCATTCTCTTAACCTTTGCGTATTGTAGATAAAGATGTGTAGGTAGTGGACAGGAAAGGGAACTAATGAAAATTTGCACAGGACTAATAAAAATTGCATAATAATCTAGGTACATAAATACTACATAAATAAACCTACTTAAATACTTTTATGCTACTTGGAGATGAAACAAGCATATGGCCTGATATTAAGTGTTAACTATCGCATATAGAAAAGTAGTTGCCTCGTAGGTCACGCACCTTGGAAACGTGCCCTAGGATGCCCTGCTCTGCGTCCATCAGGAGCACAGGCTTAATCTGATAGTCTCGACAAATGTCAACTATACTTTATCCAAATTCGATGCGATTTGATATATGTAAAGAATTTACCTATGTTGGGCGATTTGTTATCACTTCCATAATAAAAATTTATAACAATACTTAAAAAAAAATTCAAACAAGATATTTTACAGTTTATTTCTGTGTTTGTTTACCTCAACCAAGACGTTTTGTTTACAAACATTTGACATCCAACTTGGAAACAGCAGGTATTTAATTTTAAAACATTATTCAATATGGGCGACGTTCAGCAAGCTGGACGATATTTTAAATCTTCCACCGTTTCATAATGTCTAAAGACCAGCCTGTACAAACAATGTGTCATGCCAACATTAACCTACGGGGATGAGACATGGACGCTCACGAAGGAAACTGTGCACAGGATTAGAGTCGCACAGAGAGCCTTGGAGCGCGCCATGCTCGGCATCACACTGCTAGACCGAGTCCCCAATACCGAAGACGTTAGCAAGCGTATATTGGGACTCAAATGGAGTTGGGCAGGCGCAGGACATGTGGCCAGACGCGGTGATGACAGATGGAGCAGGGTGCTGACTGAGTGGTGGCTCCGAGATGGAACCAGGAACGATTTTTATAATGTCGTCGACCCATCTCGCCGGTGGACGACCCACCGGCGAGATGGGTCGACGACATTATAAAAATCGCATGTCGTATGTGGGTTAGAACAGCGCAGGACAGAGGCGAATGGCGACAACGAAGAGAGGCCTATGCCCAGTAGTGGGATGATAAGGGCTGACGATGATGATGATTAAACTACTTGGTTAGCATCCTAGATTCAGATACTAAACTACTCGGCTCGTCCCGGCTTCGCACGGGTGGATATTTATTTATTAAACGTTTTTTAAGAGTAATTTTTTTACACCTTGGGTTACATTATTGAAGTTCTAGTAGGGATCCCAAATTTTTTTGTTGTAATAATTATTGCCGACGTTACTCAGGGGTAATGTAGCATTCTAATGGTGAAAGATTTTTTGAAATTGGACCAGTACTTTTTGAGTTTATTCGTTACAAAAATACAAATCCTTTTTATAATATTAGTATAGATAGATATAGATTTAGATAATCTTTTATAGATATTTTTATTTACCAAATTATTTTAAATGTATTTGAGAAGCGGAAGTCAAAGTTAGCTCAAAATTGGTTTTGCGTAATGCATTGTTTGTTCACACGGCTATTAATCACTTCGCCATTTCGGAATCAACTCATCCATCTCTCACCTGACAACTGACTTTTACTTGCTTGTTTAGATAATTCATTTTGTTTATGTGATCAGTTGAAAGTATCTTTAGCGTTATTAAATTTGTATATCAGGGGGCGTCCATTAATTATGTGAGACGTTTTTGACGATGTTTTGAACCCCCCCCCCCCTCCCCTCCCTCCTTCTCCATCCCTGGTGAGATGTCGCGAGGCTTGTATCTCACGTGAGATATTTAAAAAATTGTATTCATAAGGTAAATGCGTTGGATTTATTTAAAAAAACAATAAAATTGTCTTCATTAATTCAAGATTGCTTCTCTCGTAATCTAGTACAGTGATAAAATAAAAAATAAAAATACGAGATATTCGTCGAGACCCCCCCCCCCCCCCCTAACCCTCCCATGCAAGATTGTGCGAGATTCGGCTAGACCCCCTCCCCCCTGAACACGTAAATAATGGACGGCCCCTAATAAGTACACATGCAATCCATCATATTTTATTTACAAAATTATTTAATGTTTGTTTGTAAGTATTATGTGAATATTATCACATCTATGTCCGCGATGCGCATGTCAACATGCGATGTTACAAAGGTTACCTGGAAGAGAAAGCTTTTTAACACTTTTGCCTTTGTACTATTTGTTAAGTGCAATAAAGTGTCAATTGTGTCAAAAAAAAGTATATAAGTATTCTATCTGTTATCTGGTTTCCACAGTACAAGCTCTGCTTAATTTGGGGCTGGATAGCGCTGTGTGACATGTCCAGCAATATTTATTATTATTTATTTATTTAATTAATATAAATATAAATATTGCTGGACATTTTCACACAGCGCTATGTAGCCCCAAACCTAACCTTTCCAAGTGTACAAACTATGTACAAACAGGCAATCTTTATGGAATAAAAACATTTTGATTTGATTTGAAACTAAGCAGAGCTTGTATTATGGGAACCAGATAACTGATAGAATACTTACTAGCTTCTACATACTAGCTGTACGCATTAAGAACGTAGAGCCAAAACAGCGAGTGCGAATAGTGGTTCAGCCATGCGTCTGCTTGTCCTTTGATGGAAAGTTTAGAACTGTCTCTTTGGAGGGCAAAGGCCTCCCTCCTTTCCTTCCTACCAATTCTTTTTGTCCCTTGCTGCAGTAGGCAACTCTGGAAGATATAACACTAATACCAGAGGTATAAATCTATATTAATATTATAAAGAGGAAAGATTTGTTTGTTTGTATTGAATAGGCTCCGAAACTACAAGACCGATTTAAAAAAATCTTTCACTGTTAGGCTACTTTTTACCTAACTGCGCAGAATGTAAGAGGAGGATGATGTTGGAGGAGGAGGATGGAGGGTAATGTTTTTATTGAAAAATTACGCGTACGAAGCTGCGGATTGGTCAGCTAGTAAAGAATATATGTCTAGTGAAATAGACAAATCTTTGACTATTTCTTTCGACTTAACCAGAAATTCCGTCGATAAGTGCCAGTAACGTGCCAGACGACCTCCGTGGTGCAGTGGGCGAATAGCCGGCTGAGACGCAGGAGGTAGCGGATTCGATTCCCGCCGCGGAACAAATGTTTGCATGATCTACAGATATTTGTTCCGGGTCTGGTTGTTTCTCTATTTATTTTAAGTATGTATTTACAAAAAAAAAATTTATTAAGTATTCTATCAGATATCTGGTTCCCATAGTACACACAGCTCTGCTTAGTTTGGGGCTAGATAGCGCTGTGTGAAATGTCCAGAAGTATTTATTATTTATTTATTATGATTACAGTTTCGCTACGCTAGTACTATACACTAGGTTAATAATAGGTAATTCTACTAAAGGAAGTATGTTGGTCTAAGTCTAGATTGTTTACTAGCTTGT
Source organism: Philereme vetulata (assembly GCA_918857605.2). Taxonomy (NCBI): domain Eukaryota; kingdom Metazoa; phylum Arthropoda; class Insecta; order Lepidoptera; family Geometridae; genus Philereme; species Philereme vetulata. The sequence continues at coordinate 9,427,995 of OU975423.1, forward strand.
CTTGTTGGGGTCAGTTTGACCCTTGTCAAGTCGTGTTGTTTTAGAAAGTGAGCGCTTAGAGCTGTGTGTGGGAAACGCTTTATTTTTCACTTTTGAGCTAGAATGCGGGTAAATAGTCCAGCTAGTTGGTACAAATAGAAGGGCGTGGTCGGTAAAGTCAAAAGTCAAATAATTTCTCTGGTTACACGTGATTTTGAGTTTTGTTTTGTATTTATTCCTTGATTTGCATAAACAATCAGTAAATAGATATCCGGGAAGACCGCGGTGGTTCGACGACTTATAAAAAGTCGCTGGCAACGACTAGATGCGCTTGTAAGTTGACAACTCGTGCTAATCCGGGAAGGATGGTGTTTGCAAAGGGTCTACAGTAGGCTTCGGATGATGGTGATGACATAAACAACTCAAAATCAAAAAAACGTACCATCAGGTTTAATGTTTGCAGTCATACTTTAAGGTGGTTTCATTCCTAAACAAACAATGCACATTCACTAGGTAATTGAACAGTTCTAAACTTAAAGCGGGGACGTCTGAAGGGTGACGATTTTTGGTTTTTTTTAACAACTGTATCTCTACTGAAACTTAAAATATGCACAAATAAAACATATTTTATTAAAATTGAACATATAATCTACCGCTTTGTGAAGATAGAAACGCGAATAATAATACTTTTCTCGATAAAAAAAATCATAAAGTTGACACTAAATTGATATTTAAACGGTCGATACTAAAAGGTTTCTTCTTGAAATCATGTCAAATTTATACCAAAAGATAGAGCTTATTATTAACTAAGGAATTGTGAAAAAACAATATGTAATTCAGTTATTATTAATCTCTGTGAAAGAAAACTATCAAAATCTACTCATTCAGGCGCTCGCGCCGGGCGACCAGTGCCCGTCGAGACGTCTTTGAGGTCGGACTCACGTTTGTCTCCCGAAAATACCCTCGCGTTTAAAATTAGTGCAGTGCAGATACGTTTAGATTGGCGGGGCCTGAGGTAGCGTAAAATACCTAAAGTTCCGAAACAAGCCCGCCTTAAGCCTTTCGAATTAGTTACGTCATATTATTGCCGGCGAATCAATAAAATTGGACACTTTCATTCATAAATACTCATCAGATAATACGCAGATATTCATCATGTTCACTTTAGTTTACAAATAAAATGAAATTAATTTCATTTGAAATGTCGCTTTTTAACTGCGTGCCCAATTTTGATGACCGAGGAAGAGAAGGATTCTAAAATTGAATTAGAAAATTAGAGGGAATCAAAAGAGCACGAGGTGAACAATCTTTGCACTCGAGTGCAACACGTAACTTTTCATCCCACCTCAGCGAGGAAATGATTAAATGCAAAAAAAAAGTAATACACCAAGAAGGTTTTGAGTCTGAGTTTTTAACAAATTAAAAAAAGGTTGTATGATAAATTCGGCACCATGGAGGTGGAAGTAAATAAGTTTAATGATGTTTTGAATTCACAAACTTAGTGCACACGATGTTCTAAATTCAATTTACTTTATCCTCTAGCAGATAAAAATGGCTTATGCACTCAGATATCAAAGAGCAAAAATACTCTCCGAGATGGGGGGAAGAAAAAGTTATTTTTTCGAGTTATCATGTCTTTTAAGATTGAAATGATTTCAATGTTATTTATTTACCGGCATATTAAGACTTAACTAATTCGATCCGCATTATGTTCTGTCCAGTTAGCTAATGATTGTGTTCTGATTGTTTGTTTAGGAATCGAATCGTTATGGTGGTTCGATTCCACTGCAACAGCAGTGGCCAAGTATTGGCAAAACAAAATTTGATTATAATATAGGTAAGAAGAACCATAATAACACGACGAAGACGAAATCTTATAGTTAAAAGGCTTTTATAACAAACTCCCAAGTGATGTACAAAAATTGATAATTAACAAATTTAAAAACGCAATTAAACAAAATCTTTATAAAAAAGCCTACTATAAAGTATCGGATTATTTAGATGATAAAGCTTGGTATTGAAATTGCTCCAACTCGTTCAAAAATCTTACAATTTAGACGTAACTAATTTTATTTATTGTTATGTATTCTAAAAGGATCATTAAAAACAACCAGCCTTGTTTCTTGCTTTTATTTTCTGGCTTGGTCGCGAAGGAACTGGCAGTAAAATTGACGTTTCAAAGTGATCCTTGTGATATTAATTTATAAAAAGATTTCGATTTTGTTAAGTCACCCTGTATAAACTGTTATTTTCGACTAAAAGACTAAAATCACATCTAAAATAGAATAGACTTTTTTGACCTTACAATAGAAAATAGCCGTTGTTTAGTCAAGTTTGTATTCGATTACCTAAACTCTCTCTCTCTTCCCAGCTATGTATCCCACATGGTGGTGGGGCCAGCTTTCCTGATCGTTCTTCTCCACTTCGCTCTATCCTCGACGTCGTCATCAGAAACTTGGCACTCTCTCATGTCTTTTGACACTACATCTCTCCACCTTGTCTTAGGTCTACCTCTAGATCTTCGACCGGGGATGGAAAATTGTAGTGCCAAGTTCCCTAGGTAGTCATGTGGCCTCCTCTTCACGTGACCGTACTATCGCAGCCGACTCTCCTGCATCTTGTCAGCGATGTCGCGCACCCCCAGGCTTTGTTACTTTGTTAATTCAAGTACAGTGTCGGGCCTCGAAGGACGGCTTCCGGCTAGATGGAAAGACGCCCTTACAAATATTGAAGTGCTGACGATACGGACAAAATTTATTAGGACAGAGTGTCCCAACTGACACTTGATTTTAATATGTTTTTTACCGTCGATTCGGACACCATCAAATTATTGAAGCTGTTGAGTACAGCCAGGTAAAAAATGTTTAAGCAAAATATGATATAATGTGATAAAGCTAATCAAATTGCTTTGCGAGCGTGTGGTAACTAACATTAATGATAAAATAACCACAAGTTTCATTCATAGAGTATATTTGGTATAAATCAATATCGTGTATACTTAGGAATCTATATAATGATCACTTAAAAATATCTCAAATAAAGAGATAGAGAGTGTGACCTTGCTATGCATCTATTTCGTCATCTTGCTGTGCCGCCTCCGCGCCTCGGTAAAAACCTGTTTTTTTAACTGACTGTAAAATGCCGCTATTTTAATGGTGTCCGAATCGACAGTAACAAAAATATTATAATCAAAAGTGTCAATTGGGACATTGCGTCCCAATATATTTTTTCCGAATCGACAGCAAGTCTAAATATTGGAGGCGTCGTTGGGTGCATGCGTTGCGAGCGTTGGATCCCTCTGGCAATGGGGGAGGCCTATGTTCAGGAGTGGACGTCGTATGTCAGATATGATGATGATAGTACATCTCTAGCTATAGTAGCTATTCTTAGGTATAATAAAGTTCCCTCATAAATGTGCCAACGGCCAAACCAACTTATGTTTTGAAGTTTCGAGACACAGATCGATACAATTTGTATGTCAATATGCCAGAAATACTACCATACAAAGCCTCTAGCAACTTCACCTATTTATTATTCTCCGCGCCGCGTCGTGTCGCGGCGATTTGTCGCGCGGCTCGGCAAATTGGTGTGAAATCCGAGAAAATTGCTACTTTCTACCAAGGGCGGTGAAAACAATTGATTCTGTTTAGGTGAAACTTGAAAGCGATGTACTGCTGTAGATTTTAACGGCGATACTAAATGGTGAATGAAACCGAATGGTCTTGCTAAATGCCAATAAAATACGATTGGTATCAGTTTTTTAGAGTAACACGAAACAGACAGACAGCAGGAAATAGAAATAGACGACACAGTGTATACAAAAAAAAATGCGACCACTTTTTAAAATGATAACTGTCTTCACATTCGCTTCCGAGCTTCAGTTTTTTATGATGTAGATTCTTAATATGATAGCATTATCCCTACAAACCTTAGTGGTTTTTATGTGTTATTTTATTACTTATGTACTTAACAGTTTTTAAAAAAATTAGTGGTAAATAAATTTAAAAAAATGTCTGTACTTTTTTGGAAGCATTTCATATCTTCTAAAATAATATATTTCTGCTTCAAGATTACATTAGAATATGTTAATATTCTGATGCATTGTTCACTCTCACTTCTCACTTTGTAAGAGTTTGATGGTTTTACTACGCCAACAACAGGACTTTCTATTACAACTTTAATCAGATGAACTTCTGTATACCAATTAATTTTATGACTTTAATATTAATCAATCCTTTCTCCTCTTTTCAGGACCTACCGGCAAAGAACAATCACCAAGAGAGCAGAAGGGACAGAAGACCAAAATGTGACCACCGACCCTACCCAACCAAAACAAAACAATCAAATTCATGAGTCAAACAAGATTACATGATTAGCAATTAATTATTTGTAAACGAATCTAGTCGCAATAGCACTTTTCTAATTTTTATATTAAGAAACAAGAAATCGAGGAAAAGGTAAAGAAACTTGAAGAAAAAAGAAAATTGAAGAAGCATAAAAGTACAAAGATTAAGGAATAAAATATATGGTACCAACGATTTATGGGAACGCTATTGTCTATTTAGAAATAAATCGATTCATTTAGAATGTTCCCAAAGGAAATCATCGAGATGACTTCAAGTGAGTATTTTTTATATTCCGTAGAATAAGGCAATTACTAACAAAATCTAACCTTAATTTACACGTTTGCTGCTTTATGGGAATAGATTTTACAAAGGTATGTGATAATGATAAGTGGTAACAAGACAATCTTTACAAAATTGCAATCTCGACACTTAATCCAATTTCCACCAAACCTAGCCAATAAACAGTGTTGCCAGCACCTCAATCAGAAAAAGGCCGGTAGCTTTGTTGAAAATGACCGACTTTTTGCACGAAAGGCCGAAATTGAAATAAAAAAAAACGTTATTTAACTAAAAAATATATTCTAATGGTTTAAAGAACAAAGACTGCACAGTCATTACTTATATTTTATTTTAGCACATAACATTTCTGGTGATGGTTCGAAATTTATTATGCCACCACAGTTTTCTATGCCTGCAGTAGTAGTCATTAGAGAAGCTACCGTCTCCGTATTGAGACGAGTACGGATTTCAGTTTTAATCCTCTTGAGTTTACTAAAAACACTCGCGTTTGAAAATGGGAAGATAATATTTTATTAATGGCGGGTAAAGGCCACAAAAAGGCCGATGGCTGCCAACTGCCGACATAACTTCCCAAAGGCCGATAATCGGCCCACCAAGGGCCGAACTGGCAACTCTGCCAATAACCTATCTCATAAACACCAGCTTATAGCTTCATCATTATCATCATCCACAGCCCGACTTCACCCACTGCTGGGTATAGGCCTGCCCAAGTTTGTACCATCCGCCACGATCCTGCGCTAGTCTCACCCATTGACGGCCCGCGACTCTAACGATGTCGTCCACCCATCTCGCTGCCGGACGTCCTACCCTTCTACAGCCAATCCTCGGCCACCATTCAGTTGCTACCCTGCTCCACCTGTCGTCACCACGTCTTGCCAAGTGTCCCGCCCAAGACCATTTGAGCTCCATAACTCGATTCCCAACATCATGAACCTTCGTTCTTCTACGGATCTCGACGTTATAGCTTAACATTGTTATAAATACGGAATTTATCACGTACCGTTTTATCGGTGTTTCGACCGACAATGTTTCGGTTCAATTCGTGAACCTTCATCAGGGTGAGTGCGATCCGCTCCGAATAACGTCTCCCATATTTATAATAATGATTAAAATAAATCACGACAGTTTTCTAAGTAAAACTAGCTTAACTTAATACATTTAATTAAATCAGTAGCTATATGGATTCGTGGACTAGCTGAGTTCACTGACATGACCCAGAGGATTAGCAAGCCGAAGTGGGAGTGGGGAGGGCACATAGCTCGAAGAACTGACGGCCGTTGGGGCAGCAATGTTCTCAAGCTGAGATCGCGCTCTGGAAAGCGCTGTGTAGGACGGCCCCCCATTCGATGTAATAAAACCGGCCAAGTGCGAGTCGGACTCGCGCACGAAGGGTTCCGTACCATTATCTATAAAAACGTCAAAAAATAACGTTTTTTGTTTGGGAGCCACTTTTAAATATTTGTTTTATTTTAATATTTATTTTTAAAGATAATATATAACAACTATTCTGTGAATATTCCAAGCGTCTACCTGTTGTCGTTATCAATATCAAGCTAAAACGAGCAAAAAAATCACAATGGTTGTATGGGAGCCCCCCTTAAATGTTTATTTTATTCTGTTTTTAGTTGTTATAGCGGCAACAGAAATACATCATTTGTGAAAATTTCAACTGTCTAACTATCACGGTTCATGAGATACAGCCTGGTGACTGACGGACAGACAGCGGAGCCTTAGTAATAGGGTGCCGTTTTATCCTTTGGGTACGGAACCCTAAAAATTACCTAATAAAGATTGCTGGGAGCCGTTGGGTGCAGGCCGCACAAGATCGGTCGCTCTGGAAATCTATGAGGCTATGTTCAGCAGTGGAAGTTCTATGGATAGTATGATGATGAACTAGGTTAGATAGACAGACATATTAAAGATTCAAACTTACACTTCTCTTTGTGCCGGGTTAAAGCTTATAGCTCTAATAATCAGATTGTACTTAGCTCCCTTATTCATAAATTTTGTAATTGATACATTTTTTTATGTATATTGGCGACATCCGTGGCGCAGTGGGCGAATAGCCGGCCGAGACGTAGGAGGTAGCGGATTCGATTCCCGCTGCGGAACAAATGTTTGCATGATCTACAGATATTTTTTCCGGGTCTGAATGTTTTGCTATGTATTATAAGTATGTATTTACAAAAAAAGTATACAATTCTATTAGTTATATGGTTCCCATAGTACAAGCTCCGCTTAGTTTGGGGCTAGATAACGGTGTGTGAAATGTTCAGCAATATTTATTTATTATTTATATGAGTAAACATTTGCAATGTATTAAATATTTTTTCAAAATTACAAACAGCTGTGCAAGTTGTACTTAGAATTAATATTTTTGGGGTTATATACGATACTGACTAATTTATGTCATTTCTGATTTCCAGGCTTCGAGCACTCGGCGATGAAGAGTAGCTGCTCTTTAAATTCGCTTCGAAGTGCGCAGGCGCCGCATGGTGGCCACTACGACCAGCTAGAGCGGCCCTATCACAGCCTCACCAAAAAGAGGTTAGCATTTTATATATAGTTTAATTTTCAATATAGATAATTTCAATTCATTCTAAATTCCATTTGCAATGGAAACGCATCAAAATAAATAAATGAAGAAGTTAATTATAGAGATAAGTGACGTGCAGACTATATAGGAAAAACAATTAAGTTGCCTGAATTGATCAGAAAGTTCGATGGTAGCAATGTTTTTTTTTTGTATTACTAAGGTAGCAAACAAGTATACGGCCCATCTGATGGTGAGCGGTTACCGTAGCCTATGGACGTTTGTAATCATAATCATCGTAATCACTGATTAATGCCTTTGATAAACGGTATACAAAACGAATCCTAGCGCTAAACAGAAACAATGTCCGCATTATAGTCAGAGCCCTGACTGGACACTGTCGGCCTATTAAGCACATGTTCAAGCTATGCGATACACAAATCTGCAGATTCTGTAATGAGGCGGCAGAATCGCCATTACATCTGTTTGGCGCGTGTGGTCCACAAATGCGTAAACGTAGCATTCATCTGGGCAAACACATTCTTAGGCCGGAGGAGCTAACAGCTATCAGCAGAATATTCTACAGTTTTTAGCAGCTGTAGGACTTAGTGGTGAACTTTAAACGCCCCCATAGCCTAGGGACGACACAAAAACAAGTGAAGATCACAATAGGCCTCGTGGCCGCAGTGAAACTAAAGCCGCAAAAACTAAAAAAAAAAGAATTCACCGTAACCCGTACCAAATCCTCTAATAACTTTGGAAGGCAATGGTTTAATAACTATAACTTATTCTTTGGATGACCCCCGTGGCGCCGTGGACGAAGAGCTTATTATGCTGAGCTGAACGCCATTTTGGTACGCAGACACATGAGTCGAGCTTGTTTTATTGGATTCAATTGTATCTACTGTTCCTTAAAATTATTTCATGTGTCATTTTGTGTGTACCAAATAAATGATTATTCTATTCTATTCTTCTATTCTATTCTAAGAGCCAACTGAGACGCAGACGACTGCGGGTGCGATTTCCGTCGCGGAACAAATGTTTGTATGATCTACACACGATCTACATATATTTGTTCCGGGTCTCGATGTATCTCTATAGTATTATAAATATGTATGTATACACAAAAAAAATCAAAAATATTTGGATGTGGAGATTGCATATGTCCAGGAGTATATCTACTTGGGCCAAAAAGTCTCCAGGCGAGACAGGATAAACAGATTACTCGACGCATAAAAAACGCCTGGAAAAGCTATTGGTCAATGAAAGATCTTATGAAAGGAGATCTGCCACTATCTTTAGAGCGGAAACTAATGGATATGTGCATTCTCCCCATTCTCATATACGGTGCACAAACTTTGTCCCTCACCAATATTTAAAAGTCCCACCTCGGTGTTTGTCAACGAGCTATGGAGCGCAGCATCCTCGGAATCAGGCTCACAGACCGTATAAGAAACTCAACACTGCACTCCAAAACACAGATAGCTGACGTGGCTCTGACATCCGCAAGATTGAAGTGGGACTGGGCAGGACACGTTTGTCGTATGCCAGAGGAACTATGAGCGAAAGCCACTACAGAATGGGTTCCAAACGGGCGGCGGCCTCGTGGTAGACCCAGGCGGAGATGGGGGAATGAACAGGATGCATTTCAGAAAGGGTGGCCCCAATTAGCCAATAACCGGGATTCGTGGAAAGAGGGAAGGGAGGCATTTGCCCTGCAGTGGGGGGGGGGGGGGACTCTACAGGCTGATCATAAGTAAATAATAATAATAAGTATTGTATCAGTTATCTGTTTCCCATAATACAAGCTTGACTTAGTTTGGTGCTAGATAGTGGTGTTTGAAATGTCCAGCATTATTTATTTGGCTATAAGCTTCTCCAATGTCCGAGGTAAACGACCTCTGGCCATGAGATATTTCAAGCTTTATCAAGCAAGTCGGTAAAGTGGTCACAGTTAATTAACCATGATGTTTGTGCGATTGTCTTTGTTAAGGAAAATAGTCACACAACGCATTTTATTGCTTTGCAAAGCCACTGGAGAGTCCTTAAAATAATCCAATCAAGCAAGTTCTGTGACAGATTATTTTTAAGGGGAATTAAAGTTGCAATGAACAGGTTTCCTTCTTCTAGGCAAGCGCGTTCCATCGTAGACTGCATCTTGGCTTACCATCAGGCGAGATTGCAAATCTTTCCATGCACTTATTAATTGACATGACGACCTACGTGGCGCAGTGGGCGAACAGCCGGCTGAGACGCAGGAGGTAGCGGGTTCAATTCCCGCCGCGGAACAAATGTTTGCATGATCTACAGATATTTGTTCCGGGTCTGGTTGTATTTCTTTCTATCAGTTATCTGGTTCCCATAGTACAAGCTCTGCTTAGTTTAGGGTTAGATAGCGCTGTGTTAAATATCCAGCAATATTTATTTATTATTTATTTAATTGATCGTGCGAAGGGAGATCTCCAAATCAACTTGGGAAAATCGGCGTTGTATGTGTGTATGTATGTTTGTTTGTCCGAGGATAACTTTCTAAGCGTGTATCCGATCATCGTGAAATTTGGTATATAGCTAAAAATGGGACGGGGTTGGGGGGGGGGGGGGGGGGGGGGGGAGATATATTGTGGTTCAAGAAGGGTAAAAAAAAACGAAATCGGACTATCCGGTCGGCACGTATAATATAAATATAATAATAAAGGTCTTTAGGTATATTTTTAGTTTATACTTTGTCGTTTTTAAGTTATTAACCATAATAAAAATCTAATTTGACAAAATCAACAGGGCCAGTGAACCCGCAGTCCTGAAATTTGGTATGCGTGTAGCTTTAGTGACACAAATATAGGAAACAGTCCTGAAATTCAGAAGAACTGCAATTTTTACCCCAATAAAGGATAACCAGTTAACATGAGTTCCCGTTACCTGTAATTTGAATAAAACTGTATGTCAAATTAGTTGGTTATGCATTTCGTGTTACTATTTTGATAGTCAAAGGTAACAAATAATATTCTTTTTGTTTTTATGGGAGACTCGCGAGATCTCAGTGCGGGGCGAACCACTATAGTATAAATAAATACTACAGTAACACTATAGTATTAAGGTGAGCTTTGCTTTCCCGAATAATTGAATTAATTGTCTCGTTCTTGATCTGTTCGAGACTTTGTGATTTTGTCTAAAATACAAATTCTTAAATCCATACGTTGTAGGTACTTACCCCCATTTTCGGAATATCATACGTGTTAGTACTTTATCTACTTTTTAGACGTTCTAATGTATGAATATATAAAATGTATGAATATGACCCCATTATTATACATTAGGTGTAGTGACTCGCTTCCCTCGCTCAATAGGTTAGTCTTTATAGGCTGGTTCAGCAAAACCAAACGTTGATCCTTCTTCATCTTTTCTTCATGTAATACAAAGCTTTGTCTGACGACGGGTTGATAGATGTCTGCCAAGGAAAAGTGGAGATCTCCCTACCGAGCGACCTTTTGCTCGGTATCCTAAGACTAACAGGTCTTGTTGATACGTTCATTTCTTTCATTTTATTTAGAACTAATAGTACAAACATATTAAGGACTGATAGCACGATGAAACTGCAAAAATTATAAAAATTGTGGAGCCGCTTCAACGCCCACCTCCTCAGACAAAAAAGCAAGATGTACCTATCATATTAATAAAGTTCATTCAAGAATAAGAACAATAAGAATAATTTAGGTTTAAAACTAAGATCGATAAATAAAAGTAAAGAAAAAATGAAAGTTATAGCAACAGTTATATATTATTAGTATTTTATGTTTCAGTTCTCAGAATATTTCGCTTGCTCAGATCTAAGATTATGTTACTCCACTTGCCGTTAGATGTCGTCGCCGTCGTTAGACGCTCGCTCTGTAGGTTAGCTTGATGTCTAAGTAGTTCTTTCATGTAGTGATAGATGTAGCTACCGTTGCCTGGAAGAGATCGATTTCAGCGATAAGGATGCCTATGCTATTGCCTTTTTATTCTATCTTATTACTTATTTTTGTATTATTTCTGTTTGTGTGGTAATTTAATAGAGTTATCGTTCTATTTATCTACACTATCCAGTATTGTGAGCGGCCAGCGACAACGACAAATAAAAATAAAATAATGCTGGACATTTCACACAGCGCCATCTAGCTCCAAACTGAGCGAAGCTTGTAGTATGGGATCCAGTTAACTGATAGAATCACTGGCGTAGCGTAGTGGGGCGGCAGGGGCGACTCGCGGCCGGGCGGCACTTTTAGGGGGCGGCAAAATTTAACCATACTCGTAAATAATAATAATATCTTGTAAATGTTTGAACCATTTCATATTTTTGTCGCATAAGCAATGCAAGCTGTGAAAATTATATAGGATCAACAATGATTATTTTAAGGTTAACCAATCTGGCTATCTTGTCTATTGAGTAAGAGGTGTGTGATGCTATAGACATTGATAGTGCAATAAAAGACTGCTTTTAAAAAGAGTAGAATTTAAGTTTTAGTTATAGACAAGTTTTGTTTTCAATTCTAACAAGTACATTAACTTCTAATAAAAATATAAATATTAACAGTACTTACCTATCGTCGTAGTTCTAATTGAAAGTCGATTTGCGTTTTTCATTCAATTCGCTAATAACTTAATTTTGATGATCGTCAAGATACCTATAATCATAGTGTTCTATACCTGTAAGTGGCACACGTGTAAGAATTTTTCTAATAAATGTGGATATTATGTGAAAAGTGTTCTTATGATCAGATTCTCTAAACATAATATATTGAGCGATCTGATGCTGTTCGATACCTTATTGCGTACTCTTTTTAGATTAGCTTGATTGAGATGATGCCAAAATAGTTCTTGAGGCGATAGATGGCGCTACACATCTAAAAATGGCATTAACATCGATTTCATCGACCCTTCCTCCCACGTTTCAGAAAGGAGCCATGTCGAGAAGCGTGGAGACGAAGCTGGGGCTCGGCAGCGAGTGGCGGCAGCGCGGTCGACGATCTCTGGCCGCTGCTGCAGCGCCACTACGACTTCATCATGGACAACCAGATCATCGACAGCTGTAAGGTAATGCCTATCGAATGACGTAAGGATCATGCAAATCAGTGCGTATTAGTCAAAGTTATGCCCGTATTTTAGCAGTGAGTTATATAAATTTATTAATAATTAAATATAAAAAATTTATATATAAATTTGACAGTTGTAAGAACACTTGACTATGACGAAAGTGGCAACTTTAATGCTTTATAGTTTATACAATTTCGTAAACGGACTCTTGTATCAAAAAAGTGTTGAGGAAACCTTATAATGAAACCTCATAGTAAAAACACCCCCACTTCCATATAGGGAAGGTGCCTCTAAAAAAAGTTTTATTCGTTTTGAAGTTATACTTGTTTTGGCGCGTTTGGAAAAAATATGATAGTAAAATTTATACGATGCGGGCGCTCACCGACAGCCAAAAAGCGACACGATGAAGTTAGCCGATAACTGTCTCATGCGCGCGCACACCGACAGCCAAAAAGCGACATGATGAAGTTAGCTGATAACTGTTCTGAACTCTCAAGTTTCCGTGAAAACTCATAACTATATTTATTAATTTATCATTCATTTTACAAACAAAGAGTTGTGGATAACGAGATGAAATCTTTTGCTATTTACATATGTACACACACACGTTTTTTTTATTTTAAATTTTAACTAAACGTCGCTAATAGTTATCATCATGCCAAATTTCACCTTTACAGTGCTAATAACGAGTAAAACTGCTGTAAAGTGTCTGACGAGCAGATGGACGGACAGACGGACATAGCGAAACTATCAAGGTTCCGAGTTCTACCCTAAAAATTACAAGGGTGAACGAAGTTGGTCAGAATCGTAGCAAATGGAAATTCGTCCCTTCTTTCTAACTGACCACTCTGGTAAACGCCTATGCGTCTAGTTAAATGAATCGTATGGTTATTAAAAAGTTTGGAGATTTTTTGTGACCTGCCCCCTATAACCCTTAGAATGATGCAGCCAGAAACTGTAGGTATATACCCCTTATTTCTGTGATAATCATTAAAACATCCAACCTAATTTGCAACACCATTCAAGCCATAATCTTTGCAATTCAGAGGGCCAATGCAGCTAGTGTCTTGGGGACACTTCCGCCTAGTAGTGATCTGTAGCAGTTGAGCTATCTATAGATCGTATGTTTATATACCTGTGTATTATTTCTGTTGATATGGATATTGTATAAATTTTATATTTTGTTTAATTCCAGGAAGCAAACGGCGAGTTGCAATCCGCCAACTCGTCGGTTCAGCACCCACATCTTCGCAACCCAACTTCGGGCTTCAATCGGCAGTGGTCGATGGGCCAGCTAGTGGCGGAATTCAACGAGCTCTGCCAGTGGCTGACACACGTGCAGGAGGAGATCTACTCTAGTCCCGAGAACCTGGTCAGCAGGCAACTGAGGATGGTAAGCGCTTGGCTATCAAATGCGTGTCGTCTTAAGAGGAAACACAAGGCCCGTTTTTCCATACAATCGTAGTCCCCTGTTTCCTCCCTGGGTAATGCCAGTACAGCAATATTTTTTTTCTCAAAAATCTATAGCCACTATTGGCATGTCCCTATGTTTTCTTTTTTTCATAAATTAATTGTTAAAAGAGATATGAACATTCAAAAACGTATCAAATTTGTCAGATTTTCAGCTGTGTTCAAACATCCAGAAAACAAAGGTCATTGGGCATTTTGTTCGGACATATGACCCACGGCGCACAAAAACGAAACAGGGCTAGGTATGTAGTTAAATGTATATGTTACTTAATGGTATGGGTCGCATTATTGCAGGATATGGGAGAACCGCAAAAAAATTTTTTTTAATTAATATTATAGCATTTTTAAAATAATTATTATAGCATTTTTAAATTATTATTATAGCATTTTTATAATGAACTAAGTAAAAACTATTGGCCTGACTGTAAAAATACTTTGTAAAACAGTTGTTTTGAACAATTTCCAGGAATACGAAAATAAAATCCATTTTGCGGTAATAATATTTTTATTCTGCATTATCAAAATCTATAGTTAATTCATCTAAAAAGGCTGCAGGCGCGTCTATCACGTCTTGATGCCTGGCCCATGACAGAAAGTATACGACGCTTACAACATGTGCACAGCTTCCGACAGTGCGACGGCCGTGTATACACGAGCAGTAATACTGTTGGATGCTATTTCTTCCAATATGGGTAGGATCTACTAAAATATAGGTGTAGTACTGCTTTGCACGGACGTGTCGTGACTGTATTCTGCCTCTTATCAATATCTTATTTTCAATCATTTCTTGGTGCCGGTATAGTTCGATAGTGTATACACCATCCTCACGCATGTGCTCGTGGCAATACGATCTTGCGATTCTCAAGTGGTATGATCCCAACGTAAACAATATTAATTCGTCAAATGTAAGCCGAGGAAAGTCATCAAAATCCGGATCATTGCCATCGAGTCGCACAAACGCTACTCTCTGCCTGTTTAAATTATGGTTAATCACATATTCTGCCATCTCATTGGGTTCATTCATTCGTTCATTTATAATTCTTATGAATTGTTCCGCATACATATGGTCCTCATATGGATGGCGAGTAGCATTAATTATGGCCGCAGTTATTTTGAAGTCGACCATCATGTTTCTCATGGCAACGTTAAAATATACATGGCGGAAGATTTTAAAATCTTTCTTGAATCTGCCGTTAATGGTTTCCACTACCCACCGGATCATTGTTATTAATCTAGATTTATTAGCATCTAGTGTCGTCAGTTGTTCTCCTCTTACTCTTGTAGGCGGCATGTGAGGATTATACCCGCATTCCTCAATTTTATCAATCGAATCCCGAAATCCACGATCCAATATAAAAACATCATTAACTCTCAAGAACCCATGAATCGGAGAATCTTCTTGCATCAGGTCACGCATAATGCTTGCGTCCGAAGTAGTCGCAGTGTAAGGCCCCGTAACATCTACTATGTAGCCGTCGGTACATACTATAAGGAAGGGTTTTACTAAGTTCCGAAACTTATGAAGACTGTAAGTTTTGCGCTGGAAAAGGAAATTCGAACTCTTTTGTAGATAAATATATGTTCCATCACATACGAGAATGGCCGCCGGTTCATTATAGTTACCACCAAAAAAATGGCTTGGAATTGCAAGATTCTTGGCCACCACATCTTCCCTAGTAATATGATTTAAGCCCAAATGCTGTGGAACAAAATCATTACTTAAGCATTCTCTTGCTATCGCCAACTTCCTTTCTAGGGTTCTCCTCGACATATTGAATTTAGTGGCTAATCGCTCATCTGGTTCACCGGTTCTTATTTTTGTTAAAAAAATTCCAAGAACTGTGGCAGGATGAACTGATCGATCACCCAGTGAAGGCGTTTGGTTCAAAATAACATTAAATTGATATTTTGTTAGTCCCGTCCAAAAGTGAAATTCATTGTCTTCTATTTCTTCAATATTTTCGAAATCAAGGTTGCTTCTTTGTTCGATACCCCATTTATATAAATTCATCATACCAACAACATGAGTACTGTCAAAGTTTTCGTGGGATGTAGTGTTGAGCAAGTCTACCCAATCATTCCTCATAAAATGAGCATTGCAAACCCGAGCTAATTCTGGTATATAAAAATTGTGATTGTGTAAGAGTTGGAACTTAGCATATAGTGGAACATTATGGGCCACTACATTTCTACAGTTTGTAAAAATACAATGTCTCGCTGTATTCGATGCTCGCTTATATCCTCTAGGCGTAACAAAACTAGGCTGCAATTGTACTTGATCTTGCACTGGTTGCTCTTCAACTGGCTGATCTTGTACTGGTATATTTTGTACTTGTTCATTTTGTACGGGTTGATTCCGTAAACGACGATCTAACCTTGACCAACAAGCATGGCACATGGCCCGTGAGCCATTAAAAGTAATCTGAAACAATTGAAAAAAAAAATATATATTCCTCCATTTATCAAGAAGTAAAATGAGCCATTACATTGAGCAAAGCAACATTTGTACAATCAAGAGCACGCGACGAGTCATACACATACGATGACAGTGTAGTGTACTTACCTCACGTGGTATTATTTCTTGCAATAATAAATCTACAAGATCCCTTTGTCTTTCCAAAAAGAGAACTGTCAATATGTGTTTTCGTCGACGTAAAACAGATCGATTACACGACACGCAACTATTTTGTCTTTCCATGTTAATGTAAACCAATCGTCAAGCAAAATCAGGGGTCCATAAAACACGCTCAAGTAATCAATAAAATGCAAAAATCGGAAACACGAGTTTAAACGCACAGATCGAAACGAAGGATGACGTACGACTGCGGGGCGGTCAGAGCGGGTGGGGCGCAGGCGGCGCGTCGCACGCGCACTTCGATACCTTACTGTTATTTTCTACCTGTCGAAAGTGCGAGCGAGAGAGACATACAATCTGTTATGCGATACAAACATTTTTCTTATGCTTGTACATACATTTTCACAATGCTGACAGTAAAATCTTTAGTTTTTAGTCTAATAGAATTATAGTTAGACTCACATACATACTGTTACATAACATTTTTCCTCCAGCAGATACATAAAAAAAATTTACATATTTAGAAAAGTGGAATTGAATACTTTACTTTAAAAGTGATTTGAACACTGTGCGCGAAAAAAAAAAGTGGGTCAAAACCGCCCAATGATCTTTGACTAGATTATAAAAAAAGGAAAATATAAGAACACGGTCAAAGCTTATCTTTAATTTATAATGAAGAAAGTAGTTAAATCGGTCAAGTTTTGGAGAAGGAATCAGGGGACTACGAGTCGTTGATTTTGTGTTTTAATAGTTATTTTCGGTCCAAGTTGCAGTTGTCTCTATCGCGCATACTGCGCCATACTGCGTGACAGCAATAGATTTTACAAATACCTATTTTTCAATTCTCTAGCCCTTGGTGTTTCCTCATTTTGTTAGCGTTGCATCTATCTAGTTAAATGAGTAAGACTATTAATGAAAAAAAAATTAAATTACTAAATTATAATAATATAATTTTTTAATGAGTAAATTATAAGATCTAAATTATAAGAACTGAAATCTTAGGTATTATATAAGTTTAATCGGTATTAGATAATAATAACTTGTAAATCATTGACTTGTCTAAGTGCATGTTACCATGCCTAAAGATGAATAAATGATATGAATATGAATATGGATCTGGCTAGAGTGATGGTATTGTTTTTTAACCCCTGGCGCAAAAAGAGGGCTGTTATTAGCTTGTCTGTGGCATCGTAGTTCCCAAACGATTGGACCAATTCAGACGCGATCTAATAAATAGTTAGTTTTACTGGGGCCGGTTCTTAGCTATATCAATTTTACAAGATTCTATGAGTCTTGGATATTTGGCGAGTCTGTGGCCCATACTGTGGAGATATTGGAAAAAATATATCCTCCGGCAAATGGCAAACATTACAAGTATTTGATACGAAAGTGTGTGAGAGTTGAGAGAGTCGTTTTCCACATTTGCTCCAACTCGTTCAAAAATGTTACAATTTAGACGTAATTTATTTTCTTTAATGTATTCTAAAAGGATTATTAAAAACAACCAGCCTTGTTTTTTGCCTTTCTTTCCTGGCTTCATCGCGAAAGAACAGGCAATAAAATTGACGTTTCAAAGTGATCCTTGTAATATTAATAAATAAAAGATTTTGACTTTGACATTAAAACTTGAAAAGAACAATATTCCAAGCGTAATGGAGAAACTCGCCTAAAGCTATGAGAAAGAGAGAAACCTCTTGGAGTTGCGCTTACTTAATATTTACACGTTATTCACTTATTATATATGATCAAGTGAAGTTGTATGAGTAAGCTTCATTTGAAGATATATAAATACAGGATTTATCATGTACCATTTTATCGGTGTTACGACCAACAATGTTTCGGTTTAATTCGTGAACCTTCATTAGGGAACATTCATCGGGCTTTTGCAGTGCATCAAAATCTGTGTCATGTTAAACGAATTACCTTTATCTGCCGCCAAATAGCAGTACTTGTGCTGCTGTGTTCCGGTTAGATGGTAATGGTATGTTCCTGTAATTACTAGCACATAGGCATACCAGCTAAGTCCTATAGTATGGCAACGTATCCACATAGAGATCAAGACAACATAATAGCTTGTTTTGAATTCTATGTGGATATCCATGGGCTGCAGTAGCCACTTAACATCTGGTGGACTGCATGCTCGTTTTCCATTTAAGTAATATAAAAAAAACGAATTCATAGATATTTTAAGCCTGTTTGGGAAATTCTCTATGGCAGGACAATTGGGGCGGCGGATTACAGATCGATTAGTTAGTAGACTACCTGCCAGATGGTCGGACGATGAGACGCGTGTTATGGGGAAGCAATGGATGCACTTGGCACAGTGGTGGAGGGGTGACAGGAGTAGCGTGCTAATAAGGAGACCTACACCCAGATTGGTTGTGCTGAGTAGATAGGATAAAAATAAGCTATTTATTCCCAAAATTATACAACCAATTAGCATTCAGAATCTGATAATATTTTATACTACCTTCCGCCTGCGGCTTCGCACGCGTACTTTGTCCATAAGAAGAAGCTTATGTGTTAATCCAGGTTGTAATATATGTACTTACCAAATTTAATTAAAATCCATTCAATAGTTTTTGCGTAAAAGAGTAACAAACATCCATTCATACATAAAAATTTTCGCGTTTATAATATTAGTAGGATTTAAGTAATGATTTAACTATTCTTAATTTATTGCTTTATTCATTGATTTAATTTGGGCACCCATCTGTGGGTAAAGGCTTCCTCGATCCGTCGCCACAGTCCCCTGTCTGCGGCATGTCTCGACCAGGTAGAGCCGGCGACATCAACAATGTCGTCAAGCGGTGGCGCTTGTCTGATCCTGGGTACCACTGCGGCTCCTGTTCTTTCCATCCAACGTCTGTGCTACATGTCGGGCCCACCTCCACTTTTTCGTAATTGAAAGATGGGTTGACCAAGACTGATTCTTTATTTTTCTACCCACACATATCCTATGACGATAATGGTTAGGTGATACAAATTTACGACACACTTGAGCTGACAAGCAAGTATGGCTACCTCAATTATGTTGCTTTTATCTCGTATAACTTCTACGGTTTGATATTGATATATTTTTAACATTTTGTTTCAGACGCGTATGTCTGAGTTGTGCTCGGTGGAACCCCGTCGGGAGAAGTTCATTGAGCAAGGAAACGCGATTTTGGACCGAATCCCCGAAGCCAGTGATACTGTAAGTAGGACTCTTTAACACGATGATGCATAGGAAAGATGGATTCATTTCGACACAAGAAACTACATACAATAAATAAAAGCAAACCATCTGAACTGCTGGATCTTTCTGAGACGCTTGCTCAGCATTTGCTGAACAAGTTTTACTTAGGGCTGGTAGTAAACTATCCTACAAAGATGCAATGGTTGCACTTGACACAGGAGAAACCACTCAGAGAGTGTGACGTGATAACGAGCAATTATCCAGCTAACTTGCAACAACTGTGTTCTTCCTGCCCTTATCCCACATTACGCGGTGTCGGCACAACATGTATTCCTCCTCCACATCTTTATCAGCCGTCATTTCCGTTGTCACTTCCTTCCTACCCTTACCATTTTTTACACCGTTCATCCATCTCTTCTTCGGCCTTCCTCTAATTCTATATCCATCCACACTCTTTTACTCATTTTGCAACAAGTTTGCATGGAACTTACTTCCGGCGTATGTTTTTCTGGACCAGTATAATCTCGGAGTCTTCAAGTTCAGAGTGAATAGGTTCTTTCTAGGCAAGCGTGCTCCATATTCTATCACACCATCACTTACCACCAGGTGAGGTAGTGGTCAAGCGCTTGACTATTATCAGTATTAGCAATAAAAAAAAGAAAAAAAGTATGTTACGAGAATACCGAAATAAATCTACACTAAAATTATAGAGGTAGCTAACCTAACTTAATAAATGATGTCTTGCAGGTGACATGGAAGATAGACCACCTGAACGCGAAATGGGAAGGTCTCTACCTGCTACTCAACCCTGAACAGCAGAGAAATGGAGACACCTCTGACACTGTCGGTAAGACAAGCTTTGGTAATGTAGTCCCAGGAGATCTGATGTTATGTGGTAACCATCGCCTATAACAAGGTATTGCCTCGTAGATCACGCACCTTAGAAATGTGCCCTACGATGCACTGCCCGGCGCCCATCACTTGAGGCAGTGCGTACAGGCGTAAAGTCTCATGTGCCTGAAATTTCACCGGAACTTCCCCGGACGAGTCCTTTCACAAGGAACTCTACAACTCTTACAAGCCTGCTTGTATTTTAAGGAGTTGGGATGGCTGGGGTCAGGTTGGAATGGAGGTAATTCACCAAATTCCCCCCCCCCCCCCCCCCCCCCCCCCGAATTAGAATTAGCAGTGGCTGCCTTCACAGAGTGAGCACAGAAGGCTCGTCTATTGTTTTTTTTTTTTTAGCTAGCCTACATTTTCCCACTGCTGGGCAAAGGCCTCCCCCAACTCCTTCCACCTATTGCGATCCTTCTCAGATTCCCACCATTCCTTCTCGAATCCGCTGATGTCGTCGCGTCAACGCTTTCGCGGCCGACCCCGACGTCGCTGTCCATCCTCCGGTACCCAAGGTGTTATGATGTTGGCCATCTCCGGAAGCATTCGACTTACGTGCCCGGCCCAATCCCACTTGAGCTTCGCGGTTTTGTCTCCCACATCGGTAATGCCAGTTAATGAACGAAGCATGGTATTCCTCAGCCGATCGGTTCTCCGGAATCCTAGGACGCTGCGTTCCATTGCCCTTTGGCAAATCTTGAGCCCTTTAGCAAATCTTGGACTTCTGCAGCTGGGTCAATGACCATGTTTGCGCACCGTAGGTTAGGACCGGCAGGATACACATATCAATGAGTTTGCTCTTCAGACTCAGAGGAAGGTCACCCTTCATGTGCGCCTTCATGTATCGTCTATTGTATTTTAATTTAATTTAAGTGTGTGTTACTCATTTGGAATCCTTAATAAATAAATTAAATCAAATTAACTGTGATAAAATAAATAATTAATATTAGGTAAATTAGAAAATTACACAGCCCTCCGCAGCTGAGCGCCAAGCCTGACCCGACGTTCCATACACAACCGACAAATAAAAACGCACTATTGGATCGATTACTACTTTTAATAAAGGTGTATGAAAAATTATACATGTCAATGCAAAGAACAGAACGCGGTTTAACGGTAGTGACGCTGTTAGTATATTTCACAAGAGAATGTGACCGCAGGGTTGAAAATGAAAAAGGTGAGTGACGTGGTTGATATATTTCTCAGATACAGCCGCCCATGAGCTGCATTGCCTGCGTCGCTGGCTCCACCGAATGGAAGGCCGCTTGCCACCACCGTCCCTCGCTGCCGCACGATCATGGACCTACCACGAGCTGGTGAGGAAACTGAGAGAGCATGAGGTAAGTCCCTTATTCCTAATACGCATAAGATCGAGTTCCGTATGACACATACATAATATATAGGTTGTTCATATGGTTTGAATTCAGTGTGAATAAGAACAGAATTTATAACTTAAGTTATTCTCTGTGCGATATACAGTTTTGTGCTGTTATATGGCTTCAGGACGGTCACGAAAGGTCGGTAATCGACTTCATTACAGCAAGTAGGTTTTATCCGGCAAGAAAAATAAAACGTTATCGGGTGGTTTACCAAAAAGTAACGATCATGTCAAACAGATGGTGCAGTTGTACTGTACGCATAAGTGTATCTTAGTTACTACAGCGATCAACAGATGGCGCTGTGTTAAATTTATGACGTAGTATGTGGATCCATCGATTCGTGGCATTGAAACTTAGATTTTGAAGTTTCGTAAAGATGGCGTTCTAACAAATGTTGTAGGAAGTATGTAGGTGCGGTGATTTTCAGAAATTCTACGGTGAATGTTGTTATGGTAAGTTTAGTTAGTTATCTATTTTGAAGTAAAGATCTTTTCTTCTAAGAAATAATTATGAATTAGACTAACTACCTACTGCTGTATAATTCCAAAAAAAAAACTATGTGACTCGAATACACAAAAAATGTAATGATAGGTTTTAGGCTGACCGGGGATAAAAGCCAGTAACTGAATCCGAGCGGGAGAGTGAGACAGGATATGGTTATTTTTGTATTTTACCGATTTGAATTTGAAGTGTGACAGAGATCCTCGGGCCTCTTTAAGGTAATAGTGAATAGGTTTCTTCTAGATCTTCGTGCTACATCTTAGACCACATCATCGTTTACCATCAGGTGAGATTGTGGTCAAACGAAGTTCTATCATGTTCTATCAAATATCAAGATAGCACCAGCAACTTGTAATGCTGCTGGTAAGATATGGCCTGAAGTATAATTTATGAGACGAGACCTGAAAAATATATATATAGTTATAAAATACGAGTAAATATTGTTATATTTGGTATTTATCTTTTTATTTATAATAATAACAATAAATATTGCTCGACATTTCACAGAGTGCTATCTAGCCCCAAAGTAAGCAGAGCTTGTACTTTTGGCACCAGATAACTGATAGAATACTTATAATTTACTTTTTGAAGTAAGACTTCTTTACGCACGCTTGACTTGGGGAGTAAGCTGGTGAATGCGTTACGAAAACTGCGAACGGAAGTTGAGAGGGAGATATAAGTTAGTGAAGATAGAAGAGAGTTACGTTTCGTATATTTTTAAACGTTAATGTGCGAGTGCGAGTTGCGTCTGTCCAGAATGAACATAGACTGATCGACCTACAGACGTGTGGACAATTTTGTAATTGAACAATTTTATAAATTAATATTTGAAAAAAAAAAGTTTTACTTCAGTCGTGTGGTCTAAAGCACTCGTTTTTTTGTAAATCAGTTTTATAATAAATAGAAAAACATCCAGACCCGAAACAAATATCTGTAGATCTTGCAAACATTTTTCCGCGGCGGGAATCGAACCCGCTACCTCCTGCGTCTCAGCCGGCTATTCGCCCACTGCGCCACCGAGGTCGTCCATAACTATTATTAATCCTTAATAATTTTCAACTCGACGCATACCATTTTATTGTCAGTTACGTGAATACCGTTTAGGACATTTCACATAATGAAACTAGATCGATACTCGAATTTATTTACTCGTATTGACGACCTCCATGGTGCAGTGGGCGAATTGCCGGCTGAGATGCAGAAGGTAGCGGGTTCGATTCCCGCCGCGGAACAAATGTTTTCATGATCTACAGATATTTGTTCCGGGTCTGGTTGTTTCTCTATATATTATAAGTATGTATTTACAAAAAAATGTATATAAGTATTCTATCAGTTATCTGGTTCCCATAATACAAGCTCTGCTTAGTTTGGGGCTAGATAACGCTGTGTGAAATGTCCAGCAATATTTAAATATATTATTTACTTTACTATGTTACGGGAATCGACCCCCGGGACTTGAAGACTCCAAGATTGTAATGCTCTTCTTGCTTCAATATGCCTACTTGCGATGCAAACCTTCCAACCACTGTAGTACAAAGGTTCAAGGGTCATCACAGATCATTGTCTAACCGATAGAAGGCATCGCTTGAGTAATGGCAGACCGTCAATTTCACTGCTTTCTAAGGTCGAATGACCTCAAGTTACGTCTAACTAGAGCTGTTTATCTTCTGTGATAGGGTCATTGTGTGGTCAATTTGCCGATCAATTGTCTAATACTTCTAAACAAGTGGTCTTTGCCAGAAACAATTTAAATACCCGCTGAACACTGTTTAAAAATATCCTATATACACGGTGTCCTTTAAATCACTGTTTTCCCAGAACAAACGTTGCTCAGACCATAGTCTAATATCTGTTTATAGCATCAAATAAGAGAATAAATAAATAAAATCTAGACCTTCTCAAATAAGTTTGACTTTGTTCAAAAACTAACCGTGACATAAAGTTCATGGATACGCTAGCCGTAGCGTATTACCTACTCCTTAGTTAGATAGGTACCTAGTAGCTACCGGTCAGCGCGCTGACTATGTTGTAGGGCGTAACGTTTAAAATAGACGTTTTAAGTTCGCAACTTTTTATATTTTTCAAAGATCGATTTCGTTTTGTTTTTTTAATTTAATGTTATAAACTGTTAGTAGGCTATGGTCTGAACAACGTTTGTTCTGGGGAAACAGTGATTTAAAGGACACCGTGTATAACAAATAACATTTTTTTAAATACGTTAAACATTTTTACTTAGAAAACTTTCGTGATTGATTTCAATCATTATTATAAATACGGGATTTATCACGTACCGTCTTATCGGTGTTTCGACTGACAATGTTTCGGTTCAATTCATCAGGGTGAGTGCGATCCGCTCCGAATAACGTCTCGCCTGTAATAACGAACGATGAAGAAAGCCGGTACGTGATAAATCACGTTAAATATTGTTTTTTTATGTTATTTGTGGGGAAACAGGCTTACGGCCCACCTGATAGTAAGCGGTCACCGTCGCCTATTGACACCGGCGCGGCGACACCCGGGGTATTGTCGATGCGTTCCCTACACTGTAAAAACCTCTTTACATTTCTCTTGAAGCGCGCCATGTCGTAACATTGTTTAACTTTATTTGTGGCTTTATTGGTGTTTATAGCGAGTTTGTCGAGGACAGTGACTATCGTGTGGAATTCCTAAAAAACGCGGAACGCGTAGTAAGATCCGCCGGATTTTCTATTTATTGCATCAAGTGACAGTTAGCAAACGGTGCTAACTGTCACTTGATGCAATAAATAGAAAATGACCAAAAGTCGAAAATGTTAATTTGTGTAATACAATTTCAATAATAAAACAAGAATTGACATGTAAACAATCTCTATAATTTATTAATTAATTATTTTATTAAGTATTGTTAAGTTAGTTAATAAACTTTTAATGTAGTGTAAATAATAATGTAATGTAATAATTAATTTGTAATGTAATGTAAATAATAATAATTGGACATAGTAATAGTTAAAAGGAATTTAGAAATGTAAATAACCACAATACTTATCACAAATACTGCTGTAAGATATCAAGAAGATAAGAGAAAAGCACACGAAGAAAAATATAACTACAATAAGAACGACAGCTAAATAAATAATAGAAAAATAACACCACAGTATTTAAAAACCGGTTAAAACGTTGCATAATTAATAGCAACGATAAAATTAATATCCATAGTATAAATAAAAAAAAAACTTCATTTGTGGTAAAAACATTTTGTTAGCTAAGTTTGTTTGTACCTACTTATTTTTTAAGTACTGGGACTTTGACTAAGTAACGGCTGAATCAATTTGGATGAAAATAAAATATACTTATTTATTAACCTGAAATTGGTCATTCGAACTAAAAGCTAAATAATTAATAATAAGAAAAAAATATATATAAAATATAAAAAAAAAAAAATTAAAAAAAAATAATAATTTTAATTTTTTTTTTTTTCAATTATTTTTTCTCTATATTATTAACATTTCCGGTACTGTCAGTTAGGCCGTAAGATAACAGTTAACAGGGATATTACTGCGGGTGCCAAACACAATTACCGCCGCGGCAGGAGTCACAGATTGTTCTCGAAGTCATTTGGGCGATCAGTAGCGCGCGCCCAGTCGCCCATCCCGCGAACCCTTACTGCGCTCGATGCCCTCTTGGACGCAAGCTCTGAATGTGATGTGTTTGCGGACGGATGGAAGATGATTATGTTGGAGTGCTTGAGGTTTTGTTAGAAGAGTGAATGTTATTGCTTAATATTATTATTATTTATTGTTTTAACATTTTGTATAACATTAACATATATTAATTATTTGTAAAAATTATTCTATTTTATAATTAGTATAATTGGTCAAGGCCGTTATAATTGAATAAATAAATAAATGAATAAATATTACTTATTTACTAACGTATAACAAAGCCAACGTAAGCCGTTGGGTGCAGGCGGCACAAGATTTGTCACTCTAGAAAGCTATGGGAGAGTCCTATGTTCGGCAGTTGACGTCCTATTTGACGACCTCCGTGGTGCAGTGGGCGTGGCCAAGTGGCTGGCTGAGACGCAGGAGGTAGCGGGTTCGATTCCCGCCGCGGAACAAATGTTTGCATGATCTACATATATTTGTTACGGGTCTGGTTTTTTCTCTATATATTATAAGTAGTTATGTATTTACAAAAAAAAGTATAAGTATTCTATCAGTTATCTGGTTCCCATAGTACAAGCTCTGCTTAGTTTGGGGCTAGATAGCGCTGTGTGAAATGTCCTGAAATATTTATTTATCCTATGGCTGATGAGTGAAATCAGCTGCGAACTATTTGGTTGGTTCTGGTTTTAGACTCAGTTTTTTTTTAACCTGTGTTGTCCCACTGCAGGGCAATAACTATTTGGTTGGTTCTGGTTTTAGACTCAGATTTTTTAACCTGTGTTGTCCCACTTCAGGGCAAAGGTCTCCCTCCCTTCTTTTCAGTTTTTTCTGTCCCCCTGCTGTAGTGGGCCAGTCTGGTAAATGCACATCCAAGTCGTCACGCCATCTCCGTGGTGGTCTGCCGCGTGGGCGTGTTGCGTTAGGGACCCAATTAGTTATTATCTTTGCCCATAGATCTTCGGGCATGCGACAGACGTGGCCGGCCCAATCCCACTTGAGCTGTGCTGATTTTTTTGTGACATCCAGAAGCGAGCGCAGTACGGAGTTTCGTATTCGGTCTGATAACCGGACACCTAAACTATACTGCGCTCCATAGCCCGCTGACATACCTCGAGTTTGGACCTTTGTTGAACAGTCAAAGACCAGTCTGGGCACCGTAGGTGAGGATGGGGAGAACGCACATGTCCAGACTCAGTTTGGTTTAGGAAAAACATGCGAAAACCAAATTTATCGCTGTAACTTCGGGATTTTTAATCCAACACAAAATAATAACCATTAATTCTTGTTTATCATCAAAGTGACTAAAATAACGCATACAACTTCCTTACTGCTGGAATTTTGATGAATTGGATTTTTTTATTTGTTTAGAGTTCATAATTTAATAACGACTAATTTGGTCCGAGGTGGATCTGTTATTTATGAACTCTGAAATTCCTTTAAAACAATTTTAGGCAAGAGATATTATGAGTATTGTAACGAGCTGTTTCCGATTTTTTTTTATTGATGATAGCCAAGCGCTTGACCACTACCTCACCTGATGGTAAGTGAAGGTGTGATCGAAGATGGAGCACGCGTGCCTAGAAAGAACCTATTCACTCTGGACTTGAAGACTCCAAGATTATACTGGTTTGGAAAAACATGCGCCGGAAGTGAGTTCCACTCCTCACTTGTGCTAACAAGAAAAGTTGGAGCAAATCGTTTGGTACGGCAAGGTGGTATGCCGACCAGGTATGGGTGGTACTTCTCGGTTCGTCTGCTTGTCCGGTGGTGGAAAGGGGAAGGAGGGATAAGGTTATGAAGATCTTGCGCACATTCACCAAAATATATCTTGTAAAAAACTGAAAGTCTGGCTACTCGGCGTCTGTGCTCTAGACTTTGTAAATTGGTTTCCACTAGTGAGTCATCACCAATGAGTCTAGCAGCACGTCGCTTAATCGAATCAAGGGCTAAAAATTAAATAATATAAATCTATTTAACCATAATAACGCATTTATTGAACAGTTTGATCACAATAACTTAATCTTCAACACACGACAGTAATCCATACTAAACGATCATACTGTCTGTCAGCCGATCTGGTCGTTACGTTTTCACAACTAAACTGCTGGATCGATTTCTATGAAATTTGGTATAAATGTCGCAGCCAACTAGCATAATTAGCCGTTCAATCAACAGCCTAGCCGCTGGTTACCGGCGCTGTGTAGTAAAGACTAAATAGCGCCGTTAAGACGATATACAAATTTAATTTCGTTGACGATTGGGCGGAACGTCCGGAAATGCAAAAAAGAGACAGCGCTATTTACTTGCTTAGGTGTAGAACGAGACAAACATGTACCATAGTCGCACCGCATTGTCGCAGGAGTAAATGACGTATGTAAGTGACAAAAGATAAAATCTCGAATTGCATGAGAACCAACAAATGAAAAAAAAATGCTTTTCCATTACTTTTAGGTACAATAATTACCTACATAACTATGTAAAGAAATACTATAAATCTTTTCTAGAGTCGGAGAATGAACGATAGTTAGAAGAGCCGATTTTGACAAATAATTGTATCGAGAAAAATTTCACCAATTGCGTTTCTGACGTTCATTTATGTAGTTTAAATTCTCAAGTAAATATTGCTTGAATATGAAATCAGTACTTACTATTTTTGCTTATTGAATAAGACAGTTACTTAGCGGCTCAATTTTTTTTACATATCCCCTTAACTAGCGGCCTTAATGATATTCTGCCGTAGCGTTTGTTCCAACATTTAAATTATAGTTGGGGAGTGTGTGGGGGGGGGGGGGGGGGGGGCTGTTGTTCTCTCTGTCCGCACTCTTAGTTTTCATACATAATAAGGTACTTATTACTTTTTTATTTATTAAAAAAAAACCCAACGACCTACTGCCATGCGGTGTGTCTGTGTATTATGTACTTTGAAATACATTCATAGTACATAATACACAGACAGACCGTATGGCAGTAGGTCGTTAGGTTTTTTTGTTTGAGGAATCTAGTTGAACAGCGCTGTTTGGTAAAGAGGCTAGGGTGTTTATTATACTTACATATATACCTCTTTATATACCTTTTTTATTATTAGTATGGAATATTTATGATAAAATATTATGCACCTTATTTATTTATTCATATATCTGTATGTAATTATTTATTTTGCTTATGTAAATACACTGTTTATTCAATATTCAATTATTATTATTAATAGCTACCGTCCTATAACGTACTTGTGAAATCCAGTCCATCCAAAGGTTGTCTGGAAGAGATCGCTTTTAGCGATAATACCGCCACTTGTATTTCTGCGTGTATTGTTATTTGTTTTTTATATTGTTTTTTTTAATTTAAGTGTGATTTACAATAAAGAGTTTTCTATCTATCTATATGTTGATTGAACGGCTATTTAAGCTAGTTGGCTGCTACATATAGGTAGATTATTACCGGGATTGAGACGCAAGTTGCTTTTTATTGACAAACCATGCGTACTTAGCGTGTATAAAAATACACATGAAAAGTTGAAAATGGAATTTACTTAACGGTTTTAGAACCCGTCAACTAACAAGCTTTACGTCGTTTAAGGACAATAATACAAAATAAAGAGCTACAACTTACGCAACCAGATATCATTCTAAATGATAACAAACTTGAATAATAAGGAAATAAAGCATACTATCTGTTGTAGGTCTATTTAGACTGGGCGAGTCGCTGGAAAGATTGCACCTGTACTGCAACTGACTTAGCATATTCGAGGCGATAGGTTTTAACATAAAGCAAGTTACTGGCAAAACTTGCTAGCTTGACTCATTATGTAAGTGTTCTAGAAAGATGAACTTAAAGGATATGCTACAATACTGAATAAAATAGTAAACTCAACCTAAAACATAAATAAGTTACCACTGAAATAATGTATCCTACTTAAATAATTTATCAGCCTAATACTGTATCACAGATCAATGATCATACATTAGAATCTAGAAAGCAAACTTCGTATGTTAGATATGCATCTCGCATCTCATAATGATTTATGCTAGACCGTAGCGGGCCAGAGCCGTGCTCGGTATGAGGCGCGAACGATATACCGTACAGTGCCCGTGGTCCGGGCGGGTCTCGTCCGTGCCCTGTACCCTCGGCTTCGTAACGGCACTGCAACGGCTTCGTTTTGAGCGTTCTCCGGGTTCGTACCCGGAGAACACTCGGTGTAATATGAATAAATAAATATATTGCTGGACATTACACACAGCGCTATCTAGCCCCAAACTAAGCAGAGCTTGTACTATTGGAACCAGATAACTGATATAATACTTATATACATTTTTTAAATACATACTTATAATTATTATACATATATAACATCCAGACCCGGAACAAATATCTGTAGATCATGCAAACATTTGTTCCGCAGTGGGAATCGAACCCGCTACCTCCTGCGTCTCAGCCGGCTATTCGCCCACTGCGCCACGGAGGTCGTCGAAATGAACGTGTAGTACATACAGGGCTCTGCTCGGGCCCGCCACGGTCTAGCATAAATCATCCCATACAGTTTTACTGGTCACACTATTCACATACGTGCGACGTCAGAATGACACTGACACTGACATATGGCTTGTCAAATACTTACTCCTGGAGAAAAGTGGCGAGAGCTCGCCTGCTTACTCGCCCAATGCAAACCACCTCTCACTTGCAACGTCTGTTAATACTAATCTCATCATCTTCCTGCCTTTGAAAATTAAATAAGGAAACAGGATTAATGAATTTATCAGGTTGTAAGATCGGGCAAGATCGGTAGCAACTCGGTAGCTTTCGCTGCCTCGGGCGGACTCGGGAACACTCGTTTTATTTGAATAAAGAACACGTGGAGTGGATATTGAAACACATTTCGATTTTGCACGGTTACCGTTTCCCGTTGTGGTATAAATGTTTGCATGATTCGCAAAGTTTGTTTCGAATCTGTTGTTCTAGAACGCTCGAGGAAATCCCTGATGTACATATGTAGATGTGGCATTAAGGGCGCACTATACCTGGGGAGACGATAAATCGCTTATTTTGAAACAATGTTTTGTTCAACAAATTTTGTGATTTCAATTTGTAATTCATATATGTTATAGTTAAGGATACGTGCTAGAGCGCCTGTGTTCTGAAAACACGATTCCGTAAAATTTTCTCGATAGAAAAAAAAATCCAAAGATGACTCCAAATTTATCTTTAACTCGTTCTTATGCGATGAATACTACAATTTAGATCTTGAAACTTTATAGAGTAATTCTACAAAGTTTCAAAGTAACAATATCTAAGTTTTGCACTAATGAAACCATTCGCTCCGGACGCCCGTGTCGCCCGTTTCGCGATTCAGTCTGGCCTCGGCTTTCAGACGGGGTACCCGTGACGCTTGTCGATCCAAACGAACACGTAATTCTATGGTAGAATTTATATTTAGTTGGTTTTTGTAAAGACGCAGTAATGAGAAATAAACACAACAAGATAATGAAGGGACTGAATGATAACAAAACCGGCAAACATATGAACCACGCCGAGATAGGACGTGCAGCAGCGCGCGGAAAAGCGGGGGTGAAATTCGAGTTTGGGCTGAGGTATAGTCAACTCTTAAGTAAATAAAATGCCAGAAATATTTTTGGGTTTCAGGATCAAAATGGTAAAAACAGAACCCTTACGGTACTTTGTTCGTCTGCCCATATGTCATTATCTCAGTAACTGCTGAAGCTATTGACTTACAATTTGGACTCGCTCGTACGAGGATCTCGGGTCAAGTCGGTTGAAGCTTCGAACAAATTGGCCCGAGATCCCGAATGATAATCCTTCACCTTACACGGCCAATGTGCCACAGAAAAAAATACGTGCCTACTGCCATCCAGTGCTTCTGGTTGGCAGTAGTGTTGCCCAAATTCAGTCTTGGTCTTGCAGTCTTGGTCTTGTTCTTGCGTTTTTGCAAGACCAAGACCAAGAACAAGACCGCGTATTTTTAGCAAGACCAAGACCAAGACTGACCGTGCAAGACTTGAGCAAGAACAAGACATAGCCTGCAAGACTCTTGCGTCTTGCAGCTAGGACTTAGCGCTATTTCACTGAGTAGTTAGGTGTAACAGTTCGGTGTATAGGTAGGTACGCTTAGGAATTCTATGAGACGCAAAAAACTGTATCAAAGAATATGAAAAACTGGACCTATGCGCATTACGGCTAATACCATAAACATAGCGAATAAAAAAATATCTATTAAAATCAAACTGAGTGCATGCATAGTTATGTTTTAACCATCGGCACTTTGATAATGCGGCGTCAAAGGTTTTGTACTTACTTCTCAAAGAAATTTGCCGCTTTTCGGAAGTACATGGTTATGATACACGCGCCGGCGGCTTCTTTTGAAATCTAAAACAATCGTTGCCGCCACGCCGAAATCATAACATTTGACACTATTTGATTGCCGCCATAGGGCGTAGGTATACTCATGCAAAATAATTTCCTAGTAGAGTACCTACAGGTGTTCCAAAGAATAAATAAGTTTCAGAGTGCTTAGAATGAAAATGAATACATTATACTGATCACGCAAGTAGTATTATGATTAGGATAAAATTGTAAGGATAGGTAGTAGATGTCATATTAATTCATTATAGTAAGTATATATTATAATATTGATTACTTATATGGTTTTAAACTAATTACTTAGGTACTATTGTTGTACATTTAGTCATTATATTTCTTAAGTTTTTACAAGAAAAAATAGCAAAAAAGTGTTCAAATATCACCCGTTTAATAAATATTGTAGCCACTTTTAAATATCCTTGAAACGTGTAAAAAAATTCTACGAAACTAATAAAATAATATAAAAAGCGTAGGTACTTACCTACTAATAAAATAAAAAGCCTGCGATAAGAGTTTTGTATTACTTACCAGCCCGAATATCTCTGAGAGAGATGATGAGAGTAAGTATTTACTAGCTGTGCCCGCGACTTCGTCCACGAGGAATAGTAACTTTGGAGGTATAGTGACGTTCAGGACTTATTTATTTATTTTAAAACTTCTGTCATCAAACATACAAACGAACTCTTCAGCTTTATAATATTAGTATAGATGTACGCCAAAACATTCACTTATATGTAAAGAATAGTGATTGGCACTAATTCTATTTTATTCACGCGTCGCGTCTGTACAAGTAGGTTATATTTAGTGTGTGTTTGTACGCCGCACGCGGCATTGTTTGATTTGCGGCGGCATCCTTTTCATAGAGCCGGCACGTAGCGAGGCGGCGCGGTAGAAAGCAAGGAAACGTACTATAAATAAAGGAATTATTTTAATTCCAGTCATTTCCAATTGAGCTGTGCTTCGAGTCTAACTTAATAATTGTTTTTACTAATTCTCGTTGTTTTCTAAAAACGTATCACGTGTACAATTTAATATGAGTGACGAAGATTCAAATTATTCTAGTCCGAGTAACGAGAGTTTGAGTCACAGATCTAAAAGACCCAAAAGCAAATTTGAGGAGTTTTTCGAAATAATTCATGCATCCCAAACTGCCTTCTGTAAATTGTGCCAACATAAAAAGATTGAAATAAAAATGAAAAACAGAAACACTTCAGGCTTAAGGAAACATCTAATATCTTTCCACAAAAAGGAATCAGAAATATTTCTTCCTGTTAAACCAAAATTAAGTGGAGATATCACAAGCTTTTTAGTAACCGCTGGAAGAAGTGGACAGGTAAGAATATTTTTTTTAACAGTTAAAAGAATTTTAACTCCGCGTAGCTATTCATGCGATACTTTCAAAAACGCCATTAACTTACGTAAGTATTTTTGAGTTAGTGGTGTTTTCACAGTTTTCATCTAGGGGTGCGACATATTAAGTATGTAATTATCGTCTTAAATATTTTTTATAAACACCCATATTTTCATTTAATCGGCCAGTAACAACTAAGTACTTTATTTTGGTAAATTACAGTACAGTGCAACCTTAATATAACAAATATCAATTTAACGATTTTCTCGATTTAACAACAACAAACCTCCTCCTCTTATACGCTCAAACCTAGTATGTTTTAAATAATAACACAAGATTTATTGTTTTGTTTCAGTCGGAAAACAGCAGTGACAACATCACGACAGCTACAGTTGATTGGGTGGTGAAAAAATATCTTCCCTTCTCATTTTTCGATGACGAAGCTACACAAGTATATTTTCGACGTATTTGCCCTAATATGGTGTTTCCTAAAAGGTCTACACTTAGAAGGAAAGTCAAAGAGCGATTTGAAGAGCTCCAATTGAATCTCAAGGAACGACTTCAACAATTATCATCTAAAATGTCTTTTACCATTGATGGGTGGACGTCAATTGCTGGTAGGAGTTACTACGGGGTTACTATTCATTATATAGACAACGAATGGAAGTATCAATCTGTAGTTCTTGATTTTATACCATCACGCGGTCGACATACTGGGGAAGATATTGCAACGATTTTCCATGAATGTTTATTGGTATATGGCATAATTGATAAAATACAAGGTATCACGGTCGACAACGCAACTGCAAATACCAAATTTATGTATGAACTGGGCAAACAGCTGCCGCCACACTTTGATTCAGACAATCAACATTTCCGGTGCTTTGCTCACATTTTAAACCTTGGTGTACAAGATTTATTAAAGACCTTAGCATTACACTGTGAGTCTGACACTAACGCGCAAGATCAGCAGTACGAAGACTATGCAGACGAAACTGAGGATGAGGAAGATGAAGAATCTGCACCAAATATTGCTGACTCGCGTACATCTGTAACAAAGTTACGCAGTATTTCCAGTAAAATAAAAAGAAGTGAGATAGTGAAGAAGAAGTTTCAGTCTGCTTGTGAAGCAGCTGGCGTGCCATCAAATCTAAATGCCATTCTTGACTGTCCAACGAGATGGAATTCCACACATGATATGATTGGATTTGGTTTAAAAGTGAGAGCGGGCATTGACATATTGTGCAGTTCTGTCACCGAATTAAATGATTTTCAAATCACAGCTAATGAATGGCAGGTACTCGAAAAATTACATAAATTTCTAATAAACTTTAAACTTTTAAGTACAAAACTTGGTGGAGACAAATATGTTACATTACCGCTAGTCATTGTATCATTCAATCTCTTGCTAGATAAAATTGAATCCATGGTAAAACAGTTAGATGAGAAACCTAATCGATCTGAAGTGGCTGAAAGGCTCATTCTAGCTTTCCAAGCAGCTCGAGACAAAATGCTTAAACATTACAAGAAGAGCAACTGGATTTATTGTACTTCTTTAATTTTAGACCCAAGGCATAAGGCTCA
Organism: Philereme vetulata; assembly: GCA_918857605.2. Lineage (NCBI taxonomy): Eukaryota > Metazoa > Arthropoda > Insecta > Lepidoptera > Geometridae > Philereme > Philereme vetulata. Next base: position 9,463,168 of record OU975423.1, read on the forward strand.
GACTTTTGACCTGACAATGTGGGGGAAGCAACTTAAAACAGAAAGTCTGCGCAAGTTCAATGAACTTTATGAAGAATATAAATGTCTACACTCACTGAACAAATCTCTGGAATTACCAGAAAAAGAAAATAAAGTATGTGATGAAGATGAAGACGTAATAGACTTTGATAAACTCTATGAATGTCCCTCGACGTCATCTGGATCTTGTCTTCAAGGCTTGGTGATAGACGAGTTGGAGGAGTACCTAAGAAAACCAAGAACTGCCAGCTCGGAAGACATTTTAGATTGGTGGAGGACGCATGAGACAGAGTATCCGATTTTATCGAAAATGGCCCGTGATTTTCTCTCAATACCTGCAACTTCAGTACCTGCTGAGAGGTTATTTTCTAAAGCATCATTAGTAATTAGAAAACATAGAAATAGGTTAAGTGATGAGTCAGCCAGATGGTTACTTTGTATTAATTCTTGGTCAAAAAAAATTATATAAAGTATCATAACCTAATGATAAAGCTGTTGATTTGTGTTGTATTTTATTTTTTATTCAAATAAATGATAAATCGTAAAACTCTTTTATTAAATTTCTTATAAGTTGAGGGTTCAATCTCTTTCTAGACAGATAAGTATTGTTCTTTAAAATACAGTCAAGTTATTGTAATTAATTTGTTTTTTTACATGTTTTAGCAAATGTAAGCTTATAAATCATAAATGTTTATTAAGAAACAGTTACTTCCATGGAAAACGACATATAGGTCAGTTGATTTTTCGAATTTCTTATCAAATCTTCAGTTATTTATTAATCTGCTTGATCTTTACTATGGCTATGTTAATTTAAGCTCACAATGTTCCAATTCTAATACGTTTTTCTAAGATTTAAAGTAAACTTTAATAAATAGTAATAGACTAATAGGTAATTGCAAGACTTGCAAGACTCTTGCTGCAAGACCAAGACCAAGACTGGGAGCGCAAGACCAAGACCAAGACCAAGACCAAGACCAGGTGTATTGGCGCAAGACCAAGACCAAGACTGGCTAAGTCTCGTCTTGTTCTTGCATTTGGGCAACACTAGTTGGCAGTAGGTTGTTTGGTTTTTTTTCTTTTTTGCTGTGGCATAGTGGCCGTATACGGTTTTTGAGATTTTATCAAATCACTAGATTTATTTAGGTAAATGAAGAAATCATGTTGTCAAAAGTCAAAATCTTTTATTCATTAAAATCACAAAGATCACTTTGAAACGTCAATTTTACTGTCTGTTCCTGCGCGACCAAGCCAGGAAAGAAAGGCAAGAAACAAGGCTGGTTGTTCCTTTGATCCTTTTAGAATACATAACAATAAAGAAAATAAATTACGTCTAAATTGGAAATTTGTGTAATTTTAATATCCTCATAAGTTCAAAACTTAGTACAACGTAGTTTTTTTATAGAAATATATTCTCCTAGCTGACCTGCCCCAGCTTTGCTCGAATTTTTAATAAAATAAAATATACCTTGACTACTCAGGGATAGTGTAGTTTTTTTTATCAGGAATTAATTTTTAATATCTGGTCAGAGGATTACTTCCCAAACACACATACCCACCAAACATTACCTATGTATGTAGGTATCTCTTTTTATATTAGTATAGTATAGATATTTAGACTTCCGGTTGACACTACAATATGGGAGAACCTGTCATGACTTCAGGAAATTTGAAAGCCTGTATCAAATTTTTTTTATACCACTAATTTAGCAAACAAGCATACGGCCCACCTGATGGTAAGCGGTTACCGTGGCCTATGGACGTTTGTAACACCATAGGTTTTTTTATTTAATTCTTTGGCGCTCCATTTATCTCAATCTACTGTTTCTAATCTACGTCTACGCTCGCGGCTTTGCACGCGTAATTTGTCAATAAAAATACTAGTGGTTCGCCCCGAACTGAGATCTCGCGGGTCTCCCAAAACACAAAAAAATATTTTCTTAGGGCGACTTACACAACGATGCCTAAACGTGTTTAGTGGCTAAATATGATTTACGAATTTGTTAAATCATACAAATACGTCAAATTTAAACGTGTTTAGTCGCTAAATACTTTTGGTGATCTTTGTGCATGCCGGCCTTATCTTTGACTAATAAATTAGTGCCACGATATAGCAACCTATGAACTAGACCTACAGTTTCAATCAAATTAGAGGTAACGGGGGTTCATGTAATTTGGTTATCTTTTTTAGGGGTTGAAATTGCAATTATTCTAGATTTCAGACTTTTGCTTATATTTGTGTCACTAAAGCTACACAAATACCAAATTTCAGAATTGTGGGGTTACTGGTGTACCCTGTGAATTTTGTCAAAGTTTTGTTTTTATTATGGCTAATAACTCAAAATATACAAAGATTAATCCAAAAATAAAAACGAGGTTGAAATGTACTAACGAAGACCTTTCATTTGACGTACCACTCAACCTAATAGTCTCATTTTCATTTATTATTACCCCTCCTGAACCCCAATATCTCAATAACCCCCCAACATTTTTAGCTCATTTAGTCACATCAAAATTGTGCCATCACTAACTACCTATGTATCAAATTTTACGATGATCAGATTAACGCTACGAATGTTATCCTCGGACAAACATACATACATACATACAACGCCGATTTGCCCAAGTTGATTTAGAGATTTCGCTTCGCTCGATCAATTACCCTCCTGCGCAGTCAGGTAAAAAGTTGCATAATGTGCCAATACAGGGCCCGTAGCCAAATACATTCGCTTCGAATCGATGCGATTTCTACATAGCTTTGTTGTCGACATATACATTTTCGGACTTATCGACTAGCGTCATCGCTTGGCTAAGTCCTCTAGTCATTATCTATCTGTATACCCGCCGCTGTCTAGCCGTTGACTCATGAAAACGTTACTAAAAACATAGATACAGAGAGCCAGAGAGTTACTTTAGAATTAATGATATCAGCAAATTACACTTTGTGAGCAATCCTCTTTACTTACGGTTCGTCAGATTTGAATCTGTAGCTCGTTCGTGTGACGTCACGCATAAAGATGATGATCTTGATCATTGCTAGGAGAAAGTCTTGATACTTGCAATAAGGAAGTTTTGCGTGCTACATATTGTTTTATTTACAACATTGTTAGCCAGTACGAGTATCAAGCTTTCTACTATTATTGATTCATGTCATTTTGGAAGGAAACCATTGGATTTCATATTTTATAGGTTTATCTCACTTACATCAGTCTCACTTATAAATCTTCCCTTACCTACTCGGATTGTAGTAGAGTATACTTACACACGAAAAAAACGCAAAATCGTTTTTGCGTTTGCAAATGCGTTTTTGGATAGAATGATGGAAAGATGGAAGGAAGGTCCATGAAGGAGCACATGAAGGGTGACCTTCCTCTGACACTTAAGCACCAACTCATCGACATGTGTATCCTGCCCATCCTAACTTACGGTGCGCAGACATGGTTTCTGACTGAAGCCCAGAAGTCAAAGCTCAAGATTTGTCAAAGGGCAATGGAGCGCAGCATTCTCGGCTTTAAACGTGTCGACCGAGTGCGTAACACCATGCTGCGCTCACTTACCGGAATTGCAGATGTAGGGAAGAGATCGGCTGGCCTTAAGTGGGAATGGGCGGACCACGTTGCCCGAATGCACTCCGAGAAATGGGCCCATATTGCACCACCGACACCAGCGACAGATAGGTGGGACAAGATAGGTTAGGAAAAAAAATATATTTATCTAATATTATATGAAAACAAATACAAATTAGAATGATGTATAAAATAGATTTATAATTTCTTAGATCACAAATCATAAGTTAATTAAATTCAGTCATAACCACCCTTAAAAATATATATACAATACTTATAAATTGACATAGGTACTTTAAATAGTGAAGCTCGTTCAAAATCGTCTCGTCTCATACTTTGTATGTCTCTACATTTTCTTCATGACTAATTCAGAAGGGGCAATTTGACAAAAAGCAGTTACAAGAAAACCTTCTCAAAAATAATTTAATAACTGCCTTTTGAATAAATGAATGAATGACTGAAAACACTTTGTTGTACACCATAAAATATAAAAATTACAAACAAAATAGAAAACACAAATCAAATACAATGGGCAGTCCTTTGGATGCTGTTTGTGCCTCATCACAGCTCATTACATGATTTTATGCCGTTTGGTTTGCCACCTTTCCCCATAATAAGTCTCATTTTACGCAGGTAGTTTACCATTTCTCAGCACAGAGTCCCTCCGTCCTAAAGCGGTCTGAATCTCAGCAAAAGTCTTTCCTTTAGTCTCTGGCACGAACACCACATAGTAGATACAGACAAACGCGCAACCGGCTGAGAACAGCCAGTAGACGCCAGAAGCACCGATGCTTTCGTTCAGAGCCGGGAAGAACAGAGTGATGCAGAAGGCCGTGAGAGTAGTGATCGACGCGCAGAGAGACATGCCGATTGCACGCACTGGACCATACAGGAGCTCGGCTATTAGTATCCAGAAGAGGCAGCCTAACCCTGGAATTATTTTTTTTAACTATATTTTTTTATATTAGGTACCTACATCGTACTCTAGTTTAATTGCAATCTAGCCAAGTAGGCTAATGAGCAATTTTATGCTAACTTAGTTCTATAATAGAATAATTATGATTAAGAATGTGTCCATTGGGCACTTTTCTTACAATCTCTATTTAAGGGGAAGACACTTTGTTCTTGTGTTCTTTATGCACAGCACTGACACTATATTACACTATTGTACACTAAAATAACTCAAAAGGTTTTGTCCTTTTCAGTCTTCTCACTATATCCGTGTTGTCGAGGAGCTGGATTGCCTCGACGTTCACATGATGGTGAAGTCTTTGTTCGTGAGCTTCTGCATATTTTTGCATTACTCTATCGACGAACTCCATGTTAACTATATGAAATGGACATCGCGAGATCTCAGTTCGAAGCGAAAAACTAGTATATCGGATTGGCTTAAGTGAAGACTCAACACGGGGTAATAAACGTTATTCGAATAGTTAGATGAAAATAATATTGTAGAGTGTCTACTGTAAGTGTTATTGGTTCTGTGTATCTCTGACTTTTATGTGACAAATGATAAAGATAGACGACACGGATTCGTAGAAAAAGGAAGAAAGAAAATACATATTCACACCACCTGCTCGACAATGACAAATTATACGTCGTGTAAACCTTACCGAAAGCAGGTGATTAAATCCCTACGGCTGTGCCAGTAGTAAAGTTGTACTAAATTCCATTATGCCTTCGCAGGCTTAATGTGATTTGAATTTTGGAATTTGGATTTGATTGGAACCTCATCTGTATTAAAATTTGAACCAAAGAGACCCACACAATAAGAATTTATTCGTAAATCGAACTAACCTCTGCACAGAATGCACCAACTTAGATTTGGTTTTTATTGTCTCGCTGAAAGTGTGAAAAATAGAATATTCTCCTCGTAGATAAAGGTGTCTGCATCTTGGGTGCGCTTACATCCCTCTCTGCACTCAGGATTCTAGAGTTAACTCCCTCGGTCCGCTCGAGAGTTAACTCTAGAATCCTTCGTTACGTTCGAGATTCAATATAGCGCCCGTGACGACGCTGCTTTATCCCCTTGTTTAATAATCTACTATTATGCGTTAATTTATTCCAATAAACGATTATGGTGTTGTAATAGGTATGTCACGAAGGTGGGAATTATAAAAGGACCATACAAGGATCTGCGTACTTTAATTACCATGAAATATCTGGGGCCTGGTAGAATTGTAAGTGCGTGATGATTAGGAGAACTAACCTGCATTGAATCCGTAAATGACGATCGCAACTGAAATTAGCGGTAAGTAGTTCAAGAATCCAGTGATTTCAGTTCCATTTTCATAAATCGTAAAGAACGTACCCAAACCAATCTGCGAAAGGTAAATTGGTATTATTACGAGCTTGCTTGGCATGTTTGCGTATATATTATACAAGCTTGCGCATTCGGCTTTGCACAATAAAAAGTGGCAGGACATAATATTATGCTTATACCAAATTTTAATGAAATCGGTCCAGCCGTTGCAGTGCAATTGTGAAAACGAAACAAAAAGACAGACACAGTTTTACTTTCGAATATAAGAGTATGTATATTACTATGGATTGGGGTAAAAATCTACCAAACTTTACAGCTCTCACTCGCTCTCAAAACTCGCTGTTGCCACTTGAAGACTCCATAAAGTTAGTAAATCGTTTAAAGGGCAAGTTGTTCGCTTTTATAACAAACTCCCAAGTGATTGACAATTAAAAAATTTAAAAACGTAATTAAACAAAATCTTTATAAGAAAGCCTACTATAAAATATCGGATTATTTTTAGATGATCGAGAAGCTTAGGATTGAAATTGCTCCAACTTGTTCAAAATGTCAAAATGTTACAATTTAGACGTAATTTATTTTCTGTATTGTTATGTATTCTAAGAGGATCATTAAAAAAAACAACCAGCCTTGTTTCTTACCTTTCTTTCCTGCCTTGGTCGCGAGGGACAGGCAGTAAAATTGACGTTTAAAAGTGATCTTTGTGATTTTAATGAATAAAAGATTTTGACTTTAACCTTGAACGAAGAAGTATCGCTACTCTTCGATAATTAATCGTTGACTTTTACTTAGAAAACTTTCGTGATTGATTTCAATCATTATTTATAAATATGAAATTTATCACCTACCGTCTTATCAGTGTTTCGACCGACAATTTTTCGGTTCAATTCGTGAACCTTCATCAGGGTGAGTGTGATCCGCTCCGAAAATCGTCAGTGCGAGGCGAGACGTTATTCGGAGCGGATCGCACTTACCCTGATGACGGTTCACGAATTGAACCGAAACATTGTCGGTCGAAACACTGATAAGACGGTAGGTGATAAATCCCGTATTTATAATAATAATCGTTAGCTGTTTGGGCTTATTTGATGAGTTCAGTTTTTCAGACAGCAAATATATGGTGATAGTGAAGTGCTACTGCAACTTACCATTCCAATCAACATTCCCACTAAAGAAGTGCAAATAATTTGTTTTCTCCCGAACCGATTCGTCAAAAATAACGTGCAGATGCAAGCCAAGAGCTGGATCGTTCCAATAATCAGCGAAGATATTTCCGAGCTCACTGTAGTATTCGCAGACTCAAATATAGTTTGCAAGTACAAGTTAACTGCATTGTATCCATTTATTTGCAATCCAATAGACAGAATGAACACCATAACGAATGTTTTAATGACGGTCCTGTCCTTGATGAGTTCCCATTTGTTGACGGCTTCGCTTTTGGTGCTGGTTGCGTATCCTTTTATCTCTTCGAGAGCTAGTTGCTCTGAGCCATGTAAGAAGGTTAAGACCTCGATTGATTTACTTGTATCTCCTGAAAGAAAAACAATATAAATACCTACAACTGTCTACCAAAACCCTTAATTTGCGTTGTAAAAATATATCAATGCATTTCATTTCCTGGTTTCATACGAACTAAACTACAGTTTATGAAGATATGGTTCCTGTTTGTTGTATTTTTAAAACTAACAATGAATTTTCGTAAGCAAAATAACCAAGCGTAAACAGGATTCAATTTAACATAACTTTAATGAAAGCCTTGTATCTTACCTTTAATATATAAGAAGAAAGGGCTCTCAGGTAAGAAGAAGAGAGGAATCATTGCGACGACAACTATGCACGTCATCACGATATTGATCGTCAGATACGGTACGAACGGGCCTACTCCGAACATGATCAGCATGCCTACTGCTGAGTTTATCTGGCTCATGGTCGCTGATGCACCTCTGATTTCTTTCTGGAAGAAATTAGAACAAAGTTAATCAAGGACAGCATACAAGAAAGTTGAGTAAAACAAGTGTGTTATAAATGCGAAAAGAGACTTGGATCAACTGAACACTGAATCCTTATAATCAACGAGAGACTTACATTAGCCACTTCTGAAATGTATGTTGAAATAGCAGTCAAGGACAGTACATCAGCTATGCTACCAAAACACCTGGCCAGGATCAGCATCCAGACGTCAGTGGCTAAGATCGCTAGTAAACAGAAGAGGAGGCGAGGCACGTAGCTGACGATGATTGCGGTCTTCCTGCCCAGTTTGTCCATCAGGTAGCCGCCAAAAAACAGGACTGGAAGAAAACATTCTGAGTACCAACATAACATGAACATTATGCTTTACTTCAATTCAGGATTTGATCAGTGATGGAACGAACGAAAATGTAGCCTCTACTAATATTAGATAGTCAGGCGTTTGACTGATGGTAAACGATGTGGTCAAACATGCGTGGATTTGGAGAGTCCTAAGAGAAGCACGACGAATCTTTTCACAACACTCTTTGACAAACTCATTTTCAGAGATAGTGGTTTAGAAGCTCCATTATCTCTTCTAAAGGTTTGCTAAATCTTTACTTACCCTGAACATTGCTTTTTGTGTCTTACCTGAAATCCCGGCCAGAATACCGAGGGAAACAATCCAAGACCCTTCGTTGTCTGTGATTGGTCGAGACAGGATGCCATGCTCCTCCTTTAGTTTGATTATCATGGGAGACACCCAGACGACGCTCATACCCAAACATATTACACTGAGATTCGCTGAAAAATAAATACTATATGCTTATTTTTCTATTTTCTTCTTATTGCCCATTTCTCACATTTACGGGGTCAGCACACCATCTTTTTTTCTTTTATATCTCTCTATCAGCCGTCATCTCCGTTGTCACTTCCCTCCTACCCATATCATTCTTCAAACACTCCATCCATCTCTTCTTCGGCCTTCTTCTACTTCTATATCCATTCACACTCATATCTAACACTCACATGCTTATTTTTCTACACCTTATTTTTCCGTGCAATAATTTTATAATTTTACTGTTTCGGTTCAATTCGTGAACCTTCATCAGGGTGAGTCGGCCGAAACACTGATAAGACGGTACTTGATAAACCCCGTATTTATAATAATGATTTTGATAATTATTTAAATTAAATATAAAGATTAGTTGTATTGAAAGAAAATAATTTATTTAAATTAAAGTATTGTTACGAGCTGAGGGTTCGAGATAAAATAATGACAATCAATCTAACCAAAATAACACTTTTATTCAACACACACGTTCATTCACAACACGGTCGCACAATAAATCCCTTCGAGCGTCTCTACGCACTATTTATACCGCGCATTATCTCCAGAACCTTCTCGACGTTTCCACTACTAACTAGAAAAGTGTAGTTATTTCGACTGAATACTATTTCTTATTCTGTGCAATCGTAGGTAAAAACGTGGTATGTAGGTATATTCCACACCAAGTATTACCTATACTATGAGTCTATGACACAGTAGGTATAACTTCGAGAAGCCGACTATTACTTATTCTGTAATAGCCTCGGCGTAACAGTATACTATATTTTATAAAATATTCATAATACAGGTAGGAAATAAAAAGATTTTACAAACCTATTTGAACACATGTAAACTGCCTTAACACTGGACTCAAAAAAGATAATTTCAGCATTTTATCTCTAAAATTACTCAAGTACCTACCTATATATTTTTTATAAAAAAATTAAATGAATTTTATTTCTATTATTTAAATTGATATTTGTCTGAGGAAGAGTTAATACTAAAGGACTGTTTTTCTTGTATCCAATAAGTTTTTCCGAGATAGTAATAATCCGATAAATTCTTATCTATTGCGTACCAGTTGAACGGTGCAGTGCACCTATAAATGATGCACTTATCTTTATATAAGTGATTGGCTGTATTAGTCTGGCGGCATATCAGTTCGTATGTTTGAATCCAGGCTTACAAATAAAAAACCGCAGTACTCAAAAGACTACCATATGATAATATGTATTACTATACATAATACAACTACTACATATACTGTTTTCACTAAAATGTGATGTTTTAGTAATGAATACTTAGTTGTTGTAAATTACAAATATAATTAGGGTAAATATGGAAAAGAGGAGGCAAATAAATATGTATAAACAATAAAATATAAAAAATGGGAATATTGTTCCTAATTTTTTTTTGTAATAAATAAATAATTATACAGAATGTTCTGGAACTAGTATTCTAAGCCTGAACGGGGTCATTCCGGCCATACGCTTAGAATAAGACCTATGTTAAATAGGTATATTCTCGAAATCGCCACTGCTACGTCCCCACTAGTGCGTAGAAGCATTGCAACTGGACAATTACTGCGAACGTACATGCTTTAACACGATCAATTTGTTTTAAGTGAATGAAATACTCCTTATTGCACACCAAACAAAAATACAGTATGCGAAGGAAATAAACAATAAATAACGGTACAATGGGCGGCTTATCGCTAAAAGCGATCTCTTCCCGTCAACCTTTGGATCGACAGGATAAACGAAAATCAATCAATGTTTTCAAATAATTTAATAAGAAATTACCCGTGTTAAATCATGTATATTTGTAGTAACTGTACAGGTACTTTATATTTGTATATAATTTATGTAAGTGTACAGTCTACTCTAAATATCAATACAAAAATATTTGATTGGTGTCCATTTTTAAATTCTATGAATACAACAGTTATTCTTATACCAAATACAAGACAACACAATAGGCGGTCACTCAGCGGTGTGCCACTGCAACGTATAGCTAATGTAGCGCTGGTAATATTCACGGTGGGGACGCGTCCCCACTGTCGCCCACAGCGCTACGTACACGTCTGGGCGTCTACGCACCGGTAGGGACGTAGCGATGGGGATTATGAGAATATATCTGTAAAAGAACATGAACGCAATACATGTTTTGACTTTTAACTATTTCTTATGTATTTTATAGTCATGTAAATAATTGTAGGTATATTATGTCTGCTATAAATAAATGTATTTGTCTGTTAGATATTATCAATCTCTCTATGTACTTGTATATATCTAAGTGGTGTCTATTATCATTATCAATAGTGTGTGTAAATATCATAATTATTGCAAATTTGTTATAATTACCTGACGACGGAGATTTTATTATTTGATATCTGTTTTATTGCCCTTGTAGAAGATAGTAAGTTTAAGAGCCTGGATTAAGATACAATTTAATATAAATTGCCAGAAAGACGACCCGATAAAAGTTTACTGGGAGCCGTTGGGTGCAGGTTGCACAAGATCGGTTGCTCTGGAAATCGGGAGGTCTATGTTCAGCAGTTGACGTACTTTGCCTGATATGATAATAATGGCATTAGAGACGCATGCTAACTCCACTTCCAGCCAGGTGTTTTCAACATAAAGATAACCCCTTATATCATTTGGTAAATCAGACTAAGTGAGCTACCCGTAGCTCAGTATCTACGAAGATTTAGAAAGCTTGGAAAGTACGCATAAACCAGAAACAATGATAGAACGCACCCAAATACAGGTGTTATGCTCCGAGGGTCTAGCACGAATAATTTACGTGGCATGTGCAGTTTAAACATTAGCGTTTTGGACAATATTTCAACATACTACAATCCAGGTATCTTTAAAGAGTCTTTTACGAGTAGATCTTCGTGTTTCATCATTGCTTATCATCAGGAAAGATTGTGGTCAAACGAAGATCTTAGATATAAGCCATTTCATACAAGTTGGTGGTAGTGGAAAGTTAAGATAGACCACAAAGGGTAGTTCTTAAAACCATAGAAGACTTATTCTAATGCAGGAATTAAATTCGGCATTCACAATATGTGAAACAACGGTCGACGAGAAAAGTGTTCATGTTTACTAAAACTTAAGACAATTAAACATTTATTATTTTAACCCTTCTCCCTTCTATCTTATGGAGCGTTTTCAGTTTCTCCACCAGGCTAATGATCGCATTTTGCGTTCTTCAGATTCCCTCCAACTTAAAACTCCTGTCCATACGACATAGTTTTATAGTCGATCCTTCACTGTAACAGCCGTACGATTGTGGAACGCTTTGCCCCTCTCTATAAGAACATCCAAGTCTATTAGTAATTTTAAAACAAAAGTGCACACCCATTATCTGTCCCTGTGTTGAAGTTGTAACTGCTTGTTAATTCATCATAACCATTTTTATAGTTGCATATTTTATATTAAATTTGTGTTATTCTAGTATTTTAGGTTTATTGTATGTAGGTATGTTTTTAATTGTATATAGATGCACCGCCGTCATGTGATACTTTATAATTCTGTCAATACAAAGGTTTTCTGGAAGAGATCGCTTTTAGTGATAAGACCGCCCATTGTACTAAATCTATTTGTAAGAATTATGTTCTGTATTTTACTTCGGTGTACAATAAAGTGTTATCTTATTATTTTTTTTGCCATATGATTTACAAAAGTCTTCAATATATCAACAGCAGTTATGCCTAAATATTATGGAGTTGCCTAGAGAATAAGCACATTTCACCAACTTTAAAAATGCTTCAATCTTACAACAAACTTATTACGCCAGTTAAAAAGTTTCGTATACGCTTTCAAAAGCTCATCAGGCGATCCAATTCAGTTTCAGATTATCAATCCCGCGAGATCATCATTGCAATCACGGCGGGGCGAGAGGTCAGTGTATGATACCGTCACGTTGTGAGATCGTTTGGCCATTTTGCGCCCACTATTAAACTTTCACACTAATTCAATGTTGCGAGCTGCTGCTTTGAAATTTGAATCAACATACACATCTTAGAAATCGTTTGACACCCTCCGTACATAATAAATAGGTACAGAAGGCCGGCTCGGGTCGATCTTGAATTTACTTACCTACGCTCAAGCATAGCGCTAAAATGTGGTTGGCACTATAAATATTCAGTGATCGATTATTATTTTAGCGTAAATCATCACAAGTAAATTCACAAACACACAATTTTGCATGCTTGTATGCTGGTCATGGCTGTACACACGGCTACACATCAAGCTATAAATTTCTAGTATAAGCTGACCTCGCATTATGTAGGCTTTTCGTAGAATGAGAGGTCAGCTTATACTGGAAATGTATAGCTTGATGTGTAGCCGTGTGTACCTAGATTATTTTATTACCAACTGTTTGTGACCCATGTATCGCAAATAAATGAAAATACAGTAAAGTACGCAGTTCTGTTACGCCAAATAAATATAACTTCTTACGTGCATACATACGAGTAAGTACACACACACACGTTTTTTTTATGTTATTAGTGGGGAAACAGGCTTACGGCCCACCTGGCGTTCCATACCTTGTAGAAACCTCTACATTTTTCTTGAAGCGTACCATGTCGTAGCCTAACGGAAAAGCCTAGGTTGGATTACGCCACTCATCTCTTTTGAAACTATCATGGTTATGAACACTATTTATACTAAAAAACGGGATATTTACCATGATTTGTGAGTGCGCCGAAATATCGGGATACTCAAATACTCACAAATCATGGTAAATATCCCGTTTTTTAGTATAAATAGTGCCACTCATATCGTTCCTAAGCCAGTATCAAAAGCAAAAACTATTTTTTTTGCTCTAATTTTACCATAACTAATTTTAAATGTTGACGTTTATATTCAAACTAACTTTATTGCAGCTATATGCAATACTAAGCCCGCTACGCTATGCAGGTTAAAGGTTTTGCACATTAGCTACATTCACTGTTTTGCTCATTTACGTGTGCAGGAGAAAACTCATTAACTTCAACCTAAGCTTAGCTTAATTAACGACTATTGTCTGTCTAGCTTAATTTACGATCATTCCTAAAACTACTGCTAGTCTGTTTAGTTTGACCTCATTTATTTGACGTCAATAGTCGATTTTACTGACCGATATTTATTATCTGTGAAAGTTACTTCAGTTGTTTTCCCGGCATTAAAATCTATAGGTGTTAATTTTGCTCCCTCCTTCACTAATTCTAGTTTCTTTGCATTAGCTTCGGCAATTTGAATCTTATCTCATTAAAACACGGTTGCTTGTTTATTCTATTTGTTTTAATCAAGTGTATTGATAAATTTGTCGTTTCGCTTCGCAATTTCTATTATTATGAACAACGTATTTGGTGTTATCGATATAGCCGTCGATAACTCGTTTTACGCTTTAGTTTCGTTAATTAATTATACTTTCACAACGTTTACACCTTCAGCCTCTAAGCTATTCATTAAGGCTGCCTTAGTTTACTCTGGGGGCCTTGTCGTGACTTTGAGTGCTTTGCTTGTTTATCGTACTTAATCGTACTTTTAATGTTATATACAAGAGAGATGCTGAAGTGGGCACGAAGATTATGATAGAAAGAAAGAAAGAAAGAAAAAATATTTATTCAGACCACCACAAATGGACACCGAAACAAATGACACAAAAAATATAATATACCTAAAAATTTTAAATGTGGTGGCGAAAAGGTCCTCAGCTCAGCATTTGCATCTGCATGATACTATCGGTAAAGTAACCTATCTTAAAGATATTGTCATTTTTAGGGTTTCGTACCTTAAAAGGTAAAAAAAGGATCCCTTATAAGATGACTCTCTTGTCCGTCTGTCTGTTCGTGTATCACCACTGATTTTTCAGGAACGGGTACACCTAGTAAGTTGAAATTTATACCAGATACTGAGTTCTTATTAGGTATATAAAAATCAAGGCTCTGAGTCAACACGATAAAAAGATATGGGCAAATTAAGATTTTCGCGAAAACTTGTAAGTATCAAAATTTACCTTAATTTTAAACTTTTTTTTCAGAATTTTCCCTTTACTTGTGCTGTAAGACCTTGCATTTAACCAAAATTGACAATTCTAGGTCAACCGGAAGTACCCTATAGGTTTTGGGTCGCAAACCTATATGGTGGTTCCGGTTGACCTAGAATCACGAAATTTGGCAAAAAGCAAGGTCTTACAGCACAAACACAGGAACATTTCAAAAAATAAAAAAAAAGTTGAAACTTAAAGTTTAAAACATACATAGTTGACGCCAAGTATGATAGTCCTCTGCTTATAGCTGTATGGGCGCTCATACAATTTAGAGGACTAGCTTAATCAGCACCAACCTCAAATAAGGTATATAAATAAAATTGTGCTATTGAATAAAATAATTATTTAAGTGGGGCTCTTATACAATAGACATGATTTTTTTGCCGTTTTTATAGATAATGTTACGGAGCCCTTCATGCGCGAGTCTGACTCGCACTTGGCCGGTTTTTTAAATTTACTAATGAGCTGATAATTCAAATCTTGATCCATAATCTAAAATAATAATAATTATTGCAGTTGTAACAATTTATGGGATCCGGTTTGTTCCTTCGGGTGCTGATATCTGACGCTACATTTATTCAGGCTTTAGTAAATATCAGTACAGACAATAAATCTCCTTTTACATCTTGTTTTCACTTATATTGTTACTTGTATAAAAGGGAAATCGATTTAGGTATCGAATTGTATATCGATTACGCGCGCGCACTGAATTATTCAGAAGTAAATCGGCCAGGAAAGTTTACGACTCCTATTAGATGTCAAATCTGAGCATACCATTTTAAGTTATAATGTGTACGACTAAGGTCTAGATTGGGAAGCGTATCTATATAATCTGTATCACATTTTTATCATACTATTTCAAGCTTTTATTTTAAGGCGAATATAGTAGCTGATTGGTCTTATTTCGAGGCTTTCTCCTCAGGGAGGAATCAGTTTTATGTCCTCAAAAAAATATATGTCATTCATTGACCTTTTATCTGCAAAGTGAACAAACAAAAAAGTTCTACCTGTTCTAAGTCTACTTTGAGAAAAAAAATAACAAAATGTAGCTGTTTTCGACTTTCAATTTGATTCAACCTCTAAACGACGTACAATTTTGTAATTTTTCAAGTTGAGCAAATGATGCTGTGCTGCGACGGTCTTTCACGTGGCAATTAATTATTTTCAATTTTTCCGAATAATTAGCGGGCGTACCCTTAGACGGTAGTTGCGCGGGCGACGGGCGGCAGTGTACCGCTTGTCGTACGGGAGGGTTGTGCTCGTCTGCCTCGCGCTCACCTTTTTGCTGGTCGGTTAAATGCATGTGGCGGAAGGTGCGGGGCCGAAACAAAAGCTACGCCCATTCGCTCAGGGTCAGCGGTTACGGTTTGCGCCTTAAACAATTTAAAATTGAGAGCATATCGATGATATCTGTATACTTCTTGATTCCTAAATAAGGGTCTGAGAGCTCTAATGAGATCATAAATTGGTTGGTCCATGTTTAGCCAATTGGTTGGCGATTGGACTTGTGATTAGTTCTGCTCAGCCTATGAAGATGGGATATGAAGATATATTCCTGCGCTGTAACACTTACATAATCGCAATTGTAAAACAGGTATCTACTAAGATGGTTCATGTTTTTAATAACTTTTTTTTTCTATATAGGTACAAAATGTAGAAACAAATTTATACCTCTAAACGCTCATACTTGTACGAGTAGTTGAATTTTCGATGACATTTCTTGATAAGCATCAAGATTTAATTGATTTCAACAAACAAGACAAACAAACAGAAACGCAAAAGTTTTTATATCGATATGTCAATATGACATACTAAATCATAACCTTTCTTTTGGCTTTGCCGTAGTCGGGTGTAAAATAAGAGTAGATGCTTTAAAGTGTAGGCCAATAAATATATCGGATAACTACGATCGGTAGGAACAGCAACTATCCCTGCCACTAAATGGTAGTTAGGGCTATCTCGATCAATATTAGCTAGTTCATAACTCAAACTCGGGGCATTGTGTAATTATGGTCGGGAAAGTCATGTAACACTGGTTAATTGATATAAAATTATGGTGACGGAGTAGTTACGATAAGAGTAGGTATGGAGAAGGAAATACTGAGATTCTAAGATAATGGCTGAAGGAGTATAGCCACTAGTTACGTATAGTTAGCGATAAAACTCTTATTCAATGTTAAAATTTATTTATATCTGCTAATCACAAGGGTTGATCGAAAATACTTTATTGCACTTAATAAATAGTACATTCAATCCAAAGTTTGTCTGATAGAGATCGATTTTAGCGATAAGACCGCCAATAAGTATCACATAGATTTACGTTGTTCTTTTTAATTTGTATTGTTTTATGGTGTGTAAATAAAGAATTATATATCTATCTACAAACGAATTTAACGCTAAAAAGCATTCTCTTCCAGATAAGCGATGTGTATTGGGGATGTTAATGTGTCGGTCGATATTATGTCAAAGTTGAGGATAGGTAAAAGCTAAGTAAATATGTGAAGCGATAACCACGTTATCTTAAAGTTTTCTCGATAGAAAATAATTCCTAAGTCACGTCCAAAACATGAAATATACGCGTTGTATTCTTTTAATACTATTAATGAGATCTTGAAACTTATACATATAGATATTTATATGACGTTTTCGGCGCCGCGCCATAGAGACCCAATAGGCCCGTAGAGGCATTTGTATAGATTCAAACGCTCGAACTTTATACAAATCCTGCAATTTGCTTTTTGAGCCTCCTCGACGCTTAAAGCGCGCTTCGTCTACGCGGCCATATGTACGGTACTGTTTTCATATTATTATGTGTTATTATGGTCTAAGATCCCATACTATCATGTGCAAAATTAAAATTATCTTTCACTCCATACTCAAAATACACGCAGTGTGAGACAAGTTAGAGGTGCGGAAGCCGAATATAATAGTAAAAAGACTCGAGTGCGACTGCGAGTCGGACTCTCGCACGAAGGGACGGAACCCTTCGTGCGAGAGTTCTATAAAACCTTATCTATAAAACGGCAAAAAATCATGTCTGTTGTATGCGAGCCCCCTTAAATGTTTGTTTTATTTTAATTTAATTATTTTATTTTTAAAGTGAATATATAACTAAATATTCTGTGAGTATTTTAAGCGTCTACCTGTTGCCGTTATCAATATTGAGCAACAAGCAAAAAAATCATGTTTGTTGTATGGGAGCCCACCTTAAGTATTTATTTTATTCTGTTTTAGAATTTTTTGTTATAGCGGCAACAGAAATACATCATCTGTGAAAATTTCAAATATCTAACTATCACGGTTCATGAGATACAGCCTGGTGACAGGCGGACAGACGAACAGCGGAGTCTTAGTAATAGGGTTCCGTTTTACCCTTTGGGTATGGAACCCTAAAAATGATTTATTGCAAAACAGTTTCTTTTGTAAATTCAAATTTATTATGTCATTGTCGCGCATGTTATTCGTCATAAATAGCAAAATTTTACTCATAATACAAACTTATTTTCGCGGTTTTATTGCTGGTAGTATATTTTACTATCGTGGTGCTATTATTATCGAAGCCCGGCCAATATTTCCCCTGCCATTTTAAGATCGAAAAGCGAGAGCTGAATTATCTCCGAGCCGGCAATTATTATTATCCTTCGTGGCTTGTATTTACTCTGTTTTCATTTTCTGTATTGCAGCAATTTTGCATAAATCGTTTACAATACACGCTACGAGTTTGTAGGCGGTCTTTGTTTTCTGCGTCGTTTAATGCACGATATGTATTCATATTCCTGTTATTGTTTTTAACTTACTATACAAAAAGTGGAGTGTTATACGTTTGACGCATATGTCTGTCTGTGTTTGTATGTCTGTCTGTCTGTCTGTCTATCTGTAGCATCGTAGTTTCTAAACAGATGGACCGATTCGGCTGCGTTTTTTTTTTAAGATAAGGTGTTTAGCTATGTACATTTTTAACACCGACGCTGAAAGAGGCGTTCAAGGGATTATTCAATTATGTAATAATGAACTTTTATAGTTTACAGACAATTTCCATTTTTTTTATGTTACTTGGTTATGGAACAAGCATATGGCCCACCTGATGGTAAATGGTAACCATCGCCTATATCAAAGTATTGCCTTGAAACGTGCCCTACGATGCACTGCCTTGCATCCATCAATTTGAGGCAGGTAATTTCACCACCAGAAACCATACCCTTCAAACCGAAACACAGCAATGCTGCTTCGCCTCAATGACCTCTCTTCGAGAATAGACGAATAAACCTTTTTATAAATACGACTACGAAAAAAAAAGTGTGCTTTAGACCACACGACTGAAGTAAAACTACTTTAGTCTATCTGTATGTATGTATATTTCTATCTTCACTAACTCATATCTCCATCTCAACTTCCGTTCGCCTCGCCCAAACACACTTTCGTAACGCTCTCGTCACGCATTCACCAGCTTACTCCCCAAGTCAAGCGTGAGTAAAGAAGTTTTACTTCAAAAATATGTTGATGTCAGAAAATAGGACGTTTCTGAATTATGTTTCATAGTTGGAACCACGCTTTTCAGATTGACATACATATTACAAATTTCCAAATCACGTTGTAGATTAGGTATACAATTTCATAATATAATCCCGATAAAATCAATATTATTTTAAATTGCCAGACATGACAAGATCTTTTTTTACGCAACCGTCATTTATCAATCGGCCCTTGGTTGTAGGTTGCTGGTACTAATGATGTTTAGATCATTGATATCCTATCTGATAAATAAATCACGAATTTAATCAACAATGTCTCATTAAAATGTTATCAGACATCAATATCTGTGTTGCTTTGACCTTTGGTAAAGGGTTATTCTCAAACTGTTGGTCATTTTTTCTTGGAATTTGTTGCTCAGAGAAGTTTGCAGATGGCGCTAAATAATAATTTAAAAACATATTGCTGGACATTTCACACAGCGCTATCTAGCCCCAAACTAAGCAGAGCTTGTATTATGGGAACCAGATAACTGATAGAATATTTATATATTATTTTTGTGAATACATACTTATAGTATATAACATCCAAACATCCAGACCCGGAACAAATATCTGTAGATCATGCAAACATTTGTTCCGCGGCGGGAATCGAACCCGCTACCACCTGCGTCTCAGCCGGCTATTCGCCCACTGCGCCACGGGGGTCGTCGAATAAAGCTAATGATTTTAGTGCACACTGTTAAAAATAAACAAAAATTATAATACAGAGGTACAATACTGCCCTCTGTAGGAGAGAAAGCACAACAGCTTAACCTAAGTTTCGAGATAAATTGAAAAAACTTTGCGCTTTAGTGCAATAGCTTTAGAGATAAGTTACGAAGCTGAATTTTTTTTTATCGTATGCATTATTGATATAGAATTTTTACTATAAGATAATTTTATAGTTATAATTTAGATTAACTTAATTATTTAGAAAAAAACATTCCTACCTCCTATTTAATATCCCTTTTTAGCAAAGGAACGAAGCAAAAAAGCACAATTACACACATGTGTTTTTTTATTGCATTTTGTAGTAATTACTTTATTCTTTAGTATGTACGATGTAGCATAGGGAAATAATAAAATAAAAACACAAACAACTTTAAAAGTATTTATTAAAATCAAATCACCTAAGGAGTATCTCATTGCATTATTATATGTTGAAGTTTTATGTAGAACATTTTGCCAACAATTTAAAAAAGGTGTAATCAAGTTCGCATTCAATTTTACTTAATATTAAGCTTTATTGTACATATGTTTTAGGAAGGTACACTCAAGTGTCATAATCATTTATAAGATCAGCAACCTCGTCATTAACAGGAAGATCTTCCCACAATTTTACCCTATTTGGTGGCATCAATTTTCCTAGACGTTGAATGATGCCACGTTTTCTTTTGGAATTAATTCATCTGGGTCTGGTTGTTTCTCTCTATATTATAAGTATGTATTTACAAAAAAAAATGTATATGAGTGTTCTATCAGTTACCTGGTTTCCATAGTAACCAGCTCTGCTAAGTTTGGGGCTAGATAGCGCTGTGTGAAATGTCCAGCAATATTTATTTATTTATCTGGGTTCCTCTTTAAACTTCAACAACGGGAAGCCATTATTTAATTAAAACATTAGTTTTCTCCTCCTTTGTAATCTCCTTTTGTAAATTTTACTTGAACCATTTCGCTTAAATAAGGGCGCGGTCTGGCTATGCTGATTTTCCTGGAAGCCGCACAGTCTTCAAAAGTGAAAAAATCACTGACTTTCATACATGAATTTTGACTTTGCCACTGTTTGCTTTTTCTACTGCGGATTTGAAATCTCTGAAATCGTATAACTTTACCATTCTTTTCATCGAAAGTTCCACCTGGTGATGAAAATTATCCGCAGACATAAATGTGTGCCCAGGTTCGAAATAATATTTTAAAGTAATGGTTTCAGTACATAACCCTCCACAGTTTATCAAATAATTGAGGGATGAGAAGAGGCACCAATTTTTATTTTGTCCAGCGCAATTATCAAGCCACCATATGACATTTTTTACGTCTCTGACTTCCATGAAAAACATTCTGAATGAACTCACAATGTCTTCTTTTTTTCGACCTTACACTGCTTCGTGCCATAAAACTACGAATGGAGGATCCTTGCTAGGTCCAACCGGGACATAACTTTCGTTAAAGGCAATTATGCGCGGACAAAATATGACCGACCTAATGGATTCCGTTCTTGGTAACATAATAATTACCTTTTATAAGTCCGCGGAATAACATACTGTCTTATCATCCCTCCTGGAAGACGTGTAGGCATTTCGAGCACCCAATAACAATTTTGTCTAAATGTTGGTCATGTTCTTTACAAATACTGAATTTGAAGTGTCGTATTGTTGTATAATCTGGGTTATGTAGGTATTTTATAGGATTCGCATCGATCACTTTCCTCATGTCCGAGTTTGGCAAAAGAAATATTCAAGCTTTTGATAGCCTCCCGGTAAAGATCGTAGGAAAAAAAATTGCCATTAGTTTCGCAAAACTTGTCATACATATTTTGAGCAGTCATTTCGGACGGTAAATAGCGTCGATTCGGTGCATGTTCATGGCGATAGTGTAAAATGGCCGGATGGTAACTGTTGATGTGTTCCAGTATTAGGTATATTTAAGGACAGCATCGTCTTTTAATTTCAAGGCCATGTTTATTGCAGAATTGTTGTCTTTTTTAAACCCCAAAGTATTCAAAAAGAATTCCTTGCAAACTGCCTGTAATTTTCCTGCTACATTAAATGTACTCGTAAATTCCAAAGTTTATTTTTCTTTTATAACTTACTGAGGCCTCCTGTTTCTTTCTACGTGTCGGTTCTTTAGATACTATACGTTCAGCGATAAAAACTTTCTGTTCACGCCATGTGAGACTCCAAAAAAATCTGTTTATGTCTTCGCGAATAGGATCTGAAATACTTTTAGCGCAACGTTTCCGACAACGATGCACTCCGGTATTAATTACTTGGTGTTTAGATTTCTGATGTTCAATTTTCTCCTCCGCCCTTTCTTTTATTGTGGTACTTCGTTTTTTTCTTAGCCTGGGTTTGCCTGCTTTGGTAAGATTTTCTTCACAGAGGCGGGGGGGAGCTACGAAGCTAAAATAACATAACTTACAAAGAAATGTATTGAAAAACATATCAAGTTCATATTATTACGTTTGCTACTAAGCAAGAAAAACATATATTACTTGTACGAATCAGAAGACCCATAACTTTGTTCATATGCTTATTTACTTTCTGAAAATGATTGTATTTTGTATTTAGCACTAGAAAGACAAAGCATTTGTTCACATCTGTGTTTATTTTGCTAAGTATTCAATGTTATGCTTTTTCATAATAGAAGTCGATCATTTCGTTCAAATCGCATACCAAAAACATAATCATTTGTGGTTACTTAAGTAGTTTTCTGCGTCTGATTTCAGGGTTATGTTTTTTCTTTGTCTAACAGGAAATACTTTTGAGAAAATGTAATGCACTTGTGCTTGTCTAACTTAGCTTCTATGGGAGACATCGCCAATATTCCTAGACCGAAAAATCACATTTTTTTGCTAAGCCTGGGAATGTATGTAACTCAATTACACAAAATTTGTCACTTATGCTTTTTCTCCTACAGAGGGCAGAATAGATGGCTTTATCGCTAAAAGCGATCGTTTTTTAGGCGGGATGATGTAAGTAATTATTATAAATACGGGATTTATCACGTACCGTCTTATCGGTGTTTCGACCGACAATGTTTATTGAATGTTAATGATTGAAATCAATTACGAAAGTTTTCTAAGTAAAATGATGTAAGTGTTATGCAACTCGCTCGCAAGTCGGAGTATAGGGAGCAACTTCCTAAATGCACCTATTTATACATTTACACCTATCAAATTTTATCCCAATCCATTAGTCGCCAACATTCAGACATCTGAGCATCTAAAAACATTAACTTACTCATTTAAAATAAGTATTATAATTCGTTAAAGCACTTTAACGCTTCAGTTGTTACAAGCTTTTTAGGGTTCCGTACCCAAAGGGTAAAACGGCACCCTACTAAGGCTCCGATGTCTGTCTGTCTGTCCGTCTGTCACCAGGCTCATGTATATCATGAACCGTGATAGTTAGACAGTTGAAATTTTCACAGATGATGTATTTCTGTTGTCGCTTTAACAAAAAATATTAAAAACAGAATAAAATCAATATTTAAAGGGCGCTCCTATACAAGCAACCTGATTTGTTTGCTCGTTTTACCTCGATTTTTTGATAACGGTAACAGGTAGACGTTTGAAATATTTACAGAATATTTAGTTATATATTCACTTTAAAAATAAATAATTAAAATAAAACATCTATTTAAGGGGGGCTCCCATACAACAAACGTGATTTTTTTGCTCGGTTTAGCTCGATATTGATAACGGCAACAGGTAGACGTTTGAAATATTTACAGAATATTTAGATATATATTCACTTTAAAAATAAATAATTAAATTAAAATAAAACAAATATTTAAGGGGGGCTCCCATACAACAAACGTGATTTTTTGCCGTTTTTATAGATAATGGTACGGAACCCTTCGTGCGCGAGTCTTGGCCGGTTTTTATTAACAAGCAATGTATGTATGTTTTCCCGGGAAGAATCTTGCAACTAAATTTTAAACCTGTTCTCCTCAACCGATTGAGCAGAAATTTGGAATACATATGTAACTTCGGTGACAATGCAATAACATGGTGCCGCCATGGAGGTGGTCTCATGATGGAGACGGATGCTAGACAACGGAACTTCTGAATGGATTATAGTAGGCTACTAGTGTTTGTGCTCATTTGAATCTGCTTGCGGTTCCGATTATGAATTTAATAAAAGCTTGTTTTGATAAAGTAATTTTTCAACAAAAAACTTAATAAACATGAGAAAAGAGTGGAAATTGCTAACAGCGTCGGTTTTCCTAACCGTGATAATCTCGAGAGTCTTCAAGACCAGAGTTGCAAGCATGCGTCGTCTTCGACCACATCATCACTTAGGTACAGACAACGTCATCATCCTGGTAACCATCCTTCTACTAGTATTTATTTCCATCTTTATTTATGCAGGTACCATTCAGGTGAGGGAATGGTCAAGCGCTTGATTATTCTCAATACAAAAAAGTCATATATTTGAAGTAAAACGTCTTTACTAGAGAGAGATGACGCGAATAGTTATATAGAGAATAACCGAAGACCATTTAATCCCCATTCCCTATGGCGAATAGTCAAATAAATAAATATTTCTGGACATTTCACACAGCGCTATCTAGCCCCAAACTAAGCAGAGCTTGTATTATGGGCACCAGATAACTGATAGAATACTTATATAACATTTTGTTTTGTAAATACATACTTATAATATATAGAGAAACAACCAGACCCGGAACAAATATCTGTAGATTGTGCAAACATTTGTTCCGCGGCGGGAATCGAACCCGCCATTATTATTTGACATAGACAAACGAATATAACAAATAATTTATTTGTTATCAAATAATAATTTCACGCTTGTAGTAGTCTTGAAATTACCAATCATTTATTTGTTACAGTAATCTAAAAATGTTCTAAGGTTATGAGAAAATAAAACAATAAAATTAAAGAAATCAGTCTCATATACTACTATACTGATATAACATTATATATAACTATATATATTTATATATATACTATACGCTAATACTGATATAACATTTTTAAATGCTGGCAATCCTTTTCTTGTACCTTTTTTACGGAGAATAGTCTATATATAGTTAAGTCTAGTTTTTTTGTTCATTATAAGTTGGTTTTAGAGAACTATTCGGAATGTCGAATAATACTGGCTATTATTCGGTATTCGTCAAATAACAAAAAAAGTCGAGTAATGCCGAATACCGAATAATAGCGAGTATTCGCGGTATCGGGTCTTTACGCACGCTTGACGCTTGAATGCATTACGAGAGCGTTACGAAAAGTATGATCGGGCGAGGCAAACGGAAGTTGAGAGGGAGTTATAAGTTAGTGAAGATAGAAAGAGAGACAGTAACGTTTCGTATATTATTATTGGGGCAAGAGAGAGAGAGAGAGAGAGAGAGAGAGAGAGAGAGGTGCGAGCACACATTTTCTTTCTCTCTTTCTTATAACCAGTGCATGAGTTACCAGTGCATATCTCAGTCAGTAGTTCGTTTGCGAGCTTGCTAGCGTTACGCGAACGGTGATTACTTGATTATTTTTCGTAATTTCATTTCGTTCTTGAACAATTTTATAAATTAATATTTTGAAACAGAAGTTTTACTTCAGTCGTGTGGTCTAAAGCACACTCGTTTTGTTATTTAATAATTCTTGTATATTTTATAGTATGAGATATCAGTGATGATATGGTACAGAAACGAGGTCTCTCACTATGGGCCTCATAAGAAAGCTCACGGTCGCTCAACGTGGTATGAAGAGGGCTATGCTTGGTGGTTCTCTATGAGATCAAATCTATACTAATATTATAAAGAGGAAAGATTTGTTTGTTTGTATTGAATAGGCTCCGAAACTACTGGACCGATTTAAAAAATTATTTCACTGTTGGGCAGCTACACTATCCCCGGGTGACGTAGGCTACTTTTTACCCAACTGCGCAGGAGGGTAATGTTATTATTGAAAAAGTACACGTGCCAAGCTGCGGATTGGTCAGCCAGTCAGAAATAAGGATATTCATGGACAAACCGATGTCACTGGCATAGCCGAAAGGATTGGCAAGCTGAAGTGGCAGTGGGGCACATAACTCGAAGAACTGACGACCGTTGGGGTAGAAAGGTTTTCTAGTGAAACCCAGCACTGGAAAGCGCAGTATAGGAAGGCCCCCGCTTGATGGAAAGAGGAGATATTTGATGGGAGCCGTTGGGTGCAAGCCGCACAAGATCGGTCGACATGTCCAGTAGTGGTTGTGCTATGGCTGATAAAGTCAAAGTCAAAATCTTTTATTCATCAAAATCACAAGGATCACTTTGTAACGTCAATTTTAATGCCTGTTCCTTGGCGACCAAGCCAGGAAAGAAAGGCAAGAAACAAGGCTGGTTGTTTTTTTAATGATCCGTTTACTATACAGGAAATAAATTACGTCTAACTTGTAACATTTTGAACGAGTTGGAGCAATTTCAATCCCAAGCTTCTCTATTATCTAAATAATCCGTTATTTTATAGTAAGCTTTTTTATAAAGAGATTGTTTAATTGCGTTTTTAAATTTGTTAATTGTCAATTTTTGTACATCACTTGGGAGTTTGTTATAAAAGCGAACACCTTGCCCTTTAAACGATTTACTAACTTTATGGAGTCTACAAGGGGCAATAGCGAGTTTATCTATATTTTTTATAACTCTTAATTTTCTTGCAATCTGCCCATCATAGCATTGAGCTAGAGTTTGGTGTATAGTTCGCGTTGGGCATGTATGGAATAAGCCCAGTGGCACTTCCATATTCCATTTAGGTGCTATATGAGGTCTTGAGGAGCTGTCCTCTTTAATCTACTAAAGGTGGTGGTTTTTTCATTAGTTCATTGGCAAGCTCATTTGGTGATGTTCCATTTATTTAGCGTAAGATTTCAGTTTTTTAGCTACTTCTTGTTTCACCGTTGGCACTTCTAGGTCGCGATGCAGTTGGATGTTAGTGATGTACCATGGTGCGTTCGTTATCATGCGTAGCATTTTGGATTGGAAAGAAAGATTTCCAAGTTTGAGTTCGCTGCTGTACCCCACAGCTCGGCTCCGTAACACCACACGTGTTTTTGGATGCATTTGTAAAGGAGGAGTTTGTTGTCCAGGGTCAGTTTGGAGAATTTCTAGTATTAAAATTATGATTATAGCTAGTTTTCTTAAACAAATTAATATATTTGTGAACATACATCAGATTTTCATAGATATGATGGTTAAGAGGATCTTTAAGTATTAATTTTTTACAATATCCAGTCTTGCAGAATACTCCGATACAATTAGGTTTGGCGCCTTTTTATGTGTCCCATTGAGCAAGGTCGATCCCTTTTCGATCAAACATCCGGTTTAGCATTGTGTGCGTTTCCTGTCGCGCCTGTTTTAATTCGCTTTTTACGACTTATTCGCTTTTTTTTATCGACAAGATGTTCCGGTCATAACAATTGTTAGCTTTGTTTTGCATTATGATTTTGTGATTGTATTTTTCAAGCTTTCGCAATAACTGTACATAATTACTGATTAAAACGGGTATTTATCATGTATAACAAATAAAAAACGAGTGTGCTTTAGACCACACGACTGAAGTAAAACTTCTTTTTCAAAATATTAATTTACTAGCTGACCAATCCGCAGCATCGCACGCGTAGTTTTTCTATAAAAACATTACCCTCCTTTGCGCAGTTGGGTAAAAAGTAGCCTATGTTACTCAGGGTGAATGTAGCTTTCTAATGGTGAAAGAATTTTTGAAATCGGACCAGTAGTTTTTGAGTTTATTCATTACAAACATACACACAAAAATACAAATCTTTCCTCTTTATAATATTACTAGCTGACCAATCCGCAGCTTTGCACGCGTAGTTTTTCAATAAAAACATTACCCTCCTTCTGCGCAGTTGGGTAAAAAGTAGCCTATGTTACTCAGGGTGAATGTAGCTTTCTAATGGTGAAAGAATTTTTGAAATCGGACCAGTAGTTTTTGAGTTTATTCATTACAAACATACACACCAAAATACAAATCTTTCCTCTTTATAATTTTATTAGCTGACCAATCCGCAGCTTTGCACGCGTATTTTTTCAATAAAAACAATACCCTCCTGCGCAGTTGGGTAAAAAGTAGCATTATGTCACCCAGGGATAGTGTAGCTTCCCAACAGTGAAAGATTTTTTAAATCGGTCTAGTAGTTTTTGAGTTTATTCATTACAAACATACAGACAAAAATACAAATCTTTCCTCTTTATAATATTAGTATAGATAAAATTGTTCAATTACAAAATTGTTCACACGTCTGTAGGTCGATCAGTCTATGTTTATTCTGGACAGACGCAACTCGCACTCGAACATTAACATTTAAAAATATACGAAACGTAACTCTCTCTCGTTCTATCTTCACTAACTTATAGCTCCCTCTCAACTTCCGTTCGCACTTTTCGTAACGCATTCACCAGCTTACTCACCAAGTCAAGCTTGCGTAAATAAGTTTTACTTCAAAAAGGTACATACGTGATAAATACCCATCTAAATCAGTAATTATGATTTTGTGCTTAAATATCGTACACACGGCTACACATCAAGCTATACATTTCCAGTATAAGCTGACCTCGCATTGTGTAAGCTTTTCGTGGAATGAGAGGTCAGCTTATACTGGAAATGTAGAGTTTGATGTGTAGCCGTGTGTACATAACAACTCGTTTTTTATAATCAACCTTATCGCTTTTGATGTCTATCGCGACGCAATTTCCGTTACCCACCACTTCTATAAGTTATCTCATTGACACCGATATCCATCCATCCGTGTGTAATTAGGTCGTACCTGGGTCACAATCAAACATAATAATAGGATAAGATGCGTGTTTTGTTGAGTTGACATCCCGTTATTACAGTAAAATTTGTGGTAACAACTGTATTCATTACTATATGGGATTTAACACGTACCGTTTTATCGGTGTTACGACTGACAATTGTACAGCTGTATTATTGAAATTGAAAGATTTCGAAGCGACTTGCTACAATATTTTCTCGTTAGATTAAAAAATCTGAAAAAATACTATACCGACCGCAAAGTTACAGAAACTACTATACACTTCTATAGTTAACACACCAATAAATAACCAAACACTTGACCTACATTTTAATTCAAATTATAGGTAACGAGAGTTCATGTAATGTGGTTATACTATTTTGGGTTACAAATTGCAGTTATTCTGGATTTCAGACTTTTGCCTATATTTGTCACTTAAGCTACACGCATACCAAATTACAGCACTGTGGGGTCACTGGTGTACCCTGTGAATTTTGTCAAAGTTTAGTTTTTATGATGGATAATAACTCAAAACTATAAAGAATTTACGAAAAATAAAAACGGAGTCTAAATGTACTAATGCATACCTTTCATTTGACGTCCCTCTTGACCTAATAGCCTCATTTTCATATTTTTTTACCCCTCTTGAACCCCCAATATCTCAACAACCCCCCAACATATTTAGCTCATTTAGTCACACCAAAATTGTGCCATCACTACCTACCTATGTATTAAAATTCACGATGATCGAATTAACGCTTTGAAAGTTATCCTCGGACAGACAAACATATATACGAGTACATACAACGCCGATTTGCCCAAGTAGATTTAGAGAACTCGCTTCGATCGATCAATAAACCCCATTCCTCTTTGCGCCGGGAGTTAAAAAGATCCTGCTGAATTCATCAACCCCCAGCGCAAAAGAGGGGTGGGGGATTTATTATTTTAAATGTACCTTTCATATTTTACGCTCTTGTGTTCATATGTCGCGTCAGTTATCTATATGGCATCTGCCATAGGTACAAATCTACGACTCTGAGAAAATACTGCAACAAGTCGCTTTAAAAACTGCGGTTTTCTATAATACAACTGTACAATTATTGTTAGTCGTAACACCAATACCTAAAGGAATAAAGCGATCTTGATAAATTTTAGGTCTTGAGTTGTTAGAATTCTCTCAAACCAGATCACCTAGAAATCTGAATAAGTTCCTATAAAAGAGTGTTCTAAATCTCGTGACCGAGTCTGAATCGTCTATTTTTCAAAACTACATTACTTGGCAGTCTAGCTAAGAGTTGGTCCAGAAAGGGCGAGTTCGCCGCGATTCTCTCGCGCGTATTACGCGAGACCGTTGCGTCCAGAAGGAGCGAACTAACGCGCGAGCATTTGGGGACGGATAAACAATTCAGTATCAAAATTTTGGCGCTCTATTTCTCTTGATACGTGCACTCGCTCTGAAGTTCGCGCGTAATCTGGACGCAACAAGGCGTCTAGTATTTCGACTCGCGCACAGTAACGCGCGTATAACGCGCGAGTCGAGTCTGGCGAATTGCACGCGATTTACGCGCGTATTTTATATTCGCGCGATGCTTGTGGTTGCAGTGTATTGGCGCCAAGTATCTCGCTAACGCGCAAATCGAATCGCGGCGAATTCGCCCATTCTGGACAAGGTCTAAGGAAGATTTTTATATGATACAGGTAAGATTGGTCTTACCAAATTTCTTTATAATCGCTTCTGCCGTTTTGGCGTGATTGAATAACAAACTCAAAGGCTGTTGAGTTTTAAAATATTATAATTAATGGGATCTTCTGATAACTGTTATCACAGTTTGTTTACATTATTTTTCTCATTCTTTTTATTGTGTCTAGCTTATCAGGTATAATAAATAATTTATATTCATTGGTTCATTCGCTTGACCGAGTGTAGTTCTGTATATTTTTCTCGCATCTAACCACTACAATCACCTCACGCATATGTCACTCGGCCACGCTCCGGCGCCGGCCAATGAGGGTTACCGTTATAATTGCTTGTTTAGATGTGACGTGAAATTGCGCCTGCGCATTGCCAACGCGTTTTTATGTTTTCTTATAGAATTATACAGGTTATGCTCGTTGCATACGTTCTATGCGGTGCTTTTAGTTCTTACTTTAAAGGGGCGCTTGTCTTTACCTTAAAATCAAAACCGCTATACAATTTCTTATATGTTTTATATATATATGTTCCAAGTCTGGGTGCTTCTCTTTGTATTATAAATATGTATTGATAAAAACAATTATAATACAAACTTTGCTTAGTTTAGGGCTAGTTCATCATCATTATCATATCAGCCGTAGGACGTCCACTGCTGGACAAAGGCCTCCCTCATTGATCTCCAGGAACTGCGGTTGGAAGCGGCCTGCACCCAACGCCGACCTGCGGTTCTTACCAAGTCGTCTGCCCGTCATAGGGCTAGTTGCTGCTGTGTAAATTTCCAGCCACGATTGATTGATGGATTGAAAATACTTTATTGCACTTATAAAAATAGTACAAAGGCGAAGTTAATGCTTAAAAGCATCATAATATTATCCGACCATATATATTATACCCGGTTATTTCGTATTCGATTTGTGTTGTTATTTTAGGTACCTAGTTAAAATAAATAGCAACTAAGATCAGATATCACAGCCCGGTTTGTATATTTAACATAACTGTCATTGTCTATGCGGATTTACTCTATGACATTGTCTATGACCTTAACTTTATAGCTTTCACCCGGTGCTTGTTTCGTTGCTATTAGTAAAGTTGGCTCCTAATGTTGCACCGTCAAAGCTTATCTTTGTATACTTAAACTTGCGGCCTTGTCAACCTTTGTGTGTTTTCACTTAGGTAGGAACAGTCAGCGACGTAATTTCATTAACAAAATGAGCTGTTAGAACTCCATTTAATTTGTATCTGACATTTTTATGAACCAAAATTTTAATTCAAATTGTTAGGAAAATTCAATTTTAAAATTAAAAATTGATAAGTTATATTTATAAGTCGTCACCTTATAAATGTCGGTTCTTTTTGAAATAAGTGATATAAATGAACATTGGATTTACCGTTTACCGTTTTATCGGTGTTACGACTTATGACAATGTTTCGTTTGGTTCCATTCGTGAACCATCATCAGGGTGAGTGCGACCCGCTCCGAGCCGGTCTCGCCTCGCGCTCAATGTATTACCTATAAATGAATGAATTAAAACTCTTTATTGTGCACGATATAAACGAAAAAAAAATACAAACAAAATAGAAAACACAAAGCAAATAGTACGGTCTTATCGCTTAGAAGCGATCTCTTCCAGGCAACCTTTGGATATAGAGGATTTTGTTATAACAAAGATAATGGTCAGGGGTGTACATTTATGGGTAAACTATTTAAAAAGAGATGCGTCTAATACCAGAATACTAAAATTTATAAATAAATATGAATACAATAAATATGATACACACAAGCAATACACGGACCGGCAAGCGCAGCGTAGGACGTCCACCTACAAGATGGGCAGACGGCTTGGTAAGAACCGCAGGTCGGCGTTGGATGCAGGCTGCCTCCGACCGCAGTTCCTGCATATCAATGAGGGAGGCCTTTGTCCAGCAGTGGACGTCCTACGGCTGATATGATGATGATGATGGCAATAAATATAACTTATAATATATATTATTAATCGCTATCAACGTATCGCTATCGCTATGTATCAACGTATTAGGTAACTAGTTCATTATATTAATTCTATTTCTTTCTTTCTATTTTTCCCCACGACCTGACCCCACGAGAGGGTTCAGTGTTGTCAGGACTATGTAGTCCTGATGATGAGTCCTGACTCCTATATATTAGAAGTCTCTTCGTCGTGGGGTAATAGAAAGAAAAAGTTTTTATTTGTAACGGAACAGGACTATAAAGCGAGACATAGGCACAGGAAAACATAGAAGTCACATAAAGAAAGCATAAACACGTAAATTAAAAAAAAAACTATTCATACATTCTATAGTGTCTCTCAGTGCCATCTACGCGATGACGTCACAAAATTGTGTCCAACTCAGTATGGTGTAAGCATAGGAACTTTGAATACCTTTAAGTCAGACCCTTTACCTACTTAATTATTGATTAAAACGGGTATTTATCGCGTATGTACCTTTTTTATTTGTTATCCCGACGTTTCGGCTTCGGCTTTCGTTTCAGCGGGCTGAGTCAACCCGCGACCATGACTGTTGCAACACAGCCGAAACGTCGGGATAACAAATAAAAAAGGTACATACGCGATAAATACCCGTTTTAATCAGTAATTATGTACAGTGATCTTTACCTACTTATTGACTGCTCCTTTCTGCCCTTCTAGTATTGTAGCAAATTAAAAGCAGTTGCACAACAGTAATTTTGTTTTTATTAACAGTAAAACACTAACCATTTAATCCTTACGACATCAACACTACCTATTTATAATCTTTATGCAAAAATTATCTTATGAGATGTATGTCTCTTCGTGACCACAAGATCGTTATTTTAATTCGCAAGTTCTTGTATTGAGCTAAGTAATCGTTTGCATCATCATCATCATCCACAGCCTGACTTCACCCATTGTTGGGTATAGGCCTCCCCAAGTTTGTACCATCCACCACGATCCTGCGCTAGTCTCACCCACTGACGGCCCGCGACCTTTACGATGTCCTATCCTTCTATACCTGCTCCTCGGCCACCATTCAGTCACTG
Organism: Philereme vetulata; assembly: GCA_918857605.2. Lineage (NCBI taxonomy): Eukaryota > Metazoa > Arthropoda > Insecta > Lepidoptera > Geometridae > Philereme > Philereme vetulata. The sequence goes on from OU975423.1 coordinate 9,496,568, forward strand.
TCCATCTCTTTCTGTCATCACCACGTCTATCCAAGTGTCCCGCCCAAGACCATTTCAGTTCCATAACTCGAATCCCAACGTTATGAATAAAATATAAATGTAAGTATAATTAATCTTTTGCATAATAATTGTTTTTGAAGTTGATAGTTGGAAATTGTACTGGAAATATTGCCATATGTCTAACCCTGAAGACCAAGTCCACTGATAAACTTAGTCTTATAACTTTAAAATTAGAAAAATACAAAAAATCACAAGTGAATTCATAGGAGAAAAAAACAAAAGTAACAGATGCACTCCACTACACACTTACCCTGATACAAGGATGATAGGTGGACCATAAGAGCGACGAGACGGGTTGGACCCACCGGCAAAAGAAAACCAGGTCGACCAAGAAAAGATGGGCTGTCGACATCACAGAAATCGCTGGAAATTATTGGATTACAACAGCCAAAGATAGAGAGACATAGAGTAAACAGGAGGTCTATACCCATATACCTAAAGAGGGGTTCCTAATCATACCTAATATTACAACTTTTGAAAAAAAAAAAACAAAAAGATAAGGCTTTAAAAACCAGCCAAGTGAGAGTCGGACTCGCGCACGAAGGGTTCCGTACCATTATCTATAATAACGGCAAAAAAATCACGTTTGTTGTATGGGAGCCCCCCATACAACAAACGTATTTATTTTTAAAGTGAATATATAACTATTCTGTGAATATTTCAAGCGTCTACCTGTTGCCGTTATCAATATCGAGCAAAAACGAGCAAAAAATCATGTTTGTTTGTCATGGGAGCCCTGCTTAAATATTCATTTTATTCTGTTTTAGTATTTGTTGTTATAGCGGCAACAGAAATACATCAGACAGCGGAACCTCAGTAATAGGGTGCCGTTTTACTCTTTGGGTACGGAACCCTGATAAAAAGATAGTAATAATAATATCTTCGGCGCTACTTCCCTTTGTGGGTCTTGGTTTGTTCTACTATGGACTGCTATTCGTGTCCATACTTGGCTTTCCTTCTCTACCATCTGGTCTACCTAACATGTATAAATCTCACCCCTTGACAAAAGGACGGCCTGTTTCCACTTTAAACTCGTTTTCGTGTTCTCATACCATTTTAACAGAGACCTCTTGTCCAGTCTTCGAAATATACTTGGTTACCATAACCTAAGCAGTAAGTGTAACTCACTGTACGATGATGTTATCAACATTTTATATCCACTTATTTGATTATTACTGTTATAACCACAATTTTTATTTCATCCGCGTCCTCATAAATTGTTTTGATTATATCTTGAAATTGTTGACCGCTTTCTCGTTACGTGTATTACAAGAAATTTATAACTTTATCATACGCGGTTTTACCTCGAGAAGTTAAATTTTACGGGGTTTGATCTCGTGATTTAGGTTTCAAGTTATAAGTAAGTCAACTTATTTCGATTGGACAACTTTTCCACCACCATCCTTTTCCTTTATAACCCTTGACAAAAAATTCGTAATCGAAACGTACATTTTCCTCTTATACTCGTAATAACAACCTAAAAATTAGATACAGTTTGAATTGAGTATACAGGGATAACAAGTAACTTTTCAACAAAAATAACCGACTTAACCAAACTACTGACTTGATTTTTAGGGTTCCGTACCCAAAGGGTAAAACGGCACCCCTATTACTGAGGCTCCGTTGTCTGTCCGTCTGTCACCAGGCTATATCTCATGAACCAGAGACAGTTGGACAGTTGAAATTTTCACAGATGATGTATTTCTGTTGCGTTATAACAACAAATACTAAGAAGAGAATAAAATAATTACTTAAGAGGGGGCTCCCATACAAGAAACGTGACTTTTTTTTGCTGTTTTTATAGATAACTAGCTGACCAATCCGCAGCTTCGCACGCGTAGTTTTTTAATAAAAACATTACACTCCTTTGCGCAATTGCGTAAAAAGTAGCCTATGTTACTCAGGGTGAATGTAGCTTTCCAATGATGAAAGAATTTTTGAAATCGCACTGGTAGTTTTTGAGTTTATTCATTACAAACACACACACAAAAATAGAAATCTTTTCTCTTTATAATATGTATTAGTATAGAAGTATAAATGGTACGGAACCCTTCTTGTGCGAGTCTGACTCGCACTTGGCCGGTTTTTATTATTAAATTTCTATGAGACCAATATGAAAGTATATCCTTTAAAATAAAAAATAATTTTCCAAATCGGTTGATAAAGGAGTTCTGAGGTAAAAACAAAACCGAATTGCGCCCCTATAAAATTTGAGGGTTGCCCTCGATTTTTTTGGGATCTTAACATCAGATCCTGACTTGTTGCCAATGAGAGCACCTGTGAAGTATGCCATTTTAAACGAAAAAAGAATATCTAGAATCGGCCCAGGCATCTTCGAGTAATCGGGGAACATATGTACATAAAAAAGGTTCCGACGAATTGAGAACATCATCCTAACTGCGGCTGCCAAACTGCCAACGGGTTTGCTGGAGAACACTTTTAAGGTTAAGCTCGCTATTGTACATGATCTTATACGTTTTAAGTGGTTTGTAGTGTATAAAAAAAGAATACGGATTGATAATAGTAATATCAGTCACATCGCTAGACCAAATCAATTCTATCAGATTGGGTCCCTGTCTGGAAAGACTGGTCGCACCACACTTTTCTTTTTGCACACTTTCGATTCGATGAGGTAAACGAGTACAATGCATGTGTTCGCGCTATGGGTCCCTAGTTACTGGCACAGAGGCTATCATAGTACTAAAACGATGTTTCATTGTATCTTGTGTTTTTTTATATTATATAAGTATGAATTTAGCAACAATTTTTCAGCTACCTGCAACTCATTGCAGGGAGGCTGGACTTCGACTGTTCCTTCATGTAACACTGGACGAGAGCGTACACTTTGCACGTCTAGTGTCTCAGGAGTCGAATGATCCTGTCTGTTATTTTATGTGTACCTATTTTAAGTTATTTTTGTTATTTGTTTATTTCATCGTTTATTGTAGATATATTGTTGTATTGTATGTAATATGGAATAGGCCTTGTATGTTAATGCTAGTCTCAAATAAATTGAATAGAATTTACAAAAACAAAATATTTAATACTATCAGTTATCTGGTTGGTATAGTACAAGGTTTGCTTAGTTTGTGGCTAGATAGTGCGATGTACAACGTCCACCATTATTTATATAAATAATCTGAAAGCTTTGTTAAGTCTCATGTCTTGTTTGACTGTTAGTATTAGTTATTTATTATTATTATTATTTATTGTTATTTCCGTTTTTCTGTGCGCACATAAGTTACGTTTCGAGCCAGATAAAATTGTTATTTTAGTTAAGTTATAGTTTTTTACTTGTAATGTGTAATGTGTGCCTTATAAAATAAAATAAAATAAGTTAAATGCGGTAAGTAATGAGTACTTACCGCATTGAGTAATTAAGAGGGATAATATGTTTTTTACTTAGAATACTTTCGTGATTTATTTATAAATTTATTTAATTCATGATCAAGGGATATTACTTACCATTTTCATTTTTGAAATTAATTATTTTTTACAGATAACTTTTATTATCACTCGCCGAGTGTCTTGATTGTTCAGAATTTAAGATTAACCTAGATTTTACCGTGTTTTTCCGTCTGATGGTCTAAGAATTGGAACCGCAAGCTGGTTAAGTCGAACCGAATTACTGTCAGTCTATTGTTCAGCGAGGTGTTTCTTTGACCAATAAACTATTTGACAGTTCCACGATAGGAGCCTTCCCCTAAACTTACTTGACCGCTGTATGCCAAGAGTGTATGGTCAGGTAATATTTGAGAGGCCAACTTTAGGTCAGGTAGGCACTTCGGGCACCACCCTGTGACTCAGAAATTAAAGCCAGATCGTAAGTAAACCCAAGATGGTCTACCTATGTGTTGAAGTACCACGATGTTTCTGTGAAAGACGTCGTATTCTTTCTCTATACGCCGTTGACGTACCTAAAACCCGTCGATCTGTTTGGCCTGGTTGGCCCACACAGCACGGAAGACCATAATATATACGTACTCTCCTATATACCTATGTACATACATGTGTTTTTCCTGTATTTTTATATTTATATATTTTTTTTATCATTTATAATCTTTATGTAAGTATGTTTGTTCTGTGAGTGTGTTCAATAAATGCGCAGTCCAAATGACAGGTCATGGCGTAGAAGTAAATAGAGAAGGCCATTTAAAATTTCAGCCGGAGCCATATTAAATGTAACTTTGAGAATGCTCATTTTCCGGCATAAGCTGATTTCAAGTGACACAGACCTGTCATGTTGGAAAGTTGCCCTATCGCCCGTGATTTACCTTCGAGGTGTAGTTGGGACTTTATGAAGGGTTTCTCTTGACGGTATTGTCACAATTTGCATTCACGACTTTATGGCTACGTCAAGCTTCCTATATGGTTATTGATTGCCACATTGCTATTTACGGCTATTGTTATTTCTGAGACTACCTACCAGCAGCGCTCAACTGTCTGAATGGGGATTGCATATATATTATCCAAGCTTAAGGTCGCGACATCACAAGATTATAGACGGAATGTTGATCTGTGTGCAACATAGCGACATAGAATGAATAAATGAATGAAACCACTAGTGCGAGTCGGACTCGCGCACGAAGGGTTCCGTACCAGTATTTATAAAAATGACAATAAATCACGTTTGTTGTATGGAAGCCCCCTTAAATAATTGTTTTATTTTTAAAGTGAATATATAACTAAATATTCTGTGAATGTTTCAAGCGTCTACCTGTTGCCGTTGTCAATATCGAGCTGAAACGAACAAAAAAATCATGTTTATTGTATGGCAGCCCCCCTTAAACATTTATTTTATTCTGTTTTTAGTATTTGTTGTTACAGCGGCAACAGAAACATCATCTGTGAAAATTTCAACTGTCTAGCTATCACGGTTCATGAGATACAGCCTGGTGACAGACAGACAGCGAAATCTTAGTAATAAGTAGGGTCCCGTTTTACCCTTTCGGTACGGAACCCTGAAAAATGAAATGAAAATGAAAATATTTTATTATTACTACAAAAAACACAGTATCTAAACAATTTAAAATATGAAAAGTTAAAAAAAAAATTACAAACAAAATACCGAGTTGCACACTAAGTTTTGCTGTCGCTCAGTGTGTATAGACTGAGTGTCTAGTGGAGAATGTGCATTAAATCTGGATCTTCTTACATATCCTTTATCAATAATTATAGGTTTTTACTTATACCACTAAGTTGGTAAACAAGCATACCTGATGGCCTGATGGTAAGCGGTTAACGTAGTCTTTGGCCGTTCGTAACACCAGAGGCATCACACGCGCGTTGTCGAAATAAAGGTCTCTCTTTAAAAAGAGTGGAGTTGCGTTGGCAGCACAATAGACAAAAATCCACCAGCTGTCACCACAACGCTTCCTTGTGGAGATATAGATAGAACTATATTAAATAAATACTTTAGTAAGATCAATCACTATAGGGTCACCATGTTCAATCTCCATATTTAGGTGATACCATTGGTTGGGTTGGGTGGTACCATACTTTTACATCGCACAGAAAGAAATGGAGGCCATTGTCCAGCGCTGGGACACTTAGAGGTTTGGCCGGCTAGATGAAGCGACGCTTTGAGCTGTAGGCGGAAGAAAGATGAGAAAATCCGAAGGTCGTGCTCAGTAGCGCACCTTAGGGGAGACCTACGTCCAGCGGTGGACTGCTATCGGTCGAAGTCGGTAAGCTCCACTAAACAATTTCTAGCAACAAAACAACTAAAGATGACCTAATAGATTTTTGCAGGTGTACTTATCCGGAGATCCGAGAAACTTAACCCCTCAAACGTGTTAAAACTGAACTTATCGTCACAATAGATCTATCTTCCTTACTTACGTTGCTTATGCTGTGGCCTCTTGAACTCCACGTTTTCGTGAAAACTTGCAAAATGCCATCGAGACGTGACGACGAACGATTGTATGTTCCGTAATATGTGTGAATTTCTGTTGTTACAAACATTATTGAGAATATAAAATATCGGATTATTTAGTTTAGTTAGATGATAGAGTAGCTTATGATTGAAATTGCTCCAACTCGTTCAAAATGTTACAATTTAGACATGACTTATTACCTGTATTGTTATGTATTCTAAAAGGATCATTAATAAAAACAACCAGCCTTGTTTTCTTGCCTTTCTTTCCTGGCTTGGTCGCAAAGGAACAGGCAGTAAAATTGACGTTTCAAAGTGATCCTTGTGATTTTATGAATAAAAGTATTTGACTTTTCTCAGGTATATAGTATTCAGACTTTATTTCAAATCAAATCAATAAAACATTTATGATGACCTCCGTGGCGCAGTGGGCGCATAGCCGGCTGAGACGCAGGAGGTAGCTAGTTCGATTCCCGCTGCGGAACAAATTTTTGCATGTACTACAGATTTTTGTTCCGGGTCTGGTTGTTTGTCTATATATTATAAGGATGTATTTACAAAAAAAAGTACATAAGTATTCTATCAGTTATCTGGTTCCCATAGTACAATATTTGCTTAGTTTGGGGCTAGATATCGCTGTGTGTAATGTCCAGCAATATATTTATATTTGTGAACAACACCAATGGTACAACAGAACAAATACACAAGGTTTATTACATGTTTGTAGTGAAAGGTTCTAGTGGTTATAATTCTAGATGGTCTATCATTAATTCTAAAATGTTTGCAGAATGTCACAATAATATTTGTAGATCATGCAAACATTTGTTCCGCGGCGGAAATCGAACCCGCTACCTCCTGCGTCTCAGCCAGCGATACGCCCACTGCCCCACGCAGGTCTATATAAAGAGTAAAAAGTACGGTATTATAAAGATGAAAGATTTGTTTGTTTGTATTGAATAGGCTCCGAAACTACTGGACTGATTTAAAAAAAACCTTTCACTGTTGGGAAGCTACACTATCCCCGGGTGACATAGGCTACTTTTTACCCAACTGCGCAGAAGTAGGGTAATGTTTTTATTGAAAAACTACGCGTGCGAAGCTGCGGATTGGTCAGCTAGTTAGATATAAATGTAATTTTTTCCCATTTTTGACAACATGAGGTTTATAATAGATTTGAAGTCTAAAGAATTGATAGTTGAAATATTAGATCAATCGAAAGATTTCCACTTCATAATAAATGGTTGTAGAACAAAAACAATCCTCTCTCCGAACACCTGGAGTTGCTCTCACGATAGAACCTCCCGCCCAAAGGCGTGGCGTTATCTATCAATGCAGATGGTCGGCGTCTGATATGGCATAATTAAGGTTAGGAAAAACACGTGCAAAATTTTGTCTATGTAAAATTGTATGATTTGTATCGGATAATCGGAACTCTCTGAGTCAAGCATTATGTCTCATCAATGTACTAAACTGTAAACTATATATTCTTGCTATGAGTGTTTGTTTTCGACAAAAGACTCGGAACAGTTTCAGAGAAAACTACAGAAAGTTCTCATAAAATCATCATTTTGAAAATTAAAAATTATAATGCAAAAGTACGTCATTACGAAAACTGCCATAATAGTCGAAATAAAATCTGAAAAATAACATACTGAAGTTTTACGTTCATGAGACATGTGTTTGACTCGGCAAGTTTCTACAAAAATCGATGTGTTATCGATCACTTACGGGAAAATTTTCGAAAATATTCCCAATAAATGCGTACTAACCGGTGCGAAATCATTGGAATATTATCCGGTTCAACGCTCGTCTGATTCATAGTTTAAAAAATCTTTTTGGTGCAATTTAAACATCAGACAGAATAGATATCTTGTGCAAAAATAAGACTGATTTAAAATTTAAGAATGGGTAAAATCTAGTTTACATTGAATTTTTTAAATTGTGAACATTTAATCAGGTATCAGGGCCCGTAGTCAAGTCAAATCCATGTGTCAATCAAAGGGCCATGTGTCAAATCCCATACATTTTCGGACTTATCGACTAGCGTTATAACTCCATTTTCGGACTCATCTGGTACCTTGAAAGTGTTGGCTTTAGGCATCTCTCGCGATGGCTCTTGGTCATCTCTTGATAGAACAACTTCACGCCGACTGTGAAGGTGCGTCTGTAAATGACAAGTGAAACGAACACGGAATTGAACCTGGAGCGATAAATCACTTATGAATAATATCTTATACAGACTAGAGTAGACCTTACCTACCATCCGTCTTTTTGAAATCTCGATGACTTCATACAACCTGCTGTCAAAATTTTCGGGACGAGAGGTGCCCGCATAGTGGAACTGGCAACGTGCGGTCGTAACATCGACAATACGGTACACGATTAGTACAGGTTGAAGTAAATCCCGAAAGTATCATAAAACTAAGGAAGGCTCCTACACAAAACGTGATAATGTACTGTCTTCAACTACCTCCATCAATCATCTTCCTTAGACGGATGTCATTACCTGTTCGTTTGCAAACAAGCAAACTCGTATGAGCAAGTAACCAATTCTGGAATCTCTGGAGGTTTTGAGTGTAGTTTACATTACTCATACTCATTTATCCAAACAGTAGGGATACAATAGCACACTTGGTTACGTCAATAATCTATATCTATCTATACTAATATTATAAAGCGGTAAGATTTGTATTTTTGTGTGTATGTTTGTAATGAATAAACTCAAAAACTACTGTGCTGATTTCAAAAATTCTTTTACCATTGGAAAGCTACATTCACCCTGAGTGACATAGGCTATATTTATTGCTAGAAAAGATTAGGGATCCTTACTTAAGTAACGTAACCCAAGGTGTAAAAAAGTGCCCTAAAATGTCTTTCGTCACATGCGCTGCGGAAACTATTGATGATAGAACAAAAGTATGTTCTACAATATTAAAGAACATATCAATATCTACAAAAAACTTCGTAATATTATAAAGAGGAAAGATTAATTTCTTTGTTTGTTTGTATTGAATAGACTCCGAAACTACTAGACCGATTTAAAAAATTCTTTCACTGTTGGGAAGCTACACTATCTCCGGGTGACACAGGCTACTTTTTACCCAACTGCGGAGAAAGATGGTAATGTTTTTATTATAAAATTACGCGTGAGAAGCTGCGGATTGGTCAGCTAGTACGTAAATAAATACATAGGTATCTACCTAGTAGCTCATAATTTTGGAGGTGCTAGAAACAGACAAGCATTTCATAATAGACATCTAAACACTGAATAATAAGTACTTAAGATTATAGCTGCTGTCATTGGTATTAATCTAGTACTTTTTGAAATATATCCGGCTTTCGATTTATCCCGGCTATTCTAACTCCTCACCCACAACACCACCCAGGAATAATATCTCATTGTACCGAGGCGTCGTGATGGATAGACGACGCCTTCGATTCCGTGCAAGTTGTATCAATAATCTATAGCTTATGCAATTTATAGGAAGTGGACACGATTTATGATCTGTGGAACTAGATGTATTGATGGGGGAAAGGTGAAGATGATCAGCAAGGAGATATATGTGATGCACAATCACAAGTAGTGAGATCACGTTTCACGTTTTTGCCCCAGCTCAATAACTAGTTTCTATTAATGATGTATTTTAATTATTATATGTATTTATTGTTTCAGGTAAGTTGGCTGTAAGAGTATTCATTAGATGACAGAAATGGAGGTAAGCGAGTCAGTACTGAATCATATACCTATATACTGCGTGTCACCGCATTTGTGACATTAATTTAAATCACGGTAGAGCTGATGGAGTTTTTTAAGTTGTTTATTATTGTTGAAGTTTTTTTTTCAAATTTTTACCATATTTTTTTTTTAATTTTCATTATACCTTAATATCAATGAAACAGCCTTTATAAAATAGGTAAATAAATCATATTCATTCATTACATCATGTAAGTAGGTACCTGTTAAACTGATTAAGCGGCATCGTTGCAAAGGCGCCGCCGATTTACGTTAAAAATTGTTTATTGGAAATGTATCGATTACTGGATAAATATTGAAATATATGGATAACATTGACGACCTCCGTGGTGCAGTGGGCGAATAGCCGGCTGAGACGCAGGAGGTAGCGGGTTCGATTCCCGCCGCAGAACAAATGTTTGCATGATCTACAGATATATGTTCCGGGTATGGTTGTTTCTCTATGTATTATAAGTATGTATTTACAAAAAAAAGTATTCTATCAGTTATCTGGTTCCCACAGTACAAGCTCTGCTTAGTTTGGGGCTAGATAGCGCTGTGTGAAATGTTCAGAAATATTTATTTATTGAAGCTACCGGTATTAAACTAATCTCTAAAATCAGTTAATACGATTCTGCTTATGTGTTTTTCATTAATGTCATGCATGCGGTGACAGTCTGTATAACAGCATATTGAATTTATGATGTGATTATAGATTTGTTATGATTTTTTTCATTCCGACTGCTATGAGTTCTTTGGAATATTTAGACCACAGGCAGTTCCGTTTACTGATTAATTATTAAAAAAAAACTAGTTATAATGTCGTAGAACTGTACTACGCTAGGTTTGTTCAGACACCAGGTTCTCGGTGACTTGGGTTCAGAAAGAGTAATTTGTCTTGTCTAATGGTGTGCGATCTGTATAACTATGGTGTTGACTATGGTTTTCTATTGAATATATCTATATTATTTAAACCATTAACAAAATAATCGACACGTCGCACACCGTGGTTTACTATCCATAGATCAAATCAAAATATCAAAATAACTTTATTTTGGAACAAAAACATGGTACAACAATGATACTGGAACACGATAGTATTCGCAGAAGTTATAAACTGTGTCGCGAACACTAACACCCCTTCAAGAGTTTATTTCTTCCAATTATTTCTAAAAAATTAAAGGTACAAGTAGGCAGGAGTACGAAGGACTAATTTGTGATCAAGTTTATTGATTGAACAACGCAGATCGTTAACTGATGTAATACTTAGATAACCCTTAGTGTTATCTCTAACACTTGCAGGCAACGTAACTGGTGGTTACGATAAATTATTTGCGTTTTGCTACAATAATGTTACACAATTTTCAATTGGGCCTCTATAGACACTTCGCTTGTGGAATGGTCTCCCTACCTAGGTTTTCCCCAGAGACTGCAGTACAGGGTTCTTCGAAAACTGCGTTTTAAAATTTTTAAAGGGTTGGCAACGCGCAAGTGATTCTTTTGGTGTTACAAGCGTCTATAGGCTCACTTCGCTTGTGGAATGGTCTCCCTACCTAGGTTTTCCCCAGAGACTGCAGTACAGGGTTCTTCGAAAACTGCGTTTTAAAATTTTTAAAGGGTTGGCAACGCGCAAGTGATTCTTTTGGTGTTACAAGCGTCTATAGGCTCACTTCGCTTGTGGAATGGTCTCCCTACCTAAGTTTTCCCCAGAGACTGTAGTACAGGGTTCTTCGAAAACTGCGTTTTAAAATTTTGAAAGGGTTGGCAACGCGCAAGTGATTCTTTTGGTGTTACAAGCGTCTATAGGCTCACTTCGCTTGTGGAATGGTCTCCTTACCTAGGTTTTCCCCAGAGACTGCAGTACAGGGTTCTTCGAAAAATGCGTTTTAAAATTTTTAAAGGGTTGGCAACGCGCAAGTGATTCTTTTGGTGTTACAAGCGTCTATAGGCTACGGTAACCGCTTACCATCAGGTGGGTCGTGTGCTTGTTTGCCAACTTAATAGTACTTATAAAAAAATAGACAGTTCTGATACTAAATCGATAATAATAGACCAAATGTACAACAATCAATAACTGAACTTATTTCTGGAAAATGGCGAGACATTTTTTTATTAATGGGTCAATAATTAAAGTTGACTGGTCACAGGTTCACAATGCTCAATGCATTGAAGCTGCCTTTGTTTCTAAACATATAGGTATTGTAAAAATAGCTTGCGCCGGTGGCCTCGCACGAGTGGTTTGTCAATAAAAGTAGGGTAATCCAGTTCATAATCCAAATTACATCGAAATCTATTCCGCCGTTACGACCGACGTGATTGAGTAATAAAATAACAAACATTCGCATTTATAATATAATATAAGCAAATACGTGTGTATGTTTAGTTAGATTTACTGAAGCAAAAACAAAAGCTGTTAAAATGTATCTATACAAATATTATAAAGAGGAAAGATTTGTATTTTTGTGTGTATGTTTGTAATGAATAAACTCAAAAACTACTGTGCCGATTTTAAAAATTTTTTCACCATTGGAAAGCTACATTCACCCTGAGTGACATAGGCTATATATGTATATTGCTAGAAAAGATTAGGGATCCTTACTAAAACTTAAGTAACGTAACCGAAGGTGTAAAAAAGTGCCCTAAAACGTCTTTCGTCGCATGCGCTGCGGAAACTATTGATGATAGAATAAAAGTATGTTCTACAATATTAAAGAACATATCAATATCTACAAAAACTTCTGGATACCATATTACTTAATATTATATAGACGAAATATTTGTTTGTTTGTAACGAATAGGCTCCGAAACTACTGGACCGATTTAAAAAAATATTTCACTGTTGGGAAGCTACACTATCCCCAGGTGACATAGGCTACTTTTTACCCAACTGCGGAGAAGGAGGGTAATGATTTTATTGAAAAACTACGCGTGCGAAGCTGCGGATTGGTCAGCTGGTTAAGTATAAGTTTGAATTACATTAAAGAACAGAAAAGGATTAATAATGAAAAGTTACAAATTTTACTTAGAAAACTTTCGTGATTGATTTCAATCATTATTATAAATACGGGATTTATCACGTACCGTCTTATCGGTGTTTCGACCGACAATGTTTCGGTTCAATTCGTGAACCTTCATCAGGGTGAGTGCGATCCGCTCCGAATAACGTCTCGCCTCGCACTGCGCGCCGCTGCTCTCTGCGCGCGAGTGGACGGGCGGGGTGGTGGGGATTGGGTCAACGAAAGCACAGTGCGTTGACCCGCTGTGTCATCATTATTATCATCACTGCTGCTCTCTTCTGTAGTTCTTGGTACAGGCAAACACAAAGTTACAAACAGAAGTAATATTGATCCGTTAGCTTTGATCACCGGACACATAATCCCCTTATTTGTAATATACGTGGCACAAGCTATAAACTTCTATTTACCGAGGCTTCCATCATTGAAAATGATTTATACTGCGTCTCATGAATCTAGCTGGGCCCGGGCGTACATTGAAAAACCGAATAGTTTGTTTTAAATTTTTTTCAACCTATATTTTGGTTAATATAGCACCTACCGACATGATTTGTTGAATTAACAAAGTAAAATTAGTTTAACTATAAAGGCAAATTTGACCTGATTATTTAACTTAGTTATTTTGTTCATTAACATGTTGGCTTTACTAAATTATCAGTAAAACTTACTTAGATTCGAATATAACAAATATGTTGTGCTGTAATAACCTCTTTTAGTGGTTGGTATAACCTATTAATTTTTTAATAATTTTCTTTTTGAAGAATTAAATGTACTATAATAGTTGTTTAAATATAATATTAAGTTAACGATACTTAAATGGAATCAACATTATCAAGTTCAACCTATTCAGTTTTTCAGTGTAGCCAGGTTTTAGTATCGAGGGGCTTCAAGAAGTTTGATTATCGCTCATAACCTAATCGGCAAGCGATAAAAAAAATTACATCAAATATGGAGTATTCAATGATGGATGGATGGCAATTTTTTTATCGCTTGCCGCCACGCCTCTTCTTATTTTAATATACTATTAATGTAATATTTTGAAGGTTTCAAGGGGGGTTTGAACTCCTGGCTACGCCCGTGTAGCTGGGTAAAACTAACACACTAGCTGGGCAAACTTATCTTTGACACAACCACAGACGGTACCTGCGAGTTATCGTCTGTGGTTGTGTCAAAGATAAGTTTATATGGGGAGTAGGCTGGTCTAGCAAATATACCAACCTCATAATCTTTACTAATATATTTGGTAGTTTCCTATATTTTACATGTTATTTAACTTGTGAATATGTGTGTTTAAATCTTAATCTCTCAGAAGAGAAGAGGCAGTAAAATTGACGTTTCAAAGATTACTTTGAAACGTCAATTTTACTGCCTCTTCTTTCGCGACCAAGCCAGGAAAGAAAGGCAAGAAAACAAGGCTGGTTGTTTTTTTTAATGATCCTTTTAGAATACATGACCATACAGGTAATAAATAACGTCTAAATTGTAACATTTTGAACGAGTTGGAGCAATTTCAATCCCAAGCTTCTCTATCATTTAAATTCTAAATAATCCGTTATTTTATAGTAAGCTTTTTTATAAAGATTTTGTTTAATTGCGTTTTTAAATTTGTTAATTGTCAATTTTTGTACATCACTTGGGAGTTTGTTATAAAAGCGAAAACCTTGCCCTTTAAACGATTTACTAACTTTATGGAGTCTACAAGTGGCAACAGCGAGTTTATCATTGTTTCTAAGCGATTGGTTTAGGTCCGTCAGCTTTTAAGATAAAAATTAAAATTTAATTTTTTCCTCAAGAGATCAGAACTGTCCTTTTCCTGTTGACTACTGGGCCTTTGAAAACTAGGTTTCACTTACTTCACCTATCTGTTCACTATCAAAAATTATCTTGACATGTTTTTATATCGTCATGAAAAAACAACATAAACATAGCTCGAAGAACTGACGGCCGTTGGGACAGAAAGGTTTTTGAGTGGAGACTACGCACTGGAAAGCGAAGCGTAGGACGACTCCGACTAGATGGAACGACGACCTGATAAAGGTTGGTGGGAGCCGTTGGGTGCAGCCTGCACAAGATCAGTTAAGATGTGATGATCATGCCCGGCATCATTGGGCACGCATATACGACGGGGGGACGATAGTACAGTTGTGGAGAGGTACACTTCTAATGCTCGAGCCAGCAGAGCTGAAGCTAGGGGGAGTCCGAAGCTACTCGGGAAGCCGGTCGTGGCAGGGGGCCGGTCTAAACCCCTGTCATCTGATAATGTCGTCTGATTAAGACTTCATGAATGGATAAAACTTATGAAATGAAATAATACATAAAAAAATGCTGAAATTCAGAAGCAGAAATATGAGATGCTGCAACGTTTGAATTTGACACTCAAGGCCGTCTCTGACTGCAGCGATGCCAATCTCGTCAAATTCAACTCTTCAAAAACGTAAGCATGTCTTTTCTCAGCAAAAAAGAGCCAGTTTCTCCAAGTTCCAATTTTCAGAGATGTACCGGTAGCTGTAAAAGGTCGCCTCGAGCTTCTAGGGGTTTTGCTCACGCGTACTCTCAACTTTAGCTCATACATCGAGCCTAAGGCGAAAACAGCTGGCATGAAGCTGGGCATCCTCAACAGGGTCAGGAGATACTTCACACCAGGACAGCTTCTTAGTGTTTACAAAGCACAAGTCCGGTCTGGTATGGAATACTACTACCACCTTTGGGATGTTTCGGCCAAATACCAGCTCGCTATCTTAGACTCGATAGAACGTAGGGGTTTTAGGCTTATAGGTGAGCAATATATGGCGGAGACTAAGACACAAAGTCTCGAACACCGCCGTAAAGTTGCAAGCCTATCGATCTTTTACAGAATACATTTCTAGGAATGTGCCCAGGAACTTAACGATCTGATTCCGCCATCTCCTTTCCACCAAAGGACAAGCAGGCGCATGGCTCAGTACCATCCGTACCTAGTTGATATACCATACATTCGCTCACACCGTTTTGGTTCTACGTTCTTGATGCGCACAGCTAAGGATGGAACACTTTGTCGTTGTCTGTTTTTCCTAAAGAATACAATCCGGGCATCTTTAAGGTAAGAGTGAATAGGTTTCTTCTAGATCTTCGTGTTTCATCTTAGATCGAATCATCGCTTACCATCAGGTGAGATTGTGGTCAAACGAAGATCTATAGGTATAGTTTAAAAAAAAAGTTGCTCTGAAAATCTGGAGACGGAGAGGACGTCCTATCGCTGATATGATGATGAGAAAGAAACATGTTCTATAACTTGCACCACTCTCGTCACGCTTGATCGCCCAGTCTTCGATCCGTGACGCTAGCGACAGCGATCCGATCTGCTGAACACTTCCCTCTAATACTAGGTAACCGTTAAAATGGCGTGACGGTCAATGGTTATGCACACCTGCCTGACTAGCACCCGCCTGCGGTTTTCTTCACTTGTAAAAAATGTGGTAGTTCAAGATTTTAATTCCCGTAAGTTTAGATTTAATCTCATCATCATCATCGATAACGACCTCTGAGGTACAGTGGGCGATTAGCCGGCTGAGACACAGGAGGTTGCGGGTTCAATTCCCGCCGCGGAAGAAAGTTTTGCACGATCTACAGATATTTGTTCCGGGTCTGGTTTTTTGTCTATATACGAGTACTAGTGGTTCGCCCCGAACTGAGATCTCGCGAGTCTCCGATTAAAACAAAACAATATTATTTATTATTATATATTATATTTATTTATATTAAGCTAGTTATAAATAAAGTAGCTTGTCACATGACTATTTAGAGTAAGGTAGGTAAATACTTACATTTAAATATGATCAAGTATATAAAATGTGATATAAGTTTGTAGTGAGGAAGAGTTATTGGACAACTGAGCTCAGTGGCGCGTATTGAGAGAGGCCTATGTCCAGCAGTGGACTAATGTAGCTGATGGCGATGATGATTGGACAACTAGATCAAAGAGAGGTCAACGTTTTACCATGTTGTATTAAAATAACCATTAAAACAGATGGTCAAGTTAAAAGGCAACACGGAAAGAAACTCAACTCGTTTTCAATATGAGAAAACATAGAAACTCGACAAATTGGTATCAATCTTTCAGAGCTGACGATTTATCAAAGGAATACTTCCTCAAACAGTGGTATGTAATAACTATTATCTCGAATTACATCGAGGTACAATTAGTCTTTGCTTCCAGCTGGGGTGTGTGCTGGTTTCCGTAGTACAGGGTCCTTAATGATCACACGTTTGTTCTTA
Source organism: Philereme vetulata (assembly GCA_918857605.2). Lineage (NCBI taxonomy): Eukaryota > Metazoa > Arthropoda > Insecta > Lepidoptera > Geometridae > Philereme > Philereme vetulata. The sequence continues at coordinate 9,513,504 of OU975423.1, forward strand.
CTTAACTACCATCTATTTTACTGGACTAATTTTTCAATCCTCAGATAAACAACCAGATAAAATTTATTCGACGAATAACAATATTCTTGGTTTTTCAATGGTTAGATAGCAGTTAACTGTCGAATAAGGCCCCTAACCGAAGAATAACGCTACCTGCTACTTGAAGGGCCGGATAGGGTTTTATCTCCCCGATAATAAATGACGTTTTAGGTTATGTTTGATAGTTTCGTTGGTTTTGTTTTGTGTATTACGACGTACGTCGATTTGTTGTGATTAAGTACTCAGGGATGCTCGGGGTTTCTCTACGCGATCGAATCAGAAATGAGGAGATACGTAGGAGAACTCAAGTCACCGACATAGCCCGACGGATTAGCACGTTGAAGTGGCAAAGGGCAGGCCATATAGCGCGCAGAACAGATGGCAGATGGGGCCGGAAAGTTCTCGAATGGAGGCCACGGACCGGCAAGCGCAGCGTACGATGTCCACCTACAAGATGGGCAGACGACTTGGTAAGAACCGCAGGTCGGCGTTGGATGCAGGCCGCTTCCAACTGCAGTTCCTGGAGATCAATGAGGAAGGCCTTTGTCCAGCAGTGGACGTCCTATGGCTGATGTGATGATGATGATGAAGTACTCAGGATCGGCGTCGGTTTTCTTATTTTCAATTACAGACCGATTGTTGGTCACTAGTTCTGTCAGTAACCGTACTTCCGAATTACTGAAATTTGTGACACGTTCACGTTTCTTAGTTTGTACCATTTTAGTTTTATTTATTCACAAAAGAACGCAAATCCAAAATAAATCGATAATTAACACGGTATGAACTGTACACACGGCTACACATCAAGCTATACATTTCCAGTATAAGCTGACCTCTCATTCTACGAAAAGCCTACACAATGCGAGGTCAACTTATACTGGAGAGTATAGCTTGTTGTGTAGCCGTGTGTAAGTAAACAAGCGACAACAGGTTATGTTTTGTATTGCAATCAACGTCAAACGTCAAATACAGTTATGCTATTCTTCTCTAACACGTTGAATACAGTATCTGTTCACCTCGCTTGCACACAGGTAGTGTGAAGTTGGCTAGCATAGATAGACCACTGATAAGTTATTCTCAAGATTATAGACGATTGAAAAATAGAAAATATTTATTCGCCTGATAAACAAACAGATAATTTTACAGGCTAGATAGCTATTCGACGACTTAACTGAGGATTGAAAAATCAGCACTATTTACCTAGCTTAACCGTGATCATGGCGAATGCAACCGCGTCGAAGTATCGGATATCTCAAAAACTGACAAATCATGGTTAATATCCCGTTTTTAGTACAAATACCACTAATTTACTTCTGAAACTTTCATATTATGATATTGGAAGCTTTGATTTATTTTGCAATCTAGGTATGTATGTTTGTCCGGGTGGAATCTTGCAACTGAATTTTAAATCAATTACCTTTAACCGATTGAACTGAAATTTGGTATACACGCATATTTTGGATGACGATGCATGCTTAGCTATGTGACGTCATTCTAATTCCAACATGGCTGATTATCCAAAATGGCGGACTAGTTATTTTTTCTGCACTACCACAGTATGGGTATCAAATGAAAGGGCATGACAATGCAATATTATTATGACATGGAGCTGATTTGATGATGGAGCCGGAAGGTGGCCATGGGAACTCTGTAATAAAGCCCCATTCATTCATTCGTTCATACCACCACAAGAAACAAATGACACAAAAAAAACACTATTACATATCAACTAAAATAACTTTTGAAACTATCATGGTTAAGAACACTATTTGTACTAAAAACGGGATATTTAACATGATTTGTCGAAATATCGGGATACTCAGAAACTCACAAATAAATAAATAAATAGTAAATATTGCTGGACATTTCACACAGCGCTAGACCCCAAACTAAACAGAGCTTGTATTATGGGACCCAGATAACTGATAGAATACAAATATACTTTTTTTTGTAAATACATACTTATAATATATAGAAAAACACCCAGACCCGGAACAAATATCTGTAGATCATGCAAACATTTGTTCCGCGTCGGGAATCGAACCCGCTACCTCCTGCGTCTCAGCCGGCTATTCGCCCACTACGCCACGGATGTCGTCAAATCATTTTTAGTACAAATAGTACTAAAATTATAACTATCTGCTAAGTGTGGTGGTGAAAGGTTCCTCGGCTCAGCATTGGTCTTCTGCTGAGGCCAGTGTTGACCTCACGGCCACCTAGACATATTTTTTTTAACTAAAAAGCATTAAGTTTACAGATATACATATACGTAATATTAAACATATACAGGTAAGTATGGGTGAAACCACTTTGCTTTGCTCCAATTCATTAACGCTACTTTTTTGTTTTCTCCCAAAATTCTTACGAATCAAATCTTAATAAAGATTTATCCTACTGATACATCTTTCACGGCATATTTTCTAACTCACTCACCAAATCATTCTGAAGATTTGTCGTTAACTGAGCCCAATTAGTTTTGGGCAGATGCCCAACTCGCGAAGGAAGTCAGTCGTTATCAAAAGTAGATAGATTATTCAAATTTCAGAATAGATACGTAATTTGGTTACAGAAGAGTTGCTTGTGGAATACTTTTTTACGGTCTGACGATCTGCCCATTTTAACAAACAGAGGTTTAGGAAAGCTTAAGATGTAGGGTTTGTATAACAGTCAATTATTTTACGCATACAGGTTTAAAGTCTGTAATTTCAAAAGTGACGGTCCGATACTTGAATTGTATAGTCGACCCAACTCGCCGCTGGACTAATAGATTACCGGTAAATAGCCTACAGTTTTGCGAAACATACGAATTAGATTAAAAGGCTAACACAATCAGAGAAGTTAATAAATTTTGACTCCGCCATGAAAATGCACAAATTTATCCCTAAAAGGTAGCGTTTGGTAATCATATTTATACTAAGTATTAACTGACAATTGATCCATAAGTTAGGGCTCGTAATATCTGCGATTGTTTTCGCACACAGATAATTCTGTGTTCGCAAGTAACTCTACTCTGTTCTAGACTGGTAAACAGATAAACAATTTTATTGGTATCGGATAAATACAAGTCATACACCTTTCTTTTTAAATAATGAGTAAATTAAATTTATAATAATATGACGGACCTCCGTGGCGCAGTGGGCGAATAGCCGGCTGAGACGCAGGAGGTAGCGGGTTCGATTCCCGCCGCGGAACAAATATTTGCATGATCTACAGATATTTGTTCCGGGTCTGGTTTGTTTTTCCATATATTATAAGTATGTATTTACAAAAAAAAAGTATATAAGTATTCTATCAGTTATCTGGTACCCATAATACAAGCTCTGCTTAGTTTGGGACTAGATAGCGTTGTGTGAATTGTCCAGCAATATTTATTTTTATTATTTATTTATATTTAAAATATACGAAATTAAAAAATTATAAAATTCATGTATTATTATTATATTGTCGTCATCAAACACTCTTTTATTGAATAGAACGCTTTTTCGAGCAGCTTTTTAAGCTGGCTTGAGCGATTTCAATGAAAATAGGTTTATAGATAGATTATGACCTGGATTGAGACTTGATAAACAACGCGTGTGAAGCCGCTTGCGGAAGCTAATACTTATTATTAAAAACAAGTTAATATTGTTCATGGGCAAGCATACAAATTGTAAATATTGATTTTTGAGGAAAAAATCTAACGTTTGTTTGCCAGAATGTAAAGAGGTTTCTACAGTGTATGGAACGCATCGACAATGCCCCGGGTGTTGCCGGTCAATACGCCACGGTGACCGCTTACCATCAGGGCCGTAAGCATGTTTCTCTGCAAATAACATAAAATTAAACCGGCTAAGTGCGAGTTGGACTCGCGCACGAAGGGTTCCGTATCTATAAAAACAGCAAAAAAATCATGTTTGTTGTATGGGAGCCCCCTTAAATATTTATTTTATTATGTTTTAGTGTTTGTTGTTATAGCGGCAACAGAAATACATCATCTATGAAAATTTCAACTGTCTAACTGTCACGGTTCATGAGTTACAGCCTGGTGACAAACGGACAGACAGACAGACAAACATACACAATAGGGTGCCGTTTTACCCTTTGGATACGGAACCCTAAAAAAGAATAAGGCTGAAAGACAGGGTTTCGGCAGAACTTTAACATAATCTCACGATTTATATTTCTCTCGGGCTAGAATAGGCCCTTAGGAAGGCTGCGCAAGCGCATCTGTAGTGTTGCAAGATCCTCCCACATTACTCCCACGTACACTATTAATGATCGTATTATTAGATGTCGAGATCTTATCGGGGACTATAAAATAGTTTTTTTTAATTAGAATGACGTAGATAATATTCGATAATAAAAAAGCAGTTTTCTACAGCGCGGGCGGCAGCTTGTACTATATAATATGTACGAGTATATCTATCCTACTAATATTATGACCAAAAGTTTGACTGGGTGAATGCAATTTACTAATGGTTCGCCCCGAACTGAGATCTCGTGAGTCTCCCAAAAACTTATAAAAATATTATTCATAATCTTCTCGACCTCCGTTTGACGACCTCCGTGGTACAGTAGGCGAATACCCGGCTGAGACGCAGGAGGTAGCGGGTTCGATTCCCGCCACGGAACAAATGTTTGTATGATCTACAGATATTTGTTCCGTGTCTGGTTGTTTCTCTATATATTATAAGTATGTATTTACAAAAAAAAAGTATAAGTATTCTATCAGTTATCTAGTACCCACAGTACAAGCTCTGCTTAGTTTGGGGCTAGATAGCGCTGTGTGAAATGTCCAGCCATATTTATTTATTTATTTCTATATACTAATATTATAAAGAGGAAAGATTTGTTTGTTTGTATTGAATAGGCTCGGAAACTACTAGACCGATTTAAAAAAATATTGCACTGTTGGAAAGCTATACTATCTCCGGGTAACATAGGCTACTTTTTACCCAACTGCGCAGAAGGAGGGTAATGTTTTTATTGAAAAACTACGCGTGCGAAGCTGCAGATTTGTCAGCTATTTGACTAATAAAATAGTACATATCGCGAAATAACAACCAAATTACAGTTTCATTCAAATTAAAAGTAACGGGAGTTCATGTTATATGGTTGCTCTTTTTAAGGATAGAAATTGCAGTTATTCAGGATTTCAGACTTTTCCCTATATTTGTGTCACTACAACAAAGTTCAGCATTGTAGGGTTACAGGTGTACCCTGAGAATTTCCTCAAAGTTCAGGTTGATCATGGCTAATAAGTTAATAACTCAAAAACTACAAGGATTAAACTAAAATAAAGACTGGGTCGAAATGTACTAATAAAGATCTTTCATTAGATATCCCATTTGACCTAATAGTCTCATTTTGATTTTGTTATACCCCTCTTGAACCCTAATATCTCTACAACCCCCTAACATTTTTAGCTCATTTAGTTACACCAGGATTGTACCAACACTACCTATCTATAGGTATATCAAATTTCACAATGATCGGATCACCGTTTCGAAAGTTATCCTCGGACAAAAAATATACATACATACAACGCCGATTTGCCCAGGTGGTTTTGGAGATCCGTATGGCAACAATATTAATATTAACAATCCCTAAATAAACTAATTATCAATCCAGGAACGAGTCAGGCTCGCACAATTAGGGTTCCGTTACAATTACTGAAATGTATTATTTGTTTTTTTTTCTAATCGTTTACTAGGGCTGCATTCTGAATCGCGCTAAAATCGATATCCTCGCGCTAACAAGCGTTCCGAGTCACCGTGAGCGCGACAACGATGTCCCGTGAATCGTCATAGATGACGTCATTACATCCGCCATTTTGCGCTAACAACGTCCACGCTCCAAACCGATATCACCGTGAGGCTCCCTGTCAAAAGTGACGTGACAGCTGGTTGGTTGGTTATTGTGAGTAATAGTGTTCTGTGGTTGGTTGGTTTTAATGTTATTAGGTAAATAAAAAAACAGTGACTTGCAGCGCGTTCATGAGCGTTCCGAATCCTTGACAGCACTCAACTGTCATCAGCGCGATAACTCGGTACGCAAAATAACTACGTGAACGCTAGCAGCGATTATGTCGTGATTCGGAATGCAAGTTCTAAAGAAAACACAAAAAGGACTTCATTTCAATGCAATCATAAATATAGTTCACGTAAAAGGCAGTGATTTCATAAGCATGCAAATTGAGAGTTAAGAGGCAATCCATAATCAATACCTTACGTATTCTATCGGACTGTGCAAGAGTGATGGCGGTTGTAAGCCCTTGAGGCGGCTTCGTAACACTGATATTATGTGAACTCTGTGGGAATCGATGGATAGAGGCTGTTATAGTGTATATCAAATCCTAGTCTTTAATTTATTTCTCACTAGATGTTGCCAGCGGCATCGCCCGCGTTGTTCTGGAGTGCAAAATACATATATAAATAAATAAATATTGCTGGACATTTCACACAGCGCTATCTAGTCCCAAACTAAGCAGAGCTTGTAATATGGAAACCAGATAACTGATAGAATACCTGTATACTTTTTTGTAAATACATACTTATATATAGAAAAACATCCAGACCCGGAACAAATACCGCGGCGGAAATCGAATCCGCTAGCTCCTGCGTCTCAGCCGGCTATTCGCACACTGCAACATGGAGGTCGTCAAACTTTGTCATCCTTTTTTTATCCCATGGGAACTGATTTAGGTGATAAATGGTAGCCTACGTGGTGATCCAGGTTATAATCTACGTACCTATATACCAAATTTTATCGAAATCGGTTCAGCCGTTACGGCGTGATTGAGTAACAAACATCCAAATTTTCGCATGTATAATATTAGTGTGGTTTTAAGTTAATAGTTAATAGGCCTCCTCTTTATTACGCCATTCTTTCCGGTCCCTTGCGAGTCTCATCCATTGACACCCAGCTACGCTTTCAATGTCATTCGAGCATCGGGCGGGTGGTCTGCCTCTTGGTCTACGAGCATCCCTTGGCCACCACTCTGTAATCGCCTTCGCCCAACGCCCGTCATCTATACTAATATTATAAAGAGGAAAGATTTGTTTGTTTGTATTGAATAGGCTCCACAACTACTGGACCGATTTAAAAAATTCTTTCACTCTTGGGAAACTACACTATCCCCAGGTGGCATAGGCTACTTTTTACCCAACTGCGCAAAAGGAGGGTAATGTTTTTATTGAAAAACTACGCGTGCGATGCTGCGGTTTGGTCAGCTAGTCAAATATAAAATAAAAAAATGAGCACTGAATTGATAGAAATAAATAAAAAGGTTTTATCTGTGTAACTTCACATTAGGAGTACAAAGCGAGACACAAACACAGGAAAACATAGAATATACAAAAAGAAAGTAAAAACACATTAAATAAAAAAAAAATAACCATTGGTACATTCTATGGTGCCATTTTCGATCACACCATCACGAGGTGAGGTAGTGGCTAAGCGCATGACTATCATCAATAAAAAATAAAATGAATTGAAAACCTCCTTCATTTGTTGAAGTCTTTTTTTATACTACTTATATGGCAAACGCGCATGCAGTCCACCAGATGTTAAGTGCATACTGCAGCCCATGGATATCCACATGGAATCCAAAACAAGCTATTATGTTATCTTGATCTCTATGTGGATACGTTGTCATACTATAGGACTTAGCTGCTATGCCTATGTGCCAGTAATTACAGGACCATACCATTACCATCTAACCGGAACAAAGCAGCACAAGTACTGTTATTTGGCGGCAAATAAAGGTAAGGCGGTGGTGCCCACTTCCTCGAGCCCGTTCACAAAAGCTCTACCACCAGTAAAAAGTCAGTGTAAAAGCGATATCATAAGAACTCAACACTGTGATCAGGAAAGGCGAACCCTGCGGCACGTCTATCTAGGTAATTCGCATTGTGTGAACCGAGGCGTGCCTGGGTGTTCCGTGTTTCCAACTGCGAGGCAGGTGCGCTACGCTCAATTACCGGCTAATTCGAAGATTTGGGTGTAGGGAGTACTCGCGAGCAGCTTCCTTGGTTTGTTGCTCAACAGCTGTTATACCAATATTTCTGAAAAACAGTGAACGAATAACGAAGAAGTTGGTGAAGGCTCATTATAAAACAGTACGTGATTAATCGTGAATTTATATTAGTTATGGAAATTAATCAAGAAAGTTTTCTAAGCATAAAAACAGTTTATAACTCAGTTTTTTTTACAAATTATTGCCTAGCGTTTGACCACGATCTCGCCTGATGGTAAGTGATGGTGCAGTCTACGATGGTACACCGCTTGCCTGGAAGAAACCTATTCACTCACGACTTGAAGACCCCTAGGTTGTAGTTATCAGGAAACACAGACTCAGGCTAGGCGTTCCAATCCTTGGCGGTGCGCATAATAAAGCTGGAAGAGTACCTACCGCTTTGTGCGTATGGGAGGTATGTCTACCATGTAGCGGTGGCGCACCACGGAGCGTCTGGTTATCCGATGATAGAATGGGGATGGTGGGATCAGGTTGAAGAGCTCCGCAGCACACTCTGAAATGTATCCGATAGAAAACCGAGAGGCTTGAAATCTTTCGAAGATGCTCGAGGCTGTGGAGCCTTGCATCTGCTAATTCGTCATTGCAAATGAGCTTCTTGGCTGTAGTCTCAATTGAATCTAGAGTCTCTAGCTGTATTACCAGTATATGTAAACTTTTTTCTTAGATATAAATCAGTGAATTACTTGCACATGAGGCTGGGTATGGATGGACGGAGGGCAGTGCATTGTAGGGCATGTTTCTAAGGTGCGTGGCCTACGAGGCAATTCTTTGTTATAGGCGATGGTTACTACTTAACATCAGGTAGGTATATTTTTTTTATATACATCTTATATGGCAAACGAGCATGCAGTCCACCAGATGTTAAGTGGCTACTGCAGCCCATGGATACCCGCATAGAATTCAAAACAAGCTATTATGTTGTCTTGATATCTACGTGGATACGTTGCCATACTATAGGACTTAGCTGTTATGCCTATGTGCCAGTAATATACATGGTCCATCTCCAGGTTGCATAACACAACAAAAAACAAGATCGAGATTTTGATGAGATGATTATAACAACTTGTACTAAATAAAAAACTATCCGATGTAACAACAGGGCTTTTAAAGAAAAATAATTATTTAGCACTGTTTAATTCAAGTAGGTGATCGTCTCAGGTAGCATTATTTCTTAGGTTTCCATAGGTACTATATTTAACTAATCTTCATGTTTTAATGAAGCACTAAAATCACAATTCATAAAATAATAGGCCCAGATAAGATCTCTTCTTTATATCAGTCCCAACTTATTTAACGCTACGTAAAAAGGTGTGTGCCGTGTGCCGTGGTATCACGTTAAAGTGGCAATGGGCAGGCCATATAGCGCGCAGAACAGATGGCTGATGGGGCCGGAAAGTTCTCGAATGGAGGCCACGGACCGGCAAGCGCAGCGTAGGACGTCCACCTACAAGATGGGCAGACGACTTGGTAAGAACCGCAGGTGGGCGTTGGATGCAGGCCGCTTCCAACCGCAGTTCCTGGAGATCAATGAGGGAGGCCTTTGTCCAGCAGTGGACGTCCTACGGCTGATATGATGATGATGATGAAAAAGGTGTGTCTTCATTACATAACACGCTGTTTTCTCATATCTATCTATCATATCATTTTCTTTTTTAATTTTTTACTGCTCACCACTTTCAGGAGACACTATTTACAAACAACCTCAAACCAACCCTTCTCCTCTCCTCTTTTATGTTAAATAATTATAATATATATATATATATATATATATATATATATGTACCTATATATAACATCTAATTGTTTTTTTATATCATGTAGGTATTTGTTATTATATTATATTGTCATCATTGCTTATTTATTATATAAATATGTTTACTTTTGTATAATTGGTCTTATTATGTTTATTTTCTTTAAATTTGTGACGTCACTCGACATAAGGCTCTGCCTGAAAACCAGCGCTGCTTGGCATCATTTATTGCAAAGAAGCATAAAGCTGAGGCAGAGCCTGTTTGGGCACGCGTGACACGGAGCGGGACTAGTTGGTGCACCTACCTACTACCTACTTGTGGGGTAGGTACGTTTGTGTTCTAGCTGTAGGTCTAATTTTAATCTCGTTGTTTTGTAATTTTCATGTCTATCTACCTATTTTGTTTGTGATCCGTTCTATGTTTCTTTGTGTGTGTCAAATAAATAAGTCTATTCTATTCTTATTGTATTCTATCTACTTTAGCTACGCTTACTAACTATATGAACACATGAACAAAGTGTCTCCCCGTAAGAAAAGTGCTGTTGGATATTCTTCGTTTATAATTTGTACTAAAAAACTAAGTCAAAATGAAATTACACTTAATTCTGTAATACGATTCTATTAATACTAGGGTATACTTGAAATAAAAAATAAAAATAAACAACTTTTCGTCCAGAATATTTTTCTAGTATAAATTAAACAAAACGTGACAGCATTATTGTGGAAGGCGTGAAGTACACAACTAAGTACCGTTGTTTACTTTCCTAAGTGCATAAGACGATGTAACTTGAACTTCTGGAGTAACTTACAAGTCGGCTAATCAGTTGTTGATATTCAAAACGTGTTTTGGTGAAATATTTCAATGTTCCTAAAAAGTTCTTTCAGAAAGGCTGGATCTTTATAACAAACCGGTTATTGTACTGGTTTAGTTAAATCCTCTTTTTCTTTTTAGTGTAGGGACCTAAGGCACCTTTAGAGCCTGGAAACCGAGACAACATATATTTTTTTAATGTTATTTGTCGGGAAACAGGCTTACGGCCCACCTGATGGTAACGGTCACCGTCGCCTATTGACACCGGCAACACCCGGGGTATTGTCGATGCGTTTCCCTACCCTGTAGAAACCTCTTTACATTTCTCTTGAAGCGTGCCATGTCGTAGTCTATTGGGAAAACCTCAGATGGTAGCTCATTCCACAATTTCCACATCTTGCAAGTATGGGGTAGAAAAGATTGCGTGAAGCGTGTGGTGCGCGATACCCAATTCTCGATTATATGTGGATGAGCTTTATTACGTTGTCGAGAAGTGTGGTGGTAAAATCTCGACGACGGAATGAGATCAAATAGCTCCTCAGAACATTTAACTCTCTTTATTGTTACACAAAATTAAAACTATCGTAATCTCTTACAGGAAAAGTAATTTAAATAATTTTCAATTAGGAAAAAATAACTGAAATGGATAAATTTCACAATATAACATTGAACACACTTCTCCACTAAAAATGGAGCTGTTTATATATTCTTACATATTTTCTGATGATGGGTTCACAAGATTCAGACCATTAGAATCAGTTGTCGCTTGCTTTTCCGTGCTATAATAGATTTTTTTTTATATATTTCCACCTATTTTCAGTCATTAGTAGCTTTTATTTTTTAGACTCCTAAACAATACCACTTTCCAAGGGCGCTTCGCTAGATTTGCCTGCCGTGACGTCCTAATTAAATGCAATTGTAAGGGTCACTGACAACGAGGCCACCTGGCACTTCGTCACGCTTCTCAAATAAGACGTCTATTGACAAGGGCCGAGTGAAAGTTCGGAAGCTTTTGACGGGTCTCGATCCAGATTTGGCAGCGGACTATCAATCTTCTTCTTGTGCAAGGTTTTGCTCGCCTTTTAAGAAAGTTGGACTACAGTACCCACCGGTTATTCTTTAGTGTCAGTCAAAGCATACAAAGCACAGACTGATATTGTGCGAACGCATCCTACATCTTTTTTCTTGTTTACTACACGATTCGGACACCAGATTTGGCTTCCGCTCTCAGCGATATCAGCCACAGCACGCTCACTTCTGAAGTGCTGAACTTAGGCCTCCTCCTTATAGATAGATAGATAGATAACTCTTTATTGAATTACCACACAAACAGAAATAATACAAAAATAAGAACTAGGCTAAAATAAATAAGGCAATACAATGGGCGGCCTTATCGCTGAAAGCGATCTCTGTCAGGCAACCTTTGGATGGAGCGAAATTTACAAAGATACGGAGTGCGGTGTACTTTAGAGGATACATTTCCACATATATTCTTAGGTATAATAAAAGATGTGTTACACTACGTGTTTTGTTATGTATGACATTAAATCAAAACACACGTAGGGCTAATGGCTAATATTGTTGTAAAATAGGTTTTTTCAAATTCATTACTGTAGAAAATTATAAATTTTCAAACATCCTCAACTTTTAACAAGTCCTAAAATATCAATGAAACAGCCTGTATAGAATAGGTATACAAATCATATTCATTCAGTATGTAAATAGGTACACACGGCTACACATCAAGCTATACATTTCCAGTATAAGCTGACCTCTCATTCTATGAAAAGCCTACACAATGCGAGGTCAGCTTATACTGGAAGTTTATAGCTTGATATGTAGCCATGTGTACCTGTTAAACTGACTAATGGAGGGTTTCTATATCCGTCGGTAACCAACTACGACTCGTATCTCATTGAAAAAGTGTCGAACTAGTGTCAAACTTTTGACACGTTTTCAAGGAGAAACAAGTCTTAGCTGGTTAGCGACGGATATAGGAACCCGCTATAAGCGGCATCGTCGCTAAGGCGTCGTCGATTTACGTTACTAAGTGTTTATTGGAAATGCAGCGATTACTGGATAAATATTCAAGCTACCGGTATTAAACCCACCTCTAAAATCAGTTAATACTATTCCGGATGTGTGTTTTGAATTAATGTCGTATATAACAAAACAGGTTGTACGTATTTCCAGAGCGGCCGATTTTGTGCGGCTCTAATGCAGAGGTAGTTTGGGTACCAGTAATTTTCCAAGAAATTAAAGAACTGTTCTTTTGTCAATGTTCTTTCTTAGTCACAGGTTTGACTTAAAAAAAACAATAATGGATTTAATAATTATTTCGCAGTCTTGTTTTTGACCCACATCATACTGTTTGTTATTTATATTGCATCATTGTAATTTAAACTATGTTTTAAAAAAGTTATTGTATTCCTAAAATTCAATTAGTTTTCGATCGATATCAATGTTTACTTCCTGCACCTTTGCTTTCATTACCCAAATCCATTTCCGATTGAGAGCCGATTCGTTATTTATAATTTATTCGATTTGTTTTATTTTGATCTCGATCTGTTTATCGATGACAGGAACTGCCAAAACTAACGCGATTACGCAAGTTTTCTAGACAACCATTTTACAATTTTTATTTTTCTTATCTTTCGATTGGTCTGAAACTTGATGGTCGATTGTATCTTTCACTTGTCACTTCTTATTTAACGGTTTCATAATCGTCAGATTTGATTGTCACATTTGATCAGTATTCGAATTTGGGACTTCAAGTGTGATAAAGATCGATAGATCTTTTTAGATAAGATTCGTGAAATGAGGCCGATACTTGTGAATGGCCACTTTGTCAAAATCGTGACGACGGACGTTTTTAGTCTCACACGTACTAAGCTACCATGTACTTACTTGATATTTCGGCTGGTTCTTTTATGACCACATTAAATGTACACGAAGAATATATTATCGAGATGATGTCTCACCCAATTACAATTTATTAGTCGAAGCTTTAAGTTCATCTACAAGTATGATCTCATAACTGGCCTTGAGCTCGAGAGCCTGTTACCACATCTATCTTCGGGATCGTTAATTATAACCAGGCTTCCGAGAATCCTGGCTCAATCATCACACCACTTCCTTTCCAAACAAAGTTGTCTCGTTCCACTAGATAGAACGCTCGTCGATAACAAAAATAGAAGTTGAACCGCCTAAGAAAAAAGTCCTGCCAAATACACAAAAAAACTAATCACCCCATTCCTCTCTGGCTAATGCTCGGAAACTATTCACGTCGCGTTACTTTATCCTGCGATAAGAGGTGCACAACGCTTGAATTGTGTCCGTCTCTTTCTGGTTGTTCGTGTTTTTCCTCAGCGAGGGAGATAGAGAGGTAGGGCGCCCTCCGCGTGGCCGTTGATGTTTAGTTTTAAACGGAACGGAACAGTTTGCAAGTCGCCGGCACCGCGCGCGGCCGACTCGCGCACACCGTCCGTACCAAAATATCGAATTATTTTTACACATAGTCTAACAAATAACAAAGTGCCTTATTAATGGATGTGATGTGACGCATGGAATGACCTGCACGAAGACTGAAATCATAAATAGCAGCGTGTGGATTTTTTAACGCGTTAGTGTCCTTTTGGTATAAAAGTTAGCTGAAATTGTCTTTCGGTTTTTATTTTATGCCTTTCTTTGTTGAGCACGTTTCCGATTGGCACGAGCCTTTAATAATAATAGTGCACTGAAGTTCAAAACCAGTTTGCAGTTCGGTTCGGCTGTGGTTATCCTGGCTTGTATGCGGGTGCCTTTCTCGGGCAAATTTTGGAGCATTTTGGAGCGTTCCTTTGCTGGACTTGTTACTTGAGTCATTGCAGTTTTAACCTTATTGTGTTTGATATTAGCATTGGCTAACAGCTTATCTAGCGTATCAGTTAGGCTTTGTTTATCTTAATACTTGCATGAATTCCTACTGTTTAAAGTAGTATCGATTTATTTACAAGACATTACCTTGACCGTTCTGTCGGTAACTTTCTGTCTCGAGGTTAATCGGATCCTGAGTGCGCCTTGTAACTTGGAACTTGTGCTACTAATAACATATTTTCTGTTTCTACAACTGACGTTCACTAATACATACTGCATGACTAATTTATCTGTGGCAATTAATGATTCAAACAAAGCTTGCAACCTTCACAATCACCTCTCAAGTTTCATTTATATTAATTCCCACATATTAATGTGTTGCGTCCGGCTTTGTATTTATGTTTAATGGATATCTTACTAAAACCCCAAACAAGTTATACTATGCGAGACTGGCTTTAAATCCTTCACAATAAACCATTATCATCAGTCATGAGACAACCGCTACTTTCTTATAAATTACGACGTACCTACACTTAGGAACTTGAATGCGTAAGTACAATCGTAATATTTAGTCTAACGTCCATATAGCACCCATGCAGCCCCTTCACGTTGCTTAGGAACGATATCATCGAAGTTGTTGCCCCTATGTCTTTTTGGGTCCGACGACTCAACTGTTTAGGTCCAGCTCCACCATTAAACGCCAATTTATCGCACCCATTTCATTTCTGGCGAGGACTCCGTTAGTTTATGAGGCTTTGCATTTCTAATTAGCTTTTCACATCCATATTATAACATAAAACCTGTCTGCTATAAATATTAATTCTTAGTTTATCAGCCAATTTCGATCTCGTTATTTCCACCAGAATCACTCAAAACATCCAAGTTTTCTTGCCACTTGTTGCGCTTCGCTTCATATTTGGACGTGACTTTACTGCTGTTTTTTACTTATCTAACTCGCAATCTTTTAAATTACCCAATTCACCTTTAGCAACTGAGTTTTTATCATCAGTTTCAGTTTCCGAAGTTTTCTGTGATTCATTGAGTTGTGTAAGAATGGCAGTCGTCCAAAACTCATCAGCCAAAATTATTACTTCCATGAAAGAAAACTAATATTAAGGTTGAGTAAACTAGACACTTCGTCGTCACACGATTTATGTAATTTTGTTTGAGTCGGTGAAAATAAATGCCTAATGATAATTAGGAACAATGTTACGCTTCATCGGGTGCTCAGAATTTGAGAAATTGATTACTGTTTGAGTCACCTAATGTTGAAAATAGATTTATTGCCGGTGTTAAGGTTGAATTACGCACAACTGAATTGCATTTACCTCCTTATTCAGCTTCTAAAATGGGCATTGCATCAAACCGTGGCATTTTGTGTAATATCTCACAAAGGAACTCACTCACCCTTCATAATACTTTTATTTGCTGTCTTTTTAACTCGTAAATTATTTAGTTTATTACAGCGTTAAAACGAGATAGACTTTTTATGAGCAATTTGAGGTATTTTTTGCAGCCAGTGTTTCTCGTGGTCTCTTTCACTTCAAATACTTTTTCCTTTTTAATCAAATTCATTTGTGAGTCTTGCGCTCACCGTTTTCTATCGTAAAACAGCTTCTAAATATTTATCTCCTTCATTGTTAGTAAATTTAACTCAATAAATGTTTCGTGTAACTTTCATTCTATTTGAAACATCACCGACATCCGCTTTCTTTCTTCTACTTTGGACTTTATTAGAAACCAGTATACATTATATTTGAACTCCTCGAAGAGCACCCGCATCTTGTATTATGTTTTTTTTGTGTGCCAAGGACAAGGTCCGTTCATATTATTTCGATAAAAATGTTTGAAGGAATAGTTGTACATATCTAACAGTTAATGGTTCTCTTGCACGTTTGGAATGAAGTTTTCTATTACTTTTAATGCATTATAAATACCAAAAGGACACTAATATTCCATGTTTTAGACGAACAAACGAATATTATACAAGTGACCTGCTAAGTGCCCTTACGAGGAATGAAAAGTACAAAAAGTTGAACATAGTTTAGTAATACCTGTAAATGGTTGAAACTGGATTAAAACACCGACATTGCTGAGATGACAGAGCCTTCTGGAGAATTCTACGTACGGAAAGATGATACAAAGCAATAGGTAAGGTATTATTTTAAATTATGTATATCTAAATGTTTCAATCGCAAAGTAAGTAGATAATTTTTTTTGTAAAAAACTTGATAGATTTTTTTATTTTTGACTCCATATGGTATTAATGCTAAAACGATATCCAGTTTGTAATTTGTATATGTATTGTTTTTCAATTTAAAACAATTGCATTCTCTTAAATTTCTTTTGTCCGATGTTGTTTCACTTTCACTAATTTGTATCAATTTATCATAATTTAATTTTCTTCACAGGGATTCCCTTTACAGCAAAATCTTTCAACTGCTGACTGATTGGTCATTTATCTTTTTGGAACTTTCTCTTACTTTGAATATTGTACAAGTAACTATAGTTTATGGTCTAGCAGATAGTTGTATCTCCAATCAATTGATCATCGCTATTCAAATTGCCCTTTTTGTTGTTTCAATATCTGGTACAGATATGAGTGAGTGCTCATAAAACTATATAGATATAATAAAACTATATATATATTTTAGGATCGATTTAAATTGATTTCTATAGGTGACTCACTGGCCTATTGACCTTACTAGTTTCTTTAAGATTTATGAGTACTAATTGAAAGATGTGTGTAAATTTAATAGGAAGCTATTTGTTTTTTGGGTGATTTAGATATACGAGATAGTTAAAGAAGTATTATTCATAAGTGCACGGATTTATGTGGCCTCGTGGTTGGAAACCGTGCCTATTATAGGTACCTATGAGCATTTGCTAAATTTGAATATATTGTTTATTGATCGTGCGAAGCGAGATTTCCACATCAACTTGGGCAAATCGGAATTGTATGTATGTAAGTTTTTTTTGTTCGAGGATAATTTTAGAAGCGTTTATCCGATCATAGTGAAATCCAGTATACAGGTAGGTTGTAATGGCACAATTTTGGTGTGACTAAATCAGCTAAAAATGTGTGGGGGGGTTGTTGAGATATTGGGGTTCAAGACGGGAAAAAAACTAAAATGGGACTATATATTTTTGGTTTAAACCTTGTAGTTTTTAGGGTTCCGTACCCAAAGAGTAAAATGCCACCCTATTACAGTGATAGACAGACGGACAGACTGACAGCGGAGCCTTATTAACTAAGGCTCCGCTGTCTGTCTGTCCGTCTGTCACCAGACTGTATCTCATGAACCGTGATAGTTAGACAGTTGAAATTTTCACAGATGATGTATATCTGTTTCCGCTATAACAAAAAATACTAAAATCAGAATAAAATAAATATTTAAGGGGGGCTCCCATACAACAAAGGTGATTTTTTTGCTCGTTTTAGCTCGATATTGAAAATGTCAACAGGTAGACGCTTGAAATATTCACAGAATATTTAGTTATATATTCACTTTAAATATAAATAATTAAATTAAAATAAAACAAATATTTAACGGTGGCTCCCATACAACAAACGTGATTTTTTTGCCGTTTTTATAGAAAATGGTACGGAACCCTTCGTGCGCGAGCCCGACTCGCACTTGGGCGGATTTTTATTTATTAGCCGTAATAAAAACTGAACTTTGACAAAATTCACAGGGTACACCAGATACCCCACAGTGCTGAAATTTGGTATGCGTGTGTAGCTTTAGTTACACAAGTACCTGGCTGGATTTTAGACACAAAAAGTCTGAAATCTAGCATAACGGCATTTGCTACCCTAAAACAGGAATTCCAATTACATGAACCTGTAATTTGAATGAAACTGTAGGTCAAGTTAAGTGGATATTATTTCGTAGCACTATTTTGATAGTCGAAGTTTACGAATAATATTTTTTTGTTTTTATTGGAGACTCGCGAGATCTTAGTTCGGGGCGAACCATTGGTTTTGAATGTTTATACTTAATAAAAGTAGTCAAACGTTTGACTACTGCCTCACCTTATTCACCTGTTAGTAAATTATTTCTGCGTGCGCACATTTCGTGGATCCGGCTTGTTGCAACGCTCTCTTCACGGTCCACTTCCCGCTATTTAATGAATTTAGTTTTTTTTCAAGTTTCAAACTGTCATTTTGTTTTTATTTGTAGTTTTATTTGGCACTGTTTGGTCAATTGCCTGTGCTTGAGTAACAATAAGGGCCATCGCAAACTGGACGACTTGTCGCCACGACAAGACGCGGCGTTGTCGTTTGCATCTGGCGTCTTGTCGCCGCGACTAGACGCAGAGCTGTCGCTTGCATGGGCGACCAGTCGTTACGACGTCGCGCAGGAACATAATTTAGGCATAGTTCCTCCCAAGCTTGATTTTTCTTCCCTCGGTCACTATAGTCATTGGAACGTAAGACCCAAACAGCAGGACGCGCTTCGACGTCCGAAATGAACACATCGACATCGAACGTATCCATATTGAGATTCTCATAAAACGAACACGTGCACCTTCCTCAGCGCTCACAGCGAGCGAGACTGACGCTGCGCAGTCGCGCGACTGTCGTCGTGTGTGCGCGTGCACAGCGCGACTAGACGCGGCGAAAAGTAGCGAGCGCGCGCGACTCCCCTAGCTTGTGGTTTTTTTTACAAAACTTTGACCAAAATATATATTAAAATTGTCGGCCACAGCCGGTCGTCGCGTCTAGTCGCCGAGCTGACGCTGTCGCGTGTCGCCTAGTATGCGCCTACGTTAACAAGTAATCGATAGTTTAGTTATCGATCGTTTGATAAGTAGAACGATTTATATATTGTGAGGT
Organism: Philereme vetulata; assembly: GCA_918857605.2. NCBI lineage: Eukaryota > Metazoa > Arthropoda > Insecta > Lepidoptera > Geometridae > Philereme > Philereme vetulata. The sequence continues at coordinate 9,532,816 of OU975423.1, forward strand.
TATTGCTTCCGCTTAGATTTTTACTTTTTTCTTGTTATATGATTCATTAATTTTGATATATCGAATTGAGTGCGGTTCAATGTCCGAATTTGCAGCAGCGTAAGTTTATGATATCTTGTACCGAGGTCCATTTTTATGTAGGCACAATATTGAATGTATTTTTGATTTTTTTTCCGTATGTTTCATCCCATTATCACTGCTACTGAGAGGGGCCTGTTTGGCTCTTATCTATATTTCTTCCCCTGGTACGTTACTTTATTGTTGTCTGTTTTAATGTTCGAAGATCAGTCGTTTGCCTAGAAAGAAACTGTTTACTTTAGTCTTTTTTTATGGGTCCCATCAACCAGTGTTATCTATACAAATAGATAGATAGATAATTCCTTCATTGCACACCATTAAATATAAACATATAACAGAAAAAAACAATTGTAAATAATAGGTACAATGGGCGGCCTTATCGCTAAAAGCGATCTTTTCCAGGCAACCTTTGGATGGACAGGATCTATGTGAATAAATAAGGACGGCGGCGTAACATCAGATAATATAGAACAAGTTTAAATTACAATTAAAAACAAAAAAAAATATACCTACTTTAATAATATAAAATAAAATGCATAATTATAATATATATATAGGTATATATAATATAATCATACAATTCCATAAATGTTAATATTAACATACATAAAATATATATTGTCGTACCTACATATACTTACATAAATTATAAAAAATGTATGAATTAATAAGTGGCCTAGTGAGCGATGATAATGTTGTCTGACCATGTTTTTAAAGATAGGGAGAGATTTAGCGTTTAGGCAATAGGAAATAGGTTTACGGCTATTTTGTAAATAAAGTCCATCCTACCTATTCACGAACAATTTGCGAACTAAATAACCAGTGGAAAGCATCCGAAATGGAATCTAAGCACCGTTACGATGCAGTCGCTTGTTATTCAGACTAGGTCAGTTTTTATGAAGTTTTAGGCTGTTTAACCAATTGGCGTCTTTGTTGGTTTTGCTGAGATTTATAGGACGACCGACAGAATTGTTTAATGGAACTGACTGTCTATTTAACGACTACTCATGCCTGTCATATAGAAAAAAAGGATTCCTTCTCAGTGTTGCTTATGAATGTTAATGCAATATCCCATACAGGCACATGATGGGCACACAAGACTTCGCGCCCTTATTTTTTTATTAAATTATAGGCTTAGGTTTGCCCACGATCTCGCCCGATGGTAAGCGATAATGCAGTCTACGATGGAACACGCTTGACTAGAAGATACCTGTTCACTCGCGACTCGCCTGTCAGAGTGACAACGCGGGAGTTATGCCTTTGTTACAGACGTAGACGTCCATAGGCTACGGTAGGTAACCGCTTACCATCAGGTGGTCCGGTTTGTTTGCCACCTGGTATAAAAAAATAAATCCTTACCGTACTTATTACTGTCACCAAGCTCGCATTGCTATGTTCTGGTTTGAAGGGTATGGGTCCCGGTTAAGTTACTGGCTCATAAAACTTTACCTGTATGGTGACGGGCGCAAATGAGCAATGCAATGCCGTGTAGACCAAGCCTTAGTTGGACGAATGCAATTGTTATAAGCAGAGGTAACCGCCATTTTTTTTATTTAGGTACATGGTGATGGAATGGAACAAGTTTATGGCCCACTTGATGTTAAGTGTAACCATCATCTATATAACAGAGAATTGCCTCATACCTCACGCATGTTAGAAATGTGCCCTACGATGCACTGCCCTACGTCTATCAACATGAGGCATACAGGTGTAAGGCTGCTTTTCCACCAGAGATGTGCTTAGCTACGTTGTTATGGCTGCGTTTGATATCCACCAACCATATTCATTACTCCACATAGCATAGCACTGGTGGAAACGGATTCAACTAAGCTATGTTTTTATATGGAAAGATGTGTGCTATGGATGCGTGCTATGGATAGTCGCGAGTGGTAGCTATGTGAAGAGCAGAGTACTTAGTAGGCCCGCGTTTGTCACTGAAAGTAGACATGCCATCGTGGAAGCAAAAAGTTACATACTTAGCTTAGTACATAGCTTAGTATCAGTGGAAACGGTCACATAGTTTCATAGCTTAGCTTTTACATCCTCGCAGCATAGCTGCACAGCACATCTCTGGTGGAAAAGCAGCCTATAGCCTCATGTGCCTGTAATTTCACCGGTAACCATACCCTTCAAACCGAAACACAGCAATGCTGCTTGGCGGCAGAAATAGGTATGGTGTTATTACTTCCCCGGGCGAGCACTTTCACTAGGAACAGTACTACTCTTTCCGCTTAACACCGCTTAACGTCAGGTGGGTTTTAAGCTTGATCCGTCACCTCATCATATAAAAAAAATTGAACTAAGTAAATATAAAACATTTCTATAGGTAGTTAGCTTAACTGATCTGCAAAACATTTCCTACCTCAGGTTTTTATATGATCTTCAACCGACATAAGTGTCTTTCAATAAAAAAAAATCTGATGGAATTTTGTTTCAATATTCCTTCGGAACCTGATATCCTATTGTTCTAATAGAACTTCCTCATTTAGCTTTCATCTTTTACCGATCCGACGCGCATCATAAAGGAAGGCAATTTAGTTTTCTCATATTACATACTACAATTTGCACTCATTGTTACATTTTCTAATACAATCCTTGGTTCCTTCCTGTTCATCGGGCCACTGGTTATTTTATGGCCACAATGGTTTAGGTTAATTTCAAAAGCGTGAGAAACGAGTTTATCCGATTTTTAGACCGATTAATAATATTTATACTACCTATATGTAGCAGCTGATGTGTTTGTCATCCACATGTGGTCCTCATGGCGCTCTTTGCATTTCATAAGGAGATATCGAATCCTGATTTAAACATATGGACTGTTTTATTACACACTGTTATGTCGAGTCCATTCCTCACTTTATTACATAGTTTTCGTTGAGATATGACGGGTCCCTATATCCGTCGGTAACCGACTACGCCTCGTATCTCCTTGAAAAAGTGTTAAACTTATGACACGTTTTTAAGGAGAAACGAGTCGTAGCTGGTTACCTACGGATATAGGAACCCGCCAATAACTAATATCTGATACACTATCGTCATTATACTACTGGGTCTTCTCGTCTTTTCAACCCATCATTATTACCTAGAAGTCGAGTAAGAACTTATTTTTATCATAGTAGGTACCTAGAATTACTAGACTTCTACAGGGTCTAATCACTGCCTGAACTATCAGTGGCTTGGTTTCAACAGACCAACTAAGAACACAACTAACAGACTAGGCACCACCTTCTGAACAGGCTTTTTCACAGTCTTCTCTTCTGGTTAACGTTAACAATGTAGCTATAACTATGAGCATATTTGAAACTTCAAATATCATATCCGCAAATACACCGCGCGTTCCACTTAACGAATGTGGAAGTGAATCGCGTGGAATGGAATTTCTATCATTCATAGCAGTGAGACTAGTTGACTACTGATCTTTATTGGGATTAGACTAGTTCACTACTGTCCTATGAGTTTTGTAGTTCAGCATACTTAGCTACATATGTATACCATAGAATTGGGGCATCGTGTGCACTTTAACATTATCATAACAGTCTCGTGGGGAAAGAAAGAGTTTGATATGGTTTTATTTGATTGACAGTAAACAAGTACGGTCTTTCACTATGGGCCTCATAAGAAGGCTCAAGGAATATAATAAATCCACTTGCTAAGTGCCTAAAATTCTAAATATCTCCTAAAGCACACAAGTTAGCTTCATGAAGTAAAAACAATCTTTCTTTATCATATTTAATTAAATTGGTTTCGTTTCCGTAAGGTGTTTTTTTTGTGTTGCTTTTTATTTCAAGAAGCTATCTAGCGTGATATCGGAAATATTTTATAAGTTAGCGGCTTTTTTATATTGATAAGTCAGAGGCTTATATTAATCGTCAGTCTATAGAAACGTCCATACCCGAAACAAATATCTATATATTGAGCACTTTATGTAGATATATTTGTGTATTTCGTTTATGTATGTGTATTATTATTATTTTAAATTTTTGTAAGTTTATTTCTAAGCTAAAGCTTGATTAAATTTCCTTTTTCTGGCACTACCACTTTCTCCACACTACACAAAGGTTAGCTGGAAGAAAATGCTAATTAGCATTAAGTTCGCCTATGTATCTTTTTATTAGTGCAATAAAGAATTTTCTAATCTAATCTAAATATCTGTAATATCTGCTGCGGAAATCGAACCCCCTACCTCCTGAGTGTCAGACGGCTATTCACCCACCTGTCTTTATAGAAGTATGTGGATAAGTGCGACGAGACCTATCGATTTAACTTCTTCTTCATAGATGTCATTAATATCGGTAACAGTACATTTTTTATCCATATTACTTTACCTACCTTCTAAAATTCTCAACATCTTACACACATCTACGCCCTTAGATCGCAAAGTGCGCAATCTTGTGGTGAATTCATTCGCCATACAAATATGCAGACGTACTGAATATACGAAATGGCAAATCCACTCACTTCCATTACGCCTGCAATCATACCTTGAGTTACACCAACAATAGCCTTCACGTTACACTCAGATGAAATGTCTCAAGTGTGTAATTTACCATCTGACCGCAACACAATAATACGTTGCTGGTATTTCTGCTTTGAAAATTGATGGACGACTTTGAAAGTTGATTATGATACGTCAAACTTTTTTCAAGGAACTCTGTTTGTGTTTATTTTAGGTTTAATCTCAGGTTAAGTTCATCTCTGTTTGTTACTTTTTCACGTCGTACGTTCGTGAGGCTACCCATGGGTCCCACCTGAAAACCAGCGTCCCTTACCTTCCTCGGATGGTTGGCAGCGATACGCTGAGATGGGGCCTGTTTGGCCCACACAGCACGGAAGACCATATTATCTGTACCTACCTATGTATAAGTACTAAATTTTTATCTTGTGTGTTTCCTGTAATTCTGTAAATAGTCTTTCTCATCATTATAATCTTTATGTAAGTAGGTATATTTGTTATGTATTTGTTCTGTTCTGAATGGTCTGTCCTGTGTGTGAGTCAAATAAATGTGTTTTCTTTCTTTCTTTCTCTCTCTCTAACGGCTGAACAGATTTTGATAAAATTTGGTATGTACAGAGATTATAACCTGGATTAACAAGTAGGTTATATAAGCCACGCGTGCGAAGCCCCTGACGGAAGCTAGTAATCATATATCATTAAAAAGGTAATTATCACTTACATGAGAATCAGTAGACGAAAAAATATTGTTCGTTCGAGTTATATTAGTTATGAAGTTTCTATGTGTCATCATCAGCCGCAGGACTTCCACTGCTGAATACAGGCCTCCCCCAAAGATTTCCAGAGCGACCGATCTTATGCGGCCTGCACCCAACGGCTCCCAGCAACCTTTATCTGGTAGTTTTCTATCCAGTGGGGGCCGTTCAACGCTGCGCTTTCCAGTGCGTGGTCTCCACTCTAGAACCTTTCTGCCTCAACGGCTGTCAGTTCTTCGAGCTATGTTACGTGGTGTAACCTACTAGAATAATTTTTGAATGCATTTATAAAACAATTAACTTACAACTACCTAACTTCGGTTGTTTGAACCCCACCTTTTGTGCATTTACGTACGATTTTTGTGCAATAAAGTTATGTTATCTTAAATACTAGTTATATCTTCTAGCACCAGCATGAAATTCTAGCAAATGTATGAATTTAGGCTGTCAATGTTCCCTAAGTATTAATCCTGTTGCTTTAGATTAAATTACAAAAGCATTACTGTCTAACTTAATATCTCACTCAGCAGAGACTTATAAGTAAACTGGTTAGATGTTGAAAATGAATAGGCTGCTCGAATCTCTATACCATCGTAAAATTTAAGCTCTAGCTAGCTGACGTGCAAAGTGGAACGTATAGCTTACCTACATCTCTAAATCTGTTATGTTCACACAGCCTTATTTTACCTTGAAAATGGTTGCGTGACTCTCAGTTAGCAGTAATTAAAGCTTTTGGAACAGAACTGTATTGTGAAGTGCCGATTATAAACTATAAATTAAGTAACAGCTTGATGGTGCGATTAAACGAGCATTATGGTGCTTAAGTTTAGTTATTCACTTCTAATAAAGATCGTTTTTCTATTGTAAGCTTTTTACTATTTTAGTATTTTTAGTAGTTTGGATGGATGTCCGCTAGTTGCAGTTAAAACAGAACGCTTCCGTTCCATGATTCTTACTTCTAGATCAGTATTTATATTTTATTGAACTATTTACATGTATTTTTTATCCAATAAAGCTATGCAAGTAATTGGTAAACAAGTAATGGGTTCATGAATCATTTTAAATTGTACAAATCAAATATGTGTCTACAATTTTTGTGCCAGTGTCGAATACATTCTGTTTTTGTCTTTCATCATCATCATCATATCAGCCGTAGGACGTTCACTACTGGACAAAGGCCTCCCTCATTGATCTCCAGGAACTGCGGTTGGAAGCGGCCTGCATCCAACGCCGACCTGCGGTTCTTACCAAGTCGTCTGCCCATCTGGTAGGTGGACGTCCTACGCTGCGCTTGCCGGTCCGTGGCCTCCATTCGATAACTTTCCGGCCCCATCGGCCATCTGTTCTGCGCGCTATATGGCATGCCCATTGCCACTTCAACGTGCTAATCCGTCGGGCTATGTCGGTGACTTGAGTTCTCCTACGTATCTCCTTATTTCTGATTCGATGCCGTAGAGAAACCCCGAGCATAGCCCTTTCCATAGGTCGTTGAGCGACTCTGAGCTTATTCATAAGGCCAATAGTGAAGGACCACGTCTCGGTTCCATATGTCATCACTGGTAACACACACTGATTGAAGACTTTCGTCTTAAGGCACTGAGGTGTGTTGGACGAAAAGTTGTCTTTATACTGACGAAATAGTGTTCGCATTTGAATGCGCATGATGCTGCTAATTTTGGTGGAATAGTCTTAATGATTGGTAAACTAACATTACCTATTAGAAGTTCAAATATCTTGCATCACGAAAAATTCTCATTAGAAATGTACGAAGGGCTTTCTAATTGTTCTTGTCCCACAATGGCTCCATTGTCTCACAAATTGTGATGTTCTACGTGTCTGTACGATTTGCTTTAAAGAGAGTGGGCGTTTTATTTTTGAGTTACAATACATCGTACGTCTGAAGAGACCTCCTACTATTGAATACATCTCTTTTATCAATAGTTCGTATCTGCCTTACATTCATCATCATCGTCATATCAACCACAGGACGTCGACTGCTGAATATAATTTAACGTATAAATCTCCAGAGTGATAGATCTTGTGCAGCCTGCTTCTAACGGCTCCCAGCAAACTTTATCAGGTCGTCTTTCTATCTAGTGGTGCTTTTAAAATATATCGCTTCTATTCACGTATATCGAATTGTCGTTTATAGGCTCTATATTTTGTAAATCTTATCTTTTACTAGCATCAGTCAATTTCAATTAATTCTGTGTAAGCTACTTAATGTTCCCGTCTATTATAATCCCCAAGATTATTCTTATCTATTTATGCTTACCCGTCTAGAGTTTGTTTACATAAATCCGTCCTGCCGGTGTAACGGTTAATAGACCAGTCTGTGACAAGTTAATAGTTTCCTCTCCTTTTAGAACTGATTCATTCAATCGTGTTTCCTGCTCAAACAAATTGTCCATCGCTTCTAATTTAGCGTTTTTGTGCCCATCTTTTACCTTTTCTGTTGTCTTATTTAAGTTAATGTCTGCTTATCAGTTCGATTTAACTTGACTGAATATCTCAATGGATATCTAGTTCACAATGATGTTTTTATGCAATGATGACATTGATCCTAATCGTATTTCTTGTTCACAATGAGCATTAACAGCAGTCAGAACACTCAGAACTCAGAAGGTACCTCCTACTTTAGTCGAAATTGCTGAAAATTGTATACCTTCAAGTTGTAGGCAGTGGTTGTAGGTCGCAAACGTGACGTGCCATAAATATCTTTGAGATATCCGTCTAGATTGCAGACACCGAATGCCCTTGAGCTGTACAATAATATAGCACAGATTTAATAAAACCCCGGCTGGAGAGAGTTACGATAAAGTGTTGGATCTATTCCCATAGAAACCAGACGTACCGAGCCTGTCTACTTGCTGGCACGAAGCAGATATGTCAGACCCTTTACTTATTTTGTTTCTCCTCTCCCATAGGTGACTGTAAATTTAGGCATACTATCTTCCCTGATTGCAAGTGATAGCGGTCAAAGATGAACACTTGCCTATAAAAAACCTGTTCAAATCTAGTGTGGATGTAACACACTGTTAAGTGTAATAAAATAATTGATAGTGTCGCGTAAATTATATTTTGTGAGACTATCAATAATTATTAGCATAGCTACGATGCGCGCCGGTAGACTGCGACAATCTGCTTTCTTCGTAAATGCCGTGGCTGTACGGTCATTACTTTGTTAGATTCAAGTGAAAACACTTGGAAATTCACGATGAAATTGCTAGTTGCGGATTTACAGCATAACCATTCGCAGACACCGTTACGCGTAACGCACTCAGCTCTATCGTATTTCACCGTTCCTTTACAAGCCTGATTTTATATCCCTAATACAGTTTCTTATTAACTCAACTGGACTGTGTTTTACAAGTATTCTATGTAATGAATCGATTTGCACTGATGATTCACGAAATTAGTATGGTTTATCATCGTTTGTGTTCGTGCAACATATCCCATATGAATTGATAATAACTAGTTGTTCGCCCCGAACTGAGATCTCGCGAGACTTCCAAAAACCAACAAAAATATGATACATAATCTTTGACTAATAAAATAGTGCCACGAAATATACAACCAACTAACTTGATCTAAAGTTTCGATCAAATTACAAGTCACGGGGGTTCATGTTAATTGGTTATTTTTTTAGGCGTAGAATTGCAGTTATTCTGGATTTCAGACTTTTCTCTATATTTGTGTTATTAAAGCTACGCGAATACCAAATTTCAGCACTGTGGGGTCACTGGTGTACCCTGGGAATTTCGTCAATGTTCAGTTTTTATTATGGGTTATAACTCAAAAACTACAAGGATTTAAACTCAAAATAAGACGTCCCACTTAACCTAATACTCTCATTTTGTTGTTTTTACCCCTTTTGAACCCCAATATCTCAACAACTCCCCCAACATTTTTAGCTGATTTAGTCACACCAAGATTGTGCCATCACTTCCTACCTATATATCAAACTTCACGATGATCGGATCAACGCTTCGAAAGTTATCCTCGGACAAACATATTTACATACAACGCCGATTTGCCCAAGTTGATTTGGAGATCTAGCTTCGCTCGATCATTAATTTATGCAAAAGGTGAATATAATTTTGTGTAATGTTTGAATTTCCTAAATAATATGGAATAGCCTTTCGCGTCTGCTTAACTTAGATATTCACTTACTACATTTTTCTTAGTTTCAATACATATCATCATATTCTTTTTTCATTCTATATTTCTTTTAATCAATTTTTATTTCTCTTACACAGTTCCCTTTACAGATTCTTACGCAAACCGTTCCAAAAATTGGTTATGATTGTGTGTGAACGTGACTGTTGCAATCGTGTATGAAACTTATCGTCATTACAATACAATTGCCATATGTTTGATTGGTCCTCATTGTGCGATTGATTCTGCGTCTTGTAATCTTTTGATGACATGAGTTCGATTAGACTTCGGAGAAATTAACGGTTTTTGATCTATCTCCAAATCAACTTTGGCAAATCGGCGTTGTATGTATGTATGTATGTTTGTTCCGAGGATAACTTTCGAAACGTTTAGCCGATCATCGTGAAATTTGGTATTATGGTAGGTAATGATACCACAACTTTGGTGTGACTAAGTGAGCTAAAAATGGGAGGGGTTGTTGAGATATACGGATTAAAGGGGGGTAAAAAAACCAAAATGGGACTATCCGGACAAATGGCACGTCTTGTGAAAAAAGGTCTTTGTGAGTAAATTTCGAACTCATTTTTATTATTAGTTTAAACTTTGCTATCTTTTAAGGTATTAGCCATAATAAAAACTGAACTTTGAAAACATTCACAGGGTACACCAGAGACCCCACAGTGCTGAAATTTGGTATGCGTGTAGCTTTTGTGTCACAAATATAAGGAAAAGTCAGAAATCCAGAAAACCTGCAATTTCTACTCCAAAAAAGGGTAAAAATTATCATGAACTCCCGTTACCTGTAATTTGAATGAAACTGAAGGTCAAGTTATTTGGTATATATTTTGTGCCACTATTGATAGCCAAAGATTACAAATAATATTTTTTTTTGTATTTATGGGAGACTCGCGAGATCTCATTTCGGGCGAACCATTAGTGTTAGATGATTAAGTTTTAAATAAACTTTTAGCCTAAGTTCATAACACCTTACTAATTTTCATACAACTACCTATCTTCTAGTTCCTTGCTTATTTGCGAATTATCTTGTTATGTTTACTTCAAGATTCGTGGTATAAAATTTTACTGTGTTATCGGTCGTTGATACGAATAAAAACCTTATCTCATTGTTTATTCAGTCCAAACTTCTATTGGAACAGTCCACTTCAGCACAAGAAACAAAACTGTTTGAAACTAGTCCATTACGTTTGTAATGCCTTAACGAAGTGTCGTACAAACCATTTAGATACATTAAAATGGCAAGTCTTATCGCTGGAGTACGCAATATGCCTACAAAGACAAATCGTCCAGTCCATTCGGTACCAACTAAGACAGAACATGGGGTTTCTCTAGATTGTTTCCTATGATAATTTGTATAGGCTAGTCTATAAACTAGTCTTCGCCTCAGGCGTTGCTTGTTTGATGGACGATTGTTCGCTCGAATTAGCCGTAACTTGCGTTCAGGAACTGTCGATGGATATCGGAAGCATTGGATTTAAAGCCATTGGTGTCCAATAGTAATATATTGCGGGTAATCAATTGAGCTGTGTGTATAAATTGTCTATAGTTGCACAAATGTAAAGCGACCGATGATGCGGCAACGGATCTTATGCGATGTACATATTTTCGATCTATTTTCATATGTACACTATATTTTGTAATATTGCCCGTGTTTTTTTAGGGTTCCGTACCTCAAAAGGTAAAAAATGGAACCTTTATAAGATCACTCTCTTGTCCGTCTGTCCGTGTGTCACCACCGATTTTCTCAAGAACGGGTGGACCTAGCAAGTTGAAATTTATACCAGATACAGAAGTTTATAGTCCCTATTAGGTGTTTAAAAATCAAGGTCCTGGAGCCAACACGATAAAAGATATGGGCAAATTAAGATTTTCGCGAAAACTTGTACCATATTTTCAACGTATTTATTTTTCGGAATTTTCCCTTTACTTGTTCTGTAAGACCTTGCTTTTAACCAAAATTGACAATTCTAGGTCAACCGGAAGTACCCTATAGGTTATGGGTGGAAATCCTACATGGTAGTTCCCGTTGATCTAGAATCACGAAATTTGGCAAAAAGCAAGGTAGGAAAAGGAAAAATACAAAAAAACTGAAAAAAAAAATGAAAATTAAAGGGTGTCCCCTTACATACATACATAGTTAACGCCAATTATGATAGTCCTCTGAGTTGTATGAGCGCTCATACAATTTAATGGACTAGCTTAATCGGCACCAACCTCAAATACGGTAAATAAATAAAGTTGTGCTATTGAATAAAATAAATGTTTAAGTGGGACTCCCATACAACAGAAATGATTTTTTTGCCGTTTTTATAGATAATGGTACGGAACCCTTCGTGTTCGAGTCCGAGTCGCACTTGGCCGGTTTTATTCTTTATTCCATTTTCTGCTCTTTCTTGTAATACCTGTCTGTTTATTACTTCTTTTTTCTCTTGAAGTTTTCGGCTGTAGCTACGGCCCTATTCTTTTTAGATTATACTTAACGTTGTTGAAATATGTTGCCATTGAATTACTTCTGACAATTCGTTTCTCATGTACACAAAATACAAAATTAGAAACACCTGGAGTATTTTAGTCTTGCCTCATTTTCTTCTGTTTTAAATGAGATGCTTTCATCACAACTTTGTTAATGATCCGAAAAACCATACAATAATCTCTTAATTCCGTTAATTAATCTTCTGGCAGATGATTCTCATGTCAAGTTACGTCTAATTAAGTTTATCGGATGAAGTTTGTATAGGTGAGATCTCCTCACAGCCATTCAGGCTAGGTAACAGTACCACATACTACTAATATTCCGTGGTACCGTTAGGTCTTGGCACCAACAGCCAAGAAGACTGGGCAACTATACTATTTCCATTTCTTTATTTTCTCTAAGACAGCTCCAGTGAATACTTGAACGAGCGTCTTTTTTACATTATGTATGCATTATTTTACAAAAATATGACGCTTACACACGTACAAGGTTATATCAGAGTCGGAGAAACTGATAGGGATGGAGCTATCGATAAACGTAACACGATAACAGATCCGATATTTTTTTTACAAAATGTAAGAAACTAAACTACTGCCGGATACTTTTGTACAAATTTATTAACTAATATTATATTTCATTACAAGATGTTACACGTATTAATACTTGATTGATAATGGCAACTTCTTTAAAATTTTCGAAGCTGTTGTAAAATAAGTAGGTATAGGTACTCGACAATGAAATGAAATAATTATAACGACTGGTAATCTTTATTTATTTATTTTAATCAAAATCTGATGAATCGTCGCTGTCACTCGATGAGCTCTCCCCAACATTTCTTATAACTTCCTGTACTTCTATGTTATCGAATGCCACATGAATTTCCCAATCCGACGCTATAATGTTTTGGGTTCTTCTCACAATTTTTTCCCAGTTTTCGGCAGTTACTTCCGCACTTGCATTTATTAATAAATCTAACATCTCAATCAATCTCATCTCTGCGATCGATATCATTACTTATTTGGTCACAACACTACAACTATCAAATTAGAACTGTCATCGAGAAAATAAAGAAATGGAAATAGTATAAATTCAACAACACTAAGTAATCAATAAAAAAACAGTGATCGGAGCAGTGTTTTATTTATATGCGTTTCTAAATCGTCTAAGCAAAGATCTTGATTCCTGATACCCATATTGTTATCATATTTGGCACACTCAATCGATATGCAAAACAAAATTGTACCTGAGGGCCGCCATTTTTAGTATTTTGACACTTGTATATCACTTTCGAGGACTCAACCATTCATTCAAATCCACCTAAGAACTTTAAGTGTTACGTACATATTTGCATACATGGATACACATAACTTTCATTCAACAGTCGGTCAAACAGTAGTGCAAATTCTCGAACATCTTAATTAAATAGATAGAAACATTAGTTTCGACACTAGTAACAAACACACAGACACTATCTACCACATATCTACTATAGAATAAAACTTTGCTACTATAGGCAATGGTTACGAGAGCCATTGGTATGCATGTTCCAGGTAGAATAAAAAATAACTGTCTAATTCTAAATTGAAACAATGTCTCAATGAAGGGATATGGATCGCTGGTAAAAATAAGAAAAAGAACTAGTGAGTGTTGTAGCACTGTATCTAATTAGAAGGCTGCGCAGTTTCAATGGATCGTTATAGTGAACTGTGTGGGTTGCATTCAAGATTTGACGATAGATTTGATAAGTGCATTTATTGTTTGAGATGCAGTGAATGGTCTCTTGTTATTGGGAACTGATGATAGATTTGTAAAGTAGAACAAGATTTTGCTGAAACGTATCTTACATAATCTAAATCTATTTTTATGAAAAAATATTAGAGAAAATGTGTCGTTTATTTTTAGTTACCACTACATACGTTTTTGATAAAATATATTAATCCCCTTGACGAACTCTTACTCAGTAAGCAGATCCGTGAAGATATCCCACAAGAGGGAAGTCAGAGGCAAGTCCAAAGACGTTATATTACGTGTTTTGCTATGTGCGACATCAAATGAAAACACGGGTAGGGCTAACGGCTAGTATTGTTATAAAATAGGTATATATCAAATTCATGACCGTGGAAAATATGAAATTTTCTAACAACCTTAATTTCAAGTCCTAAAATATCAATGAGCAGATATGAATCAGCCTGTATAAAATAGGTACACAAATCATATTCATTCATCATGTTAGTAGGTAGTAACTAGGTACTTGTTAAACTGACTAAGCGGCATCGTCGCAAAGGCGACCCCAATTTACGTAATATTTTTTTATTGGAAATGTATCGATTTCTAGATAAATATTTGAACTACCGGCGTTAAACCCACTTTTAAAATCCGATTCCGGATGTGTGTTTTATATTAAGGCGCTAACCGTAGCCGATGACCTTGACCGAATGGGCGTAGCTATTATTTCGGATCCGCATCTTCCACCACATGCATCTCACCGACCAGCAAAAAGGTGAGCGCGAAGCAGACGAGCACAACCCTCCCATACGACAGTCAGTAGTACACTGCCGCCCGTCGTCCGCGCAACCACCTTCTATGGGTGGGTACGCCCGCTGATTATTCGGAAAAATTGAAAATAATTAATTGTCACGTGAAAGACCGTCGCAGCACAGCATCATTTGTTCAACTTGAAGGTATAGTCTTTGCCCACATTTAGGTGAAAGAAAAATTACAAAAATTTACGTGTGATTAGAGGTTGAATCAAATTGAAAGTCGAAAACAGCTACGATTTGTTATTTATTTTCTCATAGTTCAAAAGGTCAAAAAATAGCATATATTTTTTTGAGCATTTAAAACTGATTCCTCCCTAAGGAGATGCCTCCAAATAAGACCAATCAGCTACTATATTCGCCTTAATGTCGTTCATAACAAAAAACTTATTGTACATGCCCACTTTTTGCATAGAAGTTAAGAATTCACGCGGCAGGCAGCACGCTCATCGCCGCTTATTAGAATAGTGATGGCACATGTCTTCGGTTTTTTGTTTCTAGAACATCGTGAGGGTTCCTCCTTTCATCGTTTTTAGCACGTGTAAAATGGCACATAATTTTTTCGAGTAGAATTTGTGTTCTTTATTAAGGGAAACTTTATTATTGTGGCGTTTGCTGTTACGTTTCATAAAAAGGTCCTCAAGTTTAACCACTTATCAATATACCTAGTCAGGTCATAAGTATTGTCACACAGTAAAAACTTTTCTTTTAAAATGCTGGCCACAAGAAAGTTTATAGAATTCGAATTTCGAATTGTTCATGAAAATAAAAATGTATACATTTTAGAATTTTACTCATTTTTAAATATAGAGTGGACGCTTAAAGAAGACCGTGTTGCAGTTATTGCGTTGCATCGTTGCGGTTACGCGCCAATTCAAGTTTTTGACATACTGAAAAATTTGAATATAACCAAAAGATTCGTTTATCGCACCATCAAACGATACAATGAAGACTCTAGTGTAGATGGTAGGTCAAGAAGTGGTCGCCCTCGGTCTGTTAGGACTCCAGCAGTGATAAAAGCTGTGAAGGCGCGAATTCAAAGAAATCCCAAACGTAAGCAGAAACTGTTGGCCCTTCAGATGGGGTTAAGCAGAACCACGGTGAAAAGGGTGTTAAATGAAGACTTAGGGCTTCGGGCATATCGAAGAAAAACAGGACATCGATTGAATGCTCGTCTAATGGACCTGAGACTGAAGAGATGCCGCGCTTTGTTGAAGCGGTACGCGGGAAAAAAATATCGGGAAATTCTTTTTTCGGATGAAAAAATTTTTACCGTAGAAGAGAGCTACAACAAACAAAATGATAAGGTGTACGCACACAGTAGTGAAGAAGCGAGCAACCGTATTCCGCGTGTCCAACGAGGTCATTTTCCATCCTCGCTCATGGTATGGTTGGGAGTTTCTTATTGGGGCTTAACAGAGGTACATTTTTGTGAGAAAGGTGTAAAAACGAATGCAGTTGTGTATCAAAATACAGTCCTGACGAACCTTGTGGAACCTGTTTCTCATACCATGTTCAATAACAGGCACTGGGTATTCCAACAAGATTCGGCGCCAGCTCATAGAGCGAAGAGCACACAAGACTGGCTGGCGGCGCATGAAATCGACTTCATCCGGCACGAAGACTGGCCCTCCTCCAGTCCAGATTTGAATCCGTTAGATTACAAGATATGGCAACACTTGGAGGAAAAGGCGTGCTCAAAGCCTCATCCCAATTTGGAGTCACTCAAGACATCCTTGATTAAGGCAGCCGCCGATATTGACATGGACCTCGTTCGTGCTGCGATAGACGACTGGCCGCGCAGATTGAAAGCCTGTATTCAAAATCACGGAGGTCATTTTGAATAAACTTTAGTGTCATAAGAATCTATGTTTGGTTAAGTTCATTTTGGTATATAAATGGTTACATAATGAATAAACTTGTTTCAATTATTTTATATTAAACATGTGACAGAATTTATGACCTTACTAGGTATATAAAAGAAAGTCGTGTTAGTTACACTATTTATAACTCAAGAACGGCTGAACCGATTTGGCTAAAAATCTCAGAACCAGGAGACGGACATAGGATACTTTTTATCCCGTTCGACCGCGTTCCCGTGTGACGTGACATAAAACGTCAAAGAGAACACTATAAAACGTGGTATAACAAAAACGCATCTGACATGGAATAACAAAACGCAAATGACAGGTAAACGTAATTTAGTCTATGATTAAGTATGGTTGTAAATATTTTTATAGGTTAGTAATGATGGCCGGGGACAACAATTGACAATTCTACCAGGGTGACGTATATTGACAGCCCGCGTTATATGCATGTCAAGGCGGTACGAAGTTCGGTGGGTCAACTAGTAAATATATATATATCTTGTTCCCAAGACCTCTATGATCATCCCTAATCGAACAAAGACATCAAGCACTTGATATGAGGGTATGCGCCTAATTTGTTTTCTAACAATGTTTAATTAAATATTTCATTCGTTTAGTTGGCAACGTGTTAGAAATGTCTACGTCTGCTTGTTACTTTCAAATGTGCGCTTGCATTGCATATGATTAGATTTCTAATGCAATCATTTACTTCGGAATCTCGGGAACTGATGTGAATTACTGCAGCTTAAACTTAGTTATGTTCATCACGATAAATGCATGAATAAAGAATAAATAATTAAATAAAATAATAAATAAATATTGCTAGATATTTCACACAGCGCTATCTAGCCCCAAACTAAGCAGATCTTGTACTATGAAAACCAGATAGCTGATAAAATACTTATATACCTTTTTTTTTGTAAATATGTACATACTTATAATTACAAGCTGTCCTTTAAATCACTGTTTTCCCAGAGCAAACGTTGTTCAGACCATGGTCTACTAACAGTTTGTAAAATCAAATTAAAAAACAAAACAAAATCGGAATTTGAAAAATATGCATGAATGTTATACTTTTGTGAAAAATAAATTATTTGATTTGATAAAAAGTTGCGAACTTAAAACGTCTATTTTAACGTTACGCTCTACAACATACTAGGTAGCTACTAGGTACCTATCTACGAGGTAGGTAATACGCTACGGCTAGCGTATCCATGAACTTTATGTCACGGTTACTTTTTGAACAAAGTCAGACTTATTTGAGAAGGTCTAGATTTTATTTATTTATTCTCTTATTTGATGCTATAAACAGATATTAGACCATGGTCTGAGCAACGTTTGTTCTGGGAAAACAGTGATTTAAAGGACATCGTGTTTATACACAAACATCAACGGATCAAATATCTGTAGATCATGCAAACATTTGTTCCGCTGCGGGAATCAAATCCGCTACCTCCTGCTTCTCAGACCCACTGCGCCACGGAGGTCCTCAAAAATTCCTTTAATTTTTGTGGGTTATTATCACACTGTACTCGTAGCGTAGCTATATCACTGATTTGTTTCTTACGTTATTGTTCGTTTCACGAATGAAATCATCCCAAATAACATGCGCTTTATCCATATAAACTACCGATTTCTAAACTTCGCCTACGCCCTCTTCAGTTTACCTTCAGTAGGTCAGGAGCCATTACTCCCAGCATCCTTCCTTATGCATATCCCAGCCCATCCCACATCCGTCGTTTTAATTAGAAACGTTTCATGCGACGTTGCGGCGACAAGCTTGCTATAACGATCATTTCATTTTTCGGTTTCGGGTTGTAGAAGTTAATGTTATTTTGTGTTCTGAGAAAGAAATGAAGGGTTTTTTAAGGTTCCGTACCCAAAGAATCAAACGGGACCCTATTACTAAGACTCCGCTGTCTGTCACCAGGCTGTATCTCATAAACCGTGATAGTTAGACAGTTGAAATGTTTACAGATGATGTATTTCTGTTGCCGCTGTAACAAAAAATACTAAAAACAGAATAAAATAAATATTTAAGGGGGGCTCCCATACAATAAGCAAGATTTTTTTGCTCGTTTTTGCTCAATATTGATAACGGCAATAGGTAGACCCTTAAAACATTGACAGAATATTTAGTTATATATTCACTTTTAAAATAAATAATGGAATTAAAATAAACAAATATTTAAGGGGGGGCTCCCATACAACAAAAGTGATTTTTTTTGCCGTTTTTATAGGTAATGGTATGGAACGGAGTCCGACTCGCACTTGGCAGGTTTTATATTACATTTATTTGACCCAGCACTTTGAAAAGGCAAATAAAGACAAAAATAAAGTCAGAAAACGTAAATTAGAACGTAGTAGGAAGTTTTCTATCTAGCCTTTTTATGATGTAGCCGTTGTGCGATTAACTGTTTTTAGAACTATTGTATCGTTTATTATTTTCACTTTTGGCATCTAAACTAATGCCATTCATTTACTTTTCATTCATAAATTATTTTTTTTCTCGCAAGGGACCGGAAAGAATGTCGTAATAAAGAGGAGGCCTATACCCAACAGTGGGTGCAAACGGACTGAGATGATGATGATGATGATGATATATACGTTTATTTCAGGCAACAGTTTATTTCAAGTAAAAATATAAAAAATATGTATTTCTGTTTCTTCAGAAGAATATTCAGTGGTTTTATCATCATACGCTCACAAGTCTAAAGTATAATGTCCGATGATTTCATTTGTCTTTATGTTATCATTCATATCCCTTGTCATATACTTGATTGAAAGATAAATATCCTTACAAAGGAGAGTCTGTCATAAATATAGAATAATATTTTCTTCATCGCTTTAATCTCATATCTTTGACATCGTATAACGTAACTTGATAGGCGTGTTCTTAAATTTTTAAAGTCATTCAAGTCAAACGCATCCTTTGTAACGTGAACTTGATCGAATAACAAATAAACAAAATACTGACAGCTTCTTGTGGGTTTGTTATTAATGGTGCCTCTACACGTACGTACATGCTCGTTGAGTAAGTACGATCGAACAGTCGGTTGGCGTTTTGTGAGCATTTCAGTTCGACTTCGAACATTAAGGACGACTTGCGAAACGATACCCATATTCGCAAGAAATAAATGGATTTGATTTGATATAAATTTGTTCTCTACTGGGTGATTCAACGATCTCGCCAGAATAACAGCATCAACTGCTAACCCTGTAATTATAATGCTGAGTCGAGGCCCTTTTGCTGCCATTGCACACAACATACCTCATGATTAAAATTCATTATTATATAAATGTTTGTTTCAGTTTTTACTGTATAATTTTAATTTTTGTATCATCTCACTAACTTCAACCCTGACGTGACAAAGCCCGGTAGCACAAATGGTAGTGCATCCTCGTATCAAGAGAAAGTCCCATCTAGGCTTGAAAATGTTTGATTTGATTTATCTTATCATTTTTATGTTCATTACGTTAAACCATCTTTCTTTCTGTGTTGTGTTTCACTGTTGTAAATGTATTATGTGTGTTACAACTGATTGTCTATGTCTACGATGTCTACTCATATTTAGTGAATAAGTATGGTTTAAAAGAGTTGTCAAATACATTAAATTTAATAATGTTTAGTCGCTAATTACATTTAGGGATCGTTGTGCAAGTCAGGCTAAGTCTTTAGTCTATACGTTCGATCTTGCTTGATTGGACGCAAACACATCGAGCATGTACGTACGTGGGGACTTACCATTGAGATTGTGCTTCGAAAGTACAGAATGAATTTGTAATCTGTCGACAAATTTTAAGGATTTGCCTTTCTGCCCAAAATTCTAATGTATTCATTATTTTATATATTTTGACGACCCCCGTGGCGCAGTGGGCGTAAAGCTGAGCTGAAAGAGGCTGAGACGCAGGAGGTAGCAGGTTCGATTCCCGCCGCGGAACAAATGTTTGCATGATCTACAGATATGGTAGTTTTTCTATATATTATAAGTATGTATTTACAAAAAATACAAGTTTTATATTAATTATCTAGTTTCCATAGTACAAGCTCCGCATAGTTTGGGGCTAGATAGCGCTGTGTGAAATGTCCAGCAATGTTTATTTATTTTATTATATATTACGTTGAAGTTCTACCTTAGGCATTGCGGTATCTTGAGACAGTGCGATTTGTATGGAACGATATCTAGACTTAACTTTGGATTGAAATAAATACAGATTATTATCGTTCTAGGTTACAGGTGAAGACTTTCTTTAAAATTATCGACAGTTTATACAATTTACCTAGGTCTGTGTCAATGTTTGAGATTTATCTTTGACTAACATAACATAACCCTTTAGAATAAACGTTCTGTGCTTTCAAATGTCTTAACGAAGGCGTATCGAATTATATTCAATGGAGAATAATAAACTAAATACAGCCTTAAGGCATCATAATATTGGCAATATATAATGCTTTTTGTTCATAAATAATCTAGCTAACTCACTGACAATAAGTACGATATTAGTTAAAACGAACTGAATTCTCTTTTTTTATGTTTACTAGATTTTGTTTTGAAAAAGCGATGGACCCCGGTACCCTATGGACGTATTTGATCCATTTGGAGTCAAGACCCTTGGGGTCGGTCGAGACTTCCACATTTCCGCGGCTTGAAATCTTTGGCTGAATTTGCCGCCGCACATGCCCTAACTGCTGTATCAGACATATGAGATGGCGCAAGGGTATTATCGACTGGGTATTACTAAAGGATATCTGCAATCTTATCTTAATGCGATAAAAATAGTGCATGTTAATTGTATTTTGCAACTGTGTGTTAAAATGTTATTTTTTGTTTCAGGTAAGCCAAGTTAACACATGCAAGATGATTACAATATTTGCTAAAAGGTATGGTATTACATATTCTAATTGTTATGTTTGACTTTATGACACTGCTTAAGTTTTAGACAACGTCTAAAATCCGTGGTGTCCATTAACCCCTCATACATAGATACATTGATTTTTAGATTTCCAAAGCGACTCTTCTGGTCTGCTATGATGATGCCTTTAATTGATTTATTTTATGCATGCATGATTATTATATTGTGCA
This sequence comes from Philereme vetulata, assembly GCA_918857605.2. Lineage (NCBI taxonomy): Eukaryota > Metazoa > Arthropoda > Insecta > Lepidoptera > Geometridae > Philereme > Philereme vetulata. The sequence continues at coordinate 9,554,240 of OU975423.1, forward strand.
GTTACCCTCCTGTGATTTAAAATAATTGTTTTTCTACCAGGTTTATTAAGTTATCATAAAACCTGATAGATGTTTTACTTTTAAACTAAGGAAGCAGTGTTTATCTTGCTAAGTTATATGTTGCTCGCTGACACCATATTTGTTTCCATAAAATTTTACGGTCTATAAACTAGCCATTTCAAATGCAGTCTCACATTAGGGCTAATCGCACAGCGATCGCAATTTCTATTATGCACATTGTTGGAGGCTTTTACGCTTCTATCGAGGCTAATGGAAAAATAATTTAGTGATGTCAGTGTTCTGTTAGGATATGGCTACTGGTAACTGTTTTATTGTTTTTCTTAGCTGCCTCTTGAATTGACGCTATATTCATTAATATCATTGTCTCGGGTCTTTTATTAATAAATAAATAAATATTGCTCGACATTTCACACAGCGCTATCTAGCCCCAAACTAAGCAGAGCTTGTATTATGGGAACCAGATAATTGAAAGAATACTTATATACCTACACTTTTTTTGTAAATACATTCTTATAATATATAGAGAAACAACCAGACCCGGAACAAATATATGTAGATCATGCAAACATTTGTTCCGCGGTGGGAATCGAACCCGATATCTCCTGCGTCTCAGTCGGCTATTCGCCCACTGCACCACGGTGGTCGTCAAATATATTAAAATATAAAATATAATTTATATATATTGGAGATGATGATGTAACGCCTAGGATCTAAACAGAATTTTAGGTGGTTTACCCAGAACTAATATCATCCTCTGGTTAGCCTTATTTCGCAGGAAAGGGCACATTGTCTGAGGTTCTGAATAATCTATTTTAGTACATTTTGACATACATTTCATATGAAACTTTCTATTATGTGGTAATTGACATTGTCGCACACTTATTACCATAAGAGAAACTAATGTATCATCACATCAGAGTTATAAATCGAATGAGTGATAAAACTATTTATTAGTATCTATCATTTTCATCGCAGCTGTTGCCGCGTTCTCACGTCTATTTTGTGAAGGTTGTTTTGTAATTATTGTGGCTATTTAATATGCGAGATTAGCTACAACAGACGCGAGAAAAGAGTATTATCCTATTCCTTCAACTACCCTACGTTTTGTCTCAATATTAACGAAGGACAGATCAAAGACTGCGAATTTCTCTTAATGAAAAACGGTTTTCCAACCTAATAACCCCTTGTCTTGGTTTACATTACATCTGATACTTATATCAGACTAGTTGACCCGCAGAACTTCGTGCCGCCTTGGCATGCATGTAACGCGGGCTGTCAATATACGTCACCCTGGTAGAATTGTCAATTGTTGTCCCCGACCGTCATTACTAACCCGATTTTTTTATATAAATATATTTACAACCATACTTAACCTTAAATTGAAAACTCCTCATCATACCTCAGTATTTTATACTAACTCTTTTCACTTACTCTCACTTTTCAGGCTACCAGACTCTGGAATGCACTACCTGTTTCAATTCGTAACACCAAATCCCTTCCTGTTTTTAAAAACATGGTTAATAAACATTATCTGTCGTCCATCGCTCACTAAGACTTCTGAACATTAAATTTTATATATAATTTTTTTTTTCTAATTACCTATGTATGTATTTAGAAGTAGGTTATTTAATATTATAAAATTATTTATATTTATTTATATGTATATTTTATTATAGTCATTTATGTACGTATTCTGTTAGTTATTATTTGATTAACGCCGCCGTCCTCATTTGTTCACACAGATCCTGTCCATCCAAAGGTTGCCTGGAAGAGATCGCTTTTAGCCATAAGGCTGCCCATTGTACCTTTGATTTAATTTTGTATTCTCTTTTGTTTGTTTTATTTTTAATGGTGTGCAATAAAGAAATTATCTATCTATCTATCTTATCCATAGACAAAATTACGTTTAGCTGTCATTTGCGTTTTGTTATTCAAAATCAAAATCAAATCATATCAAATATTTTATTTTGCAACACACATTATATAAAAATAACAACAAAAAATAAAACAGTATATCAATAAAAACAACATAAAAACTTAAAACTAGGTACACAAATTGGTTGCAAATATTCCATGTAACAAAAACGCTTGTTATACCACGTTTTATAGGGACTTGTATGCTCTGACATTTTATATCACGTCACACGGGAACGCAGTCGAACGGGATAAAAAGTATCCTATGTCCGTCTCCTGATTCTAAGCTACCTCCCCACCAATTTTCAGCCAGATCGGTTCATCCGTTTTAAATCGTAAAAAAATAAACAAACATGACTATCTTTTATATATATATAGATGTAAACAAGATGTCAATTTGATGGGCTTTGGTGTTTCCATTAGCAAAGATATCAACACTTTCCTTAGATAGCAAAAATATATAGCTCACCTTAACTCATGTGATGATGTGATACTCGACTAAGAAGACGCCTATTTACAAGGACACGGACTTCAAAGATCAAATGACAAAGGATTTACCCGTTACGGCATTTATTAGCAACAATCTTCCAATCTTTCGCATTTTAACATACTAGCTGACCATTCCGCAGCTTCGCACGCGTTGTTTTTCAATAAAAACATTAGCCTCCTTCTGCGCAGTTGGGTAAAAAGTAGCCTATGGGTGAATGTAGCTTTCCAATAATGAATGAATGTTTGAAATCGGACCGGTAGTTTTTGAGTTTATTCATTTCAAACATACACACAAAAATACAAATTTTTCCTCTTTATAATATTAGTATAGTATAGAAGTATGATTCTTTATTAGAAAAAAAATATATATGGAAGGCTTCCTCCTTCCATATTTGGGCAAGCTTTACACAAACAGTGGTATCTCTCCCACGGAGAGGGGTAGAGGGGGGGGGGGGGGGGGGAGGCGTGAGAAACAAGCACGAAACGAGATCTTGTTATTGTGCGGCGCTTCAGTTCAGATTTAGCTTTGCTTCGCCTTATGAGGTGTAAACGTGTGGACACACAACTTCACACAAACTTATTTTTATGGAGAGAGTGAATTTGAAATGTTTGGACGTAATCTTCTTTGTACTGTAGGATAGCTCCACGTTTAGGAATTTAGCAAGCAACTATCTAAAACTTTAAGCATTAGTGTTTCCGTTAAGGCCTCTGTTTCGTAGTAAATTTGCACACAAACACAGGATGCAGTTTCTAAATACATTAAATTTACCTTTAATCTGTATAACAGTGTCTTCCATAGGATTCACTGCCTCCCTGTTCATTTTATCTTGATTATAGTCGATTCTCGTTTGGCTTGTTGATTTTAACTAGATACGACCAAAGCTCTGGTCGTTGCAGTCTTATAAACTAACAACGGAAACTACATATAGCACGTGTTTTAGCCGACCCTCCTATACTTCCTTTCGTCCCTCATTAAGAAACTGGTAACAAAACTCCATTCGACTGTAAACCTTAATACACTGACATTAAGGGTTCATATTCTGGGATATTTTCCTGGATTGTGGTATACTAAATACGGAACGATGTTACTGTTTTTTGAGTCGATACATGTTGGGTATGGTGACATGCTTGATATATTCTTTGAAGTCGATGCCTTCTTCATTAGCGGAGGCTACTAGATATAGTGTCTATGCAGTAACATTAAATCTGGGACTAATAAGGAAAACTCATTCTTAGAACTGTTATTCTGATCTTCTGTTAATTAAAGTAAGCGATGTCATGTCTGTCATGATTTCACGTTCTACATTATTATACTTTCGTAAGACATTTCTTAATGGTAGGCAGATATAGGCTTAAACTTATAACAACTCTTTTTGCGTCGTGCGTTAAAAAGAATTCCGCTATAACAGTTCATTAGATTCAATATTTTTATAGATCTTTTTTGGTTACCTTTGAGGTAAATGATTTTCAGCATTAAGCCCACCTTTTGTTAATATAATGTGTATTTTGTGCAATAAAGTATTAAATAAATCACTAAATAAATATTAGAACATAGTGTAAGTTGTGCACCGCCAAAGAGTGGAATGGAACGCCTTGTCTGAGTCTGTGTTTCCTGATAACTACAACCTGGATGTCTTCAAGTCGCGAGCGAATAGGTTTCTTCTAGGCAAGCGTGTACCATCATAGACTGCATCATCGCTCACCATCAGGCGAGATCGAGGTCAAACGCAAGCCTATAGTGTATTAAAAAAAAAAGTATTATTCGACACTGTCTTTTTTATACATTATAGACTAGCGTTTGACCACTATCTCGCCTGATGGTAAGCGATGATGCATGCTACGATGGCACACGCTTGCCTAGAAGAAACCTATTCACTCGCGACTTAAAGATACCCAAGTTGTAGCTATCAGGAAACACAGACTCTGGCAAGGCGTTCCACTCTTTGGCGGTGCGCATCATAATCGACTAGCACTATCATGTTTCTGGAATCTGACAACGAATATCAAGCTATTTCTCATGCACTTTTAACAATAAAGAAAGTATGTGACATGCAGATGTGTGTACTGTACACACATCTGTTTGACTCAATTTAAATAACCAGGCGAGTCCTGGACTTACTTAAACTGTAAATTGTATGGTCTTTATTTTCTGAAGACTGGAAAAGAGCTGTAGGCGAAATATCTACTTAATGTCTTGACTTGACACCTTTTTTCGACAGTTGGTTAAGCAGTTGTCGCTTAGGGCGATAAGTGTTATATATTTTTTAAACGGTCTTGTTAAATACCTTAATTTAGACTCAATAGGTACCTAGTAGTATCTAAGGATCTGGAGCCGTTGAGTCTGCGCCGTGACATCGGAGCGCTCAGCGTTTTCTATAAAATATATAACGGCGAATGTTCTGAAGAGCTGTTCAATTTAATCCCTGCCTCCCACTTCTACCATCGAACCTCCCGCAACCGGCAACAAGCTCACCCACATATTGTAGATGCGTGGAAGTCTCACACGGTGCGTTTCACCCGCTCGTTTCTTCCACGCACCTGCAAGATGTGGAATGACCTTCCTCCGGAGGTTTTTCCGGTAGGCTTTAAAATAAACGCCTTCAAGAGAGGTATTAAGTGCTAGGCAACGCGACAGCAGTACCACGAGTGTTGCAGGAGTTTATAGGCGGCGGTGACCACTTAACATCAGGAGGCCCGTCAGCTTGTGTGTCTATAAAAAAAATAGGTTTAGATGAAACAGTCATCTTCATATAACCATGTCACTCTCGTGATTCAGACGATTTCAATGATACCTTATTTGTCAAAATTCATCAAGCCTACACGATGCGCCAAATGAATACACATCATACATAAACCCTAAAAAACATTACCCATTTGTCCAGTCGGTTATTGATGAACAGATGCTAAAGAAAGTATCAACCGGAACACTAAGGAACTTTTAGAAATTATTTCGTTAGGTATAATACATTATTATTAAAACTAAATATGTTCGATCGCCCGCGGTCATTCGTACTTTTCAAGTTAATTTAATAATAATAAAGCCTATTTATTTCCAATCTTCAATTACTAATACATGCATTTCTTAAATTAAATTCATTACAATGATTATTAATAAACTTATACATATCGCTTCTTATATTATAGTAATTAATAATTCTTTATACTTACATATATATTATACAAAAAATAATATTATTATTTTATTTCATTTTAATCACTATCGCTGCTGTTTCTATCACCGGTGATCGGAACCCCTTCTTGGGTATAGGCCTCCTCCAGCTTGCTCCAGACATCTCTGTATGTTGCTCTCTTTCTCCATTCACTTCCTGCAATAGATTTTATATCTTCTATCCATCATCATCATTTTTAGGACGTCCTCTTCTACTTTTTCCTATTGGTCCTTCCCATATAGTTGTCTCTAGTGTCCATGTTTTATCTGTGTGTCAAGTTAATTAGGATCGGCAATTTAATTGCATTGCAGGTAATTAGCAATCCTATATGTACACACGGCTACACATCAAGCTATATACATATAACCAGTATAAGCTGAACTCGCATTGTGTAGGCTTTTTGTAGAATGAGAGGTCAGTTTATACTGGAAATCTATAGCATGATGTGTAGCCGTGTGTACCTACTATATGTCTTATATGTGATAGTAGTAGATTTCCTTATGAAAGGACTCGCCCGGGGAAGTACTACTACCATACCTATATCTGCCACCAAGCAGCATTGATGTGTTTCGGTATGATGTACGGTTTCCGGTGAAATTACAGGCACATGAGGCTTCACACCTGTATGAACGCCGGGCAGTGCATCTTAGGGCACGTTTCTAAGCTGTGTGACCTACGAGGCAACACTTTGCTATAGGCGATGGTTACCACTTAACATCAGGTGGGCCGCAAAAACAAAAACTTTCATTTCAGCCTGGAATCTTTTTTTAACTGTATAGATCGTCGTTTGACGACAATCTCATCTGATGGTAAGCGATGATGTGATCTAAGATGAAGCACGAAGATCTAGAAGAAACCTATTCACTCTTACCTTAAACAGGCCCGCCCCCTTATTACCTAAGCCAAATTGCTGTCGTGTCGCTATCGCTAGTCAGGCCAGCCCTTTCACACGTACAGTACGTACCTCACGTTTGAAAGGGATGGTATGACTAGCGATAGCGACGCGAAAGCAATTTGGCTTAGGTAATAAGAGGGCCGGATTGTATTCTTTAGGAAAAACAGACGACGGCAAAGTGCTCCATACCTTAGCTGTTCCACTGCAATATGCGGATTGCCGTCCTCTATCCTGTGCGTCCCCAATTCATAATTACATTTACCCAATTAACGCAGAATTTAACAAGTTACAATCTGATAGCACCTTTCACTAATCAAATTAACTTTCATCATTATTATATAAAATTATACATCTCTTAATGATCCATTTCCTCCAATAATCTCAGTAACTGTATAAAACATATTACATTAGATTAAAATTACATAATAATTGGGTCACGTGTTGCCATATGCTAAAATCGTGCGCACGATTTCCTTTTAACGGCACAGATTTCGTGAAGATAATCTTGATAACCTAGAATGTTGGATACTTCAGCTGTAGCTCAATCAATAATGTTTTATTGAATAAATGCACGAAACACGATAAATACAGTTGCTTTGTAAATAAGCATTATCTTGTTAAAACTCAAATATCTTGTGCTAGCTGACCCGTCCTCATAATTTTAACCCCCTACTTCAAGAGGGGGGGGGCTCTTTAGGGATGATTTTGCAAAAAAATTGAAAACTATTCTTTATTTCTTACCATAAGCCTAAATATTAATTTTCTGATCCTTAACTAAAGGAATTATGGATTGCCCATACAAAATTTCAACCCCTTCAAGATTATTTTTTGAGACAAAAAAAAGCCTATGTCCTACTCAAGCCAAATTTCAATACGATCCGTTCAGCCGTTTAGTCGTGAAAAGGTAACAAACGTACAAACTAACAAGCAAACAAGAGTGGTGTTCACTCGAGACCTTTCTGCCCCAACTCCCGTCAGTTCTTCGAGCTAACTTACAAGCTTATAATGAGACAATTTGAAATTCTTCCAATAACAAATGTATGCAGATCCATGACATCAAGAGCCATTCAGATGTAGTGCGATTATAGCTTCAACAACATACAAAAACATTCAAAAATCATAGTTTTCACAGGTGCGTGCATTGCTGAATACCATAAAAACGAAAAGCAAAGAATGTCGCGTGAGCGCTACGGTTCCATATCAAGAAATAATTCATTTCTGACCTTCTTTTGCATTTGGCCTACTTTGTGTGTTTTGAGTTTTGTATGACACTAGAAAAGTGTATATTATAAATAGTATACGAGTATGTTAAACTAAAAATAAACGTTATTTTAATAAACAGTCGATACCCGTTTTTTTATGTTTACGTGTTGATGAAGCAAGCATATGGCTGACCTGATGTTAGGTGGTAACCATCGCCTATAACAAAGTATTGCCTCGTAGGTCACTCACCCTAGAAACCGCTCTAAGATGCACTCGCGTCCATCAACTTGATGCATAGTTGATGCATATACTAGTTGTAAAGCCTCATGTGCCTGTAAGTTCAAACTGAAACACAGCAATGCTGTTTGGCGGCAGAAATAGGTATGGTGGTAGTACTTCCCCGGGCGAGCCCTTTCACAAGAAACCTACTACTCTAAGGCACTTGTCTCACCGCCGGCCGGCAAGTAAGCGATTAGCTATCAACTATTTTCTCGCTCAAGAAACGAACAATAGATATATATCCGTGTCAGTAAAAGAGATACGTATATTAATAGTTGATCGCTGGCCGTTCACACTGCCTGCGAGAACTCGCTCTCCACTATTTTGTCGCAGCGACTACAACACTCGCTCAGCGTTACTCGCTCAGCGATGCTCGTTTGGCGGTCAGAACACACGCCGTGAGATGATGAGTATCGCCGCCGCACTCGCTCACTCGCTTGATAGCCCAGCGAGACAACTATAGGAACTACACACTCGTTTCTCGCTGCTCGCCAACTCGCAAGAAACTAGAAAAGTTTCTTGCTCATCGCCGGCGGGCGGTGAGACAAGTGCCTTAGAACCCCCTTCCTAAAATCATCTGGTGACTAACATTTGACAAATAAGTACAACGCTTAGCGACTGCTCAAAGTTACTTTCAAAAACTGTCAAATAAAATGCTTGCAAGAATTGTCAAATCACTCAGTGATCAACTCTCACTCACTTTCGAGTAGAAAATGGGGTCAGGTTTATCGTAATCCTCAGTAAACCTAGTTTATTTTATCTTGTTTTTTTTACCTCCGACGCATAAAAGAAAGGTGTTATAAGTTTGACGCCGATGTCTGTCTGTGTGTCAGTCTGAGGCATCGTAGTTCCCGAACGGATAGACCGATTGGAACCGGGTTTGTTTTAGTATTTTTCAAACTTTAGCGATCACTGTACATAATTATTGATTAAAACGGGTATTACCTCGCGTATGTATCTTTTTTATTTGTTATTCCGACGTTTCGGCTGTGTTGCAACAGTCAACCCGTGACCACGACTGTTGCAACACAGTCGAAACGTCGGGGTAACAAATAAAAAAGGTACATATGCGATAAATACCCGTTTTGATTAATAATTATGGGTTTGTTTTAATAGAAAGTAAGTTTAACTGAGTATTTTTAATTTATACTTGATTGTATGTTTGTTCCTGGTCTGGTTGTTTCTCTAATATTATGAGTAAGTATTTACAAAAAAAGAGTATATAAGTACTCTTCTTTTGTAAATATAAATTAAAAATACTCAGTTAAACTTATATTGATTGATTGAAATTGATTGACTGAACATTCTTTATTGCACAAAATACATAAATCTGTACATAGGCGAACTTAATGCAAGCAAGCATTCTCTTACAGATAACCTTTGCGTAGTGTTGAAAAAATATATTTGTAGGTATTACATGACGTAATGTAGCAAGAAAACTTTTAGAAAAATATATTATCCCAAAATAGTAAATTGTAGATATGTACTTACTTGTGTAAGTTACTATAAAGTATAGTAATATGTATATTTTACGTGTGGTACATAATAGTTTTGTTGTTGTTAGTATTTTTTATAATTATCTATTTCTATTGTATGCAGTTAATTTTGAACTTCTCAGTATTTCCGTTTTCTTAGTATTAGTTATAAGTGTTAGTTATAACTATTTGGTTTTTTGTAAACTGTTATGTTATTTCTAAGTTAATAAATAAATAATTATATCAGTTATCTGGTTCCCATAGTACAAACTTGGCCTAGTTTGGGGCTAGATTGCGCTGTGTGAAATGTTCAGCATTATTTGTTTATTTGGCGTCTAACGTGTGGTCTTCTGCATCAGCAATTTCTCCAAACATTACGAGTCTCTCGCCAATTAAACCTTTTACTGTCGATGAATCAAATAAAACAATTTCGAGAACCGCCACGCTGATCCGCCATTTTGATTTGAGGCCGTTGACCCTGCTATTAATCATGACTGAGTGGTAACTGGTGAGATGGTTCAATCATACTGGCCTTGGTCTTGCTTGACGTACTAGAATATACCAATTCTATACAGGACCATCTTTTCATCATCAGTTTTCCACCGAATACAGATAAATAATACATAAATATTGCTCGACATTTCACACAGCGCTATCTAGCCCCAAACTAAGCAGAGCTTGTACTATGGGAACCAGATAACTGATAGAATACTTATATACCTTTTTTTGTAAATACATACTTATAATATATAGAGAAACAACCAGACCCGGAACAAATATCTGCAGAGCATGCAATCATTTGTTCCGCGGCGGGAATCGAACCCGCTACCTCCTGCGTCTCAGCCAGCTATTCGCCCACTGCACCACGGAGGTCGATAAACAAGGACAATTGCTATGGCTTTCGTACTTTTATTTTGGCGTTAATTGACCTACTATATGTCGACTATCTATTACTAAAACCTGAAATAAAAGGCCTAGAAGAAAGCAAATAAATCCAGAAAAAGTTAAGCTTATTCGTCACATAAAGGTATCGATTTGCCATAAATCTTAACAAATCCTTGAAACAAATAACAGGAAACCGAACTCATTTCATCGATAACAATCCTGTTGTGTTAACAAATTATCGCGACTTTCCAGGAGGGTGGCCAGGCCCTTATGTAGCACAGGCTTTATAAAGCACATGGTGTGCGGTCGATGACCTCACTTACTTAATGGAACTTGTAATTATGACCTAATTATTTTCTGATATTGTCGTCGTAAATTCGCGCGATGGCATAAATAAATTTGATTGTATCTGTTTGCTAGGGGTTGACGTGATCTATTAGCGTTTTAAGGTTGATTAAAATATTTTAAGCAATATTACAAATCATCGCCATAGGGACGTCCATTGCTGGCCTCCCCAATAGATTTCCAAAGCGACCGATCTTGTGCGGCCTGTACCCGACGGCTCCCAGCAACCATTATCAGGTCGTTTTTCCATATAGTAAGGGGCCATCCTACACTGCGCTTTTCAGTGCGTGGTCTCCACTCGAGAACCTTTCTGCCCGCGGCCGTCAGTTCTTCGAGCTATGTGTCCGGCCCGCTGCCACCTTTCAGTTATGTCTGATAAGGTTTGCAGCATACACCCCACAGTAGAACTGCACTAGCTGGAAGACACTATATAAGCTGTCCTTTATACAACAGAGTAAACAAAGCTATTGACATTTATCCTCTATTATTCCACAGATGTAAAATTAAATGCAAAACCTGGTTTCAATCACTAACGTACGAGATATTTCGATCCCTTACCTGGCAAAATTAACCACACGCGCACGCACTCACGCACAAACTCCAACACACTCAAAACACACTTTTACACACACACTTCTACACACACACACACTAACACACAAATACACACATACACAATTCTACACGCACACTTCTACACACACACACACACACACAAACACTTCGCTTTCACACACACGCAATCATCATATCAACCGTAGGACGTCCACTGCTGGACAAAGGCCTCCCTCATTGATCTTCAGGAACTGCGGTTGGAAGCGGCCTGCATCCAACGCCGACCTGCGGTTCTTACCAAGTCGTCTTCCCACCACACGCAATATTCAACTTAAAATCATAATTAGCTTAAACATTTACTTGTATCGTCTTGTTATAAGCTGGAACGTTGTTTTGTTTGGTTCTAAAAATATGTCTATTGATCTACTTTGTTTATGTTCCAAATAAATGAATTTGGTTTTTCTGCGAATTTTAGCTTAGATTATCTTTGACCAGTAGTAAATGAAATAAATGGGCTACAAGTCAATGTGTAGGTAAATACTGTTCCTGTGCTTTTCATATGTTCATACGGCGGTTGACGACCGGAAACGAACCGCATTTCCATATAAGTAGGTATACGATACTTACCATACTATAAATGAGCAATCGAAATGTACATACATGTCAATGTTTTATTGTTCGGGCGTAATTCACCCCTCCCCGATCTAAATAATCACGCAACCCCCCGCGAGTCACTACAGTATAAATACAGAGTGTTTATGACCATAATATTAAAGCGAACGAATAGCATATGGAAAAGAACAACTTTCCTCAAAAATAAAGTTTTATTTCAGTATATTTTTGCAAAATATCTGAATTTCTTGAACACTAATCTCAAAGATTATACGTAGTTGTGTAACACAAGACTGTGAAGTAACCGAAGTATAAACTGATGAAAGGGCTGCCTCGCATTTTTTCAAAAGTCGTAGAACAGAAGTTGGTTTATATGCAGTATAGCCTCTTTTGAGTTAACATAAATACATCACAAATCGGGGACACCCTCTAGTTCCTCTATGGCATGGCACTCATATCAAATTCAAATTATTATTTATTTTGACACAAGAACGTAGGTACATAGCAAGCTTAAATCTAAAAACATAGTGCTTATATCTAGTTCATTTACTACGCTCCTAATTACCTTAGGGTAGGGGTGTGCTAAGAGCCAGACTGGATTAAATATTAAAATCATATTAAATTCTACGTGAAGTATTTAATTTGAAAACTAAAGATTTCGAATTAGAAAGATAAATATGAAATACCAGAGATAAGGAACAAATACTTATGTATTTACAGCACAGAGTTAAGAGTATTACTTCCATCTATCAAGACAAGGAAGAACTCAATGAGCTGGATAGTTTTGGAGAGCTAAACAACCTAGGAACTGAAGATGACGGTTCAGAGTTCATCTCAGGTCGTTGCCTAGAAAGGTAGGTCGTGCGTGGGTGTAATGTAAACCGCAGAGCTGGAACGGGATTGATGGATATCAAGTATGAATGGTCATACTAATAGATATGGTAATAGCTATAATCGGGGATGGCAAATATTTCGGTAAAGAAAATACAATGTGTGCGCAAAAAAAGAGTAAGATGCTAATTTTTAATAGCCAATCAAGCTGACAAAGTAATATCAAAAGTTAAAGTCATTAAAGTCGCGGGCCGTCAATGGGTGAGACTAGCGCAGTATAGTAGTAGCAGTAACAGTGGGTGAAGTCTGTCTGTGGATGATGATGATTATGAATTTCAAAAGTTGGATAATTAAAAGATATTTCTTAATAAAATATTTATACGACGGAGTTGAATTGAAAAAGTATAAACTTTTTCACCTTCAGGCCACAAACCCCCAACTGAGTTAATTACTCAAAAAAGATAATGTTGTTGCAAACGTAAAAGGAGATGCAAGTTTATTTATAATAACTAGTTATTAGCTCTAATTAGAGGCAACTGAGTGATTACTAGAAGACGTGAAGCAATTAATTGTTCTATGACTGTAATTAGTTAACTTGGCATTACATAACTAAGTCTAGTTCGACCATCGCATGCCCTAGAACTATTAAATGAAAAGTCAGTATAAAACATCCGAGGTCATTCACCCTGACCTTTTAAACTTGTAACAAGATACTTACACTGAACTGGCTAAAGTAGCTAATGATCTAATAAATACTTAAGATAATACAGTGGACTCTAAAACTGAGACGGTTAGGTTTATTTTTAAATAACTTACGACTGTCATAAACCACACATTACTGTTTGTAGTAATTAGAAAGGGTTTCTTTGTTCTGGAGACTTCATTTATCATTTTTGTAACATTGTGGCTTCAAATCTTAAGTTGCTTTCCTGACATTTATGTTTTCTTTCATACACTGAAAGTTTACCTTTGTTATTTCTTGGTTCTTTGAATCCTTGCCAATTGGTTCAGCGTATTTATCTTGTAAATGGGTAGTTTCTTTTGAGAAATCTTCCTTTCTCCTGTTTCTTGTTACACAAACAATATTCTAGTGAGTATACGTTTTCTAAGGGCTCCTGCTACCTAAGAGGTTTCATTTTTTTCTCAAGTGTATTTTATAAGCTTTCGCCTAGTATCTATTTTTCAGTGACCACTAAAATTACAATTTACTTCTAAATCAGAGGTCGTTTGGAGATTTAACTATGAAAAGCCGGAAATAGACAACGTTTACTGTGTGGTTCGTGGAAAGGAAACTATACCTCCATTAGTGTTTCCTTTAGTGAACAGGCGACGGAGATCACTCAAATTTCATTTAGGAATTATAAATTTAGATCCTTTTCAGATGTTTGAATTTTCTTAAAACTGTTTCTAACAAGATAAACTAACAATCTAAAGGTATTTAGTGTATATTACCTATATGTACACACCATTTACTTAAAAACCGTTTCCATAAGTTTATTTTAATCCCTGTCGACAACATTTGTGATTATTTGTGTGTAAAAGCCATTTCGTACAAACCAATCATTTTAAAACAACGCAGTCTTATCTTTCACTTTATCAAAGATTACATCATACTTGAATCTCTTTATTCTATAAATTGCAACATCATCTGTGGTGTAGATGTTTCGTTATTGACTGTAGACAGAATTACAACTATACCTAAACCTGGTTACACTTAACATGCTGTAATAATAACTGACCCGTTTCTAGCAGGATGCAAGACAGCAGTATCTATTTTTAGTTGTTTCTTAGTCATTGTTGTATTTGTCGGTGTGACTACTTTATACCTCACTGCATTTATCATTTCAGTAATGTGAATTTCAATTTGCAACTGATTGATGTTCTCGTTTGCTATTCTCACCATTACTCACAATTTCAGGCATTGTTATACCTAACAAAGACCATAATTGTCCAAATACTGTTATTATGATGTGCTAATTCTTACTTAAAAAATTGCAATAGCTTGTGTGCAACACGGATTTGTTAACCGTAGAAGTTGCACTATTTTTTAAATTAAATTCGTGGCTTTGTTAACACAGACGCCATTTTTATCGAATATCATGCATGAGCCATGTAGCCATGGAGCTGAAGCGAATAAAATATTATGCTTATTAGAAATTAGTAAGCCAGTTCGAACAAACTTCACGAGTTCACAAGGATGCACGCTTACAGCTTCTGCTTATATTAGACACAAAACAGGTTTCCCGAACCCAAACATACATCAGACACAACCTGCCCCACTAGTCAGTGCGAAACGCAAAAATATACATTAGCTGATGAACACTGCGCCCGTCTGACCGTTTCCTGCCTTTGTTTGGTTTTTAACCAAATTATTCTGAATAGAAGGTTGTAGAACTTAAGTATATTATGTATACGTGACTCGACTCAGGCTTCTGATAGTTGCGATTCGCAAGAAGAGTTCGGTAGTATCGTCATCATTTAGTTGGTGATAGCAAATAGGTTGAGCTATCATCAGCTGTTTGTTATCTGTGTTTTACAAGGAAAATGTTTTAGCTTTCTTAAATGTTTAAGTGTAACTTGAAGAGATCTACAAGAGTACAATATTTCTTTGTTTACCGTTTATCATTTTGTAAATTTAACACTCAAAATTTACTGGATAGATATACATACAGTCGTAGTAATAGCCTTGAAATGGTACCAAGAGCTTTGGTGGTCTGTTGCATTTACACATATCAGCAATGTTCTTGTCAAACTAACGATCGCCAATCATAGTTTGCTTTTGAAATATAATTGCTAGGTATATAACGCTAACGATAAATTTGCTTTAAAATGCCTGCAAGCAACTAGTCAATCATACAAATCATGCGTAACGATGACCTTCATTACCACCTTTGAATTAGCTATAACTTATTCTGTGGGACCACATCGTTTGGGATAATTATCTTTCAGTTTTATGGTGTTGATTGCTTGTTAGGTTTGATTTATTAGCCCTGCCTTTAAGGTCTGCCATAATCGTGGTCATAAGTTCTAATATATAAATAGATAGCATAGAAAAAGAAAGTTAGATCATTATAATCATCTTACGCTATTGTGGGTGGACCCAGTCTTGACATAAAATGGAATGTGAATGTAATGCCTTCCTTATAGCATTTTTAAAAAAAAATTTGCACGTATGTTGCATGCATTATTTGCAATTTTTTCTTCGTAATTGTTATGATTACGTTTTTCTTTGATGATGATAATTATAGAATTATTGACGTCATTTGAACATTGGATTTTGATAACACTATTGCTTTTCAGTCAGCAGTATAGATCCTGTTATAAAAATGTGTACTCTTATCAGTTTTATTAGATATCTATTTGTTACTAAGGGCGTAGATAGAGCCATGCAAACATGTATTGTTATCCTGCATATTTATGCTATCAAATATCTAATGTAGGAATAGGAGGCCTTTGCCTCAAATGGTTGAAAATAGAAATACCTTACGTAGTTGTATGTTCCCGGTCACGGGATTTACTAGGATATCTTGACGTGGCGGTTTGTTATGGCGGCGGCGTGATCAATTTAACTGACTTCAAGTTAACTGATCGAGCTATAACAATTAAAAATCAATTGCGATTAAATCCTGGGCTTTGACAACTTACTCCGTATTCATAATTATAATTTCATAACTGAGGATTACCGAATATTGACATTTCTAAGATACAGATGAGAGATTCTTCTGTATCCTAGATGGCGAATCTTGGCAGGTTACAGATCTAGAAAATACGCCAACAAATAAATGTTCATGAATTTAAAATTATTCAAGAATTATAACTATAGTATGTTAAAACAATTATATAGATAATAGTTCACACATTAACACCACAATAAAGCCGTGGGAGGCGCCACATGTGGCTTGCACTATGAATATTATTATTACCAAAAAAGGAGTTCATTTGTAACGGTTTTTCTTAATTTAGGGTGTGGTGTTATATGGCATTTTGATTGTTATTACTTCACACCCACACAACATCTATTTGTTTGCCTATTTTCATTAAATTATAAGAAAAAATAAGTTTAAAGGTATGTCTATGTCAATTAGGTAGGTAGTGTTCGTACATATTTATCTTTAGATAATTTTAATGAAATCTGGTTGATATGCAACTTTTACTTAATATCTTTTAAGTCCGCGAGTTTATTGCTTTATTATTTTTGAATAATGTCTTAATTTAATGTTTTTTTTTGTTTCCAGGTAAGACACCATAACTACCGCCTGCTTGGAGAAGTAGGTAAGGTACTTTAAAAGAACTAATAATTATTTGACACTCAAAGTTCTAGAACTATTCATTTATACTTTAACCAAAACAAATACTCACTGAAGTGCTGAGACAGATTGAAAGGAAGATATTTTCACTTCGGCTTCGGTTCAAACACTTCCAACAAAATTAACCTCTATGACTAATTGCGAGGGTACATTTTCGAATATATCTGATTTGTTTCTGATAGGAACCAGAGGCGAAGCTATTTATTCTAGTGTCGCGTATCCAATTACAACTGTAATGAATTGAGTCAGCTACCAGTTACCAGTCAGCACTGTTTATATAATCGTGTGTCACATTGTCGTCTAATCGGGATCGTGACGACATTTCTTCTTTAAAGTCGTTTTTCCTCCGGCATTCTGATACTATAGCTATCTTTTCAGTATATTATCTGTCACGTAAAAGATATTTATGAGAAACTTCATTAACTTTAACGGTTGGTCCAAAATCACCTATGTTGTCCTAATACATACACTGCCGGCCAAAAGTTTGAGACCACTGTAAAAATCTTTGTCACCAACAAAATATTTCAAAGTACACATATGATAATGAGCTAATTTGAACACCTGCGTATTCTATTATTATTAAAGAATTTCTAAGAGTCATTATTTATGTTGTTGTTTAAGTTATCATCCTAAAAAGGTCTATTGTTTCAAAACATCAATGAGCGCCGCGCAAGGACCAGGTGGTAGAGTCATTGTAATATTTTTATGATCTGCTCATTACTTATTGTTTTGGGTTTGTTTCGCGTTAACCGATATCAGGGATTATGTTAGCTTCCTAAAACATATTTAGTACCTAAGTTTTTATGGAGTAAATTATTTTCTACCTTATTAGTCTGAGCTCGTCGTTGTTACAGTGAAGACATCTTAAAATGGGAAAAGTTCGCGAAATTAGCAGTGAAACTCGCTCTGCCATAGTTGTTTTATACGGCGAAGGCAAATCTGAACGTGCGATTGCCTCTCAACTTAAGTTGTCGAAAACTTGTGTTCATAACACAATAACCCGATACAAGGAGACTGGCAGTAATCAAGATCGTTCGCGTTCGGGAAGGCCGAGAACTACCACTTCTCGCGAGGATCACTTCATCGTCACTACCAGCAAGCGGAATAGACGCCTAACAGCACCAGAAATCCGCGTAGAAGTGAACAAATCCCGATCAGAACCTGTATCATTGACTACAGTAAAAAGACGTTTGAGAGATGCTAAGTTATTTGGTCGCGTCGCCGTTCGAAAACCACTACTAAGGCCACAAAACAAAAAGAAACGGATGCAGTGGGCCCTTACCCATCGAGACTGGACTGAAGAAGACTTTAAACAAGTTCTTTGGTCAGATGAATCCAAATTTGAAATATTTGGTTCAAAACGACGAATTTTTGTTCGACGTAACGTCGAGGAAAAGATGATGCCAGACTGTGTGGTGCCAACAGTCAAGCATGGTGGTGGTTCCATTATGGTCTGGGGATGCTTCTCGGGCCATGGAACCGGAGATTTGGTACGAGTCGAAGGAATCATGAAAAAGGAGCAATATAAACGAATACTACAGCAAAATGCCATTCCGTCTGGTTCAGGAATAATTGGAGATGGATTTTTTGTCCAACAAGATAATGACCCAAAACATAGTTCAAAATTATGCAGGGGTTATTTAGAACACAAAGAAACAGAAGGGGTTTTAAAAAACATGGTGTGGCCCCCTCAGAGTCCGGATCTCAACCCGATTGAGCTTTTGTGGGAAGAGCTTGATAGAAATGTGCGCAGTTGTTGTCCCACTTCGCAAGAAGACATGTGGAAGGCTTTACAAGAAAGCTGGAACAATATATCACAAGATACAATCGACAAATTGATTGCTCGTATGCCAAGAATAGTGAAAGTAGTAATAAAATGCAAGGGAGGGTTTTTCGACGAAAAATCTGTATAAAATATGAGCGACATTTTTAAAGTAAATGGTTGATTTTTCTTGATTTTTTTGTTTTCTTCATAATGTATGTGTATTAGGAAATAAGTATTTTAATTCATAATTAAACCTCTTGCTTTGTATTTTGAGTTTTATTTCATTTTCCTACTTTGATGTAGGTGGTCTCAAACTTTTGGCCGGCAGTGTAGGTCTAAATTCACCATCTTCAAACGTTCTGTAAGTTAAGTCCTCCTAGGTAGTTGGTACTTGGCGGGCAAATCTGATGTCAATGTTAAAATATTTTATCGCTGGTCAGCTTTTCGAGTCTTTATGGCAAAAAATATCATTAATATTATTGGTTTAGTTAGATTGATTGACATCTGCATTAACACGTTTATTATTACTGTAATATTTACGATGGTAAAGAATTTAATGTGAAAATTCACATGTTTATGTGTCATTATAATCTGATTAGCCAAGGATTTCTTTCTTTGTCGTTTTAAGTATATTTATGAGACGTATATTTTGATCAAGTTATGCAGTTCACGTGTCAAATGACATTCACTTTCTCTGCAAGCCTTGATCGTAAATTAAAGGGTTAGATATGTAATCATTTCGGTATTCATGATGATTTGGATAATGTATTTGTTAGAAACATGAACGTTATTGTTAAAGATATTTGTCTTTAATCTTATAATTTCAATGAGGATAAGGATAGTTGCATACAAATTTAGATATTAAGATTCTTATGTAAGCAAATATATAAATAATAAAACAGTCAACTTCTAGAATAAACAAAAAGAATGACACGAGAATTAACCCTGACGGCAAGTAACAGTAATTTCACTAGTGAATGTCTAATCAAACATTGAGATGAACCCCTATGGCAAGTCATTAATTAAAGTAAATGAACAAATTAAATAATTACACTATCATGACAGTGCTCATATATTATCACGAACGATTCAACCTGATTCATATCGTCGCCTCCAGCTAAATGTACGATTCTAAACCCATTATCCACTGAAGCGTCACACCCATATGGACACTGCGAAATGTATACGCACATTGCGCGCAACCTGTACGACATAATCTGTCTTTCAAGTTCCCCACTGTTGGAACTAGGATCTGCGCTAGATGACGTGTCTGCAATCCACCTCGCTAAGCACTCGCTAAAGGAGATGCAGTCGTAACTCTATCATACTTGTTAGTCATGATAATGTCAGCTAAAATAAGGAGAGAATAAACATAATCTAAGACCTACCGGTTTACAAGTCGGAACATCAAACAGATCGAGAGTAAGACCAGGATCCCCTCAGAACAGATAAAATACAATTGAGAAGGCAATTGAAATATAATCAGAAATCGGATATGAAGGTTGGCAATGATAAACAGTCGTAAAGTATGCGGCACTTCAGTGGACAGTGTGGCTTAGAAAGTACGTAGCTCGTCGGTCACAATTTACTTGTCAATTCGCAATTAGACTACCTTGGTCTTATAACAATTTGTGAATTATAAGTAATGTTAGTAATTGATACTATCAAGTGAAAGTTTCGTCTCATTATCATCTTGATTTGCTGGTTCGGCTTGGATGGCTAATTATGATAAATTGGATAAGTATTAGATTGTCCGAAATTTCATGCGTAGATCTTTTATTTCTGGACTCTGTTATGTAGAAATTCTCGTACATTTCTTTAAACATTCGTGAAACATTTTCTAGTTACACCATAGAGTAAATTCGCAATTTTTTTACTTGATAACTAAATAGACTCGCACTCCTAGAAACAAGAATGCTCTGGTTCTTATCGCAACTTTGATAAGACCGCTAATTGTATAACATACATTTATGTGGTTGTAATATAAATTGTAATCTTTTTTATGGTGTGCAATAAAGTATTTTCTTTCTATCAGGAAAAAATCAGGAACGACAAGTAACATTGTCCCACGTCACATTATCTATATAGTATGCAATTTATATTTATTACTAGCTGACCCGGCAGACTTCGTACTGTTGTTTTTTTTTATTTAATTCCGAGCATTTTCATATTTATCCACCTTTTAATCATTCTCTGGACTTCCACAAATAATTCAATACCAAAATTAGCCAAATCGGTTCAGCCGTTCTTGAGTTTTAGCGAGACTAACGAACAGCAATTCATTTTTATTATAGATATATTATTTTTGACTGCATTGTGAATTTAAAAAACTCCTCTATTGTGTTTCTTAATGTTTAAAAATGTACCATTTACCTACATTCTGACATCACTGACGGACATACAACGGCGTCTTGAGTAATAATTAGAGAATCTAGAATTGAGAACGGAAACGCACTATCTAAAGGGTCATCTACCACTTAGATTGCGATTGTGTCTATTGTTTTTAGAGATGTATGTATTGATACTGTGAGATCTGTATCAGTGATATCAGATGCCGAATGTTTGGATCGTTTTTGGCGTTGGAACTTTATTGGTATTTATGATCGAGCGAAGCCAGATCTCTAAATCAACTTGGGCAAATCGGCGTTATATGTATGTTTGTTTGTCCGAGGATAACTTTCGAAGGGTTTATCCGATCGTCGTGAAGTTTGGTATATAGGTGCTGTGATAATATAGAGATGGCACAATTTTGGTGTGACTAAATGAGGTAAAAATGTGGGAGGGTAGTTGAGATATTGTGGTTCAAGAGGGGTAAAAAAATAAAATGGGACTATTCCCTTCTATTCCTATTTACGTCTCATAAAAGGTATTTGTGAGTACATTTCGACGCCGTTTTTAGTTTTAGTTTAAACCTTGTAGTTTTGGCCATAATAAAAGCTGAACTTTGACAAAATTCACAGGGTACACCAGTGACCCCACAGTGCTGCAATTTAGTTTGCGTGTAGCTTTAGAAACACAAATATAGGCAAAAGTCTGAAATCCAGAATAACTGCAATTTGTACCCCGAAAAAGAGTAACCAAATTACATGAACTCCCGTAACCTGTAATTTAAATGACACTGGGTCAAGTTAGGTGGATCCGCATTTCGTGGCACTATTTTATTTGTCAAAGATTAAGGCCGGCTTGCGCAACGATCCCTAACTGTACTTAGCGACTAAACATGTTTCAATTTTACGTATATGTATGATTTGACAACTCCTTAAATCATATTTAGCCACTAAATACGTTTAGGCATCGTTGCGCGAGCCCTAAGAATATTTTTTTTGTGTTTTGGGAGACTCGCGAGATCTCAGTTCGGGGCGAACACTAGTTAGGTTTAAATTTACACGTACATCACGGTTGTTTCACGGAGGGTCGGCGGAGACCTCTTCTCCAGCTGCTACAATCTTTGTTTTATTTATTCATTACATAGTCAACAGCACTTTATATCAATGTTAACAAACTGTTATTGCTAATGCTTAATGCCAATAACAGATTCTCATTTTACAGACATGATTTTTTTTGAAATTGGTCACTTGAGTGAATAATTATAATAACAAGAAAAAAAAAATAGTTTTTATATGTTTTTATTTTAATTAATGGGTGCCTGAAGACGGGCGATGGCGCCGAGGAAAGTCTAGACGCTCGCTGGCGTGGTGATCTCGATGCCTTCGAGACAGATTGTGGGGGAGACCTTTTCCCAGCAGTGGGATAACAGTGTAAATTAATGTATTAGGTAAAGTACGCATTTGAAGAAGGTCAGGGTGGTGCTCATTCTTTTATTTACTTCAATCACTATCATCACGCTCTATACATTTTCGTCGTTTTAGAGTTCTCAATGACTTGACTTTTCTTCGACCTGGTCAAAACAAGTCGAATCGATTCCCCTTCTTACTATCTTCTTAATTTCTATAGTGTTTAAAAATACTTCATCTAGACATGAAATTAATCAAAGTTCATATACTTTTACACCCTTTTTTGGTATTAAATAGCAAATAAGTACCCGAATGAGTGTCTATTTGGTGTGTCACGCACACAGCACAAGGAAGATATCTTTAGGGCTTCCTCCACAATAAATGTCGGTTCGACATGCACAGAATTATCGCGTTCTACATTAGGGACTTCGCAATTTACATACACTGCAATACAACCTTTATCAGCGACGTGTATGGTTGGTATTTCAACAACAAAAATGTTAGTTTTATCTTATGCCATTGATCACAATAGCGGCATTGAGGTGTGTTCTTTATTGTTAGAGTTGACCTTATCTGTCTCTCTGTGGTTTATTATTATTAAGTATGGTTTATTGCCATTTCATTGTAGTTTAGTACTCCACTGGGATTTTTCATCACCATCATCATAGGACGTTTACTGGTTAACAAAGGCATTGTCCGTAGACAGTGGCGGATTTGCAGTCTTGGCCGCTTGAAGCCCCGGCCATGTTGCAAGTACCAGCCGCCCCTGTTTCTTCTTGATATTCTAGTATATAAAATACTCAAGGAACTCCATAATTGAGAATTAATAATAATTGAATACTGAATCGTTCACCATTCAAATACCCGAGTGAAAAATCGCTGATTACTTATTTTTTATTTTTTTTATACACATGTTGTAACAGATACAGAATATAAAATGTTTTTCTTCTTGCTTTTACCTATTATATCTAACATTCAGTAATACTATCCAAATTGATTTTATTTTGTCATACTTTTACCTATTTTTGACTAAAAGTAAGCTAAAACCAAGTCAAGTTTAAACTTGAATATCACTTTTTTGTGTTATATCGATTCTAACTAAGCCAAAATCAAGTCAAATGTTATGGAATTTTATAAAAAAAAAGCAAAGTTTGACTTGATTTTGTCTTAATTTGGTTAAATAAAATTGACATAATTTTGACTTAAATTTTAAGACAAAAGTAAGTTTTATTTTCGGCCCAGGATGTAGGATAGTGACTTAGGAAGATTATTGTTGCGATGCGGTGTAGTGCGGCCCGCCATAATGTGCGCGAGCCTTCACAATATTCAGGTGCTTTGAGTTATTTCTTGTTCATCAGTGAATTTTTGTCATGATTGACCGCCACTAATATCTGCCGCCCTAGGCCCGGGCCTACTGGGCCTTAGGGCAAATCCACCACTGTCCGTAGATTTCCAGAGCCTGAACCATCCTGAATTAGGTAATTTATCCATCTATCGGTGGGCCTTCTCGCAAGGTGGGATTTGCAAACAAAAAGATGGCATATTTGTTTTAAACCGTCTTCAAAAAAAGGAGGAGGTTCTCATCATCATCATCCACAGCCCGACTTCACCCACTGCTGGGTATAGGCCTCCCCAAGTTTGTGCCATCCACCACGATCCTGCGCTGGTCTCACCCACTGACGGCCCGCGGGCCGCGACTCTAACGATGTCGTCCACCCACGAGGTTCTCTATTCGTCGGAATCTTTTATATTTATTTTCTTTATTTCTTATTTATTTATTTTATTTAAATTCAGTTTATGTATGTTACCCGATTACTCGAAGACGCCTGGACCGATTCGAGAAATTCATTTTTTGTTTAAAAGGGTATAACTTCCCAGGTGGTCTCATTGGCAGCAAGTCAGGATCTGATTATGGGATGAGGGCAACCCTCAAATTTTATAGGGGCGCAATTCGGTTTTATGTTTTTTCACCAGAACTCCGTCATTTAGCACCCTTCTTTTTTTATTTGAAAGGATATACTTTCATATTGGTCTCATCGAAATTTCATCAAAATCAGTTCTGTAGTTTGGTTAAGTCGGTTATATTTTTGTTAAAAAGTTACTTGTAGAATAATGTAATATAAATATAATAAATATAAATATAGCTGGACATTACACACAGCGATATCTAGCCCCAAACTAAGCAGAGCTTGTACTATGAGAACCAGATAACTGATAGAATACTTATATACATATCGTTTGTAAACACATACTTATAATATACTCGCTGACCAATCCGCAGCTTCGCACGCGTAGTTTTTCAATGAAAACATTACCCTCCTTCTGCGCAGTTGGGTAAAAAGTAACCTATGTCACCCTGGGATAGTGTAGCTTCCCAACAGAGAAAGACTTCTTTAAATCGGTCCAGTAGTTTCGGAGCCTATTCAATACAAACAACCAAACAAACAAATCTTTCCTGTTTATAATATTAGTGTAGATAGACAAACGTCCATACCCGGAACAAATATCTGTAGATAATGCAAACATTTGTTCCGCGGCGGGAATCGAACCCGCTACCTCCTGCGTCTCAGCCGGCTATGCGCCTACTGCGCTACGGAGGTCGTCTCAATAAATAACTTCAAATGAATACAAGGCTGCCTTAAAAAATGATTGAATAGATTGATATGTGAATTAGTTCATATACAACATTAATCCAATCAGTTGATTCCGTTAAAGTAAGGCTTCCAATCTATATAACAGCAGATTTATGTACTAACGAATCTTAGTATAATTACTGTAATAGCTGCTACTTCCTCAATGTTATATTAATATTTAAATAGCCGATTATTTCATGTTCATAAAAGATTTCTCTCGTTAGTGTTTGCCTTTACTGGTACTTACTTAATACTCCGGTAGACATACCTATTTCTACCAGTATACCTATTTATGTCGCCAAGCAGCATTGCTGTTTCGGTTTGAAGGGTATGGTTGCCGGTGAAGTTACAGGCACACGCGGCTTTACACCTGTATGCCTCCAGTTGATGGACGCAGGGAAGTGCATAGTAGGGTACATTTCTAACGTGCGTGCCCTAGACGCAATTCTCTGTTATAGGCGATGATTACCACTTCACACCAGATTGGCCATAATCTGATTCCATCTCCAAGTAGTTTAAACAGATATACATAGATTATATCAATTTAGTTATTGTTTGGTTACACCCCCCCGCCATTACTGTAATATTAAAAAATCCTCTCCATCCAAAGGTTGTCTAGAAGAAATCGCTTCTAAGCGATAAGACCACCCATTGTACTTGTTGCTTTGTCATTTTTTATTTTGAATATTTGTTTTTTTTTGTGGTGTGTATAGTAATAAAGTGTTTTTATTCATTCATTACTACTTGAGGGTTTTGCTGCTATTGAAGACTAGTGACCCGCGCGCGGTTTCATACCCATGGTTTGTTAAATATATTTTTTCATAACTTCTGAACCTTGCAAGATACGGAAATGGAACGTACATGAAGACTTAAGTCAAAATTCGGAGCCTATTACTTTCAGAAAAATTCTAAAAACAGTCATATTAGGCATCGTATAATATTAAATCATGTACGAGTATTTCTATGATTTACTCATTATTATGATTTAATGATTATTATTATGATTTTTCATTTTCCATGTAGAAACGGGATATTTACCATGATTTGTGAGTTTTTAAATATACTATATACTAAAAAGTACTCAAAAACTCACAAATCATGGTTAAATATCCTTTTTTTTATACATTATAGGCTTGCGTTTGACCACGATCTCGCGTAATGTAAGCGATGATGCAGTCTACGATGGATCACGCTTGCCTAGAAGAAACCTATTCACACGCGACTTGAAGACCCCTAGGTTGTATTTGTAAATTAGTCATCAGGAAACACAGACTCAGGCAAGGCGTTTGCACTCTTTTGCGGTGCGGATAATCAAGGTCGAACAGAACCGCTTTTTAATGTTCGGTATAAAAATATTGTTCATAATCATGATAGTTCCAAAAGTTTTATTATTTGTTTATTTGTAGTTTTATTTGTGTAGTCTAGTGCGGTTTTTGAAATATCCCACGCGGGCGGGATTGACCTGATTTATATAAAGCGTTGAAAACACATGTCGAACTGAACAATCTGAATATGACCGCTTTTTTCAGTTCCATTACCTCTATCAACAAAGAGTTTTATAAATAGGCCAAACATATTGATTTGTGCGTGTTGATTCATCTTGATAAATTGTTTCAGCAAGCAATTTATCTATGTATCTATTGTCTATGATAATTGCATAAAGTGCTTCGAATTATGTATGTTAACCTAAAAGAGGGGCGTCCTCATTCACATGAATAAAGTTCTAAGATTATTTGAAATTAGATATTTTTATTGATGCAACAAACTGTTTTTGAAGTTACACTTTTTTGACGCGTTAGGAGAAACAGATCAGAGTTTATTTTTAGTATGTGACGGAAGTTGCGCGCACCTATGTAACACCATGAAGATAGTTTTCCGGTCTGAAGTTATCCAAATAATGCGCAATTTGCGCTAATTACATTTTTTTATGTTTTTTGTGGGGAAACAGGCTTACGGCCCACCTGATGGTAAGCGGTCACCGTCGCCTATTGACACCGGCAACACCCAGGGTATTGTCGATGCGTTCCCTACACTGTAGAAACCTCTTTACGTTTCTCTTGAAGCGTGCCATGTCGTAGCCTAATGGGAAAACCTCAGATGGTAGCTCATTCCACATCTTGCAAGTATGGGGTAGAAATGATCGCGTGAAGCGTGTGGTGCGCGATACCCAATTGTCGACGATATGTGGATGAGCTTTATTACGTTGTCGAGAAGTGCGGTGGTAAAATCTCGACGACGGGATGAGATCAAATAGCAATACATAATCTATTTTGATTCGAATGTTCGATCGAGTTGATCCGAGGTCCTCATACGCGCGCGTCTAGTTAGAGGGCGCCTGATTTCACACGTAATAAACAGAACTGCTGCACATATCTATTGTGTGTCAGTGCTGTTATGATAACGAAGTAGGAGAGAGATAAGATATGAGATGATGGATGTTCGGGTTTGGTTGGCATGGCACATTATGGAACTCGATATTAATTGGTACTTGTTTAGGACTATGTATTTGTGAGGTAAATCCATATTTCTTACGATGTGTTTAGACAGTGCGGTTCGTATGGAACGATGGATGTACGGGATTTGAATAAAAGGCCGATGCGAGAGCGACTAACCTTGGTTTGCTCCGTCTTGCGTTCCGCGTGCCCTTAGGGACTCCGCAATTCCTCTATCCATAGGCTGCTGTGGTTGATGGTAGATGTATGTCGTCTTCTTGAGGGATGTAACACGCGCGAAAACTATCCCTTAGCCACCGGTCTGCGTTGTACTATTCGATATTTGGTAGGTGCTTGCACTGAGACTGGTCGGCCCGTAGGGACGCGTTGAGAGTCACCTTGGTATGTCACTTCGCTCAGCCAATGAGGGTAGGTATAAAAAAAAATGAGGATTCCGATACGGAACAGTGGATGTTTAATCTCTGATGCAAAAAAAGGAGTGTTATTAGTTTAATGCCTATGACTGTGTGTCTGTATGTCAGTGTGTTTGTCTGACTGTGGCATCGTTGTTCCTAAATTGATTCGGACGCTGTTTTTTAAACGAGAAGTTAGTTTAACTGGGGTGGTTTTTAGCTTAATCTGTGATGAAGTTCAGGTCAGCTCTTTTCCGTTATGGTAAAGGGATACTATAGATACTATTATGGGTTATTTAAGTCGGGAGTTTTGTAGTTTTTTTAAATTATCTAATCATAGTCGCTCAGCGTGCTTTGACGTAGGTATTTAAACACCATCAGATGATGGTCGCTCAGCGTGCTTTGACGTAGGTATTTAAACACCATCAGATGATGGTCGCTCAGCGTGCATTGACGTAGGTATTTAAACACCATCAGATGATGGTCGCTCAGCGTGCATTGACGTAGGTATTTAAACACCATCAGATGATGGTCGCTCAGCGTGCATTGACGTAGGTATTTAAACACCATCAGATGATGGTCGCTCAGCGTGCATTGACGTAGGTATTTAAACACCATCAGATGATGGTCGCTCAGCGTGCATTGACGTAGGTATTTAAACACCATCAGATGATGGTCGCTCAGCGTGCATTGACGTAGGTATTTAAACACCATCAGATGATGGTCGCTCAGCGTGCATTGACGTAGGTATTTAAACACCATCAGATGATGGTCGCTCAGCGTGCATTGACGTAGGTATTTAAACACCATCAGATGATGGTCGCTCAGCGTGCATTGACGTAGGTATTTAAACACCATCAGATGATGGTCGCTCAGCGTGCATTGACGTAGGTATTTAAACACCATCAGATGATGGTCGCTCAGCGTGCATTGACGTAGGTATTTAAACACCATCAGATGATGGTCGCTCAGCGTGCATTGACGTAGGTATTTAAACACCATCAGATGATGGTCGCTCAGCGTGCATTGACGTAGGTATTTAAACACCATCAGATGATGGTCGCTCAGCGTGCATTGAAGAGGGTTGTGCTTGGTATTTCTATCTTTTATATCTACGAGATCGAATCAGAAAAGAGGCGAATCGTAGACATAGACATACATTTATTCTCTACATTAGCACACAATATACAATACAGTTACATATTAAGAGAGAGGAAATACTTAAAATTAAACAATTAAACCAGTATAAACGTAAAACATAAACAAAAATAAGGCAGAACTTGGTAGATACTGCGTGCTATGGAGAGGCCTATTTTTTTTTAAACAATTTATATGGCAAACGAGCATACAGTCCACCAGATGTTAAGTGGCTACTGCATCCCATGGATATCCACATAGAATTCAACACAAGGTATTATGTTGTCTTGATCTCTATGTTGTCTTACTATAAGACTTAGCTGTTATGCCTACGTGCCAATAATTACAGGAACACACTATTACCATCTAACCGGAACACAGCAGCACAAGTACTGCTATTTGGCGGCAGATAAAGGTAAGGCGGTGGTGCCCACTTCCTCGAGCACGTTCACAAAAGCCCTACAACCAGTATATTCAGCAGTGGACGTTCTATGGCTAATATGATGATGATAATAAAATCATTTTAATCAAATATTGACCCTTTTAAGTAAGAAGCTATGATAGTTTGTGGTTTTTTCCTTCGTATGATAGTAAATGTGTTGATATACGGCGCTATCAGAAAGTCAGCCGACCTTATTTCACTTGAAGTGAAATGACGCTTCCGGTATTACTTTATTCACTTTCAGTCTTATTTAGGGTTACCAGGGAACAGGAATTTTTCTGACGTGACGAGAATGCGCTCCGTCAAGAAATCAGGAAAAATGGAAATTGTCAGAAATATTTTATAATACATGGAGATGGAACAAGCTTATGGTCCACCTGATGTTAAGTGATAACCATCGCCTAAAAGAGAATTGCCTCGTACGCCACGCACCTTAAACATGTGCCCTATGATGCACTACCCTGGGTCCATCAGCTTCAGGCATGCAGTTGTAAAGCCAAGTGTCTGTAATTTCACCAGCATCCATACCCTTCAAACTGAAACACAGCAATGCTGCGTAGTGGCAGAATTAGGTATGCTGTTTCCCGGGCGAGACATGTCACAAGGAACTCTACTAATATTATTTAAAACAGAAAAAAAATCAGTCTGATCAGTAATTTTATTTCCATCCATAAAACTACTAGGATTATGCTTATTATCAGGAATTTTGTCAGGTAATCATGGTTTTGGATCTGGTAACCCTATTTTTATCTTATACGTTATCATTACTATACTTTTAAGTAGTCATTTAGGTCTGAATACTCGCGTATTTGATACTTTTACATGTGATAAATAATATATATAGCCCACGACTATAATAATTCTCACCATGGCAACCTCGAATCTATTACTCAGTACTCAGAAACGTGAAATTTGTCCACAAGGGGGTATTCTGAGTCAAATCCAAACATTGTATTTGATACAAACTCAATTTTTTCATAAAGGTTAAGCTTTCGCGTGACATGTTTCAGGCCCATCGCTACTCATTAGAATACTAATCAGAAAGCTGCCTTCGAAATATTAAGTCATACTTCTCTTCACCGAGTAATAACAAAATACTTTAAATGCCTTTATTATCAGAAATAATTAACAATTATTCACAATAAAATACGATAGCTCAACTGCTCCAGATCACTACCAGGCGGAAGTGTCCCCAAGACACTGGCTGCATACTTTAAGATAATAACATAAATATACAGTAATATAAGCTTAATTCGGGTTAATATCTGATTGAAGACGTAAAACAAACCCACAACAATAATTTTCACAATCATAACTATTTATTCGATTGTAAATATTAAATTGCAGCCCACGTTTGAACAATCGATTTCAACAAAATGTTACCAATAAACGTACAACAATCTTCTATGTCTGAAAAGTGGGTCATTCTATAAATTATACTGCGCGTGAGACGCGCATTCTTTTAATGCCCAAGGTCGCTGGATGTGGTCCAGATACTTCTATTTTTATTGTGGGCTTCAGACCTGTTATTAAAGGTTTGAAGGGCTTTAACCACGGCGAAATCTTCTTTAGAGACGTGAGTTTTTGATTTTAAGCTACCATTGTCCGTAGTAATAAATACGTCTAGATTCTTCGTACGTTGATTCTGTCGGAACCTTGATAAGAGATAGTCTATTCAATTTTCCATGTCAAGATAACATTTATTTGCTAGAACATAGTGAATACAATCTTAGTCAAGAATTATGTCTACCTCTCATCTCAATATATTCAGCCGTCAGGGTGTTTGAACCCTAGTATCTACACAGACTCTTGAGTTTATTTTTAAAATGAATAGTCTGCGTTTATATTTGCGATTTCACAAATTTTCATTGTATCATCCAAATATTTCCTGTTATTTTCAAGACCGGTTCACCCTTATCTTGTACCACCCCAATAATTAGCTTTATAATTCACGCACGTATGTACACTCAGTCATCGTTGAATATCCACCACTTGTCGCTGGAAAGTTACCCCATGTTCTTCCGCCGGTGAAAGTGACCAGCAAATTGACCATGATGCATTATTACCAGCTGTGAAACTTCTTGTGTAATGTGATTTGGTTTACACGTGTTTGTGTCATTCGTAGCAAGAATAATGACTGATTAGATATGCGTGAATGAACTAAAATTTGATTATATCAAAGATTTCGTTCAGGGAATAATCCTTTTTTGCCTTGTTCAGGCTGTAGTTGGAGATTTGATTTCTATCATAGGTAGGTCTTCGTTTAATACCAATCTCATTTGACGGTAAGCGATGTTGCGGTCTAAGATGGAGCGCGTAGGTCTATAAGGTGTCTTGCCTAGTTACTGAAATAATATCAAAATAATAAGAATGTGTTCAGAGTGATAAATAAATAAGGTGGTGATCTGTTCTCCTTGGGGAAACAGGCATGGCGTGAAAAGTTAACAAACAAGCATAGTTACTTTCGCATTTATAATTTTATAAAGTACTGGCTTCCGCCCGCGACTTCGCACGCGTGGATTGTCAATAAAAAGTAGCCTATGTGTTAATCCAGGCTATAATCTACGTGCATACAAAAATTCATCGAAATCGGTTCAGCCGCTACGACGTGATTGAGTAACAAACAAGCAAATAAATAAACAAACATCAAAACTTTTGCATTTATAATATTAGTGATATTGAAGTTTGTTTCTGATGTATTGAGGAAAGTTCACGTGTAACGTAGATCAGAATATGTACAGCGAGGTTTACGAAACAGACACGTCCGTTTGACCCTCCGTCGAAGTAAAAGCGTAATGTTTGACGATGATGGATCATCTTGCATATATTACACATTTATCGGCTTATAAACTTATGCAATGATCGACATGTCTACATGATTATCTAGCAATCTGTCGGTGATATATCATGTTTCTGCGAAAGCGTATTGAGAAACTTTACCTAGTTCTGTATGCTAGTTTTTTTATAATAATATGTCATCATTATAACGTTTGAGAGCAGTAGAGTTCCTTCTGAAAGGGCTCGCCCGGGGAATTTGGTTGTGTTTCGGTTTAAAGGGTATGGTTGCCGGTGAAATTACAGGCACACAAGGCTTTATATGTATGCCTCAAGTTAATGGATGCAGGGCAGTGCATCGTTGGCCACATTTCTACGTAACCTACGAGGCAATGCTCTGTTATAGGCGATGGTTACCACTTAACATCAGATAGGCCATAAGCTTGCTCCATCTCCAGGTAGTATAAAAAAACTCATTGTTGTTCCTGTGTTCTAGCAGGAATACGTATAAATTTTTTGCACCCTCGTTTATTCCATCAAGAGTTTTCGTATTTGGGCATGTTACGCTATCGGGCCCGGCTTTAGTAGTCGTTGCCATGTCAAAAGCCTTTGTATGTATAACTTAAAGCGAAATCACTTGAACGAGTACCCGAGACTCGGTGATTGTCATAGGTCAACACAAACATCATACAGTCGTATTTATCCTATAATTTGATTCTACTTAATGTATATAATAATTTTATTTAATTCTGTATTCAATTTTCAACAATGTAAATATGTAACTTTTTGTTAATAATAAATGAACTAATTTATTTATTTATTATTAGTTATTTATATTTCTTTATTAAGGACAACAAACAATTATACAATTACGTTACTTAATGCTTACTTAATGTTTTTCGTGTATAATCTGCCCCGGTGTCCACAGATTGGGTTGAAAAATTCATAAGAAAAAAAGCGCCTATGCTATGCATGATTTATGCTTATTCAAAAATACAAATCTGTAATATATTTAGGTTACATTACATACAAGAACAAGATTTTAACTTTTACTTCAGACAGAAAGAGTGTATCCGACATTATGACTTCGGATACTGAAAGAGCCGTGTGAGATTGCAAACAGTCCGATACCAGTAAAGAGATCGTTATGTTGTTTCATGATTCTGTTTAAGGGTGCGCGTTCATTAGCGCTAGTTTTGCAGGGAATAGGCGCAAACAAATTATGTTTGCGAGTCTCTCGAGGGTAAGAACGAAACTTACCAGGTTTCAGGATTGATAACAAAATCTGTAGCCATGATAGTTTATTTTCGATAACCTATATTACCCCATTGCATATATCTCCCCATTTCCTTCCATCTCTCTTGCATTCTTAAGCAATCTTCTGCCAGTCGGAGCCAGTCAGAGGGAAAATCGTCGCGCGAATATATTAATGACAGTTTTAAGAGTTATAGGTATTTCATAAACAGGGTTGCACTACAACTAAAATACTAAAGAACATATTGATGTCTTTAATAGTCTTAAGGACTTGAGGGGTTTTAAAAATGTCTATACAAAAAGCCACGGTCCAAACAAGTTAATGTAGGTACCGATTTTCAAATGAATTAAAGTGCTGCCCGTTGTTTCTTATGATACTTAACCTCTGCCCTTAATTAAAATATCATTAAGCTGTCTCATTAAAGACGGAATGAAAAATTTGAGGTTTCATCTCGATGTATTCACTTTCACTTTGAAATCACTTACTTTTGAATGTACATTACACGTAATGAGTTATTGAATGTTTGATTTATCGTTGTAATATGGATGTAATCGTTGATTGAAATAAAAAGGCTTTTTGATGTAACATCCTGCATTACGAGTATGTAGGTATCTTTATTTTGTTGTCATAATTCAACATATTCATTAGTGATCATTCTGAAAGCTGCTTTTACTAATTACTGGGGTAAATAATACATAATGATGTAGACCATTTTAACGCAATGATACTTTAACCAGCCAAAATATATACCACTTTCAAAACGAAAGTTTATGTATTTCTGTTTGGAAACACTTGAAATCACCATCATCATTATCGTCAGCCCTTCTCATCCTACTGCTGGGCATAGACCTCTCTTTGTTGTCACCATTCGACTTTGTCCTGCGCTGTTCTAACCCACATACGACCTGCGATTTTTATAATGTCGTCGACCCATCTCGCCGGTGGACGACCTGCGTTCCTGATTCCATCTCGGGGCCACCACTCAGTCAGCACCCTGCTCCACGTGTCATCATCGCGCCTGGCCACATGTCCTGCCCAGCTCCATTTGAGTCCCAATATACGCTTGCTAAAGTCTTGAACTTTAGTCGTTTGCGAATTTCAGTATTGGGGGCTCGGTCTAGCAGTGTGATGTCGAACATGGCGCGCTCCATAGCTCTCTGTGCGACTCTAATACTGTGCACAGTCTCCTTCGTGAGCGTCCATGTCTCAGCCCCGTAGGTTTATGTTGGCAGGGCACATTGGTTGTAGAGGCGGGTCTTCAGACATTGTGGAACGGTGGAAGATTCACTTGAAATACAAAATAAAATAATTTACGTTTAAATTTAATAGTAATTGCATAATTTACCAATTTAAATACTAGCTGGATGACCTCAGCCACGATACAATTATTTATAGTTACAAACAAAAAATGAGCTGTAAAAAATCGCGGCCATTTTTTCCCTAACGACCTCTAGCGGCATTGTAAAGCGATTTCGACTAAATGATCACGCAAACTCTTTTGTCTAGTTCCAAAACTTAAAATATTAAACTCAATGTCACGGTAATAAAGTTTAAATTTGATAGTTGGTATGGTTGTGTTCGGAAATGAATGATAAATGATACCTTCCGTATCAAGTGAGAATATCTGATATCTGGAAATAGTATAAAGCAGGCTTTGAAGAACGTTCAAAATTTATGCCAAGTCTCAATTTAGCTTTGAAATACAACTTGAGTCTGGAGCATATCTCCAATGGTTGACTTTTTCTCGCGTCTAGTGCCACTGGTCTTTTGTGGCTTTTGATAGAAATCAACCAGTGGAAAACCCAGATACTATGAAGCTCCTCCGATATACCATAGTGCGAACTTATA
This sequence comes from Philereme vetulata, assembly GCA_918857605.2. Taxonomy (NCBI): domain Eukaryota; kingdom Metazoa; phylum Arthropoda; class Insecta; order Lepidoptera; family Geometridae; genus Philereme; species Philereme vetulata. The sequence continues at coordinate 9,589,655 of OU975423.1, forward strand.
GGTCGATTCTTAACCAAACAAGTTCTACAAATGCATATTGCAAAGAGATTATAAAAAATTGGTTGATCTTCTTAAATATTTGCATATATCGAGTATACTTTTAACCAATGTGTTAATTTTCCGATGTATTTAATAGTGGCAAATATTTTGCAAGTGATCTTCTGAAAACCAATTCTCGTAATAAAATCTCGTCAACTTTACTGAGAATCGTTGGGTGCAGGCTAATCGCATAGCTTATGTAGCATGTAGCACGACATCTATGTAGCAGCACACTTCCTTAAGCTCATATCGTCGCAAGTGACGTAACCGACATTTAGGCGTAACTGACATTAATTTTGAAGACGAACCGATCTGTCTAATCGGCGTATCTGAATCTTCTATATATCTTTAAGATATAATTTTAAGATCTACATATCTTAAAATTGAAAAACATTCCAAGTATCTTATGTACACTTACGACTTTTAGTAATATTTTCTAATATGTCGGTTACGTCACTTAGTTAGAACAGCGACGATCTAATGTTTTATTTTTCATTTATTTTAAAAATTGACTAAAGTTGTAATTACGACGTGCTACTTTTTAGGAAATGTATTGTTAATGTAATTTTATCCAAACAAAAGATTAGAAAGGCTTAAAAACGGGCTTATTGTTGATAATAATCTGGAATCAGTGAACAAAGAGCGTGATGTGCACTTTCACAATATTATGGATGTCATAGTGAACCAAAATGATTTAATGTCCTCAACTAACGGTGTTCTTTACGCAACTCTAAATTTAGGAGAGTTTCTAAATATTAGCCTATTGTGTTTCTGTTATACTGGTGTTGAAATAATTTTAATGATCTAGCCTACTTTAAAACTATGAATTACTTACATTAAAATATTTTTTGTATTAAATCTCAGGACTACTGATTTGTATGATTAAGAGCTGGCATTGCCATGCTTTTTTTATTTTGACAATTGATTACGTTTATTTTTATTCTTTGATACTGCGTTGTATTTTCCTACTAAATAAATATGAATTTGAAGTAATCGGTACCTACATATATTAATATTATGAAGGTCCAGATGTTAGATAAGTAACTAGGCTATTGCTGTAAAAGCATGAAAATTAGATTAGATTGAAAAATTATTTATTGCGCTAATAAAATAATACATAGGCGAACTTAACGCTAATTAGCATTTTCTGCCAGCTAACCTTTTTGTAGTGTGGAGAAAGTGGTAGTGCCAGAGAATGGAAAGTTAAACAAACTTTAGCTTAGAAATAAACTTACAAAAATTAAAAATAATAATACACATACATATACGAAATATGTATATCTAAATAAAGTGCTCAATTTTGTTGGGTATTTTGAAGAGAGGTGAAGTGTTGAAAGAGTTTGGAGTGAAAAAGAAGAAGTGTTGAGTTGAAGATTTCCTTATAGGCGGCCCTGCGGATTTCGACTGGAAGAGAGTTCCACAAGCAGATAGCAGTCACGGTGAAATAGTTAGTAAAGAAAGAAGTGTTATGCTCCAGGCGTCTTGAGTAAAAGATGTTGAGAAGAACGAGAAGGACGATCAGATGAAAAAAGAAGAAAAACGTTCTTTAAGATAGCAAGGAGACAGAGGATTTTGAAGGTTGTGAAGTTTCGACTGATAACTCAATTAAACCCGTTCCTGCTGAAGTTTTACCAACAAAAAACAAGCTAGGAAATGATGTTTTCATTTTTGGTAATTAGAACACTCAACCTAGCAACGAAAGGTGGACAATATTAGTACTAAGAATATGTTTAAAATATCCTACGCCTTACCACGAAATACATGATATATTCGTGCCCTAAAAAACCTACCAGCTGCTTGTAACCTTTAGGTTTTTTTACCGGCTCGGATTGCACAAGGTGTTGTTGCACCTGCAAGCGAATACAACGCCTAAATAAGAAATACATCTTTATAACGTGACTGATAAAGCTCATTTTTGCATGTCTTGTTTTGATTTAACTAGGCTTGACGAAAATGATTGATAGGTATCTTTTTGGGTGATGAAAAATTTATGGTTGATTCTTAGTGATTCTTCATTTTCATTTATGAAATAATATATATGCTCACGGTTTTATTGATCTCTGATTACGGTCAGTCAGAATCGTTCTTCCAAAGTGGTACTACTTATGTAGCAATCAATTGTTAAGGCGAATATAGTAGCTGATTGGTCTTATTTCGAGGCTTTCTCCTCAGGGAGGAATCAGTTTTATGTGCTCAAAAAAATATATGTCATTCATTGACCTTTTTAACTGCAAAGTGAACATACAAAAAAGTTCTACCTGTTTATTTACTATGAGAAAAAATAACAAAATGTAGCTGTTTTCGACTTTCAATTTGATTCAACCTCTAAACGACGAACAATTTTGTAATTTTTCTTTTACCTAAATGTGGGCAAAGAATAGAATCTTCAAGTTAACCATATGATGCTGTGCTGCGACGGTCTTTCACATGGCAATTAATTATTTTCAATTTTTCCAAATAATTAGCGGACGTACCCTTAGAAGGTGGTTGCGCAGGCGACGGGCGGCAATGTACCGCTGACTGTCAGAAATGAGCTCAACAAATAGCTCGAAAAACTGACGGCCGTTGGGGAATAAGATTCGCGAGTGGAGTCCACGCACTGGAAACCGCAGCCTAGAACGGCCCCCCACTATTTTTTTTTTGAAGAAGAAACTTCTTTACGCACGCTTGACTTGGGATGTAAGCTGGTGAATGCGTTACGAAAAGTGCGAACGGAAGTTGAGAGGGAGATATAAGTTAGTGAAGATAGAAAGAGAGAGTGAGAGAGTTATGTTTCGTATATTACTGTAGGAGCAAGAGAGAGAGGTGCACGCGCACATTTTCTTTCTCTCTTCCTCTCATAGCCAGTGCATTAAATATATATATCTCAGTCAGTATAGTTCGGTTGATTATTTTTCGTAATTCCATTTCGTTCCTGAACAATTTTATAAATTAACTAGCTGACCAATCCGCAGCTTCGCACGCGTAGTTTTTCAATAAAAACATTACCCTCCTTCTGCGCAGTTGGGTAAAAAGTGTCGCCCGGGGATAGTGTAGCTTCCCAATAGTGAAATATTTTTTTAAATCGGTCCAGTAGTTTCGGAGCCTATTCAATACAAACAAACAAATCTTTCCTCTTTATAATATTAGTATAGATATTTTGAAATAAAAGTTTTCTTCAGTCGTGTGGTCTAAAGCACACTCTTTTTTTTATAAGTTATAGGCTTGCGTTTGACCACGATCTCGCCTGATGGTAAGCGATGATGCAGTCTAAGATGAAACCTCTAGAAGAAACCTATTCACTCGCGACTTGAAGACCCCTTGAAGACTTGAAGGAAAACAGGAAAACTAGATTCAAAACGACCTAAAAATGGTTACTGGGAGCCGCTGGGTGATCGGTCGCTCTGGAAATCCGTGGCGGAGGCCTATGTTCAGCAGGAGGTCCTTCGGATGATATGATTACGATGACTTGTTAAGTTTCTTTGCAACAAACTTTAGCATAATCGTTATAACTGCAGTTGCAAAGCTGGTCACGATCGAGATAACACAGTAATTGTCAAGCAATAAGCGACCGTGCTGACGCAGCTTATCATTATCTCATTACGGATTCACTTCACTCACTCGATTTATTCACCGGTCACGCTTCGCTCATTACAATCAAATCTTATGTGCTGTACGAATAAATAAACTTGGTAAACGCAAAAACAAGAGCATCAAGTATAGATTTAAAAACCCCTTTGTCGCGGACCCAGGGGTTTGGAATCGGGGTTAAAAATTTGATATAGCTAAGAAACATCCCGGTTAAAGTAGCTTTTTAATAAAAAAAAGTGGCACTTCGGGAGTGCTGACAGAAGTAACAACTTCAACCATTACAACATGCACCTCAAAGACAATGAAGACATCGAACGGGAGCGGAGGGCGCTGTCCGTGCGTGCGAATATGATTGCTCGCAGGTTTGCGCGTAGTTCAGAGGGGGTTAAGCTGACTTTATTTCGGGCGTACTGTACCTCTCTGTACTCGTGCAGCCTGTGGGCGAAGTATACGCAGGCGGCGTACAGCGCACTCCGCGTCCAGTATAACAATGCACTCAGGGCGATGCTGGGGCTGCCCCGCTACTGCAGTGCATCAGGGATGTTCGCGGCGGCGCGGGTCGACTGCTTCCATACCGTCATGCGCAAGCGAGCCGTGTCCCTGGTGCACAGGCTGCGGGCCAGCGCCAACACCGTCTTGGCAATGATAGCCGGCAGAGTAGACTGCCCGTACACTAAACATTGCTGTCACAGGCATGCTCTCAAAAACCCTGTATAAACATTAGTTTACTTATTGTGTTGTGCGCTTTCCTATATGAGCTACATAATTGCTTGAAATAAATTTATTTTATTTTATTTATTTTTTATTAGATAGATAAATAGATAGAAAACGTTTTATTGTAAATCACACTTAAAATAAAAAAATATACAAAAACAAATAACAATACACGCGATCGTACAATTGGCGGTCTTATCGCTAAAAGCGATCTCTGCCAGACAACCTTTATTCAACAACATTACAACATTACGAGATACTTATGTACAAAGGTGTCGGTAACGGTAACAGTGTCGCGATTTCAATGGTTTTTTTTTTCCATCTCAAAAAATGCCCAACGCGCCTAAAGGTCTAATCGTTTGGGAACTACGATGCCACAGACAGACAGACAAAACACAGGCGTCAAACATATAACACCCCGTTTTTTGCGTAGGGATTCAAAAATTTTTTTTATTAAGAGGTAACACAAATTCATGGCCTTCCTAATGGCGATAATCACCGCCTAAAACAATTGCATTACTTCATAGGTTCTAACTACGCCTTGGCCTATATGACTTTGCATTGCGCCTGTGCTCCTTGGCGTGTAAGATCGATAGCAGTTTAAACTAAAATTCTAAGTTTAACTAAAAATTTCCTATGTCAGTGATGGTTTAAACTTAGAATTTTAGTTTAAACTGATATTGGTCTGACGGGCTTTTCACACAGGTGAATAGTTTCATGTCTGTTAAAAAAATTTAATCCTGATGCCTTTGCGAAAACCCAAAACTCGACTTTGCCAAAACTGCTGCCTTTAAGGATATCTAAGGTCAGGGTAAAAATTATAAACACACAATCATATTTATGTATCTATTCCTTAAATTGAAAAACCAAAAAATTATAAAATGTTTTGAAAAGAAACGTGTGTTAGATTTTTACGTGACATTATTTGTAAATAAAAAGATTACGCATGTTTTAAATGTGTTTAAATTTACATACTTAACATAGGTACCTATGTTGCAAAATTCCTTTTTTATTGGTCTCTGACTGAAGCCCAAAAGTCAAAGCTCAAGATTTGTCAAAGGGCAATGGAGCGCAGCATTCGGCTTTAAACTTGTCGACCAAGTGCGTAACTCCATGCTGCGCTCACTTACCGGCATTACAGATGTAGGGAAGAGATCGGCTGGGCTTAAGTGGGAATGGGCGGGCCACGTTGCCCGAATGCACTCCGAGAAATGGGCACATATTGCAACACCATGGACGCCTGAAGACGGAAGGCGACGTCGGGGTCGGCCGAGAAAGCGTTGGCGGGACGATTTCGACGCCTTCCAAAGAGGATGGTGAGAAATAGCGACAGATAAGGATGCTTGGAGGGACTTGAGGGAGACCTTTGCCCAGCAGTGAGACGAGATAGGTTAGGAAAAAAAATTAAATAAGGCACTTTTAACTGTATGGTGTCAATGCAGGTTTTATGGCTTAAAACCAGCGCTGAGCAATAAGTTTATTGTTCAGCATAATGCTGAGCCATTCTCCTTTTTCGGCACCGGCTCATAGTGACTGGGTACGTGGCTTTAGTGTTTCTTATGATTAAGTTAACGTGTGTTTATCTGTCTAAACACACGTTAACTTAAAGTTTATAAACCCATCTCAAAAGGACCGTCGAGGCTTGAAATTTTTTAAAAATGGTTTTAAAATCTTGGAATTTTCCGTAAGTTTTTTTTTATACAACTTATGTGGTAAACGAGCATGCAGTCCACCAGATGTTAAGTAGCTACTGCAGCCCATGGATATCCACATAGAATTCAACACAAGGTATTATGTTGTCTTGATCTCTATGTGGATACGTTGCCATACTATAGGACTTAGCTGTTATGCCTATGTGCCAGTAATTACAGGCACATACCATTACTATCTAACCGGAACACAGCAGCACAAGTACTGCTATTTGGCGGCAGATAAAGGTAAGGCGGTGGTGCCCACTTCCTCGAGCTCGCTCACAAAAGCTCTACCACCAGTAAAAGTTCGAATACAGTAAGTGTTCGAATAACACTAACAATAAAAATACTGTCTATATTTAATTGTCTGTATTTACTTATCCACCTGTATTTTCTGTGTTTGTTACTTTTGCCAAAATAAATGTATCTATATCTATCTAATATAGTTTTGCCACATATGTTGCATAACATAAAAAAAAAACCGACACGATTCAACCACCGCGTAAGATACCATCACTTATCCGTCAAATCTTGTCTAATTCAACACCTCAGTCCAAATCACACCCGTCTGCAGTCATTACCATCACTCTGGTCGTGCTTATGGTTGCACAATCAGTTCCATTTACCTCCAAATTACAGGCATACAGATATACATGTGAAATGGTTGCAATTACAGTACGGGCCACTTAGGAGGGCGCGAGAGCGACACACAGCACAAACGGTTAAGAAGCTGGCGAACCCCGAGCGCAACTTCAATTCGGCCGCGTCAAAAACTTCGGCCTGAATATCGCTATCCCTGTTTAGTGATGAAGTTAAGCCACGCAGAGCGACAGTGATAGCAATAGAACGATTCTAAATTTGATTAGATTTTGACCGTGTTCCGTAATACCAAAAATGATGACTGAAAACTTGTTGTATTTTTCTCATTGTGTTGTTATTCTGTAACTAGACGATATACTCTATGTTTCCATGACTAGGATACGTAAGATGTTGTTGTTTTTAATACGAAACAAATAGGTTGAAAACAGGTCTTTTATGACATAAAAACATGCAGAATGCGATACGCTTCTATTTCATTTCAGGTAAGTATTTTGATCTAATATATGGTTGAGAACCTAGATAAATACTATTCAAAAATAAAATAATACCTTATTAAGGTAGAAATATGCTCCAATTAGAAATGATCTTGGTAGTACTTGTTGTATGGGCGATTCCCCTCCGGTGTCCCCTTAAGGTCACGAGGTTGTAGTTACAATAGCAAATGAGATACAACTGGTATAGGAAATTATTAGTGTAGTGCAGCATTCGATATAGCATTAAGGGTTGATAGATAATTACTCTTTATTTTTACATTAAAATTTACCTTCATAATACAGTCATAGAGATAAAGATAAATTTGAAATAAATTGGGACAGGAGGCAGGAGGTTAAACAATTAATGCGATGCATTCGTAGCCTGTGTTTTATTAATTCAGATAGATAGATAAATAACTCTTTATTGAATTACCAATACTAAAATAATAAAAAAATAAGCACTAGGCTAGAATAAATAAGGCAATACTCATGGGCGGCCTCATCTCTAAAAGCGATCTCTTCCATCCTTTGGATGGAGCGAAGTTTACGAAGATACAGAGTGCGGTACTTTGGAGGATACATTTACACATATATTCTTAGGTATAATAAAAAATAAGATAAATCTTTAATCTTAATACTTAAAATACATATAAAATAAACTAATAGGTATATACATAATTATAGCAAACTATATTATCAGATAAAATACTTAGTAGATAAATAACGCTAGGAAGATGACATCGTCAGGTAATGTTGTTTCACCTTCAGCTTGAAGGTATGTAAGGAGGATGACCGTATTATTTCTTCAGGCAGATAATTCCACAGCCGAACAGCCTGGACAGTAAAAGAAGCGCTGTAAAAGGAAGTGCTGTGCGAAGGAGTTTTGGGTATCAAGTTTTCTGATGAGTATATTGTTTGAACAATGAAAAAATTCATATCTATCTTTTAGATAGTGAGGGAGGATTAAGTCGCGCTTTGTAGCGACACGAACGTAAAAGTCGACGTGTGTATACACAAGGCTCTTAACGCATTAAAAATTATACAAACGTGCACAATATTGGGCCGTGAACTGTAACTGTACAAAGTAAACTAGCAGGTTAATTTAAACAAGAGAAAGCGGACGCTTTTCAATGATTAAATATCATTATAGTTAACACCAAAACATGCCAAATATCATTATACTATCACCAATTATGGTAATATAATGAGACAATCTGGATAATTTGTATGCCATGTAGGTATATAAATGTATATATACCTATATATATATATGGATTATAAAATGCATGTAAATTACCTAAAATTTAAGGTCTTCTTTCAATCCGTGTAACATTGACAATAATTGTAGTTACACTCGACAGTCAGTATATTTTGAGAAACGTTTTTGCTAGATTATTTTTGTTACGCCAGAATCTGTTATAACTTCAATTCAAAAAATGAAGTGGAAAATCTGCCTTCTTAAAGAGTACAGTGTCTTTAGGCAGTGCTATTCTGGATCAAAGGCAGCGAGCAGTTTTCCAAAATTTGGCGACTGTAAGAATTCATAATCATTTATTGTTGGTGTAACGAGGCTAATTACATTTGGTTTTCATAAAAATGGTGAATTTTGTCATTGAAGTTCTCTAGTTCCTCCTAGTGTAAGTGTATTGTTGAAGTTAAGTAGTACTTACGGTAATTAAAATAAACATCAATTGAATTATTAATAACATTGAAAAGATACACGGATAAAATAGCAAAATGAAAGTAAATATGTCAATAGTATTTTTCAGTAGTTTAGTCACCATCATCATCAACCGGAAGACGTCCACTGCTGAACATAGGCCTCCCCCTTAGATCGCCACAACGAGCGGTTGGTAGCCGTTTGCGCCCAACGGCTCCCCGCGATTCTTACTAGATCGTCGGTCCACCTTGTGGGGGGCCGGCCTACGCTGCGTCTTCCAGTCCGTGGTCTCCACTCGAGAACCTTTCTTCCCCAACGGTTATCGGTTCTACGAGCGATGTGGCCTGCCCATTGCCACTTCAACTTGCTAATTTTGAGAGCAACTTTAATTCTTCTGCCGATTTCCTCATTACGGATTTTGTCACGCAAAGAGACCCCGAGCATAGCCCTCTCCATAGCTCGTTGAGCGACCCTGAGCTTGGTCATGAGGCCATGAGTAAAGGATCACGTTTCAGTGCCATAGGTCATCACTGGCAACACACACTGGTTGAAGACTTTAGTCTTCAGGCTCAGTAGTTTAGTCAATAGTACATAAATATAAAAACGGGTATTTATTGCGTATGTACCTTTTTATATGTTGTCTCGACGTTCCTACAGTCGTGGTCACGGCTGGACTACGACTGCATGTTGAGTCCACCCGTGACCACGACTGTTGCAACATAGCCGAAACGTCGGGATAACAAATTAAAGGTACATATGCGATAAATACCCGTTTTCTATACTAATATTATAAAGAGGAAAGATTTGTTTGTTTGTTTGTATTGAATAGGCTCCGAAACTACAGGACCGATTTAAAAAATTCTTTAACTGTTGGGAAGCTACAGTAAGGGTGGCATAAACTACATTTTACCCAACTGCGCAGAAGGAGCGTAATGTTTTTATTGAAAAACTACGTGCGAAGCTGCGGATTTGTCAGCTAGTAATCAATAATTCAATATATCAATTCACTATATGAATATTTTTTTATTAATAATGATTAATTAATCTAATCTTGGTTTGGTTTTTTTGTCCTCGAACTATAAGACAATTGATAAAAATCTTAAATTAATCATTAACTTACTGAATACAACAAAAACTAAAATGACACAAAAAACGAACACCTGTGTTTGTATCTAATGAATGACTGTGGTATAAATAAATGGGGTATTTTTTTCCTCCGGTAGCCCGGTCATTGACGTAGCCTTGGCGGTGTTGCCCGCGCAAAAAATTCAAAGATCACACGATCTACGTTACGTCACCTTTAGTTTTACCCACAGAAAATGAAGATTGATTTTTTACGGCTCAAATGATATGAAAAACGCCTTAGGCAGATACGGATATAATATACCAGTAGAATAATGTTTTTTGTACTTATAGGCCAAAGGATCTTTTTTATGAGATCAATGAAGGAACATGATCCTTAAATAGTGGCTAAAACAGGCTTCGTAAAGTGGCCTTTACAAAGCACGCTTCGATAAAAAGTGATTTTAAAAGGGCTTTGCAAAATCATTGCATATTTTGTTACAAGCCAACATGAACGTAAACCACTTCGGTAGTCGGTGTCCAATTTCAGAACAGCAAAAATTGCGCTCATTTTTTGTATGCTCAGTAATACCTTCGCGATTAACTTTATTTTGCCTATAAATGAGATTTTTCGTCATTTTATACTTTTTTATTTATCAATAAACCCGTCATAACCCCTGAGTTAAAATAATCCTGATTTAAACACAATAGATTTGTTATGGCTCACCATCGAGTTGTCTGGTCCGAAGCTAAAAAAGTTTTTGTGTTGTATTGTTTTGTAATCATTTATTTCAGATAATTAATTAATCCATAATATATCACAAACTAAATTAATTAAATTAAAAATGTTATAAAAGTAAATTAAAATAACAAAAAAGATAGAAATTGGAATTGCAACATTAAATTAAATTAATAAATTAGAAAAATAAAATATATGTTTTTTTGTTGAAAAAATACTTTTTCAAAACAAGCTTTTATAAAATTCATAATCGGAACCGCAAGCAGATTCAAATGAGCCCAAACACTAGTAGCCTACTATAATCCATTCAGAAGTTCAGTTGTCTAGCGTAGCCTATGGAGACGGATCCATCATGAGACCACCTCGTGAACGAGCTCGAGGAAGTGGGCACCACCGCCTTACCTTTATCTGCCGCCAAATATGCTGTTGTGTTCCGGTTAGATGGTAATGGTATGTTCCTGTAATTACTGGCACACAGGCATAACAGCTAAATCCTGTAGTATGACAACGTATCCTCATAGAGATCAAGACAACATAATAGCTTGTTTTGAATTCTATGTGGATATCCATGGGCTGCAGTAGCCACTTAACATCTGGAGGACTGCATTCTCGTTTGCCATATAAGTTGTATAAAAAAAACCTCCATGGTACCATATTATTGCATTGTCACCAAAGTTACATATGTATTCCAAATTTCAGCTCAATCAGTTAAGGGGAACGGGTTTAAAATTCAATTCAGTTGCAAGATTCCACCCGGACAAACATACATACATTGCAAGTTAATAAAAAGCTTGTAAAATTCAACATCGTGTGTGCACACGCTCGAGCAAAAACACTGGACGAAGTATGAACATATAGTGGACACTCAACGCCCTGCCACAGTTTGTAGGATGCTGTTGCGGCTGGCCCGCGTCCTGCTCTTCAGAGATGTTGTTTTCTTCCGAATGATGGCTTGAAAACCATCGATTCTGAGCAAATATCTCTGAGGCACTACAAAAACGGGGGAGCCTCAACATTATCCTAAAAGTATTGTTTCCAGCAATTTTTTGGTGTAGTTAACCCGTGTACAGTCTCTGACAATATGCCTTAAAAAGTGCATTTTAACTTCGTCAGAGCACCGGGAAAATCTAAGAATCAACATGTTACCTCTAACCGCCAGAACCCTACGCTCCCTTTCTATGTCTACATTATCCATAGATCGTCGGTAAGGTAGTCTTTATAACCAAGAAAATATATACCGGCTACAATATATTTTGATATAAGTGCGTTGTATTTTTAAGGCCATGAGGCCTTAAATTGCCAATGGAAAATCAATAGGATAGTAAATCATAGTTCCCAGGAAAACTTTACTCAAACTTACCTCACAAGTTTCTGCATTCACAATACTTGAATACGCAGTTTCCAAAGTAGCAAAACATAATCTTTTCATGCAAATTACGTCGTACAATTACAAAGACAGCTATAAAAACTTGTTTACGTCCAGTGCTTTATGGGAACTCGCGAATGTGCATTATGTATAACTTTCTCCGTAAACGCACTCGATTGGAGATCGATCGATGCCGTCAGAATGGAAGTTGTCCCGTGTTTATGGTTTTTGTTTCGGTTTCGTCACCAAACTATAATTAAAAATTTCGATATACGAGTATAAACCACTAAAAAATTTATTACAAAGATGAAAAAAAAACGAGTGTGCGACACGATTGTAGTAAAACTTCTTTTTCAAAATATAAATTTATAAAATTGTTCAAGAACGAAATGAAATTACGAAAATAATCACCGTTCGCGTAACGCTAGCTAACTCGCAAACGGGGTACTGACTGATATATATATATTTCATGCACCGGCTATGAGAGGAAGAGAGAAAGAAAACGTGCGCGCGCACTGCTCTCTCTTGCTCCTACAGTGTGATACAGACAATAGGCCTGCACTGTGTCTTAGATATACGAAACGTAACTGGCTATGAGAGAAAGAGAGAAAGGAAATGTGTGCTCGCACCTGTCTCTCTTGCCCCTACAGTAATATACGAAACGTAACTCTCTCTTTCTATCTATACTAACTTATATCTCCCTCTCAATTTTTGTTCGCCGCTCCCGATCATTCTTTTCGTAACGCTCTCGTCACGCATTCACCAGGTTACTCCCAAAGTCAAGCGTGCGTAAAGAAGTTTTACTTCAAATATTACCTAAAAAAGGTTTCTGGGAGTCATTGGTTGCTGGCCACACCAGATGTCAGTCACTCTGTAAAACTATAGCGAGGCCTATTTTCACCAGTAGCCGATCTATGACTGTTATGATAATGAAGATACATGTAATGGCATTAGAAAAAATACCACACAACACATCCTAACAAATGAGAGAGTGAAAGCCGCCATTTTTATATTCACGCTCTCAAATTATAGTATTGTGTAATATAAAAGAAATGACATGTGAAAGAGTTGGATGGATTTGAACAGTATTACGTACAGTCACATAGAAGTGGCCAGTACTGTGTAGTATTTAGTTTTCAATATCTTGAATATCTAATATTGATATTTGAATTATAAACAGCAAAATTGCAAGTAATGGGTAAGCCAGTTTTAAAAAGCTTTTGTAAAATTAAAGGCTTTACTTATGTACTTTTGCGTAGTCTCTTCTGTCATCATGTTTCTATACTATTAATGATTTCTTTGACATTAAATTCTGACATACTAATTTTAATTTATTAATTTCAAGGTCTATATAATTTTTTTTTATATCATGGGCTTTACGAAACTTGATGATATTATTGATTGATATTTATTAAACTGAAGAATTTTGAATTTATGTATAACTGAATTAATTTTATGTAACTGTAATTAAATTTTTAATCGGTGAAGTACCTATGTGAATCGAGTTATGGAGCTCAAATGGTCTTGGGCGGGACACTTGGCAAGACGTGGTGATGACAGGTGGAGCAGGGTAGCAACTGAATGGTGGCCGAGGAATGGCTGTAGAAGGGTAGAACGTCCGGCAGCGAGATGGGTGGACGACATCGTTAGAGTCGCGTGCCGTCAATGGGTGAGACTAGCGCAGGATCGTGGCGGATGGCACAAACTTGGGGAGGCCTATAACCAGCAGTGGGTGAAGTCGGGCTGTGGATGATGACGATGATGATGAAGTATGTGAAACCTACCTATATAGCTGTATCAACTTATACATCATGCTTCTGGCAAATAAATTTCATTTCATCATCGTTCCTAATCTCAAATTAAGTGATCGCTTAGAAATGCTGCTATTAAACTATAGAGTTTTTGAATACCAATCTCTCTCTCTCTCTCTTCTTCGAAGAAAACATGTGGCTGCGTATAACACAGGCAAGAGTGGTTTCGGGATCTCCGATAAACAAATAAATAATACTGGACATTTCACATAGAGCTATCTAGCCCCAAACTAAGTCAAGCTTGTATTATGGTAACTAAATAACTGATACAATACTTAAATACATTTTTTTAGTAAATACATACTTTTATTATAAAAACACGCAGACCCGAAACAAATATCTGTAGATCATACAAACATTTGTTCCGCGGCGAAATCGAACCAGCAAACTCCTGAGTTTCAGCCGGCTCTTCGCCCACTGCGCCACGAAGGTCTTCAATCAAGAAAAGAAGATGCAAAACTTATCCTTTATTTTACCTATTCTGGGGCTGTTAGGTATCATAAAAGCATTTTTTTTTCTTGAATTTACACTTTATGTGTTAGATTTAATTAATTTTCAAAATTTTTAGTAGGTAGGTATATTTATCTTTGAATCTTTGCGAACACTTTCAATTTAACACATGTCTAACTAAACAACCGTATTTCGATTCGAAACTTGTTCCACGTCAGATGGTATTAAAAAGACGTGCTCTTGCGCATTGGGGCAAAAAACAAGGTTGACTTGATAATTTCACACCAACTTAGCTGTTTGATCTAGTTCTGAAGATAAGATTATCGGAGCAGACATAACATCGTGTTTTAGACGTCTGGTAGTGATTTGGATTCGGTGTGTAGTTTATGGATTATTTGTACCGTGTGTCGGCAAAATAAATGTTAAAATTTAAGTAAAAAAGACTCTAAAAAATGATGCCTAATCAATAAAAATAGTTTTTTTAAATGTTAGTAACCAATTTCTTACAATCGCAGTTATTCTGATGCGCCATGCATGGGCTGCTCTCTTACTCTCTCTTTGATGCACGGAAAATGAATAACCCTTCAGATAAAAAGGCATTTATTATATAAATACATATGTCCTATGTACTTAAATTTGTAAAGGAAGATTCCCAACACAGGTTTATCCTCATAGTCAATAATTTGACGAACAAATCGATCTAAATTTAATCACAATGTGTGTAACCATAACTAAAATGGCTATTTTTTGCTGTTCCAAGAATGATCTAGCAAAATGTTGAACCAGGTTTAAATCTATGATTAAATCGTTTTTATATTGCTTGTTTGATAGGTTGCAAATTCGCACGAATGTGTATCTTATATTACACAGAGCTAGGGTTATTTTAGCATGGGACGTGACGTGTAGGATAGTAATGGTCAAAATTCTAGATCATCCATGCTACAGTTAGTTTTTGATTTATTAATATTTGGGCATCATGTGTTATTTATTGAAATTACGACCGTATAATATTTCTATAACGGTTCTATATAACTTGTTTTCTAAATAACTTGTACTAATAATTGTATATCTATTGTTACAGGTATGTACAACATCGGTTATCAAAGTGATGTTCAAGCGGTGTGTATTTTCATCTACCATATTTTTTATACAAATTATTTTTGGCGAGGGAAAATAGTACTCAATCATCTTCGTGTACACAATTTGGATGCTGCATTATTCAGTAACAGTAGTAAACATATTGAGGGTCTAATGATTAATTACTTTTATCCCCTTGTAAAGTATTGATCGAATTTGCTTCATTAAATGGTACAAGTATTTTGGTGACGTCATTGACTCCAAGAGCAAAAGTTGTAAAGCTTGCACTCTGCATATATTCATACATTTCTTGCCAAATGTCAGTTTTTTTATCATCATTATCATCGTCAGCCCTTCTCATCCCACTGCTGGGCATAGGACTCTCTTCGTTGTCGCCATTCACCTCTGTCTTGCGCTGTTCTAACCCACGTACAACCGGTGATTTTTATTATGTCGTTGACCTAACTTGCCGGTGGACGACCTGCGTTCCTGGTTCCATCTCGGGGCCACCACTCAGTCAGCACCCTGCCCCACCTGTCATCACCGCGCCTGGTCACATGTCTTGCCCAACTCCATTTGAGCCCCAATATACACGTGCGGTATTGGGAACTCGGTCTAGAAGTGTGATGCCGAGCACGGAGCGCTCCATGGCTCTCTGTGCGTTAGTTTTTTTTATATGAACTGAATATTATTCAGACCATTGTAGTGAGTTAACAGCTCTCATCGTCTTGGACAACGCGATTACGCGATGACATAGGAATTACATTTCTACATCTCTTCATGTACCTAGATTTTCTAAACTTCTTTAAGCTAGTGCTAACCGTAATGTGTTCATATTAGAGTTTTGGGTCCACTCTCTAATGAATGCAATTTACAGAAAGCTCTCATAAAATACAAAGGTTGCGTGGTATCGTACTATTACGCTATTCAGTTCGAAAAGCCAGATTAGTTTCGGATGTCGCAGTAAATTGACAAAGAATGCCCTTTGTGATTTCTTATGGCCCTTTGCGTAACTAATCCCACGTTACTTAACATCTGTCTTAATAGAGACAAAAACTGGATTACACTTGTCATATTTTTTAATCTTTCGTTGTCATTTTAAGTAATAGTCATGTTTTGTTGCACACCAAAGTATATAAGCGTTAAAATTACTATAAACAATACGGCAACTTTAGTGTTATAACAAACTCTAATGTAAACGTTAGTAACCATATGAATACAATTTTGATCAAAACACTGCTTAATTCTTTATCAGTTTAAGTGGTAGTCATATAAGAAGCGATGATGGCTGCTATAAGACTTATACACCAGGGACTGTGGGGAAGCACGAGGAGTCAGCATGCATCTATCTTAGAGCGAGCGATAGCCTACGAACCACTACTTGCCGCCCCGTGCGACAAGATCCCAAGACAACAGATATTTCAAAAACACTATAACATACAACTCTACGAAGAACAGAGAGATCAATCAGGAATCAGTGAAGTCCGCGTTTACACCGATGGCTCAAAAACCAAACAGGGAACGGGCGCGGGAATTCATTCACTGGATCTCAACATAAATATATCATTGACACTAGGTACATACAGTTCCATCTTCCAATGTGAATGTATGGCCATTACCGAAGCAGCTACCGCGATAAACAGGAGGCAGATCGAAGACTACAATATACGAATCCTCTCCGACAGTGCAGAAACACTCAGAGCTCTGGAAAGTCACAGCTGTAACTCCAAGCTCGTCTACGAATGCCACTTAGCCCTAGAAAGAATCGCCATGAAAAACAAGGTGATTTTAAGGTAATAGATTAAGGGGCATAGCGGATCACTGTTCAACGATGCTGCAGATGAACTAGCAAAAAGAGGATCGGAAACCACGGCTATAGGCCCACATCCATTCCTCCCTCTACCTTTCACACAACTACGAACATGGATACGACATCGTACTCTAAACCTACACAACGAACGTTGGGCACAGATCATGGACTGCAGACAGTCGAGGTCAGCTCTGCCGGCCGTTTCGCCATGACTGACACGACGACTGCTCAACCTTCAGAGACTGGACCTTCCTGGACGTTAAAGCTTAGCAACCATATGCATACAATTTTGATCAAAACACTGATTAAGTGAAAGCCAGGAAGTACACGAGACACTTTTAATTCTATGAATTTAATTGTTCCATTTATAAATATGGCATAAGAAACATTATTCTCAAAATAATTTACATTCACTTAATGAATGATAAAGCCTACGAAACAAAATATGAAAACAAAATTAGATGCAATAAAATATTTGAGCGAGTTGTTGTTTTTGTCGCCACTTTCGTTTTGTTCTTGGTAGCAACTCTGTGTCATAGAGTCGACTGCAGGAAAAACCTGGATGCGATCTGCTCAGAAAAAAAAAATTAGCAAAATTTTTATGAGGCTTTTGACCGGCATTTAGTGAATATGTGCTGAATATTCTTTGGCTATCGGGAGTCGGAAGTGCGGGCGAAACAAAGAACTGTTTTACTTGTTAGATTATTGAACTCAGCGGAAATTGATTTTAGCAGAGGTAACAAAGGACGGATAGAGATCAGCGGATACGGATTTTTGCATTTAAATGTGGGAATCGGATTTGTTTAATATAAATTGAATCAAGTTCCGTTTATTTTCACGGTTGCATTATGTATTGTCACGACTCCAACCTTGGATTGCATTTGTACAGCTGCGGCACTCGGCTGTATTCATTTGTTGCTAAATAATAGCAAATTACCTTGCTATATCTGAATCTGTCCTTTTATACTGTGAAATATGGGTTAACCGATGAAATCTACGAAAACTGTATAAAGCAGTAGGTATTTATTATATCTTTAGAATTATTATACGTTTTACAGAAATGTATAGGAACGTGAGTTAGGTTAGTAGATTTTAGTCATGTTATGTTATCATTAATCAATATGTTCTACGCAGTAAATGTGAAACATAATCAATGAATCCACGATATTCTACATCTAATCCACTCCACGGTTTTCAAAACTTGATGCCAATCATCATGCAAATCATTGCTCCAAATGATACGTTTTCTAAATTCATTAAAACTTTTTAGTCCACTTTTTCTGCTCCGTTAAACAAACATTAGTGTATTCAAATGACATAGTCTTTCGATTATTTCTAAACCGATAAACTATTACTAGTTACTAATTGTTAATCGATTATCTACTTTCGTTATTCTTTACGACCCTATAATCGATTCTCACAGTTGTTTCATTTGTTTTATTTTCAATCAATATCAATAGTTTGCCTGTACCATTTTCTTCAACTATAATATACACTATGGACGTTGCAAACTTCAACTATTAAATATTTTTAATTACATCATCAATCATTATCGGCTGTAGTGACGCAAGCCTGCTCTCAATTAGCAAGAAGGTGTTACGCTCTAAATTCGGAATTCAATAGTTTCTGTCGACACCTCTAACTAAGCATATTATTAATTTCTGCATCCTCCCTTCGATTCCTTACAACGTACAACATAAAAAAATATTAATGTTACTGGTAATATGTTCAGTAACTTTAGAAATTAGTTCCGTTCTGTACCATTTGTTGTTCCCTCTGGTTTAATTCATCTCGATTTGTTGACTAAATTTAAGGGGTCTACAGCACCATTTATTGAGCGCCCATCTGGTCTCACATTCGATTGATTTGATTTGACAGATGGCTCTAAAGAGCTCATTGCGTGGCCTGTAATTTTAACTTCAAATTGCTCTGTACCATTACATTCCAAATTGATGGTTACAGTTAACTAACTAATACTTTCTGATTGACATCACTCGTTTGTCGATCAGAATTAGTCAAGATCTGTTTGTGGTCTATAATTTAGAATTAAATACACGTCTGCCGTATGTTTTCTTTTTTATCCTGTATTTGTACAGGTTTACCTATTTGAGCGAGCACACCTTAAACTTCGTAAGTTACCTCGCTCTAGTACTCTACTTTCCAGTTTGCTTTAAGAATATTAAGATATTCTTTTTCATGTAAAAAAATAACATACCGTATAACCGACCATTGGAAACAATCGACGACCTCCGTGGTGCAGTGGGCGAATAACCGGCTGAGACGCAGGAGGTAGCCGGTTCGATTCCCGCCGCGGAACAAATGTTTGAATGATCTACAGATATTTGTTCCGGGTCTGGGTTGTTTCTCTATATATTAGAAGTATGTATTTACATAAAAAAATGTACCTATATAAGTATTCTTAGTATCAGTTACCTGTTTTCCATACTACAAGCTCTGCTTAGTTTGGGGCTAGATAGCGCTGTGTGAAATGTCCAGTAATATTTATTAATCATTAATAGCTTAAGTAGATAAACATGGTACGTGATAAATCCCGTATATAAAATATTGACTGAAATTAATCACGAAAGTTTTCTAAGTAAAATAGCTTAACTAATTTGGTACTTAAATCTGTATTTGTACCTGCATATAATATTTATTCTCTTATTGATATTTTCCTTTTTGTCGGATGTGTCCTTGTTGTCATTGTATGTAAACAACATTACATTTTCTAATCTCTTTACCGTTTAAAGGCCGCGTCTTTCAAGTTATATGATTCTCTTATATTATATTAACATATCAAACCAGTCGTCAACTCTACTTTCATTACTTAATCTTAATTGCTTTGATCTTAATTCGTCGGATATTATATCATAGCAACACAAAGATAAAGATCCTTTCAAGACAAGTTGAAACAATGAGTGATCTAAATTAATCTCACTTCGCCACGCTTTGTTGTCATAATCATGATGATGATGTTGATCTATTGATGGTTTTTTTTAATTTATTTATTACATCGACTATATCTATGTTTATATTGTGTATTGAGTGAGACTGAGAGCGTAATACTTTTTAGTCTGCGTTCGTTATGGTTACTTTTGACAACCTCCGCGGCGGTTCTCAGACCCGGAACAAATATCTGTAGATCATGCAAACATTTGTTCCGCGGCGGGAATTCGCCCACTGCACCCCGGGAATTCGCCCACTGCACCACTGGGTGCAGTGGGCGATTTCCCGCCGCGGAACAAATGTTTGCATGATCTACAGATATTTGTTCCGGGTCTGGTTGTTTCTCTATATACTATAAGTATGTATTTACAAAAAAAAAGTATATAAGTATTCTATCAGTTATCTTGTACTATGACAAGCTCTGCTTAGTTTGGGGTGAAATGTCCAGCAATATTTATTTATTTTAACCAACTTCAAAAAAGGAGGAGGTTCTCAGTTCGACTGTATTTTTATAATTTTTGTTACCTCAGAACTTTCGACTGGGTGAACCGATTTTGATGTCTCTTTTTTTATTTGAAGGGAGCTGGTGCTTCCCATGTTGTTCCATTTCCATTTGGTCCATGAGAAAACTATAGTCTTAAATTGGTTTAATTTTTATGTTATGTTATGTTTGTTAGTTCAGAACTCCGTCATTTATCAAACCGATTTAGAAAATTTTTTTATTAATTGTAAGGATATACTTTCAGATTGGTCCCGTAGAAATTTAATCGAAATCGGTTCAGTAGTTTGGATTTAACTGGTATTTAAAGTCGGTTATATTTTTGTTAAAAAGTTACTTGTTTATTTTATTTATTTATTTTAATACTTTATTGCAAAAAAATACAAATTACATGTACACACGGCTACACATCAAGCTATACAAGTCCAGTATAAGCTGACCTCTCATTCTACGAAAAACCTATACAATGCGAGGTCAGCTTATACTGGAAATTTATAGCTTGATGTGTAGCCGTGTGTACAAAAGGTGGGTTAATAGCATTTTCGACGTGCCAACCTCGAGAAGTAACAAAAAAGGTTGGCGTGCTATCTTATAACATCATTAACTTATTGATACTGAAAATAAAATAAAAAAAACACAAATAAACTCATAACATAAACTCCGATCATAGTAAGAATAAATACATAAACCTAATTGATATAATATACAAAACAAAAATACTATTACATAATAAATACACATACGACGTTTTCATGTAAGTATACTTCATATTTCATATATATGTATTTACTTCATATTTTACTGAAAATATCTCGATTACCCATTTTGTTATTTTCTGGTATTGTATTTGTGTAGATTGTAATTTTGAAATCGAGTAACTCTCTTTCACTTTTCATATTTAAACTGAGTACTTCATAACATAACTTTTTAAATCTTTACGAGCTTTTAAAACTGACAACTTAATAAACAAGTTGATACTTAAAACCGATTTAATTTGCAACTTTTTCTTAACATTCACTTATGTATGTAATTTTTATGTCTCGTGTGGTATTGACGTAAAACATTTCCCATACTGAAAGTACTATTAAACCAATACAACCCTTATCTATTTATATCTTCCCCCATATTAACTAAAGCCATAAACACAATCTGTGCTTGATAAAATAGAAAAATATAATTTGTTACACCCCCTTCCCGGCCACAGTATAAACATATCAGTAGATACAATTTAACATCATGTTGCTTCACATTTAATCGGTGCTTCAAACCTGTAATCATCATCATCATATCGTAGGACGTCCACTGCTGGACAAAGGCCTCCCTCATTGATCTCCAGGAACTGCGGTTGGAAGCGGCCTGCATCCAACGCCGACCTGCGGTTCTTACCAAGTAGTCTGCCCATCTTGTGGGTGGACGTCCTACGCTGCGCTTGCCGGTCCGTGACCTCCACTCGAGAACCTTTCGGCCTCATCGGCCATCTGTTCTGCACGCTATATGGCCTGCCCATTGCCACTTCAACGTGCTAATCCGTCGGGCTATGTCGGTGACTTGAGTTCTCCTATGTATCTCCTCATTTCTGATTCGATTAAACTGTAGTAATCATAAATTCGATGTTTGACTCACTGTAAATCCCAAAGAGTTTTCTTAAAAGTCATGCGAAATTATCTGGGTGTTAGTTTTCACAACGCACAGTGAATCGTCTAGAACATGGTAGCTGGACAAAATTATTTTATGGGTTCACATGATCGCTACAGCCATAATAACATATACTGAATCATTTTTTTTGCGTTATGTGGTAAAATAAAAAAACTTAGTACGAAATAAAAATTTATTGAAAATAGAAGTCTAGAAGAATACATATTAACGAAATAATTTAAATTATATATCTACACAATTTAAAAAACTTAACTTAAATTACTTAACATAACATAACATATCATCACGCCTTATTCCCCGAAGGGGTGGCAGAGGTGTATTACTACACCCACTTTAAATTACTTAACTATAATAATATCTACTATTATAATAAATTACAAATAGAAATCGTCAGATGATTCATCATCGCTGTCACAGTTAGACGAATCAGGTACCACATAATCGTTCTCCTCACATAAAGTAACTTCACGTGGTACTTGATGTGTAGTAGGTATGGAAGGCGGAACTATCAAGCTTAGCACTTCTGCGGGCAATTTTTCAGGTCTTTTCTTAGGAATTTCCCTAAGCGAGTTGATTACAGGATCAGATGTTATCAGCAGCATATATAATAAATCTGTATTCGTGGCAATACGTGACTGTTTTCTGCTATGATGCTCTCGGAATCTACGACAGTCTTTGTTACGGGCTTCTTGAGCCTCCTCCGATAGCTGTCCGATTGGAACAATACAGCTTTGGATGACTTCTGTACTGTGTAATAAGATTTTATGCACAGTAACAGGCATATTATACCACGGATACAGACTAAGGTAAAGAGATCGAGTCTCAGAGCAAACTTTTTCAAATTCTATGCAATTAATATCATACCCAGAAGATAATGTTCGAAGTAATATACACATTTTTTTAATTAAATTAACATCCAATCCTGTAATCTCACCGCTTAGTTCCGGATTCATAAAAAACCTACGTGCAGTGTTACCATCATTTGTGTTACCATAACCCGGTTTTGGTTTGTCTACAATAAGCCCCATCTGAGTTTTAAAATCTAACTTAATTTTCTCTGAACGTAACTTTACACTAATTTTATCGTCAGCGCCCCTAGCTTGCCACTTTTTTATATCCAAACGATAACTAATATGTAGTAAACACTCAAAACAACGTATCCATGCATGTAAAGTAGACAAACCAAAACCGTAATGTTCTTTATTAACGACTACGTCTTTTAAATCACCATTC
The DNA here is from genome assembly GCA_918857605.2 of Philereme vetulata. NCBI lineage: Eukaryota > Metazoa > Arthropoda > Insecta > Lepidoptera > Geometridae > Philereme > Philereme vetulata. The sequence goes on from OU975423.1 coordinate 9,613,051, forward strand.
ATCATTGTCGGGGTAGCACCACATATATAACATTTTTGAGGGGAGCGTGTGTCAGTCAAAGCGTTACATACTTTTCCGTCTGTCATAGTCAGTAAGAGGTCATGTTTTATAGTAATTTCATATTCTTCAACATTACAAATAGTTGGAAGAAGCTGAGATATTTCTTCCAAGACTTTGTTGGTTTCGGCTTTGGTGAATTCATTAGTTTCCTTTGAAAAAATAAATTTGATTGGTCGGCAATAGAGAGTTGACGAAGGCCGTGGATTTTGCCATATAATATGTTGGCCGTCACATAATTTCAAAGGAACTAATGAAAACATGAACAGGAATTCATCAGTAGCATTAGCATCTTCGAACCTTTGCTTATAGGTACTGTGGCCTGAACTGCCGTCACAGCCCCATTTGCTAATTAATGTAAGGGATGAATTAGAAGACACAACATTTCTTATAACATCACTTTGCGCTTCAATTAAACGATCAGCAGTTTTGTTTAAAATGCCTTGTAGATTAATTTCAGCGCGCGTTTCCGTCACAGAAATATACTCATCTAAAGGATAACACATTTTTTTAGACTTAACTACACTATGATAAGATGGAAATATCTGATGTCCCGCCTTCAATGACACCTTACGCGCCTGTTTGTAACTATGGCTGGTACACTTAGCATCAACATAATGAGCTAAAGCTTCATCACTGCTCAATTGACGACCACCACACGCAACATTGGTTGTTTTAGCTTTTGGAGAGTTGTCAGATATTTTATGAATTGAACTAGCTACATTTCTTCGACCAGATACTCGATTGGCTACTTCAGCGGCTATGGTTAACTCACTAGCACTTCGCGATTGCACTAAATCTTCAACCCTCCGTTTTTTGGTTTTGAATGACGATTCGTCAAATTCTTTTCTGGGTCTGCCTGTAGTCCGACTTGGTCCAGATGACGAAGACGCAGACGGGCGATGTACTTGAACTTCAAATTGTATTTCATTACCCTCTAACCAATCCTTATTGTTATTCAAAAACCTATTGAGGGTATTTTTCGATGCGGACCACTTTTCAGCAAATTTTGAAGAAATACTTGAAATTTTCGTACAAATATTCTTCTTTGAATCAAGAGTGACATCTGAACAGTTGATTTTGTTCAATACAAACTCTGTGAGCTTTGAATTACGGTCCTCTTTCTTGTGTTTACGCCATTCTTCAAAGAAATCGATTTTTGAAATCGAAATCACAACTTCTGAAAAAAATAATTAAAAAAAATGGGGTGAGTTGGGGTGGCAAAACTATATATCATTTTAAAGTTAAATATTGTGGCTATTACATACGTAAATAACGGCCTGGATATATTTGGATAAAAAAAGTTACACTCGATGAAAGTTACTAAATAGAAAAATTTACACGATATAAATGTCCATTTCTATAAAGCCTATAAACATCAACGTCAACAAGTTAAATGATCCCAATTTATGAAGAAATTTAAAGTACATACCTTCAAGTAGAAAATCCATAACACTCACAATAATATAAATAGCACAAGTGGTCATAAGATGTTGTCGTAAGCACTGCAAACTATCAACTGATTTATTTGCATAAATGCATTTTCCTTATTACCTCACTTTCCAGTACTATGGCGGTGTGCTACAAAGGGTAAGGCACGTGTTATACCTGGAATTCTGAGTTTTGAGGTGTGGTTAATGAGACAGGATTATGATTTAATCGATTCTAGGAATCGACTTTTGTCCAGCTGGCTAGTTCTAGGTAATTCACTGTGCAACGCTTTGAATTTAATTCATAATTGAACTTCACACTAATATTATAAATATGAAAGTTTGGATGTTTGTTTGTTACTCAATCACGTCGTAACAGCTGAACCGATTTCGATGAAGTTTGGTAATTACGTAGATTATAACCTGGATTAACGCATATACTACTTTTTGTTGACAAACAACGCGTGCGAAGCCGCTGGCGGAAAATAGTTAGTCACAAAGCCTCAATCTTTTCTGTCGATTGTATAAAAAGCAATCTGTCCAATGCCTTTATTATAACCAAATCAGCCAATTATGTAAAATTAGCGACAGCTGTGCGACAAGCAATCGGTCGCGAACAATCAAATTTACTATGTTAATAGTTCTATCTGTTGCCGTCCCTATGCTGGTAGCGCTAGTTTCTATGCAATTTGACGTTTCGTGATCGATTGCTCGCACTGCTGTCATTAATTTACAAAATTAGCCGCCGGTGTCTTGAGCAACACAATTGTTAAAATGGAATACACTTTTGCTTTGATAATATTAGTAGGATCTGTAACTTCGCTAACTTACTTCTTTGACTTTAGTGACACTACAACAGGATATCTACCATGACGACAGTCTACAACTTTAAATAGGTCTATTATAAGAATTAATAGTCGTGAGCATATAACTTTCTCTTTACTTGTGAGTTTTATTCTAGAACTGGGTTAAGCGTAGATTTTTTTGACAGCTTCCAATGAAAAAGCTGTAATTTTTGCCTTTGACTTCACCTACTGGTCGAGTATACTGTGTCCCGGTTTCAAGTGCACATTAGATACGGGTGGAGGCGGATGTTCCTTATTGAATTATCTGGTGGTGATTGAATGTTTGGATAGTGGGGTTTAATAGTTGAAAAATATGAGCCGACAGCATCCTTTGAGTTTATATTTTGTAAAACGGTTTATAAATAAACACATGTTTGTTTCATTTTATGATTTTAAATATAAAAATTGTGTGATCCATTGAAAAAATAGTATCAATAGCATTTAAGATACGATAAAAAACGTTTATTTTGTCATTAATGCACGCAGAAATGGAATAAAATCTTAAAACTAGGCGTAGGATAAACACTAGATACTGTTTTTGGCCATGAACCTAATAAACACAGACACGAACAGGTTAATCTATAATTTGTATACGAAATACATACTTAGGTACAAAGAGTCATGAAGATCCAGTATTAACAGGACCGTTTTTCGGATCCGTCGCTACTGTATGTGATGTTAACACATTCTGTCGGTTCCGTTCTTAGTTTGTCGGTTTGGTATCTTTTTCTGGATCCAGGATAATGTCGTGTATGTGAACTCGGTCATACATCTACATACGTCATCACCGAAATAAAAACGGATCCACTAAAAGCGGTCCTGTAACCAGTTTCTGTGTGAAGGAGCTCTTAGTATTAGTACGCAGAACCGTAGAAATAACCTATAGAGATATATATATATATATATGTATGTATAATTTCAACTCAATTCGTTATTTCAGACTAGCACTGACACAACATTAAATACAAGCCAGGTACATAGTCCATATGTAGCGCAAAATAACAATACACCATACAATAAGTATTAGATACTTACACAAAAATAACATAAGAATGACAACCAGGACATTGGACTTTGGATACGTCAATCATATTTTCTAGCTTTTCCATGACAGTTTCCTTCAACAGAATAGTCATTCCCAAGAGCAAACTCCAAACCAACTACAAACTTTAAAAACTCCATTTCGTGTTAATGCTAGGATCGTATTTCCATCATCTGATGTATTTATGGGGTTCGGCAGCTGTGTAGTGTAAACATGCGAGGGTGGGCATGTACGACCCCAGGGTATAGGTTCAACAAACAGTTTGGTTTCACTTTTTGCCAGATTGAGAACGAATTTGGGAACCTACATCTTTAACAGCTATAATACCTGTTTGTATCTGAATGTGGCCTGAAAATGAGCCAATATTTTCGCCGAATAAATTGTAAATCAGCCGAAAAACATTAAATTTCGATAACGTCGTGAACCAACATGACTCCCTTGGTTAAAAATCTTAAGAACCTACCTTATATTATGGTTCAAATCTCAATAACTACAATATTGTACACATTAGTCAGGTTCAAAACTGCTGGATTCCTGTCCTTTCATTACGTTAGCCTGTTGCTTTATGATCGTAGGCTAATTTTGTAAGGCTTTCACGGAAAACATTACAAATTACAGCCTCCGCCCTATACCAACTATTAGCATAATCAATGGCACCGTTTTAATAACCGTACATAATTTGCTGGGCTTGTTTTAGCACTAAACTTGGGAAGTACACAAACACCGTTACTCATTATGGTTTCGTGGTAGCCTTATCTAAGACTTAAGTTATGAATAAACTGACTCAGTTACAAAAGGTACACCCTTTTACCGCTAAATGATGTTGATGAGGTATTTTAGATAAACTGCGGACCAAAAATATGGAAAAAAAACATAAATAGCTATTAGGTGAGCTATTAACGTCGAAGCTTCAGAATTTAAATAATTGCAAGAAAATGCCCGCAAATATAGTGAATAAAATATTATAGTCATATTTTTTTAAATCACAGGAAATGGCGCATACAAAATAAGTTTATATGCACTTACTCGGTGTTTAAATAAATTGTATATAATAAGTAATAACGTTTGGTGTTATCAAATAATTTATTTAAATACCAACCCTAGTAAGATGACGACACGTGCCCTAATAACATGACGACACGTGTCCTAGTAACATGACGACACATGCCCAAGTAACATGATGACACATGCCCAAGTAACATGACGACACATGCCCTAGTAACATAACAACACGTGCCCTAGTAACATGACGACACGTGCCCTAGTAACATGATGACACATGCCCTAGTAACATGACTACACATGCGCTAGTAACATGACAACACATGCCCTAGAAACATGACGACACATGCCCTAGTAACATGACAACACGTGCCCTAGTAACATGACAACACGTGCCCTAGTAACATGACGACACGTGCCCAAGTAATATGACGACACATACGCTAGTAACTTGACGACACATGCCTTAGTAACATGACGACACATGTCCTAGTATCATGACAAACCGTGCCCTATTAACATGACGACACGTGCCCAAGTAAGATGACGACACATGTGCTAGTAACATGACGACACATGCCTTAGTAACATGACGACACATGTCCTAGTTTCATGACAACACGTGCCCTATTAACATGACGACACGTGCCCAAGTAAGATGACGACACATGTGCTAGTAGCATGACGGCACATGCCTTAGTAACATGACGACACATGCCCTAGTAACATGATGAAGTAACCTTTTCTCTCCATGGAAGAATAGAGTATAAATGACATTTTAGCGTAGAGAGTAGAAACACGACCATACAATTTTATCTACTGTCTACGCTAAAATGAAATTTTACTAAATTATTACGTTCAAAGAAAATTTTCTATTATGCAGGAGGGCGGTTATGCAAGAAAGTAAGAGGGTAGCAAATACATATAATTACTTTCAGTATTAATCACTTCTACTTTTATTCAGATATTAAAATATATGAACTAATTCCATTTTAATTAATACCAATCATAGTTTTACTATTAATTTAATCGAATATGATACACTCGATGGTCTAACAGCACCGCCAGATATAAATGTTAATGATATGCTAATTGCATGATTAGTGGTTACCATGCGTAATGATATGGCACCCATCATTCACCATCTAATTATTCAGTGGTCAAGGTTATGTTTACAAGATACCTTTTTATGATGAAGATGTTTTGTATAATTTTGATTTGGAATAAAAAAAACTGACGGTAACCTATATGTGCAAGAGCGGATCCAGCTTTGGTGCAAGGGAGGGGGGGGGGGGGGGCATAGTCGTGGTCAAGTCACAAGAAGTTACAATTTAATTTTTTTAATCATAGATACAAAATATTTTTTTTACATTTATTATTTTATTTATATATTTTTAATAAGTATTTATTTATTATTTTAAATTAAAATATATAGATAACTATAATTAAAAATTATATTATATGTATATATTCTTTATATAAGTTATTAAATAAATTAAATAAGAAAATCAATTTTTCAATTCAAAATATTAAATTAAATTAATTAAATATTGAATGTACTTACATAAAAACTATATTGTGACAAAAAATTATATAAAAACATAATGTTTAAAATCTTAAGTAGTGGTCCACCTAGGTCCTGGACCCAGCCCAGGGGGGGGTCATGAACCCCATTACCCTCCCCCTGGATCCGCCCTTGTATATGTGTGACTTTTGAATGTTATTTATAATCAAGCATTTCCCCTGAGAAAATCCATATTAATATAATAAATTCGAAAGTTACTCTGTCTGTTTCGTTTTCACGACTAAACGGCGGGACCAATTTCGATGAAATTTGGTATATAGATAGATTGACTAGGATTGAAACATAGTCTACTTTTTACTCGACTGCGAAGAAGGAGGGGACCACGCGTGCGATACCGCGGGCTTCAGTTCGTAACAAATAAATAATGCTTTTAACACATCGTACCCAAAGTAAGCAATGGTTTTTTTTTTATTGTAAATTGTAGGCTTAGTCCAAGAATTTTAGTCAAATGAGGGCAAGTATTCTCGGAAGAGAGATAGTCAGCTTTAAACTTGTATAAACCTTTATTTTGGCACCCTAAAACTTGTCTCAAAACCTACTTATCGTAGGGTGTCCGCGACGACAGATATTCCAAGGTAAAAAAATTGATTTTTTTTGCACATTTATTGCTAATATCTCGTTTCCTATTCGAACCTAAAATAACTAATGTAGAAGATTAAATTTTCTACAAATTTTGTTTAAACATTTTTTTATGTCATAAACCATTTTCGAGATAGAGGGCAGAGCGAATTACAAGGTTACCCTTAATATTCCTGGACTAGCTTGCGTTTGAGCACGATCTCGCCTGGTAGTAAGCGATGATGCAGTCTACGATGGCTAGCTTGTACTATGTACTAGTAAATAAATATTATATTCTAAAAATAACATCTCTTATTTTTGCCTGCTTCTTTCCTGAACATTGATGTTTACAGCAGATATTCGCTCCATCTAGCCTTCGTGTTTTAAAATTCATTTGACTATTACCAATTCTTGTCTAGAAGGTCATCTTTCAAAATATTCGTTCATCACTTCTCAAATGATCTCAAAACTAAGTGCCTGTAGGTACGAGTGCGCGCAGAGATTTCCTGTTCAAAATCACTGCGCACGCGTGCACACCAATTATATTTTTTACACAATAAAATAACCTCGGCTATAATACACGTCTGATTCACTCTAAATCAGAGCTCAATGCTGAAAGAGCTGTACTGCTATGAGCTAAGATTATATATGGTGATTTTTTTTACGAATCTAGTGCAGTCTTAGTTAATCTCACTCAATCTATGTTATGTTCTGTGGGAGCCGATGAGTTAGAGTAGATTTCGGTGGCCTTATTGCGATGAACCAATGAAAAAAATTGCGTTTTTTTCCTGCAGATAACTTACTTGGACACCACCTATTATTACCTACCTACCTTCCTAGTTTTTATTAATGCCTCTAACAACGCGGCTTCGCACGCTTTCTTTGTCAACAAAAAGTATGTTTTTGAATCCAGGTCATAATCTATCAACATACCAAATATCATTGAAATCGGTTCAGCCATTACGACGCGATTGAGTGACAAATAAACAAACGTCCAAACTTTCACATTTATAATATTAGTGTGATTAACTTTTACCTAACTACCACCTACTTAAATGCTATAACTCCTCCGTGGTGCAGTGGGCGAATAACCGGGCAGGAGGTAGCGGGTTCGATTCTCGCTGCGGAACAAATGTTTGCATGATCTACAGATTTTTTCTCTACAGTTTTTTCTCTATATATTATAAGTATGTATTGACAAAAAAAAGGATACATATAAGTATTTTAACAGTTAACTGGTTCCTATATTACAAGCTCTGCTTAGTTTAGGGCTAGATAGCGCTGTGTGAAATGTCCAGAAATATTATTTTTTTGTTTATTTAACTAAACTAATTTGTAGTAATAATTTACTTATGTAGGTAATGTTGATTTGAGACGACAATTGACTACATTAATGTTACTAAGTTTATAAATATTTCTCATTTTAGTGTCAGTTGGTAAATGAGAAATAAAGATTATTTTAAAGAGAAGTGAAACTTTAATATCATACTTCTTATTATTTCGTCTGCGTCATTCCGCTTCCTACGAAATACGAGTAACGAAGGATCGTGACGAACAGACAGACCGACGCCTGTTCTTATTACGATGCTTTGTAAGTGTCCGTTCACACAGACCGGCTAGGAGATTCTTTTTTCGTGCGATGCTACCTTGTAGGACAAGGCACTACCTAGTAAAATTACTGTATTACTATATCTAAAAAATGGAGCTATTCATGTGATAGAATTTCATTTGTGAAGTTCGTTTAATCATCTATTTTATCGCGTTTAAAAAAGAGTTTTGGGTCATTGAAATAAGATTGATTTGTGTAACACTGAGCGCTACATTAAAAAAAAGAAGTGAAATGAAATAACCGGCCAAGTGCGAGTCGGACTCGCGCACGAAGGGTTCCGTACCTATAATATCTATAAAAAACGGCATAAAAATCACGTTTGTTGTATGTGAGCCCCCCTTAAATACTTATTTGTTTTATATTAATTTAATTATTTATTTTTAAAGTGAATATATAACTAAATATTATGTGAATATTTCAAGAGTCTACCTGATGCCGTTATCAATATCGAGCAAAAAAATCACATTTGTCGTATGGGAGCCCCCCTTAAATATTTGTTTTATTCTGTTTTTAGTTATAGTGGCAACAGAAATACATCATTTGTGAAAATTTTAACTGTCTTAACTATCACGGTTCATGAGATACAGCCTGGTGACAGACGGACAGACAGACAGTGGTGTCTCAGTAATAGGGTTCCATTTTTTCCTTTGAGTACGGAACCCTAAAAAACTTCCTTATTTCAAAGATCCAAAACTCATTTTTAAACGCGATAAAAATGTAATTTTTGCCAAGCCGGTCTGTGTGAACGGACACTAAGGCTGCGCGCGCGCACGATGCTATTGCAGTCGTGTAGGACGTAAATCATTGAACAAGTGAGAAGTTTGTTTAAATAAGGCTCGGTTTCAGACACTGATTTGAAATGAAAAATGTATTTATTGCTACATAAACGACTTACTAGTTAGTTACTTATAACGCTGAAGCTGAACACTTCACACAGCGCTATCTAGCCCAAACTAAGCAAAGCTTATCTCCTCCGCAACTTGCGTCTCAGACGGCAATTCGCCCACTCCGGGAAATAAAATAAAAATGTTCCCAAAAAAATGGGAACATTTGTTTTTTCACATACAAAAACTCTCACCCCAAACTCGTCAGGTACAATAAGCTCAGTCCAATCCGATAACGGAATTTGGGTCAAAATCAAGTTGCAAGATTTCTACCAAATGCAAGGCAAGTTATACAAATGGATGTACAATGATGTAAAGGCAAACTTACACTACTTGAAACAGACATGTGAATTGATCTAATTGCTTCGGAGTAATTGTTGAATCAGTCAATACTGTTAAACTTGCTAACGAATTGTGCATAGCGAAATATGTGTGGATTCATTATGATATATAAAAGAAATACTTTACAAAGAAACCCAACGGATGAGTATAAAACAACTCTACACTTTTAATACGTGCTGCCTTATTAGAAAAATAGTAAAAAATGACATATATACAGACATATAGATTCAATATCCTTTATATTTCTATTTTTATATACATATCTGTCTTTATATTTTCTTTAGTTTATGTAATATTATTTTTATTAAAATTGGACTATCCGGTACTGAACGTAGGAGCCGGCGGAAGATCAGCGCGCTGCGTACTCGTATTTACTTAGTGCGTTGCGCATAATGCTGAGCTGGATCCTAGTTTGCGGACGCTCATAACCTGGACGTACTAACTGCCTATGTATATTTTATTTTTTCTATTTGTGTTTGTTATATTGTTACTCCTACTGTCGTATTATTTTTGTTGTGTATGTTTGTCATGACTGTGTATGTCTTTGTTTTGTTATGTCTGCAAATAAATGTATTTTCTTTCTTTCTTTCTTTTCTTTTAGACATTACTTTTATGAGGAAAGATCAAGTCCACCAATATAATACACGAAGCTCTAAAAATAAACACTTTGTATTAACAAAAATATAACATTTGAAGGAGCACAGCTATATAATAAGTTGCCCAATATAGTTAAAGAAGCCCCTAGTATGTCTGTATTTAAAAAAAGATTGAGGAACTATGTACTAAAGAATATTAACTTATTGTAATATACATATATTAAGTTAAGCAATGTTACTGTTATATCACTGGACAAAATCCAGTACAATAATGTAATTAGATGATCTCTGTAAGTGAACCTTGTTCTTTGAGAATACATATATTTAACCACAAAAGGACTACGACATAAAAAAAATTAGTGTTTCGGACGTCGTCAGTTAAAACGACCCTTCGAGTATCAAATGTCGTAAAAGGCATTTTGGCCAAAATCACTTGTTTTCACTTCTAAGTAAAACGCGCTCTATCGATCTGTCTGCGACTTCGTCCATTTGTTCACAATTTTGAAAGTGTTGCCGCAAAACCGATAGGGGTAAAACAGTTCTATTTAAACATCTGTCTGCACTACAATGCTGATTTCTCATTTTCTCATCTATCGTTACGCTGCTCTTGGTTTTTATTTCACCATTCTGCTATACACCTATATGTACTCGTACCTACTTATAGTATTTTATATAATATACCTTTTATTATTAGTATGGAATATGTATGTACTATGCTATGTACGAGTACCTAATCCATTGATGAGTACTTATATATATGTATATATTTATTTATTTTGCTTATGTAAGTACACTGTTTATTCAATATTAAATTATTTTTATTAATAGCTACCGTCCTATAACGTTCTCGTGAAATTCAGCCCATCCAAAGGTTGTCTGGAAGAGATTGTTTTTAGCGATAAGACTGCCATTGTATATCTGCGTGAATTGTCATTTGTTTTTTTATATTGTTTTTTTTATTTTAAGTGTTATTTACAATAAAGCGTTCTATCTTCTATCTATATAAAAGGGGATTTTCCCTCATCTTTCAGATCTGCCACACTGTTTCTGCTGCATATCAATGATCTGCTCATGTCCGGTATCATTAATTACGCAGACGACAGTACAGTTGTGGAGAGGTATACCTCTAATGCTCGAGTCAGCAGAGCTGAAATTCAAAAGCACAGAGACGAGATGCTGCAGCGTTTGAATTTGACACTCAAGGCCGTCTCTGACTGGGGCGATGCCAATCTCGTCAAATTCAACGCTTTAAAAACGCAAGCATGTCTCTTCTCGGCGAAAAAGTGTCAGTTTTCCCAAGTTCCCATTTTTCGAGATGTACCGGTATCTGTAAAAGGTCACCTCGAGCTCCTAGGGGTTTCGCTCACGCCTACTCTCAACTTTAGCTCATACATCGAGGCTAAGGCTAAAACAGCTGCCATGAAGCTGGGCATCCTCAACAAGGTCAGGAGATACTTCACACTAGGACAGCGTCTTAGTCTTTACAAAGCTCAAGTCCGGTCTGGTATGGAGTAATAAAACCAAAAAAATATCAAAACCATTTAAAATGAGTACTAACAATCCAAGCTAACGTAATAACGAAAGTATATAAAATCCAAATGTTCCGAGACCCCAGAAGACAATGTAAACATAAACTACAGAAAGCAATATGTATGCAAATGTAAACTCGATCAATACCAGAAGGACTATTCTTCGAGGAAGGAGAGTTGAGCACGACGCTATTAGTAAACTGCAATTGCTATACTAGAGATAATTTATCTGTCACAGTTGAAGACCTGGCTGCAGTGCTGTGTAACTAAGAGGTTCTGCAAGCTCAAGCGCTGTTGCTACTAGTATACCGGTTACGTAAAAAACAAGCATAAAGTATATTCAGCAATAATACGTTACGTTTAGTATGTGGTTATTTTGTCAGTGGTAGTCGTTTATGAATAAATAAATTACACCAACCGATTGAATGGTAGAACCGGTACCCTTATTACGTAAGCCAGAGTCGCTGTCGGTGTCGCTGCCGTCGGGATAGGCCGCCTATCCCGACGTAACGTATTATTGCTGAATACTACATGTACTAAACGTAACGTATTATTGCTGAATATACTTTATGCTTGTTTTTTACGTAACCGGTACACTAGTAGCAACAGCGCTTGAGCTTGCAGAACCTCTTAGTTACACAGCACTGCAGCCAGGTCTTCAACTGTGACAGATAAATTATCTCTAGTATAGCAATTAAACACGTAAGATACACACTATAGGTGTGAAAGGGACGGCCTGGCCGAACTACAGGCAGGCGACAGCATCTGACTTACGTAATAAGAGTAGCGTTTTGCTCTTTAAGGCGACGAGAAATTTAAATATTTGCAGGTGTTGCTGATGTATGAGCACATCAGACCATTTCCCGCAAAATATATAAAAAAATATAATTGATAGACAACGCTTTACAAGCTAATTCATATAGGTTAGAAAGAAGAATCCTAGATTGGAAGCTTTGTTAAATCTTGCTCGTGCTAAATAAGAATGAACGAAGATGCCATTTTTGCAGGTTAGGTATAGAACCGATTTATAAAAGACTAGCTGTTGTCCGCGACTTTGTACGCGTTACACTACTAAATGTGTAGGTAAGCTAAGCTCGCTGTTGCATCTTGACACCCCATGTTTATCCCATGAGACCTGATTTATGGGATTTAAAGTAGCCTATGTGTTAATCCAGGTTATAATCTACGTACATACTAAATTTCATCGAATTCGGTTCAGCTGCTACGACGTGATTGAGTAACAAACAAACAAATAAATAAATAAACAAACATCCAAACTTTTGAAAATATAATATTAGTTTGATAATCCCTCATGGTTTTATTAAAGATGATGAAAAAAAGCTATAAAAGTATGAAAAGTCCTCTTGGGGATTATTTTAATGACCAACATAGATTAAATAATGAATTGATGGAAAAGGCACGATGCTTAGCAGTGAAAAAAATTAAAGTAATGATACCTCCAAGGTGTGTGGTACTGTACGCTATATTGTTTCCGGGCGTGATGCATAAATCGATCGGAACGTGAATTCGAACGAGTCTAATCGATCTGTGAACTTAATCGATTGCATTGTCTCTTCAAGCGATATTATTCGAAAGCAATTTTTTTTTATTAGTTTTATTATCTTAAGTATCCTAAGACTTAGACTGTGTTGGATTTTCTAATACTTTAACGACCACCAAAGGTATGTGTTGTGTGAAGTCCTCAGTGAAGTCAAACAATAGATTTGTCTATGAATGACTTAATTGTCACTTTAAACATAAATTGGTTGATATTTCCTCTCTTAAAATACTTGTATATTGATGTTGTTAAGAATTAAGTTCGACCCGGATATGGGTCGAATGTCCTGGATGCAAGCTTTCACTTTCATTCGCGCAATAAAACACAGATAAATTATTGAAATGAATGAGTGAATGAAGAGAATGAAATGATGAGTTTTGACATTGGCTGTATGAACGTAAATAATGATTATCTAATTTAATGAATGTACATATTTATAACACATAATTTAAATAAGTTTTAGCTTTGTGCACTCGGTATTAGGTATTTATTTAGGCAATTAGATAGTTAGTAGTTTTTTATTTCTATTTGTTTTTCTTTTACCTGGTTTAGCACGTCAACTTAAGTTTTTACCCGTCACGGATAACTGGTAGAAAATTATTTTAGCATTAAGTCCCAATAAATATTGCTGTTTCTACAATAAAGAATTAAAACAAAACAAACACTCTTCTCGTCTCCATTCAGGACTCTCATTCGCTTTGAAGACCGCCCATTATGCTCACATTTATTTGTTTTTAGGGTTCCGTACCCACAGGGTAAAACGGCACCCTATTACTGAGGCTCCGCTGTCTGTCTGTCTGTCCGTCTGTCACCAGGCTGTATCTCATGAACCGTGATAGTTAGACAGTTGAAATTTTCACAGATGGTGTATTTCCGTTGCCGCTATAACAGCAAATACTAAAAACAGAATAAAATAAATATTTAAGGGGGGCTCCCGTACAACAAACGTGATTTTTTGCCGTTTTTATAGATATTGATACGGACCCCTTCGTGCGTGAAACCGACTCGCACTTGGCCGGTTTTAAATGAATCTCTTCAGTTCTTCAAATCGGACTATCGTCACGTTATATAATTTATTTATTTTTAACTGTTGTGTCTAACTTGTAAGATTTTGGAGAATAATTTTGATTCATTACCTCTTCTTTCATTTAAACTTTAACTATGCCAAATGTCACGCTCTTCCGTGCCCGTAATAAGCATAAAAAGGGCTAAAAAAAACTCTTCACGTATTATGTACAGATATCATTATCTCTTATATGCAGGCCGCTTCCAACCGCAGTTCCTAGAGATCAATGAGGGAGGCCTTTGTCCAGCAGTGGACGTCCTACGGCTGATATGATGATATATGATGATCATTATCTCTTTGTCTGATCAAATTGTTAAACATAAACTCAGTCTTTTTAGATGTTATAATTTTGTCATATTCTTGTATTATGGATGCAGGCCGCACAAGATCAGATCGGTTGCTCTGGATCTATGATGAAGGCATGCTATTGAATTTTGCATTGAATCTTAGATAACTTTCTCATAACGTGTAAGCTGTTAAAGTAATTGATCCTAGCAGTATGGTGTCAATCAAACTCCTTCCCTACTGTAAATAAAGATTTGACATCCATATTAATGAAACTAAAATGCTTATGTTATATCTGACGGTATTTAATAGCTTTAAATGCGCGCACTCTATCGTGTGAGGTATCGATAAATAGATCTGTCTAAAACACTGAGATTTCATCAATACTTTTACGGTATATGATTTCGTTTACAAATGATAAAGCTTCAAAGTGGGCGTTTTTGTAATGGTCTTGTGAATTTGTATTTTAAAATGAATATGGTATAGCTACCACGCTTCGTTCTTTAACTGGCATTGCCGATGTGCGAGACAAAACCGCGAAGCCCAAGTGGGATTGGGCCGGGCCGCGTAAGTTGAATGCTACCGGAGAAATGGGCCAACATCGTAACACCTTGGGTACCGGAGGACGGACAGCGTCGGGGTCGGCCGCGAAAGCGTTGGCGCGACGACATCAGCGGATTCGAGAAGGAATGGTGGGAATCTGCCAAGGATCGCGATAGGTGGAAGGAGTTGCGGGAGGCCTTTGCCCAGCAGTGGGAAAATGTAGGCTAGCTAAAAAAAATTGTATAGCCCTTCTGACTACGGACCCCTTTACAGTGCGTAATCCAACAAGCGCTTGACAAATTTATTTCTCATATATTTGTAGAGCAATAATAAATAAATACCTATTGCTGGAAATTTCACACAGCGCTATCAAGCCCCAAGCTAAGCAGAGCTATATAATTTTTTTTATAAATACATATGTACTTATAATACTTAGTCAGGTCATAAGTATTGTCACACAGTAAAAACTTTTCTTTTAGAATGCTGGCCACAAAAAAGTTTATAGAATTCGAATTTCGAATTGTTCATGAAAATAAAAATGTATATTTTTAGAATTTTACTCATTTTTAAATATGGAGTGGACGCTTAAAGAAGACCGTGTTGCAGTTATTGCGTTGCATCGTTGCGGTTACGCGCCAATTCAAATTTTTGACATACTGAAAAATTTGAATATAACCAAAAGATTCGTTTATCGCACCATCAAACGATACAATGAAGACTCTAGTGTAGATGACAGGTCAAGAAGTGGTCGCCCTCGGTCTGTTAGGACTCCAGCAGTGATAAAAGCTGTGAAGGCGCGAATTCCAAGAAATCCCAAACGTAAGCAGAAACTGTTGGCCCTTCAGATGGGGTTAAGCAAAGCCACGGTGAAAAGGGTGTTAAATGAAGACTTAGGGCTTCGGGCATATCGAAGAAAAACAGGACATCGTTTGAATGCTCGTCTAATGGACCTGAGACTGAAGAGATGCCGCGCTTTGTTGAAGCGGTACGCGGGAAAAAAATATCGGGAAATTCTTTTTTTCGGATGAAAAAATTTTTACCGTAGAAGAGAGCTACAACAAACAAAATGATAAGGTGTACGCACACAGTAGTGAAGAAGCGAGCAACCGTATTCCGCGTGTCCAACGAGGTCATTTTCCATCCTCGCTCATGGTATGGTTGGGAGTTTTTTATTGGGGCTTAACAGAGGTACATTTTTGTGAGAAAGGTGTAAAAACGAATGCAGTTGTGTATCAAAATACAGCCCTGACGAACCTTGTGGAACCTGTTTCTCATACCATGTTCAATAATAGGCACTGGGTATTCCAACAAGATTCGGCGCCAGCTCATAGAGCGAAGAGCACACAAGACTGGCTGGCGGCGCGTGAAATCGACTTCATCCGGCACGAAGACTGGCCCTCCTCCAGTCCAGATTTGAATCCGTTAGATTACAAGATATGGCAACACTTGGTGGAAAAGGCGTGCTCAAAGCCTCATCCCAATTTGGAGTCACTCAAGACATCCTTGATTAAGGCACCCGCCGATATTGACATGGACCTCGTTCGTGCTGCGATAGACGACTGGCCGCGCAGATTGAAGACCTGTATTCAAAATTACGGAGGTCATTTTGAATAAACTTTAGTGTCATAAGAATCTATGGTTTGTTAAGTTCATTTTGTTATATAAATGGTTACATAATGAATAAACTTGTTTCAATTATTTTATATTAAACATGTGACAGAATTTATGACCTGACTAAGTATATAGACGAACTACCAGACCCGGAATAAATATCTGTAGATCATGCAAACATTTGTTCCGCGGTGGGAATCGAACTCAGCCGGCTAATCGCCCACTGCACCACGGAGGTCGCCATGTTTTCACTATATTGGAGAAACATTATTCAACAAAGTTTATTGCAAAGAGCTAACACTTTCTTTGTAGCTTTTTACATATAAAGCCCGTAAAAATATGCATGAGCGCCTCAGGTAACATTTTATCCGACTTAAAACCAGTAGGTAATCACCAATATGACCTTTCATTTCTCCTTTATCTGAGTCAGATTTAATTCTTTATAATATCTTTTCGCAGTGGGCGAATAGGCGACTGAGGTGCAGACGGTTGCGGGTTTAATTCCCGCTGCGGGACAAATGTTTGCGTTGTCTACAGATATTTAGACCTGGTTTAGGTATTTTTCTGTATATTATGAGTTTGTATTTACATAAGAAATATATCCCATAGTACCTACAAGCTATGCTTAGTTTCGGGCTAAATGGCGCTGTGTGAAATGTCTAGCATTATTTTTTTCCTAACATATCTCGTCCCACTGCTGGGCAAAGGTCCCAAGTCCCTCTAAGCATCCCTATCTGTCGCTATCTCCCACCATCCTGTTTGGAAGGTGTCGAAATCGTCCCGCCAACGCTTTCTCAGCCGACCCCGACGTCGCCTTCCGTCTTCAGGCGTCCATGGTTATTTATTTATTTCAATGACATTTTGATTTATAGTTTGTACTTAATTGTTGGTATATGCAGCAGCATCCGTCTTTTCTACTATCGTACCGGCATCTTACGAGTATATGCACTATTCAATAGCAATTGACTAATGGGTTCACTCATTGCATAGGTGTCATCGGATATTATGGCCATGGTGTAGGAAATTAACAATGTCTAGTGAAAGTGCTAACAGCATCCCACTTTCAATCTTAATGTTGAAGTCATAAGATCTATGCTCCGAACTAGATCTAGAGTGTAGTGACTGGTGAGATTTTGATGGCTTAAGAGCGTGGAATGGCGGCGTTATATCGATGTTATCTTATCAATTTATGTAGACAGCCGTAGTAGCCTAGTGGGAGACACTCCGGCTTCTAAATTAAAGGTTGGGAGTTCGAAACCGAGCTATAGGCGGTATGCAGCAATCAACAAATTACTAGTCTCTGTTATTGACGGCCTCCGTGGCGCAGTAGATCTTCGTTTGACCACAATCTTACCTGATGGTTAGCGATGATGTGGTCTAAGATGAAGCACAAAGATCTAGAAGAAACCTATTTACTCCTACCTTAAAGAGGCCCGGATTGTATTCTTTAGGAAAAACAGACGGCGGTAAAGTGTTCCATACCTTAGCTGTACGCATCAAGAACGTAGAACCAAAACGGTGTGTGGGTATGGGTGGTATATTAACTAGGTTCTGAGACGCAGGAGGTTGGGGGTTCAATTCCTGCCGCGGAACAAATGTTTGCATGATTGTAAGTATGTATTTACAAAAAAAACGTATATAACTATTCTATCAGTTATCTGGTTTCCATGGTACAAGCTTTGCTTAGTTTGGGGCTAGATGACGCTGTGTAAAATGTCCAGCATTATTTTTTATTTATCAGTCAAAGACAATATGTCAAGGAAATTGGCACGTCTTTTAACCAAAAGTTGATTAATAAGATTGATATAAGGGATGACAAGAAAGAAGAATTTACTGTATACAAGCAGGGCGATAAAGACATTGACACGAGTGAAGAACATTAATTTATGCAACAGTCGCTAAATAGGTTGTCCTCAAAGTCGACGAGAATGTCCGGAAGAAAGTTCGAGAGTTTCTTTTATTGCCTTTGGGCTGGGCCTTTGTAACATTAATTAGTCATTTCAAATTGGAAAATATGAATAAAGACAACTGCTCTCTAAATATAAACAAAGTAACTTTAGAAAAAAATATCCAACTGACACAAAAATCTAAATGATTCCTAGCAAACATTACTACTGTAGAATACACAGTAGCTACGTAACGGACATTATCTACATCCTTCAACAAAGTACATAATAGGTAGTCTGATTCATTTCCGTGAGGCCTAAAATCGGACGCCTAGATAACTACAATTTATGCTCTCTCGCGTCTAGAAGTCTACAAATCACTGTATTGTCCTTAATTTTAACGTCCTAGATATCACACGTACTACCAGGCATTAGTCACTTAGGTGAAATGGGAATTTAATATCATCTCGAGATGTATGTCAGGCAGTAGGCCTACCGCAGTAACTGACGAGAAGGGTTTTGTCTTGCGTCATTTTTCGGAAGAAAGAAGACACTTGTCGTCCGTCTCGAGCACGGTGATTGCGAGAGTGAACGGGAAGAAACGTTGTCGACACTTCCTCGCCAGTATTCTACAACGCCGAGCAGGATAGACGACTTTCTTCTGAAATTGTCTAGGTCTTGCGATGCCTAGACAACGATTTTGCAATGTCTTCTTAAGTTGTCTCTTTCGCACTCTTCTCAATCGCGCGCTTGCCAACATTTTCGGTTAGATATTGAAATAATCTATATATTAGAACAAAGTCCGGTTAGTTACACGATTTATAACTTAAGATCGGCTGGACCGATCTTGATGAACTTTGATTTGACTTTTAAATGGTTCCAACGAAGATCAGCGTTGTGCCAAAAGCACAACAAATGCTGAGTTGGACGCCTTTTTGTGACATCGGTCATTTATATATAGGTAATTGTGAGACACACATTTGTTGGGTATTGCTGTTTTTGTGTGTATTATATTGTGTGTATCTTACTTGTGTGCTGCGTATGTTTTGTACCGTCACAAATAAATGTTTTTTCTTTCATTCTTTCTTTCTTTCTATTTGTTGGATTTGTCTCCGCCCCGAATAGCAGACTAACTATTAAAATATCGGAAAATGCACGCATAAAAGAAATTATGCAGAAAATAAATTTTCTTATACATAGATGCAGCTAATGATGGCCGATCTACCGGGGCGGTACGAAGTTCGGCGGGTCAGCTAGTTATATATCAGAGTGTAGACAGAGTATCCTTCTCTTGTCTATGAAGAAATCTTATTGAGCCTGTTTGGAGCAAAGACAATTTCGGAAGAATCGACAAAGAATAGAATAACGCTTTATTGTATATAATCACACTTAATTTTATAAACAATATAAAAAAACAAATAACAATACACACAGAAATATAAGTTGCGGTCAGAGCCTTGTCTTTTCTTCGAAAAGTAGACAAGGAATTTCTGTGCTAGCCTTCCAGGACTCTCAGGACAAGTAATTGTCGAGGCTCGACGATTCGGGAAAGAGAATCCAGATTTTCTTGCTAGTGTGTATACTGTCTCCATAGTATTGTGGCTCTGTTGTCGGTAGGCACTTCATAACAAAGCTTTATTGGACTACCAATCGATATTTTATCGTGTGTTCCTGGCTTTATCGGTTCTTTATCGTCGAAATTCCATGATTAAGGAGCTTTATCTTGTTTATTAGTTTCTGGATTATGTGTATCTTTGTTTATAACTTTGTTTGTACATTGTTAGTGAGTAATTGTTTTGGAGGTAACATTATATTTGTCAATTAAACATTAAAATGTATGTCCTGCATTAGTTTACGAATTTTATTAAGTTTCGATTTTTAACCCTCATCATTCAATCAAAAAGTAAATAATAAGCATGATTGTGTTCTAACATTTGATATCTTAGAATTCCTCAAACGCAATAGGAAACTGAATGATATTTAATACACCATGATCTCATACTAAATCGTGTACGGTTGGCAACGCAATTGTTTCTGATTAGTTAACAATTTGGCCTACAAATTGTCATGTGTGGACATTTATAACGAGAATGGCCTATGGTCCATTAGTCAGTTGCACGAGCAACGAATTATGGTTATCTACTTGGCCAAATTATTATGAATTAGCGTACTGTTCGCTTCTTGTGTAACAATATGCTATTTACTACTCTTTATTGTAGTGCAACACAATCTCTATGCTGTTTCATAGTTTCTTTTAGTACACTAAGTAGTACTTACGTACTAAGTATTTCACCTATTTCACCACCTCTGCGCAACTTTAATTGACGGATGTCATTCATTCTCTATTGATCTGTTTTCATGTCAAAACAAAAGACGTATATATATGTTTTCTCCATCCGGGACGTTAAAAGTACATAGAATAAATACGGGATGTATGAAATGGCGACAGGTTACAGGAACATCGTGCGATCCTCGAATGCCCCTTATACTTAAATGGAAAATTTACAATACGATCATAAGACCTGTCATAATGTATGGCTCTGAGTGTTGGGACGGATAAAAGAAGAGTGCACGCGGCGGAAATGCGAATGTTGAGATTGATGAGTGGGGTAACGAGAATGGATAAGATAAGGTATGAGTATATTAGAGGAAGTTCGAAAGTAGCGCTAGTGATAGAAAAATTGAGGAATAAGAAGCTAGCATGGTATGGGCATGTCATGCGTAGGGAAGAAAATCATGTGACTAAAAGAGTGTTAGATATTGCTGGACATTTCACACAGCGCTATCTAGCCCCAAACTAAGCAGAGCTTGTACTATGAGAACCAGATAACTGATAGAATACTTATATACTTTTTTTTGTAAATACATACTTATAATACATCGGAAAACATCCAGACCCGAAACAAATATCTGTGATCATGCAAACATTTGTTCCGCGGTGGGAATCGAACCAGTGGCAGTACCAGTGACGCCACGGAGGTTGTCAATGAGCGTGGATGGATATAGAAGTAGCGGAAGGCCGAAGAAGAGATGGATGGGCTGTGTGAAGAATGATATGTACGAAGAAAGTGACAACGGAGATGACGGCTGATAGAGAAATGTGGAGGGGGAATACATGTTGTGTCGACCCCGCGTAGTATGTGAAAAAGGCAGGAAGAAGAAGAAGACTTTTTCTTCATTGGATAGCGTTACTCAAAGTTGGTGAAGTTGGCACTAAAATAATATTTGGCTTAATTTTTATTTCCTTTCTGTTTACTGGAAAGCAAGAATATGTTTCATTATTATAAATACGGGATTTATCACGTACCGTCTTATCGTTGAGTGCAAGGCGAGACGTTATTCGGAGCGGATCGCACTCACCCTGATGAAGGTTCACGAATTGAACCGAAACATTGTCGGTCGAAACACCGATAAGACGGTACGTGATAAATCCCGTATTTATAATAATGATTGAAATCAATCACGAAAGTTTTCTAAGTAAAAGAATATGTTTATTGGCAGTTTGATTTTTCTAAATATTGTTTAGTAGATTTTAACTACTTATATTTACTTTGTAAAAATTGCTTCTCATCCTACTTTTAATACGCGTAATCTATCCAAGTCATCTAATTCTGATTTACTTTCCTAACTGCTCGTGAATTCTGGAGTAATTGTACGGCCATTAATTCAAAAAAATATAGTAATTTTCTAAAATGAATTACCATTACGCTTCAAGAGTAGTTCAATAGCGTATGCCAATTATTGCTTTACTTACCGGTTTAAACACAATATCATTTGCGGTTTATTTAACCACGTGGTTGTTCCATTGCATTTTTAGTTATATCGATACATCTTAACATAGAACACCGCTACTCGTCTCTGGGATAATATGCCACCAAACTATTTCGAGGCTACTTCAGTGGAAACATTCAGATTGAGAATCTATAGGCACCTTCTCGGTCAAACCGACCAAAAATGACTTAATCTTTCCTTATCACTTCTTCTATTGTTATGTATGTATTTTTTTTTCTTTTTTTTATACTACTTATATGGCAAACGAGCATGCAGTCCATCAGATGTTAAGTGGCTACTGCAGCCCATGGATATCCACATAGAATTGAAAACAAGGTATTATGTTGTCTTGATCTCTATGTGGACACGTTGCCATACTATAGGACTTAGCTGTTATGCCTATGTGCCAGTAATTACAGGAACATACTGTGGGGATCCTCTCCACATTACTTTAAATAATTTATATAAATATAAATTATTTAAAGTAATGTGGAGAGGATCCCCACAGGCCGTTTTACGTATTTATTATTATTATTTTATTATAGTATATAACTTAACGCAGTTATAACCGAGTGCGGTGATCCCGCGCAGTCACTTGCTAACGTGCCCTTTGTGTCCGAACACCTGCACGATGGAGGACCTAATAACCGCCTCACCTAATGCTATTGTTGTGGCCAAACACCTGTCCAACATAGTATAAATGAAAACTGAATTGTTCTTCGAATGCGTGTTGTTGTGTTGTTGTTGTTGTTCTTCAATGTTCTTTACTAAATTACTAAAATCCTTGAAAATTTAATTAATATACTATGTTTTTTAATCTTTTTCTCTAGGTGACTAATTTCTTAAAAGATAAGTATATAAATTGAGAATCTGTTATTGGCATTAAGCATTAGTTATAAGGGTTGTTTACATTGTTAACAAGTGATGTTGATTCTGTAATGAATATTAAAAAAAAAGTGGAACTCTTGACACGTTAAGAAGACGAAGACGTATTTTTTTTTATTTTATTTCAGTTACATTTGACTGATATTGAATTACACACAAAAATAAGAATAAAATACATTTCACACAAAATACAGTCATTAAATTAAAGTATACCCACTCTTTTTTTTATTATATTTCCATATAAATCTTTTGTCTGCCATATTAATAATAATAGATGTGTAACAAATAAACAAATAAATTAAATATCAAAACAGTCGAAACAGAGAGCTGAGCCAAGTTACATTCGATTAGCGATAACGCCAATCGAGAAGTCCGAAAATGTATGGGATTTGACACATGTTATAGAAGTATCACGTGATATATCGAAAACAAACCTATGTAGAAAACGAATCGATTCGAAGCGAATGTAACGTGGCTACGGGCCTAGGTTATACAAATCGTATTGTAGTTTGGGAATCGTGTTGCCTGTTGGTATATGTATACATATAGGTCAATGGCTCTGTAATTGGACAACCAGAACAAGTTACGTTGGTTTATATGAATAGATTATGTGTGACTCATACACTTCGTCGTTGGTGATCTCAGACTTAGTACGTTTAGGGTTCCGTATCTCAAAAGGAAAAAGGAACCCTTATGTCTGTCCGTCTGTTTGTCTGTCAGTCCGTCTGTCAAGACCCTTTTTCTCAGGCACGCGTGGAGGTATCAAGTTGAAACTAATATCAAATACTATTCTAGGGTCTACGGTCCCTAGGAGCTGTAAAAAATCAAGCTTTTAAGTCAATGTTAAAATACGGCCATTTTTGCCGCCTATTTTGCTCGCAAATAAATTAAAACCGGATACTTCCCGTTGACCTAGAATCATGAAATTTTGAAAAAGCAAGGTCTCACAGCACAAGTAATGGAAAAAATCTGAAAAATCTAATGTATAAAATTCTCGTGTCACAGTGTTTGTAACAACTCCTCCGAAACGGCTTAACGGATTCTTATGATTTTTTTTTTGTTTATTGAGTAGGTCTAAGAATAGGACGTAAACTATTTTTTACCCTCCTACCTCCACCCCCCATTTTTTACTAGCGATTTTAGTGTTTTTGTATTAGCAATATCCATATAATTTAATCGTCGTTCATTGACGTGAAGACATTTACATGAAGTGCGCGTCACTTTGATATTTCACTCTACATTTGATTTCTTTGTTAATTTATATGGTAGAACACCGTTTGCGGGGTCAGCTAGTCATATAAATAAAAAAAATACTGAACCCTCGGTGCGTGAGCCAGACTAGCACTTGTCCGTATTTTTCTTTTGTATTCACAAAAAAGACTTCCTCATTACCAATTCTTTCGTTAGTAGAAATAAACCACTTAAAAACTGATGTGGTCATTTCTAAATACATCTTAGAAGCGCAACTTGAAAACCTATTTAGCAAATTCGGCCAACCTTTTTTGTGTAAACAACTTCAGGTATTCAAGATGTTGTTTTTATATGAGTATTGAAGAATCATCGAAGCGTGAAGAGTGCATTATATTTAAATTTGGCTTCGCAAGGTCGTTTAGTTTCCTACATTAATTCGTAGTGATGCCATCGAACCGAAGTTTAGATCACCGGTTAGTGTAACCTTAATGGGTATTTTAAAGGTTAGCCTAAGCACTAAATCACTGTAAATAGTATCAGTAAGACTAATCGATTCACGACTCGCCTTATGAATATAATCGCTAAAGTGGATATTAAAATACGAGTATCATCTGTGCAATGTAAATTTATTATTAATTAAGTATTTTCTTCCGTAAAAGCTTTCTTTCCGTAACATGGTATGTGCAATACCTCCATAAAACCATGTTATTGCATTAGTCATTGGTACAAGGAACATTTAGATAATAAATCGTAATTGCTAGGTATTGTTTGTATTGTCATAACCTCTTTACATAAAGTAAGGAAGCTATCTTATCGACCACTTTAGCCTGAGATTCTCAATTCTAATCTGTAGTGTCAGTAGGACGGCTAGTAGGCGCTAGCGTTACGATCTCAATGCCTTCGAGACAGATTGGTGGGATTTGGCAGGCGAGTGAAAGTCCTGGAAGAAAATAGGACCTTAGGTTGAAAATAAAAAAAATAAAAAATATCACTCTTCATATAATCCAATGGGCCATCACTCACGGCGAAGATACTTTATATATCTTTATCTTCCATTGGATTTTATGGTCAGCGATATTTACATACATACTGTCACGCATTTAGCCCGGAGGGGTTGGTAGAGACCACGTATTTCCACTTGCTAGGATCCTGGCATACTTCTTTTGCCTCATTCACTCTCATCACATTATTCACTTTATTTTTATTTATTTGTGTTCTATATTTAGCCTACAAGGGTGTTGACTGAAAGACGGTAATATTCACACTGATTGTATTTGAAACAGACTGCGCGTTAGTGCGTATAGGTACATACCTACTAGCTATTAGTATGCATACATAACACTTTTCCCCCTTTTTAAAATCAAGGCAATAACAGGGGAAAACTTAATAGTACTTCTTATAATCTACGAATGGTATATTCCTGCGACTGCGGACTCGCACGGGCGTGTGGGAGTCATCATCATCATCGTGAACTGGTAAAACTGGCTGCGGCGTACTGAACTCAGGACTAGCAGTCGCTGCAGAAGAGTTTGAAGGTGTCCAAGGCGTTCCTGGCTCCGAAGAACTTAAGTCTGTTCGAGGTGGCGATTCTGAGTTTGTATTTTGTATTGCCGTGGTGTCTGAACAGTTATCATCATATTCTACAGTGACATTGGCAGGAAATTGAGAATGATCCGGTGCCGGAATCGATGAGGCTTCCCTTGGAATATCATTGCCGCTGTTATCAGAGTTCATCTCTTCTTGAGGTAAAGTTACATCCCACACATCAGCGGTGCCACAATTACTTACATCATTACCTTTGTAAGGAAGAAGCTGATTTCTATGTCTCATTATATTCTTATTAAGGCCAGGCAGTTTAATTTTGTACATAACTTTTCCAAATTTTCTAATAATGGTACCTTTTGACCAGTTGAATTTACTTTTGTTTATGAATTGTTTATACCATACAATATCACCAATAACAAAATCATTTTGTATTTTACCGCCGTAATTGTTAACCTGAGAGCACTGTTTACGATCGATTAAACAAGGTAATTCCGCTGACAAAGGAGTGACAGTAACTTTTTTTGAAACTAAGTCTAGTCGTGAACGCAGTTTTCGACCAAAAACTAACTGAGCCGGAGAAGTCTCGGTAGTACTGTTGTTAGAGTTGCGATAATCAAACAGGAACTTACAAAGACGATTTTGAAAATCGTCCTTACAGCCAGAAATTATAATAGAATTAATACCCTTTTTAATTATTTTTACAAAAGACTCTGCTTGGCCATTACTCATCGCATGGTACACAGGCGAAAATAGGTGTGTTATATCATTCAATTTGCAAAAATTTGCAAATTCTTGAGATGCAAACGAAGTTCCGTTATCAGTCACGATTATTTTGGGCAAACCAAACCTAGACATGAAATCACTAAGCTTCGTTAAAACTGCCTTTGTAGTGATATTGTTGTTCATCACATAGCACTCAACCCATTTCGAATAAGCATCTACTATTACTAAAAACATTTTGTTAGAGACGGGGCCCAAGAAATCCATGTGAATTCTGTGGAATACATGCGGCGGGTGTGGCCAGGGTGCAAGAGGCGCGCGCGGTGGAGACGGCCGTAATTGTGCACAAACTTCACAAGCACCAACTAAATTTTCTAAAACCCGATCTATGCCTGGGAACCAAAAACGAGCCCTAGCCTCAGCCTTCATTTTAACTATTCCGAAATGTGAGCTATGTAGTTCGTTTAGTATTTTGGTACGTAATTTATCAGGAATTATTACCTTATGACCTCGCAATAAAATTACATTTTCAAACGATATTTGCAATCTACATAAAAAATATGGTTTAAGCAAATCATCTTTTACTGTACGGGGCCAACCAGTCTGAACATATTTGCAAACAATCTTTAAAACCGGGTCCCTTTCAGTTTCAATTTCTAAATCCCTCGCCGTAACAGGCAAACAACCATCTATGGCAAAATTAACATAAGCAGCTAACTCCCTCGCACCTAGCGTAGACGCCTGCTGCAGGTCCGATGTGCTGAGGCAGCTATTATCCGGAAGCGCTCGCGATAAGAAATCAGCTGTGTTAGCCACGCTGCTAATGAACTCAATTTCATAATTATATGCACTTAAAAATATTGCATACCGCTGCAAGCGATTGGCAGATACTTCGGGAATACCACGGTTTTTTCCGAATATAATAGTCAACGGCTTATGGTCCGTACGTAATGTAAAAGGTTCCGACCTACCATACAGATATTGATGGTATTTTCTTACGCCAAATATGATAGCTGTAGCCTCTTTTTGTATTTGTGAATATTTCTTTTCAGCGACAGTTAGGGAACGAGACGCGTAAGAAACCGGTTTTTCTACACCACTACTACCTATTTGTGATAAAATTGCACCTAAGCCAACTGGGGAAGCATCAACAGTTAAAATAATTTTAGCATTGTTGTCAAAGTGTGCGAGGATTTTATCCGAAGATAACAACTTTTTAATATTATTAAAAGCATTGCTTTGCTCCAAGCCCCAGTGCCACTTGATGCCTTTTCTTAACAAACTATGTAATGGACTTAAGATAGAAGACGCATTGGGGGTAAAATTCCTATAATAATTTATCAGACCCAAAAATGATTGTAGTTCATTTACATTTTTGGGAATACTTGCTTGTAAAATAGAATTTACCTTTTGTGGATTTTTCCTCACACCACTTTTATCAATAATATACCCCAGGTAGGATATTTCACTTTGAAAGAAAACACATTTATCTTTTCTTAAAGATAACCCGGCTTCCTGCAAACGCCTTAACACTTCTTTAAGCCTAATCATGTGCTCAATTCTATTTGAGCCAGTGATACAGACATCATCTTGAAAAACTAAAACCCCCTCCATATTACCTACTATAGATTCAATGACCCTTTGGAAAATTGACGGAGCGCTTGCTAAACCAAAAATTAGACGAGTATGATTAAACAGGCCCCGCGGAGTATTTATGCAAGTCACGTTTTGCGAGCTTTCATGAATTTTCAGCTGGTTGTAGGCCATTGATAAATCTAGCTTACTAAATTCTTCCCCGCCGTGCAATTTAGTGAATAAATCTTGCGCAGTTGGAAGAGGATACTTTTCCACAAGTAGCTGTTTATTAATTGTTACCGAGTAGTCAGCGCAAATGCGAACACTACCATCTCGCTTTAGGACGGGTACAATCGGCGACGCATACTCTGAATAAGTAACCGGTTTTAATATACCTAACGCTACCAACCTGTCCAATTCATTATTTACCTTATCTCTTAAAGCAAAAGGTACTACGCGAGACTTGAAAAACACAGGTTTTGCATCTGGTTTAAGAGGTAATTTAATTTCATATTGTTGAAAACAGCCTAGTTGATCTGAAAATACTTTTGGATAGGCCTTGGTTAGGTCTTGCAAAACATTATCTGCATCAGTCATATTATTACAGTAACTGAGAGTGGATACCAAGCGTAATTCAAACGCACGCATAAAATCACGCCCGAGAAGGGGCGGGCCGCCATTACGAATAACATAAACAGGTAGTTTTATCGTACGACCTAAATAAGTGATGCTCAAAATCATGCACCCTGTTACAACCATTTTAGTACTTGTATAAGTTAATAAATTTTTAGTCGGTGCTGACAACGGAACTTCAGAAAAAGTACTTCTATATAAGTTTTCTGAAATGACAGAAACAGGGGAACCGCTGTCCAACTCACACTTTATACTTCGACCCTCCAGACTCACAGTTTCAGTCATAGGCACTTCATTAAAACAGTTAATGTTTAAAAGTAACTCACCATCATCTCCCTCGTCATCGGCGTTACCTTGTTCAACGTAATTCACTTTATTACTCGAACACATTTTACGCAAATGACCTTTACGATTGCACAATTTACACGTATAGTTAGAGAAACGACACTCCGACGATTTATGGTTCTTGTAACCGCAAACAGAACACTTTTCGCTGTTTTGACGCGATCCTTTGTTTCCTTGTTGATTAATCTTGAAAACGGCGTCTTGATTAGCGTTGGTGATCCCCGATGGCGACACTGCGGCGCCTGCGCGCGCGCAGCGGACGCTCTCCGCTAGGTCCACAGCTTTACTTAACGTTAAATCCTTGATGTCTTTGGCGAACAGTTTATCTCGTTCATGCCCCGGTAACATTCCCATTACGAACTTGTCAAGAAGATAATCTTCCAAATTCTTGAACGCACAATAGGTAGCAAGGCCACGTAACCTCGCGGCCCACTGCGAATGCGTCTCGCCCGGCTGCTGCACTGACGTGTAGAACTTGTGCCTTTCCGCAAACCCGCAGCGTTTTGGCAGAAAATGGTCATCCAAGATTTTCACAATACTCTCGTAGTTCTTGGTATCCAAATCTTCAGGTAAAACGAGATTACACGCAAGTTGGAACGTGTTCTCCGTGAGTGCGCTCAACAATACCGCTTTTCTCTTCACTCCAGCTTTATCATTATCCTCGCCGATGCTGTTGGCAATGAACCATTGCTGAAGGCGGCCCTTGTAAAGCTTCCAGTCCTGGGTGTGGTGATCAAAGTTGGAAATTGCTCCCAAAGATGAATTTGCGCCGAACATTTTCTATTTTTTTTTTCTTGTGGGTAGGTACTCGCCGTCACTGTTCTATATTTAGCCTACAAGGGTGTTGACTGAAAGACGGTAATATTCACACTGATTGTATTTGAAACAGACTGCGCGTTAGTGCGTATAGGTACATACCTACTAGCTATTAGTATGCATACATAACAATTTGAAGCCTGTACTGTCCCACTGCAGGGCAAAGGCCTCCCTTCCCCTTCCACTCCACTCTATAATGCGCGTGTGTAGTCCAGTCTTCCGTATAGAGTCGAGTTCGTCTTTCCTCGTTTTCTGTGTTTTGGGATTCACTCGGTGGTAGATTTTGCCCATAACTTGTCCGACTTGCGGCAGAAAGGCCCGCCCAGTCCCACTTTATCTTGCCTACTTGGTGCCCAACGTCCGCGATTTGTGTTTGAGAGCGCAGTTCACTGTTTTTAATGCGGTCTGTTAATTTGACTCCTAGGATACTGCGCTCCAAGGTATCATTCAGTTTAGGGTACTTTTAACCTGGCCTTTCACCAAGATGTCTTCAACTTGAGCGATATTTGTCTTAATATAAATTATTATTGCATCTTTACCGTATGTTACTCGCTTTAGATACCGGGTATCCGTCACTCACTTGGAACGGATTGTGGATCAATATGGTGAAATCATAATGGAATCCGCGAAATACTAAATGCTTACGCTGTTTTACTGAAATATGAACTCATGTTTACTGGATTTAAGTTATATTATAGCTCGCGTGCGTGCCACAATTTCGTATACTCATTTATTATAGTCTGTTTCAGTATCGGCAGTGAGAAACTTCACTGTTATTTTTATTAATGCCTCTATGCCAATAGCTCAGCTTGTGTTGGACGATCGGTGTATCAGGTAGACGTTGAAATGTACAAAATGGCTCAATTTGTCTTCCAGAAGCGGTAAGTGGCTACATAATTTAGAATCTCGCCCACTAGTGCCACAGTAGGAAGCTACTAAATCTGTAGAATGGGGCAGTGAGATCGAGCATTACTGTCAGGTAATGCTCCGCTATATTTCCTCAGGAATATGGGCTAGGAAATTAGGGTCTGTTTCCTTCCAAGTGTACAATGAACTAATGTGGAAGATTTTATGAATTACGGCGAATTATGAGAGAGGTCGTCTCGTCTATCAACTGTACATACTACATACAAAATATTTGACGGTGTTATGCAAATAACTATTGAACCCGATGTTATCAACTCCTAATATATAGTTTCAAACCGGTTGCAATAAGAAGCTAAAAACTTAGCAGAATGCTAGAAACTTAAAATATGGATAATTTTGCTTATTAACAAAAACATACAGAGCTAATACATACGCACAGGTGTAGCTAATACATACCCACACAAATTCATAAAATAATAATAAAATGGATTAATCGTTACAATAAAACACACGGTCGTTTAGTTGATAAGTCACAGCCTAGTATTATTTTTAGTCTATAGTTCTTCTTTCTGTCTTTGTTCCGACCGGCTGGACCGATTTTGATGACCTTTGATTTGTTGGATTTATCTCCCGAATAGCAGTATACCTATTAAAATATCATGCAAAAAGAAATTGATGAAAATTCATTTTCTCATACATAGATGCAGCTAATGATGGTCGATTGACAATTCTACGGGGCGACGCATTGGCAGCCCGCGTCATATGCATGTCAAGGCGAAGTTCGGCGGGTCAACTAGTAATAGTACAAAGCTCATTCTGGCTATCTTATACCTATGGTATCTGTAGTCAGTCATACCTACATTGTCATGCCCATTCTAAGTTCCTTATGATCCCTTGTGTATAAACACATGTTTTTAAACTTAGAGCAAGTTATCAAAATATTTGATGTAGATAGCACGGTTGTAGTGCAGAATCATAAGATGCAACATCCTAGGTATCCTAGAATTATAACTATTTATATAAGAGCACTATGTAAACCTTTTTTAGTAAATAAATACATATTCATTCATTCAATTTAAACGTATTAAATTGTTTGATAGAGTTGAAGTTGAGTATACCTTGTAAAACAACGAGTGTGCTTTAGACGACGCGACTGAAGTAAAACTTCTTTTTCAAAATATTAATTTATAAAATTGTTCAATTACAAAATGAATACTAACTACTGACTGCGATATATATATATTTCATGCACTGTCTATGAGAGGAAGAGAGAAAGAAAATGTGCGCGCGCACCTCTCTTGCTCCTACAGTAGTATACAAAACGTCTCTCTCTTTCTATCTTCACTAACTTATATCTCCCGCTCAACTTCCGTTCGCACTTTTCGTAACGCATTTACCGGCTTACTCCCCAAGTCATACGTAAAGTAAGTAAGATTCTTTACTAAAACTTAAACTATTTACTTGCTGTACTTATTGTTATGAAACGAGACAGAATCCAATTAGTGAGTAAAATTTATGGATAGTCAAGAACTTTACCGTATCTTGTAAATTACGAAGCAATAAAATTTAACTTAACTTTAATGAAAGTTAGGCTTCGCGTTACATCGCACTGAGCTATTGGCATTTATCGTTTGCGTTGTATCTGTTAGTAAATTAGTATAATCATCTACACACCCACTTCTCGGTAAATCAATGTGTCTTATGTTTAGAACCTCTATCTAATCTCACAGCTACTTAAACCGTTGTTAACTGATCATTATTACAAATCACAGATATAAACATTTATTAAAATAGACTAATACAAACAAATCATCATCATATCAGATGTCTACTGCTGGACAAAGGCCTCCCTTATTGATCTCCAGGAACTGCGGTTGGAAGCGGCCTGCATCCAACGCCGACCTGCGGTTCTTACCAAGTCGTCTTCCCATCTTGTAGGTAGACTTCCTACGCTGCGCTTGCCGGTCCGTGGCCTCCATTCGAGAACTTTCCGGCCCCAGCGGCCATCTGTTCTGCGCGCTATATGGCCTGCCCATTGCCACTTCAACAAATACTTACGTATATTTATATCTTAACTTGGTTTTTTAGGGTTCCGTACCCAAAGGGAAAACGGGACCCTATTACTAAGACTCCGCTGTCTGTATGTCTGTGTGTGCGTCCGTCTGTGACCAGGCTGTATTTCACAGATGATGTATTTCTGTTATCGCTATAACAACATATACTAAATGCAGAATAAAATAAATATTTATTAGGGGCTTGTATGGGAGCCCCTCATAAATATTTATTTTATTCTGAAATTTATAAAGATAATGTAATTCTGCTGCCGCTATAACACCAAATACTGAAAACAGAATAAAATAAATATTTAAGGGGGTGTTCCCATACAACAAACGTGATTTTTTTGCTCGTTTTTGCTCGATATTGATAACAGCAATTGGTAAATGCTTAAATATTCACAGAATATATTATTCACTTTAAAATAAATAATTTAAATAAAATAAAACTAATATTTTACTTAGAAAACTTTCGTGATTAATTTCAATCATTATTATAAATACGGGATCTATCACGTACCGTCTTATCGGTGTTTCGACCGACAATGTTTCGGTTCAGTGCGAGGCGAGACGTTATTCGGAGCGGATCGCACTCACCCTGATGAAGGTTCACGAATTGAACCGAAACATTGTCGGTCGAAACACCGATAAGACGGTACGTGATAAATCCCGTATTTATAATAATGATTAAAACTAATATTTACGGGGATGCTCCCATACAACAAACGTGATTTTTAGCCGTTTTAATAGATAATGGCACGGAACCCTTCGTGCGCAAGTCCGACTCGCACTTGGCTGGTTGTTTTATACTACATAAAGATGGAACAATCTTATGGCCAACCTGAGGTTAAGTGGTACCCATCACCTATAGCAAAGAATTGCCTCGTAGCCCGTAGGCCACGCACGCACGTTAGAAACGTGCCCTAAAGAAAGAAAGAAAGAAAACACATTTATTGGCTCCCACAGACAGTGTACAATAATAAAATACCACAGACAATGGTGGTGTTGCGTGGGGACAAAATGGTCCCTGTCTCAGCATGGGCTGCTTCGAACCTTGTTGGGTACGATGTAGCGCTGGTTTTCTGACAGGGCCTAAGTGAGGACACGAACACGATATACTGTCCTGCGTCCATCAATTTGATGCATACAGGTGTGAAGCCTCATGTGCCTGTAATATCAGCGACAACCATACCCTTCAACCCGTAACAGAGCAATGCTGTTTGACGACAGAAATAGGTATAGTGGTATGGCTTTTCACAAGGAACTCTACTATTCTTAGTCTTGTGTTTACGACTTTTCATTGTGAAGTTAATTTAATTATAAATTTATTATGTTTTTTAATTATTTTCTTGAGGTGGCTAATTTCTATAAAATGAGAATCTGTTATTGGCATTAAGCATTAGCTATAAGAGATTGTCTACATTGTTAACAAATGCTGTTGATTCTGTAATGAATAAATAAAAAAAAACTTAATTAATAACCCACTGCTGGTTATAAGTCTCCTACCTAAAAACCTACTTCAACCCATTCTGTGCTGGAGGGCACAAAGGGCCGTGACAGACCATCAGCTCGGTAAGCACTAAAAAGTTTCCATCGTTCAATAATAAGAAATCAGTCACGTAGTGAACAGAACGCTCACTCATGTTACACTTGAAGATTTATTTACATATAGATCTTAAGTACCAGTAGGAGATCCAAAAATAAATGTTAATGAAGTGAAAAACCTCTCAAATGTCACGAATAAGCTTGAAGCCATTTGTGATGGTAATGCGCCGTGACACATCAATCTCACTTTCGAAACTACATTTATTTTTATTAGGATACGTAATATGATCTATAAATAGTAAAAATATACGTAAGGTTACTCAGCTAACCTTTTAAGGGGAGACCGGAGGGGAATCGCCCATACAACACGTACTACCAAGATCATTTCTAATGGGAGCATATTTCTACCTTAATAAGGTATTGTTTTAATTTGAATAGTATTTATCTAAGTTCCCAACCATATGTTAGATCAAAATACTTACCTAAAATGAAATAGTAGCGTATCGCATTCTGCATGTTTTTACGTCATAAAAGACCTGTTTTCAACCTTATTGTTTCGTATTAAAAACAACAACATCTTACGTATCCTAGTCATGGGAACATAGATTATATCGTCTAGTTACAGAATAACAACACAATGAAAAAAATACAACAAGTTTTCAGTCATTATTTTTAGTATTACGGAACACGGTCAAAATATAATCAAATTTAGAATCGTTCTATTGCTATCACTGTCGCTCTGCGTGGCTAAACTTCGTCACTAAACAGGGATAGCGATTATAAGTTTTTAACGCGGCCGAATTGGAGTTGCGCTCGGGGTTCGTCGGCTTCTTAGATAATATATATATATATATATAGGTTCTACGTTCATAGTAATTTAATTCACACATAAAAATAGGAATTTATAATCACTATAATTCTATCTAGTAGGTAAATCTTGTTGATAAGTATCACGTTTTGGATACAATTAGATGGCTATATTTAAAGTTATGTGATCCCCAAATCACCTCTGAATCTCCGATAGATTTTCATTGAACGATCACCGGCCCGCTGCCATTGTAGTTTCTCAACACCTTCGTTATTGCATTCAACCACTCACAAATCATCGGTATCATCTCGAAATGATGAATGGAGCCACGTGGGTGCGTACGCGTCTCGTTTGTCGAAATCGTAAACGCATTAGTAATATAATGTGGGCAGTCGTTGATTGAATCTAATTTTGTTTTCATTCGAGGTGAGTAACCCGAATGCAACGAATCCCGAGCTTTAAACAGTTCATTGCAGAATAGTGTGGGCGGTTGGTTATTGTTCTTGCGTACTACAACTCCTGTAATAGCTGGTTCTAACTCATAATTACTATATTTTAAGCTGTTACTTTTAGTATCATGTCCTTTGTGCCACCACTATTAGTACTCGGTTTTTTGTCAATTCATTGTTCAATGCATTATATTCCCTAACTCAGGGCTTCCCACACTTGTTTGTACTGTGACGCCCTTGAGGATACGCCATTTTTTTACGACGTCCCTCAACCCAGCTCTACTAAGGGCCAAAAATACCCACCAGTTTTAATATTAGTCAGAAAACTCTATTTGAAAATTTATAATTTTTAATAGAAAATAAGAACAAAAGCATAAAATGGAAAAAGATATTTATTTTATTTTGGCTGACTGCTAATGAGCAGGATGTGCTTGCTTTTCTGAGCATAGCTTCTCAAAACGGGGCTCCAGTTGGGTAATTGCCACTCTCATTTCTTTCTCTACGTCTATTTTTGACCTGTATTTGTTCTTTATTACTGCAACTTCAGATAAGTCTGTTTCGTACAAGTACGAAGTCGCAAATGGTAATAGAACTTTTAATGCTGCAGTGCTGATGGCACGATATTCTAAAGAATCTGAGCTCCAAAATTCGCTCACTCGACTCGGTCGCATCGACACACGACGCCCCTGGGACCATCAACTTAAATGTGCTGAAAATAAAGCTACAGATGACGCTTTATTACACGCAAATTTTCAATAATTATCATAAATACGGGATTTATCACGTACTGTCTTATCGGTGTTTCGACCGACAATGTGTCGGTTCAATTCGTGAAGCTTCCTCAGGGTGAGTGCGATTTGCTCCGAATAACGTCTCGCATCGCACTGACATTATCGGTCGAAACACCGATAAGACGGTACGAGATAAATCCCGTACTTGTAATACTGGTCGAAAACGAAATCAATCACGAAAGTTTTCTACGCAAATTTTCTGTTAACTGTTATTGTCTAAATGCTTAAAATTTGATAAAGAGTATATAGTATTTTTTTTCTTCGGCATATATAATAGAGTGAATAGGTTTCTTCTAGGCAAGCGTGTACCATCGTAGACTGCATCATCGCTTACCATCAGGCGAGATCGCGGTCAAACGCAAGCCTATAATATATATAAAAAAAATATATACCTTTAGTCAAAGTTTTATTACCTTTGTTTATTTCCTTTATTCGTCGTTTTGTTTGAGAGTATTACCTTAAGCTGTTGTCTTGTCTAGTATTTCAGAAATATCTTTGACGAATTCGTAATAAATAGTCAGTAGCTGCTCAGTCTCTACAAAGCACAAGTCCGAGTACCTACTGCTGCCATCTCTGGGATGGCTCGACCAAGTATCAGCTTGAAGCCCTTGACTCGATTGAGCAACGTGCTGCTAGACTCATTGGTGATGACTCCCTAGTAGAAGCCAATTTACAAAGTCTAGAGCACAGGCGCCGGGTAGCCAGAATTTCAGTTTTTCACAAGATTCATTTTGGTGAATGTGCGCAAGATCTTCATGACCTTATCCCTCCTTCCCCCTCCCACCACTGGACAAACAGACGTACCGAGAAGTACCACCCATACCTGGTCGGCATACCACCTTGCCGTACCAAAAATTTGCTTCAGCATTCTTTGTTAGCACAAGTAAGGAGTGGAACTCACTTCGGGCGTATGTTTTTCCAAACCAGTATAATCTTGGTGTCTTCAAGTCCAGAGTGAATAGGTTCTTTCTAGGCAAGCGTGCTACATCTTCGATGACACCTTCACTTATCATCAGGTGGTGGTGGTGGTCAATCGGTTGGTTATCATCAATAAAAAAAACAATAAATAAAACGGTATTCAAGGTCTGCACAATCTCAATTGTTCGTTTACAATCTACTCCGAGCGGTTTATTATAACGCGTAATTACAATAACTCACCTCTTTGTTCCTCCGACATTCTAATCATTTCCTCTACACTTGAATATGCAACAAACAAGTAAGTAAATAGCATTGCATCGTGCATTCTGTTTATTTCACTTTTCGACATTTACTGCTCTCAAACACTCAACTATGTTTTTGATTTGGCTTCCGCTATTACGCTGTCTGGGTTTTTGTTTAGTCGTAAGATTTTTTGCTGAACAGTCGTCACTATTTCAGCACTGCAATGTTGCCAAGCAATTTTTTTATCGTTGCTATAAACTCAAAAGTTTACCAATGCAAATGCAACCGCAATATTACATAGTTATATCCAACTTCATAAAGCTTTTTTTGAAGTGAAAACTTCTTTAGGCGCGTTGGGCAATTTTGAGATGGGATAAAACCATTGAACTCGCGTTACCGACACCTCTGTGTATATAATTTGATTTTTTTTTTAGTTTGGAGCCATAACTGTGTGACAACTTTCTTAGTAAATTTTCATGTTTATGCGACACCCATCATGATCATTTTGCAACATCCAAATTTCTTGAAGTGAAAACTTCTTTAGGCGCGTTGAGTATTTTTTGAGATGAGAAAAAAACCATTAAACTCGTGACACTGTTACCCTTACTTTTACCGACACCTCTAAATATAAGTAGTGAAAACTTCTTTAGCATTGGGCATTTTTTGAGATGGGGAATAAAACTATTGAACTCGCGACAATGCTACCGTTACCGACACCTCTGTATATAAGTATCTCGTAATTGTTCAAGTTTTCACTTCTGTAGGCACTACCGGAGTGCCACAACAAGTTCACTAATTTATTGGGTGAGGAACCGTGACTTTTAGAAAAAAGTGCATGCTTCAAAATGATGTTCAGTTGTCTCTTATAGTAGGAATCTATTTTGTGTAAGAGTTCCCAATGATAAATATTTTGTTCTATTTCGTCCTCACGACCGACTGCCTTGTCAGGTTATTTACCATCAATTTTGCAATTCGCCGATGCTGCAAACCGCAGTACACATAATTACAACTTGTTTATGGGTTGTATAACATCTCGTGGTTTGATTACTGAGTTTTTCATTGGCGTGATGATCTCGGTCATTTTGCCGTCTGTCCGACCCACTTTCATTAGATCTGCGGCATTGATTGGGCCTATTATTTTGCTGATTGGTTTATTTATATCAACGACTGATGTTATATCATTGATTTCTTTTTCTTTTTTCTGCAAAAGAGGTCACTTTTCATAAGTTTCTTTCAAATGTTATTCAATGATAACTTTTATTAGGGTTCCGTACCCAAAGGGACAAACGGAACCCTATTACTAAGACTCCGCTGTCTGTCTGTCTGTACGTCTGTCATCAGGTTGTATCTCACGAACCGTTATAATTCATTCATCTGTGAAAATTTGAACTATCCAATGATAGTTGAAATGTTTAAAGATAATGTAATCTGATGCCGCTATAACACCAAATACTAAAAACAGAATAAAATAAATATTTAAGGGTGGGCTCCCATACAACAAACGTGATTTTTTTTCTCGTTTTTGCTCGATATTGATAACGGCAACAGGTAGACGCTTGAAATATTCACAGAATATTTAGTTATATATTCACTTTAAAAATAATTATTTAAATTGAAATAAAACACATATTTAAGGGGGGCTCCCATACAAGTGTTTTTTTTTGTCGTTTTTATAGATAATGGTACGCAACCCTTCGTGCGCGGGTCCGACACGCACTTGGCCGGTTTTTATTTCTGTACTTATCATTTTATTTGAACAAAGGGTAACTAGCTCAATGACCCTCTTAGCGCGATGAAGTTTTTACAGAAGCTCTGTTTAAAAATTAACATTACCTAAATCAAGCTCAGTAACAATGCTATCGCTGAACAAAGCTCCATTGAAAGCTCTTGTATGGTATTTTCAAATAGCTTTGTTTACATTTGGCATTCCAATGAACATCGATTGAAATATTTTGAAACACATTGTCACGACGAATAAACCAACCACACATAAAATTGAATGATTAAATTACAAGAACACTTGAAATGAGTGTACTTGAACTTCGTAGAGAGGTCAACTGCATTAAAGTTATTTTAGTGAACGTTGACATTTATTTATGTTTTATGTGTTTTGTTGCAGGTAAGTTCGAGTTCTGCGTATTCGGTCATACTGAGGTTTGAACACAACACTAAGTACATGTTGTTAAAGTATGCAGTATATTATTTGTGTACGTATTGATATTTCAGACAACATTAAGCCTAACGGACGTAGCATAGAATGTAGGACTAGGTAAAGTGGGAATTACGGAGAGTATACCGTGACACTAATCGGGATAAGCTCGATACGGAAAAGCAGATAAACTAGGTGATCTAAATAGGGGAACGAAATGGACATAAATGAGGGACACTACACGTCACGTAATCTCGCAGCTGTGAATGTAATAACAATTCAAATTTCAATCAATTCAGATTGAATGCACCTAATGATTTACTTCTTACAATATTCGCCACGTTTTGTAATAATGAATCTGACCATGCATAATTGTAAGGTTAAATCATATTACAAAACTATATTTATTGTTCGAGCGAAGCGAGATCTCTAAATCAACTTGGGCAAATCGGTGTTGTATGTATATATGTATGTTTGTTTGTCCGAGGATAACTTTCGAAGCGTTGATCTGATCATTGTGAAATTTGAGTGATGGTACAATTTTGGTGTGACTAAATAAGCTGAAAATGTTGGGGAGTTGCTGAGATATTAGGGTTCAAGAGTGCTAAAAATAAATGAAAATGACACAAATAACAAACACACAGAAACTACATATGTACAGTGGATAATTAAAGACAGACAATTAAATACAGACAATCAAAAACACGTTTACATAAACAATAAAATTAAAGTAAAACCAAAGATACGTACCCAGTCACTATGAGCCCTGCCTGTGCCGTGAAAGGAGAAAGGCTCAGCATTATGCTGAACCACTGATGCTGATACACTTATTGTTCAGCGCTGGTTTTCAGCCATCAAACCTGCATTGACGTCACGGACGACAGTTAAAGTGCCTTATTTACAAAAAAATACATACTTATAACAATTTTTACTAGTGGTAAAGCTTTTGTGAACGAGCTCGAGGTAGTGGGCACTACCGCCTTGCCTTTATCTGCCGCCAAATAGCAATACTTGTGCTGCTGTGTTCCGGTTAGATGGTAATGGTATGTTCCTGTAATTACTGGCACATAGGCATAACCGCTAAGTCCTATAGTATGGCAACGTATCCACGTAGAGATCAAGACAACATAATAGCTTGTTTTGAATTCTATGTGGATATCCATGGGCTGCAGTAGCCACTTAACATTTGGTGGACTGCATGCTCGTTTGCCATATAAGTAGTATAAAAAAAATAATAAAAGAATACAACAAGTTGCCTGCCCAACCAATTGTACCTACCTACCTAAGATGAGTATATATGCTAAGATGCTATATATATATATATGCTAGAAATATTATCTAGATTAATGTTGCCCAGCTGTATTTGGGCTCGAATAAGATGAGCTTTATGTTTTTTGTTTAAATGTGTTAAATTGTTTAAGTTTCTAATAGGTGGGGGGATATTGTTCCAACACTTATAAATACAAAATACAATAATCTGCGGCATTTATATGAACCGAAGCCCGAAGTTATGCCTGAGGTTATCGCAACTGTTATCAAATTAACAGTACGTTGCACCTTTCACGTACGAATTAATGTATTTACGTAAAGTTCCTTGTGAAAAAGTTCGCCCGGGGGAGTACTAACACCGTACCTATTTCTGCCGTCAAGCAGAATTGCTGTGTTTCGGTTTGAAGGGTATGGTTGCCTCAAGTTGATTGACGCAGTGCATCGCAGGGCACATTGCTAACGTGCGTGACCTACGAGGCAATTCTATAGGTTATAGGCGATGGTTACCATTTAAAATTAGGTGGCCCATATGCTTGTTCCATCTCCAAGTGGGCAGTTTTTGAATTACTTGTAATTAAAATACATAATTGAAATACAAATACGTAATTTTTATTTGTAATTCAATTACATACTTCGTAAAACTGAAATTTGAAATTGGTATTTAAATACCTGACGCTGAGGTATTTTGTAGTTAGTATTTCAAATACTTATGGCTTCTAAATACATCTGCACATAAATACATTTAGCAATCTTATTAATGATGCGTTCTTCAGGGAATAGCGCTTGATAGTTTTCGTAACTATTCGTAAGCAAAATGGCGACCGCTAAATATGTCAATCTTCTAAGTTGGCAACACTGCACCTGTACTGTACGTTAAATTGTCAAGTACCTAACACCTGGCTGTATTTTATGATTTGTATTTCAAATAAAAATTGTTAAAATACTGTATTTTGTATTTAAAATACACCACCTAAAAATATTTTGTATTACTTATTTTAAATACGTGCGAAATATTATTTTTAATTTGTATTTTAATTAACGCAAAGCATGTATTTTGCCCAGCTCTGCTCTAAGTAGTATAAAAAAACCAAAGCCTAAACCTAAGGTTATCGCAACTGTTATCAGATTAACAGTACGTTGCACCTTTCATGTAGGAAATAATGCCTCAGTTGTGCACTGGCATAATACAAGACAGTATTCCTTGCCTTAACTCCTCAATGTTTCTGCTTACGGATTGTTAAAACAATATGAAATATAAATTAATAATTTTATAAACCTTAGCCTGTTTCTGTGCATCAGTGATTAAAACTGGCATAACTAAGAATCATCATCATCCACAGCCCGACTTCGCCCACTGCTGGGTATAGGACTCCCCAAGTTTGTGCCATCCGCCACGATTCTGCGCTAGTCTCACCCATTGACGGCCCGCGACTCTAACGATGTCGTCCACCCTCGGCCACCATTCAGTCGCTACCCTGCTCCATTTGTCATCACCACTTCTTGTCCAGTGTCTGGCCCAAAACCATTTGAAACAAAGAATCACCTTAGTTAAACTAGCTTTTCATAAAAAACTTTACCCCTTTACAAAGGAAGAGTTTTGGCTGTAAAGTGTGTTGTTTCGTCTTGTTCGCGGGCGACTACATGACACAGCGCAAGTGTCTCACACGTCGCAGAATTTACGTGTCAGAAAATTGATATAAATATTATTTTAATGTATGTAGGTTAGTCACTAAGGTATATATTTATATGGGCCGTAGAATTGAGCTATCACATCTAGTATTTTTCTATTGTTGCCTGAAATAAATATTTATTTATTACTAGTTGCTGCCAGACGCTTCGCCCGCGTTGTTTTGGGATGCAAAATTCATATATGTATAAACTTTGACATCCTATTTTTATCCCATTGGAACTGATTTATAAGATAAGAAATAGCCTATGTGGTAATCCAGGTTATAATCTACGTACATACCAAATTACATCGAAATCTGTTCAGCCGTTTCGACGTGACTGAGTAACAAACCAACAAATAAACAAACAAGCATCCAAACTTTTGCATTAGTGTGATATTTGTTTTTTAAAAAAAACGCGTCCAAATATACATAGGCGTCAAACTAATAACAACATCAATATTTTGACTAAAATTGTTTTTTTTACCTTCATTGCCCGAAAGCAAGCGAGCGATAAATTGACTGTTAAATTGATAAGCTTATCAGTAGACCCTTCGATCCCTTACCCAAGCGCAGCTGCGCCGGCGCACAACTTGTATATCGCACGTGTTTCTCAATGCAATGGGGTCTGTATTGTTCGTGACTGCACTGTCATTTAATATACAAAGTACAATAATAAATAATAATACACGGTGTACAAGAAACTAGGTCACTGACACCCCTTTCGTATCATTAAAGCATTAAATAAAACATTAAAGATATTGGACCAAGTGTTGTTCCAGAGCCTAGACTTCTGTTAACCTAAATAAATGACTGTTTCTGAATATTATAATGGCAGTAGATTTAGTATCAATTGCAAAATTTAAGTACTATTTAACAAGTTGCCTATTGAAAATGGTTCAGCAATAGTAAAAGCATTAACATCAATTCGAATTTGTACCAATTTGCCATTCCGTCTATTCAGTCATTTGTTCATATTAAGGCTATTTAGTTCATTGTCAGTGTCTTAGTTGTGAGAGTAAGTTCGTATGAGTTAATAGTCAATCCTGGTATCAGAATAGATCAAAAAGGCTTCTAATATTAACTGTAGTTGAAAAAAATAAAAAACCGCCTTCAAAACGAAAAGAAAAGAAGTAAAGCCTCCTAGATCTGCCAAATGAACACACATATTACTCGTGCGCGATAACTTGGGACCTGCTAGGAATGCGACTCCCCGACCGCTTCCCCTGCACTTCCCCGATGGCGCCCGTATTTTACCGTTCGCATCACTATTTTTTTACTAGGGTTTTAGTCTCGTACTGGCCTACGTCACGTAACGAAGCGCTCTGGAATTCTTTTAGTTTTCGTTTGTGTTATTGTTTTGTTGTTGTAGTTTTTGTTGTTATAGTTTGTAATAAGTTTGTCGACAAAAGTATTGGGACGATGACCTCTTACAAGAGATGAATGAATCGCAATAAGTTGTAAATTTATCGGATACCTCTTCGTCAAGAGATTATAGTGAGAATGAGGACGAAGAACAACCTCTAGAAGGCATAAATCCACTAAGTAGTGACGAAGATGAGATAATGTAAAAAATAGATAAAAT
This sequence comes from Philereme vetulata, assembly GCA_918857605.2. Taxonomy (NCBI): domain Eukaryota; kingdom Metazoa; phylum Arthropoda; class Insecta; order Lepidoptera; family Geometridae; genus Philereme; species Philereme vetulata. The sequence continues at coordinate 9,657,305 of OU975423.1, forward strand.
AAATGTATAAACTTAAACATTGTATTTTTATTTTATTCAAATAGTGTAAAAAAGATTAGATAAAAAAAGCAGCGTCCTCCCTGAGTAACATAATAAATTAGGTTAAAAAAAACAAAGACGAAGCCGCGGGCGGCTGCTTGTTATGTTCGCTTTTTGCGGGCAATACAAACACGCCAATATGACGTCACCGCGCTCAGGTCCCAACTTATCGCGCACGGGTAATACATTCTTACATAGTTTACGTACCTACATATACACCCTAAAACATTACTCACCTTCGATGCGAAAAGAGGGGTGTTTTATGTTAAAAGCCTTTGCCTGTTTTTCTTTAGTCATACTGTCAGATTTCTTTAGCATCGTAAGCCGTAGCAACATTTTGTGGAAATCGATTTAGCCGTCTACGTGAGGGTACGTGAGGTGTAACAAAGCTAAGATTAACTTGCTATAATTTCATTACAGATTAAGATCCTCCAGAAACAATCCCTAATACCAAAGGCTCAGCTTTGTTAGATACCGAGCCTTTCTTGTGCGGTTTCGCAATCCTACAAGCGAAATAACCCTTGATACAAATCACAATTGCGCATGTCGATGCTATGTCATCGAGCGACCATAATTACCTAGGAATAGTACTAAATCGGCTCCATTTCGATCAGATATAGTATCTTTGACTAGTATCCATGTTGGTAATTTTGTCTATTACAGCCAGGTGCATGTAGGGGCCATTATTATTAGTATGATTTGCGGGTAGCTCTATATTACTATAGTGTAGTGTGATTGGTAGATACAGTTTCACTTTATGGTCATTTTCTCTTGCACAGAAGAAATACGTTTTCAAATGTCATCTAGCTTCGACAGTGGACTACTTTTTTCAATCTCCAATGCAAAATCAGAGAATAATTTGTTTCAAACGTTTGAATGTCAAGGAGATACTTGACTTGCATTGTAGCTGAGGGGTCGATTTTAATGGTTTTTTAAGTATATTAAAGCTTGTTAGCTCGGTGCTGGTACAACCAATCCCAAGATTTGATATTTTGTAAAAATGTCTAGCTTTTGAGTTTTCATAAAATGAATGAATATTAATTATATCTCTGTTTGAACTGAAATTACTCGGAGAATGTTAGTAGACTGTAGGTATTCTTTAGGCTTATTTTGACCAATAAATATCTGCCTACTACTTTATAAAAAGAGGTTAAGGACAGTGTATTCTTTATTAGGTTTATTTCTATTGAAGTGTCGCCGCATTATTGTTGATTGATCTACAGATATTTGTTCCGGGTCTGGTTGTTTCTCTATGCATTATAAGTATGTATTTACAAAAAAAATTATAAGTATTCTATCAGTTGTCTGGTTCCCATAGTTCAAGCTCTGCTTAGTTTGGGGCTAGATAGCGCTGTGCGAAATGTTCAGAAATATTTATTTATTTATTTATTCGAGCTACACGCCACAGCCACAAAACGCCGTCACCGAGCAGCGGTCTGCATTGTTCGTACATTTTATATGAACTCATCGCACATGGATGAAGCCAGTGGTCGCTACACGCCGACCGAAAGTAAAGGAAAACAGTCAAAAAAATGTCTGTCGCGTGCTTCCGCTACTAAGCGGCCGTTTCCAGCTTCATCTGGCGGCGTTTTGTTTTGTGGTTAACAAAATGAATATACAATTATGATTTTTCCATTTGGGGTCGAGACCCTGTGGTACTGGGGCCCATCGCGTTTTCAAAATTCTTTCTCGTTGTAGTCGAACCGACGTGATACGAGAGCTTATCTGCTTATCTGGGTCAACGCATAAGCATTGCAATTCAGCGGGACAATGCAGTCAGTGTCTTGGGGACACTTCCACCTGGTAGTGATCTGGAGCAGTTGATGCTATAGATCGTAGAAATAGTCTTTAGATGATTCAACCGTTTCTAAATAAATCTATCTATAATATAAAAATGAATCGCAAAATGTGTTGGTAAGCGCATAACTCAACAACGCCTGGACCAATTTGACCAATTCTTTTTTTGTTGTATTTCTCATTGTCAGGAGAAGGTTTTTATGAAAGAAAAAGTTAAAAAAAATTGTGCGCAAAATTAGAAAATTAAAGAATACTTAACCACCGTGGAATACTGTTCCCATCTTTGGCACGGAGCTCCCAAGTACCAATTGCTTCGTTTTGACTCCCTTCAGAGAAGAGCCATTAGAATCATCGGTGATCCCTAACTCGCCGACAGGCTGGAACCGCTGAGTCAACGCCGTGACATCGGATCGCTCAGTGTATTCTACCGCCTGTATAATGGGGAATGTTCTGAGGAGCTATTTGATCTCATCCCGTCGTCGAGATTTTACCACCGCACTTCTCGACAACGTAATAAAGCTCATCCACATATAATCGACAATTGGGTATCGCGCACCACACGCTTCACGCGATCTTTTCTACCCCATACTTGCAAGATGTGGAATGAGCTACCATCTGAGGTTTTCCCATTAGACTACGACATGGCACGCTTCAAGAGAAATGTGAAGAGGTTTCTTCAGTGTAGGGAACGCATCGACAATACCCCGGGTGTTGCCGGTGTCAATAGGCGACGGTGACCACTTACCATCAGGTGGGCCGTAAGCCTGTTTCCCCACAAATAACATTAAAAAAAACCACCATATAAAATTATTTATAATCTAACCTTAGCGCTTTTATAATGTAACCTTATAACGTTTGACATAGAATTGACAGAATGCGTGCTGCAAATATCGTCAAAGAGGATGTAAACAAATGAATATCGTTTGAAACAGATGCTTCGGTAGGAGTTATCCCGAGATATTGTCTATATATATAAAAATGAATTGCTGTTCGTTAGTCTCGCTAAAACTCGAGAACGGGTGGAGCGATTTGGCTAATTTTGGTATTGAATTATTTGTGGAAGTCATTAATTTTCTCATACATAATGATGGCCGGGGACAACAATTGACAATTCTACCAGGGTGACTTATATTGACAGCCCGCGTTATACCACTAGTTTATAATAAAAGTGTCTCTCTCAGCTGTAGCGAACGAAAGGCTACGTGTGTGAATATATTGACATTGTCATTGTTCGTTGCGTCATGGGTTGTGCAACAGTTTACTTTTGCATCTATAATCTTTTCTCTCATAATTGTATTTAATTAACTGTCACTTTTATGTAATTATTTTTACGATTCGTGTCGTGTATTTCTAGACACAGCTTCAAATATTATAAAAGCTTTACGGTATTTAATTAGGTTCTTGAGTATCTTAAAAATTAAAAAAAAATGCAATTAACAATAAGCTCAATCTGTTATACATAAATTACATAAGTTCTCTGTATTTTGTGCTTAATATAACTTCGAGACCACTTCATTTAAATGACGTCACGTCAATGAACGACGGTTCAATTATATGGATATTGTTCACACAAAAAATACTAAAATTGCGATTAAAAATGGGGGCAGAAGGGGGAAAAATACTTTACGACATCACCTACCAAATATACATAAAAAAATCTGCTGACCCGTTTCGGAGAAGTGCGACCACGAAAACCGTGACACGACATTTTTATATATTAGAATAAGCAATTTAAATAAATGTAACTTGTACTGTCTTTTAATTGATAATCAAGGAGAGTGTACACATATTTTTTTTCTTTAATATATAAATCGTTACGATAATCAAAAGAAAAAGGTTTACAATCTTCATAATTAAGTCATGAGACATTTATTCTTTGCTGATAATAATCCATATATCTTAATGATCCTATTTTGTCCGATTATCTTTAAATTAATACGTGAAGATAAAACTTTGAACCCATTTTCGCGCGCACGGAGGAGTGTGAGATTTGGTTTAGATATTGTTTATATGAGGAAGGAAGAATGCTAAAATCAAGTTGAAAATAAATTAATTATGTTGGTCTATCAGGTTGTCTGGAAGAGATCGCTTCTAAGCGATAAGACCGCCCATTGTACTATTAGCTTTTTATTTTCTATTTTGTTTGTATTTTTTTTTTGTTTATATTGTGTAAAGTGTTATAATTTGTTTTCATTCATTCATTCATTCATTCATCAATTACTGTCGAATTTCGACCACTGTGCACTGGCAAATAGTAATAATAAAAAGACTGCGATGGTTAGTATGTAGATAAACAAATATGTGTACATATGTGTCTTACTGCACTTGCACATATATGTAATATCTGAACAAGACCAGTCAAGTGCGAGTCAGACTCGCGCGCTGATTGGTCCGCACCTACTTAGATTTATGTGAGCGGTAAAAAATCAAACATTTATAGCAGGTTTCTACAAAACTAGTGTACATAGAGACGTCTTTTTATTTTTCCCGTAATATTTGCATATATTTCTGTCAATCATATTAACTTCATGGTGTTTTTTCGTAATTTTTTATTAATATATTTGGAATGGGTAAATTATCTCTCTTTTATTGGATGCCCCATTTGACCTTTTTTAAAACTTTAACCCCTTTGTATTTTTTAATTTTAATTTTGGCCCCTGTGGCAATCAAAACCAAAATGTTTATAATTTTTTTAATATCTGTTGATAGCTTCGGTAGTTGCAGAGATAATCAGCTGTGATTTTTTATACTTCCTGGTAGCAAATAGCAAAGTATTGCCTGGTACGAGTAGGTTACGCAACTACGTACTAACGTGTGTGTGACGGACAAAATAAACGTTCCGTTTTTACCATTGTGATTCGAACCCTAAAAATGAATATGTGCTCACATCGCGTTGGTAGTCAGTATAATAAACACAGGATGATGATGATGTAAGCTACCTATAATAAAAATACTTGATCGTTCCACTGTAATCAAAATGATTTGAAGATTAGAATGATCTCAGAAACTGCACTCAAACATTCGTCCAAGGACACCAATTGCAAAATTTCTTAATTATGACGATTCAGTGATTTTGTAACGGTTCGCGGTTTCTGTTGCAAAATGGAGATACACTCAAAATGCAATTATGTTTAGTCATTTTAAGAAAAACTTTAATACACGTGCTGAAATTGTGGTGAGCAGTAAGTAAATTTTGGGAAGAGGAAACCATAGTGTAGTTTGAGTAGTAGAGTGCCTTGTGAAAGGGCTCGCCCGCGAAGAACTTCCACCGTACCAATCTATACCGCCAAGCAGCATTGCTGTGTTTCGGTTTGAAGGGTATGGTTGCCGGTGAGTTTACAGGCACATGAGGCTTCACACATGTATGCCTCAAGTTGATACTCAATCAAATATTGTATTCCACAATGTAATACTCACTTTTGTCTGTCGTCACTCTGTTTATTGCTTGGCACGAATTATTAATAAATTGTCAGTCATGGTTTGTATGACTATTTGAGTTAGTGATCTGTAGAAGGTGCTAGATGTAATGTTGGAAAATTGTAATGTAAATGTTTTAAATCTTATAGTTGTATAAATGTATGTGTGTCTGTGAGGTCAACGCTGGCCTCAGCAGAATACCAGCGCTGCAGTATGGCAACATGCTGTAGCAAATGCTGAGCTGAGGACCCTTTCGCCACCACATTTATAATTTTTAGGTATATTATATTTTTTGTGTCATTTGTTTCTGTGTCCATTTGTGGTGGTTTGAATAAATATTTTTTCTTTCTTTCTTTTTTAATATTAAGTGGTAATTAATAGGTACATGCTCATTATGGACCCTGTTTGACACAACAATATGTATTTTGGAGAGAGGCTGACGGCATTGTTCTTGTTAGGTTTTAAGAAAACATTCAAATCTAATGACAAAGAAGTTAGTAGGTAAGTATCTAAAATTTGTCATCAAAATATTCGTCAATTGACGACCTCCGTGGTGCAGTGGGCGAATAGCCGGCTGAGACGCAGGAGGTAGCGGGTTCGATTCCCACCGCGGAACAAATTGTTGCATTATCTACAGATATTTGTTCGGGGTCTGTATGTTTCTCTATATATTATAAGTATGTAATTACAAAAAAAAGTATGTATATAAGTATTCTATCAGTTATCTGGTTCCCATAATACAAGCTCTGCTTAGTTTGGGGCTAGATAGCGCTGTGTGAAATGTCCTGAAATATTTATTTATAATTTTATTGTATAGTAGGTTTAAGGTTTTTAGGTTAGTATTTTAGTTGTTTATAATTTTTTATTAGTCTCATTTTGAACGCGTCAGGTAGTTTTTTTAAATATTTTGATCGATATTACGTAAGGGCTTAAAGAGTGCAGTTTGAGTCGCGAAGTAGGTGGCATAAGTTTGTTTTTGTACCGCAATGAGCGTGTCGTTTGCATTTCATCCCATGTTGTGTAGAAATGCTTCATTAACATAAATACATGGTAGGGTAAGAATTTTGTATTTTGAAAAAGAGGTTTGCAACTACCTGTTGATGAACGGAGGGTGCATCGTGGGGCGCGTTTCAAAGGTGACCTACGGGGTAATACTTTGTTATAGGAGGCGGTTACCGCTTAACATCAGGTGGGTCATAAGCTTGTTCCATCTCCAAGTCGTATAAAAAAAACAAAAAAGCTTTTAACCCCGACGACGCAAAAAGAGGGGTGTTATAATATTAACGCCTATTTGTGGTATCGGTAGTTCCCAAGCAGACGGACCGATTCGGATGCTGTTATCAGTAGAAAGTTAGTTCAACTTGGGTCACTCTTAGCTATGAGTGAGGAAAATCAGCCGGTCTGAAGACTATCAGCACTTTTCCTTTTTGTTGAAAGCGGCTATCTAGCCTTAAACTAAGCAAAGTTTACCTCCTGCGTCTCAGCCGGCTATTTACCCACTGCGCCACGGAGGTCGTCGTATACTGATAGAATACTTATACTTCGTGTTTTGTTATGTGCGACATTAAATAAAAACACGGGTAGGGCTGGGGCTAATGGCTAGTATTGTTGTGAACAAGGATTTTTTCATATTCATTACCATAGTGATGACATATGGAACTGAGACGTGGTCCTTCACTATTGGCCTTATGAATAAGCTCAGAGTCGCTCACCGAGCTATAGAGAGGGCTATGCTCGGGGTTTCTCTACGGGATCGAATCAGAAATGAGGAGATACGTAGGAGAACTCGTGTCACCGACATAGCCCGACGGATTAGCACGTTGAAGTGGCAATGGGCAGGCAGAACAGATGGCCGATGGGGCCGGAAAGTTCTCGAATGGATTCCACGGACCGGCAAGCGCAGCGTAGGACGTCCACCTACAAGATGGGCAGACGACTTGGTAAGAACCGTGGGTCGGCGTTGGATGCAGGCCGCTTCCAACCGCAGTTCCTGGAGATCAATGAGGGAGGCCTTTGTCCAGCAGTGGACGTCCTGCGCCTGATATGATGATGATGATTACCATAGAAAAATTTAAATTTTCATAGGTTCAATCTTTCGTCAATCATATTCATTCATCATGTAGGTAGGTATGCTATTAAACTGACTAAGCGGCATCGTGGCAAAGGCTCCGCTGGCGCCGATTTACGTTAAGAATTGTTTATTAGAAATGTTTCGATTACTGGATAAATATTCACGCTATCGGAATTAAACCCACCTCTAAAATCAGTTAATACGATTCCGAATGTGCGTTTTAAATTAATGTCGTATAAAACAGGTTACATCATTTTTTTTAATAAACTATATAACAATTTCCCTTTATTTTACTCAACATTTCAATATGCATTAACATTTAAACAATTGTAACTGCAAAGTAACCGCCATTACATCAGCACTATCTCTGATTTCACGGATTAGACGCAGTTCATTTGCCTCCCATAGATTTGTACTAGCTTCTGCCCATGACTACGTTCACGTGATACCCTGATTCATCATAATTTGATCATGTATGATAGTGATCGTTTTATTGTATTGAAATAGTAGGTACTGTAGTATATACTGTGATATTATGTATTACTAGCTGATCAATCCGCAGCTTTGCACGCGTAGTTTTTCAATAAAAACATTATCCTCTGTTAGCGACGCGCTCAGTTTCCGTAAGTCGTTTTTAAATTAAGTTTTTTTTATTTCATAAAGTCAATGTGGGTAGGCGAGTCTGTCCTAGTGTTGCCGAAATATCGATAGTTTCCCTATCGATAGTTGAGATCATAAATCAGTTACACTATCGATTGTTCTATCGACTGTAATCAGTTAGGTACAGTATCGATACTATCGATAGTATCGATACTATCAATAGCGTGATATGAGGCAATAGTATCGATTTCGTCCAACACTATCGATAGTATCGATAGTATTAAACGTCAATGGTGACGAAACTATCGACAGTATCGATACTATCGATAGTATTGCATAAAAACTATCAATACTATTGATAGTATCGATACTATCGATAGTTGTGTACTGTCGATAGTAGCATATATTTCGATAGTATTTTTCATTATATACAAGTCGATATCTATCGATAACACACAACTATCGATAGTAGCGATAGTATCGATAGTATTAATAGTTGTTATGCAATACTATCGATAGTTTCGTCACCATTATCGTTTAATACTATCGATAGTATTGGACGAAATCGATACTATTGCCTCATATCACGCTATTGATAGTATCGATACTATCGATACACCTATCGATACTATTGAATTTTATGAATTTCGATAGACTATCGATAGTCCACTATCGATCGGCAACACTAGTCTGTCCGCCTCGAGTTTCGCGAGCGGGTGCGCTGCCACGCACTGCGCTGTATATTTTGTGAAATCTCGTTCAACTGTTATATTTTGGCCTAATTAAGTCCAATAAACGCTAAACAAGTGCTGTGCCGTGTTTTTGTGTTCTAAAAAGATTCCCACGAACTACACCCTCTTTCTACGCATTTGGGTAAAGAGTAGCCTATGTCACCCGGGGATAGTGTAGCTTCCCAACAATGAAAGAATTTTTTAAATCGGTCCAGTAGTTTCGGAGCCTATTCAATACAAACAAACAAATCTTTCCTCTTTGTAATATTAGTATAGATTGATACAAAATCCGCCTCTATCCAATCAGTAGTTACGAAAAGAAAAACATCCATCCAAACATGCGCACCTTCACATAGTATAAAAAGAAGTCGCTTCCGCTGTCTGTTCGCTTAGATCTTTTAAACTACTCAACGGATTTTAATGAAGTTTTCAGCAATAGATAGAGTGATTCAAGAGGAAGGTTTATATGGGCTGAAATTTCGTTTAGGAAAGTTGTGCTAGGACTTTAATTTTTTTTTCATGTGTACATAAAAATAATAAAAAATACATAAAAAAGCCACTTGAAGTGGCAACTTGCGCAACCCTATAGTTTTTGAGATATTAATTTTTGAAAATTCGTGATCGATTGCGAAATTCGCTCGGAAATCAGTGTACGACCTTTCAGTTTGCGTTCTATCGATTATTGCGACACTAAATTGATATGACAGTGACAGATAATACGGCTTTTTTCATATTTTTCACATTTTTGAATTTGGCAATGACAGTGACATAAGTTTTACATTATTATTTGGCGGGAATTTCGACATTATTTTACAAAGTTTACATTAGATTCGTTCACTTTTGCTTGGATATTTATAAGAATGGTATTATTCATATTTTTTTTATTAATAAGTTATCTTTTGAACTATGAAAAATGGTACACTGAATCGAGACGGGGCACCCCAACTTGAGTAGGTTAGGTTCAAAATGAGTGACAGAATCGACACGAAGCACCCCGACCCCACGTGGTCTTGTGCGTGACACCCCTAGATATAAAGAGCACGGGAGCCAGAAGCTCGCGGGAGGTCCTGAGTGAAGCTTGCTTCATTCAGAGGCGACCTTAATAGCTTCTGGCGGGAGCCCACCCAGAGTCCGGGGGGTTGGAAGAAAAAGTGGTCTATGAGAACGTGGGGAGTAACGATTTCATGGACCACTTTTTCCTCCAAACCCCTGAACTCTGCCTTTTTTAAATATAAAAAAATGTTTTTTTCATACTTAACCTCAAAATATTTTTTTTAATTTTCTCAAAAAATTATAAGTTTTCGTAAGTCCTCACACCTAGGGGGGGGGGGGGGGGGGGGTTCAAGTCCTCCCCCTCCTCCCCCCTCGCGCCATCCCTATATTAAACCGTTCCTAAAGGAAAACCCTTCCTTTATATGTATAATACATACCTATTTTTTTTTTATTACATACGTAAACGAAAGTTTGTTACCATTTCATAACTAAACGGCTGAATGGATCGTAATGAAATTTGGCAAGGAGATAGATTATATCCTGGGGAAGGACATAGGCTGCTCTTTACCCGAGTGCGCAAAAGGAGGGGAAATGTTTTTTATTGAAATACCACGCATGCGAAGCCGCGAGCGGATCAGCTAGTTTATAATATTAAAGTGATTATTATGACCATATACACTTGATATCCATTACGTCACTATACCACAGATTAAACAGCAACTATTATGTAAAATACACAGAGTATACAACAGTTTCTATCGCATTTCAGCATATTGGTCATGGTGTTCGGAGCTTTGATTTTGCACGGTTGCCTGTGGTTCCTAATATACTATCATGATTTTTATGTAACCGATTATGTAAATGTAAGTTCTATGAGAAAAAAATGTAACCTATATTTTTACCTTTCATCTTTTTATGCTATTTCTTGTTTATTAAACACGGACCGTATAAGAAACTCAACACTGCACTCCAAAACACAGATAGCTGACGTGGCTCTGACATCCGCAAAATTGAAGTGGGACTGGGCAGGACACGTTTGTCGTATGCCAGAGGAACTATGGGCGAAAGCCACTACAGAATGGGTTCCAAACGGGCGGCAGCCGCGTGGTAGGCGCAGGCGGAGATGGAGGCATAAAGAGTGCCCCCAATTAGCCAATAACCAGGAGTCCCTGCAGTGGGACACTACGGGCTGATTATAATAATATCTAACTACATCTAAGCGCTATCTAAGTACATAGATTTAAAAGATGAAATCATTCGAATGTGGCGACTGCAAAAAGTATCAATAGTCCCTATAGTTTTATCCTCTACAGGCGTCATCCCAAATTAACTGTTTCAGTCCCTCTCACTTTTGGACCCATCAAAACATACCTTTGCCCTATTGCAGAAGGCAGTAATTTTGAATACTTGCAGGATTGTAAGAAAGTTCTTGCAGACTGGATAGTGCATCCACCGAATTGTCACCTACACTACCATGTGCAACGGTTCAAAATGATACCACCCGAACCACTGAGGGGTACTGGGCTTAGGCCCGTGCACCTCTGTTATTCCCCGGTTTTTCTGAGCCGAGTTGATGAAAATCATAAATAAATAATAATACTTATAAACAAAAACTTACATAGTTTATTGTGCAAAACACTTTAAAAATGGCTTATGAAAATATATACATATATAATATTACCTCAAACCAAAAAACTCTTCTAAGTACTTTTTGTTTTAACTTCATGTTATTATTATTTATCCCGTTACATACCTAGTAATAGTTTTTTTATTACCGGTACATAATTGCAGAGATCAGTTAGTTGTAATTACAGCCTTGTAAAATTTCTGTAACGACTTTGTTGTTCGTTACAATTTGTTCCCATCGTTGCTGCTTTTTAAATGACCATTTCTTTATGCGTAACACCATTTACATCGATTCTTGGAATATCAAAACGTACTTCAATGAAATAATCTAATCCACAAAAGTCGTAGAACATTATTTGTACATGAAGTGAGAATCGTCCACCTTTCTGTATAATTCTTCACTCTACCAATAAATAAAGACTAAAATATTATAGAAATAATAGTAGTTCATTATGTGCATAAATATTTTAAAAATATTTCTAATAATATAAAAATTAAATAATATCTACCTTGTTAAATTTGTTACGACAAAAATATCACAAAGAAATAACGCTTATAGTTTACCGAAAACAAAACTAGATGGCGGGACTAAATTCGTTCCGATTCTAGAACGCGCTATCGAAGCGTTTTGCGAAATGAGTGGCGTCGAACCAAAAAGTTTGATTATGGTAACTTTGCGCAGAGGCAATATCGTAACCAATGAGGTTAATCCGAGGTGCGATTATTGCTAGTTGAAAACTTTACCAATACCCCGCCATGTGGACGTGAAATACCGTCCGCTACGGCAATTTTTGAACGGCTGTAAAGGCTAAAATATTCTTAGAAAAACATCTTGAAGTTGCTGGTGGGCCTGTCAGTCAAACCGTAGGTAGACTATGTTGTCTGTTTTAGTCCGGATTTCTAATGCGGATTTCTCAAGCATGCTTGGCAATTTGAGCATTGTTTTGACAACCTTCTTCGAGATAAATCGAAATTGCTTTACTGGCCAAATACATGCGAGCAGCAGCGGCCCGCAAAAGTTCTATGAAAATCCATATCTGTCGAAGTTTTGCGGCCAAATAAATTACAAAGTAAACTCATATCTGTCGTGTAATTTAAAAATGGAACGATCTTTTACTCCTAAACATGGCAACCAAGGAGGTAACATAACAAAGGTTTTATTTAAATTTCGAACTGGCTTGCAAATAGAAACCTGTTTATTGAAAAAAAAAACAAATGAACACTTTAACGCGGGATAAATTCTTGTTGTTCGTCATTGATTTTGAAAAGTAATTGTATTTTTTATTTTATTTTATAATTTCCACGCTTTATTTGAGAAAAGTACTATACACGCCTTGGGCCACAACTAGGCATTGATGGAATTACGTATGTGTGCCTCGGCCCACATTTACACGTTCGTCCATCAATGCCTGTTTTGCTGACCGCTGCAGTAATGTAGTATTTTAGTATGATCGTATGAAAAGAAAAAAACTACGTTGTTGGTACATAATGAACAATGGAAATCAAATAAATTGTAATAATGTTATTTGTTATGTCAATATGTGGAGCAAAGAGAGCCTGGATTAGCTTATTATATCAATTTAGCAGATAATTTGATAAGAAACAAATATTAAGATCAGTGTCTAGTATATTCACTTTTGATTTATTTGAATAAACTTAATTGGTTTTCTATTTCGATTATAGTTTTAATGTGATACAATTATAACATTTTAGATAGATTTGATTTGTTATGTGCTAATGTACCAAAAAATAATGTCAATATGCTACTGATTTATTTATTGCCAAGATAATGGATCTAAGATGTCTTACGATAGTAATGCTGTAATTTTTATATTGCTATTTGCTTTATTTGATGTTTTGGATCATACAAATATTGAAAAAATGCAGATAAAACCATAATGACACCAACACATAACCGCCAGCAAAATATAAAACCAGCTAATTTGCCGCAATCACGTACCGGGCTGTGAGAAGTAGAAATAGGGGTTACACCACAAATCACTCGAAATTGATACGCAGAATTGAACTTAACTTCAATATAGTAAAGCTGGTTTTGAAACAAAGATTTATGTGCACAATAAGTAACGGAACTTACAGATCAAGTTCAGCTCAATTCATTGACATTGACTGCTTAGGACAGATTTAATTTAAGTTTATGTTACTTACAGTTAAGGCAAGTAGGCCTAAGTTGGGTTAGAATAATTCTAGAAGGTTCTACAAATTCTTGTACGCTTCAAAGACATGGACTCTCCGGAAAAGTGAACAAAAGATTGTAGACGCTATTCAAGTCAAATCAATATTCATTTATTCTGTAAAAGTACAAGGATGACTTTGAAACTTCAACTTTATTGTCTCTTCCTCCGCGACCAAGCCAGAATAAGTGCTGTTTATTGTTTTAATGATTCTTTACACAATATAACAATACAAAAATGAACTGATATTGCAAAATTGAAATAATATCAACTGTCGAGAGCCCTCAGTGCAGGAGAAGAATGCTTATTGTATCATGGACAGAATTCCGTACGTCAGTCATACTTCAAGAACTCTGCATCAAGCAGCGTCTCTCATCCACGATACAATCTAGCATCTGAGCTTCTTCGGACAGCGGGGAGTTATCCATTGAACGCTTGCTGTTGTTGCAGAAGAAGGCCGAGGAGAAAAGAAAGAGTGGCAGATCGCCTATGAATGATCTTTATTTTGTTAGAAAGGTACCCTTATAAATTTGGTCAAGAACTGATAATGAGATGATCATAAAACTTGAGAAAATCATAAAACTTTTCAATCTGCAAAGGCATCTGCAAAACATAATATGATCGAATAACTCTACCATTTACCATTTTTGGCGTGATAAACGTCTTAAAAATCGATGAACGCCGGCGGCACGCACGAAAAAGTGTCACATTCCGCCTGAGCCGAGCGTGCAAGCGAGAGCGCGGAACAAGCGATAGAGAGGCACGATCGGCCTAAGCGTTCGGCTTGTGACGCATCTATCTCTCTTCCACTCGTTATTACGTAACATTATCGTCCGTAAACCGACTTTACAGACAACCAATTTTTTATTTTATCGGTGTTAGTCATGCTCTTGACCACCAACACTTACCATCAAGTGAGGTAGTGCCTCACTTGATGGTAAGTGTTGGTGCACGCACGCTTACCTAGAAAGAACCTGTTCACGTACGAGGTACGAATATCTGAAGTCGGCTATATTTTTTTTAAAAAGCTACTATTATAAGACGATCACAAAGGAGACTGAAACGATTACATACAATCTTGGGCCTGGGTGTAAAAAGATGAAAGTGGTGTCAATTAATAGCTTATATATTATCAACCTTTCACTGAAAATTCTGCGGATTTTGTCAATCTGAGAACAGAGATAAAAGAAATTATGTTACAATCTTTAATGACGACCTCCATGGCGTAGTGGGCGAATAGCCGGCAGAGACGCAGGAGGTAGCGGGTTCGATTCCCGCCGCGGAACAAATGTTTGTATAATCTACAGATATTTGTTCCGTGTCTGGTCGTTTTTCTATATATTATAAGTATGTATTTACAAAAAAAATAGTATATAAGTATTCTATCAGTTATTTGGTTCCCATAGTACAAGCTCTGCTTAGTTTGGGGCTAGATAGCGCTGTGTGAAATGTCCAGCAATATTTATTTATTTATTTAACTAACAGCTGATTCCTGAAGTGCAAAATATGTGCTTTTGCACTACTTAATAGTTATTATATTTAGAAGGAAATGTTCGATAAATCAAATGAATGAACGTCAATGACTTCAGTCCTACCTACCTAGGTATAGAGTTACGGAAAGAATGTCTAAAATAAAATAAAAACATCATTTACCATTTCATCAATCAATCAATCAATCATTTTTAATTTCATTTTCGTCATAACAAGCAACAAGTTCAGACAGGTCTAGTGCGAGCGAGGCCAGACAGGTAAGTTACCTTTTCGCTCCCCGTATACCACAATCCATAGAATTCTTGCAGTTAATGAGCGGCATTACTGTTCCGGTTTGCACAGGAATGCCTCGGGAAATTACTGGTAGTTTTCTTTATTAAACTACTTATATTTTTAATTCTCAGAAAGGAACTCTATACAATCGTGCTATAGTTCCTTATATGAAAGCAAAAAGCTTCAGTCCAGAACCAAGCATGGATTGTGTGAGCTAATTTCTAGGTATACTCTTATAATGCAGTAAATAATGTGGTACAGAAAAATGGTACAGAAAAACAATTGCTTGTCTAAAAATAACACCAGCATTAATTCATTTATTAACCAGTAGCGGTTGCCCGCGACTTCGCCCACTACTAAATTTGTAGGTAACCTAGAAATAAAGCTAAACTCGCTGTTGCAACTTGACACCCCATTTATATCGCATGGGACCTGTTTTATGTGATAAAAACTAGCCTATATGTTAATCCAGGTTATAATCTACGTACATACTAAATTTCATCGAAATCGTGATTGAGTAACCAACAAATAAATAAGTAAACAGACATCCAAGCTCTCGCATTTATAATATTAGTGTGATTTCGTTACATTGCATAACATTGGCACGTGAAATACACAACAATTTATTGTTATTAATTCAAATATAAAATAAATATCAATTATGCTATTATATACATTATACGCGTTAAAACAATTTGCCTACTAGCAGCAGGGGGCGGGGGGGGGGGGGGGGGGGGGGAGTGTGCGGCGGAACTTTTCAACCTGATCCCACCATCTCCATTCTATCAACGGACAACCAGACTCATGCGCCACCGCTATATGGTAGAAATACCTCCCATTCGCACAAAGCGGTTCTCTTCGACCTTTATTATGCGCACCGCCAGAGAGGAGGTGGAGGAACGCCTTGCCAGTCTGTGTTTCCTGATAGCTACAACCTGGGTATCTTTAAGTCGCGTGTGAATAGGTTTCTTCTATCTTCTGATGGTAAGCATCATCGCTTACCATCAGGCGAGATCGTGGTCAAACGCAAGCCTATAATGTATTAAAAAAAGCATATATGGACTAACTTACACAACTTTCAATCTGTTATTAGATTGTATGTAAAAGTTTTTCTTTCTATATATAACCAAGCTTTAATTAGGTATATAAAGTAACTATTACCCACTTATCAAATAATTACATAATACCTGGATGCTATCAGCGTGATAGTCATTTGAATGTAAATTGCCGTTTAGAAATCAAGTCTCTGATTGGTGCATAGTTTACAATGGTTAGATAAACTATGTAGATTCCCTATGTAATCACTTATTACTTGCTTATACTAAGATTCTACTATCGCTATTGAATAGTCTTAATTTAGAATCTAGATGGTAAAGATTACCATCTAGATTGTTTGAGTAGCGCTTAGGACAAAATTACTAAGGTTTTTTAAGTGTACCTATTATTTGACGACCTCCGTGGTGCGAATAGCCGGCTGAGACGCAGCAGGTTCGGAGAGCGGGTTCGATTCCCGCTGCGGAACAAATGTTGCATGATCTACAGATATTTGTTCCGGGTCTGGTAGTTTCTCTATATGTTATAAGTATGTATTTACAAAAAAAAAGTACATAAGTATTCTATCAGTTATCTGGTTCCCATAGTACAAGCTCTGCTAAGTTTGGGGCTAGATAGCGCTGTGTGAAATGTTCAGAAATATTTATTTATTTATTTTATAAGTATGTGTTTTTAAAAAATCTATATCTTTACTTCTCTTCTCTTGTAAAACAAAGTCGGGTTAGTTAAATCATTTATAATTCAAGAACGGTGGACCGATTTTGATGATCATTGATTTGTTGGAATTATCTCCGCCCCGAATAGCAGAATAACTAATAAAATATGGTAAAATTCAAACAAAAAATTTTTATAAAGAAAATAAATTTTCTCATACCTACATAGATGTAGCTAATGGCCGATTGACAATACATTGGCAGCCCGCGTCATATGCATGTCAAGGCGGTACAAAGTTCGGCGGGTCAGCTAGTAAAATATATAAAAATAACAAAAAATTAAAATATCGGTCTGATTGTAAAATTGGTAATCATAAATTAGGTATGATAAACAAACAAAGAAATAACTTAAGAACAAGCTAAAACATACATATAAAATTAACGAGACACATACAGCTTGAGACAGACAGCCGTACAGTTGATACATTAAATGCTGAACCAAACACGGTCCTAAACTAGGTCTCCAAACCATCTGTTAGTCCTGCCTGACCTGACACCAATTCAGCCATAGCCTAAGAATACATCATAAACCAGCTTATAAGGCTTCAAAGCGGATTAAAAGTAAATTGAGAATAAGAACAGTAAATTGAGTATATCCGAAGCATATATGTACTAGGAATAGCATAGTTGCCAGCCGGTCGCACGTCCGTCCTTCCTTTTGCGGTGACATAACCTATATTATATCGCTAGCGTAGATAGATATCTCTACTCATTGATTTATCTAACCGCGGCTTATCAAACGAACTATACTGTATTACGAGTGTAAATTCTTCTGTGGTATTTCCCTCAATGTGTCTGTCTGTGTGTTCTTCGACTTTCTGAGTACGGTCTTCATGAAAGTCTTTAATTAGATCTTCATTGGAATCTGTGAGAGTGATGTTGTTTCTTCCATAGATGGTTGGGATAAAAGCACGTCAAGACGCTTTTTGTCGCTTTTATCTTTATTCTAAGAATGTCGTTTACAATCAAATGGTCACCCGGAAAAGCAATACCATCTTCAAAATGTCCATTAAATTCGCCATGACGACATTCAATTTGCCGGTTGAGTTTATTGCTGAATTTGCTTCCTCAATCATCCAACAATTCGTGCCCATCGTTGCTTTTCCATTTGTTCTCATGTCGCTAAGTTTTCCGTTGCTTGAAATTGATTTCTCACGACTGGTCACGTTCGACGCATATTTGGTTACGCACAATAGACCTTTTTACTGCCTCTAATTTAGACCATCTTGTTCAGTTCTATAGTGGAACGATTTGGGCTGATGACTGAAATGTGGCAATCATGGTATGTGTGTCGCAAGATCGTTTAAATCAGTTCTTTTCATCGTTGCTGTAAACATTTAAATTGTATATTGGGAAATTCGTGAATATGTTGTATTTGAAACTTTGTGAGTTTGACATTTGTTTTGATGTTACAAATCATTAAAATATATCGTTTAAATTCTCGCAAGTTTTTTTACAATGTTTATGATTCTAAGCTACATTTTTTCAACATATTTTCTCACTAACATTATAGTTTCTCTAGTTTGTTTTTAATTCATCATCCATCGTATGATTTACGACTTCCATCGCCATTGACCACGCAAAAGCATTTGCAGAAAGACGGGCATGTATACGTTCGGTTATTTCCGTCCGGCGTTCGGCTAAATTCGTCTTTCACCGGCCGATGACTCCAGTGGCATGCGTTACCTTGACGGGTTATGACAATGCATAATAGGCTTTATTGCCTTATTATAGGTGTTATGTAATTCACCGTACGTATCTGGAAGTTGGTGGCCTTTGTTTATAAGATTTTGTTGATTTGATCGATTGATTGCATATCATGCTCGTTCTTTTCTTAATTGAGGTAAATCTGCAATTTATATTTCTTTTTATGACCGATTCCTTTTATGTACAATTATTTGAGGATTTCCGATTAATGAAATCTTCGATCAAGAGCTTTAAGATAATCCCTAACATTCGGGGAAATGTTATAAATGTTACAATCCTTTTAAAGAAGTGCATACGATTAGACTCAGCGACCTATTTCACCCTATCAAATCCATTAGACTTCCGTGTAAAATTAAATCTAAGTAGAAAGCGTTACGTGTCTTGTTAGTCCCTTCTCTAATTACAAACTGTTAAAACATCGGAAAGGCCACAATTATCTTGTCCATTCGATATTACTGCCACGTGCTATGTATGGTCTTATTCAACAGCCACAGTTTTAAGAATAGCTGGTTTACTTCTAAGAGTGTCGATGTGCTACGTACGTTCTTTATCTAGGTTGGTAATGGTAACTGATGACATAGGACATTTGTTATATTTGACCTTTCTTTAAAAACAATCCTTAGAAAAACTCTCCCGTATTTTTCGGGATTTGCATTTAGCACACTGCTCACCGGACTGACTGTTAGTTTCTACCAAATGTAAGATTTACTCATGCTCTACCAACCAACCCAGCTGTTCTAATCCAGAATTAGCAAAGGCGTCTAATATCTAGCTGTCAATTACAAGATAAACCACTTCTTAAATTCGGTGCAGTATAGAAAGCAAGTTATTGCGATTACGACATTGCAATTATTGTTCTCTTGGTACTGACAGAGCGGCGCGATTTTGTAAGGCAATAATTATAGGTTTTGTGATAAGTATGATTGCAAAAGGATATATAAATGCTGGGAATTAGAAATAGCTTACCAATAACACTCAACGCTATTATATGTGGACGGATAGTAGGGTTGAACAATGAAAAAATGTTGCAAGAAGCCGATAGGAATAAAAATAGATGTATTGATCCCACAGGAAGACGACAATTACTCATACATAGGTAGATAGGTAAACTAAGAAACATGTGTATCCTGTGTTTGTGTATGCATAGCCCTGACCTGACTATGCATTGCCCTGCCCACATAAGTCTTTGCTATATCTTTAAGGTGGGTAAGTTATGAAGGACGTCGTCCTTCTAATAATTCCAATCTAAATAAAGCTGTATTAAACAGATCCAATTCTTAATTAACTAGTACACACGGCTACACATCAAGCTATACATTCCAGTATAAGCTGACCTCGCATTGTATAGGCTTTTCGTAAATGAGAGATCAGCTTATACTGGAAATGTATAGTTTGATGTGTAGCCGTGTGTACCTTATTGGATTTATTGCTCCACTACTAAAGTTTTAAGAGTTTCGTTCATGGAAACTCTTCACTATTTTTTACCGAATTCAAAAAAGGAGGAGGTTCTCAATTCGACTGTATTTTTTTATATTTGTTACCTACCTCAGAACTTACGACAGGGTGAACAGATTTTAATGATTCTTTTTGATTTGAAAGCTGGTCCCATTTCCATTTGGTCCAGTTCTGACAATGGCATCCATGATAAAACCATATAAGTCTTAAATTAGTTTAATTTTTTTTGTTTGTTAGCACATAAATCCGTTATATATAAACCGATTTAGAAAATTAGTTATTAAAATTAGAAAATTTTTATTTGAAAGGATATACTTTTAGAATGATCCCATGGAAATTTCATAAAAATTGGTTAAGTAGTTTGGTTTTTACTGTTATCTAAAGTCGGTTATATTTTTGCTAAAAAGTTACTTGTTTAAAATTTGTTCTTCTGGTTAACAGTGCTTTCATTTGATTCGAATCGGTTAACGGTTAAGCTTGTGGTGTGATAAGATAAATAATCAAACTGATACATACAAGCTATAAAGCAAAATGGACAATGGCTTGTAAATAACTTGTCCTATTGAACACGGCTTAGCCCAATCTAGGCAAGCTTTGTGTGCAACACTGTTGCAATAGTGAGCTAGCTTTGTTATGGTGAGGTTTGGTTCCTGGAAAGGAATGGAGTTATTGGTTCCTGGTTTAGCCTTATGAGATGCTATTATATTTGCTTGAGTCCTCTTGGTTTTTAAAAAAATGTTTGTCATGATCATCTCAAAATTGCCGTTGTTTCGGATTGTGGAATCCTTGATTTTATAATTGTCCTCAGCTAAGCCAAATGGTTTAGCTGAGGACAGTTATAAAATCAAGGTACCCATTGTAAGAACAACCCCCCCAAAAGCTATATCTAATCGCTTCCAGGATTTCCTCTCTTCATATGGGAAAGCTCCGTAAATTAGTGAAGTCAGAAACAAATAAAAAATCCTTTTCAACAAGTTTCTCGAAATGCAATCTCTGTAATTTTCAAACATCTCAGATTCAACAAGACGTACAAAAAAGTCCTAATCGAATCGTGAGTTGAGATAACTGCCGACTCCCGATTGCGTAATGTTATTGTAAGCAATTTCGTCGAGTAGCTTACTCGAGGCGTCGTGTTTTGACTCGAACACGACTAGGGCTACCGATTGTGAAGTTGCGTTTTGAGGTTTGTGTTGTAATTGTTAGGTGCAGTAAGCTTTATCAATTGGTAACCTTCCTAAGCACTACTTATATTCTAAAATATTTGAAGAGGATTCGAACCTGCGTGCCTTGTAAAAGGGAGATACGAATTAGTACAGCTTGCTTTATATTATTATTAAGTGTACTTCCTCTCTTATAGATTTAATACTAGTATCTTCTATTAATAATGTATTTAGACATGGTCAATGCTCGGCGGATGCCTTTTCTTACCATGACTTGATTTACCTCTCCTATAAAATACGACCGCCAAAAGCAAAACCCAAAACCATTCTTCAGCGTAACTTCGGTGGCATGGATCTGGATAGTCTTCGTGATGACGCTTCACAAATTGACTGGTCTGATATATTGGGCGCAAGTAATATTGATGACAAGATTGCTTTATTCAATGATACTCTTATAAAACTGTACGACAAGCATGCTCCTCTAAGATCCATCAAGATCAAGTAACTACCTGCACCATGGCTAACGACCGAAATAAAAACTGTTATGCATAGAAAAAACGTTGCTAAGTTTAAGAATAAGTGTCGTCCTTCTGATGAAAATTACCGTAAATATATCGAACGCCGAAATCTCTGTAATAAGGTGTGTAGGGATGCACAACGCCGTTTCATTCACAAATCTGTCGATAATGATGACCCATCAAAGGTTTGGAAGTTTCTCCTAACTTTAGGGATTGGAAAATCACGTCTTGACAACTTACCTAAAGATTTAGATATTGACCTGCTTAATAAACACTTTTCACTATCTGCTAATATTGATGGACCAACAAAGTCTGTCACTATTAATCACCTCTCATCGATTCCTATAAATTCTACTCCTTTTCTCTTTAATGAATTCTCTGTTACTGATGTTAGGAGAAGTGTAATATCCATTACATCCAATGCTGTCGGCAATGACAGCATTAGCCGCAATATGCTGGTGCCCATACTCAGCGAAGTCATTCATGTCCTTACCCACATCCTTAATTTCTCTATAACTAGCGGAAAGTTTCCCTTAGTTTGGAAGAATGCCCAGATAATTCCGCTGCCCAAAAAGCCCAATCCTTCCTTGTTCTCTGGATTCCGTCCCATATCTATCCTTCCATTTCTCTCTAAAGTCCTAGAGCGCCTAGTCCATCACCAACTAAGTAATTTCCTTACTAGAAATTCTCTCATGAATCCTCTCCAATCCGGGTTTCGCCGTGGTCATAGCACCACGACGGCCTTGACTAAAATCACCGATGACATTCGTCAGGGTATGGACAATGGGCATGTGACTATGTTGTCATTGTTGGACTTTAGCAACGCCTTTAACAATGTCGACTTTGACATTCTTCTGGCTGTTCTTCAATCTCTTAACATCTCATCAACAGCTATTGATTGGTTTCAAAGTTACCTGTTTGGACGCCAGCAGCGTATTCGTATTGATGACACTTATTCCTCGTGGTGTAGTTTGACTGCCGGTGTTCCTCAGGGCGGCGTGCTTTCTCCTCTTCTGTTCGCTATCTTTATAAATTCGATCTCTCACACTCTATCTTCTTCCTACCACCTTTACGCAGATGATCTCCAGATTTACACACAAACACTCAACAACTTAGAAATAGGTTTAGAAATCGTAAATGAGGACTTGGCTCGGATACTCACATGGAGTAAATCATACGGTATCAGTGTTAACCCATTGAAAACGCAGTTAATCGTTGTGGGCAGCTCCAGGATGACATCTAAGATTGACTGGGCTGGTCTTCCTCCAATTATATTTGATGGCGTTCCAATACCTATAAGTAACTGCGTGAAAAACTTAGGCGTACTTATTGATAAGGACATGTCATGGGGACCTCATCTAGCCGAACTAAGTCGGAAGTTGTTCGCTTCGGCGGCATCATTGAGAAGGCTACGGAACTTTCTACCGACATCTACTAAAGTTGCGCTGGCACAATCCCTCTTACTCCCTATTCTTGACTATGCTGACGCCATATAACTTTTGACCATGCTGACGCCTACTATCCGGATCTCACTCAGAAACACTTTGACAAACTTGAGCGCCTTCAGAACGTTTGTATCAGGTTTATATTTGGACTACGAAAATTCACACTCTACGACGACTACGACATTCGCTACCGCAGGAATACTCATATCCTCACTCTTTTGTACAGTATTTTGTTCAATCCTTCTAGTCCTTCTTATCTTAGAAAACGCTTTGAATATCTCCATCTATCTAATCCTCGTCCGTTGCGCTCTTCTAAGTCCTTGAAACTTAAAATTCCTATCCACTCTTCTAACTTTTATGACAACTCCTTTACTGTACAAGCTATCCGTTTATGGAACTCTCTTCCTTCTTTTATTAGATCTGCCAAATCCCTTCCTATATTTAAAACGCTATTGTTTAAGCACTATTTGTCTGCATCAGAGAGCTGAGTAATTTTATTTTGTTATCATATATGTCGTTGTTACTGTTTGTATTACAGCTGTTTTATATTTTATTTATTGTTAGTATATTTAATATCATAGAATGTTTATGTATAATATTTATGCTAATATTACCTATCCTGGTATCTATTTCTTCTGTTTTGCTTATGTAAGTATTCCTACAATTAAATAAAAAGCTTATGTTATAAAGCTACCGTCCTTTAACGTTCTCGTAAAATCCAGTCCATCCAAAGGTTGTCTGGAAGAGATTGCTTTTAGCGATAAGACCGCCAATTGTACTATCGCGTGTCTAGTTTTAAGTGTTTTAATTATGATTTGTTAATTTAAGTGTGGTATACAATAAAGCGTTTTCTATCTTCTATCTTATCTATAATTTTCAGTGTTTTCTAGATATGTACCTAATACTAGGGTACGGGGAATAAGATCGGCACTAACGTCTCGCATAGGGGTGTATTATCTATTTCTCTACTTCTACCCTGTCCCCAGCCATCCCATGTCCTTTAAGTAGCTTATGTATGTAATGTTATGAATACGAGTATGAATAAATAATAAATACATTCTGGCCGGATATATTCTAGCTTCTAGATTGAATTATGCATCCAATGAAAAAAATAATTCATATTCACGGTTTGATCATAGTTTGTTCCTTCAATTTCAACTCTTTGTATATTTATATTTGTCTTATCAAATCAATTTACGTCATAGGTTACATATCGACATTATCAAATATATTTTATCAACTGCGCGAAGGTGTTAATCTAATCTGAGATAACATTTCCCAAACAACAACTTTATAGCTCGTGCCTTAGACTAATTCGACATGTCATGCTTGCATTGCCATATTTGCATGTCGTTTCAACATATCACGATGAAATGTTTTTACATGGCAGTGAGTCACTCAATTTGCGTGGTTTTAATAGCGTTTGCAGCTCTTAGCACTGATCTGTTAAGCCTTGGCTGTTGCCACCTCTTGACATATAGCGTGCGTTGGGATTGTGGATGGATTTGATTGTAGATGTCCTTCGATTCTGTTTATTTCAAGCTGATTCTGAATGTTACCATATCACGTGTGATACGAACCTAAATCATAGGTAGACCCAGAGTTGACATAATGTGGCATACCTGACGTTGCAAGTGAGCTTTCTGATTTCTAAGCAAACTTCGATGTCGAAATGCAAATAGACACAGTGCTAAGTAAAGAAGCTGATGTGTATTCATTATTATTTCAAGACAAACGCCGTCTGTAACTTATAGTTAGGCAAAGAAAATAGTTGGCAAATCCGACATAATAAAATCACATAATACCATTAAATGTGATCCTCGTTCGGTCTATACAAAAACCCGTGTCTAATATTGATCTCAATAAATAATAGGGAAGGGTTTATTAAGTCAATAATGGTCGTAGAATCATTATAGCCACGATGAAGTTCTTCCATTACTATTTAAAATTTTATATAATAATATCATCATTAGATAATGTCAAAACATCGATAGGATTAAAATATTTACAACATTTTTATGATATTTCCAAGTCATAACAGGGAAAGCGATTTAAAAATCTGATAATCTGTTCTTAGCAAAACGATCATAATTTTGATCTAAAGCATAACCAGCGAGCATATAATTTAAAGACGCCTACGATATATAACTTATAAAACATTTTTTTAGTAGACTCGACACTTAATAAAAAGATCGATACTGTACGTAAAATTGTAGTGAAGGAAATAAAATTTGCTATCATGATCATGATTAATATCTACCGGTCTATGTATATTTACTTCCTTTAAGTATTTCCCAATAGAAACTTTCTTCGCTCTCCACTCTCATGTAATTGTACAGTTTGGATCGTGTTTGTCTTGCTCGTGATATTTTATATCTTCAAGTATCAAGGTGTCATCTATTTCATCAAAAATAAGTACTTTATCTCCAAAAACTAGTCTCTGATCAAGTTCAGTTGCATAATAACTTTAATGGCTTCTCTGCTTTTAAGTATTTTGATTTGATTTGATAACGCTCTGGAATTCTGTCAGTGGTCATGTGGTTGGATTTTTATTCGTTTTATTAGTTTGAAAAGTGTTTCTACATTCGCTTCAGTATTTACTACAGAATTCAAATTAGTTTCGTAATGTTTATTAGTTTAGCGGTATAGTTTATTATTTAGGATACAACCTGTTTTCTTATGTACGACATTAATTTAAAACACACATCCGGAATCGTAATAACTGATGAGGTGAGCCTTATACCGTTAGCTTTAATATTTATCTAGTAATTGATATATTTCCAATAAAAAACAACTTTAATCAGCGGTGCCTAATCGACAACGCCTCTTTTTAAACAGGTACCTACTTACATGATGAATTAATATGATTTGTTTACCTATTTTATACAGGCGGTTTCATTGATATTTTAGGACTAGATATTAAGGTTGTTAAAAGAGTTAAAAATTTCTGTAGTAATGGATTTAAAAAAAACCTATTTTACAACAATAAGGCATTAATTAATGGATAGGGCCATTAGCCCTACCCGTGTTTTCATTTAATGTCGTACGTAACAAACACGTAGTATATCTGCTTTATATCAAGTGGGCAAAATTACCAAGAGGAACACTTCAACAGAATGCATCTTGATAATTGAAATAATCTGACCACTAACTGGATTTCTCATCGAAGATGCGGTTAGGGTTGGCCAAGAAAGCCTTTATGAGATGAGCTCAATTGATGGTGGAACAAGGATTTAGGGGGAAACAATCTAGCCATCTTAATTGTTTACAAAAGTTTTACTGATTACGATTTATATTCCTTTCTATCCTGATTTAAACCTACTCCAAGTTCTATATAACAATGTCACAGGAGAAAGTTTTATCTAGTTCATCAGAGCCTGCATCATTCCATTGATTCTCATCACTCATTGTTTATGTATGGATATGGTATGTATGTATGTATGAAATTGAATCAAGTATGCAGGTGCGAACGCGTTTCATTATGCTTGATGCGCCGACGCATTACGAGTCTGAGTACTTTCATTTGGATCGCTTTGTTTATTTTGATTGAATTATGAGCAGTATGACCGACGGCATTTATGGCTTTGAAATTATGAATAAGAGATTTATTATTACATTCCTTTTCTCATTATTACAGAAAAGCTTTGTCTTTTGAATTTTCTAAGTAGGTGCGCACTTCGTTTACTATTACCATAAATGTTCGCCTCTTCCAAGTTAAATGCTGTGCTATAAGTATTTCCAGTCCACGTTTTGTTTTGATAGACGGCCCATATATATTATCTATACTAATATTATAAAGAGGAAAGATTTGTTTGTTTGTATTGAATAGGCTCCGAAACTACTGGACCGATTTAAAAAATTCTTTCACTGTTGAGAAGCTACACTATCCCGGGTGACATAGGCTACTTTTTACACAACTGCGCAGAAGATGGGTAAAGTTTTTATTGAAAAACTACCCGTGCGAAGCTGCGGATTGGCCAGCTAGTAAGTCATAAACTCATAACCTCAAAATTTATATTTTCCTACTTTTATTGGCCAATGGAAGTTGAAGTGGGATTCGGCGGGGCACGTCTCCCGCATGCAACCAAATAGGTGGGCTAAGATCGTAACTGGATGGATCCCTGTGGATGCAAAGCGACACCGTGGAAGGCCTAAGAATCGGTGGCGCGATGATTTGGACGCGTTTTATAAGGACTGGTGGGATTTGGTACAAGATCGAGAAAAGTGGAGATATGAGGGGGAGGCCTTTACCCAGCAGTGCGACAGCATAGGCTAGATAAAAAAAATGCCCAATGATAAATACAAACAATTTAAAACGGCAAAAGCAGCCTTAAGGCTTATTGTGAAAAAAGACTATTATTATTAATTTATTGAATTCAGACAAAACTAACACAAAATTTTAAAATTTGGTTAATAAACAATTAAAATATATTGACACAATTAACAAATAAAATAATAAATTAAATTAAAATGTCACATTATGCATATTAAGTTTTGAAATTGAATTGAATTGCAATACATAACTAAAATTATAAAATTAAATGTAAGTAAAATGGAACTCATCACAATTTTCATCCATTTGGCTTGGATTGAGCAGTCCAGACACTATCTAATCATCGCATCTGGAGGATACTGTACTATTGATGGACAGACAAATACTTTAGTATCGGCAGGGGCGGCCAAAACCACGATACCCACATTATGTTATGGTGGAAACTTCACTTATTTTACTGTGGAAACTTCACTGGTTTTAGTATTAACTTTATATATATTTTTTATTATACATATATATTTTCTATTTGTATTCCCTATTGTACTGTTACTTCCCAAATAAAAAATTGTATATCTAACAAGTAAAAACACGATAAATGAAGATTGCTAGGAATAGAATAAAATAATCATTTATTTGGTACACATAAAATGATAATATGATTATGCTTAGGAGCCGTTGGATGCAGACCGCTCAAGATTGATCGGTCTCTATATCAATCTAATCAATTGCAATTCCAAAATCTATATCAATTGCAATTTTTATTATATTTGTGGCGTGGATTTTTGTTGTGGCTACAAAGCCCTGATAACTATGATAAAATTTTTGCTTTATCAGGTTTGAACAGCGGGGAGGTAAGTACCTGAAGCATAATCGAATATCTGTGTGGTTGGAAAAATCTCTCACTCAAGCCCAAATGCATGTGAATATTCCACTAAGGAATCAGAAATTTGAGTAAATCGGTCATAAGGATTATGTCGTAAGGTCTTTACTGCTTCGTACTTATACCTATATACTGTTATAATAGCCCAGCGCGTGCGTGGCTACCGAAGCACGTTCCGCCCTTTGTTCGTTCTCTATACTTTTTTCTTTACCACTGGTTCATTGTCAGATAGATTGGTCTTCTATTGAACCTCGCCTTCGCTTGTGTAAAATCGAATTCTTTGTTGCAAGTACTAGTATTTCCTATCTACTGACGCATTGCTATCGTGCATTCTAAAACTTCAATCATGTACTTAGCATTTTCCCGAGTTTTTACGTATTGATTTGATTAGATACAGTATCTATGCTATCACTCAACATTTTTATTTCATCATAATTTCGGGGCTTGGGTTTTGGGATAAGATATATTTGTGATTCTGAATTATATTTAGTCTGGTTTTGTCGTTGCTAGGTTGTAGATGGCAGGGGTGGTTTTATTTGGTTGTGAAAACAAATGATGCAATGTTAGGGTATATTTTAGAGGTAACTTTCCAGTTTATTTCTACTACTTGGTTACTTTGCTCATCGGTTTCTTTAACTAAACGTTTAGCATTACATAATATAGATTCAATTTCAGAGTTCAGTGTTATGTTTATATGTTTACAATAGATGCCACTGTGAATCTAAGTTTTAATAAATAAAATAATAAGCTTGGATTATATCTGGAGTTATCCCATATTTAATCTTTTGCAGTGATGTTGTTTCAAATTTATTAACGTGGTCTTCCCATTGTTTCAAATGTTCAATGTATTTCTTTATTGGGTTTATATGGTAGTTAACCAGTTTATTGTTATTTCCAGGTATTGCAGAAGGACGTGGAATGTCACAGGAGGATTGTAAGCTCGGTGGTGCGGCTCTGCAGTGGCGGTGACGTCGCCAAAGCTTATGAGAGACGCTGGCACCTTCTATACCTGAGAGCTATCGAGTGGCAGTGTCACTTGGAGGCCTGCATCGCTAGGATTAATAACCAGGTGAGCAACATGTTTAGACTTTCATATAATAACTTCCTTATATGAACTAACTTCGCCAGCGGCTTCGCACGCGTTGTTTGTCAACAAAAAGTAACCTATGGTTAATCCAGAGTTAAATCTACGTGCATACCAAATGTCATCGAAATCGGTTCAACAGCTTAAGTATCGATACATAGATTTATGCATTATGTGGTTTGGTCTTGATTTCACCTTGTTTATATGCGAATATTTGTTTGTTTAGTTCGTTTTTCGTGATTATCTTTTGTTATTTGTTAGTTCTGTCTGTTTTAGCTTAGTGATTAAATTGAGTTATGGCGGTCCTGCTAAAGTTCTTAACCGTGTGAAAATCGGTGACTGTAGAGTTCAAAAACTCTCCTATTGGTTACCGTGTATTATACAACCTTATTGTTACCATACATACATTGTTATTGCATGAAGTGGTAAATAATGTGACATAATAATGAATAATCACATAAATACAACCACAGTTGGTCACACAGGAAACCTACTAATCATTTTATTACTCACAATAATGTCACACTGCATTTTCCTTCCTCGATTTCAAACACGCCTAAACCACAACCCTTGCTTAATATAATTAGCTACTCTTTCCCACGAAAGCTGTCAACAATTTATTGCCTTTTATGTGATCTAACAATGGTTGATCAGCCACCCGTCGTTACCATGTTTGCAAACATTGCTGAACCCAAAACGACTTTTTGCACCTAACACCCCAGTTGTTGTGTGACCAAATAACGCATTTGTGGCTTTCTGTGTTTTTGTCATCCCCAACGTCTGGTGTGTACGTTTTTATTGTATACCTATTACACTCGCAGAATTGTAGTCATGATTTTTGTATACCACTAAGTTAGCAAACAAGCATAGGGCCCACCTGATGGTAAGCGGTTACCGTAGCCTATGGACGTTTGTAACACCAAAGGTACTCGCGCGTTGCCGACCCTTTAAAATATTCTAAACGCCCTGTATGAAGAACCCTCTACTGTAGTTCCTAAATAATTTATTAAATACAGACAAAGGCTATATTAAATATATTAAAAAATTTCTAAAATCTACCTTTTCAACATAAACACTAAGTAACTTTTTAACAAAAATATAAGACATAGACATACATTTATTGGCTACCATAGCACACACAAATTCACACAATACAATCAAAAGGCTCATCAAAGAGAAAACACAAGTAAGAGAAAACAGAAAATTACACACAACAAACATAGGAACAATAGCATGAAATAATAAATATACAATGTAGTCAGGGAAAAATTAAAAAGGGGCAAGTAGGTGTGTTATATGCTACTGCAGCAAATGGGTTTCAGCTCAATATCAGAAAAAACAAACTACTGAACCGATTTCGACGAAAATTCTATGGGACCGATCTGAAACTATATGCTTTCAAAAAAAAAAGAAAAAGAAACACAACAAAAAAAAACAATCAAATTGAGAACATTCTCCTTTTGAAGTCGGTTATAATAGGTAAGTGATACAAGCATATTATTTTTGGAACGGTACAAAATAAACAATAACTTTTTCCTACTCTTAACCAGCAAGTTATCGTTGAAATATTAAGAACTAGTGGACCCGCCGAACTTGGTACCGCCTTGACATGCATATAACGTGGGCTGTCAATATACGTCACCCTGGTAGAATTGTCAATTGTTGTCCTCGGCCATCATTATGTATAAGAAAATGAATAACTTCCACAAATAATTCAATACCAATATTAGCCAAATCGCTCCACCCGTTCTCGAGTTTTAGCGAGACTAACGAACAGCAATTCATTTTTATATATATAGACAATATCTCGGGATAACTCCGACCGAAGCATCTGTTTCAAACAATATTCATTTGTTTTACATCCTCTTTGACGATATTTGCAGCACGCATTCTGTCAATTCTATGTCAAACGTCATAAGGTTACATTATAAAAGCGCTAAGGTTAGATTATAAATAATTTTATATGTTTGTTAAGTATTCTTAAATTTTCAAATTTTGCGCGCAATTTTCTTAATTTTTTCTTTCAGAAGAACCTTCTCTTGACAGTAAGAAATACAACAAAAAATGAATTAGCGAAATCGGTCCAGCCGTTCACGCGTGATGGCGTGACCAAGGGAAATAGGGATTCATTTTTATATATAGAGATATGAATTTAAGTTAATAAAGGACGAAATCGGGACGAATCATCTTGTATTATGATAAAAAATACCTTTCACTGTTGACCCTTTCTGCTACAAACATTGAACTATGGTTTTTCTCCCCTCCTTACCGTAACGGATGTAGTTTTTGTCCCCTCGGTAACTTAATTGGCGCAAATGTCAAGTTAAAGGGTTAGTTGTCGCGTGTCGATGAAATTGAATTACCGGCGCAGTAGGTTAGTGGTCGAGTTCAGACTAATAATAAACAACATAGCTAACAGTTCGTACGCAGTGTAGTAAGATCTGTTGGTGCATAGAACTTCGTATTATGTAAGACACAAAAAAATTGGTTTTTAACGTTCGCACAAGCTCAAATTTCACCGAATTTCGTGCGACGTCGCCAGGCATCTTGTATTCCATTGTGTTAAAGTGACAGCTGCAAATCTCAGAGAATACAAAGCTCAAACACAAAGCTCCAAACAACGTCCGATAAAGTACGAAGACTTGACAGATAGATATTAAAAAATACAGTAACAAAGGAAATAAACAATAAATAGGTACAAGGGGCGGTCTTATCACTAAAAGCGATCTCTTCCAGACAACCCTTGGATGGACAGGATAAACTAAAATCAAAATACGTCGGTGTAAGAGTACCTTTAACATACATAAACATGTTTGTTTGTTTGTATTGAATAGGCTCTGAAACTACTGGACCGATTTAAAAAATTATTTCACTGTTGGGAAGCTACACTATCCCGGGGTGACATAGGCTACTTTTTACCCAACTGCGCAGGAGGATAATGTTTTTATTGAAAAACTAGCTGACAAATCCGCAGCTTCGCACGTGTAGTTTTTTTAATAAAAACATTACCCTCCTTCTGCGCGGTTGGGTAAAAAGTAGCCTATGTCACCTGGGGATAGTATAGCTTCCCAATAGTGAAATAATTTCTTAAATCGGTCCAGTAGTTTCGGAGCCTATTCAATACAAACAAACAAACCTTTCCTCTTTATAATACTTATTAGTATAGACTACACGTGCGAAGCTGCGGATTGGTCAGCTAGTACCTAATAAACATAAACTTAAATACATACAAACTTGGTAAATATTATTGCCAAAGAACGCTACAAGGAAAGAAACACGAAGAAATGTCTTAGAAAGCACCGCCACTCATTCTGTACTAATGCAAGGTTTAGCTGTAACAAAACGCTAATTATAATTATCATTAAGATCCTTAGTGTATTTATATCGTAAGCAGGTTTTTTAATATGGGTATGATCATTTGTATTATTAACTCGCAAGGGCATAAATCGTGACCTAATACCAAAGTTTACACAGCACAGATATAGGTAATCCATTCATTATTCTCATAAGAATATATGTGATCATTTCGACAATAAATTAAAGTGAGATTAATATTATGACGTTTATTGGTAGTAAATAAATGTATGAATAGCGCTTTGAAAAATTTAATGGGTTTGGTATAAATATTGTGGTGGATGTGACCGTGTTATGAGTCTATTGATACCAAATTACATTTTCAAATGGTCATGCTGAGACTTCACTGTATGATATTTATGGTGAAACAAATTTTATGTTTCTCTCAAGATTATTGTTAGTATGAGCTACAAATCGATTAAATATGTATGAAATATATTTTTTTATCATACTAGTTCTTTATTTATGACTTTAAGCTTTTATAATACCACCATACCTTGAACTAGTCCTTGAACTTAACCATAAAATTACCAGATACACGAAAAAACACAACATGTAGGAGTTTTTAAAGTCAATCACTTGTCATGTAAAATCGAAAACTGATACAAATATTTTGCTTTTCGTTAGTCACCTAATGCACTACATTAAGCAGGATCGCAAGGCTTGAATCTAATATCATTTTGTCTCCTCTTTTCAGGGTGGAGCATCAGTGGAAGCGGCAAGCGACAGTGACGACGAGCCAGTTCTCAAACACCCGCGGCTGAGTCAACGAGGTTCGCCGAGACGTCAACGTACTCCTACCAACCCGCGGCGTCGGGACCTCTCGACGGACAGCCGAGAGTCTGCCTCCGAGGTAAGCAAACTCTTCTCAATAGAGCAGTTTGAGTCGCGAGGATAAACGAATAGATCTTTATAAATTATTATTTCTTTATTTGCGACATGAAATCAGTTACATACAAACATATTAAAATTAGATTATTATGTAGTAATCTATATGACATGTACTCTGTTAGGGCGTGGCCTAAAACACCACTTTAGTGTCCGTTCACACAGATCGGCTCGGAGTAGAGTACATTTTTATCGCGTTTACAAAAGAGTTTTGGATTGTAAAGTAAAAATAGAACTGAAATAATTAGTGGAAATTAAAAATGGTCATGGATTTTAAATCATTTGTAACAATCTTTGTAGTTATTTGTTCTCGTGTAGCAAAGAGATTCCTACACATTTTGAGCGGCTCGCTTCGCTCATTTCATGGGCATCTATTTTAACATACCTTTGTATATCTTTCAGGAGGAGCAAGAATATGCATTAACGTACACGTGTCGAGGCTTCGGCTCGGATTGTGAATCGGAACTGACTCGCCCGGAACACAAGATGGCGGACGAACGTCGCGTGCCCAGCGCTTGCGAGGATATGGAACTGAGGAGTACGGACCAGACTGTGCCTGCGAACGACCAGATGGATGGTAAAACCTCGTTCTATAACCCCCTATTCACACACTAGAGTAAATTCCTCAACACTTTAAATTAGTGACTCGTTTCGCTCTTTATTCATTAAGTTTAAGTAGTTTACTGTGTGCGAAGCGCCTAGTCTGAAGGCCTTTTCAGGCCTTCTGCACTGAGCTAAAAGAGTAAAAACACGAAATTATTAAACATAGGTTCCTCGCTCGCTTCGCTTACAAAGAGAGCCTTGGTTTGCCTGGCAAACAATATATTTCCCAAATCTAACAAATGACAGAAGCTTAAAAAACAATAGCATTGAATTACATAACAATTCAGTAACTCCACTGTTATGAAATTCCTTTCGTTTAAACAATCAAACACCTCATACATCCTTTCTTTAATTCAGTGTATCTTTGGCAGGCCTAGAAATAAACCCGTTCATCGAAGAGAAACTGAAAACCCCACCCACAGTCATCAAACGCAAAAAACCAGTAAACTCATCAAAGTTTAATCAAACAGACAGAAAATCGAAACACCTAGCAACCTTCTACTTCAGACACCATGACACAGACTCAGACAGACAAATGATAGAAACAGACGAGAAAAGCCAAGAAGAATCCTCGGAAGAAGAATGGACTTACGTAAATGGACCTAAGATCGGAAACGAAGACTCGACAGATATCATGACGTCATCGGTCGAAATCCAATGCGAACTGCCTCTAGACGAAAAAATAAAGCCTAAACTGGACGCGTCAACTCCCGACCTCCTTAAATTGGAACAAACTCGATGCCAGGATATCGTGAGACTTGTGAACCAAGCTGAAGAACTGGTGCAGAAGCAAGCGCAACAGAAGAAGAAGATGATGAAGAATAGAGTGTTTATGCCGTTGTCGTTTGAAGAGGAAGGGAAGAATGTTAATAGGAATAAAATGTCGAGGATTAAGGAGTGGCTGAACCAGAGCTCGGAGGGAAATAAGAGAGATAATAACCAGGTAAGTTCTTACACTCACTTCTACCGCGTTTATTCGAGGCGAGTGACGAGATGAGTAGCGAGTGTGACGCGCATGTGTAAACGCTACGTTCGTCACTCGTTTCGCTAGCGAGTAGCGAGTGCGCATGTGAAATATCAGATACTAATATTATAAATTCGAAAGTAACTCTTTCTCCCTGTCTGTCTGTCAGTTTGTTACTTTTTCACGCTGAACGCTTGGACCGATTTCGATGAAATTGCCATAGTCGTAAAAATATAATAGAAAGAGAGATACTTTCGAATTATTAATAATAAATATTGCTGGACATTTCACACAGCGCTATATAGCCCCAAACTAAGCAGAGCTTGTACTATGGGAACCAGTTAACTGATAGAATACTTATATACTTTTTTTTGTGAATACATACTTATAATCTATATATGTAATAACATACCCGGAACAAATATCTGTAGATTATGCTTACATTTGTTCCGCGGCGGGAATCGAACCCGCTACCTCCTGCGTCTCTCTATTCGGCCACTGCGCCACGGAGATCGTCAATCAAGAAGAGAGAATGTACCTTGATGTATTCTTTATCCCACTAATTTAATAAACGCGAAAGTTTGTATGGATGTATGTGTGGATGTTTGTTACTCTTTCACGTCGTAACGGCTGAACAGATTTTATGAAATTTGGTATGTACGTAGATTATAACCTGGATTAACACATATGCTACTTTTTTGTTGGCAAACCACGCGTGTGAAGCTGCTGGCGGAAGCTAGTATTACCATAATTATGTATTAGTAATTTTAGTATGGACAAGCTTCCGTCCGCGGCTTTGCACGCGTGGTTTGCCAACAAAAAGTAGCCTATGTGTTAATCCAGGTTATAATCTACGTACATACCAAATTTCATCGAAGTCGGTTCAGCCGTTACGACTTGAAAGAGTAACAAACATCCACACATACATCCATACAAACTTTCGCGTTTATAATTAGTGGGATAAAGGTTAAGTCTTAAATCTTCTCTTCTTGATTGACGACCTCCGTGGCGCAGTGGACAAATAGCCGGCTGAGACGACATACAAACATTCGCGTTTATGATATTAGCGGAAGTTTAATTTGTCACTGATTTAATCTACCTACCAGACTAGTATCTGTTTAGTATTACCTGTATCAGTGTTGGTATCACATGGAGATGAAAAAAGCAAATGGCAGGTCGGCCGACCTGATGTAAAGTGGTAACCATCGCCTATAACAAAGCTTTGCCTCGTAGGTCACACTCACATATCTTAGGAACATGTTCTACGATGCACTAGCCTGCGTCCATCAACTCGAGGCATGCATGCAAGCGTGTGTGTTATTTTAGCAGATTTTTTTTTTCTCTTTGTTATTTTTTTTCTCTTTGTTATTTTTTTTTCTCTTTGTTATCCGCAATCAGTTGGAGGACTATAGGCGGATGCGTTGATTTATTTGTGGCGTTCAGGATCAAGACACATTAGTCCTTCCTTCTTCCCTTCTTTTGAAGCAGCAAGCAGGTTGTCCAAGACGCAGCAAGCAGGTGGTTCAAGACATTTCAGCAGATTAACTAATTGTACTTCATTTTCCAGGGTACAGAAAGCTACGACGCATCAGGCGAGTACACCACAGAAAGCGAAGTGGATAATTCTTTAACTTCTGACGAAAGAAACTTTCACTCTTCAATGGACATGAGCACTTCCACTTGCACTGTAACTCCCACTCATCATGCCAAGGTAAATTTAACTTTGTTCTGTGTGCTTTAAATGCTGTTTTTGTTTGTAATGTGTTTTAATAAAATGTACTGATTCTCACTGCAATTAACTTCCAAGTTATTCTAGAAACAAAGGAATTGTACATAATGGTCGCAAAGTTTAAAAACCCCACTAATTAATAAATGAAAATACTTTATTGTACACCACAAAAAAAACATTAAAATAAAAATGCACAAATCAGCAAGTACATGGGCGGTCTTATCGCTTAGAAGCAATTTCTTCCAGACAACGTTTATTACCGTATGAAGAGGATTTTTTTAACATTACAATAATGGAGGGGGAGTGTACATTAATAAAACAAAAGCTAAATTTTGATGAAATTTGGTATTTTCTGTATAACCTGGATTAACACATAGGCTACTTTTTGTTGACAAACCACGCGAGTGAAGCCGCTGGCGGTATCCATATAAATAAGAGAACCAAGCAAGGCCAATCATGGCTCGCTTAGCTCACTGACGATAGTTATCGACTGTATCTAATTACTAATTTTGACGACCTTCGTGGCGCAGTGGGCGAATAGCCGGCTGAGACGCAGGAGGTAGCGGGTTCGATTCCCGCCGCGGTACAAATGTTTGCATGATCTACAGATATTTGTTCCGGGTCTGGATGTTTTTCTAAATATTATAAGTATGTATTTACAAAAAAAAGTATATACTTAAGTATTCTATCAGTTATCTGGTTCCCATAATACAAGCTCTTTTTAGTTTGGGGCTAGATAGCGCTGTGTGAAATGCCCAGCAATATTTATTTATTTTTTATTTATTTTATTTATTTGGTTCTACACACTTTATCTACTCGCTGTAAAAAAACGACGTGCCAAAACCAAATTCGTTTGATGCCTTTTTATATGATGCTATCTCTGTCACTCTTACAATCAGTTTATACCTACGAACTTACTATGAGAGATATTCTGTTTCTTTATGTGTGCTATCTTTGTAACTTCATTGTTTTTGGTCCATAATATTTAAACTTTTTGCATTAAACGCTTCTATCATCAAATTGTATTTAACCTATCCATCTGTGTCTAACCTAGGTAACACTCCGCAAGAAGCGATCTGGCAACGCCGCGCGACCATGGTCCGTCTCCTGTCTCTCTCAACTCACAACGGGCGCGAGTCTCGTAGCCACGCCCACTGCGGGTAACGTTGCCGCTATGTCGAATTCGGAGTCCGCGTTGAATACGCTCGCTTCGCCTCAGAGAGTGACGCCTGCTAATTCCAATTATAAACTTAGGGGAAGTTCAACTACTGTGCAGGTTAGTATGCAATACTGCTAAAAATAATAATCCGGAGCTTATTAAGTTCTTACAGTGATAGTAAAGTCATTTATCCTAACAATGCTATGGATAATGTGAGGCTCTTGTAGCCACGACCGCAAATGCTACTTTGCCGCTTTGTTGTATGTTTAATTAACATCAATGTGTATATCTCGCAAATTCCGGCTGTTCCCGGTCTCCTGCGAAGCATAATCTTCAAAATCTTCTGTACGGGCTAGTATCCAATCCTGCTCAGAATCTGTAGCAAAAAGTTTGAATAGCTAAAGCAATAAACTTGAGCGACAGTACTAAGAAAGCGAGCTGGCAACACCGCGTCTCTTGTAGCCACGCTCCAAACTGCGACGTTGTCGCTATGTTTAAATACTTGCACCACCAATTCGTATATCTCAAGTTTGCTAATTGTATTTTAAACCTTAGTACTAACCCTACAGGGTCACATATCAAGCACCAACACAATGACCGAAGCGTGCACATCTTGCGTAGAAGCGAACGATAAGCAATGCTGGCTCCGTCGCAAGCGACTGAAACTCAGACTGAGGAGGAATGAGAATCCGACTAGGAGAGAGAGAATGGTGAAGAGTCTCTCGTTCTGCGGGAGAATGACGCCGGAGATTGAGGATAAGAATGAGAGAAGCACGGCCAGCGATCCCGCTACTAGTAGAAAGAGCAGGTTAGTATTATACTCCAAATAATTCATACTCTGAAAAATAGTTCGTTATGACGTTTATGAAATGCATTACAATGTTGCAGCCGCTAGTGTTGGTACAGCACAGATTTTAATGAAAATTCAATTCAGCTCAAATAAAGCTCAATTTTTTTGACATTGACGTTCAAGTCATTTTAACTCTAAACAACTCAATGAGCGAATGAGTTAACTGATAATTTTTTGACGTCACTTTAGAGTGGCAGCCCGCTAATTGTCAAAAATATGGATTGAAATGTTTGTCAGAAATAGCTAACACTATGCAAGAAGCGACTGGCAACGCCGCTTATTTGAGTTTGGTGGACCAAAGGTAGGAAGGTGTCCGCTAAGGAAAAGGGGCGACTTTGCACCGAGCGACCTCTATCTCGGTGTCCTAGGATGAACAGGTGAACAATGTTAAACACCCTTGAAGAACCCCATACTTTAGTCACTGTTTTTTTTATTGTTGATACAAGCGCTTGACCACTACCTCACCTGATGGTAAGTTAAGGTGTGATCGAAGATGGAGCACGCTTGCCTAGAAAGAACTTATTCGCTCTGGACTTGAAGAGTCCGAGATTATACTAGTTTGGAAAAACATACGCCGGAAGTGAGTTCCACTCCTTACTCGTGCTAACAAGAAAAGTTGAAGCAAATCGTTTGGGTCGGCAAGTTGGTATGTCGACCAGGTATGGGTGGTACTTCTCGGTATGTCTGCTTGTCTGGTGGTGGAAGGGAGAAGCAGGGATAAGCTCATGAAGATCTTGCGCACATTCACCAAAATGAATCTTGTAAAAAACTGTATTGTACCATACTGTAGTTATAAATTTAAAACTTTATTCCCAGGTTCGACACAACTTCAACATCAGGCAACGACAGTGATGAAGAACTGCTGAAGCAGCAGTTAGCCACTATCGCCAATCTGCGCAAGAGCATAGAGAAGACGCACATATCCGCAAGAGAAGACGGCGTTATACCTGAAAATGAGCCGGAGTCAGGTAATCTTCGTTATCATCACTTACCATCATATCAGCTGAAGTACGTCCACTGCTGAACATAGGGCTCTCCCATAAATTTCCAGGGTGACCCATCTTATGTGGCCTGCACCTAACGGCTCCCAGTAAGCTTTATCAGGTCATTAGTATAATCAGTGGTTCATCATTTTAATGAATATTAATTTTAATTTAGATTTTTTGTTTTTCAAGATCGTGATATCTAAACAGTCATATAATTTAAAAAGTCCTATCCCATCTTTTTGCGTTGGGGGTTAAAAATTGGTATAGCTACCCCAGTTAAACTAATTTTCTATTTAAAAAAATCCGCGTCTGAATTAGTCTATTCATTTGGGAGCTACGATGCTGCAGACAGACAAAATTCAAACAAATAAAAAAAACAACATTCAAAATGTTTTTATTCATTAAAATCACAAGGATAACTTTGAAACGTCAATTTTAGTGCGTGTTCCTTCGCGACCAAGCCAGGAAAGAAAGGCATGGTTGTCCTTTTTTGTTAATTTAATTATTTATTGTAACAATTTTGATCGAGAAATTTCAATCCCAAGCTTCTTTATCATATAAATAATCCGATTTGTTAACTCCGGCTTTTTATAAAATTTTTGTTTAATTGCGTTATTAATTTGTCAATTTGTCATTGTTTTGTTGTTGTAGTTTTTGTTGTTATAGTAAATGTTGTAAATTTGTCGGATACCTCTTCGTCAAGTGATTATAGTGAGACTGAGGACGAAGAACAACCTCTAGAAGGCATAAATCCACTAAGTAGTGACGAAGATGAGATAATGTAAATAATAGATAAAATAAATGTATAAACTTAAACATTGTATTTTTATTTTATTCAAATAGTGTAAAAAAGATTAGATAAAAAGCAGCGTCCTCCCTGATTAACATAATAAATTAGGTTAAAAAAAACAAAGACGAAGCCGCGGGCGGCTGCTTGTTATGTTCGCTTTTTTGCGGGCGGTACAAACACGCCAATATGACGTCACCGCGCTCAGGTCCCAACTTATCGCGCACGGGTAATATGTGGTAAAGTTCGACCGAAACCGCTGTACCGCTCCTTAACAAAGTGCGGTGAGGTGGGGGCCGATGAAAAAAGAGCAAGAGTAGGTACACATGAGATCGATATTGTCGGATAGATCTTACGATATCGTAAACGATATGTTTATATTTTTATAAGTAACTAAATTGTCTACAGATATTCTGACATAGATTCTGCTTCAACTGCATCTTCCGTTTCGCTATCGGAACTTGAATAAGAATCGTTCTGCAAATTTATTATTAATGGATCGATAATAATATCAAATCTACTATCGAGATCCCAGTAATTGTTTTCATTTTTTTGGACATGATGACGGTCTTGACATCACGAGATAGCGCTCGACCCATCATTGGATATTTATCTCATGTGCGTCTGACGATGGATCGGACCGGCCGATACTTTCCCCCGTTTCGCCGCGCGCATATCTCGGTACAGCGGTTTCGGTCAAACTATACCGTTGCTTAAATGTACAATGAAAGGAAAGAGGGAAAAATCATCGGAAAGGTGTCTTGAAGACTTCTTTCTGCAAAAAACAGAAAAAGGCCTTAAAGAAATCTTAAAAAAAACGGTCCCTAAATTTGTCGCCCTAGGCTCAAGCCTTCTCAGCCTGCTGGTAAATCCGCCCCTGACATAGGCGTCTAACTTAGAATATCTTTTGCTTCGGTAGTTAAAAACCATTACGTTTATGTACAGTGGCACCCAGCTTCAAACTCGGCCCAGCTGGTGGATCAGTCAGGCCTCGCGTAGCCAGGAGCCAGGATAGGGAGCGGAACTTCCTGGCGTTGAGCCTCGGAGACCCGAACCAGATGTGGGACCTTAGTCTCGACAAGGACTCCGACAGGAGTGTTACCGCGG
Organism: Philereme vetulata; assembly: GCA_918857605.2. NCBI lineage: Eukaryota > Metazoa > Arthropoda > Insecta > Lepidoptera > Geometridae > Philereme > Philereme vetulata. The sequence continues at coordinate 9,699,250 of OU975423.1, forward strand.
GCACTGAGGAGCATAGCTCCTTCTCGGAGCAAGCTTGGGACTTTTATCAGGTAAAACTTTTTTAACGGGGACAGTATGGGAAAATCCTAAACCATAGCTGATACAGGAAAAAGATCTGAGGAACCATTCAGTCTTTGTTTATGGAAATAATTTTGGTGTAGTTAATGTTATGGTGAAGCGTGAGTTTTCCATTAAAATGAATAAAGTTTACAAACAAAATTATAATGTGAATCGACTCAGTTTTATTTCATTGTATCGGAGTAAAAAAAATGTTGTTCAGTTGAACAAAAAGTTGTTCAAGTTATAACAAAACCAATACTAATGTGCGTGTTACTAACATAGTTTTAAGATTTATTTAAGTTTTAAAACGACGCAAGTTTCTTAAAAAATAGATAAAAAAAAGATTTAAATTTAATTGAGTACTAACAATATATGAATAAATGAATGAATGAAATAATCTTTATTGCACACCAAACAAAAATACAGTATTCATGGAAATAAACAATAAATAAAGGTACAATGGGCGGTCTTATCGCTAAAAGCGATCTCTCCCAGACAACCTTTATATATGTACCATACCTTTAGTCTGAAATAAATATATTATTATTATTATATATGTATGTGTTTCTTGCCCACAGGAGAAATACAACTCGGAGCCTTATTCCGAAGCGCCAGACTCCGACGCAGCGCGTCGCCTCCTCGAATTCGGAGACGATTACCGCGCCTTCCTCGACTCCCAATCCGACTGTTGCTCAAGCCTCTCAGCACAACCTGACGACAACCAATCAACTAGAAGGAGGAAACCCACAGACACCTCCCGAGAACGGTCCCTCCCACGGTACAAACGACCAACCCGCAACTCCCCAGTCGAAAACCCTATGCGAAAACCGAAAAAATCAATGTCCAGCGCTGAACGCAAAAAATCGCTACTAGACAGCCTCGAAAGATCCAGAAACAACACAAGCATCGAAAGCAATGATGGCGTCAGAAGGCGTAAACCATCAGAATCTAACAAAAGCAAGCGTTCACCCGAGTTCGATCTGCTAAACGTGCAAGCTCTAAGCCGTAGACGATTAAGCTCAAATTTGACTAGCGATGAGGTCAACTCCTCTCTGGAGTACACAGAGGTGAATAACCGCCCGGACATACTGGACTCGCTTCATCGCAGAAGGACTAAGGATGGAGAAACTGAGCTGCAGAAGATCGCGTTGTCGGAACTCCGGCGCCGGTCGACGGAGAGCGCCGATTCTGAAGGCGAGTCGTCGAGTCCGAAGAAACACAGTCGGAGGAATTGGGACGGGGATTCGGACTCGGAATTCGAAGAAGTCAGATCGCTTGTACGTCGGTCTAGTTCGCAGCTGGAGGCGGCGGAGGCGCTGATGTCCCGTCAGGATTCGTCGCCGGATCTGCTCCGCGCGTTCGATTATGTAAGATACGATACTGATAGTAGTTTTTCCGACGATGCATCGTGTGTGACTCAGTATAGGAGGCCTGCATGCTTGCGCACCCGACTCTGCCTGGCTGTGGCTGCATTCTCGGTACTTATCATAGTATATATACATCTACAGTGATGCTTGGGCTTGTGTTTTCGTATAGTTTGGTTGAAGAGTGCAGAAAAGTGGCGCCACTGTCTTGGTTTCGATAGTTTTTTGTATCAAACAATTTTAGTTTTGAAATTCACCGCTTTCTAAACTTTTTATCCAAACTGTATGTAAGTATCGAGTCTGCGATGGTCAGATTCGGCAGAATAAACCTGTCTTTCGCGCAATTTAACGGTAGTTATTTTAGTTTCTTTGGGAGTTTGATTTTGGACTCTAACGAGGCGATCTCTATAAAACATTCCATTTATAAATAGGTGCTAACTTAAATAATAATGTAGGTGTACAAACAAGCATTTAAGACGCCTATTTTTAATTTAATAATAGCTAAGAAAATCTGACCATCGCAGGTAGTAATACAAACAAAATACTAATTGTATTGAAAAAAATGACTGTTTCATTTTGTATTCTGAATTTTAGAATGTTACTTATGATTTAAAAAAAGAAAGTGCTTATTTTCCGTGTCAGCTGCAGCGGACCCTATTCTCGAAAGTTCACCTAAGATGTCGCTTGTGAGATTTCTGTTTATAAAAAACAGTGTTTTTTTATTTTTCGAGCTATCCTGAGAATATAGGTCAAGTTTTTATTTATGAAGTGAAACAGTCACTAGTGAAAATCAAAAAGCGTGTTTTTGTTTTTTCGTTCTCTGTGCCCAAGTTTTATTTTTCCTTTTCTTACTAACGTTCATTTAATTCGTTTTTTCGTGTGAATTATTTTGCATACTTTTACTAACCACAATATCTTTTACATCATTCTCATCTTTTGGTGGTGAACACGGTGCTAGATAAATCATTAGGCTAGTTTTCGTTCATTATATTAATCTTAATTTATTGGGGAAAAGGTACTGAAAGCTTCACAAAGGAATCATTCTAAGTTACCAGTGGCATAAAAAACGACTGAAAACTGTAATGTCAAATTGACAGCTGTCACATTTGGCGGTTTCATTTTCAGTTCAAGATTATGGGGTTATTCTTAGAGCGCACAATAATTTATTTTTATTAGTTTACTGCTAAGTACTTAGGTAGACTATAGGTACTTAGGTAAGACTTCTTGTCATTTGAGTGAGATATTATATTATACAAATGTAGTGTAGGCGCCTCTTTTGGTTGTATCACTAATTTATGTGTCAACTTGTTTTTATTTATTACCTTAAATATTTATGGAATGTATTTGACTGAACTCCAAAATATCTCACAGTGTTGTAATATAATGTATAAATGTTGATAGGGATAGGTTGTTAATTGATCTTATTTTTTTCTATAAATGTTTAACTTTTCAGTGATCTTGTAAAATTGTTTAGATTAATAAACGTGTTAATTTAAAATTATTGTGGAGTTTCAGTCAATTAACACCCTACTCTCTGAAAACCATTGAAATAGTTAGGTAGAATACTTTTAGGGTATTATGGTACTCTGATTTAGGTATTTTTTTTCTAAATTTACCTTTGAAGATTTTGGGTCTGTTCTGCTTGTCTATTATTAATTATGTTTTGCATCTGATCTCTAAAAGCTTGGGCATTTTTACTGGAATGAAATTTAAGACTATATTAGTTGGAGCTTAATGTCTAATAAAATAATGTCTAAAATTAGGATGAGTTGTTTTTCTATGAAAAAAATGTGAAGGAATTGAGAGTGAGTTTAAAATAGATTTCTCTAAATGAATTTGGCTTTGTATTATGGTGGCAATGTTTCGCTTAGGTTTGTGGATTTTATTTCTAAACGCATAAAGTTTATTTTGCTTTGTTTGCAATGTACATTTTCGTACGCAGACGGAGCTGGTCACGAGTTGCCGGGAAAATATCAGCTTACTGGACGCAGCGTTAGCCGAGGGACTATCTACCACCCTCCAAAGAGACGTTAGAGGTAAGTTTTTAGAATTATTACAAAACGAAACGAAAGAACAAAATGAAATCCGATTATAATCGGATTGGATATATCCAACGTATAATTCCTGCAGAATAGGACCCCAAACAAACCACGTATCAAACTTTTTAATGTTATAGCAGCAAGGTGTGCATTGTGCGTTCTACCGAAGCTTAGGGCATACCTAAGTAATTTTTAAATCAATCACCTACCAGCGCAAAAAGTTGTGCCCGGAATTCGGGTAAATAACTGATAATCATTCATCAAAAACCAGTGAACAGGACATTGCAAATTACAAACGCAACGTTGAGCCACGCTATATATCTTGTTTCATGCAAAAATGCGAGCGTCGGCCGCGGTTTTCTTATTACCAACGCGGGTTAAGTTGCGACCGGTTTTTGAACGCATGCAGTTATCCAATCTCGGTGGTTGCAATCAAGGCTTCTCTATATTTGGTTTTTGGACGAGTTTTTTTTCTTATTTTTTATGGACTCAAGCTCGTATACCAGGGAAAGTTGCGATAAAATGCAGGTTGTTAAATTTTACATGTTGCTTGTTGCAGGACCATGTAAGTTTTTCATTATTTGTACTTTGTTATTTATATTATTCTTAAGATGTTGAGTTTGCTTTTTTGTATCTGCAATATTATTCAGTAACTATAAAGAGTGTAGACAAATATAAGAGATTTATTATACATTCTCTCAAAATATAAACAAGGAGATTATTTTACTAATTTCTAAAAGGTGTTGCAACCATACGTTGACCTATTTCGGGATTCATCGGGAGTCGGAACTCAAATCTGAAGCGTTTATCTCTCTTTTGATGTCAGTTTATGACAGTGACAGAAGTGGGTATATATTACGTGTTATGCTCCAATCGTCATGTTATCTTTCGGGTACCATATTTAGGGTTGTTCCGTCATTTAATATTTATGTATGTGTTAGTTTCAGATACTCTTTTCTTGTTAATTTTCCGTGTTGATCTTTTGTTTCGGGCAGGTAATATGTCACCCTTGCAAACTTCAACTCTTTCTTACACTAGTTATGTTAGTGTTCACCTTATTTTTGAAGTTTTTCCAGTCTAGTTAGTAGTGATTAAGTACAGTGTTGTTTTATAGACTAGGTTGATTTCAGATTTCTGGAGGATATCAATAATTTTTTTCTTATAAATAACAGGATATTGTTGAAGTAATGAGGGCTTTGCATTTTAGATATAAAAAGAAAAACACTAGTTTCAACTAGCGTAGTAGATGGCGCTGTCTGGAGATGCACCCCCAAAAGATATGGTTTATATGCCAAGATCTCAAAGACACCATATTAAAAGTTGTTTAAAACCAAAATAAACAGAATTGTTTGTTTTTTTATTTCAAGTTCCTGGGATAATAATGTTGACACGGCAATTGACATTGTCACTTCACTTTCCTTTGATAATTATTCAGAGCATGACAGAGCAACGCCATCTGTTAGCAATTATAAAAACATGGCCGTGAAAAACCCTCATTAAAAAAAACATGAAGTTGACAACCCTAGCTGAATTCCCGGAAACGGCGACACGGCGGGCGATCGCACGCCCATTCGTTTGTCTCCATCTATTTCTACCAACGAAAGCGTAACGGACTGCACCGCTCTGAAAGTGAGGATCGCACTTTAGTTTTTTTGCACTAAGTATAAAAATTTTAAAAATGTTGTCAGAGCAGTTTCAGTACTGTTGTTGCCTTGATTCCATTATCCTTTTACGAGATGAAAAGTTTGTTTGTTGATAAACCCAATCTTCTATGGTTATAAGAAATTATTAGCAATGGACACGCTATCAAAACTAGATTGGTGAAAACCTGTAAACCCTACAATTTGCACTAAAGTGGCCTAAATAGGTACTATATGTGAAATATCCAGGCCACGTATAAATTTTAAATGTGGAATTTACTTGGCATAATAGTGAAACCACTGAGATTTAATACAGAAATCGTGATCATATTCAAAATGTCTCGAGGTATAAATTTACTTTCGTGAGGCTATGTTGGCAATAAGATATTTCACCTCAATATAAACGCTATTTTATGATTTTAGGTGAAAATTCCATTCTGCATGTCTAAAGGGCCCTTAGCAAAACAATTTAAAAACTTACATAAACAAATTTTTAAATAATTATTTAATACAGGTCTTTATTATATACATAGGCTGCTATTTAAGAATCCGGAACTGGCCACTGCATAAATAATATTTAAAAAGAAATTATCACGTTTGAAAATGGAACTCTTTGGCTGTAGAATGCAGGTTATTTCGTCCGTCTGTCAATTGTTTTCATTGTGTGGCGCGATTTCAAAAATTGCGTGTCATTATCACAATGGATTTATCTCGAGAAAATTTTCGTGAGATGATTTTTTATGATTTTCGACGTGGTCTAACTCAACAGCAGTGTATCGATCAACTCAGTTCGACTTTTGGGGATAAAGCACCATCGAAGACTACTGTGTATCACTGGTTTAGTGAGTTTAATCGTGGACGTCGTATGCTCACGGACGAAATTAAAGATGGTCGGCCTAAATCAGTTGTTGTGCCACGAAACATCGACGCAGTGCGTAAACTAATAATGCAAGATCGTCATGTGACATATCGAGAGATAGAGGCGATCTTGGGCATTAGTATGACGAGTATACATAAGATATTACACGAACACTTGGCTGCAAAAAAAGTTTGTTCGCGTTGGATACCGCACAACTTGACAACAGATCAAAAACAGGCTCGTGTCGATTGGTGCAAAAAAATGATAAAAAAATACAATCGTGGTGCATCAAAAGCTGTATATAATATCTACACAGGGGATGAATCCTGGATTTATGCATATGACCCCGAAACTAAGCAACAGTCAACAGTTTGGGTCTTCCAACATGAGCCGAACCCAACAAAAGTTGCTCGTGCGAAAAGCACTTTAAAGCAAATGGTCGCCTGTTTTTTTTGGTATAGAAGGACACGTGGCTACTGTACCCCTAGAAAATTGTAAATCTGTTAATTCAGAGTGGTACACGACCATTTGTTTGCCAGAAGTCTTTGCAGAAATCAGGAAGAATAATGCACAACGCAGATTCATTCTCCATCACGACAATGCAAGCTGTCACACTTCGGGTGAAACGACCCGATATTTGGAGGGTGAAACGGTGGAATTAACGGGTCATCCGCCATATAGCCCTGATTTGGCACCCAACGACTTCTTTTTATTCCCAACCGTGAAGAATAAATTACGTGGTCAACGATTTTCAACCCGAGAAGAAGCCGTTGAGGCATTCAAAAATCATGTTTTGGAGATACCGTCTTCCGATTGGAAAAAGTGCTATGAAAACTGGTTTCACCGAATGCAAAAGTGCATTGATCATCATGGCGAATATTTTGAAAAGCAATAAAACCATATTTAACAGTCAATGATAGTTATTTTATTTTATTCCGGATACATAAATAGCAGCCCTCGTACTTACATAGTGTATTTTTACGAGGCTACTCTAAAATCATTATTATTTTTTGTTTAGATGAGATCTCGACTATAAAGATGCAGTCAGTCTAAAAAAACGTAACTACTAAAAGTGACTAAAATACTTAACATTGTTTCACTAAACACAATACTCCTACGTCTCTGAAGTCATTGTTTTATGAGCATGAATCATGTTCCTGAAATAAAATGTCATTTTCTTTTATGAGAAGGGGCATGGTAGTAAAACTGAAGAGTCATCAGATTTATAGATAGAGGTAACTCGGTAGTTTTTAAAAGTGAGGGTGGCAACACCTTTTATAACTACCGAATTAATTTAAATGTAGAACCCAGAGATAAGATTATCCAAAGTTGATTTTGGAACATTATTTCAATTTGAATAAAGAACTTTTTAAAAATTGAAAACTCCAGCCCATAAATCCAACTTCTTTAGTAACTCGTTTAAGGTACGAGCTGTCCGATTATGGAATGACTTGCCCGTTTCTATCCGACATGCTAAATCTTTACCTATTTTAAAAATGAGGTCTGCAAACTATACTTAGGTACTTAGCGGCTTCTTTAGAGTAAACATTGTATTTCTTTTATGGTAAAAGTATATGTATATATTTTATATTTATTTATGTATATTATATATATGTAGGTATGTATATTTAAGGTTTAGGTATTTATTTATTTTTATCCTGCATAAATAGGTATTTATTGTAACACCGCCTCCTCACACGTCTTTTCAGTCCAGTCCATCCAAAGGTTGCCTGGAAGAGATGGCTTTGAGCGTTAAGGTCGCCCAATGTACCACCATGTATTAGTCTTTAAGTTTTCTAGGTTAAGTTATTTCAATTTGGTGTAACAATAAAGAATTATCTCTCTCTCTCTCATTTTGGCCTTATCAAAATATTATTTGAAGAAAAAAAAAGAATGAAATGAGAATGAATGATAATATTTTGTACCAACTATGGTTGCTTTGTCTTAGCGCCGTTAAATAGTAACAATAATAGGTAAAATTGTTTTACCGAGAGAAACACATGTTGGTCTTTTGATAAGACTCGCCCAAAGTCAACATTGCCACAAGTCTGGTACATTCTGCATTGCAGACAAAAACAAACGAAGTATTCTGTACCTACTGCAGATTTCAGCGCAAACATGCAAAACATAAAGTAGGTTATGAATAGATTAAAATTTTAAATTCTAGGCCAAAGAGCTACCACAAAGACCAAACTTTGCTTATCCAATAACTAAATAAATATTGCTGGACATTTCACACAGCTATCTAGCCCCAAACTAAGCAGAGCGTGTACTATGGGAACCATATAACTGATAGAATACTTATATGCTTTTTTTTTGTAAATACATACTTCTAATATATAGAATAACATCCTAGACCCGGAACAAATAACTGTAGATCATGCAAACATTTGTTCCGCGACGGGAATCGAACCCACCACTACGCCACAATAATAATGATATGATATAATGATATGATAAGATTGACTTAACCTTTATATTACCATATATTAGTAACTAGCTGTTGCCCGCGACTTCGTACGCGTTACACAATAAATGTGTAGGTAACCTAGAAATAAAGCTAAACTCGCTGTTGCAACTTGACTTGACACCATATTTTTATCCCATGGGAACTGAAATATGGGATAAAAGGTAGCCTTTGTGGTAATCCAGGTTATAATCTACGTATATAACAAATTTCATCGAAATCGGTACAGCCGTTACGACGTGATTGAGTAACAAACATCCAAACTTTCACATTTATAATATTAGTGTGACTAGCTGACACGCCGAACTGGCCTGAGTAGACAGGTACATATTTTTTTCTAAGATTGAATAATAACAGTTTAATAAACACCATAAAAAATAAACAGAAAATACAAAGCAAAAAGTACATTGAACTGTCTTCTCTCTCAAAAGCTTCCAGACAACCCTTGGATAATGCTAAGATGATCGTCCACATAAAAGTCTAATGGACGAAGGGAAGTAGATAGTAGTGTTTTTTTTTTAAGTTAGGACCTAATAAGGTGTAGGTTGTAAAACTATATGTAACTATATATGTAGAAAAAATAAAGGTAGAATTTGGTCTAAACTCGATCAGATGATGTAAACCACGTCTGAATCTGTTTTTAAGTAGGTGTCAGTCAATACATAAGTCAACACAACCAATACTCAGTTTTGATTCAGACACGACAATTCTGACATCACTGATGTAAAATTTTAAGCAAATATCCTTCCAAATGCACTAAATTTCCAGTCAGTACTTAACAACGTCTAAAACGGTCGAGATGTTCAAAATGGTGGTCTGTGGAAAGGTGTTGGTCATCGTTGAAGAATTTGGAAGGCATAGGCGTAGAAGTAAGTTTGGATATTTTTCCTTTCTTTTTAATGTAGTCCCGGGGTTTTCTGTTTACATAATTAGTACAATATATATGTAGGTACACACGGCTACACATCAAGCTATACATTTCCAGTATAAGCTGACCTCGCATTGTGTAGGCTTTTCGTAGAATGAGAACTCAGCTTATACTCGAAATGTATAGCTTGATGTGTAGCCGTTTTACAATACAATTTTTACATACGAGCAGACAATGTCGCTAACTGGCGGAAACCTCCTCTATGTTCAAAAAGTTTGTTCAATAACATATAAATTGTATCTAAACACAACGTGTGGTGTGATACAAACTTTTTGAAATTCACCCATAAACAAGTTTTTATTTCAATCTTTGAACATGCAGGAGGTTTAAAGTTAGCGACGCTGTATGAATTCAGTGCTTTCAAAAACTATTCGATAAGTAAGTACAAACTGAGTACTTATGCTTTTTCGTCAAAATTTAACAAAATTTGCAAAAAGCAATGGATATTCGGGACAAAGTGGCAAGTAGAAACAAGTTGAACTCTGAGCTTTAGATAAGGTTCTGGTTAGGTTAGGTTACACAAGAAAATATATTACAAAATACAGAAATATAGGAAATGTACAGGCGAGCTTAAGAGATATCTTTCATAAAACCTTTGAGGTTAGAGAGAGAGAGATGATTTTAAAATAACTTTGTATGTAATATCGAAGCACGTGAAACAGCAGATACACGTAGCTGCTTAATAAACCAAAATACTTACAATAGTAATGTTTTTATCGTTGCACAAATATCAGTATTTACATACGCCTGATTATTGACGTCATTACAATACAAGGTTGAATAGTCAAACCTATTTATTTAGTCTGTGACTTACGTAATTCAGCATGGCTGCCGGTGCATACTTTGGCAATGGCGCCAAAACTATTGTTTAGTTCAGTAGAATAGAAAAGATCTTCTTATATTTCCACTGTCTCAAGGCTAGGTTTAACTTAGCTATTCAGATATTGGCAAATTGCGCAGTTTTTTTTTTTAGGTTTGACATCACGCAAGTTGCTTGCATGCATGAGTACTTAGGTAACAACTCAAAAAAAATTTAAAAAAAAATGGTAAAGCTCCAACGACCGAAAAAAGTGCCATTCGAAAAAAATGTTTGCTGCTAAAAAATGGTTTCCTATGTAGGTCGGTATCATCATCATCAGCCGGTAGACGTCCACTGCTGAACATAGGCCTCCCCCTTAGATCGCCACAACGAGCGGTTTGGTAGCCGTTTGCGCCCAACGGCTCCCCGCGATTCTTACTAGATCGTCGGTCCACCTTGTGGGGGGCCGGCCTACGCTGCGTCTTCCAGTCCGTGGTCTCCACTCGAGAACCTTTCTTCCCCAACGGTTATCGATTCTACGAGCGATGTGGCCTGCCCATTGCCACTTCAACTTGCTAATTTTGAGAGCTATGTCGGCAACTTTAGGTCGGTATGTATTTAAGTAATTGCTAAAAGACATTAAATCCAATGATTTTAAACGTGCTACACTGGGTACCTAAGTAATTGTATAACTGAATCTTCATTTTCCTCATCCCGCAGTTAATACTTAGTACCTAAGTAATTACCCTAATTAAAAAGACCTACGAGGCTTAATCACATGGAATGCAATCCACTCACGCATATCGTAAAAGGTTATGACAGGTACTCGACACATGTCAAACCTAGATGCCAAGTTAATGACGGAAATGGCAACACAGTGTTTTGTTTTAAATAAAATTGCAGCAAAGTAAAACGTCCTATGCAACCGATTAGCGATTGCTTTTGTCTTTTTTTTTTATATTTCTGCATGACGGATTTATGTGCTAATTATAAGATAAACTGGGGCTATTAACCATTCAAAAGTGACTTATCGCAGCCAAACATACTCGTGCACTCTCGTACATATAACCTAAGTTCAACCTTTCATAAACTAGCATTGGATTGGAAGTAGATATTGCAAAACTGACTGTTAGTCTTTCGCTTTGTTAAATTTGCCTTTCTGAAATTCGAGGTCCTTCTTTATAGTCGATAAACTGCGTATGTTAACTAACTGGTTATATGCTAACTGAATACATAAAATCATACTGTAAAGATCTGAATTTGAAATGTTTCCAGCGCTGTCGACATTAGGTCTCTGTTGCAAAATTTCCTGAATTTTATTACTAGGTTCATTGACTATTAAATTAAGTTTCAAAACTTTTTTAGGGTTCCGTAGCTCAAAAGGTAAAAAAGGAACCCTTACAAGATCACTCTCTTGTCCGTCTGTCCGTCTGTCTGTTCATGTGTCACCATCACCACCGATTTTCTCAGGAACGGGTGGACCTAGCAAGTTGAAATTTATACCAGATACTGAGGTCTATAGGCCCTATTAGGAGTATAAAAATCAAGGTCCTAGTCAACACGATAAAAAGATATGGGTAAATTTATATTTACGCGAAAACTTTTAAGTACCAAAATTTACCTTAATTTTCAACTTTTTAGTTTTTCGAAATTTTCCCTTTACTTGTGCTGTAAGACCTTGCTTTTAACCAAAACTATTGACCCTATAGGATTTGGGTCGAAAACCTATATAGTAGTTCCCTTAGACCTAGAACCACGAAATTTGGCAAAAGCAAGGTCTTACAGAACAAATAAAGGGAAATTTGCAAAAAATAAAAAAGTTGAAATTAAAGGGTGTCTCTAATACGTAGTTGACGCCAATTAAGATAGTCCTCTGAGTTGTATGGGCGCTCATACAATTTAGAGGACTAGCTTAATCGGCACCAACCTCAAATAAAGTAAATAAATAAAATTGTGCTATTGAATAAAATAAATATTTAAGTGGGGCTCCCATATAACAGACATGATTTTTTGCCGTTTTTATAGATAATTGTACGAGATAATGGCGAGTCCGACTCGCACTTGGCCGGTTTTTTAGTCTTTGTTTCGGAAAGCATTGAACCGATTAAGTTGAGTCAATATTCGTTCTCTTTTTGATCAATTTATACATACGTATGCACTACATGGAGCTATTTCCGATACAGTGACCTCACTCTTTGTTGGCATACAATGGACTATCTACATTCTCTATACCTACCTATGATCCAAAACTCATCGATTCCAAGCTAAAGGTAGCATCTTTCAAAACAAAAAGCGCTTAATCGCTGAATTCAAAGTTTATAGGCCTATTCATACATTCGCTTGAAGCAATTTCAAGCGCTTTAGATTATTTTCATACCCAACCAAGGTGGCTCACTCAGCCAGTATCTAACCTGCCTCGTCAGAGGTGGACGTATCGTCAAAAGCACTGCGCTTGTTTAAATTTACGTCAGTATAAAACTCAGTGTACAGTGATCAAATCCTAAAACTTTCTGATATACCTAGTGAATATTATTATCAATTTGAATGGGCCTTTATTGAAGAGAAAATGTTGGATGCGCACGAGTGATTTTAACTTTCGCTACTTTTTTGCGTTTGAAAAGTGTTCTAATTTTGTAGGGTTTATTGCATTAATTGCAATGGAATTACATTAAATTGTTCTGAATTTGAATTGATGGGAATTGCAGGAATGGAACACAAGTGGCATTTGTCAAAATATTTTTACTTACTCAACCTTGGTGGAATGAATAGTGTAATATTTTGTAATCATTTGCCAGTCGCAAATTATTTTCCTTGTTGTTGTATTACAGTTTTCACTCAATTGAATTGTAACTTTAGTTTCTTTTATTTTATCTCTGCCAAAATCATACGCATTGAAGTAGGTAATTGTACGTGAACCTATTGTTCACGTACAATTACCTACTTCAATTTAAATCAATTTGCAGTATTTTACTTGGACAATACCTATACTTAAGTCCATTACCTTATCTCATAGATTATTATTGATAGCTTGTTTACAAACAGTATTATATCTTGTTATATAACTATACTTTCACTATTTTTAGAAGATAATTTACACGCATTAGTAAGAACTGGTTATGTATTTAGATAATAATACATAACATTTATTTTTCCTTGCACGCGGTGTATTAAAATATATAATAACAGTTTCTTACTTGCAATTATTATAAGAATTGGCCCATAATCACGACGGAAATTTCATAAATTACAACCTGTACAGACCTATTTAGTGTCATATCTAGTTAACTAGCTGTTGCCCGCGACTTCGTACGCGTTACACTACTAAATGTGTAGGTATCCTAGAAATAAAGCTTAACTCGCTGTTGCAAGTTGACTTCACACTCCATTTTTATCCCATGGGACCTGATTTATGGGATATAAAGTAGCATATGTATATGTAAGTAGCAATCCAAGTTATAATCTACGTTCATACTAGATTACATCGAAATCGGTTCAGCCGTTACGACGTGATTGAGTAACAAACAAACAAATAAATAAACAGACATCCAACAGAGTGTAACGTCTGAGGTTCTATTCCATACAAACAACTGTTCACTGACATAAGGTGATCAACCAATAACTAGTGATGTTTTCGAACACACGACTAGAAGAGAGTCTACAATCCTACTTATTAATTAGTATTTCTAAGCTAAGAATCTACATTGATAATATCTCTATCACGCGATGGGCAAATGGACAAATGTTTGCAAATATTATATTATAATATGATCTACAAATACTTGCAGATCTTGTGTTGTGGTACCATAGTACTCGTAGTTCCTACCCCACCATACTGGAACTCTAGAATCCTAGAGTGGATCAGAATTATCTGATCATTCGGTGTTATTTTTTTGATTGTTTTAAAAGTAGCTTTTCGAATTACCTTGTAATCAAGGGCGGATCCAGGGGAGGGTCATGGGGGTTATGACCCCCCCTGGGCTGGGTCCAGGACCTAGGTGGACCACTAATTAAAATTGTTAAACATAATGTTTTCATATTATTATATTTTTTGTCACAATATAGATTTTATGTAAGTAATTTCAATATTTAATTAATTTAAAATAATATTTTGATTTGAATAATTGATTTTCTTATCTAAAGATAGGTATTTTTAAGTACAGTATGTAAGTACATAAATAAAATACCTACTTTGTACTTGTATCCATGATTATAAAAATTAAATTATATCTTCTTGTGACTTGACCGCGACTATGTGACACCCCCCCCCCCCCCCCCCTCCCGGCACCAAAGCTGGATCCGCCCTTGCTTGTAATGAGGCCTCAAATTGAAATGACCTACAGTCATTGGCCTTAAATCAATTTCTGATTACGTGATCTATAGTAACTAGAGCTTATGCAATTTCTCATTATTGTTCCACTTCGGTAAGTTTAATTTCAAATAGTTCAGTTAATAATTACAGTTGTGAGAGTTGTCGTTAGAGTCGTTCTACGTAATTGAATGGAATAACTACCTAGGGATGATTTTTCTATTTTTAACATTAAATATGAAAGTTGTGTGAAATGTCCAGCATTATTTATAAAAATGTATTAAATGAAAACAGGCATAGAGGAACAACTCCATGACAAACAGTTCGGTTTTTTTTTAATCTCCGACGCAAAATACACCTTTTCTTTTTGCGTCGTTTGCAATTAAAGGTTTCAAGCATTTGTATATCATGTGATTTGTTTATGGCATCACGCACTTCAAGAACGACTATTTTTTTTTGGAAATCTGATACTTGCGACCAGGGCCAGATTATCCATAAGGCTGATTAGGCAACTGCCTAGGGGCTCCGCACCCACTAGGGGCCCACGGGGGCCTAGCAAATGCGAGTCACGCACCTAGCAAAAAAAAGTTTCATTCGTGACATTCCCCACTATTTACATTCGGTAATGTTGCCATAGAAAAAATATTTTATTTAAAGGTTTTATATTCCAAGATGTTTTAAAAGATTTTGTATCTAAAAAACTTGAAGAGTTACTGTTTACACTTATTGTACCTATTTCTCAAAAATATTTTCTTTCGGTAAACAATATATTTTATTGCATTTAACAAGATTAAATTCAAATAACCGCGTCACGTCTCATTTAAATCTTTCCTCGTATAACTATAATCTATTCATTAAGGTCATTTCAATGAAAGCAAAAAGCAGGAGTCGATCTGATCAACTCGACTTTTGTAATAGAAAATATATATTTTAAAAAGTAAGAAAAGGGTAAAGGAATGGGGCCCAGGGGCCCCGATAGGGTTGATCCGGCCCTGCTTGCGACATGGTTCTCTTACCATTATATTCAGTGGCTTTTCTCTTATCATCTTTTTCCAGTGAGGGGTTTTAACGGCCTTGTTTTATACATACTTATGCATGACAGAACAACGCCATCTGTTAGCAGTTATAAAACTGCTAACAGATGGCGTTGTTCTGTCATGCTCTGATTATCAAAGGAAAGTGAATTGCCGTGTCAACAATAATTTTCGTGGAACTTGCAATAAAAAAACAAACATTGTTGTGTTTATTTTGCGTTTGTTTATCTGATGAAGTGAGATGGTTTTAGACAAATTTTGATATTGTGTCTTTGAGATTTTGGCATATTAACCACATTTTTTGGAGGTGCATCTCCAGACAGCGCCATCTATTATGCTAGTTGGAACTAGTTTTGTCTTTTTTAAATTGGAAACGAACGCTCTCATTGTACATTTGCTAGACATAATGCTGTAAAAATAATTTATTAATTTCACAGACACATTATGCCTACGGCTGATATGATGATGATGATGATTATGCTTTAAGCTTTAATTTTCGTTTTATGTGCCTATAAACAGAGATTTCTCGTACGTGTGAAAGTGAGCAGGTAAATGGCATTTCTTGCGGTCAAGCTTCGGGGTTTAGATACCTATAACGCAAGTCGTCATGTAAGATGATGCAATGAAAATATACGTAAAAACACTTCTTTTACTAAGGCTCCGTTGTCTGTCCATCTGTCACCAGGCTGTATCTCATGAACCGTAATAGTTAGACAGTTGAAATTTTCACAGATGATGTATTTCTGTTGCCGCTATAACAGCAAATACTAAAAACAGAATAAAATAAATATTTAGGGGGGCTCCTATACAACAAACGTGATTTTTTTGCTCGTTTTAGCTCAATATTGATAACGGCAAAAGGTAGACGCTTGAAATATTCACGGAATATTTAGTTAAATATTCACTTTAAAAATAAATAATTAAATTCAAATAAAACAAACATTTAAGGGCGGGTCTCCCATACAACAAACGTTGATTTTTTTTGCCGTTTTTTATAGATAATGGTACGGAACCCTTCGTGCGCGAGCCCAACTCGCATTTGGCCGGTTTTTTTATATATTTGCATAGAAAAGTAGAGAGTTTGCTCAAACTTTTTCGATCAAGTCCGTTATAGCAAGGAAAACTAATATTCAGTACATACTACATGGTTATAGATAGAGGAGAAATGACACAGCCAGAACTCAATCCAGAAAAAATATATTACTAAATAATAATGCTGCATTTCATAAAACGGTCTCAAGCGCCAAACTACGCATAGCTAGCTTCTATCATGGAAACCAGATAACTTTGTTATAACAAAATCCTCTCCATCCAAAGGTTGTCTGGAAGAGATCGCTTCTAAGCTATAAGACCGCCCATTGTACTATGTGCTTTGTGTTTTCTATTTTGTTTATATTTTTTTGTGTATATTATGTACAATAAAGTGTTTTTATTCATTCATTCATTAATAACTGATAAAATGCTAATATAGGTATATTTTTTTGTAAATACATATTTATAATACATAGACTCGGAACAAATATCTGTAAATCATGCAAACAGTATTGATGTATTTATTTTAACCCTATATTGGTTTTGAGGTTGGAAATAGTTGGAATCTTCTCATATATGTATGCGTCTCTAACAATAATTAAATATTGAATCAATAAGCAAACACAGTTAAGATAATTTTTATTTTATTTTGTATAAGCAATGTCGTTTTAACGATTTTTCCACAAACATCCATTTTATATGTAAATATGTGTTTAGGTAACGTACCTATTACACAAGTTGAGAAATATATAAGAAACTAGCTGACAAATCCGCAGCTTTCGCACGCGTAGTTTTTTCAATAAAAACATTACCCTCCTTCTGCGCAGTTGGGTAAAAAGTAGCCTATGCCACCCGGGGATAGTGTAGCTTCCCAAAAGTGAAATAATTTTTTAAATCGGTTCAGTAGTTTCGGAGCCTATTCAATACAAACAAACAAATGTTTCCTCTTTATAATATTAGTATAGACAACAAGACAAGCATGTATAAGGGCCAACCTAATTACTTAAACGAGTGCACTGGAAATAATTACAGTTAATGAGTTTACTAATAATAATGAACAAGAAAAAATGGAACACAAATAAATATACAATTATGTATGAGGATTCCGATAAGATAAAAAAATGACGAAGATGAATAGTCTTTAAGAACCTCTGGAGAAAACTTGCATCAGTAATATTAGTAAACAACAATAGACAATAGAATCATTATCACTAACATAATTTTGAAATAAAAAGAAGCATACTGGATCAGTCGGATAAGTAGACATATCAATATAAAAACATAGGAATTATTTATTACCTATTAACTCAATCAGATACATTAAAAAAAGAGTGTGCTTTAGACGACAAGCTTGAAATAAAACTTCTTTTACAAAATATTAATTTATAAAATTGTGTGCAAAATTGTCCACACGTCTGAAGGTCGATCAGGCTATGTTCATTATGGACAGACGGAACTCGCACTCGCACATTAACGTTTAAAAAATACGAAACGTAACTCTGTCTCTTTCTATCTTCATTAAGAGTTGACTATACCTCAGCCCCAACTCGAATTTCACCCCCGCTTCTCTGCGCGCCGCTGCACGTCGTATCTCGCCGTGGTTCATATGTTTGCCGGTTTTTTATCATTCAGTTCCTTCATTATCTTGTTGTGTTTATTTCTCATTACTGCGTCTTTACAAAAACCAACTAAATATAAATTCTAACTAAGAATTACGTGTTCGTTTGGAGCGACAAGCGTCACGGGTACCCCGTCTGAAAGCCGAGGCCAGACTGAATCGCGAAACAGGCGTCCGAAACGAATGGTTTTATTAGTGCAAAACTCAGATATTTATATTTTATGGTAAATCAAAAGGTATTTTAAAACACAGGTGCCCTTATTTATGTTGTGTAGAATTACTGTATAAAGTTTCAAGATCTAAATTGTAGTATTCATCGCATAAGAACGGTTTTAAGATAAATTTGGAGTCATCTTTAGATTTTTTTTCTGTAGAATTTTTTTTTACGGAATCGTGTTTTCACAACACAGGTGATCTAGCACGTATCCTTAACCATAACATATATGAATTACAGATTGAAAGCACACAATTTGTTGAACAAAACATTCTTTCTCAATAAGCGATTTAACGTCTCCCCAGGTATAGTGCGCCCTTAACTTAACTTCCCTTTCAATTTCCGTTCGCACTTTTCGTAACGCATGCACCAGCTTACACCCCAAGTCAAGCGTGCGTAAAGAAGTTTTACTTCAAAAATGCTTGGAAAAGAAAATTACTAACAATAAATCTGCAAAAAACTTAATATTGAACTTATAATTCTTCTTGCTATAGATTATACGTCTAATAATTATCAGCATAGTTCTTATTCTGCACCACGTATGGATAAAGCTAATCACCTCCTTAGCTGGCAGTGGAATAATACTCAGAATCATCCAGGTCAACATACTTAAGTAAATATATGTAATCCTCATGTTTCTTACGTATATATTTAGTATAGTCATCCTGAGATCAGCTAAGGCACTCCTTGCCACACCTTTTATGGTGAGCTATATTGATTACTAGCTGTTGCCCGCGACTTCGTACGTGTTACATTACTAATGGCGGGTTCCTATATCCGTCTTCTTCTTCTACGACTCGTTTCTCCTTGAAAAAGTGTCAAAATTTTGACAGATTTTCAAGGAGAAACGAGTCGTAGCTGGTTACCGACGAATATAGGAACCCGCCATAAATGTGTAAGTAACCTGGAAAACTCGCTGTTGCAACTATACTTGACACCCTATTTTTATCCCATGGGGCTTGATTTATGGGATAAAAAAGTAGCCTATGTGTTAATCTAGGTTATTATAATCCACGTACGTACGTACAACGGTAAGGTAAACGTAAAGGTCTTTGTTACGTAGGTACGTAACATTTCATTTGACGTCCCACTTGACCATTTCATTTTTTTACCCCTCTTGAACCCTAATATCTCAACAATCCCCCAACATTTTTAGCAGTCACACCAAAATTGTGCCATCACTACCTACCTATATATCAAATTTCACGATGATCGGATCAACGCTTCGAAAGTTATCCTCGGACAAACAAACATACATACATAAATACAACGCCGTTTTGACCAAGTGGAATTCGAGATCTCGCTTCATCAATTAGTGCGATTCGACGACCTCCGTGGTGCAGTGGGCGAATAGCCGGCTGAGAGTCAGGAGGTAGTGGGTTCGATTCCCGCCGCAGAACAAATGTTTGCATGATCTGCAGATATTTGTTCTGGGTCTGGGTGTTTTCCTATATATATAATATATAGGAAAACACTATAGTATATAATAGTATGTATTTACAAAAAAAATAGTATATAAGTATGGCTGCTTAATTTGGGGCTAGATAGCGCTCTGTGAAATGTCCAGCTATTTTTTTTTTATTCATGTTCACAATTTTTTTTTTGTTTTTTTATCATCATACCGATTTTAGCATTGAATAAATAAATTGATTTTTAACTCCTAGGTCAAAAATATATTGATGATCTCTGCTGTAGCAAATAGCTGATTGAGATGCATATTTGCAAGTCCTGCAAGTATTTGTACTCGTAGTTCCTGTTTTCCACGAACACAGGGAATCCTAGTGTCGGAAAAAGATTATGTATGGGACTTTTATGCGCTATAGGTACTTATTTTGTTAGAAATGTCATAGTTTAAATAATGCAAAGTTCACATACTTGTTTTTTACTACAAAAGGCATCTTTATACTATATTCTAAAAGAACAACATTAATTTGATTTTTAGAATAGTATTACTTGTGTAGAAGCTGCAATGAACTATAATGAATATCAAATTCGGCATTGTGTCTTCTTTATTGACGTATAATTTTCGGTTCAAATCTTAATTGTTTTGACATTTATTACTCGTGCGCGATAACTTGGGACCTGCTAGGAATGCGACTCCCCGACCGCTTCCCCTGCACTTCCCCGATGGCGACCGTATTGTACCGTTCGCATCACTATTTTTTACTAGGGTGTTTAGTCTCGTACTGGCCTACGTTACGTAACGACGTGCTCTGGAATTCTTTTAGTTTTCGTTTGTGTTATTGTTTTGTTGTTGTAGTTTTTGTTGTTATAGTTTGTGTCATTGTTTTGTTGTTATAGTAAATGTTGTAAATTTATCGGATACCTCTTCGTCAAGTGATTATAGTGAGACTGAGGACGAAGAACAACCTCTAGAAGGCATAAACCCACTAAGTAGTGACGAAGATGAGATAATGTAAATAATAGATAAAATAAATGTATAAACTTAAAACATTGTATTTTATTTTATTCAAATAGTGTAAAAAAGATTAGATAAAAAGCAGCGTCCTCCCTGTGTAACATAATAAATTAGGTTAAAAAAACAAAGACGAAGCCGCGGGCGGCTGCTTGTTATGTTTGCTTTTTTGCGGGCGGTACAAACACGCCAATATGACGTCACCGCGCTCAGGTCCCAACTTATCGCGCACGGGTAATACAAAGGTGATACTACTCAGGTTCAAATTGTTTTAATGCCTCTGTGCCTCTTTTATAAAGTCATTAACCTAATAGATGTACTTAGGATTTAAAAACTATAGCTACTTACTATAAAATACATTGTAGGTACGAGTACAGTTTTGTTTTAACATTCTTTAGGTCACATCTAAACATGTGACTGTAGCTATTAGTCTTAATAAAGGTTTTCTGACCAATTGTTTTAATGTACCTAAAATGTTATGTTAATTCATCAATCAGTCCTCACCAAAACTCTATTTTAATGTTATCATTTTGATATATATATATAGCTTACTCCCTTACGGTATTCCTTGTGCTGTGTTATTATTTCATCTATTTAATATATCTTGACGTACGTACAATATCTGGAACATGTATACCACGTGGAAAATGAATCTGCACTTGCTCCAACATGTAAACATTTTCACTTCCATATGCTTTTAGCGGAAATTCACGTGACAGTATATCTCTATACACATAAACAAAGCTTATATAAGTGTAGCTAGTCCGGTCTCGTTTATGTGTATGACGTCATGTCGTTTGTGTATGCCATCTACATATTTGGTTTTTGCTTCTCTTCAATTATCTTCTATTCATTAGGAGTAATCTTGAAAAAGCTATATATACCAATCATCATATACCTTTAACTATTCAAATTCTTATTGAGTTTATATACTAATCTTGACATACCGACTTAGAAACACGTTCCACTTCTTATAATCTTGTGAAGGTTCTTTAAAAGCTCTAATACAGGTTTGAGAAATTCTTTTAACATTGCATGTAGGACTTTTGATTGATTCTCCCATACATTGCTTGGCATGATTAGTATGAGTATACTAGGTTAATCGCTCTGGCTATAATACTCTCTATTGTTAGTGAGATAAAGATTAATTTATTAATTACAGTTGGCAGACAGTAACTAACGGTGCATCCGACCGAACATTCTAGTCCACGTGCCGCTTACTTATTTTAATGCGTCTTTAGACATTGTTTTTTTATTGGATTCTGTTTGTTTAGCGATTTTCTTTCTGGATTGGCGTGTCTATAGTCTTATATTTGATACTAGTTATATCTAGCCACTAAAATAGTTATATAAGCACACCCAAAATTCTGGATTTATTAAATTTTAAACACAATAGCACCAAAGTATTTCAATGAGGAGCTATTTGATCTCATCCCGTCGTCGAGATTTTACCACCGCACTTCCCGACAGCGTAATAAAGCTCATCCACATATCATCGACAAATGGGTATCACGCACCACACGCTTCACGCGATTTTTTCTACCCCATACTTGCAAGATGTGGAATGAGCTACCATCTGGGGTTTTACCATTAGGCTACGACATGGCGCGCTTCAAGAGAAATGTAAAGAGGTTTCTACAGTGTAGGTAACGCATCGACAATACCCCGGGTGTTGCCGGTGTCAATAGGCGACGGTGACCGCTTACCATCAGGTGGACCGTAAGCCTGTTTCCCCACAAATAAGATTAAAAAAAATTGTAACCTCTCGTTTTCTAAATCCCAAACCCAAGCCAAAAATATTTATAAGTTAATTTATAACTTCAAATTGTATTTCCATAACTTAAACCAGGTTGTCGTGTCATAGACAGGTTTAGAGAGACATAAATTTAAGATTACATCAGTTCATAAATAACAATTTAAAGCGACAACCACGATCATCGCATCCACCACTTTCTAATCTATCATTACATCGAAAACTATTTCAAATTGATAATAATCTTCTAACGTTATGTCATTGTTCTTTGATAGTTCTCAGAAAAGCAGAATCACGAGATTCTCAGGATCAGTATAAAGTGTGATATAATACCTTAAGTGTGATGATATAGTTATGTGTAGAAAGTGATAGTTAATAGCCACAATGAATGTGTCAGTAACATCCACCAGCAACGGCAACAACAATGAAGAGATCGGTAAGTTTTTTAAACCACGCAAAAATACCCTCTGTGGACCCATTAAGTATACCTAATTACCTACAACTGACCCTGGGGCTAGGGCTTGTAATTCAGATATCCGAATATCCGTATACGGATATCCGTGTGATTTTACTATCCGGATAGTGACGATCAATATATTCGGATAATTCGAATAAAACTAATAGTAAAATTCATCAAAAAATATCGATTTGAACATGAAATTAACTACATCAAAACCATAATTTCATAATTATGTGCAGTATCTTAAAAGTAATCTGAATTTAAAACACTGTTTATCCTTTATTTTTAATATTTGTCGCATTATAAAACATTCAGAAAGTCGCGACTGACAAGTTGCTTACTTATTGCTAAGTTTTGTGATAGAAAACGTGATCTTAAGTATACCTATCGAGTTTCCATAGTGTTATAAGTGATAAAGTGATTTATATTTTAATTGTGAATGTTGGAATAACTTAAACATTGTTAGTTGCTACTTTAATAACAATTATTTTTGTTTTTAACGCTTTTCCCAAAATCATTCGAATTATCCGTAATATCCGGATATCCGAATAGTAAAAGTAAAATAGTAGGTAAGTAAATAGTAGAAGTAGTTAAATTCACTACTATCCGAATTATTCGAATACCAAAATCGTGCGGATAATGCAAGCCCTACCTGGGGCTGAATTCTACTGAACCAATCACTTGACACACAACAGATTGTGTTCAAACAAAGACTTTAATATACTTTACTTTTCCCGTAAGCCGTACTTTACTTTTCCCAATCAATTCTGTATAAAGCAAATTCAACTCAATTCGCAATCACCATGAACAATAAGCAGTTACGAGTAAGATACAAGCAAAAGAAGAAACTTTTTAAAAGGTGGAAAAGTCAGTGAAAATAGTTAATGTGACTTTCCATATTACATCACAGTAAAGTGTGATGGATGCACTGCGTTAGCACATAATGCGCAAACGCATTGTATTAACCAGCTGCTTTATGTTCTGTGGCACTTGCCACCTTGTTTGCTTACTTCCTCATATCCTTTACAATATAGACAGCCATATATCTCTTGGCAGGTATGCCTATTACATGTAATATATGTATTGTTGTCAGTTTCTCTCCTATTTTATATGCAAAGGCCAAAGGGCATGTGTCCGTACTTTCGATTGAAATGCAAGTCAATGTTTGTATCTATAACATTCATTACAAGTTTCTTCTCAATCATGTTCGATTTGCTAGATAACTGGTCTTTTGGACGACAGACATTGCATGTAATATGAGTTGTATGTTTCCCTCAACTATGTTAAATAGACAAACAGAAGAAATTCGTCCGTCTTTTTAATCTAAGTATTCAAGTAGGTATTCGTCATTGAAGTTGTTTGTATTATTGCAATTATTCCGGGTTCTATTCCCGCCGCAGAACAGATGTTTGCATGATCTACAGATATTTGGTCCGGGTCTGGTTGTTTTTCTATATACCTAGTCAGGTCATAAATTCTGTCACAGGTTTCATATAAAATAATTGAAACAAGTTTATTCATTATGTAACCATTTATATACCAAAATGAACTTAACAAAACATAGATTCTTATGACACTAAAGTTTATTCAAAATGACCTCCGTGATTATGAATACAGGCCACGCAGATTGTCTTCAATCTGCGTGGCCAGTCGTCTATCGCAGCACGAACGAGGTCCATGTCAATATCGGCGGCTGCCTTAATCAAGAATGTCTTGAGTGACTCTAAATTGGGATGAGGCTTTGAGCATGCCTTTTCCTCCAAGTGTTGCCATATCTTGTAATCTAACGGATTCAAATATGGACTGGAGGAGGGCCAGTTTTCGTGCCGGATGAAGTCGATTTCACGCGCCGCCAGCCAGTCTTGTGTGCTCTTCGCTCTATGAGCTGGCGCCGAATCTTGTTGGAATACCCAGTGCCTGTTATTGAACATGGTATGAGAAACAGGTTCCACAAGGTTCGTCAGGACTGTATTTTGATACACAACTGCATTCGTTTTTACACCTTTCTCACAAAAATGTACCTCTGTTAAGCCCCAATAAGAAACTCCCAACCATACCCTGAGCGAGGATGGAAAATGACCTCGTTGGACACGCGGAATACGGTTGCTCGCTTCTTCACTACTGTGTGCGTACACCTTATCATTTTGTTTGTTGTAGCTCTCTTCTACGGTAAAAATTTTTTCATCCGAAAAAAGAATTTCCCGATATTTTTTTCCCGCGTACCGCTTCAACAAAGCGCGGCATCTCTTCAGTCTCAGGTCCATTAGACGAGCATTCAAACGATGTCCTGTTTTTCTTCAATATGCCCGAAGCCCTAAGTCTTCATTTAACACCCTTTTCACCGTGGTTCTGCTTAACCCCATCTGAAGGGCCAACAGTTTCTGCTTACGTTTGGGATTTCTTTGAATTCGCGCCTTCACAGCTTTTATCACTGCTGGAGTCCTAACAGACCGAGGGCGACCACTTCTTGACCTGTCATCTACACTAGAGTCTTCATTGTATCGTTTGATGGTGCGATAAACGAATCTTTTGGTTATATTCAAATTTTTCAGTATGTCAAAAATTTGAATTGGCGCGTAACCGCAACGATGCAACGCAATAACTGCAACACGGTCTTCTTTAAGCGTCCACTCCATATTTAAAAATGAGTAAAATTCTAAAAAGTATACATTTTTATTTTCATGAACAATTCGAAATTCGAATTCAATAAACTTTTTTGTGGCCAGCATTCTAAAAGAAAAGTTTTTACTGTGTGACAATACTTATGACCTGACTAGGTATTATAAGTATGTATTTACAATAAAAAAAGTATATAAGTATGCTATCAGTTATCTGGTTCACATAGTACAAGCTTTGATTAGCTTGGGGCTAGATAGCGCTGTGTGAAATGTCTGGTAATATTTATTATGAATTATAATAATTACAAGTTTTTTGAACGTATTAACCTGTTTGATGTGGATTATGATGTATGCGGACGACATAACCTTCAGGACTAATGACAAGGTAAGACTTTCCACCAAAAGGATCGCAGTCCAAGAAACTTCATAATATTATGATACCATGTTCAATTCTGATAATTACGTCTTTGTTTAAGGAACTGTCCTTTGGTTCTAATGTTTTTCTATCAAGTACTGTATCTTGTGCTTGACCTGCTCAGTCGAGTTCGCCCACACCGGTCCGTCCTACGCATTCCACATCTGACTTGCTGTTTTCTTTAAGATTTGCAGTTTCTCTTTATAGACTACATAGAAAAACCTAGATAGCTTGGATACGCGCTCGTGGAAGCTCACTTTCTCCTTTTGTTTTATCACTACTTGAATTTGTGACCACTACTAACTGTTTTAACTGGGCACTATCTGCATATATAAAAATGAATCCCTATTACCCTTGGTCACGCCATCACACGTGAACGGCTGGACCGATTTTGATAATTCTTTTTTTGTTGTATTTCTTATTGTCAGGAGAAGGTTCATATGAAAGAAAAAATTAAGAAAATTGCGCGCAAAAATAGAAAATTTAAGAATAATTAACCACCATATAAGATTATTTATAATCTAACCTTTTAGCGCTTTTATAATGTAACCTTATGACGTATGACATAGAATTGACAGAATGCGTGCTGCAAATATCGTCTAATGTAATTAGTGTAAAAAAAATGAATATCGTTTGAAACAGATGCTTCGGTAGGAGTTATCCCGAGATATATTGTCTATATATATAAAAATTAATTGCTATTCGTTAGTCTCGCTAAAACTCGAGAACGAGTGGAGCGATTTGTCTAACTTTGGTATTGAATTATTTGCGGAAGTCATTCATTTTCTCATACATAATGATGGCCGGGGACAACAATTGACAATTCTACCAGGTTGAAGTATATTGACAGCCCGCGTTATATGCATGTCAAGGTGGTACGAAGTTCGGCGGGTCAACTGGTCTGCATAATGACTCTGTGTTTGTGTTACTGTGGTTCAGTATGTGTCTGTTAATCCCGCCTAAAAAAGTTAATTTAAAGAATATACTAGTTGTTCGCCCCGAACTGAGATCTCGCAAGTCTCCCATAAAAACAAAAAAAAATATTCGTAATCTTTGACTATAAAAATATATAGCCCCGAAATATATAACCAACTAACTTGCCCCAAAGTTTCATTCAAATTAGAGGTAACGGCAGTTCATTTTATTTGGATAATGCAGATTCTACACCAGGGTTGATCATTGTCTGATACGAGCTCACTGAACTGACTTTGTCTTAATGAAGGAATGACAAAAAACATACTATCCTGGTGCATCAACCCCGCAACTGGTCTTGGCCTCCGACACTAAAAGTCGCCATTGGTCCCTATTCTTCGCCACTTGCCAGACTGGCACTTGGAGAATACAGACATCTTTCTCCATTACCAGAAGTTCTTCTTTCTGGTTCAGTGACTCTAGTGCCCAGGCTTCATATTCATGTATCAAAAAACTAAAGTCGGGTTCCTATATCCGTCAGTAACCAGCTACGATTCGTTTCTCCTTGAAAACGTGTCAAAAGTGACAACAGTCAGTAGTTGACAGTAGTTTGACACTTTTTCAAGGAGATACGAGTCGTAGTTAGTTACCGACGGGTATAGAAACCCGCTATAAGTCTATTTTGGTGTCCTTTCTATTGTCCTGTATTGTTTGTCTTGCATATTTCTATGTAAAGTTAAATCAGAGTATTACAAAGACTGTGGTTTTACGATTGCGAGATTTTTGACTGTCTTTGTTGCTTCAACAACTGTTTGCAATCAAATTGCATGTCGTCAAGCTAGTGTCATTCTAGGAAATTCAAATGTTAGTCTTTCATAATAACAATGAGCCATGAATAGAGTTATGGCTCAAAATGATGCTCCTAAAAGGCTAAATAGATAAATAAATAAATATTGCTGGACATTTCATACAGCGCTATCTAGCCCCAAACTAAGCAGAGCTTGTACTGTGGGAACTAGATAACTGATAGAATTTGTATATACTTTTTTTTGTAAATACATACATACTTATAATACATAGAAAAACATCTAGTCCCGGAACAAATATATCATGCAAACATTTGTTCCGCGGTGGGAATCGAACCCGCTACCTACTGCGTCTCAGCCGGCTATTCGCCCACTGCGCCACGGAGGTCGTCATATGAAACACGGATGAAACAAACATCCTAATAACTAGATCTTGTAACTTACTCTATTTATGCAAATAAATAGATTTATCATTATCATTCATCATTTTCATAAATTAATAAATATATCTATTGAATTTGATTTTGCAGAAAAATGCTTCGGTATATGAATAATAATAGTTTTTCAATCGTTTAATTAACTTAATCACTCGCGCTTTGCGCCATACTTAAAAAATGATCTCAATCATTGGCTATACTTAAATGAAATTACGTGCTAAATATAAATAAATTTACAAACAAACCTAACATTAAAGTAGAACATACATTTTTCTCATAAGACGTAATAAAAACCTTTAAAAAAAAGAGCTAACACGTAGATTTTCCCATCCGATGTCTCTTATCTGTTAACTATCGTAATTTTTTTCTGACTACCATAAACAAGACGTTCCAAAATTAAATTGCAGTTGTGTTAGTAGGTCACTCGCGGCCTTTAATACACTGTGCTTTTATATTCAGCTACTGCGCTGATTATCTTTGCGATGATGCAACGGCAACTCTTGCGCAAGTCTTGGCAAAAATGACAGATGATATTATGTCCGAAGCCCAAAAACTTTTCTTATTGGCAGTATGATTAAGCTACTGTTTGCTTGATAAATGTACACACACTATTATAAATGTGAAAGTTTGGATGTTTACTTGTTACTCAATCACGCCGTAACGGCTTAACCGATTTCGATGAAATTTCGTGTATACGTAGATTATAACCTGGATTACTACATAGGCTAATTTTTATCCCATAAATCGGTTCCTATGGAATAAAAATGGGGTATCAAAGTTTCTATACAAAAATGATTTTGGTTTTTACCCTTCACATTATATTTAATTTTGATAAACATCCGTGCGAAGCTGGCGGGTCAACTAGTAAAATATAATGTACAGGCTGGAATGTCATTTATGCCATTTTGTACTATTGATATGATACTAAGTTTAAAACAGAAAATATGAATGAATGTGAACTACATAATAGTACTAGCCGAATGACGTGTTACTTCGTGTAACAGTGTTGAATGAGATTTAATGAAAGTTCTTTATTTTACACCTTATTACAAGCAATGAGACATAAACGACATAATCTATTTATATAAAAGAAAGTCGTGTTAGTTACACTATTCATAACTCAAGAACGGCCGAACCGATTTGGCTCTGAAAATTGGTGGGGTAGCTTAGAACCAGGAGACGGACATAGGATATTTTTTATCCCGGTCGACCGCGTTCCCGTGTGACGTGACATAAAACGTCAAAGAGAATACAAGTCACTATAAAACGTGGTATAACTAAAACGCATCTGACATGGAATAACAAAACGCAAATGACAGCTAAACGTAATTTTAAGTTTTAAGTATGGTTGTAAAATGATGGCCGGGGACAACAATTGACAATTCTACCAGGGTGACGTATATTGACAGCCCGCGCTATATGCGTGTCAAGGCGGTACGAAGTTCGGCGGGTCAACTAGTATTAAATACATAATAGGCGATTTTATCGCAAAAAATGAGAGGGTCTGAATTGTCGAAGAATTGTGCAATAACTGAGCAACCTGTCTACAATATAGATTTTTCGTCTGTTCGTATAATCCTCGCAAAATTCATCAAGATGTTCTATCTAGCTATCATTAACTGATACGAAAACCCACAGTGTACCTATTGTCTGTACCGTTTTAATTCTATCAATTTCTCTATCCACTATTACGTGATTCAGTTCGTTATACAATTAATAATTTTATTCACGCAACGGTTTCCGGTTGGATTATATTCAGTTACGAATGTACTATTTGTGGTTTACTAGCTGACCCGCCCGCGGATTCGCACGGGTGCTTTTTCAATAAAACACTACCCTCATTATGCGCAGTTGGCTAAAAACTAGCCTATGTCCTTTCCCAGAATATAATCTATCTCCTTGCAAAAGTTCATTACGATCATTGCCGACCTCCGTGGTGCAGTGGGCGAATAGCCGGCTGAGACGCAGGAGGTAGCGGGTTCGATTTCCGCCGCGGAACAAATGTTTGCATGCTCTGCAGATATTTGTTCCGGGTCTGGTTGTTTCTCTATATATTATAAGTATGTATTTACAAAAAAAGGTATATAAGTATTCTATCAGTTATCTGGTTCCCATACTACAAGTTCTGCTTAGTTTGGGGCTAGATAGCGCTGTGTGAAATGTCCAGCAATATTTATTTATTATTTTATCCGTTCAGCTCTTTAGTCGTGTAAAGGTAACAAACAAACAAACAGATTTATGTATGTATTATATGTATGCACATATAAACCTTCCTCTTGAATCACTCTATCTATTGCTGAAAACTGCATTAAAATCTGTTAAGTAGTTTAAAAGATTTAAGAGAACAGACAGCGGAAGCGACTTCATTTTATACTATGTAGGTAAAGAAGATATCGTTACTTTTTTTGAAGAACTCTGGGTTTAATCAACTTCTATATTCCTTCCGAATCTATAAAGTTTGCGGGATTTGTATATTATACCGTAATTTTAGTATAAAAAAGAGGATTTTATGTTTATTTTATAACTGTCTTGCATACCTTAGAAAACAGTTTATCTAACTGCAAAGATAAATTGCCGTCTGTTTTTTCTCTCTCACACCATTATCCAAGATTCCCAATGATTTCTTCTAATGGATCACGTAATGTTTCTATGTTTGTAACCGACTTGGAGACATGTTTTTACTCGATAAGTATTACGAAGACATAGTCAGCTAGCGTATCAAATCGATTCTCATTGGAGCTAGATTGACATGTCAATTTAATTCAATTATTTCGGTTATTAAGTTACATCATCATAATTGATGGGACACATTGTATAGTCAGTTAATTTATATATAACCACACAAACGTACATCACACCAAACATTTAAACTTAAATAATCTTAAGTACTTAGATGCATCGATGTTTTTATGGATGTTTAATATTAGTGCCTTGTGTATTGTGAATTCTAATAACTTCCATAGTATTGATAACTGTACGTCTATTACTGTTATCGTACAATACCTAGCCACTTAGCAAGGTCAAATGACTTATAGCCGGCTATTCTCATTGAATCGTTTATGCCGAGGTCAGGACTTGCTCTTGATAGCCTTCTCTATCAATAATATTAACCTAATCCATATCAGTTTCATTAGTTTTTACTGTGTCGAGCGAGCGGTGTGTCGTCCGCTCTAAAATAATTATAACATTCCTTTGTATATCTCTTAGAACGTTCACGTTAGGTCCTTCTTAGAACAAACTGTGGTTGCAATCTATATTAATATCATAAACAGCATCTCCGCTAGATCTACGGTCATTCTCAGTACTAACATCGGGGTCACCTTGCATTCGTCACACTGCTGCCGACTGCATCTGTACAAACTTTAGCTTCGTAAAGACAAGGCGCATTTTCCTTTGACCCATTTTCGTACCTAGGTCTCGTACCGTTAGTTTTCCGTCAATCACACCATATTTGCAAGTGGAGGATGTAATATTTGTTGCAATAGCCGCCTTATTGTCTTTACAATAGGTGCAGTTTCAAAGACCAGTAGCTGCGGTGTGCAATTTTATTTTTGCTGCCTGAAAAGTAGACTTTCGTGAAATATCGTGGCATTTTAGTCGTTGTGGTGTTGGGATAAGGACGTTTGTTTAAGTTTCGTGATGTGTTGTGTTGTGAAGTGCACCGGTGACCTTGCCGCCTCGTAGACTCCTGCGCATGATCGAGTTGACAGTTCCGTAATGGATTTCAACACTGAATATATATGTATTCCACCTTACCCAGGTAAAGTGTCGAAAATTCAAAAATATAATATTAATTGGTATACTATTTTGTAGTTTTCTCATCATGATTAATTTCAGTGAATTTTTATCTATACTTGCAATAAAATTAATTATGCAGAACGATTATTTCCAAAAGTGACTCATAGAGTGAGAGCAGTGACCGCAGATTCGCGTTGTTTTGCACTTGACTTTTGTTACATTGACTTTCCAAAATTATAACGTTTTATTTTGCTTTAATTTCGTTTTACCTGGATGAGACTGGCTTATGATAGCACATAATAATGTCTAAGCTATCTATATCAGAAGTCTGGTCAGACTATGGATCAAGATAGGTAAAGATGAATTTGTATTCTGATATTGATTCATTTAATCTCATACAATTAAGTAAAGACATGATAAAATATTGATTATAGCTACTAACAGTATCTAATCTTTAATATTTTTTGAATCATTTACATGTTGCCATTTATTGCCACATTTGGTCCAATCACTTCAAATCTGTGTTCCAAAAATCCTATATCAAACTGGTTTATTTTGCAAGTATCCGTCTACTTACTAATGAATGACGTAATTCGTGTACCAATTTAAGAAGTCATCCATCAACCAACACCGATCGACACCCACATCAGTGATGCTAATGTTATCGACGAGAAAGTGTTGATGTTCGTTTCATTCATTAGTTTTCGATTAGGAATTCGAGTCGAAAGGCTGTCTCGCTGTTGCATACAGATTGCAGATTGCTTAGTAGTAAATGATATGTAGCGATGTGCACAGACTTTACTTTTTACACTCATTAGCTGCCAAAATGATCCAAATTTATCTTCCAAAGCAAAGCGATCATCACATTTTGTATATTTTATCTCTAGCAGGCTGTTTATAATCAAGCTTTCATAATATGAATCATTTGTCTAAAATCAATCCGTTTGGATCTTTTATTGGCTTTATAGTGTTTTAATCGAATCATTTTCCAACTTTTTATGAACAGGTACAATAAATATACACGTAACATGTGAAAAGCGCATCAAGAGCCAGTTGCCGAAGTGCACTGACTGACAGAACCGACTATTTTGGTCATTATATTGACGTTGAGTCACTTTACAATTTATTTGCTTTCACCGAAGGATGTGTGCCTGTCGCGTGTCGCAACCAGTTATTCCACGCATGGAAGTGGTTTTGTGTTTTTGAAAGCAACACAGGGAATTTTAATGAAAAAACGGTTGATTTTAACGAGCCTTTTTTCAATCACGATATCCATTTTGAAAATGGTATGCTCGCAATATTTGGTTTTCGAGTTTAATGACTAATGGATTTGTTTTACAATAATATTTTAATATAGATTTTTTGAGATTAATTGGTCTGAATATTTAGCATTAAGTTCGCCTATGTATTATTTGATTAGTGCAATAAAGAATTTTCTAATCTAATCTAATATTTGCTTCTTCATTATCAGCCATACATATTAAGATGTTCATTACTGAACATAGGCTTCCTCCATAGATTTAAAGCGCGATTGAGCTTGTGTTTTCTACTGCCACCTACCTTTATCAAGTTTTATTTTAGTCAAAAAAGTTTATGTTCTGGATTAAATATCATGAACGATGATATCTATCACAGTAAGATTTCATAAATGGAAATCGCACAATACAAGGCAGTGTTCCCTGTTCCGTTCCATTTCACAGGACTCGATAGGAAGCAGTAATAGCTTGTTGAATTTGACTGACGACCTCCTCGGTTCGCCAATTGTTTCCCGCTTGTATCGGAACGCAAAATTATTCGCTATTTGAATAATTGACATGATGAAATCAGAAGTAGGATCATCCGTTCTGAGATGATTCATCTTAAATTGGTTAGATGTTTGTTTTGATTATTCTGAGATTGAATCGTAGCTAAGCATTCCGATGTAAATGGTGGCAATCTGGTTCTCATTGCATAAATGTAAACATGCAGAGTCTATATAGTCTTATATTTCTTAACATCTATTGTAAGTGCATCCGAATGTCCTCCCTCATTGTCATTCATTTTTGTCGCACCCACGGGCTTTTGTTCGGAAGTTGGGGTCACTAGCCAACCGCTATACCACTTCCTCTTAAGTCTTAACCTCTTAATACATATTCATGCCCGTCACAAAAGATACGCAGTCTTGTAAATTACATACCATCTGAGGTTTTCCCGTTAGGCTACGACATGGTACGCTTCAAGAGAAATGTAAAGAGGTTTCTACAGGGTAGGGAACGTATCGACAATACCCCGGGTGTTGCTGATGTCAATATGGAGCCCGGTAACCACTGGTAAGCGGGCTGTAAGCCTGTTTCCACACGAACAACAACAAAAAAATATAGCGAGAAATCTTTAGTCATTTCGCCTTCTTCTTTTCCATATTTTCTTTCATCTTCGTCTCAAAACCATTCGAAGTCTCGTATTCGAATATTAGAATCTACATTTATGAGCTGTTTCATCGTGTCTATTTCTAAGTAAAGGAAGCTCCATGTCCATCGACTGCACGTTACAGTTTCAGCATCTATTTCTAACTAGAGAGACACAGACGGCAGATGTCTGGATATTCGCAAAATGCAAGTACGTTGACTCCAGTTATAAATTAGCAGTGTTATGCCCGCAGAGTCAAAGGCAAGTTCATGGTATGTGACATTTAGGACGCTATTTTGGCTGTAACCGAGACGGTTTCCATATCTGTTAATTTATAGTTCTGAGCAAAAGGACTAGATAATATTATTCCTTGTAAACTGGCCTAGTCTTTTCCTGGTATCAATAATAATCTTAGTTTAGCTTTACAGTTAGTTATTGGTGAGACGTTTTATCTATTTTGATTTATCCGAGTAGTTGGTTTATTGTTTTGTGTTTGGAGAAACCAATATTGGAGTGGTTTCCGGGTTTCATTTCATGTTTTCCTTAATTCCTTTCAAAACATCTCATGACTTATACTTAGCATGTATAACTTATACTTGCTCGATGAAAGAATGAATGAAAACACTTTATTGTACACATTAAAAAATAGAAATTACAGACTAATTAGAAGACACAAAGCAAAATAGTACAATGGGCGGTCTTATCGCTTTGAAGCGATTTCTTCCAGACAACCTTTGGATGGAGAGGATATAGTAATGTCAAAGATGGTCGGGGGTGCACTTTAAGTGGTGATGTGTTTGGTAATCACGTTATTCATCGTGTGGGCCGAATAGGAGCAATGGAAGTCACGTATTCGGTATGGCTTTTGTCGTGTCTTCTTTTAACATATTGTTAATTTTTGGTATAATGTTCTAAGTTATTCATTTATTCCATGATAAAGATTTGAACTAAAAGTGGTGTTAAACTTCAAATTGCTGCCTGTATACATCGATCAATTTGATCGTAGATACATTTATAGATCAATAATTAGATAGTATGTACATGCAAATTACTTTAATACCTTTTAAATCGTTGCCATCAATATCCAATATCCGTTAGACTTGCAACAGATTACCTGTTGATGTGGATAATGCTTCCTTTGGGACCGGCTTTGATACCATAAGTAATAACCTTCTTTCTAATTTATAGTTTCCTATGCTTAAGTATTCATTATTATGTTAGCTTGCTTGTGATTCTACTTGTCGTATTATTATTAAAATTATATTTTTGTTTTAATTTCTCTCTTTATCGGCTCGTTCATTACAATGAATTCATACTAAAATTATAAATTCGTCTATAACGTAAATAACTCTGTCTGTTACGTTTTCAAAACTAAACAGTGGTACCGATTTCGATTAAATTTGGGATACATAGTTAGATTATGAACTGGATTAAGACATATAGGTACTACTTTTGTTATGTAACATCTTTCCTCTCAGTTTGTGGGAGTGATTTTGGCAAAAGGGACGGCAATGTGCAACAGGAAACCGGGGAAGCGCGCGCTATTTGATTTGACCAATGAGCGTCAGATGTTACACATCATTTGCGACTACTGTAAGGCTCGTAGTTTTTTTATTGACTAACCACGCGTACAAAGCTGCGACGGAATCTTGTTTACTAACATTTTGGGCAACTTTTTGTTTATTATTGAACTGTCTGTCTTATAATTATATTATTATCCACGTCCTGACTTTACCCCCTACATGCAGGGTATAGGAATCGACGAAGGCCTATTACGTATTATTAAGAATGAATTATTGTAATTTTTTTCAATTCAGACTTATTGTAATGTTCTTTACGCATAGCATAATTTTGAATGAACCTGTTACATGTTTCCAAGACGCATATAAACACCGATGTTGTAATACGGTATTATATTTTGGGAACACATGCTATTTTACTTTGCTATTTTTACTCGTGTCATCTCAACTATTCTCATTCCTTTTCTTGTTATTTATGGGATAATTTTCTTTTTGTAAATAGACATCTTCGTTCGGAACTTCATTGCCTTATAAATATGTTATACCACACGCTGCTGTCAAAATACTCTATGTTGACAGAAGATGGTGTCAAAACATTGAGTAGAGGAGCTATAATCCTTCGATGTTATGGGGTTTGATGAACCCCATTTACGTAATAATGATATTTTCAATGTATTCATTGGTATTAATTGAAACCTTTTGTGTTAATGATTTTGTTTCACAATAAACTCGTTTTGGAATGATAGCGTCATCAGGTCTCTCTCTCTCTCTCTTTCTCTCTACTGTTCTACTTTATACCTAGTTAGTGCTTGTAATAAATATCATAGTTTATTTCGACTTTGTGTTAGGTGCGTGCGTAATTACCATTAATTTATAATATATTTATTTTAAATAAATAAGCTAGAAGCAATATGTTAATTTAATGATGTCTAGTTTATAGCCTAAGCTAATAATAATTGACATCGTGTTTTTCACCATCGTTTTCCATAAACTTTAACAGACTCTTTGGTGCCTTTCAAACAGTTTTACAATTCAATCCGAGAGTGTTTGTTGAATATCAATTGCATCTACCTGGCATTCAACCAGTACATTAACCTACTTTAACTAACACTTCCCGTCCCGACCTAGTTTTAGGCGTAGGTGCATCATTGCTGGTAAACAAATGTATTTTAGTTTATCTTTGTAAACTGAAAAGTAAGTTGTAATCCGTATCAATTTTATAATCCAGAACAAGTTATTGAATCACTTTTGAACTAAGATTTTCATAACTACTTCACTATGATCACAATCTGGTATCAACTTTTTTTTAAATTAGTTTTCTTTGTGTTTTCTCAAATTGTTATTTTTTACGATTTGAATATAGAAAATAGCGTCATTTCCCCGAGTTACTTTCTCAAATAGAACCTCCTACTCAGCATAGTTACAAGACATGTTCTTTGTATTGCAATTACATAACATACTTTTGTTTTAATTCGTCGTGTGTGTGACTGTCTTTTTTGCTTCTCATTTACTAATTAGTGTTTCAGTGAGTTCGAAAACTCTCTTCTCCAATTCAATTGATTGCCAAATTGCGCACAAGTATTTATATCTATTTCTCTTTGTCAACAGGTGTATCAGCGAGATGGTCAGCCCTTCGCGCGGCCGCCACACGTCGTGGGGGAACCAGAAGACTCCGTCGAGAGATAGCTGCACTGCGGGAGACCCTGGATGATGTCTGCGAGCCTGGGGACTGCGCCCCTCAGCCGCATACCAGAGCCCAGCTACATAGAAGGATTGAGGAGCTCAAGGTAGATATATTTCTATAAGTTGTATGTGAAATATTGTTTTGCCCAGAGATGCAGACGACAAGAAGACAAGGCTGGTTGTTCTTTTTAATGATTCTTTTAGAATACATAACAATAAAGAAAATAAATTACGTCTAAATAGTAACATTTTTGACCGAGTTGGAGCAATTTCAATCCCAAGCATCTCTATCATGTAAATAATCCTATATGTTATAGTAGGTTTTTTTATAAAGATTTTATTTAATTACGGTTTTAAATTTGTTAATTGTTAATTTGTGTAAGTCACTTGGGAGTTTGTTATAAAAGCGTAGATACACCATACACCTAGCCCTTAGTTAAACGATCGTAGATGTCGAAACGAGAAAGAAGTTTATCTGTTTGCCAAAAGATGATGTAGCATGTAAGTTTGTGTCTGTTAACAAAAATAACAACACTTTAAACCAGAAAAGTGTGATTAATTTTGTTGGAATTTGAATACTAAAGTGATTAAAAGAATAAGGTATAGTTTTAAAGAGTACAAAACTACTTTTATAAAACAAAACCCACATCCTGACCGTGACATTTTCACAGTGTAACATTATACGGAGCTTATGGACGTATGGTTCGAAGCCTTAATCCCACTACTTGCCCTTGCTTGACGTCATTTCCGTTAACACTTGCTAAATTAAAGGAAATCGAACGAGTTCTTAATGATTTGGATTTTGGCACAAGAAACTAAGTTTTTTTGCAACCTTTATCTATAACCTTTGCCAAATGTTCTAGCAGATAAACTTAATTTAATTTCAAGATATTCTCACCTATCAGGTAGTTATCTCACAAGGATGGGAGCTCTTTTTAAAGTTAAAACTCTAACCTTATTTTCCATGTATATAGTATATTATAGTAAATGTGTCTTCAACCTGGAGCTCACCGATCTCTCCGAATGCCTTATGTTCTTAGAAATAAGAATTCGTTTGCCTTCTCTATTGACTCAGAGACTATTAATTAATTAAATAAAAAAATCTACATCATTCAATACTAACTAAATCTATTAAACCAGAATACAAATCTCTATTATATAAAAATGAATCGCAAAATGTGTTAGTAAGCGCATAACTCAACAACGCCTGGACCAATTTGGTCAATTCTTTTTTTGTTGTATTTCTTATTGTCAGGAGAAGGTTCTTATAAAAGAAAAAATTAAGAAAATTGCGCGCAAAGTTAGAAAATTTAAGAATACTTAACCACCATATAGCTTCGTTGCGTAGACTTCGTAACTTTTTACCGACCGCCACCAAAATTACGCTTGCACAATCCCTTCTACTCCCTATCTTAGATTACGCCGACGCCAGCTACCTCGATATTTCCGAAGTCCAAATGAGTAAACTTGAGCGCCTTCAAAACCTTTGTATTCGGTTCATATTCGGCTTGCGCATGTCTCAGAATTCCGCGCAAAACTCAAGTGGCTCCCTATACGTCTTCGCCGGAATGCACATACTCAATCACTTCTTTATAACATTCTCTATAATCCCACTTCACCTTCTTATCTAAAGGAGCGTTTCGAGTTTTTGTATCAGGGACACTCTCAAACCCTTCGTTCTTCCGAAGCTCTATAGCTTCGAACTCCCATCCATAGTTCACAATTGTATGGTGACTCCTTCACAGTACAAGCTGTGCGACTGTGGAACGCCTTACCTTTATCTGTAAGGTCGTCCCAATCTCTTCTTATTTTCCGAGTCAAGGTATACAACCATTTCCTTTCGTTGTCTCGTAACTGCTAGTTAATGTTTATGTTATTTATCCTCTTTATGTAGTGTAGTTTATTTATACTTACATATATTATTTGTATGTATTTAATTTTATGTTGATTAGTATAATTAATAGGTATATTTTATTTTGTGGGTTCTGTTTATGTCTGTAGGTACTCTTACACCGCCGTCTTTTGATTTTGTTTATCCTGTCCATCCAAAGGTTGTCTGAAAGAGATCGCTTTTAGCGATAAGACCGCCCATTGTACCTTTATTTATTGTTTATTTCCATTATTGTATTTTTATTTGGTGTGCAATAAAGAGTATTTCATTCATTCATATAAAATTATTTATAATCTAACCTTAGCGCTTTTATAATGTAACCTTAAGACGTTTGACATAGAATTGACAGAATGCGTGCTGCAAATATCGTCTAATGTAATTAGTGTAAAAAAAATGAATATCGTTTGAAACAGATGCTTCGGTAGGAGTTATCCCGAGATATATTGTCTATATATATAAAAATTAATTGCTGTTCGTTAGTCTCGCTAAAACTCGAGAACGGGTGGAGCGATTTGGCTAATTTTGGTATTTAATTATTTGTGGAAGTCATTCATTTTCTCATACATAATGATGGCCGGGGACAACAATTGACAATTCTACCAGGGTGACTTATATTGACAGCCCGCGTTATACCTATGCATGTCAAGCCGATACGAAGTTTGGCGGGACCACTAGTATTGAATAAATGTTTAAGTTATGAAATAATATGTAAAGTAATACATAAAATAGATAGTTGAAGTAAGAATGTGTGGATTATAAAATATTGTCTATTGTATGAAGTGAGCATGAGTTTTGTAATAAAAAGGCTTTTTTATTTTTTATTTATTTATTATTGACTACTACATTGACTGAGTTGTTGTTCTTTCAGGAGCGTATGTCCCGCCTCCTAGAATGCAAGGTTTCAATCCTGAAACTCGATGTCTCTGTGAAACGCACGCTAGGCGAGGCGGAGACGGATGATACTGGCCTGGCTACCGATCTGGCTACCTTGAGGACTGCTTGGGACGATGCTCATAACAGGTAAATATTCTAAAGCTTCGAAATACTCCCAGGTTTTGTTTAGATTAAAAGTTACTATAAAGGGTGTGATAACCGACACTACCTACGCCGATCCGATCTTTTTGGGTCAATGAACCTGAATGATAAGTTAATACGGATATGCCCCGGGATTTATTCCCCGATTCCCGGGAATATTTTTCTGAATGTCGTTGTAAATGCGTATTGTGTATGTACTCGCTGCAAATGTGTGCGTATAGTGAAACCGAGTCCTCACCTCACCCGCCATGAGCTACAAAAGCGTGAGGGAAAGGGAGGACTTTAGTGACCAATACAACATGTATTTGCATAAAGCTGAATATTTACTATGTAAAATACGAATTCCTAAAAAACCTGTTAAATAAAATAAAATTTATATTTCCCGGGATTTAGAAGGCATATCAATGTTAAGTTAAAGGTCACTAATTCCCGTGAATGGCACTACCTACGCCGATCACTAGTGATAACATCTATCGCCACATATGTAAATGAGAGCGCGTCAATTTGACTGCGGCGGCATCCTCAGGTGTTAATGGCAATATTGCTCGGCTATATTTTTTTTAAAGTGTATAGAGCTTTGTTTGACCACAATCTCACCTGATGGTAAGCGATGATGTGCTCTAAGATGAAGCACGAAGATCTAGAAGAAACCTATTCACTCTTACTTTAAGATATTATTCTTTAGGAAGAACAGACGACGACAAAGTGTTCCATACCTTAGCTGTGCGCATCATGAACGTAGAACCAAAACGGTGTGTGCGAATGTGTGGTATATCAAATAGGGATGGATGGCACTGAGCCGTGCGCCTGCTTCCTGGGCACATTCCCCAAAATGTATTCTGTAAAAGATCGATAGGTTTGCGACTTTACGGCGGTGTTCGAGACTGCGTCTTAACATTTATTGTTTAGGTCATAGTCAGGTATACTGCACGTACGTTTAGATGCACTTTAAGTCATCTATCTGCAATACTTAATACTTTTCAACTTCAATATACGAGTATGTTCTGAGAACCAGCTTAGTTAATACTAGGACCCAAACTAATGCTTTAGGGAGGATTATACTCAGCAGTGGGTGAAGTAATAATAATAATAAATATTGCTGGACATTTCACACAGCGCTATCTAGCCCCAAACTAAGCAGAGCTTTTACTATGGAAGTGGGGATGTGGAATATTATAATGACCCGGTTTGAAATTCACAAATTCTCTTTTATTTTCAATCTTATTTTTCTCTCCATTTTTTAGGACCTCCAACGAGCTACTGTCCCTAGAGAAGGCGGTATGCGCGTGGACGGAATGGGAGAGTGCTCTCCGCGAACTCCAAGGGGCTTTACGTGGGGACCTTGCCACTTTGGAGTCCCTCCGCGACCGCACTGTGGGGGATCAGTCCGAAGTGGCGGCTCAGATCAGGCAGCTGGCTGCATCGCTTGTGGAGAAAA
The DNA here is from genome assembly GCA_918857605.2 of Philereme vetulata. NCBI lineage: Eukaryota > Metazoa > Arthropoda > Insecta > Lepidoptera > Geometridae > Philereme > Philereme vetulata. Next base: position 9,741,117 of record OU975423.1, read on the forward strand.
AGAAGGTAACATATCCATGTTTATATTATAAATTAAGCGCTGGAGGGACGACTTGGACGACTTCCAAAGGGACTGGCAGGATCTGGCTCTGGACCGTGATAAGAGGAAGGAAGAGGGGGGAGGCCTTTGCCCAGCAGTGGGACAGTACGGGCAAGGAAAAAAACGGGTTTCCATTTGCGATCCTCTATTTTACAAGCTTTTTATTAACTTGCAATGTATATGTATGTATGTAAGTTTGTCCGGGTGGAATCTTGCAACTGAATTTTAAACCCGTTCCCCTCAACCGATTGAGCTGAAATTTGGAATACATATGTAACTTCGGTAACAGTGCATCAATATGGTACCATGGATGCAGTGCCGTGACTAGGGCAGTGCCGGTGGTGCCCAGGCACAGGGCGCAGAAATGACCAGATCAGAACCGGTTATGATTGGAAAATATTTCAAGGGCGCAGTTATAGCAGTCAAAGTGACTCTTTTTAAAGCGTACTGTACATCGCTGTACTCTGCGAGTCTGTGGTTTCAGTATACACAAAGGGCTTACAATGCTCTGCGAGTCCAATTTAATAATGCGTTCAGGGCGCTGTTGCGGCTTCCGCGTTTCTGTAGTGCCTCAGGCATGTTCGCCGAAGCACGCGCAGACAACTTTGATGCTATCTGGCGTAAAAAAACAGCCTCATTACTGCATACTGTACGCGAGAGCAGCAACACCATCCTGAACGTCATCGCCAACAAACTCAACTGTCCTCTGATGTGGAAGCTCACGCAGAGGACTAAATCGCAATTAGTAATTAAGTACTAACTTCTCTAGATTTAAGCTCTTTACTAACAAAATAGATCCATTGTTATGTGATTAAATAAATTAATAATAATAATAATAGCAGTTCGCACCGGGCGCATTAAAGGCTAATTACGGCACTGCATGGATGTGGTCTCATGATGGAGACGGATGCTAGACAACGGAACTTCTGAATGGATTATAGTAGGCTACTAGTGGTTGGACTCATTTGAATCTGCTTGCAGTTCCGATTATGAATTTTATAAAAGTTGGTTTTGAGAAAGTAATTTTTCATCAAAAACTTAAATATTATTTAGTTTAAAATATTAATGGCGACTTACGCAACGATACCTAAACGTATTTAGTGGGGAGTTGTTAAAATATAGAAATACGTCAAATTTAAACAGGTTTAGTCGATAAATACGTTTAGGGATTGTTTTGCAAGGGCTTAGTGTTTTTTGATTTCTTTGTTTCTTGTGGTGAAATGAATGTTTCTTCTTTATTTCTTTTCTTTCTATAAATATTAACAAATGTACCTAGTTTCAAACAGACGCAATGTCACAAGTGCCTTAAATATAGCAATGCCAAGAATACTATGAAAATTCTTAGAAAAACTTTCCTCTAAATAACCCCTATTTACCTACATGGTAATTAGTACGATATTTTAGGGAATTCTTGAACTAACTCCTATACCTACCCCTAAATAGATGACCTCGCTTGAATTTCAACGTGAAACAACAATAACTTAAAAACTATTTATTTCACATTTACCTACTTATTCTGTAGACGTAGAAAGGCATTTATGAGTTACTAGTTCTTGTCCGCGGCGTCGCCCGCGTTGTTCTGGGGTGCAAAATACATATATAAACTTTGCCATCCCATTTTTATCCCATAGGAACTGATTTATGGGATAAATGGTAGCCTATGTGGTGATCCAGGTTATAATCTACGTGTATACCAAATTTCATTGAAATCGGTTCAGCCGTTACGGCGTGATTGAGTAACAAACAAAGAAACATCTAAACTTTCGCATTTATACTTAATATTAGTGTGATTATGCCACCATAATATAATAAAAACTTTATAAGAAGAAATAAGATCATCAAGGTCATCTCAAAAGTGGTGTTTAATCCCGGGCATACCTGCATTACTTTTACTTCATAAAAAGCAAATTTTTATATTATTCTATTAACGCGCCGGCGAACCCTGAGCGCAACTTCAATTCGGCCGCGTCAAAAACTTCGGCCTGAATATCGCTATCCCTGTTTAGTGACGAAGTTTGGCCACGCAGAGCGACAATGATAGCAATAGTACGATTCTAAATTTGATTAGATTTTGACCGTGTTCCGTAATACCAAAAATGATGACTGAAAACTTGTTGTATTTTTCTCATTGTGTTGTTAATCTGTAACTAGACGATATAATCTATGTTCCCATAACTAGGATACGTAAGACGTTGTTGTTTTTAATACGAAACAATTAGGTTGAAAACAGGTCTTTTATGACGTAAAAACATGCAGAATACGATACGCTTCTATTTAATTTTAGTTAAGTATTTCGATCTAATATATGGTTGGGAACCTAGATAAATACTATTCAAATTAAAATAATACCTTATTAAGGTAGAAATATGCTCCAATTAGAAATGATCTTGGTAGTACGTGTTGTATGGGCGATTGTCCCTCCGATGTCCCCTTAAGGTAATTAATAAATTTTTAGAACATCTGTTTTTAAAACTATATCTGAATGTTGCAATGATCCCTCGATGCAAAACTTTGACGTCCTCTGTGGCGCAGTGGCTGAATTTATTTATTTTTAATTTATTTGAGACAACAAACAATTACGCCTAAATATTGGCAGGCATAACCAGCACCGTTGTCCACAGCTTACGTTAGACAGATGGTGGGCACGAGTGTATACAAATACATACAAAAAATATAAATATATAGATGAACCTAGTATGCAGCCAAGCAAATGCCTAGGTACCTACAAACCTACACAATACAGGTTCACATTTAAAATAGCACATTTAGGAATAGCCGGCTGAGACGCAGAAGGTTGCGAGTTCAATTCCCGCCCCAGAAAAAAATATACACGATCTACAAATATTTGTTCTGGGTCTGGTTATTCCTCAATATGTTATCAGTGTGTATTTAAAAAAAAGTATATAAGTATTCTATCAGTTAACTCGTTCCCATAGTGCAAGCTCTGCTTAATTTGGGGCTAGATAGCGCTCTGTGAAATGTCCAGCATTATTTATTATTTATTTATTAAAAGTGTTGTTATAAGTTGTGGGTTGACCCACCTATCTGTTTCCATACGTACATGGTTGTAGTAATATAGGTTTTTTTTACTAATTTATTTTTGAATTCGCAGGGTAGTTCAACTTGCGATTCCCTGTCCGACTCCGGGATATCGGATGGTGACAGCGACGGCGCAGGTCGTCGTGCGAGACGTCTGACCGCGCTAAGGGAGCTGGCCCGGCGTCTGCAGGCCGCTTTAGCACCGAACTCGCCAGCACACAGGGCTATTACTAAGGTAAGATGATACTGAGGCCCTATACGTGTTTTTTTATGTACACACGGCTACATATCAAGCTATACGTTCCCAGTATACGCTGATCTTGCATTGTGTAGGCTTCTCGTAGAATGAGAGGTCATCTTATATTGGAAATGGATAGCTTGATGTGTAGCCGTGTACAACATTAAATGAAAACACGGGTAATGCTAATGTAGGGTTGTCATCTCGCTTTAAAATACCAGGATATTTCGGATTAAAAGCAGGACTCACTATTGTATTTGGAATCCTCATGAGAGATTGTATAAGCTTTTATTGCTAAAGGTAAAGTTTTCCACGTTGCTTCCTTGTTTTAAAAAGTGTCAACGAACTTCACACGCGCGATGCGGGCCCAGTGACAAAACGATTGGGGACAGTAGTGGCGCGTGAATTTTAAAACACATTTAAAAACCCAGGACGCTACTAAAATATTATACAAGACAGCCCAGAACATCCCAAAAAGCAGGACATGTCCTGGGAAAGCAGGGCGGTTGTTAACACTAGGCGGTGCGGCTAGTATTGTTGCAAAATAGGTTTTTTCAAATGTATTTCCATAGACAAATTTTAATTCTTAAACGCCCTTAATATCAGTGCTCAAATATCAATGAAACAGCCTGTATGAAATAGTTAAACAAATCATATTCATTCATCATGTAAGTAGGTACCTGTTAAACTGGCTAAGCGGCATCGTCGCAAAGGCGCCGCCGATTTACGTTAAAAAATGTTTATTGGAAATGTATCGATTACTGGATAAATATTCAAGCTACCGGTATTAAACTCACCTCTAAAATCACTATTCTTATCAGTCGTTACACTCTTGGCAGAGTGGTCATGGTCGTCACTTCATCAAGCCTTCACCATTCCTCTCGTGTTGCTGCTTTTCTGGCGCACTCGTGTAGAGGACCGTCAAGAGCTACTTTGATTTAGTCCGTCCATCTCATTGGCGATCTACCGCGTGATCGCGTACCCTCAACTTTCCCCTGCACCACAAGGCGCTCAAATCACTATAATGTTATGTAAAATTAAAATATTTAGATTCTAATTTAAACTAGTTTCAAATGTTATTAAAAAATATTTACATAATAAATCCTTGCCATTAACAATATTTCATTTTTCAACGCACTTGCTCGTAAAGTGAGCCCTAATACATCGTTATTAGGGCCATAAACCGAACTATAACACACTAGTGCATAATAGAATTATCCCTACAAAGTTAAGTCAGTACCTAACTGCAAATTATATGCGAGTAAACAGAGCATTTTCAATTTAACCGGGTAATACAGTTTTTTTTAACAACAAAGGTTTTATGCCGCTGATAATCTTATTACATTTTTAGAATAAATAAATCCCTAATTAAGACGAAAAAACATTAATTATTATCAAATTATTTATAATTCACAATAATTAGTTATAAAATATTTGCATGTTATCGCTAAAATTATAATTTTGAAGTAGGCTGTATGTAATCAATCACCTTACATTTGGCGCGTGCAAAAAAAAAAGTTGTGCGCCATTTCCCATTTTTTGTTTGTATCGCATTTGTTGCTGTGTGGTAAATAATTGTAAAAATGTCAAGTTTTAGTACAGAAGATTTGTTTTTTACTCGCAAGTTTGTTGAAAAAGTGCGTATGAAACTCGTGAGCAACTTGCTCATCATACACGGGTTGCAGCCCGAGCCGTAGGCGAGGGCGTAAATCAGCCGAGTAGCTCACTTGTATCATAATATACTATTATAGAATAGTTCTAATTCACTCTTACAATTACATTACTAATCTTAAAATGTTTTATTTTCACAGCGTATGGAGCAAACTGAGAATGAGGTTCGCTCTCTACAAGAATCGTGCCGAGCTCTGGTCGAGCAAAGCATTCCAGATCTGAAAATTGAGGAAGTCACGTAAGTTTCTCTAAAACTTCCATTATACTAAGCATATGCCACCGGTTTCTGTTATGTGGTAGCCGGATAAAACGCTCATGTATCAGCTCAGTCAGGTGTCCGTTTATGAACTATTTATTTTTAAAACTTTATTGAAATCGGCAGAGCAGTTACGGCGTTTTTGAACAACAAACATCTACCCAAAGGTTCACACAAATTATATTATTAGTAACTTTTATGTTATTATGGACAGCTCTAAATATTGTTGTCTGGAATAGATCACATTTAGCGATAAAAACCGTTGCAGTATAGCCTTCCTATAGATAAATAATGCTGGACATTTCACACATCGCTGTCTAGCCCCAAACTAATCAAAGTCAGATGGGAACCAGATAACTGATAGAATATCTACTTATATACATTTTTTTTGTATTTACATACTTAAAAATACCCAAACCCGGAACAAATATCTGTAGTCCATAAAAACATTTGTCCCGGAGCGGGAATCGAACCCGCAGCCTGCTGCGTCTCAGCCGGTTATTCACCCACTCCGCCACGGAGGTCGTCAAAAGATTTCCAGAGCGACCGCTCCTGTCAGCAATCTTTATCAGCTATTTTTATTCCTCAGCCGGGACCAAACCTTAGCAGCGGTAGCTGGTAAAAGGAAGACCGGGTCAGGGGATCCGGACTACAGTCCCCGTGGGGGCTGGCTGTGGCGCGTGATGCGTTCCTCCCTCCCCATCCAGCTCTGCCTGGTAGCTCTACTCCTGGCCGCCTGGCTGGTGGAGAGACCCAGATGCTGCGATGCCCTGAACTCGCTAGCTCAGACCCTGACACCGCAGCTGCGTTACGTACGAGGCCCTCCTCCCGTTTGAAGTGACCCACTCCGTGGTAACGTGTTTAATAATATATCTAGGAAGGAATAAAGGTTGTTCAATCTGAGTAGCACTGATAAGGTCAATTCAGCTATTTGGATAGCTATTAAATGTGTCTTAGTGCACTTGCACGTGGTTTATTTAGAAACCTAGAAAGTAGAAAGGTTTATCAAAATGAAAACGTAGATAGTATTAAAAGAAAGGACTTGAAAAGAGTTTGATGCTATTGCATTCGGATGGTACCGACCAATGCCTAGGGCAATAATTTTTATGGTTTTTTTACTAACCGGAATTATGGTTTGACAACTAAGGCACTTGTCTCAGCGCCGGCGATGAGCGAGAAGTGAGTGTGTAGTTCCTGTAGTGGTCTCGCTGGGCTATAAAGCGAGTGAGCGAGTGCGGCGGGCGATACTCATCATCTCACGGCGTGTGTTCTGACTGCCGAGCGAGCATCGCTGAGCGCGTATCGCTGAGTGAGTATCGCTGAGCGAGTGTTATAGTCGCTACGACAAAATAGTGGAGAGCGAGTTCTCGCCGGCGGCAGTGTGAACGGCCAGCGATCAACTATTAATATACGTGTCTCTTTTACTGACACCGAATCTATATCTTTTGTTCATTTCTTGAGCGAGAAAATAGTTGATACTTGATAGCTAATCGCTGACTCGCCGGCGGCGGTGAGACAAGTGCCCAAGATTGGTATTCTGATTGATATTTACTAACATAACGTTGAACCCAAAAAGAATTGACAGGTAGAATTGATAGGTTATTACAAAAGTTACAATTTTTTTGAATAACCATCTAATTTTGGAAGCATTTGAAAAAAACCTATTAAAACTAATTGATTGCTCATAGCAAAGTTCAAATAAACTTGGAACATCTGTATCAGATGCAGTTCAAACTAGTTTGTTTTAGAATATGTTACTAACAATTTGACATTTGGTTAGTTTGAGTAGAATAGATGCATGCCTATTTTAGTACAAGTATTTATTAGGTTACTTAAAATAGGCGAGTGTGCGTGAAAGAAATATATAATTGATGCATTTGTTCTTCTAATATCTATTAATAATTTTGTAGTCTATTTATTCTCGAATTAATATATAATGTTAAACCGTGAATCTTATAATATTCCTGAGGCTTTTCTAGTATATTTTAAATGAAAATTGTGGCCTTATTGAATATCATTTGCTTTTAAAGACTGAATTAACACATTTTGAGACATATTTTTTGTATCACTATTATCAATTTCTATAAACTTGTATTAAATAAGGCAGTCAAAAATGTTGAAATTAATTTGACACAAATTTTTGGTAGCGGAACCCTAATTTAATTACTTACCTACATTCGGAAAAATACAGTGTCCTTTAAATCGCTGTTTTCCCATAACAAACATTGTTCAGACCATGGCCTACAAAGGGTATATAACCTCAAATTAAAAAAAATGATATCGGTCTTTGAAAAACACAAAAAGTTGTGAACTTAAAACGTCTATTAACGTTACGCCCTACAACATGCCGCCGTATCGCCACAAAATAATAATAGTAGGTAATACGCTACGGCTAGCGTGCCAATGAACTTTATGTCACGGCTAGTTTTTGAACAAAGTTAGACTTATTTCGAGTTTTTTTTTTATTTTTTTGTTTAATGCTATAAACAGTTAGTAGACCATGGTCTGAACATTGATTTGAAGGACACCGTGTATATTTACTTACAAGTTTATATAAATAGAAGTAGGTTTTATTAATCTCCACTATTTTCAATTCATAACCTTAGTATTTCAATTTTCATTTCACTAAGTACCTATGTAAGTAGTTGACAAATTATGAATTAATGGCGCTACCCGTAATCTAATACAATATTATGTGTTAATTTCAACCCAATGTCCAAGTTAATAATACTATTAATACTGTTAATAAACAGTTCCATATTGAAATATTCCATTATTAAAAAAAAATATTTATTTCAGATGTTACATGAAATCTTAAAACTATGTTAGTGCAGTTGGTAATAATGCATATTTATTAAATAAATAAACAATTCAAGTACAGATTAAAAAAATGCAATTTAAAATTAATAATTTAAAAAAAAAATACAAAAAACTTTATATTGAAGAAATAATTAAAACCAATTGAACCAAAATATCACTTTTCTTAAACATTTAAATCGCAATAACACACAAAACTAATTCTTACTAATGTTGCAGAATAAACACTTTAAGCCGCTAAAAGTAAACTGAAGGATACGAACATGTAGACAATTAAAAACTGTCCATACGGGCTCCGTCGCGTACTTTTTGTACTCTCTTTTTATATTCACAAATTTCTCAAACATTCGTGTTCTCTTACGTGAAAGACCACTATTGCATATTCTGTGACACGACGTAGTAGATACTACCTATTCCGTGACATCTTTAGTCGTTACATTATAGGGTGTTTGATAATATACGCACCAAAATGAAAGGGGTTTTTTTGATGAGCATAATAAATAAATTTGTGAAATGTTTACCATATAAATGTGAAATTCATTTTGGCATGTACAAACAAACACTATTAAACTTATGTTGTGCTATTGCATAATGCTTGTATTGGTGACGTCTCGGAATATCTCTTGTTGTCCCTTTCTAATCCAAAACCCGCAGCCATTTTCGAAAAAGATATCAAATCAGCCTTTATTTTTTGGATGTCGATTGCAAGAGTAGTTTTGTATCGAATTAACCACCTAAGCAAAGTCGATTTTCTTTAAAATTTGATAATATATCTAGTAGTTTTATTTTTCGAGAAGTCTTTTTTATGTTATGAGAAACCGTCACCTGAATATCGTCAGTATATTACCAAACACCCTGTATAAACCTCGTCCTGTACCTCCTGTGTCGTCGCAATGTATGAGAGGGTGAATTTTCAACTTCATTAATGTAGAACTGGATTATGGCCAGAGCTCTTCCTCTAATTTGTCAACCGTTCATAAATCACTCAGTACTGAAATACAAATAATTTTCTGTTATTATTTGATCTTATTTGTTATTATTTTTTAAATCTATTTGTTTTATTACGATAGGAATATAATTGCCATCATCATTATTTTCTTTAAATATGACATTATTGTACCGTTATGTTAATTGCAAAGCAATTTTTATAACAATATTTTTAATTATACTATTATGTACGTCTATGATTATGTATTTCGAATCAAAGGAAATACAAAAAAAAACCCTAGCAGGGAAGTAAATCATTCAATCAAAATCACTGTGGCTGAATATTGTTTAAAATCAAACTGATTCATTAAAAAAAAATGGCCAAAGTAAAATAATATAATATTTGTTGAAAGTTATTATTAGGGTTAAAAAGAAAATGAAAAGGGAGTTGACTTATAAAGCTTTTTTTAACAATATTAAGCTCACAGCCAAACGTTAGAACTTCTGACAAAATATTCCATAATGACCAACCGTGTTTGTTAATGTAAGAGAATCTTATTATTACCTTCAATTCACAAAGACAAAATATTATGTACGGGTCAATTTATTATAACAATATTTGTTTTCTTTGTTCTAATTATTTTTTATATGTAAAGAAGTGCATCGCAGCAAATATTGAATTACCTTGAATGAGTGCGGTGTGTCGCTGTAAGATTAGAATACAAACTTGCATTTTTGCAAAACTTTCTCTGTGGTTTAATTACTTAAAATTGTTTTGTCAAAACTTACTTAACTAGTTAATTAAATTAATCGGTTTTTTTCTTGTTACAAACCACAGCGAAAGTAAGACTATTAAATAAAGAATTAAACTTGCATTGGCAGTACTGCCTCCTGGTGTGTCATATTTCTTAAAGATAATTTTAGTTGCTACTAGAGTTAAATGAAAGAATAAGGTTATGTTAATAGCGTGCATTTAACTTTGCGAAATGGAGAAGTTATGTATACAGCATGTTGGCTTTTGGAATGGAAATAAAAATAATTGATTATTTACTTGTTTTATTTATACCCGCGTCGGAGCAGAGTTAGTAATGAGCACTTTACGGGGGTCAGTATATGTAATCAAATATTTAGTACCAAGAAACATGGTTGGTCGTCCGAAGCCGAGATGAGTGGATAGATGACGACCGATGTGAAGTTCGCCGGGGACAGAGGAAGATATGATAACTCTTTATTGGTGGCGGTTCTGTTGTTTACACTGACTAACTAAAGTTGTGTAAAATACCTACGAACGGTCTTAGTTTGTTTACGCTAAAGATCAAATTAGAATGACATTCAAGGTGACATTTCTATAATTAAGTAGTTTTTATTAAGATGAAGTGTTTTTGGACTAGTTTTAGTCAGCAGTGGTGCTGATTTACTAACTACTACGCGCACTATTTTGGAACTGCACTAGCGAACAGCTTTGTATGAAATTAGTCAGAGCCGCCGCGAATCCACAAAACGCAACTACGCGCGTGAGTGTGTAAAAAACCCGCACGATGATGCAGATCTGCACTCCAGCAAGTACGCGCGTAGGTTAGGGTTGCCATAAATCCCCAAGGCCCCGTCGGGACATTTACAATTAGGAGTCCTTTTTTTTGTATACAGCGTATAACACAAATCATGGAAAAAAATTCTAGTTATGTATAATTATGTCATACACATCTGTATCTCTAGCTAGATGTAAGGAGCCTACACACCTTAAAAAAATACCCAAGATAGATTGCGTATTGTAGATGATACTTAATAGAAAATCTTACCCAAATAGCACAAATAAGAAGAAAAAAAATATTTAAAATTTGCATTAAAATAAAAAGTCGTCTATTGGCAGCTTGCGCGTCCTGCGCGGCGCGCTCGATTATGTATGTCGGGACATTTTAGAGCTTGTCGAGACGTCGGGACACCACTGTTAATAACGGTGACATGTCCCGATGTATCGGGACGAATGGCAACCCTAGCGTAGGTGCAAAGGTATTACCCGTGCGCGATAAGTTGAGACCTGAGCGCGGTGACGTCATATTGGCGTGTTTGTACCGCCCCACAGTGAATTACCTAGAACTAGCCAGCTGGACAAAAGTCGATTCCTAGAATCGATTAAATCATAATCCTGTCTCATTAACCACACCTCAAAACTCAGAATTCCAGGTATAACACGTGCCTTACCCTTTGTAGCACACCGCCATAGTACTGGAAAGTGAGGTAATAAGGAAAATGCATTTATGCAAATAAATCAGTTGATAGTTTTACAGTAGTCAGTAGTTACGACAACATCTTATGACCACTTGTGCTATTTATATTATTGTGAGTGTTATGGATTTTCTACTTGAAGGTATGTACTTTAAATTTCTTCATAAATTGGGATCATTTAACTTGTTGACGTTGATGTTTATAGGCTTTATAGAAATGGACATTTATATCGTGTAAATTTTTCTATTTAGTAACTTTCATCGAGTGTAACTTTTTTTATCCAAATATATCCAGGCCGTTATTTACGTATGTAATAGCCACAATATTTAACTTTAAAATGATATATAGTTTTGCCACCCCAACTCACCCCATTTTTTTTAATTATTTTTTTCAGAAGTTGTGATTTCGATTTCAAAAATCGATTTCTTTGAAGAATGGCGTAAACACAAGAAAGAGGACCGTAATTCAAAGCTCACAGAGTTTGTATTGAACAAAATCAACTGTTCAGATGTCACTCTTGATTCAAAGAAGAATATTTGTACGAAAATTTCAAGTATTTCTTCAAAATTTGCTGAAAAGTGGTCCGCATCGAAAAATACCCTCAATAGGTTTTTGAATAACAATAAGGATTGGTTAGAGGGTAATGAAATACAATTTGAAGTTCAAGTACATCGCCCGTCTGCGTCTTCGTCATCTGGACCAAGTCGGACTACAGGCAGACCCAGAAAAGAATTTGACGAATCGTCATTCAAAACCAAAAAACGGAGGGTTGAAGATTTAGTGCAATCGCGAAGTGCTAGTGAGTTAACCATAGCCGCTGAAGTAGCCAATCGAGTATCTGGTCGAAGAAATGTAGCTAGTTCAATTCATAAAATATCTGACAACTCTCCAAAAGCTAAAACAACCAATGTTGCGTGTGGTGGTCGTCAATTGAGCAGTGATGAAGCTTTAGCTCATTATGTTGATGCTAAGTGTACCAGCCATAGTTACAAACAGACGCGTAAGGTGTCATTGAAGGCGGGACATCAGATATTTCCATCTTATCATAGTGTAGTTAAGTCTAAAAAAATGTGTTATCCTTTAGATGAGTATATTTCTGTGACGGAAACGCGCGCTGAAATTAATCTACAAGGCATTTTAAACAAAACTGCTGATCGTTTAATTGAAGCGCAAAGTGATGTTATAAGAAATGTTGTGTCTTCTAATTCATCCCTTACATTAATTAGCAAATGGGGCTGTGACGGCAGTTCAGGCCACAGTACCTATAAGCAAAGGTTCGAAGATGCTAATGCTACTGATGAATTCCTGTTCATGTTTTCATTAGTTCCTTTGAAATTATGTGACGGCCAACATATTATATGGCAAAATCCACGGCCTTCGTCAACTCTCTATTGCCGACCAATCAAATTTATTTTTTCAAAGGAAACTAATGAATTCACCAAAGCCGAAACCAACAAAGTCTTGGAAGAAATATCTCAGCTTCTTCCAACTATTTGTAATGTTGAAGAATATGAAATTACTATAAAACATGACCTCTTACTGACTATGACAGACGGAAAAGTATGTAACGCTTTGACTGACACACGCTCCCCTCAAAAATGTTATATATGTGGTGCTACCCCGACAATGATGAATGGTGATTTAAAAGACGTAGTCGTTAATAAAGAACATTACGGTTTTGGTTTGTCTACTTTACATGCATGGATACGTTGTTTTGAGTGTTTACTACATATTAGTTATCGTTTGGATATAAAAAAGTGGCAAGCTAGGGGCGCTGACGATAAAATTAGTGTAAAGTTACGTTCAGAGAAAATTAAGTTAGATTTTAAAACTCAGATGGGGCTTATTGTAGACAAACCAAAACCGGGTTATGGTAACACAAATGATGGTAACACTGCACGTAGGTTTTTTATGAATCCGGAACTAAGCGGTGAGATTACAGGATTGGATGTTAATTTAATTAAAAAAATGTGTATATTACTTCGAACATTATCTTCTGGGTATGATATTAATTGCATAGAATTTGAAAAAGTTTGCTCTGAGACTCGATCTCTTTACCTTAGTCTGTATCCGTGGTATAATATGCCTGTTACTGTGCATAAAATCTTATTACACAGTACAGAAGTCATCCAAAGCTGTATTGTTCCAATCGGACAGCTATCGGAGGAGGCTCAAGAAGCCCGTAACAAAGACTGTCGTAGATTCCGAGAGCATCATAGCAGAAAACAGTCACGTATTGCCACGAATACAGATTTATTATATATGCTGCTGATAACATCTGATCCTGTAATCAACTCGCTTAGGGAAATTCCTAAGAAAAGACCTGAAAAATTGCCCGCAGAAGTGCTAAGCTTGATAGTTCCGCCTTCCATACCTACTACACATCAAGTACCACGTGAAGTTACTTTATGTGAGGAGAACGATTATGTGGTACCTGATTCGTCTAACTGTGACAGCGATGATGAATCATCTGACGATTTCTATTTGTAATTTATTATAATAGTAGATATTATTATAGTTAAGTAATTTAAAGTGGGTGTAGTAATACACCTCTGCCACCCCTTCGGGGAATAAGGCGTGATGATATGTTATGTTATGTTAAGTAATTTAAGTTAAGTTTTTTAAATTGTGTAGATATATAATTTAAATTATTTCGTTAATATGTATTCTTCTAGACTTCTATTTTCAATAAATTTTTATTTCGTACTAAGTTTTTTTATTTTACCACATAACGCAAAAAAAATGATTCAGTATATGTTATTATGGCTGTAGCGATCATGTGAACCCATAAAATAATTTTGTCCAGCTACCATGTTCTAGACGATTCACTGTGCGCCCCCAAAAAAGCGAACATAACAAGCAGCCGCCCGCGGCTTCGTCTTTGTTTTTTTTAACCTAATTTATTATGTTACGCAGGGAGGACGCTGCTTTTTATCTAATCTTTTTTACACTATTTGAATTATAACAACACTATTGAACTATAACAACAAAAACTACAACAACAAAACAATGACACAAACTATAACAACAAAAACTACAACAATAACACAAACGAAAACTAAAAGAATTCCAGAGCGCGTCGTTACGTGACGTAGGCCAGTACGAGACTAAAAACCCTAGTAAAAAATAGTGATGCGAACGCAACGGTACAATACGGGCGCCAATAGTAATAGGTGCGTCGACACGCAACATGCAGCGTGGTGCGTGGCAGTGTGTCAACCGACATAGTCAAGTGGGACGTTTAATGAAAGGCCTTCATTAGTAGGTACATTTCGATACCGTTTTTACCTTTAGCCTTGTAGTTTTTGAGTTATTATTCATATGAAAAACTGAACTTGTTGAAATTCCCAGGGTGACGGCGCCGACGCCACGGCGGCGTCACCCCAGCAAAATCTATTGATCATGAATAAGTTCTAAACCTTGAATGCCTAAAGTACATTTCGCGCACATTTACACGAGGCAATGCACTAATTCCATGGATAATATTAATTCCCTATAGATTCAGAATCCTGAAAAGAGAATGCTCGTTGCTGGGGTAACGCACACCAAATAAGTGGTCATTAATAATATGTACAGAACAAAGAAAATAAATGTTAGGTCGTCAAAGAAGGGTCACGATATACAGTTTTGTATGGCTGCGAGATTAAAACTTCTCTGCTTATCATGGCAACTGTATACTATTATTTTTTTATGGCAGCATCGCTGTGACGTAATGTCCGCTTTGCTTTTTGCTTGGCTTTTTTTGTGTCGTGTTTCCAACTCCAAATGTTAAAATTATCGTTAGACGTCAAAATTATTGTACAATCTGGAATCTAAAACAAACTAATAATTTGATAAATTTTTACACGTCTTACTTTATCTCTTACTCTTTTGAGATTTTGGATTTGAGACTAACATTATAATCTTTAAGGTATGTAGATAACAAGGTAAAATTCTATTAAAGATATGCAATGTACTCATAAATTATTCTTACGAATTCACTTTTTTAATATACTAGTCGTTTACCACTAACTGGGATCTCAAATCTCCCAAAAAATAAAAAAAGGGGTGTGCCACACCCCACACGACTAAAGTAAAACTTCTGCTGCTGCCTGCCATCTGTTGTGGAATAGCTGAACTTTTTCGTAAATCGAAGCTGGTAGATTCAAAATACGAAACGTCGTAACTACTTTTTTATATCTATAGCAAAATTAACTCTATTATACAGCATGAAGAAGTGTTTTGTTTTTGTAGTTTGTATAATGAAGGCTAATTTGGGATAGGAGATATGCGACAAATCAACTGGCTATGAGAGAAAGAGAGAAAGAAAATGTGTGCTCGCATCTCTCTCTCTCTCTCTTGCCCCTATAGTAATATACGAAACGTAACTCTCCCTCTCATTCTATCTTCACTAACTTATATCTCCCTCTCAATTTCCGTTCTGTTTTCATTACGCATTCACCAGCTTACTCCCCAAGTCAAGCGTGCGTAAAGAAGTTTTACTTCAAAAAAATTAGTTGTCTGTAAAGTCGATTTACGGACAATGATTTTACGTGATAACGAGTGCAAGAGAGATAGATGCGTCACAAGCCGAACGCTTTGGTCGATCGTTCCTCTGTATTGCTTGTTCCGCGCTCTCCCTTGCACTCTCAGCTCAGGCGGAACGTGATACTTTAGCATGCGTGCAGCCGGCGTTCATTGATTTATAAGACGTTATCGATGTTTATCACGTCAAAAATATTATGGATAATAAAATTGTCCTACAGTTTGATTCAAATTACAAATAACGGGAAATCATGTTATTAGTTAGGTAGTACTCTTAATGGGGGTAGAATTGCAGTTATTCTAGATTTTAGACTTTTCAGTTATTATTAGGGCAATTGTCTCAAAAACTACAAAGATTAAACTAAAAATAAAAACGGGATCGAAATGTACTAAAAAGACCTTTCATTAAACATCATTTGACCGAATAGTCTCATTTTGATTTTGTCGAAGAATTTGAGGAGTTTAAAATGTCCAAGTTCGGAGTTTGCCAAAAAGCGATGGAGCGCAGCATTTTAGGGGCTGCGCTCAAAGACCGGCATCACTGACATCGTCGGTATCAGTGTTGTCATGTCCAAATGGGATTGGGCGGGTCATGTCTCTCATAATCAAACAGATAAGTGGGCCAAGATCGTAATTGGATGGATTCCTGTGGATGGAAACGACGCCGTGGAAGGCTTAGGAAGCGTTGGCGTGAACGCTTTTTACGGGGACTGGCAGGATTTGGCACAGGATCAAGATAAGTGGAGAGATAAGGGGGAGGCCTTTGATGCCCAGCAGTGGGACAGCTTAAGCTGGCAAAAAAAAGTAATTGCCTTTTAACGAAATAAAAGGTGAAGAACCGGCATCATCATGGACAGTGAGCTGTCATGGGGACCACATCTTACCGAAATCAGTAGAAGAATTTTCGCGTCGGCTGCCTCAATGAGGAGACTTCGCAATTTTCTTCCTACCGCCACAAAAGTTGCGCTCGCTCAGTCTCTCTTACTCCCTATACTAGACTACGCTGACGCCAGTTTCCCCGATCTTACAGAAGAGCAACTTAATAAGCTTGAGCGCCTTCAAAACGTCTGCATTCGATTCATATTTGGCTTGCGCAAGTATGATCATATTTCCGAGTTTCGCGTTAAACTCAAGTGGTTGCCAATCAGCTCTCGTCGGAATGCTTATATTCTAACTCTTTTATATAAAATTCTATTTACTTCTTCTCCGCCGTATTTCAAACAATGCTTTGAATTCCTAAATCTATCCCATACCCGCAATCTGCGTTCTTCCACTACTCTCCAGTTGAAAACTCCATCCCATAATTCCAAATTCTTAAGTAACTCGTTTACGGTACGAGCTGTCGGATTATGGAATGACTTGCCCGTTTCCATCAGACATGCTAAATCTTTACCTATTTTCAAAAATGAGGTCTACAAACTATACTTAGCGGCTTCTTTAGAGTAAACATTGTTTTTCCTTTCGATATTTATTGTAAAAGTATATATGTATATATTTTACATTTATCTATGTAAGTATTTTAGGTTTAGGTAGGTATTTATTTATTTTTATCCTACATAAATAGGTATTTATTGTAACACCGCCTCCTCACACGTCTTTTCAATCCAGTCCATCCAAAGGTTGCCTGGAAGAGATCGCTTTGAGCGATAAGGCCGCCCATTGTACCACCATGTATTAGTCTTGAAGTTTTCTAGGTTAAGTTATTTTAATTTGGTGTAACAATAAAGAATTATCTATCTAATGTCAGAATCGGAAAGTACCTAGTTCTGTACAACTGACATCTCTGTACATGTATTTCATGCAATAAAATATTACGATTAGATACGATTTGATTCGTAAGATGGACCAACAACTCTAAAAAAATCAAAATACTTGAAAAATTATGTTTTTGAATATTGGTTAGTGGTTAAAAATAGTTCTATGATTTAATTCTATGTAATAAAAAATCTGCATTTTAAGATGACTAGTCACAACCACTGTATTTTTAGTAAAAATACTGTAATTTAGAGTACATACACTGTTATTTAAATTTTACGCTGAAAGCACTGACTTCCGCTTCCGCTCGCTCCCTCCGCTTTAGTGTTGCCAGATCTCCTGTTTTTACAGGAGATCTACTGGTTTTAGGGTGTTGCTGCTGTTCTACTGTATTGTTTTAAAAATCTCCAGGATTTTAGAAGTTCACTTGTATAATTAACCATACTACTACAAAGTTCATAAAGTGAGTGCAAGACGGCCTTAAATTGCTTAAATCTATGCCACAGTTTCTGAACGAAACTGGAGAGCTAATGAATTTATGGTTGTTTCAAGGTTCTTGAATAGAGTGTAAGGCAGCCTCTAATTTTATTGTAGTGTGTAACATCTATGCCACAGTTTCTGAACCAAACGCACAGAACCAAGGTAGAATCTGTGGTTACGTTGCCGGTTAATGACAGTGACACTGAAACTGTCTTGTCTTTGATCTTTCGAGTTCAATGTTCTTTTCCCATCTCATAAAATGCTCAACGCGCCTAAAGAAGTTTTCACTTCATATACAGAGGTGTCGGTAACAGTAACAGTGTCGCGAGTTTAATGGTATATTCCAAAGAACATAAAAAAACAACAGAACTAGCATGATGACTTTTCACTATGAAAACCAGTGTAGCTAAACTCACACGTGTAAAAGCTAGCACACTTAGAAATAAAAGTTATGATTGGTTGAAAGAGAACGTTCAAAAAGTCATATAACCATAAAACTAATTTTAAGGATATAAAACCTTAGCCACTAAGGGAACATGGTTTAAAATTCAATAAAATAAATAGTAATAAAAAATTAAAGTCTTCTCAACAAAAGATGGCGCTTTAGAAAATATTTTTATTTAGTCTCTATTAATTAGAAATAAGACTGATAATGCAATGACTGTTACTTGATTACCCACAAAACAAAGCCACTAATTACGTATAGTACCTAGAGGAAGATCGCCGACGCTGCAGTTGCATCGAGTGACGCGTTTGTCGACGCAGCATTGACGTCAATCAACCGAGGACTGCAAAATCGACATAGCATCGCACACTTCTAATTCCTACTTCGAATTGGTTGTAACCTACGTTAGTTTATCATTAAGTTTTCATGTACTTTTTATATTTTTTATAATTAAATATCTTTGAATAATTTCGGTTTTTTTTCGGACCTCCGAGTGTCGCAAACGTATTTGGCGCAGCCGGTAGGATATTCACCGGAATTTCGCGAAATCGAAACCTCAAAATTGGGAATCCGCGTCGCGAGCACCCGGGTTGCT
The DNA here is from genome assembly GCA_918857605.2 of Philereme vetulata. Lineage (NCBI taxonomy): Eukaryota > Metazoa > Arthropoda > Insecta > Lepidoptera > Geometridae > Philereme > Philereme vetulata. The sequence continues at coordinate 9,760,129 of OU975423.1, forward strand.
ATCAAGCTCCGTAACGAATATCCGAACAACGAACTTACGGGCCTGCGGCATACAAGGAGGAGAATCCAGACATCGATTCACGGGGAGAAACCGGAAAATAATGTATATGTAAGTACACTTGAATACTTTTCTTGTGTTGCTTCCTGGACCTTAGTATTTCTTAACCTTCAAGATTTACCATCCCAGAGCCTCTAGATCGCGGGCGCCTGAATCTAATCAGAGCCGCCGTCGAGTAGTTGATAGTCTTAGGAATATAAGTAACTTAGACCTAGATTTAGAGTTAGACCAACTATTCAATTTAGACATGGCAGTAGACCCAGAAGCTATCTATAAGGCACTCCGCCTTGTCCCGGAATTTGATGGGAACCCGAACGTTCTAACCAGATTCATTAAGATATGTGACCAACTAGCTGTAGAGTATTTAAAAACAGGATCTGGTAACGAACTAGGCAACTTATGTCTGTTGAATGGCATCTTAAATAAAATCAAGGGTAGCGCTGCTAGCACTATTAACTCGAATGGGATACCCGAAAACTGGCTAGGCATTCGAACTGCCTTGATCAATAATTTCTCGGATCAACGTGATGAGACAGCTTTGTACAACGACCTTTCATTGGCTTCACAGGGTAGTAGAACTCCTCAAGAATTTTATGATTATTGTCAAACCTTATTCAGTACGATAATGACATATGTGACTTTACATGAGAATGTACTCACGACTATAGAAGCAAAACGCGAACTTTATAGAAAGGTAACTATGCAAGGATATATACGAGGTTTAAAGGAACCCCTTGGGTCCCGTATACCTTGCATGCGCCCCGCCACTATAGAAAAAGCCCTAGAATACGTGCAGGAAGAATTGAACATTATGTATACACATCAACGTAGCGAACCTTCTAGAACCTATACGACCCCTAAGGTCGCCGCTATGTTGCCCCCTACATGCCACCGACAGGATTTAACCCAACACGCCTGTCTCTCCCAACACCAGTGCCGAATTGGCCTGCACCTACAGGCCAACGACCCATGAGGCCCCCACCTCAGCCTTTTAAATTCGCTGAACCCAACCAGCGGATGGTAACAAATACACAGAGAATGTTCTCTGCACTACCGCCTAACTACAACCCCCACAGTAAGATGTTTAGACTACAGCCACGACACAGTACCCCGAATCACTATAACCAACCCCCTAAACCAATGAGCGGTATTCAACATTTCACCCCTAAGGTGTTACCTCCCACTAGGATGATAACAGGACACGACTGGAGTAAATCCGGGAACCCACCACCTAATAACTATTTTAAGACTCGGGAAATGAACATGAACGACTGTATGACATATGACGACTCATATTACAATTACTTTCCTGAACCCGAGTAAGACTACTACACCGACTATTATGACTATAGCAATGCAGTCACCCCTGGCTATAGTTATGAGTTACCATACTATGACGTTAGTACTGACAACCAACTGCAGAACGATCCTCAACCACTAGCAGGACCAAGCCACGAAGAGCAGGATTTTCAGGAGGATGTAACGTCACCAAAACCAAAATAGAATTAAATCTCCAGACCCAAAGGCAATTACCTTACATACAGATCGCGAATCCACCATTAAAATTACTCATAGACACGGGAGCCAATCAATCGTACATTAGCCCCGAAGCCGTGGAACACTATTTTTCAGACTATCCTCTGAACTTAGATCCGTTTGAAGTAACGAACATACACGCGTCTACCAGAAGTAATTATTCTATTACATTACCGTGTTTTTCAGAATTTAGGGATACTGATGATATGAAATTATTTATGTATCGATTTCACGATTATTTCGATGGGCTCATAGGCTTAGATTTATTAGGTAACTGGGAAGCCCGAATTGATTTAAGAGAAAGACAACTCATAACAAAACATGCGTCGAACCCTATCAGAATGTACAATTCGCGTAATGTTAACCTTTACGAAGACATTGTTCCAGCGAATACTACCAAGCTAATTCGCGTACCTATCGATACTTGTGATGGCGATGTCTTTATAGAAGAACAAATTCTATGCAACTGTATAATTCATGACTGTATTACTACCGTAGTTAAAAATCGTGGTTATCTAGAAGTGGAAAACCCAACATCGAATGATATAATATTTTCACTAGATCAACCAGCACACGCAGAACTCTATAATGAGTGCACGCGCACCGAACAATTCTCGAACCATGCACAAGATGTAATTTCGCGATTACGGACTGATCATCTGAACGAAGAGGAAAAAGCAAACCTCATAACTCTTTGTTCTCATTACTCGGATGTTTTTTATATCGAAGGTGAACCACTCACTTTCACCAATAAAGTAAGACACCGCATTAGAACCACCGACGAAGTTCCGGTTCATGCTAGGAGCTATCGATATCCTTTCGTTCATCGTCAGGAAGTTAAAGACCAAATAGGCAAAATGTTAGAGCAAGGAATCATTAGACCATCTGAATCCGCATGGAGCTCACCAATTTGGGTCGTTCCCAAAAAGATGGACGCATCAGGAAAGAAAAAATGGCGGCTAGTAGTTGACTTTCGTAAGCTGAACGAAAAGACACTAGATGACAAATATCCTATACCAAACATTAGCGACGTACTTGACAAATTACGAAAGTGTCAATATTTCACAACCTTAGACTTGGCAAGTGGCTTCTATCAGGTAGAAATGGATGCACAAGATATTGAAAAAACAGCTTTCAACGTAGAACACGGCCATTTTGAATTTCTTCGGATGCGAATGGGCCTGAAAAACTCTCGATCCACTTTTCAACGAGTGATGGATAATGTCCTCAGAGGACTCCAGAATGAAATCTGTCTGGTGTACCTAGATGATATTATAGTTTTCAGTACATCTCTTCAAGAGCACATGATTAACCTGGAAAAGGTATTTCAGAGACTGCGAGAATCCAACTTTAAGATCCAAATGGATAAATCGGAATTTCTGAAACTTGAGACAGCTTACCTTGGGCATATTATCACCAAAGACGGCATAAAACCGAATCCCGATAAGATCATGGCTATTAAAAAGTATCCCATCCCTAAAACTTCAAAGGAAATTAAACAATTTCTAGGTCTTATAGGTTATTATCGAAAATTTATACCGGATTTCGCTCGTATCACGAAACCCCTCACTCAGTGTCTTAAAAAAGGTAGAAAAATCACCTTGGATACTGAATATGTTAACTGCTTTAAGAAATGTAAAACCCTCCTGACTAATGACCCCATATTGCAATACCCAGATTTCGAAAAAGATTTTAACCTAACAACTGACGCGTCCAACGTAGCAATTGGAGCTATTCTTTCACAAGGTCCAGTTGGATCAGATAAACCAGTTTGCTACGCATCTCGAACTTTAAACGAAAGCGAAATGAACTACAGCACTATTGCGAAGAACTTCTTGCCATAGTCTGGGCTGCGAAGTATTTTAGACCTTACCTTTTTGGACGCAAATTTCAAATCCTTACTGACCATAAGCCCTTACAATGGATGGTAAACTTAAAAGAACCAAATTCACGCCTCACTAGATGGCGACTTAAAATGAGTGAGTAGCAGTTCTCTGTTAGGTATAAAAAAGGAAAGTCTAATACAAATGCCGATGCCCTTTCCCGCGTCGAAATACATGTTGGCGAAACATTGTCTTTAATAGAGGAGATTGATGAACTAAACTCCCTTCTAGGCAACCCATCCGAATGTATACCAACCCAAATTAATTCATCCACTGAACCGGTTCATACCAGTAACGAGAATCCTATTTTAGAAATACCTATTACAGATGAACCACTTAATAAATTTCATAGACAAATTCACTTCAGAATTGTAAACGACGTTAAAAAACGACCGACAGTGACTAAACCTTTTGACACTCACACTCGTACCAGCATCCAACTATCCGAAACCCACCTAGAAGATGATGTCGTAAAAGCCGTTAAGGAGTACGTTAATCCAAAGGTTAAAACAGCTATTCTAATCACCCCACCTTTAGCAATGTATTCTATTATACCTATATTACAAGATAAATTCAGAAGTTCATCTATGAATCTTGTTTTATGCAAATCTGAGCTGGAAAACGTTAAAGATTACCTCCGACAGCAGGATATAATCCGGCACTATCATGATGGTAAAACAAATCATCGTGGAATTAATGAGAGCTATCTAAGTCTATCTCGAAAATATTATTGGCCTAAGATGAAGGACCAAATCACTAAATTTATAAATGAATGCACCATATGCGGACAGGCTAAATACGATAGAAATCCTGTTAGACCGCACTTTAATGTCGTACCTTCTGCTACCAAACCCTTTGAAACAGTCCACATGGACCTATTTACAGTGCAGAGCGAAAAATTTGTAACCTTCATTGATGTATTTACTAAGTACGGACAAGCATATCACCTTTGTGATGGGACGGCCGTTAGTATCTTACAATCTCTTTTGCATTATTGTACCCATCATGGTGTCCCTTCCACTATCATTACTGATAATGGTACAGAGTTCACCAACCAACTGTTCATGGAATTCACTAGACTTCACAAAATCAACCACCACAGAATATTAGCTCACTCCCCAAACGATAATGGAAATATCGAACGATTCCATTCGACTCTTCTTGAACATCTTAAAATTTTAAAATTACAACATAAAGACGAACCAACCATCAATCTTATACCATACGCTCTAATAGCGTATAATAGTTCAATTCACAGTTTTACGAGATGAAGACCCTTTGATTTACTTACCGGACATTTCGACCCTCGTGATTGCCTCGACATTGACATAACCCAACAACTATTGCAACAGTATGTACAAACTCATAGGGACCAAATGAAAAAGGTCTACAACATTGTTAATAGCTCTTCACTCGCCGATCGTACGACTTTGATCGAAAATAGAAATAAAACACGGGAACCAGAAATAGAGTACGCACCCCAACAACAGATATTTCTTAAAAATCCGATTGCGAGCCGCCAAAAAACAGCTGCTCGCTATACCCAGGACACAGTATTAGCGGATTTACCAATCCATATATACACTTCAAAAAAACGTGGTCCTATAGCCAAATCACGCCTCAAGCGTATTCCTAAAGCAGCAAACTTGTTACAGAACCCTGTTGGTAATACTTCTCCAAAGGACTCTATCTCAAGAAATCAAACTTGAGAGTCTCGATGACGGACCAGGACTATTACCTTACAAGCTTGGACTTATGCGACTAACTACCCACCATCATACATTCATACAGTACGTACAGTTGAACGACATCGAGGACAATGTTAACAAATTATACACTCAATTACTTAGTTATAAAGAGCGAATGACTAATGACACTTACTCACTATATGAAATTCAAATTCATTATCTTATTGGAAAAATGGATAAAGTTCTCATTCAGTTAAAATCTCTAGAGCCCAACAGAGCCAAGAGAGGTCTCGTAGATGGCTTAGGTTCAGTTATTAAAAGTATAAGTGGAAACTTAGATCACACTGATGCGATAAAATATGATGAGGCAATTCGAAGTCTAAAGAATAATCAGGATAAAATTTCCTCTGAATTCAATAATCATATTAGTTTGAGTAAGGAATGGATGTCAAAACATAATAACGTATTGGTACAGTTAGTAGAAAACCAAAGTAAAATTAACACAACCATTGAATTAATAATTAAAGGTAACGCATATAGAGAACATGATTTAATTAAATACGCTAAGTTTGCTCAACTATTAGAAATAGTGGGCGAAAATATAGCAGACATTATGAATGATTTAATTAGGATAGAAAATAGTTTAGCTTTTATTCGTGTCGAAAGTACGCACCATTCTATGATAGATATAAGCACTTTAGGAGCCATGATTGATAAAATTAAAATCATATACGGCAAAGAGTACATTTTAGACTTAGAATTAAGAGAATACTATGATATTATTAAACCGGGATACTACTATTCTAAAAATCAGATAGTATTAGTTTTTAAGTTCCCGATAGTTTCTAAAGATACGTATGATTTATTTAGGTTAGCTGTAGTACCTAATAGGCATGCACAGGCTCTCGTACCATCCTTCCCCTTCATAGCAACTACCGAGATGTCATTCGTGTACATAGAGGCAGAATGCCCAAAGATAAAAGGCCGGTATCTCTGTGAGAAGGACACAACGAACCAAGTTCGGTCCAAACCAGACTGTATCAAAGAGCTGATCACCAATCAAGTCCTTCAGGAGTCCTGCAAGTTCACCAATATCACCCTGTCGAGAGAAGCTATAGAAAAATTAGACGATAAACACTATATACTGTCCTTCCCCCACCAAACGAAAGTACAACTCTTCTGTAATCGAAACGATTACACTACACTTCAAGGAAGTTTCCTCACTACTATTCCTGTCGGATGTCATCTTAAGTCCGAAGCATTCACCATTGTTAACGATAACGATGCTATCCAAGGCACCCCTCTTAAATTAACGAAAATACCCTACGACGTCGAGAAACAGTACGCAGACTCTCCAACCCATATTCACCTCAACTCAATCAATCTTCAGGGACTACACAGCATCCAAGACAAGATCACGATACAAACACCCCTACAATTGGAAGATTTAAAAGCAGATCCACTGTACCACACTACAATCCCATTCTATGCAGTTATAACAGGTACAGGTGTACTCGTCCTCATTTTCATCGTCCGGCGATATCTGAGCAACCGCAAACCAGCCGAGAAAAGGAACATGGAACCACCAACTATTCCCCTCTCTATAGACCCCGGGAACGTTCCAGCGACATTTTCACTAAACGTTTTAAAATAGTCGCTGTTCTGAGGATGGAGGAATTACGTATAGTACCTAGAGGAAGACCGCCGACGCTGCAGTTGCATCGAGTGACACGTTTGTCGACGCAGCATTGACGTCAATCGACCGAGGACTGCAAAATCGACATAGCATCGCACATTTCTAATTCCTACTTCGAATTGGTTGTACCTACGTTAGTTTATCATTAAGTTTTCATGTACTTTTTATATTTTTTATAATTAAATATCTTTGAATAATTTCGGTTTTTTTTCGGACCTCCAAGTGTCGCAAACGTATTTCACTCAACAACAGATGGCACTGTCGCTAACGATTTTTGTTATAGTCTTTAACAGCAAAGAATAAGATTGATAATGCAATGTCTGTTACTCGCTTTTCCAAAATACATTGCTACTGCCTTAGTGATGTACCTATGAGGATAGAAGATGAATGTATCGATATCGATTATCACCTACCTACTATGGAGGTCAGGTTATAATATAGGTGATCGAAATAAACAGCTTTTCTTATCTTTCTTTCATAACATAATCACAGGTTTCCAACTCGTAAATATTAAAAAACATATTATATTACTGGAACAATAAAACTGAATTATTATACGAGGGGCACACTAAAAGTTTCCGGAATCAATAATACAAAAATACTATTAATGGTCAAAAATTAATTTATTTTATATTTCTCAAAATATTCTCCCTTTGCGTCAATGCACTTTTTCATACAATTGAACAAATTTTGAAAACATTTGTGCCACTCCTCCGGTGGTGACGTCAGATAAATGTTTTTCATACTCTTCGACAGCCTCTTCTAGTGATAAAAACCGTTGATCGGGAAAGTAGTTCTTAATTTTTGGGAACAGAAAAAAGTCACACGGTGTCAGGTCATGACTCTGTATGCTGGATGACTCATAAGTTGTACGTTTTTTTATGTCTTGCACCTTGGGGAAACTGAAATCAGAAGTTATTGTATTATTCCACACCATAGGTCTAAAATACATTCAGAAAATCATCAATAAAACAACAAAAGAAATTAACGCCCTAAAACTTATACACTTTTTAATAGGGGGTAACTAATTAAAGCTATCGATAACACACATTCATCAGTATATTGGGGTCACATCCCTAATTGAGTAGCTTAATTTGAGGTTTAAGAGAAACGCGACCTTAAACGGTATGATTCACAGTCTATTTTGTTTGACGATTTTGCATTTTAAACAAAACTAACAAAAAACAATAAAATAATACTTACCGGTGATAGGATATTCCCCCTTTTGTTAAATTTTTGGTTCGGCTACAATATTTAGACTCCAAAACGGCACAATATGGCATTTTTATATATTTTTGAAGTACGTTTACCCCACAGTAATTGAAACAAGAGTGAAGTAAGCGAAGCTTGTAGTGCGCGAAACTCCGCGTACTTGGTGTTACGCGGGCTCCGCCTACTTACGACTCCTATTGTTTTTTGTGTTCTGTGGTATTTTCCCATTTAAAAAAATGTTCAGCGTGTTATTAGAAGTTTTCACTTTATAAATATTGATAAAACATAGGCTCTCTTCTTTTCCTTTTTTGTTTACTTTTTTTTTGTCGTCTATTAGCAAGCAATGATGTCGGTTGGTTTCCCCATCTTTCAACTTTTAGACCTTCCTACGCCTAGAATATCTACAATTGCTAACTAACAAGACTATTACAAGAATTGAAAACTTTTGTATACAAATATTTCTAAATAAGACTATATTTAATTTTAAAATTATTCGCTGGGTGAGGGAAGGCGGCGTTGGCGCAATTTGACACAGGCCCTACCTCGAACACGTTCCGCACGGGACTGACGAGCAACGAGCGGAGCGGGTGATCAGCTGATCAGGCATAGAAAATACATATTTTATTTTTGGATTAGAAGGGTGGAATTAAGAAAAAATTGACGGCTGACATTTATTACATTGTTAACAACATTAATTTTGGTGTAGGTTTTATTTTACAAAACCTAATTTATAAGAAATAAAATTCATTTATATTTACGATTTGGACCTATCTTTATGGTTTTATTTAATGCAGAAAAATAACAGATATCGTGTAAAAAATGGCTGAGAAGTAAAGATCTTAGAGTGACAAATAATATATTTATTTCAGATTGTTAGAACGCTTTACCTGCAAAAAACGTATATTTAAACACCCTATTTTGCAACAAGACGGCCTTAATTCCCTCTGTTCGTGATTTGAATACGGGTAAGTACATACAAATATATGAATTAATACTATGTAAAGAGTTTCATAATATAAAAGTTTGGTTTGTTTTTCGGTTTTTTCTAACATGCATAAATATACATATCCAACATTTCTATTTTTCTAAGAAGATTTTCATTTTAATTATATTATAGTGAGGCGTGTGCATTGCATGGTGGGTGATCGGGGTCCGGGCACTAATTAAAAAATTAGAGGTGGCCAAAAATTTAAAATGGAGTGACTCGAGAAGGGCTAATTTAATTCACTATTGGTTGTATGGCCTCTGTGGCTAGTTGTTGACAAAATTATGCCAATGTCAAGTTGACAGGTTAAAACGGTAAAACGATTATTACTATAAGGATTAATACTATATTACTACGGAGTTCCGAGTATTGAAATGGTTGGCCAGTGTTTACAGAGGGAGACTCAACCAGAATTTAGACTACAAGGTGATTTATTTACTAATTTAAAAACTGGCTTTCATAGAGTAATAAGTGTGCAGATTTTGGTTTTTGCAAAGCATGCGCTTCGAAAGGTATCCTCCAAACATACATAAATACGTACATAAATACATGCAATGCTTATTTGCCCAAGTTGATTTATACTTGAAAAAACATAGCTTGATCTCTGCGACATTTGTTAAACTGACATTCCTTGGGTTGTTATCATACAGAAAAAAATATCAATAGTAATTATCGATAGAAGCTTTGCAGTAAGACCAATTGTTGGACTTTTGAGTGCTCCGACAACCCGTAACGACTGCCATTAGATATTCGTATGGCAACCGGGACCGACGGCTCAACGTGCTTTCCGAGGCACGACCAGACCAGTGCAAAAACCCATATTCATGCATACAAATATTTGCACTGAGCGAGGATCGAACCCGTGACCTCCTGCGCAGCAGTCGTGTTCACTACCGCTTCGCCACGAAGGCTGTCTGCCATAATTATATGTAAATTGGATTATATTATGATTTGGGTAATTAAATGAAACGAATATTTTAATACATACATTTATTTATTTCAAAGGAGTACACCCCAAATCAATATCCGAATCACTTTCAGAATCGCTAGAGCAATCTTGTAAATTTATAATGAACTCTTGTTCGCAAATATTATCAAATCGAACGTCCCGCTCCCAATCTTCTTTTATTAATTTTTTGCATTTGGTAACTACCTTTTTCCAATCTTCTACAGATACATTTTCAACCGCAGTGTTTAGTAACTGCAACATTTTATTTGCCGTGAAAGGCGGTGGGTGAATGGGGCGTTATCCATAATTATATAATGTGGCTCCTTCAAATTATCTAATAATTTTAAAAACCACTCTTTAAATTTTTCAAAATTCATTTCTTCATGGTATTCATTGGTCTTCGTAGATTTGAATGCCAATAGGCAATTAGGCACAAAACCAGATGACGTCCCAGCATGAGTTATTAATAATCTTTGACCTTTGCCTTCTGGTACTTTGGTGGTCGATTGTGCCTTATCATCGGTCCAAGCTTTGGATACGGTATGATTGGCGTTTAGCCATTTCTCGTCTAGAAAGACAACTTTGTCCCAATTTGTAATTTTTTTGACTTTCCGGAGAAAATTCACTCGAGCAAGAGCAATGTCGGTTCGTTCCAATATTATTATTTTTTTGTCACTTTTTTGTAGGAAAATCCAATATTTTTCAAAATCTTCGATAGTGACGGCAAGCTTCCTTTAAACAAGTCTGCGTCTTTTAGGGACGCCGCCAGTTTTTTTAATATAGGTAATTCGCCCCGTGTATAATAACCATATACATGGTTGCGAATCGCAGCGGCGTCAAAGTCGTCAATTTTTGTGACAGGAGCAGCCTTTCTTCTTTTTTTATTTGGCGTTGAAAGTTTTTTCCTCGTCTTCAGTCAATACTGCGGTTGAAGATTCACCATATTTTTCTTTACTGATGTGAATTACTGTCGCACGTCCAATGCCAAGAGCATCTGCAACTCTGTCACAAACTTTTGCCATGGGTAATAGCGGTCCACCATTTTGGTTTTCTCACTCAAAATATTCACGCAAGCGACTCACAAACTCACGACTTTGACTGTTCAAAACAGTTTTCTTCGTTCTCTTTGGCATTATGCCAACATGAAAACAAACAATAACAACAAAGAAACTAACAATAATAAATAAACTTAACAAATTAACAGCATCGATCTAAACGTCATTTAGCCAGCAACAAGCATCAAATTAAAATTAAAAACATACTAGGACAAAGAACCATAATCGAATCAAATGCCATCAACTTCAACCTCTAGTGTAAGAAAACAATCTGAATTATGGCTTGTTCATTCGTAGTCGTCGTTCTCCTGTTTTTATTTCAAATCTGTTTTTTATTACATTAAATCTCCTGTTTTTCAGATTGGACCTGGCAACACTGCTCTGCTTACAAAATCGGTAATTTCAGTGTGCACGTGTCGTGTCGGCGATTAATTTTCGCCATATCTTAATTTTGCATTAGTTTCATAAGGTTTTGTTAAATTTCCATGTATAAACAGTTTATCTAGCTAAAAACTTTATATTCTTGGCGGTGACGTAGGTAAGTGATCGCTGCTAAAAGATTTTATTTTAGTGGAAACTAGAAAGTAGGCCGCCATATTGTCCGTTTGAGGACGCTTCGGTTCCGCGCGTGGTGATTATTTTTAAAGTTGTTATAAATTGTTGTGAATCGCATCGTGTGGTAAGTTTATCGCTATAGAAAGTGTTCTATCGTATATCAATCTCGCAGTCCCACTAATCTTGTTGGGATGTAATGTATTTTCATCAATGTAGCACCGTCCATCTGCGTGAATATAAAAATCAATAGTGCACAATCAGGCAAGTCTCCACTTTGCTTTCTCACTGACCTCACCATATTGTAGTTATCTTATTAGCTTAGTCAGTTGGTAGTTAATAATCTCTGAATTAACGATCACGAAAGCCTCGCTTGTAGCATTTGTTTGTTTCTACGCAACAGGCGGGAAATAAGTACATTTCCATGCGGTCTTTAGCTAGCTCCATTTCATTCCCTAAAATAGACTGCATCGAATTTAGAAGATGTCTAACTAATTAACATAATTCAGACTCTTCTCACTATTACCTATTTACTTGTAGGTAGAGGATGGTGGGGTCGAGAGTCTACGTAGGCGGAATGCCTTACGGCGTCAGAGATAGAGATTTGGAGAAATTCTTTAAAGGATTCGGGAGAATCAGAGATATTCTAATCAAGAATGGATATGGATTTGTGGTAAGTGTCATTGTGACTAACCTTGATACCTATTTACTTGTAGGTAGAACATGAAGGGGTCGAGAGTCTACGTCGGCGGTCTGCCGCATGGCGTCCGCGACAGAGATCTGGAGAAATTCTTCAAAGGATTGGGCAGAATCAGTGATGTACTCATCAAGAATGGCTATGGATTTGTGGTAAGTGCGGTGCGAGTTTTGTAGAAATTTATGATGACTGATGATTTGTATTGAAAACAAATCTATACAACTCACTTCACTAAAATAAATTCAGAGGATTCATTATAATTCTCAGGTAATCCTTTCTCTAAACTTAACTATTGTATTCATTGTCACAGGAATTTGAAGATTATCGAGATGCTGATGATGCAGTTTACGAACTAAATGGCAAAGAACTGCTTGGAGAGAGGTAAGAATTTGATTTTGCACATACTTGAATTTATAATCAATGAGATTCTAGTTACATTTTCCAATTCCATCAATAGATAAATTACATATTTTTTAATTTATCTATACCTATTTGTTTATTGAAATCTGATTTGTATTGAACCATTAATTAATTTCTTTATCAGCCGGCTCCACAATTTTGTGTGAGAAATGTATGAAGAAATTACATGAATGTCAAGCTGTGGGGCATGTTAGATGATGTATGATATCATGTCTAGAAGGTGAAGTGTTTGGCTTGGCATTGCCTCACATTGTTTTATTTCTAAATTTTCATTTGGTTTGGGTTCCGAACTTATAAATTTTAGATTGATTTATTCAGTAAGCAGCTTGCCAGTTGGTGACTTCGTATCCTCCTACTAAAATAAATCCCTGAATTCCTCCACTATAAAATATGCTGGTCCTCTTTTCTTATTAACCTACCAAAATTTAACAAGAATGAAATCTTATCGTCGGAGCTGAAGTGACTTTCTACTTCGACATAGGGTTTTCCTTATCAATGATATCCATAATTCAGAAAGTCACATCCTTTGTTGTCCACCTACTAGAGCCTGTATAAGTATAAATGGATGGCTTAGCAGTATAATATGTTCTCCCCGTTCCGTTGTCATGACCGGCAAGCTGGCACGTTCAGGCAGTGCTAACCGAGCATACGGATGCGCAGGGTGGTGGTGGAGCCGGCGCGCGGCATCGACCGGAGCGCCGACCGCTACCGTCGCGAGCGCTACACCGACCGGGACCGCGGCCGGTCGCGATACGAGTGAGTGTCACATCTCCTGTTGTAGGGTGACGGTCGAGCGCGCGCGCGGCAATCCGCGCGGCTCGGACCGCTGGCGCAGCCGCGACCAGCCGCCGCCGCGCCGCGCCGCGCCGCCTCACCGCCGGGAACCGTCTGTATACTGCTCGTCAAATACTTCACGCTACTTCACAAATATTTCATGCACAATGTTTATAAAATACCGCCTATACTTATGAGCACTATACCTCAGATAGCTTCAGATGATCCTACATTTTTACCAGTAATAGATTACATTTACTGATTAAATGTAAAATTTGAGGATATAAGCTAAAGACGAAATGTGTAGCGAAAATACGATCCCTTAAAATTTTACTTACCTATTTACTACTAAAGACAGTTGCGCAAGGTGGACTCCTTACATACATGAAACTCATTCAGACAAAATAAGTTTTTTTAACAGAATAGTTACTAATTTATGTTGTAGTTATCACAAAATGACAACAAATGCAAATTCTGTTTCAAAATAACTAAGCAAGTTATTTTTAGTTTTAGTATGGACGGTTTGTTTGCAAACATTCTACATGGGATTTGGCTGAAGTATAGCTGCTGATTCACTATGCAACAACTGATGCTGTGAACAGCGCGCGACGTTGCTAAATTGTCTCTTACTGATCGGATCAGAGCTGCTAAAGGAATATAGTTGTTGCTTAGTAAATCTGTGATTTGAGACCTTAATCTGAGACTTGTGAACAGCAAAACAAGAACAAATCTAGCAGGCAGTTTGAGTTCATTTTTCATTACATGTCCATGGTTTTCTGTTTTCAAACCTCAGACTAAGGCTTCTGTTTTGAATCAAGGCAGACCCGGCTTAGACCATTAGTACTTTCAAACTACCTATGTTACATACTTGTATTATGTAAATAAAGGTGAAGGATTAATATCCTCAGTTCTACACCTGTTCTGCATTGACCCCAAGAAGACATGATCAATCTCAATCCATTTTAGAGATAATTTACATTTACACCATGCACTACTGCAATTGATAAAATTATACTTGTGCTTATCTCTCAAATATATAATCTTTAAAAATGGATACATTGATTATTGGATTAGATTGTGATGTGAACATTCAACAAGTACAGAGGCCAAATTTTTTTGGCAACCTGACACTGACTTACCCCAGCCCCTTGTTTTATGGTATTATTATACAATATTCAAATCAGGAATACAATATCCCCTTCAAATGACAATGCTATGGTAATGGGACGTGTTCTTTGACTTAAACCTTGGCCTCTGTAATTATTTATACAGTATTTATGTATTTGTACACATAATTTGACCATCTTTTTATATTACCGTCATTTAAATGCCTGCTAAAATATGAGCTATTTCGGTCCCAACTTGCATTTTATAGATATATCTACTTATATTAAAAACTTTGCAAACACATAAATTATTGATTTGTTTCTATATGTCAAAAGATAAGTGCTTAGTTTGGGACCCCACTATGCTTCATCTATTTAGCCCATAATTTAGCTGTATGTTTGATTATGATCACCAACTGGGACATAAGTTAACCAAGCATTTGTATTTAAAATTCATGCTTTTTTATGCAAATTATATCCCCAAAATTGAGTCCTTAGAGTCTTAAATCCGCTAACAATACTTTAAAAGTATTATATTATTTATTTGCCAAAATGTACCCCCAAATTTCCTATAACATCTCAGCAGTTTGGTTTGGTTGCTGCTTACAAATACTAGTGTATTTTTATTAAAAGTTTAATGCTTCTTCAAAATACCAGCATCTTATCTTGTGCCGTTTTTCTGTCCACATGTTCGAATTGTCCTAACGGTATAATTCATTCACCATTATGTTTGGCGATGGCAGCAGCGAGTCCGGATCTTCACGTCGCCCCCCGCAGCGTCGTGAAACGTCTGTATAACCCCAAATATGAAAAATTTACCCTTCCTATGTGACTGTCATTTCTACATCATTATTAGGAAGAGGTCCATTCCTGGCTTTTTGTCGTACATGATGGTCATAAGCCGTCTTTGTCAACCGTCTTGCTCCAACTGTTTTCTACAGTGTTTTTGTGTCACTTCAATGAAAATTTTTCACTTATTCTATTTGACTTGGCTCTGATTTTGTTAAAATGGGTCCCCAACTTTCCAGGTTATTCCTATGATGTAGGGATGATATTGTGTAAGCGTGGAGATCAATGAGTTTCTGTTAATGCATGCTATTGAAACTTTCTAATGTTAGGTTCCATATGGCATGTGGTAGTGCACAGCACATAAACATCGAATACAGTACTTCCGGACACTTCCATATCCTGCTAGATTGTCCATGCCTGGTAGCCATATAATTCAAACATTCTCGGAATCATTTTTTACATGTTTAGTTTCAATAATACTCTATCCTAAACCCATAATGCACTATGTGCAGTTTCATCAATATCAAGTTATCAAGAATATCAAGTTCAAGTAAATTATTTTTTTAAATATCCAAACACTTAAAGAAGCATTTATTTGAAACTGCTAAGTAGAATATAGTCCAATCTAATGTCCGAATGGCGTTTTGAACATTTTGAAACACCCAACTGTGCTAACCTACATTTACAATCTTCACACAAAAATACCCTTGATTCGATCTTTATTCATATTTGCTTGTCATGTAATTTATTTTATTCACATCGTGATAAACACGACCTTGCGTTTGAAACAATTGATAAGCATGTGAACTGCCTTATTGTGTGAATAATGTTTTGTAAATTGTAGGTATATTATTGGCAAAATAAGAATAAAGAAATTCAAGGAGTATAAATTCCCATTAGACCACAACTTTTTACCCAATTGTACAAAGGGCTGTGCATTTTAACAATGCAGTACAAAGTTCAGCACAAATCCAACTAGTTCTTGTATTTCTCAGAATGACAAGCAGTATGATCTCTTGTTTTTACTAGTTTTAAACTTTGTGCCCCTTTTATTAATAGTATTTATATTACAATCTAAGTATTAAATTGCAGATATGGGCCGCCAACACGCACCGAGTACCGGCTTACTGTCGAAAATCTGTCAAGCCGCATTAGCTGGCAGGTAAGAGAACCGCCGACACTCTTGGGCTCTTCATCATCACATCATCATCCAGGGTCCAGGACAAACGGTTACTTGAGGGCTGGGCGCTCCACCAACCACGGACAGTGAGGGACGATACACGGCACAGGGTACCATCTATCTCTTTGGGCTGCCAACAATGGACTGGGTCAAAATCGGGAAACAGGAAGGCAATTTCAAGATTCCAAATCAATTTCAAGACTACAAAAGGTTGAAGGCTTGAAGCTTAAATCAAAATCCAAAGCAGAGATTGCAGTGACAAGAAAATTATTGGAGGAACAATATGGCAGCAAGAAATGGATCATCAATGATCTTCCACGGGACGCCGCGCACATAAAATCTGATCTTCACACATTTTTGCTTACTAATCAAACTCAAAATAAATCAAAACATTTTTTTTTTCAATATCAACTAGTAGTCAGAAGTTTGTAATGTTAACACAGTCAAATAGCATTTACATGACATATTGTAACTATACACATGTACAGAATAACTATGGAGCTTATAGATTAATTTTTAAAAACAACAGAAGGTGCCCTATCGTGCCCTGAGTCCCCGATGTAGCGCGATGTGAGATGTGGTCAATGGCAATGGCGATGTTAGGAGGTATCGTTCCTGAGGCGGCCCGTGGTGCGTGACGACCGCCCCCCGAAGCACGCCCCGGCTCCCGGCCCCCGGCCCACTCGACCGGTCCCAACCCACCCCTGGACCACGCAGGCCAAGGTAAAGTCAGGGGGCACACAGGAAGCAATCTCCCATTTTTATTTCCATTTCATTGCCTAAGTTTTGTCCACAACCGACTAGACTTAAAATCAATATGTTGTGGACATCTTTTGATCAGTTTTTTAGCCCGAGCGGCGTTTTGTATGCGGTGGTTCGTTCAAGGTATCATTGTTTATTGAAATTCGGATCCATGGACACCCGAGCTGCGTGGACCACAATCACTCGACTTTAAGGATGAAGCAGCAAGAAAGCAGACTAAATTCAAAAACAAATAGGATTTGGACAATCCTAGCCATCCAGATGATACAATAGGCAATTTGGTCAGAGGAAACAGGCGTTTTCCACTACAATAGACGATAACCGGATATCTAGCAGAAAAAGTCATGAGGTCTTGTAAGAAAGCAAACAATGGACATTTTAGAGGAATCCAAGTTTTACAAATAACACTGAACTACTTTTTATGATGAAGCAGTCATCTTCAGAATGTATAGTCAGAGCCACCACTCTTCAGAAAACAGCTAGGACGATTGCATCTTCAGAGTCTGAACATCATCCAAGGATAGCTGCGAAACCAGAGCTTAGTTGCTGACACTACCGCGGGATCCATTCAACTAAGATCAAGCAAGTCTAATTGGAGCTTCTCAATTCACCCACATGGAACACAATGGATACACCACACCACCCACCGTTCTCAAAGCGTTACGCCGACTGCTCATAAATTTCTAAACAATGATTTTCGATGGACTACCGCTTACGAAACAGCTGCATAGGCGTAACTTTATCACGTTCATTTTGTTTCAAAACCCAACATTAGTATGAAATAGGATACTTACATGATGATATCGTTTATTTACCATCTTTCGGGGCTGAATACCTTGATGATAAATCAAACTCTGATGATGTTCTACCTTTTCAGGTAAAATTGTGTGTTTTAGTGAAATAAATAACACGAGACGTTGGTTTTCAGGATTTGAAAGATTACATGCGTCAAGCTGGGGAAGTTACTTACGCAGATGCTCACAAGCAGCATAGAAATGAAGGGTAAGTTGTATTGATATTAGTTAATGACGGTTTAATTCTTTAATCATTGTCTTCACTGGTGTTGATGTTTAAAACCGCGAAGCTTTCTGATGCGCTTCAGTGAAACCGCATTTCTATCATCAGAAAAGCCTGGAGCCAAACCAAAGACTTGAAATCGCAATACATTTCATCATATCAGCCACCCCATAAACTTCCAGAGCAACCGATTTTGTGCACCAAACGGCTCCCAGCAACTTTTATCAGGTCGACTTTTCATCTAGTTGGGGGTCGTTCTACGCTGCGCTTTCCAGTTTGTTCTCCACACGAGAACCTTTTTGCCCCAACGGCCGTCAGTTCTTCGAGCTATGTGCCCTGTCCACTCCCACTTCCACACCAATCCTTTGTGCTATTTCGGTGACTTTGGTATGTCTACAAATCTCCTCGATCTCGTAGAGAAACTATAAGCATAGTCCTCTAGACCTTATGTCACCGACAGTGAGAGCACGTTTCTGATGAAACGTTTTTCATGATGATACTATATCTTTACCATCTTTCGGGGCTGAAAAGCTTGATGATAACTTACCAACTGATGATTTTCTACATTTCATCACCCTCAAATTAGACTCTACTTCTGTAACTACTAGCAACTGTAATTTGCAGAGTGGTTGAATTCGCTTCTCACTCGGACATGCGCGCGGCTATTGAGAAGCTGGACGGTACGGAGTTGAATGGGCGTCGCATTCGCCTGGTGGAGGATCGCAGGTCCGCTCGCCGCCGCACGCGCTCCTCCTCAAGCCGCAGCCGCAGTCGCTCCCGTGATCGCCGCCGCAGCCGCTCTAGGTATGTCAAGAAAGAGAAAAGAAAATGTATTTGTTCCCACATAATTAACTGTAAACATATTACATTAGGCATCATAAATAATAGAGAGAGACTACAACTTAAGTACTCGTACTCGTAGGGATACAATAGAACACTTGGTTAAGTCAATAATAGTATTTAATTAATTAAATGGCTTTATCTAAGTGCCAGAAACAGACAAGCATAATTTCATATACATTTAAGCACCTCATAACACTGATTAATAAGTATGTAGATAGATAAGATAATAAGATGATAGCTGCTGTAGAGGGGCATGTAGGTAAGGTCCATAACATACTCTAAGGTAGGTAGGATTCCCAATGTCATGAACCTTCGTTCATCTACGGATCTCGAACGCAGCCTAATTGGATACTTTTAGAGATCTCCTGCTGATGCTCTTTACTAAACAATAGTCTATGACTCAAATGGTCTTGGGCGAGATACTTGGATAGACTAGGCTAGACTTGGTGATGACAGGTGGAGCAGGGCAGCGACTGAATGGTGGCCGAGGAATGTTTGTAGAAGGGTAGGAGGTCCGGCAGCGAGATGAGTGGCGGATGGTCAGTGGGTGAGTCTAGCACAGGATCGTGGATGGCACAAACTTGGGGAGGCCTACACCCAACAATGGGTGAAGTCGGGCTATGGATGATGATGATGTTTATAGGTAGGCAATTATGATGCTGTGTGGGGACTAAATGGCTCATCTCAGCATTTGCTGCTTCAAACCTCGATGGGTAATGATAAGCAATGCTGGTTTTCTGACAAGTGGACATGTACTGATCGATACTCTACTATTGATATTATAAAATCGGAAATACGTGTTTTCATGTCACAGCATATAATATTCTAACTTGGTGAATTGTAGGATGTGGCAGGTCTTGCGATGTTTATCTAGCCCATTTTGTCCATGATTGCCTAAATGTCTGGAAGCTGTATTTTCATCAAAAATTTAAAATAAATAGAATAAGTTAGTAGTTATAGTTAATTGCCCCCCCCCCCCCCCCCCCCCCTTACCCCGCACCCCGCGCGCGAATATTACATTTTGTTTATGATGATACTATATCTTTACCATCTTTCGGGGCTGAAAAGCTTGATGATAACCTTCCAACTGATGACACCGTCTCACATGAATCCCTACCCATACTATATTCCTGCGTTTTTCACAATGTTATTTGCGATTTCCAGCCGCTCCCGTTCCAAGTCTCGCCCGAAGAGCAAGTCTCCGGCCGTCAAGTCGCGCTCCCGGTCTCGCTCCAAGTAAGTATTGATCGCTTATTATGAAGGTCTAGTGCAATCAAGACCGTCATAAAACGTTTTACTCGTACCTGGGCCACAAAGAAGTCTCAAGATATCACTAAGATATACAATTTGTTATGTACGACATTAATTTAAAACACACATTCGGAATCGTATTAATTTATTTTAGAGGTGGGTTTACCGGTAATACCGGTAGCTTGAATATTTATCCAGTAATCGATACATTTCCAATAAACAATTTTTAACAAAAATCGGCGGCGCCTTTGCGACGATGCCGCTTAGTCAGTTTATAAGCTGAATGAATGAATATGATTTGTTTACCTATTATAAACAGACTGTTTCATTGATATGTTAGGACTTGATAATAAGGTTGTTTGAATATGTATTTAAATTTTTTCATGGCTTTGAAAAAAAACTTATCTTACAATAATACTAGCCATTACCGCTACCCGTGTTTTCATCTAATGTGGTACATAACAAAACACGTAGTAGATATTGTCACAAGTCTTGTATGCACTGGACCATGGTTCGGCTAGATTTCA
Organism: Philereme vetulata; assembly: GCA_918857605.2. NCBI lineage: Eukaryota > Metazoa > Arthropoda > Insecta > Lepidoptera > Geometridae > Philereme > Philereme vetulata. The sequence goes on from OU975423.1 coordinate 9,781,108, forward strand.
CTTTAATTATCACGCATTAGGGAGTTACTTTTAGCTATGCTTGAGGATTATAGATATTACTCGCCTTTTGGCATAGCTTGGCCTATTATAACTCAAGGGATAAACATTTTATAATTTAGCATAGTTTACTTAGCTAAAAGTAGTTTTACCTTACGCGAAGTCTTTATAAATACTTAATAAAAAGTAGATTGAGCTCGTCCCACAAAGTCAAAAACCAATTTCGGAAGGAAAATATCAAAATTACACAGTCTAAAACAATGGTTGTTGTTTAACTGCACATTTTCAGCAAGTCTGCTATAAATACTCTACATTTTCCTAAATTATTGTATTGAACTTGCATGTACCTAGTATGTATCCAAGCCACCAGTAAAACAATACTTTAGCATGTCTAACCATTGCATTATATTAACATAGTGTTTTTGGTTAGGTGCATAAAGTCTTGCGCAGAGCTAAACTTGCAGACGTAAGTACTGAGAGTACTTTTGTGATAACCCTGTAATGTATAGGTTTAGATGGTAAACTTACATTCTGCAGAATTTGCTGTTTTACAAAGATTTAGCAAAACGCCAGTTTTACAGAATCCTATCCTATTATGTCTTCAGCGTGAACTTCTGTCTTCTCTTAATATAATTACTGATTGAAACGGGTATTTATCGCGTATGAACCTTTTTTATTTGTTATCCCGGCGTTCTCTTATACGAACGCACGATGTACGAACATAGTTGAAAATTATATGAATTAGAAAAAGGAGTTTAATAAGAAATTCTCGCTAAGACAATATCTGTAGTTACAAACCGATTATTATGAATGGGATTCGTATGTAGTGCCAGGTAGTTAGATAATATATAATTCTAAATCAGATATAAGATCATAAAGATATTAAGATACCTTCTTCTGCCGCTAAGCAGCATTGCTGTGTTTCGATATGTTGATGGACGTAGGGCTGTGCATCGTAGGGCACGTTCCTAAGGTGCATGACCTACGAGGCAATACCTTGTTATAGGCTATGGTTACCACTTTACATCAGGGGGGCCATAAGTAGTTTCCATCTCCATGTAGCATAAAAATATCCTAATTTAAATAGTGCCACCAAATGCATTGACATCGGGTTGGCCTAAACTCGTTACATTAAAAATTTTGTATTAAAAAAATAAATAAATTACTTGAAGTAAACAAATAACTGATAACACAATTTAATAGTTTTGCTGCTAGTACAGTGAAAAGTCGTTTGATAAGTTTCCTGGCACTACCAGCACCCATCCATAAAATGGAAGTAGAGCTCGTAATAAAGTCGCTTGCGGACGCCGCGTAGGGACCGCAGCCGCTCCAAGGACCGGTCGCGTTCGCGTTCGGCGCGCAGATCTGAAGGGCGCTCAGCGACTCGTAAATCCCGCTCCGCCTCAAAGTCACCAGACAGGAACGGACGCTCAGCTTCCAGATCGCCTAAGGCCGATTCCAAGTGAGTAAATGTGCAGTCAATTTGTCTCACGATTGTGCTTTATAAAGGTTATTTTTATATTGTCCAAAGAAAACTACAACTTGTAACTTGTCGAAAAAATGTCTCAGACATTATCGTCAAGAAAAGTTGCCTAGTACCATTCAAAGCATTATCTTTAGACATTGGAAACATCTGGCAAATTGAAATCTCATTGGCGTACTGTAACAATTAAAATTTCATTTGATCTAACATTAAATGTACATTGATCGCACAATTTTATTTTTAATGTTAACTCTCATTTTTCTGCCTTCGAAGAGCCCCTGCCATCACGAGGTGAGCGTTTGTGATAATTCTAACGTTTTTGTGTTGCTAGCTTCCTAAATCTTTTCCATCTAACTTTTTAGCGGTTTTGATTCATGCATTTTTGTTTGCTTTCCACCATGCTTTGTGTTCATTCATTCCAATTCCCTATATTTAATATTACACCAGGTTTGATTGATACACCAAAAGTACACATATTTTATCAGTTTACAGCTTATTACCAGATTTCTGTTAGATGTAAATTGCACGCCATAATGTTGTACTCAATTTTTATTTTGTGCGTTGTTTTAAATTGCGTAAATACTTTCTAGTTACTTTATTTGATGTTTAATGATGATACTATATTATTTACCATCTTTCGGGGCTGAATACCTTGATGATAAATGACTATCTGACGTCAAACTCGCAGCATCCCAACTAACGTAGTATTCTAACTCGCAACATTCTAAAATGATTCTTTTCTACAGGGAGAGGTCCCGCTCTCGCAGCAAAGAGGCATCGATCAAGCGCGAGGAGGAACGTCGTCCCAAGTCCAAATCCCGTTCCCATTCTCGATCCCGCTCCCGCTCTCGTTCCCGCTCCGGATCCCGCGACCGTTCCCGCTCCCGCTCCGGATCTCCCCGCCAAAACGGTAACGCTAAAAAAGAGCGGGCTCCGAGTACGGACCGCTCGCCCCGCAGCGGCGACTAAACTTAACGTATTCAACATTTTAGTACTAAGCACTAGGATAAAGAAAGTGACTTCAATGTTGGTAGATTTGTTTTGTATACCGATATTCTTAGGTTATGCCGGAACTCAACCTAAAACTAAATCAAGAACCAATCATGGGTTTTTTGTCAGTTTATGCCGTCAATAAATCCATGCTTGAGCGTCGATTCATGCTTAGCACCGTTCTCGAGCCTCACTGTTATCAAATAAATGTAAAAAGGTCTATTGTCATGTGAATGACTATTCAGTAGAAGTTATTGTTCACATTGAAGTTGCTTAGAATTAATGCACTTACATTTTGGTATCTCACAGATTTCATCGTCTTAGGAAATGGATATGGGTTATCAGTAAAAATTGGCTAGTTTGTAGAAATTTTCAATGTTATAATGAACTGAAGTTGTTATGTCTGCTTTACTGGTATGCTGACATTTCCTTGAATTAACTATTTATCGTAGTAATGTAGAAAATAAGTAATTTTGTCTGAAAACCTCTGGGTTACTTATGTATATTGACAATTGAATAGTTTCAAAAAGTAAAAACTTAAACATAAGAAATGTTGTAAGACTATGGTATTTTGTAAATAGTGAATTTATTATTAACCAAATAAATAAGTTAAGATAAATTACGTATTTTATTTTAGTAATTGAACCTGTAGTATCGCCTACTTAGGTGTGAGCTGACCCATAATGTAATAAAGTCATTTAGGATTCCCTAGTTACTTATGATTTAGGCGTTCCTTTGCCGTGGTGCCATTAGTTAGTTTCATTGATGGTTCTGTGTCAATTTTTTTGCTATTGTAGAGAGACCATCGCTAACTGAAGGTCATTTAGGATTCCGTAGTTATTAAATGATAGGCGTTCCTTTGCCGTGGTACCATTAGTCAGTTATATGATAAGATAACTCTTTATTGTATACCAAAGTAAAATACAGAACAATTCTTACAAATAGATTTAGTACAATGGGCGGTCTTATCGCTAAAAGCGATTTCTTCCAGACAACCTTTGTATGGACAGGATCAAAATGTAACACATGACGGCGGTGCATCTATATAAATTTAAAAACATATCTACGTACTTTAAACCTAAATTACCAATAATAACACAAATTTAATTTAAATAAGCAACTCTAAAAGTGGTTATGATGAATTAACAACTTCAACACAAGGACAGATAATGGGTGTGCACTTTTGTTTTAAAATTACTAATAGACTTTGATGTTCTTATAGAGGGGCAAAGCATTCCACAATCGTACGGCAATCGTACAGTTATATTGATGGTACTGTGACAACTTTTTTTACTATTGTACAGAGACCATCGCTAACTGAAGGTCATTTAGGATTCCGTAGTTATTTATGATGGGCGTTCCTTTGCCGTGGTACCATTAGTTAGTTCTATTGATAGTACTGTGACAACTTTTTTTGCTATTGTGCAGAGACCATCGCTAACTGAAGTTGATTTAGGATTCCGTAGTTATTAATGATAGGTATTCCTTTGCCGTGGTACCATTAGTTCTATTGATGGTACTGTGACAACGTTTTTTGCTATTGTACAGAGACTATCGCTAACAGAAGGTCATTTAGGATTCCGTAGTTATTTATGATAGACGTTCCTTTGCCGTGGTACCATTAGTTAGTTCTATTGATGGTACTGTGACAACTTTTTTTGCTATTGTACAGAGACCATCGCTAACTGAAGTTTATTTAGGATTCCGTAGTTATTAATGTACAGAGACCATCGCTAACTGAAGGTCATTTAGGATTCCTTGGTTACTTATTTAATTAATTAGAACGGATTAACCAATTACACTAATTAATATAAAATAATTCAAAACATTAATTACATTTAAATTAAAACCATTGTCAAATTAAAATCTAAATTACATTAAGAATCTAAACAATATACAAATATTAACAATAAAATAAAATTAAAATAATACACATTAATATAACTAAATTCGTTAAATCACACACATAAATCATAAATTGAATTGTTAAATTAAAGACCTTTCATACATCAACATACATCAATCTCACAATACCTCAGACATACCAGCATCAATTCCATCCATTCGTCAGCAAACACATCGCATTCAGGGTTTGCATCTAGGAGTTTGTTGAGGGCGGTGAGTGTGCGAGGCAGCGGGGAGTTAGCACGGGACGCACATGACATAGACAGTCCGATACAAATAACACTACCTGTACCTGCCGCCACGAGCGTTGACGGCGAACTGACAGAGCGCAGCAGCCGATTCTCCCCCCCGTCTCGCCGCGCGCATACCTCAGGGAGTGCACAGCACTAATGGTCACACTATACATGAAAGGGTAATATCCTGCAATTCGCTTATAAAGGTACCTAAGAAATGCCTTTTGTACTTTTTCCAAACGGAGAGCGTACGTAACCTCGTGTGGATTCCATACACAGGAGCAGGACTCTAATTTTCTTCTCACCAAGGTGCTGAAGAGAAGTCGTATTACGTGTTCGCTCTGGAAGTCACGAGCATTTCTTAAAACAAAACCAAGTCTACTGTACGATTCCTTGGCGACGACGCCAATGCGGTCATGGAACGTAAGCCTTTGGTCGAATAAGATTCCCAAATCCCTCACTACCGTCAATCGAGCAATTGTGCTACCATTGATATTGTAGTCGAAGGGTATTGGATGCCACATTCGCCCAAAGGTCATGGCTGAGCATTTGGAAGGATTAGATTCCATCTTGTTTTGCATACTCCAATGATACACTGCCTCAATGTCTTGCTGAAGCGCCAAACAGTCGGACAGGGATCGAACGTCGAAGTGTGGTTTTAGGTCGTCTGCGTACAAAAGACACTCCGCGTGTCGAAGAACAGTTGGCAAGTCATTTAACATTATTATAAACAACAATGGTCCTAAGACTGAGCATTGACTGACTCCGGAGCGCGTCTGATATGGCGAAGACTCGTATATTCCAAGTCTGACATACTGTTGGCGATCACGCAAATAGAAGCTGTGTAGAAGATCAGACGCAAAGCCTATAGCACTTAGTTTTTCCAGCAGTATGTCATTATTCACCCTATCAAACGCTTTCCGGAAGTCAAAGTAGAGCACGTCCACTTGCCGACCGAGGTCAAGTTGGGTAGATATATACTCGACTAGAGTTAACAGGTTGGTGTTGACCGACCTCTTCCTACTAAAGCCATGCTGTTCATTAGATAAAAATTTCTCTATTTGCGAGTATATCAGCTTGTGTAGTACGTTCTCAAAGATTTTAGCAGGTGACGACAGAATGGCGATGGGTCTATATTCCTCGACAACTAGTTTATTAGATGACTTTGGTATGGGTGTCACTCTCGAAATCTTCCACTGAAGAGGATAATATCCCGAGTGCAAAGCCAAATTAAAATATGACAAAGGGCCAACAAAGTGTTTTCTTAGCCGCTTGATAATCACTGGAGGTAAGCCATCAGGTCCAATGGAGCTACTGGGTTTCAGTTTATTTATACCTGAAACCACATCTTGGGGGGTGAATTTAAATATATTAACATAGGTAGTTGCTATCGCTACAATTGATACTGCTATTCATAGTTTGAGCATTAAGGACTGGAACTTATGGTAGAAATACGCTTACAAAGAAGTCAGCAAAAGCTTCTGCTGCTGCAACACCCGAACAGGCTACTCCTTTATACGTGACATTTGGTTCAAAGCCGCCTATAGACCGCAAGCTTGGTACGTGCCGCCAAAATTCACGCGGGTTAAGAGCGATGCTATTCTCAATTTGTCTCACGTGCGATGAATAAGCCGCTGCCGCTCGAGATCTTAAAGACGCTCTTAGGTCTGAGAAGGACTTATAAGCACGTTCAGTTCCAGGCCGAGTGAAGTTTTATCTTTAACTTATTATCACTAATAATATCGGGAGTGAACCAGACTGGATATCTCGAAGATACACTTTTCTTACGGCTTTTTTTAGGCATGCAGGTGTCAAAAATATAATAAATAGTGCGATATAATTCGTTAGTACCGATCAAAATATTATCAGTCAGCAAAACATGTTCCCAGGAAACATCTGCTAGTAAGTCATTCAGGCGCTCATGATCACACTTGCTGAAATTCAAATCCCCGGCAGGATTAATGTTACTGGGCTCGATTTGATCTGAGTGACGCGATGAATCGATTCTCACCTCTATATCAAGCGCAGGATGGGGCGCGTCCATGGGGACAATACACTCCGTGCTAGTGACCGCGGCCTCCTGCACCTCATCGCACTCCCTAATCAGAACCACGTCCAACATACCTCCATATAAATTTTCCACAATGTTTTTATCTACTAGATTGATAAAAAGTAACAATAATAATAGGTTGGTGAAAAAGTCTTTTCGCATTATACCTAGTATGTATTAACTTGTAATAAAATCTCTTTGGCTATACTATTTGTATCGGGCTTGTTTTGGTATCATTCAAAGTTTAAATTTTAAAGAAGATAATTCTAAATTCAAATTAAGTAAATGTGTGATTTTTATTTGTTTTTCGTACTGTAAAGATGAGTGAATCTAATGAATAAATTCGATACATTTTAAAATTTCTCTACAAAAAAGGTAAAAATGCAACGCAAGCCGCGAAAAAAATTTGCGTTGTTTATACAGGGTGTTTGGTAATATACTGACGATATTCAAGGGACGTTTTCTCAAAACATAAAAAAAGACATCTCGGAAAAAAAAACTACTAGTTATATATACAAATTTTAAAGAAAATCGACTAAGTTTAGGTGATTAATTCGATATAAAACTTACTGCCTAAGCTTGCAGTCGACATCCAAAGACATAAAGGCCTTAATCCACAAAAGCGTAGATTTGCTACTTATATCCTTTCTTTAAGCGCTCTCTGCTTAGAACCACGATGCGAATGCACTGTAGAAAATAAGACATGCCGCTTGACCGTAGAGATATCGGAATATCGATATGCTATTAGTTATTTTCCCATAGTATTCTCATCTCTACAAATCTGCGCTTAGGTGGACATTGGCCTGGAAACGCCTAGAAATTGTGGACCCGGGATTGGTTATCTGCAAACTGCCCACTTTAGCCACAGTAAACTTATTGAAATTATTCCAATTAGGTAGGTCCTACTTTATCCAATTCTTTGAGAGATAGGTATCTAGTGCATTGTCAAAATTGATGAGTCTTTTTTCAATTCTGGTTTCTGCCGAAGAAGAAGAGAAGAATAAGAATAAAGTTTAATTCACAAAAAAGAACATGCAAATTACATCAAACAAAGGCAATAACAGCTGTGATTTAATGAGTAGGTATCATTGGGTCATAGCCCTGTTTACAAAACAAAGTACCTATTGGGGGCGGCGAGCTCAAAGAATCGAAGCGGCACCTTTGACTAACCGCTTATTCTTTCGAGTTCTTTTTGATATGGCGCGCGAAGGGATGTACGGCTTACAATACCTCGCTACACCGGTTACCGGTATTAACGTAAATGTTTGAATCGTATGTATTTGAATAAAATCTTTTTTTTTTAATCGAGTGTAGCGAGATCTCTAAATCAACTTAGGCAAATCGCCGTTGTTTGTTTGTATGTTCGTTTGTCCGAGTATAACTTTCGAAGCGTTGATCAGATCATCGTGACTATCAAAATATTGCCACAAAATAAATAACCAAATAACTTGACCTACAGTTTCACTAAAATTACAGGTAACGGGAGTTCATGTTATGTGGTTATTCTTTTTTGGGGTACAAATTGCAGTTATTCTGGGTTTCAAACTTTTGCTTTTTTTGTCACTTAAGCTACACGCATACCAAATTACAGCACTGTAGGGTCAATGGTGTACCCTGTGAATTTTGTCAAAGTTCAATTTTTATTATGGCTAATAACTCAAAAACTATAAAAACTTTACCAAAAATAAAAACGGAGTCAAAATTTACCAATGAATATTTCATTTGACTTCCCACTTGACCTAATAGTTTCATTTAGAACCCCAATATCTCGACAAACCCCAACGTTTTTAGCTCATTTAGTCCCACCAAAATTGCGCCATCACTACCTACCTATGTATAAAATTACACGATAATCGGATAAACGCTTCGAAAGTTATCCTCGGACAAACATACATACATACATACAACGCCGATTTGCCCAAGTTGATTTAGAGATCTCGCTTGGCTCGATCAATAATTACACTACATTGTTTCCACAGTTCTGAGTCGAAAGGGTTAAGTCTCATGTGCCTGTAATTTCACCGATACCCTTACCCTTCAAACCGGAACACAAAAATGCGAGTTTACTATTTGGCAGCAGAAATAGGTATGGTGGTAGTACTTTCCCGGACAAACTCTTTCACAGAGAGCTCTACTACTACTCACAGATTGTATGACAGATTGACCTACGCGTATTTTGTAAAACTAGTTCGGTTTTGATTTACGATGTTTTGAACAAGCTTTTATTAGGTCGACTTGTGTATCCTAACTAGCTAATCCAATTTCGGATCGTCCAACACCGAAAGTCAGAACCGGTATTGATTTCCCAGCCCTAGTGTAAGAAGGCGGGCACTTTGGCACGTGTCGGCGTTCGTGCAATTAATTATTATTTTGAATCAGTAGTTGATTTCATTTCTAATTGTGCGGACGGATTTAGAAAAATTGCAATACTTAACTACAGGTACTCCACGGAAAGTGGTCCTGTCAAGAGCGCAGGACTTTTATCAGATATGGCACGGAACCGGCAGGGCACGCGGACTGTTCCGCGGCACAGGGAGAGCAGTGAATTCCAGCCCCATGTTGAGGCGGGCAGGCCACCTCGCTATTCAACGCGCATGGAATTTTTTGAAGAGGATCCGCTGGCGAGCACTTGTGACGCGGCCCGCGTGTACGGTGATAGCGCTACCTATGGGTGAAGTCTTAGGGAGGAAGGCCGGCACCCGTATAGTTTTACACCAGTGCAGGAGCTCTGGACTCCTGACTACGAGACCAGAATGCGGTTTTGTTTGTGTCTGCTGCAGCACGGACCTTGGAAGATCGACAAGGACTACGATCGGCTAGTGCGCGAATACCTGGGCAGTGCTTATGGTAATCGATGGATTGGGCGCGGAGGGCCAGTTGCACAGCCCGCACGCTCACCGGACTTAACCCCCTTAGATTTTTATTTGTGGGGTAGGGTAAAGGACTATGGCCATACAATAGACTAACTATGGCCATACAATAGAAAGTGACTTAGAACGCGAATTGTGAACGCTATTAATGTGGTGCGAAGTGACAGTCACGTGTTGGCACGAGTTCGTGTGCATTGCTTTGGCCGTGCTATTCTTCCTAGACTCTAGATCAAGAAGGTACGTGCAGCAACTTTTGTGAATAAAATAGTGTAGCTATACCTATCAGTGATAATAACTGTAGATAACTAGTGTAAGTTACTGTGTAACTGTACATTCTGTAAATAGATACCAACTAAATGTCGTAAATAACTGATAGCTGTGTTGTACATATTTTGTAGTTACATAGGTAGCTAATGAACTTTTAAACACGCCAAATTATCGTTGATAAAGTGAAGGCACCTCCTACTTACCTCTCGATTTGAGGTAAGAGCTACCTACTACTTTTTCACATTAATTTATCAGTCGACAGCCTAATAAAAGTGTGTTGGAAAGCTCGAGTTTACCTAAATTGATTAGGTACTTCATTTTGAATTGAATAAATCTTTTAAAATACTAATTCAGCTGTTTTTTATTTATAAATTTTTCTCTGTAGTTTAGCTAGTCATTGCAAAGATCACGTCTACCCTATCTAATTTAGTCTTGGTCACTCTGCCTGGTGAGCGGTAAGCATTTGTGAAACGCCACCTGGGCTCTAATACCTATCTATCTCAACCTAATCACTGCACTGACGTAGGTACCTACCTAGCTCACAGTGACCAAGAAAGAACTAGTGAGTGACACGACGAATTAAATTAATGTAGGTAGGTACCTACCTAGGTTAGGCCAAAAATACCTGTCTTCCGACCTATCATAATTCGAGTCAGTGACACCGATCGCTTGTAGGTACTACTCTGTACCAAGAAAGAACAAGCGAATGTAGAGGCACCTGTAGGGATATTTTTTTACCTATTAGCTACGTCTTACTTATTTATAACTCAAAACGTAGATCTATGGTAGGCTAGTACCTACTACCGTAGGCAGGCATATATTTTTGATATCTCTTTCGGAAATGGCTGCGGGTTTCGGGTTAGAAAGGGACAACAAGAGATATCTCGAGACGCCACCAGTCTGTGGTTAGATGGCAAGCATTATGCAATAGCACAACATAAGTTTATTAAAGTGTTTCTTTTAACATGCTATAATAAATTTCACATTTCTTTGGTAAACATTTCACAAATTTATTTATTATGCTCATCTAAACAACCCCTTTCATTTTTTTGCATATATTACCAAACTCCCTATATAGTGCAGTGTCTATGAGAGTAGCACAAATTTGGTTTAAGCGTTTTCAATCCGGAAATTTTGATGTCAAAGATGCACGTCGCTCTGGTCGCCCTATTACGGATAAAATTGATGCCATTTTTGAAAAAGTGGAGCAAGATCGGCATATCAGTAGTTACGACGTAGCTGAAGAACTGGGAATTGACCACAAAACAGTTTTGGCGCGTTTGAAAAAAACTGGGCACACAAAAAAGCTCGATATTTGGGTACCCCACGAGCTCACTGAAAGAAACCTAATGAACCGTGTACTCATTTCTTTATTACGACGTAATGAAACCGAACCATTTTTGAAGAAGCTGATAACTGGTGATGAAAAGTGTATCACGTACGACAAGAACGTGCGAGAAAGGTCGTGGCCAAAGGCCGGTCAGGCTTCACAGACTGTGGCGAAACCCGGGTTAACTCGCAACAAAGTGATGCTGTGTGTGTGGTGGGATTGGAAGGGCATTATTCATTATGAGCTGTTACCATCAGGCAGGACCATCGATTCTGAACTCTACTGCGAACAACTGATGAGATTAAAGCAAGAAGTTGAGAGAAAGCTGCCGGAATTAATCAACAGAAGGGGTGTGGTTTTTCATCATGATAACGCTAGACCTCACACATCTTTAGCCACTCAGCAAAAATTAAGATAGTTTGGCTGGGAGGTGTTAATGCATCGGCCTTACAGTCCTGACCTTGCACCTTCAGATTTCCACCTGTTTTGGTCTCTTCAGAATTCTTTAGGCAGTGTCAGGTTAACATTACGAGAGGACTGCCAAAACTACTTGTCGCGGTATTTTGATCAGAAGTCCCAAAATTTCTATAGCAATGCGATCATGTCCCTACCTACAAGATGGCAAATAGTTATCGAACAAAATGATACCTACATATTTTAGTTAAATGTAAATAAACTCAAAAACTTTTATCTCCATGAAGAGTCATGATTCATCTGATCTCTAATATTATTATTGTAAGTATAAGTATGTAAGTATATATTTATTTATTTTATATATGATATTTATATATTTAAAGTTATTATGTACCTAATATGTATGTATATAACTAATTTCTTTTTCTATTATTAAGTTTATTCTTTTTACACCTCGGCCAATCTTCCATTAAGCAATGATCCTCCCCATCCAAAGGTTGTCTGGAAGAAATCGCTTTGTTAAGCGATAAGACAGCCCATTATGCTTACTTTTATTTGTATTTTTCTTTAAATCTGTTGTGTCTAGCTTGTAAGGTATAATAAAGAATTTTCATTCATTCATTCATAAACTATATTAAAAAATGTTTTGAATTTTCTTAAAAAATGCGAAGAATATTTTTCCCCAACCTAATAATTTAAAATATTTGGTGAGGCGCTATTTAAGTTAAGGTCTTCCATTATTACAATAATTCCCTTCAAACTATTTATAAAACTTTAAATTTTACAAAATATCTGCATATACTCCTGATCAGTGGCACTCGGCTTAATATAAAAAAACACATACATAGTAGGAGCGTTCGGACCGAGTGAAACTCGCCCATAGGTCTTCACCGCCGTCAGTCTCGAAGATTCGTATTCTGCGCAATGCGATGGGTGGCCGCGTGGCTAATAGAACCCCTCCGCATCGCGTGCTCCGATTACGACGCATGATATTCCAGTCCGCGCAAGCTAGTTCCGAATCTTCCACCGAGCTATCCAGGAATGTCTCGCAGGATAGTGCGACAAGGTCGTGTTCCAGCATGCAAGATTGTTGCGAACAGTGCGGAGTTTGGTTTTAAGACCTCGCACGTTCTGGTAGTAAACTTGAATACATGGAATATGTATTCTTCTTATTGCGCATGACTTGCGCCACGAAAGGGCTGTTGGCTCGAAAAGGTTGTCCCCGCCGTGAGGCTCACTCTAGCAGGTTTTATTGGCCTTCTATAGCTGATCTATGCTTTTATCCTAGCGTTGATAGGTCAAACACCGACAGAGTAACACGCTTCGTAGTTGGCCTCTGGGACACCGAGCTTGTAAGATTTGTAGTTTCCTTTTGACCTCAGTTCTTCCACAGTACAAGATCCCGTAGAGCACAATTGTTTAAGATATTGGAGAACTTTATCGGCGCTGGATGCCATGTTCCATAGATGTAATAACTTAACTGGCTCAACTGCTTTCAAGGTTGTTATTTCAGGGCCCGCCGCTCCACACAATGAGGTAAGCCCGCGGCTTTTCCGCCGTTTTACCTCTGACCATTGTTGGTTGGTAACATTGCTCTCAACTTCAGTAATAGGAACCGACGTATTGCCACTATTTCCTTCTTAATCCTTTTCAGAGGCAGTTACAGGAATCTCCGCCAAAACGGTCTGTTATTGGCTTAGCGCGTTGCTCCTGATTCTTCATAAGGCGTTTGATATCTCGCACTTGATTCTTGGGTGCGGGTGTTTCAATAGATGACGGTAGAGACCCAGGTGTTAACTGGACTCTGCTTTCTTGCGCTTCTAGTTTGGTATTTAACGCTGTTACTGGTGATGCATAATTGTCCAGTTTGGTTTCGTAGCTGGTTATAAGCGAAACAGCGCAGGTCAGCTGGTCCCTAATGATAGCTATCTCCGAACATAAACTACGTAACTCGGTAAGCAGTTCCTTAGACTCATCGCTTTTGCGCACTACAGCACTCATTGATGGAGCCTTCTTCCGAAAAGTAACATTTGGATCTCGGGTCTTTTTAGCGAATCCTACTGGAGTGAGGCTGTTGACACCTCCTCTTTTCATAGTGCAACAGCATTCAGGACAGACCAACACCTTATTTCTTCACCATTCTTATGATAAGCGTTCCTTTGCCGTGGTACCATTAGTCAGTTATATTGATTGTTCTGTGCCAATTTTTTTTGCTATTTTACTGAGACTCGCTAATGGTATGGTAATCCCCGTTCATGTTTAAAGAATGAAATAAAGCATGATTTCTAAAAAGTTATTACGTGTCCATGTGTTCATGAAATGTGTATTTTAATAAACAAAATAATTTTTCTCCAAGTTTTTTCAATCAACACGCAGGGGGTTACCAGTTGTCTAGCATCAAAAATTAAAATGTGTGCTAGAAAAAAAAACCACAACCATTCTAGACAAAGTTCGCATAAAGTTATGTTGTACGCTAAGTGCATAAAAAGCACTATAAACAAATTCTAAATTTAAAACATGAAATAGTTATAAATAACAATTTTGTCAAGGCATTTAGAGGCGCCTCAGTCTGTCGAGTCTGTGGATTATAAATAGTTTAAAATACCTAGACTGTGTTTAGCGATATTTTGTTACTACTTATGTATTTCTGTTCAAAAAGACCTTTTAAACAAACAACAAACAGTTGTCTAGAGTCTGTCAAACGAAAGTAGGCACTCGAATTTTTTCGTATCTTTTTACATGGCAATACTAATGTGTTTCCACCTACGGACGCTATGTTCTACAGCTGGGTAAATTTAGGGTGGTATAAAATAATAATTGCACGTACTATAAATAACTATAATATAATCGAATTGTAACCCACTCTTATCAACTGCAGATTAATAACATTGAACTATTTTATAGGTTTTGTCATTCTGAACCGGAAAAATAGGCAAAAAATGCCTTTTCCCGAAGATGTAGGCAGGAACCACGGATGACCATTTCCCATGAATCTGACTTTCTTCTTTCGTTTCAGTCACTCTCTTAATATTCTTCAAATAGGTCGTCGTTTAAGGTAAAATGAGAAAATGTTTGGGTTGCCACGCTGATATTTTTTGAATTTGCAGCGATTTTTCAGGGTCTACTTTCATTTGACAGACTCTAGCATTACGTCGATGGTACCATGAATATTGGTTTTTTCATCAATGGTACCACGGCAAAGGAACGATTATAAGAACCAATAAAACAAGTCGAAAGAATACTTCAGTCTAAAGTAGGTACTTACTAGTGCTCTGCCGTTCAGATTTATCGTCGATGTCAAATCCCATCTAGTGGGGCAGAGAGCGGTGAGGATTATGAAACCAACCCAAAAATGTGTGGCATTGCCTAGGAGCCCCAAAAGGGTTAATCCGGCCCTGCATGTTGATCGGGATGCCATTATCAGTCAAAGCCGTAGATTTACTTATACCACCAAGACTGCTTAGAGCGTATGAAGTCTTTGGCTTGATTTTGAACCATTTAAAAACGTCGAATTAAATTGTTTATATTTCATTCTATTTCTAGGGTGGGAAGGAATAATATCTGCACTGACGTCTCGACGTGTGTTGTACATTAGGTAACTTCCTTCTAACCTAACCCTAGCCATCCTAACTCCTTGAAGTAACGGAGTGGGACTGGGTTGATAGCAGCAGCTTTCCAGGGTCCCCGTGGGTGATGTTGTAGGATGAGGATTCGATGACCCCTTGCAGATCCGTTCTCAGTCTGGCATCGTTTGTGACAGTGCAGTGAAGTATCACGTGCTCCACGGTCTCTTCCCCCGAACGCATCCGCGACAAAGTCCACTGTCCGTGGCTCCGATCTTCAGGTGATGGTTAAGTTCGCGGTGTCCCGTGATGATTCCCACCATCATCCTTAGATCTTCGCGTTTCATCTTTAACAGGATGTTTGTTTACTTGCAGTCGGCTCTACGTTCCCAGTTTTTCAGATGCTCCTTTCCTTCCATTCGGAGTTCATCCTGTTTTTTTTTATTTCCTCAGTTGGCGGAGCGGAAATACTTTTTAAATGTGTAGACTATGTAATTTGAATTGAATTAAATGGTGAGATGGTTTGCAAATTGCCACTTGAACTAGCTCAGTCTGATATTGTTTTTTAGTTATGGTAGTTTTCCTAAATATCAACCCTATCCTTAATTTTCTTCAGAAACAAATCTCATAAAAGCTGGGTACACACGGCTACACATCAAGCTATATATTTCCAGTATAAGCTGGCCTCTCATTCTACGAAAAGCCTACACAATGCGAGGTCAGCTTATACTGGGAATTTATAGCTTGACGTGTAGCCGTGATACCGCGCGGCACAAGATCAAACTGAATAGTGTTTATAGTCTACATTACCGCGCGCTACAGTAGCGTATATGAACTTAGCCTAAGATGGTCGCGCAATGTCGGACCTACACATGTATTGAACATCGGTCGGACCCTTGTGAAAAGATTACCTCGGGACTATTTTGAACCTCTAGTTCTCAAGTCCTGGTCGCGCTATTTGAAAAACGCATGACTTCACGCGATGATTTGAACTTGTCTAAGAGTAGTTTCTTCCTGTCAAACTAGGCTTCATTTTTTTTATACTACTTATATGGTTAACGAGCATGCAGTACACCAGATGTTAAGTGGCTACTGCAGCCCATGGATATCCACATAGAATTCAAAACAAGCTATTATGTTGTCTTGATCTCTATGTGGATACGTTGCCATACTATAGGACTTAGCTGTTATGCCTATGTGCCAGTAATTACAGGAACATACCATTACCATCTAACCGGAACACAGCAGCACAAGTACTGCTATTTGGCGGCAGATAAAGGTGCCCACTTCCTCGAGCGCGCCTCGAGCTTCATAAAAAGTACCTTGAAATGCACGCTCGATTGCGTTTATCCTACGAGTGTGTTTTCTCTAGGGGTAATGCAGATAGTAGATAAAAGAAAATGCGTATTTAATCTTTTGTAAACAATTGTTTATTAACATTTTATCCATTCACTTCAACTCGTTGCTTATCACCGCAATATCATTACAATATTATGACTTTTATTTCGGATAAAAACTATGGAATTATTGGTTACTTCCATCTATTGAAAGTTGCTTTCATTTTTCTTTTGAAATAGAAAGACAATGTGAATATACCAAAATGTAAAGCACCGCGGATAGATAGATACATAGAATATTCCCTCAGGATTACGAAAATACCGAAAACAATCACTGGATACACATGCAAAATAAACAATAACTAAGAAAATAGACAAATTAAAAATTAAGACTCATAAATGTTAACCTACGAAATGGAATGATTTGAAATTTAAATCTTTCAGTATACTCACACGTTGAAGCACTAATACATAATGATTTCTAACGATAAATGGATCCGATACACATAGTCAATTTAGAATCATCAGTCATTGTAAACCTACACTCAAAAAATAAACATGATTTCAATAAAAATTAAGAATTCACAATAATCATTCAAATAATAAATGTGGTATAAATTAATTATAAAATACTGTCATTTTATTGTTCGGAATGGAAATCATAACAATTTATTAAGCATTATTAAAATTCTCAAAGAAAAATGAAAGTTGAATTATCTGCAATCAGTTAAGTACAAAAACTATGAAATATCGACTGCATTTCTGTCTTGACATCATTTTAGTTTACATTCTGTCACCTTCTAACATTACATAACATATGATCAGTCTATTAATTATAGTTCTATAGTAAATTTTGTCCTCTTCTAGTCTAATTTTGAGTACAAAAGGCAACATAAGAAAAACGCGTATCACTTAACTAATACACTATCTACAACTTTATAAAAAGCAATTTCACATAAATCATCGACAACATACACTTTCTGCTGAAAATGTACGGCATCAATATCGACTAAAGAGAACCTATTACAATAAATAAGTTAAAACAACCTGAATAGTCCTATGTTGCCTTCAGACCATATTCAGTACTCTTACATTAATGGAGATATACTTACACATCTAAAACTTAATTGTTTTATACAAAATGACTTAGCTTTCGAAACTTGTTACTTATACATACAGATAAACCTATGGACTAATTAGGTGCGTGATGATCTTGTGAGAGAACTATTTATACCATCGAGGAATAGTACAAATCGGCCTCAGTGGAACAGGAACGTATAGGTGCTAACCGACTTAACCCAACTGCAGAACGGAAGATAAAATCTGAGTCAATTTTCAAAAAAATCGACAGATTTCAACTAAAATAGGAACACAAAACTGATTACGCTCGATTTGCGTTTTCTTTTTGTCTAAACGCACGGTTTGGTTAAGTGCGAGTCTGGATAGGGTAGTGTCAGTTCACACAAACGATACTGTGACCTCTACATCCGAACAGAAAGTCGATTTTACAACATCCCAATTAAATTCCAGATACATGATTCCCTTAAATTACAACAGGTAGTTGTCAAATTACAACAGGTTGTTGTCAAATTACAACAGGTAGTTGTCAAATTACAACAGGTTGTTGTCTGATACATAACAAAATAAACATACACAATGTAAAAAAAACTTTCGATACAATTTGTCAAAAATGTTGCTGATTTGCAAAAGTAGGTACAATTTTGTTTAGTCTAGAATTTAATAAGAAGGCTGTAAATTACATATTGAACAAAAGAATAAGAGAAAAAGGTAGATAAAAGACGGAACTACAAAAAGGTGTAGTTACAGATGGATTGGTAGGGTCCAGTATCATTAGTAATCACGTCAGCGGACCGCACTAACGCCTGCCTATAGAGATCGATCGCGGGCTGCAGCCCATCCGCCCCCAGTGCGCACGGTCCCCGCTCGCGGCTCCCACACCTCACGAGATGACATTTAAAATAACAGAAAAGAAAAAGTTTGGACCCAAATCTCGCCGAAATCTTGCTTTTGCATCCCAATTTCGATTCAACAATCTGAACTTACCAAATCGTGATGCAAAAAGCAAGATGCACTGATTTCTTTACACAGCAAAAAAAAACATCCAAAATGAGATTTCTTTAGGAGTAGTACAGAGATTTGAAAGAAAGCAGATTTCATCTCCAGCAAACCGCGAGCTTACGCACTGAAATCGGGACACAAAAAGCGATTCGCCCCCACTATTTACAAACAGGCGAACCGCAAAATAAATACATCGAACGCTTAATACTAATCTATACACGTCACTTTACAGGATAACTCTATATTTACACTTAGGCCACAGCCTGGATCGCACAAGCGTCCTTTTTAATAAATAACTTAATGTCTGATTCACTACACTTGGGTCGCGAACGTCGGCGGAAGGCAGTGGTCGTCTAGCACATACACCCCCCCACCTTCTAAGCCTCGTTTTACTAACGACGTATCGCTGAAACAAAACAAAATATACGTTAGATATTGTAACATAAATGAGAAAAGGACGACTAAAAATCTTAGATGTGAGCAAATTGATAAGATAAAGGGTTTGATTTTGCTTCATTTGAGGAATTAAACCACAAAATTTAAGTTTATGGCTAACTAAAGCCAATATAGAATCAGCTCGAAAACTTTTGTTCTAAAGTTATCTCTAAATGTTATGGATATCATTAAAACTTTGTTCGTAAATAATGTTAAAAGATAGTTACCTATTAGCGCAATACGCAGAGTCAGCAGAGAGCCGCGATAGGCGCGGGTCTAGGGCGGCTAGCAACCGCGCATTCTCAGTATTCAGAGTCTTTCTCTTACACTCCTCGGCGGCCTGATTGTGCGCGTTCTGGCACTCAGGCGCAGGCGCCGGCTCGCACTTGCCCCACGTGTTGCGGATCACGTGACCGCCAGCGTTAGCCGCGTTCTGGGCTCTAGCCTCAGCGTCAGCTTCGCTCGCCAGCCGCTTTCTTCGCCGTCTCACGCACGCTAACGCTCCAAGTGCTAAAAGAACTAAGGCGGGGACCGTCGCTCCTACTGCGACAATCCAAGCTAAACGGCCAGGTGGTAAGCTATCCTCGTCTTCCATAGAGTCTCCGACTCTTCGTAGATGACCGCCGGCGCGTTTGGATTCGAGCTCTGCTAGCGAGACGGTGCAGACTTTCCCGCTCCATCCGTGGAGACAGGAGCAGTGGTATCCGTCGACGCGATCTCGGCACGAGCCACCGTTCCGGCAAGGGAAGGAAGCGCACTCGTCTACATCGATACTGCAGTCTTTGCCGGCGAAACCAGGTCGGCATCGGCATTCGTAGTCGTTGTCCATAATCAGGCATTCTCCGCCATTCGCGCAAGGTTTAGCGAGGCACAGGTCGACGCGGGTCTCGCAGCGGGTTCCTAGGAAGCCAGGGGCGCATTGACAGCGTTGTCCATCAACCAAGTCCACGCAAGTTCCTCCATGCTCGCAGGTAACTCCGGTGCAGTCGTCGATATCGATTTCGCAGCGGTTGCCTCGGAAGCCGTTTCTGCAAGTGCATCGGAAGCCATCGCCGGCTCGGAAGCAAGTGGCTCCGTTGCGACAAGGTCCGGCAGCGCAAGGGTCGGCTTCCACAGCACAGTCGGTGCCGCCGAAACCGACGGGACAGACGCAGACGTAGCCGGCTCCTCGAGGCTCGCAGACACCTCCGTGTTGGCATGGACGATCAGCGCAGGTCAATCGTCGGGTTTCGCATCTCGCTCCTTCGTATCCTTGAGGGCAAGCGCACGATAGGTCTCCTCCTTCATCAGAAACGCACGCCCCTCCGTTAAGGCAAGGTCGAACCGCGCACGAATGGAGCGATTTCTCGCAGTTCATTCCTGTGTAGTCAGGCGGACAGACGCAAGTATAGCTTCCTTGCCCGGTGTTGTGGCAAGTCCCTCCGTGTTGGCACGGCTTATGGTTCGTGCAGTAGTTGAGGTCCTGGTTGCAGAACAGCCCACCCCAGCCTTCTTCGCAGATGCAGTCCCAGGATTTCAGGCAGGTCCCGTGCATGCAACCCGGATGCCTCTCGCACTGGTCGCACAGCTCGCCCACCCAGCCAGAATGGCAGCTGCAATGAAAAACCTCCGTCAGTTACGTGATAACGAGCGACTAATAAGGCGAAGGGAACAATGGGAGGTGTATTGTCGGGTTGTTTAGTGAACAGGTGTGAAGTGGATACTCACATGCATTCGTCGGGCTTGGAGCACTGGCCGTGCTCGGCGACGCAGCCGGGCAGACAACGCGCTGTAACAAAAAGAAAGCATTCGTTAGCGTTTCTACGACAAAAGAATCGTAAATGTAGGGAGCATTAATGATAGATGACAAGTAAACCCGGATTCGCAAAGGACATGGCGTGCGACAAAGAGAGAGGTTCGTTAGTCCCGGCGACTGAAGCGGGGACGAGGCCGCGACTCGCGACTGAGACTATTTATTTGCGCGACAACTTTTGTGTGTACTGTGTTCAACTGGCTAGCTTCAAAATGAATTTGATAAAAACATAAAGATGAATATTATATTAAGCTTTAACTGGATGTATCACCGGTGTAATATGTGCGCATCGTTAACATTTTAATTTATATCCAATGCAGCGAACCTTACCTTGATCTAACTTATATCGAACTAAAGAAATTTTGTTCAGTATTAAAATGCATTGCGGCACGTGGGTAGCAAAGAATAACGCATTTAGAAGTAATGCAGCAATGTATTACAGATGTAGAAAAGGTGATTTGAAATAAGAAGTGTGTTCGTATCGGTCGGGTGCGCATAGGCAAGTTATCGGAGCGAATACAAAGGGGAAGATAGCGCGGGCATAACCGTCACTCGACCGTTACTATTCCCCTAACTAGAAAAATACTAGACGCCATCTTGATATTCCCGAATGCAAATAAATGCAGCTGGCTTAGCCATGCTATGAAACGAGGAAGCGGGGTCGAGTAAACTTGAGGAGTTAGCGCGAAATCTGAGCTCAGACTCGATCGAAATACGAGATAAGCTCCTCTCACTGTATATTCTATTATAGGTTTGCGTAAGCCTCCAAACTTGCAGTTCGCAAAGCGGCTTAATCTCCACTTCCACCAAATTGGCACTCGCCCGGTTCCCATTCCGCCGTTACAGACTTTAGCAACACAGGAAATTGAAAAGAACATAATCCGGCTTTCACGAGCTTTAGGTACTTTCGCGAATAAACGCTCGTTTAAAACAATCGTTCTCATGCCTTTTTAGTTGAGAAATAAAACTTTACGATGGTAATAATTAAAGAGTTTGGGCCGCCTTCGTTGGTTCTGAAGATAGATCAAAGACAAGTGCAGTGCACTTGACTGCACTCTCTCTTGAATCTTATCTAACCCTCGAAACAGGAGTAGAACGGTAGTAAAAATTACACTCAAAAAGCAATTTGGCCCGTGAGTGGGGAAGTGCCGCGGGGTGGATGTTTTACGTACAACAGACCTATTAATTATTATCAATGAACTGTATCGATTTCTAATGAAAGGCTAGTGTGCCGCAGTGAACCAAGGTCTCGAAGGCCCTCGAGGCAGGTAGACGACATCCCACATGCGAGCAAATATTAACTTCCCATCTGCCCTCGACGGAAATCTGGATTTCGTGGGATTCGCGAATCAATACAGAAGGTAATATTCGTGAGAACGATACTCGTTTACAATTAGGCGAAATTAAGCGGCCGTAAAGGGTTCCTCTCGATGTGTTTACCCTATCATTAGCGAACCTGGATAATGCTGGGCAGACATGCAAAACTTTCGGGATAGTTAAGCTTTCCCAGAAGGCAAGATACCGTTCGGCAGATGCAGAGGCTCCGTGACACGGTCAAGTGCCGAGTTTATTTCGATCGGTTCTCGTTTAAAGGTGTTTTTGACCCGGTTCAGCGATGTGTGCGTGCGAGTGTACCGCCTTGTTTTCATTACATTATGGCCGTCTCTCGCTTTTACATTCTCGTAATCGCCGATGCAGGGCTAGCAAAACTTTACATATCTCAATACCAATGGAAGTTTCACACGTTTGGTCTGTTTGCTTTTACCAGAAAATCGTGATTTGTTTCGTCGAGTGGAGGCTGTCGTGCCAGCCCTGGTGGGGGAGCGGGACGGCGCGCTACGTGGCCGCGCATCTTGCGTCTCTGTCTGGCGCGTTTTTTGCGGCGCCGGAGTGTGGGAACGCTGCGGCAGGTGGGACTGAGATTGCGACGCGACTGACATCCGCCCGGCACAATGCATCACCACCGCTTTGTTTCAATACCCGATGCGCTCATACGTCACATACGATGACGTTTCTAAACGATTCATTAGAAAGCGATGAAGTCCAATGCGTTTTGTGCAAACAGACCACACGCGGCCGCACTGAATTCTCATCCGAGAAATCACATGCTAGAATTCTTCTTTTGAAATTAAGGTAATGAGTGTAAACCTGAGGCCCTCCCTCACTCGCGCTAAAAACCTAGCAAAGCAAATGACCGAATGTTAATGCATGAATGAATAAGAGGAATGGACGACTTTGTTCTTTGTTTTACAAACAAACAGACCACACAAACGATCGCACGGTATAACTGACCAGTGACATGGCTTGACGTGGTCAACTCCTCGTTTACGCCCATATAGGATGTCATTTTTTTGCACAGTTTCCGATCATCCGTACCATTTACGAGTAGGTTTAAAAATAAATAAAAATAGAATAAAATAATGAATAAATCAATACATAAGTCGTACATACTTGTTGTAAACTTATTTCATTGCAAAAAGAAATATAAAAAAACAATAGGAACTTATTTGAAGTAACAGACTTTTGAATATGGCCCAGTGGTAAAATGGTGAAATTTTAATTTTTGTTTTATTAATTTCCGTTACAAAATAATAAATTTGGTTTCCTTATCAATTCATTACGATTATAATCAGATAAATTCTCACAGGTTACGCTTTTATGAGTTCTTTGACACCCAATTATTTTAAAAAGAATAGTTTTGAATGGGTACTTAAACTTTTGAACTGTATATGTAATTTAGAATTCTATTGTGATAATGGTATGTATAAAATATCGAAATTAATTTTAATTAGCTGCGGCTAGGAGTTAACGTACCATAGACAATAAGCTTTGGCGTCATTTCGTTGTTTCAACAATCTCATTTAGCATGTATTTTTCTAGAATAAACATAAAACTTAACTGCCAGTTTATTATACATTTAAATAGTTAATTTTAGTAAGAAAAAGCTATTCCTTCATAGTTATGGCGGTTTCATTTGCAAATTAAGTTTATCGCCTGTACTCAAGGTTCTTAAATGAACTTATAAAATTGGGTAGATGATATATATTCAGAAGTTATTCCCACGTCTATTATAGCCTTGTTTAAAAAAATGGAATAATGGTTGCCAGTAATTAAAATGATTTACTAATATCTACCCTTTAAAAGTAAATAATTATAACTATAATGGTAAAAAAATAACTATTCTACCAGTCGTAGTCGGATAGAAAAATAACAAGACAAGGTGTCTATATTAATGCAAGGCATCTGTAAATATTCTCCTTATAAAGCCACGTAAATGATCTCATAAGTACAGTATATCTATTTCTAGAACACCTTTCCATGGTTACTACATTCGCCGATTAAAAAAGCACATGTCCGTTTGAAAAACACAATAAATTCTGTAAATAAACATCCTGTATGACATTTTATTTCCTGTATTGTGCCAGAGACGATTCTAGACCATAGACAAATTTATTTTAACTAAAGAACGTGTTCTAATTTTAAACTGTGCAATTAAACTCACACCTCGCTCCACGACATCGACATTCGCGAAAGGACACAAAAAGGACGTTAGTTATTTTTATTACGTAAAAAAATTGGTTGTGTCAGTGAATTACAATTACACCATTACGTGTTTATGTGTTTCTATGCAAGAGGCCGCAGGGGATGCCGACCTAAAAATTGTTATACACATTTTAATGAGGATGAACTGAATTATAGGATGGCCTATTTATCATCATTTTGGGACATATTTTTATCACACACAAAAATGCTCTTGACTTTTAAAGCGGCCTTTGATAATAATTATGCTGTTATCTACGCCTGAAAAATGCAAACTTAATCCTGACTGTATTTTTTTTATTATTGAATTTTATATTGAGAAGTTAAAAACAAACGACTATTGATTTTAATATTGTAAACTAAATTCTATGCCGTAACCGTTTGGCGTTGACGATTAAGGAATAATAACTGAACAGAGCTATAGCTACAAATCTAGCTATTGCTTAAAATATAGCTATAGCAGCAAATTTTGCTCAGCAATATCAAAATTTGCAGCTATAGCTGCAAATCTAGCTATTGCTAAAAATCAAGTCATAAGTCAAGCTGAAGATAACAATATAAAATTACTTACGTTTCGAGCAGTAATCGCCCATCCAGCCCTGCTTGCAAACAATAGCCCCACTAGCGGAGCAGGTGTAATGTCCGAACTGGTCATCCCTCGGCCTGCAGAACACCTCGCAGCCCGATCCGTAGTAGTGAGGTGAGCAGGTCACCCGGTAGGACAGCTTCACTTGAGGACCGGTCGGCCACCGCTGTTCTTCCTCCACCCAGGGGCCGCCGACGTCCGCTATGCTCTGCTTCGTCATACGCGCTATCAGTGTGTCTGGAAAGAGATAGTTCGGGGTTATTGTTTATTCTTTGCCCGAAGATGAGAGTACGCTTGCCTTAAAATAACCTGTTCATTCTGGACTTGAAGATTCCCGAGATTATACTGGTCCGAAAAAGATAAGCATGGATGTTCTTAATGTGCTAAAGTTTTAATTTATACCTGTCGATGGCAGACTATATCACCTGGAGACCATAATAACGAATCGATTGACACCTCATTCATCAAAATTGGATGAGTTGTTTAGGCGCCATGGTGGGTCATACGCAGTTGTGTTAAGTCACAATGTATGAGGTGAATTTTCTTTATAAAATAAATACAGATTGTTCAGGATTAGTAACAGAGGCATTCCTCAAAATTTGTCGACTGACAGATTCACCCTATATGTTTATTATTTATTATCTAGCCTACATTTTCCCACTGCTGGGCAAAGGCCTCCCCCAACTCCTTCCACCTATCGCGATCCCTGGCAGATTCCCACCATTCCTTCTCGAATCCACTGATTTCGTCGCGCCAACGCTTTCGCGGCCGACCCCGACGTCGCTGTCTATCCTCCGGTAACCAGGGTGTTATGATATTGGCCCATTTCTCCGTAAGCATTCGACTTACGTGCCCGGCCCAATCCCACTTGAGCTTCGCGGTTTTGTCTCCCACATCGGCAATGCCAGTTAAAGAACGAAGCGTGGTATTCCTCACCCGATCGGTTCTCCGGAATCCTAGGACGCTGCGTTCCATTGCCCTTTGGCAAATCTTGAGCTTGGACTTCTGCAGCTCGGTCAATGACCATGTTTGTGCACCGTAGGTTAGAACCGGCAGGATACACATGTCGATGAGTTTGCGCTTCAGACTCAGAAGAAAGTCACCCTTCATGTGCGCCTTCATAGACCAGTAGCTCTTCCAGGCATTTTCGATCGATTTCCTTGTCATGCCTGTTTTCGAAGCTTGCTAACTGGCCCAAGTAAATGTACTCATCGACATATACCTCGACCCTACGTTTCGTGGCATTGGTAATTATTTGTGTCTTCGGCCGATATGTTTATCCTTACTTAATATTATAAATTTGTAAGCGGACAGAGTTGCTTCTCTGTCTGTTTGTTACGCTTTATTGACTATACAGCTGGACCCATTTCTGTGAGCACAGAACGCGTGAGAAGCCGCCGGCAGATCAGCAAGTAAGAGACCATAAGTCAGAACTAATATCTATGTTTTACCTTGTATGTATGGTATAAACTATTCTGATTAAAAAATGCGTTTATAATATCAGCAAGATCTAAACTAGCGTACATTTCATGTTGTTAGGTTTTTAGGGTCATGTATGAGTCATTATATATATGAGTCCGTTGGGCCGACATAGCACGACGGATTAGCACGTTGAAGTGGCAATGAGCAGGCCATATAGCGCGCAGAACAAATGGCCGATGGGGCCGGAAAGTTATCGAATGGAGGCCACGGACCGGCAAGCGCAGCGTAGGACGTCCACCTACAAGATCGGCAGACGACTTGGTAAGAACCTGGGGTCGGCGTTGGATGCAGGCCGCTTCCAACCGCAGTTCCTGGAGATCAATGAGGGAGGCCTTTGTCCAGCAGTGGACTTCCTACGGCTGATATGATGATGATGATGAGTCATTGTGTTTAATTAAAATAAACTAAAAAAAACGCCCTTAGGTTTTAACTCGGTATTTTGTAAAGAAAATTTATTTAGTCGTATAACTT
Organism: Philereme vetulata; assembly: GCA_918857605.2. Classification (NCBI taxonomy): domain Eukaryota; kingdom Metazoa; phylum Arthropoda; class Insecta; order Lepidoptera; family Geometridae; genus Philereme; species Philereme vetulata. The sequence continues at coordinate 9,807,932 of OU975423.1, forward strand.
ATTACCTCACGAACCTCCTAATTTTCGGTAAAACACTTAGCTTTTGATAACAATTTCAACTAGAAAGTATTAATAAGTTGAGTTGGAGTTAGCTGAGCTAATTAAAGTATACCACAGAATAGAAACATTTGATATCGGCCGCACCCAGAATCATTAACCAAGTATATGGCCATTAAAATATATAGTTATATGTTAAACAAATCATTATGTTTGTCTGTTGACATAAACCAACATAAACATGATTGTTAGAACTAGATTCAAAACTAATTTTTGACAGATTTTTTCATTGAAACCTGTTAAAACGATTCAGTAGTTTTATTAATGTCTCCGAATATGAAAATACAAGATCTGTATTCTGTTTTATGTGCCAAATATATATATTATAGTTTAGGCATCATTGCGCAAGTCGCATTTATTACCGAGCTGTTCATCTGCAAAATATCCTTTCCTAATACATTTCGCAGTACAAAGTACAGTGTAACGTTCAAGTGTAAAGAGAGAGAGCGGTCAAGTCACTGAGTAAACAATTTTCGGGTCTCAAGGAATCCTTCCCGAGTCGAAGGAATCTTCAGATTTGTCACGATTAATAAATATTTGTTTATCACCGTGAGAAAGGGTGAGGGGCAAATTGGACGCTTTAACGCCCGCATTGGACCGTGAGATCTCATTGTGTTGAATCGACTGAATCACTGTTGTGATTTGATGATGGCGCCTCGCGGTTTTTAAACGACATTCCTAGAGCATATAAACTAGTCCAGATAAGTTACGTACACTGCAAAAAGTAGTTGAGAGCGGACTGCATTGATTTTTAAATGGCACTCCATTCATCAAGAAGAAATGCCCGGTTTAGGGTTGCCATTGCACAATAAAAAATATAGTAACAAACAACCTAGAAAAAAATGATGTTCCAAATTCAAAATTTCAAATTAATCGTTGTCAAATCTAAGGAACATGTTATAACCAACCCACAGCAAGATTGACATTCTTTGTTAAGCGGTAACCCTAAGGTAGAAATCTCAGCAACCCGTCCTACCTTTATTTATTTCTCAGCGTGCACAGTTTTTACTCTTATTGCATCGATGGATACATTCCTTAGCCGGTAATCCCGACAGCGGATAAAATTAAACCAGACGCGAAACAAAATTAAAAGGTACATAAAAACCTGACTAATTTCGTGGCGTATGTTACATCGCTCCTTTTGTTCGGCGGTAGAGACGAACAGTAAATGAGAATCGGTTATCTACGATCGCTGATCACGAATCGTCGGATAACATTTAAATTTATAAGATTTACTTTGAGATTCGTGTTAATAACATTGCTCTAAAAACGTTCATAGTTCTAGATCAGTATGTAGTTCAATAAACAGAAAGTGCGCAATCAAAATGCAATTGAAAATATCATTTAAAGCCATAACACGGTGGATGTCGGTAAAGCGCAGCGATCCACGGTGTAGGCTTACCAGTGATCGTATCTGTCCAATAAATCTAGAAGATAAAACGCGTATGCCGTGTACCAACCTAACGAAAATACAATCAGTCGAGGGCTATCAATTTATTTCGATCTGGCCCTCATTCCGATGGAACATCGTAAAGTACTCGTAAAAGGCTGCAATGCGCATGCAATATCCAGCTAGATCCAATAAATATTAAATTTAATATCCGAGGCAGCGATTCTACATTCTTTTTCATAAATTTGTAGAGAATTAGATACATTTTTCAAAGAATAAAGGGAGTTGGGAATTAGAAAAATGGTGTGGGAAAGGAGCGCGGGCGCAATTTAGTTCCAGTACTCCGAGAGTTATGGCAACCGTGCAGGCCAGGGTTGCCCGTTAAAGTGAAATATCTCCGCAATATATCAGCAAGAATAGAAAATCCTGGTAACCCTAGAGTCCGCACTACTCGGCAGGCAATTGGACGGAAAATTGCAGGACGTTTTTGTCTTCTATTATTACTAAAGTCGTCGAAACTTCGGAAAGAAATAACCGCACAAATTACAGCCATCATCCTAATTCGACGCCGTAACGATATTAAATGAGGGTGTACCCTATCTATTAATGTAATACCGATTCACAAATAAATAACACATTTAAGGACGAGACTGGAACGGTACGTGTTCGTCCGAAGCCGAGAGACGTGTAATTACGGACCCAGAGGTCAATACAAATAAAACGAGAATAAATCCAACGATAAACAGAAACAAAAGAAAGCGAAATAACCGATAATTTGAGTCGGTGGATAACGGAGGCGGACGAAGCGATTTGTGATGTTTTGAAAATTGGAAACGCGATTTTTGGTTGGGGTGCTTCATCCGAGATGATCGATCGATCGATGAATAAGGCCACCGGATGCGGCCCAGTTCAGCTCTCATTCATTATGCGACTAGATTGACGACGTCTACGAAGAACTGGATCCGAAGCTGCAATTAGTGAACGGTGGGAGGTTTTCAAACGAAACCGAAACTTTGACGCACGATCTTTCCGCGGGTGAGATGTGTCCTTCCCACTCGTACACCTGCCTGTTGGCTCGCTGTGGGAAACTCTTCAATGGCACAGACAGAAACGCTTTGTTTATAAAACTGTCCACTTCTAACTCATCGAGTATTTCAATCCGTGAAGAGCGCCTCGGGCGTCTTCCGTTTGATAAACAACTTGAGGCAACTCGACAAAATAAAAGAGCACTTATGATTTAGAGAATTCGCGTAAGGACGTTTTAAATTCTCCATTGTTTAGCCGTAGCTTTACATCTTCGCGTAAGGAATGAGATGGATTACGCAACTTTAAACTCCAGACAGATGACGTGGTGCGCTTAACCTTTGAGAAAGCTAATTAACATCGCAAGTAATCGTAGAGACATGGGTCTGGGAACCTGGCACGAGGCAAAGGTCCCTCTAAAGTTGGCACTGCAGTCTGCAGATAAGCAGCCGTCACAACATAACTGTATCGTAGCATCTCGTAATGTCAGCCGGCCGGTAGCAGGCCCCGCAGCGCTTAGCCCCAGACGAGTGATTGCTCTACGAATCTCTTATCGATACAATTCACACGCTCTTTTTTCGTGTTCGTCTTAAACAAAGAAACAGGACGAGTCTCGAGACAGTGGAAGTGTGCCCACTCAAGGCACATGCCGAGCATCTGTCGACAGCGCTTCCTCTACCGTCGCCTGTTACATCATAAAGCCTTCCGGACCGTCTTCCTTGATTTTTTACCCCTCAAGCCGTATGACGAAAGACGTAGTGTAAACTGAATTTCTTGGCTTCCTTCGGTGTATTTTTTAGCATCCAGTAAGTAAACAAAGTTTCGAGTCCGTTAGCGGCCAGGTGCAGGTTTGTGCCCCGGGCAAGGCACACAAAAGATTTCGGTGAAGGAAGATCTCCATTATAGGTTATTGGTTAAGCGAAGAATCTTTTTATGCGGCAATAATCGTTATTGTCATTGGACGCGTGTGGATCTATGATAAATTTGATTCTTTTGACGCGCGTCGCCATTCTTCAAGTTCTTAGGGTTTCTTTAAATTTCAGGGGTTCTTGCCGATTAGTTTTGTGATTTTGTGCAACGGTTGCTATGCAGCTGCGGAGATGAAACTGCAAATTATAATTGTTATAATTTGCATGTTTTTTTTTATATCTGTGTTTCAAAAACGCTGTGACGGCTTATAGAGAATATAAAATGGTTTATGACGTGACCTTATGCTATTTTTCATCCAGATAACGAACGTATCCGACAGCAGACGCTAGAGATTTAATAAAGCATATTCCGGAGAGTCGATAGTGAGTGAACACAAACGGCCAGTAACCTGTTATTATGCTTGATTAGATTTCTGTTGGTAACATTTCTCGGTAGTATGCAACGCCCATCGCTCCCGCCGTATTAAAAATATACCCGTCCAGAGCTATTCAACTAATGATTTTCGGTAAACCGGCTGTGGAGTGTAGACACACCTCGCAGTATCTCTAAATCTTCTGTAAATCAACGGTTTTTTTCGTTATTCGGTCAGGAGTAGTAATTATGTCGGTCAGAGTGCAGCGGGATGAGAATCTAATTAAGAAATGGGCGGTATTGGCGTCCGCCATTTTTATGACTTCGAGAGTGAGTTCTGGTTCTGTTCCAAGTTCAAATTGCAGGCCGTTTACAGAGCAAGGAAATTATTTTATTATCGCGTTCGATATTCAAAGAATATTCGGCTTAGATGTAAAGAAGTAGGCCGCGTTATTTTTCGTGTCTGTTAGAGTAGTTTGTTTTTATTCGTGTCCAAGGAGTTATCGAAGCACGCGGCGAATTATCATGATGATGTATTTACTGTCTGGGTATGGCGGTTAGAGTTCATTTGAATCGTTTTTTCGGTCACGCCATCGCATGCACTGTATAAACTGTCGATTCTTTATTGGCGTTTAGAGTTCTGGTGACATCGGCGGCATAGAGAACTAGTCGAATCGATTCTATTATTATAGTAATCGAATAAACTCGAGCACATGGCGGTAAATATGTGGTTAAGACAAAACGAGATTAGTTATTTTCGCTTGTAATTTCCTGACTGGGGTTATGTGTTCTTATTTTTTATTATCGCATAGTAAACAATCGTATCGAGGCGTTTACATTCTGTCTGAGGGTGAAGTGTGAAAAAAGAAATGAAGTATGGCGGCCGTCAGCCGTTTATTTCTCCCAGCAATATAATAAATAACACATACAAGAATGTATTCTCTCTCTCTTTGCCCAGCTATGTATCCCACATGGTGGTGGGGTCAGCTTTCCTGGTCGTTCTTCTCCACTTCGCTCTATCCTCGACGTCCGTCGTCATCAGAAACTTGGCACTCTCTCATGTCTTTTGACACTACATCTCTCCACCTTGTCTTGGGTCTACCTCTAGATGCTCGACCGGGGATGGAAAGTTGTAGTGCTAAATTCCCTACGTAGTCAGGTGGCCTCCTCTTCACGTGACCGTACCATCGCAGCCGACTCTCCTGCATCTTGTCAGCGATGTCGCGCACCCCCAGGCTTCCTCGCACGTACTCGTTACGGATTTTACCGAGCCTGGTGACGCCGCACATACAAGAATGTATTAATTAAGTTAAATTGCAATAGTATTTATTTTTAGTGATTAAATACCTTGTTGTTAGGAATGGCGATGTCTAGGTGCCGGTCAACGGCCATTGAATACATTAGAACATTTCTACTAAATTTTCGTCCTACAGAAGGCTGTGTTTATTAGAATAGGCGGCATTGCGAAGCTGATCACGCGCCACATCGTGCGTAGAACGCCAATCGTCAACGCCATGGGAACATTTTTGTGTTCCACGATATGATAATACGAGCATCAAATATACATACTGTCCGTTAAATGCACGATAAACACCCAGAATTACAGTGAAACCAGAATGTGAGTGAGTCGTGATGGACGTGATTCGAATTGCAACAGTTGAAGATTTTCATGGACCTCTTTAGGTATGATTTTATTTTTCATCTAGAGCTGCAGACTGGGCCGGCCGCGCTGCAATTTTTTTTTACTTCTTTCCCTCAAAAAGTCCGTCATTATAGCGCACCAGAGCGAGAATAATATAGCATATTTCGCTCTAGGGGAAACAGTCTTTTCGAGGGACCTTAAAACTTGGAACTACTGCATCTCCCACGTTTACCCCACAGACAACCCAGCATTCATCTTCACAAAGGACAGAAATTAAGTTGCACGGAAAAAACATCTCGTTAAATATCCAGAATTGTACAAATTGTACGTTTAATTTAACCCTTTACTCGGTTTCTATTTACTCTCGCAGATTTTTTGCTACCTAGTGATGGAACACGCCTGATGTTAAGTGGTAACCATCGTCCATAGCAAAGTACCTATTGCCTCGTATGTCACGTACTTTAGAAACGTGCCCTACGATGCACTGCCCTGCGTCCATCAACTTACCCAACCACACCCTTCATACCGAAACACAGCAATGCTGCTTGGCGGCAGAAATAGGTATGGTGGTGGTACTTCTCCGGGCGAACCCTTTCCACAAGGAACTCTTATTATATCTACACAATAATAACAACTCCAGCCCTCAATGATGGAAGGCATCACGGTAGACCCAGATTGAGTTTGAGGATTGGTCAGAGACTGTTAATAGTGGAATAATAAGGAGACCGCAGGAGTAAAAATAATATTTTTTTAATAACTTACCGTCTGATCTTGACGTCTCGTTTGTATCGTGCCACGCTTCGACGATGAGGGAGAAAGTGCCCTGAAACATAAAAAAAAACTTAAAAACAGATCGTAGAATAGAACACAAAATACTTTATGGCACACCAGAAAACAAAACAATTACACAACAACGTACATCTATTATATACTATTGGCGGTCTTATTGTTAAATAGCGATCTACCAGACAACCATTGGAAGTAAACTATTGAATATTCGTAGGAGTTTTCACGGGAATTACCTTAAGTTCGTAAACGAATTCACGTCAGAGCTATAGACTATAAGACCGCCCAAAAACAATGGAATTGTGAAAGCACATTTAGATTATAAATTACTAACAGTCACCTATCCTAAGCGAGTACAATCGAACGTTACACAATCTTAGATAGCTTATTTTTATTGTTGATCTGAACGAACCAAACAAGCTACAAAATAAACCAAGGGTTTCTTTGGTAGCGAGATCGGTAGACGACATAGTTAGTATCGGGCCGTTAATGGATGAGACTAGAGATGAGATGGAGACTTCAGTGGGAGAAGTCGAGCTGTGGATGATGATGATTAGACATAGTACGGGCAGAAGGCATGAGATATAGATATTTTTCTAAAGTGGTAGAAATTGAAGGCAGTCTTTATTTTGCTATTTTAACTGCATTCTTGGATTAGTTTGAAGTATGCAAAAGGGCTTTGTTAATAAGAGAATTGGAGGAGAAAGGAACATGCCCTTAAGTGCTTAAAGACGTGATCTTAAAGCAACCTTTGGTTATGGCGGGAATTCTAAAGATTTCCTCGTACGTTACGACATTATTTTTTTTAATTCGGCATTGCACTGCTTGTGTATGATGCCAGAGACAATGTAGAGAAAGGCATGTCATAGGTAGTTTTTGACACTTGCTCAGGCCTCCTGATGTGGTCGGTCGCCGTCCATCGCCTATACTAAAATAACCTCTTGCTCATTTTTCTTGAAAGGCCCAAAAACCTTGGTGGTAAGGTCTTACGGTGAAACGTAAGATGTATAATTTTAAGCTAAAAATACATAAGCTACACAACTATGGACGGAAGACCATACACTAACCAACCTATCAGATATAGTGCTATTGACATAAGGCGAAACGGCAGTCGAATCGATTAAATTATGATAAGGTGGTGTCAACACCTTTATGGCGCCTGGAAATTATCAATGTGATATTAAGTTACGGTCATGCAAAAATGTTTCATGATGTGAAATTGCCATAATCCGGTTGGCTTGTTCGTGGGATCTTTTTAATGAGAGTGCAGCAGATTTTTATTTTTAAAATGATTTGCCTGTTATGCTTCAACACTGTACAAAACAAACAAATGTAGCAATTGTAGAGATTAGCAACCCATTGTAAATATTTAGGAAAAATAATCAACCGTTACTAGAGTGTACCCGGTGATTGGTCGCTGGGGACATGAGCAAATTGAGGATTCAATATAATCAAAATATGTAATATAGACTAAAAAAAAAGACAGATTTATGATTAGAAATGAGAACGAAATCAAAGCGGATGCTTGTAACTTACATAACAAACAAGATAAAAATCTATCAGAAAAGCCGAGGGAACCACGGAAGTTAATTGAGAACATGAAATGAAAACAGATGACGGACATAAACAAATGAATGTTGACGTTGACATAAATGCCGAGCTTTAAAAATGTTGGCAACAATTTCAAGTTTATTCTACGGAAAGACGAATAAAGGGAATTACGTTGACGATATGAAAACTGGAACGACCAACATAATGATATGAATATGAATGAAAGAAATAATAAAGTCTCGCAGTCAGGTAACACAGGTTTTTAAAAATCCGATTCTTTTGTTTTAAATGTCTGAATAGACGTTTGAAGACGGACGGAGCGAAGTATTATAATTACAAGCATGTGACGATAGCAGCTGCTTCTCCGGATATCAAGGGTCACAGCTTAACTAATTCATCATTTGATCACTTTAAGAATGATTCACAGTTTTCCCTGACAGATGCCGCTTATTAAGCCATGAATGAAAACTTAATTTGCATGAACGAACAATGAACCATTTGCATAGGTACTGATACACGTCTCATAACAATGATTATTGTCGATGATGGAAATCAATACGAGAAAACATTTCACACACAGACAAAAACACATTTTCTATCTCCTTTTAACTTTACGAGCTCGCAATTAAACTTTCGTTACGTTTATAGTTTTGACGAATTTCAATGCTGTTGTTATACGTCGACTTTTACCGGCTTTTTTGTAAAGCGAATGTACCAAGCTATTTGAACGATCCTAACACGGTTTTATCAGTTCAAATGTGGAATTATCATGAACCAGTAAGGAGCGAAAGAAGCTTGTCAAATACTATGGTATGATTTGTGTTGCGTGCATTAGCTCAAATATGGCAAGTAGTAGTATATGGGGCGTATCGATTTATTAATCGAATATGGAGAACGCATTTCGGTCAGCTGTGGCCGGTGCTAAGTATATGCCGGTTCCCACGACAGTGACTCTCGAAGCAGCCCATAAAAAGCGGCCGACGTAAGCGTACGTGTGCAGGTAGCCTTTATAAACGTGTCAAGCGGCTATACTATACAACTATACGGTACTATACAAGTTGCACATACTAGTTGCTTAGACCCCGCTGGCAATTAAGGAAATGTAGAACTGTGTACAAGCCGCTTTATTTATTACCTATCACCGATCGACAATGATGTTCTATTTTCAAATTCGAGTGTTTATGGCCAGTTAATTATTGCCAACATTCAAAAAATGTTTTAGTTATAAAAATAAAATTACAGAAGACTATCAGACGCATAAATTCTTAACCCGAGAAGCGACGCGTTAAATTGTATTACTTAAAGTGAAAAAGGAACCAAGAATTATATCATGAGATTCGAATGCGAGGGAATCATTTGATAATCGTTTTACGAGGGTTCCTAAAGAGGCAACTTCCATATCTGACGCCGACATTTTGTTATTAATTAGTGAGTCCAAAGGATAAGTACGTGGGAACGGACCCCTTATTTTTGTCTTGTTCGGGACCATGTGTTTGGGATATAGAAAACAAAAGACATTCAGGTGACCACGTGTTTCGGACGCTATTGTTCTCTATTGTTTAGTGATAGAAGAAGAATCGCAACAGATGTTGTTTGCTGCTTTAAGCGGATTAGTGCTACGCCGCTTTTATGAATAAACAATAACACTTTTGTGCTCTGAAAAGGTAACGATATTTTTCTCATCGCCGTACTTCGAACTTCGAGGTAGACTTAAAAAATAGAACAAGGTCGGAACAACACCATCAATGCGGTCAATATCGATACGGTACAAAGTATTTATATAAAACCATCAGAAAAAGTCATTACCGTAGTTCGCTTTCGAGCATCGTTTCGACACGAGAAAATATTTGGAACACAAACAGGCAAGTTGAAGAGTCGTGATTTCATATTTCACACTTTGCCGTGTGGTAACATTGGACAGGTTTTTTTTTCCAATTACACCCCGACGAACTGGCCTTTACCCGTATGATTCAAAATCAAAATATATCTTTGACAGCTTGAAATAAAGTTAAAACTCTAGTAAGGTTAATATACCGCGATTAATTAAATTGGTATTTCGATCTCGATATATGTAAGATTTACGCCGCTCAACAATACTTAGAATTAAAAAAATATGCAAATATCTATGACCGTCGAACATGTAACGTGTTTCACTGGTGCGTGTCCATTTTATTATAATGCTTTTAATTATTTTTATCTCCTTCTATTTTGGAGGTTGATTGCTTAGCGCGTTGACCCGGTGAATCATACTCAAAAAGGTCTCAATCCGACTCTTTAAATTATTACATAAAACATTTAAATTAAATGGTGTAATATACTGTGCGAACAGGAGACTTCCTGTAGAATATTCTTCCATAAAAAATCGAGGCCAACATTTTATTGGCGACGACAGTAGAAACACGCGTGCATTCTGTTAGAATGTTAAGCAGTTTCGAGTTAAACCTCGGGTTACTGTGACTGAGGTACTGAGCGTCTATTATGCCGTCAAGGCAGGTTTGCTTCGGACATCCAGCGAGAGGTAAGTTTACGTGGCTGTTTAAACTTGGCTGTGTAATGTATGGAACACAGGCATGTCGGAGCATAGACAAAGTGAGACGTTCTCAAAGCAATGCGACCTCGCGGTCCGTGTGACCTATGACGTTCGAAATTCGAATTGTTTAACAAGAGAAATCCTTTGTTTGCATTCAAAAAAATGGAATGTTTATTACAAAGAATATTTCTAAAGTAAGGTTGACTTGACGCCATCTTTTGACTCGATAAGGGGCTGGTTAAAATGAGCATTCTAATAAATTACTTACTCTTTTAGTACATTAAAGATATTTGGAAACTTTCCAACGAGGTGAAGATTTATAAGTTGTTTAGTTTATATTTTTAGGCATTTCAACAGAATCAAAATACCGGAATGACTGACATCTTTTTCAACATTCGCAACAAACGTTTTCATATTGAAAGTGTGTCTGAAGGCCGAAGATCAGAAATAAATATTTGATTTCACCGCGAAGGAATAGGTCGATTAGTAGTTACCTACGTACCCCACGAGTAGGTAGGTATAAGGCATAATTCACAATTATTCACCTAAAGACAAAAATGTTTAACCAATTAAATACGTTCACACGCCAATCATAAATAATAATAACCATTAAATTGATGCCATAATAAAGTTCCAGTGTTGCCAGTTGCCAGTAAAGCTGAGAAAGTAAACACAGAGGTGGCCGCTTAAAAATTAACGGACTGTTAGAGCTACATTATGACAGGATTAATTACTTACTCGAGACCGCATTACTAGGAAGCATTAAAAAGAAAAACAAGTCATAACCAAAACGATTCCAAGATTATTTCACAGCAGTCTAGGAAACATTGAATTTTTTTAGTTTTTACAACAGTTAACGACCTTCCAAAGTGTATGAGACACGGAATAAGCAAAGAACAAATTTATTGCCCTCAATTACAAATGGCAAAAAGGCGGTCGAATGAAGAATTCGCGACTTCGAGGACGCGGGCGAAACTGGCTACCTTTGATTCACATGGAATCGCCGGCATTCTACGCCGGACGGGAATCAAAGAATTCCAAAAATGAAAATGTCGGCCATAAACAACGGAGCGATTTGAATGAATAAGAATTAAAAATAAAAAGTTTTAACAAATTTTAGAGCTACGATGGACCTGATAAGCATGAGAAGGGTTGAAACCGAAACCACACTAAAAACAAACAATCACATGATCTGTTCATCCGGATTTAATCGTACAAGTCTCGAATTGATTCCTTTTAAAATTACTATTTTTTCTAATCTACTTTGAATAGCGAGAAACCAGACAGGCTTATGTATGACACCGATGAGTAATATTACACCATAATAGAATTAAGGCGTGTTTAATTCCAAACACGGCAATCAAATATAAATAAATCGCAAAAAGTGAATACCTAATCTTGAGAAATCAATTTTATCACCAAGAATTTTTAAATAAAGTTTTCTCTGAAACCTGTTGATTCTTATTTTAAACTTTCGCGATGGTGTTGGTTCCTATATGATCGGCCTTTGACACGTCCATAAATTCGAAGTATATTCACGCACGTAAGTACCGGCGTTTCTCCCATACTAAATGGCGACGATTTATTCGTGGATACGGAGCATGAGAGCGCTCACACTCACGGTTCCTAGAAAGTCCGCGCGTGTGATGAATAAAGGAGGAACGCGTGGAATTCCATCATTGCAGATTTGAGGGCTCGTCGCCCTACCACAGGTTATAGCGCAGATACGACGTGAGAATCAGGCAGGACCGTACCGCCCGAGACTGAACTAATAAAAATGGAACGCGTCTAAACGCATTTCATTTTCAGAATTGGCTGTTTAACCTGAGAATTCTTTGCATTGTTACGAAAAAGTTCACAAGATTTGAATTCGGAACGCGACGAAACTGTGCCATTTCTATGAATATTGATTGACATCAATCATTGGGCATTCTAATCTATATTTTATTACACAAAAAGAAACATGCAGAATTGTTCGGCTACCATAATAAATCGGTTTCTTTGAACAATTTTATTGGCAGCCGTAAAAGTAGAGAGACGCAGTTAAAATGTCAGATTCTGACCGTAAACGAGCATCCATTTGGAAAAGGAGTGTTTTCTTAGCGCTCGCCTCGGAACTGTAATAACAAGCAAGCTTTTATTGTCTATTCACTTCGCTGATGAGCTTATTATTTTTATCGTCTTGTCTCTATGACTAATCATTATTTACGATAACACAGATTTAGAACAGGATTTCGAGGTTTGTTATTTTAGCACTCGAACCAATTGGGTTCAGTTTATTTAGGCGGATTGAGTAGAATCCGACTTAATTGATAGGTTGCTGAATACCTGTGCACTGGCTTCGAACAATGCAACACTAATTATACACGCTCCGATTGTTTAAATTTGAAACTTATGAAATCGAGTTACAAGCTGTATTGTAATGGCACATGTCTTCACATACTACTTTTACGTGGAATTTCATTCGCGATGCTTTTTTGTGTGAGTTTAATTGCTCGTCGGGAAGAGAGATAAAAGCCGTCGAAGGAACAAAATCGAACGAGGCATTCCGTAGCTTCGGTATTAAAAGAAGCGGATGTGGGGGTAAGTATTTTAAGAGGATACCGGCGCGAGCGGATTGAAATAAAGGAAATTATTGAGAGCTCTCGTGAAAAAACCGTAGACGGAAGTCACTCGACTATGGTCTATAAAGCGTCGGTAGATATATCGCGTTTCATTATGAACCAATAACCCGATGATCCGTGCGAAGGTTTTACGTTTTTCGAAGTGGAAACTTATGTAACGAACGTTCGCTCAACGAATAATAATGCGGGTAACCGATTACGATTCCAACATAATTACTGGCGATTTGAGGCGGGTTTCGAGTACTTTTTTACGACGCGATGTGGATTTTTAATTACTTTCTAATGTTGATGCCGCTATTTGACAAGAAGTGACAGAGTTCACACGGGACAATGACGAACGGCATTTGATAGCGTGCGTTACCGTACTATTGTTTTGAAATTAGAACCTAATGTGACGTCACCGGAACGTTAATTTCTGCGAAGCGTACACCTGTAACTTCAAATTTCGAAATAAGAACGAGTCATAGACAAGCTCGACTACGAGTCTGTTAGCCGCTTTTAACCATGTGTTAACAAGAATGCGAAGATTCCATACTTTCATTTAAGTTATTAGAGCGTGAAACTATTTTACGAAACATGCAAAATAACTAACAATCTCTAGAATTAGTTACGCTGTTGCTTAGTCTACTTGTTCCACAATAAAGACGCGTGTTTCTTCACAAAGCGACACAAATACATTAATCAGTCTAGAGCTTTTTAAGCTCTTGTTTTACGACAAGCCCTTTACTGAATTTTAAAAGGGATCTACTTATAGGCTATTTAGTATCAAATAAACACATTGAATTACGATTTACGGACGAATAGGTCTTTTGTATAGCTATTTCTTAGAATCGTTTTTATCCGAGTCTGATTTACCCATTGTAGATATTCTTTTACTTTATTGAAAGAGTCTTGGTTGGTGTCTCCGCTTCGTTGACCACGGGATAAGAAGTTTAAATGCTGAGCTCGCTTTTGTATTAATTAACCTTAATTAAGTTTGCTCGCATGTCTATCTCACGGTTACAAACAAAACTGGATTATTTTCACTGCGAGTGAAAATAATGTTTTCCGGAGAAATCTTTTATGATGCAGTGTTACTGCTTGCTAAAATTAATTTAAATTAGGAAGCTTTTTGAGCGTGACTTTGACACATGATAAAGTGTATACGTATACCTATTGACTTTGTAACTGATAAAAATGTCAATAAAGCATCGTCGGACTTTTGAGGGTTAATTTAGCAGTTAGGGATTAAATAAAGGGTTTATTTAACCAAAAAAAGATAAATATGCACTCCGAATTCCACTCATAAAAACACTTGGGCCATGAAATGTTTTTATAGGACGACTTATGAAATTCTTTACTGTGCGGTTTAAAATGACAGGTTTTGTTTACTTGAAGCTTCTGACAACTCAAATTAGCTATGAAAACAATGCATATTATACTCGATCATTCCGACAATAATGGATGGTCAAGATAAATAACAATGGACGGCAAGGTTGAAAACGGATCTATGGTGAATCTACAAAAACTATAGTTCACGGTCACACCGGAGGCGAATAACTTGCGCACGCGCATACACCAAGCCGAGGCATGCGCGGAAACGCAGACATTTGCGAGTACAAAGCAGGTGTAGTCTTAATAAGCTTATTTTTTCGCATTAAAACGACAGTATAACGGTCGTGAATGAATAACTTGAATGGCCGGAGTGAATGAGCAAGTTTGCAACCCTAGAATTAAGGGCGAGTACCAACGACCTTTCTATATTGTAGGTAGGTATATATAGGTACACATGGTACGTGCGCAGACTGTCATAATCCGGTCTCGCAGAGTACTAGCTAGACTCACCTCTGTGACATCCGGACCAACTAACGGACCTCGCATTACTATATAAAACCTGAGATTCACAAAACACGAGTTTAACAGTGAAGCAAATGAAATTCCACCTGAATACAAATGAGATTTCTTTTGGAGTGAGCCATCTCTTTCTTTAAACGAATGATAAATCGTTTCTATGCGTCGTTAGCTTGGATGCTTTACTTGTAATTTAACTGGCCGATGTTGTCGGTAATATTAATAATATGACCTACTATCACGGGTCACATCTGTAGTCCACGGGTTTATTTCACATGGCATCAGATAAGGTTCGGATGCAGTTGCGTTTAGAGTTACATAGTATTGCGTTGCAGCGATAGCTTCAAATTTCAAAATATTGTGGCAATGAAATCGATGAGTATACTGAAATGACTAGAGCTTTCTTAATAGACATTCACCTGCCTCGGAGTCAGCGCGCGGAACGCGTATGTGCCCATACAACACATTACGTTGGTCGGTCGGACGATATGGCTCGTAAATCAGGCGCTAGGCGGCTCGCGGCTCGCCCGACGATGACCTCATTACAAGAAAAAAGAACCTCGGCCAATGCAAGGGGAAGATTGTATTATTCAAATGCAAGAAGCCAACCGTATCGCAACCGGTAAGCACGCGTATGGCGTGTATCCTCACAAATTCCGACATATGGATAGATATGTCGGGCATATGGTACGGAACAAACTCCGATAGCTCAACCTGTCTGTCAAAAGTTGAAACGCGATAGACAACCGCTTTCGCTCAATTGATCGCATGTCAACACTCAGCGCCAATAGAGAGCACCACGTGAATTTAAACAGGAAGTTTCAATTTAGCGC
Source organism: Philereme vetulata (assembly GCA_918857605.2). Taxonomy (NCBI): domain Eukaryota; kingdom Metazoa; phylum Arthropoda; class Insecta; order Lepidoptera; family Geometridae; genus Philereme; species Philereme vetulata. Next base: position 9,823,479 of record OU975423.1, read on the forward strand.
CAATTCATTTGGAATGATACAGGCGGTTACCGGACGCACATCCATCCGAAAAAAGTTTAGAGTTTCGTCTATGGTTCCTCTTCCTACCCGAGACCAAATGTCACGTTCTCTCCAGATGGTCCGAGCTTGGGCAAGCTAGGCGCAATTGTTTACTCAAACATTACGAGACGGCTCGACATTTGAAGCGGGCCGCTAAATAAAATACAAATACCACTTGAGATCTCTAGTGTCCACATGTGGCTGTGTAAACAATTGACGCCAGTGAAATCGCAACAGAGGTCCAATTAAGACGTCCGTTATCCTTGGAAACGAGATAGATCGCGACCCGTAAATAAATAGAGAGGTAATTACAATATCGAATCACGATCCCGGCCGGCCTTTGCGCTCTAATCGTCTGAAGATGAGAACGGAGCCACGGCGCAGGCTCCTAACTGCTTCTAATAACACACGCCGGTGTATGACCGCGAAGCTACTTCGTCCGTAATTAATTAAAAATGAACCATTGAACGCTGTAATCGTCCCACGCGGTCGCTCGTTAAACCATCGAGTTACTCGATTCGAGTATTCTTATCGTCATCGCTTCTGTCAAATTTGAATAAAGAATCCCTTAATTTCTTTTTACTATTATTTACGGCGAATGAGATGCCTCACACTGCCTGTGGATTATTGGAATTTGAATGTTGGTACATCGACAACGTTGATTTATTGATGTAGGGATGCTACTTAATGTTTCTTTTACGAGGTATTGATTTTATTGTTGCCTACAGAATTAATGAAATTGAGAAAATGGAAAAAGCTCGTATATATAAAATAAGAAACTTACCGGCCACGTAAAGTCGAAAGGGAAAACGATGGGGTTGCTGAATCCTTCCACGTTGAGGTTAGGCACATCCAATGAGTTTCCACCCAACACGGGTGTAGTAATGTCACCGAACGTACACGGTGACGTCGTATCGATGTTTGCTTGATAAATCTTGAGGCACACTCGGAATTTAGTCCTACACGGCGCCAAACAGGGCGCGTCACTATTTGAGGAACCATCACAGCACTGGCCACTACTTAACCTACCCAACGAGTTCGTAAAACTTTTTATCCTAAGTTCGAAGGAACCAGACGTCAGCACCTGAAAAGAGAAAATAATAATATCAGTATTTGTTTGGTAGCGCAAGATAAATAATGGGACATGGATTAGGCCAATATATCACATAGAATAGAATAAACAGAGACGGGCAATACAGCTTTCATCGCCCCCAAGATGTAATCCTCGAACAGGCTATTTGCACAACTGTCCAAGTGATCGATCCCGCCGAGACATTAACGGTTTTACTGGACAGACTATGTAGGTTGTTTTAAATTGGGGTTGCGTGCCCCACACGCGTTGACACCCCTAACCTGAATTAAACTTGGAACAGCCGAGACGCGGCAAACAATTCATATTTTTGTAAATCGAACTGTCAATATCGACGGCCCCCCGCTTTGTTTTAAACGATCCAATGTTGCCAGCGCTACCGATAGATAAAAAATGTGATATTTTGAACTACGTTGATAGATAGGTACACTCGTCAACGAAACGAGTTCAATTTTTTTTGTAAGGTATGAATAATAATAAAACTAGTTTTTGTTGCCCTCCAGGGTGCGCAACCCTTGTAATGATATGATGAAAGAATGTGCAGTTGGTCGCATTACCCGACTCGCGCTGCATGTGGGGTCAACAAGTTTGAGGACTTATGCATTAGGGAGTGTATGTGCGTCCATTATAGCGAATCAAAACCCTAAGTTCAGCTTTTACTCGAATATGTCCCTTGTTTTTAGGAAAAAATATTGTAGTCGATAGCATTCTATGGCATCGGAAGGAAGTGGTGGTATTAAGTTATGGCGGCCTGTCTTGGCAAATCATTACCGGTACTATTACCGGTGTATTACGATGCGTCGGTCTTCATGAAATAAAATACAAATGTTTCCTGGCCACTTTCAATCTAAAATTGATTACTTGTTTAGTCGGCCTCATAACTAATTACTAACAATAAAGGTTTACTTCTTTCATTTGGCTTTAGACGTGATTTGAATTTTAACAAGCTGAGCTCAATGAGAATGTGGTGTGAATCAACAAATTAAGACGCTCCTCAAATATGAAGCATTTCCCACGCAAAAACAAGTTTTTTATGTTCAAATATCAGATAGAAAACAATGAAGCATTCACATTGAGTTTATCTGGTAACCGAGACGGTATGTCTGTCGAGATGTCAAAACTTTTACCCCCGTTTAAACAGAGCTGTGGTAAAAAATACACCAGATTTCCACCGACTTCCTGCCCTACAGGACTGATCGCAAAATAGCGTTCACTCCTTCTAACACTACAGATTAGATAGGGATAGAACCACGTCACTTCACACATCCACGTGGTTGTCAGGTAGGAGCGGAACCAAAAAAAATACCCAAAAACGATACGCAGCACTCTAAACATCCCCTTTTTTGTTCCATTGTTTACAAAAGGAGTAGCATGTTTTGTGAATTGTGGGTTACTGTTTTAGACTACAATTAATCAATTATCCTTACTCGTTAGCATAATGAAGATCTATTTTTCACCCGAACGTCATGCCACTTGTTAAAAAACTTGTTGTCAGAAATGACAGCTGTCATTTTTAACAAGCTGACTTTTACTTTTAAAATGTTCAAATAAACGACGTAAACAGGGCTAATACATGTCATTGAAGTAACAAATTAAGTTAAATGAAATTTAAAACCCACGGGATGTGAGCTCGACAACATTCGCCTCGGGATAGAACAAACCGACAATTAAATAATACTTACCGGACTACCGAACGCAAGTTTTATTATGTCTTCGGGCGTATTTGACGCCAGCCTGATTGATGAGTTTCAGAACGTTTTTAAAAAACGAATCAGTAAGTTTAAAAAAAAATTTTGTCTATGTATTTTTGGTTATTAACGCGCGTTCCAATTTTAAAAGGAGGATGGAGGAGAGCATTCTTATATTGAACCTGCTTCGATGTATGTACGAGTATGCAGCAATCAATTACACGTGTGCCTAATTTATTTAACATACGACTTCACGTTTAATGCATCCGATGTTACAAGAATCGTGAACATACTCTTTTTTTACCGCATTGAAAGGAAAGTAACATTAATTGCGCCGGTGCAGGCATCAACAAAACCGTCCAAATTGATTTGAATACCTAATCGACTATCTCGCAATACCATTTCAGTTAATATATCGTGTAACATTAATATTTTTAATAACACCAGAATCACGATCAAAAGATACTTTAAGAGAATTGCTTTGTCAAGATGATTTGTTGGCCACTTACTTGGCTTGGATGTATAAGAGTATAATTATGGTGTTTTAGTCCTCGAGTAGATTGAGATAAGGAGTAGCTAATAATGAGAACGGCATTGTATCTAAGTAAACCAAGACAGTAAACACTCCAGCAGGTTGAGCGTATATCTAAAAATAACACTAATAATGAAACACAGGGGAATGTTTTTCATCTCTCCCGTTATATACACACGCGAAATGTGTTAAAATAAACACCCAAACAGAGTCTTTTAATAGCGGGCCGATATCGTTGTGCATCAATTCGCAATTCCAAATTTAAAGTTGGAATCATAAACGTATGATTTATTTTTTCCATTTTAGTATTTTCGGCCAGCGTATCGTACACATGCCGTTAAGATGTTCGTTCTTTAAAAATAGATCGACGCGATGCTTGAATTGAAACATGAAAAAATTATTGAGCTGGTCCTATAGCAGCTGACGAATGAGCGCTGTTGCTAATTGGTTTTTTGACCTGACTTCAGGGAACTTAGCTTCAATGTTGGTATTGGTATTGTGTCGAGGGGACGTGTTGTCTCGCTCCGGGTTGCCAGTTTTACAAAGGGCGTTCCGTTTCAGAGAATGTCTCTGGTGGAAAATAAAAGGACGTCTTTAAGCGTACCGATACTCAGGCGACAAAAGTTGCGATCTCCTTTGTGTGCGGCTCTGGCAGCTGCGCTGGCACAAAAGAAACATACATCTAGTGGAATTCGAAATTAACGGAGAATCATGAGCGTGGAAGGTAATAGGCTCTCAGATTGCCTGGAACTTATATGGAAAGCGCATAATAAGGTATTTTGCGGTTATTTAAGCGTTGCACAAGCGAATTGAGATTTCGTGCGTTGGTGTACTGAGCGCTATGATCTGAGGAGTCGTGTACCTACGCGGTATCGTAAACCAGATCTTCTTGCTTCAATTGCTATTGGGATTACTACGTGTGAACCTCTTGCTGTAAGCAATACGGAACTTATTATAATACTTTCTACCTACCTTTTCAATTTAATGGAATTCAAGAAAGTTATGTACCTAGGTAGGTGTATCATAAATTTAGATGTTCAGAAACTTTATGCCATCTAATGTGTAATATATGTTTTGTTCTTATTCAAAACAAAATGAGGGCTATAGCCATAGCTAGAACTGGAATTATCTGCGCCTACTCTACGTTTTAGCCAAATGATACGATGCCGAGCAGAGATGTATGCATGTTATTATTTTCAATTTGCAAGCAAAGCAATCATCATTACGCATCGCAACACAACGTTATGAAACAACATCCACAATTTCATAGACCATCATTCCCATAGACAAATTGAAAACCTTTTAGGAAAATAATGAAGCATCCTCCTACGGCTAATAATTACTTAATTCGCGCGTGAAACTACTTAGCATTCGTACCTGTCAACCATCGGCCTTAACTTTCATCCCACATAGGAGGTAAGGTTAGACTCATCTCTAAGATATGCCTGCAGCATTGTGCAACCTACACAATATCGCTAGATCACCTGACACATTTACCCAATTCGGTTCCTAATAATTTGCACTGACGACACTTAACAATAGAATCTTAAATTAGAAGGTTACTGGCTAAATTACGCTTCGCGCCATCCGATATTCGAATTTCGAAACCGTGCTTTATGAATTAGGAAACAAAACGTTGTCTATGAAAATGTTTTCAGCTATTTCAGAAAGCTTTCAAGCGACTAATTAGCGGGAAACAATACACACGAGTGATAAATAAATAAAACATTTAATTGACTTCCTCCTGCATCCAGTTTGGCAGCATTGCGTATGCGTAATCTGATCAATGATCCTGGCGGCCATGTTGCTTTTTACAACATCGGGATTCAATTAAACGTCCGGTATTGGCCGATAAAAAAATTGAATCGACTCTAATAGCAGTTTAAGTTCGTAATGAGATATACTACTTTGACAATAGTGACATTAGTGTTGTGACATCACTTGAATGTGGTCATTTGTCAAAGATGTCAAATGTGTCTCGGGTCTCGCTTCTGATAAAGATTGAATCGAAGCACGCATTCTACAATTGAACCATTAGGTTTTTGTCTATGGCACAATAAGACGAAATTCTTAGCGTATTCTCATAGTTATGCAGTTAGAACTGGACGATTATACTGATTTCGTACTAGCTTAATTGAGGCGGTTCTCATAGAACGAACTTTTTGGACAATGAACAAAATTATAACAGAAATTTAAAGACCCATAGTTAGGGAGTTTCACATACTTAAATGCTCATTGCTGCTAACATGACATATATGAGGAATAATTATTGTGGCATTGTGAAATGGAAATTGTGTGAAATTCGAGTTCACCTAGTCGGCAGGTGGTTTTGAAATTCCGTGAAATTTACAATATTAAGATGAGACATGCATATAAGTTACCTACTGTAGAAAGTGCAGTTTTTCATAGCCTGCTTAACATTATTTATTTCATTAGGGGTATTTAATTAGTAAAATGGTGGCAATTATTATACAGTTAACCTTCAGAATCGGGGATATTGGAATTCGTGTACGAGTAAATTGTGAAAAAGCAGATGTTTAAGAGTTGCCATTAAATACGACTCGCACCTGCCCGGGAGCAATGTTTGATGGGGCAGGGTTGCCAGTTGCCACGCGACATACATTGACTTGACAAGCATTAGGGTAAATTAATTAATTAGCTAGTTTTTTATTTACTTGACGTCATTTGTGACTTTCAACGCTTAAAATTGTGACAGAGAGACAGTGGGGTTAAAATGATAAATTATAGTTAAAACTATGCTAGCCGTGTTCTATGTCCAAGCGCAACTGGAACACAGAAACACACCTAAAAATGAAATATATCGATTATATCACAAATCGTAACGCAATCATACACGCACAACTAACGTTCCATGCGAGCTATGACATGCTATGTCCTAGTTATGCGACAGGTAGACGCTGGCCGTACCGAGAATGTATAACTTTACCACTCAGAGAACTGGCAACATTGTCTGACCATTGCAAAAGAAACAAAAAAGCTAGACCTCTTAGTACCCATATAGGCTGAAACAAGGATAGGTACAATCAATTTAATAAGCTTTATCCTCTCGGGGATAACAAAAGTAACCTTCATCGAATTATTTATTTCAAATTGGAAATTATAATGTTGCGGTTTTCGGGGCAGACGTGTATCCGACGCCGCTTCCGGTGAAGCGAAGACGGTCGAGCGATCACGCGATTGTTTTCATATTTCAAATCGCGAGAGAACTGGCAACATTCGGGAGGAAAAAAAAAGTCCGGACATCGATTCCTGCGGATGTATCGATGAAGTATCAAGTTGCCCGATCGGCGAAACAATTACACCAATGCACGCTCCTTGTCACGTAGACGCCTGGAGCAAGACAAACCAGTTTGACTGTTGTGGTGCGCAACTTTTTTCATAAAACGACGAGACTTCATTCATACATAATTGTATTGAAAACTGAAGCACACAGATGCACAGGGCTAAAAATATCTTAATAGACACCCAAGTGTGCTGGTCCGAAGCTGTTATGGTTAATTAACTTGACTCGCGTAAAAACGATTATAAAGATGCTGGACTAAATTCGAGACTGGTTCTAGTTCATAAATCCCCTGCACTTGTGAGACATGTGTATTATAAAGTACCTACCTATTTATAACCTTGTCTATTGGTCCTACATAAAATGTTGCATTACGGAGTAACGGTAAATTCGCGTGTACATATTAACAAGGTGGTGTGGTGACCCTACCGGTTTGAATGCGCATACGCATTGGGGTACACTACCCTACCCTAGTCATGAAGTGAGTAAATTATGCGGGAGAACAATGCCACCCGGCGAAAATAGGTATCGACTTTTTTAACCGTTTTGACATCTCGGTAAAGTTCGTTTTTGAAACGTATCGGTAAAGTTGGGAATGTTCGCAGATAATCTGCCTACGTTTAGTTAGGAAATTGCATGGCGTAGGTAAGTATTCGATTGGGAAAGTAGGTATCGAGTCGATATCGATGCTGGCTGGGTGAATCATGCAACGAGCGCTTCTTGAGTCGAGTTTAAATAGTTAAGTAGGTACATACATATTTGAGTCTAAATAAACGTTTATGTTGAACGGATAAGGTAAGGATTGATTGATTCGTTTCCTTGAACCTTAACGAGGCAAATAATTAACGTAATCCTCGTCGAGTGTAAACTTGCTGTGTAATAAAAATGTCGTGGGAACACGAAATCATGAAAAGTTCACACGTCAACAGCCCTTAGATGTAACCTTGACCGGCCGCGGGGCGATGACCTCAACTTTAGGTATTCTCAATAAATATGTCATGTCGTCACTTTCGTCTCCTGTTTGTTTACGCGGAGTTTACGACTCCCGGCGCCTATTACCGGCCGATTAGCGCCGGACAATAAACGAAGGGCTCACACTGAAGGAACTAGACCGGACTACTAACCCTGCCCGAAATATCGCGCGCTCGTCTGGAAGAGTTATTCCCGTCGTGAGTGCAGATCGCGGCGCTCCACGGACACCGCGGCGAAGCCTCGGAATGCATCTAATTTTAAAGCGAAGAGGCTCGCGACCCGGCTGACCCCGCGCCGGTCGTATTAAAACCTGACTTTCTTCACTACTAGGTGCCTATGTTTGCTCGGCATAGGCACCGAACACACACAGGCGCGTGGAGCGCGGGCCCGGTCACGACGACACCCTACCTCGCTCCCGAGCCGGCTATCCAGGACGATCTGAGCCCGGCGTGCCTAGTGCTCGCGTGGGAAACTCACTCGCGAGACGAGCGAGGTCGTCCCGCACACCTCTTTGTGAGAATCGACACTTCGATTGGATTTCGTGCGAAATATAAACAGACGGGGATTCGCGGTTTTCAGTGTCGGTCTCGGCAGTACCTGGGGCAGAAACCCTAGCAGGGCGACGAGCACCGCGGGGGCCCGCATGCTGGCGCGTCCGGGCTAGCGGCGCCGGGGCATACAGTCTAGCCCGACGATCGTCAGCACAATCTGCGGTAATCCATCACTCGATAGAACACTCGGTTTTCACTAAGTCACACGGCACAAGGTATCGTATCGAGACGTCACTGGCTCATCGGCTCCGGCGAACCGGTCGCGGGATCGTGCACTATTCGAAACGCGCGCGTCGCGTGTGTGTGGGAATGCGGGCCGTAAGGACGTGCGATCGGCTCAGCGCGTGACAGCGGACTGAGGGCGGGCGGCGGCTGAGGCGCGGGCAGCGCGCACCTGGCGCCTGGCCGGCCGAGAGATGGCGCTGCGCGGCGCATCTGCCGGCGGTCCCGCGCCCCGCGCACCCCGCATCACGCCCCGCGACCACCCGACCAGAAAATACACGGAAAACAGCGCGTTCTCGACGCGAACACGTGCCCCTATGTAAAAACTTCGGAGAAGAATCGAGCGCTATGCAGTTTCTTTTTCAACTATTTTATTTACAGTGCAATACTGTGCAACATGACGTGAAACTTACAGCATTCTAACGTAAACTATGTACTTACGTACCTACCACACAGGCGCGCGCGGCAGGCACCTGCTAAACTAGGTAGGTACCTACCTGCTTAGGTAAACTACGTAGGTACTTAAGTAACTACCTTCCCACTTACCTATCTAAGTAAGTAAGTAAATAAGTAGGTTAGTAAACCTAGGCAGATAAACTTGCACAGCAAATTATCTCTATGAAGGTACTAGCCTACCTAAGTAGGTAAGTACCACAAATTAGAAGGAATCTTCTACATAAAAGCAGAATACTAAAGCTTTTCTGTATTCTGCTTTTAGTAAGTAGGTACTAGGTACCTACCTAGGTATTTTTTATATCTTTTTTGTAATTGATTTTCGACCAAACTTGTGATCATAAATTTGGAACTAAATAGGTTCATCAAGCGCCCGATAAGATGCCCTTTGCATAGAGGTGGAGGCACAGCACAATCGCGTGACGACCAAGCTTCCGTTTTTATGCAAATTTTTGTAAATCTCTCCAATTATTGGCAGCTGCCTGAATAAAATGATATTCTGTAAACGAAATGATATTCAAATTCGTTGGCCATTTCGCTTCAAGGAACGATTTTATAAGTTAATCATATGAATTAATGTGTATTGAAAAGGATGAAGTTTTTTTTTATTTGTTATTTATGTAAACCCGTGCGGAATCGGTAGTCGGTAGCTAGACAGGAAGAATGCAATTTAGTTAATATTTATGGAAATCTGCTTAACTAAAAATTAAGTATATATAATAAAGTAGTAATGTTGAATTTCCTAAAATAGGTAGGTAATTGCCCGCTCAAATAAAAAAAAACGACTGTGCTTTAGACTACACAACTGAAGTAAAACTTCTTTTTCAAAATATTAACTTATAAAATTGTTCAATAACGAAATGAAATTACGAAAAATAATCAAGAAATCACCGTTCGTGTAGCGCTAGCAAACTCGCAGACGAACTACGGAGACTGAGATATAATATATATTTCATGCACTGCTCTCTCTTGCTCTTACAGTGTGATACAGACAATAAGCCTGCACTGTGTCTTAGATTAACGAAACGTATAATGCGCGCAGCCAAAGATGAGACTTGACGGGTCACGTGGTCATACCAGCGCAGTAGATAGTTCTTGGCGGTTTTGGCGGTATGCGAGGCAAGCGGAGAGGGACGGCGTGGTATGGCGTCACGCATGCGTATTCAGTCGTGTGTCGTTCCCCGCAGTCCGCGCATACGCCGCTGTGGTCACAAGTTAAGATGGGTGACAGGTATGACAGGTCTCATCTTTGGCTGCGCGCATTATAACTGGCTATGAGAGAAAGAGAGAAAGAAAATGTGTGCTCGCACCTCTCTCATGCCCCTACAGTAATATACGAAACGTAACTCGCTCTTTCTATCTTCACTAACTTATATCTCGCTCTCAACCCTCGTTCGCCTCGTCTGATCACAATTTTCGTAACGCTCCCGTCACGCATTCACCAGCTTACTCCCCAAGTCAAGCGTGCGTAAAGAAGTTTTACTTCAAAAAAAATTAACTTCCGTGATAAATTTTTAGTTCAATTTTTAAATTTATCGGGCCCTGTCGGTTTTTTGTTGCATTATATTTAAAGGATATGAGGCATTTAGCACATTTTGGGACAATTCATTTTTTACTGAATTAGATTCTTTATAATAGTTATTAGTGTCCGAACTTTAACAATTTATGAATCCTATTACTTTGTGAGTACTGGTTAGTACTTATGGTTAACTTATTTTGACTAATGTGATACCTACCGTTGGTAATACAATCCTACTGAATTCCTAGCCCTGCAGTAATTTTAATTGATACAGCCTATTAGGTTCGTTTAGGTATTCATTAATATAATACCATTATCTTATCACCTAGATAATATTATTTGAGCTTAGATTGATCGTAACATAAAGTTTCTGTTAATACTTTGTAGTTAAATACTTCTTTATGTAATGTTCAGAGTTTAATTTAAAAGTGGAATAACTAGTGGTTCGCCCCAAACTAAAATCTCGAGTCTCCAATAAAAAAAAATATTGTTTGAAATCTTTGACTATCAAAATAGTGCACGAAAACGATTACCAACTTACTTGACCTACAGTTTCATTCAAATTACAGGTAACGGGAGATCATGCGAGTTGTTTTATTTAGGGTTAGAAATTGCAGTTATTCTAGATTTCAGCCTTTTCCCTATATTTGTGCCACTGATCCCACCATCTCCTTTCTATCAACTGACAACCAGACGCTCTGCAGTGCGCCACCGCTATATGGTAGAAATACCTCCCATTCGCACAAAGCGGTTCTCTTCGACCTTTATTATGCGCACCGCCAAAGAGTGGAACGACTTGCCAGAGTCTGTGTTTCCAGATAGCTACAACCTGGGTATCTTTAAGTCGCGAGTCGCGAGTGAATAGGTTTCTTATAGGCAAGCGTGTACCATCGTAGACTGCTTCATCGCTTACCATCAGGCGTGATCGTGGTCAAACGCAAGGTTATAATATATATATAAAAAAAACTAAAGCTACAAACATACCAAATTTCAGTACTGTGGGGTCACTGGTGTACCCTGTGAATTTAGTCAAAGTTTAGTTTTTATTATGGCTGATAACTTAAAAACTACAAGGTCCAAACTAAACATAAAAACTGGGTCGAAATGTACTCACAAATACCTTTTATTAGACGTGTGACTTGACCGGATAGTCCCATTTTGGTTGTTTTTACCCCTCTAGAACCCCAATATCTAAACACCCCCCCCCTATTAAGAAAGAAGAAAATTAGCTCATTTAGTCACACTAAAGTACCATCACTACCTAAACGCTTCGAAAGTTATCCTCGGACAAACAAACATACATACATACAAAGCCGATTTGCCCAAGTTGATTTGGAGATCTCGCTTAACTCGATCAATAATAATGCCTATAACATTTATTTCAGGCAATAATGAGCACATATACAAAATATGATAAAAATACTAGTGGCTCCAACCTAAGACTAACAAGATTGTCTATAGATTATTTGTTATTAGATTTATAGGTTGTTTGTTTGTTTGTTTTTCTACAATTAACGAACATAAAGCACGCAGTCAATATAAACAGCACAAGTGACTTTATCTAACACTTCCGTCCACGTCAGTCTGACACTGTCATCCGTAACAGTCGAGATGACACAAAACTATGTCTGCATCCATCAAAAACTGCGTTACTTTGTAAGGGTGTTGTATGCATGGCCCCAATAATTTTTAATAAACTACCTAAGGATCTTAAGGAAATTAATATTAATTTATTCAAGAGAAAATTATAAGAAATATTGTTACACAAATGCTATTATAATATTGAGGAGTTTTTAAATGTCAAATTTTAATCATTTTATTAATTTCTGTTGTTTTGATTTAATTTAATTTTTTATTTTATTAATGTTGTAGGTATTTGACATTAATTAATTTGTAGTAAATAATAATTTGTATTTGATTTGTAATGATATGTTTCTTTTGCTATTTAAATCCGTTAAAAGGAAAAAAAATGTAAAATATGTTCTGGCACGCCATCTCACTATTTTTGCATACCACTCTTGGTAAAACATGTAGTGTACATGTACATGCCACCACAACGAGATCCATCATGCTTATTAAGGGGACACCGGAGGGACAATCGCCCATACAACACGTACTACCAAGATCATTTCTAATTGGAGCATATTTCTACCTTAATAAGGTATTATTTTAATTTGAATAGTATTTATCTAGGTTCCCAACCATATATTAGATCAAAATACTTACCTAAAATGAAATAGAAGCGTATCGCATTCTGCATGTTTTTACGTCATAAAAGACCTGTTTTCAACATAATTGTTTCGTATTAAAAACAACAACATCTTACGTATCCTAGTCATGGGAACATAGATTATATCGTCTAGTTACAGAATAACAACACAATGAGAAAAATACAACAAGTTTTTAGTCATCATTTTTGGTATTACGGAACACGGTCAAAATCTAATCAAATTTAGAATCGTTCTATTGCTATCACTGTCGCTCTGCGTGGCTAAACTTCGTCACTAAACAGGGATAGCGATATTCAGGCCGAAGTTTTTGAAGCGGCCGAATTGAAGTTGCGCTCGGGGTTCGCCGGCGCAATAATAGATTATGTTAAATGTATGTTAACCCACACATGTTAAACAAAATAAATATATTTTATCTTTTATAACCTTTATATTTCGTAAACCAGAAAAAAGAAAATGTATAAAAATTATCGGCCAAGTGCGAGTCGGACTCGCGCACAATGGGTTCCGTACTACATTTCTTATTATCCCACGGGACAATGACCGTAACTTATGCCCAGAAAGAATAACTGCTCACATAGCACTAGAGTTGGCACGCTATCAAATAGATAGGTACACTTATAAGTATAACGCAGCAGGACAACTCTATTGTGACACCTGTGGTAGGATTTTTAAAACTAAGTTTGGTCTAGCAAGCCATATTAGGGCTCACACTAGAATTTAAATATAAACGCAGGATAATTAAATATATTGTAATTTTTATGCATTTAATAGCATTTTCTTTAAATTAACATATATGTAGTTAGGATCGCCGTCATCGAAATCGATGAGGAGGACTAAAGTTATATTATTTATATAGCTCAATTAATATATATATATATATATATATATATAAACGCTATAAAAATCACGTTTGTTGTATGGGAGCCCCCCTTAAATATATATTTTATTCTGTTTTTGGTATTTGTTGTTATAGGCGCAAAACAGAAATACATTATCTGAAAATTTCAACTGTCTAACTATCGTTGAGATACAGCCTGGTGACCGACGGACAGACAGACGGACAGCGGAGTCTTAGTAATAGGGTCCCGTGTGACCCTTTGGGTACGGAACTCTAAAAACCAATAATTGTAGTTAAAAATAACCAACATTTATCCAAGTACTTTTTGTAAGTGAAAATGCTAATATTAATAAATAGAGCCATCTAATATAAGTACTAATAAGTACTAATATAGAAATAATTTATTTCAAATAAAACATTGGTACAAAGAAGAGAGAGTTCTCTGTCTTTTGTTTTAGTTAAAAAACTGTGTTACAATATGCAGCTTCATCCCTGATACAATGAAGACACACAAAATTTTAAAAATACAATTAAGAAAGAAAGAAATAGAAAGAAAACACATTCATTTGCTCCCACAGACAGTGTACAATAATAAAATAACACAGACAATGGTGGTGTTGCGTGGGGACAAAATAGTCCCTGTCTCAGCATGGGCTGTATAATCAGCAAAACTAACGCTTGATTGATTGGGCTTAGGGACTAAACATACGTTTATAATGTAGGAAGGTGTAAACAAGAATAAAATAGTTATATGTAAGACTACGCAACTAAACACAACCAAGTAATTAAATATAGCTTAGTTCTTCCAAGAGCAAATTCAATCAGTCCCAGACTATCGCCGCAGAATTGATATTAATCGCGTGTGTCTGAACAATAACAGTAGACAAAGGATTACCACACCTACTCGCCACGCCCTGCAGGCCCTGACATAGAAATATTTATGCTGAAAACTGGAAACGATTTGAAACATTGCACAAAAACTATATATCAGGTAAATGTTTAGGGTTGAGTCTTTGTTTTTCTTTTTATTTTTAACTAGCTGACCAATCCGCAGCTTCGCACGCGTAGTTTTTTTTAATAAAAACATTACCCTCCTCCGCAGTTGGGTGAAAAGTAGCCTGTGTCACCCGGAGATAGTGTAGCTTCCCAACAGTGAGAGAATTTTTTAAATCGGTCCAGTAGTTTCGGAGCCTATTCAATACAAACAAATCTTTCTTCTTTATAATATTACGAAGTTTTTTGTAGATATTGATATGTTCTTTAATATTGTAGAACATACCTACTTATGTTCTATCATCAATAGTTTCCGCAGCGCATGCGACGAAAGACGTTTTAGGGCACTTTTTTACACCTTGGGTTACGTTACTTAAGTTTTAGTAAGGATCTCTAATCTTTTATAGCAATAAATATAGCCTATATTACTCAGAGTAAATGTAGCTTTCTAATGGTGATAGAATTTTTGAAATCGGCCCAGTAGTTTTTGAGTTTATTCATTACAAACATACACACAAAAATACAAATCTTTCCTCTTTATAATATTAGTATAGAAGATAAGGAGTTTTGTCACACAGTGACTATGTCACCCCCGTACAAAAATGATACATTTATAGCAAAAAAATAAACCAGACAGCAGAATGAACATGTTTCGCTTTTTAGCTGCTAGTCAAACTATATCTGCAGGCAGTGCAGATATAGTTTGACCAGCATTTCCGCTTCCTCGGATAGCGGGGACAATAAAATGCTATTGCAGATAACCATAACCAAACCCAAGCCTAACATCTTGTCTTTGTGACTCATTCCGAACACACTCCGTCAACACAATGATGAACGTCTTTTTCAATATCACACGCTGAGCAGTTAGGGGAATCTGAAATACCCATCAAAAATGTAAACTTGTTTGACGGAATGTGTTCGGAGCGAAGTCTGCAGTGCTACAATATTTACCCTACTGGCGTCTTGACTATCTAACCACGGGTACAGAGGAGGTTGGGACTGGATGGTTTTGTACCAAATGCTTTTTGTAAGTGAGCGCTCGTCAAAATACTCGTGCCACAGCTGTCTACAACAAAATTTAACTCTGCTCAGTAATTCGCTGTGTAACGGTAAACAACTGTATAAAATACCGTCACTTAGGGTTGAGTCTAGAAATCAGAAGCCCGGTCTACAGGCTACTAAACTATCATCTTTTGAAACGTATGAGTAAAGGTCGAACCGCACTTTAGCGGCGCGGCGCGGCGCGGCGAAGACTGATGCGGCGCTGCAGATTTTGGTCCGAGAGAATATTTTGTCGAGCCCTGCCGCGCCGCGCCGCGCTTCTGCCGCCAGTGCGGTATAGCTCGCGGTATGGCGCAACATAATATTCTAGTCAGTTCAACTATCAGGCGTCAAAATTTTTAACAATTCATAGAACTTTTCTTTTGACATTCTTAAATAGGTGTGAAAACGATGCAAATTCGTTTATTTACACATAAATATAACTTTAGAGAATAATCGGAGTAATAATAAATAATCTTAACGATCGGAGTCTTTCAGAAGTCTTG
Source organism: Philereme vetulata (assembly GCA_918857605.2). Lineage (NCBI taxonomy): Eukaryota > Metazoa > Arthropoda > Insecta > Lepidoptera > Geometridae > Philereme > Philereme vetulata. The sequence continues at coordinate 9,839,455 of OU975423.1, forward strand.
GGAAAAGAGTGTGGTATTCTCCCTCTTCATAGCGAGAACTTGGGATATCGTGTACTCAAATGTGTTTTTTCTGATAATCTTTCTGCCTCTTCGCACAGTAAAAATACAACAATCACATTTTCCATACTTGCGTCCATCTTCAATGAAATCTTGCCACGTCTGGCATTTTGCGCCGTGCCGCACCGCTTCGTTGCCGCGATAGGAGAGGCAGCGCCGCGCCGCGCCGTTGAAGTGCGGGTTGACCTTTAAGCTAAGAATCTAGGAAGTTAGAAGTTTCGACCTTATCATAGATAACCTAATAATTCTATTTACTCAGTCTATGGATTGAGTATGGGGTACATTGATTCATGTCGGGAAAAGTTTAGGGATCTAGGTATTATGACAATGACCAGAGAGTTTATACTACATAATGTTCTATAAGTAAGAGAAAACATTGATAAAATGACTAGAAATAAAGATGTACATAATTATAACAATCGAAATCGTCTTGTCTTACCTAAAGCATGATTAGCCAAAATTTCAAAGAGCTACTACTGTACAGCAATTAAATTGTACAATAAAATACCGAACAATGTAATATCTATGTCAGATAATTCATTTAGATCATAAAAATACATCTTATTAGCAAAAGTTACTATAAGTTGGACGAAGCTTTTGCTGATAAAACAATATTTGAATTTGATGAATTGTAGTGATTACCAGACATATTTAAATATATTATTATAATATATTTAGAATTGCCGGCTATTTAGAATTGTTTCTCTTTTTTTATATAATTTATTAACTATATGTATCTATGGATTATGTAACATATGTGACATATTTTAATTGTTTGATCTGACTTGTCCAAGCACAAGCACAATTTGTCAAAGGATATTAATAAATAAAATAAAATTTTATTTTTGATTTAATTTCTGCAGGACTAGATATATTGTAGTTTTCAGAGTAGATACTTTAAAAAGTAAAACGTAGTTATGAAACTGCTATTTCAAATCAGTTTCTTTTGGCTTTGTCCAAATATTGTACAGAACCATCAGATAAAATATGATGAAAACGCATAATTGGTTTCATTACACTTTTATTAAAAAAGTGAAAGTTTGGATGTTTGTTTATTTATTTGTTTGGTTGTTACTTGTTATGTATGTATACTAATAGCTAGTAGGTATATACCAATACGCACTAACGCGTGGCCGGTTGCAAATACAATCCTCGTCGCCACTGTTTAAGGGGAGACTGGAGGGGAATCGCCCATACAACACGTACTACCAAGATCATTTCTAATTGAAACATATTTCTACCTTAATAAGGTATTATTTTAATTTGAACAGTATTAATCTAGGTTCCCAACCATATATTAGATCAAAATACTTACCTAAAATGAAATAGAAGCGTATCGCATTCTGCATGTTTTTACGTCATAAAAGACCTGTTTTCAACATAATTGTTTCGTATTAAAAACAACAACATCTTACGTATCCTAGTCATGGGAACATAGATTTTATCGTCTAGTTACAGAATAACAACACAATGAGACAAATACAACAAGTTTTCAGTCATCATTTTTGGTATTACGGAACACGGTCAAAATCTAATCAAATTTAGAATCGTTCTATTGCTATCACTGTCGCTCTGCGTGGCTAAACTTCGTCACTAAACAGGGATAGCGATATTCAGGCCGAAGTTTTTGACGCGGTTGAATTGAAGTTGCGCTCGGGGTTCGCCGGCTTCTTAATATGTGCCTACAAGGGTGTTGACAGAAAGACGGTAATATTCACACTGTATTTACAACCGACTTCGCGACACCTATTAGCTATTATTATACATACCTACATAACATTACTCAATCACGTCGAACGGCTGAATCGATTTCGATGAAATTTCAGTTCAACATAAGTTTCTGCGTGCAGTAACCTATCGCTGCTTTCGTTCTAAGTCCTCTTACGACGTTCTCTTGAATAAATACTCGCTGCCAGCTCTTAAGATGAGAAGACTTCTCCTTGATCAAATGTTACTTTATAAGATACTAGCTGACCCGGCAAACGTTGTTTTGCCATATAAATAATTGCTATTAAAAAATGAGGGTTGATCGTAGAAGGGTGAAAATTGAGGATTGTATGTATTTTTGTATGTTGTATCATAAAAAAATAGAAATTAAAAATTTTGTCTAAAAAATAAAAAAATAAATTTAGGGGTGGACTACCCCTAACATTTAGGGGGATGAAAAATAGATGTTGGCCGATTCTCATAGATACCGGATAAGCACAAAAAATTTCATCAAAATCGGTCAAGCCGTTTCGGAGGAGTATGGCAACGAAAACTGTGACACGAGAATTTTATATATTAGAAGATGTATGTATTTTTGTATGTTGTATCATAAAAAAATAGAAATTAAAAATTTTGTCTAAAAAAAAAAAAAAAAAATTTAGGGGTGGACTACCCCTAACATTTAGGGGGATGAAACATAGATGTTGGCCGATTCTCATAGATACCGGATAAGCACAAAAAATTTCATCAAAATCGGTCAAGCCGTTTCGGAAGAGTATGGCAACGAAAACTGTGACACGAGAATTTTATATATTAGATGTCATCATGGATTTGACTGTAATAATTTTGAAACCAAATTTACTTACACATACCCTATCGTTCTTAACCTCGAGAGACTTGCAAACGTAATTTGTTTGCGCCTATTTCCTGCAAAACTAACGCCGGTGAGCGCGCACCCTTAAACAGACTCATGAAACAACATAATGATCTCTTTACTGGTATCGAACTGTTTGCAACCTCACCCGGCTCTTTCAGAAAGAGTGTATCTGATGTCATAATGTCGGATACACTATTTCTGTCTGACCTTAAGTAAAATGTAAAATCTTGTTCTTGTATGTAATATGACCTACAGATATTGTTTGTCTTCTTTCATAAGCATGCACTTTATGCCCTTATAATTTGTCAACTCAATCTGTGGACACCGGGGCTGATTATACATAAAGAACCTTATTTAGTATTAGCATTAAGAAACTTAATTGTATAATTGTTTGTTCTTCATCATCATCATCATCATCCACAGCCTGACTTCACCCATTGTTGGGTATAGGCCTCCCCAAGTTTGTACCATCCATCACGATCCTGCGCTAGTCTCACCCACTGACGGCCCGCGACCTTTATGATGTCGTCCACCCATCTCGCTGCCGGTCGCCCTACCCTTCTATACCCGCCCCTCGGCCACCATTTAGTCACTGTCCCGCTCCACCTGTCATCACCAAGTGTCCCGCCCAAGATCATTTGAGCTCCATAACTCGAATCCCAACGTCATGAACCTTCCTTCGTTCGTCTACGGATCTCGACGTTTGGAACACGATCTAATAGTCTGATGCCAAGCATGGTACGCTCCATGGCTCTTTGTGCAACTCTTAACCTGTACACAGCCTCCTGCGTGAGCGTCCACTTCTCGGCACGGTAGGTTAAGGTGGGCAATAAAGAAAAAAAAATATTTTATAGGTACGTAGATTACCACATAGGCTACCTTTTATCCTATAAATCAGTTCCCATTGGAGAAAAATGGTGTGTCAAGTTGCAATAGCGAGTTTAGCTTTATTTCTAGGTTACCTACACATTTAGTAGTGTAACGCGTACGAAGTCGCGGGCAACAGCTAGTAACTAATATATTAGTACGCGATAAATCTGCATTGATAAGGAATCGAAGCTATATCTGTGTCAAGTTCTTTGCAGTGATAACAAAGAGGTTCTATGCCCTTGTTTTCAACACCCACTTAACTGATTGATGAGTCAGATAAGGGAAATGAACCTTTGATACTGATTGCAGACATCTTCATTGAAATATGTTATAGTATTTTAGATAATAATAAATAAATAAATATTGCTGGACATTTCACACAGCGCTATCTAGCCCCAAACTAAGCAGAGCTTGTACTATAGGAACCAGATAAGTGATAGAATACTTATATACATTTTTTTTGTGAATACATATTTATAATACATAGAGAAACAACCAGACCCGGAACAAATATCTGGAGATCATACAAACATTTGTTCCGCGGCGGGAATCGAACCCGCTACCTCCTGTGTCACAGCCGGCTATTCGCCCACTGCACCACGGAGGTCGTCGTAGTAAGATGTACTTACTTATTTTAAGTAAATAATGCTGGACATTTCACACAGTGCTATCTAGCCCCAAACTAAGCAAAACTAGTAGGTGCTATGGTAATGCTACAGTTATCTGCTGATAGAATACTTGAAGTTTTTGGACTGTACCGAAGCAATAAAATTGCTTAAGTTTAAATTAGTTTCTCATTTAAGTGAAATGTAAATTTCTGCTGAGAAAATAAACGTACTTTAACCATATATACTTTTTTTTAAATACATATTTATAATAAGTAGAAAAATACCCAAACCCGGGACAAATATCTATAGACAATGCAAACATTTGTTGCATCGAACCCGCAACCTTCTGCGTCTCAGCCGGCGATTCGTCCACTGCGCCACAGAGGTCGTCAGTAAGTACTTAGATATCGACTAACTTAGGAGCCCTTTTTAAAATAAATCCCGACCGACATATCCGAACTAAATTTTGTCTAAAGCTAGAACTCGGGTTGATTGAAGACACGAATGAGGGATGTCTGTGATTGAAGAGATAATACAAGATCGACAGAGGCTGCCTTTGTTATGCATTTAGAGATGTCTAGATCAGTGATTCCTAAAAGGTGGTCCGCGGAACCCTGGGGTTCCGTCGATGGGTCACAGGGGTTCCGCGGTCTGTCCGAGAGTTAAAGTTGAATTGTACACCCGGCAATCGTTGAGAAAGCTGTCCTGGTTCTAATTAAGTTTGTGAAGACTTACCGATGCGAGATTGGATTGCGTTCAATTGTCAGACATAAAGCCTAATTTTACGGCTATTATAAGAAATAATGTGAAAAATTTCATTCTTTACAATAAATTAATACTTATATAGGTACATTGTATTACTTTGTTACAATAAATTATTTGCAATACTTATAATAATTATTTTCATTTATAATTTGTTCATTAGTTCTAACATGTTTAAAAAAAATTCTTCGAGTCTAACATGAATCTATTCAAACTACAAGGTACTACTTTAGTTATCAAAATAGCCAGCTAGGGTTCCGCCAAAAAAGTATGATCAATTAAGGTTCCATGGCCAAATAAAATTGGGAACCTCTGGTCTAGATCATAGGAGACAATATAGAAAGAAAGAAATAAAGAAAACATTTTATTCAAAAACCACACAGTAATAACGAAAAAAATAAAACACACCAACAAATAAAAATTCAGTAGTACATAGTAACTTTTTTGTTAGTCGGAAAATGGCATGCAAAACGGGTGAAAATTTTTTTAAAGCCTCTGTCGATAGAACACTCATATGGCCCACTTGATTTAAGTGGTAATCATAGCCTACGAGTATAACAAAGTATTGCCTCATAGATCCTGAGATCTCAGGATTTTTGGACTCTTCTCAGGATTGCGGCCGGATTTTGCAAATCTCATGAAATGTCAGGATTTTTAGATTTTTCAATAAAATACAGCTTACATTTAAAGAGCTCTTTAATAAAAAGTTAAACAAACTAAAAATAATCTTCCTTTGGTAATAATTGCACAAATAAAATCTATACTTACCTACTTATTTATACAAGAAGGTACTTAATCAGTTTTATCATAGGTACTTAATACGTGAAGAAACCTTTTTATGCAAAGGTTATTTCTTTAATTTTTGCAACGCGTGTGCGAGATCCGCTGGGTATAAAACCGATAATATTACGACTTTTTAAAATTGAGAGAACATTCTCAAACTGTAAAAAATCTCAGGATTTTTCAATGGAAATCAGGCCTTTTCTCCGGACTTTTGATTTTTTCATCTGCTAACCCTACTCATAGGTCACACACCTTAAAAACGTGCCCTACATCAACTTGAGGCATACAGGTGTAATGCCTCATGTGCCTGTAATTTCACCGGCAACCATACCCTTCAAACCGAAACAAAACAATGCTGCTTGGCGGCAGAGATAGGTATGGTAGTAAATTAAGAATATCCTCAATTTTATGCTAGTTATGTTCAATATTATTTACGACATTACAGATGTGAGATGGGAGATTTGATGAAGGGTAACCTTCCTCTTTTGCTCAAGCGAAAGTTGATGGACGTATGCATCCTCTCCGATCTGACTTATGGTGCGCAGACCTGTTCTTTGACTAACATCCAATAGCATAAACTCAAGGTTTGCAAACATGCGATGGAGCGCAGCATTCTTGGATTAAAGCGTATTGACCGCATAAGGAAGGTTCTCGAGTGGAGGCCACGGACCGGCAAGCGCAGCGTAGGACGTCCACCTACAAGATGGGCAGACGACTTGGTAAGAACCGCAGGTCGGCGTTGGATGCAGGCCGCTTCCAACCGCAGTTCCTGGAGATCAATGAGGGAGGCCTTTGTCCAGCAGTGGACGTCCTACGGCTGATATGATGATGATGACCGCATAAGACACACCGAGCTGCGCTCCCGAACACAAGTCGTAGATGTAGCTAAGAAAGCCGCCAAACTCAAGTGGGACTGGGCTGGTCATTTATGCCGTATGTCGGGTGATCAGTGGGCTAAGATCACCACCGAGTGGAACCCCGACACAGCCCGAAGACGTGGCAGAGCAAAAAAGAGATGGAGGGATGAGCTCACTAACTTCCGAGCGGACTGGACCATCTTAGCGTTTGAAAGAAGTGTCTGGAAAGAATGGGGGGAGGTCTTTGCCCAGCAGTGGGACACAGTGGGCTAATAATAGTAATAATAGCGACATTACAGCAGCCTAGTTGATCGTATGTCACATTCATCTATTACCAACATCAACAACTCATAAAATTAACTCTATAAGACCTCAAAGCATTTGTTTTAACACAAATTGATTAAACAATGGTCTTGAACTGTGAGAATACGCGCGTAGACAATTCCATTACTACTTTTACATATAGACGTCAATGTTGCATTCTTGCAGACATACATCTTCGTGATCTTTGGGTCTTATTTTGTAGTGCATAGAGGTGAGTTTGCTTTGTGCTGTGTGTTTTATAAGTTGGTATATTCTGACGCATGGATTGATTCGCCGAAGATGAATGGTATGATTTACGGCATAAGTAAACTGTTTCAAATTAACTGTTGAAACGGTTGGGAATTTTAAGATTTTCGCGATTTCAGTTTGTATCTACACTGAAAGGACGGTGTTTTGGACATAATATCTAAACGGTAATATAATGCCAGCACATACTAATGCAAAGGCATTTAATTTAGGTCCTACAGAAAGAAGTAGGTAATTTTATACAAAGCAATATATATATATATAAAACCCTAATCTAACAAGCCGCTGACAGTGGGCAGCGTGCCCAGAATGCTGGCCGCATCGCCACGTTGAATGGCAATGCTTAAAAGTTGGCCAAAATACTGGCCAGCATTTTGGTCACGCGTCGCCTCGACCAGGCGTTTTGAAAGGTCATGATAAATTTTGTGGGCGCTCGGTCCCCACGGACCAAGGGTCTCAACCCCAAAAAAAATATAAAACATGTGTTTAGACTACTTACCATATTTAAACTAAGTAGTAAACACAGATACGAGATTTATCACGTACCGTTTTATCGGTGTTTCGACTGTCAATGTTTCGTTTCAATTCGTGAACCCTTCATCAGGGTGAGGGCGATCCGCTCCGAATAACGTCTCGCCTCGCACGAAACGAGACGCCGTCATTAAGTGCCTGATGAAGGTTAAATTGAACCGAAACATTGTCGGTCTAAACACCGGTAAAACGGTACGTGATAAATCCCGATTATAATAATGACATTCGTCCTTTTTCAGATGAGAAGAAATACTTTTAGTCGCGCAATAAATAAATAATAATATATATTGCTGGACATTTCACACAGCGCTATCTAGCCCCAAACTAAGCAGAGCTTGTACTATGGGAACTAGATAACTGATAGAATAGTTATATAGGTACATTTTTTTAAATACATACTTATACATATATATAGATAGTGTACAGATTAAGAGTTGCACAGAGAGCCATAGAGCGTACCATGCTCGGCATCAAACTCTTGGATCGAGTTCTAAACGTCGAGATCCGTAGAAGAACGAAGGTTCATGACGTTGGGAATCGAGTTATGGAGCTCAAATGGGGGACACTTGGCAAGACGTGGTGATGACAGGTGGTGCAGGGTAGCAACTGAATGGTGGCCGAGGAATGGCTGTAGAAGGGTAGAACGTCCGGCAGTGAAATGGGTGGACGACATCGTTAGAGTCGCGGGTCGTCAAAGGGTGAGACTTTTTTTTTTAAATAAATAGATCTTCGTTTAACCACAATCTCACCTGATGGAAAGCGATGATGTGGTCTAAGATGAAGCACGAAGATCTATAAGAAACCTATTCACTCTTACCTTAAAGAGGCCCGGATTGTATTCTTTAGGAAAAAAAGACGACGGCAAAGCGTTCCATACCTTAGCTGTACGCATCAAGAACGCAGAACCAAAACGGACTAGCGCAGGATCGTGGCGGATGGCACAACTTGGGGAGGCCTATACCCAGCAGTGGGTGAAGTCGGACTGTGGGTGATGATGATGATGATATATAGAGAAACAACCAGACGCGGAACAAATATCTGTATAAAATGTCATTAACTAGTTTTTAAGACCTTATGGTACACGTGTTTAAGCTCATAAATATCTTGTATCCAATGGTGGAGGAAAGCATAGTGAGATACAAGCAGTTAAAACACCATGTGGAAAACAGCAGTAGCGATTAGGGTTGCCATCCGTACTTTATAATATAATATATATGTAATATATATGATAGTGTAGCTTCCCAACAGTGCAAGCATTTTTTAAATCGGTCCAGTAGTTTCAAAGCCTATTCAATACAAACAAACAAACAAATTTTTCCTCTTTATAATATTAGTATAGATGAGGGCAGTAAAGCACGTGAAAATACTTTATTTTTACTTGTAAACATTTTTTTAAAGGACTGCTATTTTTTACGTGTAACGGAACGGACTGCTTTGGAACGTAACCTAAAATGTCAATGTCAATATCATGTAATGTTGCGAATTGTGAAAAAATTGTGTCGTTTCTGCTATCCATTCCCGCCACTTCAGCATTCACAGAGTTTTTTCTTTGATGAATGCTAAGTGGAGGGATGAACGGAATAGAGCGTCCTTTAACCTAATAAAAAAATCTACATATTTATATATTTAAATTTAGGGATTAATTGTAAAGATGCCGTTAATATATTTAAGCGTAACAAATATTTGTTGGATGTTGCTAGAAGTAACAAAAAATATGTATGGAAGAGAAATAGTCTGGTAAATAAATAGTACTGTTACGCGGAGGCTGTTACAGAATAAGTAATAGTCGGCTTTTCTCGAAGTTATACCTACTGTGTCACAGAATAGGTAATACTTGGTATGGAATGACCTACATACCACGTTTTTACCTACCGTTGCACAGATTAAGTAATAGTAGACATTCGAAATACCTGTACTTTTCTAGATACTAGTGGAAGTTTCTGGAAATAATGCTCGGTATAAATAGTGCGTAGAGACGTCCGCGGAGTCAGTCTTGATTTGGCGATACGTGCGAACATTTCGGTGACTTTTAGTGGTTTATTGTGTAACAGTGTTGTGATTTAGTGTGTTGTAAATCCTTGTGATTATAGTTAATTTATATTAGGATTATAGTTTAACCTAAAACATTTGATTTGCATTCAAAAAATATTGGGCACCAATTTATCTTAAAATAAGAAGCAATTTTGCATTTAATTTCGACTTAAAAGATAGAGTTATAAACTCCTTATTTATTAATTGAAACCAAATAGAGGTATATCACTGTTAATGATAAAATTGAATCTAAATTCCAATTCTATCTCCTTAATATCTTCAATATTATGCTCTAAATTATAAGCTATTTAAATACTTAATTTACAATAAACATTAATAAAAAAATAATTACCCATAAAATAAATCTAAATAAATAAATCTTAAAATTATTTATTTGATAAATATTATAAAGACCTGAATAATTTTTTATTACATTAAATGATCGTGTATTTATCGTTTTAGTGTTGAATAAAAGTGTTATTTTGGTTAGATTAATTTTAACTATTTTATCCCGAACCCTCAGATCGTAACAGTACTTTATTTTCAGATGTGATACTTTTTTTAGCCTAAAAATTAAAGTATGGCTATTGGCTTAAAAAAGGTGGCAACCCTAGTTGCGATTGATACTGACTGACACCTTTCACCATACTAGTTCTTAAATTGAACACCCTAAGACCTTACTTCGAGTTGACCTTCGATCTAATCCAGTGTTACAAAGAGGAATAGAGAACTATGTATATGCAAACTAAGACTAAACAGCAACTTTTAAGTATCTATTTCTTAAGTTCTTAGTGCATTCTTTTAATTGACCTCCGTGGTGCAGTGCAGAGCGAATAGCCGGGTGAGACGCAGAAGGTTGCGGGTTCGATCCCCGTCGTGGAACATATGTTTGCATGATCTACAGATATTTGTATAATGTGTATAATGGGGAATGCTCTGAGGAGCTATTTGATCTCATCCCGTCGTCGAGATTTTACCACCGTACTTCTCGACAACGTAATAAGGCCCATCCACATATAATCGATAATTGGGTATCGCGCACCACACGCTTCACGCGATCTTTTCTACCCCATACTTGCAAGATGTGGAATGAGCTACCATCTGAGGTTTTCCCATTAGACTGCGACATGGCACGCTTCAAGAGAAATGTAAAGAGGTTTCTACAGTGTAGGGAACGCATCGACAATACCCGGGGTGTTGCCGGTGTCAATAGGCGACGGTGACCGCTTACCATCAGGTGGGCCGTAAGCCTGTTTTCCCAATAAATAACATTAAAAAAAATTGTTCCGGATCGGGTTGGTTCTCTATACACGGTATCCTTTAAATCACTGTTTTCCCAGAACAAACGTTGTTCAGACCATGGTCTACTAACAGTTTATAATATCAAATTAGGTAAAAAACAAAACGAAATCGCTCTTTGAAAAATATAAAAAGTTGCGAACTTAAAACGTCTATTTTAACGTTACGCCCTACAACATAGTCAGCGCGCTGACCGGTACCTATCTAACTAAGGAGTAGGTAATACGCTACGGCTAGCGTATCTATGAACATTATGTCACGGTTAGTTTTTGAACATAGTTAGACTTATTTGAGAAGGTCTAGATTTTTTTCTTTATTCTCTTATTAGATACTATAAACAGTTATTAGATCAGGGTCTGAGCAACGTTAGTTCTGGGAAAACAGTTAAAGGACACAGTGTATATTGTAAGTAAGTATTTACAAAAACGTACATAAGTATTCTATTAGTTATCTGGTTGCCAAACAAGCTATGTTTAGTTTGCGGGTAGATGGCAAAGTGTGAAATGTCCAGCATTATTTATTTAATTAGTTGTATGATCGCTTCCTCATAAGTCATAACTATATTATTTAGTGCCTTTATATAGCTGTTGTATTTGTAATTCAATTAATAATAAACATCTTATATTACCATTATATGACTATTAAACGATCATTTCGCCAACGCGCCAGTATTAGGTACAATATTACGGTAATCCAGTGAAGATTTCGATACTCGCGAAAGTAAACGCCTCGGCTTCTGCCGTAGTTAAGCTATAGTTCAGTAGTTCATCTTTATTTACCCAGACTTGACTCTACCATAGTTATTAATATTAATAAACATTGCTGGACATTTGTACACAAATATAGATGTATACAAATATAATTTAACATACTCACCTCCTACTTACATACACTTCACATAAGTACACCGTAACACTCCCCCCCCCCCTCCTCCTCATTCACACTACGTATGCACTTTTAAATTACTCCACAACTACATCCATAATCATATCTGACCTCATCTACATTTGATATTGATACTTACCCTACACACTACTCTAAACGACCAATTGCAATTTGTTGATAAATTGATTTATTTTATTAAGTACAAGTTCGGAAGAGAACTAACCCCCACAACACAGGGTTTCCCCTAGGGTGGAGGTTAGGGAACTATATAAAGTGAGACTATAACTATCTATATATCTATATATCTATTCATACTTTACATTAGTTTGTTTAGTTATCGTATGTTTATTGTTGTATCATGTATGTACTGAATAAAGATTTATTGTTATTATTATTTCACACAGCGCTATCTAGCCCCAAACTAAGCAGAGCTTGTACTGTGGGAACCAGATAACTGATAGAATACTTCTATAATTTTTTTTTGTAAGTACATACTTATAATATACTAGCTGACCCGCCCACGGCTTCGTACGGGTGTTTTTTCAATAAAACATTACCCTCATTTTGCGCAGTTGGTTAAAAAGTCTCCTTGCAAAATTTCATTACGATCCGTTTAGTCGTATAAAGGTAACAATCAAATAGAGTTGTGTATGTATTATATTACCCGTGCGCGATTAGTTGGGACCTGAGCGCGGTGACGTCATATTGGCGTGTATGTACCGCCCGCAAAAAAGCGAACATAACAAGCAGCCGCCCGCAGCTTCGTCTTTTTTTTTAACCTAATTTATTATGTTACTCAGGGAGGACGCTGCTTTTTATCTAATCTTTTTTACACTATTTGAATAAAATAAAAATACAATGTTTAAGTTTATACATTTATTCTATCTATTATTTACATTATCTCATCTTCGTCACTACTTAGTGGACAGGTAAACAAAACTGTTTGTTCCGTTTTTCGTTTTCAAAAAACTTTTAACACGAGGTTTCTTTCTCCGTTATGCAAAGGTTAACCCTTCATAATGATAACAAAAACACTTAACAAGAACTATAACAACAAAAACAAAACAATGACACAAACTATAACAACAAAAACTACAACAACAAAACAATAACACAAACGAAAACTAAAAGAATTCCAGAGCGCGTCGTTACGTGACGTAGCCCAGTACGAGACTAAAAACCCTAGTAAAAAATAGTGATGCGAACGGTACAATACGGGCACCATCGGGGAAGTGCAGGGGAAGCGGTCGGGGAGTCGCATTCCTAGCAGGTCCCAAGTTATCGCGCACGAGTAATACATATAAACCTTACTCTTGAATCACTCTATCTATTGCTGAAAACTACATTAAAATCCGTTGAGTAGTTTAAAAGATCTAAGGTAACAGACAGCGGAAGCGACTTCATTTTATACTATGTAAAGATAGATAAAAAAACTAAAGCTGGCACAAATATCTGAAGACCAAGCAAACATTTGTCCCTCAGCGGGAATCGAACCCGCAACCTCCAGCGTCTCAGCTGGCAAGAGGTAGAAGAATAATATCTGACTTAGTTCATATGGTTGAAGTTGAGGTACTGGTGTTTAATACGTGTTCAGTGCGCTTACGCATATCGGCGGAGGAATGCAGGTTACACAACCACTTGCATAAACGCTGTGTTCAACCAGTCCGCTCGGTGTGGCATCGCCCGAAAATAATTAACTTTGTGTTGGGATTGCTCGGAAAATTATTTAATTCAAATACTATCTAAAATGATAATAAAATAAAACATTTCAAAATGTGAGTTTGTGGTCACCAGGGGGCGTCCATTAATTACGTGACCCCCCCCCCCCCCCCCCCCTCCCCGTTCTTTATCTCACGCGTTGGACTTATTTCAAAAAACACAATTGGCTTCATTACTTCAAGATTGCTTCACTCGTCATCTAGATTTACTTTGAAAAAATAAAAAAACGAGTGTGTTTTAGACCACACGACTGAAGTAAAACTTCTTTTTCAAAATATTAATTAAAATTTAAAAATAAAATTTGTTCAATTACAAAATTGCCCCCACGTCTGTAGGTCGATCAGTCTATGTTCATTCTGGACAAACACAACTCGCACTCGCACATTAACTTTTAAAATATGTATTGTACTAACTTATATCTCCCTCAGAACTTCCGTTCGCATTTTTCTTAACGCATTCACTAGCATACTAGCCATACATCTCCTTTATAATAGTGTCACTTCAAAATGTAAAAATGTTTACCTATTTTTGGGTAATTTTTATATTTTCATGAATTCTTTTAACCTTAAATCATTTACCACATAATTATTCTGTAATAATCAACATAAGTAGGTTAAAATCTGGAATTGATAGAGTCAGAAATGATTATAATAATAGAATGAAACCGCAAAATAGTATAATTCCGTAACACGAATGAATGACGTAAGAGGCGCGAAATGCGAACCTTTAGGACCTTCTCCTTTGTCTAGATTTACCCGTCAATTAATCTGTCTGTCTTAATTGGTGTTTAGGATTACCAGACATAATATTTAAATGGATCTGAAAATCATTTACACATTCCCGAGACTTGGTTTTTGAAGTAGTGGATGATTCATTGATCTAGCAAAGCGAGATCTTTAATTGCGGGTTCCTGTATCCGTCGGTAACCAGCTACGACTCGTTTCTCCTTGAAAATCTGTCAAAAGTTCGACACTAGTTTGACACTTTTTCAAGGAGATACGACGCGTAGTCGGTTACCGAGACGGATATAGGAACCTGCCATAAATCAACTTGGGCAAATCGGCGTTGCATGTATGTATGTTTGTTTGTCCGAGGATAACTTTCGAAGCGTTGATCCGATCATCGTGAAATTTAATACATATGTACTCGTAGGTAGTGATGGCACAATTTTGGTGTGACTAAATCAGCTAAAAATGGGTTGTTGATATATTAGGGTTCAAGAGGGGTAAAAAAATTAAAATGAGGTCCAGTGGGACGTCAAATAAAAGGTATTAATTAATTAATTAGTAGATTTAGAATCCGTTTTTATTTTTCGTAAATTCTTTATAGTTTTTGAGTTGTTAGCCATAATAAAAACTGACCCCAGTGACTCCACAGTGCCGAAATTTGGTATCCGTGTAGCTTAAATGACACAAATATAGGCAAAAGTCTAAAATCCAGAATAACTGCAATTTGTACCCCAAAAAAACCAAATAACATGAACTCCTGTTACCTGTAATTTGAATGAAACTGTAGGTCAAGTTAATTGGTGGCGGCACTATTTTGATAGTCAAAGATTACAAATAATATTTTTTTGTTTTAATCGGAGACTCGCGAGATCTCAGTTCGGGGCGAACCACTAGTACTATTTAAAGATTAAAAAATGTTACCTCGATACGAGTCCAATAAGTACGTTGGTCGTCGACTGCATTGTGTTTCGTTATCTATGCCACATGCAAAAACATAAGTGTCTTTATCAAGAGCCCAAAAACAGTCTCAAAACTTCTTACATGTTAAGAGTGCTCCATAATTACGATAAAAATGCTAAAACCGAAGGCAGGTGTAGTCGTTTTAAATGTGTATTTTATTTTGACAGTTGAACCGCTTAGTATCAGAGTCGAACCGCTAAGCATCGAGATAAGGGGCCACTTAGAATATGCGCGCTTTACCTTAAAGTTTGACTTTTAATTATAGAAGTGGGCGTTTTACATTAATTTATACTTAGAATCGCAATTAATAGAATTGTTTGATACGTTAATTATGATTCGGTAAACTTTGTAAGGAACGATTGCATGAAGTGCAAATATTTAGTTAGAATTCGTTTATGAACCACTTGGTAAAAAAATCTGGTTTGATGACAAACTATAAAATTACATTAAAAAAAACCTGCATTTTTTTATTAGTTGTTTGTAATAAAAAAAGTATACTGTTACAATCCAGATCATCATAATCTATAAACAAAATTGCATCGAATTCAGCCCTTATGAACGTGATTGAGTAACAAACATCCAAACTTTCACATTTATAATATTAGTGAATGTTCATTCAATCATTTTCATTTGCAGAATAACCTTTCAGGTTAAAACATAAAACATTACCCTCTTTCTAAGCAGTCGGATAGCTAAGATTACTTTGTACCAGCCATTTACATACCTCTTTGGCTATCTACTATATCTAAGTACGTATGTTCTGTCGTCCGTCCGGGTGACCCTGTGGGTCGCGCTTTCTATACGAGTGTAATTAATAGACAAACCCTAGGAAAGTCCACTAGGCTCTTCTTAGATTTGACACACAACCTGTCGTGAGAAAAGTAAAAGTTCTATACTCATTTAGAATGAATAATTAACATCTCCTGTATCAGCTCCTGTCCATACGACAGAGTATTATGGTAGATCCTTCACAGTAACATCCATATGATTGAGGAACGCTTTGCCCTTCTCTATAAGAACATCCAAGTCTATTAGTAATTTTTCACACCACTTGCTCGACAATGTCAAATTATATGTCATGTAAACCTCATCGAAAGCGGGTGATTAAATCCCTACGGCTGAGACGGGAGTAAAGTTATACTGAATTTCGGTACGAGCATAATGTAATTTGAATTTGGAACCTCATCTGTTTTAAAATTTGAACCAAAGAGACCCACACACTAAGAACTTATTCGTAAATCGAACTAACCTCTGCAGAGAATGCACCAACCTAGATTTGGTTTTTATTGTCTCGCAGAAAGTCTGAAAAGTAGAGTATTCTCCTCGTGGATGAAGCTGTTTGCATCTTGGGCGTGCTTATATCTCTCTCTGCACTCAGGATTCCAGTAACTCCCTTGCTCCGCTCGTGAGTTAACTCTAGAATCCTTCGTTACGCTCTGGATTCAATATAGCGCCCGTGACACAAGACACTGCTTTATCCCCTCGCTTAATATCTACTACTAAATCAAAAGTACACACCCATTATCTGTCCCTGTGTTGAAGTTGTAACTGCTTGTTAATTCATCGTTACCATTTTTATGTATGCTAATATTAAATATGTTTTATTATTTTAGGTTTATAGTATGTAGGTATGTTTTTATTATTATATATTATGTAGATACACCACCGTCTTCTGATCAAGTATTGTCCTGTCCATACAAAGGTTGTCTGGAAGAGATCGCTTTTAGCGATGAGACAGCCCATTGCACTAAATCTATTTGTAAAAATGATGTTTTCTATATCATTTTGGTGTACAATAAATAAATAAATATAAATATTGCTGGACATTTCACACAGCGCTATCTAGCCCCAAACTAAGCAGAGCTTATACTATGGGAACCAGATATTTGATAGAATACTTATTTATACATTTTTTTTTGTAAATACATACATATAATATATAGAGAAACAACCAGACCCGGAACAAATATCTGTAGACCTCCTGCATCTCAGCCGGCTATACGTCCACTGCGCCGTTATCATCATCATATCAGTCATACATAAGATATCCACTGCCGGGCATAGGCTTCCCTATAGATTCCCAGAGTGATCGATCGATGAGTACGGCCTTATCAGGTCTTCTTTCCATTCTGTGAGGGGCTGTCCTACGCTGAGCCTTCCAGTGCGTGCTCTCCATTCGAGAACATTTCTGCCCCAACGGCCGTCAGTTCTTCGAGTGTTATTTCACGCCCACTACTACTTCAGCTTGCCCTCAGGGCTATGAATATAAAAAAAAAAAAAAAATTTATTATTACCACAAAAAATACAGTATCTAAACAATTTAAAATATGATTTACAACGTAAATTATGACTAGATATATACAAGTAATAGATGCATGAATTTTGCAGACAATATTTATATCTATTTACTATTTACTGACGACCTCCGTGGTACAGTGGGCCAATAGCCAGCTGAGACGCAGGAGGTACCGGGTTCGATTCCCGCCGCGGAACAATGTTTGCATGATCTACAGATACTTGTTCCGTGTCTGGTTGTTTCTCTATATGTATATTATAATTTATATTTACAAAAAAAAAAAGTATATAAGTATTCTATCAGTTATCTGGTTTCCGTAGAACAAGCTCTGCTTAGTTTGGGGCTAGATAGCGGTGTGTGAAATGTCCAGAAATATTTATTTTATTTATTATAGTATTATCTTAAATAGTATTTTATTTATAGTGTTTATCCGAACACATACGGAAAATTTCAAGATTTTTAAAATCATCTATAAAATTAATAGTATTATCTATAGGTTAGTGACTTTGGTTTTTCTACGGATGATCTCCTAATTTCTGAGCCCTCTCCATAGCACGTCGAGCAACCATTAGCCTTCTTACGAGGCCCATAGAGAATTAAGAGAAATTATTCATACACATCTTTGTAGACACAAGTAGGTAGATTTTCTTTAGCGATAAGACCACTCCATAGTTTAATTTTTATTCAGTTATATCACTTGTTCCAAATCACTATATGGGGCTGGATTGCCCCGCTGAATTGCAATGCTTATGCGTTGACCCAGATAAGCGCCAGCTCACGGATCACCGGTCGCTTCGACCCCAGAAAGAATTTTTTAAAACGCGATGGGCCCCGGTGCCCCGTAGACCCAAAGGCTCGACCCCAAATGGCTCAATTAAGCCTATGTCAGATTAAATACAGACAAAATAATAATCATTCAATAAAATCATCAATTCAAAAGTAAATTTTTTGACCGAGACGCCCGCGCTGACTAATTTAGACAAAACTAATTTTGACTGATTTTCGCAGCTTTTTTTTTTTTTTGTTTTTTTTATTAATAAAAATCATAAACACAGCATACACTGACAGTATCCAGTGGTTACATTTACAAATGTTAGAACTTAGTGGTACTATAATCACAGATGATAGACTGCATGCAATAATATTTTATGCCGAGCGAGTAAATTAATTGTATTTTAATGATAAACTAAGATGGCGTGCACTAACTTCTTGCCAATAATACATAACTGACTGTATTGTTGTTTTGACTGTAACCTCTCTATCTAACTATCGCATAAATCCTATACTACATAGATAATTATAAAATATACTATATAATGTTGTCACAGATTATGTGTTAGTTAGTAGGAACAATATGGTTTAATAATGCCCGATACAAATTCTCCAAATCCAATTTAGGGTAATATATTGCAGGCCGTGTCGAGGAATGCAACTCTGCCGGTGTACAGCTTATAGAGAAACAGCTGGATTATTTTATTTTGAAGATTTAAATACCTACAGTTTGGCTGTACCATTTGGGTTGGATCAAGAAGTCTGTAAGGTGGTGATCATTTATTAGGAAATACCGATTAAGAGCTTACTAATTAAACATGTGAGTATATATATTATTAATAAATTGCACTGATATATATATATTTACGTAATTTTTAGTTTTGTTTTTAGGTACTGTAATTAGCTATGTAATTTTGAACTGTTTATTTGTATTTTCTTACATTAGTTATAACGCTATGGATTTTTATAAACTATTAATATAAAACTTATATAAAAGTTTTTGATTATTCCATTATTGTCAAATCTCTAGATCCTATGATATAATCAATTGATGTGCTTGTTTCACTGCTTTTCAAGTGTAATTTCGCTGTAGCTACATCTTAGAAAAAATATTTAGAAACGGAACTAAAATTCAAATTTTATCCTATAAATCAGTTCACATGGGATAAAAATGGGATGTCAAGTTAAGTTGCGAGAGTTTAGCTTTATTTCTAGGTTACCTACACATTTAGTAGTGTAACGCGTACGAAGTCACGGGCAACAGCTAGTTATTTTATATATATATATTTTGTGTTGCCAAGCTGTGCTAAACTTTACTATTTATATTCTGTGTTACCAGTTAGCGACACTCGTTGTTCCAAATTTAACTGTCTATCTACAATTTCACTGTGTCAAGTATTTCGATAGTTCCATACTAACACTGTGCGTTTTTGATATCGTGTTGTATGAAATACATTTGACTGTTGTGACAAATCGCATCCATATCGATCACCACGCTCTGTGCCGTACTTAGGGCACACTGGGTTAAATTAATTCTGCTAATTCATAAGAAAGACGGCTACACAGCCGCAGGGGCTTTTTGCAATCCACAGAAGCCACCACAAATAAATAATAAAATAAATAAATATTGCTGGACATTTCACACAGCGCTATCTAGCCCCAAACTAAGCAGAGCTTGTACTATGGGCACCAGATAACTGATAGAATACTTATATACTTATATTTTTTTTTCTAAATATTAACTTATAATATATAGAAAAACATCCAGACCCGGAATAAATATCTGTAGATCATGCAAACATTTGTTCCGCGGCGGGAATCCAACCCGCTATCTCCTGCGTCTCAGCCGGCTAAACGCCCACTGCGCTACGGAGGTCGTCAATAAAGCAAGTGATGCCCGTGTTACCCTGTGGAAACTTAAAGCCTGGCTATGTTACCTGGCTATGTTACACCTGCAGAGGAACTACCCCCTGGTCAACACCTTGGCCAGTGTGGAGAACCCTCAACAGACTGCGTACCCAAGTCGGCCGCTGCAGGTGTAGTCTTAGTAAATGGGGTATTATAGACAAATCGGCGACGCAATGCCAATGTGGTGCCCAGCTCCAAACAATGGCACACGTCCTTGCATTCCCATCCTGCCCTACCACCTACACGATGGGACAACTGTTGACCTGCCATGAACGTGGCGACGTACTGTTCAAAATGGCTATTATAGTCTTGGGACATGGACACGAAAGAAGAAGAAGAATAAAAAAACCTAAAATGGAGCCATACCATTATTTATAAACTAGCTGACCAATCCGCGGCTTCGCACGCGTGATTTGCCAATAAAAAGTAGCCTATGTGTTAATCCAGGTTATGATATACGTACATACCAAATTTCATCGAAATCGGTTCAGCCGTTCCGGCGTGAAAGAGTAACAAACATTCATAGATCCATACATACAAACTTTCGAGTAATATTAGTAGGATGATTGTTGTTCCTGTCATAAGCTGTCAAATTTTCGATGGCGTTGTCATAGCAATGGCAGTATTGGAAATATATTATGTTAGTTTAATACCACAATATAGTGTCAATTTTGCCATTGTCATAGTGAAGCGATTGATTTTGTTTAGTAGAATTTGGCCACTGGTTGCTTGTTGAAAACATCTATTTCTAATGTAATTTTTTTCCAAGTCTCAATTGTTTTTTAAATTGTGTGATTCATCATCATCATCATCATAACAGCTATACGATGTCCACTGTTAATAATAGTCCTCCCCATAGATTTCCAGAGCGATCGATCTTGTGCATCCTGTACCCAACGGCTCCCGGGAACCTTTATCATGTCTTTCCATCTGTGTTTGATCGTGTCTTTATTGGAGTTTTGAATTTACAGCGTTAATTAGACCTAAACAGTGCCACCAACAGTCCTATTCAGGTGGCTACTTATTATCAGAAAAATATCTATTCAGTTTCGTGAATGTGCGCAATATCTTCATGACCTTGTCCCTCCTTTCCCCCTTCCACCACCGGACAATCAGACGTACCGAGAAGTACCACCCATACCTTGTCGGCATACCACCTTGCCGTACCAAACGATTTGCTTCAACTTTTCTTGTTAGCACAAGTAAGGAGTGGAACTTACTTCCGGCGAATGTTTTTCCAAACCAGAGTAATTTTGGAGTCTTCAAGTCCAGAGTTAATAGGTTCTATCTAGGCAAGCGTGCTCCATTTTCGATCACACCATCACTTACCACCAGGTGTGGTAGAGGTCAAGCGCTTGACTGACTATACTAATATTATAAAGAGGAAAGATTTGTTTGTTTGTATTGAATAGACTACGAAACTACTGGACCGACATAAAAAAAAACCCTTTTTACACAACTGCGCAGAAGGAGGGTAATGTTTTTATTGAATAACTACGCGTGCGAAGCTGCGGATTGGTCAGCTAGTCATCAATAAAAAAAAATACTTGGGAAGAAGAAGCGTTAATTTTGGTTTTAGCTTCCTAAATAGGGTAAAGCTTTTTTGTTTATTCACAAACAACTATTTTACAGACAGGAGAGTCGTCTGGTGAAGAGTTTATTTTATTTCATTTATACCTTATTCCCTCCCTGTAAAAACACCGACCGGACATAATACTATAGTTCGCCCGTTCGCGTGCCCCGGCCCCACAGACAGACAGTCATAAAGTCACGCGTTTTAGTTATTAATAATAAAACGCCTAATTGGAACGTGTTCTACATACCTGTGATTGGAGCATGACCAGAGTGGTCGATGACCGTCCTCTGGTGACTGTGTCAGCGGTTCCGTAGAAGCCTTCAGAATACTTTAAAAATATAGATGCCTTTTTTATAACATCTGGAAATGGAACAAGCTTATGACCCACCTGATGTTAAGTGGTAACCATCGCATATAACAGAGTATTGCTTCGTAGGTCTTAGAAACATGCCCTACGATGCACTGTCCTGCGTTCATCAATTTAAGGCATACATTTCACAGGCAACCATACCCTTGAAACCGAAACACAGCAATGCTGCTCAGTGGTACGAATAGGTATTAAATTAAATATTAAATATTGCTGGACATTGCACACAGCGCTATCTAGCCCCAAACTAAGCAGAGCTTGTATTATGGGAACCAGATAACTGATAGAATACTTATATACTTTTTTTTTTGTAAATACATACTTATAATATATAGAGAAACAACCAGACCCGGAACAAATGTTTGCATGATCTACAGATATTTGTTCCGGGGCGGGAATCGTACCCGCTACCTCCTGCGTCTCAGCCGGCTATTCGCCCACTGCACCGCGGAGATCGTCAACTACGAGGTATGGTGGTAGTACTTCCCCGGACGAGCCTTTCCACAAGAAACTCTACTCTTAAACTAGCTGACCCGCCCACGGTGTGATTTGTTAATAAAAACACCTGCAATCCTGCGCAGTCAGATAAAAAGTAAACTATGTCCCAATTAAATTCATATTCTATCTACATACAGAATTTAATCGAAATCAGTACAGCCGTTTAGTCGTGAAAACGTTACAAACAGGCAGACAGACGCAGTTACTTTCGAATTTATAATATTAGTAAGGATTTTTGAAATGATACAGTGGATAAGAAGTATAATAGGCGGCCTTATCGCTAAAATAATTTTAGGTTATTACTCTGATGTCATTAATAAATGATTTGATCTAATTAATACAAATACGAATCATTTCTTTAAAATAAAACATGGATACAATAAAGAGAAAGTTATCTGCCTTCTGTTTTAGTTAAAAACTGTATTACAGAAGTCCGCTTTATCCCTGAAACAATAAATCCTCCGTCGTCCGAGACACGTTATCGGAGACCCGGATGAGGAAATCACCTCCGCTAATGCGGAAGAGACTTCTGAGTCATCTGCATTAGACAGAGCAAATACTTCACAGATACACCGACCTCGCCGGCGAGGTCGACGTGTCCCTTCAGTCGCCGCCTATACGAGGTACCCGGGCGTTTCTCTCCTATCCCCTTCCTAGCAACAGCCCAAACCGAGGTTCGTACCTAAGTGGTGCCCTTGCGCTAGTTGCCTCATCAAAAACTTACAGGGCTGAGCGCCATCTGCGCTCTCCAAAAGTTCGGTTAAGCTGCAACGGCAAACAATGCTGACACATAAAATAAAAAATATACGATTATATAATGGCATGTATTTAAATAATCATTTTAATTTTGCAAAAACTGCAAGCAAAAAAATATAAACGGACAGCTTCTGTAATGATTGATCCTCTTTTAGTGAGACATAAAATAAATCAAACGAACGATACTTTAATCTGTTTGGAGCTACGCAAAAAATGTTTGAGATGTAGAAATTAATTTTGATAGATCCATGTTGAGTCCCAAAACTAAGAGAAATAAGCAGATAAGGTACTTACGTATTAACGCCACCGTAGTTTTTTGGGGTGGGCTCTCGCCAGAACTCTCGCGTGGTCGTTCCTGAATGTCGCTTCACCTACTCTACCTTCACTCCGATACGGAGGTCAGCGGCTCGCTTCGCTTGCCACCTCCCCCCTTCGCTCCACTCGGCTTCGTGGGCTTACTCCACTCAAGACCGCGAGCTTCTGGCTCCGCGTTTTTTTATAACACTCTAGGGGTGTCACGCACAAGACTGCTTAGAGTCGGGGTGCTCAGTGTCGGTTCTTCCACTCATCTAGACCAATAATTGAAAAAGGGGATCAAATATTATTATTGATTTTTTTTTACTAGCCCATACTGTCCCACTGCTGGGCAAAGGCCTCCCCCTCTTCCTTCCACTTATCACGGTCTAGAGCCATATCCCGCCAGTCTCTTTGGAAGACGTCCAAGTCATCGCTCCAGCGCTTTTTAGGCCTTCCTCGGCGTCGCTTTCCGTCTTTAGGAGTCCATATACTTGCCTTCTTGACCCACCTATCGGGTTGCATACGGGAGACATGACCCACCCAGTCCCATTTAAGCTTTGCAGCCTTGATGCCCACGTCAGCGATGCCGGTCTTCGAGCGCAGCCAGGAGTTTGGAATCCGGTCGATCCGCTTTACACCCAAAATGCTGCGCTCCATCGCTCTTTGGCAAACTCCTAGCTTGAACTTCTGAGACTCGGTCAGTGACCAAGACTGGGCACCGTAGGTTAGGACAGGCAAAATACACATGTCAATGAGTTGGCGTTTTAGCGATAAGGGAAGGTCTCCCTTCATGAGTTCCTTCATGGACCAGTAGCTTTTCCTGGCGTTTTGTTTTATTTTTGAATACCAAATATTAATTGAGTATGCTATAATATAATTTGATAATCACCTTGACCTAAAAAAGTACACATTTATACTAGATCAAGTAGATTCTTGAGGATCAAATAATATTGTCCCTTATAATCAGTAAAACGAACGCTTGATTGTTAGGGACTAAACATACGTTTAAAATGTACGAAGGTGTAAACTAGACTAAAATAATCGTTAATGTTTATGATCGCAAACTCAACATAACAAAGTAATAATAATTAAAAATAGTTGCACAACTTTACCACCATATAAAAGCGATTTCATCCAAAAAACCTTTGATTGTAGTTTGGCTTGCAAGAGAGCCGAATAAATATTTATTAAGATAAATAAAAA
This sequence comes from Philereme vetulata, assembly GCA_918857605.2. Lineage (NCBI taxonomy): Eukaryota > Metazoa > Arthropoda > Insecta > Lepidoptera > Geometridae > Philereme > Philereme vetulata. The sequence continues at coordinate 9,864,371 of OU975423.1, forward strand.
CGAACTTTTATAAAATATTACTAAAGAATATATAAATTTAAACAGGCTTTTGATAGGGTTTACGGATCTCCAATCGAAGTATTTATTGACCGAGCCGTAGGTAATTGATAACCGTAATATTTTTATTGGTCTTGCCTCGGATCTTACAAGATTGTTTTTATTCAAAAGAAACAAAGTCCGGTCTTAATTTGATATGAAAATGTTAGCACTTTTTTACTAAACTGTCGGCTAGATTAAAGAAAATATTTCGGAAAAATAGATCTTTATAAATATAAAAGAGAAGTTCACTTATTCATTTATGGATTTTCCGAAAATTAACCCCTAAAGGTCGAAAAGGGGGATAACAAGTCTTAATCGACTTAATTTAAGTACGATCAACTTTTTTTTCATTATATGCTTGCGTTTGACCACGATCTCGCCTGATGGTAAGCGATGATGCAGTCTACGATGGTACACGCTTGCCTAGAAGAAACCTATTCATTCGCGACTTGAAGACCCATAAGTTATAGTCATCAGAAAACACAGACTTAGGCAAGGCGTTCCACTCCTTGGCGGTGCGCATAATAAAGGTGGAAGAGTACCGCTTTGTGCGTATGGGAGGTGCCACCATGATAAAAAAACAACTTAAAACTTGGTATAGGTGATGTGTTTTTTTTAATTGTCCCCTAATAGACTGAAAAGGGGTGGTTAAGTTTATGTAGGAAACTCTTACTGAGTGATTCTATTGACTTGAAACTTAGCACTTAGTATTAGGTTAATATTTTTCTCCTGTTTTTAAAAAAGGTTAAATAACAAAAGGATTGTTATGTCCTGAATTTCTTAAACTCAGACCAGAAGTACTAGTAGATTAGATTAAGCAATCATTTGTCTTGTAGCGATAATCGATACTGCGATTTCTTGTGTCACTGCCATCAACTTACCCACCATGTCACAGAGGTCGAAAATACTTTATGTACAACCTGAACTACGAAGTATGTATAACTTATGTAACTATGCTAAGCTAACAAGACTTGAAAGTGAGTGGAGATTAATGATTGAGGTCGCTAATTGGGAAGATCTTTGTACACCGACAGTTAATTAGTTTTAACAGTTAATGTTGTGTTGACGCCAAATTTATCGAAAGTGAAAGAGAAAGGGTACATTTTCTACCTACAAGTTAAATACACAAAAAAACGAGTGTGCGAGAACACACGACTGAAATAAAACTTCTATTTCAAAATATTAATTTATAAAATTGTTCCATTACAAAATTGTCCACACGTCTGTAGGTCGATCAGTCTATGTTCATTCTGGACAGACGCAACCCGCACTCGCACATTAACGTTTAAAAATATACGAAACGTAACTATCTCTCTTTCTATCTGCACTATCTTATATCTCCCTCTCAATTTACGTACGCATTTTTCGTAACGCATTCACCAGCTTACTCCCCAAGTCAAGAGTGCGTAAAGAAGTTTTACTTCAAAAATATCGTCGGCAATTATCAGAATTCGTAAGTCCATATGAGCAAATATTACAGGAGCAACATAAAACTGATTTTTTCACAAAGTTTTAGAGATTTTTATTGAGACTTTAGGTATAAAATGAGGGTAGGCCATCTCAGCTTATGTAAACTCTCCGTCACCCGAGACATGTTCTCGGAGACCTGGATGACGAAATCACCTCCGCTAATGCGGAAGAGATTTCCGAGTCATCTACATTAGACAGAGCAAACACTTCACAGATACACATACCTCTCCGGCGAGATCGACAAGTCCCTTAAGTCGCCGCCTATACGAGGTACAAGCACGTACCCGAGCGTTTCTCTCCTATCTCATTCCTGGCAACAGCCCAAGCCGAGGTTCTTACCTAAGTGGTGCCCTTGCGCTAGTTGCTTCATCAAAACTTACAGGGCTGAGCGCCTTCTGCGCTCGCTAAAAGTTCGGTTAAGCTGCAACGGCCTCAGAGGCCAACAACGAGATTAGTTTATTTAAAAAAAAATGCTCAGCTTGTATATACTAGTGGTTCGCCCCGAACTGAGATCTCGCGAGTCTCCGATTAAAACAAAAAAATATTATTTGTAATCGTTGACTATCAAAATAGTGCCACGAAATAAATAACCATACTACTTGACCTACAGTTTCATTTAAATTACATGAGTTCATGTTAATAGTTATATTTTTTAGGGTACATATTGCAGTAATTCATGATTTCAGACTTTTGCCTATATTTGTATCACTAAAGCTACACGCATACAAAATTTCAGCACTGTGAGGTCACTGGTGTACCCTGTGAATTTTGTCAAAGTTTAGTTTTTATTATGGCTAATAACTCAAAAAATACAAAAAATTTACTAAAAATAAAAACGGTGTCAAAATGGTATTTTTCAAACTTTCGCGATCACTGTACATAATTATTGATTAAAACGGGTATTTATCGCGTATCTACCTTTTTTATTTGTGTCAAAATGTACAAATTAAGATCTTTCATTTGACGTCTCACTTGACCTAATAGTCTCATTTTTTTACCCCTCTTGAACCCGAATATGTCAACAACCCCTGAACATTTTTATCTCATTTAGTACACCAAAATTATGTCATCACTACCTGCCTATGTATAAAATTTCACGACGATCGGATCAGCGCTTCGAAAGTTATCCTCGGACAAACAAACATCATACAACGGCGATTTGCCCAAGTTGATTTAGAGATCTCGCTTCGCTCCAACAATCGCTCAGTATTTATGTAGTAAATAAATATAAGTTATGATTATATTACATTATTAATTTAGAATAAGTTCATTACCTTATTTCCTTCGTCAGCAAAGCCGGTCTTTAAACGCAGCGTGGTGTTACGGATTCTGTCAATCCTCTTTGCTCCTAGCACGCTGCGCTCCATTGCTCCATTGGTGGAATATGGCACGCGAGCGAAAGTCCTGAAAGACAGTGGGATAACATAGGTTGAAAAAAAAGTTCATTACTATCCTGTAACTGTTTTATTGTTGCCTGAATTGAACGATTTATTATTATTACCAGCATTAGATGTCCACGCTGATATGATGATGAAACACTTTCGGTTTTTATTTCACTTTCGATAATTTGGGAGCACATCATATCCCCCCCCCCCCCCTCCCCCCCGGACTCAAAGCGATTAATTAAGTTAATATTAGAGTCGTGACATATTGTTACTACAATATAAGTGGATCGTGTAATTATGTGGGTGTTCATCATTATCATTAGCAAATTTAATTTAATTAATGGATTGGTACGAGCGAATGATTAAGAATTAACAGATTTGTTTTTTTGTGTAATGCAATCATTTGCTCTACTTTGTTTGAAGCCGATAAAAATATATAACATTTGATATTGTCATTAAACATAATTTTCGGGATAGTGAAAATTATAAAAAGTTATTTTTATGTACGTAATATAATAATATATTTTTTCACACCACCTGCTCGACAATGTTATATGTAAAGCAGGTGATTAAATCCCTATGGCTGAGCCGGGCGTAAAGTTGTACTGAATTTCATTATGCCCTCGCGGGGAGATGTGATTTGAATTTGGAACCTTATCTGTATTAAAATTTGAACCAACGAGACCCACACAAAAATAACTTATTCGTGAAATAACGTGCACAGGATGCACCAAACCTAGATTTGCTTTTTATTGTCTCGCAGAAAGTGTGAAAAGTAGAGTATTCTACTGGATAAAGCTGTCTGCATCTTGGTCGTTCTTATATCCCTCTCTGCACTCAAGATTCTTGTAACTCCCTCGCTCCGCTCGTTAGTTAACTCTAGAATCGTTACGTTCGGGATTCAATATAGCGCCCGTGACGCAAGACACTGCTTTACCCCTCGTTTAATAATCTACTAATTTATTGTCACTTTATTATTAGGTATTAGACGTTAAGCATTAAGCGTGTCAGAATTTAAGTCTAAAATGTTTTTATTTAAGTTCTAAATATTTTTAAGGTTAAGAACTTCAACATTTTTAGTCATTGATTAAGGGCGTCAAAATCCATTGCACAGCGCTACCTAGCCCCAAACTTATCAGAAGTTGTAGATAGATATAGCATTTATTTGTAACATCAAACACATATATATTATAATTTAATAATTAATATCTTGAGGCCCGTCCTGGCTGACGGGTGGACTTTTATTTTTTAAACATATTTTTATGGGTAATGTTTGCACACCTCGGGTTACATTATTGAAGTTTTCGTAAGTATCCCTAATTTTTTTCTAGTAATCAATATAGCGTTTGTTACTCAAGCATAATGTAGCATTCTAAAGGTGAAATAATTTTAGGAATCGGACCCGTACATAATGAGTTAATAAAAGAGTATAGAAAACACTCATTGTACCAAATATAGGGACCGGAACTAAAGATTACATATTCAATTAGGTCCATATTTTTTTGTAAATACCTACATAGTTATTATTTATCACACTAATATTATAAACGCGAAAGTTTGGATGTTTATTTGTTTGTTTGTTACTCAATCACGCCGTAACACCTTAACCGATTTCGATGAAATTCGGTATATATTACCCGTGCGCGATAAGTTGGGACCTGAGCGCGGTGACGTCATATTGGCGTGTTTGTACCACCCGCAAAAAAGCGAACATAACAATCAGCCGCCCGCGGCTTCGTCTTTGTTTTTTTAACCTAATTTATTATGTTACTCAGGGAGGACGCTGATTTTTATCTAATCTTTTTTACACTATTTGAATAAAATAAAAATACAATGTTTAAGTTTATACATTTATTTTATCTATTATTTACATTATCTCATCTTCGTCACTACTTAGTGGATTTATGCCTTCTAGAGGTTGTTCTTCGTCCTCAGTCTCACTATAATCACTTGACGAAGAGGTATCCGATAAATTTACAACATTTACTATAACAACAAAAACTACAACAACAAAACAATAACACAAACGAAAACTAAAAGAATTCTAGAGCGCGTCGTTACGTGACGTAGGCCAGTACGAGACTAAAACCCTAGTAAAAAATAGTGATGCGAACGGTACAATACGGGCGCCATCGGGGAAGTGCAGGTGAAGCGGTCGGGGAGTCGCATTCCTAGCAGGTCCCAAGTTATCGCGCACGAGTAATACGTAGATTATAATCTGGATCACCACATAGGCTACCATTTGTATCATAAATCATAAATCAGTCTCCTGTGATACAAATGGGATGTCAAAGTGTATATATGAATTTTGCACCCCAGAACAACGCGGGCGAAGCTGCTGGCAACAACTAGTAATAAATATAGAGAATACCCAGATCAGAAACAAAATATATATTTTGTAGATCTACATCCGTCGCGTCGTAGCGTCTCAGCCACTTCACCCACTGTGCCACGGAAGTCGACATACCATAATTTTCCATCTAGCCACTTAAAAAAACTAGGTGCGACGAGTAATCAGCTCATTACACAGATAAATACCAATATCTAATGTAGAAACGGTGAGTTTTCCATTGCCATCCATCCGGTAGGGTCATCTTCTATGGGACAGCTTTCGCCGTACGATTTGAATCACAAACGAGTCGGACGGCCTTCATTATCCTTGGTTAATAGCACATAAATTATATTTTAAAATGCTTAGAAATTTACATTTGTACCTAGAAATCGTTATCGGTGAAATTACATGCACATGAGGCTTTACACCTGTAGGTTACAAAGTTGATAGACGCAGGGCAGTGCATCGTAGAGCACGTTTTTTAAGATGCCTGACCTACTAGGCAATACTTTGATATAGGCGATGGTTACCACTGAATATCAAAGAAAGAAGTAAGAAAGAATAAACATTTATTTGTGACGGTACAAAACACACACAGCACACAAGTAAGGTACACACAAGAGAACAAATTGATACACACAAAAACAGCAATACCTAACATATGTGTGTCTCACAATTACCTATATATAAATGACCGACGTCACAAAAAGGCGTCCAACTCAGCATTTGTTGTGCTTTTGGCACAACGCTGATCTTCCGTTGGAATCTCGTCAAATACAATACTTCAAAAACGCAAGCATGTCTCTTCTCGCCGAAAAAGAGTCAGTTTCTCCAAGTTCCCATTTTCCGAGATGTACCGGTAGCCGTAAAAGGTCACCTCGAGCTTCTAGGAGTTTCGCTCACGCCTACTCTCAACTTTAGCTCATACATCGAGTCTAAGGCTAAAACAGCTGCCATGAAGCTGGGCATCCTTAACAAGGTCAGGAGATACTTCACACCAGGACAGTTTCTTAGTCTTTACAAAGCTCAAGTCCGGTCTGTTATGGAGTACTGCCACCTTTGGGATGGTTCCAAATATCAGCTCGCTACCTTAGACTCGATAGAACGTAGGGCTTTTAGGCTTATAGGTGAGCAATATATGGCGGAGGCTAAGACCCAAAGTCTCCAACACCGCCGTAAAGTTGCAAGCCTATCGATCTTCTACAGAATACATTTCGGGGAATGTGCCCAGGAACTTTATGATCTGATTCCGCCATCTCCTTTCCATCAAAAGACAAGCAGGCGCACGGCTCAGTACCATCCGTACCTAGTTGATATACCACCCATTCGCACACACCGTTTTGGTTCTACGTTCTTGATGCGTACAGCTAAGGTATGGAACGCTTTGCCGTCGTCTGTTTTTCCTAAATAATAAAATCCGGGCCTCTTTAAGAGTGAATAGGTTTCTTCTAGATCTTCGTGCTTCATCTTAGACCACATCATTACCATCAGATGAGACTGTGGTCAAACGAAGAGCTATTTTTTTAAAAAAAGAACTATTTAAATATAGGATGTCACAGATGACTGTCTGCACAGTACCATAATAATAAAAATTATGAATATATAGATAAATATAAGTTACCACAATAAAAATATAAATAATATAAAATAGTAGCTAAGTATAATAAGTTACATAAAGTATAAGAACAAAAATTTAGATGATTGGGGAGAACTAGGCGAGAATGTGCATTAATCAGTCCCACTGCTATAGTGTGACCATTAGTGCTGTGCACTCCCTGAGGTATGCGCGCGGCGAGACAGGGGGGATGTGTCGGCCGCTCCGATCTATCAGTCTGCCGTCAACGCTCACGGCGGTAGGTAGCTTTTGTACCGGACGGTCTATATCAGACGCACACGGGATAAATATTCAAAGATGGGTCGTGCGTTATCTCGTGATATGAAATGGAAGATGAAGTTGAAACAGAATCTATGTCAGAATAACTTTCGTTAGAATATATAATTGTTTGTAAATATAAAAAATGTTCAATAAAACAAGTCCTTTGAATTATAAGTTTAGTTCTTATTTATCACCTGCATATTTTTAATAAAATATGAGTATATTTAAGTTACATTTTAATCAACTAAGTAAGTATAATATATTACAGATAGATAGCCTCCGACCATCGTCCCGCCACAAATCTTAGAAATGCAAACTGATATCGTAAGATATGTCCGACATGTATTGATCTCATGTGAACTCATGCAGTTTTTTCTTTGCCTCCCACCTCGCCGCGCATACCTCAGGGAGTGCACAGCACTAATGGTCACACTATAAGCAAAGATCAGATGGGCTATATGCTTGTTCCATATGCTATCCATTGTTTGACGACCTCCGTGGTGCAGTGGGCGAATAGCCGGCTGAGACGCAGGAGGTAGCGGGTTCGATTCCCGCCGCGGAACAAATGTTTGCATGATCTACATATATTTGTTCCGGGTCTGGTTGTTTCTCTATGTATTATAAGTATGTATTTACAAAAAAAATATATCTATGTATTCTATCAGTTATCTGGTTCCCATAGTACAAGCTCTGCTTATAATTATTGATTAAAACGGGTATTTATCGCGTATGTACCTTTTTTATTTGTTATCCCGACCGACGTTTCGGCTGTGTTGCAACAGTCATGGTCTCGGGCTGACTGGAGTACTTGGAGCTACCGTCAGGAAGTGCGGGTAGCTGCAGCATCTACCCTCACTTGGTCTTCAGAATTAGAAATGTCCTCGTTCATATTACGACACACTACACTAACCGTATCTACGCACTGAGTCGACCGATTACGACGCGCACACCTAGCAATCACCGGGTTCCAAGACGTTGAGAGACTATAGCCATCTTCCCGATTGAAATTTGGAAATTTCTTGATTTCAATCGCTTCACGAACTATTCTCTTGTAATAACGGCGTTCACTAGAGAGTACCTTAGGATCATGAAGTTCAATCCAATGATTCGGTCTCGAGTCTACCAGATGCTCTGCTATCGCCGACTTGTTTACCTGGCGATTTTTGACAGCTACGATATGCTCTTTGACACGCTCGGCAATGGTACGTTTGGTTTGCCCGATGTAAGAGCGGCCACAGCTACAGTCTATCTTATAAACACCAGGCATCTGCAGAGGTATAACATCCTTTGGAGTCCGTAAATGCTTGGCCATCTTTGAGAGAGGAGTGAAGACCGACTTGATTGAAAACCCTTTCAACACATTTCCAATTTTATCCGTCACCCCTTTCACGTATGGCAAAAACGTTAGCTTTCTACAGACCTCCGTTGGTTTTTCTCTGTTTGTGCGTCTTGGCTGCCGTCTATTTACATATCCGTTGGATTTTAGAACCTCCTGAACATGGGCCAGCTCACTCTCCAGATGTTCAGGGTCACAGAGAGCGTAAGCTCTGTTTGTTAACGATGAAACAACAGATTGCAAATGGCGAGGATGGTGGTGTGACGCAGCGTTCAAATAGCGGTCAGTGTGTGTTGGCTTTCTGTAAACAGAGTGCGCTAGACGGCCATCTGATTTCACCATAACTTTGACATCGAGAAAAGCTAATATTCTATTATCCTCCATTTCATAAGTGAACCGCATATTCGAGTGAATGGAGTTTAGGTATACAGTAAATTGTTCAACTTCTCGTTTACTCCCCTTCATTATGCAAAAGACATCATCCACGTATCTCTTCCATAACTTTATACCATGAGCTGTAAGATCTAATTTAGTTTCAAAATGCTCCATCCAGATATTAGCCAAAACTGGTGCCACCGGGCTACCCATGGCCACTCCATCAATCTGGAGGTAATGTTGCCCATGATATAAAAAGAAGTTCCCATCTAAACAGTGTTCAAGGAGAACAATGTACTAGTCAGGCAGTTCGTGATCCTTTAGCTTCTCTCGTATAACATCCAGGCAGTCTTTTGTTGGAACGTTGGTGAAGAGCGCTTCCACATCGAAACTCACCAATATGTCGTCTGGTTCCAATTTTAAACTCCCCAGTATGTCTACAAAATGGCGCGAGTCCTTTACAAAAGATGTCGTCTTTCCCACCAAAGGCTGCAAAATTGAAGTAACATGCTGTGCCAAATAATAGGTAGGTGAATCAATCTGGCTCACAATGGGACGAAGAGGCACATTACTCTTATGCACCTTAGGTAAACCATACAATGTTGGCGACTGCACTATAAGCTCTGCTTAGTTTGGGGCTAGATAGCGGTGTGTGAAATGTCCAGCAATATTTATTATTTATTTTATTATATTTAGGTGATATAAAAACATCATCATAATAATCCATATGACGTCCACTGCTGATCATAGACCTTCCCATGGATTTGAGTCCTTAGACCTCTCTTGGACTTGGGATTTAAGTTACTAGTGGTTCGCCTTGAACTGAGATCTCCTGAGTCTCCCAAAAAAAACAAAATTCGAAATTATTCGTAATAGTCAAGGGAATATGAAAATAGTGCCACGAAAAAGACAACCAGATTACTTGACCTACAGTTTCATTCAAATGACAGGTAACGGGAGTTCATGTAATTTGGTTAAAGTTTTTAGGGTACAAAATGCAGTTATGCTGGATTTCAGACTTTTGCCTATACTATTTGTGTCACTAAAGCTACACGAATACCAAATTTCAGCATTGTGGGGTCACTGGTGTACTTGTGAATTAAGTGAAAGTTTTGTTAATAATATGACTAATGTAATAATTCAAAAACTAAAACGATTAAACTAAAAATAAAAACAGGGTTAAAGTGTATTAATCAAGACCTTTCATTTGATACCCCATTTGACTCTAGGTAAATGGCATTAGACTCTCTAGTATGCTCATTTTAATTTTTTTACCCCTCTGGAACCCCAATATCTCAAAAAACCCCCGACATTTTTAGCTCATTTATGACGGGTTCCTATATCCGTCGGTAACCGACTACGCCTTGTATCTCCTTGAAAAAGTGTCAAACTAGTGTCAAACTTTTGACAGGTTTTCAAGGAGAAACGAGTCGTAGCTGGTTACTGATGGATATAAGAACCCGTAATTAGTCACACCATAATTGTGCCATCACTACCTACCTATGTATCAAATTTCACGATTATCGGATCTACGCTTCGAAAGTTATCCTCGGACAAACAAACATACATAAATATTTACATACATACTTACATATATTTATGCACCTACTATGCAGATTTGCTTAAGTTGATTTGGAGATCTCGCTTCGCTCGATCAATTATTATTAGGTTCTTAGTTTACTTAGGTAAGTCTTGAGTATTTATCACACTAATATTATAAATACAAATGTTTGGATGTTTGTTTATTTATTTGTTTGTTTGTTTGTTACACAATCACGTCGTAACGGCTGAACCGACTTCAATGAAATTTGGTATGTACACACGGCTACACATCAAGTTATAAATTTCCAGTATAAGCTGACCTCTTATTCTACGAAAAGCCTACACAATGCGACGTCAGCTTATACTGGAAAAATATAGCTTGATGTGTAGCCGTGTGTATGTGACATTTTATGTTTAGGTATGTAGGCACCTAAAGCTTACTAATAAGAGTACTTAGACTTATTAAGTAAGGTAGAAATTCTATCTTGGTAAAATAACTGCCTACGAGTTTATAAATTGTAGTCATGTCAGTTACCAACTAAAATTATCCAATCATGAACACTTATAAGTTGTCGATTTTTTTAAACGCCAATTGCCCTACTATACATAATAAGCACGTATCACCCACTACACATAAAATCATTTACATAAAACAATGTATGTAAACATGAGAAAAATAAATTCAATCCATCGATCGTCCGTACGGGCGCCGAAATCGATAATACTTTTTGTCATTTCAAAAAACGAACAAGTCAGTAATCTTTTTTCTTTTCGCGACTTTATTGATACTTTCGGCCAGCTAACTTGATAGGCGGGTATTAAAAGTTTATAAATGTACCACAGAAACCTCAACCTTAAAGCAATAGATTTACGATGTGTTTTCGGTTGGTGTTATTGGTCAGATGTGATTGCAGGGAACAGGTGTTTATGAACAGGTGAGTTTGTGACCGCTAAATAGATATATTAGCCAGTTCAGAGGCTTCAACTCGACTTTCGATATCGTCCTGTCACTTCGCTCTTTGTTGCTAAAGTACTAAAGACTATATTCCTTCGGCAAGTTTTGACAGATGGTGTACCAACATATGCATAAAGTAAATGTGTGTTCGATAGGGATTTGAATTTGGAATGGCCTCGGATAGGTCCTGTAAGTATGTACTTATATTGATTTACTGAAAGTGACGGTAGACACAGATTAATAAATAGAAGGTTATTTATAACCCAAGTAATATACAGCTTGTCAATATAATTTGAATGGGTTTACGCATGATTTTATTTACTGTGACATATTATTATGTTGAAAATGTCGTATATTGTAAGGTGGTGATGTGTTTATGCTATTAGGTAATGTAAGGACCACTATTCTAACTCAGCTCATTTATTTAATACCATAAAGTGAGTTCATTGAACGTATATGTATATGTGGCACATTAATACATATGTTCTTAGTTATATTTTCATAATTTTATCTGTAATATAGCTGTAATACTAGCTGACTAATCCGCAGATTCGCACGCGTAGTTTTTTAATAAAAACATTACCCCCCTGCTGCGCAGTCGAATAAAAATTAACTTATGTCACCCGGGGATAGTGCAGCTTCACAACAGTGAAAGAACTCTTTAAATCGGTCCAGTAGTTTCGGAGCCTATTCAATACAAACAAAGAAATCTTTCCTCTTTATAAAATTAGTATAGATTTTTTTGAAGAACATTAATTTAATTCTACTAAAAAAGTGGGCATGTATCAAAAGTAATGTTTGGACTTGCCTCTCTACACCTTTGTGGCTAGATGCCTGAGTAAGAGAGAAAGAGAATGTCAATTAAAGCTGTGGAGAGCATGATTTATTAATCAAAATGTATAAAATTAACTCAGACAAGTGTGTTCTAATAATTTGCATGTTGTTAATTTAAGGGCGTCATTATCATCATTCTCAGTCCGTGTCGACCCACTGCTGGGCATAGGCCTCTCTTTGTTTCTGCCATTCCTCCCGATCCTGTGCCAGTCTGTGCCATCTCGCTGGTGCACGTTCTTAATTTCGATGCCCAGTTCTCTGTTTTCTCTGTTAGTGCCTTAGTCCACCTGTCGTCACTACGTCTGGCCAAGTGTCCTGCCCAACACCACTTGAGCCCCAATTGTCACTTGCTGATGTCTTGTATTTTAGTCTGCTTGCAAATTTTGGTATTGAGAACTCGGTCTAAAAGTCTGATGCCGAGCATAAATTTAAGGTATTCATGTTTAAACTAGTTATATTAAAGAAAAATATGATTTTCAGTAAATCTTTTTTCTACAATGACATTTGACGTAGGACGCGGAGCGCGTTGAAATCTTTTCAACCGTAAACACGTCACCGATAATTTTTATTGTTCGTTTGTAGCGAACTATTTTTTATTTTAAAAGTTACCATTAACAACTTTACTTTATGTAGGTAAATAAATTTTTGATAGAGATAGATAATTATAAACATTTATTACTACAAGCAAAACCAAATCAAATATTTACTTTCTGTGAGCATCATTTATTGTATTATTAGATCAACATAATCTATTTATGTAGTTATTAAAACGTTCAGGGAAAATGTTTTCCCTTTTCAAGCTTATTGCGCGGAAGGAGGTCTATGAGTTTTGGTATAGTTAAAGTATTTATGGGGAAGGAGCGGTAAATAAAAAAGATCCTACTAATATTATAAACGCGAAAGTTTGTATGTATGGATTTCTCTTTCACGCCGGAACGGCTGAACCGATAGCGATGAAATTTAGTATGTACGTAGATTATAACCTGGATTAATACATAGGCTAGTTTTTATTGGAAAACCACGCGTGCGAAGCCGCGGATTGGTCAGCTAGTATAAAATAAATAAAAAAGTTTTTTAACTACGGTCGAATGACCTATGATTTTGCCCTGGCAACTCGTTTATATACATCTACTGAAATTCAGACATTTTCCGACTTTACCCAAATGTCAGAGGAATGTCAGAACAGCAAATTATGCCAACCTGACAAAGATACATAGTACGATTCGTAAGGCCTCCGCGACACGCTAACCTGTTGGCACTCGGTAGAATGCGCGGCCGCGCGCTGCCATTTGTCCTGCATCTGGGTGGGTCAGGTGGATGTATGAGGTTTCTTAAAAAGATTTTGTCAGATGGTTGGTAAACACACTGAATATCGATGGTAGAATATTAGTTGCATGCAACTGTTGCTTGGGATGGTTTTTTAAATGCTCTTAATGATTCTTTAGTATAAATAAGTAGGTAAATAATACTGGACATTTCACACAGCGCTATCTAGCCCTAAAGTAAATCAAGCTTGTATTATGGGAACCAGATAACTAATACAATACCTATACATTTTTTTGATGATGTACCTACTTATGCGATTTTTCTAAAATCTTTGAATTCATTTATTCCTAATATCGGCAACATAGTTTCCATGACACTTTTTTCCATTTATTGCGGTTTACTTCCTCTATTTATGCCAAAATCTGAATGAAATCACGTTCGGCAATAAGGCCGCTCATTGTAAGTACTATATTTTTTATAAACTACTTCTTTATATGGTTCTGGTGTTCAAGAAACGTTATCTTATTTTAAATAAAAAAAGGAAGGCAAATAGTTTAATACATCATTATAAGGAATTCGCTGTAACTACGAGTTGATAGTTATATAAAACCGGCTAAGTGCGAGTCGGACTCGCGCACGAAGGGTTCCGTACCATTATCTATAAAAACGGCAAAAAATCATGTCTGTTGTATGGGAGCCCCCCTAAAGTATTAATTTTATTTTAATTATTTATTATTAAAGTGAATATATAATATTCTGTGAATATTTTAAGCATCTACCTGTTGCCAATTTCGAGCAAAAACGAGTAAAAAAAATTACGTTTGTTGTATGGAAACCCCTATTAAATATTTATTTTATTATGTTATTAGTATTAGTATAGCGTCAACAGAAATACATCATATGTGAAAATTTCAACTGTCTAACTATCACGGCTCATGAGATACAGCCTGGTGACAGACGGATAGACAGACAGTGGAATCTTAATAATAGGGTCCCGTTTGACCCTTAGGGTACAGAACCCTAAAACAATTGGTTATTTGATGAGAAAGTATTTTTAAATTTTATTTCAAAAAGAAATCAATTAAAACAGTAAAAACTGCAGTTCAGATAGCGTGCCCTGCCGTAATATATCTTTGAATGGTCTGAATATACATTTTGCATATTACGTTATGTGTGATCTGCATCTGATCAACATCTGCGCACTTGGTGGCATTTGTAAACCACTTCTATTCCTAGGTTTATTATAATAAACAAGCCATATTATATTACTATATGTAATTCTTTGAAAATGGATATATTCTACGGTTTATAAAAGAAACGAAATTGGCGCTAAGCAATTTGAAATTAGAACTCAACCGAAAATGGCGGCAAACATTTTAAAAATAGAACAAAACTCACCCAAATAAATTTAAATATTTAATCATTTTTAGGGTTCCGTACACAAATGCTAAAACAGCAACCTATTACTGAGGCTCCTCTGTCTGTCTGTCACCAGGCTGTATCTCAGGAACCGTGATAGTAAGACAGATGAAATTTTCACAGTGGTGTATTTCTATTGTCGCTATAACAACAAATACTAAAAACAGAATAAAATAAATATTTAAGGGGGGCTCCCATACAGCCGTGATTTTTTTGCTCGTTTTAGCTCGATTTTGATAACGACAACAGATAAATAATGAAAAATACATAATTAGATTAAAATAAAGTCCCATACAACAAATGTGGTTTTTTGCCATTTTTATAGATAATGGTACGGAACCCTTCGAGCGCGAGTCCGACTCGCACTTGGCCGGTTTTTTTTATAATTTAACTGTTGTTCACGCTAATATTTGTATATTTTTGAACATGGCAACATTGGCCACATGTTTTGTTGTTATACTACCTATCTATCTACTTGGCTAATCATCACCCACTCCTGGGTAGTCCTGATCCTACGCCCATCAAATGCATTCACATCATAATTTTATTTTAATGACTTCATTATAGGATTTCCTAATCACTATAAATCAAAGGTTAAGCTCGGATCAATGATGATTCATTGTGAAGTCGTTGTAATCACTTGCAAATCATTCCTATTACAAATCTCACGATGCTCCGATGATTCACAGGGCTTATTTATAAAATCAATGATCTACAAGAATACTTACGGTAAATACCACAAGTCAGAACTACATTCATCATCATCATCATATCAGCCGTAGGACGTCCATTGCTGGACAAAGGCCTCCCTCATTGATCTCCAGGAACTGCGGTTGGAAGCGGCCTGCATCCAACGCCGACCTGTGGTTCTTACCAAGTCGTCTGCCCATCTTGTAGGTGGACGTCCTACGCTGCGCTTGCCGGTCCGTGGCCTCCATTCGAGAACTTTCCGGCCCCATCGGCCATCTGTTCTGCGCGCTATATGGCCTGCCTATTGCAACTTAAACGTGCTAATCCGTCGGGCTATGTCGGGAACTTGAGTTCTCCTACGTATTTCCTCATTTCTGATTCGATCCCGTAGCGAAACCCCGAGCATAGCCCTCTCCATAGCTCGTTGAGCGACTCTGAGCTTATTCATAAAGCCAATAGTGAAGGACCACGTCTCGGTTCCAAATGTCATCACTGGTAACACACACTGATTGAAGACTTTCGTCTTAAGGCACTGAGGTATATTGGACGAAAAGACGTTGCGAAGTTTCCCAAACGCTTCCAGAACTACATTGATTATGTATTTTTCTGAGTAATTGATGATAAAGTATTGCACTGATATTTATGTTAAAATAAACGATATTTGTGGAAGCCGTTGGTTACCGTACAAATAAATCGTTCGCTTTATATGTGGGTAAGCAGTGGACGCCATGTTTTTTTGTGTTTTTGTACGACTTTTAGATGGAACTTGAAAATGGTCAACTGCTTTAAACTGGTAACTATTGCCTATAACATAGTATTGCCTAGCAGATCACGCACCTTAGAAACGTGCCCTACGATGCACTGCTCTGCGTCCATCAACAGGCATATAGGTGTAAAGCCTCATGTGCCTGTAATTCCACCGGCAACCATACGCTTCAAATCGAAACACAACAATGCTGTTTAGCGGCAGAAATAGGTATATTGTGGTAGTAGTAGGAACCATTTCACTACTCCTTTAAAATGTTATTATACAATTTGAGAGGGCGATAAAACGCAGCATTTTGGGTATTAAAAGAACAGACCGAGTTAGAAGTACCACACTGCTCTAGAAAACTGGTATCGCTGATGAAGGTCGCAAGGCAAGCTGAAATGGAAGTGGGCTGGCCACGTGACGCGCATGGAACAAGATAGGCAAAATAAATCATAGGATGGATACCCGTAGACGGCAGAACGCCGCGGTCGCCCAAGAAAACGCTGGCGCGATGACCTAGATGTCTTCAACATCGATTGGGTAGAGTTGGTTAGGGATCGAGAGGGGTGGAAAGAATTGGGGGAGACCTTTGCCCAGCAGTGGGACAGTACAGGTTAGGAAAAAATCGATAATGATGATGATGAATTTGCGATTCCGGGGTGCATGGTTATTGAAACAATTTATAATTATAGAAAACCACTTATCTTATCTTATCTTATCTTTAGCTGACCAATCCGCAGCTTTGCACGCGTAGTTTTTCAATAAAAACATTATCTTCCTTCTGCGCAGTTGGGGAAAAAGTAACCTATGTATGATAGTGTAATTTCCCAACAGTGACAGAATTTTTTAAATAGGTCTAGTAGTTTCAGAGCCTATTCAATACAAACAAACAAATCTTTCCTCTTTATAATATTAGTACAGATACACAAACGGGCCCACGAACTTGGGAAAAATAATCCGCAACATCCGACATTTTAACCCTGTAAATAGACATCGCCTATTGGACGCATGCCGTCACGGCGTGTCGTCATACGAGTCGCTTTTACTACCAAGGTGCGCCAATAGATGTATCACGATGAAAAAAACTTAAATATCTGATGTGATGATTCATCATCAGTTCACTTTAGTCCACTGCAGGACATATACCTCTTCCCATACGCGCCACTGATCAATCTTATCAAAATGCAACAAATAAAATAAAACTCAAGGTACCTACATAACATAGGTTCAGAAACAGGCAACATATTTGGGAGTTTCCTGACGTTACCCAATTTTACATTTTGCAAAATTTAAGAAATGTTCTCACATTGAATATAAATTTCACAACTGTAAAAAAATCGGAACGACATTCTACAGAGGTCCTAATGTGACCGAGTCAGTGAGTCATAGCGTTGCCATTTTAAAGCTCGACAAAAATACCTATATGATTTTTTTGTGTGAAATGTCCAATATTTATTTATTATTATTTAATTATGAGATAAATTGTACAACTATAATAACTAGGGACAGTATGGGGGCTCTTATTGACCCCCGTACTCTCGACTCACGGCTAAAGTACTTGAATTTGTAATGATATTAATTTTTAGAGTTCTGTACCCAAAGGGTAAAACGGGACGCAATTACTAAGACTCCGCTGTCTGTCCGTCCGTCTGTCTGTCTGTCCGTCTGTCACCAGGTTGTATCTCATGAACCGTGATAGTTAGACAGTTGAAAATTTCACAGATAATGTATTTCTATTCCTGCTATATCAAAAGATCCTAAAAACAGAATAAAATCAATATTGAAGGGGGGCTCCCATACAACAAACGTGATTTTTTTTGCTTGTTTATATAGATAATGGTACGGAACCTTTCGTGCGCGAGTCCGACTCGCACTTGGCCAGTTTTTTTTATTCTTAACGCAAGTGCATTATTCTAACGCACTTGCCCCCCCCCCCCCCCCCCCCCCCCCCCACTAAAGGAAATCCTGTATCCACGCCTTAAAATGTCTCATGTGCTTGTTATTACCTATCAAGTCATAATAACATCCGACAAGTAAACAATACCCTTTATCGCGCAACACCCTTCCATCTAAATCGCAGTGAACGCCGAATTAGTTAGGCCATCTTATTTTATAATTACCAGCGACATTATCTCACGATGATCCAAGCCACCTTGAACTATGAATATCACCGCCTCATAGCTTCCCATGATGCAGAGATAGAATGAGTCATCGGTTAATGCAGACCACAGGCGGGGAAATTATCAATTTAACGCATGTGGCAGTGAAAAGTATCGAATAATGACCATGTTCTTGGAAAAAGTGGGATTGTTCGTTGTTACTAGATTACTAGGTGGTCACTATTTTAATAATCTGTTTAGTCTATTGAGAGAATGGTATACCAAGGCATATATCATATAGCTCAGTTATGGCACATAGCTCGAAGAAATGACAGCCGTTGGGACAGAAAGGTCCACGCTATGGGAAGTGCAGCGTAGGGCCTCCCACTGGATGGAAAGAAGACCAGACAAAGGTTGCTGGGGGCCGTTGGATGCAGGTCGCACAAGATCGGTCGCTCTGGGAGGTCTATGCGTTGTACATCGATTTTCTGTTATCTAAATTCGGTTAAATTTTGAAGTAAAAACTTCTTTAAGCGCGTTGGGCATTTTTTCAGATGGGAAAAAACCATTGAACTCGTGACACTGTTACCGTTACCGTTGCCGAAACCTCTGTATACGAAGTGAAAACTTCTTTAGGCGCGTTGGGAATTTATTCAGATGGGAAAAACCATTGAACTCGCGACACTGTTACCGTTACCGTTAATGACACTTCTTTATATGAAGTGAAACTTCTTTAGACGCATTGGGCATTTTTTCAGATGGGAAAAAACCATTGAACTCGCGACACTGTTATCGTTACCGTTAATGACACTTCTTTATATGAAGTGAAACTTCTTTAGACGCATTGGGCATTTATTCAGATGGGAAAAAACCATTGAACTCGCGACACTGTTACCGTTACCGTTAATGACACTTCTTTATATGAAGTGAAACTTCTTTAGACGCATTGGGCATTTATTCAGATGGGAAAAAACCATTGAACTCGCGACACTGTTACCGTTACCGTTAATGACACTTCTTTATATGAAGTGAAACTTCTTTAGACGCATTGGGCATTTATTCAGATGGGAAAAAACCATTGAACTCGCGACACTGTTATCGTTACCGTTAATGACACTTCTGTATAATAGTGAAACTTCTTTAAACGCGTTGGGCATTTTTTCAGATGGGAAAAAACCATTGAACTCGCGACACTGTTACTGTTACCGACACCTCTGTATATGAAGTGAAAACTTCTTTAGGCGCGTTAGGCATTTATTCAGATGGGAAAAAACCATTGAGCTCGCGACACTGTTACCGTTACCGTTACCAACATCTCTGTATATGAAGTAAAATTTCTTTAGACGCGTTGGGCATTTTTACAGATGGGAAGAAACTATTGAACTCGCGACACTGTTACCGTTACCGACACCTCTGCATATGAAGTGAAACTTCTTTAGACGCGTTGGGTATTTTTTGAGATGTGAAAAAACTATTGAACTCGCGACACTGTTACCGTTATCGTTGCTGACACCTCTGTATATGAAGTAAAACTTCTGTAGGCGCGTTGGGCATTTTTTCAGATGGGAAAAAAACATTGAGCTCGCGACACTGTTACCGTTACTGTTGCCGACATCTCTGTGTATGAAGTGAAAACTTCTTTAGGCGCGTTGGTCATTTTTTCAGATTGGAAAAAACCATTGAACTCGCGACACTGTTACTGTTACCGATACCTCTGTATATGAAGTGAAAACTTCTTTAGGCACGTTAGACATTTATTCAGATGGGAAAAAACCATTGAACTCGCGACACTCTTACCGTTACCGTTGCCGAAATCTCTGTATATGAAGTGAAAACTTCATTAGGCGCGTTGGGCATTTTTGAAGTGGGAAAAACCATTGAACTCGTGACATTTTTACATTTACCGTTACCGACACCTCTGAATATGAAGTGAAACTTCTTTAGACGCATTGGGCATTTTTTCAGATGGGAAAAAACCATTGAACTCGGGACACTGTTACCGTTACCAACACCTCTGTATATCAAGTGAAACTTCTTTATGCGCGTTGGGCATTTTTTCAGATGGGAAAAAACCATTGAACTCGTGACACTGTTACTGTTACCGACACCTCTGTATAAAAGTAACTCGTAATTTTTGAAGTTTTCACTTCTGTCGGCATTCCCGGGGTGCCACTATTTTTTTTATCAAAGGATCATAAACACGATAGTTACAAAAATTATAAGAGGAAGTAAGTTAGTAGGACACTATCTTCAATGATCGTGATAACGTGATGGCACATGTGCTAGCGAACTATTACAGTTCGGGAATAACTGCATAAACTAGTGCTTACCCCAATATTTTAACGCAAGGGTTAGTCTGTTTGTTCAACAATTAACAAGCAGCATTTGCTGTATTTGAGAAACAAGAAAAACGTAATAAAACTAGTGGTTCGCCCCGAACTGAGATCTCGCGAGTCTCCGATTAAAACAAAAAAATATTATTTGTAATATTTGGCTATCAAAATAGTGTCACGAAATAAATAACCAATAACTTGACCTACAGTTTCATTCAAATTACAGGTAACGGGAGTTCATGTATTGTGGTTATTATTTTTGGGGTACAAATTGCAGTTATTCTGGATTTCAGACTTTTGCCTATATTTGTGTCATTTAAGCTACACGCATACTAAATTACAGCACTATGTTATCACTGGTGTACCCGGTGAATTTTGTCAAAGTTTAGTTTTTATTATGGCTAATAACTCAAAAACTATAAAAAATTTACAAAAAATAAAAACGGAACCTAAATGTACTAATAAATACCTTTCATTTGACGTCTTATTTGACCAGTTAGCCTCATTTTAATTATTTTAACCTCTCTTGAACCCCAATATCTCAACGCCGATTTGACCAAGTTGATTTAGAGATCTCGCTTCGCTCGATCAATAACGTCCACAAAGGTTGTGGACATGGGTATGAGGATCGCAGGGCTGAAGTGGAGATGGGCTGGACACTTGGCTAGGAGGAATGACGGGCGTCGGACGAAGGCGATTACAGAGTGGTGGCCAAGGGACGTTGCGTAGACGAAGAGGCATACCACTTGCGCGTTGATGTTCGAATGACATTGAAAGCGTAGCGTCGCAAAATAATGATGAGACTCGCAAAAGACCGGAAAGAATGGCGTAATAATGAGGAGTCCTATACCCAACAGTGGATGCAGACTGACAGAGATGATGATGATTTGCTGTATTTCGGTTTGAAGGTAGTTGCTGGTGAAATTTTAGCCACCATGATTTACACCTGTATGCCTCAACAGTGCAGTGCATCGTAAAACACGTACGTTCCTAAGGTAAGTGACCGATTAGGAAATACTTTGTTATAGGCGATGGTGACTTGCTGTCGTCAATTGGGACGCAATGTCCCAATTGACACTTTTGATTTTAATATTTTTGTTACTGTTGATTTAGACACCATTAAAAATACCTGCATTGTACAGTCAGTAAAAAAAAACAAATTTTTACCGAGGCCGGCGGCGGCATAGCAAGATGACGAAATAGATTCATAGCAAGGTCACACTCTCTCTATCTCAATTTGAGATATTTATAAGTGATCATTATATAGATGTCTAAGTATATAAGATGTTGATTTATACCAAATATACTCTATGAATGAAACTTGTGGTTTTTTAACATTAATGTAAGTCACCACACGCTCGCAAAGCAATTTGATTAGCTTTATCACATTATATCATATTTTGCTTAAACATTTTTTACCTGACTGTACTCAACAGCTTCAATAATTTGATGGTGTCCGAATCGACAGTAAAAAAATTTTAAAATCAAAAGTGTCAGTTGGGACACTGTGTCCTAATAAATTTGTTCCGTATCGTCAGCAACTCGCGATGGTTACCACTTAGCATCAGGTATATGCTTGTTATAAGCGTTTGTTATATTTATAAGCGCAGCGTAGGATGTCCACCCACAAGATGGGCAGACGACTTGGTAAGAACCGCAGGTCGGCGTTGGATGCAGGCCGCTTCCAACCGCAGTTCCTGGAGATCAATGAGGGAGGCCTTTGTCCAGCAGTGGACGTCCTACGGCTGATATGATGATATGCTTGTTATATCTCAAAATTGAACAAAGAAAAATAAATCAAACCTAACTTAATATTCATCTATTCATTAAAAATCATAGGTAACCAATATACTTCGATAAGATAGTTCAAATGATCCAGTAGTTATATGTTTAACGCCTGTGACGTCTAGTAGTTCCCAAATGGATGAACTCATTTGGTTGCGGTTTTTTCGAATAGAAAGCTACTTTAACGGGGATGGTTCAGCCTATGTCAGTCTAAAGTGGACTTTCGGGGGTTTTTAAACTAAAGATTTTAAATACTTGTTTGATTTACTATACCCGCTCAGGCTTCGCATGGTTTTCAAAATAAAATATAGCCTTGTATAAAATATAGGTCTTGAGTTCAATACAAAAATTCCATAGAAAAAGCAGTTTCAGTTTTCAGCATTATTAAAACTGTAGCGTTTAGGGGCAGTTTTCGGTACCAGGCAACCAAGTGTTGGAATAACATACCACCACCTTTTCGGCTACTAAAATCAAAATTTACATTTAAAAAACATTATAGGAAACATTTAATAGAAAAACAAAAAATTGGGTTGTCTGGTACAAATTGTTATATAGCGCCGTTCACTTGCTGACGCGAGGGTAACGTTTCTAGTATATTTATATTTATTCGTATTATTATTTATAATTTACACTCGAACATTTCTTCTTCTTCTTATCATAATTATCTAATTAAGCCTATCATAATTGTATGCAAACACATTCGTTCTTACGAGTTCAAATGACTTGCCTAAAAAAGGTTTCTGCAGAATGGTGGCGAGGCATGATGCTGAGCTGGAACCCATTTGCTGCAGTAGCACATACACACCTACTTGCCTCTTTTTAATTTTTCCCTGACTATATTGTAAATTTATTATTTCATTCCATTGTTCCTATGTTTGTTGTAATTTCTGTTTTCTCTTACTTGTGCTTTCTTTTTGATGTTATACCTTTTGATTGTATTGTGTGAATTTGTGTGTGTTATGGTAGCAAATAAATGTCTGTCTTTACAAAATTTTCTATCATTCAAACCTTGTTGTGAAATTTACGAACACAACACAAAATAACAGCTAAATCGGTCGTGCCATTTTCAAGCCTACGAGACTATGTATGAGAACATAACCCGTGTTGTTATGTGCGACATTAATTTAAAACACACATCCGGAATAGTATTAACTGATTTTAGAGGTGGGTTTAATACCGGTAGCTTGATCTATCCAGTAATCGATACATTTCCAATAAACAATTTTTAATGTAAATTTTCGGCGCCTAGTGACGACTTATATGATGACTGAATATGATTTTATACAGGCTGTTGCCTTGATATTTTAGGACTTGATAATTATTTTATGATTGTTTGAAAAAGGAAAATTTTCTATTTTTTACTACTAAGTTAGCAAACAAGCATACGGGCCACCTGATGGTGAGCGGTTACCGTAGCCTATGGACGTTTGTAACACCAAAGGTATTACTCGTTGCCGACTCTTTCAAATTAACCTTCTATGGTAATGAATTTAAAAAAAAAAACCTATTTCACAACAATACTCAATCAAAGTTATGACTAACAGCGTTGAGACCAGAGTAACGGTGGATGGAGAACAGCTAGCATACGTCCAAGAGTACATTTACCTGGGCCAAATAGTCTCCTTCGACTCCAGGCAGGATAAGGAAATCGCGAACCGAGAATACCTGGATGAGATATTGGTCCATGGGCGATTTGATGAAGGGTAACCTTCCTCTTTCGCTCAAACAAAAGTTGATGGACGTATGCATTCTCCCCGTTCTAACGTATGGTGCCCAGACCTGGTCGTTGACTAACATCCAAAAGCATAAACTCAAGGTTTGCCAACGTGCGATGGAGCTCAGCATTCTCGGATCCAAGCGTATTGACCGCATACGCAACACCGAGCTGCGCACTCGAACACAAATCGTAGATGTAGCTAAGAAAGCCGCCAAGCTCAAGTGGGAGTGGGCTGGTCATGCCATATGGTGATTAGTGTGCTAAGCTCACTATCGAGTGGAACCCCGACACAGCCCGAAGACGTCGTGGCAGACCAAAGAAGAGATGGAGGGATGAGCTCACTAATTTCCGAGCGGACTGGACCATCTTAGCGCTTGAAAGAATTGTCTGGAAAGAATGGGGGGAGGTCTTTGCCCAGCAGTGGGACACAGTTGGCTGATAATAATAACAAAATAACGATACTAGCCATTAGCTTCATTTAATGTGTACATAGCAAAACACGCAGTATATAGATAAAGGCTATAATGATAATATAGAAAGAAAGAAAGAAAAAAAAAACATTTATTTGTGACGGTACAAAACACACACAGCACACAAGTAAGGTACACACAAGAGAACATATTCATACACACAAAAACAGCAATACCTAACATATGTGTGTCTCACAGTTACCTATATATAAATGACCGACGTCACAAAAAGGCGTCCAACTCAGCATTTGTTGTGCTTTTGGCACAACGCTGATCTTCCGTTGGAACCATTTAAAAATAAGGATATCGCAGATGACTGCCCGCTCAGTACCACAATTACAAAAAAATATAAATATACAGATAAATATAAGTTATCACATAGAGAAAAAAATAATACACCAGGATGTTAACATGTTGTTAGTTTATTCTAGGAATGGTAGAGCGTATAATCTCGCTACCGTATTATTGAATTCTATCGAGTGGTCGTGTCACGACGCGAACCTAGGTATCATCTCAATGACTTTACACGTTCGGATGGCAATCATTACCTACTTCTATACGAAGAACATTTTCACAGTAATGGGTAGCTGGCTGTAACATTTTACCCCCCCCCCCCCCCCCCCACCCCCGCGATTAAAACGCTTATTATTTCTTTCTGTGTGACGTAGTTTTTAAATAGAAAGCTAGTTTAGCGCTAGTGGTTACCATATTCTTCTACGCTTCAGAGATGTGGTGCTGGAGAAGAATGCCAAGAACTCGACATCGAGCAGCGTCTCTCTTCTACGGTACAATCTCGCGTCCCCACCACGTGTCGCGTCGCGGAGAGCTCTCCATTGAACGCTTGGTGGTGCAAGTAACTATATGTAGTAAGTACTGCTGCCACCTTTGGGATGGATCGGCCAAATACCAGCTCGCTACCTTAGACTCGATAGAACGTAGGGCTTTTAGGCTTATATGTGAGCAATATATGGCGTAGGCTAAGACCCAAAGTCTCGAACCACGCCGTAAAGTTGCAAGCCTATCGATCTTTTACAGATTACATTTCGGGGAATGTGCCCAGGAACTTTACGATCTGATTCCGCCATCTCCTTTCCATCAAAGGACAAGCAGGCGCACGGCTCAGTACCATCCGTACCTAGTTGATATACCCCCATTCGCACACACCGTTTTGGTTCTACGTTCTTGATGCGTACAGCTAAGGTATGGAACGTCGTCTGTTTTTCCTAAAGAATACAATCCGGGCCTCTTTAAGGTAAGAGTGAATAGGTTTCTTCTAGATCTTCGGGCTTCATCTTAGACCACATCATCGCTTTCCATCAGGTGAGATTGTGGTCAAACGAAGATTAAAAAAAAATGTAATTGGTTTATTTAAATCGTGTTAGTTGCTAAATAAACAAATGAACCTTAAGTGACCTATAGTCCTACGCTATGCTCTCCAGAGACAATGTGTTTTCAGGATTCGAGAACCTTTCTGCCCCAACGGCAATCAGTTCTTCGAGCTATGTGCCTCGTTCACTGCCAATTTAGCTTGCAAATCCTCTGGGCTATAACAGTGACCTTAGTTTGTGTAAGAATCTCCTCAGTTCTGATTCGATCTCGTAGAGCAACACCAAGCATTGGCCTCTCCATACGCTAAGCAAGTCTATATCACAGACCTAAGTATAGATAATAGAGTAAGAGTATAACAAATCTGCTGATGAAACAATATGATTCACTTATGGGCTCTTTAAATTCCCTGCGTTTCCTTCTGGATAACATTGTCGCATCAGCAATAGTTCCAAACCAACTCGTCGTGCGGCAGAACTTGTCGCACAGGAGTCGTGAGCTGACCCTATCGGTAGACCCCGATCGGCCTTAAAGGTCGCCAACACTGCCGGGGTTCCTACACCATTATTACAAGGAGATAGAGCTCAAAACTGTCTATTTTCAAACCTCTGGTAATGGTAAAAGAGATACTACTTTATTACAAAGGTTTAGGGTTTCTAACCGTATGCTAAATTAGATTTGATATTACCTTTACGAAGATATAGGGTTGAAATGTTAGGTTTGGAGCTGGTATGCTGCTGGTTTTATACCACTTTAAAACGAAGGTATTAGAGTTCAAAGTTAAACGGATTCGGGTATTGGAATGTGGAACCAGAAAGCTAGTACTTTTGAAATGCTCTTTTATTCTGAAGATGCTGCTAATGTACATTAGAAGCGTTGGTATGCTGAATGATTTTTATTAACCCCCAACGCAAAATAGGTGTTATATGATGCCTATGTTTATGTGTCTATTTGTAGCATCATAGTACCTAAACGGATGTAGCTATTTAGATGCGAATTCTTTTAATGGAAAGTCGAACTTCGACCGACTCCATCTATGATCCTCGTTCGCGCGCGCGCAACTGTACTTTCAACTGTTTTCTCTTGTACTAAACTTCTGTTCCTATCTATTTTGTTTTCCTTTTATTATTATATTATAGGCTAGCGTTTGACCACGATAGCCTGATGGTAAGCAATGATGCCGTCTACGATGGCACACGCTTGCCTAGAAGAAACTTATTCACTCGCGACTTGAAGATCCCTAGGTTGTAGTTATCAGGAAACACAGACTCAGGCAAGGATTTCCACTCCTTGAGCCCTTACTTATCAAATCTAGATGATTAATACAGCAACAGCATAAATAATATATATTCACCTTACTCGTACTAAGTAGGTGTATCTGAAGAGCCATAGTAAAGTTCCTAGTGTCTTCTATAGCTTAGTACAGGAGTCACGAGTTCAAGTAACTACTTTCAGAACGAGGCCTCCAAACCTGAAATGCTTCTTGATTTCGAATACAATTATAACATTCCAGCGAATGCCTAAATCCGTGAAGGAAGCACTGATGGGAGGGCTACTCAAAAACTATCAGATTTATTTTGTCTACTCATTTGCAGTTTTTTTGTGCGACTACCAAAGTAGAGCATTATAAATCGCTCGCGTATCTTAGGGCGACTTGCGCAACGATGATTAAACGTATTTAGTGGCTAAATATAACTTAAGGAGTCTCCATCTGGGTCAACGCATAACCATTGCAATTCAGCGGGGAATTGCAGCTAGTGTCTTGTGGACACTTCAGCCTGGTAGTGATCTGGAGCAGTTGAGCTATCTATAGATCGTTTGCAACGGTCTTTAGATGATTCAACTGTTTCTTCTGTATTATTAATCGACTTCAAAAAAGGAGGAGGTTCTCATTTCAACTGTATTTTTTATGTTTGTTACCTCAGAACTTTCGACTGGGTGAACCGATTTTGATGATTATTTTATATTTGAAAGCTGATGTTTTCCGTGTGGTCCTATTTCAATTTGGTCCAGTTCTGACAATGGCATCCATGAGAAAACCATATAAATCTTAAATTTGTATAATTTTTATGTTATGTTACGAGTATGTTTGTCAGCTCAGAACTCCGTTATTTATGAATTGATTTGAAAAATTCTTTTATTATTAAAAAGGATATATGTACTTTCAGATTGGTTCCATAAAAAATTTCATTGAAATTGGTAGTATAGTTTGGTTTTTGCTGTTATCTGAAGTTGGTTGTATTTTTGTTAAAAAGTTACTTTTATTGTAAACAATTGTATATTTTTTGTGTTATTAAAGTCATTAAAAATTTAAGGTGTTGTCAAATAATACAAATACGTCAAATTTAAACATGTTTAGTCGTTAAATACGTTTAAGGATCGTTGTGCAAGCTGGGCTTAGTATGTTTGTAATGAAAGGATTAAGATAATTAGGATGTCATAATTTTAATTTATATTTTTTTTTAATAATTATCTATTATTGATTTAATTTATTGGTATGGTCCTGTAATTACTGGCACATAGGCATAACAGCTAAGTCCTATAGTATGACAACGTATCCACATAGAGATCAAGACAACATAATACCTTGTTTTGAATTCTATGTCTCCATGGGCTGCATCCATGGCTGTATCCATGGGCTGCAGTAGCCACTTAACATCTGGTGGACTGCATGCTCGTTTGCCATATAAGTTGTAAAAAAAAGAATTGTTTGATTGTAGGTACATAATTTGATTTGGTTTAATTTAATTTGATTCGATTTAATTTGATATAATTTATTGTGATTGTGGTTATGGATTATGATTATCTGAAATAAATGAATCCAATACAATACAAAAGATCGATGAGTGCTCAAGAGTGTTCAAGTTGTATCGAAGAAATAATAACAGCTAGCGGCAAGTAGAACTGTTAACGTATTTGTATTTGTTTTAAAGTAAAGGCTAGATTCATAAAATAATACTTTAGCTACCAATATTATTTTGATAGCCGCCCTTTGTGCCTCAACTAACCACCCTGTATGTTACCCGTCTATTGTACCGGCCCGTTTGAGAATAAAACTCAAACAGCAGTGCAAATAAGGAACTTGTCAATGGCCTAATTGACGATAAGTTTCGTTATAATACCTTTAAGACGGGAAATTTGATAAATTTTAACTACTGAGACCTGACTCTGTACTGAGTGGATCGCACTCACCCTGATGAAGGTTCACAAATTGAACCGAACATTGTCAGTCGTAGCACCTATAAAACGGTACGTGATAAATCCTGTATTAATAGATTGAGCGAAGCGAGATCACTCTAAATCAACTAGGGCAAATCGGCGTTGTATATATGTATGTATGTTTGTTTGTCCGAGGATAACTTTCGAAGCGTTGATACGATCATCATGAATTTGAATAAATAGGTAGGTAGTGATAGAACAATTTTGGTGTGACTAAATGAGCTAAAAATGTTGTGGAGTTTGAGATATTGGGGTTCAAGAGGGGTATATGAAAATGAGGCTATTAGGTGAAATGGGACGTCAAGTGAAAGGCACTCATTAGTACATTTTGATTAAAATCTTTATAGTTTTTCAGTTATTAGTCATAATAAAAACTAAACTTTGACAAAATTCACAGGGTACACCAGTGACCCCGCAGTGATGCAATTTGGTATGCGTGTAGCTTAAGCGACACCAATATAGGCAAAAGTCTGAAATCCAGAATAACTGCAATTTGTTCCTCAAAAAACCGTAACCAATGTACATGAACTCCTGTTACCTGAAATTTGAATGAAACTAGTAGGTCAAGTAATTTGGTTATGTCTTTCGTGGCACTGTTTGAATAGTCAAAAATTACAAATAATATTTTTTTGTATTTATGGGTGACTCGTGAGATCTCAGTTCGGGGCGAACCACTAGTAATAATGGTTTTAGAAACAAGTTCATAAACACTGCTGAATTGTTTGGTTTAATTCTGTGGAGTTTCAGAGTAGCTATCTTAGAGCGAGGGGCGAAGGGACCAAATTCCATTAGAGCTGCCTTCACCTGACCTAGCTTTACGTCTCGTTTATTTAAGCACTGTTTACAAAACACTGTATCGACTCTTAATGGCAGAGAAGTTATAATGAGGTAGAATGAACGTGCTGTGTCTTGCCATGTAAAGACATGGCAAGACACAGCACGTTCATTCTGCCTGTTAAAGAACTGGTAGAATGGATTGGATTGTCATAGCTTGATATCGATTATTTGATTGTTTAAATAATGGTTGATATTTATGAATACATATACACTCGCCGAATAAATTACATGCAAACACATGCATACTCGTACCTACTAGCAACACAATAAAGTACTAGCTTATTTTATTCGATTAGACATTCGAAAGCAACCGTCGTGTGTTTACTACGTTTTCATGGCTAAAAGGCTGGACCGATTTCAATTTTGGTAAGTAATTTGTTATGGCCTGGATTCAGATACTCTATTTATTATTACTCAATCACGCGTGCGAAATTGAAGGTGGATGTTTGTTCATAATAAAATTGGCGTTATATAGTTACAAAGTTCCTTGAAAGATACATTTTTTAAAACCAAAACAATTACGCTTTTGTTAGACTCTACGCTAACATTTGCGAAGTGCTTACGAGCATAATTTTGACTTTAGAATTTATTTAAGTGAATCTTCTGACTTTTTAAAAATGGAACACAAAAAGTATGAATTATAAAACAATTTTGATTTAGCAAGGCGACAAGGTTGATATCAAAACGTACTGTAACCCACAACCATGTAGGTACATCTCGTAGCATGAATTATTTAGTGCCTTCCAGTAATTTGTATGATTTACCTTTGTCGCCGACATTTACACAAGAAGTAAATGAAGACACTAAAGAAGTGGGAAGTACCAATGTAACACAAACTGTGAAATCGCCATCAAAACAATCCAATATCGTTTTGAAAATTGTAAATTCACCAATTGTAACTTTTGAAACTATCATGGTTATGAACACTATTTATACTAAGTGTCAATGTAATGAAGTGTCAATTACGCGTCTTGATACCGTTAGTATTGTGTGTCGGAATCGAGTTATGATCAAGAATGAAACCGGTGGTAGTAATAGAATCAGCGAATTCATTCCTAGCAAGATATTAAGAAAGAGGGTAGATCGTTATATCTGCCAATAACTACCTACTCGCAAAGACTTCAGTTTACCCGTGATCATGGCGCATGCAACTGCGCTGAAATATCGGGATACTCAAATACTCAC
This sequence comes from Philereme vetulata, assembly GCA_918857605.2. Classification (NCBI taxonomy): domain Eukaryota; kingdom Metazoa; phylum Arthropoda; class Insecta; order Lepidoptera; family Geometridae; genus Philereme; species Philereme vetulata. The sequence continues at coordinate 9,895,612 of OU975423.1, forward strand.
AAATCATGGTAAATATCCCGTTTTTAGTATAAATAGTATTCACCAATTGTTTTAATAATTAAACCATTTATGCAACACATGTTTGTTTTCTCCTCGCAAGTGTGCTGAAAAAGTACGTATGAAACTCGTGAGCAACTTGCTCACTAGACACTCGGCTGATTTACGCCCTCGCCTACGGCTCGGGCTGCAAACTACATCCTCGTGTATAATGAGCAACTTAGCTCACTTGTATCATAATATACTATTCGTAAATAGTGTCAGTTATTATAAATGCAATAAAAATCAATTTCTAATAGAAATCCGTAAGTCAATACGGCGGCTTATTAAAAATCTTTCTTTTCCTCAAGCATCGATTACAGAGAACAAGTTTCGTGCAACAATCACCGGTATGCGGTAAGTATGCTCCAAATAAGATAATCTGTGTTTTATGAAATACGTACCTACTGATTGCACTGAGGCATTTATTTTTTACTAGCTAACCCGCCACGGTAAAAAGTAGCATATATCCTTCCCCTGAATATAATCTATCTCCTAGCCAAATTTCATTACGATCCGTTCAGGCGTTTAGTTATGAAAAGGTAACTAACAAACAAACGGTTACTTTCGCAGTTACTATGTATTACATTGTAAACCTTCCTCTTGAATCACTCTATCTATTTCTGAAAACTGCATTAAAATCCGTGGAGTAGTTAAAAAAATATAAGCGAACAGACATAAAGATTTAAAAGACATGAACTTCTAAATTGAAAGATTTTTTATGGTCCGTTTTGAAATTAATCTAGAGGCTAGTGTTTGACCACGATCTCGCCTGGATGGTAAGTGACGATGCATGGTCTTTATTAATTACTCTGCATTAGACTAGACATTATTTAATTGATATTTACTGATAATTTTATTACGATAATATCTACATAATATCAATGTTTAAAAATTTAATTCATATGCCTAATGATAATTTGAACTGTCTAATTCTAGCGAAGCGAGATCTCCAAATCAACTTGGGCAAATTGGAGTTGCATAAATAAATATTGCTGGACATCACACAGCGCTATCTAGCCCCAAACTAAGCAGAGCTTGTACTATGTATACTTGCCAATTTCCACTAGACTAAGATTCTCGTAAAAGAAGAGAAATAGGAATATATTTTTTACAATATTGCCGTGGGGTGCCGGTAGTAGAATGTTACCCCTCCTCTCATGCCCGTGGATGCAGTAAGAGCCTGCTAAGGGTAACCTCCGGAAGATGGGCAGCAGCGTCTTTCCGTGTATCAACATCCCGTACTGCGCTCGCCAACCCGCCTGCCAAGCGTGGTGAGTATGGCAACTACCCATCATGGAGATCCATGGAGGCCTGTGTTCAGTAGTGGACGTTTTACGGCTGAAATGATGAATATTGACTAGAACTGTAGAATATACCCCTAAAGAACAATAATTACCGTTTCATGCCCAATCGCTCCCAATCATCCCTTCACACCTACCAGGTATCGCCAGATGTTAGAATATTATAAATCTCTCGGCCATTGTCTATGGCCGGTTTTTAGACATTACTGGACACATGGCTCGGACAGGCCGAACAGATGGTAGAATATCTGTTCCCTACTATGTCTTGTTTTGAGAAATTTTAGAAGGAAATACTTTTCTTCATATTATCTGGGATAGAATTTTTTTAATGTTCAAAATACTTATTCAAACTAATAGTTTAAAGGAAGTATCTGTAAAGTTTTTAAGTTATCTATACTTCTGTACTAATATTATAAAGAGGAAATATTTTTATTTTTGTGTGTACGTTTGTAATTAATAAACTCAAAAACTACTGGAACGATTTTAAAAATATTTCACTGTTGGTAAGCTACACTATTCCCGAGTGACATAGGCTACTTCTTACCCAACTGCGCAGAAGGAGGGTAATGTTTTTATTGAAAAACTACGCGAGCGAATCTGCGGATTGGTCAGCTAGTCAGTCATAATTTTGGTATTATTTTTTACGATAAACGAATGAGACTTTGGTTTTCTTGGACTTGATAAATGAATATAGGAGTTAATAACTATCTATTTGTGGCAAACGGTGTGGTGGTTACCGGTGGCTATTGAGTCGATTCTGTTGATTACTGACTAATGGCAAGAATAATGACTGATCCTTATTCTTGAATTTCTAAATGAATATATATATAAGCAGTAACTAAACATTAATTAAAACATACTAACACAAAACCAATTAGTGCTAAACAGTAAACAATCAATAACTAGGTACTGAAGTAAAAACATCAAAGTATTATTTCTTGACGCTATTTAATTATTCAAATGCAAATACAGGTCATAAAATGCACTGAAGATAGTAACAATTTTAAACTATTACAGTAGAACTTGTTTTTTTTAGGACATGTGATCTTGTCGGCTGCCAAAAGAGAATTCTCTGCGTAACTCGATGTAGCTATGAAATCATCTTCGACGCTTTAAGAATCCGGCGAACCCCGAGCGCAACTTCAATTCGGCCGCGTCAAAAATTTCGGCCTGAACATCGCTATTCCTGTTTAGTAACGAAGTTTAGCCACGCAGAGCGATAGTGATAGCAATAGAACGATCCTAAATTTGATTAGATTTTGACCGTGTTCCGTAATACCAAAAATGATGACTGAAAACTTGTTGTATTTTTCTCATTGTGTTGTTATTCTGTAACTAGACGATATAATCTATGTTCCCATGACTAGGATACGTAAGATGTTGATGTTTTTAATACGAAACAATTAGGTTTGAAACAGGTCTTTTGTGACGTAAAAACATGCAGAATGCGATACGCTTCTATTTCATTTTAGGTAAGTATTTTGATCTAATATATGGTTGGAAACCTAGATAAATACTATTCAAATTAAAATAATACCTTATTAAGGTAGAAATATGCTCCAATTAGAAATGATCTTGATAGTACGTGTTGTATGGGCGATTGCCATTCGGTCTCCCCTTAATAAAATCAAGAAAATTATTTCATTGGACACAGGTTGTCGTTCGTGATTGGCTCTTGTTGATAACCAATCCCTACGAATCACGAGCTGTTTGCCAACATAAAAAAATGAATCAGGGTAACATTATCCTGTTGCCATTAAAAAAAAAAAATTATTGACTGTCAAAGTCAAAATCACGACAGTGCTCACGTGCACAGGTATAGGTACCTACTTTTAAGTTTATATCGCGCATCGTCCGTCAGAGGGCGTTAAGGGCTGAGATACAGTAATCTAGTCTGGCTCTTAGCACACCCCTACCCTACTATTGTAAGATAATTAGGAGCGTAGTAAATGAACTAGATATAAGCACTATGTTTTTAGATTTAAGCTTGCTATGTACCTACTTACTTGTATTGTTCTTGTGTCCAAATAAATAATAATTTGATTTGATTTGAATTTAATTTGAATGGCGGGTTTCCTATATCCGTCGGTAGCCGACTACGACTCGTATCTCCTTGAAATTTTCACAGATAATGTATTTCTGTTGTTGCTATAACAACAAATACTAAAAACATAATAAAATGATTATTTAAGTCGGGCTCCCTTACAACAAATTCATAATTCATTTATTCATTCGCAAACATGGGTAAATATGTATAAAACAGGTGACAAATACAACATATATGTTCCAGACATGTTTTATCATATTAGTTGGCATCCAAATGCAGTTAATATAGGTATATAAGTTAGTCTATTAGAAACGTTTCTAGAATTTAATTCAATCAAGGTCAAAGTTTAAAAATAACAATAATAATGAAGATCAGGAAATTAGATTTAAAAAAAGTATGTATATGAAAATAAATGCAATGTCAAAAATGACAGTAAAATCTCTAAAAATTAAATAAATTACGCTATTATCGGGTTTGCATGTCTTTGTCCATAAGAAACTCATCGACAGTATAATAACATCTAATTCTCAAAAATTTAAACAATTCATGCTTGAATTCAATCAAATTTAATTGTTTTATTCTATTTGGTACTTTATTATATATTTTTGGAGCCATACCGCATACACTTTTATTAAAAAGAGCAGTGTTGCTTTTAACTAGGCACAGGTGGTACAAACGTGATTTATTTGCTCGTTTTTGCTCGATATTGATAACGACAACAGGTAGACGCTTGAAATATTCACAGAGTATTTAGTTATACATATATTCAATTTAAAAATAAATAATTAAATTATATTAAAACAAATATTTAAGGGGGGCTCCCATACAACAGACATGATTTTTTTGGCCGTTTTTATAGATAATGGTACGGAACCCTTCGTGCGCGAGTTCGACTTGCACTTGGCCGGTTTTATTTATAGTTTATCCACCTGTTTACTACGATGGCATAATGAAAACAAATGGTCGTGTTGTTGTTTAAATCTCAATCCAAAATATCTAAACAATTTTATCTTTCTTTCTTCAGAATCCGTTAAATCAATATTTAATTCATGTGCATTCAATGCATTCCGTTTGGAACGATAAGTCTTTTTAATTAGTTTTTAGTTTAATTATTTAAAATAATGACTTACGTCGATGAATTCATGATTTTTAGGTGTTCATTTATCAGATACTATCTGTAAAATGAATTAAAAATAAATAAATAATAAATATTGCTGGACATTTCACACAGCACTATCTAGCCCCGAACTAAGCAGAGCTTGTACTATGGGAACCAGATAACTGATAGTTACATTAATAATACTTGTTTCCTTTTTTTAAATACATATACATACTTATAATATATAGAAATACAATCAAACCCGGAACATGCATATGTAGATCATGCAAAAATTTGTTCCGCGGTAGGATTCGAACCCACTACTTCCTGCGTCTCAGCCGGCTGTTCGCCCACTGCGCCACGGGGTCGTCAAATTATTATTTGAATATCTTTATATCGTAACTTCCTTAGTTATGTACATACGTGCTGAAAAAAAAACGCTATTTGTTTTACTGTCTTTCCTAAAACTTAGACAACTACTCGTATCTATCAATTACGAGTAAAGATAATATATGCAAGAAGCAGCAGAAGCCGAGTTAAGGACGCAGCCAAAGAATAGTATTTTTCAAACTTTCGCGATCACTGTACATAATTATTGATTAAAACGGGTATTTATCGCGTATGCACAGTCATGTCAATCAGTGTTGCAACGATGTTGCAACAATCTGTCAGCCCGTGACCATGACTGTTGCAACACAGCCGAAACGTCGGGATAACAAATAAAAAAGGTACATACGCGATAAATTCCCGTTTTAATCAGTAATTATGCAGCCAAAGAAGTTTTTTTTCAATATGCATGTATTCATTAAAATCACAAGGATCACTTTGAAACGTCAACTTTACTCCCGGTAAAAACTGTCAAGTTAGTAAGCCTTTATTCTTAGGAAAGTCTAATCGCGACTAAACCGCGCGACCGATTTCTATGAAATTTGGTATATAAGTCACAGTCAAAACTCATGTCATAACCGGTCATATCAATTTTGTGTGCAAACCGGTCAAAAAAGTAGCTCATAACTTATTTTATCGAGCTCAAAATGCCATCTTGGTTTTCTAACTATTAATGCTTAAGGGTATTTATATATGTGGCGACCACAATAGGCCTCAATGGCTGTAGTGATACAAACGCCGCAAAAACTAATGAAAATAAAACCAGCCAAATGCGAGTCGGACTCGAGCACGAAGGGTTCCGTGCCATTATCTATAGAAATGGCAGAAGAAATCATATGTTGTATGGGAGCCCCGCTTAAATATTTATTTTATTCAATAGCACACTGTTATTTATTAACCTTATTTGAGGTTGGTGCCGATTAAGACAGTCCTATAAATTGTATGAGCGCTCATACAACTCAGAGGACCATCTTAATTGGAGTCAACTATGTATGTATGGGGAACTTTTTCATTATAACTTGTTTTATTTATTAGAATTTTTCCTTTATTTGTGCCTCGCTTTTTGGCAAATTTTGTGATTCTAGGTCAACGGGAACTTTCGACCCAAAACCTATAGGGTACTTCCGGTTGACCTAGAATTGTCAATTTTGGTTAAAAGCAAGATCTTTTATCACAAGTAAAGGAAAAATTCCGAAAAATAAAAAAAGTTAAAATTAAGATAAATTTTGGTACTAAAAAATTTTCGCGGACATCTAAATTTGCCCATATGTTTTTATCATGTTGTCTCAGGACCTTAATCTTTATACACCTAATAGGGACTATAGACCTCAGTATCTGGTATACATTTGAACTTCCTAGGTCCACCCCTTCCTGAGAAAATCGGTGGTGACACACGGACAGACAGACGGACAGGAGAGTGATCTTAAATGGGTTCCTTTTTTTACCTTTTGAGGTACGGAACCCTTATAAGGGTATTTATGGACATTTTCGTCCAATAATCCCCTTTCGGTACTCAAAAGGGATTCCGTCTAAAGCAAGCATTGTTTGACCGACGTCAAACATCACTCATTATCAAAACTAGTTTTGGCAGTAAAAATCAGTGTTGACCGATTGTAAGTTTTGAGTGTCACATACAGATTAGGCATACGAAGCCGTGAGCTGAGACTTGTTATTAAATATTCTGCTGTTTTAAAACTATTTAGCAAGTGAAACATCATATCATATTTATAGGTTTACTCGTAGCACGGCTACACATCAAGCTATACATTTCCAGTATAAGCTGACCTCTCTTTCTACGAAAAGCCTACACAATGCGAGGTCAGCTTATACTGTGTTTGTATAGCTTGATGTGTAGCCGTGTGTACTTTAGAATGTCCGAAAGGTGATATTTTAAAACTGAACAAAAAGTCGACATGACAACACAATACCTCTGACCTACATATCGCTATGCTAAACAGCCGGACCAACTGACAACAGGTTACCAAACTTAGCACTATGTAATTTGATTTTCTGTTTGTTAGCAGGTATCTTACGTATTTGGTCCAATTAAGGATTTCGTGTCAAATTGTTGTTTTGTACAATACACACGTTTTCTACTAATACCTTTGTTTATTGTTCGAGCGTAGCGAGATCTCTAAATCAACTTGTGCAAATCGGCATTGTATGTATGTTTGGTTTGTCCGAGGATAACTTTCGAAGCGTTGATTCGATCATCGTGAAATTTAATACATAGGTAAGTAGCGATGACACAATTTTGGTGTGACTAAATGAGCTAAAAATGTTGGTGGGTTGTTGAGATATTGGGGTTCATGAGGGGTAAAAAAAAAGAAAATGAGACAATTAGGTCAAATGGGACGTCAAATGAAAGGTCTTCATTAGTAAATTTTGACTCTGTTTTTGGTTTTAGAATATTTCTTATAATTTTTGAGTTATTAGCCATAATAAATACTGAACATTGACATAACTCTCAAACAACCAGACAAAACAAACCAGTGACCCCACAATGCTGAAATTTGGTATGCGTGTAGCTTAAGTGACACAACACAAATATAGGCAAAAGTCTGAAATTCAGAATAACTGCAATTTGTACCACAAAAAAGTATAACTTGAAGATGAATTCCTGTTACCTGTAATTTGAATGAAATTGTGGATCAAGTATGTTGGTTATTCATTTCGTGCCACTATTTTATGGATCAAAGATTAAGGCCGGCTTGCAAAACGATCCTTAAACGTATTTAGCGACTAAACATGTTTAAATTTACATATTTGTTTGATTTGACAACTGCTTAAATCATATTTAGCCACTAAATACGTTTAGGCATCGTTGCGCGAGTCGCTCTAAGAATATTTTCTTTTGTGTTTTTGGAGAGTCGCGAGATCTCAGTTCGGGGCGAACCACTAGTTAATTTTGACTTTGCTTCCCTGATATCTATCTTAATAGGTACATTAGGTACCTACCCAACTCTTTTGGCAATAAAAAACTTGCGCGTTGGTCATTTTTTGAGATGGGAAAAAACCATTGAACGCGCGACACTGTTACCGTTACCGTTACCGACACCTCTGTGTATAAGCATCTGTAGCGTAGTCTGCTTTTAAATTTTGAATACCCAAACCATGAGCGCTAAATTTAAAATTTAAAACTATATTTCCTGCACAATAAAATATTTCCTGACTATTCAAAAAATACACACGTAAGTTCAAGTTTTCACTTCTGTCGGCACTCCCGGAGTGCCACTTTTGAAGTAACACTTCTTTACGCACGCTTGACTTGGGGAGTAAGCTGGCAAATGCGTTACGGAAAGTTAGTGAAGATAGAAAGAGAGAGAGTTACGTTTCGTATATTTTAAAACGTTAATGTGCGAGTGCGAGTTGCGTCTGTCCAGAATAAACATAGACTGATCGACCTACAGACTAGACGCGTAGACAATTTCGTAATTGAACAATTTTATAAATTAACATTTTGAAAAATAAGTTTTACTTCAGTCGTGTGGTCGAAAGCACACTCGTTTTTATTTTTTTATATTACATGGAGTTGGAACAAGCTTATGGCCCACCTGATGTTAAGTGGCAACCATCGCCTATGGCAAAGTATTGCCTCGTAGGTCACGCACCTAAGAAATGTCCCCTACGATACACTGCCCTGCGTCCATCAACTTGAAACATACAGGTGTAGAGCCTCAGGTGCCTGTAATTTCACCGGCATCCATACCCTTTAAACCGAAACACAGCTACTTTTCTTGATTTAAACTTTGGGCAGTTGTTAAAGGTTTATCCTCGTTTATAGCAGGACACTCTTGGCTTGACCTTTCTATCTGATGTCTTCAAATTAGTCAAAATGTTCACCAAGATCTTTATACAACTATCAACCCTCTTTTAAGTCATTATTATAAATACGGGTTTTATCACGTACCGTCTTATCGGTGTTTCGACCGATAATGTTTCGGTTCAATTCGTGAACCTTCATCAGGGTGAGTGCGATCCGCTTCGAATAACGTCACGCCTTGCACTGCACGCCGCTGCCCTCAACGAAGACCCAGCGTGTTGACAGGCTGTGTCATCATTATCATCACTGCTGCTCTCTTCGGTAGTTCGTGGTACAGGCAAACACACAACACTAACTATGTCTCTACCAGGTTCACTCACTCTTCTGTCACTTGCATCATGAAGACATGACCTCCAGGCTGGCGGTAGAACCCATCCTCTATCTCTGTTAAAGTTCGGCACACGACTTATTTCTATCGCCTCTCGGATCTTGCGAGGAACGAAGAACTTCTCTCTCGCTAAGACCCGGGCCTTGTCGAAACGTATGTAGTGCGTCGAATCAGAATCCGCCACTGCAGAACTGTTGGAGTCGACATTTTTCATTGCAGGTATGTGTTCAGTCAACCTGGTAGATACGTTTCGCTTTGTTTCACCAATGTAACATTTACAGCAGTCTTACGGTATCATATATACGCCGGGGACGCCCAGAGGGTCTCTGTCTTCAATTGTGTTTGAGAGGACGGAATATCGTCTTGATGCTGTACTTATGGCGTACCAAGTTTCCGATCTTATCCGTTATTCCTTTCACAAAAGGTTCACGCTACTGCTCTATTTACCGTTGTTATGCGTGATCTTGTGGATGTGTCCGCAATTCGGCAGCTCTGTCTCCATACGTAGCCGTTTTGCTCTAACACCCCTTTTATGTGTGAGAGCTCGCGGGTCACGTACTGAGAGTCACATAGCCTTAGTGCTCTTTTAAGTCCATTACAAAAAGTATTAGATTTAATTGGCTATGTCTAAAATGTCAAAATCTATTTATTTTTTAGCTAGATTTAAGTGTCCTACTGCAGATCTAATGCTGGCTGTGACAGGCTATGTGCTTAGGTGTGATATGTAAATTTCGTATTTTCATTCGATTCATCTCATTCGTATGTGTTTCTTATTTTAAACTAGCTGACCCGCTGCACTTCGTACCGCCTTGATATGCATATGACGCGGGCTGCCAATGTATGTCACCGGTAGAATTGTCAAACCACCATCATTAGCTACATCTATGTATGAGAAAATGAATTTTCGTCAAAATTTATTATTGCGTGAATTTATCCAATATTTTAATAGTTATTATGCTATTAACAAATCCAACAAATCAAAGATCAAAAATGTCGGTCCAGTCGTCTTGAGTTATAATTATAAATGATGTAGGTAACTAACCCGACTTTGTTTTATATATATATATATAGATTATAGGCGAGCCTTTGACCACCACCTCGCCTGATGGTAAGCGATAATGCCATCTAATACTTATTATTATTATAGCCTTCTCTAAATTATATTATATATGATTAGGAACCCCCTCTTTGGGTATAGGCCTCCTCCTGATTACTCCATGTTTCTCTATATTTTGCTGTTGTCATCCACTGATTCCCAGCGATTTTAGTGATGTCGTCAGTCCATCTTTTTCTTGGTCGACCTGGTTTTCTTTTGCCGCTGGGTCCAACGCATCTCGTCGCTCTTATAGTCCATCTATCATCCTTGTATCGGGCTATGCGTCCTGCCCACCGCCATTTTAACTTAAAGCTTATTTCACACGGGGGCAGAACAGCAAGGCAGAACAGCGGGCAACATAGTACTGCTACTATTTGAACGCACAGAACAGTACTGTCTTGACAGTAACCAAGACAGAACAGTTAATAGCCCGCCGGTCTATTTTTTCGGGGCAGTTTGCTTCCCCCACCACCTTTCTCGCTCGTCTGTCTTGTAGTTGGACTCGTGTGCACGCGCGTGTTTTGACTTGTTTTGCATGTGGTGTGATTTGACTTTATATTAAAAAATGGCAGCTCCTAAATTATCAATAGGCGAAACTATAAAACTAATCAGACAAAACTAATGTTCTTTTGTCATTTGCATAATCATTCTAAACTCTTTGGAATCTTCAATCCTTATTTCTTCTAAAACTTTAAATGAACAACCTAGCTCTGGTCTTCTTGCCAGCCAGGGTCTGATCCAAAGTTTTTCTTTTTTATTTATTTCACTATTTACACACTCAGCAAGCTCATCCAGAGCTATTTCATCATAATCATCATCATATCAGCCGTAGGACGTCCACTGCTGGACAAAGGCCTCCCTCATTGATCTCCAGGAACTGCGGTTGGAAGCGGCCTGCATCCAACGCTGACCTGCGGTTCTTACCAAGTCGTCTGCCCATCTTGTAGGTGGATGTCCTACGCTGCGCTTGCTCGGCTCTTGAAGTTGTCGACGCGTATGTATACCTAGGACAAACAGTCCAATTAGGTAGGTCCAACTTCGAGAAAGAGATCAATCGTCGAATCCAACTCGGATGGGCAGCGTTTGGGAAACTTCGCAACGTCTTTTCGTCCAACATACCTCAGTGCCTTAAGACGAAAGTCTTCAATCAGTGTGTGTTACCAGTGATGACATATGGAACCGAGACGTGGTCTTTCACTATTGGCCTTATGAATAAGCTCAGAGTCGCTCAACGAGCTATGGAGAGGACTATGCTCGGGGTTTCTCTACGGGATCGAATCAGAAATGAGGACATACGTAGGAGAACTCAAGTCACCGACATATCCCGACGGATTTGCACGTTGAAGTGGCAATGGGCAGGCCATATAGCGCGCAGAACGGATGGCCGTTGGGGCCGGAAGGTTCTCGAGTGGAGGCCACGGACCGGCAAGCGCAGAGCTATTTATGCAGCAATTTTTAGTAAATGGTGCAAGTATTGCCGTTGTCGTCGTTGTCGCTCCATCGCTCACTTGGACTGTCTTATAATCCTATATTTAAACGATACTGTCCTTCCCAACTGTTCTGTCCTACTGTTCTGCCTCACTGTTCTGTCCCCGTATGAAATAAGCTTAAGTGCGTAGTGGAGTGCATCTGTTATTTTTGTATTGATGCCTTCCATATCGATATTTTATTAGAAAATGAAATCCACTATGATATTGAGTAAGATATAAGTATATAATGCATGCCGTGTGCGGTGTGGTGCACACACAAGATATTCTTAGCCACGCACAGTGAATCGTCTAGAACATGGTAGCTGGACAAAATTATTTTATGGGTTCACATGATCGCTACAGCCATAATAACATATACTGAATCATTTTTTTTGCGTTAAGTGGTAAAATAAAAAAACTTAGTACGAAATAAAAATTTATTGAAAATAGAAGTCTAGAAGAATACATATTAACGAAATAATTTAAATTATATATCTACACAATTTAAAAAACTTAACTTAAATTACTTAACATAACATAACATATCATCACGCCTTATTCCCCGAAGGGGTGGCAGAGGTGTATTACTACACCCACTTTAAATTACTTAACTATAATAATATCTACTATTATAATAAATTACAAATAGAAATCGTCAGATGATTCATCATCGCTGTCACAGTTAGACGAATCAGGTACCACATAATCGTTCTCCTCACATAAAGTAACTTCACGTGGTACTTGATGTGTAGTAGGTATGGAAGGCGGAACTATCAAGCTTAGCACTTCTGCGGGCAATTTTTCAGGTCTTTTCTTAGGAATTTCCCTAAGCGAGTTGATTACAGGATCAGATGTTATCAGCAGCATATATAATAAATCTGTATTCGTGGCAATACGTGACTGTTTTCTGCTATGATGCTCTCGGAATCTACGACAGTCTTTGTTACGGGCTTCTTGAGCCTCCTCCGATAGCTGTCCGATTGGAACAATACAGCTTTGGATGACTTCTGTACTGTGTAATAAGATTTTATGCACAGTAACAGGCATATTATACCACGGATACAGACTAAGGTAAAGAGATCGAGTCTCAGAGCAAACTTTTTCAAATTCTATGCAATTAATATCATACCCAGAAGATAATGTTCGAAGTAATATACACATTTTTTTAATTAAATTAACATCCAATCCTGTAATCTCACCGCTTAGTTCCGGATTCATAAAAAACCTACGTGCAGTGTTACCATCATTTGTGTTACCATAACCCGGTTTTGGTTTGTCTACAATAAGCCCCATCTGAGTTTTAAAATCTAACTTAATTTTCTCTGAACGTAACTTTACACTAATTTTATCGTCAGCGCCCCTAGCTTGCCACTTTTTTATATCCAAACGATAACTAATATGTAGTAAACACTCAAAACAACGTATCCATGCATGTAAAGTAGACAGACCAAAACCGTAATGTTCTTTATTAACGACTACGTCTTTTAAATCACCATTCATCATTGTCGGGGTAGCACCACATATATAACATTTTTGAGGGGAGCGTGTGTCAGTCAAAGCGTTACATACTTTTCCGTCTGTCATAGTCAGTAAGAGGTCATGTTTTATAGTAATTTCATATTCTTCAACATTACAAATAGTTGGAAGAAGCTGAGATATTTCTTCCAAGACTTTGTTGGTTTCGGCTTTGGTGAATTCATTAGTTTCCTTTGAAAAAATAAATTTGATTGGTCGGCAATAGAGAGTTGACGAAGGCCGTGGATTTTGCCATATAATATGTTGGCCGTCACATAATTTCAAAGGAACTAATGAAAACATGAACAGGAATTCATCAGTAGCATTAGCATCTTCGAACCTTTGCTTATAGGTACTGTGGCCTGAACTGCCGTCACAGCCCCATTTGCTAATTAATGTAAGGGATGAATTAGAAGACACAACATTTCTTATAACATCACTTTGCGCTTCAATTAAACGATCAGCAGTTTTGTTTAAAATGCCTTGTAGATTAATTTCAGCGCGCGTTTCCGTCACAGAAATATACTCATCTAAAGGATAACACATTTTTTTAGACTTAACTACACTATGATAAGATGGAAATATCTGATGTCCCGCCTTCAATGACACCTTACGCGTCTGTTTGTAACTATGGCTGGTACATTTAGCATCAACATAATGAGCTAAAGCTTCATCACTGCTCAATTGACGACCACCACACGCAACATTGGTTGTTTTAGCTTTTGGAGAGTTGTCAGATATTTTATGAATTGAACTAGCTACATTTCTTCGACCAGATACTCGATTGGCTACTTCAGCGGCTATGGTTAACTCACTAGCACTTCGCGATTGCACTAAATCTTCAACCCTCCGTTTTTTGGTTTTGAATGACGATTCGTCAAATTCTTTTCTGGGTCTGCCTGTAGTCCGACTTGGTCCAGATGACGAAGACGCAGACGGGCGATGTACTTGAACTTCAAATTGTATTTCATTACCCTCTAACCAATCCTTATTGTTATTCAAAAACCTATTGAGGATATTTTTCGATGCGGACCACTTTTCAGCAAATTTTGAAGAAATACTTGAAATTTTCGTACAAATATTCTTCTTTGAATCAAGAGTGACATCTGAACAGTTGATTTTGTTCAATACAAACTCTGTGAGCTTTGAATTACGGTCCTCTTTCTTGTGTTTACGCCATTCTTCAAAGAAATCGAGTTTTGAAATCGAAATCACAACTTCTGAAAAAAATAATTAAAAAAAATGGGGTGAGTTGGGGTGGCAAAACTATATATCATTTTAAAGTTAAATATTGTGGCTATTACATACGTAAATAACGGCCTGGATATATTTGGATAAAAAAAGTTACACTCGATGAAAGTTACTAAATAGAAAAATTTACACGATATAAATGTCCATTTCTATAAAGCCTATAAACATCAACGTCAACAAGTTAAATGATCCCAATTTATGAAGAAATTTAAAGTACATACCTTCAAGTAGAAAATCCATAACACTCACAATAATATAAATAGCACAAGTGGTCATAAGATGTTGTCGTAAGCACTGCAAACTATCAACTGATTTATTTGCATAAATGCATTTTCCTTATTACCTCACTTTCCAGTACTATGGCGGTGTGCTACAAAGGGTAAGGCACGTGTTATACCTGGAATTCTGAGTTTTGAGGTGTGGTTAATGAGACAGGATTATGATTTAATCGATTCTAGGAATCGACTTTTGTCCAGCTGGCTAGTTCTAGGTAATTCACTGTGCCACGGTACGATATAATATAAGCTCAGAATGTCATCTGCACATTTTTATGGTAATATCATTAGTAAAGGTCGTGTTATTGCTTATCAATAACTTATGTATTTTTGCTACTGGCATGTGTGATATAATTTATCGATTTAATTTAACTTGCATTGTTTTTTTTACTTTAGCCGGAAAAGGGTTGAATGGTAACCTATTTATGAGGTGCTTCATTTTATAACTTTTTTATTGTATTGTGTATTCTGCCTATCCTAACCTACGGTGCCCAGTCTTGGTCACTGACTGAATCTCAAAAGTCCAGGTTTGCTAAAGAGCTCCAATTTTGGGTGTCAATAGAATAGACAAGATTCGGTATCAAGGCTGCCAAGTTGAAGTGGGATGGGGCAGGTCATGTCTCCTGCATGCAACCAAATAGGTGGGCTAAAGTCGTAACTGGATGGATCGCTGTGGATGGAAAGCGATACCGTGGAAGGCCTAAGAGTCGGTGGCGCGATGATTTGGACGCTTTTTATAGGGACTGGCGGGATTTGGTACAAGATCGAGAAAAGTGGAGAGATGAGGGGGAGGCATTTGCCCAGCAGTGGGACAGCATAGGCTAGAGAAAATATAGATTCATATCACTCCCGGTCCATCTCAAAAAAAAGCTGATGGACAACACAATTCTTTCTTCTCTGCTTTATGGCTGTCAGACCTGGCCATTGACAAACGAAATAATAATAAGTTTTTTGTTGAAAAATTACTTTTTCAAAACAAGCTTTCATAAAATTCATAATTAGAACTGCAAGCAGATTCAAATGAGCCCAAACACTAGTAGCCTACTATAATCCTTTCAGTAGTTCCGTTGTCTAGCATCCGTCTCCATCATGAAACCACCTCCATGATACCATATTATTGCATTGTCACCGAAGTTACATACGAGTATGTATTCCAAATTTCAGTTCAATCGGTTGAGGGGAACGGGTTTAAAATTCAGTTGCAAGATTCCACCCGGACAAACATACATACAATTCAAGTCATTACAAAGCTTGTAATTAAGATATCTACATTTCAAAGAGCCACGGAAAGATCAATGCTTGGATTGAGACTAAAGGATAGAGTCAGAAGTGACAACATCAGAACCCTAACGAAAGTCACCGACGCAGTTAGTATGTTCTGCCAACTGAAGTGGAAGTGGAGCAGGCCACGTCTCTAGAACAGAGGATGGTAGATGAAGTGAACGTATTCTCCATTGGTACCCACGAGACGCGGTGCGCACAAGAAGAAGACCGAAAAGACGATGGTAAGACGACTTGGTAGAGGTTGCGGGCAACACCAGGACCCGGCTCGCACAAGATCGCCGTACATTGCATGGAGGAGGCCTTAAACCAGTTCTGGGTGCTCAAAATAAATATATTATGTGAAATATACCTAATATAATTGAATAATAATAACAGTAATGTACATAATTGAATGATATCAATCTTGATGAATGAATGAAATTATTAAATACTAGCTGACCAATCCGCAGCTTCGCACGCGTAATTTTTCAATAAAAACATTACCCTCCTTCTACGCAGTTGGATAATAAGTAGCCTATGTTACATAGTGAATGTAGCTTTCCAATGGTGAAATAGTTTTTGAAATCGGACCAGTAGTTTTTGAGTTTATTCATTACAAACATACAAACAAAAATAAAAAAATATAAATCTTTCCTCTTTATAATATTAGTATAGATTATGTAAATAGTTATTAAGTGGGAATAATGGTTTGTTTTTCTCGCGCGAAGTCTGGCTGTGGTTGATATAAGTGATAAACTTATATCAACCACAGCCAGACTTCGCGTTAGTTTTAACCAGGTTCGGTCCATTTTTATATCACAAAAAAATATTCCACCTCAGAGAATTTTATTTACACATTACATAGAACACGTATTGCAGATACTGTTTTATTGCCTATCTATTTCGAATTATTCGCGTTTTAATGTAAAACAAACAATTTAATCATTTTATTTTCATCGACATTTGGCGAACTAAGATAGGAATAAAATATATATCGAGTGCACTGACGGTGTTAGTGTTCCGTACTACAAAAAATAGTAAAATAATTAAAATTAGAATTATGTAGCTCTTCTCCTAAATAAATAAGACTGGACATTTTACCCAGCGATATCTAAGCACACGCCTACTATGGGAACTAGATAACTCATAGAATACAGGTGAAGTTTTTAGGTAACGTAATTTACTCGTAATTTATTTAATAAGTATTTCCAATATATTTATATACACAGACTTACACAATAGAAGAGCTCACTCTGTAAATAGACCGGCAGCTCGCGACAGATTTTATCGATCAATCGTACCATGTATGCCCTTCAAGTGTTATTAAGATTATACAGTTTGTTTTTTTTTACTGGGACAGTACGGCAGCACCCATAACCAGAGGAGATACAGTTGCAGTTTTTTTAAAACATTTCGCTCGTGTTCTAAGAAAAACATTTTGGCATTAATTTTTTTTTGGTTAAGCGTGAGTAGCGCTTTAAAATGAATCAAGTTGGTAAAAGTTGGCAAAATTTACCAACTTGGTTCATTTTAAGGCGCTACTCACGCTTGACAAAAAAAATTTTAATGATAAAATGTTTTTCTTCGAAAACGAGCTGATGTTTTAAAAGAAACTGCACTTGTATTTCCTCTGGTTATGGGTGCTGCCGTACTGTCCCAGTTAAAAAAAACACTGTGTAGTAGGTTTAACTAATAATGGATTTAAGCGAGATCGTGAGAGCGGGACATGTAGCGTGCAATGCCATGTGGAACCACAAAAAAATCTATTTTATAATCAATCGTATCACGTATGTCATTCGTGCCATGATGAAATTTATGAAGAATAAATCTAGTGGACAAGCATCGGCATACGTGTAGGTCGGATCCCTGTGGCTGAACTCGATCCTCGCATTTGTAAAAAAAAACAATGTTTGCCAATCGTATCACGTATGCCTTGTATACTAAATATTTATATTATTTGTAAAAATAATTTTTAATATTTTTTTAATTTTTTTTTTATTAATTTATTTTTTATTTTTTTAGTAATTTACTTTTTTAGTAATTTTTTTTTATTTTTTTAATATTTTTTTTTAGAAGGCAACCACAGCTAACAATTTAAGTTGATTTATAAGCAGTTGAACTTTTTGACAACAATGTCTTCGTTTACTGGATTTTACCCTTCAAAATCACCTCCAAACTCAAATTCATTTTGTATAAGCCAATAATTTGTTGACGTCCCGACACCTTTAGTTATGATTTTGTAAGTGTACAGTTTATTCCATTTCATAGGCAATTTTTTTATTATACTGATCCGTGACCCTTAATGATACATCGCCTCCATTTACAAGATGAATGTTTAATCATTAGATAGTACTATTAATTAAAATATATCGGCCTCATTAAATGAAGAATTAGAAAAAAAACACTTGAAATATTTCACCGCAAAACAACTGCTAAACAGATGCTGGTAGAATGGCGAAAAACATGCCGATTAACTTTAAAAACAAATAAAAAGAATGAGAAGTGACACGTGCTCGTTTGCATATGTTGCGCAACGAACATACGAAGATGCAACATGGTAGGGTTATTAGAGAATTATTTTAAGCGACCAAGACACTTTTATGGCATCTTTTTATTAGCGTTAGATGATATAACATGAGTCAAATAATGTAATCGAAGCAAGTATAAAGCTACCTGCTGTGATCAACGCAGACGAATTCACGACATATGACGCCTTGGTGGTTTTAATTACAAAAAAGATTAACGTACAGATATCACCTGCCGATGGAAAGGTGTAGATTCAACCCTAAATTTTCCCCTTCCACTCAAGCCATTCATAATTCCTTTAATTACATAACCGTTTAGATTATACAGGCGAGAGGACGATACGTCAGAAAGAGCGGGATATTTCTGATGAGCAATTAAGATTGTATGACCGAATGACCGGTGACCGCAACATATTTAAAAATAAAATCGAGTTCAAATGAAGCTTTTCAACTAGATTTTAAAGACGACATTTCCTTGACATGAAATAAATAACTCAATATTTCTTAATAACAGAATAAATTGCCACTGGCAGTCCCATAAAAGTAGTTTCTAGTTTTTTATTCTTAATTAAAAATAATTATGACTACGTGCGTAGCTTGCGTAAATAAAACGCTTCAGATTTTAATCTGGGAATGCGTACTATTGCAATTTTTTATTACCATTTTAATGTGTATGTTAGATAAAATTATTCTGTTTGATAGGATTTACAAAAGTGCTATAAAATCTTTTACAGCCAACTATCACGGGCAACGCCGTCTTAGGCTATGCCGGAGCCCCTGAGCACACAAGAATTTGGGGCCCTCTTGGAAAGAAAAGTAAAAAAAGTGGCACTCTGGGAGTGCCGACAGTAGTACAAGTTACTTGTATACATAGGTGTCGGTAACGGTAGCGGTAACAGTATCATGAGTTCAATATTTTTTTCCCATCTCAAAAAAGTGGCACTCCTGGAGTGCCGACAGAAGTGAAAACTTGAACACTTACGTGCGTGTGTGTGACTTCACGACAGATACTTAGGACTTACAGATATACAGAGGTGTCGGTAACGGTAACAGTGTCGCGAGTTCATTGGTTTTTCCTATCTCAAAGAATGCCCAACGCGCCTAAAGAAGTTTTCACTTCAAAAATTGTATAGGGTAAGCGAATATATCGGCCTTTCGGGGCCCCCGTGACGATAGGGGCCCTGGGCACGGGCCCCGTGTGCCCTTACGGTAAAGATGGTACTGATCACGGGGTATAAATTGAATTATTGCGTGCAATTCTAAAATGTTTTGAATTTTATTGATATACCTAATGGCGGATTCTTAGAAACTATGCGAAAAAACTATTTAAATAAAAGATGGGAAGCAGTTGTAAGTAGAGATTGATGTTACTGATACTGATCGCCAATAAATCGTTTAAAACAAGCAAATAAACTATAATATATCGACAGATGTACTGCCCTGGTAACAATTGACCAATAAGAACAAAATATACTTTATGTTGCGATACACATGGCTCGTCCGCTCTATGTGGGATATGTTACAAAATGTTCGACTTAATGTGGATGTATTACATTATTTTTATCATTTGTTGATGTTATTATTAGAGCTAAAAAAAACTCATAACTTTTTCATTTTGTAATTTAACGTTTTAGGCGAAGCGAGATCTCCAAATCAACTTGGGCAAATAGGCGTTGTATGTATGTATGTATGTTTTTTGTCCGAGGATAACTTTCGAAGCGTTGATCCGATCATCGTGAAATCTCTATATATAAAAGAAAGTCGTGTTAGTTACACTATTTACAACTCAAGAACGGCTGAACCGATTTGGCTGAAAATTGGTGGGGAGGTAGCTTAGAACCAGGAGACGGACATAGGATACTTTTTATCCCGTTCGACCGTGTTCCCGTGTGACGTGATATAAAACGTCAAAGAGAATACAAGTCACTATAAAACGTGGTATAACAAAAACGCATCTGACATGGAATAACAAAACGCAAATGACATCTAAACGTTACAGCTCACGAAGTAAATTCATTTTCTCATGCATAATGATGGCCGGGGACAACAATTGACAATTCTACCAGGGTGATGTATATTGACAGCCCGCGTTATATGCATGTCAAGGCGGTACGAAGTTTGGCGGGTCAACTAGTTTGATATATAAGTAGGTTGTGATGGCGCAAGCCTGGTGGGACTAAATAAGCTAAAAATGTTAGGGTGTTGTTAAGATATTGGGGTTCAAGTGGGGTAAAAACAAATATAAATGAGACTATTAGGTCAAATGGGACTTCTAACGAAAGGTCTTCTTTAATTCATTTTGACCCTGGTTTTATTTTTGGTTTAATCTTTGTAGTTTTTGAGTTATTAGCCTTAATAAAAACTGATTTTTGACGAAATTCACAGGGTACACCAGTGACCCCACAGTGCTGAAATTGGTTATTCGTGTAGCTTTTATTACAAAAATATAGAGAAATGTCTGAAATCCAGAATAACTGCAATTTCAACCACTAAAAAGAGGAACGACTTAACACGAACTCCCGTTACTTGAAACTGTCGGTCAAGTTATTTGGTTGCGCTTTTCGTGGCACATAGTATTTTATTAGCCAAAGATTATGGTTTTTGATTTGTTTGTTGGGAGACTTGCGAAGTCTCAGTTCGCGGCGAACCACTACTTACCTATTAAAAGTTATGTTAGGTTATTTCGGAAGTTTATTATTACGGGCAAGTCCACATTAAAATCCACATCGTCTCAGCACATACAAAACAGCTGTACTCCACATAATGTTCAATCAAAACAGGTCGTAAAAACTGTAATTAGATTCTGAACGCGCTATTTACATTGACCTAGCCTATATTAGCTACATTACCTAACATCGGCGATTTTATTGTGTTAACGTCATTTTATTGAGGTACGGAGAAAAAGCGTAGGATTTTACGACTCATGGAGTTATGTTTGTTTTTCATTCAGTAGAAAACTAGTTTTCGCTATGCTGCTGTGCCTAGGGTTACCATATCTCAGGATTTGTCCTGAGATTTCTCAGGTCTCTTCTCAGGATTGCGGCTGGATTTTGCAAATTTCACGAAATCTCAGTTTTTTTAAGGGTTTTCACAGCGTACATTTTAAAGATCTCTTTAATAAAAAGTTAAAGGAACTAAAAGTAATCTTCCTTTGGTAATATTACACATTTAAAATCAATACTTATTTATCCAAGTATGTACACACGGCTACACATCAAGCTATAATTCCAGTATAAGCTGACCTCTCATTCTACGAAAAGCCTACACAATGCGAGGTCAGCTTATACTGGAAAATCATAGCTTGATGTGTAGTGTGAAGATACCTTTTTAAGTAAGGTTTTTTCTTTAATTATTAAGACGCGTATTAATAACGCGTGAGCGAGATCCGCAGTGTATAAAAACGATAATATTACGACTTTTTTTAATTGTTAAGTACGTTTGAGAGAAAATTTTCAAACAGTAAAAATCTAGGGATTTTTCAATGGAAATCAGGCCTTTTCTTTACATTTGATGTTTTCATCTGGTAACCCTAGTTGTGCCTGAAAAATGTAACGTGTGATATTTTGTTAACGGCTTGTTTATTTGCCAATTTTCATTATCATTCGTTCTTGGATATATTTACGCGGGAATCATCTATATTTTTATTTTATATGGTGTACAATAAAGTGTTTTCATTCATTCATTCTTAATTTAAAAACCAAATATTTTTAGACACCATGTTATAAATTAAATTTTTTGTAAAAAGAATATACTGGCAGGATGAGGTTTCAAAACCACATTGAAGGCGCAATAAAAAAAACTTAAAGAATGATAGGAACAGATGCAGACACAAGGGAGAGGTAGAGACGTCTTATCACAAAAGCACCTAACGGGTTTCGATCCTCACATCTGCTGATCTGCTGTACTGTGGTACAATTTATAAGAGTTTTGGACATTTGTAAGCGGAACACATGATTGTGAGAGCGATTTTAGTTCGTTCCAGTACAGTTCAATTCATTTCTTCATATAGGTACTTTCTTAATTATTATAAAACGTTTAGGTACACTTACGAACCTCATAATATAGAAAGTTAACAATTTTAGTAGGTAGGTATATCAATTTAAGAATAACCAACCAATCTCACCCCGGAAAGTACTACCATTTTACCTATTTCTGCCGAAATTACAGGCACATGTGGTTTTACACCTGTTTGCCTCAAGTTGATAAACGCAGGGCAGAGCATCGTAGTGCGTGGCCTACGAAGCAGGTCTCTGTTTTAGGCGATGATGGTTTGTTAACATCAGGTGGGCCATAAGCTTGTTTCGTCTCCATGTAGCGTAAAAAAGGATCAATAAAATAACAACCAAATTGTAAGGATACAATATCAAAATTAATAAATCACACTAACATTATAAATGCGAAGGTTTGGATGTTTGTTTATTTATTTATGTCTTTGTTTATTACTCAATCACGTCGTAACGGCTATAGCAATTTCAATGAAATTTAGTATATACGTAGATTATAACCTGGATTAACACATATGCTACTTTTTATCTCATCAATTAGGCCCCATGAGATAAAAATAGGGTGTCAAATCAAGTTGCAACAGCGAGTTTAGCTTTATTTCTAGGTTACCTACACATTTAGTTATGTAACGTGTACGAAGTCGCAGGCAACAGCTAGTATAAGCATAATATAGATCAACAAATTGTCACAAAAGTAAAATTGGTAATGTTTGATATCTATACTTATATTATAAAGAGGACAGATTTGTATTTTTATGTGTATCATCATCATCATCATCATATCAGCCGTAGGACGTCCACTGCTGGACAAAGGCCTCCCTCATTGATCTCAAATCTATCATGAGGGGGTTGTTGCCATACTCGCCACGCTTGGCAGGCGGGTTGGCGAGCGCAGTATAGGTATTGAAAACACGAAAAGACGCTGCTGCCCATCTTTCGGAGGTATCCCTTAGCAGACTCCTACTGCATCCACGGGCAAGAGCGGAGGGGCAACATTCTATTGCCGGTACCCCACGGCATCATTATGTGTATGTTTGTATTGAATAAACTCAAAAGCTACTTAACCGATTTCAAAAATTCTTTCACTGTTGGGAAGTTACACTATCCTCGGGTAACATAGTCTACTTTATACCCAACTGCGCAGAAGGAGGGTAACGTTTTTATGGAAAAACTACGCGTGCGAAGCTGCGGATTGGTCAGCTAGTAATGTAATATTTTATTACATTACTAGCTGACCAATAATAAAATACTAATAAAATCGTTTGTCTGAATCTAAAATGAGGGTAACCTCCGTAGCGCAGTGGGCGAATAGTCAGCTGAGACGCAGGAGGTAGAGGGTTCGATTCCCGCCGCGGAACAAATGTTTGCATGATCTACAGATATTTGTTCCGGGTCTGGATGTTTTTCTACATATTATAAGTATGTATTTACAAAAAAATGTATATATGTATGTGTATGTATTAGTTTGGGTCTAGATAGCGCTGTGTGAAATGTCCAGCAATATTTATTTATTTATTTAGGATAGTTTGAATTGCAGCCATAATAGGTGTGTATTCTTGATAATACAAATGTTTTGTAATTATGCATGTGCGACTTGGACCAGACACCAAATGTCCATCTCTAAAGAGTTTCGGGATCATACAAGGTGTTACGATGTTTTTTGGCGACAAGTTGCAAGAAAGGTGCGTTCAAAAACTTAATTATTTCATCTGTGGGAACGCGGAACCGTTCTGTAGCGGAAAGGTATAAGGTCTTTGAGCGGAAAGGACGTGGGTGGGAATTATGACATGTGTATTAAATCGGAAAGCGTACAGTTACTCTTATTTCGCTGCATGTTTGCGATGCATGAAAGTAGATACTCATTGATTTTTTTTTGCTGAAAATACGGTAATATTAATGATATTTGTTTAGTTATACAAACACGGTAATATGTTGAATATACGGTTTATGTTAAACTATCTGTTGCAAATGTGTAGGTAACCTAAAAATAATGCTAAAACTCGCTGTTGCAACTTGACACCCCATTTTTATCCCTTGGGACTTGAAGTATGGGATAAAAGGTAGCCTATTTGTTACTCCAGGTTATAATCTAGGCGCATACTAAATTTTATCGAAATCGGTTCAGCCGTTACGACGTGATTGAGCAACAAACAAATAAACATCCAAACTTTCGCATTTATAATACCTATTAGTGTGATTGGTGCTAACGCGTCACACACGATGATGCTATAATATTTTGTGTATTATGATAAAATATCATTCGCCATGCAATTCAATTGACCATCACACACGGCGAAGATACGAGTATGATATACTTACATTGGATTTTATCATGTATGGCGCTAAATATCGCTTATTTAGCGATATTATCATAAAATATTATCTATACTAATATCTATACTTACTAATATTATAAAGAGGAAAGATTTGTATTTTTGTGTGTATGTTTGTAATGAATAAATTCAAAAACTACTGGTCCGATTTCAAAAATTCATTCACCATTGGAAAGCTACATTCACCCTGAGTAACATAGGCTACTTTTTACCCAACTACGTAAAGGAAGGTAATGTTTTTATTGAAAAACTACGCGTGCGAAGCTGCGGATTGGTCAGCCAGTATATACTATTTGGTTATATTGTGTACAATAAAGGGTTTTCATTCATTCATTCGTTCATTATAGCATCTTCATTGTGTGTGACACTATTTACGTTTGTTATCGTTGTTAACTAGTCGAAAGTCAAGCGTAAAGTTTTTTTAATTTTTATTTTAGCTTTCTGCACTCTTTGTAACCTATAACCTTTAACTATGTCAAATCTCGTACACATTTCGTACACATTGATCCCATGGAAGTTTCACCAAAATTGGTAAAGAAGATTGGTTTTTACTGGTATCAGAAGTCCGTTATATTTTTGTTTAAAAATTAATTGTTCACTACTAGACTATGGCCTGACTATGACATGAAGGTCGTATTTCATTATAGCATATTAAGAATGTAACCTCTTTTATTTTTAAATAGAAATAAGGATGTATTATGAAAATTGTACTATTAAGTTAAAATAAATGATTTAATTTTAACATAATAACATAAAAATAATTGCAATAAGCCTCATTCTATTTTTAAATTTACTTGCATTTACGGAGAGGACATCGAGTTATCAATGACCAGCTTTCAGAGCATGTGAAAAAGAGTGGAGTGGTGAAAAATCATTTTGACATTATCCTATTTGAAACCAACATTTCCAATATTCAATCGAGCCAATATGCCAATATGCAAACAATTCAATCACACTCTGAACCATCTGCCTGTCGCTGTAACTTGATAAATTGCTTACAAACGACGTCAAAACACTCAAAAACATTCGAAAAACAAAGCACATGCGACTAATCACTGCCGATTTTTAAGAACGGATGTTTGAGCGGAAATTGGCACCTTTTTACTTAGGTACCTTACTTTTTACTTATTTTAAAATTAACTATATCACTGCTATGTCAACGTAATAGAGTTGAAAATGCGTTGTTTTTCAATCAAGGGAGGATTCGGTGTTAGTAAAAATGTAAAAAGTAAGTTCTTTTAGAGGTATGTAGGTCAAATTTTTGCTATAAATTTTATGCAGATGTGTGGTTTTTAAAGACGCGCTGCGAGCGGCAGATGTATAGGAGCATTGAAGAAGTTTGGCAAAAAATAAGACACCTTGACTTTATCTCCTTTTTTTGAGTTTTGTGTGTGCTTCGACTGTTTTGGATCAAGGCTAGACTTGATTGTGAATGTACCGATTTTTATGTTATTTTAGTTTACATACGCGCATAGGCACATACGCGATAAATACCCGTTTTAATCTATAATTATGTACAGTGATGGTGAAAGTTTGAAAAATATTATTTTAGTCTGTTTAAAACGGATCAGACTAGCCATTTAAAGAGGTAATGTTGCCAGTTTTTTGGGCACCTTACCTGCAGATGGAGACTTAAATGCAGTTTTTTTATTTATTGGTTTATTTTAAATTCAGTTTTAGTTATTTAATTTAATTGTAGTTTTTATAGTTAATCTGTTTAATAAAATTCTTTTTACAATAAAAAAAGTTTATTTAATTACTAACACGATTCTAAGATTTTATTATTGTTTACTGGTAATAAATGATATGTCTGAGAAATAAATGAACTAAAATTGAATTATAAAAGTACACATCTGTCCCTGTGTTGAATTTGTAACTACTTGTTAATTCATCAAACCAATAAATGTTTGATAATATTAAATTTGTGTTAATAATTATTCTTTTAGGTTTATAGTTATGTAGGTATTAACTTTTGAAACTATCATAGTTATAAATACTATTTATACTAAAAATATCGGAATACTCAAATACTCACAAATCATGGTAAATATCCCGTTTTTAGTATACATTATGTAGGTATTGTCTGCGCCGACACAGGGGTTCTTCTCGTGGTGTTTGAAATAACGAAGTCCTCGGATTTTGCAGTATTTCGTATATTCAACTTTTTGAATAATTAGGTACAGATTTTTCCTAATAGTCAATTGTTTCTTTTATTTTTCTTTCTGGCAGCTATCAGAGATTTTTGTTTTAATGACGTTTTATGTTTCGTTCTTCGAGTCGGTACGCGACATGTATATTTTTAATATTATATACCTAGATGCACCACCATCATGTGATCGATTATTATCCTGTCAATACAAAAGTTGTCTGGAAGAGATTGCTTTTAGCCATTGTACTAAATGATTGATTGAAAATTATTTATTGCACAAAATGCATAAATCTGTACATAGGCGAACTTAATGCTAGCAAGCATTCTCTTCCAGTTAACCTTTGCGTAGTGTTGAAAAAATATTTTTGTAGGTTAGTGCATGCCATAATGTAGCAGGAAAAATAAAAAAATAAGACTAAGATATATTAATATGTAATACCATACGAACCATCAAATATATATAGATAATGAGTATTTTCAATAAACGTACCTTCTATAAACACTAGTTGAAAATAATAGATAAACTAATAAATAGAATAGAATAATCATTTATTTGGCACACACAAAATGACACATGAAATAATTTTAATAATTTTATTTTAAACAGTAGATACAATTGAATCCAATAAAACAAGTTCGACTCATGTGTCTGCGTACCAAATAGGTAGTTACAATAATACTAAATAAACTCATAAGATAAAAAGATAACAGGCTGGATAAATGACAGAGCATCTACAGGACACCACTCATTTTGTAGGCTTCGTTCATGAGAGTGGGGTAGTGCTTGCACACTTTGGATCTGAAAACTTCAATGGAGGAAACATGCCGAAATCTATTTGTAAAATGTTCTGTGTTTTACTTTGGTGTACAATAAAGAAATATCATATCTGTTATCTTATTAAATAGAAACCTGTCACGCAAATTTTTTTATATCAAATAATTATTCTCATAGGTACATGACTACTGTCGTGATTTTGATTATTTTACTGTAAAATGTTCTTTCTCGTAATGGCAACAAGACAGTTTAAGCCTTGTATTTTTATAAACTGGCAACAACGCGCGTACGTGGTTGGGATTGAAATAAAACTCGAACCAATCAAACGCGCTGGCGTGGGTCGAATGATTCATTTTCGCTTGACTTGAAAGCCTCAACGAAGATGTCGCGAAGGGCCGGCAGATCTTCGTTGGCGCTCGACAAGTTAACACGTTCTTAAAATAAGTTAATATTGTACCTGCATATTCTAACTTGCATTTTATACTTAATAAAAAAAAAGTATTCCGAAGTTTTTTTGTCTGTCTCCTTCATTCTACTATACTACTCTCCACTCCATCCAAATAAGGCCGTGTGAAAGAAATCGCTTTTAGTATAAGTCAACTGGCGGTAGAGCTTTTGTGAACGGGCTCGAGGAAGTGGGCACCACCGCCTTACCTTTATCTGCCGCCAGTACTTGTGCTGCTGTGTTCCGTTTAGATGGTAATGGTATGTTCCTGTAATTACTGGCACATAGGCATAACAGCTAAGTCCTATAGTATGGCAACGTATTCATATAGAGATCAGGACAACATAATAGCTTGTTTTGAATTCTATGCGGATATCCATGGGCTGCAGTAGCCACTTAACATCTGGTGGACTGCATGCTCGTTTGCCGTACAAGTTGTATAAAAAAAAAACCACCCGTCATTTATGTTTCTATTCTAGATTTCATTCATTCATTTTTGCAGAATAAATGACTGTGACATTGTCCAGTCTGTAAAAAAAAAAATAATGTACAAATGTTTTTTTTTCAATTAAAATAATCACAGGTTCAAAGGTTTGTTTAGGCAGCACTTAACGGGCAATTAACTTCAAAATGATAATGAGTCTCTTTTTAAGAAAATTGATAAAATCGCGAACGATCTGGTGAGGGCCGGAAGCTCTTATTACGTTGCCGTTAATTTTGACTTTATTACGTCCGATTCTCGTACGGAGCGAGCGTCGATTGTACGTTTGTCACGTACCTAAGGGTAAAGTTACATGGGAACGCGAATTATAGAGTTTTAACTTTTGTGGTAAGTAGTTAGGTATTTATTGTAAGTTTATACATAACTAGCCGACCAATCCACAGCGTCGCACGACATTTATTTTTTCAATAAAAACATTACCCTCCTCCTGCGCAGTTGGGTAAAAAGTAGCCTATGTCACCCGGGGATAGTGTAGCTTCCCAACAGTGAAAGATTTTTTTAAATCGGTCCAGTAGTTTCGGAGCCTATTCAATACCTACAAACAAACAAACAAATCTTTCCTCTTTATAATGTTAGTATCTATACACGGTGTCCTTTAAATCACTGTTTTCTCAGAACAAACGTTGCTCAGACCATGGTCTAATAACTGTTTATAGCATCAAATAAGAGAATAAAAAAAATATCTTGACCTTCTCGAATAAGCCTAACTTTGTTCAAAAACTAACCGTGACATAAAGTTCATAGGTACGCTAGCCGTAATGTAATACCTACTCTTTAGTTAGATAGGCACTTAGTAGCTACCGGTCAGCGCGCTGACTATGTGGTAGGGCGTAACGTTAAAATAGACGTTTTAAGTTCGTAACTTTTTATATGTTTCAAAGAACGATTTCGTTTTGTTTTTTAATTTGATATTATAAACTGATATTGGACCATGGTCTGAACAACGTTTGTTCTGGAAAAACAGTGATTTAAAGGACACCGTGTTTATGGATATATATTGACATTAGCCAGACTAGCTATTGACATAGACTCCTTTAAGCTACTTGTTATATATTTTGGGAGTCCCTTATTGACTTAACAGACTAGGCTTGTGCCTATCATAGCTCATACTTAAACCCCCGACGAAAAAATAGGGGTTTTATAAGTTTTTAAGTCTGTGTGTCTGTCAGTGACATCGTAGTTCCCAAACGGACCGATTCGGCCGCGGTTTTTAAATAAATAAATTTTGCTCGACATTTCATACAGCGCTATCTAGCCCCAAACTAAGCAGAGCTTGTACTATGGGAACCAAATAACTGATAGAATACTTATATACATTTATTTTGTAAATACATACTTATATGATCTACATGATGTTATAAACTGTTAGTAGACCATGGTCTGAACAACGTTTGTTCCGGGAAAACAGTGATTTAAAGGACACCGTGTAGATTTAATTTTTTTAAAGTGTTTGATACAAAAGTTTATGCCTAAATCACACATAGTTACGTTTTATTTTTAATTTTGTGACTAAGTGGACTTGAAAATGTTATTAAAATGATGTGTGTTTTATGTATTGTTCACTAGATTCCGCCGGCGGTTTCGCACCCGGTTTTGTCAACAAAAAGTAGCTTACATTTGAATCCAGGTCATAATCTATCTACACACCAACTTTCATCGAAAACGGTTCAGCCATTATAGTCCTCCACATCGGTTTCGATGACGGCGAATAATATTAATAAAGTGACGATAAACAAAATTAACCATAAACTAGGACATTATTTTCATTTTTATGAAACTAATAAATATACAAACATCATTAAATAACCAGAAATTACGACGTGATTGAGTAACAAACAAACATCCAAACTTTCGCATTTATAATATTAGTGTGATTATGTCTCATTCATTGAAATATGATCCAAAAATAATTTCCATTCAATTATTTATTTTCCATTCGTTCATTCATAACTTTTTTATGTTTCAAAAATGATTATTACCATGAATGACCCTTTTTAGGGTCCCGTACCCAAAGAGTAATACGAGACCCTATTAAGACTCCGCTGTCTATCTGTTTGTCTGTCCGTCTGTCACCAAGCTGTATCTCATGAACCGTGATAGTTAAACAGTTGAAATTTTCACTGATGATGTATTTCTGTTGCTATAACAACAAATACTAAAAACAGACATGATTTTTTTGCCGTTTTTATAGATAATGGTAGGTACGGAACCCTTCGTGCGCGAGTCCGACTCGCACTTAACCGGGTTTTTCTTATTTTTAATAGGTATATAGTAAGTAGTTTTTATTTTCCATAAAAATCCATATATATCCACAATAAAATCATAAAATGGTAAGTATCCCTACCATGATTGGTAGTGTATTGAATGTTCCGACATATTAACACAGATCCATGCGCCATAACAACGATAAACTCACAAATCATAATAAATAACTCGTTTTTATTGAAAATAATGTTCATAACCATGTTAGTTTCCAAAAGTTATATTTTAGTCCCACAAAGCCACACAGTTATATCTCCAAGGCCAAACAACTTGAATAAAATAGCTCATCAACTGTCTACATTTGCCCTTAAAAACATAACGGGCCCAATTAATATTGAGTTGACTTTTCCTTGGGGCTATGTCGACCGGCCACGCGCCCGAAGCCACCCGACCAAACCCGAAATTAGCCGAAGACATCCAAAACAAACACACTTAAACGAGATCCGACTTTTTGACGATAACAGTAAAGTGTATTTTTTAACCAACGAAAGCAGGAGTTTCTTTTTTTCGGATCCTTTTAAAATGTTGCAGTAAAGGTAGCATTCGGTTGTTAGCGACCGCGACGCGCGACGCGCGACTGCAACCATTGAACGACGCGACCATGGACGCCTGCCACGCGACCATGCGACCTCTAGCCTTCCGATGTCAGCGACCACGACGGCGACATCACCACTCTTCGTGCAGCTTTTATGGGTGACGATTGTTTTCTATAGCTGTACTGTCGGACAATTTATCCGCGGCTAGGAAAAAACTGATTCTGCAGCTATTGGAAGATGATGATATTATGATTATGTAATTATCTATATAATATAATATTGCCCCTCAAAATGTTGTCTTTATAAGATGCGAGCCTTACATCATAATAAACAGTGGGTTTTTATTTACTAATTCTATGAACTTCTCATCCTCGTTCGGTGAAAACGCCGCCATCTTGGATGTGTTTCTCGCCTGCGTCGCGTGACTGCACTGCCTCCGATGCGACCGAGTCGCGGTCGCCACGCCGCTCTCTAGCCACGCCCACAGGTCGCGCGACGCGGTCGCCGGGTTTGTTTAGTATAAATCCATACTAAGCAGTGGGGCGCGCGACCCGGACGAGGTCGCGGGTCGCAGTCGCGCGTCGCGGTCGCTAAGAACCGAATTCTGCCAAGTTATAGAGCCAAGCAGATGTGTTTCACACAGTTTTTGAGGCAACCTTTATGGATATTTTTTCCTAAGAAAGGCATGTGCCCAGGTAAAGAGAGATACAGCTGTCTTCATTGTGTTTTGGTTGTCTATTTCCTATCTATATGTAATTACATATATCAGAAACTTCTGATCACTTTCTAGGATTTTAGAATAGATTAGAATCTACGACACGTGACGCAGTGGACGAATAGCTGAGATATAGGAGGTCGCGGGTTCGATTCGCGCTGCGGGACAAATGTTTGCATGATCTACAGATACTTGCTCCTGGTTTGGGTTTTTTTCTGTTTATTTATTATGTGTACATATGTATCTATGAAATATGTATATATAGAAAGTATTTAGGTATGCGAATCGCGAGTCTTAAGTGGAGATGGGCAAAACACTTGGCTAGGCGGAATGACAACAGGTGGACCAAGGCAGTCACAGAGTGGTGGCCAACAGATGGACGTCAATCGCAGGGCAGACCACCGGCCCGAAGGTTTGACGATCTCGTAAAGGAAGGTCGACAGCAATGAATGAGACTTGCTCAAGACCGATTGGACTAGCGACATAGAGAGGATGCCTATACTCAGCAGTGGGCGCTGAAGGCTGGATAGCTATATAAAGTATTATATCAGTATCTGGCTCACATAGTACAAGCATTGCTTAGTTTGGGCCTAGAAAATATTGTATGAAATGTCAAAGTCAAAATCTTTTATTCCTTAAAATCACAAGGATCACTTTGAAACGTCAATTTTACTGCCTGTTCCTTAGCGACCAAGCCAGGAAAGAAAGGCAAGAAAACAAGGCTGGTTGTTTTTTTTAATGATCATTTTAGAATGCATTACAATAAATTAAGGTAATAAATTAAGTCTAAATTGTAACATTTTGAACGAGTTGGAACAATTTCAATCCCAAGCTTCTCTATCATCTAAATAATCCGATATTTTGCTATAGGCTTTTTTATAAAGATTTTGTTTAATTGCGTTTTTACATTTGTTAATTGCCAATTTTTATACATCACTTGGGAGTTTGTTATAAAAGCGAACAACGATTTACTAACTTTATGGAGTCTACAAGTGGCAACAGCGAGTTTATCTTTATATATTTCTAGTATTAAAAATATGATTATCGCCATTTTTCCTAAACAAATTTTATTTTTGTGAACATATATCACATTTTCATAGATGTATTGACAAGGGAAAGTCATACTATTTATTTCTTTAAACTTATTGACGACCTCCGTGGTGCAGTGGGCGAATAGCCGGCTGAGACGCAGGAGGTAGCGGGTTCGATTCTCGCCGCGGAACAAATGTTTGCATGATCTACAGATATTTGTTCCGGGTCTGGTTGTTTCTCTAAATATTATATGTATGTATTTACAAAAAAATGTATATAAGTATTATATCAGTTATCTGGTTCCCATAGTACAAGCTCTCCTTAGTTTGGAACTAGATAGCGCTGTGTGAAATGTCCAGCAATATTTTTCTATTATATATTATTATTTATTATTGCGTAATGATTATCTGGGGCCCATATTATAAATTGCATGAACAGGCCCCTTCTACAGCACAAAAACTGTGTTTATATCTGCAGCATCCTCCCACAGCAGTATACCGTATGACATAATGCTGCGGAAGTAGCTGAAGTAAACTAGTCTAGCTGTGTCTACGTCTGTAAAAAGACGGATCTATTTGACTGCGTATGCCGCAGAACTAAGTATCTTCGACAACTTATCAATGTGAAGGCCCCATTGAAGCTTATTATCTAGGGTTATACCTAAGAATACCGACATAGCCCAACGGATTAGCACGTTAAAGTGGAAATGGGCAGGCCATATAGCGCGCAGAACAGATGGCCGATGGGGCCGGAAAGTTATCGAATGGAGGCCACGGACCGGCAAGCGCAGCGTAGGATGGGCAGACCTACAAGATGGGCAGACGACTTGGTAAGAACCGCAGGTCGGCGTTGGATGCAGGCCGCTTCCAACCGCAGTTCCTGGAGATCAATGAGGGAGGCCTGTGTCCAGCAGTGGACGTCCTAAGGCTGATATGATGATGATGATACATATGAATATGATGGTGTCCACAAGAGCCAACTCCTCGTCTTTATATCTGCTATAACTTGTCCAGCATTATTCATTTATTTATCTTTTAGTAAAAGAAAGAGTACTACTCGAGGCTAGGTAAATTTTGCAAAATTATGATCATTTTGGGCGACTTGCGCATCGTTTCGCATTTTTATCAGCAGAAAGGTTTTTTAGGTATACATAGGTATCAGGTACCTTACCTAAGCCTCAGCTAGTTTTTAATAGTCATAATATATTTATTGACGTGATAAACGTTTTATAAATCGATGAACGCCGGCTGCATGCACGAAAGTGTCACGTTCCGCCTGAGCCGAGCGTGCAAGCGAGAGCGCGGAACAAGCAATAGAGAGGCACGATCGGCTTAAGCGTTCGGCTTGTGACGCATCTCTTCCACTCGTTATCACGTTTACGATAAATATTATTAATTTAGATTTGCTGTAAGCATTAAAAAATTATATCAATACGACAATGAGACTACTTTTTTATAGTTTGATTGAATTTCTCTATAGTATTAAATAGTTGCCTTCAAGTGTAACGGTTCAGTTAAATACATTAGATACTTACATAACTGTTATCTATTATAAGTTTTGGACTTATTTTTTAAAGTAACTAAGAATAAGTACTGTTGGAATAATACTTACAAGTGTTAAAACGGATAATGTTTTGGCCGGATACCGGATACCAGATATTCGGCAAGATACGAGGCCAGAGCGCTAGATATTCGGCCCTTTATCGCGTTATACGACGCGATCAGTTTGATTTTAATATAGGCGCGGTGAACGAGATCGCTAATATTCGAGATCGGAGATCGGGACGACTCGGGCGCGTTCGAGTGTTATCGCGCGTATCGTGTTTGTTTCTCAGTTCTTTTGTTTATTCACTTGGCACAAGGTTTGCTAGAATTTATCTTTCAGCACCTGGCAGTAGCGTTCACAGCGAAAGGCTTTTCTCAGAAGCTGGTCTGGTCGGATAAAGCCAGGCGGAGGCGCTTCTCACCAACAAATGCGGAAAATTTAGTCTTAATTCACCACAATTTGCCACTTGTTAATTTTGAGTACTAAACTAATTAATAAACCAAACATTTTGGACGTGCGATTATAAAAATAAACGGTGTCCATAACTTATTGTGGAATGATTGGCCTTGTGTAAAATAATGAGAAATTTTTGAAGTTTACTATCCGGAATCTGACCGGATAGTGAATTACTATCCGGTATCCGGTCGGATAGTGAAAACAAGGCCGGATAGACCGGATACCGGATAGTTACCGGATATCCGTATCATCTCTAATACTTACATTATGAGATGACTTAGACCCATCAGTTCTAAGTTGAGTTTTTGGAAATTGATTGATTTCATTCAAACGATTGCTTGACGGTAAAATACTCCACGTAAGTACCTAAATGTTACTAATTACCGATAAAAAATTGAATTGTGAGTTTTTTCGATGATAATATTGTAGGTAGGTTCTATACTAAAGTATTAGCTACTACATATACCTTTAAGTAACCACATGATAACAAGTAACTTTTTAACATAAGTTTTTTGTTGAAAAAATACTTTATCAAAACAAGCTTTTATAAAATTCAGAATCGGAACCGCAAGCAGATTCAAATGAGCCCAAACACTAGTAGCCTATATAATCCATTCAAAAGTTCCGTTGTCTAGCATCCGTCTCCATCATGAGACCACATCCATGATACCATATTATTGCATTGTCACCGAAGTTACAATATGTATTCGAAATTTCAGCTCAATCAGTTGAGGGGAAAGGTTTAAAATAAAGTTGCAAGATTCCACCCGGACAAACATACATATATTGCAAGTTAATAAAAAGCTTGTAAAAAATTTAACCGACTTAACCAAACTACTAAACTGATTTTGATGAAATTTCTATTTGACCAATATGAAAGTATGTTCTTTCAAATAAAAAATAATTTTCTAAATCGATTGATAAATGACGGAGTTCTGAATAACAAACATAAAACCGAATTGCGTCCCTATAAAATTTGAGCGTTGCCCTCGATTTTTTTGGGATCCCATCATCAGATCCTGACTTGCCATTGGACCTGGGAAGTATACCCTTTTATACAAAAACATAATTTCTCGAATCAGTCCAGGCGTCTGTCGCGTAATCGGGGAACATACATAAATAAACTAGCCAAGAGCGAGTCGGACTTGCACACGAAGGGTTCCATACCATTATCTATAAAAACGGCAAAAAATCATGTCTGTTGTATGGGACCCCCATTAAATATTAATTTTATTTTAATATAATTTTTTTTATAGTGAATAATATAACTCAATATTCTGTGGATATTAAAGCGTCTACCTGTTGTCGTTATCAATATCGAGCAAAAACGAGCAAAAAAATTACGTTTGTTGTATGGGAGCCCCCCTTAAATATTTATTTTATTCTGTTTTTAGTATTTGTTGTTATAGCGGCTGTTGCCGCTATAACTAAAAATACTAAAATACACCATCTTTGAAAAATTCAACTGTATAACTGTCACGGTTCATGAGACACAGCTTGGTGACAGACAGACAGCAGAGTCTTAGTAATAGGGCCCGTTTTACCTTTTGGGTACAGAACCCTAAAAAAGACTCCGTTGACTTGAGTACCTCCTCTTTTTTTTAAGTCGGGTAAAAAGGCTTAACCAATCTCATGTGAATGATTACTAGTGATCGGCGTAGGTAGTGCTATTCACGGGAATTAGTGACAGTTAGCTTAACATGGATATGCCTTCTAAATCCCGGCAAATATATTTTAATTTTATAAAGTCATTGTAGTTGTTCACATGACGATACATCAAACCACCCGTTTCGAGTATAATCAGATCCCGCCTATGGACCAGTAAGTATTATGGCAAACAGCACTGTGCGGGACTAGTTTTAACCAGAAATGAGTAGTCTGATATGTCGTCGTGCGTACTCATGGTATCTTAAACAGTTTAACTTCATTTACATCGACATTCAGAAAAATATTCCCGGGAATCGGAGAATAAATCCCGGGGCATATCAATACTAACTTATCATTTAGGTTCATTGACCCAAAGTAGCACTACCTATGCCAATCCCTAATGATTCCATTCCAACCTACGATATGTTAGAAAGACATAAGTTGACATACGACAGTTTACACCTAACACATTCATAACCGCACTGTTTGAGCTAACCACACAAAAAAGTCACGTACAAAAACCTCTCTATTAAATCTCACAAGTTGTAGTCGTAAGTAAACTTTTTAAACATAAGTTTACTGACATCCATAATAATATTTATAATACATTGCTGTTTTTGTCACTGAAAAATTACAGGCTCAATAGAAAAACGGCAATGGATTTCACTCGTTTGAAGTGTTTAGCGAGTGTGCGTTGCGCAAGACTCGTTGACACAGAATATATGACAGTTTATGAAGCTCGTCTGAGTCACAGATAGAAACTTTACACTATTCAGTGACAAAAGTGTTTGACAGGCTGGGCGCACATTATGCTTTGTTTACCTTTATAAATCTTAATTATAAGGCTAAGGTGCTATTTTCTTGAAATTTATTTTAATATAATACTTACTAGCATCCGCCCGCGGCTTCGCGATTCGACAAGTTCGTATAACAAATATCCAAACTTTTGCATTTAATATATTAGTGTCATAGTGTAATTAAATCTTTATTACATAGTATGAAGTGAAGTCGCTTTCGCTGTCTGTTACCATAGGGCCGAAACACATAACCGCGTTGCGGCGCCGCGCCGCTGAAATCGGCAGTTTGCGTTGCGGCGTCACGAAAAAAAGCGTTTTATTATCGTATGGTAGGGTAATCAGTTCCTCGTGATTTTTTATTGTGAATGGACGTGTCTCTGGCATGGATCGTCGTAAGAAACTTATTGCTTATTTGTTATTAAGAAGACATTACTCTGTTTTAAATATACGACACAGAAGATACTGGATACATCCATTTAATAAGGCTATGAATCCCGATGGCGAGTACTTTTCTCGAAAATACAAAGCATTACTTGTATTGACGCTATCATTAGAAGTCTGGCAGAAAGGCTTATACATTCTAAGATGTATAGACGTTGGGCATTGCCACCTAAACTACTGAAGGTGATTTAGTGTGAATTATTTATATTATATTGTATTGTATTGTATTGTGTGTAGTAAATGTGTATGGACCTCATGAGTCTGAAATAAAGATTATTATTATTATTAAAAATAGACTAAAATTTTTTTTCGTCTACTTTAGAAGGACTCTATCATCATTTAAAGAGCTACTAAGCGGGTTATCAAAATATATACAGAAAAATAATATGAAAGGAAGTAAACCTGTTACTGCTTTGGAAATGCTGGGCTTGACTATAATGTAAAGTAAAACAAATACTTTTTATTGATATGTATTGCACTAGGAATCGAAAGAGTGATAGAAACCAACTGAATCATTGTCAACAAGTAAAACGTCATAATGCTGGAATTTGAGCCGCGTTGCGGCGCCGCGCCGCTAAAATCGGCAATGGCGCCACTGCCGATTTC
This sequence comes from Philereme vetulata, assembly GCA_918857605.2. NCBI lineage: Eukaryota > Metazoa > Arthropoda > Insecta > Lepidoptera > Geometridae > Philereme > Philereme vetulata. The sequence goes on from OU975423.1 coordinate 9,934,275, forward strand.
AGCGGCGCGGTGCCGCAACGCGGTTATGTGTTTCGGCCCTTAGAGTGTTCAAACTACTCAACGGATTTTAATGTAGTTTTCAGCAATAGATAGAGCGATTCAAAAGGAAAGTTTATAATACATACATAACTCTGTTTGTTTGTTAACTTTATACGACTAAACGGCTGAACGGATTGTAATAAAATTTTGTAAGAAGATAAATTATATCCTGGGAAAGGACATAGGCTACTTTTTAGCCAACTGCGCAAAATGAGGGAATGTTTTATTGAAAAACCATCCGTGCGAATCCGCCCGGTCAGCTAGTAAATAATATTAACTGTATGTACATGTGTTGTGTAATGGCCAGCTTTGTACAGCGCTATCTAGCCCAAAACGAAGCCAAGCTTTTCTGTCGTATGAAGAAACTGAAGACCTTTTAAAAGTTGCTGTATAGATTGTAGGTCAGACACACGCAAACACACACAAGTTCACGCATATTCTGTCTCTCTCTCACACACACATACACACAAAAACATTACACACACCCTCTCATACCAACACACAAACTCATACACACATACGCTCACATAATCACGCATGCCTACTTGTACCAATCATTTAAAAAAAAAATTGGAAATATTAAACTTGGAGGGGGCGTTAGTGTTCGCGACACAGTTTATAACTTCTGCGAATATTATCGTGTTCCAGTATTATTGTTGTACCATGTTTTAGTTCGAAAATAAAGTTAAAAATTAAAAAAAAAAGTTTGTATTATGGGTACCTTATATTTTTTATATTCATAATTTAAATGTATTGCAAATCTTGATATAGCTACCCGTAGCACGTAAGTTACAAAATCAAATAAAATTGTTTGTTTAACAATGACGATTATTCTTTTAAATAACCTATATTGTTCACCTAAGGTATCCACTATTTCTGTCCATTACTGAAGTTATTTTTGGCTAGTCTGGGGTAACGACTCACCGTGAAAACGGTGTCAATAAATGAATAAATACTTATTGCTGGATATTTTACACAGCGCTATCTAGCCCCAAACTAAGCAGAGCTTATACTATGGGAACCAGATAACTGATACAATACTTATATACTGTTTTTTTAAGTAAAACTTCTTTACGCACGCTTGACTTGGGGAGTAAGCTGGTAAATGCGTTATGAAAATTGCGAACGGAAGTTGAGAGGGAGATATAAGTTAGTGAAGATAGAAAGAGAGAGAGAGAGAGAGAGAGAGAGTTACGTTTCGTATATTTTTAAACGTTAATGTGCAAGTGCGAGCTGCGTCTGTCCAGAATGAACATAGACTGATCGACCTACAGACGTGTGGACAATTTTATAATTGAACAATTTTATAAATTAATATTTTGAAAAAGAAGTTTTACTTCAGTCGTGTGGTTGTTTTTTTTTGTAAATACATACTTATAATATATAGAAAAATATCCAGACCCAGAAAAAACAGAATGAATAAAACTTTTACAACCTTAGTGTTAAACAAATAATGAATACCTAAAATAATCACGTGGAATCATACTACAAAAAAATTATTCAGTGTTTAACGCGTGTTTAAAAACTCATAATACCTACGTACAAAAATTGGTAAGGAATTTTTTAAACACGTGTTTAACAGTTGTTTTACTTTTTTGTGATTCAATAAATACATGATTCTGAATTATATGAATGAATTAATGAGAATACTATATTATACACTTTTTTTTGTACACTTCAAAAGAAACGCTTAAAAATAAAAAATCACAAAGCAACAAGTACAATGGGCGGTCTTATCGCTTAGCCTACTACACTTATATACTTATTACCTACTACAAATAAATTAAATAAAAAATAATAATATATATGTATACATAAACATACATACATACATATCTATAGTGATACTACGACGTTTCTGAGAGATAAAATGTTTTCACTCATGTTTTAAATGTGGCTAATGATGGAGCTTGCCGTATTGAGACCGGTAACGTGTTCCAAAGAAATTAAATAAATTGATTGAGAGTACATTTATCTATAGTAATGAAAAGAGGAAAAGGCCGCGTGTATAGCCAACCTAACAAAGCAGTGCCAAGTCCAAACTCGCATAATGACCTCGAAAAAAAAAACTAACAAACACTTTGAACTTTACATATTTTTTGCCGGCAGACTAATTAAATTACCAAGCCTTTGTAATTCAAATCAAGTTATATTAATTTTTTATTAACTGAATAAAGTTGGAAGGTGAGAAGGTGAGAAGGTAGTTGCCCTAAATATTGCTCAGGATTTTTGTATTACCAACATAATGTTCCTTACCATACATGTGAGAAACAAAGATTTTTTTTTTAAATTAACAGCAATGGAAGTTTATAACACACATTTTAGAATGCCATCTGGATCGAAATGTCTATTGTACTGTTGCATGGTTTTTTTATCATGTGATTGTATTCTTCAAACTTTCCCGATCACTGTACTTAATTACAGATTAAACTGTACACCCGCGACCACGGCTGTTGCAACACAACCGAAACGTCGGGATAACAAATAAAAAAAGATACATACGCGATAAATACCCGTTTTAATCAGTAACTATGATTGTATTCTGTTTTGTGTAAATACTCGTACATAACCTATAATACTCGCATTGCTGTGTTCCGGTTGGAAGGGGTACTTATGGATTCCGATGAAACACAGTCCATACAGGCACATGAGACTTCATCTGTATGTCTCAGGGTGCAATTGCCGGTTTGATTTTGACGTGGAATAATGAAATTGTTATTGGTCAGGCATTGGCTTAACATCAGATGGGTCATCTCATTAAGTACTTAAAAATCCTGGACAATTTAATCTCTAGCACCAATTGACACTAAACTTCAGTTTAGCTAGGAATTCGCCCCGAACTGAGATCTCGCGAATCTACCATAAAAATAATATGTATAAATATTATTCGTAATCTTTGACTATCAAAATAGTGCCACGGAATAAATAACCAAATTACTTGACCTATAGTTTTATTCAAATTACAGGTAACGGGAGTTCATGTGAATTGGTTGGTCTTTTTTGGGGTACAAATTGCAGTCTGGCTTTCAGACTTTTGCCTATATTTGTGTCAAAGTTTGTGTTATAATATTGGCAAAGTTTAGTGTTTATTATGGCTAATAACTCAACAACTACAAGAATTTTACTAAAAATGAAAACGAGGTCAAAATGTACTAACAAAGAACTCTCATTTGACGTCTCACTTGACCTAATTACTCCTCTTAAACCCCATCTAAACAACCCCCCAACATTTTTAACTCATTTAGTCACACCAAAAATGTGCCATCACTATCTACCCATGTATAAAATTTTACGATGATCGCATCAACGCATCGAAAGTTATCCTCGGACAAACAAACATACATACATACAATGCCGATTTACCCAAGTTGATTTAGAGATTTCCTTTCGCTCGATCAATTAACTTAATTCATCCACTTGGAAACTAAGATGCCACAGACAGTCACAGAGAAATCCAAAGGCTTTAGGGTTGATTCGCTGCACAGAGATGTATAAAATCAACCAATAGCAACGCATGCAAATGTCGTAGTAGTACCATTTTGACGTGATTTTACTGGCTGATTTTACACATGTCCTCTTCGCTCAGTTTCAGTGGATACCGACCCCATAAACCTATATCATCATCATCCACAGCCCGACTTCACTCACTGCTGGGTATAGGCCTCCCCAAGTTTGTACCATCCGCCACGATCAGATAAACAGATAAACAATTTTATTGGTATCGGATAAATACACGTCATACACTTTTTTTAAAAATAATGAGTAAATTAAATTAAATTAATATTAATATTTAAAATGTACAAAATTGTAAAATATTAAAATTCATGTATAATTATTATTTTGTCGTCATCAAAAACTCTTCTATTGAATAGAACGCTTTTTCGAGCAGCCAGCGCTTAAGCCGGTGTTTGAACTTAATGCCATTGTCTATTGAAGTGATTGCAACAGGGAGACTATTGTAGACTGGCGGCCCCATGACGTGAGTGAGTCTGTCCGTCTTTGCGAGTCTGTGTGGGATACTCGCGAGCTTACATGCTCCACGGGTGTTGTACCCGTGGGAGGGGCCTCGCTTGGCGTAATCATTGAGGTTACTCCTGACGAAGACTGCCACCTGTAATATCACCATAGATGGTAGTGTGAGGATATTAAGGGATTTAAAATAAGGGCTCGCCGATGTATCCCATGACACCCGTGCTACGGCTCTAACGGCGCGCTTTTGCATCTGGAAGACGCGCTCCCTGTCGGCAGCGCGCCCCACAACTCTGCCCCGTATTGTAGAAGTGAGTGTAGGTACGGTGATCCTGCGCTAGTCTCACCCATTGCCGGCCCGCGACTCTAAAGATGTCGTCCACCTATATAACTACTCTTGTTGCGTCCAAAAGCTATATAAAATCCGGATTAAATACGAGTGAACATAAATCAAAACGTGCTAACCAGTTTGTAATGACTTTTTGAAATAGTTACTGCTATTTCAACTCGCTCATTACAAATCTATCGCCAAATTAAATCAAGACATCTAGAGGCACTAAATCAAACACGGCATGTTTGACAAATGCCAATATATTTGTCTTAAAACACTGCGGTTCAATAAACTATGTACTGGGTAATATACTCTGTGGCTGGTGACATAAAAACGGTCTGCCTGATGTGGTGACGTCATTTTATCTTGCTGTTTCCGCGAGAATAGAAGTTAGGAAAAATGGTGTCATGTTTGTGTCATAAAAACGTATCTATTCGTAGTACGAGTACCTATGTATAAATTATACTCAAACTTACAATTGTATTTTATGTTTTTTTTGCAATTATGATGATACTAGCTGTTGCCAGCGGCTTCGCACGCGTGGTTTTCCAATAAAAAGTAGCTTATGTGTTAATCCAGGTTATAATCTTCGTACATACCAAATTTCATCGCAATCGGTTCAGCCGTTCCGGCGTGAAAGAGTAACAAACATCCATACATACAAACTTTCGCGTTTATAATATTAGTAGGATTATTGGTGTGTAGGAAATTATGTCAAAATGAACGAATGAATGAAATGAAAAAATAAGATACACATTTCCTTCGGTTCCTAACAGGACATCATTTGCAAACATTTTCTCGTTTGTGTTGACATCAGACAATCTATATGGTAGAAAATATATTTTTACAAAAAAAGTAAAAATAGATTTGATAAGGATAAATTTAATTAAAGGTTATACTTACTGCATTGCAAAACCTAGATAAATCCTTGATGAGACAGAAATTACAATGTTTAATTTGAAAACGGGTAGGTTAAAAGGCCAGACACGAAGAAAAGTAATCCTTCTCAATTACGACAAGTCTAGTCAACATAACGGCGCATGTACTTACATTACCTAAGTATATAGTATATACGAATATGCATTGCTTAATATATCTACGTATTAGTATTCCAATCAGGAAACTCGGTCCAGACTGTGGGAAAAACCAGTATTTCTATGCAATAAAATTAATTTAGCCATCATGATTTACGTGTCCTGGCAAATTGCAATTGATTCTACTTTCAAGTTTTTTTTATATCAACACGCTTATATATATAAAGATATATAGTTTTTATAATATATATACTATATACATATATGTATAAGATAAAATAACTTTTTATTGTACACCAAAGTAAAATACAGAATTAAAATACAGATTCTTACAAATAGATTTAGTACAATGGGCGGTCTTATCGCTAAAAGCGATCTCTTCCAGACAACTTTTGTATGGACAGGATATATACATATATAAGATAAGATAAGATAACTTTTTATTGTACACCAAAGTAAAATACAGAATTAAAATACAGATTCTTACAAATAGATTTAGTACAATGGGCGGTATTATCGCTAAAAGCGATCTCTTCCAGACAACTTTTGTATGGACAGGATCAAAATGTAACACATGACGGCGGTGCATCTATATAAATTTAAAAACATATCTACATACTATAGACCTAAATTACCCATAATATATATATATATATATATATACTATATATATACTATATATTATAAAAACGATATATCTTTATATATCTTAATCCAATATAATTTATGTACATAATTAGTAATTAAGAGCTTTTCTCAATTGAGAGAAATATAAATTTCATATTATTATTTTTCAAAATTATTATATAAATATTTTATGATAGATTAGCTTTCGCTAGCGGCTTCGCACGCGTTGTTTACGAGACTGGATATAAGTACATATGTACACACGGCTACACATCAAGCTATATTTTTCCAGTATAAACTGACCTCTCACTCTACGAAAAGCCTACACAATGCGAGGTCAGCTTATACTGGATATTTATAGCTTGATGTGTAGCCGTGTGTACATGTGTATAAAAATGTGATTGTAAGTATTCTATCAATTATCTCGTTTTCATAGTTCAACTTTGTTTACTTTTTGACTAGATAGGTGTTAAATGTCCAGCTTTATTTATTAAATCATAAATCTCTATATATATATATATATATAAATGAATTGCTGTTCGTTAGTCTCGCTAAAACTCGAGAACGGCTGGACCGATTTGGCTAAATTTGGTATTGAATTATTTGTGGAACTCCAGAGAAGGTTTAAAAGGTGAATAAATATGAAAATGCTCGGAATTAAATTAAAAAAAAATCAATTTGAGTTTTTCTTTGATGTGTCCCCCATCGTTCAGAAATCAAATTGAAAGAATAGTTTAAAATGAACGACGGCGACGTTTAAAATGAAATGTACCGTCGACGTACATTGGCAGCCCGTGTCATATGTATGTCCAGGGGCGGTACGAAGTTCGGCGGGTCAGCTAGTCATAATTATTTATTGCCAGAGTATGGGTTATACTGAAAGATGTCACATTTAAGTCATCCGTGACATCCTACTTTTAAATGGTTCCAACGGAAGATCAGCGTTGTGCCAAAAGCACAACAAATGCTGAGTTGGACGCCTTTTTGTGACGTCGGTCATTTATATATAGGTAATTGTGAGACACACATTTGTTAGGTATTGCTGTTTTTGTGTGTATTATATTGTTATATTGTGTGTATCTTACTTGTGTGTGTTTTGTACCGTCACAAATAAATGTTTTTTCTTTCTTTCTTTCTTTACATTTAATTTAAATTAGTTTCATATAGTATATAGTATACTCTACCTCTCTCAGGGGCGTGCAACAAGCTTGCAAAGCTTTCTTCTTAGTTCACTTATAAATAGGTATATTATAAATGACATTATTATTGATTTCGATTAAGGGGAGGGGGAGGGGAATCGCCCATACAACACGTACTACCAAGATTATTTCTAATTGGAGCATATTTCTACCTTAATTAGGTATTATTTTAATTTGAATAGTATTTATCTAGGTTCCCAACGATATATTAGATCAAAATACTTACCTAAAATGAAATAGAAGCGTATCGCATTCTGCATGTTTTTACGTCATAAAAGACCTGTTTCGTATTAAAAACAACAACATCTTACGTATCCTAGTCATGGGAACATAGATTATATCGTCTAGTTACAGAATAACAACACAATGAGAAAAATACAACAAGTTTTCAGTCATTATTTTTGGTATTACGGAACACGGTCAAAATCTAATCAAAGGAGAACGGGCATCCTGGTCTACAGTCCAATAAAAATGAGCAGCACATTTTCGAATTGGCATACAATAGTACATCAAAATATACTATTGGAACTTTCCCCAAAAGTCTGTCCGTTTTGAGTTACAGCCATGCAAACACCAGCATTTTTTGTTTTAAAGAACATAAAATAACGGTTTCACGATTACTATATCCATACATAAAGGCTCCTATACAATGCAGTAGCAAGAGCGAGAAGGGAGAAGAGCTATGTAAGGGCCGTGGGGAGAGGGATGCGTACGCGGGGGAGGGGAACGGTTGTGTACGCGCCGCGCCGGACGGCTACAATAATCAGTCGCATCGCATCAAGTGAGTGGCTACGTCACGTCTTGTTACGATAGTGCTGTGTTTGAACTTCTTTCTCTGTTTTTACTGACCCTGGCTTGCTTTTGGACCCTGTTTCTTTCCCTAATGTGTTAACTTTGGCTCGACTTATTGACTTTTGAACTGCCTACCGATAATGGAAGTTTTTCGAAACTGTGTGATGTGTCGTCGAGGACTTTACCGCGGACGGTACCAGCAGCATATCTTGGCTGATAACCTGCAAAGGGAACGACCAGAATTCGCCGCGTTTATACAACAACATGCTGTGTTGGAGGTTAGTTACCTTTTATTTTTATTATATTGAATAGTTAGGCATAGGATTTATTTATTTTAAGTATTTATTGTTATTATTTTCAGGTGGTGTTCGACAGTACTCGAAGCTTGTGTCACCGATGTTGGCAGAGGACTGAGCGTGATCATAGACCTGCACAGCAAGCGGCGCGAGCGCCTGGTACATTGCACTCTCAAGAATACACGAGGGCACCGAACACTTCGGTGCATTGTATTTACAACAACTGTGCTAATATTACCCGTAATCATATACCAAACGCGATAAGAATTAATGTATTTTGTGAGAGCAAGCTTTTTATTACTGATAGCGCTAGGGTGTGTACAGAACACTTACAAAATAATGAATGGAGCAACCTGCCGCAAATGTGTAATGTGACACATGATTTTAATGACGCTCAGTTTACATCGCTCTGTGACTTCATGAGAATGGCTGCTAACAACCAGCCCAGAATCGACTTCGAAAACAGAGGCACCTTGTCTAATGAAGAGATGCACTATGGACTGGGCGCACTTACGATCAGTTCGAAGCTATATTAGAACAAACTCCGTCACTAAGTGAACGTTGTAACCAGCCTAGAACTGCATTAGGCATCTATTTAACAAAACTTAGAACTGGAGACTCTGATGAGAGACTGGCAACGTTATTTCATATGTCTCGTCGAAAACTAGAACGTTTTTTGCCTATAGTTCGAGAATGTCTGAGCAACGATTACGTTGTGCTGCATCTAGGTGTGGACCACATTACCAGAAATGATATCCTTCAAAGAAACTTAACAATTCCAAGGGCTTTATTTGGAAACGATGAAAACATCAAAGCCATAATTATATGTGACGGTACATACATATATATATATATATTAACAAAAGCTCCAACTTTTTGTTTCAACGGCTTTCATACTGCTTACACAAATATCAAAACTTGTTGAAGCCGTTTTTAATGGTATTCACGGACGGCTATATATTAGATGTCAAAGGGCCATTTGCCGCTACCAGAACCGATGCCCAGATCATGAGTGAAATAATGAATAACGAAGATGAGCCGCTGCATTGGTTACTCGAACGTAATGATGCGTTTATCCTAGACAGAGGATTTAGAGATAGTTTGCAGGATATAGAAGCTTGTGGCTACGAACATCATGTGCCACCAACTAAAGACAGAAGAGAAAATCAACTCACTACAGAACAAGCTAATCAGTCTCGTTTGGTCACCATGTGCCGATGGGTGGTGGAAGTAGTAAATGGGAGATTTAAGCGAGATTTTAAACTTTTGCGTCAAAACTATTTTAATAAAACGTTGCCAAAAATGTTTGTTGACTTCAAAATAGCTGCAGCCATTCCAAACCACTTCCACGCCCCCATCGAAGATAGTTCACACGCAGCAGCTTTTTTGAATTCAATAAGAGCTAAAATACACATACCAAACACATTGCACAATTATCTGGAAGCAAAGAGATTGAATTATAGGAGAGCAGACTTCATGCGAATCGAAGCAAATGAAATAGAAAACTTCCCAAGGCTTAGTGAAGAACAAGTCATACATTTTGCCTTGGGAACTTACCAGTTAAAGCTCGCTCGATCATATTGTAGCGAGCACTTACAAAATGGTCTTTATATAATCGAGACGTATAGAGATAACGCTCTAGAAGACTTGGCACAATATGATATCAACGAAGAGGCTTGGCTATTACGTGGACGTATACAGTCTCGACATGTCCGTGCCAGGAAATATTTTTGTTATATATTAATCAATAATATTAATAACAATATTACACAATATTATTGTACCTGCTTGACAGGGCGACGTACTATAGGTACTTGTGCCCATGTACTGTCAATTATATGGTACGTAGGTTATGCCCGTCATGAAGGGTTCAATGAACCTGCATTGTTCCTTAACAGTATTCTCATCGATGATGATGATGATGATAATGTTTAATAACATATTGTTTTGATTTTTTAAGAAGATGTTGTTTTTATTTGTATTACTACTTACCTAACTTAAATAAAATCATTACATTACACAAAATGTTTTTTAATTACCACGATATTCAATGTTTGGCACTAAATATTATCAGATTCAATTTTTAGTAGAACTCAGATCGGACAATACTTAGAGAAATGCGACTTTCTACATATGAAAATACATAGAATTACCTTTATATTGACATATGACTCATTTTTATTGCAAGGTAGACCAGCTTCCATACACTTATGCCCGTTCTCCTTTAGAATCCTTCATTTGCTATTACTGTCGCTCTGCGTGGCTAAACTTCGTCACTAAACAGGGATAGCGATATTCAGGCCGAAGTTTTTGACGCGGCCGAATTGAAGTTGCGCTCGGGGTTCGCCAGCTTCTTAAGTCATTCCCATTATCATTCACTCCCACATAGATCAAATAATCTGATTGGGATTGGCGCCAAATCACCATTTATACTAAAATTATTTAATATGTCCGTTTGAAGTACCGGTTCGCATGCTGTATTCTAGCTAGAACTACTTTATATTTTTATGCTTGAATTTTAAAAAATCCGACATCCGGTAATTTGTTAATTACTGTATGTTTAGCAACAGTGATAAACTCGTAAACATATTCTAATGTCGGAATGCTTTTAAATGCTTAAACTGATTTATACATCGGTGTGACCGCTCTTGTAATCAGTTAAAACCTACAAATCACTTTTCTTTTGTAATATATAAGTCTAGCGATCAGATCTTTTGATTTGTGTGCAAAGGATGCTCTATGCATCCAATTTCGAAATAGATTACTGTTTTGCTAGATATAAAAGCCGTATATCTGTGTCAGAAAATAAAAGTCCCGTCATTTATTTATTTATTTTATTTTATAAGGCACACATTACACATTACAAGCAAAAAAATATAACTTAACTAAAATAACAATTTTATCTGGCTCGAAACGTAACTTATGTGCGCACAGAAAAACAGAAATATACTCGTCGAGGAAACAAAAGGAAAAGCATGTTTAAGAACATTAGTACTAAATAATTCAAATGAATAGACACATAACTGTGAATCAGAAAAATAAACTAATAAACTATAATTAAAACTAAAAACAAACTTGTAATATAAACAAAATATTATTCGTGCGCGATAACTTGGGACCTGCTAGGAATGCGACTCCCCGACCGCTTCCCCTGCATGGCGCCCGTATTGTATCGTTCGCATCACTATTTTTTACCAGGGTTTTTAGTCTCGTACTGGCCCCTACGTCACGTAACGACGCGCTCTGGAATTCTTTTAGTTTTCGTTTGTGTTATTGTTTTGTTGTTGTAATTTTTGTTGTTATAGTTTGTGTCATTGTTTTGTTGTTGTAGTTTTTGTTGTGACATGATGACAAGAGACGAATGAATCGCAATTAATTGTAAATTTATCGGATACCTCTTCGTCAAGTGATTATAGTGAGACTGAGGACGAAGAACAACCTCTAGAAGACATAAATCCACTAAGTAGTGACGAAGATGAGATAATGTAAATAATAGATAAAATAAATGTATAAACGTAAACATTGTATTTTTATTTTATTCAAATAGTGTAAAAAAGATTAGATAAAAAGCAGCGTCCTCCCTGAATAACATAATAAATTAGGTTAAAAAAAAACAAAGACGAAGCCGCGGGCGGCTGCGTGTTATGTTCGCTTTTTTGCGGGCGCACAGTGAATCGTCTAGAACATGGTAGCTGGACAAAATTATTTTATGGGTTCACATGATCGCTACAGCCATAATAACATATACTGAATCATTTTTTTTGCGTTATGTGGTAAAATAAAAAAACTTAGTACGAAATAAAAATTTATTGAAAATAGAAGTCAAGAAGAATACATATTAACGAAATAATTTAAATTATATATCTACACAATTTAAAAAACTTAACTTAAATTACTTAACATAACATAACATATCATCACGCCTTATTCCCCGAAGGGGTGGCAGAGGTGTATTACTACACCCACTTTAAATTACTTAACTATAATAATATCTACTATTATAATAAATTACAAATAGAAATCGTCAGATGATTCATCATCGCTGTCACAGTTAGACGAATCAGGTACCACATAATCGTTCTCCTCACATAAAGTAACTTCACGTGGTACTTGATGTGTAGTAGGTATGGAAGGCGGAACTATCAAGCTTAGCACTTCTGCGGGCAATTTTTCAGGTCTTTTCTTAGGAATTTCCCTAAGCGAGTTGATTACAGGATCAGATGTTATCAGCAGCATATATAATAAATCTGTATTCGTGGCAATACGTGACTGTTTTCTGCTATGATGCTCTCGGAATCTACGACAGTCTTTGTTACGGGCTTCTTGAGCCTCCTCCGATAGCTGTCCGATTGGAACAATACAGCTTTGGATGACTTCTGTACTGTGTAATAAGATTTTATGCACAGTAACAGGCATATTATACCACGGATACAGACTAAGGTAAAGAGATCGAGTCTCAGAGCAAACTTTTTCAAATTCTATGCAATTAATATCATACCCAGAAGATAATGTTCGAAGTAATATACACAATTTTTTAATTAAATTAACATCCAATCCTGTAATCTCACCGCTTAGTTCCGGATTCATAAAAAACCTACGTGCAGTGTTACCATCATTTGTGTTACCATAACCCGGTTTTGGTTTGTCTACAATAAGCCCCATCTGAGTTTTAAAATCTAACTTAATTTTCTCTGAACGTAACTTTACACTAATTTTATCGTCAGCGCCCCTAGCTTGCCACTTTTTTATATCCAAACGATAACTAATATGTAGTAAACACTCAAAACAACGTATCCATGCATGTAAAGTAGACAAACCAAAACCGTAATGTTCTTTATTAACGACTACGTCTTTTAAATCACCATTCATCATTGTCGGGGTAGCACCACATATATAACATTTTTGAGGGGAGCGTGTGTCAGTCAAAGCGTTACATACTTTTCCGTCTGTCATAGTCAGTAAGAGGTCATGTTTTATAGTAATTTCATATTCTTCAACATTACAAATAGTTGGAAGAAGCTGAGATATTTCTTCCAAGACTTTGTTGGTTTCGGCTTTGGTGAATTCATTAGTTTCCTTTGAAAAAATAAATTTGATTGGTCGGCAATAGAGAGTTGACGAAGGCCGTGGATTTTGCCATATAATATGTTGGCCGTCACATAATTTCAAAGGAACTAATGAAAACATGAACAGGAATTCATCAGTAGCATTAGCATCTTCGAACCTTTGCTTATAGGTACTGTGGCCTGAACTGCCGTCACAGCCCCATTTGCTAATTAATGTAAGGGATGAATTAGAAGACACAACATTTCTTATAACATCACTTTGCGCTTCAATTAAACGATCAGCAGTTTTGTTTAAAATGCCTTGTAGATTAATTTCAGCGCGCGTTTCCGTCACAGAAATATACTCATCTAAAGGATAACACATTTTTTTAGACTTAACTACACTATGATAAGATGGAAATATCTGATGTCCCGCCTTCAATGACACCTTACGCGTCTGTTTGTAACTATGGCTGGTACACTTAGCATCAACATAATGAGCTAAAGCTTCATCACTGCTCAATTGACGACCACCACACGCAACATTGGTTGTTTTAGCTTTTGGAGAGTTGTCAGATATTTTATGAATTGAACTAGCTACATTTCTTCGACCAGATACTCGATTGGCTACTTCAGCGGCTATGGTTAACTCACTAGCACTTCGCGATTGCACTAAATCTTCAACCCTCCGTTTTTTGGTTTTGAATGACGATTCGTCAAATTCTTTTCTGGGTCTGCCTGTAGTCCGACTTGGTCCAGATGACGAAGACGCAGACGGGCGATGTACTTGAACTTCAAATTGTATTTCATTACCCTCTAACCAATCCTTATTGTTATTCAAAAACCTATTGAGGGTATTTTTCGATGCGGACCACTTTTCAGCAAATTTTGAAGAAATACTTGAAATTTTCGTACAAATATTCTTCTTTGAATCAAGAGTGACATCTGAACAGTTGATTTTGTTCAATACAAACTCTGTGAGCTTTGAATTACGGTCCTCTTTCTTGTGTTTACGCCATTCTTCAAAGAAATCGATTTTTGAAATCGAAATCACAACTTCTGAAAAAAATAATTAAAAAAAATGGGGTGAGTTGGGGTGGCAAAACTATATATCATTTTAAAGTTAAATATTGTGGCTATTACATACGTAAATAACGGCCTGGATATATTTGGATAAAAAAAGTTACACTCGATGAAAGTTACTAAATAGAAAAATTTACACGATATAAATGTCCATTTCTATAAAGCCTATAAACATCAACGTCAACAAGTTAAATGATCCCAATTTATGAAGAAATTTAAAGTACATACCTTCAAGTAGAAAATCCATAACACTCACAATAATATAAATAGCACAAGTGGTCATAAGATGTTGTCGTAAGCACTGCAAACTATCAACTGATTTATTTGCATAAATGCATTTTCCTTATTACCTCACTTTCCAGTACTATGGCGGTGTGCTACAAAGGGTAAGGCACGTGTTATACCTGGAATTCTGAGTTTTGAGGTGTGGTTAATGAGACAGGATTATGATTTAATCGATTCTAGGAATCGACTTTTGTCCAGCTGGCTAGTTCTAGGTAATTCACTGTGGGGCGGTACAAACACGCCAATATGACGTCACCGCGCTCAGGTCCCAACTTATCGCGCACGGGTAATACGTTAAAATACAAATAAGGAATAACAAAATAGCAAATATGGGATTGAGTAGATCAGCAAATACCTTTGTAAATTTTTTTATAATCAGCATTTCATTATTTTCATCGACAATACGTTCAATTTTGCTCCTGTTTTTTTGCATCCGATGACTGACAATAAGCAGTTGAGCTCTTTCAACCGTGAAATTACCATAATACGACATAGTAAGCGCACAATGTTTCATTAAGATCATCTTTTGAATGCGCAGCAAAAACCACCTTTATACTGCCTCTTTACAATGTCAGGTGTGCAAAGTGTTTTCGTGCTTTTAAATACATTTACAATATTGCAAATCGTAACTTTGCACTTCATAAAATACTGCCACATCAATTTTAAGCCTTATTCCGAGTGAATACTCGCTAATTCCGTGTGCATTCACGAGAAAAATACCGGTGTCGATAACGCGACGTGGAGTAGTGGAATAAAGTCGTTTACGCGTTCGTGAAATGAAGGAGTTACGTCGTTTTTGCTTGTGCGTCGGAATTTTAGTTTACGGCATCTGTCTCCCAAGAAACGAAAATTCGCGAAACGATCTTGAAGACGCGTGCGCAGCTGCCACCTTGTAACATTTGGTACGTGCCGTCGCAAAAAAAAACATGACATGTTGTCTATGAGTAAAAACTCGAGAGATGCTGGAGAGTTGAATATGTTGGTCATATTTCATTTCAAGTTTTAAAAGTGCTATTCTTATTTTAAAATATTGTTGTTTTCTTATGGCGGGTTCCTATATCCATCGGTAACCAGCTACGACTCCAAACTACGACCAGCAAACTAGTGTCAAACTTTTGACACTTTTTCAAGGAGAAACGAGTCGTAGCTGGTTACCGATGGATATAGGAACCCGCCATTAGTTTAGTTAGTTTCTGTTTGTTTAGTTGGCCCGGCGAACTTCGTACTTTGACATGAATATGACGCGGGCTGCCAATGTACGTCAATCGGCCATCATTAGCTGCATCTATGTATGAAAAAATGAATTTTCTTTATAATTTCTTTTGGCGTTATTTTTTCCGATATTTTAATAGATAATCTGCTATTCGGGGTGGAGACAAATCCAACAAATCAAAGATCATCATAATCGGGTCCCGTCGTTCTCGAGTTATAATATAAATGGTGTAACTAACCCGACGTTGTTTTATATATATAGATTATAAAGGGGTAACGTTTGTGAGTTTGTTTGGATGTAAATAACCCTTGAGTATATTCTAAAATATCTACAGCTCAAACGAAGTTTAATGTAGGCAATTATTAGCAAGTAAACGTTTTTTTTAAACACGATCTTAAATCTAAAAACGTAAAAATATTGGATTATTTAGATGATAGAGAAGCTTGGGATTGAAATTGCTCCAACTCGTTCAAAATGTTACAATTTAGACGTAATTTATTTCCTGTATTGTTATGTATTCTAAAAGGATCATTAAAAAAGGTTCAAGCCTTGTTTCTTGCCTTTCTTTCCTGGCTTGGTCGCGAAGGAACAGGCAGTAAAATTGACGTTTCAAAGTGATCCTTGTGATTTAATGAATAAAAGATTGGTTTTGACTTTGACTTTCTTAAAGGCTGCTGGGAGCCGTTGGGTGCAGGCCACACAAGAAGAGATCGCTCTGGAAATCTATGGGGGAGGCCTGTGTTTAGCAATAGACGTTATGTGGCATAGATGATGATAGTGATGAAACGCTTCTCAGTTATAATACTTATTCTATGTATAGTAATAAAGATATATACATATACAGAACACAATATAAAAACAATACGTAGGTACTTAAAAACTTAAAACAATAGAAATAGGGATAAGTTCGTCTTTGTGTCATGACCTTTTTTGTTTTTATGTCTGTTATCTCATCATCATCAATCTATAACAGTCCACTGCTGGACGTAGGTCTATCCCAGAGTGTGCCATTGAGCCCGATCCTCAGCTCTTCTCATGCAATCCTTGCCGGCCACAGCGCGCAAATCGTCACTCCATCTAGCCGGATGGCGTCCTTCGATTATCTATTTGTGTACAAAATAATAACATATAAAACAGGCCAAGTGCGAGCGGACTCGCGCACGAAGGGTTCCGTACCATTATCTATTAAAACTGCAAAAAAATCATGTCTGTTGTATGGTAGCCCCACTTAAATATTTATTTTATTCTGTTTTTAGTATTTGTTGTTTTTGCGGCAATAAAAATACATCATCTGTCAAAATTTCAACTAACTATCACGGTTCATGAGATACAGCCTGGTGACAGACGGACAGACAGACAGAAAAATGTACAATGGGCGGTCGTATCGCTTTTTAGTAACAGTATCTATGATATGGGTAAAAATAAGATAGAAATCGCAAGTGCTCGTTGAACGTAGGTGTACACACGGCTACACATCAAGCTATATATTTCCAGTATAAGCTGACCTCGCATTGTGTAGGCTTTTCGTAGAATGAGAGGTCAGCTTATACTGGAAGTGTATAGTTTGATGTGTAGCCGTGTGTACACATGTTTTTTTTGTAAGCCGGCCTTGAGCTTTACTTCCTTAGTCGATTAATGATTGTATCTTGGAGGCATTGTTTAATAAGTATAAAAACTTTAAGCGGTACAATACGTACTTAAATAGGTACTTTATTGATTCATCATTATCAAACTAACAGTCAAAAACGTCCACTTTTGAACGTAGGCCTCTCCCATAAATTTTCAGAGCAACTGACTGATTTAATCTCGGAGAGAAACCGTCTATGTTGATTGGATCATTAAAAGAAGCATTAAAAAGTTGCAAAAACTCACGGTTTTGAAATAACTGTAATCATGTTGCAATCGTTTCTACTATTAACAAAATAATGCAGTTAAGTTGTTACTATTTCGACGTCAATAATACATAGCTAAAATAATCAATTACATTTTGCAAATAACATAAACACGGGATGTTAACCGATTATATTTCAGAACAAAGAGGATGAATGGAAAAGAAAATCTGCAGATCATTATGAAAAAAAAAATCGATATTCAAACGGGTTTTTAAAAACTGGCCACAAATATTAGTAAAAGGCTGCGAAATTGGACTATTGCAGGCTCTGTTCCGTCCGACAAGCGATTATACATCGCATATCCGACTCCGTTCCCACGGCTGGCACAAACGGGTTATTATTAAAACCTACTGCATTATGCAATTGAAAATAAACTTTATTTTCCATCGCTACGGTAGAATTTTCAATAACTTCACCCGAGATACATCAGGTGAGACATCACAGAAAACGGACTCAAATGCACCGAGCATTGAATTCAAATTCGGAATCGCAGCTACTAGAAGATGCTGGCCACAAGAGCACGATTTGAAATTCGAATTTGGAATCATCGGTGAAGGATTTTAAGTCCTCTCTATGTTGTTTGAGAGTTGCTTCAAGTTAAGTAGCGGTAAAATTTAGGTTTTTATTCACGTTTATGGAGAAAACATATTAATTGTGCCCGCTTAGTGTGTCTATGTTGAATGAAGCATTACCAGATGATATGTAACTGTTATTTAAATAAATGGATCGTCTTTCAAATGTTTTTGACTTTGACAGCAGCATTTTTGTTATAATGGCAGCGCAAGGTTAATGCATTATGCCAAAGCTGGTTTAAATGTTTGTTTTATTTTATTTGTTTTACTCGGAGCGTTTTGTTTGAACTGGATTATTTCTACGTATCGTTACTTTAAATGACGCATTGACCTTATTATGGTGTGTGATTCATCGTTTCTCGAGATGTAGAGAGAATAAATCTTGTATGAATTAGGAGCAAATCAACTTTTCTTAAAAACAGAGAGTCTTACCATAAACAAAATTAAACACTGTTTAGCGCGTGTTTAAAAAAATCCTGTAAAATATTCATGAGGGATTTTTTAAATAGGTGTTTAATTTTATGTGGTAAGGCCAAGAGTGTTTTCTAGAGTCAAGGTTTTTACCTACTAACTTCAGTAGATTGTTAAGAAAAAATCTAGAGAAAAGAGAAAGTAAAGTCGACGATCGCGCCTCTCTGTCTGTACGGACCTCCAAAATATTAAGTAAGTATATGTAAATTTATTTGTTTATCAATGAAATAGTCACAAAAGAAACGACCATAAAAGCTACATTTTTAAAAGTTTGAAATTGGAACTGCAAATAAAAGTGAAAAAAAAGTCGTTACTACAAAAACGTTTTATAAAACACGATCAACAGAAATGACATTTTTGAATAAAAAATACGCCTTGAAAACCGCGCTTATATTTTGAAATCAAATGAGCATCTTCTTTGTTATGCACGTATAAAACATGTAGCTTTCGCCCGCAGCTTTGCACGCGTGGTTGATATGACCTGGACTGAGACATAATTTTTATTTTCTCAATAAAAATTATGTCTCAGTCTAGGTCATATCCTATCTATAAACCAAATTTTATCGATATCAGTACTTCCGTTTCGTCGTTTAATCGTGACAAACGGACAAACAAAGATACAAAGTTATAGTATGAGTGAATAATATTCTTTATTATTAAAAGATGAATATAAAAACAGTAGAAAAAAATATATAATAATAAATGAAAGGGTAATGAGCGGCCTTATCGCTAAAGAAATAGGTAAGTACCTAATATTAGTATTGATAGTGAGGATGAAATAAGCAAAAGCCAAAAAGGAAGACTATCATTGCAAAACGTCCTATCTATAAAATAATATCTATGTAAAATGTTGAAAATCGCGGAGACACTTAGGTTGGGTAACCCACGCATATCGTGTAGCCTAGAGCGATGTATATGCCTAAATTGCTGGTATTCTATTATTATTCTCCTATATTTACTACATGACGTCATTCAAAGCCTTGTTTCATAAGAAGCGATCACCGTACGGAGGAGCGCTTCTGTGCTTTGGCGTGCACTTCAAAATGGCGATACCTACTTGTGTGCTTCCGGCACTTAAGTATCTCAATCTGGAAGGAAGTTACTATTTATTTATGTAACATTTAAAATATAAAAATGACATTACAAATTAATTGTCAAATAGTTGTTCGACCCGCACTGAGATTTCGCGAATCTCCCATAAATACAAAAATAATATTATTCGTAATCTTTGACTATCAAAATAGTGTCACGAAATAAATAACCACATTGACTTGATCTACAGTTTCATTCAAATTACAGGTAACGGGAGTTCGTGTTATTTGGTTAATTTTTTAGGAATACAAAATGAAGTTATTCTGTATTTCAGACTTTTGCCTATATTTGTGTTACTAAAGTTACACGAATACCAAATTTCAGCATTGTGGGGTCACTGGTGTACCCTGTGAATTTTGTCAAAGTTTAGTTTTTATTATGGATAATAACTCAAAAACTACGACTAATAATAATAATAATAATAATAATAATAATAATAATCCTCCTAGCCGATTTCGGCTACAGAGACTTGACTTTGTGATTATTGGCCTAGGTGTTTAGCCTGTATGTGGCTGATGTACCCTATTTTTGCGCTAAAAGTCCGGTTACAATGAACACAAGTTAAGGCGCCATTAATGTAGTTGTAATTGATATTAGCCGGCGGTCGACTTTTAAGCTGATCTCGTTTTAAGTCTAGTTCTTGCCTCCTTTCTTCTTCAAACTCGTACACTTTGTCCTGAACATGACGCCTCCATTCCGGTCGTTTTTCAGCGAGAGCCTCCCAGCGCGACGGATCGATACAACACCTCTTCATGTGCCTCTTCTGTACGTCTTTGAAACGTAGGAACTGACCTCCGCGTTTCCGCTTACCATGTTCTAGTTCACAGAAGAAAATGCGTTTCGCCCTTCGCTCATCAGACATCCGAGACAGGTGCCCGCACCAACGCAGCTGACGCCGCATCAAATATGCCTCTATGCCACAGACATTAGCCCGTCGTAGAACATCGGTATTACGGACCCGATCCGACCACTTGATGTTAAGAATGTCGCGGAGGCATTTCAGATGGAATCTGTCTAACGTGCGTATGTGTCTGCGATACAGGCACCATGTCTCTGACGAGTACAAGATGTTAGGAAGTACAATAGCCATATACACCTTAATCTTGGTACTCAATTTGATGTTATGGGAGCGAAATACCTGGACTCGTAGTTTACCAAAAGCAGCCATAGCGGAGCCAAGTCTGCTGTTGATCTCCGAGTCAAGGTCGCATTTTGTTGTTATGCTGCTTCCCAGATATCTGAATGTATCGACCTGTTTTATGGGCTTTCCATCGATTTGCAGATTCAGTGGAGCTTGGTTAACAGTGTCCATGGCCATCACCTCTGTCTTTGTAATATTAATTTTGAGGCCAAATCTACAGCACGCAGCGTCAAGCCGAGTCATCAAGTCCTGGAGTCCCTCAGAAGATTCCGCAACGAAACATAGGTCATCAGCATACATCAATTCGGTAATGAGGTCATACGATACCTTTGTGTGCGCTTTTAACCTAGCCAGGTTAAAGATACTGCCATCTGTGCGAAAACGTATGCGGATCCCTTCGGTGTTGGCTTGTAAAGTCTCCCTCACGACAACGGAAAAGTACAGAGCAAAAAGAGTGGGTGCTAATACACAGCCTTGTTTTACACCACAAGTGACAGGGAATTGCTCTGTCTGCTCACCATTGACGGTTACGCAACAAGTCATGTTGTCGTGAAGAAGTCTTATCAAGCGTATAAATTTGTCGGTGCAACCAAGTTTCGAAAGCACAATCCACAAAGCTTCGCGAGGTACACTGTCAAAAGCTTTCTCCAGATCAACAAAACAGAGAAACAGAGGTTGACACTGTTCCCTGCTTTTCTCTTGCAGTTGTCTAAGAGAGAATATGGCCTCGCATGTGCCGCGATTGGGTCTAAACCCAAATTGCGTTTCAGGCAATATACTTTCAGAGAGCTCCATAAGACGATTTAAGAGTACTCTGGCAAAAGTTTTTCCTGGAGTAGACAGAAGTGATATACCCCTATAAGAGTTGCAAACAGATCGATCACCTTTATTTTTATACAAAGAGCAAATTAGTGATACGCCAAAACTAGGAGGAACGAACTCCATTTCCCACATGCGCTGGAAAAATTGCCAAATCTTGTAGTGCAACTCATCTCCGCCATATTTTAATAGTTCTCCTGGTATGTTATCGATGCCGACAGCCTTATTGTTTTTCTGCGCTTTGATGGCGATGATAACTTCCTCAAGAGAAGGAGGCTGATCCAGATCTACGGCTTGTGGTAAGGCAGGAAGTGATGCTAAATAGTTTATGTCAGCAGAACGATCCACATTGAGTAAGCTGTTATAGTGTTCTGCCCAGCGAGTAAGAACTTCTCCTTTGCTTACCAGGAGGGTACCTGAAAGTGATTTCAGTGGTACGTTTACTCGATGTGGACTTCCTACTAACTTTTTAATCTCGTTAAAGAAATCGCCGAGTCTATTCGAATCAGCAAGCCACTGAATATAGCGAACCTTGTTCAGCCACCACTCATCTTTTGCGTTTCGAGTTAGTCTCCTTATTTGGCTCGTACTCTCCTTTATTTTTTCAGAAGCAGTTGTCTGATTTCCCTTTCGAAGGAGCTGGCGGTGTTTTTCTAGGGCGACTGTCAATGTATTATCATTTTCGTCAAACCAGTCTTCACAGACACGAGGTTTTTGGCCTAAGATCTCAGTAGCCGCATTGATGGTATTTGTAGTTAACAGTTTCCAGCCCTCGTCTAACTGTTCATCTTCGGGGTGTATGCCTGCTGTAAAGGTATTGACAGCTTCCCTGTAATTTGCCAATATTTCAGCAGACTCTAGCTTTTTCAGATGAAGACAGTTAGGCTTAGCCCTGCGAGGTCTACGGCAAGGGCTAAGACGCAAAAATAGTTTTGTAACAACAAGTCGGTGATCCGACCAACAGTTTGCGCCCCTCATTACTCTCGTTACTTTGACATCCGCTATATCCCGTTGACGGACTATAGCATAATCAATAAGATGCCAATGCTTGGACCTTGGGTGCATCCAGGTAGTTTTGTATTTATTTGGGAGTCTAAACATGGTATTGGTAATACCCAGATGAAATTGGGAACAGAGGCTTAGTAACAGTTGCCCATTACTGTTCATGTTACCAATGCCATGTCGCCCTATCACCCGAGGCCAAGCTTCAAAATCACGTCCGACGCGAGCATTAAAGTCGCCAAGAAGCAAAACTTTCTCACAGCGCCGGATTTTAGTCAGCACTTCTGACACTTCCTCATAAAATTTGTCCTTGACGTCATCACTTTTGTCGAGTGTTGGCGAATATACGCTGATAACATTTAAGTATTTATTGTTTCGAAGATGGAAACGTAAGGACATGACACGATCAGAGATAGCAACTGGATGTTCTTCCAACTTAGAGGCTAAAGTAGTTTTAATAGCAAAGCCTACTCCTGACCGTCTAGGCTCAGAAGCTGGTGTGCCTTTCCAGAAGAAAGTGTACCCACCACTACGTTCAACAAGCTCACCTTCGTCAGCTAGATGTGTTTCGCTGAGAGCGGCTATGTCGACGTCATAGCGTTTGAGCTCGCGAGCCACAATGGCGGTTTTACGTTCTGGGCAGAGGTTGTTGGGTCGGTCTAAAAGAGTACGTACATTCCACGCACCAAAAGTCATATTCATCTGCATGTTTTTAGATTTATTCTTATTGCGAGGAATGAGCGTTTGTTTGGGGCACCTTTTCTAGCCCCCTCCCCGGCTGAGCGAGGAAAGCAGTGCCTCTCTAAAAAAAGCTGCTTTGTCTCAAAGAGTGCTGCCGAACCACACTGTCACCCCGATGCAGTGCTAGAGCGACCACTCTCCTCTCCTTAGGCCACCCGTGTCCAGGTATTAGACCAAGCCCAGGACTTTTTTAAACTCGGAATGACAAAGCCAAGTCAGATGCGCAGGATATATTAAGTTGCATAAGTGTGCGCGCCGTACACAGATGCACCCTCTCCTCCTTACTCCCCTTGACCCAGTGGAACGGAGAACCGCTACGACTGGAAGGGAACAGGACGCAGTATCTGGCAACGATAAAAACTCCTATCGCTACCTTCAGGCCTTCTACAGTTGCCTGGTTGCCTCGCCACTTGAGGTGGATTGCGTTGACGCCGAAGCAACGAGCACTAGCACGGGGAGTGACCGTGCCGACTCGAGAGCCGAAACACGCCGTTGCTACAACAAAGTGTTTCGGCACTCGAGCCCCCCTCTACCAGCCTAGGTTCCTAAGGTGTGGCCGCTGCATGCTATAGCGGCGACCACTAACGACGATCGAATGCGTGCCGCGCGATCTGAGGAGCCTTTTATAGGCGATGTTGCCTCGACCACTAACGACGATCGAATCTTCGTATATTCAACGGGCAGCGTAACGACGCCCCAGAGAGGTCCGCACTGTACGACGGCTCGAGCACGACAAACTACGACTAAACTAAAAATAAAAACAGAGTTGAAATGTACTAATAAAGACCTTTCATTTGACGTCCCATTTGACCTAATAGTCTCATTTTTTTACCCCTCTTGAAATACAATATCTCAAAAACCTTTCAACATTTTTAGCTCATTTAGTCACACCAAAACTGTGCCATCACTACCTACCTATGTATCAAATTTCACTATGATCGGATCATTGATTCGAAAGTTATCCTCGGACAAACAAACAAACATCACAAACATTCAATGCCGCTCGATCAATTAATATTTAGGTATTGTTTTGTTTTTTTTGTGAAATTTGACGAATAAATGATAAAGAGATCGGAATGTTAATTATGTGTTGAGTTTGTTTATTTATTAAGAAAAGGGTCCTCGTTAGTGTCTCTTTGTTCATCAGTTTGGTCCTAGCCTGTATAAGAACAATAAGTAGGTACAAGAAGAATGAATGAATGAATGATCATGATTTATTGCAACAATAAAAATAATCTAGATGCCAGCGGTGAACTTAATGTTAGATAGCATTCTCTTCCAGACAACCTTTGTGTAATGCGGACAGAGAAAAATGTTTTTTATGAGTTTTCGAAGGTTACTTAAGGCGAATATAGTAGCTGATTGGTCTTATTTGGAAGCTTTCCCCTCAGGGAGGAATCAGTTTTATGTGATCAAAAAATATATGTCATTCATTGATATTTTATCGGCAAAGGGAACATTCAAAAAAGTTCTACCTGTTTATTTACTATGAGAATAAAAAATAACAAAATGCAGCTGTTTTCGACTTTCAATTTGATTCAACCTCTAAACGACGTAAAATTTTGTAATTTTTCTTTCACTTAAATGTGGGCAAAAAGTTTACCTTCAAGTTGAACAAATGATGCTGTGCTGCGACGGTCTTTCACGTGACAATTAATTATTTTCAAGTTTTCCGAATAATTAGCAGGCGTACCCTTAGTTAGTTAGTGGTTGCACGGGCGACGGGCGGCACTCTGACTGTCGTACGGGAGGGTTGTGCTCGTCTGCCTCGCGCTCACTTTTTTGCTGGTCGGTTAGATGCGTGTGGCAGAAGGTGCGGGGCCGAAACAATACGTGCACAAACGTCAACAATTTACGTAGGAGGATGCGGGTTCGATTCTCACCGCAGAACAAATGTTTGCATGATCTACAGATATTTGTTCCGGGTCTGGTTGTTTCTCTACATTTATAACTATGTATTTACAAAAAAATGTATATAAGTATTCTATCAATTATTTGGTTCCCGTAGTACAATCTTTGCTTAGTTTGGGGCTAGGTGGCGCTGTGTGAAATGTCCAGCTTTATTTAATATTTCTTTGAGTTCTTTTTAAAGTTAACCGCTATTTTTTTTTTTCTTGGCGTCGCACGGTTTTGTGCATTTGCTATTGGAAAATAAAAAAATAGGGAAATAGAATATTGACACAAAACCCGGGACATATCTACACTAAACTAGGAAAGGATCAGGAATACAAATTATACAGAATAAGAGATTTATTTTTGCTACGTACATGGCAAACGAGCATGCAGTCCACCAGATGTTAAGTGGCTACTGCAGCCCATAGATATCCACATAGAATTCAAAACAAGGTATTATGTTGTCTTGATCTCTATGTGGATACGTCGCCATACTATAGGACTTAGCTGTTAAGCCTATGTGCCAGTAATTACAGGAACATACCATTACCATCTAACCGGAGCACAGCAGCACAAGTACTGCTATTTGGCGGCAGATAAAGGTAAGGCGGTGGTGCCCACTTCCTCGAGCCCGTTCACAAAAGCTCTTAAAAGATAAGATATTTACAAAATTAACATTTCCTTATGTACACATTTGTGATTTTATATATTAATATTATTTTTACAAATAAATGATTCTAGACATTGGTACACGGATGGTTCTAAGGAGGAGAGAAGGACTTTAATATTTGATGGAAGCGGAACATGGATCTTTATAAAATTGAAAGTGGTCATTGTTATATTTTAAATTTATAACCGCTATTTTCCTGCCGTCATATGATATTCGCCGCTAATTAGGAAACCATAGCTGTATTATCGTTATGCAATGCCCTTGCATGTCTATAGTTTGTATATTTTTAATAGCAGAATGACAGATTGATGTATCACAGTGTTTGCTCTCAGTTTCCGCGTGGATTCATAAGATTAACGGATTCTTTACAAGTTTTTCGTGAAGTTTTGTTTTGATATATTTCAAAGTGGAATGAAAAGTGCAATCAGATAACAAATAGCCTATGTCTCAATTCTGTAGAGGCATTCTGTATAAATCAAAACATCATCTCGAATTCACTAAGTGATAAAACTCGCTTCGAATAAATACCCACTTCACCTTGAATCAGCATTCTGTATAAGTTTCGGCACACAAATGAAGTGTGATGAGCTTTGGTATGAGATAGGGATTGAATCTACGCGTTACATTAACAATCTTGAATCGAGCAAACATCTATTAATTTTTTACTCAAGAAAACTAAAATAATAACGGTTTTTAAATATGATTTGTCATTAAAATAGCAAATAGCTACATTTTTATTATTTGTTGTATTTTATAACTGCAATAAAGTGTTTAAAAATAAACATTGAATGTGTTGCGGCTGAATAACCTAAGAGATGATGCCTTTTATTTTTTATCTATGGTCGATAAGGACTGACTGACGTGCGTGACGCTGTTTGTTGTCTTCAAGTGCTTGGATGGATTTATGTTGTGTGATATTTCTTCACAGTACTAGGATGGCTTAAGATTTCTACCATCACATCATCATCATCATCATCATCAGCCGGAGGACGTCCACTGCTGAACATAGGCCTCCCCCTTAGATCGCCACAACGAGCGATTGGTAGCCGTTTGCGCCCAACGGCTCCCCGCGATTCTTACTAGATCGTCGGTCCACCTTGTGGGGGGCCGGCCTACGCTGCGTCTTCCAGTCCGTGGTCTCCACTCGAGAACCTTTCTTCCCCAATGGTTATCGGTTCTACGAGCGATGTGGCCTGCCCATTGCCACTTCAACTTGCTAATTTTGAGAGCTATGTCGGCAACTTTAGTTCTTCTGCGGATTTCCTCATTACGGATTTTGTCACGCAAAGAAACCCCGAGCATAGCCCTCTCCATAGCTCGTTGAGCGACCTTGAGCTTGGTCATGAGGCCATGAGTAAAGGACCACGTTTCAGTGCCATAGGTCATCACTGGCAACACACACTGGTTGAAGACTTTAGTCTTCAGGCTCTGGGGAATTTTGGACGAGAAGCTATCGCGAAGTTTCCCGAACGCTGCCCAGCCGAGTTGGATTCTTCGTGCGACCTCTTTGTCGAAGTTGGACTTACCTAATTGGACAGTTTGTCCAGTACCATCACATGGATGCAACAATATGCTGATGGTTGAGATCTGAATGTATTTATATCTCTACGTACCTAATATTTCTGGTGACTTCTGCTGGCCACGTACAATATTATAAGTACAAAGTAAAACATACACACGGTCATATAGCATTCCCTTTGTATGGGTAGGTTTTATTTTTTACCTATACTATCATTGCAAATCGTCTACGCGGTCTACACTACAACTGCTTTTAGCACACCGAGGATGACTGGCAGATAATGCTATTAGATTAGCATTAAGTCCTCCTAGGTACTCTGTTTTGTGTTAAATTAATAAATAAAAAAAAAATAACCGAGGATTTTGTACCACCGACTGGATTTCCAGAAATACATTTATAATCAACTCCTCTGATGATCGGTATAATTCGACATACCTAATCTTTATTTCTGATAAATATTTAAAACGTGGGAATTCTTCAGCTTGGCCGTCGGTCTAGGTCGACTAGTTTAACTAGCAAATGCATAGATACTCTTCTATCATAAACTCATAAAAACCTATAATCGAGACATTATTATCACAGAACTCTGTGATTTATTTCACGAAAATAGACACACTTTACTGTAATTCGATGGCTCTTTTGTAACTTTTAATTTGACAAGTGGATTCGAGTTTCACGCATCGAGATGACTGGGGAATTACTTTACAGAATGCCAACTACGCTCCATTCGTATCATAACCGCCCGCCGGTGGCCCGTGTTGCTCTATGATACGTATAGACGTAATGTCATAATCTCGCTCATATTAGTTCATTTCCCTACCACGTTTGGCAGTGAGGCGCCACCGATGTTATCGAGTTTTACTGAATACAAAAATTGAATCTCACCGCGGATTCAGCTTTTCGAGGTTCGAGATTTGTTTACAGAATACCTCTACTGGTCTAAATCTATATAACTAGTAGTTCGTCCCGAACTGAGATCTCGCGACTCTCCCAAAGCACAAAAAAATATATTCTTATGTCTATAACGATACCTAAACGTATTTAGTGACTAAAATATGGTTTAAGGAGTTGTCAAATCATACAAATACGCAAAACTTAAACATGTTTAGTGGCTAAATACGTTTAGGGACCGTTGTGCAAGCCGGCCTTAATCTTTGACTAATAAAATAGTGCCACGAAATACATAACCAAATAAGTTGACCTACAGTTTCTTTGAAATTACAGTTAATGGGAGTTCATGTAAATTGAATTTTTTTTGGGGTACATTTGCAGATATTCTGGATTTCAGACTTTTGCCTATATTTGTGTCACTTATGCTACACGCATACTAAGTTACAGCACTGTGGGGTCACTGGTGTGCCCTGTGAATTTTGTCAAAGTTTAGTTTTTACTATGGCTAATAACTCAAAAACTATAAAAAAATAACAAAAAATAAAAACGGAGTCTAAATGTAATAATGAATACCTTTCATTTGACGTCCCACATGACCAGTTAGCCTTATTTTCATTTTTTTACCCCTCTTGAACCCTAATATCTCAGCAACCACCCAACATTTTTAGCTTATTTAGTTACACCAAAATTGTACCATCACTACCTACCTATGTATAAAATTTCACGGTGATCGGATCAACGCTTCGAAAGTTATCTTCGGACAAACATACATACATATCAACGCCGATTTGCCCGAGTTGATTTAGAGATCTCGCTTCGCTCGATCAAAAACTAACCAAATTTTATCGAAATCAGTCCAGCCAGTTAATCGTGAAAACGAAACAAACTGACTGATACAGATTTACTTTTGAATTTGTGATATTGGTATGGTATAACCGGTGCTAGATGATTCTATCAAAATCTTTGTTATTAAACGGGACACTAAACCACGAAGGTCTAAATTCTCACGAACTTTTCACTGAACAATTAATTTATTTATTAGCATATTCCGTTGTTTTCCAAAGCCTTGAATACACATAGCTGCATACGTAATCGAATACAGTTGACATAGCCTGTTAAGCAGTTAGTACACACGGCTACAATCAAGCAATACATTTCCAGTATAAGCTGACCTCGCATTGTGTAGGCTTTTCGTTGAATGAGAGGTCAGCTTATACTGGAAGTGTAGCTTGATGTGTAGCCGTGTGTACGTGCATTTCCATAGAATATGTACCAAAAGATTTGTAGAACAATTCCGCGTTTCTATACAATATCATACGTGACTTGGAATGAAATTACACCACAACTTTATTGTACACGGAACATTAGTAGGTAGAACTGCCTTTTGTTTCTATAGAATACTGATTTATAATATAGCATTGCAGAGTTCATTAATAAATTCTTATATTATTTAATTGAAAATTATGGATTAGTTACTTATTTTGCACCTTTTTATCATTGACTAGCTGACCAATCTGCAGCTTCGCACGCGTAGTTTTTCAATAAAAATATTACCCTCATTCTGCGCAGTTGGATAAAAAGTAGCCTATGTCACCCGGGGATAGTGTAGCTTCCCAACAGTGAAAGAATTTTTTAAATCGGTTCAGTAGTTTTGGAGCCTATTCAATGCAAACAAACAAACAAACAAATCTTTTCTCTTTATAATATTACTTTTGTAGATATTGATATGTTCTTTATTATTGTAGAACATACATTTGTTCTATCATCAATAGTTTCCGCAGCGCATGCGACGAAATACGTTTTAGGGCACTTTTTTACACCTTGGGTTACGTTACTTAAGTTTTAGTAAGGATCCTTAATCTTTTCTAGCAATAAATATAACCTTAGTCGCTCGGGGTGAATGTAGCTTTCCGATGGTGAAAGAATTTTTGAAATCGGCAAAGTAATTTTTGAGTTTATTCATTACAAACATACACACAAAAATACAAATCTTTCCTCTTTATAATACAATTATAGTTTAAAAGTATAGATTGAGCGAAGCGAGATCTCTAAATAAACTTGGGCAAATCGGCATTGTATGTATGTATGTAAGTATGTTTGTTTGTTTGTCCGAGGATAACTTTCGAAGCGTTGATCCGATCATCATGAAATTTGGTACATACTCGTAGGTAGGTAGTGATGGCACAATTTTGGTGTGACTAAATGAGCTAAAAATGTTAGATTCGATTAGAAAATTCTTTATTGCACTAATCAAATAATACATAGGCGAACTTAATGCTAATTAGCATTTTCTTCCAGCTAACCTTTGTGTAGTGTGGAGAAAGTGGTAGTGCCAGAAAAAGGAAAATTTATTCAAACTTTAGCTTAGAAATAAACTTACAAAAATTAAAATAATAATAATATACATACATAAACGAAATACACAAATATATCCACATAAAGTGCTCAATTTTGTTGGGTATCTTGAAGAGAGGTGAAGTATTTAAAGAGTTTAGATTTGAAGATTCTCATAGAGGCGGATTTCCACTGGAAGAGAGTTCCACAGGCAGATAGCAGTCACAGTGAAAGAGTTAGTGAAGAAAGAAGTGTTATGCTCAGGCGTCTTGAATAAAAGATGTTGAGAAGAACGAGAAGGACGATCAGGTGGAAAAAGAGGAGAAAAACGTTCTTTAAGATAGCAAGGAGACAGAGGATTTTGAAGCATGTTATAAAGAAGACAGAGTATATGAGTATCCCGACGAAACAGGATTTTGAGCCACTTTAACTGTGAGCGGTACTGTGAGATGTGGCCGTACTTTCGTAACCCGTATACATATCTGATGCAGAGGTTTAACAACCGCTCCAGTTTATTAAGTTGCTCCTCAGTAGCGTCGGGATAACACACATCTGCATAATCTAGGATAGGGATAGGATAGAATTTACAAGAGTAATTTTAGCTGAAAAAGGAAGGAAATTATGCATGCGCTTTAGAGCGTGCATTGATCCATACATCTTCCTGCTGAATGTTGGGGGGTTGTTGAGATATTGGGGTTTAAGAGGGGTAAAAAAAATGAAAATAAAGCTAACTAGTCAAATAGGACGTCAAATGAAAAGTATTCATTAGTGTATTTAAACTCCGTTTTTATTTTTTGTAAATTCTTTATAGTTTTTGAGTTATTAGCCATAATAAAAACTAAACTTTGACAAAATTCACAGGGTACACCAGTGACTCCACAGTGCTGAAATTTAGTATGCGTGTAGCTTAAATGACACAAATATAGGAAAAATCTGAAATCCAGAATATATGCAATTTGTACCCCAAAAACGAGTAACCACAATACATGAACTCCCGTTACCTTTAATTTGAATGAGACTGTAGGTCAAGTATTGTGGTTATTTATTTCGTGGCACTATTTTGATAGTCAAAGATTACAAATAATATTTTTTTGTTATAATCGGAGACTCGCGAGATTACAGTTCGGGGCGAACCACTAGTTATTAAAACAAATAAAAGGTTATGTCGAAAGCTGTATATATTCAACCCCTATGAAATTTGGGGAAAGGGATGATTTAAATTGAACGCATTCAAAATGCAGAGTCGAGTTTGTTTATGTATTGACTCAAAGAGGATGAGACCATTCTATCCAAGCCAAACTCTATTCCTCTAATCCTAAAAATCCGAGCTAAATGAAGCTTAAGCCAATCTCTAGTCTATAAATATAAGCTGAGAGAACTTGGATTCTTCTACACAAACCAAACTTTAGTCTAATCGTAAACTCCAAGTTAGGAGAGGCTTAAACCAATATGCAGCAGAAGGAAGCAGCGGAGAGGGACAGGGAATCTGGGAGCACTCTCCCAACCCGCCGCACGAGACCGTGGCGAAGGAGGAGGGCGTATGAAAGAGCGTATTCCAACCTCCATCCCCCATAGCAGTGGCCTAACTATATACTATTGTATATAGTTAGTAGAGATGACCCTAAACCCTAAAAAATGGGGCCCGCAAGAGCGGACCAACGCGGAAGAATGTTTTCTGTTGCCGTGTCCTCGGTATAAAGCGAGCGGAGAAACGCCGTGGAGGTTTAGCCGGTAGGAGTCCGACATACCGCTCCCTGGGTTCAGAGCGGTATCCATGAGGATTCCTCCTCGTAAAAAAAAGGCTTAAACCAATAAAAATATAAAACTAAGAGAGCTTGGACTATTCTACACAAGGCAAAGTCTAGCTAGAGCCTAAAGCACACTGGTCCTCGGCTCTGCACTGGTTGCGAATGGTAATTGCTGATACGCCGCTTGCATGCGAATGGGGGGTAGGAACCTCGCCAAGGTCAGTGAGCCTGAAATGGAGCATGATAAACTACTTAGTTTTATTTAAATGTTACAGTCAAAACTCTCAACCGGTCAAAATTACTTTTAACTGATACAAATCTGGTTTATAAGTTGGATAATCCCAATAATATATTTCTTTGTGTTATTATGAACCCTCAGAAAGTGAATATAAGCTTCCATATCATATATATATATATAGATTTAAATCGTTTTTAACAAGTAATCTTAAAAAGAAAGCTTACTACACCATTATTATTATAAATACGGGATTTATCACGTACCGTCTTATCGGTGTTTCGACCGACAATGTTTCGGTTCAATTCGTGAACCTTCATCAGGGTGAGTGCGATCCGCTCCGAATAACGTCTCGTCTCGCACTGCGCGCCGCTGCTCTCTGCGCTCGAGTGGACGGGCGGGGTGGTGGGGATTGGGTCAACGAAAGCACAGTGCGTTGACCCGCTGTGTCATCATCATTATCATCCCTGCTGCTCTCTTCTGTAGTTCTTGGTACAGGCAAACACACAACACTAACTATGTCTCTACCAGGTTCACTCACTCTTCTGTCACTTGCATCATGAAGACATGGCCTCCAGGCTGGCGGTAGAACCCATCCTCTATCCCTGTTAAAGTTCGGCACACGACTTATTTCTATCGCCTCTCGGATCTTGCGAGGAACGAAGAACTTCTCTCTCGCTAAAACCCGGGCCTTGTCGAAACGTATGTAGTGCATCGAATCTAGGGAATGTTCCGCCACTGCAGAACTGTTTTAGTCAACATTCTTCATTGCACGTATGTGTTCAGTCAACCTTACTACACCATATTTTGATTGATGATAAAACATCCTCCTCCATCCTCTCGATAGCTAAACTTATGTCAATTTCGTATACAGCTTCTAAGCGTCGTTCTGATAAGGTTTGCAGCATACAGCCCCGCAGAACTGCCCTAGCTGGAAGACACTACTTTTATATAAGCTGTCCTTTGTACAACAGAGTAAACAAAGCTATTGCCATTTATCCGCTGTCATTCCACAGATGTAAAATTAAATGCAAAACCTGGCTTCAGTCACTAACGTACGATGATACCGAGAATACTTTGATCTCTCCTACCTAAGACAAAGAAGTTCTCTATGCCAATTATATTATTACATTTTATACCTTATGTTAGGAATTTTATAAAAACTGATCATGATACGCGTCATTTATTAATTTGGGGCCATAGACAGAGGTGTCGACATTGTGTTCCAATTGGACATACACAGTAATTACGATTAGACAAGGCTGGAGAGAACAATTAAATCTGATTTAACATTTTATATGAATACCAAGGTTAAGAAGCCGGCGAACCCCGAGCGCAACTTCAATTCCGCCGAAACTTCAGCCAAAAAACTCGGCCTGAATATTGCTATCCCTGTTTAGTGACGAAGTTTAGCCACGCAGAGCGACAGTGATAGCAATAGAACGATTCTAAATTTGATTAGATTTTGACCGTGTTCCGTAATACCAAAAATGATGACTGAAAACTTGTTGTATTTTTCTCATTGTGTTGTTATTCTGTAACTAGACGATATAATCTATGTTCCCATGACTAGGATACGTAAGATGTTGTTGTTTTTAATACGAAACAATTAGGTTGAAAACAGGTCTTTTATGACGTAAAAACATGCAGAATGCGATACGCTTCCATTTCATTTTAGGTAAGTATTTTGATCTAATATATGGTTGGGAACCTAGATAAATACTATTCAAATTAAAATAATACCTTATTCAAGTAGAAATATGCTCCAATTATAAATGATCTTGGTAGTACGTGTTGTATGGGCGATTCCCCTCCGGTGTCCCCTTAACCTTACACACAATACATACCCTTTTTAAGCTTATGGCGCGCAAGGTGTGGTTTTTTAACTGACTTCAAAAAAGGAGGAGGTTCTCAATTAACTGTATTTTTTATGTTTGTTACCTGAGAATTTTCAACTGGGTGAACCAATTTTGATGATTCTTTTTTTATTTGAAAGTGTTATGGGGCCCCGTTTCTTGACTGGAACAGGTAGCGGTGATGGAGAGCGAATCCTTCGTTTTCTTATAAGTCTGCTCCCATCAGCAGATCTCGTTGTCATCGACAGAGTTGACACTGAATCGTTTCTAGACGATTTCTCCATCACTTATGTTTATTGTGATTTACGTTATGTTTGTTAGCTCAGAACTCCGTTATATAACAACCGATTTGTAAAATTTGTTTTTATTTGAAAGGATATACTTTTAGATTGATCCTATGGAAATTTTATCAAAATTGGTAGAGTAGTTTGGTTTTTACTGTTATCTGAAGTCGGTTATATTTTTGTTAAAAAGTTACTTGTTTATTAAGATTATATTTATACTTTTATTTTTCGTAAATTCTTTATAGTTTTTGAGTTATTAGCCATCATAAAAACTGAACTTTGACAAAATTCACAGAGTACACCAGTGACCCCACAGTGCTGTAATTTGGTATGCGTCACAAATGTAAACAAAAGTCTGAAATCTAGAATAACCGCAATTTGTACCCCAAAAAATTTAACCAATTTACATGAACTCCCGTTACCGTTACTTGAATAAAACTGTAGGTCAAGTTAGTTGGTTATTATTTCGTGGTACTATTATGATAGTCAAATATTACACACGTACGTACTTGCTCGATAAACTTGCTCGATCTCGAGCAAGTACGAACGTGTGTACCATGCAAGTCTCAAGACAAATGCTCGAAGCCAACCAAAATATTCGATTCGAACAAGATTCAAACGTCCATAATTCTTGCTCGATGTTCGATGCAAATATGTTTGTACATGTAGCCGCGAAGTCGAGCATGTTAGTCGTGATTGATATTTTTGTGAAGAGGGTACGAGTGCGCTGTTAAAATGTCGGACTTTCGTTCATTTTCTCGGGATTTTGTGGAACAATTTATAAATATGTATCAGGAGGAAGAGTGCTTGTGGAAAACTACGTTAAAATAATTCATTCATTCATAAATATTCATTCATTCGTAAATAGTTACGAAATTCTTCAGGTTCTAACTCTTTTATCAAATTAACATGACTGTGACGTTCTCTTCTTTGTAACATTGGCCTAACCCAGCGACGACGACGCTTTCTTCGCGTAGTTTTTCCCTGACAGTAAATGTAGCAGGCGATGCCCACCAAACACAACAACGAATCGTCCATTGCTGCGAAGAGTTTCAACGCGCACTAAACATGTTCTTCGAGCAAACTTTTACGTGAAGACGCAGGGTCGAGCATGTTTGTAGATAGTCATGCTCAGATGAAACATGCTCATCGCGCATGTACGTACATGTGTACCCACCATTACATATAATATTATTTTGTTTGTATAGGAGACTCGCGAGATCTTAGTTTGGGGCGAACCACTAGTTGTATATATTTTCCATGGGAACAAATGATTAGATTGTTTTGACTGGTAAATAGGCAGTTAAGTTCAGACACGTAAGACCTTTCATCTGACATCTCCAAGGTCACGTAATCCTTAACTAGACCACTCGCTTCTAAGAGCTAGACGCCTACTTCGTAATACAAGATAATTATCTTGGTATTGTTTAAAACTTTTGCATAATTAGATACCTACTATAAATATTTTGCCAAATAGATTTTTTGTTGTCAAATTTGACGTCG
This sequence comes from Philereme vetulata, assembly GCA_918857605.2. NCBI lineage: Eukaryota > Metazoa > Arthropoda > Insecta > Lepidoptera > Geometridae > Philereme > Philereme vetulata. The sequence continues at coordinate 9,970,851 of OU975423.1, forward strand.
ATATTGTCTTTGTGAGACTATTTTGTCAGGGTTTGTCTTTTTAAGTACCGTCATGTAGGCCATCTTTACCATATTTTTATGAGAAAATACCTATATTGCGTATTTGCTTTACTAGGAGGGGTTTAATATTCAGTTTTTATGTAATTATAAGCAGTCTTTCCCTTTAGTTATATTCATACTTTGTGTTCCTAAGCCTCATAGTTACGGCACTACCACGATAAATAACAATCAGGTAAAGATGACACAATTTTGGCAATTTTACCTACTACTATTTTCTCCTTGGATCCAGCTAGAACTAAGAAAATTAGGTAGAGATAGTCTTCGTTGATGTGTTGCCAACATGGCCTGTTAGTTAAATTACCGTTATTTTTATACAATCTTCAAGATTTTGACAACTGTCTATGTTACCAGCTTGAAAGAGATATAAAGACAGATTGCAAATCGGTGTATTTATTTCTGATTTTTGAGATTCATTGATATGATTTATTTTCTTTTCAAAATCTTCCTCTTTCACATGTTCATTAAAATTTATTTTATATTCTTCTACGTTATCTTTATTTTCTATGTTATTTTATATTAGTATTTGTTTCTATATATGTAGAGGTGTCCTCAGTTTTATTTCTTGTTTCATTATTTATATAACATTTCTGTTATTCTTAAATCTTCATTTTGGATTAATTTGAAGTCTTTTATTAAATCCAAACCAATCAAAAAGTCATATTTGAAGTTTTGCTCATCGATAATGTATACCTCATTTATTTATTCCCATTCAAAAAACTTAAAACAAAACAGTCAAAATCCCGAAAAGCCTTTTTTAAGGAAAAAGGCAAGGTTCTAGGTTCACTACAGTAAAAACACAATTTCAGTCAGAAGGATGGTTTATTTTTGTTGTTTATTTTTTCAGCCGCACGCAGCCTTACTAACTTACCTCGTACTTACTTTCAAAGCTTTCGCGGCTTCTTGCAGAATTAACCTTATAATGGTCTTAAATAAGAATATAGGTACCAAAATAGAGAAAATCATAAACATAGTCTTTTAAATTACTAACTTTTTGTCTCTCTATGACCTAAGGGGGTCGCCAGAACTTTTCAACCCTTAAAGGTTCTTCAAATATCTGGGACACTTGGTCACTGAAGATCTGAAGGACGATCTTGACGTGGAACGAGAACGCAGGGCGCTGGCGGTGAGAAGCAACATGCTAGCCCGCAGGTTTGCTCGATGTACCGATGAAGTTAAGATAACGCTTTTCAGAGCATACTGTCAATCTTTTTACTCGAGCAGCCTGTGGAGTTGGTACACGCAACGAGCCTACAACGTCCTGCGTGTTCAGTACAATAACGCCTTCAGAATGCTGTTGGGATTGCCGCGACATTGCAGCGCGTCAGGAATGTTCGCGAACGCGCACGTCGACGGTTTTCACGGGATCATGCGGAAAAGAATCGCGTCTCTTTTTCACAGATTGCGCGGTAGTCCCAACAGTATTCTGAAGATGATTGCTGGTCGTTTTGATTGCCCTATTCAGAGGCACTGGGTGGGGATAATTACGGGCAATATAAAACACGTAGGTAATTAATTAATTAATTTATTTGTCTCATGTTTATTTTAATTTTAACTTAGTTAATATGTATATTATAATATTGATTTAATTTAATTTAATTATTTTTCTGTACTTAATTTGTTTAAACATATTGTGATTATAGATAATAATTATCTGAAATAAATGAAACAATACAATATAGGGGTCGGTATTTAAAAAGATTGAAAAACACTGAGCTAGATTAATGTTGGTATATCTGTATCCACTTCGTCATTGTAATCCTTTTACACAGATTATCCTGTTAGAGCGGTGTCTTGAATTTTAATAGTTATGTTAAAGGTTGAATGTCCATTGTCCACGCAATTTGCCGAGTTAATGAGAGCAACGTCCCTTTAATCTTACGCTTGATTTACACGCAAATTGTAGTTTTAACTCAGTGTTTCTCAAAGTTTCCAATGCTTACATAACGAGTGGGTGAGATCATAATGCCGTGAGTGCTTTTTATTAGTACAACATGGAGATGGAACTAGCAAATGGCCCACCTGATGTGTAGTGGTAACGATGTCCTTTAACAAAGAACGTCCTTGTAGGCCACACTAAGCAGAGCTAGTACTATGGCTAAATAACTGATTTTTTTGCAAATACATACTTATAACTCAATACCCCCCCCCCTATCAATAACTATTTCTCCCCACCTTATGATGGTAGTACTTCCCCGGACGAGAACTTTCACGATGAACTCTGCTATAAATTATTTATTTATTACTACTACTATTTTTTGTAAGAGTGCGGGGCTCTCTCGTGCATTGGAGCGCCAGATTATCTCAGCCCCGGATGCCACAGAGACGTCATCTGTTCTGCAGAGAACAGATTGAGGAGATACATCGTCAAAATGATCATCGTACCAAATGGTACGCTTAAAAAAATGTAAAGAGGTTTCTACAGGGAACGCATTGACAATACCCTGGTGTTGCTGCTGTCAAGGCGACAGTGACCGCTTACAACCAGGTGGGCCGTAAGCCTGTTTTACAACTGTACGGGAATTCAATCAAAGGACCGATGTGAGAGCGACTAACTTTCCGTAGCCGATGACCTTGAGCGAATGGGCGTAGCTATTGTGTCGGCCCCGCACCTTCCGCCATACGCATCTAACCGACCAGAGAATAGGTGAGCGCAAGGCAGACAAGCACAACCCTCCCGTACGACAGTCAGCGGTACACTGCCGCCCGTCGCCCGCGCAGCCACCTTCTAAGGATGCGCCCGCTAATTATTCGGAAAAATTGAAAATAATTAATTACTACGTGAAAGACCGTCGCAGTACAGCATCATATCTTCAACTTGAAGGTATAGTCTTTGCCCACATTTAGGTGAAAGAAAAATTACAAAATTTTACGTCGTTTAGAGGTTGAATCAAATTGAAAGTCGACAAATTGAAGTTATTTTTTTTCTCATAGTAAATAAACAGGTAGAACTTTTTTGTATGTTTACTTTGCAGATAAAAGGTCAATGAATGACATATTTTTAGAGCACATAAAACTGGTTCCTCCCTGAGGAGAAAACCTCCAAATATGCTATTATATTCGCCTAAATTCTGGTAGCATCCTTGGTGTTGTCTTCCGCATGCCTCCGCAATTCCTCTATCCATATGCTGCTGTGGTTGATGGTAGATGTATGTCGTCTTCTTGAGGGATGTAACACGCGCGACAACTACCACTTACCCACCGGCCGGTACTGTACATTATTTTATATTGTTTGGTAGGTACTTGCAATGTGGGAAGCGGGTGAGTACTGGTCGGCCCGTAGAGACATGTTGACAGTAACCCTGGTATTGTCAGTGCACTCAGCCAATAAGGGTATATCCAGAAAATGAGGTTTTGATGTACTTTCCAAATTGTGTGACCTACTTCCAATCAATTCCGATACGGAACACCAACAAATAATACAAAAAAAAAATCAGTCCATAACGGCCACGTCTCGATCCTTTGCGCTTAGGACACTGATACAAAAATAAAGCTTGACGTAATATTGTCACAAAAGTATAGAGAATGACGAATTTAGTCTAACTGCACTGTACGAAATCAAAATCAGGAAACAAAATCACCGCCGTCATGTGATCAAGGATCAAGTATTATCCTGTCCATAGAAAGGCTGTCTGGAAGAGATCGTTTTTAGCGATAAACCCGCCCATTGTGCTGAATCTATTTGTAAAAATTATGTTCTGTTTTTTATTATGGTGTGCCTCTTATCATAAAATACAAAAAATGGTTACTTCAGATTCCCAGATTAGCAAAAAACGAGTGTGCTTTAGACCACACGACTGAAGTAAAACTTCTTATTCAAAATATTGATTTATAAAATTGTTAATTTACAAAATTGTCCACACGTCTGTAGGTCGATCAGTCTATGTTCATTCTGGACAGACGCAACTCGCACTCGTACATTAACGTTTAAAAATATACGAAACGTAACTCTCTCTATTTCTATCTTCACTAACTTATATCTCCCTCTCAACTTCCGTTCGCACTTTTCGTAACACATTCACCAGCTTACTCCCCAAGTCAAGCGTACGTAAAGAAGTTTTACTTGAAAAAGCGTGAAAGGCAAATAATTTGACTTGGAACCATTATAACTATTAGACCAAGACTAATTTGTACAATATCGCTTCTGCGAACACTTTGAGAACTGCCGGCTTTACGCACAATAAACTTTTCACAGACTGAGATCCATTATTCTGAGGACTTACGTTGTCAGCCTTGGCTCTTATTTTGTAATTTGTAACACAATTATCGGTTTATCATTAATACCTATTAGACCGGGTAATATTAATAGTTCAGTATACCTCAGATAGCTTCTTAAGATCATATATATTTGTAGTATTACCAGTAATACTGCATCATTTACTTTGTAATAAATCAATGCAAAAGTTGAGGATATAAGCTAAAGAAGAAGCGTAGCGAAAAGTTATTCCTTAAAATTTTCTCGTTAGAAAATAATTCCAGAGTCACGTTCAGAATCTATAATACCTAGTCAGGTCATAAATTCTGTCACATGTTTAATATAAAATAATTGAAACAAGTTTATTCATTATGTAACCATTTATATACCAAAATGAACTTAACAAAACATAGATTCTTATGACACTAAAGTTTATTCAAAATGACCTCCGCGATTTTTAATACAGGCCTTCAATCTGCGCGGCGAGTCGTCTATCGCAGCACGAAGGAGGTCCATGTCAATATCGGCGGCTGCCTTAATCAAGGATATCTTGAGTGACTCCAAATTGGGATGTGGCTTTGAGCACGCCTTTTCCTCCAAGTGTTGCCATATCTTGTAATCTAACGGATTCAAATCTGGACTGGAGGAGGGCCAGTCTTCGTGCCGGATGAAGTCGATTTCACGCGCCGCTAGCCAGTCTTGTGTGCTCCTCGCTCTATGAGCTGGCGCCGAATCTTGTTGGAATACCCAGTGCCTGTTATTGAACATGGTATGAGAAACAGGTTCCACAAGGTTCGTCAGGACTGTATTTTGATACACAACTGCATTCGTTTTTACACCTTTCTCACAAAAATGTACCTCTGTTAAGCCCCAATAAGAAACTCCCAACCATACCATGAGCGAGGATGGAAAATGACCTCGTTGGACACGCGGAATACGGTTGCTCGCTTCTTTACTACTGTGTGCGTACACCTTATCATTTTGTTTGTTGTAGCTCTCTTCTACGGTAAAAATTTTTTCATTCGAAAAAAGAATTTCCCGATATTTTTTTCCCGCGTACCGCTTCAACAAAGCGCGGCATCTCTTCAGTCTCAGGTCCATTAGACGAGCATTCAAACGATGTCCTGTTTTTCTTCGATATGCCCGAAGCCCTAAGTCTTCATTTAACACCCTATTTACCGTGGTTCTGCTTAACCCCATCTGAAGGGCCAACAGTTTCTGCTTACGTTTGGGATTTCTTTGAATTCGCGCCTTCACAGCTTTTATCACTGCTGGAGTCCTAACAGACCGAGGGCGACCACTTCTTGACCTGTCATCTACACTAAAGTCTTCATTGTATCGTTTGATGGTGCGATAAACGAATCTTTTGGTTATATTCAAATTTTTCAGTATGTCAAAAATTTAAATTGGCGCGTAACCGCAACGATGCAACGCAATATCTGCAACACGGTCTTCTTTAAGCGTCCACTGCATATTTAAAAATAAGTAAAATTCTAAATAGTATACATTTTTATTTTCATGAACAATTCGAAATTCGAATTCTATAAACTTTTTTGTGGCCAGCATTCTAAAAGAAAAGTTTTTACTGTGTGACAATACTTATGACCTGACTAGGTATAAAAATGAATCGCAAAATGTGTTGGTAAGCGCATAACTCAACAACGCCTGGACCAATTTGGCCAATTCTTTTTTTGTTGTATTTCTTATTGTCAGGAGAAGGTTCTTATGAAAGAAAAATATAAGAAAATTGCGCGTAAAATTAGAAAATTTAAGAACACTTAACCACCATATAAAATTATTTATAATCTAACCTTAGCGCTTTTATAATGTAACCTTATGACGTTTGACATAGAATTGACAGATTGCGAATTGCAAATATCGTCAAAGAGGTTGTAAAAAAATGAATATCGTTTGAAACCGATGCTTCGGTAGGAGTTATCCCGAGATATATTGTCTATATATATAAAAATTAATTGCTGTTCGTTAGTCTCGCTAAAACTCGAGAACGGGTGGAGCGATTTGGCTAATTTTGGTATTGAATTATTTGTGGAAGTCATTCATTTACTCATACATAATGATGGCCGGGTACAACAATTAACAATTCTACCTATGCATGTCAAGCCGATACGAAGTTCGGGGGGTCCACTAGTAAATATATGTATATATAAAAGAAAGTCGTGTAAGTTACACTATTTATAACTCAAGAACGGCTTAACCGATTTGGCTGAAAATTGGTAGGGAGGTAGCTAAGAACCAGGAGAAGGACAAAGAATACTTTTATCCCGCCCCCGTCGTTCCCGTGGGACGTGACAAAAAACGTCAAAGAGAATACAAGTCACTTTAAAACGTCATATAACAAAAACGCATCTGATATGGAATAACAAAACAGCTATGACAGCAAATGACAGCTAAACGTAATTTTGTCTATGGTTAAGTATGGTTGTATAATGATGGCCGGGGACAACAATTGACAATTCTACCAGGGTGACGTTTAATGACAGCCCGCGTTATGTGCATGTCAAGGCGGTACGAAGTTCGGCGGGCCCACTAGTTATCAATAAACGCGTAGCATTCAATCAATACTAGGTACTTATGAATGTGAAACTTTACATACATATCGATAAGTATATAATTGTGCTGTGTTGTGGTCTGCCCGCGAGCACGGCTGTTACTTACGTAACGTCGGAATAACAAATAAAAAAGAACATACGCGATAAATACCTGTTTAAATCAGGAATTATGTACAGTGATCACGAATATTTGAAAAAATATCATTATTTATATAACGCATAGCATGTTTCGATTTTTAACCGAGTTCAAAAAAGGAGGAGGTTCTCAATTCATCGGAATCTTTTTTTATGTATGTTCCCCGATTGCTCAAAGACGCCTAGACCGATTCGAGAAATTATGTTTTTGTTTAAAGAGCTATACTTTCCAGGTGGTCCCATTGGCACTAAATGAGGATCTAATGATGGAATCCCAAAAAAATGGAGCGCAACCCTCAGATTTTATAGGGAGGCAAACTTTACAGGCGGTTTTATGTTTATTATTGTTAAAAAGTTACTCGTCTATAAAAAAAAAACTATTCAAGTATTTGCGTCTGGTACTGATCATCCCGTGTTGCTGAGCTGATGATGGAAAATCTAACTCTTTATCTATTAGGAGTTAGTGGATAGTTCTTTAAATAGTATAGGCTCGTATAGACCGCTACTTATGTTGAAAGTTATTCAGGTGAGCTGATGATGGAAGGTACAACTCCTAGTTTATTTGAAAGGATATACTTCCAGATTGTAGTTTGGTGTTTGCTGTTGTCCGAAGTCGGTTATATTTTTGTTTAAAACTTACTAGTTATCATAGTTTTGTTATAAATCGTTATGTTATGCTATTTTTATTTGGTTTGCGCTCTCGCACCTTGAAGTTCCTCTCGCACTGCGGGTATTTTGACATGGAGTGATCGAGACAATAGCACACTGCATAAGGTATAGTTGACAGATAAATTGCATGATGTAATGTCATAAAATAAGTGTCCTTTACACGTGATCCTTTACTCATGGCCTCATAACCAAACTCAAGGTCGCTCAACGAGCTATGGAGAGGGCTATGCTCGGGGTTTCTTTGTGTGATAAAATCTGCAATGAGGAAATCCGCAGAAGAACTAAAGTTGCCGACATAGCTCTCAAAATTAGCAAGTTGAAGTTGCAATGGGCAGGCCACATCGCTCGTAGAACCGATAACCGTTGTGGAAGAAAGGTTCTCGAGTGGAGACCACGGACTGGAAGACGCCGCATAGGCCGGCTCCCCACAAGGTGGAGCAACGATCTAGTAAGAATCGCGGAGAGCCGTTGGGCGCAAACGGGTACCAACCGCTCGTTGTGGCGATCTAAGGGGGAGGCCTATGTTCAGCAGTGGACGTCTTCCGGCTGATGATGAGCACAAATAAGTGTAGCACAGAGAGCCATGGAGCGCGCCATGCTCGGCATCACACTCTTAGATTGAGTTCCCAATACCGAAACTCGTAAGCAGACTAAAGTACAAGACGTCAGCAAGCGAATATTGGGGCTCAAGTGGAGTTGGGCAGGACACTTGGCCAGACGTAGTGACGACAGGAAGCCTAAGGCAGTGTTCCGCAAACTTTTTGTGTTCAAGGTACACCTACGAAATCGGGCAATTTCAGAGGTACACCATAAATAAAATATCAAATTTTTATCATATAATTATCGTTTATTCATAAGTTTTAATCAATTCAGAAACTTACACTTAATTTTAAAGTATAAGTTTAATGCGAAACATGACCTTGTTTAATTGAGCAAAGGCGATCCAAATTTTGAGTAATCGTCGACTGAGCTGCATTTCCGTCCTTCATTATACCTATAATTTTATAAGAAATTGATTTTTCCCGCGGCACACCAATAATGACCACGGTACACCAGTGTGCGCGGCACACACTTTGCGGAACACTGGCCTAAGGCACTAACAGAGTGGATGCAGAGAACTGGGCATCGAAATAGGGGACGTCTACCAGCGAGATGGGTCGACGACATCCATAAGACCGTGGGTCGTACGATTCAGACTGGCACAGGATCGGGAAGAATGGCAGAAACAAAGAGGCCTATGCCCAGCAGTGGGTCGACACGGGCTGAGAATAATGATGATGATAACTTCATCATCATATTAGTCAAAAGACGTTCATTGCTGAACATAGCCCTCCCCCATTGATTTCTAGACTCCTCCTTATTATTTAGCTTATTAGTCAAATTTACATTTCACTTCGCTTCGCAATCTTTGGATGGAGAGGATATTTGTTATGACTAAGTTAATAAATAATAAATAAATAGTGCTGGACATTTCACACAGCGCTATCTAGCCGCAAACTAAGCAGAGCTTGTACTATGGGAAACAACCTACTATGAAAATATAGAGAAACAACCAGACCTAGAACAAATATCTGTAGATCGTGCAAACATTTGTTCCGCGTCTCAGCTGGCTATTCGCCCACTGCGCCACGGAGGTCGTCAAAATGGTTCAGTTAATGGTCAAATGGTCAGGTTTATGGTTCAGTGTTGTATAAAAATAGATTTTTAACTGTATACTGGCTCTTCTTCTTCTAATTTTGTTTAATACTCTTAAGTACCTACTTACTTTATAAAAACGGACGAAAAAGACTACCTTCCCAAAACACAGGTTTATACCTAAGGTGGGAGATAGTGATCATTTCATCATATCAGCCGTAGGAAGTCCACTGCTGGACAAAGGCCTCCCTCATTGATCTCCAGGAACTGCGGTTGGAAGCGACATGCATCCAACGCCAATCTGCGGTTCTTACCAAGTCGTCTGCCCATGTTGTACGTGGACCTCCTACGCTGCGCTTGCCGGTCCGTGGCCTCCACTCGAGAACCTTCCGTGATCATGAAGTGATCATTTAATGTTCACATACTGTCATGTGAATAGCATGAATGTTATACTTCTGTGAAAATCAATTATTTGATTTGATTATTTGATTTGATTCCTGCCCCTTTCCCTCATCACGCGGGGTCGGCACAACATGTATTCCTCCTCCACATCTCTCTATCAGCCGTCATCTCCGTTGTCACTTCCCTCTTACCCATAACATTCATCACACAGTCCATCCACTTCTTCCTCTACTTCTGTATCTTCTATACTGGTATATCACACTAATATTATAAATGTGAAAGTTTGGATGTTTGTTTATTTGTTACTCAATCACGTCGTAATGCCAGAACCGATTTTGATGAAATTTGGTGTTTTGATAGATTATGATCTGGATGTAGTGAGAGTAGCATATTTTGAACATAGGCTACTTTTTTGGCCTTTGCTTGGTGGTAGAATCGCCCCTACATCTGTTAGGCGAGTGTGGTCCACTAATGCGCAAACGTAGCATTCATCTGGGCAAACACATTCTTAGCCGGGAGGAGCTAACAGCTATCATCCCTAAAAATATTCTACAGTTTCTAACAACTGTAGGGCTTAGTGGTGAAATTTAAACGCCCCCTTGAACTAGGAGCGACATAAAAACAAGAGGCGATCACAATAGACCTCGCGACCGCAGCCAAGTGAAACTAAAGACTAAAATAAAAAAACGAGTGTGCTTTAGACCACACGACTGAAGTAAAACTTCTTTTCAAAATATTATTTAATAAAATTGTTCAATTACTAAATTGTCTACACGTCTGTAGGTCGATCAGTCTATGTTCATTCTGGACAGACGCAACTCGCACTCCCACATTAACATTTAAAAATATACGAAACGTAACTCTCTCTCTTTCTATCTTCATTAGCTTATATCTCCCTCTCAATTTCCCCTCGCACTTTTCGTAACGCATTCACTAGCTTACTCCCCAAGTCGAGCGTGCGTAAAAAAGTTGTACTTTCGTGCGAATCCGCTGACGGAAGCTAGTATTAATATAAGTTGAATTATAATCCGGTCCCAAGATATTAACACAGAAGTAAGATTAGATCAAGACAATGCTGGGCCTGTGACTTTGCCTTTGTTTGATGATATCATTATATTTGTGTTCAGTAAACAAAGATTTTATAATCATGATTACTTTGTACTTAAATATTCGTTGACAGATGCTTTAATAAGGACTTAATCTAGTCTAATCTTCATTATAATCATTCATGCAAATTAATTATTATAACTGACAAGTTAGATAAAATGAAATATTATTACAGTTACTGATTAAAACGGGTAGCCAAATGGCAAAAAACGGAACCCTTATGGATTCGTCATGTCTGTCTTTCTGTCCGTCCGTATGTCACAGCCACTTTTTTCCGAAACTATAAGAACTATATTGTTGAAACTTGGTAAGAAGGTGTATTCTGTGAACCGTATTAAGATTTTCACACAAAAATAGAAAAAAAATACAATAAATCTTGGGGGTTCCCCCTACTTAGAACTGAAACTAAAAAAAAATCCTTCAAACCCTTACGTGTGGGGTATCTATGGATAGGTCTTCAAAAATTATATTGAGGTTTCTAATACTATTTTTTTCTAAACCGAATAGTTTGCGCGAGAGACACGTCCAAAGTGGTAAAATGTGTCCTCCCCCCCCTGTAACTTCTAAAATAAGAGAATGATAAAACTAAAAAAAATATATGATGTACATTACCATGCAAACTTCCACCGAAAATGGGTTTGAACGAGATTTAGTAAGTAGTTTTTTTTAATACATACGTCATACGTCATAACGTCATAAACCGCAATTTACCTTTCATTCAATCAACTCAAATACAAGAACTTTTATATTATGTTACTTGCTGCTACGGAACCCTTCATGGGCGAGTCCGACTCGCACTTGGCCGCTTTTTTATTTATTTGTCATCCCGACTTCTACGTTAGTGTTTTATCAGTAATTATAGGTATGTACAGTGATCGCGAAAGTTTGAATAATACTATTATTAGAGTTATTTAAGGGTAGTTAGTTATTTTCGAGATTATCCGACAGAGAAGCAATGTCACCGACATAGCCCATGGAAAACGTAGTGTGGAGCGCCCCCCGGCTAGGTGGAGCGATGACATAAGAAAGGTGGCAGACAGAAACTGGATGAGAAGAGCCGAAGACCGGGCTCAGTGGCGCGTATTGAGGGAGGCCTATGTCCAACAGTGGACTAATGTGGGCTGAAGGTGATGATGATGATGATGATGTAGAGTAGTAGAGTTCCTTGTGAAAGGGCTCGCCAGGGGAAGTACTACCACCATATCTATTTCAGCCACCAAGCAGCTTTGCTGTGTTTCGGCTTAAAGGGTATGGTTGCCGGTGAAATTACAGGCACATCTTTACACCTGATGCTTCAAGATCATGGACGCAGAACAGTGCATCGTAACTCGTAGGGCACGTATCTAAGGTGCGTGAACTACGCGGCAATACTTTGTTATAGGCTGATTAGATTAGATTAGAAAATTCTTTATTGCACTAATAAAAAGATACATAGGCGAACTTAATACTAATTAGCATTTTCTTCCAGCTAACCTTTGTGTAGTGTGGAGAAAGTGGTAGTGCCAGAAAAAGGAAATTTAATCAAGCTTTAGCTTAGAAATAAACTTACAAAAATTAAAAATAATAATAATACACATACATAAACGAAATACACAAATCTACATAAAGTGCTCAATTTTGTTGGGTATCTTGAAGAGAGATGAAGTATTTAAAGAGTTTGGATTTGAAGATTCCCATAGAGGCGGCCTTGCGGATTTCCACTGGAAGAGAGTTCCACAAGCAGATAGCAGTCACAGTGAAAGAGTAAGTGAAGAAAGAAGTTTTATGCTCAGGCGTCTTGAATAACAGATGTTGAGAAGAACGAGAAGGGTGATCAGGTGGAAAAAGAGGAGAAAAACGTTCTTTAAGATAGCAAGGGGACAGAGGATTTTGAAGGATGTTATAAAGAAGACAGAGTATATGAGTATCCCGACGAAACCGGATTTTGAGCCACTTTAACTGTGAGCGGTACTGTGAGATGTGGTCGTACTTTCGTAACCCGTATATATATCTGATGCAGAGGTTTAACAACCGCTCCAGTTTATTAAGTTGCTCCTCAGTAGCGTCGGGATAACACACATCTGCATAATCTAGGATAGGGAGTAGGATAGAATTTACAAGAGTAATTTTAGCTGCAAAAGGAAGGAAATTATGCATGCGCTTTAGAGCGTGCATTGATCCATACATCTTCCTGCTGACTTCAGTAATGTGCTGTTCCCATGATAAGTTCTCAGTGATGATTAGGCCAAGATTCTTTACTTCAGAGCAGTAAGCTAAGGGGACATCGTTATACGTAACATAAGGGAGAGAGTTTAGATCAAGCCTAGAAATAAAGCCCCGGCTGCCAGTAATCATCACTTGGGTTTTACTAGTGTTGATCTGTAGTCCAAATTTATGTGACCAAGAAGAGACAGCACGTAAATCCTCAGTTAGGAGGTGTATGGCATCATGAATGTCCTCGGGATTGAACGAAAGGTAGAGCTGTACGTCATCAGCATATAGGTGAAATGAAGAAGAACGGAGACCAGAGACCAAAGTATTTATGAAGACCGAAAAGAGAAGAGGGGACAGGACTCCACCCTGCAGAACGCCGGCAACAACATCGCACCAGCCAGAGTACGTATCGTCAACTTGAACACGCTGCTGGCGTCCACTAAGGTAGGACCGAAACCAGTCACAAGCAGATAGGGAAAAGTTTAGGGAGCGCAAAATCGCAAGAAGTATGGAATGATCCACACAGTTAAAAGCGTTGCTGAAATCAAGTAGAGTTAGAAGGGTGAGCTGCCTGTTGTCCATAGCAAATCTAATATCATCAGTAATTTTAAGTAGAGCTGTGCTAGTGCTATGAGCGGAGCGAAAACCTGACTGAAAAGGGTTCAAGAGCGAGTGTGATTGGAGATAAACAGACAGTTGACAATATACAGCACGTTCCAGAACTTTAGACAGAAAGGGAAGGATGGAAATAGGACGAAAGTCTTTAAATTCTGCGGTAGCTGACTTTTTAGGAATTGGGATGATCTGAGCTTTTTTCCATAAAGAAGGAAAGCAACCAGAGGAGAGAGAGAAATTTAATATGTGAGAGATATGAGGGAGGAGATGATTGAGGATGGGGAGTAATAAGTCTCGACCGAGGCCGTCCAGTCCTACTGCTTTACTTGTTATGCTAGTAGCAATCCGCTTTATTTCATCTTCGCTGATAGGACAGAAGGAAAACGGTGTGAAACTATGCTGTGTCTGGTTGCCCAGCTCCGCAATAGTCGTTTCTCTCACGACGTTGCTGATAAGGTGTGTCACTGTTGCAAAATGCACATTCAGTGCATGTACATCTACCGAGAAACTAGCAGAAGTCTTATTTCGGCCAAAACCAAGACTGTGAAGAAACTTCCACATGTTATTTGGAGTACTTTCACTAATTTTATTATAAATATAAAGCCGTTATGCGTTGCGTATCATTTGGTTGCATTTATTACGAGCTTTTTTGTATCGCAGAAGGTTACCTTCACTAGGGTCTCTCCTATTCTTGCGATATAGATAGTCCCTTCTGGCCCTGCATTTACGGATTTCATCTGATAACCATGGTGCTGGTAATCGCTTCATTCGGACTGGGTGCAGAGGTGCATGGATATTGAAAACATTGTTGATCGAGCTGTTTAACCAATCCACTTTGGCATCCATTTCGGTAAGACTATACAACTTGGACCACTCAATGTTGGCAACATCCGCACACAAGCTTTCCCAGCACACTCCAGCAAGATTACGTTGGATTATCACCTTGGTCTTGGGTCTAAGGACACTAATGCTGATGGTTATCACTTGACATCAGGTGGGCCATAAGCTTGTTCCAACTCCAAGTCGTATAAAAAAATAACCGGCCAAGTGCGAGTTGGACTCGCGCACGAAGGGTTCCGTACCATTATCTATAAAACGGCAAAAAAATCATGTCTGTTGTATGGGAGCCCTACTTAAATATTTATTTTATTCAATAGCACAATTTTATTTATTTACCTTATTTGAGGTTGGTGCCGATTAAGCTAGTCCTCTAAATTGTATGAGCGCCCATACGACTCAGAGGATCTTAATTGGCGTCAACTATGTATGTATGGGGACACCCTTTAATTTTCAATTTGTTTTATTTATTGGAATTTTTCCTTTATTTGTGCTCTAAAAGACTTTTTGCCAAATTTCGCGATTCTAGGTCAACGGGAACTATTATTTAGGTTTTCGATTCAAAACCTATAGGGTACTTCCGGTTGACCTGGAATTGTCAATTTAAATAAAACCAACACAAGTAAAGGAAAAAATCCGAAAATAAAAAAAGTTGAAAATTAAGGTAAATTTTGGTACTTACAAGTTTTCGCGAAAATCTAAATTTGCCCATATCTTTTTATCGTGTCGACTCAGGACCTTCATTTTTATACATCAATACGGACTATAGACCTTAGTATCTGGTATAAATTTCAACATGCTAGGTCCACCCGTTCTTGAGAAAATCGGTGGTGACACACGGACAGACGGACACACATACAAGAGAGAGATCTTATAAGGGTTCCTTTTTTACCTTTTGAGGTACGGAACCCTAAAAAGTAATGTTATGTAATGTGTACTACGATCTCAGATCAAGTCGGTCGAAGCTTCGAACAAATTGATCCGATATCCTAATACGCGTGCTCTTCTGTTTTCGCTCGTTGTACTAAACTTAACTTTTGTCTCTTACCTATTTTGTGACTAAAGCTTTTACATGTATCAATGTGAAGACGATTTTTGGCATGTTACAGCATTAGCTGAGTGAAGGACGATTAAGTACCATTTAGTACTCAGGTAGCTACTAAATTGAGTGTACTCAGATCATACTAGAATTTTCACCCTAGAACATACATCCCCCAAGAACCCTTCGCACCACGTGCCTAATTTACGCAAAAAGGCTACACCTGAAAAATAACTCAGCAATTTCCAAGTAATAATTAAAAGCATAACCCGTACTATTCAAGTTTTCACTACTTTATAAGAACTATTGCTCCCCCAAAACGTGACAGAGTGCCGATAAGGGAAGCACCACTTGCTCTGTTCATACACAATTTGGCACGTGCGATAGTCTACTCTACAATATCTCTTTTCAATATCTATTGTAAGAGAATACGGTTCAATTTTATCATTAATTTTTTGTTGCTAACTGTATTTGATACACCGCTACGAATGATAGAGTTTCTAGTCTCTATGACGATGGGATAAGGTTGAAAGTAACTCGTAAAAGTGCTGCAGGAATAGGTACTTTGAACACCGGGATTAGAATCTGAATTGCACTTTCCTAGGTGAGTATTTAAGTGCTCTTTCACAGTTTTGAGCCCCAAAAGGGGAGATAAAAGAATTGGCGAAATATTTTTGATGATTTCCGGCAGATTGTTTAAGAGGTACCTGAATGTCAAGGGTGTCTATGCCTAGGGGTAGATTATTAAGATCATTAAGCATAATTTACCCAAAAAGTCCCCTTTTTGGGTACTCTGAGGGTGCTTTTTGAAAACTAGACACGAATCGACCCTTAAAAAAACTGTTTAGCAATTAATAGAAAAAGCTTTTCGCGTCTGTATACAGGTTGTTTGGTATATACTAACTGACGATATTCAAGTGACGGTTTCTCAAAACATAAAAAAGACTTCTCGAAAAAAAAAACTACTAGTTATATTATCAAATTTTAAAGAAAATCGACTTTGTTTAGGTGATTAATTCGATATAAAACTAACTGCCTACTCTTGCAATCGACATCCAAAAATAAAGGCCGATTTGGTATCTCTATTGGAAATGGCTGCGGGTTTTGGGTTAGAAAAGGACAACAAGAGATATCTTGAGACGTCACCAATACCACACCAATCAATGAGTATGAGTCTTCGAGTCCAGAGGGAACAGGTTATTTTTAGGCAAGCGTGCTCCATCTTCGACCACATCACTTACTATCAGGAGAGGTAGATGTCGTACGCTTGACTATCACCAATAAAACAAAAAAACGAGTGCGCTTTAGACCACACGACTGAAGTAAAACTTCTTTAGCTCCATCTAGGCGCATAAAGTAAGTACATAAGTTATTTTCTGCTGCTGCCTGCCATCTGTTGTGGAATAGCTGAACTTTTTCGTAAATCGAAGCTGGTAGATTCAAAGTACGAAACGTCGTAAATACTTTTTATATCTATAGTAAAATGAACTCTACTATATCTATACAGAATGAAGGAGTGTTTTGTATTTGCAGTTTGTATAATTTAGGCTAATTTGGGATAGGAGATTGCGACAAATTAACTGGCTATGAGAGAAAGAGAGAAATAAAATGTGTGCTCGCACCTCTCTGTCTTGCCCCTACACTGTAGGGGCCTACAGTAATACACGAAACGTAAATCTCTCTCTTTCTATCTTCACTAACTTATATTATATACTTATACATTATATCTCCCTCTCAACTTCCGTTCACACGTTTCGTAATGCATTCACGAGCTTACTCCGCAAGTTAAGCGTGCGTAAAGAAGTTTTACTTCAAAAAATACGTTGGTTATTTGGTACGCTTGCTATGTACCTACTAGGTACATTACCTACCAAATAACCTAACGTGGGCTACTATGATGATATACATATATCGGTTTGGGAAACAAAATTCACAGTATCAGTCACAGTATCTAAGTAATGAACAGTAAACGCCTTTCTTTTTATCCTTATTAGTCATTTGAGCGATTGTTCATCGGTCTCACGGTTTCGCTCCATATTGCAGCTTCCTTCCGCTACGTCAGTTGTAAAGAGTCAGTTGCATTGTAAAATGATCTTTATTGAACTGACTGTGAATATTGTTTCGCGGTAAATGATGGGTTTTTGTAAATTTTAAATTTAAGAATAAGAACCTGACAAGTGCGAGTTTGACTGACACACCGTGAGTTTGGTAAGAATATTTGTTTTATGTATTTGTGATAAAGATCAAAATTCATCAAAAAAAAAAAAACGAGTGTGCTTTAAACCATACTTATAAATATCTAATATTATTGTTGTTTTTTTTACACTGTTTTAATGAAATTATGGATACCTTCGTTAGTCTTCACAGAGTGAGCACAGGGAGCGCTTCTATTGTAATTTATCTAAATGTAAGTCTGTGTATAACTCATTATAAAATAAATAAATTATAAATATAAATATTGCTGGACATTTCACACAACAAAGCAGCGCTTGTATTATGGGAACCAGATAACTGATAGAATACTTATATACATTTTTTTTTGTAAGTACATACTTATAATATATATAGAGAAACAACCAGACCCGGAACAAATATCTGTAGATCATGCAAACATTTGTTCCGCGGCGGGAATCGAACCCGCTACCTCCTGCGTCTCAGCCGGCTATTTGCGCAATGCACCACGGAGGTCGTCAAGAAATCATTAATAACTAAAATAAATTAAATTAGACCACACGACTGAAGTAAAACTTCATTAGCTCCATTTAGTATTCTATAACATTTTAATCAAACCCAAAATCTGGTCCAATCTATCGATAATGACAATATTATGTGTCACCGCACTGGCCGAGTAGCGGTAAAAATAATGCTTAATAAATCTAAGTTGTTAAATTCAAAATAAGAAACGTCGTCAATACTTTTTTTTATCTATAGCAAAATGAACTCTATTATACAGCATGAAGTGAATGATATACAGCATTTTTCGGATCGCTCAGTGTATTCTACCGCCTGTATAATGGGGAATGTTCTGAGGAGCTATTTAATCTCATCCCGTCGTCGAGATTTTACCACCGCAGTTCTCTACAACGTAATAAAGCTCATCCACATATAATCGACAATTGAGTATCGCGCACCACACGCTTCACGCGATCTTTTCTACCCCATACTTGCAAGATGTGGAATAAGCTACCATCTGAGGTTTTCCCATTAGACTACGACATGGCACGCTTCAAGAGAAATGTAAAGAGGT
Organism: Philereme vetulata; assembly: GCA_918857605.2. Taxonomy (NCBI): domain Eukaryota; kingdom Metazoa; phylum Arthropoda; class Insecta; order Lepidoptera; family Geometridae; genus Philereme; species Philereme vetulata. The sequence goes on from OU975423.1 coordinate 9,989,552, forward strand.
TTCTTCAGTGTAGGGAACGCATCGACAATACCCCGGGTGTTGCCGGTGTCAATAGGCGACGGTGACCACTTACCATCAGGTGGGCCGTAAGCCTGTTTCCCCACAAATAACATAAAAAAAATGAAGGAGTGTTTTGTTTTTACAGTTTGTATAATTTAGGATAATTTAGGATGCGTTAAAACAACAGGCTATGAGAGAAAGAGAGAAAGATAATGTGTGCTCGCACCTCTCTCTCTCTCTTGCCCCTACACTAATATATGAAAAGTAACTCTCTCTCTTTCTATCTTCACTAACATATATCTCCCTCTCAACTTCCTCAACCTCTTTTCGCACTTTTCGTAACGCATTCACCTGTTTATGGAACCCTCTATGCGCTAGTCAGACTAGCCCTTGTCAGGTTTTATGTTTTATCAAAGCTTTTACTATTTATTTATTATTCCGTATTCAGCTGAATATCGCTTTTTGTTTTAACGTACTAAAATGTTATTGTAAGTAACTACAATAGCATTTACTTATGTAAGATAGTAGGTAACTAGTCACTACCTCTCGTGTGCAAGGTCGTAGATTAATGACTGCAAGCACAAGGTTTCACGTCTCATCAGAGTCAACAACGATAGAGTTGGAAGTTGTCGATGAAACTATATCGATATTTTGTCCCTTACTACCAACATTGCACAGAGTATATTACAGAGGATAGAGATATATTTGTTTATTTATTTAACAAATTACATCTATTATTACAGTCATCTAATACAATAGTGTAGCAACATACGTCAATTAATAATAATCATTAGTCATACATTATACAAAATGTACTTATATAAGTACATTTTTTCTTTTACTTTTTACAAATACAATATAGTAATACTCCGGATTTACGCGATAGATGGGACCGAGTGATAAATAAATAAATAAATATTGCTGGACATTTCACACAGCGCTATCTAGCCCCAAAATAAGCAGAGCTTGTACTATGGGAACCTGAAAACGGATAGAATACTTATATACATTTTTTTTTGTAAATACATACTTATAATATATTGAGAAACAACCAGACCCGGAACAAATATCTGTAGATCATGCAAACATTTGTTCCGCGGCGGGAATCGAACCCGCTACCTCCTGCGTCCCAGCCGGCTATTTGTTCACTACACCACGGAGGTCGTGCAAGTCGAATTCGCGTAAGTCGGGGTTCAACTTTACATATAAATATATGCATTTTTTGTTCTTTTGGATGACATAATTAGAGGTTATCAATAAAACGCACTGCGTACGTAAAACAATTCCACGCGGAACACGTTCGAACCTTTCGTAAACGGAATACTAACAGGGTGGAGTGGAGGAGCTGATGCGCGCGTAAAACAGGGTATTGTAAGTCGAGGTATTACTGTATAATCAAATCAATCATACATTTATTTATTTATGAGCATAAAATAAATAGTGTATGTAGCCCTTACGAACTCGCTCTGTGAACAGTGGAATATGTCAATATATACGAGTATATGTATATTTGTATAGATATATACAGATATATATAGAGAATAGCAAGTTGAAGTGGCAGAGGGTAGAGCACATAGCTTGATGACGGCCGTTGGAGTAGAAAGGTTCTCGAGTGGAGAGCATGCACTGGAAAGCGCAGCGTAGGACAGCCCTCACTGGAAAGAAGACAGTGCCGCACAAGAAAGTCGCTCTGGAAATCAATAGAGGAGGCATACGTTAGCAGTGGATGTATTTTGACTGATATGATGATGATGAAGTAGAGTATATTAAACAGTAGGAAAGATAGCCAAATAGAACGTACTCGCAATAGCAACACTAAGTATATTTAATCGATATCGATATTTTTGCCAACTCTACAGAAAATTGCAAAAAGATCCCACGGTTTGCTGGTGACGACACGGTTAGATGACACATCGTACTGTAGGTAACATTCAGTCAAACATATAATAAATATAAATAATGTTGAGCATTTCACATAGCGCTATCTAGCCACCAGTAACCAGTATACTGATATAACACTTAAAAATACTTTTTTTGTGAATACATACTTACTAGTGGTTCGCCCCGAACTGGGATCTCGCGAGTGTTCGATTATTAAAAAAATTATTTGTAATCTTTGACTATTAAAATAGTGCCATGAAATAAATATGTAACTATATAACTTGACCTATAGTTTCATTCAAATGACAGGTAACGGGAGATCATGTAATGTGGCTACTTTTTTTGGGAACAAATTGTTATTCTGGATTTCAGACTTTTGGCTATGTTTGTGTCACTTAAGCTACACGCATACTAAATTACAGCACTGGGGGCTCAATGGATAACCATGTGAATTTTGTCAAAGTTCAGTTTTTATTATGGCTAATAACCTAAAAACTATAAAAACTTTACAAAAAATAAAAAGGAGTCTAAATGTACACACGGCTACATATCCAGCTATAATTTTCCAGTATCCTGATTTCTCATTCTACGAAAAGCCTACACAATGCGAGGTCAGCTTATACTGGAAATGTATAGCTTGATGTGTAGCCGTGTGTACTAATGAAGACCTTTCGTTTAACATCCCACTTAACCTAATAGTCTCATTTTTATTTTTTTACCCCTCTTGAACCCCAATATCTCAACAACCCCCCAACATTTTTAGCTCATTTAATCACACCAAAATTGTGTCATCACTATGTACCTATGTACCTATGTATCAAATTTCACGTGATCGGATGATCGGATCAACGTTTCGAAAGTTATCCTCGGACAAACAAACATACATATGTACATGCATACAATGTACATACATACATGCGATCTCTTAACTTACCGAACGAGTTACCTTTGGATGGAGAGAGTTTTGTGTTAAATCTATGTTTTTATCCCATCTCTTATATTTGCTACACCTTCCTTGATGACGCATCTTTACTAAGTAATACTTGCGGTAATACTCAATGGTATTTAAGAGCCAATGCCACTCCGCCTGGAAAACTACAAGATATTCAAAGTATTTTGTAATTAATCAAATTAGCTCTATGTTTTCCTATTAATGGAAAATTCTTATTCAATTGATTAATACTATCTTGGAATAGGAAGGTTATTTCAGATATTATATCATTATTGCAGTCATAAAAACCTGTTTTTTATGATATAGTGCAAGGAAGTGTGCAAATAACAAAATACTGGAGCTATCATCATCATCAGCATACTTTAGTCCACTGCTGGACATACATAGGCCTCTCCCAATACGCGCCACTGAGTCCGGTCTTCGGCTCTTCTCATCCAGTTTCTGTCCGCCACCTTTCTTATGTCATCGCTCCACCTAGCCAGGGGCGCCCTACACTACGTTTTCCAAGACGCGGTCTCCACTCAAGAACTCGTTTACCCCAACGGTTGTCGGTTCTCTGGCATATATGGCCAGTCCACTGCCACTTCAGTTTGCTAATCCGTTGAGCTATGTCGGTAACTTTGGTTCTCTGTCGAATAACCTCGTTACGGATTTTATCCTTCATGTAATCTATACTAATATTATAAAGAGGAAAGATTAGTATTTTTGTATGTTTGTAACGGATAAACTCAAAAACTACTGATCAGATTTAAAAGTTTCTTTCACCATTAGAATGTCACATTATCCCTGAGTAGCATAGGCTACTTTTTACTCAACTGCGTAGAAGGATGGTAATGTTTTAATTGAACAACTACGCGCGCGAATCTGCAGATTGGTCAGCTAGTATTTAATAACTTAATATATAGCTAGCATGTCAACCTTTTTTGTTACATCTGAGGTTATCAGCTGTTTGTACATTTTATGATATACACTACTAGTTGTTCGCCCGAACTGAGATCTTGCGAATGTCCGATAACACAAAAAAAATATAATCTTATATCAAATTGTGCCACGAAATGAATAACCAATCTCTTGATCTACAATTTCAATCAAATTACAGGTGACGGGAGTTCATGTAGTCTGGTTAAACTTTTTTGGGGTAGAAATTGCAGTTATTCTAGATTTCAGCACTTTGGGGTCACTGTGCCCTGTGGATTTCGTCAAAGTTCAGTTTTTATTACAAGGTTTAATCTAAAAACGGGGTCGACATGTACTGATAACCTTTCATTAAACGTGCCACTTGACCAATTAGTCTCATTTTTTTACCTCCCTTGAATCCCATTATCTCGACATCCCCCCCACATTATTAGCTCATTCAGTCACTCCAGAATTGTGCCATCATTACCTACCTACATATATACCAATTTTCACTATGATCGGATAAACGCTTCCAAAGTTATCCTCGGCCAAACAAACATACAACGCCGATTTGCCCAAGTTGATTCGGAGATCTCACTACGCTCGATCAATTAATAAGTACAGTAATATAATACAGTAATCTCTGCGTTTTCTGCAACACCAACCTGTAATTAAACTATTGAATACTAGTATCCTAACTAATATTATAAATTCCAAAGTAATTTATCTCTGTGTATCTGTCTGTCTGTTAAGTTTTCACGACTAACCGGCTGGACCGATTTCAATGAAATTTGATAACGAAAGATGATGAACGGGATTGAGAATATAGTCTACTTTTTACACGATTACGCAGAAGGAGGGTAATGTTTTTATTGACAAAACATACTTGCGAAGCCTCGGGCGGGTCAGCTAATTCATTAAAGGCGGGTTCCTATATCCGTCGGTAACCGACTACGCCTCGTATCTCCTTGAAAAAGTGTCAAACTTTCAACACAATTTCAAGGAGAAACGAGTCGTAGGAGGTTACCGACGGATATAGGAACCCGCCATAAATCATCTGTATTCACTTTGGTATGATTCTTAGGATTGTAAGTATATACCATATTATTATCATTTATTTCAGATAATAATAATCCATAATCACAATAAATTAATTACAACCAAAATAAATAAATTTAATATTATCATATGAGTAAATTAAAATTAAAATAAACAAAAACACAAACATACTACGTTAATATAGAAATAAAAAAAAATAATTAAATGAGATTAAAATTATACAAATAAATTTTTATCAGTGTTTCGACTGACAACACTGAGCGGATCGCACTCACCCTGATGAAGGTTCACGAATTGAACAGAAACATTGTCGGTCTAAATACCGATAAAACGGTACGTGATAAATCCCGTATTTATAATAATGGTTGAAATAAATCACGAAAGTTTTCTAAGTAAACTTATATTTATGCATCGCTGTACGCACATGCTGGAGCAACACACAGGACGGAGTGTGTTCATATAGAGGACACACTCCGCCCTGCTACAGTTTGTAGCATGGTGTTGTGGCTGGTCCGCTCTGCTCATCAGAGATGTTGTTTTCTTCCGAATGATGGCATGGAAGCCGTCAGTTCGATTCTGAGCAAACATCTCTGAGACACTACAAAAACGAGGGAGCCTCAAAATCATCCTAAAAGTATTGTTATACTGTACTCGTAGCTCTTGTCGTCGCTTAGTGTGTCGCTCTCAATACTTCATAAAACTTATACAGGGTGAATTTTTGGGACGGGCCAGCAAGGGTACCTTGACCGTTATAGTTACAGGAAAATGTTTTTAGAAGACCATCCTTAAATTTATAAGATATTCTGAACTGCATTCACAGATTTTGGAAAAAATGTACAGACAGCATGAAAATGGTCACTTTACACAAAAAACTTTTTTGATGCCAGTCCATCCTGTTTCTTAAAAGGATCAAAAGTCTCTACTGGACCGACTGAGGTTTGAGTACTAGAAATGTCAGAAATTGCGAAAAACTTTTTTCATACATTTCAGTAAAAGAGTCAAATTCTAAAACAACTTCTAAATTAGCCAAACTTTTTGTTAAGGGTAGATCCGCTATAATCTGCTATAAAGAAGACTGGCTGAAAAAAGTAAGTAGGTAAAAATAAGTTTTAAATTTCAAACTTCGAATTCATTTCGAATTCTTGGGTTATTTAAGGTCATTCTTATGTTTGTGCTGAGCAAATTGTTAATTATTAATGTTGTTTCCTGAAAAGTTGTTCAGAAATCAGAAATGAGAGAAAAGTGTTTATAAATATTAACTGCCGGTTCGGGCTAACAAGTTAGTTCCTGTCAGTTTTACAACAGACCAACAATTATTTACAAAATAATATTAGAATAATCTCTTCAGCATTATAGAAGCAATTGCATTTTATTTTATTGAATAAATTCATGATAAATTTACTCATGGCCTCATGACCAAGCTCAAGGTCGCTCAACGAGCTATGGAGAGGGCTATGCTCGGGGTTTCTTTGCGTGACAAAATTCGCAATGATGAAATAGCTCTTAAATTAGCAAGTTGAAGTGGCAATGGGCAGGCCACATCGCTCGTAGAACCGATAACCGTTGGGGAAGAAAGGTTCTCGAGTGGAGACCACGGAGTGGAAGACGCCGCGTAGGCCGGCCCCCCACGAGGTGGACCGACGATCTAGTAAGAATTGCGGGGAGCCGCTGGGCGCAAACGGCTACCAACCCCTCGTTGTGGCCGTCTACTTTTATATAAGCTGTCCTTTGTACAACAAAGCTATTGACATTTATCCGCTGTCATTCCACAGATGTAAAATTAAATGCAAAACCTGGCTTCAGTCACTAACGTACGATGATACCGAGAATATTTTGATCTCTAGTTCTCTAGATTTTGATACCTAGCAAACTTAACAACAAGCGAACACGTATGCACTCACACACTCACACACAAACTCGCGCACACACTCACATCTACACACACACACCACACAAACACTCACCACACACATACTCACACACACGCAGTATTCAACTTAAAATCATAATCATATTTAGAATAAACATTTACTTGTATCGACTTGTTTTAAGCTGGAACGTTGTTCGGTTTGGTTTTGGAAGAGGGCGCTGACACTGCTTCTCAGTTTTTTTTTTTAACTTTTGCAGTTGTCAACGTTTTCATTTGTCTATTGTACTTTGTTTATGTTCCACATAAATAATATTGATTTGTTTTTTTTAATCTAAGGGGGAGGCCTATGTTCAGCAGTGGACGTCTCCCGGCTGATGATGATGATAAATGACTAGATAATGTCTAGAGCATACTGTGAATGCAGTTTATAATACTATACTTCATTGAATTGATTGAAAATAAATGCAATAAACAAAGTATTGAATTACTGCAGTAAGAATATATTGTTTACTGTTCAGTAAAAATATAAACATTTGATTGGCATTACCTCATCAACAATCGTTGTTTATCTGTCTGATAAATATCTTAGTTTTTTCTCTAATATACGAGTACATCCATGATATAAATGCGAAAGTAACTCTCTTTGTTTGTTAGTTTGTCACCTTTTCATGACTAAACGGCTGAACGGATCGTAATGAAATTTGGCAAGGACATAGATTATATCATCTACCTTCTACATATGCTATAATTTGTCTCAAAAATAATCATGAAGGGGGCGAAATAGGTGTTGAAAGTTTGTATGGGCAATCCATACAGCAACAGGCATAAAGGCCACCTACGATCAGTAACGTCTAAGACAGCTTTATTTAATAAGAGTGTGTTTTGTATGGGAGTGAACATATATAATAAGCTTCCTGTTAATATAAAATCGATACACAGTTCCCATCTATTTAAGATAAAATTAAATAATTACCTGACCCAAAAAGCATATTACAGAATCAATGAATATTTAAATGATACACAATGACATTTCTAGTTTCAATTTTAATCTAATTGTTTCATTAATATGTGCTGGCATTATATTACCTACTATTATTTCATAGTTATCTGTATATAATTTAATTTTATATGACATGTAATTTGCACGCCACTGTGGCTGAATATGGCATATATTTTTTGGCAAATAAATAAATTTTTTATCTTATTATAATTCCTTAAGTTAGGTATCAGAAAATTCGTATTTAGGCGTGTGTCAGAAATAAAGAAATACGTCATCATCATTACATCAGCCATAGGACGTCCACTGCTGGACAAAGGCCTCCCTAATTGATCTCCAGGAACTGCGGTTGGAAGCGGCCTGCATCCAACGCCGACCTGCGGTTCTTACCAAGTCGTCTGCCCATCTTGTAGGTGGACGTCCTACGCTGCGCTTGCCGGTCCGTGGCCTCCATTCGAGAATTTTCCGGCCTCATTGGCCATCTGTTCTGCGCGCTATATGGCCTGCCCATTGCCGGGCTATGTCGGTTACTTGATTTCTCCTACGTATCTCCTCATTTCTGATTCGATCCCGTAGAGAAACTCCGAGCATAGCCCTCTCCATAGCTCGTTGAGCGATTCTGAGCTTATTCATAAGGCCAATAGTGAAGGACCACGTCTCGGTTCCATATGTCATCACTGGTAACACACACTGATTGAAGACTTTCGTCTTAAGACACTGAGGTATGTTGGACGAAAAGACGTTACGAACTTTCCCAAACGCTGCCCATCCGAGTTGAATTCGACGATATGTACGTAAGAAATACGTGTTTCAACTTTTTTGCTAAATCATCCCTAAAGAGGGCGAGGGGGGGGGGGGGATAAAGTAAGGGGTTAAAATTATGAGGTATTCTTTAGATGCACTGCCTATGTACAGTTGGTATATACATAGATTGTGACCGGGATTGGGACATAGGCTACTTTTTACCTGACTGCGCAGACGAGTAATGTTTTATCGAAAAACCACGCGTGCGAAGCCGCGGGCGGGTCAGCTAGTCATTTTTATATTTTCAATACGAAATAAATTTATTTTTAATTGAGTTATAAAATAATGAGAGACTTGTGAATATTCTCAAACGTTAAGGTTTGGGGTCTTAAGTGACCACTTTGATCTGATACAACATCCTAGATATGATACCATTCGTGCAGCCTGTGGGGAAACAATACTCAGAGATCGTACAGCCCGTTGGGGCTTCCCCGCTTCTGCAGCGCGTCGGGAATGTTCCCGGAGGCGCGCATCTATTGTTTCTATGCGGCAATGCGCCTGCGCTGTGCATCCCTGGTGCGGCGGGTGCGAACCTTCTCCTCAGCGTGATTGCAGACCGCCTCGACTGTCCCTATCCGAACCACTGCTGTACCTAAGTACTGTGACTAGTTGTGAGTGAGAGTACCTATGATTATTTTGTGTTTTATGTGCATTTTTTATTATTTGTGTTTGAATTTAATATGTACTAACCCATTTGACATTAAGTTTTTTACAAACAAATTTGGATCTGTGACAGCTGAAATAAATGAATTGGATTTAATTTAATAGATTTCTCATTAATTTTAGGTAGTTTTTCGATACTTCTTTCGGAAAGGGTGTATCTAATGTCATAATGTCGGATCACTGTTTCTGTCTGACCTAAAGTAAAAGGTAAAATCTTGTTCTTATATGTAATGTGACCTACAGATCGATACCTCCCACGTAAGTTGTTGTATCTCCAAAACTAGAATTTTACAGGAGAGCGTTTTAAAGATTCAAATTAGCCTAAAAACTGCATTGATTTTCATATCTTTATCAAATTTGGTTTACGAGTATAATTTATAGTATTCTTGACTATGTTGAAAGATAATTAGGAAAATATATGTATTTTCTGAGATATGGTTCTCACAACAGTTTACTGCGGAATAAAGGCTGCCCCAGTAGTTGTATCTCATACTTACAACATTATTCTGCGGAATCTAGATTTCTTCAGTTGTTGTATCTCATATTACAATATTATACTACGGAATTTAGATGACCTTCGTTATTGTATATGATAGTTACTACAATATACAATTTTAAGCCTAATTCCACCGTATGTGACAATTACAATATCTAAAGATTAAACATTTGAGTGTGTATTACTGAACGCGCGATACCCCCTGCTCCGCACTCCGCATAAACCGTTGCTAAGGACTATACAACGTTTTAGTCCGTTGTCGTTCGAAAGTTACAACAACTTACGTCTGAAAAATTCTTACTAATCGTGTTTTTGTTGTTTTTTTCACTTTGAATGCATATGTTACTACAAATTAGGTTATTTTTTTAGTAAAAACGCTAAATAATGGTATTTTTGTGGGATACAACAACTTACGTGGGAGGTATCAAGATATTGTTTGTCTTCTTTCATAAGCATGCACTTTATGCCCTTATAATTTGTCAACCCAATCTGTGGACACCGGGGCTGATTATACATAAAGAACCTTATTTAATATTAGCATTAAGTAGCCTAATTGTATAATTGTTTGTTGTCCTTAATAAAGAAAAAAAAATACTTAACTCTGAGAATTGATAACTCCTTATATAGGCCCACTCTTAACTTAACATGCGACAAAAGAAAATTACTTTCCACGTAAATGCATTGTTTAGAACGTCATTAAATAACTTAAACTAGACAATCGTGGACTTTTCAAGCCAACTATAGTCATCTCGTTCTAGCATTCGTGCAAAGCTTTAGTCAGAATGAGATAGGTATAGGCCAGTGTTTTTGAAGTGGAGAGCGTTCATAGCAATTGGCGATTTCCTCTATTAAGTAAGCATGCAAGATCTGTGATAAGACTGTTTCTACAAAACATTTTGACGGTAAAGATGTTTATCAGTATTGAATGGAGTCTTGATAATCTAGTTTTTTATAGAACCGGCAATAAAGGGGTTAAATTATGGCAATTTGTTTAGGAAAATATGTTAACGTTTTGAATTGATATTTTATGACTTATAATGGATTTAATGTTCAATAATTATACCAGTTATACTGGTGAACTTTCCCTATAGATTTTTAGAGTGACCGATCTTGTGCGGCTTGCACCCAACGGCTCCCAGCAACCTTCATCAGTCGTCTTTCCATCTTGTAGGGGGCCATCCTACGCTATGCTCTCCATGGTGGCCACTTGATAACCTTTCTGCCCCAACGGCCGTCGTGACTTTGGGTTTTCTACGGATCTCCTCAATTTCTGATTTGCCAAGAGACCTCAAGCATAGCCCTCTCTATAGCACGCTGAAGTCAAAGTCAAAATCTTTCATTCATTAAAATCACAAGGATCACTTTGAAACGTCAATTTTACTGTCTGTTCCTTCGCGACCAAGCCAGGAAAAAAGCCAAGAAAACAAGGCTGGTTGTGTTTTTTAATGACCCTTTTAGAATACATAACAATACATAAATTATATGACGTCTAAATTGTTACATTTTGAACGAGTTGGAGCAATTTCAATCCCAAGCTTCTCTATCATCTAAATAATCCGATATTTTGCTGCAGGCTTTTTTATAAAGATTTTGTTTAATTGCGTTTTTAAATTTATTAATTGTCAATTTTTGTACATCACTTGGGAGTTTGTTATAAAAGCGTACACCTTGCCCTTTAAACGATTTACTAATTTTATGGAGTCTACAAGTGGCAACACCGAGTTTATCATTATTTCTAGTAGTGAAATTAAGATTATCGTTATTTTTATTAAACAAATTAATATTTTTGTGAACATACATCAGATTTTCATAGATGTATTGACAAGGGAATCTCATAATATTTACTTCTTTAAAATGAGCTTCCTTGAGCTGGTTGATCTATGGCTGGTATGATGTTAACGATGATGGCAAATTACAACAAGACATACATACCTAGTTGGTGGATGGTAATTAAATTAAATGATTATTGATGAACAATTTTAAACTCATTTTAACCTTTTTAAATTTTTAACAAGCATTCGCCCTGGCTTTACTTGCGTCAAAACATTACCCTCCTGCGCAGTTGGGTAAGAAGTAGCATATGCTTTAATCACGTTCATAATTGATCGAGCGAAGAGAGATCTCTAAATCAACTTGGGCAAATCGGCTTTATATGTATGTATGTTTATGGATAACTTTCGAAGCGTTGATCCGATCATCGTGAAATTTAATACATAGGTAGTGATAGCACAATTTTGGTGTGACTAAATGAGTTAAAAATGTTGGAGGGTATTGAGATATTGGGATTCAAGAAGGGTAAACAAATGAAAATGAGGCTAACTGGTCAAATAGGACGCCAATGAAAGGTTTTTTTTAATAAATCTAGACTCCGTGTTTATTTTTCGTAAATTCTTTATAGTTTTTGAGTTATTAGCTTATTAGCCATAATAAAAACTAAACTTTGAAAAAAATTCACAGGGTACACCAGTGACCCCACAGTGCTGTAATTGGGTATGCGTATAGCGTAAGTGACACAATAATTTGTAATTTGAATAACCTGTAATTTGAATAAAACTGTAGGTCAAGTTATGTGGTTATTTGTCGTGACACTATTTTGATAGTCAAAGATTACAAATAATATTTTTTGTTTTAATCGGAGACTCGAGAGATCTCAGTTCGGGGTGAACCACTAGTCTATCTATCTATGCACATATTCTATCACTTCTTTTTAACATTCTCTATAATCCCACTTCACCTTCTTATCTAAAGGAGCGTTTCGAGTTTCTGTATCAGGCACACTCTCGAACCCTTCGTTCTTCCGAAGCTCTACAGCTTCGAACTCCCGTCCATACTTCAAAGTTTTATGGTGACTCCTTTACAGTACAAGCTGTGCGACTGTGGAACGCCTTACCTTTGTCTGTAAGGTCGTCCCAATCTCTTCCTATTTTCAAAGTCAAGGTATACAACCATTTCCTTTCGTTGTCTCGTAACTGCTAGTTAGTGTTTATGTTATTTATCCTGTTTATGTAGTGTATTTTAATATATTATTTGTATGTATTTAAGTTTATGTTATGTATTTATGTTTATGTAATAGGTATATTTGTGGGTTCTGTTTATGTCTGTAGGCCGCCGTCCTTTGATTTTGTTTATCCTGTCCATGCAAAGGTTGTCTGGAAGAGATCGCTTTTAGCGATAAGACCGCCCATTGTACCTTTATTTAATGTTTGTTTCCATTATTACTGTATTTTTATTTGGTGTGTTATAAAGAGTATTTCATTCATTCATTCATTCATTCTATCTTTATACCAAAATTCATCGAAATCGGTCTAGCTTTTTAGTCGTGAAATGTATTGACATAGTTGCTTTCGTATTTGTAAATATAATTAGTATTCATTAAAATTAAAATAAATGAATAGTTCATAAAATAATTGTAGAAACTGACAATAGATACAAAGAGACCCTATATTTCCCACTAATAACACGTCTATTTATCAAATCTTTCCTCCCCTACTTTCACCCTCATAGTGATATAAAGCGAAGTTACACATGCTCAAAGGGTTATGGTGCACGTGCTTCCACAGATTACAATATTACGTCCCCTCTGTTCCAGTTTCCGATATTCACTTCCGCTGAGTGACAATGGATTGCATCGGCAATCGGGAACACTGAATGCGGCATACATTTTTAATCCGGACGCAAAAATGGGGTGTTATAGATTTGAAGTCTTCTTTTAGCACAACCAGAATGACTGGTAGATAATGCTATTAGCTTTAAGTCCTAGCACTATTCTGTTTTGTGTGAAAGTATTAATTAATAAATAAATTTGTATAATATCTGTCCAAATCGACGAAATCTTCCCGTCGGCCTGTCTTGATTTCCATAGCGACCATCAAGCCACTAAGCCCGGCTTGCACAACAATCCCTTAATGTATTTAGCGACTAAACATATTTAAGTTTGACGTATTTGTATGTTTTTTTAAACTACCTGGAGATGGAACAAGCTTATGACCCACCCCATCGTGTATAACAGAGTTGCCTCGTAGTTCACGCACGTTAAAAATGTGCCCTACGATGCACTGCCATGCGTCCATCAACTTGAGGTATACAGGTGTAAAGCCTGTATTTTCCCTGACAACCGTACCCTACAAACCGAAACACAGCAATACTGCTTGGTAGCAGAAATAGGTATGGTGGTAGTATTTCCCAAGGCAAGCTCTTTCACAAGGAACTCATAATTTTTTTAAAGGAATTTATTCTCATAAGATTTTACAATTCACTTAAATGAGAACTTATGAAAACAAAAAACTTTGACAAATATAATAATCGCATACGCGAGCGTGCTACATTATCACTGAAAATAATGTTAAATAATGTTTAGCCACTAAATACGTTTAGGCATCGTTGCGCAAATCGCCCTTAGTATCATAGGAGTTTTTTTGGATAATATAGGAAAATATCATGGAACAATTTAACGTCCTATCGTTCATCCAAAGGTCGTCTGGAAGAAATCTTGTAACGATAAGACCGCCACTTGTGTTGCTGAGTGTCTAGTTATTTGTTTTAAAATTGTTTGACAATTTAGATGTACAATAAAACGTTTTATAAAATTAATAAATTTCTAAATAAATTTTCGGAACGAATTATGTTATTTCGATGGTCGATAATAAAAATATATATTAGGTTGGGGAAAAAGTTTCTTCGCATTTTTTAAGAAAATTCCAAACATTTTTTAATATAGTTTATTAACATTTAACTAAAGTATGTAGGTACCATTTTGTTTGATAACTTTTTGCCATCTTGTAGGTAGGGACATGATCCCATTGCTATAGAAATTGTGGGGCTTCTGATCAAAATACCGCGACAAGTAGTTTTGGCAGTCCTCTCGTGATGTTAACCTGACACTGCCTAAATAATTCTGAAGAGACCAAAACAGGTGGAAATCTGAAGGTCAGGACTATACGGCGGATGCATTAACACCTCCCAGCCAATCTCTCTTAATTTTTACTGAGTGGCTAAAGAAGTGTGAGGTCTAGCGTTATCATGATGAAAAACCACACCCCTTCTGTTGATTATTTCCGGCAGCTTTCTCTCAACTTCTTGCTTTAATCACATCAGTTGTTCGCAGTAGAGTTCAGAATCGATGGTCCTGCCTGTAACGATCGATGGTAACAGCTCATAATGAATAATGCCCTTCCAATCCCACCACAAACACAGCATCACCTTGTTGCGAGTTAACCCGGGTTTCGCCACAGTTTGTGAACCCTGACCGGCCTTTGACCACGACATTTTTCGCACATTCTTGTCGTACATGATCCACTTTTCATTCACAGTTATCAGCTTCTTCAAAAACGGTTCGGTTTCATTACGTCGTAATAAAGAATCACAAATGAGTACACGGTTCATTAGGTTTCTTTCAGTGAGCTCGTGGTGTACCCAAATATCGAGCTTTTTTGTGTACCCAGTTTTTTTCAAATGCGCCAAAACAGTTTTGTGGTCAATGCCCAGTTCTTCAGATACGTCGTAATTACTAATATGCCGATCTTGCTCCACTTTTTCTAAAATGGCATCAATTTTATCAGTAATAGGGCGACCAGAGCGACGTGCATCTTTGACATCAAAATTTCCGGATTGAAAACGCTTAAACCAAATTTGTGCTACTCTCACAGATACTGCACTAGGTCCATAAACATCGCAATTTTTTTTTGCGGCTTGCGTTTCATTTTTACCTTTTTTGTAGTAAAATTTTAAAATGTATTATTTTCTTCATTAGATTCACTCATCTTTACAGAACGAAAAACAAATAAAAATCACACATTTTCCTAATTTGAATTTGGAATTATCTTCTTTAAAATTTAAACTTTGAATGATACCAAAACAAGAGATTGTATTACAAGTTCATACATACTATAATGCGAAAATACTTTTTTCCCAACCTATTATATAGAAAAACAACCAGACCCGGAACAAATATCTGTAGATCATGCAAACATTTGTTCCGCGGCGGGAATCGAACCCGCTACCCCCTGCGTCTCAGCCGGCTATTCGCTAACTGCGCCACAGAGGTCTAAAAAAATCCTTTTTTCCCAATTTTTAAAAGGATTTCTTTAAACATGAGCTATGCTTAGACTAGTTTTACTGAGAAAATGCAAGACCGCATATAATTTCCGTGAAATTCAAATTCTATTGTAACTTCATGGGCACGTCGTGTTAATTGATCATTATTCCTACCCTTACCAAAAGGGTTGCTGTTGATTGTAAGCAGATGCATGATTTTTGGTCAAGCATCGACTTAATTCTTTATTGTGATCGTAATTGCTTCGTTTTTGTATCGCAACAGCTGCTTAGCGATTAATTGGATTAAAAATCGAGAGTATTCCGATTACATTAATTAGAAATTGTCATGCAAGAATAAACTAAAGTCAGGCCATTTTAATAGGTAACATTTGACAGTTCATCAAAATTCAACAACGTAACCTTTTAACGGCGGGCATAAAATAATATATTGTTTCGTTTTGTTAGAACTGCACAATTGTTAACTTTTTTCAATTACGATTACATATTTATTGTAATAATGACCGATACGAGTACGAGTTCGGTACGAGTTGTACCGAACTGACAGACGTCAACTGACGTCAAATTTTACCTATTAAAATGGCCTGACTTTAATGAGGGAGGTTTAAATTTTTCGGCACATGGCTCATGGTGACTATGTAATTATTTATTTCTGATTAAATTGATTTGTCTGTCTGTAATTATCAACCGTATGTAGTTTCTGTACACTAGCTGACCAATTCGCAGTTTCGCACGCGTAGTTTTTTAATAAAAATATTACCCTCCTTCTGCGCAGTTGGGTAAAAAGTAGCCTGTGTTACCCGGAGATAGTGTAGCTTCCCAACAGTGAGAGAATTTTTTAAATCCGTCTAGTAGTTTCGGAGCCTATTCAAGACAAACAAACAAACAAACAAATCTTTCCTCTTTATAATATTACGAAGTTTTTTGTAGATATTGATATGTTATTTAATATTGTAGAACATACTTTTGTTCTATCATCAATAGTTTCCGCAGCGCATGCGACGAAAGACGTTTTAGGGCACTTTTTTTACACATTGGGTTACTTTACTTAAGTTTTGGTAAGAATCCCTAATCTTTTCTAGCAATAAATATAGCTTATGTCACTCAGGGTGGATGTAGCTAATAAATGGTGAAAGAATTTTTGAAATTGGCACAGTAGTTTTTGAGTTTATTCATTACAAACATACACACAAAAATACAAATCTTTCCTCTTTATAATATATTATTAGTATAGATTTAGGGAATTAGGAAGGCCATCTGTTGCCCTCCACCTGACTTCATTCCCCCTCAAGAACAGCTTCAACCAGGGCACGACCTGCCGTGGCCAGTGTGGAAATCCTTAAATAGGCTTCGCACAAGTTAGTCGCTGCAGAGTCAATATGTGCAAAAAAGGATTCAGGGATCCCAACCAAACGCAATGCGACTGTGGTTATCCTGCACAGTCGATGCAACATTTGCTAATATGGCCTTTGTGCTCGAAAACCTGCACAATGGTTAACTTAAAAATGCCTTCTAACACAATTCAAGTAGAGCTATTGACACGCTATGAAGAAGAAGACTGTAATCAGTATTAGTTAGTTTTGTTTGCTATTTCACTGTTATGCGATAGGAAGTGCTGTTGGTCATGACACCTATTGCTGTCGCCAAGCAGCATTGCTGTTACGGTTAAAGGGCACGGTTGCTGGTGAAATTACAGACACGAGACTTTACACCTACCTCAAGTTGGTGCAGGGGAGTGGATTGTCGTACGCCGGAGCATGTCTTCAATATTCCAGGACATTCCTCTCCCTCCCAGGGCGGAGTCAGAGGAATCCGCCCAGGGCGGACATTCACCGACAGGGCTGCGGTTGAATCCAACCTGGACCCCGTAATCCTGTCAAGTGCTGGTGCAGCATCGACTCACTCATCTCAAGATGGGCGGTTCGATGATGCACTGGCATTGAGGTGATTGAAGGAATATCGGTGGGGTTTTAGTCGGTATGCCGTTGGTTGCTAACCTACGGAGAGTCCAACAGACCCGTTCAGCTCTGCCCGAGTTGGAGGACATGAGTAAAGCGTTTTCCAGTCGTAAAAAAGGGGTAGTACTTCGGGCACGTTTCTAAGATGCGTGACCGAGGCACTGCTTTGTTATAGGCATTGGTTACCACTTACATCAGGTGGGCCATATGCTTACTCCATATCTATGTAGTACAAAAAATAAAAACCTTAATTCAACCTCAAAGGTTGCATTGCTCAGATCTTCGAGCATAGGATGTAACTCATTGATTCTTTCTCTGATTATCTTTTTCCATTTATTACGACCTAAGACGACCAAATGGATATATGCTTACACAGTTATGGATGAGGAAGTTATTAAAATGTTTATATCATCCTAAAAATTGGGACCCAGACGGGATTCAAATCGTAATTTTGGTTACGTTCAAATCTTAAGATTTTACCGTAAGTGTCGGATGACACCGTAAAATAAATATAATAAGGAAGTTACTTTAAAACTTTTTCACTTGTGCGCAAATTACGAGCAGTATCTAACAGTACCTCCGTTTTGATAAAACAGTACAGAGACAATTGTTTGTACGCCGTTATCTCCGTTTCTTTTATCTTCAGGATCGCCTTACGAAAGCGTAGCGAGCGGAGCGCAACGCCCGTTACTGCAGAGGAGTAGGCAGAGGCAAGTAAGTACCGTTTAAATTAACTAATGCTGGTCTTTTCTTTGGCTCTAGTTGGTGCAACCCAACAGACAGGAGCGAAGATCCTGAGGATGTCGCCTCGAAGCGACTATCAAAGCGACACCTTGAGGCCTTGATTATATATATGTAAATATATAATGCTGGACATTTCACACAGCGTTATCTAGCCCCGAAATAAGCAAAGCGTGTACTATGGGAACCAGATAACTGATAGAATACTTATATACATATATTTATTTATCTGCCAACTTTTATCCCGCAACGGGAGTCGAACCCACAATCTCATGAGTCTCAGCTGGTTATTCGCCAATTACGCCACAAGGTCAATTTATTGGTTTAAGATTCTTTATTGCTCAAAAATTAATATATTATATCTAGGCGTACTTAATGCTAGCAAGCATCCTCTTCTAGTGAACATGTAATGTGTTAAATCTTTTTTGTAGGTAATGCACGACAAGTAGCAGGAGAAATTTAAGAAAAACAAACCGACCAAGTGCGAGTCGGACTCGCGCACGAAGGGTTCCGTACTATAAAATTCCGTTCTATAAAATCGGGGGGAAAAAATCATGTCATAATTCATAATGTCTGTTGCCCCACAGCCCCATTATTTTATTTTATTTATTATTTTTAACCTATGTTGTCCCACTGGGCAAAGGCCCTTCTTTCTTAGTTCTTCTTAATTATTTTAGCACAATTTTATTTATTTACCTTATTTGAGGTTGATGCCGAATAAGCTAGTCTTCTAAATTGTATGAGTGCCCATACAACTCAGAGGGCTCTTTTAATTGGCGTCAACTATGTATATATGGGGCCACCCTTTAATTTTCAATTTATTATTTTTTGGAATTTTTCCTTTATTTGTGCTGTGAGACCTTACTTTTTGCCAAGTTTCGTAATTCTAGGTCAACGGGAACTACCATATAGGTTTTCGACCCAAAACCTAGGAATTGTCAATTTTGGTTAAAATCAAGGTCTTACAGCGCAAGTAGAGGGAAAATGCTGAAAAATAATAAAACTATTGAAAATTAAGGTAAAATTTGATACTTACAAGTTTTCGCGAAAATCTAATTTGTCCATATCTTTTTATCGTGTTAACTCAGGACCTTGATTTTTATACACCTAATAGAGACTATACCTCAGTATCTAATATACATTTCAACTGGCTAGGTCCACCCGTTCCTGAGAAAATCGGTGGTGACACACGGACAGACAGACGGACAGACGGACAGGAGAGTGACGGACAAGTAAGGGTTCCTTTTTTTACCTTTTGAGGTACGGAACCCTAAACAACTAAGATACATTGCTGATGATATCTATACCCAAACAATATATATATATAGTTATACCTACAGTATTTGGGGCCTTGGCGGTAACGCTCTGACGGCATCGCTCTGACGACATGCGTCAAGAGGTAAGATGTAAGTAAGATTGGCGGTAAGATTTCGCGTATCAATATGACAATACTCAAAAGTACGGATAAAGAATTGTTTCTCGTCACGAGTATTTATATTGCGTCAGATAAGATAAGATAAACGGTTTTTTTTAATTATAAATTCATTAACCATCAATATAGATGTTTACATCTGCCGAGCGTCCCGTATCGCCCACATTTTTTAAAATTCTTCTTTTAATAGATATTTTTTATAGACTCCGAAGTTGTTATACACAGTGTCAGACTTTTACTAAACACCCGGGCGATTCGTATACTCTACTATGATCGTTCATAGAGTATAGGAAAGAATAGACCTAGATAACTACAGTAATTCCGTGCTGTTTGGGTCAAACCGTGCTTTGTGGGCGCTGGTTTTCCATGACCGGCGGGACCCATGAGAGCCTCACAACATAAATGAATGATAAATAAAATAAAAAAGCTATTAATTCCTTTACACTTTATTTGAATTTATATTAGTGGTTCACCCCGAACTGAGATCTCGCGAGTCGCAAAAATAACCAAAAAAAAATATGAAAGTTCCACGAAATGCAGAACCAACTAACTTGACCTACAGTTTCATACTAGTTACAAGAAACGGAGTTAATGAAATTGGTTTTTTTTTGGGGTTGAAAGTGCAGTTATTCTGGATATCAGACTTTTTATTATATTTGTGTCACTAAAGCTACACGCATAGCAAATTTCAGCACTGTGGGGTGAATTTCTGTGAATTTTCACTTTCTGCACAATGTCTTTTGAGTTCGTTTTTCTTCCTATTTCCTGTTTGGTAATATACTGACGATATTCAAGTGACGGTTTTTCAAAACATAAAAAAAGACTTAAACTACTAGTTATATTATCAGCTTTTAAAGAAAATCAACTAAGTTTAGGTGATTAATCTCTATATATAAAAATGAATCCCTATTTCCCTTGGTCACGCCATCACGCGTGAACGGCTGGACCGATTTCGCTAATTCTTTTTTTGTTGTATTTGTTATTGTCAGGAGAAGGTTCTTATGAAAGAAAAAATTAAGAAAATTGCGCGCAAAATTAGAAAATTTAAGAACACTTAACCACCATATAAAATTATTTATAATCTAACCTTAGCGCTTTTATAATGTAACCTTGTGACGTTTGACATAGAATTGACAGAATGCGTGCTGCAAATATTGTCAAAGAGGATGTAAAAAAATGAATATCGTTTGAAACAGATGCTTCGGACGGAGCTATGCCGAGATATTGTCTATATATATAAAAAAATTGCTGTTCGTTAGTCTCGCTAAAACTCGAGAACGGGTGGAGCGATTTGGTTAATTTTGGTATTGAATTATTTGTGGAAGTCATTCATTTTCTCATACATAATGATGGCCGGGGACAACAATTGACAATTCTACCAGGGTGACGTATATTGACAGTCCGCGTTATATGCATGTCAAGGCGGTACGAAGTCCAGCGGGTCCACTAGTTCTACTAATATTATAAACGCGAAAGTTTGTATGTATGGTTGTATGGATGTTTGTTACTCTTTCACGCCGGAGCCGCTGAATCGATTGCGATGAAATTTGGTATGTACGTAGATCATAACCTGGATTAACACATAGGCTACTTTTATTGGCAAACCACGCGTGCGAAGCCGCTGGCAACAGCTAGTTCGATATAAAACTTACTGCTTAGTCTTGCAATCGACATCCAAAATTAAAGACCAATTTGATATCTTTTTCGGAAATGGCCGCGGGTTTCGGGTTAGAAAGGGACAACAAGAGATATCTCGAAACGTCACCAATACAGTATCCAATCGAGTATTATGCAATAGCACAACATAAGTTTAATAAAGTGTTTGTTATTTAAATGCCAAAATAAATTTCATATTTCTATGGTAAACATTTCACAAATTTATTTATTAAGCTCATCAAAATAACCCCTTTCATTTTCGTGCGTATATTATCAAACACCTTACGTAAATAATAAACACTTGTAACTTGTAGGACCTGGTCCTTTCTTTGTAACTATGACAGATCAGTAACCGTATAGAAGTGTATATATTCTAAATACCTAGAACAGTGGAGTCAGACAAAGTCCTTGGTATTTGGCGTTGCTGCAACATCCGCTAATATTTCACGAACAGTTATCGACGCGCTGAATCATTGATTGTGCAATCTGTGACGATTTACTGATTAAGGCGATGTTACTATTATTTAAAATATATTAAATAATACTCATTTATTCAAACCGCAGGGACACAATAGAACACTTGGCTACGTCAATAATATTACTTAATTAATTACATCTCTTAACTAAGTAGCTCCTCGCACCATAATTTAGGAGGTGCCAGAAACAGATAAGCATTTCGTAAAAAATTACTGCATCTACGCAATGAGAAAATCCGCAGAAGAACTAAAGTTGCCGACATAGCTCTCAAAATTAGCAAGTTGAAGTGGCAATGGGCAGGCCACATCGCTCGTAGAACCGATAACCGTTGGGGAAGAAAGGTTCTCGAGTGGAGACCACGGACTGGAAGACGCAGCGTAGGCCGGCCCCCCACAAGGTGGACCGACGATCTAGTAAGAATCGCGGGGAGCCGTTGGGCGCAAACGGCTACCAACCGCTCGTTGTGGCGATCTAAGGGGGAGGTCTATGTTCAGCAGTGGACGTCTTCCGGATGACGATGATGATGATGACTGCATCTAAATGCTGATTAGTAACTTAAGATACTGGTACTTAAGATTACAGCTGCTGTAGAGGGGCATTGTCAAAGAATTGATTATAATACCTATTTTGAGTTCTAAATTGCTGCGTATGTCAATAAGTATCAATAATTATAAATATTAAATTGCATTAGCAATCAATCATCATCATCTATTTAAGAGAAAAATAAAAAAATACCTGAGCTAAAGTGCATACTCTACAATAAATGAATATATAAATGATACCCATAATGACATTTGAGACTAGTTTAAATTTTAATTTAAGTAATCAATTACTGAAATTTATTCTAAATTTTTCGCCGTTATCCATAATTTTATTTTTATAAATGACATGTAAATTTGCACATACAAATTCGTCAAATTTAAACATGTTTATAGTAGGTAAATACATTTAGAGATCGTGGTGCAAGCCGGCCTAACTTACTTTTTTCTAGTATAGTGTATTAAGTACTGTAAGTTTTATCTTCACTTCCTGGTGCCTATATGTAATATAGGTCTTATAACAAAAACCTATTCCACCTGGACTAGTCCAACCTCATAACAGGTAAGTATAACCTAGCCTTAACCACCTACATACTCCTGTCATAGTTCGCCGCACAGTAATGCCGAGTAACGTCTGGTGTAAATACTAGTCTCGTTACAATACAATTTTCTCCTCAATTTGATACGTGCTTTCTGATTATATGTCGCTTTGTAACTGTTTCAGAGTTCCGCATTGAGACGGAACAACGGAACCTACTGGCAATAGTGTTCCGGATAACTGCAATCATCATAGGAAAGAATGTGAGGTATAATCCAATAGTAAATTATTATATGAGGGGATAAGGCAGTGTCTTGCGTCACGGTCGTTATATTGAATCCCGAACGTAATCACGAGCGGAGCGAGGGAGTTACTAGAATCCTGAGTGCAGAGAGGGATATAAACACGCCCAAGTTGCAAACATCTTTATCCACGAGGAGAATACTCTACTTTTTACACATTCTGCACGACAATAAAAACCAAATCTAGACTGGTGCATTCTTTTTTAGGTTAGTTCTATTTACGAATAAGTTCTTATGGTGTAGGTCTTTTTGGTTCATATTTTAATACAGATTAGGTTCCAAATTCAAATGACATTATGCACGCGAAGGCATAATGAAATTCAGTACAACTTTACTCCCGGCTCAGCTGCAGGGATTGAATCACCTGCTTTCGGTCAGGTTTACATGACATATAATTGGACATTGTCGAGTAGGTGGTGTAAAAAAGGGTTTTATCTAGGGTATTTTGTTTTATATCGTCTATAAAAGCTGACCCGCACCAAAAAGCACGGATTTTTCGCAAAACCAAAAATTGCCTATCTGTATACGAATTTTCAAAATCAGTTTAGTCGTTTCTGAGAGTACCCTTACATCAAAACAAACAAACAAAATCACAAACTTTACCTCATTAAATTAGTTGTATAGATTTACAGGTACATTTAGTTTGATTCATTTTATTTATCAAGTTTGGATCGAACTGGATAATTCTGGAAACAAAGGAAGGATATAATAATATAGTCAGTCATCACAAGTATCAATAAAAAAATAAAAAACAGGCGACACATAAAAAACTCGCACTAAATTTCCATCTTAGAGCTGAGATTCCTTCACCAAAAAGATGAGTACCTAGTATAGGTTTTAAGACATCATAGAATCAATGTGTAACCAGCTTTTTGGATTTGATAATAAACAAATGAATAAAGAAGAAGTGCTGATAGTCTTCGGATCAGATGACCTAAACTTCGTCAGACATAACTAAGAACCACTGCAGTTAAACTAGATTTCTATATTTTTTTTACATAAAAAGGCTTGCGTTTGACCAAGATCTCACCTGATGACGCTTGATGATACTGCAGTCTACGATGGATCACGCTTGCCTAGAAGAAACCCGTTCACTAACGACTTGAAGCCACCGAGGTTGTAGTTTGAAACACAGACTCAGGTGAGGCGTTCCACTCTTTGGCGGTGCGCATAATAAAGGTGGATTAGTAGATAAGAAAAATATATGGGGGAATCGCAAAATCACGAAAGCTTCCAAAACCCGGCTCGTCAGAGCGTTGGTATTATCCATCTTTCTCTAAGCAGCGGAGACGTGGACCCTTCGAGAAAGGAAGAAGAGAAGAATAAATGCTCTCGAAATGTGGTGCTGGAGAAGTATGCTTGAGGTATCAACCACTAACCAACCAACCGTACCAACCAGTCCATACTCCAAGAACTCGGTATCAAGCAGCGTCTTTTTTCTATTGTGCAATCTCGCATCCTCACGTTCTTCGGGCACGTGTCGCGGCGTGGAGAGGTGTCCATTGAGCGCCTTGTTGTGCAGGGGAAGGTTGAGGGTACGCGACCACGCGGTAGATCGCTAATGAGATGGACGGATTAAATCAAAGCAGCACTTGACGGTCCCCTACACGAGTGCACCAGTAAAGCGTCAATAAGTGAAGAGTGCACTCCTCTCGTACTGCCGCTTTTCTGGTAAAGTTCTTTTCTCGGCATGGTGAAGGATTGTCAAGCACGCCTCTACCGAAGTGACGACTACGACCACTCTGCCAAGACTGTAATGACTGAGAAAAAGTAGATAAGTCTTAAAAAAACTGCATTTAAATCGGTCTATCCGTTAGGGAACTACGATTCCACAGACGAACAGGCACACAAACAGTCATATAGCTAGACATAGAACGCAAATCATCATAAGAGTCTACAAGGGGTCATCAAATCTCGAGTCTACCGGCTGTAATGAGAAGATTTTTTTTTACTACTTATATGGCAAATAAGCATGCAGTCCACCAGATGTTAAGTGGTTACTCCAGATATGGATATCCATATAGAATTCAAAACAAGCTATTATGTTGTCTTGATCTCTACGTGGAGACGTTGCCATACTATAGGACTTAGCTGTTATGCCTATGTGCCAGTAATTACAGGAACATACCATTACCATCTAACCGGAACACAGCAGTACAAGTACTGCTATTTGGCGGCAGATAAAGGTAAGGCGGTGGTGCCCACTTCCTCGAGCCCGTTCACAAAAGCTCCTAGAAAAAGATATATATATAAGAGAAAAAAATATATATAAAAAAGTAAAGGATATACCTATATCCATTAATTTTGGCAACTCATTCAAGGTTTTACATCAGCGCAGCGGTGCCGTTCATTGACCAGAAAAATCACACGCTATTTAATTTGCATCATTTTGGAACTTGGAGGTGACTGTTAGTAAAAGGTTTTTCTCACAAACATTTAAAAGAATAAACAATTGTATTTAAATTCGTTAATAAATTACATTCGCACAGAGTTTCTACCTAAGTATGTTAGCTCCGAAATTATAAAG
The DNA here is from genome assembly GCA_918857605.2 of Philereme vetulata. Taxonomy (NCBI): domain Eukaryota; kingdom Metazoa; phylum Arthropoda; class Insecta; order Lepidoptera; family Geometridae; genus Philereme; species Philereme vetulata. The sequence goes on from OU975423.1 coordinate 10,015,392, forward strand.
TAACAAATTCAGTTCGGGAATCAGACAGACGATATCACCGGGGCTGTAAAAACAAATAAATAAATGTAAGCATAACCGGCGGTCTTATCGCTTAACAAATCGATCTCATCCAGACAACCTTTGGATGGAGAGGATCATTGCTTAATGGAAGATTGGTCGAGGTGTAAAAAGAATATACTTAAAATACATACATTTTATGTGCTAAATGTAGATGTTTTTGAATCGGTTCTATATTTTTTTTTCGGATTCGATTTCGAATCGAAGAACGCTGTTTTGTAAACTTCAACCTTTGAATCCGTTTTCGAAAGGTATCTAAGCTTTATGGTCAATCCGAAATAACTAATGTTTTTGGTTTATAAATCGAATCCGAAGAAAAATGTCGGTCCGATCGCTTTTCGACGTTTCAAAATAGCCCCGCTGGTCATCTATACATTTAGCAGGAGCTGTTCTATGCTGCGCTTTCCATTTCATGGTTTCCACTTTGGAGCTTAACTGTCCCTTCTGAAGACGATGAAAAGACGACCTTATTGAGGTTGCTGGAAACCATATCGATAAGCAGTTTAGAACCTCTAAAATGTTTCAGGTAAATACAAATTTCGTCATCTATCGGCAATATGACGTCTACTACTGAACATAGGCCTTTCATAATTTTTTTTATTTTATTTTATTACGAACAAAATCCACAGCTCTTAGTATATACCAGGTATGTCTTATGCTAAAACTTACAGCCAATAAAGGATTTACATTTTTTAATACAAATACTTATAAATTGACGACGTAAATCACTTATCGCACTAAATAGGACCATTATTTTAAGTATAAAGAATTACAATATAAAAAAAAATCTTAAGATAAGTATTACTTACACAACAACCATAACCACACACGCACACTAAACATTAAAGATATACATTCATACATACACATAAGATACACATTCATACATCACCTATACACCTACAAATAAATGGACATGCTTAATTTAACTGTTCAATGTACCTAAGTACGAGTAAGAGTAGAGTAGTGTACACCTAAATACTCCGTCCACATCTATACTGCCTGTGTGAGCATTAGAGAAGTAGGTATGTTTATTTAGTTAATATTTAGTTTCTTTTGAACTTGGAGAACTTCCCGCTTGAACCCTAATTTGCTGGTGCTGAAAATATCAATGCCACTAAAATTTTTATCATAGCTTCTATGCAACCGACTGACGAGTGAATTATGGGCATAGTTAGTAGAAGAATGGGAGACAGCAAAAAGTGTTGTATGTCTCGTTCGCTTTAGTGGCGCGCAAAATCGTAAAATTTTTGATGTGAGCTCTGTACAATCCATGTAGCCGTTGCATAAACCGTGTAGAAGTGACATGTCCGCTACACTACGACGATTTTCTAAGGTTGTAAGATGATGATAATGACACGACTCTTGATAGTCGATCACAACTCTACGATGACATCGATAGTTAAGATGTTTTATAAACCTGCTCTGTATGCTCTCTATGCTTTGAATATATGTTAGGTACTGCGGGTTCCACACCGAGCTACAATACTCCAAGATGCTTCGAGCATAAGAAAAATACAAGACCTTTAGACAACCGATATCAGAGAATGGACGACTAACCCTTAATACGAAGCCCAAGCTTTTGTAGGCCTTATCAACCATTGTATCTACATGCTCAGAAAATAAAAGTTTTGCATCAATGGTTACTCCTAGGTCTTTATGAGAATACACTACCTATTTTAATACCATTAAAGTGATAATCAAAATGCGTAGGACGATTTTTCCGTGTGAACGAAACAAATGAGCATTTACCAATATTAGTATCAAAGCGATTTCTAGTGTAAATATATTGACAATCTATCTAGATCAGCTTGTAGGTTTAGGCAATCCGATTGTTGTTGTACTTTAATATAGATTTTGGTGTCGTCAGCGTACATAAGAAACCGTGCGTGCTTCAGACAATGGCTGATATCATACAAATACGAAACATATAAAAGAGGCCCTAAACTGGAACCTTGTGGTACTCCAGAAGGAATTTCAATGAAATTCGAGCAGAAACCACCCACAACTACCGCTTGTGAGCGTTTGCGAAGGTAGGATTCCATCCACCTTAACAAGTTGCCTCGTATACCAAGCTCATAGAGTTTATGGAGAAGTATGATGTGGTCTACGCGGTCAAAGGCCTTCTCAAAATCAGTGTAGATCACATCTACTTAAGAACCTCTATCCATATTTTTCGTAATATGATCAATAAACACGCCCATATTTGTAGCTGTTGATCGCCTTTTCATAAAGCCGTGCTGTTTAACGGGTATTGAAGTGGAGATAACAGGATAGATATGAGAGTGTACCAACCTTTCAAACAGCTTACTCAACACATTAAGGATGGAAATGGGGTGATAATTTTCAATGGCTGTTTTAGATCCCTTTTTATGAATAGGTACTATATGGGCCTGCTTCCAGATGCTAGGAAAGCATCCTTCTCTAAAACATCGGTTAAATATCATAGATATAGGGACACACAACGGAACTGCACACTTGACAAAAAATATTGGTGGGATATTATCGCTTCCTGCACCTTTAGTTACATCTAAATGTTGTTCAGTATTTATTTTCTAAACCAAACCCTAAGGCCTAAATCTAATACAATAATGGAGTTAATTTAATTTCTAACTTAACCAACTTAGCTTTTTACCTAAGTCTGCCAAGCATAGCCTGAATTATGCTCAGCAGCGAGAGATCATGGCCTACTATTGCCACCAGCATCTGCCGCTGTGCTACCCAAGCGGTAGTGGCTCCAGCGTGTGCTGCGATGTGTCTACGAGGGCACCACAGTCACGGATTTTTTACTCCATCGTCGATTCCCGTCTGATTTGGCACAGGTACTTTGCGAAACAACCATGCCAGGCTCCCTAGCGAGGCCTGTGGAACTTGCACTTCCAATTTGTTCCGGGTTTGGGTGTTTTTATTAATTTAATAAATAAAATAAATATATAAATATTTCTGGACATTTCACACAGCGCTATCTAGCCCCAAACTAAGCAGAGCTTGTTCTATGGGAACCAGATAACTGATAGAATACTTATATACATTTATATACATTGTAAATAAATACTTATATTATATAAAAAACAACCAGGCCCGGAACAAATATTTGTAGATCATGCAAATATTTGTTCCGCAGCGGGAATTGAACCCGCTACCTCCTGCCTCTCAGCAGGCTATTCGCCCGCTGCACCACGGAGGTCGTCAAATACTTCAACACAAAAGGAGCTAGGAGGACTTAATAAGTATAATCTTTACAAAAAGCTTTGCCTTAGTTTGGGGCTAGATAGCGCTGTGTAAAATGTCCAGCAATATTATTCCTTTATACATCATTCAGAGAACCAGTATTTCTTTTTCTTTCTTTGCCTGTCCTTTCAGAGAAAAGGTGTGATTAAAATCTTTTAGAATAATCGAACATTGTAATACATATATTTTACATATTTACGTAAACGTGCCGTTACAATGTTGCATGAAAATCCTAGGAGCCTTCTTAGAACATCGATGAGTCATCGCTTACATAATGTAGTTTACACCAGCTGTTGCCCCCGGCTTCACTCGCGTGATTAGATTAAAAGCCTACGTCTTACAGGCTTTGAAAACTGCGCCTCTTACCTAGATATTTATGTTTATATACATACTGACACAAATGTTTTTGTAAAATTACTATTTGTCTGAATTAATAAAATAGTTATATTAAACTTGAACAATATCTGTTCCGAATTTCGTCAAAATCGGTTCAGCCGTTATATAAAAGTCTTCTTCAAGATTATTTTTGAGATAAAAGATAGCCTATGTCCTTTCCCAAGATATAATCTCCTTGCCAAATTTCATTACGATCTGTTCAGCCGTGAAAAGGTAACAAAAAACACAGTTACTTTCGCATTTATAATATTAGTACGGATGGATTGGATTATAATATACTAGCTGTTGCCCGCGACTTTGTACGGGTTCCACTACTAAATGTGTAGGTAACCTAGAAATAAAGCTAAACTCACTGTTGCAATTTGACTTGACACCTCATTTTTATCCCATGGGAATTGATTTATGAGACGAATGGTAGCCTATGTGGTGATCCAGGTTATAATCTACGTATATACCAAATTTCATCGTAATCGGTTCCGCTGTTACGGCGTAATTGAGTAACAAACACGCATCCAAACTTTCGCATTTATAATATTACATATACCTAGTGTGAATGTTAGTGTGATTATCCGGATGTCACATGTCTTTGTATTTTTTGATTCTAGGGCATGCCGGTTAACACGTTCCCAGCGGCACAGATTTATCTGTACTTTTCATTACTGCGTTACGGTCGTTTTAAACCTTGTCCTAAACCAGAGATTGTGGCGGCACGAGGCATAGTAAACCCCACCGCCCGTAGGAGACCAAAATCCTTTTTTTGGCGCCAAATAAAACAAAGTGTACGGTTTTTTTGTGTGCGGCACGCACGAGGTCTAAGAAACCCGGCTTTTGAGGTTGAAATACCATAGAACTAGGAATCAATAGCACAACTCAGATATATAGTTCTTCGACAATTGAGTATCACGCACCACACGCTTCACGCGATCTTTTCTTCTCCATACTTGCAAGATGTGGAATGAGCTACCATCTCAGGTTTTCCCATTAGGCTACGACATGGCACGCTTCAAGAGAAATGTAAAGAGGTTTCTAGAGTGTAGAGAACGTATCGACAATACCCCGGGTGTTGCCGGTGTCAATAGGCGACGGTGACCGCTTACCATCAGGTGGGCCGTAAGCCTGTTTCCCCACAAATATCATAAAAGAAAATATATATATATATATAGTTATCTCTTACCTACACTGAACCAGATGGAAATTATGCCTCCTGCACGACAGAGACGTTTTTTCTTACCGCTATAAAGACGAGACACGGACAGGGTGTTGCAAGCCCTGTTTCGCACTTATTGTGTTAAATCATGATGTTTTCCGTCACTGTTTTGAGCACGTGTTAATAAACGCATTTTTTATAATACTTGTAAAGAAACCCATTCAAAAAAAAACGTCATTCTTGCACCAATGCACTTCCACTTTTTATTTTACTAATAAACCATCGAAGACAATATCGTAACAAAATACATTCAAATCACCATCCTAACAAAAGGCAAGACATCCTTATCCTCGTGCTAGACCAGTTACTCCAGACCCTCACATCTTCAGAGCTTCTTTCGAGGGTCCAAGGACCCCGACGGTCAGGGTATGGTGGTGAAATGTTAGCTAGATGTGGTCAGCCGTTCCGGTGCTGTGCATAGACATATGACTCCTTTAGACCACAGAGTAAAATAAATCTACTAATATTGTAAAAGAGAATGTTTGTATGTTACGACCGAAACACTGAGACTGAGACGCAGGAGGTAGCGGCTTCGATTCCCGCTACGGAACAAATGTTTGCATAGTCTACAGATATTTGTTTCGGGTCTAGGTATTTATCTATATATACTGGTTTCCATATAATATGGCGGGACATTTCACACAGTGATATCTAGCCCCAAACTAAGCAGAGCTTGTACTATGGGAACCAGATAAATAATAGAATACTCGTATACTTTTTTTTTAATATATACTTATAATATATAGAAAAACATCTAGACCAGGACCAAATATATGTAGATCATGCAAACATTTGTTCCGCGGCGGGAATCGAACCTGCATGTTTAGATAGAACCTATTTTTGTGGTTAATAACTGGTTGAACCGATTTGGATGGAATTTAGAATAAATATAGGTTCTAAATACGTATGTTTACGGCAAAGGAATTACTCCTCAATAATCATAACAATGTTTAACCAATGTTGACGAAGTTTACACACGCGCAGTGCGGGGCGAGAGGCATTGCGGAGCGGATGACACTCACCCCCACGCCTTTGTTGTCTAGCACTCGAGGCGTTTCATTCAATCAGGACATGGTGGCAGCGGTTTTATAGTTATTTGTGGTGTGAACTATCTAAATTGCAGAAATTATAATATATAGAAAGAAGACATTTAGATATTTATTCTCATAAACTGTAGACAAGAAGCAGTCGCAACACTGAAATGAACATAATTATACACAATAAAAAATACATAGCCACAGGAGGAAAATAATACAAATTACGGAATTAAAGTGTATGCATGGAGAAATGCTTCCATGTACAGAATGGCAGCATAATATGAATATCCTCTATATCTATATTAAGGCATAATATATATATATATATATATATTCGCATTAAGGCGGGCTTGTTTTGGAACTTTAGGTATTTTACGCTACCTCAGGCCCCGACAATCTAAACGTATCTGCATTGCATTAATTTGAAACGCGGGGGAATTTTTGGGAGACAAAAGGCGTGCGTCCGACCTCGAAGACGTCTCGACGGGCACTGGCTGCCCAGCGCGAGCGCCTGAACGAGTAGATTTTGATAGTTTTCTTTCACAGAGATTAATAATAACTGAAATACATATTGTTTTTCCTACAATTCCTTAGTTATTAATAAGCTCTATCTTTTGGTATAAATTTGACATGATTTCAAGAAGAAACCTCTTAGTATCGACCGTTTAAATATAAATTTAGTGTCAACTTTGTGATTTTTTTTATAGAGAAAAGTATTATTATTCGTGTTTCTTTCTCCACAAAGCGGTAGATTATATGTTCAATTTTAATAAAGTATGTTTTTTTGTGCATATTTTACATTTCAGTGGAGATACAGTTGTTAAAAAAAAACCTAAAAGTCGTCACCCTTCAAACTTCCCCGCCTTAAATAAATCATTTGCAACATCCCTGACGACTTGGTAAGAACCGCAGGTCGGCGTTGGATGCAGGCCGCTTCCAACCGCAGTTCCCGGAGGTCAATGAGGGGAGCCTTTGTCCGGCAGTGGACGTCCTACGGCTGATATGATGATGATGATGATGAACATCCCTGATACGTATTATCAACATAATATACTTACACTCGCAAAATTTTATGCTATTATAATGTATGTCGTTACTACTTGATAAGCTCTTGTTTTACACGAGTGAAGCCGTGTGCAAAGACTAGTAGTGCATAGTGCGCTTGACCTACGATAAAAGAATGGCTCTTGTATAACTACAGATATGTAAATATATGTAAAGTACAGTACCTACTTTGTGGTACTTTTGTTAATGAATTTGGTGGTTTTGAATGAAAACCGGATTTAGGAGGATTGTACCTTAAGCTGTCTATCCACTAACGTTAATTCCAGCCGGAATCTGCAATCGCTATGGAAAGTTCGCTAGTGACTTTGTAAGAGCGAGAAAAAATTACGGTATAACTCAGAACGTTTTCTTCCCTTTTCCCAAATTACGCGGGTTCGACACAACATGTATTTCATTAATTTAAAATAATAAATAAATAAATAATGCTGGACATTTCACACAGCGCTTTCTAGCCCCAAAGTAAGCAAAACTTGTACTATCGGAACCAGATAATAGATATAATACTTAAATACTTTTTTTTTGTAAATACATACTTATAATACACAGAGAAACAACCAGACCCGAAACAAATATCTGTAGATCGTGCAAACATTTGTTCCGCGGTGGGAATCGAACCCGCTACCTCCTGCGTCTCAGCCGACTATTCGCCCACTGCGCCTCGGAGGTCGTCATATCTCTCTATCAGCCGTCATCTCCGTTGTCACTTCTTTCCTACCCATATTGGTGAAGCCGTTTCCGGATCTTACACCTTCGAATTGGCTTTTTACAGCCCATAAGATAACTCCTGGAAAATCGGAATAACAAGATACGGATAAGGGATGCGCCCACTAACCTACGAGATCCTTTGAAGCAGCCTAGAATGTTCCCTTGCGCACACTTCACTAATTCACCAGGAGTCACGGTAAATTAGCAACACCAAATGAAGTTAGAGGCTATAGATAATGCCTTTTGTAAAACATAATTTCATTTATATTTGTGGCGGGATTCTGCGGTAATTAGCGGTATTTTTCAGCGGGTCGCATACGTAAGTAAAGATTTTGACCTTCTCGCTGAGCGGTGCGGTTGCAGCTACTATTGTCTTTGCAGCCAGCGCCATCATGAGAGGTGTGGGCGCACAAGTAGGTTAAAGAAAATGGATAGACAAGGAATTGAATAAGAGTTACCTTATTTTAGTCGAAAGATGGCATTGCCACATATCATTCTTCACTCAGTCCATCCATCTCTTCTTCGGCTTTCCTCTTCTTCTTTATCCATCCACACTCATATTCTCTTTTAGTCCTTTGTGTGTGTCGGTTTGTGCGTCTACTATCGTCTTTGCAGCCAGCGCCATCATGAGAGGTGTGGGCGCGCAAGTAGGTTAAAGAAAATGGATAGACAAGGAATTGAATAAGAGTTACCTTATTTTAGTCGAAAGATGGCATTGCCACATATCATTCTTCACTCAGTCCATCCATCTCTTCTTCGGCTTTCCTCTTCTTCTTTATCCATCCACACTCATATTCTCTTTTAGTCCTTTGTGTGTGTCGGTTTGTGCGTCTACTATCGTCTTTGCAGCCAGCGCCATCATGAGAAGTGTGGGCGCGCAAGTAGGTTAAAGAAAATGGATAGACAATGAATTGAATAAGAGTTACCTTATTTTAGTCGAAAGATGGCATTGCCACATATCATTCTTCACTCAGTCCATCCATCTCTTCTTCGGCTTTCCTCTTCTTCTTTATCCATCCACACTCATATTCTCTTTTAGTCCTTTGTGTGTGTCGGTTTGTGCGTCTACTATCGTCTTTGCAGCCAGCGCCATCATGAGAGGTGTGGGCGCGCAAGTAGGTTAAAGAAAATGGATAGACAAGGAATTGAATAAGAGTTACCTTATTATAGTCGAAAGATGGCATTGCCACATATCATTCTTCACTCAGTCCATCCATCTCTTCTTCGGCTTTCCTCTTCTTCTTTATCCATCCACACTCATATTCTCTTTTAGTCCTTTGTGTGTGTCGGTTTGTGCGTCTACTATCGTCTTTGCAGCCAGCGCCATCATGAGAGGTGCGGGCGCGCAAGTAGGTTAAAGAAAATGGATAGACAAGGAATTGAATAAGAGTTACCTTATTTTAGTCGAAAGATGGCATTGCCACATATCATTCTTCACTCAGTCCATCCATCTCTTCTTCGGCTTTCCTCTTCTTCTTTATCCATCCACACTCATATTCTCTTTTAGTCCTTTGTGTGTGTCGGTTTGTGCGTCTACTATCGTCTTTGCAGCCAGCGCCATCATGAGAGGTGTGGGCGCGCAAGTAGGTTAAAGAAAATGGATAGACAAGGAATTGAATAAGAGTTACCTTATTTTAGTCGAAAGATGGCATTGCCACATATCATTCTTCACTCAGTCCATCCATCTCTTCTTCGGCTTTCCTCTTCTTCTTTATCCATCCACACTCATATTCTCTTTTAGTCCTTTGTGTGTGTCGGTTTGTGCGTCTACTATCGTCTTTGCAGCCAGCGCCATCATGAGAGGTGTGGGCGCGCAAGTAGGTTAAAGAAAATGGATAGACAAGGAATTGAATAAGAGTTACCTTATTTTAGTCGAAAGATGGCATTGCCACATATCATTCTTCACTCAGTCCATCCATCTCTTCTTCGGCTTTCCTCTTCTTCTTTATCCATCTACACTCATATTCTCTTTTAGTCCTTTGTGTGTGTCGGTTTGTGCGTCTACTATCGTCTTTGCAGCCAGCGCCATCATGAGAAGTGCGGGCGCGCAAGTAGGTAAACGAAAATGGATAGACAAGGAATTGAATAAGAATTACCTTATTTTAGTCGAAAGATGGCATTGCCACATATCATTCTTCACTCAGTCCATCCATCTCTTCTTCGGCTTTCCTCTTCTTCTTTATCCATCTACACTCATATTCTCTTTTAGTCCTTTGTGTGTGTCGGTTTGTGCGTCTACTATCGTCTTTGCAGCCAGCGCCATCATGAGAAGTGCGGGCGCGCAAGTAGGTAAACGAAAATAGATAGACAAGGAATTGAAGAAGAGTTACCTTATTTTAGTCGAAAGATGGCATTGCCACATATCATTCTTCACTCAGTCCATCCATCTCTTCTTCGGCTTTCCTCTTCTTCTTTATCCATCCACACTCATATTCTCTTTTAGTCCTTTGTGTGTGTCGGTTTGTGCGTCTACTATCGTCTTTGCAGCCAGCGCCATCATGAGAGGTGTGGGCGCGCAAGTAGGTTAAAGAAAATGGATAGACAAGGAATTGAATAAGAGTTACCTTATTTTAGTCGAAAGATGGCATTGCCACATATCATTCTTCACTCAGTCCATCCATCTCTTCTTCGGCTTTCCTCTTCTTCTTTATCCATCTACACTCATATTCTCTTTTAGTCCTTTGTGTGTGTCGGTTTGTGCGTCTACTATCGTCTTTGCAGCCAGCGCCATCATGAGAAGTGCGGGCGCGCAAGTAGGTAAACGAAAATGGATAGACAAGGAATTGAATAAGAGTTACCTTATTTTAGTCGAAAGATGGCATTGCCACATATCATTCTTCACTCAGTCCATCCATCTCTTCTTCGGCTTTCCTCTTCTTCTTTATCCATCTACACTCATATTCTCTTTTAGTCCTTTGTGTGTGTCGGTTTGTGCGTCTACTATCGTCTTTGCAGCCAGCGCCATCATGAGAAGTGCGGGCGCGCAAGTAGGTAAACGAAAATGGATAGACAAGGAATTGAAGAAGAGTTACCTTATATAGTCGAAAGATGGCGTTGTCACATATCATTCTTCACACAGTCCATCCATCTCTTCTCGGCTTTCCTCTACTTCTACACTCTACTCCATCCACACTCATATCTAACACTCTTTTAGTCCCTACTCTTTATACTCTTTTAGACGGTATGACTCAGAACAACCTTTAGATAACGTCGTGGACTACAGTATCAATAGCTCACACATGATTAGAGATCGGCGTAGGTAGTGCTATTTTGGGTCAATGAACCAGAATGATTAGTTAATATGGATATGCCCCAGGATTTATTCCCCGATTCCCGGGAATATTTTTATGAATGTCGATGTAAATGAAGTTAAAATGCCGATAAAATATTAATGTCGATGTAAATGTGTGCGTATAGTGAAACCGAGTCATCACCTCACCCGGGATAAGCTACAAAAGCGGGAGGGAAAGGGATGACTTTAGTGACCAATACAACATGTATTTGCATAAAGCTGAATAGTTACTATGTAAAATACGAATTCCTAAAAAAACCTGTTAAATAAAAAAAAATATATTTCCCGGGATTTAGAAGACATATCCATGTTAACGGTCACTAATTTCCGTGAATAGAACGACCTACGCCGATCAGTACACATGATATACCATGTACTAACACAGACTGTACCTTTACATATGTACTGTAGTTGCTTGTCCTTAGTAAATAAAATAAAACAATTGTTCTGAGTTTTATCCCGTCGCGTTTCTGTACAGCTTGAACGACAGGACTAGTCAGAAAGAATTAACGTCAGTGGATGGGCCACTATATATGTTGTATTTGTACTTTAAAAAATTAAGGTAAAACAATCGCATATCAAAGACTTTCGTCGGAGGTATTTTGGACGAGAAGACGTCACGAATGTTGTCCAGCTACCAAACTGGACTATTTGTCTCAGGAAGACGTACTTCTCAGCAACTCGTTAGATCTGTATGCCTCAAGTTAATGGACGCAGGGAAGGCAAAAAATCAAAAATGCCAACAAGCTAAAATAATAACCGGCCAAGTGCGAATCGGACTCGCGCACGAAGGGTTACGTACCATTATCTGTAAAAACAGCAAAACAATCATGTTTGTGGTATGGGAGCCCCATTTAAATATTTATTTTATTCAATAGCACAATTTTATTTATTTACCTTTATTTGAGGTTGGTGCCGATTAAGCTAGTCCTCTAAATTTTATGAGCGCCCATACGACTCAGAGGACTATTTTAATTGGCGTCAACTATGTATGTATGGGGACACCCTTTAATTTTCAACTTTTTTTATTTTTGGAATGTTCCTTTAGTTGTGCTGTGAGACCTTGCTTTTTGCCAAATTTCGTGATTCTAGGTCAACGGGAACTACTATATAGGTTTTCGACCCAAAATCTATAGGGTACCTACTTACTGTTGACCTAGAATTGTCAATTTTAATTAAAAGCAAGGTACAGCACAAATAACGGGAAAATTCCGATAAATAAAAAAACATTTTTTTATTTTTCTTACAAATTTTTGAGAAAATCTAAATTTTCTCAATCTTTTTATCGTGCTGACTCAGGACCTTGATTTTTATACACCTAATAGGGACTATATACCTCAGTATCTAGTATAAATTTCAACTTGCTAGGTCCACCCGTTCCTGAGAAAATCGGTGGTGACGCACGGACAGACGGACAAGAGAGTGATCTTTTATGGGTTCCTTTTTTAATTATTGAGGTACGGAACCCTAAAAATAATTAAGGATAGTCTTTCATGTACGAACAGTTAAAAACCAAACAATTGCATGTTTTAAAGCTGCAAGTACATCAGTTGTTATAATTTCCACAAACAATAAAAAGTGGTGAGTAATTACCTCTCGGAAAGGGTAGATACCCTTTAGATAAAATATACACAGTTCTTATCAAAATCGAAATAAGAGTGATTGTTCCTTGTGATTAACTTATAGTAAATAAATATTGGTAGACATTTCACACAGTGCTATCTATCCCCAAACTAAGCAGAGCTTGTATGGGAACCAGATAACTGATAGAATACTTATATACTTTTTTTTGTAAATACATACTTATAAAGAAAAATATCCAAACCCAGAACAAATATTTGTAGATCATACAAACATTTGTTCCGCGGCGGGAATCGAACCCGCTATCTCATGCGTCTCAGCCACGTCTCGGCCGGCTATACGTATTAATTATATTTATTACTAGCTGACCAAACCGCAGCTTTGCACGCGTAGCTTTTCAATAAAAACATTACCCTCCTTCTGCGCAGTTGAGTAAAAATTAGCCTATGTCACCCGGGGATAGTGTAGCTTCCCAACAGTGAAATAAGTTTTAGTAATTTTTTAGTCCAGTAGTTTCGGAGCCTATTCAATACAAACAAACAAATCTTTCCTCTTTATAATATTAGTATAGATATAGATGAACGCAACTAAACGAAGATGACGTATCGTTGTACCTCCAGAGATAGATTAGCAAGCTATAGTTCCAGCGAGCGAGCGAAGCGAGATTTCCGAGTTATGTTGGACGAATCGTCATTGTATTATAAAACTTGTGAAAGGGCTCGCCCGGGGAAGGACTACAAAAACAAATACATTTATTTACTAATACTTTACAAAAGATCTAAGTGTAGACTTAAGTGCCAACGGTCCCCGCACTAGGTCTAGCCTGAATCGCGGGAAACCGGATTACAAAGAAAACGCTTACCGTTTATTATAATAATAAAGCCTTTATTAACAATCTTAAATACACATTACATATTTCTACTTAGTACTACAAAATTTGTTTATGTATAGATATAAATATATAATAGGTTCAGATTAGAGCCCGGTTTTTTGATTGCCTTGCTTTCCAGCATAGGCCTCCCCGAGTGTTCTCCACAAAGATCTATCTCTTGCTTTTCTCGCCCAAGTCGTTCCCGCCACTTTTTTAATATCATCTTCCCATCTACGATACTGTCTACCTTTACTTCTCGTTTTGTATCTAGGGCACCATCCTGTCACTTCTTTTGCCCATTTTTCGGTTTTATTTCTTACTAGATGCCCAGTCCGTTTCCATTTTAGTTGTTGGATTCGGTATTTAATATCTATAATGTTGGTCTGTTTTCTTATTATTTAACGTTGTCTTTTAATTTTATGTTTAGTATACTTTCCATTCTGTGTTGACAAGTTTCTAATGATTTAATGTTTTTATTTGTACAACTCCATGTCTGAACTACCGTCTATTAGCAAATAACAAAACAATTTTAATAATTATAATTGAAATAGACAATGAAATTGAAATTAAAAATTGAAATAGACATTGAAATTCAATTTGTCATTAAAATTGAAATTGACATGAAAATTTAAAATGACATTAAATTGAAATTTACATTAAAAATTATAATAGAAATTGAAAATTACAATGAGCATAGAAAATGAAATTGACATTTTTATTGAAATTTACATTTAAATTGACATTGAAATTGAAATGAACAATTAACATAGAAATTGAAATTGCCATTATAATTGAAATTGACATTAAAATTGAACAAGACATTGAATATACCATTAAGTTTGAATTTATCAATAAAATTTAAATTGACATCAAAATTAAAATTGATATTAACATTAAAAATTTAAATTTTTAAATTGACATTAAAATTGAAATTGACATTATAATTTTTTATTTTTTCATTATTTTATGCCAAACTAGCTGCCGCCAGCGGCTTCGCTTGCGTTGTTTGTTAATAAAAAAGTAGCCTATGTGTTAATCCAGGTTATAATCTACATTTATACAAAATTTCATCGCAATCGGTTCAGCCGTTCAACAAACATCCATACATACAAACTTTTACGTTTATAATATTAATAGGATATAATCTAAATTTATACAAAATTTCATCGCAATCGGTTCAGCCGTTCCGGCGTGAAAAAGTAACAAACATCCATACATCCATACATACAAACTTTCGCGTTTATAATTTTAGTAGGATGGTAGAATATGTCAAAACAGGGTTACTAGGTCCATTTGGGGTAGGGTTGCCATTCGTCCGGGTTTCCCCGGATTTGTCCTAGTTTAGAAGACGTCCGGGGAGCATCCGGGCAGGATTTTATTTGTAGTCCGGGTTTTAATTTTAGGCCCAGACTCGAGTATAAATCGCTTATTTAGAAACAATGTTTCGGTTAACAAATTTTGTGCTTTCAATTTGTAATTCATATATGTTATAGTTAAGGATACGTGCTAGAGCGCCTAAATCGTGAAAACACGATTCCGTAAAATTTTCTCGATAGAAAAAAAATCCAAAGATGACTCCAAATTTATCTTAAAACCGTTCTTATGCGATGAATACTTCAATTTAGATCATGAAACTTTATACAATGATTCAACATAAGATAAATACGTACACTGTAATTTAAATTTTTAAAATTCCTTATATTTTTACCAGAAAAATATTAAAAATAGTATTTGAAATATTAAAAATTATATAAAAATACCAAAAACCTAATAAGTAAAACAGGCAATTTAGAGAATAAAAAATAAAGGTGACTAATAATAGTTTATTAGAACTTTATGAAGATTTGTTTTATTTAGAAAAGCGTGATTGTAAAATTCAAGTTGATTTTATAGTCTTTTTTAAGAAAAGTTAAGTTGATTTTTACGAAGTTGAAGAGTATATTTTTTTGTTTTATTTACAGGAAATTAAAATGTAAAATGTAGTTTATTTAAGCTTTGAAATTTTATTGTGTTAAAAGACTCGTTATAAAAAGTAGATTGTAAGGTTTCCGGAAATCGATGCAAAACAGTACCAACAGTATAATTTTGTTTTGTTATTAAAAGTCTTATTAATTTTTATTTAATAAAGATATGTATGAATACTACTAACAGTTCCTCAAAACTTTAAGGAGATTCTGTTTGGTTTTTTAAGAAGTAATATAGTTTAACATACCTCAGTGCCTTAAGACGAAAGTCTACAATCAGTGTGTGTTACCAGTGATGACATATGGAACCGAGACGTGGTCCTTCACTATTGGCCTTATGAATAAGCTCAGAGTCGCTCAACGAGCTATGGAGAGGGCTATGCTCGGGGTTTCTCTACGGGATCGAATCAGAAATGAGGAGATACGTAGGAGAACTCAAGTCACCGACATAGCCCGACGGATTAGCACGTTGAAGTGGCAATGGGCAGGCCATATAGCGCGCAGAACAGATGGCCGATGGGGCCGAAAGGTTCTCGAGTGGAGGCCACGGACCGGCAAGCGCAGCGTAGGACGTCCACCCACAAGATGGGCAGACGACTTGGTAAGAACCGCAGGTCGGCGTTGGATGCAGGCCGCTTCCAACCGCAGTTCCTGGAGATCAATGAGGGAGGCCTTTGTCCAGCAGTGGACGTCCTACGGCTGATATGATGATGATGATGATGAATATAGTTTAAAATTGTATTGTAATATATAAAAGTTTATTTATAATCATCAAAACTATATCTTAATCTTAGAAAAAAATACTCTGTTCAAACGCCCGGGTCGTAAGCTCCAAAATCCGGGGTTTTCACGTTTCTTGTCCTGGTTGACAGATTTGGGGGTAACATATAAAAGAGCTTTTTTTTATCATCGTATTGTTTTGGATTTGTTTCGTGGTAAAATTATGTCATAAATACCGTTCCCGATAACGTTATCGTCGGACAAATATAGACACACTAGAACTTCGTAAAATCTCAGTTATGGGCGAGCTACGAGTACCAAGTAGGTGTAGGTATAGATAAAGTGAATGAATGAAAATACTTTATTGTACACTACAAAAGAAACAGACTTAAAATAAAAAATCACAAAGCAACAAGTACAATGGGCGGTCTTATCGCTTAGAAGCGATTTCTTCCAGACAACGACAAAGGATGGATAGGACTTTTGTGACATTACAATAATGGAGGGGGGTGTACCTACATTAACAAAAAAAAAACTAAATTTTATGAGAGCGCTGAACTCTTACAATAAAATAAAACAATATACATAAATATACCTACAACAAATAAATTAACATACATACATACATATCTATAGCGATACTACGACGTTTCTGAGAGATAAAATGTTTTCACTCTTGATTTAAATGTGGCTAATGATGGAGCTTGCCGTATTGAGACCGGTAATGTGTACCAAAGACGTGCTGCTTGAACAGTAAAGGAATCATCATGGAATCTAGTTCTATGAACTGGGGTTTTCAGCATCAAATTTTCAGACGATCGGAGCGAGTGAGGATTAGAGCAGTGAAGAAACTCAAATCGTTCCTTCAAGTGTTTAAAGTTATACTAATTTCAAGTCTTAACACTGCACTATTGTTTAGTATTATCGCCTGTTTTTAGGAGTGCTAGTTTTTTACAAAAATAATTATATTTCGCCTGATCTCTGGCTTCTTGGGTCTATAGGTTCTTGAGTTTATAGTTACGGTATAGTATTACCGTACCTATAAACCTAAGAACCTAAAATGATATAAAATACCGGCCAAGTGCGAGCCGGACTCGCGCACGAAGGGTTCCGAACCCATTATCTATAAAAACTGCATAAAAATCACGTTTGTTGTATGGGAGCCCTCCCGTAAATATTAATTTTATTTTAATTTAATTTATTATTTTTAAAGCAAATAATATAACTCAATATTCTGTGAATATTTCAAGCGTTTACCTGTTGCCGTTATTAATATCGAGCAAAAACGAGCAAAATCACGTTTGTTGTAGGGGAGCCTCCCTTAAATACTTATTTTATTCTGTTTTTAGTACGTGTTGTTATAGCGGCATCACAAATACATAATCTGTAAACTGTCTAACTATCACGGTTCATGAGATACAGCTTGGTGACAGACGGACAGACCGACAGACAGACAGCGGAGTCTTAGTAACAGGATCCCGTTTGACCCTTTGGGTACGAAACCCTAAAAACAACCATAAACAACACCCAAACGAACTCTACATTTGGCTTATTATTACTCTCATGTATTTAAAATAGAGCCCTAAAACTCCAACATTAGCGTAAAAAAATGCCATAAATAAACAAAAATATACGAAATTTTTAATGAACTGTCGCATAACGAAATGACCACCCAGTTTTCATACCAATTGTAGCTTATTCTGTGTCCATCTTTGGTTAAAAAAGCTCATTTATGTTGATATCTCCATTGAAAATGAATGGAGACGTTGCCCCGCCTATGTCTTGATTAGGTTTGCCAGTTTATTTTTAAGTATTTACGTATGGAAGGTGCAAACACCGTCCAATATACTGTTACGGGCTGAGTGAGGGTTCGGGATAAAATAATTAAAATTAATCTAACCAAAATATAACTTTTATTCAACACTGAAATGATAAATACACGAACTTAATCACAAGTAATCACAACACACTAATTCACAACACTATCGCATAATAAACCACTAAAAGTCACCGAAATGTTCGCACGTATCGCCAAAACAAGACTGACTATGCATTTTTTTTTTTTTTTTCGAATGGACTTATCTCGCTGTTGGCCTCTAAGGCCGTTGCAGCTTAACCGAGCTTTTGGCGAGCGCAGAAGGCGCTCAGCCCTATAATTTTATTTTTGATGAGGCAACTAGTGCAAGGGCACCACTTAGGTACGAACCTCGGCTTGGGCTGTTGCCGGGACGGGGATAGGAGAGAAACGCTCGGGTACGTGCTTGTACCTCGTGTAGGCGGCGACTAATGGGACTCGTCGGTATATTTGTGGAGTGTTTGCTCTGTCTAATGTGGATGACTCACCCGCATTAGCGGAAGTGATTTCGTCATCCGGGTCTCCGAGAACGTGTCTCGGACGACGGAGGGTTTAAAACTGATTCTGCGGACGTCTCTACGCACTATTTATACCGAGCATATAACCTTCTCGACGTTTCTACTAGTTACCAGAAAAGCGTAGGTATTTCGACGAACTACTATTTCTTAATCTGTGCAACTGTAGGTAAAAACGTGGTATGTAGGTATATTCAACACCAAGTATTAACTATTCTGTGACACAGTAGGTATAACTTCGATAAGCCGACTTATTACTCCACTATTACTTATTCTGTAACAGCCTCGGCGTAACAATACATATTAAGTTCCATAACACTAACAGCTATGTTTTTCATACCATCTTCGTTTCGGCTCCAGGACAAATGTTTGGACGATCTGCAAATATTTTAGTGTTGTGTTACGTACTCGTAGTTCCTGATACCCATGTTACAGAGAACTAGTGTGTAGTCAGGCAGGACCATGTAACCTCAAAAATACATAAGAAAGCCTAAAAAAAGATGAAAATGAGTACCTAATTTATTTATCTGCATACTTAGCCCGGCTTGCACGATCCCTAAACGTATTTAGACAGTTAGAGTAGTTTAAAAAATGCAAGAAGAAGAATTACGAAAGCATTTAACATGTGAAAGTTTGGATGTTTGTTTGTTTGTTACTCAATCACGTCGTAATAGTTGGACCGATTTTGATGAAACTGGGTATATACGTAGATTATTAAATAGAATTAATATTATTAATATAAATCATTTAACCAGGATTACCACATAGGCTACCTTTTATCCCGTAACTCAGTTCCCATGGGATAAAAATGGGGTGTCAAGTCAAGTTGCAACAGCGAGTTTAGCATTATGTCTAGGTTACATGTACCTACACATTTAGTAGTGTACGCGTACGAAGTCGAAGGCAACAGCTAGATTAGATAAGATTAGAAATTCTTTATTGCACTAATAAAATAATACATAACCGAACTTAATGCTAATTAGCATAAGTGTAAGTAATAAAACAATAAAATAAAAAACTCTCTATTCAGATTTTACCATTTTTAAACCAGTACACTGGTTAGAGTACTTGTAGTACTCGTTGACCGATGGTAGGCACCTAGCTACTAGGTAGATGGACACACGCTCGACAACAAGCAGTAAGTACAGCTATAGACGGACACGGCTACTCTCGCCCGCGGCTCCCGTAACACTCCCGCGCCGTCTTACTCCTCGCAAGCCCGAGACCGTGTTGTATCAGCTAAATATCTAATACAAACACTACAGTACTAATTGTTGTCATCAAAATTTTTTTTTTTTTTTAAATATATTATCGGCTTGCGTTTGACCACGATCTCGCCTGATGGTAAGCGATGATGCAGTCTAGGTATGTGCCCTTTGGTAAAGACCTTCAATTCATTCAATTTCTCTCTAAATTTTGTTGTTCTTGCCCACAATTTACCTCCCGTATTTTCATATTAATGCAAGTATGCAATTTCAATCCTCGCGTAGAAATAATAAAGCTCGCAAAGTCCATCGTCCCCACAGCAATTATAGACAGTTAACTACACATGCACGCTGCGCACGCGCACCTCTCTAACCGTGACGCGTTCCGGCCTGTGCACCCCGCCCCTAACCTGTGCTCAACTGTCAAAAACACAAGTACGTGCTCTATGTAGACTAGTCTTAGTTGGTTGTCTTACCTGTAAGCTAATACAAATTTAATCACCATCATTTCGGCTTAGTTTTTTATTTATTATTATTATTTTAGTCACTAGTCCGCAGCTTCCCACGCGTAGTTTTTCAATAAAAACATTACCCTCCTTCTTTGCAGTTGGGTAAAAAGTAGCCTATGTCACCCGGGGATAGTGTAGCTTCCCAACAGTGAAATAGTTTTTTAAATCGGTCCAGTAGTTTCGGAGCCTATTCAATACAAACAAATAAACCTTTCCTCTTTATAATATTATTATACACTAGCTGCTGCCAGTAGCTTCGCTCGCAATGTTTGTAAATAAAAAGTAGCCTATGTGTTAACTCAGCTTATAAACTACATTTGTACAAAATTTCATCGCAATCGGTTCAGCCGTTCTGGCGTGAAACAGTAATAAACATCCATACATACAAACTTTCGCGTTTATAATATTTGTAGGTAGATAGTATAGATTATTTTATATTTATCATTATTTTTACTCACTGTAGGTTATAATGGGTTACCGATCCTCCGTACATTATCCTCCTACATTTTGTGCCATGTAATTAAGCTAGATCGTGTTGAGGCGTAGACAATGCACCGTACGGCTCCCACGTCCTTTAATTAGCCTTAATTCTGTCTTGGGTAGATCGCATTCAGGTCTTATCAGCGATACTTTCGATGTCTTCGGCCCATCTATTAGGTGGTCCACCAGCACTGCGCCTGCTCTCCCTATGCAACCATTCCGTTAAAGCCCTACTCCACCTGCGGTCGCCAGGCCTTGTCAAGTGCCCCGCCCAGCGCTATTTTAATTTCATAATTTGGATGCTGACATCTTGGACCGAAGCCTAGCATGAAACGTCCCATAGCTCGTTGTGCAATCCTTATTATTAGAACCTATATAGCAATTTTTAAAGGCAGTAGCAACCGCTTAAAACAAGGTGCAATAATATTGCACCATCACCTCATCTTAAATAAAACAGCCAAGATCACTCATGGATTCCATCATCAAATCTTGAACAAATTTATATGGAACCACCCCATACGTATCCTTTTTGTAAGAACCATTGAAATCGTACGTGATAAAGAATGATTGCTGAGCATACATTAGAAAATACGGCGAAAAGAGAACTCCTCTATTTTTTTGAAAACATCTTGAGCAGCAGTAGACAAAGACGACAAAGTAAACAAACATTTTTTTTTGCAAAAATTGCACCAGTTTTTAATAAATATAGCTAAGAAGCACAACAGCTAACTCTAGAACAACAAACTAACAACAAAAATCAGCTTTCTAACAACAAAAAACTTATTAAAATCTACCCCCTGATTATGCGTATACCTAAATAAATAAATATTGCTGGACATTTCACGCAGCGCTATCTAGCCCCAAACTAAGCAGAGCTTGTACCTACTATGGGAACCAGATAACTGATAGAATACTTATATACATTTTTTTAAATACATACTTATAATATATAGAGAAACAACCAGACCCGGGACAAATATCTCACAATATATTTGCAACAGCCGTAAAACTAGACATTGCTGTCAGACGTACCTATTGTATTTCTGAAGCTTGACAGCATTGATTATGATATGGAGATTCATTGGGTTTGGGAGCTAATAAGGTCCACAAACTCAAATCGAGACTACTCATAACACCCGTTTTTACAATCAGAGGTTAAGAAGTCACATATAAAAGACGTAAGCTACATGGCCACGCGTCGCCACGAGCGTGACGCGTTCCGGCCTCGTGCCCTTCACCCCACGACACCAACTGTCAAACCTCTGGTCAGACACGCGCCAACTCTACCGAGAACGAATATTCCTGTAGAACACGTTCAAGAATATTTTCCTCAAGTTGATTCATCATCATCATCATCATCAGCCGGAAGACGTCCACTGCTGAACATAGGCCTCCCCCTTAGATCGCCACAACGAGCGGTTGGTAGCCGTTTGTGCCCAACGGCTCCCCGCGATTCTTACTAGATCGTCGGTCCACCTTGTGGGGAGCCGGCCTACGCTGCGTCCTCCAGTCCGTGGTCTCCACTCGAGAACCTTGTTGCTGCTGCCTTGTTGAACCCCAAGTTGCTTAAACCCAAAAAACTTGTGGTCACTGCCAAGGTCCAAAATACCTCAGTATCTGAAGAAAAAAGTCTTTGATCAGTATGTGTTACCAGTGATTACATTACAAATAGCGGCTGAGACGCGGGAGGTACCGGGTTCGATTCCCACTGCAGAACAAATGTTTGCATCTTCTACAGATATTTGTTCCGGGTCTGGATGTTTTTCTATGTATTATAAATATGTATTTACAATAAAAGTATATAAGGATTATATTAGTTATCTGGTTCCTATTGTACAAGTTCTACTTAGTTTGGGGCTAGATAGCGCTGTGTAAAATGTCCCAAACTAAGCAGAGCTTGCACTATGGGAACCAGATGACTGATAAAATACTAATGTACTTATTTTTTGTAAATATATACTTATAATACATAGAAAAACATCCAGACCCGAAACAAATATCTGTAGATCATGCAAACATTTGTCCCGCCGCTAAATAAGTAGATTTAAATATAGCTAAGGATGAGGGTATTCTGACCTATTTCTGCGGCCAAGTAGCATTGCTGTCGGTTTGAAGGATATGGTGAAAAACAGACACATGAGGCTTTACATATGTGTGCCTCAAGTTGACGGACGCAGGGCAGTGCATCGTAGAGCACGTAAGGTGAGCGATCTGCGAGGCTGCGAGGACTTTGTGATGGGCGATGGTTACTACTTAACATCAGGTGATCCAAATGCTTGTTCCATCTCCAGTAATTAAAAAAACCGTCTACATTTCCGTCGCAATATCTTCAAAGATGATGGTAAGTGATCAGATTGCCATAATTGCAATCATGTTAATTTTATCAGGGTTATCTAAGGAGTGGTAGAGCGGTGATGATCTTTACTCGACTTGTTCGCAACTCGCTAACATATTGCAGTATTTGTAGCTGCCTGCATTCTTGATTTGCGAGTGTTGCAACACTGAAGATACTTTCACGGTGTCTTGGGCCGTATTGTAAGATCTATACGGTTTCTAAAAAAGGTTTCGCAGACATATTCATACGGATAATTCCTAATATTAAAAAAATACTCTGGACTTACCCACACTTTCACCAAGACTTTCCTAATCGTAGTATTTTTCATACTTTCGCGATCACTGTACATAATTATTGATTACTAGCTGACCAGTTCGCAGCTTCGCACGCGTAGTTTTTCAATAAAAACATTACCCTATTTCTGCGCAGTTGGGTAAAAAAGCTGTATGTCACCCGGGGATAGTGTAGCAACAGTGAAATAATTTTTTTAAATCGGTCCAGTAGTTTCGGAGCCTATTCAATACAAACACATATTTCCTCTTTATAATATTAGTATAGAAAACGGGTATTTATCGCGTAGGTACCCACCATTTATTTTTAGTTTTTTTTTACAAGAACGTTCGTGAAGCGATTGAAATCAAGAAATTTCCAAATTTCAATGGGGAAGATGGCTATAGACTCTCAAACTCGGTGATTGCTAAGTGTGCGCGTCGTGATCGGTCGTCTCAGTGCGTAGATACAACCATATCTATGCACTGAGACGACCGATCACCACTAACCAGTGTAATATGAACGAGGGCATTTCTAATTCTGAAGACCAAGTGAGGGTAGTTGCTACAGATTCCCACACTTCTCGACGGTAGCTACAAGTACTCCTGTCAACCCGATACCACGTCTGTTGCAACACAGCCGAAACGTCGGGATAACAAATAAAAAAGGTACATACGCGATAAATACCCGTTCTAATCAATAATTCCCTAATCATCATCATACCAGCCACAGAATGTCCGCTGCTGAACATAGGCGCCCCGATTTCCAGAGCGACAGATCTTGTGCGGCCTGTAACCAAGGGCTCCCAGCAACCTACATCAGGTCGTCTCTCTATGTAGTCGTGGCTGTCCTACGCCTTTCTGATACAACGGTCCTCAGTTCTTCGATCTATGTTCTTCGCCCTCTTCAGTTTGCTAATTTTCT
Organism: Philereme vetulata; assembly: GCA_918857605.2. Lineage (NCBI taxonomy): Eukaryota > Metazoa > Arthropoda > Insecta > Lepidoptera > Geometridae > Philereme > Philereme vetulata. Next base: position 10,039,611 of record OU975423.1, read on the forward strand.
GGGCTATATCAGTAATTTGTCTCAGAATCTCCTCAATTCTGATTCGATCTCGTAGAGAAACGATTTCTAAACAAACTTAGTGTTCTGAATATTAAACCTTGTGTCACATCCCACTTCAGTTTGCTAATCTTCTTGGCCATGTCAGTAATTTGTCTCCGATCGAATCTCCTCAATTCTGATTCGATTTCGTAGAGAAACGATTTCTAAACAACCTTAGTGTTCTGAATATTCAACCTTAAGTCACAGCCCACTTCAGTTTGCTAATCTTCTGGGCTATGTCAGTAATTTTTCTACTAATCTCTTCAATTCTGATTCGATCTCGTGGAGAAGCGATTTCTAAACAACCTTAGTGCTCTCAATATTCAACCTTAAGTCACATCCCACTTCAGTTTGCTAATATTCTCGGCAATGTCAGTAATTTGTCTACGAATCTCCTCAATTCTGATTCGATCTTGTAGAGAAGCGATTTCTAAACAACCTTAGTGCTCTCAATATTCAATCTTAAGTCACAGCCCACTTAAGTTTGCTAATATTCTCGGCTATGTCAGTAATTTGTCTACGAATCTCCTCAATTCTGATTCGACCTCGTAGAGAAGCGATTTCTAAACAACCTTAGTGCTCTCAATATTCAACCTTAAGTCACAGCCCACTTCAGTTTGTTAATATTCTTGGCTATGTCAGTAATTTGTCTACGAATCTCCTCAATTCTGATTCGATCTCGTAGAGAAACCATTTCTAAACAAACTTAGTGTTCTGAATATTCAACCTTATGTCACATCCCACTTCAGTTTGCTAATCTTCTTGGCCATGTCAGTAATTTGTCTCCGATCGAATCTCCTCAATTCTGATTCGATTTCGTAGAGAAACGATTTCTAAACAACCTTAGTGTTCTGAATATTCAACCTTAAGTCACAGCCCACTTCAGTTTGCTAATCTTCTGGGCTATGCCAGTAATTTTTCTACTAATCTCTTCAATTCTGATTCGATCTCGTGGAGAAGCGATTTCTAAACAACCTTAGTGCTCTCAATATTCAACCTTAAGTCACATCCCACTTCAGTTTGCTAATATTCTCGGCAATGTCAGTAATTTGTCTACGAATATCCTCAATTCTGATTCGATCTTGTAGAGAAGCGATTTCTAAACAACCTTAGTGCTCTCAATATTCAATCTTAAGTCACAGCCCACTTAAGTTTGCTAATATTCTCGGCTATGTCAGTAATTTGTCTACGAATCTCCTCAATTCTGATTCGACCTCGTAGAGAAGCAATTTCTAAACAACCTTAGTGCTCTCAATATTCAACCTTAAGTCACAGCCCACTTCAGTTTGCTAATATTCTTGGCTATGTCAGTAATTTGTCTACGAATCTCCTCAATTCTGATTCGATCTTGTAGAGAAACGATTTCTAAACAAACTTAGTGTTCTGAATATTCAACCTTATGTCACATCCGACTTCAGTTTGCTAATCTTCTTGGCCATGTCAGTAATTTGTGTCCGATCGAATCTCCTTAATTCTGATTCGATTTCGTAGAGAAACGATTTCTAAACAACCTTAGTGTTCTGAATATTCAACCTTAAGTCACAGCCCACTTCAGTTTGCTAATCTTCTGGGCTATGTCAGTAATTTTTCTACTAATCTCTTCAATTCTGATTCGATCTCGTGGAGAAGCGATTTCTAAACAACCTTAGTGCTCTCAATATTCAACCTTAAGTCACATCCCACTTCAGTTTGCTAATATTCTCGGCAATGTCAGTAATTTGTCTACGAATCTCCTCAATTCTGATTCGATCTTGTAGAGAAGCGATTTCTAAACAACCTTAGTGCTCTCAATATTCAATCTTAAGTCACAGCCCACTTAAGTTTGCTAATATTCTCGGCTATGTCAGTAATTTGTCTACGAATCTCCTCAATTCTGATTCGATCTCGTAGAGAAGCGATTTCTAAACAACCTTAGTGCTCTCAATATTCAACCTTAAGTCACAGCCCACTTCAGTTTGCTAATATTCTTGGCTATGTCAGTAATTTGTCTACGAATCTCCTCAATTCTGATTCGATCTCGTAGATAAGCGATTTCTAAACAACCTTAGTGCTCTCAATATTCAACCTTAAGTCACAGTCCACTTCAGTTTGCTAATATTCTCGGCTATGTCAGTAATTTGTCTACGAATCTCCTCAATTCTGATTCGATCTCGTAGAGAAGCGATTTTTAAACAACCTTAGTGCTCTCAATAGTCAACCTTAAGTCACAGCCCACTTAAGTTTGCTAATACTATCGGCTATGTCAGTAATTTGTCTACGAATCTCCTCAATTCTGATTCGATCTCGTAGAGAAACGATTTCTAAACAACCTTAGTGCTCTCAATATTCAACCTTAAGTCACAGCCCACTTAAGTTTGCTAATATTCTCGGCTATGTCAGTAATTTGTCTACGAATCTCCTCAATTCTGATTCGATCTTGCAGAGAAGCGATTTCTAAACAACCTTAGTGCTCTCAATATTCAACCTTAAGTCACAGCCCACTTAAGTTTGCTAATATTCTCGGCTATGTCAGTAATTTGTCTACGAATCTCCTCAATTCTGATTCGATCTCGCAGAGAAGCGATTTCTAAACAACCTTAGTGTTCTCAATATTCAACCTTAACCTCACAGGATTAAGGTGAGAAGCCTCTGCCAAATTATGAGTGTTAATAGCGTTCGCTGTTTCACAGGAAATCAAGGCTGTTAGATTTTGCATAACAGCCTACTCGGTGGCTTGAGTGAACCCTTATTTACATGCTGTAGGATGATGGACGATGTTATATAAGGTATGTAATAGGTACAGTTAGGGATCAGCATTATTATAAATTCGAGTATATTTTAATATATAGATAAATTGATAGAAACAATTTCTGACAACCTCCGTGGCACAGTGAGCGAATAGCTGGCTGAGACGCAGGAGGTAGCGGGTTCTATTCCCGCCGCGGAACAAATGTTTGCATGATCTACAGATATTTGATCCAGGTCTGGATGTTTTTCTATCTATACTAATATTGTAAAGAGGAATGATTTGTTTGTTTGTATTGAATAGGCTCCGAAACTACTGGACCGATTTAAAAAATTCCTTCACTGTTGGGAAGTTACACTATCCCCGGGTGACATAGGCTACTTTTTATCCAAGTGCGCAGAAGTAGGGTAATGTTTTTATTGAAAAACAACGCGAGTGAAACTGCGGATTTCTCAGCTAGTATATTATAAGTATGTATTTACAAAAAAAGTATATAAGTATTCTATCCGTTATCTGGTTCCCATAATATAAGCTCTGCTTAGTTTAGGGCTAGATAGCGCTGTATGAAATGTCCAGGAAAACTCGAAATTTCGTCCGTAATATTTTATTATTTTTAAATCCTTGCGAAGCCGGGGCTGTGTCTTCCTAGTGTTTATTAAATCTTCAAGGCATTTATGAATATTTTCAGCCTCGTTAAAGATACCATCATTCAGCCAATTAATTTCCACCCTGCACTCGGTCCCACGAATGCAGTAATATAATTACAACCTCCCTATTACCGTAATACAAAGTTCTTGTGGGCTATTCCTTTATCGGCCAACGAATTTATGATTTAATGAGCTTTAACGATACGCAGTTTTGGGAGAACGGCTGGTACACATGGTGGATGGAATAAATAATCATAAATGATGGAGCCAGAAAAAGAGCTACTTTATACTTTATTATTTATAGGCGATGGTTACCACTTATCGTTAGGTAGGCCATATACTTGTTATTACATCTCCAGAGGGCTTAGCCAAGTTACATTGGATTAGCGATGATGCTAGTCCATAAGTCCGAAAATGTATGGGATTTGACACATGCTATGGCAATATCACGTGATATATCGACAACAAACTTATGTAGAAATCGAATCGATTCGAAACGAATGTAACTTGGCTACAGACCCAGGTCGTATAAAAAAACGAGTGTGCTTTAGACACGACTGAAGTAAAACTTCTTTTTCAAAATATTAATTTATAAAACTGTTCAAGAACGAAATGAAATTAAAAAAAATAATCAAACGAACTACTGACTGAGATATATATTGTTACAAGCTGAGGGTTTGGGATAAAATAATGAAAATGAATCTAACCTAAATAACACTTTTATTCAACACTAAAATGATAAATACACGATCTTAATCACAAGGATTAACACACTAATTCACACCACTGTTACACAATAAACTACTGAAAGTCACTGAAATCTTCGCACGTATCGCCAAATTAAGACTGACTGCTCGAGCGTCTTTACGCACTATTTATACCGCGCATTATTCCCAGAACCTTCTCGATATTTCTACTAGTTACTAGAAAAGTGTAGGTATATCGACTGACTACTATTTCTTAATCTGTAAAACTGTAGGTAAAAACGTGGTATTTAGGTATATTCCATATCAAGTATTACCTATTCTGTGACACAGTAGGTATAACTTCGAGAAAAGCCGACTATTACTTATTCTGTAACAGCCTCGGCGTAACAATATATTTCATGCACTGGCTATAAGAGGTAGAAAGAAAGAAATGGTGCGCGCGCACCTCTCTCTCTTGTTCCTTACGAAACGTAACTCTCTCTTTCTATCTACACTAACTTATCGATCAGTCTATTCTGGACAGACGCAACTCGCACTCATACGAATCGTAACTCTCTCTTTTTCTATCTTTACTAACTTATATCTCCCTCTCAACTTCATTTCGCACTGTTCGTAACGCATTCACCAGCTTACTCCCCAAGTCAAGCGTGCGTAAAGAAGTTTTACATAGTAAAAATGCTTAGAAAGGGGATTATTCACAATACACCCTAATGGCGTTCCGTCATAGCCGATCTTATTTCCGCCCTTCGAATTAAAATTAGCAGCATCGTCACGTCGTCTTGATTAAAAAAGAATAACCAGCCTTTTTTCTTGCCTGATTCTTTCTTGGAGTGGTCACATAGTAACAAGCGTTAAACTTGACGTTTCAAAGTGATCCTTGTGATTTTGGTGAATAAATGAATACAGAATTTTGATAAAATCCGCGTTGACGACCTCAAACGAACTTAATATGCTGACGGATTTGTTTTCGATCAATTGATTTTGGACTTACATACAACAAACTATAAAACTTATGTATGTATGTTAGTACAAGAATATGGTATAGCAATAATTTGACGACCTCCGTGGTGCAGTGGGCGAATAGCCGGCTGAGACGCAGGAGGTGGCGGGTTCGATTCCCGCCGGGGAACAAATGTTTGCATGATCTACAGATATTTGTCCCAGGTCTGGTTGTTTCTCTATATATTATAAGTATGTATTTACAAAAAGCAATATTTAAGTATTCTCTCAGTTATCTGGTTCCCATAGTACAAGCTATGTTTAGTTTGGGGCTAGATAGCGCTGTGTGAAATGTCCAGCAATTTTTTTTTTTAATAAAAGTATTGTGCAGAACTTCAGTTTAAAAACTTGTTGTCGCCGGATAAAGAAAAGCTTCCAACGAAACAAGCTGTTTACCTCAGACTGTGATTTAAGGGAATGAATATTCATAATTTTCAAAGCTTATTGATGTCTGTTAGCTGATTAGCGATGCCAGCGATGATAAGTGTAGGATTGTTACTGCCTTCTTTTTATGTAGATATCTATCTAGATCTATCCTGCTGACTCTGAATTGTGCTCCAGTTCTAATCCAGATAGATAGATAAAGCTTTAATAACAAGACACAGAGTGTGAGGTCTCCACTCAGACATGATTTAATATTCACATTCAGGGATATTGTAGCTTCCTATCAGTAAAATAATTTTCAAAATGGGTTCAGTCAAACAAATTACAAACTCCAAGGGGTAAAACTTTAACTCCTAATATTACTATAGATTCATTTGAGAGTCTTATGCATAGCTGTTTCATCATCATCATCATTCTCAGCCCGTGTTGACCCACTGCTGGGCATAGGCTTCTCTTTGATGCTGCCATTCTTTCGGATCCTGTGCCAGTCTGAACCACGTACACACGGCCACACATCAAGCTATACATTTCCAGTATAATCTGATCTCACATTGTGTAGGCTTTTCGTAGAATGAGAGGTTAACTTATATTGGAAATGTATAGCTTGATGTGTAGCCGTGTGTACGACCCATGGTCTTATTGATGTCATCGACCCATCTCGCTGGTGAACGTCCTTTGGGGCTCAAGTGGCGTTGGGCAGGACACTTGACCAGACGTAGTGATGATAAGTGGACTACGGCACTAACAGAGTGGTGGCCGAGAACTGGGCATCGAAATAGCTATGTTTATTTCGAAACAAATAGGCTTTCTACAAATAATCATAACTTTGATAGATCATTTCGACACGCCAATAAATAAAGTGAATCCAATCAATTATGCAGACGTCAGTTAGCGAATTAAGTACCCTCTTATTTGTACAAGGGTATTAGGCAATATTAGAACGTTTTGATTCAGGCCAATGTCCGTAACATCTTTACTTTCATAAGCTAATACCGAAGCGAAAAGTATAGAAAGCGTCTGGAGGTCTATATACAACACATACATTAGAATATTATTTCTGATTGAAAGTTTCATAAAAGTGGTAAGGCAAAAATATATAAATACCCAATTTCATAGTCCACTATAAAATATGGTATTTATTTATTTTACTAAATACATACATACATTAGTACTTTAATAAATACTCTAGTGCTTTAATAAATAAATACCATATTTTATAGTCGAGTAGACTATTAAGTATGGTATTTATTTATTTTACTAAATACATACTTTAGTACTTTAATAAATACTCTAGTGCTTTAATAAATAAATACCATATTTTATAGTCGAGTAGACTATTAAGTATGGTATTTATTTATTTTACTAAATACATACTTTAGTACTTTAATAAATACTCTAGTGCTTTAATAAATAAATACCATATTTTATAGTCGAGTAGACTATAAAGTATGGTATTTATTTATTTTACTAAATACATACTTTAGTACTTTAATAAATACTCTAGTGCTTTAATAAATAAATACCATATTTTATAGTTGAGTAGACTATTAAGTATGGTATTTATTTATTTTACTATATACATACTTTAGTACTTTAATAAATACTCTAGTGCTTTAATAAATAAATACCATATTTTATAGTCGAGTAGACTATTAAGTATGATATTTATTTATTTTACTAAATACATACTTTAGTACTTTAATAAATACTCTAGTGCTTTAATAAATAAATACCATATTTTATAGTCGAGTAGACTATTAAGTATGGTATTTATTTATTTTACTAAATACATACTTTAGTACTTTAATAAATACTCTAGTGCTTTAATAAATAAATACCATATTTTATAGTCGAGTAGACTATTAAGTATGGTATTTATTTATTTTACTAAATACATACTTTAGTACTTTAATAAATACTCTAGTGCTTTAATAAATATATACCATATTTTATAGTCGAGTAGACTATTAAGTATGGTATTTATTTATTTTACGATGGATAAGTTAACGGTTTGTTTTGTTTTTATTATTATTGTAAGTAACTATATTATTTCGTTAAATAATTTGTTCGCGCCACTGGTGCTCGATATGTTTTATTTTTCCTACCGACAACTATTAGCAGATCACCGACAGGTTTTGTTCATCGCTTCCAACGCTTGCACTGCAATCTACGCGTACTTCGAGCGGACTACGATTGACCTATATCGAACGTGGATGTGCCTGCTCGTGCTTTTTACCGATTTAGAAAACCGCATTAACTTCTTTAGGGCAGGCCACATCGCTCGTAGAACCGATAACCGTTGGGGTAGAAAGGTTCTCGAGTGGAGACCACGGACTGGAAGACGCAGTGTAGGCCGCCCCCCCCCACAAGGTGGACCGACGATCTAGTAAGAATCGCGGGGAGCCATTGGGCGCAAACTGCTACCAACCGCTCGTTGTGGCGATCTAAGGGGGAGGCCTATGTTCAGCAGTCGACGTTTACCGGCTGATGATGATGATGATGATGATTAACTTCTTCGGCAGGCAAACTTCGGCAGGCAAAATTCGGCAATCCCGCGACAAGCTCATTGCCGTAACCACGTTGCTACCGCGCTACTTCTGGCTACTGGATCAAAAAGAAAAGAACAGCCGAGTAGAAGCGCTACAAGGCCCGGGGTCTTTCCGAAAGGCCTACTAAAGAACAAACCCTATGGACATCTGCAACTTTTTTAGTGCAGCGTTCTAAGGAGACGAAGGTTAGTCTATTTCTTCTTTTATCTCTTGTGCTAGTTATATTACGTTGAGTCGTTTTTAATGGTAAAATTTCATTACCACGCCGAAACACATTTTTTTATACTACTAAGGTAGCAAACAAGCATAAGTTCCACCTGATAGTAAGCGGTTACCGTAACCTATGGACGTTTGTAACACCAAAGGTAACAATCGCGCGTTGCCGACGTATTAAAAATTTTAAAACGCCCTTTTTGTAGAACCCCGTACTGTAGTCACTGCGGATAACCTAAGGAGACCATTCCACAAGCGAAGTGTAGTTTATCATAAATAGGTATATTGGAATGACTTTCGAGCAATAACTTTACTAATTAAAGATATTACAATTTCTGTGACTAAATACTCTAACCAACACAAAAGCTTTTATTGACCCCCGACGCTAAAATAGGATATGTTATAAGGTTGACGCCTATTTCTGTCTGTCTTTCTGTGGCGTCGTAGTTTCCAAACGGATGAATCGATTCGGATGCGGTTTTTGATTGAAAGCTATTTAACTGACTGGTTTTTAATTGACAGTTTTACGTACAAAACTGGCATAGCCGATGTAGGCATTAAGACCGCCCAGTTAAAATGGGATTGGGCAGGCCATGTGGTTCGAATGCATCCAGAACGATGGGCGAATCAAGTCACCCAGTGGATACCAAACGGACGACGCAGCCGTGGTAGGCCCAGAAAAAGATGGAGAGACGACCTGGATGCATTCAAACCAAATTTAGCTGTGGACCGTGATGGATGGAGGGTAGATGGGGAGACCGTTGCACAGCAGTGGGACAATATAGGTTAGTTAAAAAAAATACGGGGTTATTTTAAATTTTACTTGTAGTCGAAGTCAGTTGAAGCTACAGTCGATTCCACTATACTTCTACGTCTTATCATTCTATGGTTTATAGTATTTGCATAGTGATGCGCCTGCGGCTATGCGCGTCTTATTTTACTTAATTTTGCGCTTTCACAATACTAGATAAAGTTGCATTATTTATAGTATTCGTAACGAAATAAATTGTAGAGTTTGAGAATTGGTCAATCGGACTTTTTAAGATATATTTTTAAGACTTTTTCCTTAAAATTTTGACTAATTCATGGAAAATTGTTTAGCTTGAAATTAAATTTTAGGAGAGTTTAAAACAAGAATCAAAATGTTTTTATTTCAGTAAAATATAGAACTTTAACAAGGTGTTGGAATCTTTCTTTTAAGTTATTATACTTGTGTCTGAAGACGCCGCTCTTCAATAGCTATACAATTTATTTATTTAGGTTACAGATTTTTATACATAGACTAGTGGTCCCGCCGAACGTCGTATCGGCTTGACATGCATAGGTATAACGCAAGCTGTCAATATAAGTCACCCTGGTAGAATTGTCAATTGTTGTCCCCGGCCATCATTATGTATGAGAAAATGAATGACTTTCACAAATAATTCAATACCAAAATTAGCCAAATCGCTCCACCCGTTCTCGAGTTTTAGCGAGACTAACGAACAGCAATTAATTTTTATATATATAGACAATATATCTCGGGATAACTCCTACCGAAGAATCTGTTTCAAACGATATTCATTTTTTACATCCTCTTTGACAATATTTGCAGCACGCATTCTATCAATTCTATGTCAAACGTCATAAGGTTACATTATAAAAGCGCTAAGGTTAGATTATAAATAATTTTATATGGTGGTTAAGTATTCTTAAATTTTCTAATTTTGCGCGCAATTTTCTTAATTTTTTCTTTCGTAAGAACCTTCTGACAATTAGAAATACAAATTCATTTTTATATTATAGATAAACAGAAATAGTTACAATATTGTAAGGATTAATAATTTTTGATATACCTAAATTATTTTTCTGTTTTCAGTTATATTGTCCTCTTAAAAACATGTTTTCCTCTTGGCATTTTTCCTTCCACTCCTAATGCCTCGGTAATACCAGATCCTGCCAATCACTTTGAAATTAAACAATAGAAAATTATTAAAACATAAAATATTAAGAATCGTCGCCATTCATTTTTCTAAACTAAGGTAACAAACACTCAATCGTCGACGACGATGTCTAGTCAAAATTAGTCAAAATCGGTTGATTGTGACATATTACGTGTTTTGTTGTACCACATTAAATGAAAACTCAGGTAGGGCTAATGGCTAGTATTGTTGCAAAATAGGTTTGTTTCAAATTCATTACTATCGATAAATTTTAAATTATCAAACAACCTTAAGAGGTGACTATAACTCAGCCTAAACTCGAATTTCACCTCCGCTTCTCCGCGCGCCGCTGCACGTCTTATCTCGCCGTGGTTCACATGTTTGCCGGTTTTTTTATCATTCAGTCCCTTCATTATCTTGTTGTGTTTATTTCTCATTACTGCGTCTTTACAAAAACCAACTTAATATAAATTCTACCTATGAATTACGTGATTGTTCGGAGCGACAAGCGTCACGGGTACCCCGTCTGAAAGCCGAGGCCAGACTGAATCGCAGACTGGGCGTCCGAAGCGAATGGCTTTATTAGTGCAAAAGTTAGGTATTTTCATTTTATGGTAAAATTAAAAGGTATTATGAAATTTTAAAACACAGGTGCACTTATTTATGTTGTATAAAACTACTGTATAAAGTTTCAAGATCTAAATTGAAGTATTCATCGCATAATAACTGTTTTAAGATAAATTTGAAGTAATCTTTGGTTTTTTTTTCTAAAGAGAAAATTTTACGGAATCGTGTTTTCACAACACAGGCGTTCTGGGACATTATCCTTAACTATAACATATATAAATTACAAAAAAGCGTAAAGTTTTTTTTAAACGATTTATCGTCTCCCCAGGTATAGTGCGCCCTTAATATCAAGTCCTAAAATATCAATGAAACAGCCTGTTTAAAATAGGTAAACAAATCTGCAAAACATTATTTATTGCCAATGTATCGATTACTGGACCAATATTCAAGTTACCGGTATAAAACCCACCTCTAAAATCAGTTAATAAGCTCCCAGTTGTGTGTTTTAAATTATTGTCGTACAAAACAAAACAGGCTGTATATATTTTTATGACTAGGTCTTCATGACCTTATCCCTCCTTCCCCCTTCCACCACCGGACAAGCAGACGTACCGAGCAGTACCACCCATACCTGATCGGCATACCACCTTGCCGTACCAAACGACTTGCTTCAGCTTTTCTTGTTAGCACAAGGAGTGGAACTCACTTCCGGCGTATGTTTTTCCAAACCAGTATAATCTTGGAGTCTTCAAGTCCAGAGTGAATAGGTTCTTTCTAGGCAAGCGTGCTCCATCTTCGATCACACCTTCACTTACCATCAGGTGAGGTAGTGGTCAAGAGCTTGGCTATCATCAATAACATAAATTAAATAGGTTCAATCTCAATACTGAATATGATTTAACCACTAATTAGTAACTATATATGAGAAGGTGATCGGCACGCTTATCCAAATTCCTGCAGTTGTGCAACATAAGTCTAGAAAACATTGCATGAGTTTACGTAAACAAATGTCTACAAAAAATAATAACTAATAAACGGTGGATCTAATTAAAAGTGTAAAACTAGATAAAAATGAGTTAATGCAATTAAAATTTGGGGTTTGAGTGACACGCGACAACGCGTGTGCGGTGTTTCTGACTATTTTAAGCGATGCTGAAATAGCGTTTTGTGACTAATTGTGTCTTTCAAACAAAGTTATCTAGCTTTGAATTGAATAACATTAATGTTGCTCCATTCTCTGAACGTAAACTTAATGAACCTGAAGTGTTTGTCATTTTTATATTATTCTGAAAAGGAATGTCAAATTTGCTTCTTTGATCGAACGAAGCGAGATCTCCAAATCAACTTGGGCAAATCGGCATTGTATGTATGTAAGTATGTATGTTTGTTTGTCCGAGGATAACTTTCTAAGCGTTTATTCGATCATCGTGAAATTTGGTATATAGGTAGGTAGCGATGGCACAATTTTGGTGTGAGTAAATGAGCTAAAAATGTGGGGGTGTTGTTGAGATATTGGGGTTCAAGAGGGGTAAAAAAAAACAAAATAGGACTATACGGTCAAGTGGCATGTCTAATAAAAGGTTTTTGTGCGTTCATTTTGACTCGATTTTTATTTTTAGTTTAAATTTTGTAGTTTTTAAGTTATTAGCCATAATAAAAACTGAACTTTGACAAGGATACACCAGTGCTGAAATTTGGTATGCGTGTATCTTTTTTTTTAGTAACACATATATAGGCAAACGTCTGAAATCCAAAATAACTACAATTTGTACCCCAAAAGAGTAAACAACTTATATGAACTCCCGTTACCTGTAATTTGAATGAAACTGTTGAAGTTATTTGGTTTCGCATTTCGTAGCAATATTTTATTAGTCAAAGATTAAGGCCGGCTTGCACAACGATCCCTAAACGTATTTAGCGACTAAACATGTTTAATTTGTACGTATTTGTATGATTTTACAACCATAAATCATATATAGCCACTAAATACCTTTAGGCATCGTTGCGAGTCGCCCTAAGAATATTTTTTTTTGTTTTGGGATACTCGCGAGATCTCAGTTCGGGGCGACCCACTAGTTTATTTAGTGTAGACAATAGTGCAACAATGAATATTTCAGAAAACCAACAATTGGTGTCAACTCTATTGCACTATACACATAGAATGTCAATATCTACTTAGAATTTAGAAATGATGGGTATAAATAATATGGTCCACTTAGACTGTAGTTACAATGAAAAAATGTCATAAATTAAAGGTTTAATTTTATATATATTGTATTTATTGGTACACCTATGACCTGCGCGACCTTGGAGCCGACGACTGGCAAGAGATGGAAATGAACAGGGGAAAGTGGAGAGATCTCATATCGGAGGCCAAGAATCACTTTGGGTCCCTGTGCCAATGGAGAGTATATGTACCACACATGTTGTTGGAATGTTGGAATCGCTTTGTTATTTCAAATTAACCATATTTTATCACAAAAATACAATTAAACATTAAAATTCAGTTTCAGTTAGTAATTACAATAAACCTCCGTTCCAAAGACTCCCCACACCTCCGCAGGCCCCATTGTTATTGTAATCCTATCCGTTAAAGCACCAGAAGACGATCATAAAAATAACGTCCGAAAACCCAACGACATGTCACTTCCTCCCGTAATAACCCCTTGGTACCATAAAACTCTATACAATATGCGGTCAGCCCTTAAGACTGCAAAAAATCTTTCAACCAGAACAACACCACATCGGAAGAATATCAACTCTGTGCCTTTCAAATTAGAAGTTACAATCCTTTGCCGATAACTTACTTGAAACAATACAGCTCCAAACGAAACAGGCGTTAGCTGAAATTCGATAACACAAGTTTTAGTTCTGTTGCGATTGCAATAGGGGTGATAATAGCGTGCGGTTTTAAGATTATAAAGTGAAACTTAGGGGCAAACGCAACCCTATCGTTACGGCGCAAGCGCATGGTAATCAGCAGACAAACAATTGTACTTAATGTCTGTCGATTTGTATAATTCACACCGAAAATTCTTAGCGTCAATTATATAAGTGTGTCTAGTTTTAAGAAGAACATCTGGGACAGAAGCTTGCTTATTAGAAGGATCCCTACTTTTATTATTATTTTTATCAAATCTATACTAATATTATAAAGAGGAAAAATTTGTATTTTTGTGTGTATGTTTGTAATAAATAAACTCAAAAACTACTGTGCCGATTTCAAAAACTCTTTCACCGTTGGAATGCTACATCCGTGGCGCAGTAGGCGAATAGCCGGCTGAGACGCAGGAGGTAGCGGGTTCGATTCCCGCTGCGGAACAAATGTTTGCATGATCTACAGATATTTGTTCCGGGTCTGGTGGTTTCTCTATGTATTATAAATATGTATTTACAAAAAAAAGTATATAAGTATTCTATCAGTTATTTGGTTCCCATAGTACAAGCTATGCTTAGTTTGGGGCTAGATAGCGCTGTGTGAAATGTCCAGCAATATTTATTTATTTATTCACCCTGAGTGACATAGGCCAGAGGTTTCCACTTTTATTTGGCCATGGAACCTTAATTGATCATACTTTTTTTGGCGGAATCCTAGCTGGCTATTTTGATAACTAAAGTGTAGTTGAAATTGTAGTTTGAATATATTCATGTTAGACTCGAAGAATGAACAAATTATAAATGAAAATAATTATTATAAGTATTGCAAATAATTTATTGTAACAAAGAAATACAACGTACCTAGCTAATAATTTATTGTGAAGAATGAATTTTTTTCACATTATTTCTTATAATAGCCGTAAAATTAGGCTTTATGTCTGACAATTGAACGCAAACCAGTCTCGCATCGGTAAGTCTTCACAAACTTAATCAAAACCAGGACAGCTTTCTCAACGATTGCCGGGTATTCATCTTTAAGTACAATTCAAATTTAACTCTCGGACAGACCGCGGAACCCCATGTGACCCATCCACGGAACCCCAGGGTTCCGCGGACCACCTTTTAGGAATCACTGACATAGGCTATATTTATATCTAGAAAAGATTAGGGATCCTTACTAAAACTTAAGTAACGTAACCCAAGGTGTAAAAAAGTGCCCTAAAACGTCTTTCGTCGCATGCGCTGCGGAAACTATTGATGATAGAACAAATGTATGTTCTACAATATTAAAGAACATATCAGTATCTAAAAAAAACTTCGTAATATTATAGAGAGGAAAGATTTGTTTGTTTGTGTTGAATAGGCTCCGAAACTACTAAACTGATTTAAAAAAAATCTTTCACCGTTGGGAAGCTACACTATCCCCGGGCGACAAAGGCTATTTTTTACCCAACTGCGCAGAAGGAGGGTAATGTTTTTATTGAAAAACTACGCGTGCAAAGCTGCGGATTGGGCAGCAAGTAAATAATAAAGGGGTTTGCATGTCTAAAACATTCTGTATGAAGGTTTGCAACTGTACAATAAACTACCAAAAGACATTAAAAATGTGAATTCATTAGTCACATTCAAACGATTCCTCAAAACTTACATTTTAAAGGATTTTCATTTATTAAAAACATATAGGTTTGTCCTAACTATAATTAGGCTAACGCATCTCAATACTCAAGTGCAACATTTCACTGATAATAACTTAACTCACTATGGCCTAGGCCTTACACAACAATAGTGAAAAAGGTTCACTCGCGGCTGTACAGATGCTCAAATTAAGCATCTACCCACTGTAAATACCGGTCAAATAAGTCATCTTTACTCAAAAGGATCAACTTTACCTTAGTCTTCCTTCATCATCATCGTCCACAGCCCGACTTCACCCACTGCTGGGTATAGGCCTCCCCAAGTTTGTGCCATCCGCCACGATCCTGCGCTAGTCTCACCCACTGACGGGCCGCGACTCTAACGATGTCGTCCACCCATCTCGCTGCCAGACGTCCAACCCTTCTACAGCCATTCCTCGGCCACCATTCAGTTGCTACCCTGCTCCACCACGTCTTGCCAAGTGTCCCGCCCAAGACCATTTGAGCTCCATAACTCGATTTCCAACATCAGTCATAGTCTTCCTTGCATGATAAAAACTCAAATTAGACAAAATGGTAATAGGGTAGAATTTTTATTACTATTTTAGTAGTTTTCTAATGAATAACTGGTATCCCTAAACTTTTTTCAACCTGGTAACAAAATCAAAATGGTCAAAATCTTGAAGATTGTTTGAAAGTTAACGGTGATTTAACTAACAGGCCATGTTGGCAACACATTAACGAATGCTATCTCTACCTAATTTGCTTAGTTCTAGGTGAATCCAAGGAGAAAATAGTAGTAGGTAAAATCGCCAAAATTGTGTCATCTTTACCTGATTGTTATTTTTCGTGGTAGTGCCGTAACTGTGAGGTTTAGGAACACAAAGTATGAATAGAACTAAAGGGAAAGACTGCTTAATTACATAAAAACTGAATATTAAACTCCTCTAGTAAAACAAATACGCATTATAGGTATTTTCTTATAAAAATATGGTAAAGATGGCCTACTTGACGGTTTTTTTTCTGTTTGTTGTGTTGTGATTATTATTCTGTTATTTTACTATAACTTTTTACAGAATACTATTATTTAAATTAACGCTGTAAGGCATACTAGTTATGCAATATTTTTAAGTTATCTCTGTAAGTAAATTACCAATGAGAAATAAATATAACCGAATAAAAGAGTATACGGTTGATAGGAATAAAATTGACAGATGACATTGACAGTAACATAAACATCAGTTCTAGGTTATTTATGCTAAAGTCATGGATAAATTATGATCATTATTTTTTAAAAATATATGGGCAATTATACTAACGGACTTAAAAACTAACACCTGCCACAAAGCCTGTGCCATCAAATAGGCAATAATTAGAAATAACTGTATCAACTTCTGACGATTCCATTTTTTATGACCATAAATTATTTTTTGTTTTATTTTGATATTAGAACGGCATTTTGTTTTATTGCCGTATTGTTAGGGCTTATCAATGATAATTTAGTTATTTAGTAGCCAGTTTTGTAAAATTCTATAATTTTGTCTATGTCAAAATTAGAATCGAAGTTTGAAAATGGAAATGAAATTTATTTATTTGCTAGAACATTATGCGATAATATTAGGTGTTACATAAATTAGGGTCAATTCACACGAACCACAACCACACCACGTCGCAGCGACAAAATGTGGTCAAGCTGTGGTTACGTGTGAATAGTGTCGCAGCGGCTTTTTGCAGTTGCGTTGTGGTACCGACAAAATGTCGATGTGGTTGCGTTGTCGCTGTCGTTGCGATGTGGTAACCACGTGGTCATGTGCAGTTATACTCCGGCTTTCGTAGAGAAAACACGGCTTGACTGAACGTAGTCATGGAGGAAAGATTGTTGTTGCTATACTTGTTTTCGCACAACCACGCGGCAACTCAGTACAACGCACAATGAAAGGGGGGAGCGCAGGCGCCAGCTAGGCACGCGCTGTTGATGACGTCATGTCGTGGCGATGTGGCCGCGGTGCCGCCGCCGGTGGTGGCGTTGTCGTCGCGATGTGGTTGCGATGTGGTCGTATTACACAGGTGTTCGATAACAACAGCAAAATGTGGTACGTGTAAATTGTAATATTCATTTTCAATACAAAATATACGCCCGACCACATGGCGTCGTTGTGGTGTGGTTGTGGCTGTGGTGTGGTTGTGGTACGTGTGAATTGACCCTTATAGGCTCATTATGTCCTACGTACCACAATTGTTGGCTTTCAAATATGAATATATTCTATATGTTATATTGTAGTCTGGATGTTTTTCTATATATTATAAGTAGGTATTTACAAAAAAAAGTACATTAGTTAGTACACAAGTATTGTATCAGTTATCTGGTCCCCATAGTACAAGCTAAGCTTAGTTTGGGGCTAGATAGCGCTGAGTAAATGTCCAGCAATATATTTATATTAAATCACTAGTGATCCCGCCGAACTTCGTATCGGCTTGACATGCATAGGTATAACGCGGGCTGTCAATATAACTCACCCTGGTAGAATTGTTAATTGTTGTCCCCGGCCATCATTATGTATGAGAAAATGAATGACTTCCACAAATAATTCAATACCAAAATTAGCCAAATCGCTCCACCCGTTCTCGAGTTTTAGCGAGACTAACGAACAGCAATTAATTTATATATATATAGACAATATATCTCGGGATAACTCCTACCGAAGCATCTGTTTCAAACGATATTCATTTTTTTACATCCTCTTTGAAGATATTTGCAGCACGTTTTACCCGGTCGTTTCTTCCACGCACCTGCAACATGTGGAATGACCTTCCTCCGGAGGTTTTTCCGGTGGGCTTCAAATTAAGCGCCTTCAAGAGAGGTGTAAATAGGGTATTAAGTGCTAGGCAACGCGACTGCGGTACCTCGAGTGCTGCAGGAGTTTATAGGCGGCGGTGACCACTTAACAACAGGAGGCCCGTCAGCTTGTGTGTCTACAAGTATGTATAATATTAAAAAAAAAATCGCATTCTGTCAATTCTATGTCAAATATCATAAGGTAACATTATAAAAGCGCTAAGGTTAGATTATAAATAATTTTATATGGTGGTTAAGTATTCATAAATTTTCTAATTTTGCGCGCAATTTTCTTAATTTTTTCTTTCATAAGAACCTTCTCCTGACATTAAGAAATACAACAAAAAAAGAATTGGCCAAATTGGTCCAGGCGTTGTTGAGTTATGCGCTTACCAACACATTTTGAGATTCATTTTTATATTATAAGATAGATTTTATTAAAAGCGATTAAATATTAAAAAAAAAAGATAATAACAATGTCAAAAGATAAATTAATAATTAATAAAGTTACATAGTAAAATTGAATTAAATGTCCATATAATTACAATATTCGCTTAATGTGTAAAAACATTTGTCCTTAAGCCATTTTTTCAGTTGGCTAGAAAATAAATCCCCTTTTAGGGTTTTTAAATCTAGAATCATTTATTTAACAATAACGTTTAACAATAAAAAATTACAATTCTCAAGGTATTGTATTACTAATGGCGGATTCCTATATCCGTCGGTAACCGACTACGGCTCGTATCTCCTAGAAAAAATGTCAAACTAGTATCATACTTTTGACACGTTTTCAAGAAGAAACGAGTCGTAGCTATTTACCGACGGATATAGGAACTCGCCATAAATAAACTAAGATAATTTTGAAACTTAAACACATCTATACTAATATTATAAAGAGGAAAAATTTGAATGAATGAATGAATGAAAATTCTTTATTATACCTTACAAGCTAGACACAACAGATTTATAGAAAAAAAACAAATAAAAGTAAGCATAATGGGCGGTCTTATCGCTTAACAAAGCGATCTTTTCCAGACAACCTTTGGATGGAGAGGATCATTGCTTAATGGAAGATTGGCCGAGGTGTAAAAAGAATAAACTTAATAATAGAAAAAGAAAAATTTGTTTGTTTGTATTGAATAGGCTCCGAAACTACTGAACCGATTTAAAAAATTTTTTCACTGCTGAGAAGCTACACTATCCCCGGGTGACATAGGAAACTTTTTACCCAACTGCGCAGAAGGAGGGTAATGTTTTTATTGAAAAACTACGCGTGCGAAGCTGCGGATTGGTCAGCTAGTTATATTGTATTTATTTGGAAAGCCAACAGCTAATTATACATAATATGAAACACAGTAAATAAATGAAAGCCAATAAGAGGTTTTCACGACTAAACAAAATAATAAAACAAAATGTGAAGTGAACAATAAAAGAGTCAACACAAGGTGGTTTTATAAAGATATGGATAATAAATTACGTAAAAGCTACTTAATACTACATAAATATATTTGAAGTATTCTTCTATCGCCAATAAATTCTCTGTTCAGCCGCAGTCTGGCTGAACTGACACTCGTGCAGAAAGATCTAGATCAACATATTAAAGTTGTCGCTTGCTCACCACAGAAATGAATATTAGGAAGTAAAATGTTCCGGAAACTGTCCTAGCTGTCCAAAAATTAAAAAAAAAATTTTTAGATAGTTATTTATCAGTTACCGTTAGTTATTATATACTAGTATGTTAGCTTAGGTTTATAATCATAACATAATATCAATCATAATCATAGTAGTAGGTTCAAAAAGGTAAATTGCCGTTAAGGCGAATATAGTAGGTGATTGGTCTTATTTGGAAGTTTCTCCTCAGGGTGGAATCAGTTTTATATGCTCAAAAAATATATGTCATTCATTGATATTTTATCTGCAAAGTGAACATACAAAAAAGTTCTACCTGTTTATTTACTATGAGAAAAATATAACAAAATATAGCTGTTTTCGACTTTCAATTTGATTCAACCTCTAAACAACGTAAAATTTTGTAATTTTTCTTTCACCTAAATGTGGGCAAAGTCTTTACCTTCCAGTTGAACAAATGATGCTGTGCTGCGACGGTCTTTCACGTGGCAATTAATTATTTCCAATTTTTCCGAATAATTAGCGGGCGTACACTTAGAAAGTGGTTGCCAGGGCGACGGGCGGCAGTGTATCGCTGACTGTCGTACGGGAGGGTTGTGCTCGTCTGCCTCGCGCTCACCTTTTTGCTGGTCGGTTATATGCATGTGGCGGAAGGTGCGGGGCCGAAACAATAGCTACGCCCATTCGCTCAAAGTCATCGGCTACGGTTAGCGCCTTAATAACAAAAAGACTAAACCACTACTTACTCAACCAAAATACAAAAGAAACAGTTGAATCATCTAAAGACCGTTGCATATGATTGGAGCATCTGGAACAGTTGAGCTATCTAGCTCAACTGCTCCAGATCACTACCAGGCGGAAGTGTCCCCAAAACACGGGCTGCATTGCCCCGCTTAATTGCAATGATTATGCGGGTCGACGCAGCGGTGCAGATAAGTGCCAGCAATAGGACGTTTATTGTAGTACATAGACCTTAGAAGCGATCGATCTTGTGTATTCAACCACATTCAAAGAGGTATCTATTAGACTATTTTACCATCTAGCTCATCCAGTACGCTACGCTACGTTTTTCAGTATGAAGTTATATCTACACTTCACAAGAACCTGTCTATACCTTACCTTACTTGAATATACCGTCAAGGACTGGAACGCCTTGACTCTTCAAGTCGCGAGTGAATAGGTTTCTTCTAGACAAGCAGGCTTCTAGGTAGACTGCATCATCACTTACCATCAGGCGGGATCGTGGTCAAACGATAGCCAATCTATACTATAATATTATAAAAAGGAAAGATTTGTATTTTTGTGTGTATGTTTGTAATGAATAAACTCAAAAACTACTGGTCCGATTTTAAAAAATCTTTCACCATTGGAAAGCTACATTCACCCTGAGTAACATAAGCAACTTTTTACTTAACTGCGCAGAAGGAGGGTAATGATTGCGTAGACCATGACACATTGATCAGGAAACTACACCATTATGGCATTAGGAACGTTCTAGACTTTCTCACTTCTTATTTATGGCAGAGTGCAAAAAGTTGACGTGAATGGGAAGCGTTCTACGGGGTCTCTGGTTTAAAAGGGGTTACCACAGGGATCAATTCTGGGACAGTTTTTGTTTTTAGTATATATTAATGATCTTCCCCATCGTGTAAGGAACGATCATGAGGTTGTATTGTTTGCAGACGACACGTCACTTTTATTTAAATTAAAGCGACAACAAACCGATTTTGACGATGTAAACAATGCAATCTCTAAGGTCGTAAAATGGTTCAATGTAAACAATTTACTTCTAAATGAAAAGAAAAAAAAACAAAGTGTATTAGATTCACACTACCTAATGTTACACAAGTTAAAGCAGATATAAAAATCAAAAACGAGGAGTTGGCTCTTGAGGACACTACCGTATTCTTAGATATAACCCTAGATAATAAGCTTCAATGGGGCCCTCACATTGATAAGTTGTCGAAGAGACTTAGTTCTGCGGCATATGCAGTCAAAAAGATCCGTCTTTTTACAGACGTAGACACAGCTAGACTAGTTTACTTCAGCTACTTCCACAGCATTATGTCATACGGTATACTGCTGTGGGGGAGTGCTGCAGATATAAACACGGTTTTTGTGCTGCAGAAGAGCGCTGTTCGTGCAATTATATATAATATAATATGGGCCCCAGAGAATCATTACGCAATAAGTTTAAAGAAATAAATATTATGACATTCCCTTGTCAATATATCTATGAAAATCTAATGTATGTTCACAAAAATATTGATTTGTTTAAGAAAAATAGCGATAATCATAATTTTAATACTAGAAATAAAGATAAACTCGTTGCCCCTTGTAGACTCCATAAAGTTAGTAAATCGTTTAAAGGGCAAGGTCTTCGCTTTTATAACAAACTCCCAAGTGATGTACAAAAATTGACAATTCACAAATTTAAAAACGCAATTAAACAAAATCTTTATAAAAAAGCCTACTATAAAATATCGGATTATTTAGATGATAGAGAAGCTATTTTCTGTATTGTAATGAGAGGATCATTTAAAAAAACAACCAGTCTTGTTTTCTTGCCTTTCTTTCCTGGCTTGGTCGCGAAGGAACAGGCAGTAAAAATTTACGTTTCAAAGTGATCCTTGTGATTTTTAATTAATAAAAGATTTTGACTTTGACTTGACTTTGAGTTTGTTTATATTGATAAACTACGCGTGCGAAGCCGCGGATTGGTCAGCTAGTAATTTATTTAAAAACAACTTGAAAAAACACCGTAAAAATGTAAAGTAAAACTCAAAAAAACTACGACCAGTCCTTCTAAGCGAAATGCCATAAATCCTCAAAGTTAAGAGCCTTGACCGACTGCACCTTGAAATGAGGGTATTAATTTAAATAAAGGATTCGACTTCCTGTCCTCCTGTTCACGCGTGGTCAGCCAAATGCGTGGAATATTCAAATTTCGCTGGCCTGGCCCTATTGTCTTGACATACGGTCCAAAATATAAGCCTAGCGATTTCTAAATAAAACCGGCAAGTGCGAGTCGGACTCGCGCACGAAGGGTTCCGCACATATCTATAAAAACAAACAAAAAAAAACAACGTTTTGTTGTATGAGAGCCCCGCCATAAATTTAATTATTCGTATAACTAAATATTCTGTAAATATTTCAAGCGTCTACCTATTGCTGTTATAAAAATCGAGCTAAAACGAGCAAAAAAATCACGTTTGTTGTATGAGAGCCCCCCTTAAATATTTATTTAATTCTGTTTTTAGTATTTGTTGTTATATCGGCAACAGAAATACATTATCTGTGAAAATTTCAACTCTCTAACTATCACGTAGATTGTCGCGTTTATTAAAATAAATTAAAATAAAAATAAATAATTTTAATAATAATTTTCTGTTACGTTCATTTACAATTTAGCTTTCTCCTTAACCCTTAATCAAATACGGGGAAATAATTTCCCACTTAGTACGGATGAGCAAAATCAATATATTTTTTGGAATGACATCACGTAGCAATGGCAACCATGTTTTGATATTTTGCAATGCCGTTATGAATAAAGGGAAATTATTTCCCATCGCAAAACCCCCCTTTTTCCCACTTTTCCAGGTTTTTATCATACAATTTGAAGTCTACTCACTAAGAACCGATCTTAGTTTGCATTTTTCTCTTAAATTTTTTTCCATTTGATTAAGGGTTAAATAGACCTTAAAAAGGGGTACAATGTTTCCTCTTCTCGTATTAATATATAGATGACTAGATGATCCGCCCGCGGCTTGGCGCGCGTGAGAAAAAAGAAGCTAACAGCCTAAATATGAATTATCAGATCCCTAACTTGAGGAATTATGGATTGCCCATACAAACTTTCAACCTCTATTTCACCCCTTCAAGATTATGTATTGAGACAAAAGATAGTCTATGTCCTTCCCCAGGATATATAATCTATCTCCTTACCAAATTTCATTACGATCTGTTCAGCCGTTTAGTCGTGAAAAGGTTACAAACAAACAAACAAACTAACAAACAAATAAACAAGATTACTTTTGTATTTATAACAATTTATATAAATTTGTTCTTTTAAACCACACAGCAATAGATACCTCATTAGGAGCACTCTTCGAAGATCAAATAGATTTTTCATTCAATCGATCTGGTATTAAACTAGTGGTTCGCCCCCAACTGAGATCTCTCTAGTCTCCCATAATAACAAAAATATTATTATTCGTAATCTTTCACTATCAAAATAATGCCACAAAATAACAACCACATCTCTTGACCTACAGTTTCATTCAAATAACAGGTAACGTGAGTTCATGTAATTTGGTTAATGTTTTTCGGGGTACAAAATGCAGTTATTCTGGATTTCAGACATTTGCCTATATTAATGTCACTAAAGCCACACGAATACCAAATTTGAGCATTGTAGGGTCACTGGTGTACCCTGTGAATATTGCCAAAGTTTAGTTTTTATTATGGCTAATAACTCAATAAATTACAAGGATTAAACTAAAAATATAAACAGGGTTGAAATGTACTAATAAAGATGTTTCGTTTGATTTCCCACATGACCAATTTTTTTTACCCCCTTTGAACCCCAATATGTCAACAACCCCCCCCACATTTTTTGCTAATTTAGTCACACCAAAATTGTGCCATCACTACCTACCTATGTATCAAATTTCACGATGATCGGATCAACGCTTCGAAAGTTATCCTCGGACAAACATACATACATACATACAACGCAGGTTTGCCCAAGTTGATTTATAGGTCCCGCTTCACTCTATCAATAATAAATTAATGATGTCAATAATCATATAAATAAAGGATAGAAATATTTCATTACACATATGTAATGGTTAACGAAAAATATTTCCGGCACCGTTAGTTTTACGAGTATTATATATATAAGTCAATAAACTTTCATACATATGCAGCAATTAATGAGATATATATTTTAGCGTACCTAGTTTTAGAAGTCCTGTTATGTTGTAAGTATTTTTAATGGGTACCGGTATTTTAATAGATTACATTTTTATCTTTAACTAGCTGACCCACCCGCGGCTTCGCATGCGTGGTTTTTCAATAAAAACATTACCCTCCTTTTGCGCATTCGGGTAAAAAGTAGCATATGTCTTTTCCCAGGATATAATCTATCTCCTTGCCAAATTTCATTACGATCTGTTCAGCTGTTTAGTTATGAAAAGGTAACAAACAGACTAATAAACAAATAGTTACTTTCACATTTAATATGTAAGAAAGAAAGAAAATACATTTATTTGCAGACATAACAAAACATAGACATACACAACAAAACTAACAAAAATAATAATACAGTAGGAGTAGCAATATTACAAACAAAAATAGAAAAAATAAAATATACATAGGCAGTTAGTACGTCCAGGTTATGAGCGTCCGCAAACTAGGATCCGGCTCAGCATTATGCGCCACGCACTAGTAAATACGAGTATATATATACATATATCTATGTATATGTATATATACATGTATGTATTATATATTATATATATAAACCTTCCTCTTGAATCACTCTATCTAATGCTGAAAATTGCATTAAAATCCGTTGAGTAGTTTAAAAGATCTAAGCGAACAAACAGCGGAAGCGACTTCATTTTATACTATGTAAAGAAGATGTTGATCCTCAATGTAGATCTGAGGATATGGGATGCCCACAATCGATTGGAGTCTTGTGTATGTGACTGTGATTCTTATTAACTAAGTAGATTAGATTAAATAATTCTTTATTGCACACCATAACGCATAACAACGTACGAAATAAAAAATAACAACGTAAATCTATGGATACAATTGGCGGTCTTATCGATAAATAGCGATCTCTACCAGTCAAACTTTTGGATAGAATGGACTATGTGGACATTACCTGGGGTGTAATGGTGTTCCTAATGTACTACATGTACATACACACTAATACAAATGATAAAAAAAATAAAATTACATAAATGAATGAAACTAAATAATAACTACTCATAACAATTTATATATACATACATACTTAAACTTATTTAAGAAACATATTAATTAATAATAAATACATATATATTTAGCGACAAATACTCAGATAGTGTTCTCGATTTTTAAACGTATGCTCACATACGTTTAAAAATCGTAAGTGAAATGGCATTTGACTGATAGCTACCGCCAGCGCATATATTTTATAATAGTATATAAAATATTTTATAGTATTTTTATAGTAAATATAATATTATTAAAATTACTGCCTTTCTATTTAAGCCTTACCTTACAAGTTGCATTTATTTATTTTTATATGTATTGCGTAATGTATTGTATTTTATTTGTGTTTTATGTATTTAGTTTTTTAAGTGTTATGATTTAGATAATGTATGTAATGCTATATTTTATTTAATAAATTTAAGTGTGAACTTTATTACGAAGCTTAACTTTCTCATCATTATTTCACCCACTACTAGGGCTTTTTTGCCACCCTTTTCAGCCCTTTTATCCAGCCATTTCCCCAGTCATCCAGGTTTAAGAGTTATAGAGTTCCCTGTAAAAGGGCTCGCCTGGGGAAGTATTACCACCATACCTATTTCTGCTGTCAAGCAGCATTGTTGTTTCGGTTTGAAGGGTATGTTTGCCAGTTAAATTACAGGCACAAGAGGCTTTACACCTATATGCCTCAAGTTGATGGAAGTAGAGCAGTGCATATTAGGGCACATTTCTAAGGCGAGTGACCTACGAGTAAATTCTCTGTTATAGGCGATGGTTACCACTTAACATCAGCTGAGGTCAAGGGCTTGACTATCATCAATAAAAAAATCAGGTTGGCCATAAGCTTAAAAAAAGGGTTTGCTCACATTTTGATGCTATCGACCCACCAATGTCAGTCAAGATTTATACAGTAAGCTCTTTTCGAAATATTTGCAATAAAATCTTCTTAATCAAACTCTACATATCGAATTCGATTAAGTGTTCCACTCCGCTCTGATACAACAAATTAATCATTTTTATTGTTAAGAATCAAATATTTAAAATTATTAACATTCAAAAGATGAACATCTTTAATTTGCATTGGTAAGAGTTGACCCACTTCCATGAATTATTTTACGGATTCCCACGGAATGGATGCGTCAGTTACATCACCTTGCAATATTGCTAAGATGCGCGAGTTGCGAATATTTTTATTATGTCGTATATTTTAATTGGATGTTGTTAAAAGTATTTAGTTTTTTGGATAGCTGTTTAATTTGTTTTTGTAGAGTTGTTGAAAAAGTATAAACAAAACAAACTTAAAATTATTTGAATAACTGGCAGAAAAAGCAGGAAGGTCTTTTACGCGATACGTGTGCTATATAGTTATTTGTGTTGATGTTCTTACTATTATAAAACTATCATCGTCTATAATACCACTGAAGTATGTAATTTAACAGAATATAATCGGTGCTTTTTTTGATTTGTATTTCTTTACACACACTTTGCTATGCTCGGGGCTATGCTCGGGGTTTCTCTACGGGATCGAATCAGAAATGAGGAGATACGTAGGAGAACTCAAGTCACCGACATAGCCCGACGGATTAGCACGTTGAAGTGGCAATGGGCAGGCCATATAGCGCGCAGAACAGACGGCCGATGGGGCCGAAAGGTTCTCGAGTGGAGGCCACGGACCGGCAAGCGCAGCGTAGGACGTCCACCCACAAGATGGGCAGACGACTTGGTAAGAACCGCAGGTCGGCGTTGGATGCAGGCCGCTTCCAACCGCAGTTCCTGGAGATCAATGAGGAAGGCCTTTGTCCAGCAGTGGACGTCCTACGGCTGATATGATGATGATGATGATGACACACACTTTTATTTTATTTTGTTTGTTTTGATATTCTGTACTTTTAAACATAACATGTCCGCAACAAGTAAGATGGCCTTAACGGAAGATCAGCGCTGGTTGTTGCAACCATCACATGCTAAGGACCATTTTGTAAATATATTTTATAACACATTTGCTCTTATAGGGTCTATAATTTCACCAATTTCAATATCTTAATGTATGTCATTACGTACTTGTGCGTTATTGTAATGTAAAACGCACGAGTTTGGTAAAACGTACGGTTTATCAAGATGCTCCGTCTAAAACGAACGGTACTTTTTTAAATCTTAGCAAAGAGTTTTTATGTCAGTAGTCAACAGTTTATGAATAAAATTAAGATAGGGAGATAAAATATAAAAAATAAACTTTTAATTCCTTAATTTTGACAATAAATTACAACCTTTATCTGTAACAAACTCAAAAATTTTTTAATTTACTTTATTAGTAATACTGGCTGTTTTTGTGCCTTTGCCTTAAAAAAAAGCGCTGATGCGCGCGCATCGTTAATTTGTGAACAAGTAAAAATTATTCCGCACGCTTTTTCTTTTCGTTCGTTCTTTTCATTCGTTGAAGAAAGTCCGAGTTTTATTTATTTCCTCGCAAATATGTTATAAAACGTCGAATAAATACGCCTCTGCTTCCTTGTAGCCCTCGCCTACGGCTCGGGCTAGCAATATCGCCTCGGCTGTAATTTTCAACTTACCGCACTTATATCATAATGTACTATTGTATATAAATTAAGATTTTTTTTGTGTGTTTTTTTTACTTTACTCGTTTTTATTAGTTTTTTATGTATTATTAGGGGCTGGAAAAAGTTTTGTAACATGAAAAAGGTTTGATTCTGTCTTTTTGTGACCTGTATCTATGCTGTATATGGAGTTAGAAATATTTTCAACAATCTCATATGGTCCAATTTTCAACTCATCTAATTTCTTCCTGTTTAGCTTGTTTCCGTTTTAGACATACACCATGTCACCTTAATTAAATACGCAGTATTTCCGATTCCTGTCAAATAATGTCTTGTTGTAATTATGTGATTTTATTGTATTCTCAAGTTTCGGTCTCTAATCCAATCACTTTTGGACTTTGTTAGTTGACTTGGTAAAATAGTGGCATCTGTACCGTATACGAGATAACTTGGTGTGAAACCAGTGGCTGAGTGATATGTCTGATTATATTTATTTACACATTCTTGAGCTGTTGTTGTTCAGGCTTTGGTTTTTTTCCTTTACTTTATATCTGATTTTATTTACTGATGTTTGATTCAGCCTCTCAATAAGATTAAGTATCATTTAAGTATGTTGCACATAAAATATTATTATATTCTATTCAAAAATAAACAGCTAATACGGACTAATTTTTTTTATACAACTTATATGGCAAACGAGCATGCAGTCCACCAGATGTTAAGTGGCTACTGCAGCCCATGGATATCCACATAGAATTCAACACAAGGTATTATGTTAATCAACTTTCTTTCTGGATGGACTAATGATCTAATGGACTAGCTGGCATGGATGGATTTTTTATCAAAATAAAATAATCCATATCAATCATGGATCTATGGATGAATTTTCAGTCTCGGTTCAATAGTTTGCACCAACCAACAAACTTTACCTCTTTGTAGTATCTGTATCAGGGATGTTGCGAATATTTGCATTCGCATTCGCCTCCATGCGGAGCCTCCGCATCGTTTTGGACATCTATATCTACATCCGCAATAATCGATGCGGATGGAGATGCAGCGCAGGTCGCGACAAGATATTGCGTGAGGCTTGCGAGTAGCACGTGCCGTGGGCACGTGCTGATTGACCAATAGGAGCGAAGATTTCGGTGACAATATCCGACGCGTTTGTTATTGTTTATACAATCCGTGGCGCAGTGGGCGAATAACCGGCTGAGACGCAGGAGGCGGGTTCGATTCCCGCCGCGGAACAAATGTTTGCATGATCTACAGATATTTGTTTTGGGTCTGGTTGTTTTTCTATTTATTATTAGTATGTATTTACAAAAAAAAGTATATAATTATTATATTAGTTATCTGGTTCCCATAGTACAAGCTCTGCTTAGTTTGAGGCTAGATAGCGCTGTGTGAAATGTCCAGCAATATTATTTATTGTTTATCATTTGTATCTCGTAAATCAATCATAACGCGTTTACTGGCGCTTATCGTATGAACATTGCAGTTTGTGAGTGTTATTGTGAGTATTATATGTTAAGCGAGTTTTCTGCAGTTAATCTTATATATATAAAAGAAAGTCGTGTTAGTTACACTATTTATAACTCAAGAACGGCTAAACCGATTTGGCTGAAAGTTAGTGGGAAGGTAGCTTAGAACCAGGAGACGTATATAGGATACTTTTTATCCCGTTCTTAGAACCAGGAGATGGACATACAATACTTTTTATCCGGTTTGACCGCTTTCCCGTATGACGTAACATATAACGTCAAAGAGAATACAAGTCGCTATAAAACGTGGTATAACAAAAACGCATCTGATATGGAATAACAAAACGCAAATGACAGCTAAACGTAATTTTGTCTATGGTTAAGTATGGTTGTAAATATATATATATATATATATATATATATATATAAAAAATCAAGTTAGTACTGATGGCCGGGGACAACAATTGACAATTTTACCAGAGTGACGTATATTGACAGCCCGCGTTATAAGCATGTCAAGGCGGTACAAAGTTCGGCGGGTCAACTAGTAGTATTTATTTTTGTTTTATTTCTGCACCAAAACGAAGTTTTTTTAAAAGTATTTAAATATTCGCATTCGCGGATCTGAGCCTTCATAATTCGCATCCATATCCGCATCCGCGAATTTCAAAAAATCTGCATTCGTAACATCCCTGATCTGTATAGAGTATAAAGATAAATAACTTTAGATTAATTCTATCGAAAATCTATATATGTAAAACCAAGTCGGATTAGTTACACCATTTATAACTTCTGAAAACCAGCGTTGGTCTGCACTTAGTGCCTAAGCGGGGACCAACACAAAGCTGAGACTGATCATTTTTGGGACACCACACAATACGGAACCTTTTAGCGGCCACGTGTTTATGTAGCTCTTGTTAGGTACCTGCCTATAATGATCGTTTCTAACTCTAGTTTTTATATCTGTCCTTCTGTATTTTTATAGGTATTACCCGTGCGCGATAAGTTGGGACCTGAGCGCGGTGACGTCATATTGGCGTGTTTGTACCGCCCGCAAAAAAGCGAACATAACAAGCAGCCGCCCGCGGCTTCGTCTTTGTTTTTTTTAACCTAATTTATTATGTTACTCAGGGAAGACGCTGCTTTTTATCTAATCTTTTTTACACTATTTGAATAAAATAAAAATACAATGTTTAAGTTTATACATTTATTTTATCTATTATTTACATTATCTCATCTTCGTCACTACTTAGTGGATTTATGCCTTCTACAGGTTGTTCTTCGTCCTCAGTCTCACTATAATCACTTGACGAAGAGGTATCCGACAAATTTACAACATTTACTATAACAACAAAAACTACAACAACAAAACAATGACACAAACTATAACAACAAAAACTACAACAACAAAACAATAACACAAACGAAAACTAAAAGAATTCCAGAGCGCGTCGTTACGTGACGTAGGCCAGTACGAGACTAAAAACACTAGTAAAAATAGTGATGCGAACGGTACAATACGGGCGCCATCGGGGAAGTGCAGGGGAAGCGGTCGGGGAGTCGCATTCCTAGCAGGTCCCAAGTTATCGCGCACGAGTAATAGGTACCTACCATTTTCATAATGTTATTTTTAATGTATTTTTCAATGTTGTATTTTATTTCATTAAGTACCTTCTGTTTTGTCTGTACTTACTGTACTGTTGTCCGACAATAAGTCTTTTACTTTACATTAACTTAAGATTAACTATTAAAATATCGTAAAAATTCACGCAAAATGAATTTTCTCATACATAGATGCAGCTAATGATGACCGATTGACAATTCTACCGATGACGTACATCGACAGCCCGCGTCACATGACAAGGCGGTACGATGTTCGCCGGGTCAACTAGTGGTTCATAAAGTAAGTGATTAGTATGTTTTGATATTTTAAATATTTATCTATTTCGAAAAACAGATATTCGAATTGCAATATTCTATACCCTTTCGGTACCCTTTCGGTTCGCCCCGAACTGAGATCTCGCGAGTATCCCAAAACAAAAAAAAATATTCTTAGGGCGACTCGCGCAACGATGCCTAAACATATTTAGTGGCTAAATATGATTTAAGGAGTTGTCAAATCATAAAAATACGTAAAATTTAAACATGTTTAGTCGCTAAACACATTTAGGGATCGTTGTGCTTAACGATTAAAGTCGGCTTGACTTTAATCTTTGACTAATAAAATAGTGCCACGAAACGCAACCAATTCACTTAACCCACAGTTTCATACAAATTACAGGTAACGGAAGTTCATGGGTACAAATTGGAGTTAGTTTGGATTTCAGACTTTTGCCTATATTTGTGTTACTAAAGCTACACGTATACTAAATTTCAGCACTGTTGGGGTTACTGGTGTACCCTGTGAATTTGTCAAAGTTTAGGTTTTATCATGGCTAATAACTCATAAGCTATAAAGAATTTACGAAGAATAATAACGGAGTCTAAATGTACTAATGAGTACATTTCATTTGATGTCACACTTGACCTGATAGCCTCATTTTAATTTTTTTTATCCCTCTTGAACCCCAATATCTCAACAACCCCCCAACATTTTTAGCTCATTTAGTTACACCAAAATTGTGCCATCACTACCTACCTATATATTAAATTTCACGATGATCGGATCAACGTTACGAAAGTTATCCTCGGACAAACATACATACATACACACATTATGCATACAGTTGATTTAGAGATCTCGTTTCGCTCGATCAATAAATTATAAAAAGTAACCTAATTACCTAGATAAACGTGAACTTTATGATAAAAGTGGAAAATGTGCCAATGGTTATTGCTGTATCGACTAAAAGTCACATAAAACCTGGTAACTAGGCTACCTTTTCGTAACCAACATCAAATATGTATTTATATATATTCCACATTTTTTTCTAAATATAAAACATTGAGGTATATATGATATGCAAATAATATTAATCAATGAACGCTAAACCCACATTTTGTGACAAATGGCGAGTGACACACCACCTGTACATAATTGATGTGGGGACACTGGACACACTAGCGATCAAAACATTGGTTACCGTCGACATCAGCCTAGAGAAAGTGGATATGATAATTGAACGAGCGGCGATGTGCGACTGATACCTGCTTGGTTAGAAAACTACAAAGTATGGATAAGACCTATTATTTTAATTAAGATTGCGATCATCGACTGGAGGTATTCGTGTTATTACAAGAGAATAATTCGTGAAGAGATTGAAATCAAGAAATTTCTAAATTTCAATCGGGAAGATGGCTATAGACTCTCAGGGTCCTGGAACCCGGTGATTGCTAGGTGTGCGCTTCGTGATCGGTCGTCTCAGTGCGTAGATACGGTTAGTGTAGTGTGTCGTAATATGAACGAGGACATTTCTAATTATGAAGACCAATTGAGGGTAGTTGCTGCAGCTACCCACATTTCCCGACGGTAGCTCCAAGTACTCCAGTCAGCCCGAGACCATGACTGTTGCAACACAGCCGAAACGTCGGGATAACAAATAAAAAAGGTACATACGCGATAAATACCCATTTTAATCAATAATTATATATTGCCTGAGTCTGTGTTTCCTGAAAACTACAACCTGGGTGGTCTTTAAGTCATTTCTTCTAGGTTAGCGTGATCCATTGTAGACTGCATCATTGCTTAATTTACGCAAAAAATAACAGGTTGGTTATTCGAGAAGAGCGGTGATGGCCAAGTCCGAAACACGAGAGTTAGAGAAAAGTCTTGAACCGAGCCATGCCCTCGATTTATAAGAAAATAATAACTGAATATTTAGTTTTTTTTTAATCTTTTACATTTTCCGGAAATCGACCCAAATGATTTAAAAAAACATCCTGTATTATTGAACGAATGGATTTTGTTGCTGATAAGGGTCAATCTTTGCAAAGGAATGTATTACTAAAAATTAAAACAATAGCAAATTGGTACAAACTACTTTTAATATCTCAATTTTACCTAACTAATAAGTTGCTCAAAATGGTTTCCATTGACTCCAATGCATAAGTTACGTCTCTTTACTTATCTTGTCTTGACTTTACTGCATTTGATACTCATCATATCCTTCATTTATAGTAATACATTTTTTTGCACGGATTGATCGTTATCAGTAACAGAACCCATTGGTTCAATAATACAGAATGTCTTTTTTTTAAATCATGACGGAAATCCACCCGGATTTACGTCATAAGTAAAATATAAAAAAAAATTAAATATGCTGTTATTGTTTTCTTATAAATTGAGGGCATCATTTCTTTCACGACTTTTCTCTAACTCTCGTGGTTTCGGACTTGGCCGTCACCGCCCTTCTCAAAAAACCAAGCTGTATATATATTTATATTATCATCATCATCATATCATTCATAGAACCTCCACCGCTGAGCATAGATCTCCCCCATAGATTACCAGATACATCAAAAATGTAATATATTACTTATAGAGAAAGTGGATATAATTAATTATTACATGATAAACTTTTTCTGAATGGTGGCCGAGGAGCGGGTATAGAAGGGAAGGGACGACCAGCAGAGAGATGGGTGGACGACGTCGTAAAAGTCGTGGGCCGTCAGTGGGTGAGACTAGCGCAGGATCCTGTTGGATAGCACAAACTTGGGGAGGCCTATACCCAACAATAGGTGAAGTCAGGCTGTGGATGATGATGATGATGACACTTTTTTTTAGCTGAATTCTTGAAGATGAAGCAACGTAAAATATATACATGTAGATTATTATACAGTAATGATTAATGTCAGAGTTTGGTAATTTTCATCAAGTTTAAGCTTAGTTGTCACTCGGACATGTTATACCGTACTGTTCCCTGTTTATCAGAATAAAAAAATTACATTAAAATTAAATCCTTAATAAAAGAACATTGAGTACCTCAAGGGTCAATTCTGGGGTCACCGCTATTTATTACCCACAATGATAGTAAACTTAACTATAGCCAATAACTTTAAGTCTATTTATGTGTTTCAAGTCATATCCGTATATTTCTATCGTTATCGTCCTAACAACACGCGCTCTACCGCGTTATCAATCATCTACTTTAGTATTCCGTCGCTTGGGGCAGATTTTATGCAATGCTTGTTGCTGCCTTGATTATACACCGATGTATCGTATTATATTGATATGCCATTAGGTAATGCAATATTTTATTGCTTCTATAAATTGATTTTTATGTTTGGACACCATTATTGATGAAAGGGTAATTAAATAAACAGAAGGACATATGGACATACACATTAATTTCAAACTTTCAGTGAGTAAAGATCGATATTTTGTATTAGAGCGGTATCTTCTAATAAAAGCATATGTTTAATCATTGTAAATACTGGATTTATCACGTACCGTTAAATCGGTGTTATAATAATAATGACTGGAATAAATCACGAAAGCATTTATTCCAGTCCAGAAAGCAAAGTATAAAGCATATGTTTGCTTAAAAGAAAGTACCTAACCCTGAATTTACTAGTTATAAACTGCTGAAATAATCATTTTTATTTATTTATATATACGGGACCGTAAAAATAGAATTAAAGCGGGATGAATGAAATGGCGACAGGTTACAGGAACAACGTACGATCCTCGAATGCCCCTAAACTAAAGGGGATAATTTACAAAATGATCATAAGACCTGTCGTAATGTGAGCAATCTGAATGTTGGACCACGAAAGGGACAGATGAAAGAAGAGTGCACGTGGCGAAAAAGCGAGTGTTAAGATGGATGTGTGGGGTAACGAGAATGGATAGGATAAGGAAGGAGTATATTAGAGGAAGTTTGAAAGTAGCGGCAGTGATAGAAAAGTTAAGGATGTGACTAGAGTGGTATGAGAATTTCATGCGGAGAGAAGAAAACCATGTGACTAAAATAGTGTTAGATATGAATATAGATGGATATAGAAGTAGAGGAAGGTCGAAGTAGAGACGGATGGACTGTGTGAAGAATGATATGGGAGAGAGAAGTGACAACGGAGATGACGGCTGATAGAGGTATGGAGAAAAAATATGTAGATAAATGTTATGCTGACCCTGCGTTATGTCGGAGAAGGGCAGGAAGAATAAGATTTTATTTATTTATTATTTAAAAATGAAAATTAATGGACACTTATGGTATACATGCAGCAGTTGACGTCTATGGCTGATATGTTGGTGAACCATAAAAATGATGAAATCTAGATTCAAATCGTTATATATGAACGTCAAAATATCATTATTGTCAACACCACAGCTATATTTTATTTATTTAGGAAATAACACGATTTAAATAAACCAATTACATCAGTTACTTAATTATGACTAAAAATTATAAAAAATAAAATGAGAATTATTGTGCACATTTAAATGAGTAAATAATAATAATAATAATTAATATAATTATAGGTATTTACACAATTTTAAAATAATATTAACAAAACAAAATAAGAAAAACAAACAAGCATCCTTTCATTCGTCACTTTCGCAAAACCTCACGCATACCAACATTAAATTCTTCCGTTCATCTGCGAAGATATCGCAGTCTGGGTTCTTATCAAGAAGTATGTTGAGGGCGGCGAGGGTGCGGGGCAGTGGAGACTTGGCACGAGAAACTGCTTAATGGAACCGAAAACAGTCTATAGCTTCTGTTACGAATGTAACCATTAGGAAGGTAGAGACGAAATTTTCAAAATTACAAAACTGTCCACACTTCTGTACGTCGATCAGTCTATGTTCATTCAGGACAGACGCAACTCGCACTCGCACATTAACGTTTAAAAATACACGAAACGTAACTCTCTCTTTCTATCTTCACGAACTTCTATCTCCCTCTCAACTTCCGTTCGCACTTTTCCTAACGCATTCACCAGCTTACTGCGACAAGCGTGCGTAAAGAAGTTTTACTTCAAGAAGATAAGCATACTAAAGAAAGTCAAAACTGGTGATCCATTCAAATCAAAAACTTAACGTGATTAACAGAAGATCCCTTCCGCACGACTTAGGAATGTAAGATCAGTTAGCACACCTTGCGAGGGCAAAGATTATACAACTTAGCATAAATTCGCTATATTTCCTATACGAGTTTATATTTGTAGATAAGTTATTTTATACCAAGCATTAAGTATGCTTACAAATTGGCTATTAGGGTTCTGTAGCCGGCGACGGTTCGTCTGTCCCGACTCTTGCATGTTACATCATTGTGTTACAAGTATTACGCTATTTGTACATCGGCATTGATACTCTAGATCAGAGGTTCCCAATTTTATTTGGCCCTGGAACCTTAACTGATCATATTTTTTTGGCGGAACCCTAGCGGCTATTTTGATAATTTTCTCAACGATCGCATTGTATTCATCTTTATGTACATTCCAACTTTAACTCTCTGATAGACCGCGGAACCCCTGTAACGTCTAAGATGTAGCACGAAGATCTAGAAGAAACCTATTCACTCTTACTTTAAAGAGGCCCGGATCGTATTTATTAGGTAAAACAGACGACGGTAAAGTGTTCCATACCTCAGCAGTACGCATCAAGAACGTAGAAACAAAACGGTGTGTGCGAATGGGTGGTATATCAACTAGGTACGGATGGTACTGAGCCATGCGCCTGCTTGTCCTTTGATGGAAGGGGGATGGTGGGATCAGACCTTTTAGGAATCGCTGCTCTAGATAACGATTTTGAAGTAAAACTTTTTTGCGCACTCTTGACTTGGGGAGTAAGCTGGTGAATACGAGAAGTGTTGAGCGATATTGGGGTTGAAGAGGAGGAAAAAAATGAAAATGAGACTATTCGGTCTAAAGGGACGTCAAATTAAAGGTCATATCTTTTACTTTTGTTCGTTTCTTGGGCGAGAAAATAGTTAATAGGTAATCGCTTACTCGCCGGCGCGGCGGTGAGACCAGTGCCTAAGAAATTTGTACGTAATCTACACTTCTATACAAATATTATAAAGAGGAAAGATTTGTATTTTTATGTGTATGTTTGTAATGAAAAAACTCAAAAACTATTGGTCCGATTTCAAAAATTTTTTCATTATTGGAAAGCTACATTCACTTTGAGTAACATAGGCTACTTTTTACCTAACTCCGCAAAAGAGGGTAATGTTTTATTGAAAAACTACGCGTGCGAAGTTGCGGATTGGTCAGCTAGTATACCATAAAGCTCTTTAGGTGAGACATCAATTGAAATTAGTAGTAACAATTTTAGATGCGGAACTCTGAACACGTGCACTGTTTCGCTATTGACCAGCAATTCAAATAGTTTGATAAATATATTTGGGCCGTAGATATTATGTAGCGGTAAATTGGAAGACATACATTCCTTTACATTCTTCTTGTTATAAAGAATTTATTTTATCAGTTTAGCTCCAAATATTTGTTCGATATGAACTTTGACTCCCATAATTGATTCAAATTAGTTTATAGGACGGATTAGTGGTTCTGCTGGAGTAATTTCGATGGGATCTTATTTATTTGGCGTCGCAATACTACCTTGATTTTGTCGTATAAATTCGACTATTTACATTAAATTGTTAAAAAGATTGAATCTTTTTATCTTGCTTCTGAACTTTACGATGCTGTTCGACTCATTTTATGCATTTATCGGCTTTTCTTTTGGTAGCGTTTAAATGTTGTTAGATTTCAAACAAAATTGGATATAAACTAATATTCATATTTATTGATAGATTTTTTTATACCTATCTAATTACAAGCCGCACAGAAAACGCCTGAAAGGGCTATTGTGACATGAAAAACATGATGAAGGTAACCTTCCACTCACACTCAAACGTAAGCACATGGACGCGTGCATTCTCCCCATCCTTACCTATAACGCTCAAACCAGGTCTTTGACGGATCAAAAAAAGTCCAAACTCGGGGTTTGTCAGCGAGCCATGGAGCGCAGTATCATAAGAGTCAAATTACCAGACCGCATTAGAAAACAGTGAATTGCGCTCCCAAACACAAATCGCGGACGTTGGGCACCAAGTAGGCAAGCCATCTCTGCCGCATATCGGAGGAGTTATAATCCACCACCGAGTGGATCCCAAAAGACAGAAAAAGACCACGTGGCAGACCACGACGCCGATGGAAAGACGGACTCGACTCGTATATAGAAGACTGGACTACACACGCGCATGATAGAGTGGAATGGAAGGAAGATAGGGAGGCCTTTGCCCTGCAGTGGGACAGTACAGGCTCCAAATAATAATAATAATACCCTTGGTTTGCCTTAGTTGGCCGGTCAAGGGTGGAGGCGCAAGAGCGGAACCTATGCTCCAAGGGTTGAAGTGTTAAAAGCATAAAGCCGGGAGTAGCGCTTAGTGAAACTGCAGCACACCTCTGAAACCCCTTTAACCGCCCACACCAGCGTTGCCCCTTACGCTGCCTTCTATTGGCAGCACTTATGGAGGCCCGTTTAGTGGACGGCTAGTCACCTCCTGCCTCAATCATTCTTGATATTACGGAATTGGCAGGTGCCGTCATCTCATCTCTCCAATAGCCCAGCATCGATTCCATTAGCATTGCTCTGACAATAACCTGTACTCATAATCTGTTATTGCAATAGTTTAACCATTTGTCCCACCTCCATCTTACAATACATAAGACTAATGAAAACAGGCCTCTTTCTCGTTGGCTCCGGCCCCGGTAATGCATATGTTAAAGGTCCAGGCTTAGTGCCTGTGTTGTAAAATAAATACTTGGAATTATAGTAATATAGATGATAGGAATTGTATGGTAGAAATAATATTGATCGTAATGATCATTTTAGATAAGGTTTATCAAAATCTTTGTTCATGCTCGTGATCAATCTAACTGATGAACAGATAATAATAATTAATTAATCTAATTAAACTCGGCTCTTGAAGTTGTCGACGCGTATGTATACCTAGGACAAACAGTCCAATTAGGTAGGTCCAACTTCGAGAAAGAGGTCAATCGTCGAATCCAAATCGGATGGGCAGCGTTTGGGAAACTTCGCAACGTCTTTTCGTCCAACATACCTCAGTGCCTTAAGACGAAAGTCTTCAATCAGTGTGTGTTACCAGTGATGACATATGGAACCGAGACGTGGTCCTTCACTATTGGCCTTATGAATAAGCTCAGAGTCGCTCAACGAGCTATGGAGAGGGCTATGCTCGGGGTTTCTCTACGGGATCGAATCAGAAATGAGGAGATACGTAGAAGAACTCAAGTCACCGACATAGCCCGACGGATTAGCACGTTTAAGTGGCAATGGGCAGGCCATATAGCGCGCAGAACAAATGGCCGATGGGGCCGGAAGGTTCTCGAGTGGAGGCCACGGACCGGCAAGCGCAGCGTAGGACGTCCACCTACAAGATGGGCAGACGACTTGGTAGGAACCGCAGGTCGGCGTTGGATGCAGGCCGCTTCCAACCGCAGTTCCTGGAGATGAATGAGGGAGGCCTTTGTCCAGCAGTGGACGTCCTACGGCTGATACGATGATGATGATGATGAATTAATCTAATTAATTCATTAATTATTTTATTCATTAATCTAATCTGAACAGTCGAAAATGATGCATTCATCAGATAATTTACATAATTACAGATTAAAACGGGTATTTATCGCGGTACCTTTTTATTTGTTATCCCGATTTTGAAGGATGTTTCGATTGTGTTGCAACAGCCGTGGTCGTGGGCCGCTTAAATCATTAATTATGTACCGTGGTCGCGAAAGTTTGAAAAATAAGTTTAATGTCTAAATGGTTGTCTGCTGTAATAAATATTGTTAATAAAAATAAAAGCGGCCAAGTGCGAGTTGGACTCGCCCATGAAGGGTTCCGTAGCAGCAAGTAACATAATATAAAAGTTCTTGTAGTTCGTTGTAATTTTTTTATATTTGAGTTGATTTTTTTATACTACTTATACGTGGCTACTGCAGCCCATGGATATCCACATAGAATTCAAAACAAGCTATTATGTTGTCTATAATATCTATGTGGATACGTTGCCATACTATAGGAGGACTAAGCTGTTATGCCCTATGTACCAGTAATTACAGGAACATACATTACATTCCATCTAACCGGAACACATCAGCACAAGTACTGCTATTTGGTGAAAAGATTGAATAAAAGGTGAATTGCGGTTGACGATTTATGACGTATTAAAAAAAAACTACTTACTAGATCTCATTCAAACCAATTTTCCTATCCATAGATACCCCACACGTTTGATGAAAAAAAAAAAATTGATTTTCAGTTCTAAGTAAGGGGAACCTCCAAAATTTATTGTTTTTTTTTTACCTTTTGTGTGAAAATCATAATGCGGTTCACATCTACCTACCAAGTTTCAACAATATACCTAGTTCTTATAGTTTCGGAAAAAAGTGGCTGTGACATACGAACAGACAGACATACAGACAGGACGAATCCATAAGGGTTCCGTTTTTTGCCATATGGCTACGGAACCCTAACTAGCGTATCTCTAAATTCTGGTCATATTCTGCATAAATACCGAATTTATCAAGATCATTCCAGTCGTTTATTCGTGAACACGTAACAATGAGATAGAGTACCTGTCGAATTTACTTTATTAGTGTGGTGGATATATCCGATAATAATATCGCTGTATGACTTTTTTTAATAAATAAAATTCAATAATATGACAACGTACCTAAGGGCCAATATACGTCATAAAATTTTACAAACATATCTACAGTTGACCCAAACGAAATTGGATTAAGTATTGAGTATATTTTGGCATTCTGCTCAACTAATATTACAATCCCATCAAAAACCTAATAAATGTGAAATGAGAGCCAAGTTCAACATATGCCTACAATATATGCCTTGGTTGTTGACTTCAACGACAAAAGAAGGGAGATCTAAATGGGTGCCAAGTCCTGAAATTCAGTCCTTAAATTTCAGTCCAGCGAACATTCAGATTAAATTTCAGACAGCGGAAGCGACTTCATTTTATACTATGTGAAGATGAAGAAGTTAAAGTCAAGTTTCAGTTCAATCTCTAAGACTGTAAATGTAAGGAACTCTACTTTTAGTATTTTGTTTTAATAGCATTTTCCGTACACTTACGGAAAATTCAAATATTTTTAAAACCATCTCAAAAACTTTCAAGCCGGACGATATTTAAACCCG
Organism: Philereme vetulata; assembly: GCA_918857605.2. Lineage (NCBI taxonomy): Eukaryota > Metazoa > Arthropoda > Insecta > Lepidoptera > Geometridae > Philereme > Philereme vetulata. The sequence continues at coordinate 10,081,490 of OU975423.1, forward strand.
CACAACCTTCCTCTTGATACGAGGATGCACTATCCAACTGTGCTACCTTCCTCTTGATACGAGGATGCACTATCCAACTGTGCTACCTTCCTCTTGATACGAGGATTCACTATCCAACTGTGCTACCTTCCTCTTGATACGAGGATGCACTATCCAACTGTGCTACCTTCCTCTTGATATGAGGATGCACTGCCAATTTCTCTGTTTACTCATAAGTCTAATCAAAGAACAGTCTTTTTTTATGTTATTTGTGGGGAAACAGGCTTACGGCCCACCTGATGGTAAGCGGTCACCGTCGCCTATTGACACCGGCAACACCCGGGGTATTGTCGATGCGTTCTCTACACTCTAGAAACCTCTTTACATTTCTCTTGAAGCGTGCCTAATGGGAAAACCTCAGATGGTAGCTCATTCCACATCTTGCAAGTATGGGGTAGAAAAGATCGCGTGAAGCGTGTGGTGCGCGATATTCAATTGTCGATGATATGTGGATGAGCTTTATTACGTTGTCGAGAAGTGCGGTGGTAAAATCTCGACGACGGGATGAGATCAAATAGCTCCTCAGAACATTCCCCATTATACAGGCGGTAGAATACACTGAGCGATCCGATGTCACGGCGTTAACTCAGCGGTTCCAGCCTGTCGGCGAGTTTGGGTTCACCGATGAGTCTCATCTGCACACAACTCTGTGTCATCTCAAATGCACTGTGAGTAAATGCAGTGTAATAAACGCAGGCAAACATGCATATTGACACAGCATATTGAGGTGTGCATGCGATCTTGTTACATTTGAAGGCTTTCATCATGGAGATCTAATTGAGACTAATTATCTGGTCTTTCACCTTTAGGAGTATGGGAAATAGGAGAAGGATAAAATAGAAAAACGTTTATTTTGCGTAATGTACATTACAATTCAGACAAATGAGTATATATATATGAATATATAGGGTGTTTGATAATATACGCACAAAAAAATATTTTGATGAGCATAGACATGTGAAATTTATTTTGGCATGTAAAAACAAACACTTTAACGTATGTTTTGCTATTGCATAATCCTTGCCATCTAACCACAGATACTGTTTTGGTGACGCCTCGATATATCTCTTGTTGTCTCTTTCTAACCCAAAACCCGCAAATCGGTCGAGTCATTTAGTCATGAAAATGGAACAAACAGACCGAGAGATTTTTTTAATATTCATCATCATCATCTCAGCCCGTCTGCACCTACTGTTGGGTATAGGCCTCCTCTTTATTACGCCATTCTTTCCGGTCCCTTGCGAGTCTCATCCATTGACACCCAGCTACGCTGTCAATGTCATTCGACCATCGGGCGGGTGGACTGCTTCTTGGCCTACGAGCATCCCTTGGCCACCACTCTGTAATCGCCTTCGTCCAACGCCCGTCAGCCCTCCTAGCCAAGTGTCCAGCCCATCTCTACTTTGTCCACAAACTTTGTGCGATGTCGGATTTCTACATTGGGTATGTGGTCCAAGAGTGATATACCGAGCAAGGCACGGTAATAACATGCAAATAATATGACGACCGACAGATGATAAATAAACGCAGGAGGTAGTGGGTTCGAGTCCCGCCGCGGAACGATTATTTTCATGATCTACAGATCTGGATGTTTTTCTTTATATGTATTTGCAAAAAAAAGTATACAAGTATTTCATCAGTCATCTGCGTGGCTAACATGGCAGGCACGAGATAATTTTGTCACGCCATTTTGTCGCCGTATCTCTACATCTCGACTGTCGGTAACATAGAGTTCACTTATATCATGTCGTTCTGTCAAACGAAGACTTCGTGACAAATTTCTCTAAAACCGTAACTTACGCGTCATATTTTCTCATGACTAGTCGACTTTTGACATCTAAACTTGACTAATTTGTCGTCGATCATTCTGTTCGATGAGATTGAGAGACAGCAGCGATATTTTCTACAAAATAAATTGAAATCGGTTCAATTTGCTGAAAAAATGGCCGTGCCGTATTATAACTATAATTATAATACCTAGTCAGGTCATAAATTCTGTCACATGTTTAATATAAAATAATTGAAACAAGTTTATTCATTATGTAACCATTTATATACCAAAATGAACTTAACAAAACATAGATTCTTATGACACTAAAGTTTATTCTCCGTGATTTTGAATACAGGCCTTCAATCTGCGCGGCCAGTCGTCTATCGCAGCACGAACGAGGTCCATGTCAATATCGGCGGCTGCTTTAATCAAGGATGTCTTGAGTGACTCCAAATTGGGATGAGGCTTTGAGCACGCCTTTTCCTCCAAGTGTTGCCATATCTTGTAATCTAACGGATTCAAATCTGGACTGGAGGAGGGCCAGTCTTCGTGCCGGATGAAGTCGATTTCACACGCCGCCAGCCAGTCTTGTGTGCTCTTCGCTCTATGAGCTGGCGCCGAATCTTGTTGGAATACCCAGTGCCTGTTATTGAACATGGTATGAGAAACAGGTTCCACAAGGTTCGTCAGGACTGTATTTTGATACACAACTGCATTCGTTTTTACACCTTTCTCACAAAAATGTACCTCTGTTAAGCCCCAATAAGAAACTCCCAACCATACCATGAGCGAGGATGGAAAATGACCTCGTTGGACACGCGGAATACGGTTGCTCGCTTCTTCACTACTGTGTGCGTACACCTTATCATTTTGTTTGTTGTAGCTCTCTTCTACGGTAAAAATTTTTTCATCCGAAAAAATAATTTCCCGATATTTTTTTCTCGGTCCATTAGACGAGCATTCAAACGATGTCTTGTTTTTCTTCGATATGCCCGAAACCCTAAGTCTTCATTTAACACCCTTTTCACCGTGGTTCTGCTTAACCCCATCTGAAGGACCAACAGTTTCTACTTACGTTTGGGATTTCTTTGAATTCGCGCCTTCACAGCTTTTATCACTGCTGGAGTCCTAACATACCGAGGGCGACATTATAACTATATTGCAACAATTATGAAGAGAGATGATTCAACGGAAAATTCAACGAAAGCGGATACGGGATATCTGCAACTCGTTTGATCTCCGTGACAGCAAGTTTCAAGCGCATTGGCGCATATCTAAGCCAATGGCTTTGTATGTAATAGAGAAACTGCGAGTGGACCTCGAGCCTCGGAGTGGCGACGTTATGCCTCTAAAAATTGACATTTTGTCTCGAGAGGCTGGTGAGAGACTGTGAGATATTTCTCTGTCTTGACACGTATGTTACCGCTAACAAGTAAATCTCAAATCGACAAATTTTTCTCTTGTCGTCTCGATTTTATCTCGTGCCTGCAATGTTAGCCATGCTGGTTCCTATAGAACAAGCTCTGCTTAGTTTGAGGCTAGATAGCGCTGTGTGAAATGTCCAGCAATATTTATTTATTTTATTTATCCAGATATTCCTAGAAGATCGTCAGTTCACTAAGATCATATTCCTAGTAGTACCCATGTGTCTATCAATCTAGTTTGTTCACCGGTCGTTGACATCGTCTTATTCTGCCGGTGATCTATCAAAGATACGGGTGAGACAACAGATCGTGTTTGCTCTGTGCGCTCCCACGGGATACAGGATACAGATGCGGGATTCCAATTTTTGGAATTCAGCTAAAGCATGTCAGAAATAAACTAACATACTTGTTATAATTATATTTTATCATCATCTTGTACAATACCATGAACAACAATGCAAGGTTGAGAGGACACTCACTGAAGCTGCAACGCGGGCCAAGTACCAGCAAACCAAGGGAGCACATATTGCGCAATCGCGTAGTAGACACTTGGAATCGGTTACCAGAGTGATCAGTGCCCTCTCAGTGAACGCTTTCAAAAACAGACTGGACAAATATTTAAAGCGCACTGACAATAAATAAGATATACACGCATCAGCTCTAAGATCTGCCTGTCTATTACAAATAATATTTCTAAGTACATAGATTTAAAAGATGAAATCACTCGAATGTGGCGACTGCAAAAAGTATCAATAGTCCCAATAGTATTATCCTTTACAGGCGTCATCCCAATTCAACTGTTTCAGTCCCTCTCACTTTTGGACCTCGCAAAACATTCCTTTGCCTTATTGCAGAAGGCAGTAATTTTGAATAGTTGCAGGATTGTAAGAAAGTTCCTGCAGACTGCCCTATCCACCGAATTGTCACCTACACTACCATGTACAACGGTTCAAAATGATACCACCCGAACCACTGAGGGGTACTTGGCTTAGGCCCGTGCACCTCTGTTATTCCCCGGTTTTTCTGAGCCGAGTTGATGAAAATCATAAATAAACAATAATAATAATAATCTTATCAGAAAGAAAGAAAGAAAGAAAAAACATTTATTTGTGACGGTACAAAACACACACAGCACACAAGTAAGGTACACACAAGAGAACATATTCATACACACAAAAACAGCAATACCTAACATATGTGTGTCTCACAATTACCTATTTATAAATGACCGACGTCACAAATAGACGTCCATCTCAGCATTTGTTGTGCTCTTGGCACAACGCTGATCTTCCGTTGGAACCAATTAAAAATAAAGATATCACGGATGACTGCCCGCTCAGTATCACAATTACAAAACAATATGAATATATAGATAAATATAAGTTACCACAATAAGAAAAAAATCAATAAATAAAAAATGATAGCTAGGTATATTAATTTACAAGAAAAAAACATTTAGATGATTTGGGAGAACTAGGCGAGAAGGTGCATTAGTCCCACTGCTAAGCAAAGGCCAATCTGCTAAGTAATCAGGCTGCCAGAATAGAGGAATATCAGCCTCAGGACGTCCATTTCTGAACACTCCACTTGCGACCGATCTGTTGCATCCAACGGCTCCCAGCAACCTCGTTCCATCTAGTGGGGAGCCGTCCTACGCTGTGCTTTCCAGTGCGTGGGTCAATACTCCATTTTTGAGATAGCGGGAAAAATACAGAAAAAAATATTTTATAATTTTGAATATTATGTCTCGCGCCAGCAATTAAAAAATATCCTGATTGCGGCCTTCGTCTGAAAAGAAAACAAGTCAATTAATCTTGTTCTAATCTTTTGGGAGAAGCTATGGACTTAAATTTTCAATATTTTCACTAAAAACTGGATATTTACTGTGATTTGTGAGTTTTTGAATGGCGCATGCAACTGCGTCGAAATATCAGGATACTCAAAAACCCACATATCATTGTAAATATCCCGTTTTTTGTGCAAATAGTGTTCATAACCATGATACAATTTGCATATTCTAACTGTTCCCAAACAAAATTACACTTATTTATATTAAAACCCCAAATTATCCCAAAAAAACCAATCTGTACAAGGCAACCAATCTAACTTATGGCAACTAAGCGCCATATGACCGTCAGTTGTCAAACAGGTGGTACACAATCTGTGCACCACCTTCCATCGGAAGACAATAGAAAGAGACGGCAGATTTAGAAAGAGAAAGACGGCCTGTCTTTCCGTTTCCGCTATGAAAAAAAGAAACATCTGCATTGACAGATTTGTGATGACTCTGTGGGAAGATGGAGGGTATCTTTTAGATGTGATATTATATTGGGTGTTCCGGGATTTGCATCACAATAAAAGTATTCGTTCTGATCAGAAAGCCCTTTTAATATCAAGTTACGTAGCAGCGTAGGACGGCCATCACTAAATGGAAGACGTCTTATTGGTTGCTAGGAGCTGGTGCAGGCCGGACAAGATCGGTCGCTCTGGAAATGTATGGGGGAGGCCTGTGTTCAGCAGTGGTCGTCTATATATCGCGATGAATTCGAGTATCGCCAAATCAAAATCCTGCTAAATGTTTGATGGAGGCCACACACGTAACGAGTTTTGTGCACAAGTCTCTGTGGAAAGAATGTGTTCAAATTTCGAGACGCAAAGAAATTTTTGATGTTAAGGGCCATTAAGGGCGCACGATACCTGGGGAGACGGTAAATCGCTTATTGAGAAACAATGTTTTGTTCAACAAATTGTGTGCTTTTAATTTGTAATTCATATATGTTATAGTTAAGGATACGTACTAGAACTCCTGTGTTGTGAAAACACGATTCCGTAAAATTTTCTCAATAGAAAAAAAATCCAAAGATGACTCCAAATTTATCTTAAAACCGTTCTTATGAATACTTCAATTTAGATCTTGAAACTTTATACAGTAATTCTACACACATAAGTAAGAGCACCTGTGTTTTAAATTTTCAAAATACTATTTAATTTTACCATAAAATGAAAATACCTAAGTTTTACACTAATGAAACCATTCGCTTCGGACGCCCGCTCCGCGATTCAGTCTGGCCTCGGCTTTCAGACGGGGTACTCGTGACGCTTGTCCTTCTAAACGATCACGTAATTCATAAGTAAAATTTAATATTAAGTTGGTTTTTTTAAGGACGCAGTAATGAGAAATAAGCACAAGAAGAAAATAAAGGGATTGAATGATAAAAAAACCGATAAATATAATTCATATTATGAACCACGGCGAGATAGGACGTACAGCGGCGCGCGGAGAAGCGGGGGTGAAATTCGAGTTTGGGCTGAGGTATAGTCAACTCTTAACTGAAAAGCCAATAGATCGATAAAAATATTTATATTAAACATCGATTTGGCGCTCTATTCTAACACAAATTTGCCCTTATTTCTTTGTTAATAATATTTATTGGCTGCTATTTTCAGAGACTACTATTCCCTATACATTTTAAATTCATCTAAAGAAGAATTGACCGCGAATTTTTCGTAGAACTAGACAAAAAACGAACTCTAAAAATAGTAAAATTAAGACCTTTGCCCAGCTGTGGGAAAGAACAGTTAAAGAAAAAAAAATGTACCGATATTATAAATTATCGATATCAAATCTAATATTCAACATTCATTATAAGCTTATATTGAACTTGCTATGTATGTTTGACCGGGTGGAATGCAACTGAATTTTAAATCAGTTACCTTTAGCCGATTGAGCTGAAATTTGGTATACACGCTTATTTTGAATGACAATGCATGCTTAGCAATGTGACGTTATTCTAATTCCAATATGGCGCATCATCCAAGATGGCGGACTACTTATTTTTTCTGCACTACCACAGCATGGGTATCAAATGAAAGGGCTTGCTGAGGAGAACACGACAACTAATACATTAATCACATTAAATCCAAAAAATGGTGGGACCTCCAAGATGGCGGAGGACATTTTCTGATTTTCTGAAGTCATTAACAGATGATATTTTTTAATAAAAAGAGGTAAAGTTTGTTGATTGTAAATCTGGTCCTAAATGATATCCAATCAAGGTTTGATGATGGAGCCGGAAGGTGGCCATAAGATCTTGATTGATTGATTGAAAATTCTTTATTGCACAAAATACATAAAGCTGTACACAGGCGGACTTAATGCTAGCAAGCATTCTCTTCCAGTTAACCTTTGCGTAGTGTTGAAAAAATATTTTTGTAGGTAGTGCATGACATAATGTAGCAGGAAAAAATTATAATAAAAAATAAGACTAAGATATATTGAGAATACAAACGAAACATCAAATATATATAGAGTATTTTCAATAAACGTACTTTCAAATATTACACATCAATAAACACTAGTTGAAAAATAATAGATAAACTAATAAATAGGTATTTACAATAAAACTAAATAAACTCATATGATATAAAGATAACAGAGTGGATTAATGACAGAGCATCTACAGGATACCACTCATTTTGTAGGCTTCGTTCATGAGAGTGAGGTAGTGCTTGCACACTTTGGATCTGAAAACCTCAATAGATGAAACATGCCGAATCTCGTGCGGAATACCATTCCATAGTCGGATAGCAGTAATGGTGAAAGAGTTAGAATAGCAGGTTGTGTTGTGTTGAGGAGTTATTAACTGGAGACGTTGTGTGGAACGTACAAGACGGTCTGCAGCATACAGGGTAGAAAACCGCTCTTTGAGGTAGTCAAAGATGATGTCTTTTGGGTGATTTGGGGTCATGTAGGATGTTATAAAGTAGACATAGTATATGTACATCCCGACGCTCTCTGACCTCGAGCCACTGTAATTGAGCGCGGAAAGCAGACACGTGATCATATTTCCTTAAACCATGGATGAAACGTATGCAGAGGTTTTGCAAACGCTCCAGCTATCCAGCAAACGCGCAGATCTATGTAAGAAAACGACACAACTAGTGTTTGGATCCATTTGAATCTGTTTGCGGTTCTAATTGTGAATTTTATAAAAGCTTGTTTTGAAACAGTAGTTTTTCAACAAAAAGACGTATTTATTCATTAAAATCACGAGGATTACTCAATTTACACAATTAACGTCAATTTTACCGCCTGTTCCTCCGCGCGCGACCAAACCAGGAAAGAGTATAATCTAATCTAATCATAGATGCGACTGAAAGTTGACATATATGTTAGAATAACGAGAACTTGGGGTATAGAGTATGGTAGTCTTAACAAATAAAAATGAAGAATTAAATAAAACCAGCCAAGAGCGCGACTCGCTCTTGGCCGGTTTTATTTAATTCTTCATTTTCGCGCACGAAGGGTTCCGTACCATTATTCATAAAAACGTCAAAAAAAGTCATGTTTGTTGCATGGGAGCCCCCTTTAAATATTTGTTTTATTTTAATTTAATTATTTATTTTTAGAGTGTATAACTAAATATTCTGTGAATATTTCAAGCGTCTACATGTTGCCGTTATCAATATCGAACAAAAACGGCAAAAAAATCACGTTTATTGTATGGGAACCCTCCTTAAATATTTTTTTATTCTGTTTTTAGTATTTGTTGTTATAGCGGCAACAGAAATACATCATCTGTGAAAATTTCAACACCTTACTTTTTTATGCTACTTATATGGCAAACGAGCATGCAGTCCACCAGATGTTAAGTGGCTACTGCAGCCCATGGATATCCACATAGAATTCAAAAGAAGCTATTATTTTGTCCTGATCTCTACGTGGATACGTTGCCATACTATAGGACTTAGCTGTTATGCCTATGTGCCAGTAATTACAGGCACATACCATTACCATCTAACCGGAACACAGCAGCACAAGTACTGCTATTTGGCGGCAGATAAAGGTAAGGCGGTGGTGCCCACTTCCTCGAGCCCGTTCACAAAAGCTCTACCACCAGTTAGCTCTATCACGGTTCATGAGATACAGCCTGGTGACAGACGGACAGACAGACAAACAGACAGCGAAGTCTCAGTAATAGGATCCCGTTTTACTCTTTGGGTACGGAACCCTAAAAATTAAAAAAAACCCACAACTTTCCATTTTAAAGCTGAGATCTCTAAAGTAAAAGTGCTGATAATCTTCGGAGCGGAAGACCTGGTTTTCATCACACATAACTAAGAACCACCTCAGTTTAATGAGCTATTAAAAAACCCGTCCGAATTGGTCCATCCATTTCGCAACTACGATGCCACAGACAAACACACCAGCCATAGGTGTCAAACGTATCACTCGGTTTTTTGTCGAGTACATTTCGGAGAGTGTGCGGCGGAACTTGATCCCACCATCTCCATTCTATCATCGGACAACCAGACGCTCTGCGGTGCGCCACCGCTATATGGTAGAAATACCCCCGTACCCTCATGGCCTCATGACCAAGCTCAAAGTCGCTCAACGAGCTATGCTCGGGGTTTCTTTGCGTGACAAAATCCGCAATGAGGAAATCCGCAGAAGAACTAAAGTTGCCGACATAGCTCTCAAAATTAGCAAGTTGAAGTGGCAATGGGCATTCCACATCGCACGTAGAACCGATAACCGCTGGGGAAGAAAGGTTCTCGAGTGGAGACCACGGACTGGAAGACGCAGCGTAGGCCGGCCCCCCACAAGGTGGACCGACGATCTAGTAAGAATCGCGGGGAGCCGTTGGGCGCAAACGGCTACCAACCGCTCGTTGTGGCGATCTAAGGGGGAGGCCTATGTTCAGCAGTGGACGTCTCCCGGCTGATGCTGACGATGATGATGACCCCCATACCCACAAAGCGGTTTTCTTCCATCTTTATTATGCGCACCGCCAAAGAGTGGAACGTCTTGCCTGAGTCTGTGTTACCTGTTAACTACAACCTGGGTGTCTTCAAGTCGCGAGTGAACAGGTTTCTTCTAGGCAAGCGTGATGCATCGTAGACTGCATCATCGCCTACCATCAGGCGAGATCGTGGTCAAACGCCTGCCTATTAAGTATTTAAATAAACCCCTTCATTTTGAGAAGGGGGTTAAAAAAAAATGTTCATCGGATGAAATAAGTCCGGTGTTTTCAATTATTCGTAAAGTTTTGAACGTACAATTTTATATCAATCTATACCTTTTTAATAACATCTTTCCTAGCTTTTATTAATTGAACAACACAAGATATTTATTATTATTTACCGTGCGCGTAAGCTAACACTAAAAAGGTGTGTACACGATAACTAAATAACGTTTAAAAATAACTTCAAGATGCATGGTGCATGCTGGAACTATAACTCATACACATAACACATATGTACCTTTACAATCGAAAGAGTTACTCAAAATAGGCGACTATTCTGAAGTCTATAAATTCAAGTTAATTCGAATGCGATATTGATGTTTACTAATCATATCGAATCATTTCAGCTACTTGAAGTCAAAGTCAAAATCTATTATTCATTAAAACCACAAGGATCACTTTGAAACGTCAATTTAACTGCCTGCTCCTTCGCGACCAAGCCAGGAAAGAAAGGCAAGAAACAAGGCTGGTTGTTTTTTTAATACATAACAATACAGAAAATGAATTACGTCTAAATTGTAACATTTTGAACGAGTTGGAGCAATTTCAATCCCAAGCTTCTCTATCATCTAAATAATCTGATATTTTATAGTAGGCTGTTTTATAAAGATTTTGTTTAATTGCGTTTTTAAATTTGTTAATTGTCAATTTTTGTACATCACTTGGGAGTTTGTTATAAAAGCGATTGAATCATAATTAAGGGGGTTCCATATTTTGGCAGTTATACCTACGTTATGTACTCGTAACCACGTTATCACAGTCGTATATCACCATCATTTCACGGAGTCGCTTGATCGCCAATTAAGACTGCAGCTGTGATTTATAAACTTGCTCTTCGCCATCCAAGTCTTCAATTCAAATAAGTATAACAGTATTCCTATTCCAATACGTAATACCTAAAATATCAGAAAAAATAGCAAAATAAAAGCTTTAAACCGTGCGACTGTGGAATGCCTTGCCTTTGTCCCAATCTCATCCTATTTTCAAAGTCAAGGTATACAACCATTTCCTTTCGTTGTCTCGTAACTGCTAGTTAGTGTTTGTGTTATTTATCCTCTTTATGTAGTGTAGTTTATTTATACTTATATTATTTGTATGTATATTAGTTATATGTTTATTAGTATAATTAATAGGTATATTTTATTTTGTGGGTTCTGTTTATGTATGTACTCTCACACCGCCGTCTTTTGATTTTTGTTTATCCTGTCCATCCAATGGTTGATTGGAAGAGATCGCTTATAGCGTATTGTACCTTTATGTATTATTTATTTCCTTTGTTACTGGTTTTTTGTTTGGTGTGCAATAAAGAGTATTACGTTCATTCATTCATTCAATAAAAATTAGACTTACAGTAAATATATATTCTTGTAGACTGCATTTAAGCTGCATTGTTGGATTTTTTTTATTGTCATAATTTGGCGTGGTATCTGGGTGCTTCAACACAGTCCATGTTGTATTTAATGGAAAGTATACCTTCACAAACCACTTTTGAAAAAAAAATGAGGATTTTGATGACTGTGATGGTAAACGAATCGTAATCGAATTGGTACCGAGGTTGACGACGCGTGAAAACGTATTCATTTTGGTTTGAATGAAACATTGATTGGATGATTGATGCATGATTAGCCTTTGTTAGTTATCCAGACGTTAAATTACATAAATTGCTTTACATATAGGTAGCTAGTTACTGTCATTTTGACAATTAATAGCAGGGAGAAGCTTCTGCTTTGTTTAATGGGAGTAAAAGAGAAAAACTTGATAACTAGTGGTTCGCTCCGAACTGGGATCTCGCGAGTCAAAAAACAAAAAAATATTGTTTGTACTTAATCTTTGATTGTCCAAATAGTGCCACAAATGCATAATCAAATAACTTTACCTACAGTTTCATTCAAATTACAGGTAACGGAGTTCATGTTAATTGGTTACAATTTTTTGGGGTAGAAATTGCAGTTATTCTAGATTTCAGACTTTTCTCTATTTTTGTGTTACTAAAGCTACGCGCATATCAAATTTTAGCACTGTTGGGTCACTGGTGTAGTCTGTGAATTTTGTCAAAGTTCAGTTTTTATTATGGCTTATAACTTAAAAACTACAAGGTTTAAACTAAAAATAAAAACGGTGTCGAAATTCACCTACAAATACCTTTCATTAGATGGACTTGACTATTTGACCGGATAGTCTTATTTTGTTATTTTTACCCCTCTTGAACCCCAATATCTTAACAACCCCCCACATTTTTAGCTCATTTATTCACACCAAAATTGTGCCATCACTACCTACCTATATCCAAATTTCATGATGATCGGACAAACGCTTCGAAAGTTATCCTCGGACAAACAAACATACATACATGCAAAGCCAATATTCCAAAGTTAATTTAGAGATCACGCATCACTCGATCAATTATTTGTATTTTTCCCTATATACTCGTAAATGGATTTTTAAGTGTATTCGACAACAAGGTTCAACCATACTAAATTTCAATTAATTTGTATAATTAGCATGACAGATGGACATACATTTGACATGAAATTACAGGGCATAACACCTTTATGCCTTAAATTGACGGACAGAGTGCATCGTAGGGCACATTTCTAAGGAGCGTGACCTACGAGGCAATTCTCTGATATAGCCGATACGCGATAAGCTTGATCCATGTGAATGTAGAATTCAAAAAAAGACATCCAGAGTGAGATCATTAGTATTTCATTTACCAAGTTCCACTAAATGGCCCAATGACGATCCAGAAAAGACATATCTGGAGACAAGTGATTAGTAGAGCCGACCCTAAATAAAAATGGGAAAAGGCCTGAAGAAGAAGAAGGTAATGATCCACTAAAACGTGATATTGTATGACCATAATCGTATTATTTTTTGATAACTGGAATTATCGTAGAAAAACATGATTGTTTTAATGTGGTGCAAATAACACCCATTTTGCCAGAGGAGAAAATAGGAAGAAGCCGCCTGCCATCCACCTTGACGACCTCAGTGAATCTGAGACACAGGAGGTAGGAGAGACATGTTCGATTCCCGAACATGTCTCTCCTCCGAACAAACGTTTGTATGATCTACTGATATTTGTTCCGGGTCTGGATGTTTTTTATATATTCTAAGTATGTATTTAATAATTTAAACATAGGAGAACTTAAGTCACCGACATAGCCCGACGGATTAGCACGTTGAAGTGGCAATGGGCAGGCCAAATAGCGCGCAGAACAGATGGCTGATGGGGCCGAAAGGTTCTCGAGTGGAGGCCACGGACGGCAAGCGCAGCGTAGGACGCCCACCTACAAGATGTGCAGACGACTTGGTAAGAACTGCAGGTCAGCGTTGGATGCAGGCCGCTTCCAACAGCAGTTCCTGGGATCAATGAGGGAAGCCTTTGTCCAGCAGTGGACGTCTTACGGCTGATATGATGATGATGTATTTAATAAAAGTATATAAGTATTCTGTCTGGTTTCCAAGCTCTGCTTAGTTTGGGGCGAAATGTAAAATGTCCAGCAATCTTTATTTAATTTATTTATTTACCTTTTGTCTAATACAGACCCCAGCTGCCCGAGCCGACAACCCAAGATCAACTGTCTTGGAGCAAGAAAGTGAGGAAACCAGACCACAAATAATGGGAAACTTATTTCTCTTTTCATTGACAAGATGTGGACATTGACAATGACATTGACATGTGACCAAGGCTCTAACAGAGTGCAGGCCGAGAACTGGGCATCGAAATAGCGGACGTCCACCAGCGAGATGGGTCAACGATATCCATAAGACCATGGGTCGTACGTAGTTCAGACTGGCACAGGATCGGGAAGAATAGCAGAAACAAAGAGAGGCCTATGCCCAGCAGTGGGTCGACACGGGCTGAAAATGATGATGATGATGATGTGGACATTTGAATTATATTTTAATCAATGATTATTTCAATTTCCTCTATTCATTCCTAACCACAGATGTCGAAAAGCTGGAACGCAATATGATTTAAAATCGATTTCCTATCGATCTCTCCCGCACTCGAGAATAGTTCCCGATACAGAGCCGTTTATTTTAAGTAACCCTTTTATACGGGAATTAGTTCATTAAGGACGGTTTTTATAAGTTTCTATTTTCATTGTGACGCCATATGCTACATGTTGTTAGATTGTGCCTTTCAGGAAGTGGGAAAAAATTTGACATGATGTTACTTCCTCTTTTTGGTACTTAACTAATCTTTTGTTAAGCTATTAATACATAGATGTGAAAACCACGCACTGGAAAGTAGATGAAGTGTTGAAGAAATAAAATTAGAACAAACGGGTTTTGATTTGGAATAGGGCACCAGCGTAAGACGGTCCCTAACTAGATAGAAAGACGACCTTATAAGGGTTCGTTGCTGGGAGACGTTGGGTCAATTGTGCTGGAAATCTTTGGATGCCTTTGTTCAGACGTGGATGTCTGATATGATGATAATGGTAAAGATGAAATTAAAAAAAAAATGATTAAATACTTCTTTTATAACTAGTGGTTCGCCCCAAACTGAGATCTCGCTAGTCTCACAAAACACAAAAGAAAATATTCTTAGGGCGACTCCCGCAACGATGCCGAAACGTATTTAGTGGCTAAATATGATTTAGGGAGTTTTCAAATCAAACAAATACGTAAAATTTAAACATGTTTAGTCGCTAAATACGTTTAGGGATCGTTGTGCAAGCCGGCCTTAATCTTTGACTAATAAAATAGTGCCACGAAATACACGAATACAGTCTCAACCAAATAACTTGACCTACAGTTTCATTCAAATTACAGGTAGCGGGAGTTCATGTGTGTGGTTTTTTTGGATACAAATTGCAGTTATTATGGATTTCAGACTTTTGCCTTTATTTGTGTATTTTCAGCACTGTGGGGTCAAAGTTCAGTTTTTATTATGGTTTACTCAAAAACTATAAATAATGTACTAAAGACTATAAAGGAGTCTAAATGTACTGATGAAAACCTTTCGTTTGACGTCCCACTTGACCTTATAGTCTTATTTTAATTTTTTTTACCCCTCATGAACCCCAATATCTCAACAACCCCCCAACATTTTTAGCTTATTTAGTCACACCAAAAATGTGCCATCATCTATCAAATTTCACGATGATCGGATCAACGCTTCGAAAGTTATCCTCGGACAAATAAATATATAGGTACATACATACAATGCTGGTTTGCCCAAGTTGATTTAGAGATCTCGCTTCGCTCGATCAATCATGTATAATTAATTATTTTGGTGAAATTTTAAAAACAAACTTGTTTTCTGTAACTGTAAAATGGTCTTCGCAAGTTTAATTTAATGAATAAGTCTCCCAGCGGATATTTGAGATCCTAACACAAAGAATACGGTTTATAAAGATAAAACAACATCTGCTACCTTAAAAAACGCACAGAAACTCAACACTCATAGAAATCATTCAGCTAATCGTTTCCCACCCTCACACAGGTATCCCGCACAATTGTACAAATAAATCTACGGATATCCTTCTTATCCTTACGGATACAACACTTCACAAATGCATCATACACATCGCTGGGCGAAAACAAACTATACAAAAAATTTGGTTAACATAACGCGCAATGACTATGGAGCCAGTTTTTCGCTCGCAGTTTTCGATCTTCGAATATAACTGTAACAGAATAAGTCTAGTTAGTATTGCGTATTGTTAGCACAAGTGGACAGAAAATAGATCAGATTTCTTTCTTATAGAAGTGATGCTTCCTGAGGATATGTGGAGCAATGAGTCAAGGATGCAGATGCTAGCCTGACTTCCGATCCCACGGTTGAACCATTGGTTAAGAGAATGCGTTTTGTTGAGAAATAACACTTTTAATCTGGTTTTTACAGTCGATTTTGCAAAGGTACAGCAAGGTACAGGCGGTAATATAGACGTTTTAAAATTGTCTTTGTTATTTTAATGAATATTGAAATAATGATGTTTATTGAAAATAATTGAATAATCGGCATCGCAGATGTTGGCGACAAGACTGCCAGGCTGAAGTGGGACTGGGCGGGTAACGTCAGTCGTATGGTCACAGACAAATGGGCAACAGTCGTCACACAATGGGTGCCTGCAGATAGGCGTCGAAGACGGGGCAGGCCGAGGAAGCGCTGGCGTGACGACCTTGATGCATTCCAAGATGGCTGGTGGGACGTGGCGAGTGATCGTGAGATGTGGAGGAACAGGGGGGAGACCTTTGCCCAGCAGTGGGATAATATAGGTTAAATAAAAAAAATACACATTTAATACTTTGAAAAAGGGGGAGGCTCTCCATTCGACTATATTTTTTTATGTTTGTTACCTCAGACCTTTCGACTGAGTGAACCGATTTTGTTGACTATTTGTTTATTTGAAAGCTGGCACCTCCCGTGTGGTCCCATTTTTATTTGGTCCAGTTTTGACAATGGCATCTATGAGAAAACCATATAAGTCTTTGTTTAATTTTTATGTTTTGTTATGTTTGTTAGCTCAGAACTCCCTTATACACGGTGTCCTTTAAATCACTGTTTTCCCAAAACAAACGTTGCTCAGACCATGGTCTAATAACTGTTTATAACATCAAATAAGATAATAAAAAAATAAATTCTAGACCTTCTCAAATAAGTCTAACGTTGTTCAAAAACTAACCGTGACATAAAGTTAATGGGTACGCTAGCCGTAGCGTATTACCTACTCCTTAGTTAGATAGGTACCCGGTCAGCGCGCTGACTATGTTGTAGGGCGTAACGTTAAAATAGACATTTTAACATCGCAAATTTTTATATTTTTCAAAGACCAACTTCGTATTGTTTTTTGATTTAATGTTATAAACTGTTAGTAGACCATGGTCTAAACAACGTTTGTTCTGGAAAAACAGTGATTTAAAGGACACCGTGTCATATCAACCGCTTTAGAAAATTAGTTTTTATTTGAAAGGATATACTTTTAGATTGATCCCATTGAAATTTAATCATAATTGGTAGAGTAGTTTGGTTTTTACTGTTATCTGAAGTCGGTTATATTTTTGTTAAAAAGTTACTTTTTTTGTATTATTTTGTACAACACAGTAGCAACATTTACTATAACCTGTAAGCAATGTATGTAACGGAGAATGGGGAAAATTGTCAATGGGAAAATCACTATAAAAATTGGTCTATTTTTCGAACAGTTTATAAACCCGGGGCTTAGGAACGCGGGGCTCTTGATTGTTTGCCATTCTCTTTGTAGTTTTATAAAAAAACAACAGAAGACAAATTATATCACAGGAAAGTGTGAAAACAATTACAAAATTTGGTCCATTTTTGGTACGACTTTAATAAAAAAATAAAGAAAAGAAGGTTTAAATAATTTATAACAGATGTTAGGTACATCCATATTTCGTTAGTAAAACATGAAATCTTAAAACTATGTTAGTGCAGGTAATCATCATCATCATCATCATATCAGCCGTAGGACGTCCACTGCTTGACAAAGGCCTCCCTCATTGATCTCCAGGAACTGCGGTTGGAAGCGGCCTGCATCCAACGCCGACCTGCGGTTCTTACCAAGTCGTCTGCCCATCTTGTGGGTGGACGTCCTACGCTGCGCTTGCCGGTCCGTGGCCTCCACTCGAGAACCTTTCGGCCCCATCGGCCATCTGTTCTGCGCGCTATATGGCCTGCCCATTTGCCACTTCAACGTGCTAATCCGTCGGGCTATGTCGGTGACTTGAGTTCTCCTACGTATCTCCTCATTTCTGATTCGATCCCGTAGAGAAACCCCGAGCATAGCCCTCTCCATAGCTCGTTGAGCGACTTTGAGCTTATTCATAAGGCCAATAGTGAAGGACCACGTCTCGGTTCCATATGTCATCACTGGTAACACACACTGATTGAAGACTTTCGTCTTAAGGCACTGAGGTATGTTGGACGAAAAGACGTTGCGAAGTTTCCCAAACGCTGCCCATCCGAGTTGGATTCGACGATTGACCTCTTTCTCGAAGTTGGACCTACCTAATTGGACTGTTTGTCCTAGGTATACATACGCGTCAACAACTTCAAGAGCCGAGTTCTCAACCATAACTGGGGCACGGACGACATGGACATTCAACATGATTTTCGTCTTGTCCATGTTCATTTTAAGTCCTACCCGTTGGAAGACTCGATTGAGGCCTTCGAGCATCGTGCTGAGCTCTTCCATCGACTTCGTGTAGGTAATAATTCATATTAATTAATTAAATAAACAATTCAAGTACAAATCAACAATTTAAATTTAATAATTAAGGAAAAACAAAAAATAAATCCAAAAACTAATAAAACGAGGCGCTCTTTTGACGTGTAAGCGTCTTATAAATCGATGAACGCCGGCTGCACGTACGAAAGTGTCACGTTCCGCCTGAGCCGAGCGTGCAAGCGAGAGCGCGGAACAAGCGATAGCGAGGCACGATCGGCCTAAGCGTTCGACTTGTGACGCACGTATCTCTCTTCCACTCGCTATCAGGTAAAATTATTGTCCGTAAATCGACTTTACAGACAACCAATTTTTTATCTTACACCTTTCGTAATATTTTTTGTATGTTTGTGTTTACTTTTGACTTTATTTAATATTGTAGTTATTTTGTAATAGTTAATTGATTATTTTCATTTAATAAATGTGCATGCATGTATAATTTTAAGAAATTTGTTTGTAAACCCTATTTGAAGCAAATACATGTTTCATTGATTGATTTCTAATAATATAATCAATTCATATCAAGAGTAGTAGAGTTCTTTGTGAAAGAGCTCGCCCGGGGAAGTACTACCATCATACCTATTTCTGCCGCCAAGCAGCATTGTGTTTCGGTCTGAAGGGTATGGTTGCCGGTGAAATTACAGGCACATGAGGCTGTACACCTGTATGCCTCAAGTTGATGGAAACAGGGTTGTGCGTCGTAGGGCACGATCCTAAGGAGTGTGATCTACGAAGCGATGGTAACCACTTGACATCAGGTGGGCCCATAGGCTTGTTCCATCTATCATTTGGTATGAAAAAAAAATATCACCCAACTTAAAAGGATCAGTCTAATCACATAAAACTTATTCAAGCCATATGAACCCAGCTTGAAATAAACGGAACTGTCGCTGCCAGCCTACCCCATAACCTGTAAATCATATACGTAAAGGGGTGACTTAATAAGACGTGATTTGTGTACCGGAACAAATTGAAAATAAATAACAAATTGGAGTAGAAAAATCGAAAGTTAGAACAGCTGTACATACAAATAATTAGAAAACAAAAATCTATAATATTCCTATTTATCTTAATTTTTTATCACATCACACTATATATGCTCGGGGTTTCTCTACGGGATCGAATCAGAAATGAGGAGATACGTAGGAGAACTCAAGTCACCGACTTAGCCCGACGGATTAGCACGTTGAAGGCAATGGGCAGGCCATAAAGCGCGCAGAACAGATGGCCGATGGGGCCGGAAAGTTCTCGAATGGAGACCACGGACGGGCAAGCGCAGCGTAGGACGTCCATTTACAAGATGGGCAGACGACTTGGTGAGAACCGCAGGTCGGCGTTGGATGCAGGCCGCTTCCAACCGCAGTTCCTGGAGATCAATGAGGGAGGCCTTTGTCCAACAGTGGACGTCCTACGGCTGATATGATGATGATGACATTAAATTTTTTTTTGTTTTTTTGTTTGTGTTTGTTAGTGACTCAATCACGTAGTAACAGCTGAACCGATTTCGATGAAATTTGGCATGTACGTAGATTATAACCTAGTTTAACACGCAGGCTACTTTTTATCTCAAAAATCAGATCCCATGTGATAAAAATAGGGTGTCAAGTGAAGTTGCAACAGCGAGTTTAGCTTTATTTCTAGATTACATACACATTTAGTAGCGTTACGCGTACGAAGTCGCGGGCAACAGCTAGTGAATAAAGAATGAAACCTATTTCTGAGGCGTATATTTATTTACATTTAGACCAGCTACATACAGAGAGCTGAGACTCTCCATAAACAGAGCTAAAACGAAGGTTATGTTGATAGAACGTACTAAAAAACTGGAGCTCAATGGGGAACTAAATCTCGAAACTGTAGACAACTTCATATACCTGGGCTCCAGCATCTCTTACAATGGCCCGAAGTGAACCTGTGAACCCGAAGTGCGTAGAAGGATAGGGATGGCTAAAAGCGCGATGAGCTAGCTTGGGGAATAAGGAAAGACAGGAAAATATCCAACAGGACTAAAGATACTAAAAGACTAAGACTAAGAGTCATCCGAAGCCTAGTCTTCTTCATACTCTTATACGGTGCAGAAACGAGGACTCTCAAAGCAAAGGATCGAGGACGTGTAGACGCTTTTGAGATGTGGTGCTGGAGACGAATGCTGCGAATTCCCTGGACGGCCCGAAGACCTAACCTTTCAATACTTAAAGAACTCAAGATAACCAGGCTATCAACCTGCCTCCAACGAGTCCTTGAGTACTTTGGTCACATAGTGACAACCTGGAGAAACTTACCATTACTGGTAAAGTCGACGGAAAAAGACCACGGGGTCGTAGTCCGATACGTTAGTCTGACCAGATCCGCACAACTCTCAACGCTAATCTTCATGATGCCATACATGTCGCCAACAGACAACGCAGCAAGGTAAGATAATAAAAAAATAAATTCTAGACCTTCTCAAATAAGTCTAACGTTGTTCAAAAACTAACCGTGACATAAAGTTAATGGGTACGCTAGCCGTAGCGTATTACCTACTCCTTAGTTAGATAGGTACCCGGTCAGCGCGCTGACTATGTTGTAGGGCGTAACGTTAAAATAGACATTTTAACATCGCAAATTTTTATATTTTTCAAAGACCAACTTCGTATTGTTTTTTGATTTAATGTTATAAACTGTTAGTAGACCATGGTCTAAACAACGTTTGTTCTGGAAAAACAGTGATTTAAAGGACACCGTGTCATATCAACCGCTTTAGAAAAGGTTATGTTGATAGAACGTACTAAAAAACTGGAGCTCAATGGGGAACTAAATCTCGAAACTGTAGACAACTTCATATACCTGGGCTCCAGCATCTCTTACAATGGCCCGAAGTGAACCTGTGAACCCGAAGTGCGTAGAAGGATAGGGATGGCTAAAAGCGCGATGAGCTAGCTTGGGGAATAAGGAAAGACAGGAAAATATCCAACAGGACTAAAGATACTAAAAGACTAAGACTAAGAGTCATCCGAAGCCTAGTCTTCTTCATACTCTTATACGGTGCAGAAACGAGGACTCTCAAAGCAAAGGATCGAGGACGTGTAGACGCTTTTGAGATGTGGTGCTGGAGACGAATGCTGCGAATTCCCTGGACGGCCCGAAGACCTAACCTTTCAATACTTAAAGAACTCAAGATAACCAGGCTATCAACCTGCCTCCAACGAGTCCTTGAGTACTTTGGTCACATAGTGACAACCTGGAGAAACTTACCATTACTGGTAAAGTCGACGGAAAAAGACCACGGGGTCGTAGTCCGATACGTTAGTCTGACCAGATCCGCACAACTCTCAACGCTAATCTTCATGATGCCATACATGTCGCCAACAGACAACGCAGCAAGGTAAATTGCGGTTTACGATTTATGACGTATTAAAAATAACTACTTACTAGATCTCGTTCAAACCAATTTTCGGTGGAAGTTTGCATGGTAATGTACATCGTATATATTTTTTGTAGTTTCATCATTATCTTATTTTAGAAGTTACAGAGGGGTGGAGGGGGGGGGGATTTTACCACTTTGGAAGTGTCTCTCGCGCAAGCTATTCGGTTTAGGAAAAAATGATATTAGAAACCTCAATATCATTTTTGAAGACCTATCCATAAATACCACACACGTATGGGTTTGATGATAAAAAAAATATGAGTTTCATTTCTAAGTATGGGGAACACCCAAATTTTATTGATACTTTTCTATTTTTGTGTGAAAATCTTAATGCGGTTCACAGAATACATCTACTTACCAAGTTTCAACAGTATAGTACTTGTAGTTTCGGAAAAAAAGTGGCTGTGACATACGGACGGACAGACAGATAGACATGACGAATCCATAAGGGTTCCGTTTTTTGCCATTTGGCTACGGAACCCTAAAAATGAGGAGGTCACGTCCCTCATCATAGAGGATTACTACTCGAAGAGAGATAGAGAGAGAGAGTCCAGCTACATAATTCAGTAATCATATCATCATTATCAATTAGATACAGGACGTCCAGTGCACGCCCTTAGTTTTCCAGAGAGACCGATCTTGTGTGGCCTACACCTAACCTTTATCAGGTCATCCCTCTATCTGGGAGGCCGTGCTACGCTGTGCTTTCCAGTACGTGGTCTCCACTCGAGAACCGTTCTGCCCCAACGGCCGTCAGCTCTTCCAGCTATGTGCCTCGCTCACTGCCACATCAGTTTGCTAACTCTGAGTGTAATTATAAGCCTAAGTACTATGTAGATTCTCTTACTATTAAATTGCGCGTTGCTACTTCATTATGTCAAAGGGAAACCATCTTTATTCATTACTAACTGACCAATCCGCAGCTTCGCACGCGTAGTTTTTCAATAAAAACATTACCCTTCTTTGCGCAGTTGGAAAAAAAGTAGCCTATCTTACTCAGGGTGAATGTAGCTTTCCAATGGAGAAAGAATTTTTGAAATCAGACCAGTAGTTTTTGAATTTATCCATTACAAACATACACACAAAAATACAAAAAAACAAATCTTTCCTCTTTATAATATTAGTATAGACAATCTTATGAATTCTTTTGAAATGTCTTTTGTTAAAATTAAGTATACGCCAAGAGAGGTGTTATTAAGATATTAGGCGCTAGGCAACGCGACTGCAGTACCACGAGTCCTGCAGGAGTTTACAGGCGGCGGTGACCACTTAACATCAGCAGGCCCGTCAGCTTGTAAATACACGGTGAGTGGGCACGCAAGTTTAGATAGGATATACCTCAGAATTTTTAATAAAAACCGGCCAAGTGTAAGTCGGACTCGTGCACGCGTATAAACACGGCAAAAAAATCACGTTTGTTGTATGGGAGCCCCCCTTGAATATTTGTTTTATTTGAATAGAATTATTTATTTTTAAAGTGAATATATAACTAAATATTTTGTGAATATTTCAAACGTCTACCTGTTGCCGTTATTAATATCGAGCTAAAACGAGCAAAAAAATCATGTTTGTTGTTTGACCCCATTATATATTTATTTTATTCTGTTTTATCACTGTCTAACTACCACGGTTCATGAGATACAGCCTGGTGACATACAGACAGACAGACAGCGGAGCCTCAGTAATAGGGTACCGTTTTACCCTTTTGGTACGGAACCCTAAAAAATAAGTTGTACCTCTCAGAATATAGAAATGAAAGCGACTATCCTTAGCCACATAAGAACACAAAATTACTGAGATAGTCGTTACGAAAGGTAGACACAATTACGAAATGAAAGTATTACCATAAGATAATCCTGCTTTTATAATCTATCAATATGTATACAACTAATTAACACTTAATTAGATGGGTAATGTGGTTAGAATCTTACTTTCAAAGTGGGTGAAGTCTCGCAAAATGTCTTATGCAACGCATGTGCAATATAGCATCTTCGCGGCAGTTCGCGTCGCGACAGAGACAAGCGACCAAGACAAGAGACTGAGACGTGAGATTGCGACCGTTACTTGACTTTAGGCAATGCATCAGCTCGTGAGCGAGACAGAGACAGGAGACAGCAACGCGACACCGGAGACTGCACGACCGTTGCTGCCCCTGACCAGTGTCTCGTGTCGCGCTCGAAAAGTATTACCCGTGCGCGATAAGTTGGGACCTGAGCGCGGTTACATCATATTGGCGTGTTTGTACCGCCCGCAAAAAGTGAACATAACAAGCAGCCGCCCGCGGCTTCGTCTTTGTTTTTTTTAACCTAATTTATTATGTTACTCAGGGAGGACGTTGCTTTTTATCTAATCTTTTTTACACTATTTGAATAAAATAAAAATACGATGTTTAAGTTTTTACATTTATTTTATCTATTATTTACATTATCTCATCTTCGTCACTACTTAGTAGATTTATGCCTTCTAGAGGTTGTTCTTCGTCCTCAGTCTCACTATAATCACTTGACGACGAGGTATCCGATAAATTTACAATTAATTACAATTCATTCGTCTCTTGTAAGAGGTCATCGTACCAATACTTTTGTCGAAGCCTGTCCACATGGTTGACTTCTTTTTTCCAGTCACTCTCACTTATGCTGGTAATTGCATCTCTCGTTAATTTTTCTATTTCCCTTTCTGACTGGTTGATATTTTTATCGGCTACTCTTTGCTTGACCAAATTCCAAATGTATTCTATTGGATTGAGGTCACACATGTATGGTGGTAGACGAACTACTTCGTGGCCATGCTCTTTAAAAAGTTCGTCAATCAAATATTTTTTTGGGGGCATATTTATCTGCAACAAGTGATACATTTCAGATTTTGTCATTCTTAGGCCAGTACGAGACTTAAAACCCTAGTAAAAAATAGTGATGCGAACGGTACAATACGGGCGCCATCGGGGAAGTGCAGGGGAAGCGGTCGGGGAGTCGCATTCCTAGCAGGTCCCAAGTTATCGCGCACGAGTAATACACGTGTTTATTGTAAAAATGACTACTTTTTCTGACGAAAACTGTGAAAAGCTGATTGAACTGATCAGACAATACCCTCTGATATACGATGCACAACTAGACTCCTACAGAGACGAACCTTTCCATCGACAGACTCTCGGATACTGAATGAGTTGTAGCTTTGATAGCGGTCTCGGTCTCGACCCACAGTACATGCAGAAGAGCTCGCGACTGTTACTTGACTTTAGGCAATGTATAAGCATAAGTTCGCGAGCGAGACAGAGACAGGAGACAGAAACGCTAGACCGGAGACTGCACGTCGGTTGCTGCCCCTGACCAGTGTCTCGTGTCGCGCTCGATAAGTACGTGTGTTTATTGTTAAAATTACTACTTTTTCTGACGAAGACTGTGAAAAGCTGATTGAACTAATCAGAAAATACCCTCTGATATACGATGCATAACTAGACTCCTACAGAGACGAACATTTCCACCGACAGACTCTCCGATACTGAATGAATTGTAGCTTAAATTGCGGTTTCGGTCTCGACCCACAGTGTGCAAATTATGTTTTTTTTATACTTAAGATACCCCAATGGGATGCAACTTTTAAGGGAAAACGATTTATTTAGATGTTCTGTGGAGATGTAATCTTTAGCTGGTAAATTTAAATAATTTTCTACTTATTTAAACCTCTGAGGAATTCTATTTTAGACCCAATTTACCAAATTGAAAACCACAATTTTGCCCTCAAACGTAAAATAAAATACCTCACCGAATTATTCCAGAAGGTTCCTCGCAGACCAAAGATGAAATAAAAAAAAACCGGCCAAGTGCGGAAGACGTGCAAAACCGAGACACTTGTCGCGGTCTCCCGTCTCAGTCTCCTGTCTCGGTCTCCTGTCTTTGTCGTGACGCGAACTGCCACCTTTAGTATATTATGTAATGAGTATAGATAAATGGAAGGCAACTGTCATATGGCGAATTTGTGATATTTAAACAGATTTAAAGGTTATAGTTAGGAATTTCTGATATCCGTGATAGACGACCTTTTTAGATGACGTTGATGAATTTATTGTGAGGCTCAGATTGGTAAATATTTGCATAGACTCCTTTATTTTAAATTATAATTAAGCTCTGCGTTTTCATAATAATGTTAATATTGTTACGAGCTGAGGGTTCGGGATAAAATATTTAAAATGAATCTAACCAAAATAACACTTTTCTTCAATACTAAAATGATAAATACACGATCTTAATCACAAAGATTCACAACACACTAATTCACACCACTGTTACACAATAAACTACTTAAAGTACAGAAATGTACGCACGTATAGCCAAATTCAGACTGACTTATCTCGCTGTTGGCCTCTGAGGCCGTTGCAGCTTAACCGAGCTTTTGGCGAGCGCAGAAGGCGCTCAGCCCTGTAAGTTTTGATGAGGCAACTAGCGCAAGGGCCCCACTTAGGTACGAACCTCGGCTTGGGCTATTGCCAGGGTGAGGATAGGAGAGAAACGCCCGGGTACGTGCTTGTACCTCGTATAGGCGGCGACTGAAGGGACTCGTCGAACTCGCCGGCGAGGTCGGTGTATCTGTGAAGTGTTTGCTCTGTCTAATGTAGATGACTCTTCCGCATTCGCGGAGGTGATTTCGTCATCCGGGTCTCCGAGAACGTGTCTCGGACGACGGAGGGTTTACTGACTCTCCGGACGTCTCCACGCACTATTTATACCGCGCAATTATTTCCAGAACCTTCTCGATGATTCCACTAGTAACTAGAAAAGTGTGGGTATTTCGACTGACTACTATTTCTTATTCTGTGCAACTGTAGGTAAAAACGTAGCATATTCTATACCAGGTATTACCTATTCTGTGACACAGTAGGTATAACTTCGAGAGAAGTCGACTATTACTTATTCTGTAACAGCCTCGGCGTAACAACATTTTGAAGGTTTTAAATTAATAAAAAACAAAACAGAAACTCCAAAGTACAAAAGGCGGTATTATCGCTAGAAGTGATTTCTTCCTAACAGTCTTTGGATGGAGATAATTGTGTATAATTGTGGGGGTGTATTCACCCATAAAATATTTATGGGTATTTTGTGGCTCTAGTATGATCAGGGTTGTGAAATTCTGAATATTATTACCTATTACGTGCGCAAAGCTAGTAAGCTAGTAGCTATAAGCTAGTTTGTTGTTTTTTAGGGTTCCGTACCCAAAGGGTAAAACGGAACCCTATTACTAAGACTCCGCTGTCTGTGTCTCCGGCTGTCTGTCTGTCTGTCCGTCTGTATCTCATGAAACGTGTTAGTTAGAGAGTTGAAATTTTCAGAGATGATGTATTTCTGTTGCTGCTATAACAACTAATACTAAAAACAGAATAAAATAATTATTTAACAGGGCTCCTATACAACAATCGTGATTTTTTTGCTCGTTTTTGCTCGTTATTGATAACGGCAACAGTTAGACGCTTGAAATATTCACAGAATATTTATTTAGGTATATATTCACTTTTAAAATATATAATTAAATTAAAATAAAACAGATATTTAATTTTGGCTACCATACAACAGACATGATTTTTTTACCGTACGGAACCTTTAGTGCGCGAGTCCAACACGCACTTGGCCTGTTTTTTTTTAGTTTATTAGTATCTTGTTTTTATGCATTTTGTTCTGCAATTGATGTTATTCATCTATCTTGTTAGTTATAAACTAGTAAGAATATATGTGTTATATTTATATTAGTATTATAAATTTGAAAATAGTTCTCTCTGTCTTTTAATTCAGGACTAAACGGCTGAACCAATTTCGATAAAATTTGGTATATAGGTAGAGTATGACTGGAATTGGGACATAAGCTACTTCTTACCCGCCTGCGAAAAAGGAGGGTAATATTTTTTTTTGACAAACCACGCGTGCGAAACCGCGGGTGGGTATAATTTATAAATGTGAAAGTTTAGATGTTTGTTTGTTACTCAATCGCGTTGTAATGGCTTAACCGATTTCGATGAAATTTGATGTGTTGATAGATTATGACGTGGATTCAAACATAGGCTACCTTTTGTTGACAAACAACGCGTGCGAACACCGCTGGCGGAAGCTAATCTTTACTAATATTGTAAGAGGAAAGATTTTTTTGTTTGTTTGTATTGAATAGGCTCCGAAAGTACTGGACCGATTTAAAAAAATCTTTCACTTTTAGGAAGCTACACTAGCCCCGGGTGACATAGGCTACTTTTTACCCAACTGCGCAGGAGGAGAGTAATGTTATTGAAAAACTACGCGTGCGAAGCTGCGGATTTGTCTCAACCCTTTACTCAAAATTGTTATTTTCCCAAAGGACACCCGCAAATCTTGTACATAAATGTAGCTAAGAGAGGCAACTAAACTCAAACATCCATTTCCCATACATGTTATACATGAATTTGCATCCCCTTCGTACAAACCACCTGTTATACCTGATTTAAGGAGGGGGCAGTCGAATGCGGCCGGAAGTGGGCCCGATCCGCAAAGATTTTGACCAAATGGCGTTCGATTTGATACTAATACATAATTTTATTCTTGACAAACGATACACCATGTTTATGTTAAGTTACTGGCATTTTGGCGCAAAAATTTTAGCTTACAACTAGCTGCCGCCCACGGCCTCGCACGTGTTAGAAACATTATACCTACCTACTCAATTTAGTATGAAATAAAACATAAAAACTTCAACAATTAATTTTATTTATTCAAAAGACTACCAAAAAGGTATTAAATAAGGAAATATCTCCAAATTACAGTTCAAATAAACACTTTATATCATCAATCTACATAATTTAATAAAATATAAACAATGAGTAAAATAGCCAGAACCAATACGTGAATAAATCTTAATAGTTATATCTATTTATACAGAATCACAATAACCCACCTTAGGAGATGCTTCCAGTTCGCAGGTTCACAAAATAGTGGTGTGGCCAGCCGACATCTCTCACTTCAAGATGTCGGTTCACCACGTCCCCACCTTTTTCAATTCCGTAGCAAGACGAACAAACACTTCAAGTCAACTGTACTACTTTAAAATGTAACATTCTCATAATTTACCTTTATATATTACATAAGTTACAAGCCTAACCTTATCATAAATCTAATAATAATTTAAATACTAACACTTATAGATTTAGATGACTAAATATAGGAATTTAACTAATTTTACACAAAGTCAAATCAAAGCTTGGTACTTCCTTTATTAACATAACACAAAGTCAAATCAAAGCTTGGTACTTCCTTTATTAACATAACACAAAGTCAAATCAAAGCTTGGTACTTCCTTTATTAACATAACACAAAGTCAAATCAAAGCTTGGTACTTCCTTTATTAACATAACACAAAGTCAAATCAAAGCTTGGTACTTCCTTTATTAACATAACACAAAGTCAAATCAAAGCTTGGTACTTCCTTTATTAACATAACACAAAGTCAAATCAAAGCTTGGTACTTCCTTTATTAACATAACACAAAGTCAAATCAAAGCTTGGTACTTCCTTTATTAACATAACACAAAGTCAAATCAAAGCTTGGTACTTCCTTTATTAACATAACACAAAGTCAAATCAAAGCTTGGTACTTCCTTTATTAACATAACACAAAGTCAAATCAAAGCTTGGTACTTCCTTTATTAACATAACACAAAGTCAAATCAAAGCTTGGTACTTCCTTTATTAACATAACACAAAGTCAAATCAAAGCTTGGTACTTCCTTTATTAACATAACACAAAGTCAAATCAAAGCTTGGTACTTCCTTTATTAACATAACACAAAGTCAAATCAAAGCTTGGTACTTCCTTTATTAACATAACACAAAGTCAAATCAAAGCTTGGTACTTCCTTTATTAACATAACACAAAGTCAAATCAAAGCTTGGTACTTCCTTTATTAACATAACACAAAGTCAAATCAAAGCTTGGTACTTCCTTTATTAACATAACACAAAGTCAAATCAAAGCTTGGTACTTCCTTTATTAACATAACACAAAGTCAAATCAAAGCTTGGTACTTCCTTTATTAACATAACACAAAGTCAAATCAAAGCTTGGTACTTCCTTTATTAACATAACACAAAGTCAAATCAAAGCTTGGTACTTCCTTTATTAACATAACACAAAGTCAAATCAAAGCTTGGTACTTCCTTTATTAACATAACACAAAGTCAAATCAAAGCTTGGTACTTCCTTTATTAACATAACACAAAGTCAAATCAAAGCTTGGTACTTCCTTTATTAACATAACACAAAGTCAAATCAAAGCTTGGTACTTCCTTTATTAACATAACACAAAGTCAAATCAAAGCTTGGTACTTCCTTTATTAACATAACACAAAGTCAAATCAAAGCTTGGTACTTCCTTTATTAACATGACACAAAGTCAAATCAAAGCTTGGTACTTCCTTTATTAACATGACACAAAGTCAAATCAAAGCTTGGTACTTCCTTTATTAACATAACACAAAGTCAAATCAAAGCTTGGTACTTCCTTTATTAACATAACACAAAGTCAAATCAAAGCTTGGTACTTCCTTTATTAACATAACACAAAGTCAAATCAAAGCTTGGTACTTCCTTTATTAACATAACACAAACTTATTATAATTTAAACCTTTCAAAGATATGCAAGTGAGGTGTTCTCAGTTCTAAACTCATAATTAATTCGATACAACAATAATGACAACCTATAATGCTAAATCAGCACCGTCATCTCGTTCTCGGTGACGTCCTGGTGACGGCGGTGGTGGACAAACGGCCTATAGTAAATGTAGTATCGCTAAATCAGCACCGTCATCTCATTCTCGGTGACGTCCTGGTGACGGCGGTGGTGGACAAACGGCCTATAGTAAATGTAGTATCGCTAAATCAGCACCGTCATCTCGTTCTCGGTGACGTCCCGTTGACGGCGGTGGTGGACAAACGGCCTATAGTAAATGTAGTATCGCTAAATCAGCACCGTCATCTCGTTCTCGGTGACGTCCTGGTGACGGCGGTGGTGGACAAACGGCCTATAGTAAATGTAGTATCGCTAAACCGGCGCCGTCATCTCGTTCTCGGTGACGTCCCGGTGACGTCCCGGTGACGGCGGCGGTGGACAAACGGCCATAGTAAATGTAGTATCGCTAAACCGGCGCCGTCATCTCGTTCTCGGTGACATCCCGTTGACGTCCCGGTGACGGCGGCGGTGGACAAACGGCCTATAGTAAATGTAGTATCGCTAAATCGGCGCCGTCATCTCGTTATCGGTGACGTCCTGGTGACGGCGGCGGTGGACAAACGGCCTATAGTAAATGTAGTATCGCTAAATCAGCACCGTCATCTCGTTCTCGGTGACGTCCTGGTGACGGCGGTGGTGGACAAACGGCCTATAGTAAATGTAGTATCGATAAACCAGGGCCGTCATCTCGTTCTCGGTGACGTCCCGGTGACGGCGGCGGTAGACAAACCGCCTATAGTAAATGTAGTATCGCTAAATCGGCGCCGTCATTTCGTTCTCGGTGACGTCCCGGTGACGTCCCGGTGACGGCGGCGGTGGACAAACGGCCTAAGGCAGGCCGATTTCCTTATGATGTATTTTTCTCGTCTAACTAAAAGAGAGGCTATTTATTGCCCTTCACTTACTCCACCTGTTAGATCTGATTTAAAATCCAACCCCAATGTGGCCGGAAGTCGAATTCGCGAAGCTTTTGACCAAATGGTGCATCCTTTTATTTTAGACCATTATTTTAAGTCTTTTTAGAGTCAATAATTGTTTGATTGAATCCAAACATGTGCGCTGTAGTTTAAAGGTACTTACTTATTGCACATATTCCTTTCAGACATCTATCATTACCTTATCAGCCATAGGACGTCTAGCGCTGAACTACTCCCATAGATTTCAAGAGCGATCCAGCCTGCACCTAATAGCTTGCAGTAACCTTTACCAGGTCGTCCTTCAATCTAGCGAGGGGGGGGGGGGGGGTCCTACACTACACTTTTCAGTACATTATCTCCATAAAGTTTCTATCGAGAGAATCTTTCAGGCACCTATGCTGTATCAACAACTATAAGATGTTGCTCACTGGAAGATTTTTAACATGAAAATCAACCCGTGTCTATTTTCGGATGAATGAATTTTGAATACAGTACATTTAATGTTAGTTGGAAATTTCAGTCCTGTTTCCAAGATATAGAAATGTGGGCAGATCGGGTGAAGGTGTAGGTCTCTGGTAGATATCTCTCGGGATTAACCATGACTAGGATTATCGCAAATTTATGTCACATTTTCAAGGGTACGCTCGATGTCTGAAGTCTGTCTATTGAGTCGTAAAGCATTAACAGACGACCCAGCTTAGCTTACGCCACGACCCAGCGCACTCAACCAGTAAAGTAATGATTGTTGGAGAAAAATCGCCTCATCACTCGCCACCTTCAAGCACAGTAACAACTGGGGGAATATAACCAGATATATACCTACAGTCCACTGCTTTTCATTTCACCAACTGAGGAACCCCATGATTATGGTGACTCTACAGCGACCGACCAGCCTACACACCATGTAATACGTACATGACTTCACATCAGGTCGTTGGATCCAGCCAAACTTCGTGGTGCAGTGGGCGAATAGCTAGCTGAGATGCAGGAGGTAGCGTGTTCGATTCCCGCCGCGGTAAAAATGTTTACATGATCTACAAATATTTGTTCCGGGTCTGGTTGTTTCTCTATATATTATAAGTATGTATTTACAGAAAAAATTGTATATAAGTATTCTATCAGTTATCTGGTTCCCATAGTACAAGCTCTGCTTAGTTTGGGGCTTGAGAGCCATGTATGAAATGTCCAGCAATATTTATTTATTTATTTAAACTGGGTCGTCTGTTAATGCTTTAAGACCCAATACGACTTCAGACATCGAGCGTACTCTTGAAAATGTGACATAAATTTGCGATGATCCTAGTCATGGTTAATCCTGAATAAGGTCTAATGCTTTTACATTGAACTTTCTTCTGCAAGCCTAACAGCAAGTTTTTCCACTCAGTTTGTACACTTGGCCTAAAAACTTAGACACCAGAGTTGGGCACTAGCTCATAACTTGTCTATAATTATTTGGACCGTTCTACGCTTTCCAGTCTTTCCAGTAATCTTTAGAAGCGTAAAATTCGCAAAATCCCCGACTCATCTGAGGCCGTCTAAAACCGCGACCGCCGTACATTCCACGGGTCAGAGTGCAAAACACTTCACTTTCTCCAATCGCGTCCATTAGCCGGACAGCATCTGTCTCAGTCAAATTAACCATATACATTCTTTTTACAAGCTTATATATTTTTAAATCCACACTTCTAAACTAAGAGTAGATATGCTGTAGCTATAGTGTGCAGGTCTGATGATGCGTATGAACCAAAAATCAATATATTAAATTTTAAAGTAGAGTTAAGTTTTAACATCTTATACTGTTCTATTGTTTCCTGAAATCGAAGCGAGATCTATAATCAATTTGGGCAAATCGGCGTTGATGTATGTTTGTTTGTCTGAAGATAACTTTCGTTATCGTTAAGCGTTTATCCGATCATCGTGAAATTTGGTATATAGGTAGTTAGTGATAGCACAATTTTGGGTGTGACTAAATGAGCTTAAAATGTTGCAGGGTTGTTGAGATATTGGGGTTCTAGAGGGGTAAAAATAACAAAATAGAACTATCCGATCAAGTAGCACGTCTAATAAAAGGTCTTTATAACTACAGATTGACCATGTTTTTATTTTTAGTTTAAAATTTGTAGTTTTTAAGTTATTAGCCATAATAAAACTGAACTTTGACAAAATTCACAGGGTACACCAGTGACCCCACGGTGCTGAAATTTACTATGAGTGTAGCTTTAGTGACATAAATATAGGGAAAAGTCTGAAATCCAGAATAACTGCAATTTGTACACCAAAAAAGAATATTCAGTTAATATGAACTCCCGTTAGCTGTAATTTGAATGCAACTGTAGGTCGAGTTGTTTGGCACTATTTTGATAGTCAAAGGTTACAAATGATATTTTTTTGCTTTTATGGGAGACTCGCGAGATCTCAGTTCGAGGCGAATCACTAGTTATTGATTTTGTGAAATGTTTATTCCAGCGTTTTGGTACATAGCTTCTGATAGACCTAGGACCTAGGATAGTCAATCACCGATAGTGTTCATCTGACTGCCACTTGACTTTATTACTCTACTATACTGACCTGCGAACTCTAAAATTATTGTATTCTTGCATGAATCATCATTGATTTTGACATTTTACAAAATCACCATTTATCTTTCAAAACGGAATGTAATATTCTAAAAATGGAGTTACCTTTTTAAAACATAACCCTTCCAATGACATCAGCGTCTGCGAAGTGGCACATGCTAAACCAAAATTAGATTGCCATATGCACATCAGAAAAAACAAAAACTTTTTGTTCGCGAAGGAAAACTTCAAAAATAGAATCCTCATAACCTCGGAAAAAAATTCAAAGCATGTTTCAAATAACGATGGAAGAACTCCAAATTCAAAAATAGAACGTTCTTTACCATAGACATTATAAAAAAGAAATAAAAGGGGTAAAGAAGAGCGGAATATTCTTCCCTCGCTAAGGGGTTTGATATAAAAAGTGATGTTTTCGGCCAGGTGTTGCCATCGGCATCGCCTTGCCGGAAATCTGTGGTGCATGTGTCTTCAACCCGTTCCGTGGCGGAAACAGTGTACCTTCACCTACCCTTCCTTTAATATCAAAAAACAACCCTTCGCTTATTATGTTTTATGACGTTTCGTTTAAGTACGTTTGATGTTTATTTTTTCACTTTTGTTGAACAATAAAACTGCCTTGGGGGCAGAAAAACTGACACCACGCACTGGAAAGTGAAACGTCTCCCACTAGATGGAAGCACGACACGAAGGTTATTGAGTAATTACCTGCATCTGACGACCTCCGTGGCGCAGTGGGCGGATAGCCGGCTGAGACGCAGGAGGTAACTGGTTCGATTCCCGCCGCGGAACAAATGTTTGCAGAATCTACAGATATTTGTTCCAGGTCTGGTTGTTTCTCTATATATTTTAAGTATGTAAAAAAAATTATATATGTATTCTATTAGTTATCTGGTTCCCATAGTACAAGCTCTGCTTAGTTTGGGGCTAGATAGCGCTGTGTTAAATGTCCAGCGATATTTATTATCTATTTATTTATACCTTAAGAACGCGGTGGTACAAAATGGACTGAGTGCTAAAAGCGATCTCTTCCAGGTTTTGATAGACTGTATTAAAACGAGCGAATAGGTATTCAACTGTTGTATATCTACACTTATACCTAACCACACTGCCTACCAAATAAAAGTTGTTGGGAGCCGTTGGGTGCAGGCCGCACAATATCAGTAGAGCTGTAAATCTATGGGGGCCTATGTTCAGCTAACTTAACCTACCTACTTGCCTAACAAAACTTTGTTATTTCATCAAAAATATAACATTTTTGTTAATAGGTAGGTATTTTATTGTTTTGCTTTACATTTTGCTTAGGCAAGTAGTAACCTTTTTAGGTGAACCTGGTAAAGACATGATTAGTGTTATGTGTTTGCCTGTGCCAAGAACTACCGAAGAGTGATGATAATGACGATGACACAGCCGGTCAACACGCTGGGCCTTCGCTGACCCAATCCCCACCACGCGTGAGCGGACGGGCGGCCGCTCGCGCGCAGAGTGCAACGGCGCGCAGTGCGAGGCGAGACGTTATTCGGAGCGGATCGCACTCGCCCTGATGAAGGTTCACGAATTGAACCGAAACATTGTCGGTCGAAACACCGATAAGACGGTACGTGATAAATCCCGTATTTATAATGATGATAGATAGGTTTACCTTAAGGCTTAAGGTATTATATATTTTGGATATATAATATAAATAAAGTTAATTGATAATAGGTATGTTATATATATGGTATGTATAATATATTTTTGATTAAATAACAAAGTTTAGTTTTACATTTTGTTTAGGCGAGTAGATAGGTACCTGTAGGTGTAGGATAGGATAATACATTAAGGCTTACGGTATTATATATATTTTTGGAATGGTCTATACTTCTATAGGTTTTTATAAAACCATTTTTCGCTGGAAATTAAGAAATCCAATACGGCGGCTGCAAGCCGATTACTAGAATCTTCAGACGGCCTAAATGTCATTCTCGTGATTTAGATGAATTCATTGATACCTCATTCGTCAAGCCATTTAGTCTGACACGATGCGCCAAATAAACCGCCATACATATGCAAAGTAATGTTTTTAGGATGTATGTATGTACCTACCTACATCTTAAAAACACTACCCTCCTTGTGCGCAGTCGGGTAACAAGGGCAAACTTGAAGATTTGAATGTTGGCATGTTCTATAG
Source organism: Philereme vetulata (assembly GCA_918857605.2). Taxonomy (NCBI): domain Eukaryota; kingdom Metazoa; phylum Arthropoda; class Insecta; order Lepidoptera; family Geometridae; genus Philereme; species Philereme vetulata. The sequence continues at coordinate 10,117,753 of OU975423.1, forward strand.
TAGGTAACTACGTGTGGTATAAATAGCGTCGACCTCACATGCGCGCGCAATCACCAAGCACAGTTAATCGCAGATTAATGCACTGCCTGACCCCTGCCCCGCGCGGAGATACCATCTGTCAATAATATTAAACGGGCTGATGCCAGGAATGCTGGTGCTGCTTTTGTTTATTCGATTGTATCAATCAATAAAATCATTTATCAATCTTTTAGTGCAAGAATTTAAGTTGAGGTATTAAATAAAGAACGTTTTTAAATCGATCGACCGACGTCTCATTTAACGGTAGTTATAACCATTTTATAAAGTTTTAAAGTAATAAATAGGTGATCATCATCATCATTATATTTCGACTATCATACCATATAGTAATAAGAATTTACTTGACATGTTATTAATTGTTATTATTATTTTCCTTTGACATATTATTTATTATTAGTATCAATTTTCGTTGACATATTATTTATTATTAGTATCATTTTTCGTTGATATATTATTTATTATTAGTATCATTTTTCGTTGATATATTATTTATTATTAGTATCATTTTTCGTTGACATATTATTTATTATTAGTATCATTTTTCGTTGATATATTATTTATTATTAGTATCATTTTTCGTTGACATATTATTTATTATTATCATTTTTCATTGACATATTATTTATTATTAGTATAATTTTTCGTTGACATGTTATATCATAATGTATCTTTAATTTTTTGCCAGGTCATTAATTATCATTTTGTATTATGTACTTACCCAAACTGTTGTTCTTTCGCATTAATTACCTATTTGTAAAATATTTTGATGATTATATTTGTCAGTCAGCAGTCAGCAGTCCGGCTATTCGCCGGCTGAGACGCAGGAGGTCTCAGGAGGAGGACATTTTTAGTAAAAATATTTTATAGGTTTTGTATGTAAACTATATGAATTAAATCCTTTCTTATCTCCTTACAGACTGATTATTTAAATGTTATGGGAAGATACATTTAAATAATAGCAAGCGATTCTCCATGGCTATACAGACAAACTCACTTTCTTTTTAGCTATTCAGGTGCATTCTGCAATTAAGACTTTCTTACTACATTACTATTTATTTTATTTCAAGTGTCAGTTTTACATAGAAATGTATAGAAAATCTATTTTAGCTACATATTTTTATCTTTATTTTATTATTTTATTCGTGCCGATGTTAAAATAACTTATTGTAACTTTCGTAATTCGTTACAAGTAGAGAAACAGAACGAATCAAAACTAATTTAAAAAAATACCGAAGCAATACAAAAAGTCACGGAAATTATCGGATTAACTAAGTGTTTGATGTCAAATTTCATAATTATTGTATTTCTGAATAAAAAATACTTAGGGCCCAGATTAGGCGTTTTATCAACTGACTTATTGTGATTTACTTATGACCTCGTCCCACTGCCGGGTAAAGATCTCCCCCAAGTCCTTCCTTATATTGATTAAAGGAAAATAAAAAAAACCGGTTAAGTGCGAGTCGGACTCGCGCACGAAGGGTTCCGTACCATTATCTATAAAATCGGCAAAAAAATCAGCTTTGTTGTATGGGAGCGCCCATTAAATATTTGTTTTATATTATATGTTTAACTAAATATACCATGAATGTTTTAAGCGTCTACCTGTTGCCGTTATCAATATCGAGCTAAAGCAAGCAAAAAAATTACTTCTGTTGTATGGGAGCCCCCCTTAAATATTTGTTTTATTCTGTTTTTAGTATTTGTTGTTATATCAGCTACAGTAATACATCATCTGTGAAAATTTAAACTGTCTAACGGTTACGGTTCATGAGATACAGCCTGGTGACAGACGGACAGACAGACAGACAGCGAAGTCTTAGTAATAGGGTCCCGTTTTACTTTTTCGGTACGGTTCTTTTTAGGAAAAGAAAATAAGTCTTAAATAAAGCTTTATAATAAGACCTCTTTAAAGGATTTCTAGGAACATTCTGGATTCCCTTGTATACAGTAGCAAGAAGTCCTTCAATCGTTATCACTATCAATGCCACATGCCTGGCACGTGCTAATGCAGCTGTCATCCGCCATCTTGGATCTGAGGATGTGTTCTTTAAACTGTTCTGATTGTTCGGGAAGGAAGTGAGGTTGTGAGGCAAGTTGGTGTTTGATTACGAGGGAGAAGTATGGATATGTACACAGGTGAAAGTATTTATTTATGAGCCGGTGTTTCGGGATTTTATTGTTAATTTAAGGTTATAATTTATATTTGTTTTTTTAATTTAAAATGATACGTGTTTTTAAATACGAGATTAAATGAAAACACGGGTAGGGCTAATGCTATTGTCGTAAAATAGGTTTTTTTCGAGGTCATTACCAAAGAAAAATTGCAATTTTTAAACAACTATATTATCAAATACTAAAATATCAATGAAACAGCCAGCACGAAATAGGTAAACAAATCAAAGACGACCTCCGTGGCGCAGTGGGCCGGCTGAGATGCAGGAGGTAGCGGGTTCGATGATCTACAGATATTTGTACCGGGTTTGGGGGTTTCTCTATATATTATAAATATGTATTTACAAAAAAAAATGTAGACAAGTATTCTATCAGTTATCTGGTTCCTATAGTACAAGCTCTGCTTAGTTTGGGGCTAGATAGCGCTGTGTAAAATGTCCAGCAATATTAATTATTTATATTCATTCATCATGTAAGGTACCTGGTATACTGACTAAGCGGCAACGTCGCAAAGACGCCGCCGATTTACATTAAAAATTGTTTATTGGAAATGTATAGATTACTGGATAAACATTCAAGCTACCACCGGTATTAAACCCACCTCTAAAGTCAGTTAATACGATTGCTGATGTGTGTTTTAAATTAATGGCGTACATAACAAAACAGGCTGTATATACATATTTAAATTATGGATTGTATTAAAAAAATAACAGTAAAGGCAAAATGACAAAACTGGCGGAAATTGGGTGAGCCCTTCGCCTTTGCCCAACAAGGGACAATATAAGCTAATATGTTATTAACTAGCTGACCAATCCGCAGCTTCGCACGCATAGTTTCTCAAAAAAAATATTACCCTCCTTCTGCGCAGTTGGGTAAAAAGTAGCCTATGTCACCCGGGGATAATGTAGCTTTCCAACAGTGAAAGATTTTTTAAATCAGTCCAGTAGTTTCGGAGCCTATTCAATGCAGACAAACAAACAAATCTTTCCTCTTTATAATATTATTTTTGTAGATATTGATATGTTCTTTAATATTGTAGAAAATATTCTATCATCAATAGTTTCCGCAGCGCGTGCGACGAAAGACGTTATAGGGCACTTTTTTTACACCTTGGGTTACGTTACTTAAGTTTTAGTAACTTACTCTTTTTAGCAATAAATATAGCCTATGTCACTCAGGGCGAATGTAACTTTCTGATGGTGAAAGATTTTTTGAAATCGGCCCAGCAGTTATTGAGCTTATTCATTACAAACATACACACAAAATACAAATTTTTCCTCTTTATAATATTAGTATAGATTTACATGAAATGCGCGAATTTAAAATGTAGAGACTGGCTCTAATCTCTACATTCAGACGATTTTTTTTACTTAGGTTTAATACTTACTTATTCCTTATAATCAGCGGGCCAATGCAGCCTTGGAACACATCCGCCTGGTAGTGATCTGGAGCAGTTGAGCGATCTGTAGATCGTTTGCAACGGTCTTTAGATGATTCAACTGTTTCTCCTGTCTGGTAAATAGTTTTATATTCATTCTGTTAATGGCATTTTATCTCATTCCAAATATATATCTAAGTACCAATGCATATTAAGTATAAGTTTGAAAAAAAGACAAATCTCAATTGAACTTTTTAAATTTTCGCGAACTATAGGTACCCATGTTTTTAAGACAAACGAGATGAAAAATGAATCTGAACCAAACCACTGGATAGAACTTCACGACCCCAAAATTCTCTCCACGCAACGCCAATATTACCCAAGAATCGTTCGAGAAGCCGTCGAGATAAAGAAATATCGCAATTTTAATCGTGAGGACGGCTTCAGATTATCTGCATCGTAGAATCCAGTTATAGTTAGGTGTTCACGTCGCGATTTAGATCCACGGGTAACTTCAGATACTGTTAGTATTGTGTGTCGAAACAGTGATACGTGCGATTCAGAAAACCAAGTGCGGGTAGTTGGTGACAACATTCGCGCTTCCCGGCAATGACACCCGCCAGCTTTCAGTCTCTCGTGACCGCGGCCGATCTAACTTGGCCGAAACGCCGAGGTTAGTCAAAATTAAGTATGATTTTTTTTTCAAGCTCAATTTTTAGTTTTTAAATTTGAGCTAACATTGTATTGTACCGACGACAATGCATTTCTTAGATAACTTTATAACTTTGATCCAGAGCACGTGAGCGACGCAAGTTATCGCGTAGAAGTTATTTCATGAAGTGAGTGTGTAAAGTTGGTCAATTATAGTCTAACTTTTTATTAGCTGCAGTAAAATGACGTTTTTAAATGTCATTCCGTAAAATAATGTTGCCAGCCTAATCTCAATAGGGATGTGATTCAGTTCACAAAAATTAATTAAATAACATTATTATGACGTTTTTGTTTCATTTTGAATGTACCTCCCTATACTTCCACTACAAAAGATCAATCCTCTAGTATAGTAATAATAATAATAGGTTAAAAAAATACATTACAACTTAATATTAAATCTAAAAAAAAAAAACCAAACTGATTATTCATTTATGATTCACTCATTTAGCTACATCCCTATTTATTCTTCTTTAAAAACCGGCAACCCACAAAACGTCATTTTACTGCAGCTAATAAAAAGTTAGACTTTAGTAGCACCTGTACTGTAGCACCCACCACCTTGGTTTGATGCTTCAATTGAATTTTGATATAAATCTGTGCGCGAAAAGACCCGTTGTCCTTGAGCGAATGGGCGTAGCTATTGTTTCGGCCTCGCATCTTCCGCCACACGCATCTAACCGACCAGAAAATAGGTGAGCGCGAGGCAGACGAGCACAACCCTCCCGTACGACAGTCAGCGGTACACTGCTGCCCGTCACCCGCACAACTACCTTCTAAGGATACGCCCACTAATTATACGGAAAAATTTAAAATAATTAATTGCCTCGTGAAAGACCGTCGCAGCACAGCATCGTATGTTCAACTTGTATGTCTTTGCCCACATTTAGGTGTAAGAAAAATTACAAAATTTTACGTTGTTTAGAGGTTGAATCAAGTTGAAAGTCGAAAACAGCTACATTTTGTTATTTTTTTTCTCATAGTAAATAAACAGGTAGAACTTTTTTGTATGTTCACTTTGCAGATAAAAGGTCAATGAATGACATATATTTTTTTGAGCACATACAACTGTCTCCTCCCTGAGGAGAAAGCCTCCAAATAAGCCCAATCAGCTACTATATTCGCCTTAAAAACAAATCTCAATTATTGAAATCTCACAAATGCCATAAAAAAGTCTTATCCACTCTACTTTCAACATAAATTATAGAAATATAAGTACAAAACTAAATCAGTCTTAGAAAAGCACAATCAGTGAGCACGTGTTACCCGACGCATGCGCACAAATGGCACTTTTTATCACGTGCACAAAAAGGCATATTTACATCAAAAGGAAGAATCGGAAGTGCTATTTCTATGGACTAAATCACCAGTTTAATTAGAGCTCTACTACTAAGTTGCTCTCTTATATTTTGCAGAGGTTAAAGAAAAGGTAGGGGTCAAGTTTCTTTGGAAAAATTCTGTTTAGATTTGAATGCAGGTAAAAATAAAAAAAAAACGATATCCGTTCGATTCGGTCAAAGTGTAAGTTGTTAATTAAAAGAGTTATATCTCTACTAGCTGTTGCCCGCGACTTAGTACGCGTTACACTACTAAATGTGCAGATAACCTAGAAATAAAGCTAAACCTGCTGTTGCAACTTGACTTGACCACCCATTTTTATACCATGGGACCTGATTTATGGGATAAAAAGTAGTTTATGTTTTAATCCAGGTTATAATCTACGTACATAGTGTATTTCATCGAAATCGGTTCAGCCGTTACGACGTGGTTGAGTAACAAACAAATAAATAAACAAACTTCTTGAACTTTCGCATTTATTCTATTAGTTTATTGAACAAAATATGTACGTTAAAATTGAATATGGTTTTTTTATTGGATAAAACATATGTAATAAATATGAATGAATGAATATTCTTTATTATACCTTACAAGCTAGACACCACAGATATAAACAAATAAATGTAGGCATAATAGACGGTCTTATCGCTTAACAAAGCGATCTCTTCCAGACAACCTTTGGATAGAGAGGATAATTGCTTAATAATAAATAAATATATTAATAAATATAGCTGGACATTACACACAGCGATATCTAGTCCCAAACTAAGCAGAGCTTGTACTATGCGAACCAGATAACTGATAGAATACTTACATACTTTTTTTTGTAAATGCATACTTATCATATATAGAGAAACAACCAGACCACAAATATCTGAAGATAATGCAAACATTTGTTCCGCGGCGGGGATCGAACCCGCTACCTCCTGCGTCTCTGCCGGCTATGCGCCCACTGCGCCACGGAGGACGTCAATGAAACGTAATTAGTATTCAGTTTTGATAGGCAGTTATGAATAGGTGAATAATGTTTCAGCATTAAGGCATCATTCCATATAAGTATAGATATATTCGATAAGTATAGATATATTTTTCCACCCAAAAACTCTTTTTAAGAGGTAGGTTTTATATAAAAAATATAAAAATTACATGTAAAGAGCTAGTATTTCGTAGTATTGATACGTGATTGGCTCAGAGGCCAGATGCGCTTATAAATATGCGCTCTTAGTATGCGGGTTCTGGGTCAAATTCCGTTTTTTGCAATTAGCAAAGCATGTGAAGTTTTATTTTGAGTGTCAAAAGGAAGCCTATGGCGTCCCTTAAAAAATGAACATATGGAATTCGAGTACTTTTTAGAGGTGTACTGTGATTCTTCAATCTTGATCCTATAATTTAGCCGAATTCGATGTAGAATGTTTGTAAATAAACCATACTTAGTCTAATAAAACCGACCAAGATCGAGTTGGACTCGCGCACGAAGGGTTCCGTACCATTGATGGAGCCCCCTTAAATATTTGTTTTATTTTAATTTAATTATTTATTTTGAAAGTGAATATCTAACTAAATATTCGTTGAATATTTCAAGCGTCTAACTGTTGCCGTTATCAATATAGAGCTAAAACGAGCTAAAAAATCACATTTGTTGTATGGGAGCCCCCCTTAAATATTTATTTTATTCTGTTTTTATATTTTGTATTTGTTTTGATAGCGGCAACAGAAATACATCATCTGTGAAAATTTCAATCGTCTAACTATCACGGTTCATGAGATACAGCCTGGTAACAGACGGAGAGACAGACAGCGGAGCCTCAGTAATAGGGTGCTGTTTTACCCTTTGGGTTCGGAACCCTAAGAAACACTTACTTGATACTGATTTTGAATCAGAATTTGCATTTGTTGACGATTTGTTAGGACTCCATCATTATCAATTCTAATCTATCTATCTAATCTACCGAGCCCATTGGATCCCACTGCTGGGCAAAGGCCTCCCTTCCCTTCTTGCATTCATCCCGGTCTAGGGCTTCTGTCGGCCAGTTCGCACTATGCGCGTCAAGTTCGTCCCGGCATCTCGGGCCGGGCACGCGGTCGCGCCTTGTAGGACCCACTCGGTGGTTATCTTAGCCCACAAGTCATCGTGCATTCGACATACGTGTCCCGCTCAGTCCCATTTTATTTTAGCTGTCTTATAAATTGGTATACATACTCGTAATTTAAAAATCCTGTTACACTCTCTTTTTGCATCGGGAGTTCAAAAATTACATAGGCTCCCCTCACCAATTTATTCCCATTTTTCTTTCCTGCTCCATCATCAAACCCTGATCATTCTATAACATATTCATTGAGACCATTCCAAGAACTTCAAACAGCTCGATCAAGTCACCTTTCAAACAAACAAACTAAATCAAAATCGGTTCATTCGTTTAGGGGTTACGTACACACGGCTACACATTAAGCTACAAATTTCCAGTATAAGCTGACCTCTCATTCTACGAAAAGCCTACACAATGCGAGTTCAGCTAATACTGGAAATATATAGCTTGATGTGTAGCCGTGTGTACGATGCTACAGAGAGATCGTGGTTTTTTACCAATGTACTTTTTGGTCCTAAGTAACATTTATGTTTACGCTGCATTTAGATTTCATCATTTTACTGTCAAATTCAATTGTGACTAAAAACGAAAGTATCAAAACTTTTATTCCATGTGTACGTTTCGTGATAGTGACGTGACAGTGCGACAGGATCCCACATGGTTTGATTTTTTATGGAAAAAATCGGAAATATTTTTCGGAAATCCATTAAAAAGCTCAGCTATTAATCATATTGCATCTGCCTCGCCCGGAGCTCTACCTATTTAACGCTTTTATTCTAGACGTTTCTATATTTTCGTTTTGTTTTTTGGCAGTTCGATGATGAATTAGTATGTTGCATGCCGGTGGCAATTTTGATTCGCTAATCAATGTAATAACTGTTAATTGTTAAAAAAAATAACTGCAATTAACTATTAATCTAAGTACTAGCTGACCCGCCCACGGCTTCGCACGCTTGAAATTTCCCGTTCCCGTGAGAATTTCGGGATAAAAACCATATTAAATACTCTTGTCAAAGTGACACTTCATGTAAATGACTTCACATCAATGAACGACTGTTATAAAATATAAAAAAATATTTAAATAGCGATTAAAAAACGGGGAGTGGGGGTAGGAGGTTGAAAAATACTTTACGACACGATACTTTACGACGGGAATCGAACCCGCTACCTTCTGCGTCTCAGCCGGCTATTCGCCCACTGAGCCACGGAGGTCGTCATATGGCCCACCTGTTGTTAAGTGGTGCCTCGTAGGTCACGCACGTGCCCTACGATGCACTGCCCTACATCCATGAAAAAAACCTTCCATCATCATTTGGTTTCTACATTAGCATTAAACGTAGTAAATCTATCAGACTGCCCTCTTTGACCTTCTTTTATAAAATTAAGGGAAGTATCATGTCCAATAGCAGAGGTCAAGAACCATCATATAAAAAACCTTAACGGAACACATAATGGCTAATGGCCATTTGCAACGACCTTTTTCAAAATGGTCGCCAAAATGTTTCGTAACGACGAAAACTATTTAAAATTACACGGTTTGCCAGTTTCTAGGTAATTTAGTTTTGTAAATTGGTCAATTTACAGTACTCAAGGATATAATAGGATGTATATCAAGATGTTAATACACTTTTGTGAATGAAAAAGTGCAGAGGAAATCGATTTGTCAAATTGTTGTAAGAAGGTTCGTTTTGTGGCTTTTCAAACAAGGTTGAAGTTAATTATGATGACGTGTTTAAGTCGTTTTTCAACAGTATATTAATCCTTATTAGTTCTACAAAGTCGATTATTATACTTCTAGTGTTTCGCCCCGAACTGAGATCTCGCGAGTCTATAAAATATATTAAATATAAGAATTAAAAGTCTATTATAATTTTTTTATTATACTTAAGAATATATGTGTAAATTTATCCTCCAAAGCACAACGCACTCTGTATCTTCGTAAATTTCGCTCCATCCAAAGGTTGCCTGGAAGAGATCGCTTTTAGCGATAAGATCGCCGGCCGTATTGCCTTATTTATTGTAGCCTAGTAATTATTCTTGTATTATTTCTACTTGTGTGGTAATTCAATAAAGAGTTAGCTGTGTTATCTATAATTGTTGATATACACGGTGTCTTTTAAATCACTGTTTTCCCAGAACAAACGTTGTTCAGACCATGGTCTACTAACAGTTTATAACTTCAAATTAAAAAAAACAAAATGAAATCGGTCTTCGAAAAATATAAAGAGTTGCGAACTTAAATCGTATATTATAACGGTACGCCCTACAACATAGTCAGCGCGCTGACCGGTAGCTACTAGGTACCTAATCTAACTAAGGAGCAGATAATACGCTACGGCTAGCGTACCAATGAACTTTATCCCACGGTTAGTTTTTGAACAAAGTCAGACTTATTTATACTAAAAACAGGATATTTACCATGATTTGTGAGTGTTTGAGTATCCCCATAATTCGGCGCGGTTGCATGCGCCATGATCACGGGTAAACTGAAGTCTGCGAGTAGGTAGTTATTGGCAGATATAACGATCTACCCTCTTTCTTAGTCTCTTGCTAGGAATGAATTCGCTAATTCTATTACTGCCACCGGTTTCATTCTAGATCATAACTCGAAATATCGGGATACTCAAACACTCACAAATCATGGTAAATATCCTGTTTTTAGTATAAATAGTGTTCATAACCATGATAGTTTCAAAAGTTATAAAGTTAGACTTATTTGAGAAGGTCTAGATTTTATTTTTTTATATTCTTATTTGATGTTATAAACAGTTATTAGACCATGGTCTGAGCAACGTTTGTTCTGGGAAAACAGTGATTTAAAGGACACCGTGTATATAAATATTTAAAAAAAATATTAAATTAAGCACTTATATAATTTTGAAAAGTCGCCATGTCATTACTGTCAGTAGGTGGTAGCCTGCCACTTGCCACTTCATTTGCACGAATTACAAAACCACTTGATTGTTTTATAATGTGCCCTGTTATTGCTCGCGTTAAAGCCTCATCAGAGAAGAATATGAAAGAATTATTTTACACCTTGTCATGTGCTTTTAATATCATAGTAAATATGTAGAGTGAAAACATTTATTATGTGCTTTTAAACAACCTGCTATGTTATGTACGACCTCCGTGGTGCAGTGGGCGAATATAAATATAAATAATAAATATAAATATTGCTGGACATTTCACACAGCGCTATCTAGCCCCAAACTAAGCAGAGCTTGTACTATGGGAACCAAATAACCATATATATATATATATATATACGTATTACGTAAATATCTATAAAATATGCAAACAAATCATATTCATTCATCATATAAGTAGGTACCTGTTAAACTGACTAAGCGTCATCGTCGCAATGGCGTCGCCGATTTACGATAAAAATTGTTTATTGGAAATGTATCGATTACTGAATAAACATTCAAACTAACCTATAAAATTAGTTAATACGATTCCGGATGTGTGCTTTAAATGTTTAAATAATAAATATAATAAATAAAAAAAATTGCTGCACATTTCACACAGCGCTATCTAGCCCCAAACTAAGCGGAGCTACACTATAGGAACCTATGCGAACCAGACAACTGATAGAATACGTATATACATTTTTTTTTGTAAATACATACTTATAATATATAGAAAAACACCCAGACCACAAATATCTATAGATAATGCAAACATTTGTTCTGCGGCGGGAATCGAACCCGCTACCTCCTGCGTCTCAGCCGGGTATTCCGTCAGACGCCCTCCGTGGTGCAGTGGTCAAATAGCCGGCTGAGACGCAGCAGGTAGCGAGTCCGATTCCCGCCGCGGTACAAATGTTTGCATGATCTACAGATATTTGTTCCGGGTCTGGATGTTTCTCTATATATTATACTAGCTGACCAATCCGCAGCTTCGCACGCGTAGTTTTTCAATAAAAACATTACCCTCCTTTGCGCAGTTGAGTAAAAATTAGCCTATGTTACTCACGGTGAATGTAGCTTTTCAATAGAGAAAGAATTTTTGAAATCGGACCAGTAGTTTTTGAGTTTATTCATTACAAACATACACACAAAAATACAAATCTTTCCTCTTTTTAATATTATAGTATACATAGTATAGATGTACGTATTTACAAAAAAAATGTATATAAGTATTCTATTAGTCATCTGGTTCCCATAGTACAAGCTTTGCTTGGGTTGGAGCTAAATAGAGCTGTGTGAAAGATCCAGCAATATATTATTATTATATACATACTAGAATTATTTATACGACTAAACGGCTGAACCGATTTCCATAAAATTTTGCACAAATATAGGCCTAGATTTAAAGCACTTTTTAGTAAGATTCGCGCCACACGTGCGAAACCGCGGGCAAAAGCTGTAATAAGTTCCATATTCAATGCGATTTCATTATGATTAATTCTCAATTTCCACATACGTTGGAATCACGGCAATCCACTTCAATAACTAAATTAACGCGTATCGTATCGATAATAAACCATATTAAATCAATACATCACTATTCACTGTTATCACCATACAAATATAGACTTTACCTAAATAAAATAAGGGTTAGTTTCGTTTGGGTTGAGTTCGTAGTGTTGCACATTCCGAGTTCTTAACGGATTGCACTGACATTTTTATTATTGCGAATACCTTCTCACGATTTCATACATTTGTGTGTGTTGCTATAAATATGTAACGTTCTTGGAAAAAAACGCTTTTGTTCTTGCAAAATAGATTTATCCTGTCAGATAAGTTAGATCTAGGTGTTGATTGTTTGAATCACATTTTTGTATGCTAGTTATATGTTTTTCAGATCCTAAACCTTTACTTTACTGGTATACCTAATAGGTATATATATAATAATCCAAGCCGTTTTCGACCACGGCGACCGTTCTTCCACTTTTTTTTATTTTTTTATATGTATCTTGCGTTTGTCCATGATCTCGCCTGATGGTAAGCGATGTAGTCTACGATGGTACACGCTTACCTAGAAGAAACCTATTCACTCGCGACTTAAAGGTACCCAGGTTGTAGCTATCTTTATGCATAACGTTCCTTTTACATTCTCAGAATCCGTTAAGTAGAAACAGTCAGATGCGTATGAAATATTTAAATGCGTAAGTGTGCGCGCGAACATTGATGCACTCTCTCGTCCATCTCCCCTTGGTCCAATGGAATGGTAAACCACTATAATCGGAGAAGATCTGGATGCAGTGTCTAGCCGACGATAACAATATGACCCCTATCGATGCCTTTAAGGCCTTCCATCGCTGCCTTGCTGCCTCGCCACCGGAAGTGGATTACTAAAACGCCGAGGTAGTCTTTGTGCACTTGTGCAGGGAGCGACTGCCAGGCTTGAGTGCCTAGACACCCAAACCCCCCTCTATCAGGCTTAGCCCACGAGTCAACGTGGTTTCCGAGGTGTGGCCGCTGCATGCAGGACAGCTACTTGGAGCCACTGGTGAGAGTTTATGGATTGTCAACGAATTTAACTGTATATTCTGCCGTCCGATGGGCCAACTGGCTAAAAAACTAACCATAGATAATATGCACACAATCTAATCCATCCAAAGGTTACCTAGAGCCCAATTCTACTAATCTAATCGCTTCTTTATGACTGGACATCGGATTTTATGAATTTGCATATGCAAATGCATATAACTCTCTAATTACGGCGTTAATGCATATTTTATCTTTTTTCCCCAATCGGGCATATTTAGGTTAGTAGCGGAAGGTACGTATAAAGAGGTGACGATGACGTTTACGGCTAAAATAACTAACGGTAATTATTCCAATATGATGACGTCACGGATAAATTAGTTACATGAAAGTGAGCTGATAAAGAAGACTTCAATATGTACGAACTAGGATTTACATGTTTAATTGCTTGTACCTATTCATTGGCCTCATGACCAAGCTCAAGATCGCTCAACGAGCTATGGAGAGGGCTATGCTCGGGGTTTCTTTGCGTGACAAAATCCGCAATGAGGAAATCCGCAGAAGAACTAAAGTTCGGTAACTTTAGTTCTTCTGCGGATTTCCTCACAACATAGCTCAAACTGACATAGCTCTCAAAATTAGCAAGTTGAAGTGGCAATGGGCGGGCCACATCGCTCGTAGAACCGATAACCGTTGGGGAAGAAAGGTTCTCGTGTGGAGACCACGGACTGGAAGACGCAGCGTAGACCCCCCCCCCCCCCCCCCCACAAGGTGGACCGACGATCTAGTAAGAATCGTGGGGAGCCGTTGGGCGCAAACGGCTACCATCCGCTCGTTGTGGCGATCTAAGGGGGAGGCCTATGTTTAGCAGTGGACGTCTGCCGGCTGATGATGATGATGACTTATTCATTTCGTTTTGCAAACTCCACCCTTAGGAAAACGGTGTATGTCAGTGTAAAAAAGTGATTTCATTTGAATGAGTTTTAACAGACTATGCGAAGGAAAATAACAGGTGTGACATATTAATTTTTACATGCTACTCGTGAAACGTTCCATCCCTAATGCTTGTTTGCGCTTCTCCACAGCGCCATCTATTGACAGTTCTAAAACATGGCCGCGAAAAGCCAATGTAAAATTCGCGCAATGTAAAATTTCATATTTATTGAAGAAGTTTTAAGTTTCATTCGTGAACTCATTCCTTACTTCAAATGTCGAATAAAAACCCAAGACAGATTCGTTCCTATCTAAGTAAACAATAAAATTTTATCCGCAGAATAACAAAACTACAGAGCAAGCAGATAATAAACTTTAAAGAACGTCTCGAATCAAAATCAATGCAAAACTGATTTTTCAATATAAAGTACGAGTTATAAGAAACGGTCACATAAAACAAATTCAATGTTTTGCGAGAAAGTATAACGAATGGGAATGCAATGAAAGTTTTGAAATGGCCGTATTCAGGTGAAATAGAATGAAGTGAGACTAAAATGACCCGCTTGTTCAACCAATGTGTTCTGCCCACCATGACCTACGGTGCCGAGACGTGGACGCTCACGCAGGAGGCTGTGTACAGGTTAAGAGTTGCACAAAGGGCCATGGAGCGTACCATACTTGGCATCAGACTGTTAGATCGAGTTCCAAACGTCGAGATCCGTAGACGAACGAAAGTTCATGACGTTGGGATTCGAGTTATGGAGCTCAAATGGTCTTGGGCGGGACACTTGGCTAGACGTGGTGATGACAGATGGAGCAGGACAGTGACTGAATGACGGCCGAGGAGTGGGTATAGAAGGGTAGGACGACCAGCAGCGAGATGGGTGGACGACATCGTAAAGGTCGTGGGCTGTCAGTGGGAGAGACTAGCGCAGAATCGTGGTGGATGGCACAAACTTAGGGAGGCCTATACCCAACAATGGGTGAAGTCAGGCTGTAGATGATGATGATGATGAGACTAAAATGTAGGTAGTTCACTATGAGCCTCATAAGAAGGCTCGAGGTCGTTCAGTGCGCTATAGAGAGGGCTGTGCTTGGTGTTTCTCTAAGAGATCCAATCAGGAATGAGGTGATCCGTAAACGAACCGAAGTCACAGACATAGCACAAAGGATTAGCAAGCTGAAGTAGCAGTGGACGGGCACATAGCTCGAGGAACTGACCGTTGGACGGAACGGAACGGTTCTCGAGTGGAGATCGCGCACTGGAAATTGCAGTGTAGGACGGCCCACACAGATGGAAAGTCGACCTGATAAATGTTGATGATGTCCGCGCAAGATCGGACGCTCTAGACATGTATGGGGGAGGCCTATGTGTAGCAGTGGACATCCTTTGACTGAGATGATCATCATCATCATCATTCTCAGCCCGTGTCGGCCCACTGCTAGACATAGTCCTCTCGTTGTTTCTGCCATTCTTCCAGATCCTGTGCCAGTCTGAACCACTTACGACCCAAGCCAGACGTAGTGACGACCAAGGCTCTAACAGAGTCGAGGCCGAGAACTGGGCATCGAAATAGGGGACGTCCACCAGCGAGATGGGTCAACGACATCCAATGACTGAGATGATAATGATGAAAATTACTCTGTCTCTCAAAGGACGGAGAGGAGGGGCACTTTACCCTATTTAGTAACTAGATTTAAGCCTGCAGCAATAACGGAGTCCATATATCAAATAATAGAGGAATATAATTTGCTACGATATAATAAAAAAAAATGGCCGAGACTGACATAGTTAAGAGCCACCCCAGTTAAACTATCGGCCAAGTGCGAGTCGGACTCGTGCACGAAAGGTACCGTACCATTATGTATAAGTCCTCTAAATTGTATCAGCGATACAACTCAGAGGACTATCTTATTGGACTTAATTGGCGTCAACTATGTATGTATGTATGTATGTATGAAGACACCTTTTAATTTATAACTTTTTTTATTTAATAGAATTTTCCTTTATTTGTGCTGCTTTTTTGCCAAATTTCGTGATTCTAGGTCAACGGGAACTACCATATAGTTTTTCGACCCAAAACCTATAAGATACTTCCGGTTGACCTAGAACAGTCAATTTTGGTTAAATGCAAGGTCAAGTACAAGTAAAGGGAAAATTCCGATAAAAAAGTAAAAAACTTACAAGTTATCGCGAAAATTTGAATTTACCCATATCTTTTTATCGTGTTGACTCAGGACCTTGATTTTTATACACCTAATGGAAACTATAGACCTCAGGATTCGGTATAAATTCAACTTGCTAGGTCCACCCGTTCCTGAGAAAATCAGTGGTGACACACTGACAGACAGACGGATAGACGGACAAGAGAGTGATCTTATAAGGGTTCCTATTTTACTTTTTGAGGTACGGAACCCTAAAAACCCCGTCCGAATCGGTCTATAGACATAGACATAGACAATAACTTATTTGCCAAATAGCACACATAATAATCCGTTTGGAAACTACCGTGCCACAGACAGACACAAGTATACAGTCAGATATAGACGACAAACTTTTATAACACTTCTTTTTTCGTCAGGAGTTAAAAAGGGGGTAATTCCCCCTTCCTGAGTCCGTCTACATCGCAAGGAGGACAATGGATGAACTAGCAGTCAGTACGATGAACTTTAGCGTGGTTCGATATTATGCTTCTGTGGTAAGTCAAGGCACATTTTTCAGCAATGAAAGAATAGTATGGACAAGACTGGAATTTCAATCACTGAAAATATCACAGAGAGACAGAATCAGATTATATCATGAAAGAGATCGCTTTAGCGGATCTCATTCACCCTGATAAAGGTTCACGAATTGAATCGACACATTGTCGTTGGTAATATCGATAAAATGGTACGTGATAAATCCCATATTGATATTATTAAGATCGCTTTATTTCACGTTAAAACCGCTTAATAAGCACTCATCAGATGTATTCAGTTTGTAAGGTAGAAATATACAGTGTCATTCGTTTATTTTCATCATTTATAATTGATGATATTAATAGTCAATATCTACCGTTGAAATAAAGTCTGAGTATACAGTCTAAGTCTACAGTATCGAATCTGTAGGTTCAGTTGACATCTACCTAACTTGTAAAGGTTGGCAAGAGAATATTATTACGGATATAGGTATTGTTGTGAGAAATGCTCGGTGATATGATAAGTTATATTTAAAACTTTTCTACCTGAGAATCCTCCTGCCGTTTAGCTCACTTCGTTTGTTACATACGTAAATGCAATTTCATGCCAATTCCGTGAAAGGCCAAGCATGTTTCAAAACATTATAACAGCTTTGCATGTTATGACGTCATAAACTACGTCACACTATTTGAAGTATTCAAGTAAGTTTTGTTTTTACACTACCTGGAGATGGAGCAAGCATATCAAATCAAATCAAATCAAATTATTATTTATTTGGACACAAGAACAATACAAGTAAGTAGGTACATAGCAAGCTTAAATCTAAAAACATAGTGCTTATATCTAGTTCATTTACTACGCTCCTAATTATCTTACAATAGTAGGGTAGGGGTGTGCTAAGAGCCAGACTAGATTACTGTATCCCAGCCCTTAGCGCCCTCTGACGGAGGATGCGCGATACAAAATTAAAAGTAGGTATACCCGTGCACATGAGTACCTAGTTATTGATTGTTTAGTGCTGATTGGTTTTGCGTTAGTGTTTGTAACTGCATTATTTTTGAATTTCCAATAGATCCTCCGTGTCTTTGTATGATGAATCCAAAAGCCAATTTCTTATTTTGCGCTTACAGTTCCATAAATTAAGGGTGTGAATACGTAAGAATTTCTTTATTTCGTTGGATAGATAGGTTGCCAAAAAGTTGAATTGATGTTGCATAAAGTCTGTTCTTCATAATCTATTCGGTATTAGGTTTCTTCTGCGTGTATGTGAGGGGTGTAGTGGGATTTTTTTACGTATTCTTAGTGTTGCATTGATTAGTTGACGAACTGTAAGCACTTGACATGTTTCATAAGGATCTTTGGTTTGATGTAGGAATCGTTTAAAAGTCATTGTTTTTAACACAGACCTTTGAGCTCTTTCTAAGGCAATCACGTGACTTTTGTAGGCACCACCCCGCGCAGGAATACAGTAGGTTTGAACTGATTGGCATATTGCTAGATAGATAGAGGTAAGTAGGTTTTGACTCATTACATGCCTCAATCTTTTAAAGATCTAGATTAGCTTGCGGATACGTGAGGATAGAAGTGTGATATGCGGAAGCCATGTAAGATGTTCGTCTAACAGTATCCCCAGATATTGAATGGTGGTTGTGTTAGTAAGTAGAGGACAATTGCACGGTAGCGTAATATTTCCAGAGCAGAAGTGGGCTTTGATATTAAGGTGCTGTGGGGGAGGTGTATTTGTGCGTATTGTGAAATATGTCCCACCTGGTATGGGTATGGCCCACCTGATAACCATCTCTTATAGCAAAGTATTGCCTCGTAGGCCACACATCTTAGAAATGTGCCTTACGATGACCCTGCGTCCATCAACTTGAGGCATACAGATAACAGGTGTAAATCTTCATGTGCTTGTAATTTCACCGGATCACCTTCATCCCGAAACACAGCAATGCTGCTAGGCGGCAGAAATTGGTAAGTAATGTTAAATTGTAAGTACTATAGGCATATCCCCATTATCGTGACGGTATCATCCCGGTATGAACCCCGACCGTTGGCTCGGTCCCCAGCGCTATAAATCTCGTTCTACTTCTATTGCTGGCATCACGATCTACCATTTATATATGACGCAATACACTTTTGAGAACTTTACTGTGTTCTATTGTTAAGTAGTTTTGTGAAACTAATCGCTGAAATAACTGGTTTCAAAGCAGTGTTCTCTTTATTATCCAAACACAACATTTTATATTCTAGACATTTCAAACTTAGGGTGAAAAGTTAGAAGTGTATAGACTTCTGAGTTTTATCAGATACAGAATACTAAATAGCTGATGCGCTGGACAAGTTTCTACAAAAAAACATTGTTTCGGCCTATGCACTCGGCGCGCAGAAGGCGCGCGTTTAAAATACACTATATTATATATGTGTATACACTATATTATATAGACAATAAGCTGATTTAGAATAAATAGAATAACGAGAATTAATTAATGGACACATTAGTAGAATGCACCCTGATAGGTGGGCTAATTTAGCCACAACCTGGAGCCCTGATGGAAGACGCGGTCAAGGTCGGCCAAGAAAGCGTTGGCGAGACGATCTTGTTCCCTTCGAGCAGGAGTGGTGGAGTGTCGCACAGGACATAGATAGATATAGAGACTTGGGGGAGACCTTTGACCAGCAGTGGGACAATATAGGTTGACAAAAAAAATGCTGATTTTGTGATGGAGACATTATTGGACCGTAAACTTCTTGTTTAAAAACACCCCTAAATAGGCCACCCACCAGAATTATACTCGAACTATTCATAATTATCAATAAAGAAATATTTTGATCAAATGGATATGAATAGTTATTTGTTACACAAGAGTGCAAAGTTGCTTTATAACCGCGTGCTCAATTTTGATGACCGAGCAAGCGGAGGACTCTAAAAATTAGAATCCTGAGTGTTAGCGAGGAAATCAAAAGAGCACGAGGTGAACAATCTTTGCACTCGAGTGCAACACGTAACTGTTCATCACACCTCAGCGAGGAAATGACTAAATGCAAAACAAAGTAATACACCAAGAAGGTTCCGAGTCTGAGTTTTAAACAAATTAAAACGGTTGTATAATAAATTCGGCACCATAAAGGTAAAGTAAATAGGTTTAATGATGTTTTGAATTCACAAACTTAGTGCACACGATGTTCTAAATTCAATTTACTTTATACTCTAACGGATAAAAACGGCTTTTGCACTCAGATATCGAAGAGCAAAAATACTCTTTCCGAGATGGGGGATAAAAAATATATTATTTCATATTTTGATGGACGCAGATTATCACGAAGTCGGATCTTGAGCTACTCGTATCAGTCACCAACTCTCGCTACTGACTTTAAAGATGGAGAATAGACGCAATTCAAATAAGATTCTACAATCAAAGTCCTCTGACAAAAAATATAACTACACTTTATACCAACATACATATGTTCGATTCCCACCGCGGAACAAATGTTTGCATGATCTACAGATATTTGTTCCGGGTCTGGATATTTTTCTATTTATTATAAGTATGTAAAAAAAGTATTTTATCAGTTATCTGGTTCCCATAGTACAAGCTCTGCTTAGTTTGGGGGGCTAGATAGCGCTGTGTGAAATGTCCAGCAATGTTTATTTATAAAACAAAATACGTTTTTTTTAAAAAAAGCTTATAAAAACAAACAAAATCAAAATACCGCGGTATACATCACCCCTTCCCATACACCTTGGTTGTATGCAAATCGAATAAAATCAAAACGAAATCGCGACAGGTGGTTAGGGGCGAATGGGGTTGCGTGATAGAGTTGCAAGATGTCCGGCATCAGGCTATTAACCGGCAAAAATTATACCATAGTATAACAAATTAACGATAATATAAATTGATGCGGTTATATTAGGTAAATCGATGGTAGAATATAGGAACAAGCACGCATTGCCATGCCTATATATTATTTGATAGACTAGTGGACCCGCCGAACTTCGTACCGCCTTGACATGCATATAACTCGGGCTGTCAATATACGTCACCCTGGTAGAATTGTCATTTGTTGTCCCCGGCCATCATTATGTATGAGAAAATGAATGACTTCCACAAATAATTCAAAACCAAAATAAGCCAAATCGCTCCACCCGTTCTCGAGTATTATCGCGACTAACGAACAGCAATTCATTTATATATATATATATATATATACATATACAATATCTCGGGATAACTCCGACCGAAGCATCTGTTTCAAACGATATTCATTTTTTTACATCCTCTTTGACGATATTTGCAGCACGCATTCTGTCAATTCTATGTCAAACGTCATAAGGTTACATTATAAAAGCGCTAAGGTTAGATTATAAATAATTTTAAATGGCGGTTAAGTATTCTTAAATTTTCTATTTTTTCGCGCAATTTTCTTAATTTCTTCTTTCATAAGAACCTTCTCATGACAATAAGAAATACAACAAATAAAGAATTAGCGAAATCGGTCCAGCCGTTCACGCGTGATGGCGTGACCAAGGGAAATAGGGATTCATTTTTATATATAGAGATTATAAAAATGTTAGTTTAACGAATGTCATCTGACGCAACGAAAATATAAAACAAGAGAAGAGTTTTGGAGGCAAACTGTTTCTGGTTTTATTACTAGTGGTTCGCCCCGAACTGAGATCTCGCGAGTCTCCGATTAAAACAAAAAAATATTATTTGTAATCTTTGACTATCAAAATAGTGCCACGAAATTAATAACCAAATTACTTGACCTACAGTTTCATTCTAATTAGAGGTAACGGGAGTTCATGAATGTGGTTTTTCTTTTTTGGGGTACAAATTGCAGTTATTCTGGATTTCAGACTTTTGCCTACATATATTTGTGTTACTTAAGCTACACGCATACTAAATTACAGTACTGTGGGGTCACTGGTGTACCCTGTGAATTTTGTCAAAGTTTAATTTTTATTATGGCTAATAACTCAAAACTATAAAGAATTTAAATAACAAAATCAGAGTCTAAATGAACTAATGAATACCTTTCATTTGACGTTCCACTTACCAGTTCGCCTCATTTTCATTTTTTTTACCCCTCTTGAACCCCAATATATCAACAACCCCCCAACATTTTTAGCTCATTTAGTCACTCATCAAAATTGTGTCATCAGTACCTACTTATGTTTTGAATTTCACGATGATCGGATCAACGCTTCGAAAGTTATCCTCCGACAAACATACATACATACAACGCCGATTTGCCCAAGTTTATTTAGAAAAAAAGACATAAAAACCATCAACATCTCTTTAACTACAAGCTTAATCGAACATAGCGCAGAAGTAAAAGGAGGCCCGACCCCAAATAAAAGCGTGAAGAGGGCAGGAGAATGAAGAGGAACCCGAATAACGCTTCTTGTCTCTTTCGACCTTAATCCGGCTATTTGGCGCGTATACCAATGTTTCCGACTTTTCCCTCCAATTACACCCCTATCCAAAGATAACATAAAAGATACTTGTAGCCGGACAGACAGACAGATGCGGGTGCTTTGTTATTACATAAGTAAACATATATAGCTAACGATATTTGCTTTAAATGGTTAGTAAAAGTTATGGATATTGCTGTGCGGTCTCTATTGAATTGTTATTTCTGAGCAAATTGCACTTGTGTGATTAATGTGTCATCTGTCAGCGATTTAGTGAACAAATCATCGAGAATGATCTAGAAGATTCGTAGAAGCTTTTGAAATGAGTGTACCATAGTGAGTGGTTACTCTTTTATATCCTACTAGCTGACCAATCCGCGGATTCGCACGCGTGCTTTGCCAATAAAAAGTAGCTTATGTATTAATCCAGGTTATGAACTACGTACATACCAAATTTCATCGCAATCGGTTCAGTCGTTCCGGCGTGAAAGAGTAACAATCATCTATACATCCATACATACAAACTTTCGCGTTTATAATATTAGTAGGACTACCTGACCCGGCGAACTTCGTACCGCCTTGACATGCACATGACGCGGGCTGCCAATATACGTCACCCCGGTAAAATTGTCAATCGGCTATCATTAGCTGCAATTATGTTTCAGAAAATTAATTTTATTCATAATTATTTTTTTGCGTAAATTTTCCGATATTTTAATATTCTGCTATTTGGGGCGAATCCAAATCCAACAAATCAAAGCTTATCAAAATAGGTCCAGCTGTTCTTATCTTATAAATGGTGTAACTAGCCCAACTTTATTTTATATAAGATTAGCTGATCCACCAGCTGCAATGTACGTTGCCGGTAGAATTGTCAATCGGCCATCATTAGCCATCATTAGCATCTATGTATGAGAAAATTAATTTGCTTCACGATTTCGTTTTGCGTGTTTTTTTCCTATAATTTAATAGTTATTCTGATGTTCGGGACAGAGACAAATCTAAAAAATCTAAGATCATCATAATCGGTCATGCCGTTCTTGAGTTATAAATGGTTAACTAAAAAAATGTATATAAGTATTCTAACAGTTATTTGTTTCCCATAATACAAGCTCTGCTTAGTTTGGGGCTAGATAGCGCTGTGTGAAATATCCAGAAATATTATTTATTTATTTCTTTTTATAATGTTTTGCCAAATGTTTAGTTCACACCGTTCTCATCTTCAATTGCAAGGAAGTCCACATACTCGTAACAGTCCGGTGAGATTCTGGTCAAACAAAAATCAATTCACTTGAAAACAAAAAAAAACCGGCGAAGTGCGATCGGACTCGTGCACAAAGGGTTCCTTAACAATATCTATATAAACGAGCAAAAAAAAAATGTTTGTTGTATGGGAGCCCCCATTAAATACCTGTTTCATTTTAATTTTAATTTAATTATTTTTTTTTTAAATTAAACTGAATATATAACTAAATATTCTGTGAATATTTCAAGCGTCTACCTGTTGCCGTTATCTATATCGAGAAAAATCGAGTAAAAAAATCACGATTGTTGTATGGGAGCTCCCTTAAATATTTTTTTTTATTCTGGTTTTAGTATTTGTTGTTATAGCGGCAATAAAAATACATCATCTGTGAAAATTTCAACTGTCTAACTATCACGATTCATGAGATACAGTCTGGTGACAGACAGATGTCTTAGTTAGAGGAGTCTTAGTTCTTAGTCTTAGCGGGTTCCGTTTTACCCTTCGGGTAAGGAACCCTAAAAATTATAGTAATCTAAATTAGATAATATATATATATATATAAACTGTAACCATTTAATCTTGTAAACTCTGTTGATGTTCCTTCATAAAATAAATATATTATCATCCACAGCCCATAAGTACCCACTGCTGGGTATAGCCCTGCCTTTGTAAACGCCACCCTTCCCGGTCCTGTGCTACGCGCATCCAAGAGTTGCCCGCGACTTTCTTTATGTCGCTGACCCATTCCGACTTCCTGGACCTCTTAGATCTGTTCTTGGCCACCATTCGCTCAAAGACTCCACTGTGTTCCGGTTAGATGGTAATGGTATGTTCCTGTAATTACTGGCACATAGGCACAACAGCTAAGTCCTATATTATGGCAACGTATCCATTTGGAGATCAAGACAACATAATAGCTTGTTTTGAATTCTATGTGGATATCCATGGGCTGCAGTAGCCACTTAACATCTGGTGGACTGCATGCTCGTACGCCACATAAGTAGTATAAAAAAAACAACGTGCCATCACCTCGTCCTGCCCAGTTCCACTTGAGTTCCACCACCCTTGTTCCGACGTCTAGGACTTCTGTCTGGCGTCGGATTTCGGTAATAGGAACTCGATCCAGGATAAATTATCCACTTAAATTAATAAGTGAAAAGGAATCTCCAAAGACAAATGTCTTTATAAAATCAGAACCCTCCTTTATCGCTGGATCAGGTAAAAAAGGCGGAGTTGGCTACCATGCTTAATTATCATTTTATACCTAACTTTGATATAATAAATGCATAAAAACAACGGCACCAAATGCATTACCCAGATAACATCTAAGGTTGTCTCTTGACCTACACGCGTCATTGGTTATAAGTCCGCCTAATTACAGACTGCAGTGACAGATGGGACTGCAAAAACATGTGACTTATTAAAATAAGCTTGAAATGGTTTCATTATTATTTTTAAACAATGATTACAGATTACAGATGATTTATTTTGTATATTAATTACGATATCCAGAAACTTTTTATGATGTTATGAGTTTATTGTAGAATAACTGACCGATCCGCAGCTTCGCACGCGTAGTTTTTCAATACAAACATTACCCTCCTTCTACGCAGTTGGGTAAAAAAAAGCTTATGTTACTCAGGGATAATGTAGCATTCTAATGGTGAAAGAATTTTTGAAATCGGAATAGTAGATTATTAACCAAGGGGATAAAGCAGTGTCTTCTGTCGCGGGTGACGATTTAAATCGCGAGCGTAACGAAGGACTCGATGTTTACTCCCGAGTGTAGCGAGGGATTTAAGTTCACCCAAGACTAAGACAGCTTTATCACTGATGAAAATACTCTACTTTTCGTACCATTTGCGAAAAAATTAACACAATAATAATATGTCACTGTCGCTTTAATTTAACATCGTAACGTATTTTTAGAACATTAACTTATTTATAAAAATAAATTAAAATAAACTTAACGTTTATGCATATGAAGAAAACAAAAACGCGGCAAATTTCTAGACTAATATTTTTTTGTAGGAAAAGCAAAGGCATCAAGCTCATACGGCCTCGTCGGTTATCGTAATTTTATTTAATAATCATAACTGCATAATAAATGCGTATTCCTTTTTCAAAAAGATGTATAATGCTTTAAATACAAACTCAATGGTGTAAACACAGACGTAGTTCAGTATAAATTTCGGTAAGTATTCCAAATTTAAATCACATTCTCCCCCTAGAGGATGAATGAAATTCAGTACAATTTTCTTTCCCTGTTTTACCCTGTTAACAGATTAAAAATTACTATTGTTATGTTCGCTTTTTGTGGCATAGAATGTCACTTTTTTGAGCAAGTGGTACGAAAAAGTCGTTTTTTAGTTTATTCGTTACAAACATACAAACATATAATTTTCCTCTTTATAATATTACTAGCTGTTGCCAGCGGCTTCGCACGCGTGGTTTGCTTATAAAAAGTAGCCTATGTGTTATAATATCATCGCAATCGGTTCAGCCGTTCCGGCGTGAAACTGTAACAAACATCCATACATCCATACATACAAACTTTCGCGTTTATAATATTAGTAGGATTATTATTGTAGATACCTATTTGCACATAGATTGGGGAAGGGAACTGGTGGCCGTTGGAACAAGTTCTCGAGAGGAGACCACGCAATGGAAAGCACAGTGTAGGACGGCCCTCACTCAATGGATATACCTAACAAAGATTGCTGGGAGTCGTTTGGCCTGTGCACAAAATCAGTGGCTCTGTAAATCTAGGCAATATTCAGCACCTAAAAGATGGTTTGAATAAACCTCACCATATTTGTAAAAATATTCACAGAAAAAAATTAAAGAACCTCTATGGCGCAGTGGGCGAATAGCCGGCTAAGACGCAGGAGGTAGCGGGTTCGATTCCCAACGCGGAACACATGTTTGCATGATCTACAGATATTTGTTCCTGGTCTGGATGTTTTATAAGGTTCCGTACCCAAAGGGTAAAACGGCACCCTATTAAGTACTAAGGCTCCGCTGTCTGTCTGTATGTCTGTCCGTCTGTAACCAGGCTGTATCTCATGAACCGTGATAGTTAGACAGTTGAAATTTTCACAGATGATGTATTTCTGTTGCCGCTACAACAACAAATAAAACAAATAAAACTAAAAACAGAATAAAATAAATATTCAAGGGGGGCTCCCATACAACAATCGTGATTTTTTTTTGCTCGTTCTAGCTCAATATTGATAACGGCAACAGGTAGACGCTTGAAATATTCACAGAATATTAAGTTATATATTCACTTTAAAAATAAATAATTAAATAAAAATAAAACAAATATTTAAGGGGGGCTCCCATACAACAAACGTGATATTTTGCCGTTTTATAGATAATGGTACGGAACTCTTCGTGCGCGAGTCCGATTCGCACTTGGCCAGTTTTATTTATATATATTATTATAAGTATTTATTTACAAAAAATGGATATATGTATTCTATTACATATGTGGTTCCCATAGTACAAGCGTTGCTTAGTTTGGGGCTAGATAGCGCTGTGTCAAATGTCCAGCAGTATTTATTCTATTTGTTTATTTACATTAAATAAGTAATGTTCGAAGTCTGTATAACCAATGTGTCCTGCCAACAATGACTTACGGTGCCGAAACATGGCCGCTCACTAAGGAAACTGTGTTCAGAGTACGAGTCGCACAGAGGCATCAACCTACTGGATCGAGTTCCTAATAATGTGAGGAATACGCCACTGGTCATGGGTTAAAATATAACCCTAAAATGAGTCAGTTCATGGTCTTTGAGGTCGGTACGAAACGTCTTGAAAGTGTCCCAACCTTAAGTCTTAACGGGATTATCTTAGACTGAGTATATACATTTAAATATCTTGGGCACGTTGTCACTACCGACCTCAAAGACAATGAAGACATCGAACGGGAGCGGAGGGCGCTGTCCGTGCGTGCGAATATGATTGCTCGCAGGTTTGCGCGTAGTTCAGAGGGGGTTAAGCTGACTTTATTTCGGGCGTACTGTACCTGTACTGTACTCGTGCAGCCTGTGGGCGAAGTATACGCAGGCGGCGTACAGCGCACTCCGCGTCTAGTATAACAATGCACTCAGGGCGATGCTGGGGCTGCCCCGCTACTGCAGTGCATCAGGGATGTTCGCGGCGGCGCGGGTCGACTGCTTCCATACCGTCATGCGCAAGCGTGCCGCGTCCCTGGTGCACAGGCTGCGGGCCAGCGCCAACACCGTCTTGGCAATGATAGCCGGCAGAGTAGATTGCCCGTACACCAGACATTGCTGTCACAGGCATGCTCTCAAAACCCCTGTATAAACCTTAGTTTACCTATTGTGTTGTGCGCTTTCCTATATGAGCTACATAATTGCTTGAAATAAATGTATTTTATTTTATTGAATACCGAAATCCGACGCCAGACAAGGGAGAACAAAGGTGGTGGAACTCAAGTGGAACTGGGCAGGACACTTGGCTAGACGAGGTGATGGTAGGTGGAGTAAATCTTTGACCGAATGGTGGCCAAGAACAGACCTAAGAAGTCCAGGACGTCCAACGGCGCGGTGGGTCGACGACATAAAGTCGCGGCCAGATCCTGCATGCACTCAGCACAGGACGGGGAAGGGTGGCGTTTACAAAGGCAGGGCTATACCCAGCAGTGGGTACTTATGGGCTGTGGATGATGATGAAGTATTGGTTAGTTAAATCAGTTTCTTATGATTGCTTAAGCTCAATATTATTGTTTTTCCTCAAACACAAAGTTCATATGTATTGTTTTTACTAATATGGGTTTATGTATACCCACCTTTTTTTGGTTACCGACTCGATGTTGTCTGACTTGGAATCTAACGTATAATTATCTTAAGAATTATTAATTTCATTAATCACTAGTGGTCCCGCCGAACTTCGTATCGGCTTGACATGCATAGGTATAACGCGGGCTTTCAATATAAGTAACCCTGGTAGAATTGTCAATTGTTGTCCCGGGCCATCATTATGTATGAGAAAATGAATGACTTCCACAAATAATTCAATACCAAAATTAGCCAAATCGCTCCACCCGTTCTCGAGTTTTAGCGAGACTAACGAACAGCAATTAATTTTTATATATATAGACAATATATCTCGGGATAACTCCTACCTAAGCATCTGTTTCAAACGATATTAATATTTTTTATATCCTCTTTGACGATATTTGCAGCACGCATTCTGTCAATTCTATGTCAAACGTCATAAGGTTACATTATAAAAGCGCTAAGATTAGAATATAAATAATTTAATATGGTGGTTAAGTATTCTTAAATTTTCTAATTTTTCCGCGCAATTTTCTTAATTTTTTCATTCATAAGAACCTTCTCTTGACAATAAGAAATACAACAAATTGGCCAAATTGGTCCAGGCCTTGTTGAGTTATGCGCTTACCAACACATTTTGCGATTCATTTTTATATTATAGATTTACAGAAGTTCATGTTAAAAATACTTTTGTTTATACCCAAGAGAAGTATGTTATCGTTAACATCATTAGCTAAGCGAGTATCTTACATTTTAAACACTGGTCACCGGGTGATTCTAAAGGACTTAATGGAATTATAAGTACTTCGCATCTAATAATTCTACAAATACTTACTAATCTATATCTATACTATACTAATATTATAAAGAGGAAAGATTTATATTTTTGTGTGTATGTTTGTAATGAATAAATTCAAAAACTACTGTGCCGATTTCAAAAATTCTTTCACCATTGGAAAGCTACATTCACCCTGAGTGACGTAAGTTATATTTATTGCTGGAAAAGATTAGGGATCCTTACTAAAACTTAAGTAACGTAACCCAAGGTGTAAAAAAGTGCCCTAAAACGTATTTCGTCGCATGCGCTGCGGAAACTATTGATGATAGAACAAAAGTATGCTCTACAATATTAAAGAACATATTAATATCTACAAAAAAGTTTGTAATATTATAAAGAGGAAAGATTTGTTTGTTTGTATTAAATAGGGTCCGAAACTACTGGACCGATTTAAAAAAATCTTTCACTGTTGGGAAGCTACACTATCTCAGGGTGACACAGGCTACTTTTTACCCAACTGCGGAGAAGGAGGGTAATGTTTTTATTAAAAAAACTACGCGTGCGAAGCTGCGGATTGGTCAGCTGGTAACTAATAATCTGCTACTAATTCGAAAGTAACTCTGTATATTTGTTTGTTTTAACGGTTAGACCGATGTTGACGAAATTTTGCATACACATAGATTACAAGCTGTTACCTGTAGGTAACCTAGAAATAAAGCTAAACTTGCTGTTGCAATGTGTTAATCCAGGTTATAATCTACGTACATACTAAATTTCATCGAAATCGGTTCAGCCGTTACGACGTGATTGAGCAACAAATAAATAAATAAACAAACATCCAAACTTTTGCTGTTAAATTTGGTGTAATAGATAGATTATGACCCAATACTTTAAACTACCAAGTGCAACGGGCGGTCACTTAGAAGCTATCTCTTCCAGACAACCTTATAACAGAATAGCTATGTTGTTAATAGTGACCCGCAAATTAGATATATCACGAGCAATTTTTTTTTAATTTTTTTTATAAGTGTATTACGTTAACCTTCGCCTATTACTACCACTCCTATTTACTAGTAAACATAGGTACATATTATATAATCATAATCACATTATGTATCTTTATTACGCTCATAATATACCTAAGAAGGTAATATACTTTGCAGGTGATGTTATTTCAAGGGTAATGTAATTTATGATTGTTATTTGCAAGTAGGTACACATCAGAACTTAATTAATATTTTCTATATATAATCTGTAATTATTCTCATCAGATCCACGATTTGTTAATTAAGATTAGTAGGTTCTTATACCTACGGCAAAAGAACCTACAAATGGAGGCGGGGTCAAAAATATAAGTATTGACGACCTCCGTGGCGCAGTGGGCGAATAGCCGGCTGAGACGCAGGAAGTAGCGGGTTCGATTCCCGCCGCGGAACAAATGTTTGTACGATCTACAGATATTGGTTCCGGGTCTGGATGTTTTTCTATTTAATAAGTATGTATTTACAAAAAAAAAGTATATAAGTATTCTATCAGATATCTGGTTCCCATAGTACAAGATCTGCTTAGTTTGGGGCTAGATAGCGCTGTGTGATATATGCAGCAGTATTTATTTATTTCGTTACATAGTAAAGCAAAACTACGAGCCTTACAGTAATAAAAAAAAAAGTAGTCGCATATGATGTGTAACATCTGATCACCGCACGCGCTCATTGGTCAAATCAAATAGTACGCGCTTCCTCGGTTTTCTGTTACAGATTTCCGTCCTTTTTGCCAAAATCAATTACTCAAACCGAGAGAAAAGATGTTACACATCAAAAAATATTGGTATAAGCTATGGAGAGGGCTATGTTTAGTGTTTCTCTACGAAATCGAATTGAGAATCAGAGAAGATTATCAAGCTGTGAATGTGGGCGGGGCACATAGCCCATAGAACTGCCATCCTCTATTTAGATTGTTGGGAGCTTAAAGGAAATGTATGGAGGCCGATGGAAGGACTGGAAGATTTCTAGAAACCAGTAAACAGTATTGGCACATATCTCACATTATTAAATTCATTATTTACCATCTATGTTTATTTGTGCGCATCCTAACATCCTATTGTTATGTTTATTTACAAAACAATACATTCCAAGATGGCGGACGGGATGACGTAAGGATGACGTCTCGTTCTAGTAATACCCAGGTATGTGCGCGAAGATAGTAACATCTTGATAATGTAAGGAATGTCATTAACGGATTCTACCGATCGTATACTAAACTGATTTAAATTGTATACTAAAGGATTGGCAAGCCAAATCGAAAATCCCGCTAGACCACACGCTTCTAGACTAATTAATTATTAATTAGCTAAGAAAGCCGCCTAACTCAAGTGGGACTAGGCTGGTCATTTATGCCGTATGTCGGGTGATCAGTGGGCTAAGCTCACCACTGAGTGGAACCCCGACATAGCCCAAAGACGTCGTGGCAGAGCAAAGAAGAGATGGAGGCTCACTAATTTCCGAGCGGACTGGACCATCTTAGCGCTTGAAAGAAGTGCCTGGAAAGAATAGGGGGAGGCCTTTGCCCAGCAGTGGGACACAGTGGGCTGATAATAATAATAATAGCGTCTGCAACCTAACCCTTTAACCCTTCAAACCGACAGTTATGCTGCTTGGCCGCAGAAATAGGTACCTATGGTGGAATAATAGTTACAAAGAATAGTAACCAGTGGTTCGCCCTGAACTGAGATCTCGCGAATCTCCCATAAAAACACAAACAAACATCAATTTGTAATCTTTGACTATCAAAATAGTGCCACGTAATGCATCACTAATTAATTTGACCTACAATATCATTCGAATTACAGGTAACTGGAGTTGATGTTGATTGGTTACACTTTTTGGGGTAGAAATTGCAGTTATTCTGGATTTCAGACTTTTTCCTATATTTGTGTCACTAAAGCTACACTCATATCAAATTTCAACACTGTGGGGTCACTGGTGTATCCTGTGAATTTTGTCAAATTTCAGTTTTCATTATGGCTCGTAACTTTACAACTACAAAGCTTAAACTAAAAATAAAAACGGGGTTGAAATTTACTTACAAAGACCTTTTATTAGACGTGACCACTAATCCGTAGTCTTATTTTATTCTTTTTTTGTTACCCCTCTTGAACCCCAATATCTCAACAACCCCGTCACATTTTTAGCTCATTTAGTCACACCAAAATTGTGCCATCACTACCTACCTATATACCAAATTCCACGATTATCAGATAAATGCTTCGAAAGTTATCCTCGGACAAACAAAGATACATTAATACATACAACGCCGATTTGCCCAAGTTGATTTAGAGATCTCGCTTCGCTCGGTCAATAAGTCTCTCAGGTCAGTATGCCTCATGGCAAAGGCCTCCTCCAGTATTTTCGATTGGAATCTGTCTCGGCAAACCCTCGGGCAGTTGACCGAGCCCGCTGTGAGTTTGATCTCATTCTCCCATCTTTGGTATTGTCCATCTCAGCTCCTCTCGCCATCCTGATACTAATTGGTGACAATTTAGGTCCATTTGTCTTGTCTAGTACGTATCATGTCCATCTCCACTTTTGTTGGTTAATTTTGTGCTTTGATTTGGCTCTGGACTAACATACAAGCGAATTTTCATCCGGATACCAAAGCAAAGTCGTAGACAGAAGCTAGGTTTATCTAATCTCTTATTTATCTTATCTGAGTCGGCAGCTGCCGGTTATAACAGGAGGTTTTGTTCCGAATAAAGGTGTTTACACACAAAAGTCCAAACAGCTCTGACACTATCTGTTCCATCATTTTATCTGTTTTTAGCGGGTGTTCAGTTTAGCGATCAGTGCGGAGTGCAGACGCTTGTCTACAAAAGTGTTTCAGATATTTATCTCGATGTATACAATGATCTATTTAAGAAGAATCTCTCTAGTCTCCCATAAAAACAACAATATTATTATTCGTAATCTTTGACTATCAAAATAGTGCCACAAAATAAATACCTACAGTTTCATTCAAATTACAGGTAATGGGAGTTCATGTAAATTGGACCTTCTTTTTTGGGGTATAAAATGCAGTTATTCTGGATTTAAGACTTATGCCTATATTTGTGCCACTAAAGCTACACGAAAACCAAATTTTAGAATTGTGGGGTCACTGGTGTACCCTGTGAATTCTGTCAAAGTTATGTTTTTATCATGGCTAATAAAATAACTCAAAAACTACAAGGTTAAACTAAAAATAAAAAGTGTTGAAATCTACTGAAGACCTTTCATTTGACGTCCCACTTCACCAGTTAGCCTCATTTTCATTTTTTTTACCTCTCTTGAACTCCAATATCTCAACAACAAGACAAGACAGTCAAAACGATTTGCAAGTTCGAGTTGAAAGCTCTCGAGGTTTTGAATATGTGCGCGAGTGGGTCTGAGCGTAGACTTCATCAAACGGGACCTTTCAAGTTTAACGTTCATATTCAATGTGGCTCTAACAATTCGGTGATCACTGCCGTTTTTCACCCTATGAATCACAGACACATCATTAAATATTCGTTTCTTGTTGGTCAAGATGAAATCAATCTCATTTCTCGTGGAACCGTTGGGTCCATTTTCTGTAAGGCGGCTTCTGGAAAAAAGAATTCATCTTAAAGAGTCCTTCTTTCTCCAGAAAATCGACTAGCCTCTGTCCGCTGGGGTTCCGTTGCCCATATCCAAATTGGCCCACTCTCAACTCATCATCGCTTCTCATGCCTCGCTTTGCATTGAAGTCCCCCATAACAAGAATAAAGTGAGTTTTGTTCGTATGTATGGCTCTGCTGATGTCCCCATACATAGACTCTACTCCTTCATCTGAGTGTGAAGAGGTCGGCGCATATACCTGAACGACCTTCAGCTAATATCGCTTAGATATTCTGAGTGTCAGGTACGCGGCCCTGCTCGACACACTGTCAATGGTGATAATGTTGTTGATGAGTGACTTGTGAACGAGAAACCCAACACCACCTTGGGACTGTTGGTCGCCCTCCCGGTAGTATAGTAGGTTACCAGAATTGAGGGATATCGTGTCCTCGCCCTCCTACTGACTTCTGATAACCCCAAAATGTCCCAGTGTAATCTACTAATTTCTTCTTCCAGGTCAACAATCTTTTCGTCCGTCCTCAAAGTGCGGATGTTGTGTGTTACCAGGGCCAGTGGTCGTCGGAGGGTTTGTTAGCCGATCGTCTCCCGAGGATTCTTAGCACCCCTGGCCCCGCCATTACCGTGACTGCTACCGTAGCCAGGATTAGCGGGGCCGCCGGGGACTCGGGGCCTGGTTTTATATTGCAATATCATGAGGGGGTTGTTGCCATACTCGCCACGCTTGGCAGGCGGGTTGGCGAGCGTAGTATAAGGTATTGAAAACACGAAAAAATGCTGCTGCCCATCTTTCTGAGGTATCCCTTAGCAGATTCCTACTGCATCCACGGGCAAGAGCGGAGGGGCAACAATCTACTGCCGGTGCCCCACGGCATTGTCTATATTTTGTCTATATCTGAATTTAATTCTCGATGCCAAAAGAAGATCAGGTGATTTTATTTTTAATTTATATTCGTTTCAGTTTAGTTTATGCTTAACCAACTTAATTATATATATATAGGGAGTTTGGTAATATATGCAAAAAAATTAAAGGGGTTGTTTAGATGAGCATAATAAATAAATTTGTGAAATGTTTACCAAAGAAATGTGAAATTTATTTTAGCAGTATATTACCAAACACCCTGTATATATATATATATATATATATATATATATATATATATATATATATATATATATATATATATATATATGTTCAGTTCCTCTCTACATGACTTAAATATTATAAATGCGAAAGTTTGGATGTTTGTTACTCAATCACGTCGTAACGGCTGACCCGATTTCAATGAAATTTAGTATGTACGTAGATTATAACCTGGATTATCATATAGGCTACTTTTTATCCTATAAATCAGAGCCCACGGGATAAAAATAGGGTGTCATGTCAAGTCGCAACAGCGAGTTTACCTTTATTTCTAGGTTACCTACACATTTAGTAGTGTAACGCGTACGAAGACACGGGCAACAGCTAGTACCAAAATAAATTTAAGTTTATCTATTTTGTTCTCGAATGTACAGATCTCAATTTACAATCGCGTCCATCATCCAACCAGCTTTTAATTTAACACCCTATATTTTTATACCATAAATATAACCCCCTTTATAACGAGTTATCATTAATTAAGCTGTTAAAATGTGTAAAATAGATTAACTTATTGAACGCCTATTATAAGTCAATTCGATAAAGATCTTATTGTCTGTATAAAAATGAACAACACCATCATATCAGTCCTAGGCCTTCTCTTATAGGTTTCCAGAATCAATCTTGTGCTTTCTGTACCCAACGGCTCCCAGCAATCATTATCAGGTCACCATTGCATGGTCTCTACACTAGAGTCTTTCTGCCCCAACAGTCGTCAGTTCTACGAGTTACGTAAAAATACTTAAAAATAATTATTTTATCTCTCACTCTCCGTCTTCCCAGCTATGTATCCCACATGGTGGTGGGGTCAGCTTTCCTGGTCGTTCTTATCCACTTCGCTCTATCCTCGACGTCGTCATCAGGAACTTGGTACCTACTCTCTCATGTCTTTTGACACTACATCTCTCCACCTTGTCTTGGGTCTACCTCTAGATCTTCGACCGGGGATGGAAAGTTGTAGTGCCAAGTTCCCTACGTAGTCAGGTGGTCTTCTAATAAATAATAATTATAAATAATTACTAAATAATTATACTTTATAATTATACTATAATAATTATACTAAATAATTATACTATAATAATTATACTAAATAATTATACTAAATAATTATACTAAATAATTATACTATAATAATTATACTAAATAATTATACTAAATAATTATACTATAATAATTATACTAAATAATTATACTATAATAATTATACTAAATAATTATACTAAATAATTATACTCAATAATTATACTAAATAATTATACTATAATAATTATACTAAATAATAATACTAAATAATTATACTAAATAATTATACTATAATAATTATACTAAATAATTATACTATAATAATTATACTAAATAATTATACTAAATAATTATACTCAATAATTATACTAAATAATTACACTATAATAATTATACTAAATAATTATACTAAATAATTATACTAAATAATAATACTAAATAATTATACTAAATAATTATACTAAATAATTATACTAAATAATAATACTAAATAATTATACTAAATAATTATACTATAATAATTATACTAAATAATTATACTAAATAATAATACTAAATAATTATACTAAATAATTATACTAAATAATTATACTAAATAATAATACTAAATAATTATACTAAATAATTATACTATAATAATTATACTAAATAATTATACTAAATAATTATACTAAATAATTATACTAAATAATAATACTAAATAATTATACTAAATAATTATACTATAATAATTATACTAAATAATTATACTAAATAATAATACTAAATAATTATACTAAATAATTATACTAAATAATTATACTAAATAATAATACTAAATAATTATACTAAATAATTATACTATAATAATTATACTAAATAATTATACTAAATAATAATACTAAATAATTATACTAAATAATTATACTAAATAATAATACTAAATAATTATACTAAATAATTATACTAAATAATTATACTAAATAATAATACTAAATAATTATACTATAATAATTATACTAAATAATTATACTAAATAATTATACTAAATAATAATACTAAATAATTATACTATAATAATTATACTAAATAATTATACTAAATAATTATACTAAATAATTATACTCAATAATTATACTATAATAATAATTAATTATACTAAATAATTGTTTTAACGCGCCGGCGAACCCTGAGCGCAACTTCAATTCGGCTGGGTCAAAAACTTCGGCCTGAATATCGCTACCCTGTTTAGTGACGAAGTTTAGCCACGCAGAGCGACAGTGATAGCAATAGAACGATTCTAAATTTGACAAGATTTTGACCGTGTTCCGTAATACCAAAAATTATGACTGAAAACTTTTTGTATTTTTCTCAGTGTTGTTATTCTGTAACTAGACGATATAATCTATGTTCCCATGACTAGGATACGTAAGATGTTGTTGTTTTTAATACGAAACAATTAGGTTGAAAACAGGTCTATTATGACGTAAAAACATGCAGAATGCGATACGCTTCTATTTCATTTTAGGTAAGTATTTTGATCTAATATATGGTTGGGAACCTAGATAAATACTATTCAAATTAAAATAATACCTTATTAAAGTAGAAATATGCTCCAATTAGAAATGATCTTGGTAGTACGTGTTGTATGGGCGATTCCCCTCCGGTCTCCCCTTAACACACTAACAATATACTGAAACACGTCGTAATGGCTGAACCGATTTCGATGAAATTTGGTGTTTCAGTATTAATTTATTCACCATTTCATTACATTTCATAATATCGGTATGTCAAAAATATATTACAAATTATGTCAGTTAAGTAACTATGGATTAAATAAAAACTAATACAAAATAATTACAGCTAATCAGTGGCTAACTAACTAAACTAAGAGGTTACAGCAGATACTACTCATGCTGAAAGTCTTGGCTGAAAGACTTGGATCCAAACATAGGCTTCTTTTTTTTCACTGATGGTAGAGCTTTTGTGAACGGGCTCGAGGTAGTGGGCACCACCGCCTTACCTTTATCTGCCGCCAAATAGCAGTACTTGTGCTGCTGTGTTCCGGTTAGATGGTAATGGTATGTTCCTGTAATTACTGGCACATAGGCATAACAGCTAAGTCCTATAGTATGGCAACGTATCCACATAGAGATCAAGGCAACATAATAGCTTGTTTTGAATTCTATGTGGATATCCATGGGCTGCAGTAGCCATTTAACATCTGGTGGACTGCATACTCGTTTGCCATATAAGTAGAATAAAAAAAAACTTTTTGTTGACATACAAAACGTGCGAAGCCACTGGCGGAAGCTAGTACTTTCATAAGATAATAAAGTTACTGACAACCTCCAAGATTTGGCGTGTTGATAGATTATGACCTGGATTCAAACAGGCTACTTTTTGTTTACAAACAACGCGTGCGAAGCCGCTGGCGGAAGCCAATAAGTTACTGACAACCTCCATGGCGAAGTGCATGCCTACAGATATTTGCCCGGGCCGTCGTGAAAGGCATTTATTATTCTTGTCTAATTTAATTATTTATTATAGTTTCCTATTATAGGCCTGTATTTATAGTTTCTGTATGTCTGTATTTTTATTTTAGTAGCTTTTGAAATACCATTTTTCCTGAGTCGCGCCTTACCTTCTATTAGCACGACCAGGATGACTGGTAGATAATGCTATTAGCATTAAGTCCTAGCACTATTCTATTTTGTGTGAAAGTATTAAATAAATAAATAAAGGCATCGGATACCAGAAAAGAACCAGTAGTAGATTCCCCGCAGATACGTCTCGATGTGAACGGCCGCTCCACTCGAGAGCACAGCTAAACGCCGACTTCCTACATCGCGTTCTGGCGGGTGCTCCTACTAACGACGTGCTTTATGGGAATACCCCCCCCCCCCCTCACCCCATAGCTCCTCAGGAGACGGAGACAATGATTTACAGAGTTTAAATTATGTTAACAAATCGTGGATGGTTATCAGGTAGGTAGGTTTAGCTATCTGTATCTATACTAATATTATAAAGAGGAAAGATTTATATGTTTGTAATGAATAAACTCAAAAACTACTGATCCTATTTCAAAAATTCTTTTACCATTGGAAAGCTACATTCACCCTGAGTGACATAAGTTACATTTATTGCAAGAAAAGATTAGGGATCTTTACTAAAACTTAAGTAACGTAACCCAAGGTGTAAAAAAGTGCCCTTAAACGTCTATCGACGCATGCGCTGCGGAAACTATTGATGATAGAACAAAAGTATGTTCTACAATATTAAAGAACATATCAATATCTACAAAAATAATATCATAAAGAAGAAAGATTTGTTTGTTTGTTTGCATTGAATAGGCGCGACTCTAACGATGTCGTCCACCCATCTCGCTGCCGGACGTCCTACCCTTCTACAGCCATTCCTCGGCCACCATTCAGTTGCTACCCTGCTACCTCACCTCCCCTCACCTTACGTGGTGATAATAATAATCATTAATTAATATACATTTAATTTTAATCATTAATTTATCATGATTAAGTATTATATAGTTAAATGTAAATATAAATGATTGTTATATAACATATACATACCATACCTATATATACATACACATATATACCACATAATACCTTGGTAGTTGACCTATAACTTGATGTTATCAATAAAGATATTGTAAGACTTAAAGACATGGTGTTACAATGGGCGGCCTTATCGCTCAAAGCGATCTTTTCCAGGCAACCTTTGGATGGACTGGATTGAAAAGACGTGTGAGGAGGCGGTGCTACAATAAATACCTATTTATGTAGGATAAAAATAAATAAATACCTGAACCTAAAATATACCTACATATACTAAAAAAAATGGGGTGTCAAGTTTAATTGCAACAGCGAGTTTAGCTTTATTTCTAGGT
Organism: Philereme vetulata; assembly: GCA_918857605.2. Classification (NCBI taxonomy): domain Eukaryota; kingdom Metazoa; phylum Arthropoda; class Insecta; order Lepidoptera; family Geometridae; genus Philereme; species Philereme vetulata. Next base: position 10,157,445 of record OU975423.1, read on the forward strand.
TACCTACACATTTAGTAGTGTAACGCGTACGAAGTCGCGGGCAACAGCTAGTTAGATAATATATTTTTTATTTCAACTGTTGTGTTACAAAATATAAATTCATTTATTACAATCCGGTTTTTTAATATTGCTTCAATTAAAGGAATTGAATTACAATCTGAATTGATTTACAGTTATCAGTTATCTATAAACAAGTCGTAGACGGTTATTAGGTTCGAATGTAGCTCTGTCTTTGTTACGTTTTCACTACTAAACGGCTTGACCGATTTCCATAAAATTTGGTATGTAGATAGATTATGACCTGGATTTTGACAAAGACTACTTTTTATTGGAAAACCATGCGTGTGAAGCCACGGGCGGAAGCTTGTAAGCTATGTTTACCGCAGTTGCGCCTTTCAACTGCTAAGTACTCCAAGCGGGGACCATGCGCTTTTAATATCATCTTCATTTGATGGTCTGACAGCGGCTAAGTGATCAAATGTTGTTTACCCAGTAAGCTACTAAACTAGTGGAAATTTATCAGATTTGTCAGGTTTCAAAATACTATCAACGATCAACAGAACCAAATGATATAACAATCGAATATCGTTCTGTCGAAATGTTGATCCAGGATAAGGCACTTGTCTCAACGCCGGCGAGTAAGCGATTAGCTATCAACTATTTTCTCGCTCAAGAAGCGAACAAAAGATATAGATTCCGTGTCAGTAAAAGAGACAGGTATATTAACAGTTGATCGTTGGCCGTTCACACTTCAAACATCATTATTATTTTATTTAATACTTTATTGCACAAAAATACAAATTACATGTACAAAAGGTGGGCTTAATGCTAATAGCATTTTCTACCTGCCAACCTCAGAGGTAACAAAAAAGGTTGGCGTGCTAACTTTTAACAATATTAATGATAATTAAAAAAAACAAAAGAAACACAAATAACAATAAACTCCGATTACATAAACCTACTTGATATAACAATAATAATACATAGAATATATATATGAGAAATATAACAAATATATATATGTATATATTATATATATTTATAGATATAAAACAAAAAATTACAACACACATAGGTACTACGTTTTCATATATTTTAACATATGTGTGTAATAACATTATATGGAAGAGCAACGACGCCCTGCCGTCATACAGTGAAAACTAGTACGGAGGGTAGTCACTTGACTATGTATTCATAACTGCAAACTTAAGTTACACTAGGAAACATGAATGTATATAGTTTAAGTCTAGATTTTTAGTTTGTAAAGTTACTTTTTAAATAAAATTTTACCTTTAATTTTACACACTGCCGGCGAGAACTCGCTCTCCACTATGTTCTCGCAGCGACTGCAACACTCGCTCAGCGATACGCGAAACAAGTCGCTATGTTACAGCCCAGCGAGACAACTATAGGAACTACACACTCGCTTCTCGCTGCTCGCCAACTCGTGTCTAGTTTCTAGCACATTGATTTGAGGATTTCTTAAGTACACGTTCGTAATATGACGGTATGCAAAACGATAGACGGCAAATCTTACATTTCTTTTGTTGTAGTTTCCTGTTAAATGTGAAACCCCGAAATGTAGTTTATCATAGGCAAGGGCACGAGGCAGCGATGCGCGCGCGCACACCACGTGGACACAGACATCACCGGACCTAGGAATAGTGATGGGACTGGCATTACTATGAAATAGCTATAACCTATTTACTACGTGTTCTCTTATGTTTTTTTTTAGTTTTTACATACAATAATGTTTAAAAAATAGCACTTATAAACCACTGAGGTTTGTGGGGATAATGCTATCTTAATAAGAGACTACATCATACGGAACTGAAGCTCGGAAGCGCTCAGTCTATAATACACTTAATATATACTTAAATAAATAAAATAAATAAATATTTCTGAACATTTCACACAGCGCTATCTAGCCCCAAACTAAGCAGAGCTTGTACTATGGGAACCAGATAACTGATAGAATACTTATATACTTTTTTTTTGTAAATACATACTTATAATACATAGAGAAACAACCAGACCCGGAACAAATATCTGTAGATCATGCAAACATTTGTTCCGCAGCGGGAATCGAACCCGCTACCTCCTGCGTCTCAGCCGGCTATTCGCCCACTGCACCACGGAGGTCGTCAAAAAAAGATTAAGATAATACATGATTGGAAGCAGGTAAATACATAAATTATCAAGACATAAATTGACATTTACATAAATTATTAATTATTTAGAAAATTATCTTCATGGTACCTAATCTTATTAGTAAGATTTTGGCTGTAGATAAATATTTTTCATTTTCATTTTTTTTTCAAAATACATTATAATTGGTACAGCTCTAAATTAGATAAGAAATATGATTTAAGTTTAAATTTTGTTGTTTTTAACGTAATTGCATCAGTTACGTCAGTTGGTAGTTCATTAATTAACCGGGGAACTAAGTAGTTAGCTGACCTCACGCCATCATCTACATCTAAATGTACGACATTATATGAAAACACGGTAATGTAAAATAGGTTGTTTGCAGAAAAATTTATATATTCATCAACCTTATTAACAAGTCCTAAACATCAATGAAACAGCCTACCTACACTAAAAAACAGAAAAGGTAATTTTAACCTATTTCAACCTATATTTTAGGTTAATATAGCACCTACCGACATGATTTGTTGAATTAACAAAATAAAAATAGTTAAACTATAAAGGTAAATTTAACTGATTTATTTTGTTGGCTCTAATTCGTTAACATGTTGGCTTTACTAAATTATCACTAAGACTTACTTAGATTCGAACATACCAAATATATTGTGTTGTAACGACCTCTTTCAGTAGTTGATTTGACCCATTCATTTTTAACAATTTTATTTAGTAAAAATAAATGTACTATAATAGTTGTTTAAACATATTAAGTTAACGCAATTTAAATGAAAACAACATTATGGATTTCAACCTATTCGGTTTTACAGTGTATTTATAAAAGGGAAACAAATCATATTAATTAATAATGTAAGTAGGTACTCGTGCCTGTTAAACTGACTAAGCGGTATCGTCGCAAAGGCGCCTCAAATTGTTTTTAGAAAATGTATCGATTACTGGATAAATATTCAAGCCACCGGTATTAAGGGGAGACCGGAGGGGAATCGCCCATACAACACGTACTACCAAGATCATTTCTAATTGGAGCATATTTCTACCTTAATAAGGTATTATTTTAATTTGAATAGTATTTATTTAGGTTCCCAACCATATATTAGATCAAAATACTTACCTAAAATTAAATAGAAGCGTATCGCCTTCAGCATGTTTTTACGTCATAAAATACCTGTTTTCAACCTAATTGTTTCGTCGTAAAAACAACAACATCTTACGTATCCTAGTCATGGGAACATAGATTATATCGTCTAGTTACAGAATAACAACACAATGAGAAAAATACAATAAGTTTTCAGTCATCATTTTTGGTATTACGGAACACGGTCAAAATCTAATCAAATTTAGAATTTTTCATTTGCTATCACTGTCGCTCGCGTGGCTAAACTTCGTCACTAAACAGGGATAGCGATATTCAGGCCGAAGTTTTTGACGCGGCCGAATTGAATTTGCGCTCGGGGTTCACCGGCTTCTTAAACCCACCTCTAAATCAGTTATTACGATTCCGGATGCGTGTTTTAAATTAATGTCGTACATAACAAAACAGATTGTATATATTTACTAATTAATAAACTTATATATATATATATAACCATAACAAACTTGTAGACCTTTGCCCAGCATTGAGGCATAATAGGGTAACTAAAACAACATTTAGACAATAACAGAGGATGATGTAGCGCGTTCCATAAAATATTCAGTAACTCACACAACACACACTGCACTCCCTTCCTCACCTCCTCAAGTATACATATTTACACAGCCACCCTCCCTCTGTTTCGTTCCTTAAATGAGTACCTACTAAATTCCTTGAAAATTAATTAATATTTTTTTTAATTTATTTTTTATTTTTATGCTACTTATATGGCAAACGAGCATGCAGTCCACCAGATGTTAAGTGGCTACTGCAGCCCATGGATATCCAGATAGAACTCAAAGCAAGTTATTATGTTGTCTTGATCTCTATGTGGATACATTGCCATACTATAGGACTTAGCTGGAGAGAGATAGATGCATATGTGCCAGTAATTACAGGAACATACCATTACCATCTAACCGGAACAAAGCAGCACAAGTACTGCGGCGGCAGATAAAGGTAAGGCGGTGGTGCCCACTTCCTTCGAGCCCGTTCACAAAAGCTCTACCACCAGTGAAATATTCAGAAACTCACACAACACACACTACACTCCCTCCCTCACCGCCTCAAGTATATACATTTACACAGCAACCCTCCCTCTCTTTCGTTCTTTAAATGCGTATAATGCGCGCAGCCAAAGATGAGACTTGACGGGTCACGTGGTCATAGCTGCGCAGTAGACAGTTCTTGGCGGTTTTGGCGGTATGCGAGGCAAGCGGGGAGAAACGGCGTGGTATGGCGTCACGCAGTCCGCGCATACGCCGCTGTGGTCACAAGTTAAGGTGGGTGACAGGTATGACAGGTCTCATCTTTGGCTGCGTGCATTATACCTACTAAATTCCTTGAAAATTAATTAATATATTGTGTTTTTAATTATTATCTCTGGGTGACTAATTTCTTAAAAGTTATGTCTATAAAATGAGAATCTGTTGGCATTAAGCATTAGCTATAAGCGTTTGTTTACGTTGATATCAAGTGTTGTTGATTATGTAATGAATAAAATATAAAAAGATATAACCGGTGCCGAGGCGGTGGGTGTCACCAGGATAGAATTTAGATATATTCAGAAACTACGTCTAGATTTATTCGGTTTTACAGTTTAGTTTAAGGCTTAGTTTGGGGCTAGATATAGCGCTGTGTAAAATGGCCAGCATTACATGTTTTTATTTTAAATTATTTATTTCGAACTTGCTTCTTAAATTAACACAGAATCTTAATCTTCACATTTTCAATTGACGACCTCCGTGGTGCAGTGGGCGAATAGCCGGCTGAGACGCAGAAGGTAGCGGGTTCGATTTCCGCCGCGGAACAAATGTTTGCATGATCAACAGATATTTGTGCCGGGTCTGGTAGTTTCTCTATATATTGTAAGTATGTATTTACAACAAAAATGTATAGTTTAAGTATTCTATCAGTTATCTGGTTCCCATAAAAGCTCTGCTTAGTTTGGGGCTATATAGCGCTGTGTGAAATGTCCAGCACCATTTATTTATTTAATTATGTTATATCATCCAAAGCCAATCTTTTAATTTATGAGATTTCAAAGCACATTTTAAAGTAAGCGCACATCACTACGGTGCACCGGGGCGGAGTAACATTGGCAGAGCAGCTGCATCGCCGGTCACCTGCCGCTCAAACAAGTATACCGCAAGACATGCGCCAATACCTAAAGGACTTCCTAGTAATGTGATAGACACGAGCCAGTGAGCTTAACACCCTGTATTTAAAAAAATAAATATCAGTCATATACTTAGTCCTGACTGAGTTCTGAATGAGTTCTGACTGAGTTCTGAACCCGCACTAGGTTTCTCATTACTGTGGGTATCAGAAACTATGAGTATTATGCTGTCACAAAACCCAGACACAATATTTGGAACGAAACAATTTTTTTATGCTACTTCGACAGCAAGGTGGACGATCACACCAGAGTTGGAGGGACGAGCTGCACGCTTTTGAGAGGGACTGAGAAACGGTAGCACTGGGCGTTGTGAATGGGAAGGAGGCCTTTGCCCAACAATGGGACAACATGGGCTGATAGTAATAGTATTACTTCGATATATAGTATGGCACAAGCGAGCGGCTACCCTGATATCTATTAAGTTTAAGTTATTAAGACATTTCACACAGCGCTATCTAGCCCCAAACTAAGCAGAGCTTGTACTATGGGAACCAGATAACTGATAGAATACCTAAATACTTTTTTTTTGTAAATTCATACTTATAATATATAGAAAAACAACCACACCCGGAACAAATATCTGTAGATCATGAAACATTTGTTCCGCGGCGGGATTCAAACCCCCTACCTCCCGCGTCTCAGCCGGCTGTTCGCCCACTGCGCCACAGAGGTCGACAAACGCAAACCTTAAGCCCTCCTTCGACCGAGACAGGTTCTCGTTGATCCTGATGACAAAATTCACTTCAAATTCACGCGGAGATTTCAGAGTCATCTACTCTCGACAGAGCAAACACTTCACAGGGAATAGTCCCTTCAGTTGCCACCTACACAGGTGTAAACATGTATGACAGGGTGTTTCTCTCCTAAACCCGCTGACAACGGCCCAAGCCGAGGTTCATACCTAAGTGGTGCTCTTGCGCTAGTTGTCTCGCTGGTAGTGGGTTAATCGCCCTCTGCGCTCGCCAAAATAATAATTTCAGACCAGCATTAATAGCATGGCCACCTTAGTACACTGTAAAACATAATTTTAGCATAGAGAATAGAATAATGCTTTATTATACACCGGGAATACTTAAATACTAGTTAACGCTAAACATAGTACAATGGGCGGCCTTATCGCTGAAAGTAACTAGAAATAGAGGCGTAAACATAAAATTTTTACGGTAGTTTTATCTCTATGTTCTTTCTACTGTTAAAAGTATACAAAAATAAATTTAAAAAAATGTTTCTTCATTGAAATGTATGTATATTTATATTTATTTATTGCAATAATGTAAATTAAGTATAATATATTTTGTTAGTACATCAAGTTATACATTTCCAGTATAAGCTGACCTCGTAATGTGTAGGCTTTTCGTAGGATGAGAGGTCAGTACACATCAAGATATAATTTTCCAGTATAAGCTGACCTCTCATTCTACGAAAAGCCTACACAATACGAGGTCAGCTTATACTGGAAATGTATAACTTGATGTGTAGCCGTGTGTACTACTAACAAAATAATATTCTTATATTATCCAACTCGGATGGGCAGCGTTTGGGAAACTTCGCAACGTCTTTTCGTCCAACATACCTCAGTGCCTTAAGACGAAAGTCTTCAATCAGTGTGTGTTACCAGTGATGACATATGGAACCGAGACGTGGTCCTTCACTATTGGCCTTATGAATAAGCTCAGAGTCGCTCAACGAGCTATGGAGAGGGATATGCTCGGGGTTTCTCTACGAGATCGAATCAGAAATGAGGAGATACGTAGGAGAACTCAAGTCTCCGACATAGCCCGACGGATTAGCACGTTGAAGTGGCAATGGGCAGGCCATATAGCGCGCAGAACAGATGGGCGATGGGGCCGGAAGGTTTTCGAGTGGAGGCCACGGACCGGCAAGCGCAGCGTAGGACGTCCACCTACAAGATAGGCAGACGACTTGGTAAGAACCGCAGGTCGGCGTTGTATGCAGGCCGCTTCCAACCGCAGTTCCTGGAGATCAATGAGAGAGGCCTTTGTCTAGCAGTGGACGTCCTACGGCTGATATGATGATGATGGTCCAACTCGGATGGGCAGCGTTTGGGAAACATCGCAACGTCTTTTCGTCCAACATACCTCAGTGCCTTAAGACGAAAGTCTTCAATCAGTGTGTGTTACCAGTGATGACATATGGAACCGAGACGTGGTCTTTCACTTATGAATAAGCTCAGAGTCGCTCAACGAGCTATGGAGTAGTGTTGCCCAAATGCAAGAACAAGACGAGACTTAGCCAGTCTTGGTCTTGGTCTTGCGCCAATACACCTGGTCTTGGTCTTGGTCTTGGTCTTGCGCTCCCAGTCTTGGTCTTGGTCTTGGTCTTGCAGCAAGAGTCTTGCAAGTCTTGCAATTACCTATTAGTCTATTACTATTTATTAAAGTTTACTTTAAATCTTAGAAAAACGTATTAGAATTGGAACATTGTGAGCTTAAATTAACATAGCCATAGTAAAGATCAAGCAGATTAATAAATAACTGAAGATTTGATAAGAAATTCGAAAAATCAACTGACCTATATGTCGTTTTCCATGGAAGTAACTGTTTCTTAATAAACATTTATGATTTATAAGCTTACATTTGCTAAAACATGTAAAAAAACAAATTAATTACAATAACTTGACTGTATTTTAAAGAACAATACTTATCTGTCTAGAAAGAGATAGAACCCTCAACTTATAAGAAATTTAATAAAAGAGTTTTACGATTTATCATTTATTTGAATAAAAAATAAAATACAACACAAATCAACAGCTTTATCATTAGGTTATGATACTTTATATAATTTTTTTTGACCAAGAATTAATACAAAGTAACCATCTGGCTGACTCATCACTTAACCTATTTCTATGTTTTCTAATTACTAATGATGCTTTAGAAAATAACCTCTCAGCAGGTACTGAAGTTGCAGGTATTGAGAGAAAATCACGGGCCATTTTCGATAAAATCGGATACTCTGTCTCATGCGTCCTCCACCAATCTAAAATGTCTTCCGAGCTGGCAGTTCTTGGTTTTCTTAGGTACTCCTCCAACTCGTCTATCACCAAGCCTTGAAGACAAGATCCAGATGACGTCGAGGGACATTCATAGAGTTTATCAAAGTCTATTACGTCTTCATCTTCATCACATACTTTATTTTCTTTTTCTGGTAATTCCAGAGATTTGTTCAGTGAGTGTAGACTTTTATATTCTTCATAAAGTTCATTGAACTTGCGCAGACTTTCTGTTTTAAGTTGCTTCCCCCACATTGTCAGGTCAAAAGTCTGAGCCTTATGCCTTGGGTCTAAAATTAAAGAAGTACAATAAATCCAGTTGCTCTTCTTGTAATGTTTAAGCATTTTGTCTCGAGCTGCTTGGAAAGCTAGAATGAGCCTTTCATCCACTTCAGATCGATTAGGTTTCTCATCTAACTGTTTTACCATGGATTCAATTTTATCTAGCAAGAGATTGAATGATACAATGACTAGCGGTAATGTAACATATTTGTCTCCACCAAGTTTTGTACTTAAAAGTTTAAAGTTTATTAGAAATTTATGTAATTTTTCGAGTACCTGCCATTCATTAGCTGTGATTTGAAAATCATTTAATTCGGTGACAGAACTGCACAATATGTCAATGCCCGCTCTCACTTTTAAACCAAATCCAATCATATCATGTGTGGAATTCCATCTCGTTGGACAGTCAAGAATGGCATTTAGATTTGATGGCACGCCAGCTGCTTCACAAGCAGACTGAAACTTCTTCTTCACTATCTCACTTCTTTTTATTTTACTGGAAATACTGCGTAACTTTGTTACAGATGTACGCGAGTCAGCAATATTTGGTGCAGATTCTTCATCTTCCTCATCATCAGTTTCGTCTGCATAGTCTTCGTACTGCTGATCTTGCGCGTTAGTGTCAGACTCACAGTGTAATGCTAAGGTCTTTAATAAATCTTGTACACCAAGGTTTAAAATGTGAGCAAAGCACCGGAAATGTTGATTGTCTGAATCAAAGTGTGGCGGCAGCTGTTTGCCCAGTTCATACATAAATTTGGTATTTGCAGTTGCGTTGTCGACCGTGATACCTTGTATTTTATCAATTATGCCATATACCAATAAACATTCATGGAAAATCGTTGCAATATCTTCCCCAGTATGTCGACCGCGTGATGGTATAAAATCAAGAACTACAGATTGATACTTCCATTCGTTGTCTATATAATGAATAGTAACCCCGTAGTAACTCCTACCAGCAATTGACGTCCACCCATCAATGGTAAAAGACATTTTAGATGATAATTGTTGAAGTCGTTCCTTGAGATTCAATTGGAGCTCTTCAAATCGCTCTTTGACTTTCCTTCTAAGTGTAGACCTTTTAGGAAACACCATATTAGGGCAAATACGTCGAAAATATACTTGTGTAGCTTCGTCATCGAAAAATGAGAAGGGAAGATATTTTTTCACCACCCAATCAACTGTAGCTGTCGTGATGTTGTCACTGCTGTTTTCCGACTGAAACAAAACAATAAATCTTGTGTTATTATTTAAAACATACTAGGTTTGAGCGTATAAGAGGAGGAGGTTTGTTGTTGTTAAATCGAGAAAATCGTTAAATTGATATTTGTTATATTAAGGTTGCACTGTACTGTAATTTACCAAAATAAAGTACTTAGTTGTTACTGGCCGATTAAATGAAAATATGGGTGTTTATAAAAAATATTTAAGACGATAATTACATACTTAATATGTCGCACCCCTAGATGAAAACTGTGAAAACACCACTAACTCAAAAATACTTACGTAAGTTAATGGCGTTTTTGAAAGTATCGCATGAATAGCTACGCGGAGTTAAAATTCTTTTAACTGTTAAAAAAATATTCTTACCTGTCCACTTCTTCCAGCGGTTACTAAAAAGCTTGTGATATCTCCACTTAATTTTGGTTTAACAGGAAGAAATATTTCTGATTCCTTTTTGTGGAAAGATATTAGATGTTTCCTTAAGCCTGAAGTGTTTCTGTTTTTCATTTTTATTTCAATCTTTTTATGTTGGCACAATTTACAGAAGGCAGTTTGGGATGCATGAATTATTTCGAAAAACTCCTCAAATTTGCTTTTGGGTCTTTTAGATCTGTGACTCAAACTCTCGTTACTCGGACTAGAATAATTTGAATCTTCGTCACTCATATTAAATTGTACACGTGATACGTTTTTAGAAAACAACGAGAATTAGTAAAAACAATTATTAAGTTAGACTCGAAGCACAGCTCAATTGGAAATGACTGGAATTAAAATAATTCCTTTATTTATAGTACGTTTCCTTGCTTTCTACCGCGCCGCCTCGCTACGTGCCGGCTCTATGAAAAGGATGCCGCCGCAAATCAAACAATGCCGCGTGCGGCGTACAAACACACACTAAATATAACCTACTTGTACAGACGCGACGCGTGAATAAAATAGAATTAGTGCCAATCACTATTCTTTACATATAAGTGAATGTTTTGGCGTACATCTATACTAATATTATAAAGCTGAAGAGTTCGTTTGTATGTTTGATGACAGAAGTTTTAAAATAAATAAATAAGTCCTGAACGTCACTATACCTCCAAAGTTACTATTCCTCGTGGACGAAGTCGCGGGCACAGCTAGTAAATACTTACTCTCATCATCTCTCTCAGAGATATTCGGGCTGGTAAGTAATACAAAACTCTTATCGCAGGCTTTTTATTTTATTAGTAGGTAAGTACCTACGCTTTTTATATTATTTTATTAGTTTCGTAGAATTTTTTTACACGTTTCAAGGATATTTAAAAGTGGCTACAATATTTATTAAACGGGTGATATTTGAACACTTTTTTGCTATTTTTTCTTGTAAAAACTTAAGAAATATAATGACTAAATGTACAACAATAGTACCTAAGTAATTAGTTTAAAACCATATAAGTAATCAATATTATAATATATACTTACTATAATGAATTAATATGACATCTACTACCTATCCTTACAATTTTATTTATCCTAATCATAATACTACTTGCGTGATCAGTATAATGTATTCATTTTCATTCTAAGCACTCTGAAACTTATTTATTCTTTGGAACACCTGTAGGTACTCTACTAGGAAATTATTTTGCATGAGTATACCTACGCCCTATGGCGGCAATCAAATAGTGTCAAATGTTATGATTTCGGCGTGGCGGCAACGATTGTTTTAGATTTCAAAAGAAGCCGCCGGCGCGTGTATCATAACCATGTACTTCCGAAAAGCGGCAAATTTCTTTGAGAAGTAAGTACAAAACCTTTGACGCCGCATTATCAAAGTGCCGATGGTTAAAACATAACTATGCATGCACTCAGTTTGATTTTAATAGATATTTTTTTATTCGCTATGTTTATGGTATTAGTCGTAATGCGCATAGGTCCAGTTTTTCATATTCTTTGATACAGTTTTTTGCGTCTCATAGAATTCCTAAGCGTACCTACCTATACACCGAACTGTTACACCTAACTACTCAGTGAAATAGCGCTAAGTCCTAGCTGCAAGACGCAAGAGTCTTGCAGGCTATGTCTTGTTCTTGCTCAAGTCTTGCACGGTCAGTCTTGGTCTTGGTCTTGCTAAAAATACGCGGTCTTGTTCTTGGTCTTGGTCTTGCAAAAACGCAAGAACAAGACCAAGACTGCAAGACCAAGACTGAATTTGGGCAACACTACTATGGAGAGGGCTATGCTCGGGGTTTCTCTACGGGATCGAATCAGAAATCAAGAGATACGTAAGAGAACTCAAATCACCGAAATAGCCCGACGGATTAGCACGTTGAAGTGGCAATGGGCAGGCCATATAGCGCGCAGAACAGATGGCCGATGGGGGAAAGTTCTCGAATGGAGGCCACGGACCGGCAAGCGCAGCATAGGACGTCCACCTACAAGATGGGCAGACGACTTGGTAAGAACCTACCGCACCTACCATTAAAATCATCTCTCTCTCTCTCTAGCCTCAAAGGTTTGCTGGAAGAAAACTCTTCATAGGGTTAAGCTCGCCTTTGTACATGTCCTCTATTTCTGAACTTTATAATTTATTTTCTTGTGTACAATAAAGAATAAGGAATAATAACCGCAGGTCGGCGTTGGATGCAGGCCGCTTCCAACCGCAGTTCCTGGAGATCAATGAGGGAGGCCTTTGTCCAGCAGTGGACGTCCTACGGCTGATATGATGATGATTCTTATTTATAATTATGTCATATACTTACTTATATATGGATATGTCGGGTATATGAACTCCGAACTTAGAGCGCTGCAAATTTAGTTAATATCATTTGATTAATCGATATATAATCCTACTAATATTATAAACGTAAAAGTTTGTATGTATGTATGTTTGTTACACTTTCACGTCGGAACGGCTGAACCGATTGCGATGAAATTTGGTATGTACGTAGATCATAACCTGAATTAACACATAGGCTACTTTTTATTGGCAAACCACGCGTGCGAAGCCGCGGATTGGTCAGCTAGTACAACATGTATGTGAAATCAAATTAGATAGGTATCATTAATTTTATTTACTACATTAAGGTCTGCTTTCACAACGATCCCTAAACGTATTTAGTGACTAAACGTGTTTTAATTTGACGTATTTGTAATATTTGACAACTTCTTGAATCATATTTAGCCACTAAATACGTTTAGCCATCGTTGAGCAAGTCTATAAGAACATTAAATTATAAAATTCAATCAGAGATGTCATTCTGTTCTGGAAAGATTTCTGGTCAGGTAGGTGTGTCTAATGTTCATTTTATAAATCAAATCAAATCAAAAACATTTATTTGTGAACAACACCAATAGTACAACAGAACAAACACACACAGGAGACATAACAAAAATAACAAAGAAACAATAACTAAAAGATTAAAATTAAATAAAAATGAAAAATATTGCAGTGTGTGTGTCTCATCGTACTCACTGCATGTGTCACACAAAGGCTCTAACTCAGCATGTGCTGGGTTGCACTGGCTACCCAACGCTGGTCTTCCGTTAGAGCCTTTTTGAGTAGACCACGGATATCCGCCCACTAACTAAGCATTGAACAACTAAATACAATTAAATATACTATGCATAAAAATAAATAACATAATAAAATATACTGATAATAACGCCTACCTATTAACTGTGAAGCCAGAGAGAGTCAACAAGAACTAAAATAGAACACACGACAAGCTAGCCCCACAACAACGCACGAGCTGGCCACCCACTCATACGAACCTACTCCTAGCATTTACCAATAAAGCGTAGACACGTTTAAATGAATGACACCTCATTTTTGAGGTGTTCGCTCTCCTTTTGCCGTTTACTAAGGAACATAACTGACTAGCTGACCAATCCGCAGCTTCGCACGCGTAGTTTTCCTATAAAAACATTACCCTCCTTCTGCGCAGTTGGGGAAAAAGTAGCCTATGCCACTCGGGGATAGTATAGCTTCCCAACAGTGAAAGAACTTTTTAAATCGGTCCAGTAGTTTCGGAGCCTATTCAATACAAACAAACAAATCTTTCCTCTTTATAATATTAGTATAGATTCACATTTTATTTCACCTGCCAGTGACGTAAACCAAGTGCATTCAAATTGTTGTGTCAAAAATCTAATATCCCAAATAAAAATTGAATGCACAAAACACCTTGCGTTTCAAAAAACTAATGCAAAAGGCAGGTGCCTTAAAACATTAAGACGAGATAAGCCGATTCGGACTTTTAATTATATTTTTAAATATATAAAGCATAAATTAGTAAGTAGTAGTATCTTAAAACACATTAGATTATAGGAAAATATACTAAAGGAAACCTACTTAATATAAAACGCAATAGTTTGTATGTATGGATGTATGGATGTTTGTTACTCTTTCACGCCGGAACAGATGAACCGATTGCGATGAAATTTAGTATGTACGTAGATCATAACCTGGATTAACACATAGGCTACTTTTTATTGGCAAAGCACGCGTGCGAAGCCGCTGGCAGCAGCTAGTAAATAACTACACGGCTATTACGAAAATGGCAACTTTAAACCCTTTATATTTCGTAAGTTCTATTTTAAAAAAATAAATAAAAGGCATTTATTTACACACACACCTATTATGCTAACAGAAGTAGGTACAATAAGAACTAAATAAAGCTAGATAGGTATAACAGTAGGCTTAATTCTAAGCAACATTAGTACATTACTGTAGGTAGCACCAAGGTAGAAGGTGGTGGTAAATAGGTCGAGCATACAGTCCACCAGATGTTAAGTAGCTACTGCACCCAATGGATATTCACATAGAATTCAAAACAAGCTCTTATGTTGTCTTGATCTCTATGTGGATACGTTGCCATACTATAGGACTTAGCTGTTATGCCTATGTGCCAGTAATTACAGGAACATACCATTACCATCTAACCGGAACACAGCAGCACAAGTACTGCTATTTAACGGCAGATAAAGGTAAGGCGGTGGTGCCCACTTCCTCGAGCTCGTTCACAGAAGCGCACCAGTAGCTCGTACTCGATACATAGGCAAACTTAACGCTAATTAGCATTTTATTCCAGCTAACCTTAGTGCAGATTAACCGGTTCAGACACTTAAGTATTTATTCTATAGCTATAGCTAGTAACCAAAATAAGATAGATAGATAGATAATTTCTTTATTGCACACCACTAAAAGATTTGTTATACAAACTTAAACCATTAGTATTTTGTCGATATGGAGATTATAACACTGTTTCTGTTTTCGCTGATTGCAAGTTGTCCTTCGAAATTGTTTCTGGGCGTCTGGTCGAAGCGACGTGTGATCCGAGAGCTGGTGCTTATCTGGTTCTACGCATAAGCATTGCAATTCAGCGGGGCAATGCAGCCAGTGTCTTGGGGACACTTCCGCGTGGTAGCGATCTGGAGCATTTGAGCTATCTATAGATCGTTTGCAGCGGTCTTTAGATGATTCAACTGTTTCTTCTGTATTTTATTGTAAATAATTGTATATTCATTCTGTTGCTAATAAAGTAAATTACACATTCCCGCTTTAATTTATTTTGATTAAAACCATGCGAAGCCGGCGCATACAGCTAGTCATTAAAAAAGTAGCACTTCGGGAATGCCGACAGAAGTGAAAACTTGAACAATTACGAGATACTTATAGACAGAGGTGTCGGGAACGGTAACGGTAACAGTGTCGCGAGTTCAATCGTTTTTCCCATCTCAAAAAAATTATAACACGCCTAAAGAAGTTTTCAGTACTTATATATAGAGGTGTCAGTAACAGTGTCGCGAGTTCAATGGTTAATTCCATCTCAATAAATGCCCAACGCGCCTAAAGAAGTTTTTACCACTTATATACAGGGGTGTCGGTAACAGTGTCGCGAGTTCAATGGTTTATTTCCATCTCAATAAATGCCCAACGCGCCTAAAGAAGTTTTTACTACTTATATACAGGGGTGTCGGTAACAGTGTCGCGAGTTCAATGGTTTATTTCCATCTCCATATATGCCCAACGCGCCTAAAGAAGTTTTTACTACTTATATACAGGGGTGTCGGTAACAGTGTCACGAGTTCAATGGTTATTTCCATCTCAAAAAATGCCCAACGCGCCTAAAGAAGTTTTCACTACTTATATACAGAGGTGTCGGTAACGGTAACGGTAACATGTACAACAACAAAATGCCCAATGCGCATATAGAAGTTTTTACTTAAAAAAATGTTAAATGACGCAATTTATGTATTTAGCCATCGTCCAACCATTACTCTATTTTAGTGTAGCGAAATTCCTATTTCCGGAAATTCCGATAAAAATACTGCGAAATGTATTTTTGCTATCGTATTTACCTATCTGTTACTGTGAAAACACAGTAATTGATTAATTGATTCTGTAAAATCATGAGTCGGCAACCTCTTCACAGCTTCAAAGTTGGTAAGAGTTTATTTTATTTTTCCGTCATCATCGTCATGATACCCACAGATTTCCAAAAAGACGGAATCATCAGCCCACGTAGTCCTGGAATGCGTGGGGGTAACAGCACAACGTGCAGAAATCCTGGACAATCCAAGGTCACTCCGTGAAGCCTGCGAAGACCCCAAGAAACTTCTGCGCTTCTGGTCGGAGTTAGGCTGGCTATCCATATAGCCAACTCTCTCACGCATAATGGTCCACCTAAGACTTCAAATGCGGAAAAGGCAGTCCACCAAAATAACAAGACCGACTTTTTGCGGCCTGCACCCAACGGCGTCAACACCAACCATCAGGTCTTCTGTCCATCTAGAAGGGGAGGGGCATCCTACTACGTGGCCTCCACTTGTTAACTTTTGTGCCCCAACGGCCGTCGATTCTTCGAGCTATGTGCCCCGCATACTAATGCCATTTCAGCTTGCTAATCCTCTGAGCTAAGTCAGTCACTTCGGATTGTCTCCGTCCCGACACTTTCGTCCCTATATATAATGGAAATAGCAATGATTGTACGAAAAAATCCTCATGTATTTCCACGTATGCCTAATATTGTAGGTACGAAACGGACGAGATGGTAACAGGCTATTTACACCTAGCTCGCCAAATACCAGCTCGCTACCTTAGACTCGATAGAACGTAGTAGGGCTTTTAGGCTTATAGGTGAGCAATATATGGCGGAGGCTAAGACCCAAACTCTCGAACACCGCCGTAAAGTTGCAAGCCTATCGATCTTTTACAGAATACATTTCGGGGAATGTGCCCAGGAACTTTACGATCTGATTCCGCCATCTCCTTTCCATCAAAGGACAAGCAGGCGCACGGCTCAGTACCAGCCGTACCTAGTTGATATACCACCCATTCGCACACACCGTCTTGGTTCTACGTTCTTGATGCGTACAGCTAAGGTATGGAACGCTTAGCCATCGTCTGTTTTTCCTAAAGAATAAAATACGGGTCTCTTTAAGAGTGAATAGGTTTCTTCTAGATCTTCGTGCTTCATCTTAGACCACATCATCGCTTTCCATCAGGTGAGATTGTGGTCAAACGAAGATCTATTTAGTTAAAAAAAAAATCTACAAAACAGCATTATTACATAAAAGTGCAGTCTGTATGGCGATATGTATTAACAATAAAATACCAAATGCATATAAAATGCTCAGTGATAATTTATTTATATCTAACTTTAAACAATTAATTGATGAAATGTTATTATAATATTCAGGAATTTCTAGAGGACTTAATAATATTTTTGGGCTATCTTTGACATTTAATTTTTATATACCTGATACGTGCGTAACACCATACTGCGCTCACTTACCGGCATTGCAGATGTAGGGAAGAGATCGGCTGGGCTTAAGTGGGAATGGGCGGGCCACGTTGCACGAATGCACTCCGAGAAATGGGCCCATATTGCAACACTATGGACGCCTGAAGACGGAAGGCGACGTTGGGATCGGCCGAGAAAGCGTTGGCGGGACGATTTCGACACCTTCCAAAGAGGATGGTGGGAAACAGCGACAGATAGAGATGCTTGGAGGGACCTTTGCCCAGCAGTGGGACGAGATAGGTTAGGAAAAAAAATACATTTTATTATATAAATTTTTATGAATATTGTATTTTAAATTAATAACTTTAAATTTTAGAGTTTCTATTGTGTTTTTGTAATTTGCATGCTAGAATATAATTCAAACATACCTACTTATTTAAGAACTTTACACATTATGTTGAAGCAAATAAATTTATCTGTATTTTTATCTTTGTCAACGAATCTCATCAAAAATACATAATGACAAAAACGTTACTTTCAAGTTTCAACGTTAGTTTTAAGATTAAAAACTAACCCTTTCAAACATCAACATAAAAATAAACAAATCTATCATTCGCACCAAAACACATCAGTTAGTAGCGAAAAGTAGCTGTCACGCACCAGCGGCTTATAATACTCTAAGAAGGGCCAAAAAGGCTTAGTAGTTTCTCTAAGAGTATTTTTTTCGGTCATGTGACATAGTATACTTGACTTTACAGTGTTTTATCTATAAAGAGCCTTATAAATAAAATAAATAAATAATGCTGGACATTTCACACAGCGCCATCTAGCCCCAGACTAAGCAAAGCTATGGGAACCAGTTAACTGATAAAACACTTATATACTTTTTTTTGTAAAAACATACTTATAAAAATAGAGAAAAAAACGAGAATGCTTTAGACCACACGACTGAACTAAAACTTCTTTTTCAAAATATTAATTTGTAAATTGTTCACTTACAAAATTGTCCACACGTCTGTAGGTCGATCAGTCTATGTTCATTCTGGACAGATGCAACTCACACTCGCACATTAACGTTTAAAAATATACGAAACGTAACTCTCTCCCTTTCTATCTTCACTAACTTATATCTCCCTCTCAACTTCCGTTCACACTTTTCGTAAGGCATTCACCAGCTTACTCCCCAAGTCAAGCGTGGGTAAAAAAGTTTTACTTCAAAAATATTATTTCGTTTTATTTTAGTATTTTGGTAAATCTATTACTACCGTTTCACAATTCACATCAAATTCAATAAATTGCTTGAAAATAAATTAAACTATGCGACTATTTGCAACACTAAAGATTCTAATATATAAATAATTTATAAACTGACCCCCCCCCCCTCTCCCTCCCCCAACGGTATCTTGAAAGTCTGTAGGGGCAAGAGAGTGCGAGCACACAGTTTCGTTCTTTCTTTTTCTCATAGCCAGTTGATTTATCGCATATCTCCTATCCCAAATTAGCTTAAATTATACAAACTGCAAAAACAAAACACTCCTTCATGCTGTATAATAGAGTTCATTTTGCTATAGATAAAAATGTATTTACGACGTTTCGCATGAATCTGCCAGCTTCGATTTACGAAAAAGTTCAGCTATTCCACAACAGACGGCAGGCGGGAGCAGAAGTTTTACTTCAGCCGTGTGGTGTAAAGCACACTCGTTTTTTTCAATCCAGCATTCCTAACTTTACGTTTATTTATCGCAGATGGGCTTGAGCTAATTACTTATATATATATATATATATTATGTCGTTAAAATAGCTTTAATTACAATAAAAACTTAAAGCAATTAGCAATTGTTAATTATCGTTAAAATTAGATAAAAGATAAAATGGTTTTTAATTTATTACCGGCGATCGTTACAAAACATTTATTGCAAAGCACAAACGAGTTAAAACGATGGGGTTCCACTAGCTTAAAATTGTGAAGCACCTAGAGAGTGCCGGTTCACATATAAATACACCAATTAATGCACTTAATCCGTGGATCATGTCGTGAGTCATGCATTTATATAAAACACTAACTGACCAATCCGCAGCTTCGCACGCGTAGTTTTTTAATAAAAACATTACCCTCCTTTGCGCAATCGGGTAAAAAGTATCTTATGTTACTCAGGGTGAATGTAGTTTTTCAATGGTAAACCCTCAGTCGTCCGAGACACGTTCTCGGAGACCTGGATGACGAAATCACCTCCGCAAATGCGGAAGAGTCATCTACATTAGACAGAGCAAATACTTCACAGATACACTGACCTCGCCGGCGAGGTCGACGAGTCTCTTCATTCGCCGCCTATACGAGGTACAAGCACGTACCCGGGCGTTTCTCTTCTATCCCCACCTTGGCAACAGCCCAAGCCAAAGTTCGTACCAAAGTGGTGCCCTTGCGCTAGTTGCCTCATCAAAACTTACTGGGCTGAGCGCTTTCTGCGCTCGCCAAAAGCTCGGTTAAGCTGCAACGAGGCAACAGGCCAACAGCGAGATAAGTCAATTCGAAAAAAAAGCAAAAAAAAAGCTATCCAATGGTGAAAGAATTTTTGAAATCGGACCAGTAGTTTTTGAGTTTGTTAATTACAAACATACACACGAAAATACAAATCTTTCCTCTTTATAATATTAGTATAAATTATTATTAGCACTATGTTTAATAACTTCAAAATAAATGACTTTGTTTATCTTCCCAAATAAATAAGATTCGCAACAACTGTGCCATTCCCGCATCCAATAGCCGCATAGCCGCCATTGTGCAGCGTTTCTTTGATTAAGCCTAGAAATTTGAACGAATTCTTCACACGGAAGCTAGCGCAAAGAAATTGTTGAAGTGTATGACCAGCATTAGAAATAAGGACGACGCTAATGGCGTAATTCTTTTTATCGTTCAAGTTCCAATCTCTTGTTGTTATGAGAGGTTGATAAGAGAAACAAATGGTTACCCAGTCAGTCCTTGTTGTGTCAACACGAGTTGCGCTGCTGAGCACCTGTACTGTGCCAAAGGGTAGACAGATGGATGCAAAGGGTTGCAGATGCCCGAAATTAATGAAGCTACCGTAACTTCTTACCGGTTCCTTTAACATATACACAGGGAGCAACAGAACATGTATTTAAACTTCAGGTTCAACGAAATTTGTGTTTAAACTTCGGGATTTAATAGATATGCTGGTGCACCCTGTATGTATTTTAGAGATATTAATATTTTTATAGGCAAAAATTTCACCAATGAAAATACAGTACATAGTTATTAGTTAAAAACAATTTTTTTATTGCAATGAAATATTATTTTATTTAAGTACAATACACAGTAACATTAATTATAACTAAATCATAATAATACATAATATCTAAATATAATAACATCAGTTTTTCGTCAGATTACATTAAATTGGCGTAAAAATTCAATACTCTTTTTCATCATTATTATAAATACGGGATTTATCACGTACCGTCTTATCGGTGTTTCGACCGACAATGTTTCGGTTCAATTCGTGAACCTTCATCAGGGTGAGTGCGACTCTTTTTCATGTATCTGAGTTTCGCTCTTGTCGGTGTAACTGATGTCAATTCTCTCCATTTGTCACTTGTCTTTATATACGACACGACAGCGATCTTCTCCTTTATTAATTGACTACGAAAAAAGGAGGAGGTTCTTAATTCGTCAGAATCTTTTTTTTTCTCATGTTACTTATTCGTAGCCTAACTCTTCCTTCTATTTTTTTAATATACTCAATATTTTCTTTTAAATATTCACTGTAAAAGGGCGTCTCTCTATAAGAAAACGATAAATGAACTTTATGAGTAAAATTTGTTCATTTGATCACAAAAAACAGTCAGTTAAGCATACTAAATGTAAAATTGTTGACAGTGTTGTTAAGTGTTTTGTCTATATGACTTCTGAAGGAGCTAAAATAATCGATAGGTACATTATTCTGTAGTGATGATGATGAATGATACTTTCTGCGACCACTATGTCTGCTCATAAACTACTTATCCTGTTATACAGTTTGTCACCGCATTCACGACATTAATTTAAAACACATCAGAATCGTATTTACTGGATTGAGATTGGTTTAATAGCTTGAATATTTATCCAGTAATCGATACATTTCGAATAAACAATTTATAACGTATTTCGGCGACGCCTTTGCGCCGATGCCGCTTAGTCAGATTAACAGGTACCTACTTACATGATGAATGAATATGATTTGTTTACCTATTTTATCCAGGCTGATTGACATTTTAGGACTTGAAATTAAGGTAGATTGAAAATAAAAAAAAACAAGGTAATGAATTTGAAAAAAAAAACTATTTTACAACAATACTAGCCATCTGTCCTACGCATGATTTAAATTGATGTTGATAATGCGGTGACACGCAGTATATATAGCTCGTGTTGACATACCAGTGATGACATTACCAGTGGTGACATATGGAACCGAGACGTGGTCCTTCACTATTGGCCTTATAAATAAGCTCAGAGTCGCTCAACGAGCTATGGAGAGGGCTATGTTCGGGGTTTCTCTGCGGGATCAAATCAGAAATGAGGAGATACGTAGGAGAACTCAAGTCACCGACATAGCCCGACGGATTAGCACGTTGAAGTGGCAATGGGCAGGCCATATAGCGCGCAAAACAGATGGCCGATGGGGCCGGAAAGTTCTCGAATGGAGGCCACGGACCGGCAAGCGCAGCGTAGGACGTCCACCTACAAGACGGCTTGGTAAGAACCACAGGTCGGCGCTGGATGCAGGCCGCTTCCAACCGCAGTTCCTGGAGATCAATGCAGGAGGCCTTTGTCCAGCAGTGGACGTCCTACGGCTGATATGATGATGATGATGAATAGTCAGAAATTGTTCAGATTTTATAATGACAATTCGAATTCCGTGAAGTTGTAGATGAAAGTGTCCTCGAAGTGGTGTCAATGATCTCTTTCGGGTATATTTCGAAGCACCCTGTCCTTTACATAAATGAGATAGTCTGATTGGTCTGTAAGATCCTGTTATTGCAAGTATTGTGTAGTACAGAATAAAATGTAATAGTTCGGTATGCGGCAGTACTTGTGCTTTATAAGGACGATTTCAAATGTTACATACATAATTCAGATATTGTATTGTAGGCTTTGTTATTAAGTAATAAATACTACTGTCTTTGGGTATATAGACAGCGTTGCTAACTCCTGCATGTTTCATAGTTACTTATAGTTATGCTGGTCATTTCGCACAGCGCTATCTAGCCCCAAATCAAGCAAAGCTAGGGGAACCAGATAACTGATAGAATAATGTTACGAGCTGAGGGTTCGGGATAAAATAATGAAAATCATACAAACCAAAATAACGTTTTTTTCAACACTAAAATAATAAATACACGATGTTTATCACAAGTAAATCACAACACACTAATTCACACCACTGTTGCACAATAAACCACTAAAAGTCACCGAAATATTCGCACGTATCGCCAAATCCAGACTCTAGCTTCGGGCGTCTCTACTCCCTATTTACACCGCACGCAGTTACTACACGTTTTCGGGAACATTCTCAAAGGTTCCGCTTGCAACAAGAACTGTGTAGGTATTTCAACATAACTACTGTTTCTTATTCTGTGCAATGGTAGGTAAAAAAGTAGTAGGTATATATTTCACTTAGTATTATCTATTCTGTGGCACAGTAGGTTAGGGATAAATTTGAAACACAGACTATTACTTATTCTGTAACAGTCTTGGGCGTAACGTATAATATGTAATATGTAATTTTTTATTACATAAACATATATATTAGGTTTTTAGTTTTTTTTCTTTATTTTTATTTTTAATAGAGAATGGGTCAAATTATCAGAATATCAATTATAATAATTTTATGATAGTACTATAATTTATCAACTACAGTGTAAACTCTATATAACGACACTCAAGGGACTGAGCATATTTTGACGTTATAGAGAGTTGTCGTTAAATGGAGAGAAGTAAAATCTGTATTAGAAAAAGAAAACGGTTATTTCTGATTTGTCTTGTTAAATAGTACCTACAATAAAAATCTGTTTTAACTTTGTTTACAATTTGAAAGTTTGTGAGCTACTAAGAATATGACAACGTATAGATAAAATCCATCACTTCTACTAACAACAGTCTGCAGCTACACGTGCAAGCAATCCCATTTTGTAACAAAAGAACGGATTTCTTAGAAAGTTTGGTGTGTATGATGCGGACAGTCGAGTTATTTAGTTAGTTATGGTCTAGTCTAGGATAATATAACGACAAAAGGATATACATACACAGCTGCGCAGTTTTTACTAATTTGGCAACTTAAAAAGAACTTTTTATTACAAATTGTTGTCGTTATTGAGAGTGGGTGTAATGCTATACAGAGTGTACCATTGTATGCAAGACAAGCTAAACCAACCAAAGCCGAGTGATTTCGACGCTTTAGAGAGTTTGTCGTTAAAACGAGTGACGTTATATGGAGTTTACACTGTATATCTACATATACTGATATTACAATGAGGACAGATTTATATTTTTGTATGTTTGTAACGAATAACCTCAAAAACTACTGGTCCGCTTTCAAAAATTCTTTCAGTATTTTAATACTACGTAAAAAGTATTTTTTACTCAACTGCGCAGAAGGAGGGTAATATTTTATTGAAAAGCTACGCGTGCGAAGCTGCGGATTGGTCAGCTAGTTATCCATAAATGCAAAAGTAAACCTGTGTTTGTTACGTTTGCATGACTAAATGGCAGGACCGATTTCAATGAAATTTGGTTGATTATGACCGGGATTGAACCATAGGCTAATTTTTACCGGACTGCGCAGAAGGAGAGTAATGTTATTATTAACAATCCACGCGTGCGAAGCCGCGGGCGGGTCAACTAGCATGGATGTATGGAAAGCTTATAAAATACAAGGTCAGCTTAAACTAGTCCGTGCGTACTAGGGAAGTTTTTTATCTACAATAAGGTCGTTTTTAAACAAAGTGTCATTGTCAATTTCCAATGGTCACTGGAATACAAATGGGTGACTAAAAAAGAACCAGCAAACTAACTTAATTTAATTACATCAGCTTATTGGCACTCGAGATGCGCCCGCGCACCTGTATAACTGTCTGTGTTTTGCGCCGGTCGGTAATTAAAATAAAAAATACACAGAATTCCTGTTTAATTAATCAGTTACAAAGTGATACCACTTAGTCGCCGGTTCGAATCCGTGTTTCGAGATAAGACGCAGTTTATTTAGTGATGAACTTAAATTGCGAGAAAAACGTAGGTAAAGTCATTAAAACGATTTTGATGAAAGTACTATATTAGAAGACGAGAATATAAGATCAAAAAAATAAGATAAGATAAGATCTTTATTGTACACCAAAGTAAAATAAAGAACATAATTCTTACAAATAAATTTAGTACAATGGGCGGTCTTATCGCTAAAAGCGATCTCTTCCAGACAACCTTTGTATGGACAGGATTATAATGTATCACATGACGGCGGTGCATCTATATACAATTAAAAACATACCTACATACTATAAACCTAAATATTAACACAAATTTAATTTTAATACAATAAGCAACTATAAAAATGGTTACGATGAATTAACAAGCAGAAGTTAAAATATTATTTGAAAAAGAAAAAACTCTGTTCGCTCTGCAAATCTATGGCCTATGTTGAGCAGTGGACGAGCTATGGCTGATATAATGTTGATGATGTTATCTACCTCATGTGTTTGAGTAGTAATCAGTGTATTGAGTAATGTGAGAGCAGTTGGTTCATAGTGCAGTCTTGAACCCCCTTATTATAATAATAAAAACGTCCATAGTTCGCAATTTTATGGTGACTACTTCACAGTATAAGCTGTGCGACTGGAACGCCTTACCTTTGTCTATAAGGTCATCCCAATCTCTTCCTATTTTCAAAGTCAAGGTATACAACCATTTCCTTTCGTTGTCTCGTAACTGCTAGTTAGTGTTTATGTTATTTATCCTCTTTATGTAGTGTAGTTTATTTATATATTATTTGTATGTATTTATGTTTATTAGTTTAATCAATCAATAGGTACCTATATTTTATTTTGTGGGTTCTGTTTATGTCTGTAAACTTACACCGCCGTTTTTTAATTTTGTTTATCCAGTCCATCCAAAGGTTGTCTGGATGAGATCGCTTTTAGCGATAAGACCGCCCATTGTACCTTTATTTATTGTTTATTTCCATTATTCCTGTATTTTTGTTAATGTGCAATATATTTCATTCATTCATTCAACGCTCGTGGCGGCAGGTAGTGTTATTTGTATCGGACTGTCTATGTCATGTGCGTCTGACATAGACAGTCCGATACAAATAACACTACCTGCCGCCACGAGCGTTGACGGCGAACTGACAGAGCGCAGCAGCCGATTCTCCCCCCGTCTCGCCGCGCGCATACCTCAGGGAGTGCACAGCACTAATGGTCACACTATAACACACATATTAAAATACTCAAAACTATTTGCTGACACGTAAAGTCAGCTACGTGTGCCGCACATGCGCTGCGTCGTATAGTGGTAGTATATTATGATTTACAAAAGAAACTAAAAATATAAAAGTTTGAACACATCACTATACCAACAGTTTTTATTTAGGCCTTAGGCAATACTGTGTTATTAAGATCGGTATGAAACGATAATTTTAACGTACGTTCGCAAGTCGACTATAACCACCTTGTCACCTCAGGATATTATTAAGAACAAAATAAACTTTTTCTCAAGGTGGACCTCAAATGCCGTATTTAGTAGGTCCTAGAAGATATTTTACTAAAAGATAGTCAAAGGCAAATGCATACCAATTAAAGACTTTTCAATGGGGTTCCTTCTGGTTTATAGCTTTCTATGGGCCTTCCTTTAATCACGGGGTTAGAATAACATCACGATTGATCAATCATCATCATCAACAACATGTAACAGTTCACTGCTGGACGTAGGTCTTTCCCAGGGTGCACCATTGAGCCCGATCCTCAGCTCTTCTCATCCAATCCTTGCCAGCCACAGCGCGCAAATCGTTACTCCATCTAGCCGGAGGGCGTCCTACACTTCGCTTGCCTAGACGTGGTCTCCACTCCAGAAGACGCTTACCCCAGCGGTTATCGGTTACCGGCCCACTGCCACTTCAGCATGCTGACCCTCTGAGCTATGTCGATCAAATTGGTTCTCTGTCGGATAACCTCGTTTCGGATTCTATCCTTCTAAGAAATTCCGAAATCCCTTTCCATAGCACGCTCAGCGACTTTCAATTTGTAGACCAGTCCCACCGTAAGTGTCCTCGCTTCGGCTGCATAGGTAATCACAGGTAGGACGCACTGGTTGAATACCTTTACAATATATTGATCAATATTGTCAATAGATGAATAAAAGTTGTTATTTTTTGAATTGGTGTCTAGGCAAGCGTGTACCATCGTAGACTGCATCATCGCTTACCATCAGGCGAGATCGTGGTCAAACGCAAGCCTATAATGTATAAAAAAAAAATTTGCTATCTTCAGTATTAAGAGACTTTCCCTCTCAAAGGAGGTTCAGGAGCAGGTTCAGCTCAAAAACTCCATGCTTCATAGTACAAAATGGACATATGGAAAGAAGGAACGAAGGCCTGTGCCGTGCAGTGGGAATCATCGGATTTGTAAATAATAAAAGAGCACGATACCAGTTGCTGGTAGTCAAGGGTTCAAGAGGAAACCGCCAATTTTGTTAAATATTTGCGTGTTTTGTAAGTGCGTGTCTATGAGTATTGGTATAAGGGTGCCGCATCCTAAATCCTTGGAATACTAACGGAAGGGTGGTGCATACAACGCAATCCCTACAAGTAGCTAAATATTTGATGTGATTTATGATTCTAGAAATGATACAATGTTAGATACACATTGTATCATTTCCGAAAGCCGATAGACCTTTGCTGCAGCTGCCTCTCTCAAACGGCTGCGAAACTTCTTTCAGACTGCCACCAAAATTGCACTTGCACAGACATTGTTGAGCAAGTTCGATCACACTTCTGAGTATCGCCACAGAGTTAAGTGGTTACCCATCCGCCTTCGCCGGAATGCACACATCCTTTCCCTCCCTTACAGCATCCTTTTCATACCTTCTACTCCGTCCTACCTCAAAGAACGCTTTGACTTCCTTCACCTTTCCAGCTCTCGATCTTTACGTTCCTCTGAAACCCTTCAATTAAAAATTCCCTATCATACCTCAGTATTTTATAGTACCTCTTTTACTCTGCATGCTACCAGACTCTGGAATGCCCTACCTGTCTCAATTCGTCCTGCAAAATATCTCCCTATCTTTAAAAACATGGTCAAACAACACTTTCTGTCATCCATCGCTCACTAGGCCATTTATTTATTTACACATTTTTATAATTTATGTATGTAGGTATGACAATATGTATATATTTTATGTATCTTAATATTAATGTAATTTTATGATTATATTAGATAACATAATTAAGCATTTCATTTTATATTATCTATATTTTTTTATAAATTGTAAAATATACTTGTTCTAGGGATTCTAATAATATGTTACGCCGCCGTCCTTATTTGTTCATATAGATCCTGTCCATCCAAAGGCTGCCTGGAAGAGATCGCTTTTAGCGATAAGGCCTCCCATTGTACCTATGATTTAAAAGAGTATTTTCTTTTGTATGTTTGTAATTAATGGTGTGCAATAAAGAAAGTATCTATCTAATAATCATGATTATTATAAATACAGGATTAATCACGTGATGATTGAAATTAATCACGTAAGTTTTCTAAGTACTCGTCAAACTCACAGATCGTGTTTGCCATAACCCGTTTTAGTGAAAATAGCCCGTGGCGTCTTTCCTGCGGATTTAAATGCAGAAAAATGAGTACTCGTTTCTTCAAGATGGCCATTTAAAAAAAAAAACTTTTCATTATTATTATATCTTTATTTCAGGCTGCAATGGGCTTGCATCCAGTCACGTGAATGCAATGAAAAAATGGACATAAATCAAACATAATGTTTGGACTTGGCTCTGACTACCCCTTGTAGGATTTCTAATGGTCTGTGTACACTGAGTAAGATACCCGCAGATGTCTATAACGGGAATTAATATTGTTGTGAGCTATGGAAATAATATATTCTATTCTTTGGTAAAGAGCATCAACAAAAGGAGATACCTAAAAGGATCCAATTGGGATGGGCCGCGTTCGGCAAGCTAGACGACATCTTTATGTCGCCTAAAACTCCACAGAGTCTACAAACCCGCTTATTTAGCCAACGTTTTCTACCCACCATGACTT
This sequence comes from Philereme vetulata, assembly GCA_918857605.2. NCBI lineage: Eukaryota > Metazoa > Arthropoda > Insecta > Lepidoptera > Geometridae > Philereme > Philereme vetulata. The sequence goes on from OU975423.1 coordinate 10,186,457, forward strand.
ACGGTGCCGAGACATGGACGCTCACGCAGGAGGCTGTGCAGGTTAAGAGTTGCACAGAGAGCCATGGAGCATACACATGCTCAGCATCAAACTCTTAGATCGAGTTCCAAACGTCGAGATCCGTAGAAGAACGAATTCAAATTCAAATTAGTTTATTACTCCAGAAATAACATAACAGTTTACAAAAACCAAAGCGTTATTATTAGTATATAAAACAATAAAAACAATATTAAAAATTAAAAACCTTAAAGTACACAACATACATAAAAAGTAATGTCATTACATTTTGACAATGACATCTATAAAAGTATATCAAATTGACATTTATGTCAGACATGTTAGTGTTTTTTTATTTTATTTTTGTTTTTTTTTATTAACTTAGAAATAACATAACAGTTTACTAGAAATCAAATCGTTATAACTAATAAGTACATAAGAAAATGAAAACACTGTCAAGTTGAAAATTAACAACCGAAGGTTCATGACGTTGGGAATCGAGTTATGAAGCTCAAATGGTCTTGGGCTGGACACTTGGCAAGACGTTGTGATGACGGGTTTAGCAGAGTAGCGACTGAATGGTGGCCGAGGAATGGCTGTAGAAGGGTAGGACGTCCGGCAGCGAGATGGGTGGACGACATCGTTAGAGTCGATGGCTAAGACTAACGCAGGATCGTGGCGGATGTCACAAACATGGGGAGGCCTATACCCAGCAGTGAGTGAAGTCGGGCTGTGGAAGATGATGATGGAAAAAATAATTTTCAGTGTCTGGCAAATCTCAAATCGCAAGGCTACAGTGGCCAATAGATCTACAGACAGGATACGTTCACTTATAAGTTATCACTTACCATCAGCGCCCGTATTACTGCATTCTACCCTTTGTTTACAAACACTGCGATAGTTCACTAAGGCGGGTAAGTTGAGTCTTACTTCTGAAACAGAGAGTTCCGTATACACTTCACTTCACTCTTTCAGGTGGTAGAGCTTTTGTGAACGAGCTCGAGGAAGTGGGCACCACCGCCTTACCTTTATCTGCTGCCAAATAGCAGTACTTGTGCTGCTGTGTTCCGGTTAGATGGTAATGGTATGTTCCTGTAATTACTGGCACATAGACATAACAGCTAAGTCCTATAGTATGGCAACGTATCCACCTAGAGATCAAGACAACATAATAGCTTGTTTTGAATTCTATTTGGATATCCATGGGCTACAGTAGCCACTTAACATCTGGTGGACTGCATGCTCCTTTGCCATATAAGTAGTATACAAAAAACACTTATAGTAGTTTATACGGAGGGTTTGGATTCCATTTTTGTGAGATAAATATAGATTCGATCTCTTAGATTTCATCTTTTAGCATATATACTCGCCATCTTAGTAGTAGGTACAATTGGTTGTGCAGGCAACTTGTGTTATTTTTTTATAAATTATTATTTTTGTTATTTGTTTTTTAAATAAGGCACTTTAACTGACGTCCGTGACGTCAATGCAGGTTTGATAGCTTTTTTTCGAATGGACTTATCTCGCTGTTGGCCTCTGAGGCCGTTGCAGCTTAACCGAGCTTCTGGCGAGTGCAGAAGGCGCTCAGCCCTGTAAGTTTTTTGATGAGGCAACTAGCGCAAGGGCACCACTTAGGCTTGGGCTGTTGCCAGGGTGGGGATAGGAGAGAAACGTCCGGGTACGTGCTTGTACCTCGTATAGGCGGCGACTGAAGGGACTCATCGACCTCGCCGGCGAGGTCAAAGTATCTGTGAAGTGTGTCTAATGTAGATGACTCGGAAATCTCTTTCGCATTAGCGGAGGTGATTTCGTCATCCGGGTCTCCGAGAACGTGTCTCGGATGACGGAGGGTTTAAGGTTTGATGGCTGAATACCAGCGCCGAGCAATAAGTTTATTGTTCAGCATAATGCTGAGCTTTTACGGCACAGGGCTCATAGTGACTGGGTACATATCTTTTGTGTTTCTTTTATTTAATTGTTTATGTAAACGTGTTTTTAATTGTCTTTATTTGTCTGTCTTCAATTATCCACTGTATGTAGTTTATGTGTGTTTGTTACTTGTGTCGAAATAAATGTCTATATATATCTATCTATTTGCTAACTCATTATGTGATATTTGAACACCGAAGGGATCCGCATACGTTTTCGCACAGATGGCAGTATCTTTAACCTGGCTAGGTTAAAAGCGCACACAAAGGTATCGTATGACCTCATTACCGAATTGATGTATGCTGATGACCTATGTTTCGTTGCGGAATCTTCTGAGGGACTCCAGGACTTGATGACTCGGCTTGACGCTGCGTGCTGTAGATTTGGCCTCAAAATTAATATTACAAAGACAGAGGTGATGGCCATGGACACTGTTAACCAAGCTCCACTGAATCTGCAAATCGATGGAAAGCCCATAAAACAGGTCGATACATTCAGATATCTGGGAAGCAGCATAACAACAAAATGCGACCTTGACTCGGAGATCAACAGCAGACTTGGCTCCGCTATGGCTGCTTTTGGTAAACTACGAGTCCAGGTATTTCGCTCCCATAACATCAAATTGAGTACCAAGATTAAGGTGTATATGGCTATTGTACTTCCTAACATCTTGTACTCGTCAGAGACATGGTGCCTGTATCGCAGACACATACGCACGTTAGACAGATTCCATCTGAAATGCCTCCGCGACATTCTTAACATCAAGTGGTCGGATCGGGTCCGTAATACCGATGTTCTACGGCGGGCTAATGTCTGTGGCATAGAGGCATATTTGATGCGGCGTCAGCTGCGTTGGTGCGGGCACCTGTCTCGGATGTCTGATGAGCGAAGGGCGAAACGCATTTTCTTCTGTGAACTAGAACATGGTAAGCGGAAACGCGGAGGTCAGTTCCTACGTTTCAAAGTCGTACAGAAGAGGCACATGAAGAGGTGTTGTATCGATCCGTCGCGCTGGGAGGCTCTCGCTGAAAAACGACCTGAATGGAGGCGTCATGTTCAGGACAAAGTGTACGAGTTTGAAGAAGAAAGGAGGCAAGAACTAGACTTAAAACGAGATCAGCTTAAAAGTCGACCGCCGGCTAATATCAATTACAACTACATTAATGGCGCCTTAACTTGTGTTCATTGTAACCGGACTTTTAGCGCAAAAATAGGGTACATCAGCCACATACAGGCTAAACACCTAGGCCAATAATCACAAAGTCAAGTCTCTGTAGCCGAAATCGGCTAGGAGGATTATTATTATTATTATGTGATATTTTTATTCCTGGGGGGTATTGGTAATCTATAAATTACTGATAATGTCAATAATATGTCCAGCGAGGACTTAGCGACCGAAAAGTTATCGCTAACACTGTTCAGATATTCACCCGACTGTAAATTCTACGGAAACTGCCGTAAATGGTGGTAGGAACCTTAGTTATTCCACGTTTACTTAACAGTTTATCCTTTTGCGTCATCATCATTATAAATTAGCTTAAGGATCCCCCATAGATTCCCATAGATCCTGTGCGGTCTGCACCCAACGGCCCCAAAAACTTTTATCAGGTCGTCTTTCCATCTAGTGGGGGGCCGTCTTACGCTGTGCTTTCCAGTGCGTGGTCTCCACTCGAGAACCTTTCCGCCCCAACGGCCGTCAGTTCTTCGAGCTATGTACCCTGCCTACTGCCACTTCAACTTGCTAATACTTTGTGCTTGTCGGTGACTATGGTTCGTCTACGAATGTCCTTATTTCTGATTCGATCATGTAGATAAACACTAGGCATATCCCATAGCACGCTGAATGACCTTGAGCCTTCTTATGAGGCCCATAGTGAAGGACCACGTATCTTTTTGCATACGGAACCCTAATAATACCGAGTATCTTTCGATACTCGGCTGTGTGTGGTCTGCTCAAGTACCCACGTGTGTTCGATGCTTCCCTATCGCTTCCGGATACTGGTTGCTCCTGTGTTAATATAATAATTAGGGATATTAAGGTTTCAATAAACTTGACAATTTTTGGAAGTTTTAAAGCTATAAGATTTTTGGTGGTAATATTATTAGAAAAAAATCAAGTGTGCTTTAGACCACACACACAACTGAAGTAAAACTTCTGTTTCAAAATATTACCTAATTTATAAAATTGTTCAATTACAAAATTGTCCACGCAATACCACACATACAAATTACAAATTGTGTAGGTCGATCAGTCTATGTTCATTCTGGACAGCCGCAACACGCATTCGCACATTAACGTTTAAAAATATGTATACGAAACGTAACTCTCTCTCTTTCTATGTTCACTAACTTATATCTCCGTCTCAACTTCCGTCCGCACTTTTCGTAACGCATTCACCAGTTTACTTCCCAAGTCAAGTGTGCATAAAGAAGTTTTACTTCAAAAAAGATTAGCATCGTCATCATCCATATACTTTGAACTAAATGCTAAACATTTTTATCTAATTCTAAAAGTCAATATTAAACATTAAGGGGACACCGGAGGGACTATCGCCCATACAACACGTACTACCAAGATCATTTTTCATTGGAGCATATTTCTACCTTAAAAAGGTATTATTTTAATTTGAATAGTATTTATCTAGGTTCCCAACCATATATTAGATCAAAATACTTACCTAAAATGAAATAGAAGCGTATCGCATTCTGCATGTTTTTACGTCATAAAAGACCTGTTTTCAACCTAATTGTTTCGTATTAAAAACAACAACATCTTACGTATCCTAGTCATGGGAACATAGATTATATGGTCTAGTTACAGAATAACAACACAATGAGAAAAATACAACAAATTTTCAGACATCATTTTTGGTATTACGTAACATGGTCAAAATCTAATCAAATTAGAATCGTTCTATTGCTATCACTGTCGCTCTGCGTGGCTAAACTTCGTCACTAAACAGGGATAGCGATATTCAGGCCGAAGTTTTTGACGTGGCCGAATCGAAGTTGCGCTCAGGGTTCGCCGGTGCGTTAACGGTCATTTTTAATCCGAAATTTGACTACATAGTCACTGTTTATTAAAGTTTTTGCAGTTCGGCTAGACTCCATAAAAATGCGGACGCAATTACATTGGAAATAAAACACCGAAGAACCGTGTGTAATGCAGTTTCCTTAAGCATACCATCTGTCCTCACGCCAATCTAAAAATACCATTTTACGCCATTCCCAGAAATCACGTGCTCATTTTTTCTAAGCCCGGCAGAATAGCAGTTCAACTTGTGCCCGTATATTTTTTTCTTAGCACGTGCTACTTTTTGTATTCTTCCGTGTAATACAGCTGTCATGTCGGTGCAAGCTGTGTTTCGATTACCTTCCCAAATCCAAGACCACCTTCTTACAGCCAAGCGTATGAGGATACAGACTTTTAAATTTGGAACGGTTGTATAATTTGCAACATGATGCTGGTTGGTACCTGCTTTGCATCTGGTGCATTTTTTTTATAAAATTAAATATAGAACGCTAATGTTTTGGAAGATGCAGCCGTCTTGCGGTTTCCTTGATTTGGCACACATTTAATTTAACATTTTTGTGTAGTCACGTAGAACGCATTTAATATTTGCAATTCATATGGGAAATTGAGAATCAAAACAGACTGATGGGTTCTTAGGCAGTAGAGATTTGAATATAAATCCAAAATTGATCTACCAAACTTTATGTAAGTAGATTATATAAATATCTGACGTAGTTTAGAAATTGATAAGCTTCAAAGAATTTTTTACCAGCTGGTTTTGTAAGGAATTATGTTCGGTAAAATGTACCTACATTTGAAAATGGTTCTTGTGATTTTAATAATGTTTATTGAATTTAAATTTTCAGCGTACCAACGTATATCTTTTTCTAAAGCACGCTTAATTTAAACACACAACATTCATCCTATTCAAAATAAGAACATCTTTCTTCTTTTACACAAAGGCGTTCTTATTTTAAACTTTACCGTTACGCAAGCTCCCATAGACAATATTTTTTTTCAAACTCATCCTGCCACCGCATTGACAATGGTCGATAAGATCATGAAAACGATAAAATCGGTCAATAATCATTTGTTGTGGCTTGAAGCATTGTGGTCGAGATATTGATCGATGTTGAATCTTAGAAAAGTCGATTTACTTTATGAGATTTAAAGCGTTTTATTATATTTAATGTACTAAATGTTTTTGAGGACTGTCTGAGGAGGGTCAATGACGGACATGTATGTACGTCCATGGGATCAAATCTAGTAATAATTCTACTTAATTAAGTTTCCGTGGTAAATGAATGAAATATCATTATTTAGCAACACTTAATTTGTAACTAATCAATTTAGTTCTGCGCGTATTGACCGTCTTTCCTGAGGATTAGCATAATACACACAGGATAGGTAAATACATAAATGAATCATTGAAAACTGCAGTAGTAAAAACTGTGTCGCACTTCATTTATGTCAAGCTAGCTGTTGCCCGCGACTTTGTACGCGTTACACTACTAAATGTGTAGGTAACCTAGAAATAAAGCTAACTCCGCTGTTGCATGCAACTTGACTTGACACCCTATTTTTACATTTTACTCTTTGATCTAGTCATCCAATAATGTTTCTTACATAAGTTTAACTAAATCAATATATTTTAAATAGTTTTTATTTATTTATTTATATAACCATTTACCATAACCTTAGAATTCGTAAGTAAGTTCATAGGTTATATGTTTATATATATAGGTATATAATATTATTTTAGAAAAGTATGTTTATAAAATTTATATTTACATTTAAATAAAACTCTACAAACCCTTTGTTTAATCACTTCTTTATTTATTTTTTTATTTTTCTACGTAGCTGCTGCACTACCTTTTGCTTCTGGTTTCAGCTGAAAATCAGCGTTCGGTGCTTAACATTCAACATTATGCTGAGCTGAACGCCATTTTGGTACGCAGACACATGAGTCGAACTTGTTTTATTGGATTCAATTGTATCTACTGTTCCTTAAAATTATTTCATGTGTCGTTTTGTGTTTGCCAAATAAATGATTATTCTATTCTATTCTATTCCATAGGACCTGATTTAGCCTATGTGGAAATCCAGGTTATATTCTACGACGTGATTAAGTAACAAACAAACAAATAAATAAACAAACATCCAAACTTTCGCATTTATAATATTAGCGTGATAAGATAACACGTGGGTACAGTGTAAAGAGAGTCCTCGGGTAAGAAAACTTTCGTGTTTGTTTTCAATCATTATTATAAATACGGAATATGTATTATAAATACACCCTGATGAAGGTTCACGAATTGAACTGAAACATTGTCGGTCGAAACACCGATAAGACCGTACGTGATAAATGAGATTGTCCTCTGTCTTTTGTTTTAGTTAAAAGAACTGTATTACAGAAGACAGATTCTTCCGCGAAACAATGCTCACACATAACATTTAAAAGAAGGAAAAATATATATCGAAATAGAGGCAATAGTTTGAGCTTAGGACTATACTTAAGTATTTAAGACAAAACGAGTCTTTTCGCGCACATATTTATATCAAAATTATAATTTTGACTAACCTCGACGTTTCGGCCAAGTTACATCATCCGTGGTCACGAGAGACTGAAAGCGGGCGGGTGTCATTGCCGGGCAGCGCGAACGTTGTCACCAACTACCCGCACTTGGTTTTCTAAAATTTTGGCCAACTGCGCAAAATGAGGGTAATGTTTTATTATAAAACTATCCGTGCGATGCCGAGGGTGGAAGCTTCTAACTACCTAATGTCTAACTAGTCCTGCTAGCAACAAATCAAATGATTAATTCAACCATACAAGGAGTCACATATTTCCCTTGGTTGTACCATTACATCATCTTCGATTATAATCGCTTGGAACAAGGTAAAGCACGCTAAACGGCCTTATACGGCGCCAGTACATGAGAAAATGCAATACTTAAGGCTAGCCCGCACTGCGAAAAATCCGGCATCATTGGCTGCTGGGAGATAAAACACCAGCCAGTCGCCCTTGTGAGTCAATAATTATATTAAATTATTATTTAATTGTTTAACCCCGCTATTATTTGTCTGAATTTAAATTTAATAATAACGACCTCCGTGGCGCAGTGGGCGAATAGTCGGCTGAGACGCAGGAGGTAGCGGGAACACATGTTTGCATGATCTACAGATATTTGTTCCGGGTCTGGATATTTCTCTATATAATATAAGTATGTATTTACAAAACAAAGTATATAAGTATTCTATCAGTTATCTGGTTCCCATAGTACAAGCTCTGCTTAGTTTGGGGCTAGATAGCGCTGTGTGAAATGTCCAGCAATATTTATTTATCTTCCGACAGCGCCATCTATTACGCTAGTTGGAACTAGTTTTTTTTCTTTTTAAATCAAAAATTAAATAGCCTAATTCTGTAATACTTGGAGTCATAATATATGTATGTACTCGTACAATCATTTTGTATACTACTTATATGGCAAACGAGCATGCAGTCCACCAGATGTTAAGTGGCTACTGCAGCCCATGGATATCCACATAGAATTCAAAACAAGCTATTATGTTGTCTTGATCTCTATGTGGATACGTTGCCATACTATAGGACTTAGCGGTTATGCCTATGTGCCAGTAATTACAGGAACATACCATTACCATCTAACCGGAACACAGCAGCACAAGTACTGCTATTTGGCGGCAGATACAGGTAAGGCGGTGGTGCCCACTTCCTCGCGCCCACCACAAAAGCTCTGCCACCAGTAAAATCAAATGTGTGTTTTAAATTCGCTAATAAAAATCTGTATTTTCATACAAGTTTGATGCGGATAAACCGCAATAATAAAAATCACGCGGTGAGATTTCGCTGTGCAGACTAAGCCTTAGATTATATTTATTGTCCTGGGATTTTTACTTCGTATGTATAATTTAGTACTATTATGACATTACTGTAAGAATGATTAATCTATACATTCTGGTTGGTTTAGAAAGGTTTTAAAACAGGCCTATGTAAGAGGTATTTGCATAAAGGTATGTCTAAATTAACAACATTTTTGTAACAAAAGAGTTTCCATGTTTTGTTAGGCGTTAATTAATTTACGGCGCAAGGTAAGTAAGTTTGAAAATAGAATGAGGCTAATACATTAATAATATTCTAAAATAAAATACAAACTCTTCGACAAATCCTGGGACACAGTACGGTTGTGGAAAATAGTAGATTATGAAATGAGATGATAAAGCAGTACCTTGCGTCACAAGCGCTTTATGGAATCCAGTACGTAACGAAGGATTCTAGAGTTACTGGAATACTGAGTGCAGAGAGGGATATAGCACGCCCAAGATGCAGACGGCTTTATCCACGAGGAGAATACTCTACTTTTCACACTTTCTGCGAGAGAATAAAAACCAAATCTAGGTTGGTGCATTCTGTGCAGAGGCTAGTTCGATTTACGAATAAGTTCTTATTGTGTGGGTCTCTTTGGTTCAAATTTTAATATAGATGAGGTTCCAAATTCAAATCACATTAAGCAAGGGCGTAATTAAATTCAGTACAACTTTACTCCCGGCTCAGCCGTAGGGATTTAATCACCTGCTTTCGTTGAAGTTTACATGACATATAATTTGACATTGTCGAGCAGATGGTGTGAAAAATAAATTAAAACAGTGGACACGAGGAGGCAAATTTACTTTTTGCCAAAACAAGATCTTTTGAAAAAGACTTTTTTAATTTACTCGCATTCCTGATTTATTTTATTTTTCTTTATTAAGGACAACAAACAATTATACAATTAGGTTACTCAATGCTAATACTAAATAAGGTTCTTTATGTATAATCAGCCCCGGTGTCCACAGATTGAGTTGACAAATTATAAGGGCATAAAGTGCATGCTTATGAAAGAAGACAATCAATATCTGTAGGTCATATTACATACAAGAACAAGATTTTACATTTTACTTTAGGTCAGACAGAAATAGTGTATCCGACATTATGACATCAGATACACTCTTTCTGAAAGAGCCGGGTGAGGTTGCAAACAGTTCGATACCAGTAAAGAGATCATTATGTTGTTTCATGAGTCTGTTCAAGGGTGCGCGCTCACCTGCGTTAGTTTTGCAGGGAATAGGCGCAAACAGATTACGTTTGCGAGTCTCTCGAGGGTAAGAACGATAGGGTATGTGTAAGTAAATTTGGTTTACAAAATTACTACAGTCGAATCCATGATCACATATCCTGATGAAAAGTTATGTGTTATACTCGGGTATAAGTGATCAATAACACCTTCGATTAGCGACCTTGCTCGCTCAAAAGCCTAAATATATCGGTCGTTTATACCCTTGGTAAGCAATATTCTATTAAATGCATCCTAACAAAATATCCTAAACCAGGTGCACCAACCTACAAATACCCGTCCGTCGCGAAACCAAATAAGTCTCAGAAACTAAATGCAATCTCTTTGGTGGAACGATCTCAGAACAATGGGACAATGCAAGGACGATTTTAGTTCACTCTATTAAAACCCCATTAGTCTTCCACAAATATAAACTTTGCCACGCACTATTCCTATCCTCAACCTTATTTACACTTACATAAAGCTTATAATAATATAACTTAATGGTTGTAAATTAACGTACGTATACCTTTGTAATACGGTTTAAATTCGCGAGGGAAAAGCATTGTAAGGTACGTGTAAGTTTGTATGTTAGTGACAGTACTTATATTGCAATGTATTGTGAATCCAATGCCTTCTGTTCAGGACTGATTTGCGTATAACGGTACGATTTACATTATAATGAAAAATATCAGCCTTTGAATGTTAGGATAACGAATTTATGGACACCCAATACCGTCTTTACCATAAGGGCACATGGGGCCCGTGCCCAGGGCCCCTATCGTCACGGGGGCCCCTAAAGGCCGATATATTCGCTTACACTATACATATTTTTCTATTTTAGGTAGATCATCATCGTCATATCAGCCGTAGGACGTCCACTGCTGAACAAAGGCCTCCCTTATTGATCTCCAGGAACTGCCGTTAGAAGCGGCCTGCCGCCAACGCCGACCTGCGGTTATTTAGGTAGATATAACCTGACGAATGTAATAGACAAACTATGACAAAAGTTCACAGAGTAAATGTGGGCGTTGTTGTTAGCGACTTTCTGGCAACCCTAAGAGCAAAAAGCCTCTCTGTCAACTTTGTTTTTATATGTAACATAGCTAATCCAAAGGTGCTTAGCTAGTCTATTCAAAGGTTGCCTGGAAGAAATCGATTTTAGCGATAAGGCCGCCCATTGTACCTATGATTTAAAAGTATAGTTTCTTATGTATGTTTGTATGTAATGGTGTGCAATAAAGAAATTATCTATCTATCTATCTAATTTTAATCGGACACCAAAACAGTTTTTAATCATTTTCTAAATAGAGAACATTTTAATCTTTATAAATAATACCTTAAAAGGTACCTATGAAGTAAAACTAAATAATACACCACCACTTCTAATATAAGATCATAGCAGAAATATGTTATTTTTTTCATTCATTTTACTTTCCATCAAGGCCCCAAATTCTTGTGTGCCCAAGGGCCCCGGCATAGCTTACGACGGTGTTGTGGACACCGTTAGAAATCTTAGTAGGGTTGTAGATAGTTGGCATGCTGTTCGAAGGCATCTGACAGGGCTAATAGACGGTTTAACGATACTATATATGTATAACATATATCCTGCTAGATGGTGCACCTCTGGAGGTCGTTGGCAGTTTCTGTTATCTTGGTTCCTCAATGGCAAGCAATCTCTCTCTTGACGGAGAGATTAACATCCGTATAGGCAAGACATCTACTCTGCTACTTCACTAAAGGAAATAATGAAGAATAAATCTGTAGAAAAGGATTTTTGACATAGCGATACTCCCATGTCTCACGCACGGTTGTCAAACTTGGGCACTATAGTTTGACCGAAACCGCTGTACCGCGCCTGAGGTATGCGCGCGGCGAGACGGAGGGAAGTACCGGCCGCTCCCATCCATCGTCAGACGCACATGAGATAAAATCCAAAGATGGGTCAAGCGCTATCTCGTAATGTCAAGACCGTCATCATGTCCAAAAAAATTAAAACAATTACTTGGATCGCGATAGTAGATTTGATATTATTATCGATCCGTTAATAATAAATATGCAGAACGACTCTGATTCAAGTTCCGATAGCGAAACGGAAGATGAAGTTGAAGCAGAATCTATGTCAGAATAACCGTAGGCAATTTAGTTACTTATAAAAATATTATCATATCGTTATACATATAATATAAACATATCGTTTACGATATCGTAAGATCTATCCGACAATACCGATCTCATGTGTACTTACTCTTGCTCTTTTTTCCTCGGCCCCCACCTCACCGCAGTTTCATAAGGAGCGGTACAGCGGTTTCGGTCGAACTATAAAAAAAAGAAGACGAAGAAAAATTTGCTGTTTGTCAGAGTAAAATGGAGAGGAGCACGTTAGGACTAAAAATATCTGATCAAATAAAGAACATATATATAAGGAAAAAACTAAGTTAATAAAAATAAGAGAACGCATGAGACAGTTAAAATGGCAGTGGGCAGGACACATCCGTAGATTGGAAAACGATAGGTGGACAAAACTGGTGACAGAGAGGATCCCACTGGAAGGAAAACGGAGACAGGGTAGATCAAAAAAGAGATGGAGAGATATTTTTACCCAACGATGTGGACCGGTATGGATGAGAACAACGAGAGAGAGGGATGTATGGAGAGATTTAGGGGAGGCCTACGCCGTGGAGGCGACTATTGCGGAAGAAATAGATACATAAGACCAAAATAGTGATAGTATAATTAATTAGTATGCAAATATAAGTGATTAAGTAAGTAATGTAAGAATATGCAGTAGAAATAATGGCTTTTTATTATTATTTTATTTATAGGCAACGCCTCTACTATGGTCGGGAAGCATAGTACAAGACAGTGGCGTTGCGTGGGTGTCTGCCGCCCGGGGCGGAAGAAAATTTTGCCGCCCTCTTATTTAGGTATTTCAATTTAATATACTATAATATACAGTAATTCTAAAGAATTTTTCGGAAAGAACAGGCATCATTATTGTGTATTATACAGGTTACAAATAAAACAGTCATATATGTATATGTTTTACAATATAATGATCACATTTATTAGAAAAATTCTTACACGTGTGCAAATGGCACACGTGTGGCATGTAAGTGGCATTTTTCTGATAAATTCTTTAAAAAACATTGATATAATAGGTACCTATAGAACATTTATGATTATACCTTGACGATCCTCAAGATTAAGCTATTAGCGAGTTGAATATAAAACGCAAATTGAATTTTAATGACGATATTGTTAATATTTATATTTTTATTGAAAGTTAATGTATTTGTTAGAATTGAAAACAAAACTTGTCTTTAACTAAAACTTTAATCGTCTACTCTTTTTAAGAGCAAAGTCTTTTATTGCACTATCAATGTCTATAGCATCACACACCTTTTATTCAATAGACAATATATCCAGATTGGTTAGCCTTTAAATACTCATTGTTGATCTTAAATAATTTTGGACCAATGACAATTTGAAATTGATTGAAATTTCAATTGAAATTGAAATACTTCTCTCACAGCTGGCATTGCTTTTGTGACAAAAATATGAAATGGTTCAAATATTAACAAGATATTATTATTATTTATTGTTAAATTTTGCCGCCCCCTAAAAGTGCCGCCCGGGGCGGGTCGCCCCTGCTGCCCCTACTACGCTACGCCACTGGTACAAGAGTATGGGACAATAAATATCTGTCAAACAAAACCAAGATGACCGTGTACCAAACATGCATCTTGTCCATACTCTTGTGAGCTGAAACCTGGACATCGTATGCCAAATAGGAACGGAGGCTAAACAACTTTCATATGCGTTGTCTTCGCGGGATTTTAGGTATCCATGGAAGGATAAGGTTAAAAACGAGTGGGTAATTAAAACTGAACAGATGCACAGTATCATCGACCTGCTTAAACAAAGGCGATTGCGATGGGCGGGGCATGGGCTTACAGAACTTTTTTTATGTTCTGTGCATGGACCCATCTCGTTTGCTTCGGCAAACTCTTCTGGCGGAGGTTTCTGATGCCAGGCTGACCAGTGCTGCGATTTAAAGATGGCCTAAAGCGTGACATGGCGACCTTTCAAATTAATATAATTTTTGTTATAATATATTATATACGTACGTTTTTTTTATACTACATATATGGCTAACGAGCATGCAGTCCACCAGATGTTAAGTGGCTACTGCAGCCCATGGATATCCACATAGAATTCAAAACAAGCTATTATGTTGTCTTGATCTCTATGTGGATACGTTGCCATACTATAGGTCTTAGCTGGTATGCATATGTGCCAGACTGCCAGTAATTACAGGAGCATACCATTACCATCTAACCGGAACACAGCAGCACAAGTACTGCTATTTGGCGGCAGATAAAGGTAAGGCGGTGGTGCCCACTTCCTCGAGCCCGTTCACAGAAGCTCTACCATCCTTAAGTCGCCTAAAACTCCACAGAGTCTGAAGACCCGCTTATTTATGCAATGTGTTCTGCCCACCATGATTTACGGTGCCGAGACATGAACGCTCACGCAGGAGGCTGTGTACAGGTTAAGAGTTGCACAGAGAGCCATGGAGCGTACCATGCTCGGCATCAAACTCTTAGATATCTATAACAAGTGTAAATTAAAATTGTATTAAAAAAGTTGTTTCTCTACATATTATAAGCATGTATTAACAAAAAAATCAAATCAGTTATCTGGTTCCCATAGTACAAGCTCTGCTTACTTTGGGGCTAGATAGCGCTGTGTGAAATGTCCAGTATTATTTATTTATTTGTCTATGCGCTAGAGAAATAGACAACACGTGAAAACAATAACGTTCGTCTGGATCACACTATTAATATTATAAATGCGGAAGTTTGTATGTTTGTTTGTTACTCAATCACGTCGTAACGGATGAACCGATTTCGATGAAATTTAGTATGTACGTAGATTATAACCTGGATTATCACTTAGGCTACTTTTTATCCCATAAGTCAGGTCCCATGGGATAAAAATGGGGTGTCAAGTCAAGTTGCAACAGCGAGTTACCTACACATTTAGTAGTGTAACGCGTACGAAGTCGCGGGCAACCGCTAGTAATACATATTTTACTTTCGTCTCGCTAGTTATTTGTGCTAGGCATTCTACGAACTGAGATTGTTTCTTAAAATGGCTAGGAATGGATAACATTTCTTTTTGCCTTGCATAAAATTTAGATTTTATATGGAATAATGGATTTGCATTGAATAAAATGTCAAACTCCATATTAAATCGAACCTACACACATGCATCTAGCTATGTAACATCACATTTCAAACAAATCTTTGCACGGTACATACCTTAAGAAACTCATATAGATCTTCAATAATTCCATTATGAACTTTAACGTCATACCAAATAGGTTCTAAAACGCTATTTACTGTTGTGTTGTATCAGCTGATCCTCCTAAACCCACAAAAAACACTCGAATTTAAATCTTACGCGCTATAAATAGAGTTGTATTTCCTATAGCAGGTTTTGAGAAGATCAGCTGATCTAAGGCTTTCATCCCACACGTGTTCGGGTATTGCGATTTTTTTCTTTAATGAAACAAAACTTTGTTAGATTTGCGCAAAAGCGTGGGAATCTATTCTACCACGTGCGTTACCTTTGAATATAACTGAGGCTTGCAAAAAGTACCGACTTGTAAAAATAAAAAAAAAAATACTTGAAGGTCTTAAAATAAGTTTGAATAAAACGAAGATTGTATGGCGTTGTATGACAAAATAACATTCAGTCGATGACAGATATGATTGGTTTCCTGTGGAGAAAATGTCTTATTGACGTCATGTCGTCTAGACGATAGAATAGGTGAATAGATCTTTGATTCAATGAAGTAGAAATTAATTTAAAAAATACCATGGACAAGTACTTAACTTTTTAATATAAATAGAACCGACTTAACAGTAAAAACCAAACTACTCTACTAATTTTAACGAGATTTCCATGGGATCAATCTAAAAGCATATCCTATCAAATAAAAAACTAATTTTCAAAATAGATTGATATATAACGGAGTTCTGAGCTAACAAACATACTTAACGCGCAGAACAGATGGCCGATGGGGCCGAAAGGTTCTCGAGTGGAGGCCACGGACCGGCAAGCGCAGTGTAGGACGTCCACCCACAAGATGGGCAGACGACTTGGTAAGAACCGCAGGTCGGCGTTGGATGCAGGCCGCTTCCAACCGCAGTTCCTGGAGATCAATGAGGGAGGCCTTTGTCCAGCAGTGGACGTCCTACGGCTGATATGATGATGATGATGATGATGAAACATACTTAACATAAAATTAAACAAATATAAGACTTATATGGTTTTCTCATGGATGCCATTGTCAGAACTGGGACCACACGGGAAGCACCAGCTTTGAAATAAAAAAAGAATCATCAAAATCGGTTCACCAAGTCGAAAGTTCTGAGGTAACAAACATAAAAAATACAGTCGAATTGAGAACCTCCTCCTTGTTTGAAGTTGATTAAAAATATAATTTCTGGATTTCCGAATAGGATGAAAATTGTATGTACACACGGCTCACTCATCAAGCTATAATTTCCAGTATAAGCTGACCTCGCATTGTGTAGGCTTTTCGTAGAATGAGAGGTCAGCTTATACTGGAAATTTATAACGATGTGTAGCCGTGTGTACCTAAACAAATTAATGACGTTCAATAATGTGTTATTTTGATTTATATTCATTGAAATAATATTACGTATGGAACAAATGAGGTACCCTCATAAAATTTTGATGTTATAAGTATAAGTACTGGCATTTTATGAAAGCAAGTACCAAATGAGAGAGGTAGTGGGTTCGATTCCCGCCGCGGAACAAATGTTTGCATGATCTACAGATATATGTTCCGGGTCTGGTTGGTTTTCTATATATTATAAGTATGTATTTACAAAAAAAAAGTATATAAGTATTCTATCAGGTATCTGGTCCCCATAGTACAAGCTCTGCTTAGTTTTGGGCTAGATAGCGCTGTGTGAAATGTCTAGCAATATTTATTTATTTATTAAATGAGATCCCTAACAAATTTTTCAAAATAAATCTTTTGCCGGTTTGTTTTATTATATTCGACTTTTATGGTATTAGCGACTAAAGGTATTTAATATTATGTTTATTTCCAATGTGTCGTCTCGACTCTTAAACCTTTCCGCCCCAACGGCCGTCAGTTCTTCGAGCCATTTGCCCACTGCCACTTCAGCATGCCCATTCGTTATAACAACAATAATTGCAAGAGTAAACTTATAATTATTATGAAACTCCCAAAAGGTTTACACAAGATGGCGACACAATAAATGGTGTCTTACGAAAATATCCCAATTGATTTTATATTATTTGTAAATGGATTAACGTTACATTTAACAGTCGAAGAAAATTAAAAATCATACGAAATGCGCAGCTAATCGTTTATGAAACAATAAGTGCGGTTCGAGTTCTTAAAATGAATCTGTGATTCCGTATACATATTGTTACGCGGAGCCTGTTACAGAATAAGTAATAGTCGACTGTTCTCGAAGTTATACCTACTGTGTCACAGAATAGGTAATTATCATCACCATCATCATATCAGCCGTAGGACGTCCACTGCTGGACAAAGGCCTCCCTAATTGATCTCCAGAAACTGCGGTTCGAAGCGGCCTGCATCCAACGCCGACCTGCGGTTCTTACCAAGTCATCTGCCCATCTGGTAGGTGGACGTCCTACGCTGCGCTTGTCGGTCTGTGGCCTCCACTCGAGAACCTTCCGGCCCCATCGGCCATCTGTTCTGCGCGCTATATGGCCTGCACATTGCCACTTCAACGTGCTAATCCGTCGGGCTATGTCGGTGACTTGAGTTCTCCTACGTATCTCCTCATTTCTGATTTGATTTCGTAGATGAACTCCGAGCATAGCCCTCTCCATAGCTCGTTGAGCGACTCTGAGCTTATTCATAAGGCCAATAGTGAAGGACCACGTCTCGGTTCCATATGTCATCACTGGTAACACACACTGATTGAAGACTTTCGTCATAAGGCACTGAGGTATGCTGGATGAAAAGACGTTGCGAAGTTTCCCAAACGCTGCCCATCCGAGTTGGATTCGACGATCGACCTCTTTCTCGAAGTCGGAACTACCTAATTGGACTGTTTGTCCTAGGTATACATACGTGTCGACAACTTCAAGAGCCGAGTTCTCAACCATAACTGGGGCAGGCACGACATGGACATACGACATAATTTTCGTCTTGTCCATGTTCATTTTAAGCTCTACCCGTTGGGAGACTCGATTGAGGCCTTCGAGCATCGTGCTGAGCTTTTCCATCGACTTTGCCATGACCACAATATCGTCGGCAAACCGAAGGTGAGTGATGTATTCGCCGTTAATATTGATGCCCCGTCCTTTCCATTCCAGAAGCTTGAAGGCATCTTCCAAAGCGGTCGTAAACAGTTTCGGAGAGATGACATCTCCCTGTCTTGCGCCTCTTTTTAAGGGAATCGCCTTCGAGCTCTGTTCTTGTACTCGGACTGACATAGTGGCGTTTTTATACAAACACTTCAACACTTTGATGTACCGATAGTCAATACGGCATCGTTGGAGAGACTCAAGCACTGCTCATGTTTCGATCGAATCGAAGGCTTTCTCATAGTCCACAAACGCGAGACATAGCGGCAAGTTATACTCTTCGGTCTTCTGTATGACTTGCCGCAGCGTATGTATGTAGTCTATGGTACTGTAGCCTTTACGGAACCCGGCTTGTTCGGAAGGCTGGAAGTCATCAAACCTGCGTTCGAGACGGTTTGCGATGACCCTTGAAAACAGCTTATAAACATGGCTCAAAATCGAGATGGGTCTGTAATTCTTAAGCAAGGTGTTGTCACCTTTCTTCAAGAACAGAACCACCACGCCCTCGTTCCATGCTTTTAGCGTCGTACCTCCAAGCAAGGCGGAATTAAAGAGCTTCTGAAGGACTTTAAGTACCGTTGATCCACCCGCTTTCAGAAGCTCTGAAGTGATTCCGTCCGAATAGGTAATAATGAAATATACACCATTTTTACCACACATACCACGTTTTTACCTATTGTTGCACAGATTAAGAAATAGTAGACAGTCGAAATACCTATACTTTTCTAAATAGTGCGTAGAGACGTCCGCAGAGTCAGTCTTGATTTGGCGATACGTGCGAACATTTCGGTGACTTTTAGTAGTTTATTGTGTAACAGTGGTGTGATTTAGTGTGTTGTGAATAACTGTGATTAAGATCGTGTATCGTTTATCATTTTAGTGTTGAATAAAAGTGTTATTTTGGTTAGATTCGTCTTAATTATTTTATCCCGAACCCTCAGCTCGTAACAATATGAACAGATATTATTTCAAGGACCTAAGTTTGTAATGGCTGAAATATGTTTTCATTCAAGTGCCTACGACATTACTTACTTTATTATGCTGATTAAATTTCTAAGGAAACAATGTGCTGATTTACATTCCTAAACGTAATTAGCGACTAAACATGTTTAAATTTCACTAATTTCTAAAGGTCACCTCGAGCTCCTAGGGGTTTCGCTCACGCCTACTCTCAACTTTAGCTCATACATCGAGTCTAAGGCTAAAACAGCTGCCATGAAGCTGGGCATCCTCAACAAGGTCAGGAGATACTTCACATCAGTACAGCTTCTTAGTCTTTACAAAGCTCAAGTCCGGTCTCGTATGGAGTACTGCTGCCACCTTTGGGATGGTTCTGCCAAATACCAGCTCGCTACCTTAGACTCGATAGAACGTAGGGCTTTTAGGCTTATAGGTGAGCAACATATGGCAGAGACTAAGAAAGACCCAAAGTCTCGAACACCGCCGCAAAGTTGCAAGCCTATCGATCTATTACAGAATACATTTTGAGGAATGATCCCAGGAACTATACGATCTGATCCCACCATCCCCTATCCATCAAAGGACAAGCAGGCGCACGGCTCAGTACCATCCGTACCTAGTTGATATACCACCCATTCGCACACACCGTTTTGGTTCTACGTTCTTGATGCGTACAGCTTAAGGTATGGAACACTTTACCGTCGTCTGTTTTTCCTAATAAATACGGTCCGGGTCTCTTTAAGGTAAGAATGAATAGGTTTCTTCTAGATCTTCGTGCTACATCTTAGACCACATCATCGCTTACCATCAAGTGAGATTGTGGTCAACCGAAGTTCTATAATGTTTAAAAAAAAATTACGTATTTGTATGATTTGACAACTTTTAAACATATTTAGGCACTAAATACGATTAGGCATCGTTGCGCAAGTCGCCCTTAATGACAAAGACTAAAGGTTTACATTAGATATAGCACATCGGTGAATAAAAGACCGAATGAAAGTTTATTTTTTTACATTATAGGCTTGCGGTTGACCACGATCTCGCCTGATGGTAAGCGATGATGCAGTCTACGATGGCCGAAAGTTCATTTAATCAATTCACGGTTTTAACATCATAATTACACTCGAGTTTCTGGAGATCAATGCTCCCTCATTGCCTTTGTCCAGCAGTGGACGTCCTACGGTTGATATGATGATGATGATGAATTACACTCGGGAAAACTAAATTCTAAAAGGCTTTCCAGAGAAAATAATAAATGTACTTGTAAAATGAAGTTACTTTGACTATTTTATTATATGATTTTGGGCTTTCTTTCTTCCCAATTTCTTCTATCTTTGGTCAATTGGGACCAATCTTTGGGACTGGATAAGTACAGTTCAGCTCTTCATCTCCGCCTGGGACCACTACCCGTTTTGAACCCATTTCCCATTGAAAATGTTTTTATTTGTTTCGGCACATTAGGACTTTAATGCGAGACAAGATATATTTATCAGATTTTTAAAGAGTTTGTTGCTTAATCATCTGCCTTTCTTTCGAAGTTCTTTATTAATTAGGTACGTAGTAAGACTATTCGTAGGTACTAAACCGTTTTTCTAACAGTTTGCGGAACTCTAAAACACGTCGCGTGCCAGTTAATGGATAACACGAGCGATCAGATATTTGTAGTTAAAAATATAACGTTTTCACAATCGGCGTAAAAAGTATCTCCTGTCACGCCATCTTGCGGTAGAGAGATGCAACTCAATCGATTACTGCCTTATTACCGTGGTGATTAATCTATTATTTTTATTTATAGAAAAAGAAGGTGAATTGTGTCTGTCTGAAAAACGAACTTGTACTATCAGCCACAGTACATTCACTGCTGAACTAAGATCCTCTCCCGTAGGCCTGACACAGCGGCTCCCAGTAAGCTTTATCAAGTAGTCTTCCCATCTAGAGGGGGGGCGTTCTAAGCTGTGCTTTCCAGTGCGTTGTCAGTAGTAAAGGATTCTTGAGTGACAACTGTGTTGTCACTCAAGAATCCTTTTGCTCCAACGGCCGTTAGTTCTTCGAGCATCTACTAATCTCCTCATTGTAATAAAATACAATACATTGATTTCGATTACATAATACTAATTCCCATAAAAAAGGTTAACTGAAAGAGATCGTCCTAGCGCTAAGGTCGCCTATTGTACCCATGATTATAAGTGTAGGTATTTTCTTCCATTATTTTATTCTTAATGGTGTGCAATAATGACATCTAATTTAACTTGTGTTAAAAGTGAAAGAGTAAAAAGTGGTTCGCCCCGAACTGAGATCTCGCGAGTCTCTGATTAAAACAAAAAAATATTATTTGTAATCTTTGACAAAGGTAACGGGAGTTCATGTAATGTGGTTACCCTTTTTTAGGGTACAAATTGCAGTTATTCTAGATTTCAGACTGTTTCCTATATTTGTGTCATTTAAGCTACACAGATTCCAAATTACAGCACTGTGGGGTCACTGGTGTACCCTGTGAAATTTGTTAAATATCAGCTATTATCTCAAAAACTGTAAGGACTTTACTAAAAATAAAAACAGAGTCTAAATGTAGTAATTTGTACCTTTTATTTGACGTCCCATTTGACCTAATAGTCTCATTTTTTTAACCCCCTTGAAACCCAATATCTCAACAACCCCCTCAACATTTTTAACTCATTTAGTTACACCAAAATTGTGCCATCACTACCTATCTATGTATCAAATTTCACGATGATCGGATCAACGCTTCGAAAGTTATCCTCGGAAAAACATACATACATACATACAACGCCGATTTGGCTAAGTTGATTTAGAGATCTCGCTTCGCTCGATCAATTTCTATCTATTTTTGACTCTTATGACTTTTGCGAGAGAAGTAACGGGTAACCGCTTATACTCACAATCAAATCATGGAACCACGGGTAATTACACCGATGCATTTTAGTCTCAGTTCGAGTAATCGAGTGAGGCAATCCAGTTAGAATTAAAAGATAAATTCCTTTCTTGATTGACACACCAAATGGATGAAACCTTAGAAAATTATAAGAATTCATCTTTATACGTTGTAATTTGTGGGTTTTAATAGCCTTTTTAATTTTGGACTAATTGGGCATCTTATAGCGTCATTAGTTTACACATTTACATATGAAATTAAGATATCTACTTTGGGTTTTGTACGTTCGTAACTTTGCTTTTAACTCCTTAGGTAAAAATATAGGTATTTTATAAGTTGGACGCCTGGTCTGTCTGTTTGTCAGACAGTAATTCTTAAACGGATAGACCAATTCGGAAGAAAGCTAAGAGGTTGCTAGAGCTAAGAGGCATGCTGAAGTGTTTGTGGCAGGACACATAGCTGAAAGAACTGACGGCCGTTGGGGCGGAAAGGTTTTCGAGTGGAGACGCAGTGGAAACGCCGCGTAGAACGGCCCCCACTTGATCGAAAGACGATCTAATATTATGACGCTCAGATTATATATATTACGGCCACTTGATTAACCGGGCAGTATTCATATGGACCGAACATTATACATAATGACCAAGAGCGTCGGTAAAATTGATAAATTTACTACTTTGGCCGGCCCCTATCAATAATGCCCGACGGCCCGTAGTCCATTTAATAAATCTAGGTTTGAGATAGCTTGATTTTTTTATACTACTTATATCGCAAACGAGTATGCAGTCCACCAGATGTTAAATGGCTACTGCAGCCCATGGATATCCACATAGAATTCAAAACAAGCTATTATGTTGTCTTGATCTCTATGTGGATACGTTGCCATACTATAGGACTTAGCCGTTATGCCTATGTGCCAGTAATTACAGGAACATAACATTACCATCTAACCGGAACACAGCAGCACAAGCACTGCTATTTGGCGGCAGATAAAGGTAAGGCTGTGGTGCCCACTTCCTCGAGCCCGTTCACAAAAACTCTACCACCAGTAGTTTATCCCATGAACCGGGCAGTAAGAATACTTTCCTACTTGTCAGTCATGGTTTGTATGACTTTTGAGTTAGTGATCTGTAGAAGGTGCTAGATATAATGTTGGAAACTTGTAATGTATTTAATCTTATACTTGTATAAATAATATATGTCAGGTTGTCCGTGAGGTCTACACTGACCTCAGCAGAATATCAGCGCTTCAGCATGGCAACATGCTGCAGCAAATGTTGGGCTGAAGACCCTTTCGCCACCACACTTATAATTTTTAGTTAG
The DNA here is from genome assembly GCA_918857605.2 of Philereme vetulata. NCBI lineage: Eukaryota > Metazoa > Arthropoda > Insecta > Lepidoptera > Geometridae > Philereme > Philereme vetulata. The sequence continues at coordinate 10,210,095 of OU975423.1, forward strand.
ATTATATTTTTTGTGTCATTTGTTTCTGTGTCCATTTGTGGTGGCCTGAATAAATATTTTTTCTTTCTTCTTTCTTCACTTCTAGCCGGGCGATCCGATAAATTGGTTCCTGGTTAGGTTAGGTTATTATTATACTAGTGGTTTGCCCCGAACTGAGATCTCGCGAGTCTCTCATAAAAACAAAAATCCTATTATTCGTAATCTTTGACTATCAAAATAGACCCATGAAATAAACAACCACATTACTTGACCTACAGTTTCATTCAAATTACGGGTAACGGGAGGTCATGTCATTTGGAATTCTTTTTTTTTTCTTTTTTGGAAATGCAGTTATTCTGGATTTCAAACTTTTGCCTATAGTTGTGTCACTAAAGCTACACGAATACTAAATTTCAGCACTGTGGGGTCACTGGTGTACCCTGTGAATTTTGTCAAAGTTTTTTTATGGCTATAAACTCAAAAACTACAAATATAAACTAAAAATAAAATGAAGGTTGAAATGTACTAATACAGACCTTTCATTTGACGTCCCATTTGACCCAACAGCCTCATTTTCATTTTTTTTTACCCTCTTGAAGCCCAATATTTCAACAACCCCCCAACATTTTTAGCTCATTTAGTCACACCAAAATTATGTCATCAAAAACTACCTATGTACCAAATTTCACGATGATCACATTGATCACATACATATAACGCCGATTTGCCCAAGTTGACTTAGAGATCTCGCTTCGCTCTATCCATTATTAGTTATATTGTCCAATGTAGGGTATTCATTATAAATACTGACCGGGCAAAGTGATAAATCATGCAGTTTTATTTACATCGCCCGCTAGATACGAGCGTTATGTATGAAATAGACCGGTCATTATTCCAAGTGACCAGACTTCTCAAATTGCCCGTAACATATACATGGTATACTTATATCGTATAAAGAATATTTTCCAAAATGTACCTACTTACATTTTACTCAAAAACCTTACAAAGCCTTCAGAACCTTCCCGATTTTTTCCATCTTAATATCATACCGTCTTATCCAAAACGAGATAGATGATTGAACTGTCTAGTGTTAGAAAGAGATAGAAATAGGGATCGTTTTAACTAGCAGCTGCCGAATTCTGCCAGGTAGCAAGGTTCTGTGGGAAAAGGTGTTTTTTTCACGATTTTTTGAGTGAGAACCATTAATATTCAGAATTTCGAGTTTATAGATTAATATCGATTGATTGAAAGACGTTTTAAGGTTTTATGGAATTCAACCCCATGGTCGATGATGGTAGCATTGTTATTATCAGACCCACTGCAGGGCAAAGGAATTATAAGTAGGTAGTTAGGTGCATAGATAAAAAACCATATACCTATCAATACTTTAATCTAGAAATCGGATCAGCCGAAAACAAAACGCATACAAGGGCGGATCCAGGGGAAGAGACATGGGGGAGAGACGTGGACCCACCCCCCCTGGGCTGGAATCAGGACCTAGGTTGACCACTAATTAAAATTGTTAAACATAATGAAGAGAGAAATGTAAAGAGGTTTCTACAGTGTAGGGAACGCATCGACAATACCCCGGGTGTTGCCGGTGTCAATAGGCGACGGTGACCGCTTACCATCAGGTGAGCCGTAAGCCTGTTTCCCCACGAATAACATAAAAAAAATGTTCTTATATATATTTTTTGTCACAATATAGATTTTATGTAAGTACTTACATTCAATATTTAATTAATTTAATAAAATATTTTATTTGAAAAATTGATTTTGTTATTTAAGTATAGGTATTTTTAAGTACTGTATGTAAATACATTAATGAAATACCTGCTTTTTACTTGTATCTATGATTATAAAAATTAAATTATAACTTCTTGTGACTATGTGACCCCCCCCCCCCCCCCCCCCCCCCCTGTCACCAAAGCTGGATCCGCCCTTGAACGCATACACCTACCTACCTCTTCTTTTCCTTAGTGGTTATTTCCAAACAGTTCTCAGTAATCCAGTAATCAAGTTGTTGATAACTCCTTTGCATAAACTAACCTCAATTCAACCTAAGTATAACTACTGATTCGCCCCGAACTGAGATCTCGCGTTATCTTTGACTGTGAAAATAGTGCCACGAAATAAATAACCAAATAACTTAACCTACAGTTTCATTCAAATTACAGGTAACGGGAGTTCATTTAATGGTTTTTTGGGGTACATATTGCAGTTATTCTGGATTTTAGACTTTTGCTTATAGTTGTGTCACTAAAGCTACACGCGTACTAAATTTCAGCACTGTTGGGTCACTGGTGCAGGCACCCTGTGAATTTTGTCAAAGTTCTGTTTTTATTATGGCTAGTAACTTGAAAACTACGAGGACTAAACTAAAAATAAAAACGGGGTCGAAATGTACTAATGAAGAACTTTCATTTGACGTCCTATTTGACCTAATAGTTTCATTTTCATTTTTTTTACCCCTCTTGTACACCAATATCTCAACAACCCCCCCAACATTTTTAGCTTATTTGGTCACACCTAAATTGTGCCATCTCTACCTCATCATCAGCCGGAAGTCGTCCACTGCTGAACATAGGCCTCCCACTTAGATCGCCACAACGAGCGGTTGGTAGCCGTTTGCGCCCAACGGCTCCCCGCGATTCTTACTAGATCGTCGGTCCACCTTGTGGGGAGCCGGCTTACGCTGCGTCTTCCAGTCCGTGGTCTCCACTCGAGAACCTTTCTTCCTTAACGGTTATCGGTTCTAAGAGCGATGTGGCCTGCCCATTGCCACTTCAACGTGCTAATTTTGAGAGCTATGTCGGCAACTTTAGTTCTTCTGCGGATTTCCTCATTGCGGATTTTGTCACGCAAAGAAACCCCGAGCATAGCCCTCTCCATAGCTCGTTGAGCGACCTTGAGCTTGGTCATGAGACCATGAGTAAAGGACCGCGTTTCAGTGCCATAGGGCATCATTGGCAACACAACATCTCTACCTACATAAGTATAAAATTTAACGATGATCGGATCAACGCTTCGAAAGTTATCCTCGGATAAACAATCATACATTCATACAACGCCGATTTGCCCAAGTTGATTTGAAGATCTAGCTTCACTGTTTCTAATTAGCGCATTTTTTCACACGATTGATTTCTTACTGATACATCGATCCATTTCTAATGATCAATTATCAGCCGTTTACAAAAGATATCAGAATCATTTTAAATGATGATTGATAACACGAAAGTAGAAATCGATCGGAAACAAAGTCACTTTCTACTCGTATAAGCATTTACTGTCATTACCACTGGCATCACTCAAAAGAAACTGCAGAAGTTATGTTATTGTCATATATTTATAAGGTTTTCAAACGGTAAACAATAAATTAATATTGATGGAAATTTCACACAGCGCTATCTAGCCCCAAACTAAGCAGAGCTTTTACTATGGCACCCATATAACTGATAGAATAGTATTTTTCATACTTTCGCGATCACAGTACTTACATAATTATTGATTAAAACGGTTATTTATCGCGTATGTACCTGTTTTATTTGTTATTCCGACGTTTCGGTTGTTTTGCAAGACTTGCAAGTCATGGTCTCGGATTGACTGATAGAATACTTATGTACATTTTTTATGTAAATACATACTTATAATATATAGAGAAACAACCAGACCCGAAACAAATATCCGTAGATCATGCAAACATTCGTTCCGCGGCGGGAATCGAACCCACTACCTCCTGCGTCTCAGCCGGCTTTTCGCCCACTGCACCACGGAGGTCGTCATAAATCTAAAGTTGTACGCCCATTATACCGCATCATCGTCTTCAGACACAGGTATTTTCGATGAGAAGACATCACGCGTTTGGGAATACAAAATGTACTTAAGAGTGCAATTTTACATAATTGTACAGCGATCTTGAAAATCACGCGGGGACTAACGTTTGATACATAAGTATGTACGAGTACATATGTACTTATATATCATAAAGAGGAAAGATTTGTATTTTTGTGTGTATGTTTATAATGAATAAACTCAAAAACTACTGTGCCGATTTCAAAAATTCTTTCACCATTGGAAAGCTACATTCACCCTAAGTGACATAGGTTATATTTATTGCTAGAAAAGATTAGGGATCCTTACTAAAACTTAAGTAACGTAACCCAAGGTGTAAAAAAGTGCCCTAAAACGTCTATCGACGCATGCGCTGCGGAAACTATTGATGATAGAACAAAAGTATTCTACTTCTACAATATTAAAGAACATATCAATATCTATAAAAATAATATTATAAAGAGGAAATATTTGTTTGTTTGCATTGAATAAGCTCCGAAACTACTGGACCGATTTAAAAAATTCTTTCACCGTTGGGAAGCTACACTATCCCCGGGTGACATAGGCTACTTTTTGCCCAACTGCGCAGGAGGGTAATATTTTTATTGAAAAACTACGCGTGCGAAGCTGTGGATTGGTTAGCTAGTATATACAGTGTGTGTTTTTTTAACTGGGACAGAAGGGCAGCACCCTTAACCAGAGGAGATACAGGTGCAGTTTCTTTTAAAACATCAGTTCGTTTTCAAAGAAAAACATTTTGGCATTAAAACTTTTTTTGTCAAGCGTGAGTAGCGCCTTAAAATGAATCATGTCGGTAATTTTTTTTTTTTGATGCCGATCTATGCAATCCTATGTAAAGATCATTTTATTGTATCGGATGAAAAAATCTGAGCAGCGGAAGTTAGTCAAATTTGATAAAATGTATTCTCATACAACAGGACAAAGCAAAGTTCCTCCAACAAACATTTTATTAGATTCTAAGAATTTTTAACATTAAAGAAGTATTAATACTGTAGCGATTAAGAAGTTTAGGAACTCCATGCTCTCATAAGCAATTCAAAAACATTCGTATTTCAGAACAATTTTGAATTTCGAACATGGTTCTTGCACCTGTCGGACTTGTATATCAGTCATTGCATCATCTTATTTGTCCTATCATGGCATTGTCAAATAAGCAAAAAGTAGACTTAATTGAAGTATACTTCCCAACCGACTAAGCCCAACTAATGCATTGAAGTGGTATCGGGAACGCTACCCAGACCGCGATTGAGGAAGTATGCTTCAATTAAGTCTACTTTTTGCGTATTTGACAATGCCATGATAGGACAAATAAGATGATGCAATGACTGATATAAAAGTCCGACAGATGTAAGAACCATGTTCGAAATTCAAAATTGTTCTGAAATACGAAATGTTTTTAAATTGCTCATGAGAGCATGGAGTTCCTAAACTTCTTAATCGCTACAGTATTAATACTTCTTTAATGTGCAATTAGAATCTAATAAAATGTTTGTGGAAGGAACTTTGTTTGTCCCGTTGTATGAGAATACTTTTTAACAAATTTGATTAACTTTCGCTGCTCAGATTTTTTTCATCCTATACAATAAAATGATCCTTACATAGAACTGCATCGATCGGCATCAAAAAAAATTTACCAACTTGATTCATTTTAAGGCGCTACTCACACTTGACCAAAAAAATTTAATGCCAAAATGTTTTTCTTCGAAAAAGAGCTGCTGTTTTAGAAGAAACTATACCTATATCTTCTCTGGTTATGGGTGCTGCCGTACTGTCCCAGTTAAAAAAACACTGTATATATTTTTGTATGTAATTTTTTTGTATAAGTAAGTGTATAGATATATGTAGATTTATGATTTTTAGATTTTTTTGTAGAAAAATTACATTTTCAAAACAAACTTTTATAAAATTCATAATCGGAACCGCAAGTAGATTCAAATGAGCCCAAACAGTAGTATAACTTTTGAACACTAGTAGCCTACTATAACCCATTCCGAAGTTCCGTTGTCTAGCATCCGTTTCCATCATGACACCATCTCCATAGTACCATATCATTGCATTGTCATCGAAGTTACATAATGCATTCCAAATTTCAGCTCAATCGGTTGAGGGGAACGGGTTCAGGGTTTAGGGAGAATTCTGGTCCTGTTGACAATAGGGCTCAAAAGTTATGACTATGAAAGAATCCTCTAACGCCGTAAGTCATATTCCTTATCAAGCCATTGTCCAGAAGTTCCAAACTCAAAATCCTTCGACCAATCAGGACGCACCATCTGCCGCGCGTGCGCGATCTTTGATCGATCGCAGTATAACGTTGTGTGCGTGTATTCTTACAACATTTTTTCTAAATCTATTTCTTTGGACTCCTTAGATTTGGCAGATGGCACGTGCTCAGTTCTACCGCGTTCGACTTTTTGGTACATCTGTCGCTCCTAAACCTTTTTTGTACAGATTTTTTCTGTAAATCCCCGATTTTTTGGGCCTTGAGACGACATGTGTCACTTAGATGCAAATATGTAAAAAAATTGTTGTATTCAGTGCAGATGGCGTCAGAAAAAGTAAATCGTTGTGTACAAGTGCTTTGTGCTGGTAATTCACAGCTGCACCTTCATGTCTGCACAACCTTGGAGAAACCTTACAGATTGCAGATTTCTCCTTTGATATTAAACAGGGTACCATCATAGGGATTAAAGTCTATTATTAAATTTTACTCCCAAAGGTATATTTTTTTATACTCTAAGCTAGTAAACAAGCATACGGCTCATCTGATGGTAAGCGTTTACCTTAAGCTTACGGACGTTTGTAACATCAAAGGTAGCACACGCGCGTTGCAGATCTTTTAAACAAATTTTGAACACTCTTTTTGAAGAACACCGTAATTTAAAATTAAAAGTTTACTATTTTTTTTTATAAATCAATGTAAAAGTTTAATGGAAGAAAGTCCTCACAAAGGTTGCTGGGAGTCGTTGATTGCGGATGTCAAATGTTCGTGATTTGTGTGTGGACGTTCTATGATTTATATGATGTTGATAATAGCTTAAACCATTTGCCATTTACACCATTTTTTTATTGATAACTAGCTAACCCGCCAAGACTCTTTTTTAAAAATAATATAGTCTATACACTCAAGGATAGTGTACAGTCCATAAGTGAAAGAATTTTCAAAATCAGTTTATATAGCTTCCGAGATTACCCCCTACAAACATACAAACAACAAACGTTACTTCTTTATAGTACTTTAGTATAGATAGAAAATATCATGACTACCTCACCAGATTACTGAAATCAATTCACCTTATTTAAATATGAAAGAGGCCATAGTCTAGTAGTGAAAAAAAACGGAAACGCCGGGAACGGAAATTTTCTTTTTAGCTGCAAACTATTTAGAAAAGCCTTGTTTTATTTTCTAGCATTTGAGATGAAAAGTTTGATTTTTATACATTATAGGCTTGCGTTTGACCACGATCTCGCCTGATAGTAAGCGATGATGCAGTCTACGATGGTACACGCTTGCCTAGAAGAAACGTAAAAAGTTATGTGTTATACTCGGGTATATGCGATTGATAACATCCTCGAGAGTAAAATAGATCGCTTACAGCCTGGGTTGTGTTATGAGGAGCTGTTTGACATGACACCTGCTGGTTCCTTTTATTATGGCACCGCCTGCCATAGGCAGGGAATCCATCCACTCACCTTGGAGACGATATGGTCGCGGACCGTGAGGTTCCAGAAGAATTTCCTCTCGCGAACACTTCGCTTGCGGAATGATCTCCCTGTCGAGGTTTTCCCCAGGGACTACAGCATGGGGTTCTTCAAAAAGGGCGTTTTGAAAATTTAAAGGGACAACGCGTATTGTATACCTTTCGTGTTACAACGTAGGTACCGTAACCGTAGGTTACGGTAACCGCTTACCATCAGGTGGGCCGTCTGCTTGTTTGCTCCCTCAGTAGTACCTATAAAACAAACGCCTTTGTATAACAATGTACCTAAGTATTACTCCTGCGCGATAACTTGGGACCTGCTAGGAATGCGACTCCCCGACCGCTTCCCCTGCACTTCCCCGATGGCGCCCGTATTGTACCGTTCGCATCACTATTTTTTACTAGGGTTTTTAGTCTCGTACATTTGGAATTTGGTCAAACAAAGAGTAGCCGATAAAAATATCAACCAGTCAGAAAGGGAAATAGAAAAATTAACGAGAGATGCAATTACCAGCATAAGTGAGAGTGACTGGAAAAAATAAGTCAACCATGTGGACAGGCTTCGACAAAAGTATTGGGACGATGATCTCTTACAAGAGACGAATGAATCGCAATTAATTGTAAATTTATCGGATACATCTTCGTCAAGTGATTATAGTGAGACTGAAGACGAAGAACAACCTCTAGAAGGCATAAATCCACTAAGTAGTGACGAAGATGAGATAATGTAAATAATAGATAAAATAAATGTATAAACTTAAACATTGTATTTTTATTTTATTCAAATAGTGTAAAAAAGATTAGATAAAAAGCAGCGTCCTCCCTGAGTAACATAATAAATTATGTTAAAAATAACAAAGACGAAGCCGCGGGCGGCTGCTTGTTATGTTCGCTTTTTTGCGGGCGGTACAAACACGCTAATATGATGTCACCGCGCTCAGGTCCCAACTTATCGAGCACGGGTAATATCTACTATTAATAGTCATAGACAACAAACGCCAGCGTCGGAGCATATTCCACTCTTTATTGATACTATACTCGAATTGTTCGGTGGAATTACTTTTTTATACACAATTTGACCTCCGTGGCGCAGTGGGCGGACAGCCGGCTGAGACGCAGAAGTTAGCGGGTTCGAATCCCGCCACGGAACAAATGTTTGCATGATCTACATATATTTGTTCCGGGTCTCTTTGTTTTTCTCTATATTATAAGTATGTATTTACAAAAAAATGTATATAAGTATGCTCTCAGTTATCTGGTTCCCATAGTACAAGCTCTGCTTAGTTTGGGGCTAGATAGCGCTGTGTGAAATGTCCAGCAATATTTATTATTATTATTTTTACCTGTTTACCATCTACCTGTATTTACTTCATATCTCGTTTGCTAAATCTCAGCCTCCCTCGACCTCCAAGGTCAGAATGCACCTTCATCCTACCTGAACCGAAAGGAGCACAATGCTGGTGCAAAAACGCGCCGAATCCACGCTTCCGCCGGATACAGAAACGCCTGCAGGATGCGCGGGACACATGCAGGTTGGACTATTCGCGGGAAGGAAGTGCTTTGCTGAGAGGTTTTTGTCTTGATTCCAGATTTGGATTTTAATTAAAGAATGAATTTTGTATTTGAAATTTTCTATTTCGCAAAATATTTTTATTAAGGGTGCACTATACCTGGGCAGACGATAAATCGCTTATTGAGAAGCAATGTTTTGTTCAACAAATTGTGTGATTTAAATCTGTAATTCATATATGTTATAGTTAAGGATACGTGCTAGAACGCCTGTGTTGTGAAAACACGATTCCGTAAAATTTTCTCCATAGAAAAAAATCCAAAGATGACTTCAGATGTATCTTATAACCGTTCATAAGCGATGAATACTTCAATTTAGATCTTAAAACTTTATACAGTAGTTCTACACAACATAAATCAGAGCACCTGTGTTAAAAATTATCAAAATACTTTTTGATTTTACCATAAAATGAAAATACCTAAGTTTTGCACTAATGAAACCATTGACTTCGGACGCCCGGTCCGCGATTCAGTCTGGCTTCGGCTTTCAGACGGGGTACTCGTGACGCTTGTCCCTCCTAACGATCGCGTAATTCATAAGTATAATTTAATATTAAGTTGGGTTTGGTAAAGACGCAGTAATGAGAAATAAGCACAATAAGAAAATGAAGGGACTGAATGATAAAAAACCGACAAACATATGAACCACGGCGAGATAGGATGTGTAGCGGCGCGCGGAGAAGCGGGGGTGAAATTCGAATTTGGGCTGAGGTATAGTCAACTCTTAATCTCTTTTCTTATTAGGAGAGACTAAATTGGTTATGAGTTCGTTTGTTGAAACAAAGTGCTTATTTTTGATAATAACAAATTGTAATTATCTAATTATAAAATACAATTAGTTGGTAAGTAAAGTACTCACTTGAGAAAGAAAGACAGAAATTTTATATTTGAAATAAAACTTCTTTACGCACGCTTGACTTGGGGAGTAAGCTGGTGAATGCGTTACGAAAAGTGCGAACGGATGTTGAGAGGGAGATATAAGTTAGTGAAGATAGAATGAGAGAGAGTTACGTTTCGTAAATTTTTAAAGGTTAATGTGCGAGTGCGAGTTGCGTCTGTCCAGAACTGTCATAGACTGATCGACCTACAGACGTGTGGACAGTTTTGTATATGAACAATTTTATAAATTAATATTTTGAAGAAAGAAATTTTACTTCAGTAGAAAGCACACTCGTTTTTTTCAAAAAAAAACAATACAAAATAACTAAAGAGAAAAAACAAACAAAATAGATAACAAAACATTGACATTAGCATACCTTATATAAATATCTTATTGGAAAATAATCTAAATTAGGTTAGTCTTAGTCGGTACTAATTTGACTTAGAAATTCGCATATGTGTGTAATGAAACCTGGAATTGCTTTATTATTTTACTAACTATTATCTAACAGAAATTATCTATAAAAAATATATAAGTTTTTTTAGTCATTTTGGCGAAAATTAAATAGTCAATCCTTGTAAATTATTTGGAAACTGCGTCATTTGAACTACATTTAAACAAACAAACTAGCGTTAGCGTACCTACAAATAAAAGCTTGTATGAAGTGAAAACCCTACCAGCCACCAACCACATCGCAAATGTCAAAAACATTACCCACAGATAAAAATAGTGACGTGACAATGTTTTAACTAAAACAAGTATCGTTGGCCGGTCGTTTACATTAAATTCCAATTTTGTAAATGGAATGTGATCGTCAGTGGTAATAGCGACCGGTGCGCACGCGTGTACCGTATAAGGGCCAACTCGTCGTAAATATTCGACACCTAATTCTTATCGCCCTGCCGATAATATCAATTTATATGCAATGTGGACGGGTGAGTTTTAATATCTAGTGTCAAGGACGGCCTATTTTATTGAGGTAGGGAATCTACGCCTACGCTTTTAGGTAGAGATCGAGATAAGCCACTGCAACACTGCTTTCTTAATTAATTCTACAAATGCTATCAACGCTATTCTACTCTCCACTGATACTTATAGTCATTTATTCAAACCGCAGGGACACAATAGAACACTTGGCTACGTCAATAATATTACTTAATTAATTATATCTCTTAACTAAGTAGCTCATCGCACCATAATTTTGGAGGTGCCAGAAACAGACAAGCATTACATTTATGCATTTAAACACTGATTAATAATTATGTCGTTATTTACTTGGATTAAAATAAAAAGTATTCGCTCGCATTAAAAACAGTTCAAACAATCTTGACCAATCACAGCAGATCGAACGAGATACCATGATTGATACTTCGACATCATTCCAAAATTAAATATTCAAATCATCGTTCCAATTAAAAGGATAACGCAGCGGAAGTGCAGGTGATTGTTTTTTACTTCATCGGTGGCACAACACGACTAAACTAAAGATCACAACACAAACTCTAAACATTTCAATTACGTGGATAAGAAAAAAAATCCAGCTTAGAGGCTTTTTATCGATGTCAATTGTATTGTGTTACGTGACTGTGTTAAGGTCAATTTGACAGAAAGACAGATTTTGTAGTAGCTTAATTTATACGGAGCTTTTTACATAATAACAATGCACGCGGTAGGTTGAATCTTTTTTGAACAAAGTTTGTTTTTCGTAGAGTCATCTACACTAAATTACTCGTCCAATTTAATTTGGGGAATAATCGTCTTGTACGTTCTTTGTTGAGAAAAAACCGGGCATCGCGTTATGATGTCTATAATGATCAATAACCTTTCATCGTTCGTGATGCACCGAAGGAAAAAAGACGAGCTACATCGTGATTCTACCACTTAATAATCGTAGTATACAGAGTATCTCACGACTACTTTAAAAATAAAATACCCGTAAGAATATTCGAGCGATAGGTCCGTTCGAAAAAAGAGCGCACTGATTTTTTTATCGAAAGCTGCGAACGGCCAGCAGGTGTAATCTACAATGAGGATTTGAAAAAAGAGGTTCGAACAGGAGGCCTTTTTCCCACGCCTTGTTGAGTTCAACTACGGAGACATTTAAATTTCGAAATACGAATAGTTTTATATTTTGAACGCATTCTATGGCTCAGAATACTGTTTTAACCGTTATTAGTATTGCCAAATGACAAAGTACCTAATCCTAGTTTTAGTATATAGTAAACTTTATGGTATAGTGGTTAGCCATAAAAGATGTGAGCTAAAAGTAAAATATTGAAACTACTAATAAAATATGTCCTCAATGTTGTGTTATTAAAATTCAGTTCGAATTCAATACGTTGCGTTATGCGCTGAACAAATATTGGTTAATAAAAATGTCGTTTTAAGAGCGCAATTTATTTTAAGGTTAACATTGGCTGCAGGAATGTGAGTTTGTAAATTGATCTTTAACATTTGACCACTTTTCACACCACAACGAGCATTCTATCAAAACTGGTTATTAAATTGTACAAACCTTTAGTGCACTTTGCTGTTTTTAGGGTTCCGTACCCAAAGGGTAAAATGGGACCCTATTACTAAAACTCCGCTGTCTGTCTATCCGTCTGTCTATCTGTCTGTCCGTCTGTCACCAGGGTGTATCTCATGAACCGTGAAGTTAGACAGTTGAAATTTTCACAGATGATGTTATTCATAATTATTGATTAAAACGGGTATTTATCGCGTATGTACCTTTTTTATTTGTTATCCCGACGTATCGCCTGTGTTGTAACAATCATAGTCACGGGTTGACTGAAAAATACTGAATAATTTGAAAAATACAGTATTTCTGTTGCCGCTATAACAACAAATACTAAAACCGAATAAAACAAATATTTATGTGGGCTTTTTTGCCGTTTTTATAGATAATGGTACGGAACCATCGTGCGCGAGTCCGACTCACACTTGGCCGTTTTTTTAAGTCAATATCACAAAATAGATAGGCACAGAAGTTAATTTTACTAAGAAAACTTTCGTGATACATTATTGTAAATACGGTATTTATTACGTTCCGTTTTATCGGTGTTACGACCGACAATGTTTCGGTACAAAAGGACGCTCAGCGTGCAATGGAGACTGGAGAGGGCTACGCTTGGTGTTTCTTTCTGGAAAGAATCAGAAATGAGAAGATCCGTAGACAAACTGAGGTCACTGACATAGACAGGACAGGAGGCTGCAAGCTGAAGTGGCAGTGGGTGGGGCACATAGCTCGAAGAACTGACGGCCGTTGGGTGAAAAAATGTCTTCGCTAAAATGTAGCATGCAACTGAAGTAAAACCGGAGTGTTAAATTAATTCTGAACGCTTTTTTAATAATTCAAATGGAAATACAGAATGTAACTTGTTTTTAAGACTTGTGCTCTTGTCGGCTGCCAAAAGAGAATTGTCCGCCTAAGAGGCTGTAGCTATGAAAACATATCCGCCAAAATCATCTCCGCCGCGATAATAAAGTCAAGAAAATGATCTGAATGGATACATGCTGTCGTTCATGATTTGCTTTTGTTGATAACCAATCCCTACGACTCACGAGCTATATTGCCAACATAAAAAATGTATACGGCTTAAATTGTCATGTTGCCATTCCAAAAAGAAATGTCAAATAAACTGTCAATGTCAAAATCACGACACAATACATAATGTGTTAGGCGCTCACCTTAAGGGTTCTTCTGTTACCCGTTTTATGCGAATATTTCGAACAAGTCTGTGGCTCGGTTGATAAAGCGAGATAAACAAAAATAAATACACCCAAAGTTTGGTTCATCAAAACTTAAACGATCGTAAAAAAATTTAAACATATCACATTCGTCAAATAAATTAATTTGTAACTCGCGTTATCGTAAAATGAGCAATTGAGTGAACTATCTAACCCTGTTTTCACCCAAAAAACGAGTCGTAAAGTTTTTAACAAAAATAACATTACAACAAATTATTTGTCTTCTTTGAAATGTGTTTAAAAAATTTTAGTATATTAATACAATATTTCAAAAAAAATAACGAATAAAAACTGCGCAATTTTACGCTTCAAAAGATGTCGTTTATTCGAAAGTAGAAAGTTTATAAGTGAAAATTCACATACTTTAACAAAGTTCAACCTTTTATTTACATATAAAAAAAACCAGAAGTGACTATTAATTATTATAATATGATTTTATTTAAATCACATATAAAATGATGAAACGCAACGCGGCCACTGGCAGTTCAACCGTCCGAACACAGAAAACCCCTCCGTCGTCCGAGACACGTTCTCGGAGACCCGGATGACGAAATCACTTCCGCTAATGCGGAAGAGTCATCCTCATTAGACAACAACTGACAAACACTCCACAAATACACCGACCTCGCCGGCGAGGTCGACGAGTCCCTTCAGTCGCCGCCTATACGAGGTACAAGCACGTACCCGGGCGTTTCTCTCCTATCCCCGTCCCGGCAACAGCCCAAGCCGAGGTTCGTACCTAAGTGGTGCCCTTGCGCTAGTTGCCTCATCAAACAAATTACAGGGCTGAGCGCTTTCTGCGCTCGCCAAAAGCTCGGTTAAGCTGGAACGGCCTCAGAGGCCAACAGCGAGGTTAGTCCATTCGAAAAAAAAACAGGCCACTGGCAGTGGCAGTCTGCGCCGAGCGCTTTTGGAGGGAGGATGTGTCGCTCTTTGTCACGAGCACTATACATAGTTACGTATATATAATATTATAGGCAACAGCATCCAATTATAGCGCGACCGAGTGATTTGATCTGTATGGATACTTACAGATCTATAAAACTCATTGACATCATTGTTCTCCCAGATGCCCCCTCGTAGGGTAAAAATGTTTGATATGATCGTATAGAGGGAGTTTTGGTGAGTTGGGAATAAATCCTAAAGTCCCCCTTTTGTCTCCCATTTGCTTCTATCAACCTCGTATCTCGGAAAGTATAAGACTTAGAGCATTAGCGCCAAAACAAATGTTGCTCAGGACATTTTTTTTATATACGAATCTAAAAAAATTGATCTTTCATACAAAAAAATAAATTGTCCCATACAAAATATTTTTGTGTAAATACCGTACACCGTATATTTCGTTTGCCGTACCTTTCATACTGTTTTTGTAGGGAGCCAAACGGCTTGTGGGTACTGTGAAATTTATATTACTGTATTTTATTTATTGGTGGAGGGGCATGAGATAACTAAATTTTCAAGTTTATACGACATCCATCATCATCATCATTTTGAGACGTCCCTTTTTTAGTTTTTGGAGGGGCATAAGGCAACTTTCTTAGTAAATTTTCATGTTTTTGCGACATCCATCATCATCATTTTGAGACGTCCCATATTTTTTTTAGATTTTGGATGGGCATAAGGCAACTTTCTTGTAAATTTTCAAGTATATGCAACATCTACAAGGATCACATTAAAACGTCCAATATTTTTTTTTAGTTTTTAGAGGGGCATACGGCAACTTTCTTAGTAAATTTTCAAGTATATGCGTCATCTACAAGGATCACTTTGAAACGTCCAATATTTTTTTTTTAGTTTTTGGAGGGGCGTAAGGCAACTTTCTTAGTAAATGATCAAGTATATGCGACATCTACAAGGATTACTTTGATACGTCGAATATTTTTTTTTAGTTTTTGGAGGGGCGTAAGGCAACTTTCTTAGTAAATTTTAAAGTATATGCGACATCTACAAGGATCGCTCTGAAACGTCCAATATATTTTTATAGTTTTTGGAGGGGCGTAAGGCGACTTTCTTAGTATATTATTAAGTATATGCGACATCTATAAGGATCACTTTGAAACGCGTTTTTCCTCAGCAAATTATCCAATTGATGTAAAACTTTGCACACCGGTAGAACTAAAATAAAAATATTAGACTATACTAAAACGTTTTGATCTGATGATGGAGTCAGGAGCTGTTCCATGGAACTCCTCAGCAAGTTGTCCGATTGAAGTAAAACTTTACACACCAGTAGAACTAAAATGAAAATAAATCACAAAAGTTATCTATGTAAATTTGTTTCAGATAGAGACTTCGTTTTATTTTTCCTGTAATCTTTGTTGATGTTCATATCAATCATGGTAATTTGAGATTGTTCGCACTCCTAAACTATACGCCAAAAAACAAAATAAAAAATTGTTTTGTAATGTGTAAGTTACCTAAGATATGATACCAAACTGAATGTTATCCTACATACTTAGGTAAATACTTAAATGCAACTGTAGGTCAAGTAAGTTGGTTATGAATTTCGTGGCGCTGTTATACAAGTGGTTCGCCCCGAACTATAGTGTGACCATTAGTGCTGTGCACTCCCTGAGGTATGCGCGGCGAGGTGGGAGGCAAAGAAAAAACTGCATGAGTTCACATAAGATCAATACATGTCGGACATATCTTACGATATCAGTTTGCATTTCTAAGGCAAGACTTGTGGCGGGACGATGGTCGGAGGCTATCTATCTGTAATATATTATACTTACTTAGTTGATTAAAATGTAACTTAAATATACTCATATTTTATTAAAAATATGCAGGTGATAAATAAGAACTAAACTTATACTTCAAAAGACTTGTTTTATGGAACATTTTTTATATTTACAAACAATTATATATTCTAACGAAAGTTATTCTGACATAGATTCTGTTTCAACTTCATCTTCCATTTCATATCACGAGATAACGCACGACCCATCTTTGAATATTTATCCCGTGTGCGTCTAACATAGACCGTCCGGTACAAAAGCTACCTACCGCCGTGAGCGTTGACGGCAGACTGATAGATCGGAGCGGCCGACACATCCCCCCCGTCTCGCCGCGCGCATACCTCAGGGAGTGCACAGCACTAATGGTCACACTATAAGATCTCGAGAGTCTCTCAAAACACAAAAAAAAATTTATTCAATATTTTTACTTGTAAAATAGTGCCACGAAATAACAACCACAGACTTATTTGACCTACAGTTTTATTCAAATAACAAGTAATGGGAGTTCATGTTAATTGGTAACTTTTATAGGGGTAGAAATTGCAGTTATTCTGGATTTTAGACTTTTCCCTGTATTTGTGTCACTTAAGCTACACGAATACCAAATTTCAGCACTGTGGGGTTACTGGTGTACCCTGTGAATTTTGTCAAAGTTCAGTAAACTCAAAAACTACAAAGATTAAACTAAAAATAAAAACGGGCTCAAAACGTACTAATGAAGAACTTTTTTATAAGACGTCTCATTTAACCTAACAGACTCTAGTTCGGGGAGAACCTATTGTACAACAGCGCCATAAAATTCATAACCAACTTACTTGACCTAAAGTTACATTCAAATTACAAATTACGGGAGTTCATGTTAATTGATTATCTACTCGTTTTAGGTTAAATATGCAGGTATTTTGGATATCAGACTTTTCCTTACATTAGTGTCACATAAGCTACACGAATACCAAATTTCAGCACTGTGGAGTCACTAGTGTACCCTGTGAATTTTGTCAAAATTTAGTTTTTATTACGACTAGTAATTAAAAAACTACGACGAATAAATTATTAATAAAAACGGGGTCTCAATGTATTAATGAAGATCTTTCATTTAACGTCCTATTTGACCTCATAGTCTTATTTTTGTTTGTTTTCACCGCTCTTGAACCCCAATATCTCAACGACCCCCCAACATTTTTAGCTCATTTAGTCAAACCAGGATTTTGCCAACACTACCTGCCTACATATTATCAAATTTCACGATGATCGGATCAACGCTTCGAAAGTTTCCGTTGGACAAACAAACATACATATACAAGGCCAATTTGCTAAGTTGATTTAGAAACTTCGCTTTGCTCGATCAATTAGTCAAAAATAATGAATAATATTTTTTTTGTTTTGTGGAAGACTCACGAGATCTCAGTTCGGGGCGAACCACTAGTTATTTTACTTGTAGAAATCTTGTCAGACCATTATAATCTCGGAGTCTTCAAGTCCAGAGTGAACACGTTCTATCTAGGCAAGCTGGCTCCCTCTTACACCTTACCATCAAGTGAGTACCTAAGTGGTCAAGCGCTTAACCAATACAATTAAAATATAAATACCTAAACTACAAATGAAGATAGGTACGAAGATACCAAATACACTATAAATTAACATTTTCATTTGATCGACATAACAAAGGATCAACATTTCTTGTCCTATAGTGAGGTGTATAGGACACAAACTCACACATCCGCAAGCCACGCAGCAAGTTCAACGGCCGGCCAACTTTGTAAATATCTAAAATTGACAGCGTCAGATTTTTGAATGCCCTCTTAACGCCATCGCTCCGCTGCACGCACGGCCACCTGACATTCGAACACCCTGGCGTTCATTACCGCGGGAGCTCCTGTTCTCACCATCCTCTCCATAGCGTATACCACAAGAGGACCACCGTTAGCCAAGACATCGGCCACGTAACATCTGAGAGGCCAAACTGCAAGCCAGGATGGCACTCCGGACATCACCCCGTGACTCAGAGATATTCGTCTCCGACGTTGAAGCCAGGGTTAAGCACGAAAGTCCGACCCTTACCCACACTTCCCAAACAAAAATGGTCGAAGTGTTGAAGACCCATGATGATGTTAGGCGACCAAGAATAATAAGACCTAACAGAATATATTGGTATGAAGCAAACTTGGTAAGGATATAAGAATAAAAATGGAGAGACTACGAATGTCGCGTACGGGTTAATGAGTATCTTGGGTTGACTAATTCTAACCGTTTTATCGGGATCTAATTATAATTTTTAAATCAAGTTATTTCAAATAAATCGAATACTTGACATAACACACAGGTAACCTAGCATTTGCCCTCGTATCGTGAACGTGAGTACGTGATTTGCCCTCGTACACAGTGTTCAGTTATATTTTGTCTTTTGTATTTTGCTGTTATTTGTTAGTACAATCTGATTCTATCAGTGGGGATATCTAAATGGCCTGTTTATTAATCTTTACTGTCACTGTTGTGGTTTTCCTAAAATAAATAAATAAAATAAATTTGTGAATATCAATTTTATATGTTCTCTGTAACTTTGGCATCAACATCGCTAGTGAGGTTACACAGCGGTGTGAATGCTTCCAGTCGACATCTTGGAAAAGACGTGATGCCTGCCATGACATTTGCAGAGTCAAAAGAAAAACAAGGTGGCATCAATGTACTGTTACTGTAAACTGTATCATTGTTACATTGTGTACATCATTGTACACACAAGGCTACACATCATAAATTTCCAGTACAAGCTGACCTCTCATTCTACAAAAAGTCAACACAATGCGAGGTCAGCATAAACTGGAAATGTATAGCTTGATGTGTAGCCGTGTGTACATAAGCACGCACGTAAGAAGTTATACTTCTTTGGCGTAACAGAACAAAAATAGTTAAAGATTTCATCTCGTATGCAACAACTCTTTGTTTTAAAACGAATGATAAAATTAATCTATACTAATATTATAAAGAGGAAAGTTTTGTTTGTTTGTATTGAATAGACCCCGAAACTAAAATTTTAAATTTTTTAAGGTAAAAATTCCTGATAAAAGCAATTTTATCTTTAAAAAAAACTTATTATGTGCATTTATAGATTTGAGGTTAATTGTCGGTAAGTATTATTTTTATTTTTTACGAGCTGATCAATCCGCAGCTTCGCACGCGTAGTTATTCAATAAAAACATTACCCTTCTGCGCAGTAGGGTAAAAAGTAGCCTATGTCACCCGGGGATAGTGTAGCTTCCCAACAAAAGAATTTTTTTAATCGTTCCAGTAGTTTCGGAGCCTATTCAATACAAACAAACAAATATTTCCTCTTTATAATATTATTATAGAATACTGCTGACCTAAGTACCTTAAATACTTACCAAAAAGTGGGTACTTACCTTATTAGTAAATGTAGGCAGATATACGTACACACGGCTACACATCAAGCTATGCATTTCCAGTATAACCTGACCTCTCATTCAACGAAAAGCCTACACAATGCGAGGTCAGCGTGTGTGTGCCAATAATAAACAAGATACAAATAAAATTATCGCTTTTCAATTTTGTATCATTATGTGTGTGAATATATTTTATTGCATTTTGACACAGCTCTCTCGTCTTTGTCTTATTTTTTCCATAAATTCTTATTACTTCATTGCCATATTTACTATAATTTAATTAAAAAACTTTTCCAAGCAGCGTAATTCTAGATGGCGATTTCTGGAGATAGGATGCCAATAAAGATGGTATGATGTAGGTATGTCAAACGCACGATCCATCTTTAATTGCGCTGTTTTTATTTCTAGTTTGTAAACAAACTTAAAGTTTTTTCCTATTCGCCCAACTGTAAACACAAAATTATTCTTCCTCTGAAATTAATGTTGACACGGTAATTGACATTGACAGTTCAAACAGAGCAGTGCAATCTATTAACAGTTCTAAAAACAAGACCGCGTCAATCCCTCATTATCACAAATACAATGGAGGTACGTAGGTACAGTCTACTAGTTTTAGCTTCCAGAAAAAACCGGTAATGTCTAATCATAGTTTGTAAACCAATACACAAACCTATAATTTTATATGCCTCAACCCTAATTATTTTGATTAGAAAGGCTCTATGGAAGAGCCTTCGTAAATAGAGATATTATTATTAGTACATCTGTATAAATCGTAAGAGGATTTAATTTTGAAACCAAAATTCACTTGTTTTCTACTTGTATGTGCACCTTGAAGTAATTTTACAAAAAAAATAATTAAATAAAATAAATAATGCTGGTCATATCACACAGCGCCATCTAGCCCCAAACTAAGCAAAGCTATGCGAGCCAGATAATTGATAGTTACTTATATACGTTTTTTTTAGTTTTGAAACAAAAAATCACTTGTTTTTTACTTGTATGTGCACCTTGAAGTAATTTTACAAAAAAATAATTAAATAAAATAAATAATGCTGGTCATATCATACAGCGCCATCTAGCCCCAAACTAAGCAAAGCTATGCGAGCCAGATAATTGATAGTTACTTATATACGTTTTTTTTAGTTTTGAAACAAAAAATGACTTGTTTTTTACTTGTATGTGCACCTTGAAGTAATTTTACAAAAAAATAATTAAATAAAATAAATAATGCTGGTCATATCACACAGCGCCATCTAGCCCCTAACTAAGCAAAGCTATGCGAGCCAGATAATTGATAGTTACTTATATACGTTTTTTTTAGTTTTGAAACAAAAAATCACTTGTTTTTTATTTGTATGTGCACCTTGAAGTAATTTTACAAAAAAATAATTAAATAAAATAAATAATGCTGGTCATATCACACAGCGCCATCTAGCCCCAAACTAAGCAAAGCTATGCTAACCAGATAATCGATAGTTACTTACATACGTTTTTTTTGTAAATAATATAAGTATAGAGAAACAACCAGATGCGAAACAGATTGAACCCGTTACCTCCAGCGTCTCAGCCGGTTATTCGCCCACTGCGCTATGGAGGTCGACGAATTGTGTATTACTTTACAACAGTGTAAGTATATACGAGTATGTAATAAATAATTGTTTAATTGATTGTCAGAATACATACGACCATACAATATATGTTTCTATTATTTGCAACAAAGTTGCTAACGATATTGTTAGTAAAAAACAGACTGAACAAACTTATCAATCAAACTGTAAAAAGGTAACATACATACATACATGAACTTACATAGCATCTGTCAAATTTCAAACACTAGTAATTTTAAAATATTTACATTGTAAAATAATCAAATTGATCCTAACTGCCGTATGTATGCTTGTTTGTTTTCAATACAATACAGGTCGTATACAATACAGTTAAATAAGTATCGATTAATTCAATGTTATTTATCAAAAATGTATGTAGTGAATGTTTGATACCATCTGCCCCATCCCGTTACTTCAGGGTCGTACCTTTTATGTTGTGATGACCATTACACGAATGCGTAAAGGACAAGCCTGCGTGCTATCGTTTTGTAAAAAAGTAACACCATGTTGAGGCTGAGATATATGACAGTGACATTGCATTGACGTGACTTTTGGCGGCAACTTGTGAGGTGGAGTTTAATTTTAAATTTTGTTCTTTTTATGAACTCTACAGATCTAACAAATACTATTAAAATAGTGACACATTAAGTAATATCAAATTCTTCGTTTCCTTATAGTATCAGGTGCCTAAAGTCCAATAATTCGAGAGTTCTAATTATTTGTTTGAGCAATCGTTGGTCACATCAGCGATCCTTTCCATGGCCATGGATTATTTCGAAATAATACGCTCTATTTGTCTATGACTGCCTTGTAGAATGTGCTGAAATAACATTAAGTTTTTATAGATCAATGCTACTCACATCGACGCCACAAAAAAAAATGCTACTCACTATTCATTTATTTATTTGCCAGAGAGCTTTTACAAGTTTACGTCTTTATTGTGTTCATAAAATATTTTATTTGAATTATTCCCACAAATAAAAGAGAAAGCCAAGACAATGTTTGACTAACTGCTACCAAAATCCAATATTGTTTTTTTTATATTGTACTTGGTTATGTTCACTATGCTATTCTACATTCGTCTCAACGTGAACAGAAAAGTTAGAGAATTTATTTTTTTCAATGAAAGTGGCAACGCTTTTTTGTGAATTCTACCAGTACTTTATCAAACTTTGCTCAAGTTTAAGTTTAATGTAATTGCTGAGTGATTTTGGCGGGAAGGCTGCATGCCTAGTAAGGAGTCCTCTCCACCTGCACGCGCCACCTGCCGAACATCTGACACAGATGCAGGCTAGTGCCGTGACAACGTCGATATCGATGTGTCGATATGTCGTTGACTGTTTGTGGGTTGTTTTTTTCATAATTTATGTAATAATTTGATTTGAACATCTAACAAAAAATAATCACACATTTGTGTTCTTTAATCCATTGTTCCTCCTCAGTGTTATATTATGGTGATTTTGATCACCACTATGCGAATGATTTCCTTTTAATCTAATATTTTGGTATAAAGCTTTTGGCACCTACAAACTTCGAAGCAGACTCGCTACACTTTCATGTATCTAGCTTTATCAAATTACAGCAAGGCACTTGTAATTTATCTAGTTACCTACATTATTCGATTCTACTCTATCAGGATGGATTGGGTCTGATGAGTTATTGTATTTAATATTGTTATTATTAAACGACCCGCGTGGCGCAATGAGTGAATCAGGATATGATAATGATAACGTTTATTTATCTTTTGATATTTACATGTACTTAGATACGTCATAACAATAATATAATAATATAGAGCAACGTATCGTAACGAATCAGACTATCACTAATAATCATACATTTTCTACAAAACTAACACTAAATATTACAATAGTAATTAATATTATACATAGCAGTATTTATTGAATCCACGTCAAATAAAATGTAATAGCCGGCTGAGATAGCTATAATAAAATATAAAATAGCCCGCTGAGATGCAGGAAGTTACGAGTTAGTGGAACAAATGTTTGCATGATCTACAGATATTTGTTTCGGGCCTGGGTGTTTCTCTATATATTATTATGTATTTACAAAAAAAACATTCTATAAATATAATACTCGTTATCTGGTTTCTATAGTACAAGGTGTAATTAGTTTAAGGTTGCGTAGCACTGTGTGAAACATCCAGCATTATTAATATTTATTATTACAACGTTACATAAACGAGAGGTTCTTACTTCAACGAACGACTTAAATTACTGACTATCAATTTTATTTTATTGATATAATTATTTTGTACAAATCATCGACACTACCCAGCCCTAGCACCTTCTCCTCACACATCTCAGCGCACTTGATAAATGCGCTTTACGCAGCGCAAGTGGCCTAATTACTATGTACCTACATCGAACGCTAAGCGCTGCTGCCGCTGCCTTGACAAACAAACTCGGTTGATTAATCTTTGTTTGGCAAATGGCATGGAATGCTCGGTGTAGTCTGCTATTGACAAGTGAAATATTACAGTGAATGATAATTTTCAATTGAATTTTGGCTTGAAATTGCTAACTGGTTTATTGTTTTACGTAGCCTTTTCGAAGTGTGTACCTACAAAGAATTTATCTACGACATTGTAACATGCTTACATGTATAAATAGACAAATACTTACAGGGTTGCGTAGGGTGAGTCCACACTACATAACGTAACATGTTTAGTATAAAACATAGTCATGGTTGTTATAAAACATGCAATATTAGATAATATAAACGTGTTTTATTGGTAAAAGTTGTTAACATGTTATTTAACCGGGACTCACCCTTATGAATAAATATGATATATATAGAGTTGTAAACGGGTGATTTTACCAATGGAACTAACATCTTTAAAATAAAACTTCTAATCTCAATAGTAGTAGTACAAACACTTCCCGTAAATAAGATGGTTTTGGGTACATTCCAGAACAACCTGTATTCTCAATAGCATCTTTTTTAATGTTGTTTTTAATTTAGATTATGATCGAGATTGAGACATAGGCTGCTTTTTACCCGACTGCGCAGGAAGGTCATGTGTTTATTGACTAAGCAGACGTGCGAAGTCACGGGCGGGTTAGCTAGTATTAATTATAGTAAAAATTTAATGAAGGACACCGTTTAACATTAAATGTGTATTTTGTGCAATAGGTAAGGGGGCGTCCATTAATTACGTGAGGTGTTTTTGTCGACTTTTTACCCCCCCCCCCCCCTCTCCCTCCCCACTCGGTGTCGCGAGATTTGCTTCGACCCCCTTTATCTCACGTGAGATTTTACAAAATTTGTTTTCATAAGATAAATGCGTTATTAAAATAAAATTATTAAAAAAACACAATTGGCTTCATTATTTTTATTTAAAACTGGTACCTATTCAAGATTGCTTCTCTCGTAATCTAGAATAAAAAAACGTGATATTTGTCAAGACCCCTCCCCCCCCCCCCCTTCCCTTCCCAACGTGTGATTTGGCAAGATCCATAAAATTAATGGACGCCCCCTTAATAAATAAATTTTAATTTTATCTTATAACCGTTAGTTTCTCAAACGCGAGATTTATTTCGAGACAAGAAATAGTTATGTCTCTTCTCTACTGTCCATGATTGTCCTCGCACAGTTTTTTTTTTACATAAAGCGCTACACCTGCTGAGTTGCCAAACGCTTGATTAATTGAAGGAATAATTCTGAACTCGAGTAAGCAGTAATTGTTTGAGCAACCATCCCTTGCATTCCAATGCATTTCTTCACTTCCTATTTACATTTTAACACTGGGAATGGTAACAGAGTAATAATTAGGAACCAAGCTTGAACAATCTATACCAATATTATAAATGCGAAAGTAACGCTGAACGGATCGTAATGAAATTTGGCAAGGAGATAGATCTTTTGTCTCAAAAAATAATTTTGAAGGGGGTGAACTAAGTTAGGGATTTTAAAATTCATATTTAGGCATTTGGTAACAAATAAAGAAATAAGAGTAATAACTTTTTTGCAAAATTATCCCTTAAAAGGGGAGGTAAAGCAAGGGGTTAAACTTATTATGTATTCTTTAGATGCACTCCCTATGTACAGTTAGTACATAACAGATAGATTTTGACCGGGATTGGGACACTCCATAATTCCTTATGTTGCGGATCTGAAAATTCATGGCTTTCATCCCTAAAGGCAATATCCCTAAAGGCCCTAAAGGCAATCATCCCTAAAGGGGGAGATAAAGCAAGGGGTTAAATTATGATGTATTCTTTAGATGCACTCCCTATGTACAGTTGGTATATAGATAGATTGTGACCGGGATTGGGACACAAGCTACTTTTTACCCGATTGCGCAGGAGAGTAATGTTTTTATTGACAAACCACGCGTGCGATGCCGCGGGCGGGTCAGCTAGCATGAAATAAACAAGCCCTCGGGTTCGCTTTGCATGCGTGGTTTGTCAGGAAAAAGTAGCCGATCCTTACAGCTAAAAAAAGTAACGTATGTCTCAAACTAAGTTATAATCTACCTATGGGAGGAGGATCTTACCTAACCGTAACTGTAACCACAGTTCACAGCTAGCGCGGGAGGTAATGGTGGCTATTCTGTTGTTTACGCTGACTAAGGGCTCGTACACAAAACTGCGATGCGACGTCGCATCGTAAAAATCTGCGAGCTCCCTCGACGCATCGCAAGAACTTGCGAATTGATTCGCATCGCGCATTCCTGCGATCCCAAAATCTACTTTGTTTCTTTTTCCTGTATTTTTTTATACTACTTATATGGCAAACGAGGATGCAGTCCACCAGATGTTAAGTGGCTACTGCAGCCCAAGGATATCCACATAGAATTCAAAACAAGCTATTATGTGGTCTTGATCTCTATGTGGATACGTTGCCATACTTAGCTGCTATGCCTATGTGCCAATAATTACAGGAACATACCATTACCATCTAACCGGAACACAGCAGCACAAGTACTGCTATTTGGCGGCAGATAAAGGTAAGGCGGTGGTGCCCACTTCCTCGAGCCCGTTCACAAAAGCTCTACCACCAGTGTATCTCCTTAGCAATAACAAAAGTGCACACTTCTTTTTACGATCCATGTCATGACCTAGTTTTCAAAATACGTTCAGTAATTTGGCCGAAACGTCGAGGCTAGTCAAAATTATGATTTTGATATAAATCTGTCCGCGAAAAGACCCGTTTTGTCTTAAAAACATGAGTATAGTTCGCGAAAATTTAAAACATTCTACGTTCAGTACGTTTGATGGTCGTCGAAGGAATGGTCACCTTGGGAGACGCCTTGCCGCACGAAATCGCATCGCAGCAATTCGTGTCGCAATTTTCTGCGTTGCAAATTCGCATCGCGTCGCATCGCAGTTTTGTGTACGAGCCCTAACTAAAATTATGTAAAATACGAACGGTCTTATTTTGTGTACGCTAAAGATCAAATTAGAATAACATTTAAAGTGGCATTTCTAAAATTAAGTATTTTTTACTAAGATGTCGTATTTGCGGGATAGTTATAATCAGACTGCTGACTAAAACTAGCCCAAAAATACGCCATCTTAATAAACGTCTATGGTAAACATTTCACATTTTTATTTATTATTCTCATCAAAATAACCGCTTTCATTTTTGTTTTTGTATTATCAAACAGCCTATTATCTACTTTTTGTTTGTAAATACATACTTAAAGAGAAACAATCGGACCCGGAACAAATATCTGTAGAACATGCAAACATTTGTTCCGCGGTAGGAATCAAACCCGCAACCTCCTGCGCAAGGGCGGATCCAGGATCATGAGCCCCCCCCCCCCCCCCCTGGGCTGGGTCCAGGAGCTAGATCACCACTAATTAAAATTATTAAACATGTTTTTATATGTATTTTTTTGTCACAATATAGATTTTATGTAAGTACATTCAATATTTTATTAATTTAATATAATATTTTGATTTGAAAAATTGATTTTGTTATTTAAATATAGGTATTTTTAAGTACAGTATGTAAGTACATTAATTAAATACCTACTTTTTACTTGTATCTATGATTATAAAAATTAAATTATAACTTCTTGTGACTTGACCACGACTATGTCACCCCCCCCCCCCCCTCCCCCCTAGCACCAAAGCTGGATCCGCTCTTGCTCCTGCGTCTCAGACGGCTATTCGCCTACTGCGCCACGGAGGTCGTCAATGTTACCTATAGCTAACTACTCTACCTCTAACAGTGCAGTTTTTTTTATGACTTTATTTCTGTCCCATGCACCTATCGATAACGTGTTGTGCATTATTATGGTCGGATTAACCTTAGGTGTATCATTTCCACGTTTTATTCCTAATAATTGAGACCTCCTTAGTAGAGGGCTCTGAAGTGAGAAGTTATAAGAGAGCAGTACCTAAATTAGATGTATTGTTCAACTAACATTTGCCACTGGAATTACTACCACGTGTTAGGTTTATGGTACCATTTTAGCTTAACTAGTACGAAAAAGATCTGTCCTTACATGAGAACAATAAATGAATATGAATGAATGGAAACATTTTATTGTAAACTACAATTCACCACACACAAATCCCTCATGAAGTTCGCGCTAGCCCATGACAACATCTTCAACCTGAGTTGACTATACCTCAGCCCAAACTCGAATTTCACCCCCGCTTCTCCGCGAGCCGCTGCAAGTCCTATCTCGGCGTGGTTCATTATTTTGCCGGTTTTTTTATCATTCAGTCCCTTCATTTTCTTGTTGTACTTATTTCTCATTACTGCGTCCTTACAAAAACCAACTTAATATTAAATTCTACTTATGAATTACGTGATCGTTTGGAGCGACAAGTGTCACGGGTACCCCGTCTGAAAGCCGAGGCCAGACTGAATCGCGGACCGGGCGTCCGGAGCGAATGGTTTCATTAGTGCAAAACTTTGGTATTTTCATTTATGGTAAAATCAAAAGGTATTTTGAAAATTTTAAACACAGGTGCTCTTATTTATGTTGTGTAGAATTACTGTATAAAGTTTCAAGATCTAAATTGAGGTTTTAATCGCAAAAGAACGTTTTTCAGATAAATTTGGAGTCATCTTCGGATGTTTTTTCTATCGAGAAAATTTAACGGAATCGTGTTTTCACAACACAGGCGCTCTAGCACGTATCCTTAACTATAACATTTATGAATTACAGATTGAAATCACACAATTTGTTGCACAAAACATTGTTTCTCAATAAGCGATTTATCGTCTCCCCAGGTATAGGCCCTTTGTAATTTTATATTATTATTCCATATAATGTATTCATTATATCATACTTTAGGTAGAGTTCATATTAGTTTTGGTAGGTATTTATTTATGTTATTGTACACTCCTTTAAAATCATCTCTCTCTAGCCTCAAAGGTTTGCTGGAAGAAAACTCTTCTTAGGGTTAAGCTCGCCTTTGTACATGACCTCTATTTCTGTATTTTTTAATGTATTTTCTTGTGTGCAATAAAGAATGAATACTAAAATATCCCTAGTCAACTCTTTGCTCCTACCCATAATCGACTATGCGGATATATCGTACCTAGACCTTAATCAGGAGCTCCTTAACGAATTGGATCGACTGCTCAATACGTGCATTAGGTTCATCTACGGTCTCCGTAAGTATGATCATGTGTCTGAGTATCACTCCAAACTGAAATGGCTCTCAATTCGTGACAAGAGAAAGTTAAGAATTTTATGTCTTCTTTTTTCAATCCTTAGGGACCCCTTTACTCCTCATTATCTAAAATGCAAATTTTCCTTCCTCTCTGACACCCATGACCAAAACCTCAGATCCACTGATTCTCTCCTTCTTGCAACCCGGAAACACTCAACGTCCTTCCGTGGCAACTCTTTTGAGGTGGTAGCTGTCGGTCTATGGAACTCTCTCCCTACTCATATTAAAAAGGCGCTTAGTAAACCGGTTTTCAGACGACTAGTCTACAGTCATTTCTTGCAGTCCTCCACTAGCTGTTAAAATATATGAAAACGTAGTATGTGTGTTTGTATGTAATAGTATTTTTTGTTTTATATCTATAAATATATTTGTTATATTTGTCATATATACATATATACAAACTACATGTACAAAAGGTGGGCTTAATCACCTTTTGTACATGTAGTTTGTATTTTTGATTTATTTATGACTAAGTAAGGGGAAAATAAACGTGTTATCTATTATTAATTATTTTTGTGCAATAAAGTATTAAATAAATAAATGAATAAAAAACACAAAATAACATAAGTACCTAAATAGATAGGCATAAAATCTATACTCTATACTAATATACGAGGAAAGATTTGTATTTTTGTGTGTATGTTTGTAATAAATAAACTCGAAAACCACGGGTCCGATTTCAAGAATTTTTTCTCCATTGGAAAGCTACATTCACCCTGTGTAACATAGGCTACTCTTTACCGAACTGCGCAAAGGAGGGTAATGTTTTTATTGAAAAACTACGTGTGCGAAGCTAGTCTAATATCAAGTCTGTAATCATAATCTGTGTGTTAGTTTGCAGTAATTCAATAAAAATAAAAAAAAATACACAAATAAACATATAAAAATCTCGTGTCACGGTGTTTGTGCTCTCCTCCGAAACATTATATATTTATAAACAGTGTAAACTCTATATAACGACACTCAAGGGACTGAGCATATTTTGACGTTATAGAGAGTTGTCATTAAATGGAGAGAAGTAAAATCTGTATTAGAAAAAGAAAACGTTTATTTCTGATTTGTCTTGAAACTTTTTCGTCAATACACAGGGATTTTCTCTTACTAGCCATGTTTACAATTTGAAAGTTTGGGAGCTACTAAGAATATGACAAAGTATAGATAAAATCCATCACTTCTACTAACAACAGTCTGCGGCTACACGTGCAAGCAATCCCATTTTGTAAACAAAAGAACGGATTTCTTAGAAAGTTTGGTGTGTATGTTGCCAACAGTCTAGTTTATTATAGTCTAGGATAATAAAACGACAAAAGGATATACACAGCTGCGCAGTTTTTACTAATTTGGCAACTTAAAAAGAACTTTTTATTACAACTTGTTGTCGTTATTGATAGTGGGTGTAATGCTATACAGTGTTCCAATGTATGCAAGACAAGCTAAACCAACCAAAGCCGAATGATTTCGACGCTTTAGAGAGTTTGTCGTTAAAACGAGTGACGTTACATGGAGTGTACACTGTATATTACTATCTGACCCGCCCGCGGCTTCGCACGCTTGAAATTTGCCGTTTCCGTGGAACTTAGAGATAATAAGTTTTTGGTTGAAAAACTGCTTTTTCAAAACAAGCTTTTATTAAGTTCATAATAAGAACCGCAACCAGGTTCAAATAAGCCCAAGCGCACGCACGGCACGCCGTGGAAGCAAACCTATCAAAAGTTTAATTTGTAAGCACAAAGTATAGGTGTTTTGGCCGCTTTTATATTGGACTTTATAGCAATATCCTTCTACTAGATAGATTGCAAACCATTGCTGTTGACGCCTATCTCGCCAAATAACAAAAATCAAAGTATGATGTTGACCAAGGCATACTTTTGTTAAAATTCAGCTGTTAATGACTTCAGAAAAGCAGAAAACATCCTCCGCCATCTTGAAGGTCCCGTCATATTGGATTTATAGTATACATTTTGGATGGTCGCCCATATTTTGGATTTAATGTGACGTTGTATTTGTTTTCGTGTTCTCCTCAGCAAGCCCTTTCATTTGTGAACCAATACCACTGTACCACTGTACCCATACTGTGGTAGTGCAGAAAAAATAACTAGTCCGCCATCTTGTATGATCCGCCATATTAGAATGACGTCACATAGCTAAGCATGCATTATCATCCAAAATAAGCGTGTATACCAAATTTCAGCTCAATCGGTTAAAGATAACTGATTTAAAATTCAGTTGCAAGATTCCACCCGGACAAACATATATACATTGCATGTTAAATAAAAGCTTGTAAAAACTATATAAAGCACTCTTGTCAAAGTGACGCGACACTTCATGTAAATGACGTCACGTCAATGAACGACGGTTATATTATATGGATATTGTTCATACAAAAATACTAAAATCGCGATTAAAATATGGGGTGTGGGGAGCATAGAGCACCA
Source organism: Philereme vetulata (assembly GCA_918857605.2). Classification (NCBI taxonomy): domain Eukaryota; kingdom Metazoa; phylum Arthropoda; class Insecta; order Lepidoptera; family Geometridae; genus Philereme; species Philereme vetulata. The sequence continues at coordinate 10,241,662 of OU975423.1, forward strand.
CGGGCCACCCACCGGCGGACCGGGTTGCTCTATGGTGGGGAGGGTGAAAAATACTTTACAACCTATTCTAATTATTACTAAATATACAAAAAAAATCATTTAAATCGGTCGTCCCGTTTCGGAGGAGGGCGACCACTAAAACCGTGACACGAGATTTTTATATATAAGTGTTCAAACATAAATTAATGAATAAAGCTTTGTTTGTGCAAACGAATATTGATCTAACACATTTATACCGGAAGGGAACTAAATCAAACATAATAAAGCTGATGAGAGAGGCAAGACATAAGAAGAAGAAAAGCCGGTCATATTTCATCAATTTAAAGCGAAGTACTACCAGTCTTATGACGGCAGTCGTAAACACATTTTTGCGTGGATTTTTCCGACATTTTTTTTCGGATTCGATTTCCAATCAGGGAACGCTATTTTGTAAACTATCAACCTTTGAATCTGAGTCAGAAAGGTATCTTAAGTCAATTCAAAATCATTTTAAATAGCGCTGAGGTCGCTCTAATCCAACAGCTTTCTGAGCATCAATTATAGGTTACTTCTGTATCTTCGTCAGACCAATTTTCAACTTTACAGCACTAAGTCTAAACACTATTTATACTAAAAACGGGATATCTAGCATGATTTGTGAGTATTTGAGTATCCCGATATTCCGGCGCATGGCGCATGCAACTGCGCCGAAATATCGGGATACACAAATACTCACAAATCATGGTAAATATCCCGTTTTTAGTATAAATAGTGTTCATAACCATGATAGTTTCAAAAGTTAAGTCTAAACAGCTTATAAATTGTCCGGTTTTTTTTTGCAACTTTCCCTGCCCTAGTATTACTTGCGTAGTATAAAAGTAACATTGTAAACATTGTCTACAGCTGCCCAAATATGGGAGACATCTCTATCCACTATTGTTCGGCGCGATGACAGGTCTTTTAATTTGAATTTTCAAATATCGAATTAGAACGGCATTATTTGAATTCAGAACAGGTGAAAGTGAGTTTAAACTATTTTGTTGGCGTAAATACTCTTTACGCTTTATGACGATTGATAATCAAAGAGTTCGGAACAAAACTCTAAACTCCTATTTCTGTTATAATATAAAAACATTGAATTGCAAGTAGAGTTGTTTAAAGCAGCAACAATCTTGTTGCAAAACTTCGAAAGCGAAAATCTCTTAAAAGCCTTATGACATCACCACATAGGATCTATGTGGTTCTAGCCCACTTCCATAGCAAGGTATATATAGCATAGCACCTAAGTCAAGTGGGATATCATTTAGGTAAAAGAGTTTAATGACCAAAACCATTTTTGTATGTCCTATAATTTTGGGGTTATGACAAAAATTAAATAAAACCGTTCAAGTGCGAGTCGGACTCGCGCACGAAGGGATCCGTACCATTATATCTATAAAAACGGGCAAAAAAAACCACGTTTGTTGTATGGGAGCCCCTCTTAAATAATTGTTGTATTCTGTTTTAAGTATTTGTTATTATAGCGGCAACAGAAATACATCATCTGTGAAAATTTCAACTGTTTAACTATCACGGTTCATGAGATACAGCCTGGTGACAGACGGACAGACAGACAGACAGCGAAGTCTTAGTAATAGGGTCCCGTTTTACCCTTTCGGTACGGAACCTTAAAAAATTAAATACATTAAACCTTCAAATAACACTGCTTTGTTTGGATTTAAAATTAAAGGCACATGAGTCTTTACACCTGTATGCCTTAAGTTGATGGACGCTGAGCAGTGCATCGTAAGGCACGTGACCTACGAGGCAATGCTTTGTTATATGCGATGGTTACCACAACATCGGGTAGGCCATAAGCTTATTCCATTTCCAGGTCGAACACAAAAAAAAAACATTCCGCCGTCCTTAATCCAACGCCTTTCGTCCCCACCAGCCAGCCTATCTCCAATTTATCTAACCCGTCGCCATAATATTATGACTTGTTGATATCTACTGACAGTACCCTTACCAATGGAACAGATAATCGCGAATCCGACATATAATGTAGGAAATGACGTCGAGATAAATTTCATAGATTGACCGATAATTTTAAAGTTTGATCCGTAATTTGGACTTTAGACGTACTTTTATTATCAGAAAGAATACACAATTATATAAATATCTCTGTTGAAAATGCAAAATAAACAGTTAAATATTATATTCTTGTTTTTAGGGTTCCGTACCGAAAGGGTAAAACGGCCCCCTTATTACCTAAGCCAAATTGCTCTCGCGTCGCTATCGCTAGTCAGGCCATCTCTTTCACACGTACAGTTTGTATCTTACGTGTGAAAGGGATGGCCTGACTAGCGATAGCGAAGTGACAGCAATTTGGCTTAGGTAATAAGGCTATGGGACCCTATTACCTGAGACTTCGCTGTCTGTATGTATATATGTCCGTTTGTCACCAGGCTGTATCTCATGAACCGTGATAGTAAGACAGTTGAAATTTTCACAGATGATGTATTTCTGTTGCTGACATAACAACAAATACTAAAAACAGAATAAAATAAATATTTAAGGGGGGCTCCTATACAACAAACGTGATTTTTTTGCTCGTATTAGCTCGATATTGATAACGGCAACAGGTAGACGCTTGACATATTTACAGAATATTTAGTTATATATTCAATTTAAAATAAATAAAACAAATATTAAGAGGGGGCTCCCATACAAAAAAACGTCATGGTTTGCACTTTTATGGATAATGGTACGGAACCCTTCGTGCGCTAGTCCGACTCGCACTTGGCTGGTTTTTTATTGTACACAAATAGATGACAGACACGAGAGCTTACGAAATGGACTATACAAAGGCGAGCTTAACCCTAATATAAATATATACCTATAATAATACAAAATTACAGAGAAAGATAGTGCTCGAAAATGTTGAGTGATAGGCTAGCGCGAACTTCATGAGGAAGGGCATTCACGCGCATAAACGGTGAAGGAGCCACCATAGCGGCTAGAACTGTATTGTGGTGTTTTGAAGAGAAAAGACTTGGAGGACCGGCACGGCACACTGCGAGGAACAAGAAATTCAAAACACTCACGGAGGTAGGGAGCCCTTATTGACGATAATTACTTAATGTCAATGAGATCTGCCATCTTTAAAACGAAAACGAATGGACATGTGCATTCTCCCCATTCTCGCATACGGTGCACAAACTTGGTCCCTCACCAATATTCAAAGGTCCCGCCTCGGTGTTTGTCTTCGAACTAAGGAGCGCAGCATCCTCGGAGTCAGGCTCACAGACCGTATAAGAAACTCAACACTGCGCTCCAAGACACAGATAGCTGACTTGGCTCTGACATCCGCAAAATTGAAGTGGGCTGGGCAGGACACGTTTGTCGTATGCCAGAGGAACTATGGGCGAATGCCACTACAGACTGGGTTCGAAACGGGCGGCGGCCTCGTGGTAGACCCAGGCGGAGATGGAGGGATGAACTGGATGCATTTCAGAAAGAGTGGCCCCAATTAGCCAATAACCGGGATTCGCGGAAAGAGGGAAGGGAGGCCTTTGCCCTGCAGGGGGACTCTACAGGCTGATAATAATACTAATATCGAGTAATGATAACATTCTTCTTCTTCTTTCGTGTCGAAATCTCAAGACTATAGCCATTTTGACCAGTACGTCGCCACGTTCGTGGCAGCGTCGGAGCAGGTCAACAGTTGCCCCATCGTGCAGGTGTCCTTGCAAGGACGTGTGCCATTGTTTGGAGCTGGGCACCACATTGATATTGCGTCGCCGATTTGTCTATAATACCCCATTATATCGCTAATAAAAGATTTTGAGATGCTTTTAAAATCTTGGAAATTCCTATAGTTTATGTTTTGGTATGTTCTTTTCTGTGTAAAGACGATGTTTCATGCCAAAATGACTATCTCAACGCAATGAGCTTCCAACTGCCGGCGTAATTAAGTTCGTCATAATTAAATGATATCAGACACACGCGATGCCACAGTGTAGAAAGCAGTTAGTACTGTAAGCCACAGATAAACAATAGCTCAGTCTTATTTCTATGTGAACTGAGAATTTCACAATCATTATCTGGTATATAATGGACGTCATAAGAATGATGGACTGCTGAACATAAGTCTCCCTCGTTTCCCGACCCACCGATCCTGTGCCGCTTGCCCATGCCTCTTCATCATCATCATATCTATACTAATATTAAAAAGAGGAAAGATTTGTATTTTTGTGTGTATGTTTGTAATGAATAAACTCAAAAACAACTGTACCGATTTCAAAAAATCTTTCTCCATTGGAAAGCTACATTCACCCTGAGTGACATAGGTTATATTTATTGCTAGAAAAGATTAGGGATCCTTACTAAAACTTAAGTAACGTAACCCAAGATGTAAAAAGTGCCCTATAACGTGTTTCGTCGCATGCGCTGCGGAAACTATTCATGTTAGAACAAAATTTCTTTAATATTGTATGTTCTACAATATTAAAGAACATATCGATATCTACAAAAAAATTCGAAGAGGAAAGATTTGTTTGTTTTTTTGTATTGATTAGACTCCGAAACTACTGGACCGATTTAAAAAATCTTTCACTGTTGGTAAGCTACGATATTTCCGGGTGACACAGGCTACTTTTTACCCAACTGCGGAGAAGGAGGGTAATGTTTTTAATAAAAAACTACGCGTGCGAAGCTGCGGATTGGTCAGCTAGTCAGTTATAAGACGTCTGCTGCTAAACATAGGCCCCCACACATTTCCAGAGCGATCGATCTTGTGCAGCCTGCACCCAACGGCTCCCAGTAGCCGTTATCAGGTCGTCTTTCTATCTAGTGGGGGATCGTCCTACGCTGCGCATTCCAGTGTGTGGTTACTTCGATCTCGCAGAGAAACACCAAGCATAGCCCGCTACATAGCATGCTGAGTGGCCTGGAGCTTTCTTATGAGGTTCAGAGTGAGAGACCACGTGTCTGTGCCATACAATAGTTGTTCGCCCTGAACTGAGATCTCGCGAGTCTCCGATTAAAACAAAAAAATATTATTTGTAATCTTTGACTATCAATACAGTGCCACGAAATAAAAACCAAAATACTTGACCTACAATTTCATTCGAATTACAGGTAACGGAAGTTCATGTAATGTGGTTTTTTTTGGGAGTAAATTGTAGTTGTTCTGGATTTCAGACTTTTGCCTATATTTGTGTCACTTAAGTTATACGCATACCCAATTTCAGCACTGTGGGGGTCACTGGTGTAGCCTGTGAATTTTGTCAAAGTTTAGTTTTTGTTATGGCTAATAACGCAAAAACTATAAAGAATTTACTAAAATTAAAAACGGTGACTAAATTTACTAATGAATACCTTTCATTCGATGTCCTATTTGACCTAATAACCTTATTTTCATTTTTTTTTACCCCTCTTGAACCTTAATATCTCAACAACCCCCCAACATTTTTAGCTCATTTAGTCACACCAAAATTGTGCCATCACTACCTTCCTATGTTTTTAATTTCACGATGATCGGATCAACTCTTCGAAAGCAATCCTCAAACAAACATACATACATACAACGCCGATTTGCCCAACTTGATATAGAGATCTCGCTTCGCTCGATCAATAAATTCATCACTGTTAGGTAACAAACTGATCAAGACACAAGTAGTTTGGACGAGAAGAGGTCGCGCAGTTTCCTGATATCAGGAACGTTCTTATAAAGCCAATACTGTGGGCCTCATAAGAGGGCTCAACGAACGTTTTTATGTCATCATCATCATCATCATTCTCAGCTCGTGTCCACCCACTGCTGGGCATAGGCCTCTCTTCGTTTCTGCCATTCTTCCTGATTTTGTGCCAGTCTGTGCCACGTACGACCCACGGTCTTATTGATGTCGTCGACCCATCTCGCTGGTGGACGTCCCCTATTTCGATGCCCATTTCTCGGCCTCCACTCTGTTAGTGCCTTAGTCCACCTGTCGTCACTACGACTGACCAAGTGTCCTGCCCAAAGTCCTCTGCATCCACTCTGTTAGTGCCTTATTCCACCTGTCGTCACAGCGTCTAACCGAGTGGCGCTCCACTTGAGCCCCAATATTCGCTTGCTGACGTCTTGTACTTTAGCCTGCTTGCGAATTTCGGTATTGGGAACTCGATCTAAGAGTTTGATGCCGAGCATGGCGTGCTCCATGGCTCTATAATGTCATAAAATAAAAAAAGAATTAAACACAAAGTTATGCATCAGTCATGTGTTGCTACCTTAGCACTCCATCACAAAAAAGACTTTTAAACCACACGAGTAAGCGATAAGGGATAACACCTTTCCGAATAGATTGCGCACTTTATACTTCTGACCCGCCCCGACTTCGCATGGATTTATTTAAAGGGAATATAGTAGTTGATTGGTCTTATTTGGCGGCTTTCTCCTCAGGGAGGAACCAGTTTTATGTGCTCGAAAAACTATATGTCACTTTTATCTGCAAAGTAAACATACAAAAAAGTTCTACCTGTTTATTTACTATGAGAATAAAAATAACAAAATGTAGCTGTTTTCTACTTTCAATTTGATTCAACCTCTAGGCAACATATAATTTTGTAATTTTTGCTTCACTTAAATGTGTGCAAAGACTATACCTTTAAGTTGAACATATGATGCTGTACTGCAACGGTCTTTCACGTGGCAATTAATTATTTTCAACTTTTCCGAATAATTAGCGGGCGTATCCCTAGAAGGTGGTTGCGCGACCGACGGGCAGCAGTGTACCGCTGACTGTCGTACGGGAGGGTTGTGCTCGTCTGCCTCGCGCTCACCTATTTGCTGGTCGGTTAGATGCGCGTAGTGGAAGGTGCGGAGCTGAAACAAAAATAAATATAGCCTATAGCTCCTATATCTAAAAGGATCCAATTGGGATGGGCCGCGTTCGGCAAGCTGGACGACAACCTTAAGTCGCCTAAAACTCCACAGAGTCTGAAGACCCGCTTATTTATGCAATGTATTCTGCCCACCATGACTTACGGTGCCGAGACATGGACGCTCACGCAGGAGGCTGTGTACAGGTTAAGAGTTGCACAAAGAGCCATGGAGCGTACCTTGCTCGGCATCAAACTCTTAGATCGAGTTCCAAACGTCGAGATCCGTAGAAGAACGAAGGTCCATGATGTTGGGAATCGTGTTATGGAGCTCAAATGGTCTTGGGCGGGACACTTGACAAGACGTAGTGATGACAGGTAGAGCAGGGTAGCAACTGAATGGTGGCCGAGGAATTGCTGTAGAAGGGTTGGACGTCCGGCAGCGAGATGGGTGGACGATATCGTTAGAGTCGCGGGCCGTCAATGGGTGAACTAGCGCAGGATCGTGGCGGATGGCACAAACATGGGGAGGCCTATACCCAGCAGTGGGTGAAGTTGGACTGTGGATGATGATGATGATGATGATAGCACTCAAGTTTAGCGCAGCTCTCTATTCGTGAAATAAAATTCTAATTCTAGAGATTACCATTACATTATTTTAACATACAAATTGTACATCTTTAATGTTATAGTGTGACCATTAGTGCTGTGCACTCCCTGAGGTATGCGCGCGGCGAGACGGGGGGGAGAATCGGCTGCTGCGCTCTGTCAGTTCGCCGTCAACGCTCGTGGAGGCAGGTAGTGTTATTCGTATCGGACTGTCTATCTCATGTGCGTCTGACATAGACAGTCCGATACAAATAACACTACCTGCCGCCACGAGCGTTGACGGCGAACTGACAGAGCGCAGCAGCCGATTCTCCCCCCCGTCTCGCCGCGCGCATACCTCAGGGAGTGCGCAGCACTAATGGTCACACTATAGTACAGACTAGATGACCCGCTCGCGGTTTCGCCAGCACCTTTTAAACCGGCTTCAAAAAGGAGAAGGTTCTCAATTAGACGGTATTTTTTTATGTTGTGTTTGTTATCTCAGAAATTTCGAGATTGTGAACCGATTTTGATGATTCTTCTTATATTTGAAAGCTAGTGCTTCCCGTGTGGTCCCATTTCCATTTGGTCAAGTTCTGACAATGGCATCCATGTAAAAACCATATAAGTCCTAAATTTATTTAATTTTTATGTTATGTTATGTTTGTTAGCTCAGAACTCCGTTATGTATCAACGGATTTGGAAAATTAGTGGTTTATTTAAAAGGCTTTTAGATTGATCCCATTGAAATTTCATCTAAATTTGTTGAGTAGTTTAGTTTTTACTGTTATCTGAAGACGATTATAATTTTGTTAAAAAGTAACTTGTATGCGACATAATTTACAAATAATGAGATTTTGTACTGAAAACTATGCTTTATTATGATAAAATATAACCTATAAAACTCAGGTATAGTGTAGCTTTCTTTCAGTAAAAGAATTTTCAGAATCGGTTTAATCATTTCTGCGATTACCCACTACAAACTAACAAACTAAAAAAATACCTCTTTTTAATATTAGTATAGATAAAATTAAATATACTTTTAGTAAGTACAGGTCCGGACATGGTGTTAGATAAAAATTAGCACACTGATAAGAAGATAATCGTATCGCAAGCAAACATGGTAGCCATCGGTAGCACCCACCACATTTGTAGTTTCGTAAACTTCTTGGAATTTTAGAAAGATCATGTTATTTTTTAGATACGCTTGGCACAAAGCACAAATTATACAAACTTGTAGACAGACGATCTGTAGATAAATGTTAGAATAATATCCCTCTGAAGTGGAGGAATATAAATAAATATATAAATATTGCTGGACATTTCAAACAGCGCTATCTAGCCCCAAACTAAGCAGAGCTGGTACTATGGGAACCAGATAACTGATAGAATACTTAAATACTTTTTTTTGTTAATACAGACTTATAATATATACAGAAGCAACCAGACCCGGAACAAATATCTGTAAATCATGCAAACATTTGTTCCGAGGCAGGCATCGAACCCACTACCTCCTGCGTCTCAGGCAGCTATTCGCCCACTGCACCACGGAGGTCGTCTATATGTAATGTTATTATAGTTAATTTGTTTAGATTAAGACTCAAAGCTAATATTCTGTCAACACAGCTAAACCAACCGTAGTGGCAGTAGCTGAAGCTCTCTCTCTTTCTTTTCCTGGTCTCCATGTCAAGTCTAAAATATACCAGTGAAATATTCTTAAGTATGCTAGTTAGTAGTGATAGTTTTATTGGATTAAAATTGTAGGTATTTAATTGTGTTTTGTATGTATAAATACATACAAAACATATATATACCAGTGACATATTCTTAAGTGTGCTAGTTAGTAGTGATAGTTTTATTGGATTAAAATTGTAGGTATTTAATTGTGTTTTGTATGTATAAATACATACAAAACATATATATACCAGTGACATATTCTTAAGTGTGCTAGTTAGTAGTGATAGTTTTATTGGATTAAAATTGTAGGTATTTAATTGTGTTTTGTATGTATTTAACATGGTTTGGTTTTAATTTAACAATAGTTGTGTTTTTCTTATCAAGGCTACCCTTGATCAAGATGTACGTGAGGTAATGGTAGCTGGACTCAGCGGAAGACCAGCGCTGGGGCATATTAACATGCCTTAGCATCATGCTCAGCTGAGTACCAGCTCATCCCCACACAGAGCTTTTAAGTTTGTTGGTGCTTAGGTTAGATTTTATTGTTGTTGTGTTTTATTATCCTTTATTACTGTGTGGTTTTTTGAACAATTTCTTTCTTTCTCTTTCTTAGATAGCACTGCTCCAAATCACTACCAGATGGAAGTTTCCCCGGGAGACTGGCTGAATTGCCCACTAAAATGATATGCTTATGGGTTGAGCCAGATAGATTAAATAATATGACGTATGTGGTACTAATGCTGTAAACATATATTTAAACTTATTATTATAACTTACTTATTACTTACTGGTGGTAGAGCTTTTGTGAACGGACTCGAGGAAGTGGGCACCACCGCCTTACCTTTATCTGCCGCCAAATAGCAGTACTTGTGCTGCTGTGTTCCGGTTAGATGGTAATGGTATGTTCCTGTAGTTACTGGCACATAGACATAACAGCTAAGTCCTATAGTATGGCAACGTATCCACATAGAGATCAAGACAACATAATAGCTTGTTTTGAATTCTATGTGGATATCCATGGGCTGCAGTAGCCACTTACCATGTGGTGGACTGCATGCTCGTTTGCCATGTCATTAGTATCAAAAAAAATTGCCAACTAAAGAAAAGAATAGGTAGGCTCATTATCATCTACAATAAAAATAAGGATTTTTACTGCAGTTGTTTGCATCAAAACATAAATTACGAACCATTGTCGCTGGTCAACTTCCATTACGCTAATAGATAATAGCCCCCAAATACGGTAATAAAATGGCAATGCCTAAAGTATCTTTGGCGTTCAAGTCGCAATATAACACACACAGTCATGACAGGTCTTAGGTATAACCCTAGATAATAAGCTTCAATGGGGCCCTCACATTGATAAGTTGTCGAAGAGTCTTAGGTCTGTGGCATACGCAGTCAAATTGATCCGTCTTTTTACAGACGTAGACACAGCTAGACTAGTTTACTTCAGCTAATTCCACAGCATTATGTCATATGTTATACTTCAGCTGTGGGGGAATGCTGCAGATATAAACACCGTTTTGTGCTGCAGAAGAGGGCTGTTCGTGCAAATTAAAATATGAGCCCAGAGAATAATTACGCCGTAAGTTTAAAGAAATAAATATTATGACATTTCCTTGTCTATACATCCATGAAAATCTGATGTATGTTCACAAAAATATTTATTTGTTTGAGAAAAATAGCGATAATAATAATTTTAATACTAGAAATAAAGATAAACTCGCTGTTGCTACTTGTAGACTCCATAAAATTAGTAAATCGCTTAAAGTGCAAGGTGTACGCTTTTATAACAAACTCCCAAGTGATGTACAAAAATTGACAATTAACAAATTTAAACACGTTATGAAACAAAATTTTTATAAAAAGCCTACTATAAAATATCGGATTATTTAGATGATAGAGAAGCTTGGGATTGAAATTGCTCCAAATCGTTCATAAATGTTACAATTTAGACGTAATTTATTTTCTGTCTTCTAAAAGGATTTTTTTTTCCTTTCTTTCCTGGCTTGGTCGCGACGGAACTGGCAGTAAAATTGACGTTTCAAAGTGATCCTTGTGAGTTTAATTTTTTTTTTATTTGATTTTATTTGACACCAATTAGTTCGTGGATGATCACGTACCTTTCGTTGCCATTTGAAACTAGTAACATGGTTAAAAACGTTTGAGCAAAATTTGTTTTTACGTTTATAAACGGTTCCTACTACAGTAAGGCTTGGACTATATGGCACTATATGGTTTTTTACGGCCCCTGACCAATCAGTAACACAACCAAACATTTGAATTTTTCCTGCATCGACTACACACGATCCGAGGCCATCCGTCTCCGATTTTTACCTAGAAGCAACCGGGACATGCTCCGGATCAGGGAGACCCGGATGTCCGAGCGTAATACTTTGTAAATTGATCAGGTTTTCTGCCGAAATGATTGAAAATGATTGTAACAAAGTTACTTATTCCAATGACAGGATCCATAAGTGTACAACACAACTCGTTACAAAAATCATGCAACATTCAGATAACGCAAGCATTTGGAGCAACAACGAACACTTCATGCATCTCAGCTAAACGCACAGAAGAGGTAATCAAGCCTTATCTAATCACCAAACCTTTGGTGTTTATAAACCGTTATTTAACCAATCTTTGATTCGATTTTTACCTTAATAGATAGTGTTCAAAATTGTAAACGAAAATTTGTATGGTTAATTTCATTATGATACCAAGTGCTGTAACTTTTCAAAAACATCTTTGATTTTCTCGATAGAGAAATATTACGAAGTTACTTCTTCATTTTACTCGCTACTTACTCGAAATAATTTGGTTATGAATGCGAAGATTTCTTCTTTCAAAATTACAGACAGCGCCAAAAAAATTAAGTTTTAGACAGCGCCAAGTCCGTCATCTATCAATCTATCCAGCATCCAGCACCCACTGTTGGATATCTATGTCGCCAGTTCAATCGGTCATGAGCATGTCTCATCTATTGCTCCCAGACCAACGGGCCGGTGGTCTGTCAAGTCCGTCATAATGATAAAAATTGTTGCGATGTCCAATTTCCATTTTGCTACAATAATCGGGCCAGATTCTCTGTGGAGAGGACGTACGAGTAAATTACTCTCGTAAAATGGCCGTTCTCAGGACAGAGCGTAAAAATATTTTTAAAACATTATTATGGGGCATTTAGATTTATTTTTTAAATCGCGGAATTTCCGATGGATTATTTTGTATCCCAGAGTTAATAAACTTGGTCTTAGCATTGATTCGCTTTGGTTTACCTTTTTCCAGTTCTTTAGTCGAACTAAGAACCTTCTGTTCGCTATGTCAAAGTCAAAGTCAAAATCTTTTATTCATTAAAATCAGAAGGATCACTTTGAAACGTCAATTTTACTGCCTGTTCCTTCGCGACCTAGCCAGAAAAGAAAGGCAAGAAACAAGGCTGGTTGGTTTTTTTTAATAATCCTTTTAGAATACATTACAATACAGCAAATAAATTACGTCTAAATTGTAACATTTTGAACGAGTTGGAGCAATTACAATCCAAAGCTTCTCTATCATATAAATAATCCGATATTTTATAATAGGCTTTTTATAAAGATTTTGTATAAATTTTAAATTTGTTGATTGGCAATTTTTGTACATTACTTGGGAGTTTGTTATATAAGCGAACACCTTGCCCTTTAAACGATTTACTAATTTTATGGAGTCTACAAGTGGCAACAGCGAGTTTATCTTTATTTCTAGTATTAAAATTATGATTATCGCTATTTTTCTTAAATAAACTTATATTTTTGTGAACATACATCAGATTTTCATAGATGTATTGACAAGGAAATGTCATAATATTTATTTGTTTAAACTTATTGCGTAATGAATGATTCTCTGGGGCCCATATTATAAATTGCACGAACAGCCCTCTTCTGCAGTACGAAAACGGTCTTTATATCTGCAGCACTCCCCCACAGCAGTATACCGTATGACATAATGCTGTGGAAGTACCTGAAGTAAACTAGTCTAGCTGTGTCTACGTCTGTAAAAAGACGGATCTTTTTGACTGTGTATGCCGCAGAGCTAAGTCTCTTCGACAACTCATCAATGAGGGCCCCATTGAAGCTTATTATCTAGTTATACCTAAGAATACGGTGGTGTCCACAAGAGCCAACTCCATCTGCCTGTCCATCTGTCTGTCTGTCTGTCCGAAAAATTACAGCCGATTTCTTCTAAAAAAGCAAGTAAAAACCTATTTTGTATTTTTAGCCTACTTGAAAAGGAGGAGGTTCTCAATTCGTCACAATTTTTTTTTTATTTTCCCCGATATCTCAAAGACGCCTGGACCGATTCGAGAATTTTTTTTTTTATTTAATGGGTATAAAAGGCTTCCCAGGTTTCGCACCATATCAGGATCTGATGATCATCATTTTCATCATTTTCAGCCCATGTCGCCCCACTGCTGGGCATAGGCCTCTCTTTGTTTCTGCCATTCTTCCCGATCCTATGCCAGTCTTAACCACGTACGACCCACGGTCTTATGGATGTCGTCGACCCATCTCGCTGGTGGACGTCCCCTATTTCGATGCCCAGTTCTCGGCCTCCACTCTGTTAGAGCCTTAGTCCACCTGTCGTCACTACGTCTGGCCAAGTGCCCTGCCCAACACCACTTGAGCCCCAATATTCGCTTGCTGGCGTCTTGTACTTTAGTCTGCTTGCGAATTTCAGTATTGGGAACTCGATCTAAGAGTGTGATGCCGAGCATGGCGCGCTCCATGGCTCTCTGTGCTACACTTATTTTGTACACAGCCTCCTTCGTGAGCCTCCATCTCTCAGCACCATAAGTCATAGTGGGCAGAACACATTGGTTATAGAGACGTGTTTTAGGACATTGTGGAATACGAGTAGATTTTAATATTAGGTTGGGGAAAAAGTTTCTTCGCATTTTTTAAGAAAATTCAAAACATTTTTAATATAGTTTATTTACATTTAACTAAAGTATGTAGGTACCATTTTGTTCGATAACTTTTTGCCATCTTGTAGGTAGGGACATGATCCCATTGCTATAGAAATGGGGCTTCTGATCAAAATACCGCGACAAGTAGTTTTGTCAGTCCTCTCGTGATGTTAACCTGACACTGCCTAAAGAATTCTGAAGAGACCGAAATAGGTGAAAATCTGAAGGTGCAAGGTCAGGACTATACGGCGGATGCATTAACACCTCCCAGCCAAACTCTCTTAATTTTTGCGGAGTGGCTAAATATGTGTGAGGTCTAGCGTTATCATGATGAAAAACCACATCCCTTCTGTTGATTAATTCCGGCCGCTTTTTCTCAACTTCTTGCTTTAATCTCATCAGTTGTTCGCAGTAGAGTTCAGAATCGACGGTCCTGCCTGGTGGTAACAGTTCATAATGAATAATGCCCTTCCAATCCCACTACACACACAGCATCATCTTGTTGCGAGTTAACCCGGGTTTCGCCACAGTATGTGAAGCCTGACCGGCCTTTGACCACGATCTTTTTCGCACGTTCTTGTCGTACGTGATCCACTTTTCATCAGCAGTTATCAGCTTCTTCAAAAATGGTTCTGTTTCATTACGTCGTAATAAAGAATCACAAATGAGTACATGGTTCATTAGGTTTTTTTCAGTGAGCTCGTGGGGTACCCAATAATCGAGCTTTTTTGTGTACCCAGTTTTTTTTCAAATGCGCCAAAACTGTTTTGTGGTCAATTCCCAGTTCTTCAGCTACGTCGTAACTACTGATATGCCGATCTTGCTCCACTTTTTCAAAAATGCCATCAATTTTATCCGTAATAGGGCGACCAGAGCGACGTGCATCTTTGACATCAAAATTTCCGGATTGAAAAAGCTTAAACCAAATTTGTGCTACTCTCACAGACACTGCACTAGGTCCATAAACATCGCAAAAGTTTTTTTCGCGGCTTGCGTTGCAGTTTTACCTTTTTTGTAGTAAAATTTTAAAATGTATCTAATTTCTTCATTAGATTCACTCATCTTTACAGTACGAAAAACAAATAAAAATCACACATTTTACTAATTTGAATTTTGAATTATCTTCTTTAACATTTAAAGTTTGAATAATACCAAAACCAGCCCGATACAAATAGTATTGCCAAAGAGATTTTATTACAAGTTCATACATACTATAATGCGAAAAGACTTTTTCCCCAACCTATTATGTCAGCTAGTTTGCCGAAAGCTGCCCATCCAAGTTGAACACGCCTGATGACTTCCCTCATCTGATACTCCTTGCCGAAAGATAATACATGGCCAAGATAAACGTATGAGTCGACCATTTCTAGTTTCTCGCTTCCAACCACGACGTTTGGGACCGGAACTCCAGAAATGCTCGACATAATCTTCGTCTTGCCCATATTCATCCTGAGGCCCACTCTAAGAGATCTCTGATGATGGGATGCCCAAAAAATTTCGGGGGCAACCCTCAAATTTTATTGGGAGGCTTAATGATGGGAGGCTCAACCATCTTATGTACCTAGGTTTACAGACAATAAACGAATTATGAATTATGAATGAACTCCGTCATTTATCAACTGATTTGGAAAATTCTTTTTTATTTGAAAGGAGTTTTAATACTTTCATATTGTTCTCATAGAAATCTCATCAAAATCAGTTTAGTGTTATATTTTCGTTAAAAATTACTTTTGTTCAATTACATTCGTAGAGCTGAAGTTCAATTTTTTTATACTGTTTAATTTAGTTTATTTTTTTCGCAATGAATTGAAATTGAACTTTAAATTTTATTTTGTATACCTGTTATTTAGTAATCCGACTGTAGTTGTACACTTACACTATTTTCACAATAAACTGTATTTGAAGATATCTATTTAATTTGACTGGTGCGAAGCCAGGAGCTGTCGCTAGTCTATCATAATGAATCAAAGAAATTACTGATTTAATCCGATCTACTTTACGCTTACAAAAACTCATACAACATAATGTCAAAATACTTGTAAAGCAAGTCATTATGCTAAAAGGTCACGGCGTTTACTTTGATCGAGAGTCGGCAAGATGGAGGCATCTCTCTTTTTATTTTTAATATTAAGACGTCATCTGGTTTATATCTTGTTTTATGGTATTTTTAACAAGTATCCTACATACAATAATAATACATAAAATTTTCTAATTTTTTTCTGGCCTCTGGTAGGAGTAGGGTTAGCAACTTTTTTTCTATCAAATATTTTTCGAAGCTATTACCTCTAAAAATATAGTAGATGGCAAAAAAATTAAAAAAAAAATTGAAGTAGATATTTAAAATATTTATTTTTTAGACAAATATTTTTGCTGCTCTGCGCCTTAATAACATATTTTTATTTTCATGAAAGCATTCGTATGCTGGGTGACATTCCAAATTAAGGTTGAAAAACACCATTAATTCTGATTTTATTAAATTCAAACTGGCCCCCTTACGCTCATCTCTCCATTTCGTCTTCATAACAGAAAATATGCGCTCTGTGAATGCTGATGTTGCAGGAATTGAAAGAAGAAATGCTACAATTTTTAAAATATTAGGCATGTCTGAATTGTATAAGAGAAGAGCTTCTTGCTGTTTTTCAACAGTGGATTTAGTAGAAAATTTTTGTTCAGAAAGTACAACGCAACGTCCAAAATTTTGTTCATTTTATTGATTACAAAGTGTTAAAATTCATTGTTAGTTTATCAGCAATAATAATTCTACAGCGAAGCGGGCTTTAAAATAAGATTAAGACTGCGTTCCGCTTTACGAAAAATATGGTAGTTTCGCCTACTACATATTTTTTTTAGAAATATAGTATACTAGCTGTTGCCAGCAGCTTCGCACGCGTGGTTTGCCAATGAAAAGTAGCCTATGTGTTAATCCAGGTTATGATCTACGTACATACCTAATTTCATCGCAATCGGTTCAGCCATTCCGGCGTGAAAGAGTAACAAACATCCATACATACAAACTTTCGAATTTATAATATTAGTAGGATGATCCCCCAATATAGTAGGATACTATGTTATATAGTAGGGTTGGCAACCCTAGGTAGGAGCGTCGTGTGATCCTAGAGCTGGCGCTATCTGGATTAACGCGTAAGCATTGCAATTCAGCGGGGCAATGCAGCCAGTGTCTTGGGGACACTTCCGCCTGGTAGTGCTCTGGAACAGTTAAGTTTCTATAGATCGTTTCTCGTTTCTTTTGTATTTTTAAAGAGTTATGTAAATAATAATAAAATAAATACGTCGATGAAAAGATGCAGATGGAAATCTATGGGGAAGGCGTATGTTCAACAGTGGATGTTCTTTGGCTGATATGGTGATGATGGTATGTTGATGAGTATATCTTTCCAGGCTAGGTCTCCATCCAGTTGCATGTGCCATGATCACAGGTAAACTGAAGTCTTTGCGAGTGGGTAGTTATTGGCAGATATAACGATCTACCCTCTTTCTTAGTATCTTGCTAGGAATGAATTCGTTAATACTATTCGATACTAATCGAGTTATGATCGACAATGAAACCGGTGGTAGACCGGTTTCATTGTCGATCATAACTCGATTCCGACACACAACACTCACGGTATCAGGACGCGTAATTGACACTTCACTTCTTCGTTTCTTACACATTCTCACCACAGGATTCCAGGCTCCAGATAATTGAAAACCATCTTCACGATTCAAATTCTTGTGTTTGTCAATCTTAATTGCCTTTTGAACCAGTCTTGGCATGTAATGTCGCTCAGTTGAGATTACTTGTGGGTTGTGTAAGCGCAGCGTAGGACGTCCACCCACAAGATGGGCAGACGACTTGGTAAGAACCGCAGGTCGGCGTTGGATGCAGGCCACTTCCAACCGCAGTTCCTGGAGATCAATGAGGGAGGCCTTTGTCCAGCAGTGGACGTCCTACGGCTGATATGATGATGATGATGTGTAGCTCGATCCAGTGGTTTGAGCCTGAGTCCAGCAGATGTTCCGCTATGGCAGACTTTTGTCTGTCAACATTCTTCACCGCCCTGATATGTTCGTGATATGTTATAGTGTTCATAACCATGATAGTTTCAAAAGTTATAAGATAATATATTATATTGAATCAGACATCGACCAACATGCTAAAACGTTGTATCTGATGTAAGCAATAATACGGATTACATAATAATAATAAATAAATATAGCTATGGATATTTCACACAGCGCTATCTAGCCCCAAACTAAGCAAAGCTTGTACTATGGGAACCGGATAACTGATAGAATCACACTAATATTATAAATGCGAAACTTTTGATGTTTGTTTATTTATTTGTTTGTTACTCAATCACGTCGTAACGGCTGAACAGATTTCGATTAAATTTAGTATATCGTAGATTATAACCTGGATTAACACGTAGGCTACTTTTTATCCCATAAATCAGGTGTCATGGGATAAAAATGGGGTGCCAAGTCAAGTTGCAGCAGCGAGTTTAGCTTTACCTACACATTTAGTAGTGTAACGCATACAAAGTCGCCGGCAACAGCTAGTACTATATATACGTTAGTTTTTTTTGTAAATACTTATTTATATTAAAGAGAAATAATATAAAAAAATTCTTCCGCGGCGGGAATCGAGCCCGCAACCTCCTGAGTCTCAGCCGGCTATTCGCCCACTGCGTCACAGAGGTTGTCAAGTCGGATAAAATGGGATTGGACAGGCCATGCGATTCGAACGCATCAATAACGTTGGACGAAACAAATGATGTGATTCTATAGATATATATAAAAGAAAGTCGTGTTAGTTACACTATTTAGAACTCAAAAACGGCTGAACCGATTTGACTGAAAATTGGTAGGGAGGTATCTTAGAACCACGAGACGGACATAGGATACTTTTTATCCTGTTCGACCGCGTTCTCGTGTGACGTGACATAAAACTTCAAAGAGAATACAAGTCACTATAAAACGAGGTATAACAAAAACGCATCTGACATGGAATAACAAAACGCAAATGACAGCTAAACGTAATTTTGTCTATGGTTACAATTACAAAACTACATTAATTTCTGTAATTATAATTAGAACAGTATAATAAACAATTACACCAATTATTCAAATAATTATAACAATCATAATATTAAAACAACATAAGAACAAATACATCAAATAAATTAAATATAACAAGTTACTTTTTAACAAAAATATAAACGACTTCAGATAACACTAAAAACCAAACTACTCTACCAATTTTGATGAAGTCTCCATGGGATCAATCTAAAAGTATATCCTTTCATATAACAAAAATTATTTTCTAAATCGGTTGATTTAATAGGTTGGGGAAAGAGTCCTTTCGCATTATAGTATGTATGAACTTGTAATAAAATCTCTTTGGCTATTTGTATCTGGCTGGTTTTAGTATCATTCAAAATTTAAATTTTCAAGAAGATAATTCCAAATTCAAATTAGAAAAATGTGTGATGTTCATTTGTTTTTCGTTCTGTAAAGATGAGTGAATCTAATGAAGAAATTCGATACATTTTAAAATTTTACTACAAAAAAGGTAAAAATGCAACGCAAGCCGCGAAAAAAATTTGCGATGTTTATTGACCTAGTGCAGCGTCTGTGAGAGTAGCACAAATTTGGTTTAAGCGTTTTCAATCCGGAAATTTTGATGTCAAAGATGCACGTCGCTCTGGTTACGGATAAAATTGATGGCATTTTTTAAAAAGTGGAGCAAGATTGGCATATCAGTAGTTACCACGTAGCTAAAAAACTTGGAATTGACCACAAAACAGTTTTGGCGCATTTGAAAAAAACTGGGTACACAAAAAAGCTCGATATTTGGGTACCCCACGAGCTCACTGAAAGAAACCTAATGAACCGTGTACTCATTTTTGATTATTTATTACGACGTAATGAAACCGAACCATTTTTAAAGAAGCTAATAACTGAATAATAACTGGTGATGAAAAATGGATCACGTACGACAAGAACGTGCGAAAAAGGTCGTGGTCAACGGCCGGTCAGGCTTCACAGACTGTGGCGAAACCCGGGTTAACTCGCAACAAGGTGATGCTGTGTGTGTGGTGGGATTGGAAGGGCATTATTCATTATGAGCTGTTACCACCAAGCAGGACCATCGATTCTGAACTCTACTGCGAACAACTGATGAGAAAAAAGTAAGAAGTTGAGAGAAAGCGGCCGGAGTTAATCAACAGAAGGGGTGTGGTTTTTCATAATGATAACGCTAGACCTCACACATCTTTAGCCACTCAGCAAAAATTATGAGAATTTGGCTGGGAGGTGTTAATGCATCCGCCGTATAGTCCTGACCTTGCACCTTTAGATTTCCACCTGTTTCGGTCTCTTCAGAATTCTTTGGGTAGTGTCAGGTTAACATCACGAGAGGACTGCCAAAACTACTTGTCGCGGTATTTTGATCAGAAGCCCCAAAATTTCTATAGCAATGGGATCATGTCCCTACCTACAAGATGGCAAAAAGTAATTGAACAAAATAGTACCTACTTTATTTAAATGTAAATAAAATATATTGTAAATGTTTTGAATTTTCTTAAAAAATGAGAAGAACCTTTTTCCCCAACCTAATATAACGGAGTTCTGAGCTAACAAACATAATAAAACATAAAAAATAAACAAATTTAAGACTTATATGGTTCTCTCATGGATGCCATTGTCAGAACTAGACCAAATGGAAATAGGCACAAGCGGGAAGCACCAGCTTTCAAATAAAAAAAAGAATCATCAAAATCTGTTCACCCAGTCGAAAGTTCTGAGGTAACAAACATAAAAAAATCAGTCTAATTGAGAACCCTCCTTTTTTTAAGTCGGTTAAAAATACAAATGTCAGTGAGCAAGTAATTGTAAGCATACAAGTCAAAAATATATAAAAATAAATAAAAATTAACTAAAATAGTTGTATAAAAATGTTAATAAGTATATTATTTTGTCTGGTAGGTACTTACCGATAAGATATCCCATGTATTACATACATATATTTCATATATTTGCGTTGACCTAATGGTTACTTTTCTATCTACCTCGTGCAATTAAAAACGTAAAATTCAAAACGAATGGTATTTTTAATCCATAAAATTTAATTTCCAATTTTATATACAAAGGGTTAACTAGACATAATCTTCAACAAATCAAAAAGACAATTAAACCATAAAAAAACCTAAAGGTTGTACGTTTATATCACAACCTCATAAATAAAATAAAAAACTGCATGATGCCACCCTCCTTAAGAAAGGGGGGCGTGGCCTGTGCATCCGGCTGTTATCACTTCCGGTGGCGCCACTGTTTAATTACCAGTGTCGATGATAAACTTTTTATGATTTTATCTGTGTTTGAAGAAAGGCTAAGTGCGAGTGATTGAGAATATCTGTGTTTGTTTTAATTTTGAGTAGGCCTTGTATTTATGTAGGTTATGTGTACCAACTTGCTTACTACGGCGAAGCAAAAGGAACACAAAAATGGGTAAGGAATTTTTTAAACATGCGTTTAACAGGGTTTAACGTTTTTTGCGGTAGCGAGGTTAAAGTCAATCTCAAAATCTTTTATTCATTAAAATCACAAGGATCACTTTAAAACGTCAATTTTACTGCCTGTTCCTACGCGACCAAGCCAGGAAAGAAAGGCAAGAAACAAGGCTGGTTGTTTTTTTAATGATCCTTTTAGAATACATTACAATACAGAAAATAAATTACGTTTAAATTGTAACATTTTGAACGAGTTAGAGCAATTTCAATCCCAAGCTTCTCTATCGTCTAAATAATCCGATATTTTAAAGTAGGTTTTTTTATAAAGATTTTGTTAGTCATTAGTAAGTATGTTTCTTTCTATACGTATGTTCATCTGTTCCCTCGTACATTTTAAACTACTAGTCAGATTTTGATCAATAGAGTTGTAGAGAAAGGGCGAATTTGCCGCAATTCTCTCGCGTGTATTACGCGCGAACGTTGCGTCCAGAAGGAGCGTACCAACGCGCGAGCATTTGGGGATTGATAAACAATTCAGTAACAAAATTCTGGCGCTCCATTTCTCTTGATACGTGCTCCTGAAGTTCGCGCGTAATCTGGACGCAACAAGGCGTCTCTGGTATCTCGACTCGCGCGCAACACGCGCGAGTCTAGAGTCTAGAGAAGTGCACGCGATTGTGGACGCAGTGTATTGGCGCCACGTATCTCGCCAACTTACAAACATCTTAACAAATTAGCAAGTTGAAGTGGCAATGGGCAGGCCACATCGCTCGTAGGACCTTCTCGAGTGGAGACCACGGACTGGAAGACGCAGCGTAGGCCGGCCCCCCACAAGGTGGACCGACGATCTAGTAAGAATCGCGAGGAGCCGTTGGGCGCAAACGACTACCAACCGCTCGTTGTGGCAATCTAAGGAGGAGGCCTATGTTCAGCAGTGGACGTCCGCCGGCTGATGATGATGATGATCTCGCCAACGCGCGTATGAATTCGCCCCTTCTGGACAAGGTCTAAGGTATCCAATAATGCGCCTTAGCGCTGCTTGCATAACGATCCCTAAACGTAATTAGCGACTAAACATTTTTAAATTTGATGTATTTGCTTGATTATTACTCATTTAAACATATCTAGGTATTAAATACGATTAGGCATCGTTGCCCACACAGAATACAGTCACCCAAGTCGCCCATAATCTTAGTCGGTTTGTCAAAGACTACATGACATTACTTTAAATTTAGTATGACGAAAAACAATGGTAATAGATCGCGTTGGATATCAAATGAGAGGCTATAACGTAAATAAATTAAATATATAAATTTAAATACAATTACTTTACATAATCCGCTTTTTTTCATATCTAATAAAAGTAATAAATCTTATAATCAAATAGAGTTACTATTACTTCGAAAACATTTGTGATATATTTCAATCACTACACACATAATAAGTAACCTTTTAACGAAAATATAAATGACTTTAGAATAGTTTTTTTATAGCAAACATATATACAGCACAAAAAAAAAATAACGAAAACATTTCATAAAAAAACCACACAGTTATATAGAAAAATAAAAAACACAACAATAATAAAATCTATAATATATCTATAATCTATACAATATAAAAATAATAAAAAGCCCGACGGGTTAGCACGTTGAAGTGGCAATGGGTAGGCCATATAGCGCGCAGAACAGATGGCCGTTGGGGCCGGACGGTTCTCGAGTAGAGGCCACGGACCGGCAAGCGCAGCGTAGGACGTCCACCTATAAGATGGGCAGA
This sequence comes from Philereme vetulata, assembly GCA_918857605.2. Taxonomy (NCBI): domain Eukaryota; kingdom Metazoa; phylum Arthropoda; class Insecta; order Lepidoptera; family Geometridae; genus Philereme; species Philereme vetulata. The sequence goes on from OU975423.1 coordinate 10,264,978, forward strand.
CGACTTGGTAAGAACCGCAGGTCGGCGTTGGATGCAGGCCGCTTCCAACCGCAGTTCCTGGAGATCAATGACGGAGGCCTTTGTCCAGCAGTGGACGTCCTACGGCTGATATGATGATGATTATGAATAAAACCTAACCTAAGCACTAACAACCTTAAAAGCTCTGTGTGGAGATGAATTGGTACTCAGCTCAGCATAATGCTACGGCATGCTAATATGCCGCAGCGCTGGTCTTCCGCTGAGTCCAGTTACCATTACCTCACGTACATCTTGATCAAGGGTCAAATCAAATTTGAGGGTTGCCATCGATTTTTTTGGAACCCCATCATCAGATCCTGACCACTTAGGAAGTACTTCATACCTTTTTAAAAAAAAAAAAAGAATTTCTCGAATCGGTCAAGGCGTCTTCGAGTAATCGGGAAAAAAAGAAAAATTCCGATGAATTGAGAACCTCCTCCTGTTTCTGAAGTGTGATAAAAAGGAAGACTTAATATTTTTATACTGTGTTAAGTACGTTAGCAAGCGTATATTGGGACTCAAATGGAGTTGGGCAGGACATGTGGCCAGGCACGGTGATGACAGGTGGAGCAGGGTGCTGACTGAGTGGTGACCCCGGGATGGAACCAGGAACGCGGGTCGTCCGCCGGCAAGATGGGTCGAAAACATTATAAAGATCGCAGGTTGTATGTGGGTTCGAACAGCGCAGGACAGAGGCGAATGGCGACAACGAAGAGAGGCCTATGCCCAGCAGTGGGATGATAAAGGCTGACGATGATGATGATGTTAAGTTCTTTGGACACGTTACACGTAAAGAGGACTCAATGGAACTTCTAGTAGTGCAAGACAGAGTGGGATGAGAGGGCAAGAGACAGCGTCGTCGCTCTCCAGCGAGATGGTCAGACCTCATCAAGTCCATCAGACACTCTATCATGACTGAATGTTCTCGCAATGCCTTTAATACAGCTGAATGGAGACGCATCGCTAGAGCCGCTACTCAAGAGCCAAGACCTGACGACCACGACCACTCTGCCAAGAGTGCCTGACTAAGAAGAATAGAATATTTTTATGTAATAAGTCGTCTATATAAAGTGGAAGGGCGTCCTATTTTAAGTAAGTAACCAATCGTGCTCCGTTAAATTCCCTGGTAAATCTCTATTCAAATCAATTTTAATGAAAAACACTTTCCTTACTTACTAATGTCTTATTTTATCATTTCACTCACATAACCGCAAAATTAACCTACGTCGTAGTGAATAACTGTATTTTCTGCACAATTATTACAAAAAGAACATTTAATGTAGCTTCTATGACTCTAAGCATAGAGTTCTAATTAGAATATTATAAAAGACAGTCAAAAATTACAAACAAGCTAATTTAAGTCTTATGCTCATGTACTAAGGAAGAGCATTTAACAAAAAATAATGTATGATACAGTTATACGAAGTTGCAATTAAAAATGACATTAAAATTTCATTCTGTGCAGTAACTCAGCTCATTCATACTTTACAAAATTAATGACTTATTTGAGAAGTTAAACGTTGCGCGATGTACGACTAGCGCCATCTAGCGGCGAGTAGCGGAACTAAAAAAAGCAGTATTTTTCCACGTACCTGATTATTTTATATTATATACTGTGTTCTGTCTTTGTGTTCTTCCTTAATTTTAAGTTACAGTCATCATCATCGTAATCATCCATAGAACATCTAATGCTGAACATAGACCTCCGATATCTAGAACCATCGATCTTGTGCGGCATGCACCCAACGGCTTTCAGTAAACGGCTGCTGGGAGCCGTAGGGTTACAGTACAATTTTAAGGATAATTTATTTTCTTATATTACTCTCAGAACCGGCTTAGTTCTGCGACATACGCAGTCTAAAAGATCCGTCTTTTTACAGACGTAGACACAGCTAGACTAGTTTACTTCAGCTACTTCCACAGCATTATGTCATACGGTATACTGCTGTGGAGGAATGCTGCAGATATAAGCACCGTTTTTGTGCTGCAGGAGAGGGCTGTTCGTGCAATTTATAATATGAGCCCCAGAGAATAATTACGCAATAAGTTTAAAGAAATAAATAATAGGTTGGGGAAAAAGTCTTTTCGCATTATAGTATGAATGAACTATTTGTATCTGGCTGGTTTTGGTATCATTCAAAGTTTAAATTTTAAAGAAGATAATTCCAAATTCAAATTAGGAAAATGTGTGATTTTTATTTGTTTTTCGTATTGTAAAGATGAGTGAATCTAATGAAGAAATTCGATACACGGTAAAGATGCAACGCAAGCCGCGAAAAAAATTTTGCGATGTTTATGGACCTAGGTCAGTGCCTGTGAGAGTAACACAATATTGGTTTAAGCGTTTTTAATCCGGAAATTTTTATATCAAAGATGCACGTCGCTCTGGTCGCCCTATTACGGATAAAATTGATGCCATTTTTGAAAAAGTGGAGCAAGATTGGCATAACAGTAGTTACGACGTAGCTAAAAAACTTGAAATTGACCACAAAACAGTTTTGGCGCATTTGAAAAAAACTGGGTACACAAAAAAGCTTGATATTTGGGTACCCCACGAGCTCACTGAAAGAAACCTAATGAACCATGTACTCATTTGTGATTCTTTATTACGACGTAATGAAACAGAACCATTTTGAAGAAGCTGATATCTGGTGATGAAAAGTGGATCACGTACGACAAGAACGTGTGAAAAAGGTCGTGGTCAAAGGCCGGTCAGGCTTCACAGACTGTAGCGAAACCCGGGTTAACTCGCAACAAGGTGATGCCGTGTGTGTGGTGGGATTGGAAGGGCATTATTTATTATGAGCTGTTACCACCAGGCAGGACCATCGATTCTGAACTCTACTGCGAACAACTGATGAGATTAAAGCAAGAAGTTGAGAGAAAGCGGTCGGAATTATTCAACAGAAGGGGTGTGGTTTTTCATCATGATAACCTCACACATCTTTAGCCACTCAGCCAAAATTAAGAGAGTTTGGCTGGGAGGTGTTAATGCATCCACCGTATAGTCCTGACCTTGCACCTTCAGATTTCCACCTGTTTCGGTCTCTTCAGAATTCTTTAGGCATTGTCAGGTTAACATCACGAGAGGACTGCCAAAACTACTTGTCGCGGTATTTTGATCAGAAGCCCCAAATTTTCTATAGCAATGGGATCATGTACAAGATGGCAAAAAGTTATTAAACAAAATGGTACCTACATACTTTAGTTAAATGTAAATAAACTATATTAAAAAATGTTTAAAATTTTCTTAAAAAATGCGAAGAAACTTTTTCCCCAACCTAATATTATGACATTCCTTTGTCAATACATCTATGAAAATCTGATGTATGTTCACAAAAATATTAATTTGTTTAAGAAAAATAGCGATAATCATAATTTCAATACTAGAAATAAAGATAAACTCGCTGTTGCCCCTTGTAGACTCCATAAAGTTAGTAAATCGTTTAAAGGGCAAGGTTATGTAGGTAAGGTTATATACCTAGTCAGGTCATAAATTCTGTCACATGTCTAATATAAAATAATTGAAACAAGTTTATTCATTATGTAACCATTTATATACCAAAACGAACTTAACAAAACATAGATTCTTATGACACTAAAGTTTATTCAAAATGACCTCCGTGATTTTGAATACAGGCCTTCAATCTGCGCGGCCAGTCGTCTATCGCAGCACGAACGAGGTCCATGTCAATATCGGCGGCTGCCTTAATCAAAGATGTCTTGAGTGACTCCAAATTGGGATGAGACTTTGAGCACGCCTTTTCCTCCAAGTGTTGCCATATCTTGTAATCTAACGGATTCAAATCTGGACTGGAGGAGGGCCAGTCTTCGTGCCGGATGAAGTCGATTTCACGCGCCGCCAGCCAGTCTTGTGTGCTCTTCGCTCTATGAGCTGGCGCCGAATCTTGTTGGAATACCCAGTGCCTGTTATTGAACATGGTATGAGAAACAGTTTCCACAAGGCTCGTCTGGACTGTATTTTGATACACAACTGCATTCGTTTTTACACCTTTCTCACAAAAATGTACCTCTGTTAAGCCCCAATAAGAAACTCTCAACCATACCATGAGCGAGGATGGAAAATGACCTCGTTGGACACGCGGAATACGGTTGCTCGCTTCTTCACTACTGTGTGCGTACACCTTATCATTTTGTTTGTTGTAGCTCTCTTCTACGGTAAAATTTTTTTCATCCGAAAAAAGAATTTCCCGATATTTTTTTCCCGCGTACCGTTTCAACAAAGCGCGACATCTCTTCAGTATCAGGTCCATTAGACGAGCATTCAAACGATGTCCTGTTTTTCTTCGATATGCCCGAAGTTTTAAGTCTTCATTTAACACCCTTTTCACCGTGGTTCTGCTTAACCCCATCTGAAGGGCCAACAGTTTCTGCTTACGTTTGGGATTTCTTTGAATTCGCGCCTTCACAGCTTTTATCACTGCTGGAGTCCTAACAGACCGAGGGCGACCACTTCTTGACCTGTCATCTACACTAGAGTCTTCATTGTATCGTTTGATGGTGCGATTTACGAATCTTTTGGTTATATTCAAATTTTTCAGTATGTCAAAAATTTGAAATGGCGCGTAACCGCAACGATGCAACGCAATAACTGCAACACGGTCTTCTTTAAGCGTCCACTCCATATTTAAAAACGAGTAAAATTATAAAAAGTATACATTTTTATTTTCATGAACAGTTCGAAATTCGAATTCTATAAACTTTTTTGTGGCCAGCATTCTAAAAGAAAAGTTTTTACTGTGTGACAATACTTATGACCTGACTAGGTATAGTAAATCCTTTTTATAACAAACTCCCAAGTGATGTACAAAAATTGACAAATTAACAAATTTAAAAACGCAATTAAACAAAATCTTTATAAAAAAGCCTACTATAAAATATCGGATTATTTAGACGATAGAGAAGCTTGGGATTGAAATTGCTCCATCTCGTTCAAAATGTTACAATTTAAACGTAATTTATTTTCTGTATTGTATTGTATTCTAAAAGGATCATTAAAAAAAACAACCAGCCTTGTTTCTTGCCTTTCTCTCCTGGCTTAGTCGCGAAGGAACAGGCAGTAAAATTGACGTTTCAAAGTGATCCCTGTAAATAAATAAATAAATATTGGGATTTTAATGAATAAAAGATTTTGACTTTGACTTTGATAATAGTAAATTGTATCTTATTCTTAGTAATAATATCACGGGGGCTTACATTTGCCGTAAATTCAAAAACTGATCGCATCCCCCCTAACTTTCCTGTAAACGGTTTCTCGTAAAATCCATGCTTATTAACTTTACCGGCCCACAATGTTTACGACACCAATTCTTATGTACAGTGCACGCAATCAAAACGCACTCGCCCCGCACGCGATAATCTATACAAACGCAGTAAAAACGATTGTAAGATAAAAGGTAGTTATCATAAAAACATTTTGTAGGACCTTCCATGTCTTACGTAAACTAAGTAAAATCATAAAAAAATGGTACATATACGTAGATCGCGCTAAAAGTTTTTCGTAACTTAGAAAAAGAACATGTTATAACCAAAATATAATGTTTATTGCTTTTCAAAATACTCTCCTTTACATTTTAAACATTTTTTTTTTGCGATCGAACCATTTTTTGTAACAGTAGGACCACAGATCTGAAGGCATTTTTTCTACGTGCTGATTGAACTGCCTCTTCGGAGTTGGTAAAAGTGAAACCCCACATCAAATCTTTGATTTTGGGGAAAATACAGAAATCACAGCTAGGTCGGGGCTATGTGCAGGATGGGTGACGAGTTGTACTTTTTCGGAAGCTAAAAATGACTTTGTTTTGTTGGCCGTGTGTGCAGAAGCGTTGTCATGATGTAGGTGAACGCGGCTTTTTGGTCGTCTTTCGCGAACTTTTTATAACACCCTGGGTAAACAAATGGTAGAATACCACTCGGCATTAACACTCTTTTGATCTTCAAGTGGAATTGTGCAGATGGGACCCGTAGCTGAGAAAAAAAACGCGATCGATGTAATTTGCGGGTTTTCTTCAATTAGCTGCTTAACAGTAGCCATATTATTTTCGTTGACGGCAGTTGAACGGCCGCCCTTCACGAAATTCGTCATGTAAAGAAACCCGACCTCTCTCAAATTCAACAAACCATCGTCTTACGGTGCTCAAACAAGGTGCTTCTCTCCCAAAAGCATTATGAAGACGAGCGGCACAGTCTTGCGGAGAGAGAGAGAACTTTTAAAATCATAAAAATCATCGCTTTAAAATCTTTTCGACTTAATTACATTTTCGTTGCGTACGTAGAACGCGACGAAAATCGATGTGTGATAAAAAACAATTGTCAAATGATTTCCCGCCAACTTTTTTTTACGAAGAAGGTTGCAACGTTTCTAAAAATATAACATTCGAAATTCAAATAGTTCCGATTAGCTAGAAGTGCAAAACTTTTTGTGTGCCCCATGTTTAAAATAATGTAAGGTATATATTTTTTTTTAAGTAAACTAGGTTCCACCTGCGGTTTCGCATGTTATATCAACAAAAAGTATGCCAGTCTCAATCCGGGCCATAATCTATCTAAACGGCAAATTTTGTCAAAATTTGATTCATCAAAATCGGTCCAGCCGTTTAGATGTAAAAACGTAACAAACAGATAGTCAAACAGACAGAGTTAATTTCGAATTTACAATAGAATAGAATAAAACATTTACAATCAAGCTATACAATTCCAATATAAGCTGACCTCGCATTGTGTAGGCTTTTCGTAGAATGAGAGGTCAGCTTATACTGACCTTTATAGCTTGATGTGTAGTTGTGTGTACCTACTAGTGGTTCGCCCCGAACTGAGATCTCGAGTCTCCAGTAAAACAGATATACCTAGTCAGGTCATAAGTATTGTCACACAGTAAAAACTTTTCTTTTAGAATGCTGGCCACAAAAAAGTTTATAGAATTCGAATTTCGAATTGTTCATGAAAGTAAAAATGTACACTTTTTAGAATTTTACTCATTTTTAAATATGGAGTGGACGCTTAAAGAAGATCGTGTTGCAGTTATTGCGTTGCATCGTTGCGGTTACGCGCCAATTCAAATTTTTGACATACTGAAAAATTTAAATATAACCAAAATATTCGTTTATCGCACCATCAAACGATACAATGAAGACTCTAGTGTAGATGACAGGTCAAGAAGTGGTCGCCCTCGGTCTGTTAGGACTCCAGCAGTGATAAAAGCTGTGAAGGCGCGAATTCAAAGAAATCCCAAACGTAAGCAGAAACTGTTGGCCCTTCAGATGGGGTTAAGCAGAACCACGGTGAAAAGGGTGTTAAATGAAGACTTAGTGCTTCGGGCATATCGAAGAAAAACAGGACATCGTTTGAATGCTCGTCTAATGGACCTGAGACTGAAGAAATGCCGCGCTTTGTTAAAGCGGTACGCGGGAAAAAAATATCGGGAAATTCTTTTTTCGGATGAAAAAATTATTACCGTAGAAGGGAGCAAAATGATAAAGTGTACGCACACAGTAGTGAAGAAGCGAGCAACCGTATTCCGCGTGTCCAACGAGGTCATTTTCCATCCTCGCTCATGGTATGGTTGGGAGTTTCTTATTGGGGCTTAACAGAGGTACATTTTTGTGAGAAAGGTGTAAAAACGAATGCAGTTGTGTATCAAAATACAGTCCTGACGAACCTTGTGGAACCTGTTTCTCATACCATGTTCAATAACAGGCACTGGGTATTCCAACAAGATTCGGCGCCAGCTCATAGAGCGAAGAGCACACAAGACTGGCTGGCGGCGCGTGAAATCGACTTCATCCGGCACGAAGACTGGGCCCTCTTCCAGTCCAGATTTGAATCCGTTAGATTACAAGATATGGCAACACTTGGAGGAAAAGGCGTGCTCAAAGCCTCATCCCAATTTGGAGTCACTCAAGACATCCTTGATTAAGGCAGCCGCCGATATTGACATGGACCTCGTTCGTGCTGCGATAGACGACTGGCCGCGCAGATTGAAGGCCTGTATTCAAAATCACGGAGGTCATTTTGAATAAACTTTAGTGTCATAAGAATCTATGTTTTGTTAAGTTCATTTACGTACATAAATGGTTACATATTGAATAAACTTGTTTCAATTATTTTATATTAAACATGTGACAGAATTTATGACCTGACTAGGTATGTGTAATCTTTGACTATGAAAATAGTCCCACAAAATGATTAACCAAATTACTTGACCTACACTTTCATTTAAATGATATGTAACGGGAGTTTATGTTTTTTGGTTTTACTTTTTAGGGGTAAAAATGGCAGTTATTCTGGATTTTAAACTATTTCCTATATTTGTGGCACTAAAGCTACACGCATATCAATGTCAGCACTGCGGGGGCACTGGTGTACCCTATGAATTTCATCAGAGTTAAGTATTTATTATGGCTAAGAACTTAAGAACTTCAAAAATTAACCTAAAAATAAAAACAGGGTTGGAATGTACTGATGAAGACTTTTCTTTAGACGTGCCACTTGACCGGACAGTCCCATTTTAGGTATTTTTACCCCTCTTTAACCCCAATATATAAACTACCCCTCCCCTCCCCCTCCCCCAAATTTTTAGCTCATTTAGTCATACCAGGATTGTGCCATCACTACCTACCTACGAAAGTTATCCTTGGATAAACAAACACACATACATACAATGCCGATTTGCCCAAATTGATTTGGAGATCTCGCTTCGCTCGATCAGTTAGTATGGTTAACATTCCACAATAATAATCATCAAAATGTACTCTCGCCCTTCGTAAAACAAGTCAAGTTATGCAACTAATAAAAATAATACTGATTCACCCCATCTGAAACTTAGCGCCTAAATAAAAGAATCATGATTATCTGACCAGCCAACGGTTTCACGACAAATTGTCGTTTCGTCGTTAAGTCATAAAGGATAGGGGTAGGCACGAATAACAACCCCTTCTTATTCTTATTAATAAAGACGGTGGAATTATAAGCGAGAGAAACGGTTTTATTTATATTAGTACTGATTATTTAAGTTAGCTTTTGGAATATAATAAGTCTTTACCCATGCAATTGCCGTTCTTCAGAACTGGTCATTTCAAATAGAAAAAAAGTTTGGAATGGCTTTGTATTCTAAATTCAAATTAATTTTGTTTTAAAAACATGACATTCTTTTTACAAACTCAGTCTTTTGTTTATTGATTAGCGTTGTATTTTCATTACATTTGAACATTTTTCGTCATAATGGATACTTTAAAAATTCGTGTAATTATGGAATATGAGTTCCGTCGTGGCACCAACGTGACACAAACGACACGTATCATCAAAAACGTTTACGGAGAGAACCGTACAAACAAACGCACAACCTGTTATTGGTTTTCCCGGTTCCGTTCTGGAAATTTTGACTTAAAAAATGAAGCTCGTGGTCGTTCGGAGACATTGGTCAACAATGATGAATTAAAGGCGATTGTGGAAGCTGACGAAACTCAATCTACAGCTGAGCTAGTAACAGCTTTTGATGTTAGCATCAAAACAAATTTGATCGATTTGCGACAAATAGGCAAGGTAAAAAACTTGATAGATGGGTGCCCCACGAATTTAATATTCGCCAGCGCAACGTACGCGTCGAGACCTGCCTCGCGCTGCTCAATAGGCAAAGAAATGAAGGAATTTTGAACCGAATTGTTACGTGCGATGAAAATGGATTCTTTTCGACAATCGAAAGCGCTCAGCAAGTTGGTTAGATCCTGGTTCAGCACCAAAGCAATGCCCTAAACCAAAAATGACTCCTAAAAAGGTGATTGTCACTGTTTGGTAGTCTAGTGCGGGTGTGATTCACCACAGCTTTTTACAAAACGGCATGAGAATTACTGCAGATGTGTACTTTGAAGAACTGGAGACAATGATGGAGAAGCTTGCACATCGGCAAGCAGCTTTGGTCAATCGGTCGTCCCCACTGCTCCTTCACGATAACGCGCGACCCCATACTGCACAACAGACAGTCTCCAAGCTGCAAGAGCTGGGGTTGGAAGCTCTCCCTCATCCGTCATACTCACCAGACCTTGCACCTACCGACTATTACTTTTTCCAAAATTTAGACAACTTTTTAGTAAGTAAAAAATTCAATTCCCGAGAGGAAGTACAAAATGCCTTTGAAGAGTTTGAGCCTGCCCGTCAGCTGATTTTTACAAGAAGGGCATCAATAAACTGCAAAGATGCGTCGATTGCATGGGTGATTGATTACTTTGAATAAAAGAAATAAAAAAAGTTTTAAAGAATAAGTAGTTTCACTTATTCCATACAAAACGGCAATTTCATAGGTAAAGATCTGATATATTTTAGGTTAACGCGAAGACCTTAAACTTAAGGGGAAATGAACTAATAATACTAGTAGGTAGTTAGCCCCGACCTGAGATCTCGCGAATTTCCCGTAAAAAAAATATTACTTGTAATCTTTGACACGTTAAATTAGTGCCATAAAATGATCAACCAATTTACTTGACCTACAGTTTCATTCAAATTACAGGTAACAGGAGTTCATGTAAAATGGTTTATTTTTGGGTAGAAATTGCAGTTATTCTGGATTTCAGACTTTTCTCTATATTTGTGCCACTAAAGCTACACGTATACTAAATTTTTGCACTGTGGGGTCACTATCCTGTGAATTTTGTCAAAGTTCAGTTTTTATTATGGCTATTAACTTTAAAACTACAAGGTTTAAGATAAAAATAAAAACTGGTTCTTGCCCAAGATAATTTAGAGACCTTGCTTCGCTCGATCAATGAAGAGGCGTAGCTATCTTGAAATAAAAAATCAAATTCTGTTTTTATTTTAAACTCGGTAGCGATGATGTGGCCTAAGATGAAGCATGTCATTATTCCATCAGGTTCTAAAGGTGAAAGATTTTTTTTAAATCAGACCAGTAGTATTTTTTGAGTTTATTCGTTACAAACATACAAAAATACAAACCTTTCCTCTTTATAATATTATAAGTACAAAGTTAATTTTTGATTTTTGAATTATGAATATTTTGTGTTAGCGAGTTTTGTATGGATTCTAAATAATATAATAAATAATAAAAAAACGAGTGTGCTTTAGACCACACGACTGAAGACCACAAGACTAAAACTTCTTTTTAAAAATATTAATTTATTATTTTTTTAATTACAAAATTGTCCACACGTCTATAGGTCAATCAGTCTATGTTCATTCTGGACAGACGCAACTCGCACTCGCACATTAACGTTTAAAAATATACAAAACGTAACACACTCTCTTTCTATCTTCAATAACTTATATCCTCTTAACTTCCGTTCGCACTTTTCGTAACGCATTCACCAGTTTACTCCCCAAGTCAAGCGTGTATGAGATTATAATGTTAAATTAAATACTATTATAAGTATATTGCTGGGTTTTGTTACGTTACTATCGCAGTATTCAATTATTATTTAGGTTACAGTTAAGAAAAGCTCAGTTTTATCCCTTCTTATTGTGTTAGATTATTATAAGTATTTTAATGATAATAATCAAGTAGGAAGGAAGTAGGTACGTTTTGATATTGTATAAATATATGTAGTTATATTTCTTTATTTGGCTGTGTTGCTATCTAAATGAATACCCAATTTTATGATAAGTTTATGGATTGATTTAGTTAACATTTAAAGGTACATAATGAGCATGTCACATTGTACAGTAATAGAACTGACTACCGAGGTTTGTTTATCCAGCTTATACGTAGTTCTCAAAGGTGAGACTAGAACATCAAATAGTAATAGATATCTTTGGTTTTCTATGTCATTAATGTTGTATCGAATTAATTATGAGTTTAGAACTGAGAACACCTCACTTGCATATCTTTGAAAGGTTTAAATTATAATAAGTTTGTGTTATGTTAATAAAGGAAGTACCAAGCTTTCATTTGACTTTCTGTAAAATTAGTTAAATTCCTATATTTAGTCATCTAAATCTATAAGTGTTAGTATTTAAATTATTATTAGATTTATGATAAGGTTCGGCTTGTAACTTATGTAATATATAAAGGTAAATTATGAGAATGTTACATTTTAAAGTAGTACAGTTGACTTGAAGTGTTTGTTCGTCTTGCTACGGAATTGAAAAAGGTGGGGACGTGGTGAACCGACATCTCGAAGTGAGAGATGTCGGCTGGCCACACCACTATTTTCTGAACCTGCGAACTGGAAGCATCTCCTAAGGTGGGTTGTTGTGCCTCTGTATAAATAGATGTAACTATTAAGATTTATTCGCGTATTAGTTCTTGCTATTTTACTCATTGTTTATATTTTATTAAACTATGTAGATTGATGATGTAAAATGTTTATTTGAACTGTAATTTGGAGATATTTCCTTGTTTAATACCTTCTGGTAGGCTTTTGAATAAATAAAATTAATTATTGAAGTTTATATGTTTTATTTCATACTATATTGAGTAGGTAGGTATAATGTTTCTAACACGTGCGTAAAGAAGTGTTACTTCAATAATTACTAGTGTTACTTAATTTGCAGTAGACTCACGCCTACCGCACCACAACAAATAGTTCTTCGAAAATAATGGAAATCGTTTTAATTTAGGAAACGTGCGTACACGGCTGTACTATTGTCCGTCCAAGGTGGTATCGTGGTGGCACGGGTGCACGGTGGCACGTGCTCAGCGGGTGCATTACCATGCACCGTGCGCCCGTGACGATAACAATACTAAGTATAATACCACGCGTGCTACACGACCACTTTATACAGTACAGGATTCAGGGCTCTGCTAAAACGTAACAAGTAAAATAAAATTAGGGGCCCAATTCGTCTAAACCAATCGCTTCACAGTGACAATGGTATCATCGCAAAATGGCCACTATAGATATCTTTTGGAGTTCTTATTCAATCTATTTTTCAATGACAGCCGTTGCTAAGACCACAGCACTGAAAATATGGCAGCTTTTGACAGGAACAAGAATCAATATTGTTAAATAATGGTATGCCGCCATGATCTTTTCTATACTAATATTATAAAGAGGAACGATTTGTTTGTTTGTATTGAATAGGCTCCGAAACTAACGGACCGATTTAAAAAAATCTTTCACTGCTTGGGAAGCTACACTATGCCCGGGTGACATAGGCTACTTTTTACCCAACTGTGCAGAAGGAGGGTAATGTTTTTATCGAAAAACTACGCGTGCGAAGCTGCGGAGTGGTCAGTTAGTATAATATTATAAATTAGCAGAATTGGACCTCAGTATCTATTTCAAGTAAAAATATTCTAAGCTGCTCGCGGCTTAGATAGCTCTGTCTTTCCTGCGTTTTAAAAAGCAATTTTAAAAGGATGGTGTAGTGCTCGGTAGGCTACACTCCCAGCCCCAAGCTAATCTTACTTACCACCAGATGCTGTACAAATCATTTTTAATTGATAGAGGTAACGGAGACTGTTGTGACGTCCAGGCATAAAGGCTCTCGAGTGGAGACCACACACTGGAAAGCGCAGCGTAAGATCGCCCCCCACTAGATAGAAATAGAAATATATTTTAATAATCATAACTGCATAATAAATGCGTATTCCTTTTTCAAAAAGATGTATAATGCTTTATATACAAACTCAATGGTGTAAACACAGATGTAGTTCAGTATAAATTTCGGTAAGTATTTCAAATTTAAATCACATTCTCCCCCTAGAGGATGAATGAAATTCAGTACAATTTTCTTTCCCTGTTTTTAACAGACTAAAAATGACTATTGTTATGTTCGCTTTTTGTGGCATAGAATGTCACTTTTTTGAGCAAGTGGTACGAAAATAAAATTACGAAAACCGACGAGGCCGTATGAGCTTGATGCCTTTGCTTTTCCGACAAAAAAATATTATTCTAGGAATTTGCCGCGTTTTTGTTTTCTTCAAATACATAAACGCAAGTTCCTCAGACGCAAGAACAGAGACATACTCAAATCAACTCATCAACAATAAATGTACCAAACAAAAATGTAACTCTCCATATCAATAATTGGACCAATGTTTCGAATGTTAACTTGTACTTTTAATTGTCATTATTTTTAATAAATGCTTATCTCATATTATTATTGTGTTAATTTTTTCGCAAATGGTACGAAAAGTAGAGTATTTTCCTCGGTGATAAAGCTGTCTTAGTCTTGGGTGAACTTAAATCCCTCGCTACACTCAGGACTCGTCTTAAATCCTTCGCTTCGCTCGTGATTTAAGTTTTTAACACCCTCGCTACGCTCGGAAGTAAACCTCGAGTCCTTCGTTACGCTCGCGATTTAAATCGTCACCCGCGACAAAAGACACTGCTTTATCCCCTTGGTTAATAATCTACTATATTGTGACCATAAAAGTTACATAGATAAGTTGTGTCCCTGTTTCCCAGAAAAGCGTAAGCTGTGGCATAGGAAACAGTTCTCTCCTATGACATGATATGAATATTACAGTGTACTAGTACATGAAAACGAATTAACTAACAATTGCAGAAATGTGATGTCGGAAAGCGCACATGCTTGCATGTATGCTAATGCATCAGTGTTTAAGAAGCCTGCGAACCCCGAGGGCAACTTCAATTCGGCCGCGTCAAAAACTTCGGCCTGCATATCGCTATCCCTGTTTAGTGACGAAGTTTAAACACGCAGAGCGACAGTGATAGCAATAGAACGATTCTAAATTTGATTAGATTTTCACCGTGTTCCGTAATACCAAAAATGATGACTGAAAACTTGTTGTATTTTTCTCATTGTGTTGTTATTCTGTAACTAGATGATATAATCTATGTTCCCATGACTAGGATAAGTAAGATTTTGTTGTTTTTAATACAAAACAATTAGGTTGACAACCGGTCTTTTATGGCGTAAAAACATGGAGAATGCGATACGCTTCTATTTCATTTTAGGTAAGTATTTTGATCTAATATATGGTTAGGAACCTAGACAAATACTATTCAAATTATAATAATACCTTATTAAGGTAGAAATATGCTCCAATTAGAAATGATCTTGGTTGTACGTGTTGTATGGGCGATTCCCCTCCGGTCTTCCCTTAAATTTAGAATCAAGCTTTGTATATAATCGAGATGCGTTATAGTTATGTATATTGTCTACGAGCCAGAGAACAAATCAAATTGGGAATATCGTAACGTTTAATTTTTCTTTCGGGTAAATTTAAAGTTGGAACCGTGAAGCGGTGATATCTTTTTTTTATGCTACTTATATGGCAAACGAGCATGTAGTCCACCAGATGTTAAGTGGCTACTGCAGCCCATGGATATCCACATAGAATTCAAAACAAGCTATTATGTTGTCTTGATCTCTACGTGGATACGTTGCCATACTATAGGACTTAGCTGTTATGCCTATGTGCCAGTAATTACAGTATCTGCGAATGCACTGAAATATATATAATTTACGAACACTAAAGACTCTTAAGTTTTTTATACAACATATTTGTAGGATAACTGTATGGCATGTACATCATTACGATCTGATCAGATGGAAAGACGATCTGATATAGATTGATGGGAGCCGTTGCGTGCAGGCTACACAAGATCGCTTGCTCTGGAAGTCTATAGGGGAGGCCCATGTTCAGCAGTTGACGTTCTGTGGCTGATTTGATGAGGCCATCATTTCTTCGAGCTATGAATCAATGATTATTGAGCAGTAATCAGTCCTGGATTAGCCTTTAAGTTATTTAAGCAATTGCTTAGAGCACTCTCTCTCTGTCGGTCGTCTCTGGTGCCCTAACCAATTGCTTAATATATAATTGCTTAATCTATACTAATAATATAAAGAGGAAAGATTTGTTTGTTTGTATTGAATAGGCTCCGAAACTACTGGACCGATTTAATAAAATTATTTCACTGTTGGGAATCTACACTATCCCCGGGTGGCATAGAGTACTTTTTACCCAACTGCGCAAAAGGAGGCTTTTTTTATACAACTTATATGGCAAACGAGCATGCAGTCCACCAGATGTTAAGTGGTTACTGTAGCCCATGGATATCCAAATAGAATTCAAAACAAGCTATTATGTTGTCTTGATCTCTATGTGGATACGTTGCCATACTATAGGACTTACGAGTAGCTGTTATGCCTATGTGCCAGTAATTACAGGGTAATGTTTTTTATTGAAAAACTACGCGTTCGAAGCTGCGGATTGGTCAGCTAGTAATATATGTATACATATTCTGAGGAGCCCGTTGCTGTACTTAATAGTGACCCTGCCTTCGACGCCGGGGGTAGTGTGCTCAATTCCCACCCACGGTCAAATGTGACGAACACATATGTTGGCTGTGCTGTGTAAGATGTTTCCGAGGTTGACGTCAGGTAGGCGGCCGGTCGTAAAAATATAGCCGAATCTTAGGACACTATGTGAATCATGTTGTGCCGACCCCACCTAGCATGGTATAAGGGCAGGAGGAACAACACATACATACATATTCTACCTACGATACGGATTAACATTTTTTTGTAATTTACGAAAGGATAGGGGGGCCCACAAGGGAAAATTGCTTAGGGCATCAAGTTATCTTAATACGGCACTGGCAGTAATCAATAAATCATCCTGAATCCGTCCCTGACACATTCTACATTGCAACGTACCGACCAGCGGGTGTTTTTTTTTCTACAAATTGGACAACGGACGCAACAGCTATAGGTGTCATAGAATCCAACCCTTTACTGCATATGTCGTCGCACTTCCGGTTTCACAGATTATATAATACTACATAATAGAAACTTTGAATTCGAATCGCAATTTGATTGTGTGACATCTGTGGATTTGAAGTTCAAATTGAAATGATAGGTTTTGAAAGTTTTAGAAAAACTATGGAATATTTTTTGAAGCAAAAACTTCTTTAGACGCGTTAAGCATTTTTTGGGATAGGAAAAAACCATTGCTCGCGACACTGTTACCGACACCTGTCACTGACAACTGACACTGACATCTCTGATTAAAGTTTTCACTTCTGTAGGCACTCCCGGAGTGCCACTTTTTATTTATTTATTTTTATTTTTAATCATCATCATCATCATGTCAGTCGTAGGACGTCCACTGCTGGACAAAGGCCTCCCTCATTGATCTCCAGGAACTGCGGTTGGAAGCGGCCTGCATCCAACGCCGACCTGCGGTTCTTACCAAGTCGTCTGCCCATCTTGTAGGTGGACGTCCTACGCTGCGCTTGCCGGTCCGTGGCCTCCATTCGAGAACTTTCCGGCCCCATCGGCCATCTGTTCTGCGCGCTATATGGCCTGCCCATTGCCACTTCAACGTGCTAATCCGTCGGGCTATGTCGGTGATTTGAGTTCTCCTACGTATCTCCTCATTTCTAATTCGATCCCGTAGAGAAACCCCGAGCACAGCTCTCTCCATAGCCCTCCCTCAATATTATTTTTAATAAGCTCTCGTAATTAAACAGCTTTCAGAATTTTGGAAGAAATATTGATCTTTCAGATTTTAGTGAATTGTATGTTTTTGGTATTTGCGCATTGTATTATTACCTGGAGTATACCTTTTATGATACTTAAGGCTACATGGCTATCAATATTACAAAGGTAATCGACCTAGTGTGACCCAGGCTGAGCCTGTACATAACTAAGGGAGGACTTTATGCTAAACAGTATTTTCTGCTAGTCACACTAATATTATAAATGCGAAAGTTTGGGTGTTTGTTTATTTGTTTGTTTCTCGATCACGTCGTAACGGCTCAAACGATTTTGATGAAATTTGGTATGTACGTAGACTATAACCTGGATTAATACATACGTAACTTTTCATCCCATAAATCAGGTGCCATGGGATAAAAAAGGGGTGTTAAATCAAGTTGCAACAGCGAGTTTAGCTTTATTTCTATGTTACACATTTAGTAGTGTAACGCGTACGAAGTCGCGGGCAACAGCAAGTTATCCAAAAAAGGTTGAAAAAACATGGAAACAAAATCAAATACATAAAAAAATGCATTTATTTACTAAAACTTTACAAAAGATATAACTGTAGACTTAAGTTGGTAACGGTCCCCGCACTAGGTCTAGCCTGAATCGCGGGAAACCGGATTACAAAGAAAACGCTTACCGTCTATTAACAAATAACAAAACAAGAATCTAAGTACAAGAAAATAATTATATTTAAAATTAACACTCAATCATCAAAATAACGATTCATAAATCAATCAAATAAAAGGAATAGAAAACAATTAAAAGAAATTATCGATGTAAATAATCAGTTTAAAAAAACCATCGGTATTAATAGTACAATTTGATTCTATTCTCCAACACTGCCGGTCAAAAAAATAGACAAATGTCATTCTGCAACTGTATTAAACTATAACACTCGACGTCATTGTTGTTAACAATCGTGGGCAAATAGTCTAAAGGTGTACACTTTGTGACGTGAATGCGCAGCGCAATATGGTGTTGCACATTTTAGTTGCAACGCAGTGTATTGTTGTCAGCTTTGGTGATTTTGAATGACGGTCAGGAAATGAACTGATGGTTGATTGATGGCTTGAAGAATGAAGTTACAATGTAAGCTCAGCTTTTGACAACCTTAAAACTTACTAAAGTACAAAGTACATTAGTAAAAAAAATACGAGCCTTACAGTAGTCGCATGTGATGAGTAACTTACTAAAGAAAGTACATTAGTAAAAAAAATACGAGCCTTACAGTAGTCGCATGTGATGAGTAACTTACTAAAGTACAAAGTACATTAGTAAAAAAAATACGAGCCTTACAGTAGTCGCATGTGATTAGTAACTTACTAAAGTACAAAGTACATTAGTAAAAATATAAGAGCCTTACAGTAGTCGCATGTGTTGTGTAACTTACTAAAGTACAAAGTACATTAGTAAAAATATAAGAGCCTTACAGTAGTCGCATGTGTTGTGTAACTTACTAAAGTACAAAGTACATTAGTAAAAATATAAGAGCCTTACAGTAGTCGCATGTGTTGTGTAACTTACTAAAGTACAAAGTACATTAGTAAAAATATAAGAGCCTTACAGTAGTCGCATGTGTTGTGTAACTTACTAAAGTACAAAGTACATTAGTAAAAATATAAGAGCCTTACAGTAGTCGCATGTGATGACTAACTTACTAAAGTAAAAAGTACATTAGTAAAAATATAAGAGCCTTACAGTAGTCGCATGTGCTGTGTAACTTACTAAAGTACAAAGTACATTAGTAAAAATATAAGAGCCTTACTGTAGTCGCATGTGTTGTGTAACTTACTAAAGTACAAAGTACATTAGTAAAAATATAAGAGCCTTACAGTAGTCGCATGTGATGAGTTACTTACTAAAGTACAAAGTACATTAGTAAAAATATAAGAGCCTTACAGTAGTCGCAATCGATGAGTAACTTACTAAAGTACACAGTACATTAGTAAAAATATAAGAGCCTTACAGTAGTCGCATGTGATGAGTAACTTACTAAAGTACAAAGTACATTAGTAAAAATATAAGAGCCTTACAGTAGTCGCATGTGATGAGTAACTTACTAAAGTACAAAGTACATTAGTAAAAAAATACGAGCCTTACAGTAGTCGCATGTGATGAGTAACTTACTAAAGTACAAAGTACATTAGTAAAAAAATACGAGCCTTACAGTAGTCGCATGTGATGTGTAACTTACTAAAGTACAACGTACATTAGTAAAAAAATACGAGCCTTACAGTAGTCGCATGTGATGAGTAACTTACTAAAGTACAAAGTACATTAGTAAAAAAATACGAGCCGTACAGTAGTCGCATGTGATGTGTAACTTACTAAAGTACAAAGTACATTAGTAAAAATATAAGAGCCTTACAGTAGTCGCATGTGTTGTGTAACTTACTAAAGTACAAAGTACATTAGTAAAAATATAAGAGCCGTACAGTAGTCGCATGTGTTGTGTAACTTACTAAAGTACAACGTACATTAGTAAAAAAATACGAGCCTTACAGTAGTCGCATGTGATGAGTAACTTACTAAAGTACAAAGTACATTAGTAAAAAAATACGAGCCTTACAGTAGTCGCATGTGATGAGTAACTTACTAAAGTACAAAGTACATTAGTAAAAATATAAGAGCCATACAGTAGTCGCATGTGATGAGTAACTTACTAAAGTACAAAGTACATTAGTAAAAATATAAGAGCCGTACAGTAGTCGCATGTGTTGTGTAACTTACTAAAGTACAAAGTACATTAGTAAAAATATAAGAGCCGTACAGTAGTCGCATGTGTTGTGTAACTTACTAAAGTACAACGTACATTAGTAAAAAAATACGAGCCTTACAGTAGTCGCATGTGATGAGTAACTTACTAAAGTACAAAGTACATTAGTAAAAATATAAGAGCCGTACAGTAGTCGCATGTGCTGTGTAACTTACTAAAGTACAACGTACATTAGTAAAAAAATACGAGCCTTACAGTAGTCGCATGTGATGAGTAACTTACTAAAGTACAACGTACATTAGTAAAAAAATACGAGCCTTACTGTAGTCGCATGTGATGTGTAACTTACTAAAGTACAACGTACATTAGTAAAAAAATACGAGCCTTACAGTAGTCGCATGTGATGAGTAACTTACTAAAGTACAAAGTACATTAGTAAAAAAATACGAGCCTTACAGTAGTCGCATGTGATGTGTAACTTACTAAAGTACAACGTACATTAGTAAAAAAATACGAGCCTTACAGTAGTCGCATGTGATGAGTAACTTACTAAAGTACAAAGTACATTAGTAAAAAAATACGAGCCGTACAGTAGTCGCATGTGATGTGTAGCTTACTAAAGTACAAAGTACATTAGTAAAAATATAAGAGCCTTACAGTAGTCGCATGTGTTGTGTAACTTACTAAAGTACAAAGTACATTAGTAAAAATATAAGAGCCGTACAGTAGTCGCATGTGTTGTGTAACTTACTAAAGTACAACGTACATTAGTAAAAAAATACAAGCCTTACAGTAGTCGCATGTGATGAGTAACTTACTAAAGTACAACGTACATTAGTAAAAAAATAAGAGCCTTACAGTAGTTGCATGTGATGTGTAACTTACTAAAGTACAACGTACATTAGTAAAAAAATACGAGCCTTACTGTAGTTGCATGTGATGTGTAACTTACTAAAGTACAACGTACATTAGTAAAAAAATACGAGCCTTACAGTAGTCGCATGTGATGAGTAACTTACTAAAGTACAAAGTACATTAGTAAAAAATACGAGTCTTACAGTAGTCGCATGTGATGAGTAACTTACTAAAGTACAAAGTACATTAGTAAAAATATAAGAGCCGTACAGTAGTCGCATGTGATGAGTAACTTACTAAAGTACAAAGTACATTAGTAAAAATATAAGAGCCGTACAGTAGTCGCATGTGTTGTGTAACTTACTAAAGTACAAAGTACATTAGTAAAAATATAAGAGCCGTACAGTAGTCGCATGTGTTGTGTAACTTACTAAAGTACAAAGTACATTAGTAAAAAAATACGAGCCTTACAGTAGTCGCATGTGATGAGTAACTTACTAAAGTACAAAGTACATTAGTAAAAATATAAGAGCCGTACAGTAGTCGCATGTGTTGTGTAACTTACTAAAGTACTACGTACATTAGTAAAAAAATACGAGCCTTATAGTAGTCGCATGTGATGAGTAACTTACTAAAGTACAACGTACATTAGTAAAAAATATGAGCCGTACAGTAGTCGCATGTGTTGTGTAACTTACTAAAGTACAAAGTACATTAGTAAAAATATAAGAGCCGTACAGTAGTCGCATGTGTTGTGTAACTTACTAAAGTACAACGTACATTAGTAAAAAAATACGAGCCTTACAGTAGTCGCATGTGATGAGTAACTTACTAAAGTACAAAGTACATTAGTAAAAATATAAGAGCCGTACAGTAGTCGCATGTGTTGTGTAACTTACTAAAGTACAACGTACATTAGTAAAAAAATACGAGCCTTACAGTAGTCGCATGTGATGAGTAACTTACTAAAGTACAAAGTACATTAGTAAAAAAATAAGAGCCTTACAGTAGTTGCATGTGATGTGTAACTTACTAAAGTACAACGTACATTAGTAAAAAAATACGAGCCTTACTGTAGTTGCATGTGATGTGTAACTTACTAAAGTACAAAGTACATTAGTAAAAAAATACAAGCCTTACAGTAGTCGCATGTGATGAGTAACTTACTAAAGTACAAAGTACATTAGTAAAAATATAAGAGCCGTACAGTAGTCGCATGTGATGAGTAACTTACTAAAGTACAAAGTACATTAGTAAAAATATAAGAGCCTTACAGTAGTCGCATGTGTTGTGTAACTTACTAAAGTACAAAGTACATTAGTAAAAATATAAGAGCCGTACAGTAGTCGCATGTGTTGTGTAACTTACTAAAGTACAACGTACATTAGTAAAAAAATACGAGCCTTACAGTAGTCGCATGTGATGAGTAACTTACTAAAGTACAAAGTACATTAGTAAAAATATAAGAGCCGTACAGTAGTCGCATGTGTTGTGTAACTTACTAAAGTACAACGTACATTAGTAAAAAAATACGAGCCTTACAGTAGTCGCGTGTGATGAGTAACTTACTAAAGTACAAAGTACATTAGTAAAAAAATACGAGCCTTACAGTAGTTGCATGTGATGTGTAACTTACTAAAGTACAACGTACATTAGTAAATAAATACGAGCCGTACAGTAGTCGCATGTGATGTGTTACTTACTAAAGTACAACGTACATTAGTAAAAAAATACGAGCCTTACAGTAGTCGCATGTGATGAGTAACTTACTAAAGTACAAAGTACATTAGTAAAAATATAAGAGCCGTACAGTAGTCGCATGTGTTGTGTTACATCTGATCTCCATCCAAAGGTTGTGTGGAAGAGATTTAGACATGAGTTACAATTTAGACGTAATTTATTTCCTGTAATGTTATGTATTCTAAAAGGAACATTATAAAAAACAACCAGCCTTATTTTTCTTGCCTTTCTTTCCTGGCTTGGTCGCGAAGGAACAGGCAGTAAAATTGACGTTTCAAAGTGATCCTTGTGATTTTAGTGAATAAAAATTATATAAACTGTCACCAATAGTAAATGTGGAAACTCAACTGATAGCCTATCATGGCTTGATAGCCTCACATGCCAGATATGGAATAATTTTCTGGGGAAACTCTACTGACGTTGACAAGGTCTTTAAGTGTCAAAAACGATGTATACGCGCCATGTTCAAACTAAATGTTACAGATTCGTGTCAGCCATATTTTACTGAGCACAATATTTTAACAATCCCCTCACTGTATATTTTTGAAACGGCTATGTTTGTTAAAATGAACCCACATCTATTTTGTCGGCTTTCTGATGTCGTTGTGCGGAATCGTCGCGATAAAAGTGAAGTATGCGTCCGCAACTCTAAAACCGCCTTAATGCACAAAAGCATCTTCTGTATGGCTCCATTCATTTATAATAAGCTCCCGGAGTCACTAAAGAGCTACCTTGTTCAATTTTTCGGAGAAAGCTAAAAATTGAAAGAAAAAGAAAATATAATTTATTATGCCAACCACTAATAACAATAATTAACAACACTCAAACAAAATACATTACAACAAAAGATAACATTGCTATTAGTTATTAGTAGCCGCCACAAAAAGGTTCCAACTCAGCATTTTGCTATGTCACAGCAAGGTAACATAGCGCTGGTCTTCCGTTGGAACCATTGTGAGTACACGGAAGTCTGCTAACACATACAAAAATATAAAAATAAACAAGTACTTATATTAAAACCCAACTAGCATTATAAATACAAACAAAAATATGCAAGTAACATTATTAAAATTAATTAGTGCGCTTAGTGCCAAAACTTACTATAAGACCCTAAAATATTGCTAACAAGGAGTTATAGGATGGCAGGACATTTAGATCACTCAGTCAATCAACTGCATCACGTAAACGGGTGCCGGCACCATAGTTGTCAGTGCGACTGCGCCGTGCGCTTTATAAATAGAAGAATTTTATAATAGAAGAAGTGCAAACAGAAAGAAAAAACAAATAACATACATACGAAAGGAATTGCTAGAGTAATAAACCCATTCACTTGCCTATCTACTGCGAACTACCCTGATGAAGTCGAAGAAAAAGATATAAGTTAATTGGTTAGTTCCTATTCTCATTCGTGACGCTTCAAATAAAGGACGTCATATAAAAGATAATTCAATTTGGAGGGGTTCGCTTTCTTTTTGCCGTTCTTTAAGGAAATTTTTGAGTTTTTGCTTGAACCCATGAATGGTTTGCTGGTCTCGGATCGGAGGCGGGATATTGTTCCAGCACTTGGTTGCAGCGTACCGGAAACTGCCTCTAAAAGCCGCCGAGGCATGCTTTTGCGAAGATAGCTGCTTAGAGCACTTACGAGAGGAACAACTTCTGGTGCTGGACACCCAAGTGAGCTTTTCATACAAGTACGCAGGCGTGTTAAACTTAATTACACCAAAGATCAGGCACGCCAAATGTAATTTTTGTCGAGATTTCATTTTTAGGATAGAGTGAATGTTTAAAAATGGCGTGACATGACCTCTCGGTGGAATCTGAAAACAGAAACGAGCACACGCGTTTTGCACTCTCTGAATGAGACGCTGCGTGCGCGCAAGCAGTCTAGGCCCTATCACTGTGTCCAGATAATTAAGGTTAGATAGGACTAATGATTCAACCAGAACAATACGCAATTCTTCAGTTAGATACCGTCTGGCCTTGTATAAAACTTTTAGTTTATAAAAACACGTTTTCACTGCCTTAGCTACATGATTTTCGAATCTTAAGTTCTCGTCCAAAACCAAACCTAAATTTCGTGCCTCGGTTACTCGTTCGATTGGCTCATTCTTTAGCAAGATACAGATAGATGGACTAAGCTTACCGAGTTGAGGATTAGTGCCCAAGATCATAAACTTAGTTTTCTGTGGATTAAGCACCAGACTGTTATCCTCAGCCCACTTCGATATCCTACACAAATCCTCATTTAGTCTTTCAATTGTCGAGTCTATGTCCGCTGCTTTAAAAGAGATATACACCTGGACATCGTCAGCATATATGTGATATTTGCAGTTATGGATACAGTATACGATGTCCGAAGAATACAGGCTGAATAAAATAGGACCAAGTATAGATCCCTGGGGCACTCCTCTGTTAACGATGGTTTCATCGGATGTGACGCTGGTGCCATCACTTTTTGTCAGTTTTACATATTGCCTACGATTGCTTAAATAGCTATTAAACCATCTAACAGCACTCGCATCAAAACCGAAATAGCTGAGCTTTGATAATAGGAGGGTTGTATTTAGAGCGTCAAAGGCACGCGAAAAATCTAGCAGAACGAGCAACGTAAGCATGCCGCTATCTTGTGCGACAAGGATGTTATCGGTAACATCTAAAAGTGCAGTTGTTGTACTGCGACCTTTTCGAAATCCAGACTGTGCATCGGGCAAAATAGAATTCGTTTCGAGAAAGTGAGTTAGCTGCTGACACACTACCTTTTCCATAATTTTTGATAAGCACGGAAGAATGCTGATTGGACGAAGATCCTTCGCTTCTACAGGGTTCGGTACTTTAGGTAGTGGACGAATAACAGCAGTTTTCCATACCTCAGGAAAGATCGAAGTCGTGATCGACGTGTTAATTATTGAGGTAATCAAATCTAGTGTTTGAGGTAGGGTCAAAACCAACATACCGAGGCCAATTAGATCAGCACCTTCTGCATTTGACTTAAGAGACGCCACTATTCTAGCAATTTTATCGCAGCTAACGGTATCAATACAAAAGACCGCGTTAGAATGTCTATTATATTCATAGTATGTCAACTGCGATATTTGTGTATTTAATCTACCAGGAATATTTAGAAAATGTTGATTAATTACATTAGGGTCTGTGAATTGAGAGGGTAACTCGCAATTTTTTGGTGACAATAAAGTATTTTTTAAATTCTTCCATAAAGTTTTGGGATCTCTTAATTTATTACTTATATTTTCCCTATAGTACAAGGTTTTTTCACTATATAGGGCTTGGTTCACAACAGCCTTAAGATCTTTATAATATAGTTTTTTACTCTCAGATTTAGCTTTTCGGAAAGATATCAAGGCCTCGTCACGCAAACTCATCATTTCTCTAATTGTAGGTGTGAACCATGGAGGGTTGCGCTTTTTAATAAAGATAGTTTTAATGGGAGCATGAAGGTCGAATAATGTAAGTACACTACAATTAAAATAATTTACCATTTGGTTAACATCTACGAGTGATGCCATGAATTCCCAATTTATTGCGTCTAAATCCTGATTAAATTGGTCAATCATAATATCTTTAATCGGCCTGTAGGATAGACAAGTAGGTGGTATCTTTTCTCGCTTGATCTTGCATTCGCACACGATAAGGCAATGGCCAGTAAGCGACTATAACAGCGACTGGGTCAACTATAATATTTTTCAAGTTTAGATTGGTACAGACGACATCTATTAACGTTTCAGTTGAGTCGGTGTAATGAGTGGGTGATGTGACTTTTTGCGAGAGCCCTAGACAGTTAAGGAAGATTTCTAGCTTGGTATAACCAGGGTCGTTTTTGTTAAGAACGTTAATATTGAAGTCACCAACCAGAATATAATTGTCACAGGCAGAGGCGTTAAGAGAGTCCGTAATGGCGTCAAAAAATAAGTCTATATTCTGCCATGGAGGTCTGTAAGCAGTCCCAACAATAATTTTCTTACCCTTGATATTAACTGTTAACCACATTTGATCGACTGAACAATGTAAGGGGTCTACAGGGTGTGTCCAGGTATGGGCAGCGAACCCATTTTTAATGTAGAATCCAACCCCACCTCCGCGCTTTCTCAACGTAGAAGATGATCGCGGGATGTGACGCAAACTGTAATTTGCGATTACCGGGGCACGACCCTCTTGGTTGACTTTGAGCCATGTCTCATTTATACTTTTTGCACTGTTAAATAAATGTTATTATACCATAAATGAATATCTAAATGTAAAATAATAGCTAGGATTATACACATTTTATTTTATAATTATAGTTATTTTATTTTTATATTATTAAGATAAGATAAGATAAGATAACTCTTTATTGTACACCAAAGTAAAATACAGAACATAATTCTTACAAATAGATTTAGTACAATGGGCGGTCTTATCGCTAAAAGCGATCTCTTCCAGACAACCTTTGTATGGACAGGATCAAAATGTAACACATGACGGCGGTGCATCTATATAAATTTAAAAACATATCAACATACTATAAACCTAAATTACCAATAATAACACAAATTTAATTTAAATAAGCAACTCTAAAAGTGGTTATGATGAATTAACAAGCAGCTACAACTTCAACACAGGGACAGATAATGGGTGTTCACTTTTGTTTTAAAATTACTAATAGACTTGGATGTTCTTATAGAGAGGGGCAAAGCGTTCCACAATCGTACGGCTGTTACAGTGAAGGATCGACTATAAAACTCTGTCGTGTGGACAGGAGTTTTAAGTTGGAGGGAATCTGATGAACGCAAATTGCGATCGAGCCTTGTGGAGAAATTCAAAACGCTCCTTAAGATAGAAGGGAGAAGAAGGGTTAAAAAGGTTATTACTAGTTTTGTATTATATAGTTATTCTAATTGATTTTGTTCAGGTGTTATTATTACTTAGGACTTTGTTATTTTAATATTGCATGCCGGAAAGGCAGAAATGTATTGATACCAATTTACTTCTGACATCTTGTAACATTACATATATTTCAAGCAATAAATACATTTGATTTGATTTGAAAAGATTTTGACTTTTTTGACTTTTAACTTTTAGGTCGCTTCTAAGCGATAAGACCGCTCATTCTATTTTGTTTGTATTTTCTTTTTGTTATGTTGTGTACAATAAAGTGTTTTCATCTATGCATTCATCTGACCACCGCGCGCGCTCATAGGTCAAATCAAATAACGCGCGCTTCTCCGCTTTCCTGTTGCACATTTCCGTCCCTTTTGCCAAAATCACTCCCACAAACAGAGAGGAAAGAGGTTACACATCAAAAAATCCTACTACCAGTTTATTTTAAACTAGCGACACGCCCCGGCTTCGCACGGGTGCAATGCTTGTACTAAATGTACAACAAATTGTCTTTATATACAACGTTCACAGATTTTTTGTCATTAGACAATACAGACATGTTTTCTTCAGAGTTTACTCTTAAAAGAGTATTATGAGTATTTACGACATAACATTAGTAACCTCTAAAGTTAGCAGTGTTTCTCTACTAAGTATATTATGCATGTATTATATATACAAACCTTCATCTTGAATCACTCTATCTAAATCCGTTGCGTAGTTTTAAAGATCTAAGCATACATAGGGACAGACAGCGGGAAGCGACTTTGTTTTATACAATGTAGTGATGTTAAGGATCTTTTTGCAACGTCTTACTATGAATAAATTTTGAGGATCAATGGAAACCGTTTAATCTAAGAATATTCGAATTTAATAGCACTTTTAAACTTAAGAGTTAATTCCTGTCCTTGTAAACTAATTGGTTACTAAGTATAAGTAGGTATATTATTTATACTTTGTATAATGTATTATGTTTATCTATCATATAGGTATAGTTAATAGGTATTATTTTTTTTAATATGGATAAGTTTTGTATATATGATAGTATATACTATATATTAGTATTTTACTCCAATGTTCTTTTCTGTGTACGTACCCACCACTATAATCAAATAACTCTATCTTCAAAAGTTTGCTGGAAGAACACTCTTATTAGGGTTAAGCTCGCCTTTGTACATGTCCATTTTGTAAGCTATTTTTGTCTATAAATCTATTTGTGTACAATAGAGAATAAAGAATTTAATTAGTGACGCGGTAAATAGTTAGGTATCGTTATGAGTAGGAGTTGCCAAAGTACTTAAGGGTCGCGCGAATATTGAGTGGGCACTGAAACATAAGACAACCTGAGCGATCGGGCTAACAGCCGGACGGCCACTGAGTGTGCTCAGATTCTTTTATAATCTATTCTAAATTAAAGTTTCTTTTTTTATTGATGATAGTCACGTTAGACGTTAGTTAGACTATTGGCGAGTTCAGCTGGGCTGGGCAGCGTTTAAGAAACTTCGCCAGGTCTTCTCGTCACCCATCCCACAATGCCTAAAAGCAAAAGTATTTAACCAGTGCGTCCTACCTGTGATGACCTACGCAGCCGAAACGTGGACACTACGGTGGGACTGTTCCACAAACTGAAAGTCGCTCAGCGAGCTATGGAAAGGGCTATGCTCGGAATTTCTCTGAACGACGGAGTACCAAGGTCATTGACATAGCTCAGAGGGTCAGCAAGCTGACAGTGGGCAGTGGGCCGGTCATATCTGCCACAGAACCGATAACCGCTGGGGTAAACGTGTTCTGGAGTGGAGACCACGTCTAGGCAAGCGAAGTGCAGGCCGCCCTCCGGCTAGATGGAGTGACGACTTGCGCTCTATGACTGGATTGGATGAGAAGAGCTGAGGATAAATGGCGCACCCTGGGAGAGACCTACATCCAGCAGTGGACTGTTATAGGTTGATGATGATGATGAAGCGCTTGACCACCCACCTCACTTGATGGTAAGTGAAGGTGTAATCGAAGATGGAGCACGCTTGCCTAGAAATAACCTGTTCACTCTGGACTTGAAGACTTCAAAATTATTCTGATTTGGAAAAACATACGTCGGAAGTGAGTTCCACCCCTTACTTGTGCTAACAAGAAAAGTTGAAGCAAATCGTTTGGTACGGCAAGGTGTTATGCCGACCAGGTATGGGTGGTACTTCTCGGTATGTCTGCTTGTCCGGTGGTGGAAGGGAGAAGCAGGGATAAGGTCATGAAGATCTTGCGCACATTCACCAAAATGTATCTTGTAAAAAACTGGACGTCTGGATACTCGGCGTCTGTGCTCTAGACTTTGTAAATTGGCTTCCACTAGGGAGTCATCATCAATGAGTCTAGCAGCACGTCGCTCAATCAAATCAAAGGCTTAAGCTGATACTTGCCCGAGCCATCCCAGAGATGGCAGCAGTTTTTTTCTTATATGAATAGTCCTTCATTCATATTGGTGACACCTAAATATCCATTCTTTATGAGCTAAAGTTACTAATCTATACTAATATTATAAAGAGTAAAGATTTGTTTGTTTGTATTGAATAGGCTCCGAAACTACTGGACCGATTTAAAAAAATATTTCACTGTTGGGAAGCTACACTATCCCCAGGTGACATAGACTACTTGTTACCTACCTGCGCAAAAGGAGGGTAATGTTTTTATTGAAAAACTACGCGTGCGAAGCTGCGGATTGGTCAGCTAGTTTACAATAGGTATATATGTTGTCTGTGATGATAACAAATTAATGTCAAATGAAAAAACCGGCCCGCACGAAGGGTTCCGTACCATTATCTATAAAAACGCCAAAAAATCACGTTTGTTGTATAGGAGTCTCCTTAAATATTTGTTATTTTATTTAATTATTTATTTTTAAAGCAAATATATAACTAAATATTCTGTAAATATTTCAAGCGTCTACCTGTTGCCGTTATCAACAGCGGCAACAGAAATACATCATCTGTGAAAATTTCAACTGTCTAACTATCACGGTTCATGAGATACCTGGTGATAGACGGACAGACAGACAGACAGCGGAATCTTAGTAATAGAGTCCCATTTTATCCTTTGGGTACGGAACCCTAAAAAATTGGTTAAAATACTTTGAAACAAACTCTCAGTCGGTCCACGGAGTGAGGCTTCGCGTCGGCTAATTTTTTCTTCCCTCTGACCACAGAGACTAAAAAATCTGAGCGTTACCAATATTCTAAGACTTTTTAAGACACTCAAGAGTTGGATCCCGGATTTGGTAGTTTTTTAAGGTGCGTCGTAGCCCAATCAAGTTTGGGAACCACTGGTTTAGAGATACACCTACTGTGGGAAAGAAACAACAACTTTAAAGGCGAATCCAAAAACTTCGCTAATCATTCATTAAAATACTTAGCTAATAGTTAAACACCATCGACAAGACCTAACAAGTCCTTAGAACTCAGGAAAATAAGGAATAAAGGATGTTCTAATTACCTACTATGTTTTCCAAAGGATAAAGAAAAAATTCCGCAAAATCACATTCGTTCCCAGACGAAACTAATTACTAAATGCCATTACACACGGCAGCGAGCATTAAGCTACTAACACACTGTCTGGCTCGTTACCAAGTTCCCTAATTATAAGGTAAGGACTCACTGGTCTCTGGAGCTGACTAGTGTTGTAATCTATTATTATTATGGCCATCGATATCGATAAAAACTATAAAATGACTATAAAAATACATTATTGACAATAAAGTGTGGGATTGACTCGCTGTCGTCATTTGGTGATTTTGATTGTGAGAGATTTGCTTCTTAGAATGAGATGATTAGATAAACAAATCTTTTGTAAGCATTTAAATATATTTATAAGGATTATAACAATTACACTGGTAAACACTGTTTTTGTCACACGAACATTGTGATGATTTTTGTTTTTTTTTTGTCGTGTACCCTCATTATAAATATATAATAATTTTGTTTCGATGACATCCAGTTTTTTGTGACCGCTATCTATCATTTCTGACCTTATATACGTGTATTTGTTTGCATAACTTTATTAATGTCGGGTTCCTATATCCAGTACCGGTATTCGGTAACCAGCTACGACTCGTTTCTCCTTGAAAACGTGTCAGAAGTTTCACACAAGTTTGACACTTTTTCAAGGAGATACGAGTCGTAGTTGGTTACCGCCGGATATAGGAACCCGCCATTAAAGACTGTATAACTATTGCATCAACTAACACACGTTTTATTTTCGTTAGTTACATAGTAAATATGCCACGAAAGTGTTCTAACAACCCCGACAGTTTTTGAGATGTGTGTGGAGAATTAACTTTTACATGTCAGCGTCGAAATTTCACCCCATAAATTGAACAGTGCTATTTAGGCTATTTTGGATTTCCTGTGCAGCATCAAGATTAATCCTGGGTCCCACATAAATGTTGTGTAACGTGTGTGATACTCCTATTAGGTTGGGCTATACAAGAACCTAGACATTTGGCATTTGGTATACCAATGATTTGGACGGAACCAAAGGATCATTGTTATTTTTATTGTTGTGTTGAGTGTTTGAGTGATTGTTATTTTTGCTTGACTCAAACAAAAGGCATTACAACGAAGTCCAAACATACTATCCAGTATCCAAACTTGTCTTCGACCAGCAGACCCATCCTACATAGCGCTGAACTGTCTGTGCGTGACGAACAAAAACAAAGGGTGCTGTGAGAGACGAACAAGGAGAGAGGTTCCATCAGGACATTTCCTTGGAGAAGCGTTATCAAGGGAAATGGAGTCCAGGAATGCTAGCAGATTTTTGTTGGAGACTTAGAAGGGACCTACCAGAAGCCAAATATTTACGAAAATCATAAGTATTTATTGTACATTTTTTTTTTCAATTTATTTACATAATTTTTTTTTCATTGATACATTTTTGTTTGGTGACCCTAGTAGATTCAAAATTGGATATAAGTTTTCATGTGACAAAAAAAATTTTTTTGACCAGTGTTATCATTATAAAGTGGTTACGTTTGTATGTTTGTAAGGGGTAAACTCAAAATTCCTATTCTAAGACTAAACCAATTCTAAGAATATTTTCACAGTTTGAAAGCTACTATCCCTAATGCACCCTAAGTGCAAAAGGCACTCTTCTTTATTATTCTTCCTTCTTTATTTTGATAAAGATCAGTGTGAAGCTGATCAGCTAGTTTACATGTAGCGGTATATATTTAAAAAGTATGAGATATTCTCTAAGCCTTAGCGGCAACTTATCCGTAATGTCCAAATCATTGTTTTATACTACCTGGAAACGGGTGAAGGTTACAGCCCACCTGATGTTAAATGATCACGCATCTTAGATACGTGCCCTACGATGCACTGCTCTGCGTCCATTAACTTGAGACATACAGGTGTAAAGCCTCATGTGCCTGTAATTTCACCGGCAACCATACCCTTCAAACCGAAACAGCAATGCTGCTTGGCGGCGGAAGTAGATATGGTGGTAGTACTTTACCGGGCGAGCCGGGAAATAAATGAAATGGAATTTTTAATGAATTAAGATTTAACACGATAAGTGCAAAACAGGGCTTGAAACACCCTGTCCGTGTCTTGTCTTTATAGCAGAAGAAGTTAGAAAAAACTTAAACGTCTCTGTCGTGCGGGAGGCATAACTTCCATCTGGTTCAGTGTAGGAAAGAGATAACTATATATCTGAGATGTGCTATTGATTCCTAGTTCTATTGTATACCAACCTCAATGCCGGGTTTCTTAGACCTCGTGCCGCACACAAAAAAAAACCCGTAGACTTTGTCTTATTTAGCACCAAAAAAAGGATTTTGGTCTCCTTCGGGCGGTGGGGTTTAATATGCCTCGTGTCGCCACATCCTCTGGTTTAGGACCAGGTTTAAAACGACCCGTAAACCCTAACACAGTAATGGAAAGTACAGATAAATTTGTGCCGCTGGGAACGTGTTAAAAAAGTTACCACCTTTGAAATGTATGGTCTAAATTGGTTTATTGTGTAGTCTTTAAGACGGTTTTTATCGACAATTTGAACATAACATGGTCCCAGCACTAATATAAAAGGGGTAGATATAGTTATAACGAGTGGGACCACTAAATTCAGTTATCCGGCATTATACAGCCTTCCACGGTTCGTTAACCTGCGTTCGCTTTTAATATAATTAAATAATTTTATTAGCGTGTCTGGGAAATGTCTAGCTAGAGCATCCATAACCATACTAATTTAAAAATTCGAAAGTAACTCCTGTCTGTTTGTAACATTTTTACGACTAAACGCCTGGACAAACAGGCAAAACAGAGAAATACTGTATCATGAGAAAGGACATAGATTAGTATTTTTTATAATTATGGTTTTTTGCCATTAAATATTGAAAATAAATCAAACACTCGGACTGCGCCATAACTTAGTACATAGTAAGATTTTAAACCATCTCAAAAATTTCCAGCCTGAACTCGAGTTCTTTTCAGACTTGAACTCGCAACACATTTTCTGAGTTTTGTAAACATTTGGAACAGGTTTAGATTACTCTACCAAGAAGCATCGATTACTTTCATAAAAACCTTTACCGGCGACAAATGACACCACAAACGCTAATTACCAACGATAAAACGGTAAGCGTCGACACCAACCTTTGACACCGACCGGAATCTAATTTTATTCAAATTCAACACATTTACATAATGATAACCACTAAACAAGTGAAGGTATGGACTATATGTAGTCGGATTTTAAGTAAACAGAGTTTTAACGCTTTTCCATACAAAATGGCGTAAAGTTTTGCCACCTCATAATAAAATTATGAGGTCGCAAAACTTTACTACAATTGAAGCGATTGAAATCAAGAAATTTCCAAATTTCAATCGGGAAGATGGCTATAGACTCTCAGCGTCTTGGAACCCGGTGATTGCTAGGTGTGCGCGTCGTGATCGGTCGACTCAGTGCGTAGATACGGTTAGTGTAGTGTGTCGTAATATGAACGAGGACATTTCTAATTCTGAAGACCAAGTGAGGGTAGATGCTGCAGCTACCCACACTTCCCGACGGTAGCTCCAAGTACTCCAGTCAGCCCGAGATCATGACTGTTGCAACACAGCCAAAACGTCGGGATAACATATATAAATGGTACATACGCGATAAATACCCGTTTTAATCAATAATTATTACATAATTGTTTAATTTTATACCAATTCGATGTGTTTTGTCTGCTTATTGTTTTTACTATACCTACAAATTTGCTTTTATGTTTGGAGCATTATTAACCAACACCTGACGAGCTATAGACTGTTAATACTTAATTATAAGTATCGATGACTTGTTAATGTGTTTTTCACCTATAGCAATAAAGATTTTCATTTCATTTCATATCCGATCCCGAGCTCTCGTTATTTACCTAAAACTCTTAACCTTCAACCAGAAGAGAGTGGATGTTGATTGAGTATTTAGATGGATTGCGATTGGAAAACGACCGTCTTTTCTTTTTAATATTTTTTTAACACTCCTACACGCTCTCACACTTGGTTTCCCTATGTCGTGGGTAGCTAGGCTCTGCCCATAACACAGTAAATTAATAAAAATAATTAGAACAAAAATTTACAACCTAAATTAGCACGAAGGTTGTTAAAAAAACATTTTTAAAATAATGTAACTATATGTATAACCCCAGCGACAAAAGAAGACCGGGTCGACCTAGGAAAAGATAGACTGACGAGATCACTAAAATCGCTGGGAATCAGTGAATGACAACAGCGAAAGATAGAGAGACATGGAGTAAACAGGAGGAGGCCTATATTCAAAAAGGGGTTCTTAATCATATTTAATATATCACAACTTTTTTTATAATAAAATAAAGAAGGCTATAATAATTAATTTATAAAATTGTATAAATATTTATATTATTTTTATTATGATTTATAATAATATCCATGTATGGAAGTACTTTAGGTTCGTAGACATTTCTTGTAGGTTCCATAAATATATTCCTTAATTTTATACTGCCGCTGGACCTAATTCTTATGCTAGGAGGAATAAGATCTGCACTGACGTCCCACGTTGGGGTGTATTGTACATTACCCCCCTTCTAATCTCACCCCAGCCATCCTAGCTCCGTGAAGTAACGGACCCCTGCTCTGCCGCTAATACGGATTTATATTAGTTATTAGTATTTATAGTAGACTCGCCGGCTCGTATAATTAAAATCCGGCTGCTTGTGATCCAAACCCTAGCTACGTCACGATTATCAAAACAATAAGGCACGCGACACACGTGTCACACGACAGTGTGGTCGTGCCCTTAGATCGTGAGGTGCGTGCTCAGCTGATTATTGATATTGATATTGTTTTTACTTCATGAACGATTTATATGTTAACAGTGTGTATTAAAATCAGTCGCTTCGGATCAAAGATGGCGACCTCTTTAAACAATCGGGTTTTTTTTATCGTTGATATCAAAGGCTAGGCTAGTTATTATCATAATTCAGGTGTAATTAGTCATTGTTAATATTCAGTACAGTTGACGATAGACGTCGCTTATTTCATTAAGTTACAAATGAAGCCTAAACATTTACAAAAACATTTTTTGAAGATAGACATATTTGATTATAGTGGTGGGAACGTGCACAGAGAAGGATATTGGAGTAAAATACTAATATTTAATATATACTATAATAAATACAACTATATAAATTTTATATTATCTAAGTAGGTATATTTTTTTTTAATTGTATTTTAAACTTTTTCTATATTATCTGATTAACGCCGCCGTCCTTATTTATTCACATAGACCATCCAAAGGTTGCCTGGAAGAGATCGCTTTTAGCGATAAGGCCGCCCACTGTACCTATTATTTACAATTAGTTTTTTTCCGTTACATGTTTATATTTAATGGTGTGCATCTATCTACAACACTTAACCATATTAAAAAAATCCTTTATACTATACCTACCTACATTTAAAGAATAGTTATTAATACATAAATTATAGTCTTATCGCTAAAAGCGATCTCTTCCAGACAACCTTTGGATGGACTGGATTTTTGGAGAACGCTAATGGAGGGTAGTTTTATAACATAAGCTTTTTATTTAACGTGTACTTACATAATCGAAATAAAATACTTAAAATAAAATAAATAGATACGAGCGTAGGTAATATAAATTTTATAATAATATTTAAAATACATATATAAAACAGGTGTAATACAAACAGTAACAACGACAAATATAATAACAAAATAAGATTACTCAGCTCTCTGATGCAGACAAATAGTGCTTAAACAATAGCGTTTTAAAGATAGGAAGGGATTTGGTAGAAGGAAGGTAGAAGAGAGAATAGGAATTTTAAGTTTCAAGGACTTAGGAGATAGGTAGGTATTACTCGTGCGCGATAACTTGGGACCTGCTAGGAATGCGACTCCCCGACCGCTTCCCCTGCACTTCCCCGATGACGCCCGTATTGTACCGTTCGCATCACTATTTTTTACTAGGGTTTTTAGTCTCGTACTGGCCTACGTCACGTAACGATGCGCTCTAGAATTCTTTTAGTTTTCGTTTGTGTTATTGTTTTGTTGTTGTAGTTTTTGTTGTTATAGTTTGTGTCATTGTTTTGTTGTTGTAGTTTTTGTTGTTATAGTTCTTGTTAAGTGTTTTTGTTATCATTATTAAGGGTAAACCTTTGCATAGCGGAGACAGAAACCTCGTGCTAAAAGTGTTAGAGTTTTTTGAAAACGATAAACGGAACAAACAGTTTTGTTTACCTGTTGACCAGGCAGTAAAACGAACATGCATGGCAACGGGAATATCGAAAACCACGTTGATAAGAATAAAAAACACAAAACAAAAACACACAAATAGTGTAAAAAAGATTAGATAAAAAGCAGCGTCCTCCCTGAGTAACATAATAAATTAGGTTAAAAAAAACAAAGACGAAGCGGCGGGCGGCTGCTTGTTATGTTCGCTTTTTTGCGGGCGGTACAAACACGCCAATATGACGTCACCGCGCTCAGGTCCCAACTTATCGCGCACGGGTAATAGTTACCAAAAGAAAAACAAAAAAGAAATAACAAACCACCTACTAACCTTATTAAATAACTACTGATACGATATAATTATAAATATATAAATATAATAACAAATAAGTATATAATGACAAACATCTACTACTAGATGGCAAATCCGCAGCTTCGCAGATTTGTCAGCTAGTAGTCGTACCGTACGTACCTACCGTCTTATCGATGTTTCGACCGATAAGACGGTACGTGATAAATCCCGTATTTATAATAATGATTGAAATCAATCACGAAAGTTTTCTAATTAAAATACTAATTAATTATAGAATATTTTATTTTTATTACTGACTAGCTGACCAATCCGCAGCTTCGCACGCGTAGTTTTTCAATAAACCATTACCCTCCTTCTGCGCGGTTGGGTAAAAAGTAGCCTATGTCACCCGGAGATAGTGTAGCTTCCCAACATTGAAAGGTTTTTTTTAAATCAGTCCATTAGTTTCGGAGCCTATTCAATACAAACAAACAAATCTTTCCTCTTTATAATATTAGTATAGATATATTTAAAAAGATTCATTCGCTTCAGAAATAGTTGCACCAATTTGAAACGCTACATTCCCAATTATCACTCTACAAAGTTGTTCCATGCGGAAATCATACAAAATTTTACATGAACCTACTATACAAATTATTTCTTTCTCTCTCAACTAGAAAGCGATATCTTAGACGCCTTGAAATAAGGACTATTTAGGTACAAATTCTTTTAAAATAAGAGTAAAAGTGTTGTTTCAGTTTTGGTAGGATTTCGTTCGTAATTAGGTGTGACATCCATCAAGAGGACTGAAAACACATGTTAACTGTCATCACTCTACTGTCTTATCGGATGGGGTGAAATAGGACAGATTTAAAGAAAAAATCTGAGAAGAATTTTGTCGCTAACTGCTACTTCGTTCAACCCAGATTTGAGTTTAAACAATTTTCGGTGGGCATGTGGGTCTAGGTATCAATTATAAAATTGAAGATGATTGAGAAAAATAGCTTGGCTTCAACGTCAGAGACGACTATCTCTGAGTTACGGGGTGAAGTCCGGAGTGCCATCTTGGCTTGCAGTTTGGCCTCTCAGACTTTACGTGGCCGATGTCTTGGCTAACGTTGGTCCTCTTGTGGTATACGCTATGGAGAGGATGGTGAGCACAGGAGCTCTCGCGGTAATGGACGCCAGGGATTTCGAATGTCAGGTGGCCGTGCGTGCAGGGGAGCGAAGGCGATGAGGTGAGCGTGGCGGCAATTGTCGTTGCGTACATACGGCGCGCTAACATTACCACAAAGTCCTTAACGCTAGCCCGATCGTCGAATGACATTGAAAGCGTAGCTGGGTTTCAATGGATGAGACTCGCAAGGGGCCGGAAAGCATGGCGTAATAAAGAGGTCGCCTATACCCAACAGTGGGTGCAGACGGGCTGAGATGATGATAGTTCTGATATAGTCAGTCAACTGAACAGATATGGTGGTAGGATTTTTTATTTTATTGTTTCATAATGTCTAACTCACTGTGGCCGCTGAGGCCGATGTAGCCCGATAAACTTTTGGCGAGCGCAGAGTCCACCACGGGACAAGCAGACGTACCGAGAAGTACCACCCATACCTGGTCGGCATACCACCTTGCCGTACCAAAAGATTTGCTTCAACTTTTCTTGTTAGCACAAGTAAAGAGTGGAAGTCCGGCGTATGTTTTTCTGAACCATTATAATCTCGGTGTCTTCAAGTCCAGAGTGAATAGGTTCTTTCTAGGCAAGCGTGATCTATCTACGATCAAACCATCACTTACCACCAACAACAAAAATAGGTGTTGAGGAAGTCAACAAAAATAATAAAAAAGTGTTGATCGCTGGCGAGGTCGGCGGAGGGCTTAAGGTGGTGGGACTGTGAATATACCAACCTTCGAGTAGACGAAATAAAGAGGGGCGCAATTTATAAATGAAAAATCTCTTCATCTCATTCATGCATATGTTATTTTCATCTCATAAGGTCTAACTAAACGATCGTCTTATCACGAGAATGCCCAACTCCACTGTCCGGCATCGCATGCTCAATGTATTCTCCACTAGTTGCCGTACGATGTGTGGCTCAATTATTATTGCTAATTAATTGTTATCTAAAATTGCCCACGATTAGATATATTCAATTTTAATTTTAATCTAATTTTAAATCTTTTTTTTAATAATGTACACACGGCTACACATCAAGCTATATAATTCAAGTATAAGCTGACCACGCATTGTGTAGGCTTTTTATAGAATGAGAGGTCTGCTTATACTGGAAAATATAGCTTGATGTGTAGCCGTGTGTACATAGTTAAGTAGTTGATAGGTACACACGGCTACACATCAAGCTATACATATCCAGTATAAGCTGACCTCGCATTGTGTAGGCTTTTCGTAGAATCAGTCAGCTTATACTGGAAATGTATAGCTTGATGTGTAGCCGTGTGTACATATATGATTTTATTGTGTTTTGAATTTGTAAATAGGAATTAATTTTTAAACTTTTTGTAGTTGTTTTAATATAATGAAATGTATTATTGGCAAGAAGTTAGTGCATGCCGTCTTAGTTTATTATTAAAATACAATTAATTTACTCGCTCGGCATAAAATATTAATGCATGCAGCTATCTATCATCTGTGATTATAGTAGCACTAAGTTCTAACATTTGTAAATGTAACCGCTGGATATTGTCAGTGTATGCTGTGTTGATGATTCTTATTAATAAAATAAAAAATACAAAATATCGGAAACTTGTCAATATGGCCGGGCAATACGACAAATATTGACAGATAGTTGCTCGTTTTATATCACCATAAGTTAACGAACGTGTCAACTGCGATTGTCAATTTCACCATAACATATTGAGTTGCTGACCATACGGACAAAATTTATTAGGACACAGTGTCCCGACTGACACTTTTGATTTTAATATTTTTTTAGTGTCGATTCGGACACAAATATTTTTTACCTGACTATACTCAACAGCTTCAATAATTTGACAGTAAGAAAATATAATATAATGTGATATGCTAATCAAATTGCTTCGCAAGCGTGTGGTGACTTACATTAATGTTAAAAAAACCACAAGTTTTATTCATAGCGTATATTTGATATAAATAAACTTCTTGTATACTTAGGCATCTATATAATGATCACTTAAAATATCTCAAATAAAGAGATAGAGAGAGTGTGACCTTGCTATGCATCTATTTCGACATCTTGCTGTGCCGCCGCCGCGCCTCGGTAAAAACCTGTTTTTTTAACTGACCGTACCTACAATGCAGCTATTTTTAATGGTGTCCGAATCGACAGTAACAAAAATATTAAAATCAAAAGTATCAATTATATTTTGTCCGAATCGACAGCAAGTCATAATAATTAAGACTACGTCAAAATACCTACTTCCATTTCCTCTCACAACATGCCAGAAAGTACTCTTAGAATCGGGAATGCTTTATGACAATCCTAAATCTACACAGCAATTACCACCATTTCGGAATTTACGAGCAATAACTGTTCACACGTAAGTACAATTTACTGGCATGGCAATTAGACGCTGGTGACATGCGAAAATGTGGTCTAATGGTTGCCAGATTAGAATAGAACCGCAGACCTGGTTTTGGTGATGGATTGGCAGTTTGAATGGAAAAGTAGGCCCTAAGATAGAGCTCAGTTTTGCTTGACAGTGACTGTTGACTTGACAGTTTTCGACCGTTTTCGCGGTTTTTAAATGGTGCGGTAAATACAAATAAATACAAATATCTATGTTTCGTAAGAATTTTAGATTACAGTACATACAAGATTGAAGGTAATAATTAAAATGATCTACTAAAATTCTAGCAATACAGGCATACTAAATTATAAATTAACATTATCA
The DNA here is from genome assembly GCA_918857605.2 of Philereme vetulata. NCBI lineage: Eukaryota > Metazoa > Arthropoda > Insecta > Lepidoptera > Geometridae > Philereme > Philereme vetulata. Next base: position 10,306,530 of record OU975423.1, read on the forward strand.
ACCAACATATATGTATATAAAACCGACTAAGTGCACGTTAGTTGTATGGGAGCCCCCCTTATATATTTGTTTTATTTCAATTAAATTATTTATTTTTAAAGTGAATATTTAACTAAATATTCTGTGAATATTTCAAGCGTCTACCTGTTGCCGTTATCAATATCGAGCAAAAACGAGCATAAAAATCACGTTTGTTGTATGGGAGCCCCCTCTTAAATATTTATTTTATTCTGGTTTTAGTATTTGTTTTTATAGCGGCAACAGAAATACATCATCTGTGAAAATTTCAACTGTCTTACTATCACGGTTCTTGAGATACAGCCTGGTGACAAACGGACATATAGACATACAGACAGCGAAGTCTCAGGTAATAGGGTCCCGTAGCCTTATTACCTAAGCCAAATTGCTGTCGCTTCGCTATCGCTAGTCAGGCCATCCCTTTCACACGTGAGATACAAACTGTCTAAACTATTTAAACTGTCTAACTATCACGGTTCATGAGATACAGCCTGGTAACAGACGGACAGACATACAGACAGACAGCTGAGCCTTAGTAATGGGGTGCCGTGTTACCCTTTGGGTACGGAACCCTAAAAAATAATAAAAATAAGTGATAAAATCTCTCAATTCCTTTTGCATGTTTTTACTGACGAGATATAATATAAATAAACAAATATTTCTGGACATTTCACACAGCGCTATATAGCCCCAAACTAAGCAGAGCTTGTACTATGGGAACCAGATAACTGATAGAATACTTATATACCTACTTATTTTTGTTTTGTAAATACATACTTATAATATATAGAGAAACCACTAGACCCGGAACAAATATCTGTAGATCATGCAAACATTGGTTCCGCGGCGGGTATCGAACCCGCTACCTCCTGCGTCTCAGACGGCTATTCGCCCACTACACCACGGAGGTCGTCATACCAAGTCAAATATCATACCAATCTAATAATAATTTAATTAGTTATTAAAATACTAACAAAGGTAACATCGTTTTACTTAGAGGCAGGTAACCTAAATAGATAGGTACCTAAATCAAAGCCATTATTTAAACCTGGCACTATAACAAGTAATTTATTTAATTGATAGTACTTACTACCCCTCTAAAAAGATGTCATGAAAAACTCAGATATACCAACCAAAGGAAAAAAGAAAGTATGCAATACATGTATCATGCCAAGCATTACCTACGGATGTCAGACATGGAGTTGCACATATAAAAACATTAAATCATTAGAAACTTGTCAACACAGAATGGAAAGAAGTACCTATACTAAACATAAAATTAAAAGACAATGTTAGATTAACAACAATAAGAAAACAGACCAACATTATAGATATTAAATACCGAATCCAACAACTAAAATGGAAATGGACTGGGCATCTAGTAAGAAATAAAACCGAAAAATGGGCAAAAGAAGTGACAGAATGGTGCCCTAGATATAAAATGAGAAGTAAAGGTAGACAGTATCGTAGATGAGAAGATGATATTAAAAAAGTGACGGGAACGGCTTGGGCGAGAAAAGCAAGAGATAGATTTTTGTGGAGAACACTCGGGGAGGCCTATGCTGGAAAGCAAGACAATCAAAAAACCGGCTCTAATCTGGAACTATTGTATATTTATATCTATACATAAACAAATTTTGTAGTACTAAGTAGACATATGTAATGTGTATTTAAGATTGATAATCAAGGCTTGATTATTACTTACTACCCCTCTATAGTCTAACTTTTTATTAGCTGCAGTAAAATGACGTTTTGTGGGTTGCCGGTTTTTGAAGAAAAATAAATAGGGATGTAGCTAAATGAGTGAATCATAAATGAATAATCAGATTTGTTTTTTTTTTGAGATTTAATATTAAGTTGTAATGTATTTTTTTAACCTATTATTATTACTATACTAGAGGATAGATCTTTTTTAGTGGAAGTATAGGGAGGTACATTCAAAATGAAACAAAAACGTCATAATAATGTTATTTAATTAATTTTTGTGAACTGAATCACATCCCTATTGAGATTAGGCTGGCAACATTATTTTACGGAATGACATTTAGAAACGTCATTTTACTGCAGCTAATAAAAAGTTAGACTATAATAAATAAATTCTTGCAAATTGGTATTATTGAGTTAATTAGACGAAACAAAACGTAAATTAGTCTGAAAGCTTGCTAAATTCTAATGAAACAAGCAATTATACAAACAAAAATAGAGTTCACGCGGCAATGCTCTTAACACACATTTTTTACCCAATTTGTTCCACTTTCATTAAATCTAACTAATAGCTCTGTAAAAATAAGCAACCAAAGTCACGTGTGTCCACAGCTGCAACGGGAAATTACCCACACGTAATGCCAAAACATTAGTTTTACTTAAAAACCACCGCAAACCGTCGTAAAACGCAATTTTTCACACTCAAAAACATATATTTTTGTTACGTTCGTAATCTACTTTTTACGCGGATACACAGTTGGCGCTAACGGGCAATAACGTCTCGTCATTCTCCTGTTCTAAATATAAAGATATACTACAAAAAACTCGTTCGATTTCACTTTTTTCTGATTAATCTATAAAATAGCACGTTAAATGCTAAAGAATAAACAAACAAACTATAGTCGGTTTCTGTTTAACTCTGTCAAAGGGCAAAGTGTACGCTTTTATAACAAACTCCCAAGTGATATACAAAAATTGACAATTAACAAATTTAAAAATGCAATTATACAAAATCTTTATAAAATGACTACTATAAAATATCGGATTATTTAGATGATAGAGAAGCTTGGGATTGAAATTGCTCCAATTCGTTCAAAATGTTACAAATTAGACGTAAATTATTTCCTGTATTGTAAAAGGATCATTAAAAAAACAACCAGCCTTGTTTCTTGCCTTTCTTTCCTGACTTGGTCGCGAAGGAATAGGCAGTAAAATTTATGTTTCAAAGTGATCCTTGTGAGTTTAATTAATAAAATGTTTTGACTTTGACTTTCTATTTTTTTTCCATCTCATCAACTCCTACATAATCACAAGGAAGAGAAGCGTGACTACAGTCTAGGAGCTAGGCTATCTATTGTAACCCTAACTGTAAGTGTTCCGGCCTAAACAATTTCTCTAATTATATAATTCTCGTAGCGTGCAGTTCAGTTACTAAGCTAGGAATTTGCCAGTAAGTTCTATAAGAAGACCAGATCAACAGCAGTTCTTAGAATAAATATATCGACGTGTCGATATTTCTTCTTCACTTTTTGATAGAACTTTTGTATAAGATCTAAGTTTAAAAATATTCATACTTTATCAGCCCGAAAAACAATATTTTTTTATTAGTCTTTTAAATCAAATTTTAACATGTATACAGTGTATATTTGATTGAAGAAAATATAAGATAGAATGTGCGGTTTTGGTTGGCACCACTTTACTATCACGTCACATAGACAAAATCTTCTAGTAACAAACATTGTCAATGCTCTTCATTGGTAGTGCAGTGGAATCCTCGCAGATAGCATCGACAACGCGTCTCTACGAGTGCTCACAGCGACACGACATGCAATACATTTTGTACTACGTTTTCAAAACAACTGTTTTTGTGACACTATAGGGTTAAACTGGGACAGTGATGAGTTACTAACGGAATTGAAAACTTACGAACGGAAAATTCTAGTTTTGTTTTACATAAAACTTTAAATGTATTTACGAAGTTACCCTTGGTACACTAGTTAATTGGGTTTTGTTTATATTTATGGCAAAAGTAGATCAAATTATACTCTGCGAATGTTTTTTGGAATTTGGTTATGTTCCTACGATATATAGTAAATAATAAATAAATTAAATATTGCTGGACATTTCACACAGCGCTATCTAGCCCCATACTAAGCAGAGCTTGTACTATGGGAACCAGATAACTGATAGAAAACTTATATTTTTTTTCGTAAATACATACGTATAATATAAAGAGAAACAACCAGACCCGGAACAAATATCTGTAGATCATGCAAACATTTGTTCCGCGACGGGAATCGAACCCGCTACCTCCTGCGTCCTAGCCGGCTATTCGCCCACTGCGCCACGGAGGTCGTCAAATTAATGATAATTAATATAGATAAATTAATATAATTGATAATGATATTAATTTTTATAGTAATAATAATTATTGATTAAAACGGGTATTTATCGAGTATGTACCTTTTTTATTTGTTATCCCGACGTTGTTATCCAGAGTCCACCCGTGACCACGACTGTTTCAACACAGCTGAAACGTCGGGATGACAAATAAAAAAAACCGGCCAAGTGCGAGTCGGACTCGCGCACGAAGGGTTACGTACTATAAAAACGGCAAAAAAATCATGTCTGTTGTTGGGGAGCCCTACTTAAATATTTATTTTATTCAATAGCACAATTTTATTTATTTACTTTATTTGAGGTTGGTGCCGATTAAGCTAGTCCTCCAAATTGTATGAGCGTCCATACAACTCAGAGGACTATCTTAATTGGCGTCAACTATGTATGTATTACACACATAGTTGACACACACATAGGGACACACTTAAATAATCATCTTTTTTATTTTTTGGAGTTTTTCCTTTATTTGTGCTATAAGACCTTGCTTTTTGCCTAATTTCGTGATTCTAGGTCAACGGGAACTACCATATAGATGTTCGACCCAAAACCTATAGGGTACTTCCGGTTAACCTTGAATTGTTAATTTTGGTTAAAAGCAAGATCTTACAGCACAAGTATAGGGAAAATTCCGAAAATAAAAAAGTCGAAAATTAGGGTAAATTTTCGTATTTACAAGATTTCGTGAAAATCTTAATTTGCCTATATCTTTTTATAGTGTTGACTCAGGACCTTGATTTTTATACACCTAATAGGAACTATAGACCTCAGTATCTGGTATAAATTTCAACTTCCTAGGTTCACGCGTTCCTGAGAAAATCGGTGGTGACACACGGACGGACAAGAGAGTGTAAGAGAGAGTATAAGGGTTCCTTTTTTACCTTTTGAAGTTCGGAACCCTAAAAAGGGGCATATAGTACGCGATAAATACCCGTTTTAATCAATAATTATGTACAGTGATCGCGAAACTTTGAAAAATACAAAAGTATAGTATCTCAAGTAGGTATGCTGTACAATATTTTGGTTTAAAATTCCTACTTAAAGTGAATGAATGAAATTACCATACATATAACATAATTCACATGTAATTTGTAACCACATTAAAATATTTCCAATATGAACGCATTGAAAGCATACAAATTAACCGATTTATCACCAAAGCTCGTTAGTACGGTAACTTCCAGATAATTGAAAATTTAATATTAAATTTATTTTACCAAATTAATAAAATGCTTCATGTTGTTATAAAATGACATAAATAAATATATTATTACATAGATGCATGCGACGATTAAAAACATATCGGCCGCCTACGCGAGCGTTTACATTGATGTATGGAGTGAATTAATTTAGAAGTTTTTATTTGATTGTCAAAATTTAATCCACACTTTTGTCAATAAAATAGATGTGTTATGGTTATCACAACGGTGCATAATTATGTTGTATAACATATAACCGACATATGTTACAAAATCTTATCGTATTATATAAAGTACTAGCTGACCAATCCGCAGCTTCGCACGCGTAGTTTTATTAATAAAACATTACCCTCCTTTGCGCAGTTGGAAAAAAGTAGCAAATGTTACTCAGGCTGAATGTAGATTTCCAATGGTGAAAGTATTTTTGAAATCGGACTAGTAGTTTTTGAGTTTAATCATTACAAACATACACACAAAAATACAAATCTTTCCTTTTTATAATATTAGTATAGATATAGATTAACTGCTGTGTGAGTTAACATATAATCCATAGGCATAAGTATTAATTTTAAATATACTTATTACTGTAAATAAGGGATTCGTGGACCTTCATCAGGGTGAGTGCGATCCGCTCCGAATAACGTCTCGCCTTGCACTGCGCGCCGCTGCCCCAGGGTTGCCGCTCAGGCAAAAAAAAGTCGCTAAGCTAGCACCGAAAAGTCGCCAGATATATGAAAACTCTAGTTAAATGTCGCTAGATTTTTATAAGGATATTGCATTAATAAAAGACGGTTAATATACAAGTGTTTACTTGAAGATAACCACCACTTACTTCCCATCAGGCGGGCCGTTTGCCTTTTTCCTTACATATTACATAAAAAAAATAAAAAAAATTGTAGGTTTACACAAATATTAAGTAATCAAAATTGAATAAATTGCAACATTTCGTCATCTAACTAAGACGTCATCCTCATCACAAACATTGGTAGGAGCAGTTCTGGAAGTTGATGGCCCTTTTCGGTACTCCTTGTTTTTTTAATGGTTTTTGAGATTTTGGAAAGAACATCTTCAGGCAATACGTAGCTATGGCAAGTCTGGATTAAAATTTTTAATTGGTTTCTTATAAGAATGATTGAGTTCAAGAGTAACAGGCGGCAATCCGTTTCATAGTTTATTTTTTACGATATTCATCACACTGAACATTCGCTCGACTTCAGCGTTTGAATGTGGCAGTGACAAAACTGTTATAGCCAAATCTGCTAGTAATATGTATTCTTTCTTTCGTTCTTCTTTCGTTATTTTAAAAAGTCGCTAGATGTCGCTAGATATTTTTTTGTCGCTAAATCTGAAAAAAATGTCGCTAAAGGAGTCGAAAATCCCCTAGATCTAGCGACAAAGTCGCTAAAACGGCAACGCTGCGCTGCCCTTTACGCGCGAGCAGACGGGCGCGGTAGTGGGGATTGAGTCAACGATGGCCCAGCATGTTGACAGGCTGCATCATCATCATTATCATCACTGCTGCTCTCTTCGGTAGTTCACGAATTGAACCGAAACATTGTTGGTCGAAACACCGGACTGTACGTGATAAATCCCGTATTTATAATAATGATTGAAATCAATCACGAAAGTTTTCTAAGTAAAATACTTCTTAATTATCGAATATTTGATTTTTATTACTGCTATAGATTGTGACACTTGCATACATTTTTACTTTCTTTACGAGAATAGATTCTAGAATTCATTGCCACGGCCTTTGAGACTATAAAACTAATATAGTTTTATTATCCAGAAAGTTAAATTAAGAATTGAATCATAAAATCAGTTCTACAACTTTTGTGACGATAAATTGTGTGCCCCTTGTAGCTACAGAGGGCGTTGCAAACGTGACGTATTCAGAAATGTGCGGATTAACGTTTGAAATGATGCGTGTGCGCAATGTGGTGACAGCAGCAACGAAGTCATCATTTTAGAGGGTTTTGACATCGGCGATAAATCTGATAATCTGTCTTCACAAAACACAAAAGACAGAATATAAGAGACGAGGCGGAAGTAGTGATATCCTGGTTTTTATAAATTTAACTGTGAAACGATGCTAAAATATCTATTAATCACAACAAGCTCTCTTTATTCTCAAAAAATATTGCTTTATGATAAGTAACTCTGGTTGGGTTTCCAAATAAATAAATGCACGGTGTCCTTTAAATCACTGTTTTCCCAGAACAAACGTTGCTCATACCATGGTCTAATAACTGTTTAAAGCATCAAATAAGAGAATAAAAAAATCTAGACCTTCTGAAATAAATCTAACTTTGTTCAAAAACTAACCGTGACATAAAGTTCATGGGTACGCTAGCCGTAGCGTATTACCTACTCCTTAGTTAGATAGATACCTAGTAGCTACCGGTCAGCGCGCTGACTATGTTGTAGGGCGTAACGTTAAAATAGACGTTTTAAGTTCGCAACTTTTTATATTTTTCAAAGACCGATTTCGTTTTCTTTTTTTAATTTGTTCTGATAAACTGTTAGTAGACCATGGTCTGAACAACGTTTGTTCTGGGAAAACAGTGATTTAAAGGACACCGTGTATAAATATAAACTTAAATCTATAGATAAAAATCAAAAAGAGGTTGGTAAGTACTTATTAGTTAGTACCAAATCAATTTCAGGTCAAATCAGTTACAGGTTCACCCGAAAAAATGGTTTCTAAAGCTTTACTGACATATTTTCTTCTACAAAAATATTTTGAACTAGCTGACCAATCCGCAGCTTCGCACGCGTAGTTTTTCAATAAAAACATTACGATTCTTTGCGCAGTTGGGTAAAAAGTAGCCTGTGTTACTTAAGGTGAATGTAGCTTTCCAATGGTGAAAGAATTTTTGAAATCGGACTAGTAGTTTTTGAGTTTATTCATTACTAACATACACACAAAAATACAAATCTTTCCTCTTTATAATATTAGTATAGATGAAATGCGACTAAAGTTAAAATCGAAATCTAACACTAGCATAATCTCTATAACGTCCCTATCTCGTATCTAATATGACAATTCGCTAATTCGCTAATAGAACCCCAAAGTACGTGACCAACAAAAGACCACTGTATCTTATCCAAAGATTTGCGCAAGCCCAACAATGTAGAGTCACATTGTCATTTCATAGCTACACAATAATAAATTGTTTTATTTTTATCCGTTAATAAATTTCGGAGATTTATGCGCCGGCGCAGATGGTGTAAGTTTAATTTCAGTGTTGTATTGATAAGCTTCCATAAATTGCGATGAGATTGAAATATTTTATTACACTAGCTATTTCACGTGGATTCCCGCGTAGATATATCTCGAAGTCGAAGAATATATCTTTAATTGTTACTTTTACTTATTTTAACTTCTAAAGAAGACGCCATACATTATATACTAGTGATTCGCCCCGAACTGAGATGTCGTGAGTCTCCCATAAAAACAAAAAATATTATTTGTAATCTTTGACTATCAAAATAGTGCCACGAAATTAATAACCAAAAAACTTGACCTACAGTCCCACTTGACCAGTTAGCCTCATTTCCATTTATTTTTTACCCCTCTTGAACCCCAGTATCTCAACAACCTCCCAACATTTTTAGCTCATTCAGTAACACCAAAATTGTGTCATCACTATCTACCTATGTATTAAATTTCACGATGATCGTATCAACGCTTCGAAAGTTATCCTACAACATACATACATACAACGCCGATTTGCCAATGTTGATTTAGAGATCTCGCTTCGCTCGATCAAATATACCCACATATAAAAATGTAAGTTAATATTGAGAGATAAGGTAGGTTTTGTTCTTAAATCATTCATCAATTTCTGAGAATCTATCTAAGCAAAAATTAAAACCATTCAACCAGCCACTAAAAAATCTAACCACCGCCGATTGAAAACACCGTAAAACAAGATGACAATCGAGCCCACCGCAATTACAGTCCAAACACGTTTCTCCCCAATCCATTCATTGATATTCCCACAAAAACCAAACAAGTCCCGACATGTATCAAGAAATTCTCTAATTAAAAATATCGGCCATATTTCAAAAACAAAAGCTCCGCACATGTTCAAAATTCGCGTGACAAAAACATCGTCCTGTCAGTCGGCCATGTTGTATCCAGGGCTGCCGATATTTTACAATTAATTATTCGGCAAAGTTTCTGAAATTATACAAAATTGACTATCAGGATACAAACAGTGCTTAAAAAATCCTTAACATACACAATAATGATTATATTAGTCACGTGAACTTACCTACGTTGATTTTTTATATATATTATACGCATTTGTATTTCGATAGTCGAAATTTCTAAGTTCGTGTGGTGGTTGCCACATAGACGTAGAGGTGTGAGTTTCAAGTTGATAATACTGAGGCTTTCTGTACCCAATTATACATGAGAGTGCAGGATACAAAGAGGATACATTCAGCCACCTAATTATACAGGTTTTGTATCCAATTATACAATCTGGCAGCCCTAACTTGGATTGGCGGGGGGCGACGACCCGGCGGAATAGGCAACCTTGACCGCTATAGCCTGCTTCTCGCCGTAAACAATACTCCTGAACACTGAGGGGTTCATAGCTGCAAAGCAATGTGGTCATTCGAAGCTAAAGTGGTACCTTTATTTTTTATTTCAGAAAAGAATCAAAATCAATATCTTTTCATACATTATCATCACAAGGATCACTTTGAAACATCAAGTTTACTGCCTGTTCCTTCGCGATCAAGCCAGGAAAGAAAGGCAAGAAAACAAGACTAGTTGTTCTTTTTATATAACAATAAAGAAAATAAATTATGTCTTGTAATATTTTTGAACGAGTTGGAGCAATTTCAATCTCAAAGCTTATGGCGATAAAAAGAAATTAATTAACGCGCCGGCGAACACTGAACGCAACTTCAATTCGGCCACGTCAAAAACTTGGGCCTGAATATCGCTATCCCTGTTTAGTGACGAAGTTTAGCCACGCAGAGCGACAGTGATAGCAATAGAACGATTCTAAATTTGATTAGATTTTGACCGTGTTCCGTAATACCAAAAATGATGACTAAAAACTTGTTGTATTTTTCTCATTGTGAATTGTTATTCTGTAACTAGACGATATAATCTATGTTCCCACGACTAGGATACGTAAGATGTTGTTGTTTTTAATACGAAACAATTAGGTTGAAAACAGGTCTTTTATGACGTAAAAACATGCAGAATTCGATACGCTTCTATTTTATTTTAGGTAAGTATTTTGATCTAATATATGTTTGGGAACCTAGATAAATACTATTCAAATTAAAATAATACCTTATTAAGGTAGAAATATGCTCCAATTAGAAATGATCTTGGTAGTACATGTTGTATGGGCGATTGTCCCTCCGCTGCCCCCTTAACATAGATTTGTTATTAAGATTAATTTGTCTTTAATCCATGCGTAATTAAATAACAGCATTTTATTGATATTATTTGCTCATTAGGCAGTTTCTCATAGAGAGATTTTTTTAGTTCCATCACAGACTTTTCAGAAATTTTTCAGCCAAGATTTACTCGTTATTATAATTAAGTCTAAAAGCTTTTTAATTAAGTGAAATCTGAAAGCACACATTCAGAGCCAACACAGTGTACCTAAATCTGTTAGATAATGGCGTATCCCGAAGTATTTTACAATAGTGTTTGTAAAAAAAATGGAGACAAAAAGACAGTTCTGGGTCAACAGTGCACAGTGTGCACTTATGTCCAGTATTTCATAAAAGCACAATCACTGTCCATCATAATCCACCCTCCTAGTCGTATTCTTTTCTAACCCCATCCTAATAAGCTCTCCACTGGGATCAGATCTTGGAATGAGAGCACTGGCACTGCCGAATTGGCAAGCTGGCTGGGTCCGCGGTGGTCCCACGTGGGTAAATTCCCACGATCCGGGGGGTATCACTTACCTCGGCCCATATGCCTGTGAAAAAAATCCATCCATATTTTTTACAAGATGAGTACACCTAAGTACCTAAAACTGGGTTTAAAAGTAACAATACTGTGACATACCGAACTATATCCTTTATACTTTATTTAATACTAGCTGTTTCGACTTTGTACGCGTTACACTACTAAATGTGTAGGTAACCTAGAAATAAAGCTAAACTCGCTGTTGCAACTAGACTTGACACCCCATTTTTATCCAATGTGAACTGATTTATGGGATAAAAGGTAGTCTATGTGATAATCCAGGTTATAATCTACGTATACCAAATTTCATTGAAATCGGTTCAGCCGTTACGTCATGATTGAGTAACAAACAAATAAATAAACTAACATCCAAACTTTCACATAATTTATAAAATTTGTGAAAATGTAAACCCAAGTAGGATTATATATTACCATACCCTATCTAGGAAAACCTGTAACTGGCTGTTCTATTCAAAGCTTTTTTTAAAGATTTGTTGTCTGATTATTACCATAGTGCTGGTTTTCTAATAAAATAAAAATAAACTTATACATACAAAAGTTTAGGGCTATAGAAACATAACTCATCCTTTCCCGAAACAGGCTGATTTCGCGATCACTGTACATAATTACTGATTAAAACGGGTATTTATCGCGTATGTACCATCCGTGACCACGGCTGTTGCAACACAGCCGTAACGACGGGATAACAAATAAAAAAGTACATACCCGATAAATACCCGTGTTAATCAGTAATTAAAAGCTGATTAAAAATCATTATTCTGTAGATTTCCGAATACATTCAAAACCGCGCGTTACTGAATTATTTACTAAGTAAATAAAATACAGTTAATACAATGGTAATGTTATACCATGACATTAACACATAACTTTTTAGCACAATAGCAAGGAAAATAATAATAGCAGATTATTAAACGAGGGGATAAGGCAGTGTCTAACGTAACGAAGGATTCTAGAATTAACTCACGATCGGAACGAGGGAAATACTTGAAATCTGAGTGCAGCGAGGGATATAAGCACGCTGAGAAGCACTCAGCTTTATCCACGAGAAGAATACTCTAATTTTCACACTTTCTGCGATACAATTAAAACCAAATCTAGGTTGGTGAGTTCTGTGTAGAGGTTAGTTCGATTTACGAATAATTTCTTATTGTGTGTGACTGTTTGATTCAAATTTGAATACATATGTGGTTCCAAATTCAGTACAACTTTACTCCCGGCTCGGCCGTAGGTATTTAGTGATCTGCTTTCGGTGAGGTTTGAATGACATATAATTTGACATTGTCGAGCAGGTGGTGTGAAATGTATTTTTCATAACAGCTATAGGTAAACAAAATTTGCGCTCCCGGTGTCCATAGTTCTTTTTAGGACTGTTGTTTGTTCCATTTTTGAAAGTACCTAGCCAATTCCATTTTCAAATATAAATAAGGAGTTGTCATGGAGATTGTATTTCATATAGGCTAATTAAAAATGCAATGAGCCTCATGTCGTTTAATGTCTTCAATCGTTATGCCGATAACTTGTCATCTATTAAAAAAAAGGGACCCCACCAAGCGTATCCTACCAATCTGTGAATCGGCACTTAAAAGTAAGAATTGTTTTGTAATGACAATTAAAATATTTAATAAAATACCAAGGGACATAAGAGAATTACCTAATAAACAATTCAAGACAAAACTGTACAGGTGGCTAGTTGACAAAATTATTAATGATTTCGTTGATTTGAAATTCTAACATAAGTACTAATTTTTAATTTATTAATTTCAATATTCAAATATTAATTAATGGTCTTTATAATTTTAATTTTTTTATTGATTATTTTACGGTCTTCACGTTACTTGATGATATTATTGATAGCTTTTTATTAAACTGAAGAATTTTTATGTATAACTAAATTAATTTTATGTAACTGTAATTTGCACGCTGTTAATCGGTGAAGTACTTATGTGAAACCTACTGATATAGCTGTAACAACTTATACACCATGCTTCTGGCAAATAAATTTCATTTCATTTATTTCATAAATTTCATTTCATAAATTTCATTTCATAAATTTCATTTCATTTCATAAATTTCATTTCATAAATTTCATTTCATAAATTTCATTTCATAAATTTAATTTCATAAATTTCATTTCATAAATTTCATTTCATAAATTTCATTTCATTTTATTTCATAAATTTCATTTTATTTCATTTGAATGAGCCTCATGGTGGCTGGCAAATACTTACAAACCGTGGAGTGCCAAAAAAAACTATTTAGAAATTAACTTACGACCGTAAATCGCATTTAGGTACCGTGCAATTATCAAGCAACTTTTAGAGCATGCGTGATTGATTAAAAGTAACACTTTACTTATCTGCTGCAAAAATACTCTTTCGAAAGTGTTACATGTGTGTAAGAAGTGAATTCAGGTCACTTTTCAGTTCCTATTTCGAAACACAGAAATAAAAACACAAAGGATCAAGAGATTGAATAGTTCTCACGAACGCTTGTTCGAGTAGGTAGGTATTAGTGGAATTACATCGATTCAGTTCAAGTTGCAACAATGTAACGCTTCCAGACTTGAATGATTGATTTACTGAACAAACAGAGAAGGGATCTTCAGAAACTCACATTATCTAAATAGCTGCATAAAAATTAAATCTTATATATCATATATATCTTAAATCAAATTCATTCATTAAAAAATCGATTTAATCTATTTAGGTACAATTGATTGTATATTATTATTAATTTGTTTATTTCATCACTGGGTTTGTTCGTTAAATTTATATGTTTTTGTGTTCTATTGTTGTTTTCGATTGTTATTGGTTATTATATAAAGCCGTTCTCATTGAATAAATTGGATAATTAATTTACGGCTTATCTTAAAATACAGGCTCCATTGTGAATGTATTACATTGTAGAGCTAGTAATGTTAAGATACCAGTAACGCCATCTAGTATCGAGTAGATGGAACGACGCCTAAAGTTGTAGGAAAGCTGTGAAATTCAACAAATACGAAGTTTCTGTACAATATTTTTAAATAGGCTATCTACATTTTGTGAACCTTTGTCATAAATACATTAATACGTAGTTAACTAAGTAGACACCTACAAGTTTTCACAGACAAAAAGGGCTACTGTTGTTTAAAAATAGAACGAGATGCCTGAACAAAACTAAAATAACTGTATATGGCAAAGCGCAGTAATAGTCTGGTGTTCCAAGTTTAAATTTGGTTTAAATCGCTGACTGCGCTTGGCGCCATTTCCTTTGTTTTGTTTTTTTATGTGGACGGACAGACAATCAGCTAGCTAGACGAATATTCTGCCTATTAAAGTTTATTTTGGACGTCTGTTTAGTTACATAGATACTATTTATTCAAATTATGATTAAAATTTATTTTTGTAAAGTATATACTATTGACTAATGGTGTAATATACAAAGCTAATTTTGCATATGATTATTTGGGGTCATTTTGTATGAACATTAAAAACTAGTAGTTGAACCCTCCTTTTAAGTAAATAATACCTGTAGGTATTAGGAGGTTTTGCTCTTCTGTAATATTAATTGTTTATCATAAAAACTAGGCTTAACGTATAAAAAAAACGAGTGTGCTTTAGTTAGACCATACGACTGAAGTAAAACTTCTTTTTGAAAATATTAATTTATATAATTGTTCAATTACAAAATTGTCCACACGTCTGTCTATGTTCATTCTGGACAGACGCAACTCGCACTCGCACATTAAGGTTCAAAACTATACGAAACGTAACTATCTCTCTCTTTCTATCTTCACTAACTTATATCTGCCTCTCAACTTCCGTTCGCACGTTTCGTAACGCATTCACCAGGTTACTCCCCAAGTAAAGCGTGCGTAAAGAAGTCAAAAACTTTAAGGTTTACAAATCTTCCAAAAAGTAATGAATTTTAACTTACTAACATTTTAAATATATTTATATATATATAATATATCTAAAATTTTATGAATATAAGTACGATCTACTTATTTAATTAAATTTCTAACTAAGTTATGTATTTATACAAACGAATAGTCAAAACAAATCCTGCTCACATTGAACGAAGTATTGCACACTTGTCCTTCATGGTATTGCATCGTGCGATGCGCCTGAGCAAGGAATGCATTACGCAATTACTAGTGGGAAGCCTAGATCCTATCTGTATGAGCTTTAACAATATTTGTCGAAGATCCAGTTAGAAATGTTGATACCTATCTTAGGAGAACAATAATTTTGAAATTGTATCGCAACAGAGATCGATGAGCTAAGGATTTATCAGATTGAAAAATAAATATGTTGCAACTTGCAACAACGTGGTAGAATGACAGTGGATGAGGTTGCCAAACTTCATAGTTAAGAGACAAAAAATTTTATGGCGTCTTTGTGAGGAACAATTTTCGTTAATATTTTTTATTCTTGCCACAAAAGCAACAGACTATAGTGATATGTAGATGTACCACAGAATTACGAATAGGTAAGAGTTAATTAGTGATCTATCTAAATATAAATCTGTTGCCGCATGTATGAAAGATTGAGAGACTTGAGAACGGCTCGACCAATTTGGCCGGTTTTTTGATGTGTTCGTAATTTTCAGGACAAAGTTGGTACAGAAGAAAATTTTGAAAAATTGCCCGAGAAATTTGAAAATTAAGGAAAACTAAAATATTTTTTTCATTTGTGTATGAACATAGACCATTAGGCTATAATTTATTTTAAAATTTGTGCGATACCAACTAGTTAGTAATAAAAAAATTCGTGAATTTTAAGTTCTTTGGTGTGTAAGTTTTCACTTTTGACCAGAGTTTGAAGTTTATAAGAAAATCCCTTTTTACAATAGTTTCTGCACTTCTGCATTTCCCATTATGGACACAAAAAAATACAGACAAAAAAAAACAATTATATTACATGTCTATTATAATTTGCAATAATTAAATATTAATGTATATATTATAGCTTATTAGAAGTTTATCCACGTCCAAAAATCCAGTAGTAAATTCAACCACCAATATCCCTTCCTCTATCATAATAATTATAGAGATAAAATAATTTCTAGTTTTAGTACAAATAATGTCCAAACTCAACAGAGCTAGGAAAGCTAAGGATTTTTATAAGCCATATTTTCGCGGTAATGCTACGTCCGTCGTACTATATTTCAGTCATACTTTTAGCTTCCTAACATTGTCTGGGTTGTGTCTGTATCCATGGATACCACACTAACATCCGTGACTGCAAATATACAAACATTTATTACAACATTTATAAGCATATATGTACATATCATAATATAAATACAAAAACCAGCCAAGTGCGAGTCGGACTCGCGCACGAAGGGTTCCGTACTATTATCTATATAAAAACGGCAAAAAAACCACGTTTGTTGTATGGGAGCCCTCTTAAATATTTGTTTTAGTTTAATTTTATTATTTATTTTTAAAGTGAATACCTATATAACTAAATACTCTGTGAATATTTCAGGCGTCTACCTGTTGCCGTTATCAATATCGAGCTAAAACGAGCAAAAAATCACGTTTGTTGTATGGGAGCTTCTGTTTTTAGTATGTGTTGATATAGCGGCAACAGAAATACGAAAATAAGCGAAAACTATCACGGTTCACGAGATACAGCCTGATGACAGACGGACAGACAGACAGCGGAGTCTTAGTAATAGGGTCCCGTTTTACACTTTACGTACGGAACCCTAAAAACACAGATAGCCATTTATAACCTCAATGAGCGCAACAAATTAAATGAGGTTAAATATAGTGTTATCACACTATCGCTGTTATCGGTGTGTCAAACTTATAACACCCCTCTTTTAGCGTTGAGGGTTAAAAACAAAAACTCCTGAAAACATTTGTAATCATAATGTAATCGTGCGTCTAAAATATTACTGTCGTGACTTTCAGCTGATTTATTCGGACAAGATGACAATTTAACAGCGATTTAGGGGCAAAGAGCGCAACAAATCGAAATAATATATTGCGCGTGGATGGACTCATGTTTTCAGTTTTTTACAGATGTTGATGCGTGGAAGCGAGTTGAAGGATGTTTGATTACCATTTCCCTACTCACGTCTGAATAAAAATACTATTACGAGTAAGTACTATTACTATTAGCCCATATTGTTAAACCTGCAGAGGAACTACCCCCTGGTCAACACCTACCTTGGCCAGTGTGGAGCACTCTCAACAGACTGCGTACCCAAGTCGGCCGCTACAAGTGTAATCTTAGTAAATGGGGTATTATAGACAAATCGGCGACGCAATGCCAATGTGGTGCCCAGCTCCAAACTATGGCACACGCCCTTGCATGCCCATCCTGCCCACTGATGGGGCTACTGATGGTCTGCTCCGACGCTGCCATGAACGTGGCGGCGTACTGGTCAAAATGGCTATAGTCTTGAGATATCGACACGAAAAAAGAAGATGCCCATTGTCCCATTGTTGGGCAAAAGCCAAGGCTAACTCAAGGTTTGCCAAAGGGCGATGGAGCGTAGTACTCTTGGAGTTAAAATAACAGATCGCGTCCGTAACACCATACTGCGCTCCAAAACCAAAATCGCCGATGAGAAGGCCGCCAAGCTGAAGTGGGACTGGGCCGGTCACGAGCTGTGGGCCAAAATTAGACGTAGACATAGACAATTATTTATTCACTACATTAGCACACAATATACAACACAGTTACATTTTAAGAGAGGCAATACAAAAAAATTAAACAGTACTAACGTACTTAAAACATAAACAAAAAAAGGGAGAACTTAGTAGATAACTGTAGTAGTAGTATACTAAAGCAGTAAATGGGACTCGATTCAGCATTCATCATCATCATCATCATATCAGCCGTAGGACGTCCACTGCTGGACAAAGGCCTCCCTCATTCATCTCCAGGAACTGCGGTTGGAAGCGGCCTGCATCCAACGCCGACCTGCGGTTCTTACCAAGTCGTCTGCCCATCTTGTAGGTAGACGTCCTACGCTGCGCTTACCGGTCCGTGGCCTCCACTCGAGAACCTTCCGGCCCGACTCAGCATTATGCCCGCCGAAGTGCCACGAAGTGCAACAAAGTGGAGCTCTGAGACAGCAAAGCGGTGCCGCGGCAGACCACGCCGGAGGTGGCGGGACGAGCTGGACGCCTTTGAGAGGGACTGGCATACGGTGGCACTGGACGGTTATGAGTGGCGGAAATGCGGGGATAAAAATATTTCATCGACATTAGTATTGTTTAAAAACTACGGAATTATGAGCAAAGCTGCATTGGCAGTCGATCAAAATATTGATGTTTAATTTCGGGATATTCTCAAGTTTACCGGGAGACTGGTTGGGTTGCCCGAGTTAATCGGGTGATTGCTCAAAGAATCTGTAAGGCGGTCAGTGGATAATATTGTATTCGATTGCAATGAAAGAAAATATCACGAAAAATAGCGCAGCGCCTAGATAATTTAAGTGATCAAAGATTATTGCAGTTGCCTGCTCGTATTATAAGTGGGGTCCATTTTATTAAAGACCTTCGTGGCGCAGCGCAGTGGGCAAATAGCCGGCTGAGTCGCAGGAGGTAGCGATTCCCGTAGAGCATTGATTCCCAAAGTGGTCCAAGTAGACCCACAGGGGTCCACGGGAGTCTCGTCGGGGTTCTACGTTGCCTTGACATAAAAATGGGGGTTCACATTTCGTAAGCGGGGGGTCCACGAAAATTTATCTGGTTTCGATAGTGAAGAACTAAAATGTTGGCTTGACTTCACCTACCAATGTAGGCAGATATTTTAAGAAGCTCAGCGTCTGTTACTTGTAAAAACTCGCATCGACAACTGTTAATTCGTAGTTGGAACTCAGCCGCATTGCAAATTTCCATAGTTATATCTAATCGTTACTTTTTTTTCGACTGGGAATATGGTAGAAATGTAGCTGCAGGTGGTCCACCGGAACCAGCAAAATTTTGAAAGTGGTCTATGAGAAAAAAAAGTTTAGGAACCTCTGCCGTAGAGGGACAAATGTTTATTTTATTTTTTAATACCAAGACTCACAGTTACATTACCGTATATTATAAACTAATAAATATTACACTGAACTTAAACCAAATTAAATTTACATTATGTAATATTAAACCGTTAATATTCTGACGCGGTAAAGTAGCCCAACTGTATAGGGGGACAGGGTCCCCCACTCACATACATAGGTACCTACTAAATAAAATATTAAAATAAATAGTGGTACTTTTACATATGATGTCTGAGTGCGTGTCTGAGTGTTTCTTTATATATTATTGATCAACCGAAGCGAGATCTCCAAATACAACTTGGGCAAATCGGCGTTGTATGTACATATGTATGTTGTATGTATGTTTGTCCGAGGATAACTTTTGAAGCGTTGATCCGATCATCGTGAAATTTGATACATAGGTAGGTAATTTTTGTTGTGGCTAAATGAGTTAAAAATGTTGGGGGGTTGTTGAGATATTGGGGTTCAAGAGTGGTAAAAAAATGAAAATGAGGCTATTAGGTCAAGTGGGACGTCAAATGTCTTCATTAGTACATTTCGACTCCGTTTTTATTTATAGTAAAGTTCTTGTAGTTTTTCAGTTATTATCCAGATTAAAAACTGAACTTTGACGATATTCACAGGGTACACCAGTAACCCCACAGTGCTGTAATTTGGTAACAAATATAGGCAAAAGTCTAAAATCCAGAATAACTGCAATTTCTACCCCAAAAAGATGATCTCCCGTTACATGTAATTTGGATGAAACTGTAGGTCAAATTACTTGGTTATATTTCGTGGCACTATTTTGATAGTCAAAGATTTCGAATAATATATATATATATATTTTATGGACGACTCGCGAGATCTCAGTTCGGGATAAACCACTAGTAAATATGTACTTACACTGGAACTAATCCCTATACCTAAATGTTGTTTTATCAATCTTCAAACTGTTAGGGAGTTAACAATTAGCTTTGCATTTTATATCCAACTTTACAGTGTTATTTTTACACCCAACTTATCGTTATCGTCCTCGCGATGACAATGGACAAGGGCACGCGTTAGTATGCAAACTCTCCACGGCTAGATTTACAGTTACACCGCGTGCATCTGCCGACCCTACCCACAATACCGAGTTATTGCACGATATATCCTACTTACTGGAATACCTTTGCCGACTGCTAAAATACTGTGCTAGCATATAAAGACTTCTCAACTCGAGTGATAAAGTAAAAAGTTCGTAGTTCACGACTAGCCCAGGGGAGGAATTCTCGAAATTTTTGGCGATCGACTTAGCTACAGCTGTCGGATGCAAAGATAGCCAAGATACAAGTGCTAAGCCCGACATTGTCCGAATGCCTAGGTCTCCTCTATCTGTGTTAACCACCAAATTACTGCCATTGTTTCACCCTGACCATTTGGTTCCTTATTAGAACCGTATGTCTCGATATTATTAGCGATCGACTTGCCACCAATGTCGGACGCGAAGACATAGCACATTTTTGTTATGTCAGTTGCGATGTCTACAATATAAGAGCCAGTCCACACGGCGCGTTGCGTCAGCGTTGCGTCGACGCAGCGCTGCCGTTGCGTTGTTTTACATACAAATTACCAAAGGGTACACACGGTGCGCTGCGTCGTCGCAACGCACAAATGACGGACAGCAGCCCCCGAGACGAAGCGGGAGGGGGTGTACTCATTGCGACGTCGGAGCGGCAGCGCTTAGTTGCTTGTGCGTTGATAGGGAAGATACACGCAAGCTCATCTCATTTTTTTACGGAGGTAAATATACTCGCAGTAATAGGACCAATGCTAGACGTCTTTTCCGATCCATGCGTCCGATTCTATAGACTGACTGCGATATTTTTACAAAATGCTTGCCGCAACTGTGCGTCGCCGCTGCACCGACGGAACGCGTCGTAGTAACGCTGCGATGGCGCAGCGCCTGTGTGGCCGGCTATGCGTCAAAATATTTGCGTTGCGACGACGCAACGCAACGCAACGCGCCGTGTGGACTGGCTCTAAGTCAATACAAACATGACGTGCTAAGCGCAAAAAGTACACATAACTTCAAAGTATGGCACCAAATCTCGTGATGACCAGATTTACAGAACAGAATACGGTGAAATTACAAGCAGGACGCAGGTCAGTGCATCGTAGGGCACGAATCTAAGATACTTTTTTTAAAATACATTATAGGCTTGCGTTTGACCACGATATCGCCTGATGGTAAGCGATGATGCAGTCTACGATGGTACCTACACGCTTGCCTAGAAGAAACCTATTCACTCGCGACTTAAAGATACCCAGGTTGTAGCTATCAGGAAACACAGACACTGGCAAGGCGTTCCACTCTTTGGCGGTGCGCTTAATAAAGGTCGAAGAGAACCGCTTTGTGCGAATGGGAGGTATTTCTACCATATAGCGGCGGCGCACCGCAGAGCGTCTGGTTGTCCGAGATAGTGGGATCAGGTTGAAAAGTTCCGCCGCACACTGCCCGAAATGTACTCGATAAAAAACCGAGAGACTTGCAACCTTTCGTCGATGCTCCAGGCTGAGGAGCCTTGCATCAACTAGCTCATCGTTGCCTATGAGCTTCTTGGCTCTTCTCTCAATTGATTCCAGAGCTTCAAGCTGGTACTTCGCTGATCCGTCCCAGAGGTGAGAACAGTATTCCAAACACCTAAAACACAATACCTTCAAGCCTATGTAATAATTTAAGTATTATTGACGTATCCAAGTGTTCTATTGTGTCCTTAGGGTTTAAATAAATGATATGAGTAATACTTTACTATATTTGTTTATTTATTTATTTAATACTTTATTACACACAAATACAAATTACATGTACAATAGGTGGGCTTAATGATAATAGCATTTTCTACTTGCCAACCTCAGAGGTAACAAAAAAGGTTGGCGGGCTAACTTATAACAATATTAATATTAATTAAAAAAAACAAAAGAAACAAATAACAATAAACTCCGATCACTGTTAGAATAAATACATAAACCTACTTGATATAACAATAATAATACATAGAATATATATATATTGTTCTCCCTTCGGTCATTGTTGATCAGGCTGAAATCTGCATTAATTGTTGATCCACCTTTAACCGCCTCGAACTTAGGAAGTTTAGGGTTTGTAGTGCTAATTCTGCTATATAAGAATTCTCCTCCTGACGATGCTATGCCTAAGTTTGCCGTCAAGTCGTTAGCTCTTCATCGACTGGCACGGTAATTGTTGATCATTTAACCGTCGTTTTTTTTACACTGAGAATACTTTTGTTGATCAATATAAACTGCGCTTGATCAACATTTGCCGCGAATACTTTCTTTTGAGAATCGCGGCGGCAGAGCGGCAACGTTGCAAAAATGAAACGGAAGTATTATATTAAAGTGAGATAGAAAGTGCGCCCGTGACTCTGCGAGCCGTATGCGTAGCAAAATATAACGATTTGTGTTTTGGAGATGGACGATATAAGTAAGTCAGGTCTTATTGTACTTTTGTAGTAAATTATAAACTGAATGTTTGATACATATGGTACATGGTACATACACGTTAGTTAAAAATAGTGCAAAATGAAAGCTTTAGTATCTCTAGAATCTCGGGTTTGTTCATTGATCACCGTTTTTTAATAAACCAATAAAATAAGTTATATAAACAAGATAAAAGTGAACATTTTCTCAGAAACAGTATTTTTGGCGTATTTTAATGAGATATCTAAAACTTAAAAGCCATATACATTATGGGCAATTTATTCCATACTGAAATGTACAGTTTATGTTAAAAACGGCATTAACTTAAAAAATTATGGAAATTTACAAGAAATTTAACTACTTTTCTTAAACGACAATCTACCGGATTCAAAAGCATAAAATCAAAAATTTTTACTGGCGAAAACATGCAATTAATAATTAAGCCTCAGATCATATATGGGAAATCAATAACATTTTCTTTTAGTTATTGTCCCAATATGACTAATATAACTTTTAATATTAATTAAATGTATATTATAAAATTAGAGGAAGCATGGTGCGCGAGATGCTCGCAGCTCGCGTGTTTTTCTGTTTGTAGAAGAAGTAATCAAAGAGGATATCGAAATGAAAAAATCAACCATATAGGATTTCGAAGAAAAATGCAATCAAAGAGGATATCGAAGAAGACAAAGCAATCAAATAGGTTATCAAAGTAAAGGAATCTATCAAACAGGATATCAAAATGGAAAAAGCAAACAAAGAGGATATCGAAGTAGGAGAAGCAATCAAGGAGGATATCGAAGTGGAAGAAGCTATCATCAAAAAGTATATCAAATTGGAAAAGCATTTAAAGAGGATATCCAAATGGAACAAGTAGTCGAAAAGGATATCAAAGGGAAAGATGGAATCAAAAGGATACCCAAGTAGAAAACGCGATCAAAGAAGATACCCAAGTAGATGAAGCAATCAAAGAGGTTATCTAAATGGAAAAAGCAATCAAAAAAATATCCAAGTGAAAGCAGAAATTCAAGAGGGTATCGAAATGGAAGAAGTAATGAAAGAGGCCATCGAAATGGAAGACGCAATCAAAGACAATATTGAAGTAGAAAAAGCAATCAAAGAGGATATCGAAGTAGAAAACACGAACAAAGATGATAACAAAGTGGAAGAAGAAATCAAAGAGGATATCAAGGTCGATGATGACAATAAAACAATGATTCCACCAAAAATTTGTACTACCATTTTGTAAAAGTTTACTATGCCTATTTGTTTCCGTTTAGAAGATACTAGCAATTAAAGTTTATTAAGAAAAATCATAATTTTGTTAAGAGGATATCGTAGTCGAAGAAGAAATCAATGAATATATCGAGGTCGAAGAATCTATCAACTAAGATATTGAATTTAACGAAGAAATCGAATACAATATTAAATTTATAAAGCATTCAAAGAGGATATCGATTGGAAGAAGCAATCAAAGAGGTTATCAAAGTGGAAAAATCTATCAAAGAGAATATCATAATGGAAAAAGCAAACAAAGAAGATATCGAAGTAGGAGAAGCCATCAAGGAGGATATCGAAGTGGAAGAAGCAATCAAAGAGAATATCAAAATAGAAAAAGCAAACAAAGAAGATATCGAAGTAGGAGAAGCAATCAAGGAGGATATCGAAGTGGAAGAAGCAATCATCAAAGAGGATATCAAAATGGAAAAAGCATTCAAAGAGGATATCGAAGTAAAAATGCTGTCATAAAGGATATCAAAGGAAAAGATGCAATCAAAAAGGATACCCAAGTAGAAAACGCGATTAAAGAGGATACCCAAGTGGATGAAGCAATTAAAGAGGTTATCTTAATGGAAAAAACAATCAAAAGGGATATCCAAGTAGAAGCAAAAATTAAAGAGGGTATCGAAATGGAAAAGTAATCAATGAGGCCATCGAAATGGAAGACGCAATCAAAGACGATATCGAAGTGGAATAAGCATTCAAAGAGGATATCGAAGAAGAAAACACGGTCAAAGATGATACCGAAGTGAAAGAAGAATTCAAAAAGGATACCTATCAAGTTTGATGAAGACAATAAAAAAACGATTCCAACAAAAATTTGTACTACTATTTTTAAAAGTTTACCATGTCTATCTGCTTCCGTTTAGAAGATACGACCAATTAATTTTTTTTAATCATAACTTTGTTAACAGGATACCGTAGTCGAAGAAGCAATCAACGAAGATATCGAAGTGGAAGAATCTATCAAATAAGATATCGAAGTTAACGAAGCAATCGAATAGGATATTAAATTTAAACAAGCAATCAAAGAGGATATCTAAGTAGAAGAAGCAATCAAAGAGATTATCAAAGTGGAAGAATCTATCAAAGAGGATATTAAAATGGAAAAGCAAACAAAGAGGATATCGATGTAGGAGAAGCAATCAAGGAGGACATCGAAGTGGAAGAAGCAATCAAAGAGGATATCAAAATGGAAAAAGAAAACAAAGATGATATTGAAATAGGAGAAGCAATCAAGGAGAAAATCGAAGTGGAAGAAGCAATCATCAAAGAGGATATCAAAATGGAAAAAGGTTTCAAAGTGGATATCCAAGTGGAAAAAGCAGCCAAAAAAGATATCAAAGGGAAAGATGAAATCAAAAAGGATATACAAGTAAAAAACGCGATCAAAGAAGATACCCAAGTGGATGAAGCAATCAAAGAGGTTATCTAAATGGAAGAAGCAATCAAAGGGGATATCCAAGTGGAAGCAGAAATTAAAAAGGGTATCGAAATGGAATTTACTAAGAAAGTTGCATTATGCCCCTCCAAAAACTAAAAAAAATTGGACGTTTCAAAATGATGATGATGGATGGTGTCGCATAAACATAAAAATTTACTAAGCAAGTTGCTTTATGTCCTTCCAAAAACTAAAACAAAAAAATTTGGACGTTTCAAAATTATCCTTGTAGATGTCGCGTAAACTTGAAAATTTACTGCAAAAGTTGCCTTATGCCTCTCCAAAACCTAAAAAAATTGGACGTTTCAAAATGATCCTTGTAGATGTCGCATAAACTTGATAATTTACTAAGAAAACTTCAATATGCCCCTCCAAAAACTAAAAAAAAAAAATGTACGTTTCAAAATGATCCTTGTAGATGTCGCATAAACTTAAAAAATTACTAAGAAAGTTGCCTTATGCCTCTCCAAAACCTAAAAAAAAAAAATTGGACGTTTCAAAATGATACTTGTAGATGTCGCATATAATTGAAAATTTACTAAGAAAGTTGCCTTATGCCCTTCTAAAACCTAAAAAACGAATTTGGATGTTTCAAAACGATGATGATGGATGTCGCATAAATATGAAAATTTACTAAGAAAGTTGCTTTATGCCCCCAAAAAACTAAAAAAAAAAATGTACGTCCAGAAAGATGATGATGATGGATGTCGCATAAGCTTGAAAATTTAGTTATCTCATGCTCCTCCACCAATAAATAAAATTACAGTAATATAAATTTTATAGTACCCACAAGCCGTTTGGCTCCCTACTAAAACAGTATGAAAGTTACGGCAAACGAAATATACGGTGTACGGTATTTGTACAAAAATATTTTGTATGGGACAATTTTTTTTTGTTTGAAAGACAATTTTTTTTAATGGATCCGGATTTAAAAAAATGTCCTGACCAACATTAGTTTTGGCGCCAACGCTCTAAGACATGTACTTTCAGAGATACAAGAACGGTGGGAGCGAATGGGGGACAAAAGGGAGACTTTAGGATTTATTACCAACTCACCAAAACTCCCTCTATACAAACCTACCAAACATTTCCACCCTACGAGGGGGCATCTGGGAGAATAATGATGTCAATGAGTCATTGAGTCAGTGAGTGGTAATCCTACCTAGGTTATAGGTCCTACCTAGGTTTGGACAAAAATACCTGTCTGCCGACCTATCTTATTTCGAGTCAGTGACACCGATCGCTTGTAGGTACTACTGGACCAAAAAAGATCTAGCGAATGTAGATGTACCTAGTAGGGATATTTTTTACTACCTACCTATTTAAAACTCAAAAACTGTAAGGTAGGTTAGTAACTATTAGCGATGATCTAGGCAGGCATGTGTTTTTGATATCTCTTTCGGAAATGGCTGCGGGTTTTGGGTTAGAAAGGGACAACAAGAGATATCTCGAGACGTCACCATTACAGTAAGTATCTGTGGTTAGATGGCAAGCATTATGCAATAGCACAACATAAGTTTAATAAAGTGTTTGTTTTATCATGCCAAAATAAATTTCACATTTCTTTGGTAAATATTTCACATATTTATTTATTATGCTCATCTAATTAGCCCCTTTCATTTTTTTGCATATATTACCAAACTCCCTATATATATTTATAGATATAAAACAAAAAATACTATTACATACAAACACACATAGGTACTACTATAGGCGATGTTTACCACATAACAGCAAGAGGGAGAGGACCATGTGCTTCTTCAATCTCCAAGTATAAAAAATATAAAATTATTTGTCCTGTCCGATTACGTGTTCAAACGTCGTTTTCGCGTGATCCAAAAGGATAGACACCAAAAAGTCACATGTGCCTGAGGGGTTTTCATGGATATGTTTTTATAACTGCTAACAGATGAAAACAGAAAGGAAACTGAATTCATTATTTTCCGAGGAACATGAAATAAATCAAAAATCATTTGTGTTTGTTTATCTGACGAAGGATATTGTTTTGTACTTTTGATATTGTGTCATTTTTTTACTAGCCCATACTGCCCCTCTGCTGCGCAAAGGCCTCCCCCTCTTCCTTCCACTTATCGCGATCTATAGCCATATCCCGCCAGTCTCTTTGGCAGACGTCCAAGTCACCGCTCCAGTGCTTCTTAGGTCTTCCTCGGCATCACTTTCCGTCTTTAGGAGTCCGAGTCCATATGCTTGTTTTCTTGGCCTATCGGGTTGCATACGTGAGACATGACCCCCCTATTGTGTCACATAAAACATAAGTATTTATTACGCTAGTTGGAACTAGTTTTTATTTTTAAATCAAAAATGAAACGCCCTCACCTCATGGCACCCATACAACTAAACCCATTGGACGTGCCCCAATGAGTTTATCTACTAAATTTCGTCACCAAGGTCTTCTTATGTCATTGGATAACTGAACAATATTCAAATTAGCGTCGCCATCACAAGTAGGTCGCCGTTGGACAATGATTCACGGCCGTCGATTCCCATGGGTCAGTAATGTCAGTATGTATGCTTTTATTGTATTGAATAACTCAATTAAGTCGAGGTCAGTGGTCAGTGACAGCTTTTTGGATATCCGATATGGATGGATTCCACTGGGACTTGATTGGACATATCTTTTTCATTGAAGTTTTACGTGTTAAAAGACCGGTCAAGTACGAGTAAGACTCGCGCACCGAGGGTTCCCGATATTCCTAGATTTATGTTTATATAACAGCGCCATCTAGATATGGGACCAGAACCAAGAAAATTTTAAGGCTTTGTTTTATTTTTTCTGTAACCTTTGCATCTATCAATCATGTTCGCGATCTTGATCGTCTACAGGAATGGTGTTGTACACACGGCTACACATCAAGCTATATTTGTCCAGTATAAGCTGACCTCGCATTGTGTAGGCTTTTTGTAGAATGAGAGGTCAGCTTATACTGGAAATGTATAGCTGGATGTGTAGCCGTGTGTACCAAAAATATGCTCATTAATACGGATAAATGTTACTTCATTAAATTCACCAGCCAGCTAAATGTTGTCAAATCACATTATACCATAGGAGGCACGCCTGTACGTGAAGTTGACGAGATTAGAGACCTAGGCGTGATTCTCGATAAAAAACTAACCTATATGCCACACATTGAGAATATTATAAAAAGATCAACTAAATTGCTTGGATTTATTATCAGGAATGGAGAAATATTTCAAAAACCACATATTAAAATACTCCTGTATAACACTATGGTCCGTAGTATTCTTGAGTATTGTCCCGAAGTGTGGAGGCATCACTATGCTACCCACATATTAAAAAGCAAACGTATTCAAAAACGGTTCTTGTGGCACTTAGCATAAGCAGCTAGGAAGGCCAAACACTGCAATCATAAATGAAATATAATGAAATTAATTTAAATTTACAAAGTCTAGAGCACAGACGCCGAATAGCTAGACTTTCAGTTTTTTTCAAGATACATTTGGGTGAATGTGCGCAAGATCTTAATGACCTTATCCCTCCTTCCCCCTTCCACCACCGGATAAGCAGACGTACCGAGAAGTACCACCCATACCTGGTCAGCATACCACCTTGCCGTACCAAACGATTTGCTTCAACTTTTCTTGTTAGCACAAGTAAGGAGGAACTCACTTTCGGCGTATGTTTTTCCAAACCAGTATAATCTTTGAGTCTTCAAGTCTAGAGTGATAAGGTTCTTTCTAGGCAAGCGTGCTCTATCTTCGATCACACCTTCGCTTACCATCAGATGAGGTAGTGGTCGGTCGAGCGCTTGGCTGTCATCAAATTTAAAAAAAAATATTTGCCAGAAGCATGGTGTATAAGTTGTTACAGCTATACACGGTGTCCTTTAAATCACAGTTTTCCCAGAACAAACGTTGTTCAGACCATGATCTAATAACAGTTTATAACATCAAATTAAAAAAACAAAACGAAATCGGTCTTTGAAAAATATAAAAGTTGAGAACTTAAAACGTCAATTTTAACGTTACGCCCTACAACATAGTCAGCGCGCTGACAGGTAGCTACTAGGTACCTATCTAACTAAGGAGTGGGTAATACGCTACGACTAGCGTACCCCTGAATTTTAAGTCACGGTTAGTTTTTGAACAAAGTTAGACTTATTTGAGGTCTAGATTTTTTTTCTTTATTCTCTTATTTCATGCTATAAACGGTTACTAGATGACCAACGTTTGCTCTGGGAAAACAGTGATTTAAAGGACACCGTGTATAGGTAGGTCTCACATACTTCACCGATTAACAGCGTGCAAGTTACAGTTACTTAAAATTAATTTAGTTATACATAAAAATTCTTCAGTTTAATAAAAATCAATTAATAATATCATCAAGAATCGTAAAGACCGTAAAATAATCAATAAAAAAAATTAAAATTAAATATTCGCTGGAAAAAATACGTTTTAGAGTCCCTCGCAGAATCCCTCGTAAACCAATCCTTGCACCGCCACTCCGTACCACTGTTCTCGGCTCCAACTCGCCCATTCCCAGGATTAACTACGGCTTTAATAATTACTGTACTCAGATTGTTATCTTTAATATAAAAAAATTCAAACTCCGGCAGCTCTTATCTAAGAACTTGCCAAACTAATAGATAAATATAGATCGTTAGAAAACTAAGTGAAGTGCTTTATTGATTAAATAAATAATATCTATTCAATGAAGGACTTTAAATTGGTTTTATTAAATATATACTTAGACTAGTCATGGGGATTTATTGCTATCAGTAGTCTGTAATTTAGTGTGTATTTATATACTTTTGTGTTTTCTTTCCTTACATCACTAATCCCATTGTTTGTAAAAATGTACTAGTGTTACTTTGTTATTGTTAGGTACTATACATATTTTTAGTGCATGCGGTGTTTACCTATAATTGGTGGTGCAATTAGTACCTACTTAAATTAATCTTTAGTTAAGCATGAAATATTGTTACAAATTTACAATCGTTGGTAGACATAATAAAAAAAAACTAAATATTAATTTCAGATTTTTCACTTTGCAAACTTGGGAAATAAGGCATCCCTTACCTCCAAAGGTCATAATTTTCAAAACTAAATACAACAACTGTTCCGTATCAGAATTGATTAGTAATCACACAATTTGGAGGGTACATCAATCCTCATTTTTCTTGGACCTACCCGCATTGGCTGAGCGAAGTGACATACCAAGGTTATCAACGCGTCCCTACGGGCCGACCAGTTCTCATGCGCGACTCTCAGGGCAAGCACCTACACACAAATTAGTGTACAGCGACGTCCTGTAGTCAAGTGGTAGTTTTCGCGCGTGTTACTTATCAGAAGTAGACGACATACATCAACCACAGCAGTCTATGGATAAAGGAATTGCGGAGTTCCTAAGGGTATGCGGAACGCAAGTTGGAGTAAACCAAGGTTAGTCGTTTTCACATCGGCTTTTATTGAATTCCTGTACACGGCTACACATCAAGCTATACATTTCCAGTATCCTGACCTCTCATTCTACGAAAAGCCTACACAATGCGAGGTCAGCTTATACTGGAAATGTATAGCTTGATGTGTAGCCGTGTTTACAATAACATAGAATTAAAAACTTTTGAAGAGAACTAGAAGAGACTAGAATTAAAAAAATTGGAATGTCCAAACCACCGTTGCCAGATTTTTTTGTCTAGTCGGGATTTTGAAACTTTTTGTGTGAAAAATGCGGGATTCTTTCGTCGAAAGCGGGACAAAGTAAAAAAAACCTTATATAAATCCGACGACCTCCGTGGTGCAGTGGGTGAATAGCCGGCTGAAACGCAGGAGGTAGCGGGTTCGATTTCCGCCGCGGAACAAATGTTTGCATAATCTACAGATATTTGTTCCCGGTCTGGTTGTTTCTCTATCTTATAATATAAAAATGACTCGCAAAATGTGTTGGTAAGCGCATAACTCAACAACGCCGGGACCAATTTGGCCAATTCTTTTTTTGTTGTATTTCTTATTGTAAGGAGAAGGTTCTTATGAAAGAAAAAAATTAAGAAAATTGCGCGCAAAATTAGAAAATTTAAGAATACTTAACCACCATATAAAATTATTTATAATCTAACCTTAGCGCTTTTATAATGTAACCTTATGACTTATGACGTTTGACATAGAATTGACAGAATGCGTGCTGCAAATATCGTCAAAGAGGATGTAAAAAAAATATCGTTTGAAACAGATGCTTCGGTAGGAGTTATCTCGAGATATATTGTCTATATATATAAAAATTAATTGCTGTTCGTTAGTCTCGCTAAAACTCGAGAATGGGTGGAGCGATTTGGCTAATTTTGGTATTGAATTATTTGTGGAAGTCATTCATTTTCTCATACATAATGATGGCCAGGGACAACAATTGACAATTCTACCAGGGTGACTTATATTGACAGCCCGCGTTATACCTATGCATGTCAAGCCGATACGAAGTTCGGGGGGTCCACTAGTATATTATAGGTATGTATTTACAAAAAAAATATGTATTTATGTATTCTATCAGTTATCTGGTTCCCATAGTACAAGCTCTGCTTAGTTTGGGGCTAGATAGCGCTGTGTGAAATTTCGAACAACATTTTAAAAAAATCAAGTGTTTTTAAATATTTATTATTTTATTTGAGTTTTAAATTGCGTTTATGTGACAACAGATAGCAAAACTAGCCATAGCAAATGTATTTTAAATCATGCTTACCTTATCGTTACGTAGTTAAGTCTTCTTCGTCTTCTGAATAGAAAAAATAAAAATTAAAACTCAAATAAAAATAGAATATTTATTAGAAAAATGTGGTGTTTCAAACAATAGTCTGAGAAATGAGCGTTACAAACCGTAACTTACAATATGAGAATAATTTATTTATAAGAACTACTTATTCATGATATTTCTGTGAAGATTTAACATCTTTTAAAGTTTCCTCAGCACGCTGCACGCGCGGTCGAGTTATCCCCGAAAAGCGGGACTGAGCGTGTCCCGCGCGAGACATTTAATTTTGATTTTAAAATCGTGACGTCCCTCCCGCCAAAATCGGGACGTCTGGCAACGCTGGTCCAAACTGAGTTCTTATATGATGATGATACATACCCCACTTGACCTAACAACACTATTTTGAAATGTTTAAACCCTCCGTCGTCCGAGACACGTTCTCGGAGACCCGGATGACGAAATCCTCGCTAATGCGGAAGAGACTTCAGAGTCATCTACATTAGACAGAGCAAACACTTCACAGATACACCGACCTCGCCAGCGAGGTCGACGAGTCCCTTCAGTCGCCGCCTATACGAGGTACAAGCACGTACCCGGGAGTTTCTCTCCTATCCCCACCCTGGCAACAGCCCAAGCCGAGGTCCGTACCTAAGTGGTGCCCTTGCGCTAGTTGCCTCATCAAAACTTACAGGACTGAGCGCCTTCTGCGCTCGCCAAAAGCTCGGTTAAGCTGCAACGGCCTCAGAGGCCAACAGCGAGATAAGTCCATTCGAAAAAAAAATCCCCGAAAAGCGGGACTGAGCGTGTCCCGCGCGGGACATTTAATTTTGATTTAAAAATCCTGAGGTCCCGCCAAAATCGGGACGTCTGGCAACGCTGGTCCCACAGAACACAAAAAACAATAGAAGTCGTAAGTAGGCGGGGCCCGCGTAACACCAAGTACGCGGTGTTCCGCGCACTACAAGCTTCGCTCACTTCAGTCGTGTTTCAATTACTGTGGGGTAAACGTACTTCAAAAAAATATAAATATGCCATATTGTGCCGTTTTGGAGTGTAAATATTATAGCCGAACCGATATCCTATCACCGGTAAGTATTATTTTATTGTTTTTTGTTAGTTTCGTTTAAAATGCAAAATCGTCAAACAAAATAGACTGTGAATCATACTCCTTAAGGTCGCGTTTCTCTTAAACCTCAACTTAAGCTACTCAATTAGGGATGTGACCCCAATATACTGATGAATGTGTTATCGATAGCTTTAATTAGTTACCCCTATTAAAAGGTGTATAAGTTTTAGGGCGTTAATTCCTTGTTGTTTTATTGATGATTTTCTGAATGTATTTTAGACCTATCTATGGTGTGAAATAATATAATAACTTCTGTTTTCAGTTTCCCCAAGGCGCAAGACATAAAAAAAATTAAATAAACGTACAAATTATGAGTCATCCAGCATACAGAGTCATGACCTGGCACCGTGTGACTTTCTTCTGTTCCCAAAAATTAAGAACCAATTACCCGATCAACGGTTTTCATCACCAGAAGAGGCAATCGAAGAGTATGAATAACATGTATCTGACGTCACCAACGGAGGAGTGGCACAAATGTTTTCAAAATTTGTTCAATCTTATGAAAAAGTGCATTGACGCAAAGGGAGAATATTTTGAGAAACAATAAATTCGTTTTGACCATTACTAGTATTTTTTTATTGATTCCGGAAACTTTTAGTGTGCCCCTCAAATAATAATTCAGTATACAGAGTGTGTTTTTTTACTGTAACACAAAATGTTTGTTGAAGGAATTTTGTTTGTCCTGTTGTATGAGAATACTTTTTATCAAAATTGACTATCTTCCGCTGTTCAGATTTTTTTCATCCGATACAACAAAATGATCCTTACAAAGGACTGCATCGATCGGCATCAAAAAAATTACCAACATGATTCATATTAAGGCGCTACTCACACTTGACCAAAAAAATTTTAATGCGAAAATGTTTTTCTTCGAAAACGAGCTGATGTTTTAAAAGAAACTGCACCTGTATCTCCTCTGGTTATGGGTGCTGCCGTACTGTTACAGTTAAAAAAAAACACTGTATAATATTCCAGTAATATAATATTTTTAAGTAAGTATTAATGAGTTGGATACCTGTGATTATGTTAAGAAAGAAAGAAAAGAAAAGCTTTTTATTTCGACCACCACAAATATAACCTGACGTACCTATTTCGTTACCCGTAGTAGGTAGGTGATAATCGATATCGATACATTCGTCTTGTATTTTCTCTCATTGGTACATCACTAAGTGAGTAGCGCTGTTATTTGAGCATCCGAATAACAGCCAATGCATTATCGATCTTATTCTTTGCTGTTAGAGACTATAACAAAAATCGTTAGCGACAGCGCCATCTGTTGTTCAGTGGCTTTGTTTTGTGGGTAATGAAGTAACAGCCATTGCATTATCAGTCTTATTTCTAATTAATAGAGACTAAAATAAAAATATTTTCTAAAGCGCCATCTTTTGCCGAGTAGAAGAAGTAAACTTTAATTTTTTGTTACTATTTATTTTATTAAATTTTAAACCATGTTCCATAGTAGCTAAGGTTTTATATCCGTTAAATTGGTTTTATGGTTTTAGGCCTTCTTGAACGTTCTCTTTCAACCAATTATAACTTTTATTTCTAAGTGTGCTAGTTTTTACGTGTGAGTTTAGCTACACTGGTTTTCTTAGTAAAAAGTCATCATGCTAGTTCTATTGTTTTTTATGTTCTGTGGCTGGTCCAAACTGAGTTCTTATACATGTATGATGATGATACATACCCCACTTGACCTAACAACACTATTTTGAAATTTTTAACCTCATTGTGTATCGGTAATAATTCAACAGCTGATCCAAAGACATTAGTTTTAAATTTTAATAAAAAACCGGCCAAGTGCGAGTCGGACTCGCGCACGAATGGTTCCCTACCATCTATAAAAACGGCAAAAAATCATGTCTGTTGTATGGGAGCCCCACTGAAATATTTATTTTATTCAATAGCACAATTTTATTTATATACCTTATTTGAGGTTGGTGCCGATTAAGCTAGTCCTCTAAATTGTATGAGCGCCCATACAACTCAGAGGATTATCTTAATTGACGTCAACTATGTATGTGTGGGGACAGCCTTTAATTTTAAAATTTTATTATTTTTTGGAATTTTTCCTTTATTTGTACTGTAAAATACTTACCTTAATTACAATATAGTAACTAGTATTACTATTAAGAGTTGACTATACCTCAGCCCAAACTCGAATTCCACCCCCGCTTCTCCGCGCGCCGCTGCACGTCCTATCCCACCGTTGTTCATATGTTTGCTGGTTTTTTTATCATTCAGTCCCTTCATTTTCTTGTTGTGCTTATTTCTCATTACTACGTCTTTACAAAAACAAACTTAATATAAATTCTACCTAAGAATTATGTAATCGTTTGGAGCGACAAGCGCACAGAACATAAAAAACAATAGAACTAGCATGATGACTTTTCACTATGAAAACCAGTGTAGCTAAACTCACACATGTAAAAACTAGCACACTTGGAAATAAAAGTTATAATTGGTTGAAGGAGAACGTTCAAAATGTCATAAAACCATAAAACTAATTTTACGGATATAAAACCTTAGACACTAAGGGAACATGGTTTAAAATTCAATAAAATAAATAGTAATAAAAAATTTGTCTACTCACCAAAAGATGGCGCTTTAGAAAATATTTTTATTTTAGTCTCTATTAATTAGAAATAAGACTGAGAATTCAATGGCTGTTACTTGATTACCCACAAAACAAAGCCACTCAACAACAGATGGCGCTGTGGCTAACGATTTTTGTTATAGTCTCTAACAGCAAAGAATAAGATTGATAATGCCATGGCTGTTACTCTCTAGTCCAAAATACTTTGCTACTGCTTTAGTGATGTACCTATCAGGATACAAGACGAATGTATCGATATCGATTATCACCTACCTACTATGGATAACGAAATAGGTACGTCAGGTTATAATATAGGTGGTCAAAATAAACAGCTTTTCTTTTCTTTCTTTCATAACATAATCACAGGTTTCCAACTCATAAATACTTTAAAAAATATTATATTACTGGAATATTAATACTGAATTATTATACGAGGGGCACACTAAAAGTGTTCGGAATCAATAATACAAAAATACTATTAAGGGTCAAAAATTAATTTATTTTTCATTTCTTAATATATTCTCCCTTTGCGTCAATGCACTTTTTCATACAATTGAACCAATTTTGAAAACATTTGTGCCACTCCTCCGGTGGTGACGTCAGATACATTTTTTTCATACTCTTCGACAGCCTCTTCTGGTGATGAAAACCTCTGATCGGGTAATTCGTTCTTGATTTTTGGAAACAGAAAAAAGTCACACGGTGCCAGGTCAGGACTCTGTATGCTAGATGACTCATAAGTTGTACGTTATTTTTTTTTTATGTCTGGCGCCTTGGGGAAACTGAAAACAGAAATTATAATAATATTTCACACCATAGGTCTAAAATGCATTCAAAAAATCATCAATAAAACAACAAAAGGAATTAACGCCCTAAAACTTCTACACCTTTTATTAGGGGGTAACTATATAAAGCTATCGATAACACATTCATCAGTACCTAGTCAGGTCATAAATTCTGTCACATGTTTAATATAAAATAATTGAAACAAGTTTATTCATTATGTAACCATTTATATACCAAAATGAACTTAACAAAAAATAGATTCTTATGACACAAAAGTTTATTCAAAATGACCTCCGTAATTTTGAATACAGGCCTTCAATCTGTGCGGCCAGTCGTCTATCGCAGCACGAACGAGGTCCATGCCAATATCGGCGGCTGCCTTAATCAAGGATGTCTTGAGTGACTCCAAATTGGGATGAGGCTTTGAGCACGCTCTATGAGCTGGCGCCGAATCTTGTTGGAATACACAGTGCCTGTTATTGAACATGGTATGAGAAACAGGTTCCACAAGGTTCGTCAGGACTGTATTTTGATACACAACTGCATTCGTTTTTACACCTTTCTCACAAAAATGTACCTCTGTTAAGCCCCAATAAGAAACTCCCAACCATACCATGAGCGAGGATGGAAAATGACATCGTTGGAGACGCGGAATACGGTTGCTCGCTTCTTCACTACTGTGTGCGTACACCTTATCATTTTGTTTGTTGTAGCTCACTTCTACGGTAAAAATTTTTTCATCCGAAAAAAGAATTTCCCGATATTTTTTTCCCGCGTACCGCTTCAACAAAGCGCGGCATCTCTTCAGTCTCAGGTCCATTAAACGAGCATTCAAACGATGTCCTGTTTTTCTTCGATATGCCCGAAGCCCTAAATCTTCATTTAACACCCTTTTCACCGTGGTTCTGCTTAACCCCATCTGAAGGGCCAACAGTTTCTGCTTACGTTTGGGATTTCTTTGAATACGCGCCTTCACAGCTTTTATCACTGCTGGAATCCTAACAGACAGAGGGCGACCACTTCTTGACCTGTCATCTACACTACAGTCTTCATTGTATCGTTTGATGGTGCGATAAACAAATCTTTTGGTTATATTCAAATTTTTCAGTATGTCAAAAATTTGAATTGGCGCGTAACCGCAACGATGCAACGCAATAACTGCAACACGGTCTTCTTTAAGCGTCCACTCCATATTTAAAAATGAGTAAAATTCTAAAAAGTATACAGTTTTATTTTCATGAACAATTCGAAATTCGAATTTTATAAACTTTTTTGTGGCCAGCATTCTAAAATAAAAGATTTTACTGTGTGACAATACTTATGACCTGACTAGGTATATTGGGGTCACATCCCAAATTGAGTAGCGTAAGTTGAGGTTTAAGAGAAACGCGACCTTAAAGAGTATGATTCACAGTCTATTTTGTTTGACGATTTTGCATTTTAAACAAAACTAACAAAACACAATAAAATAATACTTACCAGTGATAGGATATGTCCCCATTTGTAAAATTTTTGGTTCGGCTATAATATTTACACTCCAAAACGGCACAATATGGCATTTTTATATGTTTTTAAAGTACGTTTACCCCACAGTAATTGAAACACAACTGAAGTGAGCGAAGCTTGTAGTGCGCGGAACTCTGCGTACTTAGTGTTACGCGGGCTCCGCCTACTTACGACTTCTATTGTTTTTTTGTGTTCTGTGGGCAAGCGTCACGGGTACCCCGTCTGAAAGCCGAGGCCAGACTGAATCGTGGACCGGGCGTCTGAAGCGAATGATTTCATTAGTGCAAAAGTTAGATATTTTCATTTTATGGTAAAATTAAAAGATACTATTAAAGTTTAAAACACAGGTGCACTTATTTATGATGTGTAGAATTACTGTATAAAGTTTCAACATCTAAATCGAAGTATTCATCGCATAAGAACGGTTTTAAGATAAATTTGGAGTCATCATTGGATGTTTTTTCTATAGATAAATTTTTACGGATTTGTGTTTTCAAAACTCAGGCACTGCAGCACGTATCCTTAACTATAACATATATGGATTACAAATTGAAAGCACAAAATTTGTTGAACAAAACATTGTTTCTCAATAAGCGATTTATCGTCTCCCCAGGTATAGTGCTCCCTTAAGGTTTGACCTTGCTTTTTGCCAAATTTCGTGATTCTAGGTCAACCATATAGCTTTTCGACCCAAAACCTATAGGGTACTTCCAGTTGACCCAGAATTGTCAATTTTGGTTAAAAGCAGGGTCTTACAGCACAAGTAGAGGGAAAATTCCGAAAAATAAAAAAAAATGTATAATTAAGGTAAATTTTGATACTTACAAGTTTTCGCGAAAATCTAAACTTGTCCATATCTTTTTATCATGTTGACTCAGGACTTTTATTTTTATTCACCTAATGTGAACTTAGCAAGTTGAAAGGTCATTGGGCATTTTGTTCGGACATATGACCCACGGCGCACAAAAACGAAACAGGGCTAGGTATGTAGTTAAATGTATATGTTACTTAATGGTATGGGTCGCATTATTGCAGGATATGGGAGAACCGCAAAAAAAATTTTTTTAATTAATATTATAGCATTTTTAAAATAATTATTATAGCATTTTTAAATTATTATTATAGCATTTTTATAATGAACTAAGTAAAAACTATTGGCCTGACTGTAAAAATACTTTGTAAAACAGTTGTTTTGAACAATTTCCAGGAATACGAAAATAAAATCCATTTTGCGGTAATAATATTTTTATTCTGCATTATCAAAATCTATAGTTAATTCATCTAAAAAGGCTGCAGGCGCGTCTATCACGTCTTGATGCCTGGCCCATGACAGAAAGTATACGACGCTTACAACATGTGCACAGCTTCCGACAGTGCGACGGCCGTGTATACACGAGCAGTAATACTGTTGGATGCTATTTCTTCCAATATGGGTAGGATCTACTAAAATATAGGTGTAGTACTGCTTTGCACGGACGTGTCGTGACTGTATTCTGCCTCTTATCAATATCTTATTTTCAATCATTTCTTGGTGCCGGTATAGTTCGATAGTGTATACACCATCCTCACGCATGTGCTCGTGGCAATACGATCTTGCGATTCTCAAGTGGTATGATCCCAACGTAAACAATATTAATTCGTCAAATGTAAGCCGAGGAAAGTCATCAAAATCCGGATCATTGCCATCGAGTCGCACAAACGCTACTCTCTGCCTGTTTAAATTATGGTTAATCACATATTCTGCCATCTCATTGGGTTCATTCATTCGTTCATTTATAATTCTTATGAATTGTTCCGCATACATATGGTCCTCATATGGATGGCGAGTAGCATTAATTATGGCCGCAGTTATTTTGAAGTCGACCATCATGTTTCTCATGGCAACGTTAAAATATACATGGCGGAAGATTTTAATCTTTCTTGAATCTGCCGTTAATGGTTTCCACTACCCACCGGATCATTGTTATTAATCTAGATTTATTAGCATCTAGTGTCGTCAGTTGTTCTCCTCTTACTCTTGTAGGCGGCATGTGAGGATTATACCCGCATTCCTCAATTTTATCAATCGAATCCCGAAATCCACGATCCAATATAAAAACATCATTAACTCTCAAGAACCCATGAATCGGAGAATCTTCTTGCATCAGGTCACGCATAATGCTTGCGTCCGAAGTAGTCGCAGTGTAAGGCCCCGTAACATCTACTATGTAGCCGTCGGTACATACTATAAGGAAGGGTTTTACTAAGTTCCGAAACTTATGAAGATTGTAAGTTTTGCGCTGGAAAAGGAAATTCGAACTCTTTTGTAGATAAATATATGTTCCATCACATACGAGAATGGCCGCCGGTTCATTATAGTTACCACCAAAAAAATGGCTTGGAATTGCAAGATTCTTGGCCACCACATCTTCCCTAGTAATATGATTTAAGCCCAAATGCTGTGGAACAAAATCATTACTTAAGCATTCTCTTGCTATCGCCAACTTCCTTTCTAG
Organism: Philereme vetulata; assembly: GCA_918857605.2. NCBI lineage: Eukaryota > Metazoa > Arthropoda > Insecta > Lepidoptera > Geometridae > Philereme > Philereme vetulata. Next base: position 10,347,225 of record OU975423.1, read on the forward strand.
GGTTCTCCTCGACATATTGAATTTAGTGGCTAATCGCTCATCTGGTTCACCGGTTCTTATTTTTGTTAAAAAAATTCCAAGAACTGTGGCAGGATGAACTGATCGATCACCCAGTGAAGGCGTTTGGTTCAAAATAACATTAAATTGATATTTTGTTAGTCCCGTCCAAAAGTGAAATTCATTGTCCTCTATTTCTTCAATATTTTCGAAATCAAGGTTGCTTCTTTGTTCGATACCCCATTTATATAAATTCATCATACCAACAACATGAGTACTGTCAAAGTTTTCGTGGGATGTAGTGTTGAGCAAGTCTACCCAATCATTCCTCATAAAATGAGCATTGCAAACCCGAGCTAATTCTGGTATATAAAAATTGTGATTGTGTAAGAGTTGGAACTTAGCATATAGTGGAACATTATGGGCCACTACATTTCTACAGTTTGTAAAAATACAATGTCTCGCTGTATTCGATGCTCGCTTATATCCTCTAGGCGTAACAAAACTAGGCTGCAATTGTACTTGATCTTGCACTGGTTGCTCTTCAACTGGCTGATCTTGTACTGGTATATTTTGTACTTGTTCATTTTGTACGGGTTGATTCCGTAAACGACGATCTAACCTTGACCAACAAGCATGGCACATGGCCCGTGAGCCATTAAAAGTAATCTGAAACAATTGAAAAAAAAAAATATATATTCCTCCATTTATCAAGAAGTAAAATGAGCCATTACATTGAGCAAAGCAACATTTGTACAATCAAGAGCACGCGACGAGTCATACACATACGATGACAGTGTAGTGTACTTACCTCACGTGGTATTATTTCTTGCAATAATAAATCTACAAGATCCCTTTGTCTTTCCAAAAAGAGAACTGTCAATATGTGTTTTCGTCGACGTAAAACAGATCGATTACACGACACGCAACTATTTTGTCTTTCCATGTTAATGTAAACCAATCGTCAAGCAAAATCAGGGGTCCATAAAACACGCTCAAGTAATCAATAAAATGCAAAAATCGGAAACACGAGTTTAAACGCACAGATCGAAACGAAGGATGACGTACGACTGCGGGGCGGTCAGAGCGGGTGGGGCGCAGGCGGCGCGTCGCACGCGCACTTCGATACCTTACTGTTATTTTCTACCTGTCGAAAGTGCGAGCGAGAGAGACATACAATCTGTTATGCGATACAAACATTTTTCTTATGCTTGTACATACATTTTCACAATGCTGACAGTAAAATCTTTAGTTTTTAGTCTAATAGAATTATAGTTAGACTCACATACATACTGTTACATAACATTTTTCCTCCAGCAGATACATAAAAAAAATTTACATATTTAGAAAAGTGGAATTGAATACTTTACTTTAAAAGTGATTTGAACACTGTGCGCGAAAAAAAAAAAGTGGGTCAAAACCGCCCAATGATCTTTATACCAGATACTGAGGTCTATAGTCCCTACTATAGACCTCAGTATCTGGTATAAATTTCAACTTGCTAAGTTCACCCGTTCCTGAGAAAATCGGTGGTGACACGTGGACAGACTGACAGACAACCCTAAAAATGAACTTTCCATACATCCACATAATAAAATCCCACGAGAATATCATCACTCACTCATCAAAAACCTTTATTCATTCAATAATCGCAGGAACGAGCATAATGAAGACATCAGACGTATTTTCCGGACCATTGGGCATTAACAACGGCCCAATGGCCCATTGTAACTAATTCCCAACACTGGGAGAATGAAAGGCTTTGTTGACTCTACGCTTGTTGACCGTGCGAAAACCTTTTGATCATTGTGGTCATTGATGATCAAATATTTGATCAGAAATGCTGGAAATTGCAATGATTTGGGAAGGTAGGGCTTAATTTGGTATTCTATTCTTATTTAGGTTATTTGAGGACATTCCTTTGTAAGCGTCCAATTATAATTTAAAGTAGTCATTACCTGCGGATACCCAGGATTTATACGCTCTCGGGGATTGAATTATAGGGAAAAACAACCAAATATACAGACTAATAACCTTTTACACTGATCTCTGATCTGTGCGTAAAACTCACAAAAGTTTCACTGTAGGTTAAATTGATGAACTTATGTAGACTAGTGGCCAAGCACAGTGGTCGAAATTCGACCGTTATAATTTTTTTTAGCTTAATTTTATTTTTCGCCCCTCATTCTCCATATAAACTAAACTTTATCTCTAACTGTGTCAAATCTTACACTTCTCCGTGCATAAGCCTTTAAGCCATAAGCTTAAAAAGTGGTAACAAATTTTCACTTCACGTATAGACTATTTAATTACTTATTTTGTGAAGAAAAATATTTTTCAACACACTTGCTTGTAAAGTGCGCCATAGTACATCGTTATTAGGGCCTCAAACCGAACTATAACACACGCGTGCGTAATAATATAACACACTAGTGCATACTAGAATTATCCCTACAAAGTTAAGTTAGTACCTAACTGCAAATTATATGCGAGTATACAGAGCATATTCAATTTAACCGGGTAATACAGTTTTTGTAACAACAAAGAGGTTTTATGCCGCTGAAAATCCTATTACATTTTTGGATAAATGTATCCCTAATTAAGACGAAAAAACATTTATTATGATCAATTATTTACAATTCACAATAATTTCTTATAAAATATTAGCATTTAATCATCACTAAAAATATAATTTTGAAGTAGGCTGTATGGCTATATGTAATCAACCACCTTACATTTGGCGCGTGCAAAAAAAAACTTGCGCGCTATTTCCTATTTTTTTGTTTGTATCGCATTTGTTGCTGTGTGGTAAATAATTGTAAAAAGACAGATTGCACAGAAGATTAACAATTGATAGATTTAACCCCGCCAGAAATACTAAATGCAGCACAGATTGCAAATGAAAGCCTAAATACCTGCGAAATCTAGAGAAAAGTACTTAGCTGCTTACGCTAGTTTTCTAAAATGGAAAAGCAAAAAAAAAACCAGTCATTTTCTGAAAATGTTTTTTGGCGTATTTCTCTGAACTCGCCAATACATACAAACCCAGCTTCCTGTGGTGCATCTATTCCATGTTAAGAAGTATGGTTAAGCTCAAACATTGTGTTGATATCAAAACGTACTGTAACCCACAACCATGTACATCTCGTAGCATGAGTTATTTGGTGCCTTCTCATTCCAGTAATTTGTATGATTTACCTTTGTCGCCGACATTTACAAATATGAAAAAGTATACAATTATGTAAATGAAGATACGACAGAAGTGGCAAGTACCAATGTAACACAAATTGTGAAATTACCATCAAAAACAATCCAATATCGTTTTGAAAATTGTACATTCACCAAATGTTTTTTTTCCTCGCAAGTGTGTTGAAAAAGTGCGTATGAAACTCGTGAGCAATTAGCTCACTAGACACTCGGCTGATTTACGCCCTCGCCTACGGCTCGAGCTACAAACCACAGCCTCGTGTATAATGAATGAGCATCTTAGCTCACTTGTATCATAGTATACTATTTTCACACCACCTGCTCGACAATGTCAAATTATATGTCCGAAAGCAGGTGAATAAATCCCTACGGCTGAGCCGGGAGAAAAAATGTACTGAATTTCGTTATGCTCTTGAATTTCATTATGTCCATGGGGTCCAGTTCCAGGTCCAGGGGGTCCAGGTCCAGGGAGTCAAAATCCAGGGGGTCCAGGTCCAGAGGGTCTAGGTCCAGGGGGTCCAGGTCCAGGGAGCCCAGGTCCAGGACGTCCATGTCCAGGGATTCCAGGTCCAGGGAGTCCAGGTCCAGGGGGTCCAGGTCCACGAGGCCCAGGCCCAGGTTCAAAGGGTCCAGGTCCAGAAAGTCCAGGTCCAGGAAGTCCAGGTCTAAGAAGTCCAGGTCAAGGGGTCAAGGTCCAGGTCCAGGGGGTCCAGGTTCAGGTCCAAAAGGTCTAAGTCCAGGTCCAGAGGGTCCAGGTCCGGGGGGTTCAGGTCCAGGGAGTCCAGGTCCAGAGGGACCAGGTCCAGGGAATCCAGGTCCAGGAATCCAGGTCCAGGAGTCTAGTTCCAGGGGTCCAGGTCCAGGGTGTTCAGGTTCAGGGGGTCCAGATTCAGTTCCAGGGGGTCCAGGTCCAGAGAGTCCAGGTCTAAGGCCAGGGAAGATCCAGGAAATCCAGGTCCAGAAAGTCCAGGTCCAGAAGGTTCAGGTCCAAGGTGTCCAGGTCCAGGCGGTCTAGGTCCAGAGGTCCAGGTCCAGGGGGTCTAGGTCCAGGCAGGATCCAGGCGGCCAAGTCCAAGGAGTCCAGGACCAGGAGGTCTAGGTCCAGGGGATCCAGGTCCGGGTGGTCTAACTCCTGTTCCAGGGGTTCCAAATCCAGAAGGACTAGGTCCAGGGAGTCCAGGTCCAGGGGGGATCAATGAAGTTAAGTTCCAGGGGGTCCAGGTCCGGAGGGTTCAGGTCCAGGGAGTCCAACGGGTCCAGAACCAGGTCTAGAAGGTTTAGGTCTAGGGGGTCCAGGTCCAGGGGGGATCCAGGGAGTCCAAGTCCAGGTAGTCAAGGTCCAGGTGATCCAGGTCCAGGGAGTTGAGGTCTAGGAGGTCCAGGTCCAGGAAGTACAGGTCCAGGACGGCCAGTTCCTGGCCCGGAAGGCCAAGTCCAGGGGGTCTAGGTCCAGGGAGTCCAGGTCCAGGGGCCAGGTCCAGGGGGTCTAGGTCCAGGGGGTTCAGGTCCAGAGGTCCAGGTCCAGGGAGGCTAGGTCCAGAGACTCCGGGTCCAGAGAGTCCAGGTCCAGGGGTCTAGGTCCAGGGGGTCTAGGTCCAGAGGTCCAGGTCCAGGGGGTCCAGATCCAAAGGATCCAGGTCCAGAGGGGATTCAGGAGGTCCGGGTCCAGGGAATCCAGGTCCAGGGGGTCTAGGTCCAGGTCCAGGGGATCCAGATCCTGGTCCAGGGGTTTCAGGTCCAGTTGATTCCAGGTCCAGGGAGACCAGGTCCAGGACTTAGATATCATCTTCGATTGCGGCTTCCACTTGGATGTCCTCTTTTATTGCTACTTTTAATTAGATATCGTCTTTGACTGCTTCCTCCACTTCGTTATCCTCTTTGATTGCTTCTTCTACTTCGTTGTCATTTTGATTGCTTCTTCTACTTCGATATCTTCTTTGATTGCTGCTTCCACTTGGATATTCTCTTTGATATCTACTTCCACTTCGATATTGTCTTTGACTGCTTCTGTCACTTTGATATCCTCTTCTCTTTGATTGCTTTTTTAAATTTAATATTCTATTCGATTGCTTCTTTTACCTCGATATCATCTTTTATTGTTTATTCTACTTCGATGTCCTCTTTGATTGCTTTTCCACGTCGATATCCTCTTTTATTGCGGCTTATTTTTCGATATCCTCTTTTGTTGCTACTTTCACTTCGATATCGCCTTTGACTGCTTCTTCCACTTCGATATCCTCGTTGATTACTTCATCCACTACGAAATCCTCTTAAAAAAATTATAATTTTTCTTAAATAAAACTCTAATCGCTCGTATCTTTTAAACAAAAGCAGATAACCATAGTAAACTTTTACAAAATGGTATAACCATAGTAAACTTTTACAAATATTTGGTGGAATAATTTTTTTATTGTCATCATCGACTTTGACATGATTTTTGAATGCTTCTCTTACTTCGTCATCCTCTTTGAATGCTTCCACGACCTCGATATCCACTTTGAAAGTTTTTTTTTTCACTTCAGTATCCTGTTTGATTGCTTTTTCCACTTTGATATCCTCTTTCCTCTTTTCTTAATTTTCGATAAAATCCTTCTTAATTTTCGATATCCTCTATGTTTGCTTCTAACACCTCAATATCGCCTTTGATTGCTTCCAGTTCGATATCACCTCAACAAAATTATGTTTTTTTCCTATAAAACTTTAATCTCTTGTATCTTCTAAACGGAAACGAATAGGAAAACTTTTACAAAATGGTAGGACAATTTTTGGTGGAATCGTTTTTTTATTGTCATGATCGCTCTTGACATACATTTTGAATGCTTCTCTCTTTTCGTAATCCTCAATAAATGCTTTTTCCATTTTGATATCCTCTTTGATTGCTTCTTCCACTTTGAACTCCTTGATTGCTTTTCGTACTTCGATATTCTTTTTGTTTGCTTTTTCCCATTTTTATATCCTCTTTGATAGCTTCTTTCACTTTGATAACCTCTTTGATTTCTTTGTCATCTTCGATATCCTCTTTGATTGTATTTTTCTTCGATATCCTCTTTGGTTGCTTCTTTCACATCTATATACTCTTTGATTGCTTCTTCCACAAAAAGAAAAACACGCGACCTCTAGTAATTTAATAAAATTAAAAATTTAATATTTTCAATTTTGTTGATGTTTTTAACATTCTTAGAATAACTTCCTACATATTTTTAAAAACCCACTGTGTTCGAATATTGCAACTGTTCACGTCAGCACCATTACCTTACTTCTGATACCCAAACCAATGGGTCATTGGTTTGAATACCGCATCATTATCATATCAGCACAAATAACATTGAACATAAGCGACCCCCATACATGTCTAGAGCGATCTTGTGCGGCCTGCACCCAACGGCTCCCATCAAACTTTATCAGGTTATCCCTCTAGTCCTACGCTGCGCTTTCCAGTGCGTGGTCTCCACACGAGAACCTTTCTGCCCCAACGGCCGTCAGTCCTTCGATGTGCCCAGCCCACTGCCACTTCTTGCGAATCCTTTCTGCTATGTCGGTGACTTCGGTTCTGATTCGATCTAGTAGAGAAACACGATCTAGTAAGACAGAAACTGGGACCTTCAAATTGAAGATTATTTATAGTGGCAAGTTTCGTTACTAACTACTCGTTCTACTACTAGGCTGCCTGGAAGAGATCGCTTTTAGCGATAAGGCCGCCCATTGTACCTATGATTTAAAAGTTTATTTTTTTAATATGTTTATATTTAATGGGGTCCATATTATCTAATCCAATCTACTAACTGGGGGAATCATGAAGCTGCGGAAGTACTTAGAACAGCGCTGCTTACTGTCTTCAGATGGTTTGCAGCAAGACGCTGAGACGGGGCCTGTTTGACCCACACAGCACGGAAGACATCTTAACTACAGTATTCATAAGTATACTTTCTCTTCTTAATACCATCCATTTTTCTCATCTGCATGAGTAGTGTCTGTTGTAACCAATTGTTTTTTTCCAATGACTGCATAAATGTAATTCGTTTACTCAATTTTTTTTTCTATCGATCGAAGCGAGTCCACTAAATCAACTTGGGCAAATCAGCGTTGTCTCATCGTGAATTTTGACATATAGGTAGGTAGTGATGGCACAATTTTAGTGTGACTGATCCGCAGCTTCGAACGCATAGTTTTTCAATAAAAACTTCACCCTAATCCTGCATAATTTGGTAAAAAGTAGCCTATGTTACTCATGGATAATGCAGGATTTTAATGTTGAAAGAACTTTTGAAATCGGACCCGTAGTTTTTGAGTTTATTCGTTACAAACATACAAATCTTTCCTATTTATATTATTAGTATAGACTAGATTCTTCCCGCGGCTTCGCACGCGTGATTTGTCAGTAAAAAGTAAGCCAGGTCACATAACCCGTTACGACATGAATACTAAGAAACATACAAACTTTGGCATTTTTTTTATACGTTATAGGCTTGCATTTGACCATGATCTCGCCTGATGGTAAGCGATGATGCAGTCTACGATGGTACACGCTTGCCTAGAAGAAACCTATTCACTCGCGACTTAAAGACACCCAGATTTAATGTTGCTATGCCTGAGGTTTTGCGAAAGTGATGAATGAAAGGTTGCTTGTTTGTTTGTTTATTTTTTTTTTTGTTTATATTGTTTTGAAATTGTATAAATACCTATAATCATATTGATTATTTTTATTATGATTTTTTTTACGTTACTAAATAAATAAATAAATTGTAGCTATCAGGAAACACAGACTCTGGCAAAGCGTACCACCCTTTGACGGATTTCTTATATATATTATTGAAAGTGATATTTTGTATTAATAATAGCTTACCTATGAAACTTCGTCTTAAATCCTTGAAGTACGGTTCAATCTCACGATAATGATAGTATGTTTCTGGCTTAACCACTAGATTGCCTCACTTGCCGGTTCTCTTGCAAAACACTCGCTGTGCTCATGGACTTACAAAATAGTCAGATGTCGAATAGTGTGCACGCAAACATCGAATTTACTTGTTCACTTTATTTAAGTAAAGTCTATAAACTTTGAGGAAACTAACCGTAGAACCATAATAACGATACCCAGGTTATAAGGTTTTAGTGTACAAGCTGATAAAGAAATATGTGTTACAATCGAATAATAACTTATTTATACAAACCGCAATGTATGAAAAGTTGGACTTTAAATTAATATTGGATTAAAGTAAGCACTACTGTATTGCCTTTTTAGTGTTATATTGTTTCTATGTGGTAATTACAATAAAGAGTTATCTTATCTTATAGTTCTAGGTTACAAACAAAACCACACCTTATTTTTAAACTGTTAACGATTCACTAAAGTTTAATGATTTGGGTATTGACAACTATGTTTCATAATAAGTAGGTTCGGCTCTGTGTTGAGTCAGTCAGTTAATAGTACTTCTTTCTTTATTTTATTGCCTTCTTATTGTCTGGGACATTAACATACTATTCACGAGGATAAAAATAGTGTACGATGGAGGCCCAAGTGAGTGTGTTACTGGTGCTCTGTTTTTGTGTGTATGGGACCTTACAGCTGATACCTTTGCGTAAGTATTTTAGACATAGAAAAAGGGTATATAGAGTGCTTGACAATAAACACACAAAAATGAAAGGGATTATTTTGATGAGCATAATAAATTTTGTGAAATGTTTACCATAGAAACGTGAAATTTAATTTTGCATGTAAAAACAAACACTCCATTAAACTTATGTTGTGCTATTGCATAATGCTTGCCATCAACCGCAGATACTGTATTGGTGACGTCTCGAGATATCTCTTGTTGTCCCTTTCTAGCTTCAGCCGTTTCCGAAAGAGATAACAAATCTGCCCTTATTTTTGGATGTCTATTGCAAGAGTAGGCAGTAAGTTTTATATCGAATTAATCTCCTAAAATTAATCAATTTTCTTTAAAATTTGATAATATAACTAGTAGTTTTTTTTTCGAGAAGTCTTTTTTTATGTTTTGAGAAACCGTCGCTTGAATATTCTCAGTATATTACCCAACACCCTGTATACCCACTAACCAATACAAAATCTATTGTTCTCTGAGTTAATAACTTCATACATGGTTTGGTTTCCAAGCAATGCGAAGAGTTGTAGGCAGGTAGATACAGATAACACAAAAAGCCTAAGGACTAAATTTTTTGCTTTCTTACCCATGTAGGAAGTGGTACCTACTTTAAATGGCAAAGACATGTTATTGGAAGAGACCGATGTTAACAAATGAAAAATTAATTTATAAATGGAAAAGTTTGTTTGTTACTCTGTTTGTTTGTTAGTTTATTATGTTAGTTTATAGTGAAAAGGTAACAACCTTTACACGACTGAACGAAATTAACGACGATCTTGACGAAATGAAATTTGGCAAGGATATAGATTATATCCTGGGGTAGGACATAGGCTATCATTTGTCTTAAAAATAATATTGAAGGGGGTCAAATAGGGGTTGAAAGTTTATATGGGAAATCCATAATACCTCAAGTTATGGATCAGAAAACGGGACAATATTATTTGATCCTCAAGAATATATTTGATCTATTGTAAATGTGTACTGGAGAAGCGACACTTAGCTCCCCGACTCTAGGCAGTCTTGTGCGACACCCCTAGAGTGTTATAAAAAAGCGCGGAGCCAGAAGCTCGCGTGGAAGGTTCTGAGTGGAACAAGCCCGCGAAGCCGAGCGGAGTGAAGGTAGAGTGGGTGAAGCGACACTCAGGGGCGACCACGCGAGAGTTCTGGCGAGAGCCCACCCCAAATTTGGTACATACGTATTAACGCCACCGCAGCTACAGATTTGGCGGTTTTTAAGTGCCGCCAAAGTTAAAAATGTATCGAACTTTATTATTAAATACATATTTCTATTAGTTTTGGGACCCAACATGGATCGATCAAACTTAATTTCTACATCTCAAACATTTTTTTGCGTAGCTCCAAACAGATTAAAGTATCGTTTGTTTGATTTATTTTAGTCTCACTAAAAGAGGATCAATCGTTAAAAACATGACCGTTTATATTTTATTGCTTGCTGTTTTGGCAAAATCAAAATGATCATATTATACATGCCTCTGAAAATTCATATGCCTTTGGTAAGAAATAAAGATATACGTGTTTCAACTATTTTGCTAAATCATCCCTAAAGGTGGGTGGAGTGAGTTAAGTAGGGGATTAAAATTATGGGGCATTCTTTAGATGCACTCCTTTTGTACAGTTGGTATATGTGAAGCCGCGGGTGGGTCAGCTAGTAACAAATAAACGTTAAATCAAAATTTGTTAGTTACATGTATTTAGAATAGACTATTATAATATATATTTATATATTATTATTATAATGACGACCTCCGTGGCGCAGTGGGCGAATAGCCGGCTGAAACGTAGGAGGTAGCGGGTTCGATTCCCGCTGCGGAACAAATGTTTGTATGATCTACAGATATTTGTTTCGGGTTTGGATGTTTTTCTATATATTATAAGTATGTATTTACAAAAAAAAGTATATATGTATTTTATCAGTTATCTGGTTCTCATAGTATAAGCTCTGCTTAGTTTGGGGCTAGATAGCGATGTGTGAAATGTCCAGCCATATTTATTTATTTATTTGCAATATATAATAACGATGTGTAACATCTATTGGCACGCCCTGGGGGTGAGTGAGACCGACTCGTATATCATCACGCTCTGACGGCATGCCGTCATGGTATCAAAGCATGATGCTTTGATACTCTGACGGCATGCCGTCGTGGTATCAAAGCATGATGCATTGATGCGTCAGAGCGTGACGATATACGAGTCGTTCTCACTCACCCCCAAGGCGTGCCAATAGATGCGTCACAGCGATGTCATAATATAGTATGATCATCTATCAATCAAATATCAATAATTGTCAAAATTCAAAATCAAAAGTTAAAAAAACGAGTGTGCTTTAGACCACACGACTGAAATAAAACTTCTTTTTCAAAATATTAATTTATAAAATTGTTCAATTACAAAATTGTCCACACGTCTGTAGGTCGATCAGTCTATGTTCATTCTGATCAGACCCAACTCGCACTCGCGCATTAACATTTTAAAATATACGAAACGTAACACTCTCTCTTTCTATCTTCACTAACTGATATCTCTCTCTCAACTTCCGTTCGCACTTTTCGTAACGCATTCACCAGCTTACTCCCCAAGTCAAGCGTGAAGAAGTTTTACTTCAAAAGTCGTTGGCCGTTGGGCGAGTGGAAACTCGCTAATTAGTGCTGGTTTTTGTACCTACCTAACTACTTCCTTTCTAAATATCAAGTTGGTTATTAATCTACACTTAATTCTATCCTACTTAGATGGCTAAAACTGGATGGTTTTAAGGCACCAATTTACTGTCAACAAAAATTTCAAGACTCTAGCCTCCTTTCAAATTCCTTTAAAACATGATCCAATATTCTAAGTAAAAATCAATATCAATATTGGTTTAAAATGAACACAGATGGTTCAAGATTACAAGCAGAGCCGTTCCTCAAAGTTTTCGTTTTCTTACGAATTCACTGTCTGAAGTTAATTTGAATTGAATTGTATCAAACTCCTACAGCTGACTACATCCACCCGTGCGCTGAACTGAGCGACGAATGCTTCACCCAGGCGACCCTGGATGCCATCCCAGGCATCGTGAAAGGGATCCCGGAAGCCGGCATACCAGCCCTGGACCCGCTACACCTGGACAAGAACATCAGCATACTCCTGCCAGGGAATCTGCAGATGACCTTCCACGACGCTAAGCTGATGGGGCTGAGTTCTTGCATACCGGATAAAGTATCGTAAGTTTTTAGGGTTCCAGATGACGCCGCTGCGCGCCGATTTGATGTTAAAATTGTTTATTAGAAATGTATCGACATCTGATTAAATATTCAAGACTTGACTTCCTCTAAAAATGCAAATACGATTTCTGGTCGTAGGTACATAAAATTGCAGGTTGTATATTTAGTAAAATATTTAAAACAGCTGTGTAAGCTTACACAATGTGCAAATTAGCCAGCCTCTTAATTCAAGAGAGGAAACGTGTTTATACAAGTAACTTATTACTGCTGGTTGATGGGAGCCGTTGGGTGCAAGCCGCACCAAATTCGGTGGCTCAGGAAATCTAGGTTAGGCCTATTTTCAGCAGTGGACGTCCTATGGCTGATATGATATTGATGATGACGATGAATTTTTTCAGGTCTCGTCGTGAAATACGAACCTTCGTATTCGATATGCACTGCAACTTCACCATTCGAGGTCTCTACAGCCTCCGAGGAAGACTGCTTCTCTTCAATCTGGATACTGATGGCAGTGCTAAGGTCAAAATCTGTGAGTACTTTTCTGTAGATTATCCTTGAAATCCCCACCGCTACATCCCCACTGGTGAAATGCAATGAGCCTCATTCGTTTTGAAAATAATAAGAATTTTGTTGAAAAATTACTTTTTCAAAGCAAGCTTTTATAAAACACGTAATCGGAACCGCAAGCAGATTCAAATGAGCCTAAACACTAGTAGCCTTCTATAATCATTCAGAAGTTCCGTTGTCTTGGACCCGTCTCCATCATGAGACCACCTCCATGGTACCATATTATTGCATTGTCACCGAAGTTACATATTTATTTCAAATTTCAGCTCAATCGGTTGAGGGAAACGTGTTTAAAATTCAGTTGCAATATTCCACCCGGATAAACAAACATACATTAAATGAGGCTCATTCCTTTTATAATTTGGTAAAATTAAATACAACCTCCATGCCAAATTCTTATTGCTATTTAAAAATTAAAGAGGTCACATTTATAATATGCTAAAATGAAATACAACCTCCATGACAAATTCTGATTTATAATTAAAAATGAAAGCGGGGCAATGCAGCAAGTGTCTTGATGACACTTCCGCCTGGTAGTGACCTGGAGCAGTTGAACTATCTATAGATCGTTTATTATGATCTTTAGATAAATTTAACTGTTTCTTATGTGTTCTTCAAAGTTCTTGTATGAATAAATGTATTTTTAACAGGGAACCAAAGAATCCGGCTCGAAGTCGCGGAAAGGGTGATCCTGAACGATCAAGGCGAAGGCCACTACAAAATCAACTCGTACAAATACAAGGCTGACTATGGAACGGCCTTGAAACTCAACCTGACAAATCTCATCAAAGGGAACCCTAGGATAAGTGAGTACGATTCTATAAGTTATCCTCAGACTTAAAAATAGAAATGTAAACTTAAACATGTATTAAACATTATTACATTATTAACAAAAAGCATTATTATAATTTTGAGTCTGTCTTGTTGTGATCAAGACTTCAAAAGGATTTGTATTGTATTTATTCATCCATAGAGATATTCACATATCTAGTCTAGACTAGTCATATCAACAGAAACATTAATTATCAGAATTAACAAATTATTAAATAATAACAATATTAAGTAGGTATATATAAAATTAATTAATTAGTTGCAGCAAAAGCATTGTCAGATTGTATAAATTAATAAAGTAATAAATCGTATTTCCAATAGTATGTCATGAATATTATATTCTAATAAACTAATTATGTCACAATCAAATAAGTATATCTACTCAATAAATTTTAAATACATTTAAACATTTCTTTATCTGTAAAAGTTTCATCAATATTATAATAACTTTTGTGAATTAATATATTTTTAAGTAAGATTTAAAGCTAGATTCTGTCATTTTCGTAATATCTATCGGTAACTTTGTAGAACTTGATTCCAGTATAACTTTTTGATACTTTTGTAAGCCGTGTCATAGGGACAACCAGGCGATCCTTGTTCCTGGTGTTTAATTTGTGAAATTGTTCTTAGCTACGGTTAGTGGAAAATAGTCAGCTATTCTGTTTTTAAAAATAACCCGGGGAAAAGTCCCGTAAAATGTTTATCAACGGCTCTAAATTAAGTAGAGAGGTACTGTTAAGAAATGTCAAATCCTCATAAATTGTCAAATCATCATCATCGTCATATCAGCCGTAGGACGTCCACTGCTGGACAAAGGCCTCCCTCATTCATCTCCAGGAACTGCGGTTGGAAGCGGCCTGCATCCAACGCTGACCTGCGGTTCTTACCAAATCGTCTTCCCATCTTGTAGGTCCTACACTGCACTTGCCGGTCCGTGGCCTCCATTCGAGAACTTTCCGGCCCCATCGGCCTGTTCTGCGTGCTATATGGCCTGCCCATTGCCACTTCAACGTGCTAATCCGTCGGGCTATGTCGGTGACTTGAGTTCTCCTACGTATCTCCTCATTTCTGATTCGATCCCCTAGAGAAACCCCGAGCATAGCCCTCTCCATAGCTCGTTGAGCGACTCTGAGCTTATTCATAAGGCCAATAGTGAAGGACCACGTCTCTGTTCCATATGTCTTCACTGGTAACACACACTGATTGAAGACTTTCGTCTTAAGGCACTGAGGTATGTTGAATGAAAAGACGTTGCGAAGTTTCCCAAACGCTGCCCATCCGAGTTGGATTCGACGATTGACCTCTTTCTCGAAGTTGGACCTACCTAATTGGACTGTTTGTCCTAGGTATACATACGCGTCGACAACTTCAAGAGCTGAGTTCTCAACCATAACTGGGGCAGGCACGACATGGACATTTGACATAATTTTCGTCTTGTCCATGTTCATTTTAAGCCCTACCCGTTGGGAGACTCGATTGAGGCCTTCGAGCATCGTGCGGAGCTCTTCCATTGAGTTTGCCATGACCACAATATCGTCGGCAAACCGAAGGTGAGTGATATTCGTCGTTAATATTGATGCCCAGTCCTTTCCATTCCAGAAGCTTGAAGGCATCTTCCAAAGCGGTCGTAAACAGTTTCGGAGAGATGACATCTCCCTGTCTTACGCCTCTTTTTAAGGGAATCGCCTTCGAGCTCTGCTCTTGTATTCGGACTGACATAGTGGCGTTTTTATACAAACACTTCAACACTTCGATGTACCGATAGTCCGATCCTATGTAAATATCATTTTATTGTATCAGAAGAAAAAAATCTGAGCAGCGGAATTTAGTCAAATTTGACAAAATGTATTCTCATACAACAGGACAAATCAAAATTCCTGCAACAAACATTTTATTAGATTCTAATTGCACATTAAAGAAGTATTAATACTGTAGCAATTAAGAAGTTTAGGAACTCCATGCTCTCATGAGCAATTCAAAAACATTTCGTATTTCAGAACAATTTGAATTTCGAACATGGTTCTTGCATCTGTCGGACTTGTTTAACAGTCATTGCATCATCTTATTTGTCATATCATGGCATTGTCAAATACGCAAAAACTAGTCTTAATTGAAGCATACTTCCTCAACCGACGAAGCCCAACTAATGCGTTGAAGTGGTATCAGGAACGCTACCCAGACCGCGATTGAGGAAGTATTCGTTTTGTTTTTTAATTTGATGTAATAAACTGTTAGTAGACCATGGTCTGAACAACGTTTGTTCTTGGAGAACAGTGATTTAAAGGACACAGTGTAGAAATAGTGGGTGCTGACCATTTTTCACTTCACAAACAACAGCTTCTTGAAATCGGTATTATGTACGGGGTTTTGCTTGTAAATTTTGTTAAATGTTCTTGTAAATTTACAACACTAGAAAAATGGATTGAAATAGAGAAAAATATTTGCCTAATACACATAATCTAGAAGAACAAATGGCCGTTTTGGCAGAAATATACTTAAGTGGAGACCACAAACTGGAAAGCGTAGCATAGAACGGCGCCCCACCAGATGGAAAGATGACCTGATAAAGGTTGCTGGGAGCCGTTGTGTGCAAGTCGGACCAGATATTTAGTCTTTGAACCAAAGAAATCTGTCTTACAACATTTCCATAAGATTTTAATAGCATTAGCGTTTTCAATTGCTGGTGGCAGTTTTCTTGGTTTTCTTGTCTACAAATATGTACTAGCTACTTGGGCTGCCCAAGTTTTTTAACGTTTTCGTTCTGTCCAACCATCCCATTCTTTATCCGTGATTCATTCCGACGTAGGTGCTTAAATGTGTTTGTGTAATTTATTTATTGTTAAAAAGCATCCTCAGTTATGAGTAGTTTGCGATTCTCGTAAAGAGCAAATAAGTATATAGTGCCATACTCTAGTTTATAAGTCCACTCATTTATCCTAAGCAGTTACAGCCTAAGCCAAAACGTTATATGAGCTAATTCATTCCTTTCATTTCATGTCAGGTGCATGGCTGTAGCTCAATTTCCTAAGCTCATGTTTCCAACTTTTCAGGTGCCAACGTCCTGCAGGTGTTGAACGCTGACGCGCAGATGTTCGCGAACGAGTTCGGAGGGCCTATCCTCGACTACGCTATAGACTACGCCATGAATGTCACTCAAAGGTTCTTTGATGCCTACACTTACGATCAGATCTCTCACGTGCCTCTCACCGAGGAGTTCTTTGAAAAGGCATGAGAATGACCAGAAGATGTTATTTACATAAACTAATAGAGCGGGTAATGGTATCAGTGAAACAGATTAACTATAGCGTTACCAGCCATAATCTCACCGACAAATTATAAAAATCCAATTTTTGTATGGCATATGGATTACAAATAATATTTTTATTGTTTTTATAGGCCGTCTATTTTTTGAGTTATGTGTTCCGGCCACTGCCAATACAAATAATGCTGGACATAGGTAGCAGTAGGTAGCAGGTTCAATTCCCGCCGCGGAACAAATGTTTGCATGATATACAGATATGTGTTCCGGGTCTATGTTTGCTGCATCAATAAAACTAAAAAAATCGATACTATCGATATACTAATCGAACGGTCATGTGTATTTGTAATTTTTTAAGTTTTACGTCTGTTGGCGCGTTTAGAAAAAAATATGAGAGTAAAATTTTTACGAGGCGCGCGCACAACTACAGCCAAAAAGCGACATGATGAAGTGAGCTGATAACTGACTCATGCGCGCGCACACCGACAGACAAAAAGCGCCATGATAAAGTTAGCTACAAACAAAGAGTTGTGGCGTACATACCCGATGAAATCTTTAACTATTTTTGTTCTGTTACGCCTAAGAAGTATAACTTCATACGTGCGTTCTTATGTACACACACATGTTTTTTTTTAATCTGGTACTGTACTTACAATCCTGGCACATCAACTTCGAAAGGAGTCCTTAGCCTCCAACAATAAAGATGCGATCGGTCCCTGCCAAAGCCACCTCTTGAAAATCTTGAATCTGGTGCTTGAAACTCGTCTTTCTCCAAGTCATCCATCCAGCGACATCTTGGTCACCCGACATCCTTATCATACTGTAGACGCAAGCTTTTATAAACTTCACAATCGGAACCGCAAGATTCAAATGAGCCCACACACTAGTAGCCTACTATAATCCATTCAGAAGTTCCGTTGTCTAGCATCCGTCTCCATCATGAGACCACCTCCATGGTAACATATTATTGCATTGCCACCAAAGTTACATATGTGTTCCAAATTTCAGCTCAATCAGTTGAGGAGAACGGGTTAAAACTTCAGTTGCCAGATTCCACCCGGACAAATACATACATTGCAAGCTATTAAAAAGGTTGTAATTATGTCAAGAGACTGTCTCTAATCGTACAGTGGCGTAGCGTGGGTGTCTGCCGCCCGGGGCGGAAAAAAATTTTGCCGCTCTCTTATTATTTTTTTAAATTCTTTATTTAACGTGGGAGTCTTAACCAGACAATGGTTATGTCACTCCCGTAAGTCTGATCATTATATTATATCTACTTTCACAAAAACACAAACAATTAATAATTAACTACCTATCTGACTATTCCTCTCCAGCGAAGAGAGGTAAATTTTAAGCAGTCTCTTGGCCTCATGAGATTATGGTGAAGACAAGAAACTGTTACATGTCCTTACGCTATTATCCGTAAACAACATAGAGGTATGGCGCTCGGCCGCGTACCGATCACATTCCGACAACACGTGATGCACATCTTCAACGGTGTCGCAGTCGGAACAATTTGGTGTACTCGATAATTTCATTAGGAATTAAAATTTATTTGTCGGGATTTGTCCGGAGCGTAGTCTCAGTAATCCAACAATCTATTTTCTTTCCATTTGAACCCTGTCAAACCACGGGTAACGAGGTCGTTCCCCCTGAATCGTTCTGTACCATATCCGTTTAGATCGCGACTGCTCATCAAAATATTCACTCCACGATTGACGACATCTTTGTTTGACCATGAATAAAACTTCATTATGCACCGGTACACAGCTGTAGGGAATACCGTCGTCTATAGTCTATAGCTTCACGTGCCGCTCGATCCGCCTCCTCGTTACCCATTATACCGACATGAGAGGGAACCCATTGTCTTTAACTAAAACAGATGTTATAGACATTGATAGTGCAATAAAATACTGCTCTTACAAAAAGTAGTTATGTTTTAGTTATCTTGCTATCTTGTCTATTGGTTAGTCTTAAAATACTCATTGCTGATCTTAAATAATTTAAGATCAATTTCAATTTTGAAATACTTCTCACACAGCTGGCATTGCTTATGCGACATAAATATGTAATGGTTCAAATATTTACAAGATATTATTATTATTTATTGTTTAATTTTGCCGCCCCCTAAAAGTGCCGCCCCCTACTACGCTACGCCACTGAATTCGTAGAAATATTTTGAGCTTTGATGTTCTGCGATAATTCTGTACCACGAAATCCTAATTAATTGGGATTTTTATTTACACTTGCGGGATCTCAGTTCGAGGCGTACCTACCAACATACATATGTTTTTTCTGCATTGATATTTCCAGGAGATATTTGCAAAAAATTCATGACATTTAGGGCAACGATGTCTGAACGTATTTTGTGCCTTTTTGAGTTTTTTTAAGGCATGGAGTTAAATAAGTGAGAAATATAAGTTTATGGTTATTTTATTAGTATAGAAAATAGCAACACCGGTATTCAAAAAGTTCCAATACTGCAATGCCATACACATGAGGTTTCTTCTTCCATGACAACTAAAAAAAATTAAATATATCTAATGTAAATATTTTACTGCTAATAAATTATAGTGTGGATTGGTTTTTAGATGTAAGAATTAAACGATATTGAAACTGCATAATATATGTTTTTATTAATTTAAGAGGTCAATTTTAATTTGATTATGTTGACCTATTAAAAGCTGTCGAAATAATAGCCATGACATTTATTTAGGATTGAAAAGTAAAAATCTATATGTTTACAGAGATATGTTTTCATCATCATCATTATTACCATCCAAAGTCCGACTTCGCCCAGCGCTTCATAATTCATAATTATGTACTGGCCGTGTACTTAGGGTAAATAATGATGGTTGAACTTAAAATATACAACTATTCAAGGTTCTGCCATTTAAGCGTACAAATATTTATATTACACTAGCTGACACGCCAGCGGCTTCGCACACGCAAAGACAAAATCTATAGAAACTTTGTCACCCTATTTTTATCCCATGTGACCTGATTTATGGGATAAAAAGTAGCCTATATGTTAATCCAGGGTATAATCTACGTAAATACTAAATTCCATCGAAATCGGTTCAGCCGTTGCGCAAGATTGAGTAACAAAGAAAGAAATAAATAAACAAACATCCAAACTTTCGTATCTATAATATTAGTGTGATTTACTTAATTGAATATTTATAACTATAGTATATACATATTTTTGCTCATATCCATATAAAATTAATACAATTTATAATCAATCAAATATATAGAGCAAATAGATAATAAAAATTTAAGAAATAATGTCGAATGATTGGGATAATTAAGTACAATAATAATTACAATCTTAAATAATAATAATAATTATGTCAAAATGAAGATGTCAATAAATTATAAGTAATAAATTTATAAGCGAGATCTCTAAATCAACTTGGGCAAATCGGCGTTGTATGTATGTTTGACAGAGGATAACTTTCCAAGCGTTGATCCGATCATCGTGAAATTTAATACATAGGTAGGTAGGTATTGACACAATCCTGGTGTGACTAAATGAGCAAAAATGTTGGAGGGTTGTTGAGATATTGGGGTTCAATAAAAAAATTAAAATGACGCTACGCTAGTATATGGATAGTTATGACCCGATTTGAGACATACGACTCCGATTTCACTTTACGTTTTTATTTCGGATTTGACGACTCCGTGGCACCGTAAGCGTTTAGCCGACTGAGACGCAGGAGGTAGCGGGTTCGATTCCAGCCACGGAACAAATGTTTGCATGATCTACATATATTTGTTCCGGGTCTGGATGTCTATATATTTACAAACAAAAGTATATATGTGTTATATCAGTTATCTGGTTCCCATAGTACAAGCTCTGCTTAGTTTGGGGCTAGATAGCGCTGTGTGAAATGTCCAGCAATATTTATTTATACTTTATTCAGATACCACGCATACAAAGCCGCTTGCGAAAGCTTGTTTTAAAGACAAAAGAAGCAGTTGAGCTATCTAACACCTTACTAACGATCTTTTTATTCCTTTTTTTACCATTACGGATAGGTACAGATTTAGTATAAGTACTAGTATATTACTCGTGCGCGATAACTTGGGACCTGCTAGGAATGCGGCTCCCCGACCGCTTCCCCTGCACTTCCCCGATGGCGCCCGTATTGTACCGTTTGCATCACTATTTTTTACTAGGGTTTTTAGTCTCGTACTGGCCTACGTCACGTAACGACGCGCTCTGGAATTCTTTTAGTTTTCGTTTGTGTTATTGTTTTGTTGTTGTAGTTTTTGTTGTTATAGTTTGTGTCATTGTTTTGTTGTTGTAGTTTTTGTTGTGACATGATGACCTCTTACAAGAGACGAATGAATCGCAATTAATTGTAAATTTATCGGATACCTCTTCGTCAAGTGATTATAGTGAGACTGAGGACGAAGACAACCTCTAGAAGGCATAAATCCACTAAGTAGTGACGAAGATGCGATAATGTAAATAATAGATAAAATAAATGTATAAACTTAAACATTGTATTTTTATTTTATTCAAATAGTGTAAAAAAGATTAGACAAAAAGCAGCGTCCTCCCTGAGTAACATAATAAATTAGGTTAAAAAAAAACAAAGACGAAGCCGCGGGCGGCTGCTTGTTATGTTCGCTTTTTTGCGGGCGGTACAAATACGCCAATATGACGTCACCGCGCTCAGGTCCCAACTTATCGCGCACGGGTAATACTTACCTATGTATCAAATTTCACGATAATCGGATCAACGCTTCAAAAGTTATCCTCGGATGAACAAGCATCATACATACATACAAAACCAATTTGCCAAAGTTGATTTGAAGATCTCGCTTTGCTCGATCAAATACAAAATATAAGACAACAAAATAGATCGTCACTCAGCGGTGTGCCACTGTAACTTAAAGCTACTGTAGGTAAACACAAAATATATAGGCACAGAAGTTAAGTTTAGAACTACTAGCGAAAACCGGCGCACGCATGTACCCACCTAACTTCTGTTACTATTTTGGGTTCCTACCCTTGTTTCTCAGAACACCACATTTCTCGATACCTACTAGTAGGTACTTAATTTGGGACATAACGACAGACATTTCCGACACGATGTCGCTATCTCGGCAATGGGGTGCGAAAACGCACTGAAGATAAATTGGTGGTGTGACCTTAAGTGCACTTTTTGTGGGTGCACTAATGATCACAGTTTTTGCTTGTATAGGGGTGTGACAGGAACGCTTGGAAACTATTAAAAGATTGTTTAACCGCAGGTGCAAAACGAGGTGTTATAGTTTGAAGTCTTTGTATATCCGTGGCATCGTAGCTTTAAAAAGATGGATGTATTTTAATATATTTTATTTGTATATTAGAGGTGGTTCTATGTTTGGTGGCCAATGACGCTATGAATGATTATGGGCAGTGGCAACTCCAAAGATGGCGAAGTTTTATAATAGTGTAAAACCGGCCAAGTGCGTCTGTCACCAGGCTGTATCTCATGAACCGTGATAGTTAGACAGTTGATTTTTTTACAGATGATGTATTTCTATTGCCGCTATAACAACAAATACCAAAAACAGAATAAAATAAATATTTAAGGGGGAGCTCCCATACAACAAACGTGATTTCTTTGCTCCTTTTAGCTCGATATTGATAACGGCAACAGGTAGACGCTTGAAATATTCACAAAATATTTAATTTTATATATTCACTTAAAAATAAATAATTATATTAAAATAAAACAAATATTTATAGGGGGGCTCCCTTACAACAAACGTTTTTTGCCGTTTTTATAGATAATGGTACGGAACCCTTCGTGCGCGAGTCCGACTCGCACTTGTTCTGTTTTTCTAAAGTCGGTTACAAACCGCGGCCAAACAAAGCACACATAGACGTAAAATTGCCACATACGAGTAACACACATATTATGTAACATTTACTACAGAAATCAGGATCTGGGCCTAATATTTGCAAATCATGCAAATATAAAATTAGGAATCGAACCAGCATCCTCTCGTGTCGCCCACCGCACCACAGAGGTCTACTAACTTAACTATAATTTCCAAAAAACCTGTCTTTCCGAAAATCTGAAAGTCCACAAACTTCACAAAAAGGAACTAGCTATTAAAAATGCATCATGAAAACGGCCAATTTGTCTGCACCAGGGAATAATGAACGCAGCTTGGTATGGATTTTCCATTATCGTTAGTAACTGCTGCTGGAAATAGCCAGATCAGGAGCCTGCCATGGATAATGGCTTTTGTACTGACGAGGTACAAATTTTATTTTCCCATTTTATTATAACGTCTGGTCGAAGCGACGTGTGATTTGAGAACTGGCGCATACCTTTCACCTAGTCTAAATCTGGAGCAGTTGAGCGGTAGATCGTTTATACGATCTTTAGATGATTTAACTATTTCTTATATATTAAATAGTCATATAAATAATTGTTATTATTTCTGTTTAACAATGTATGTTTTAATTTTTCCCAAGTTTTTTTGGTTTTTACGATGTGTGGACTGATATAGGGCGATCATCGATTGTGGCCACCACCATCTACCATGAGTAAGACAATGGTTAGAAGCTTAGTAGGCACAAATACAAACAAAAATAGCGATATAATAACAAGTAAATGTCCCTTTTAGTAGGTAGGTACACATCAAGGTAAGGTGCATTTAATCTGTAATAACAATAACTATGTATAATATACACAGTGTCCTTTATATCACTGTTTTAGAAAAAAATCTAGACCTTCTCAAATAAGACTAATTTTGTTCAAAAACTAACCGTGACATAAAGTTCATGGGTACGCTAGCCAACTCCTTAGATATATAGGTACCTACATAGTAGCTACCGGTCAGCGCACTATGTTGTAGGGCGTAACGTTAAAGTAGACGTTTTAAGTTCGCAACTTTTTACGTTTTTCAAAGACCGATTTCGTTTTATTTTTTAATTTGATGTTATAAACTGTTAGTAGACCATGGTTTGAACAACGTTTGTTCTGGGAAAACAGTGATTTTAAGGACACCGTGTATATAACTTCTCTAATTCTAATACCGGAAAGGCAAATTTTATTATAGCAACAAACTGTTATAAAAATACTATTTTAGTTTCTTCGTGCTATAGATACGGGGGGAGGGGGTGTAAGCTACCAATAGCACCCTTGATTAGCGTCCTCCGTCGCATTCGCTCGATACCAAAATATCTCGGGTATACAATAGATCGTTTACGGCCCAATAACAACGTTATACCTACTATAAAGTTATACCTTAGTTCTACTCACCGGTTAGGTAATTGTGGCGTTTCTTCCCTACCAGTCCAACAATGAGTTTCAGGTAAAATTGTCTGCTGCACTGTAGTAGGTACCTTTATTAATTCATAACAACTATAAATAATTCGCCATTCTCGACTTTATTGCCTTGATATAAGGCAATACTAGCTGACCCGCACACGGCTTTGCACACGTGGTTTGGCAATAAAAACATTACAAAAGTAGCATTATGTCTCGATCCTGGTGTATCTGTGTACCAAATTTCATCAAAATTGGTCCGACCGCTTAGTCGTGAAAACGTAGTGACAGAGTTAAGTACTTTTATATTGTTAATATTAGTAAAGATATGCGCATTGCTTTGAATAAATCATAGAAATACTAAAGTATGGTGGACAGAATGTCTCTTCCTGAAAATACACGGTGTCCTTTAAATCACTGTATTCCCAGAACAAACGTTGCTCAGACCCTGGTCTGTTTATAGCATCTAATAAGAGAATAAAAAAATAAAATCTAGACCTTCTCAAATAAGTCTAACTTTGTTCAAAAACTAACCATGACATAAAGTTCCCATGAACTTACGCTAGCCGTAGCGTATTACCTACTCCTTAGTACCTAGTAGCTACCGGTCAGCGCGCTATGTTGTAGGGCGTAACGTTAAAATAGAAGTTTTTAGTTCGCAACTTTTTATATGTTTCAAATACCAATATCGTTTTGTTTTTTAATTTGATGTTATAAACTGTTAGTAAACCATGGTCTGAACAACGTTTGTTCTGGGAAAACAGTGATTTAAAGGACACCGTGTATACACCATTCGTTCTAAAAAATAAAGATACATAAGAATCTCTTACAAAAAAAACTATCAATAGCTACCTATGATAGGTATTAGATATATGGATTATAGCTACATTATATTTTGAAGTTGCCGAAATGAAGATGCTGAGGTGCGGCGTCACCAGGCTCGATAAAATCCGTAACGAGTACGTGCGAGGAAGCCTGGTGGTGCGCGACATTGCTGACAAGATGCAGGAGAGTCGGCTGCGATGGTACGGGCACGTGATGAGGAGGCCACCTGACTACGTAGGGAATTTGGCACTACAACTTTCCATCCCCGGTCGAAAATCTAGAGGTAGTCCCAAGACAAGGTGGAGAGATGTAGTGTCAAAAGACATGAGAGAGTGCCAAGTTTCTGATGACGACGTCGAGGATAGAGCGAAGTGGAGAAGAACGACCAGGAAAGAGCCCACCACCATGTGGGATACATAGCTGGGAAGAGAGAGAGCTACATTATATTTTGGTAATAAACTTATAGTTACTTAGTAAGTATACCTAAACTAAGCTAGAGTTTCTTACAAGAAACTTGAAACCATTGGGTAAAAAAAAACTTGGTAAAATAATCCAATTTGGCAAGGATACAACTTGCATACAACCTAGAAAGTTAAACATGACCAAAAAAAGCAATCGAAAACTCTTTCGATTAAGTAGAGGGAGAATTTTATAATTTGAATTTAGGGTTCACAGTCCTCTTTATTAGTTTGTTTAGCATCGGTGTTCCGTACAATAAAAAAGAAAACTATCAGAAGTTTTCAGACGATATCTCGGTCGCTCGCGTGACTCATGCTTCTGAATGACAGAAACGAATTGGTTTTCGAATATTGCCCGACATGTAAAAGAAATGGAATTTTAAAATTGGAATTGGATTTAGTCGTGAACATTCAATGAGATTGCCGATATTAATATGGCAAGGGCAGACTACTTATTATTATTTTTTTATTTTTATTTTATTTGGGAAACAAACAGTACAATAGAGAATACAAATAGGTATATATAAAGTTATGACTAAAACCAGTGATGTTTCCACCATAACATATTTCACAAGAAACGTGTGAACAGACTAACATGAAAAATTTAAACAAAGTTTAAACTAAAAATAGGTAATACAAATAGGTATATATAAAGTTATGACTAAAACCAGTGATGTTTCCACCTTAACATATTTCACAAGAAACGTGTGAACAGACTAACATGAAAAATTTAAACAAAATTTAAACTAAAAATATAGACTCATGTATAACACATATTGAAACCAAAATTTAAATAAATAAATAATATTATTAGTATTAAGCCTTTATTGCCAACACAAGTACATCACAGTTAATTTAACATGCTAATAATTAAATTTACATAACATTATATATTAGATTGACATTAACTTTAGATACATTCATTAATATTATTCTTATTACAATTACATTTATCATTAAGTTTTGTCACCCTGGTAGAATTGTCAATTGTTGTCCCCGGCCATCATTATACAACCATACTTAACCATAGACAAAATTACGTTTAGCTGTCATTTGCTGTCATAGCTGTTTTGTTATTCCATGTCAGATGCGTTTTTGTTATACGAATTTTTATAGTAACTTGTATTCTCTTTGACGTTTTAAGTCACGTCCCACGGGAACGACGGGAACGGAATAAAAAGTATCCTATGTCCTTCTCCTGGTTCTTAGCTACCTCCCTACAAATTTTCAGCGAAATCGGTTCAGCCGTTCTTGAGTTATAAATAGTGTAACTAACACGATTTTGTTTTATATATATAAAGATTATGTCAGTTATTCGGTGTCGGCGTGTCTTTGCGACACGAAGGCCTCCTCCAGCTCTTTCCACTCCGCTCTTGTTTGAGTTATGGGTTCAATATGGCACAGAATAACTCAAACAAGAGCGGAGTGGCAAGGGTAGACTACGAATATATAAATAAATAATGCTGGACATTTCACACAGTGCTATTTTTTTTCTTTTTTTTCATTTATTCATATCCTATGACAAATTACATGTGCTTGGACAAGTCAGATGAAACAATTAAAATATGTTACATAATTACTAATCCATAGATACATAAAGGTACATATAGTTAATAAATTTTTATAAAAAAAAAGAAACAGTTCTACTCTACTTAAAATAAGGTCTGCAAACGCATCGTCATATTGTAAATAATAATTAAATAATAATAAGAATAAATTTATATATGTCAGGTAATCACCACAGTTCATCAAATTTAAATATTGTTTTATCAGCAAAAGCTTCGTCCAACTTATAGTAACTTTTACAAATAAGATGTCTTTTTATAAATTATTTAAATCTGACATATGTATTACATTGTGCGGTATTTTATTTTATTACTATCTAGCCCCAAACTAAGCAGAGCTGTTCTATGAAAACCAGATAACTGATAGAATACTCATATACGTTTGTTTTTGTAAATATAAACTTATAATATTGATTAACCGGGCAGGAATATTAATTCCGCAGTGGGAATCGAACCCGCAACCTCCTGCGTCTCAACCGGCTATTCGCCCACTGCGCCACGGACGGAGTTCGTCAATTTAATTCATTTCAGAAATGATTATCTATTTTTGTACCTTTAATTAACCAATAAACTAATGTGAAAATAGCAATTAGGAAATATGAATGACTAGCCTTCCGCCAGCGGCTTTGCACGCGTGGTTTGTCAACAAAAAGTAGCTAAATGTTATCGAAATCGATTCAGCCGTTACGACGTGAAAGAGTAACAAACATCCACAAGTAAGTACATCCGTACAAACTTTCGCGTTTATAATATTAGTGGGATGGGATATTCTTTTAATCCTACTATTAGATACAATATAGTGAGATAAAAAATTATTAACTAATGATGAAAATATCAATCGGCAAAGTTGAAAAGATACAGAGTTACCTGTCTTTTACTCCCTATAACTATTGGTATTATGGCTTCGTCCTTCGATGCCAATGTCGACCCTACTCGAGATTGGCCTGTTTAGAACTCGTATTAGGTAGCCTCTTTAACTAGTATTAGAACTCGTTTTAGAACGTTAAAATGAGCGATAGAGATTTGTTTAAATACCTAATTAAAAAAGAAAAAAATTATTTAAATCATTGATTCCCAAAGTGGTGCAGGTGGACCCCCAGGTCTACGGGAGACTCGACGGTGGTCTACGTTGGCTTGACAGAAAATTGAGGGTTCACAATTTGTAAGCGGGGATCCACGAAAATTTATCTGGTTTCGATAGTGAAGAAATAAAATGTTGGCTTGACTTCACCTATTCATATAGGCAGATAATATTTTATATTCAAATTTAAATTTCAAATTCAAATTAAGAAGCTCAGTGACTGTTACTTGTAAAAACTCGCAACGAAAACTGTTAATTCGTGGTTGGAACTCAGCCGCAACGCAAATTTCCATAGTTAGATCTAATCTTTACATTTTTTGTCGACTGGGAATATGGTAAAAATGTAGCTGTACCGTCCACCGGAACCAGCAAAATTTTGAAAGTGGTCTATTAGAAAAATAAGTTTGGGAACCTCTGATTTAAATAAAAAATAAAAGGAACAAAACAAATAAAATACTCTTTCACTTACAACATTAACATACAACAAAACTCCAGGCGCCAGACGTTATGTAACTTTTAGAAGACATCTTATCCCAGATTCCCGTCAGAATCTAGGTTATTGTGTCAATTGAAAGTCTTTTGGAGTAATTGATGAAGCCACAGAATTACCCCCTACTAGTAAAGTAACGCAGACAAAAGCCATTATACCTATACCTAGTTAATATTTTTAATAGCATCTAAATAGCTGTAACATTTATGAATATTTTGGCTAGGTTATTACAGTCATAGAAAGGGTCTCGAGTGGAGACCATACAATGGAAATAGCAGCGAAGGTCGAACTCCCACTACATGGAAAGACGATAACAGTTACTGGTATCCATAGGATGCAGACCGCACAAAATCAGTCGCTGTGAAAATCTAAAGGTGGGTACTGACTAAAGTTACGAGGTGTAATGTAACTTTCCCATCGAGCATGTTAAGCATTGAGCATGTTCGCTGTGTTCTAAAAATCGGCGTACATTCTCGTCAAAACTCTGTGCTCCATTCGCCAGCCAGTTCAGTCAAGATGGCCGACAGCGAGGAAGTGTTGGTATCTTTGATTCTACTTAATTATTGTTAATTCAAATTAAGAAGAAGAAGAAACGTTACTGGACATTAAACTTATTTAAAAACATAGGCGTATGTTCTTTAATTTGTTATAATGCTCTGGATGAGCTGGGTTCCACAACACTGGTTCTTCTCTGTATTTTTCTATAAAATACAGAGTTTTTTCTTTGTCTCACTCCATGTTTCAAGAAATAATACGATAGGAACGACGTGTGATCACGTGCGACGTGCGACGCACCGCGTGCACTCGGCTTGCAACAGCGTCAGCGTACTGACTGAACCGCGTAACAGTCAAAGGATTCGCCAAAACACCGACAGCCGGGTGGAGCACCCAAAGCGAGCATTGAGCTGCTCGGTGCTCGATGATTTCCCCGTAACACTACGTACTGACTGCATGAATGCTCGCTGTGTAACATGTTACATTACACGTCGTAACGTTGGTCAGTACCCACCTCAAAGGGGAGGAACAATGATCAGAAGTGAACGTCGTATAGTCCTACATTATTTTTATAAAAAAACTATCAATAGCTACAGACAAGAATATCTTTTACACCATCTAAAATCAGCCTCCCCATAACAGGAACATAAATAATTTCAGTCATAACAAAATCATCGCGTAAATGAAAAACACGTTTTTCGAAACGTTATTTTGGTAACGGGCACGTGGGATATGTGATACGCTTTTTTGCTCGACGTTACCGGTATCAGTTTTTTAGTTGGGTGTACTGGTAAAAAGAAGGGACGGATACACTCATCTTTCGCGCGAGCGATATGTTATCGTTGGGAATGGATCTCAAACTTTAATAACAACTAGTCAAACTTTAATTCTATGTTTATGGTATATTTTAATGTAATTAGTCTGTAAGGTTTTTATGGTCATTTGATGTTCACTTGTAATTTGTTAAGTTTAGTCTAAAACTAGTTGTATGTCTGCGACTTCGTCCTCAATTTTCTGAATCTCGACAACAGCGCCACTTTCGCCAGAGACCCATTCAAACGCACACAAAATATTTAGTCAAAATGAGTCCCTCCAATTTGAGTTTTAACGAAACTAATGAACAGCAATTGATTTTTATTATATAAAATATATAACATGTATGTTATATAGGCATGCAGGTTCGACTGCATACTTCTACGTATCTGTAATGTTATGCTTTATTTAATAAACTGGACTTTGAACTTTGAACCACACCTATCAACACAACAGTGCAACAGAGTGACACCATTTCACCCAAGCTCTTCACCACGGTTCTTGAAGACGTTATGAAGACACTTGCATAGGACTCTAGTGGTATCTACATTAATGGTACCATATTGTGCAGGTTTGCAGATGACCTCGTTCTTTTTACTTATAGAAAAAAGTCCTCCAACTTATGATGTGTGGCGCGTCGTGCAATTTCTGGAATTGCCCGACGCCGCTTTGGGTGTGGGCCTTGCAAGACGTAGAGCACGTACTGAAAAGCACGGGGTAGGACGGCCCTTATAAAGATTGCTGGGAGCCGTTGGGTGCAAGTACTCACAAGTTACTAGGACAGTCGAGCCTAGGTGGCGGACACGCATTTTTTTTTGTACCTAATATTACTTTATTGTGAATTATGAAATAGACAAGCTGTTATAGCATGAGCTGTAAGAGCGAGACGGTGCGACACGGCGCATCCTCGGATAGACGCGTCCCGCATGCACAAAACCTGGCCTACCTATATGGTGAGTGAAAACGCTCCGCCGTCGCGGCGGCTCACAGTGGGTCGGATCTGATAACAAGTAACTTTTTAACAAAAATATACCGACTTCAGATAACAGTAAAAACCAAACTACTCTACCAATTTTGATGAAATTTCCACGGGATCAATCTAAAAGTATATCCTTTTAAATAAAAAACTTATTTTCGAAATCGGTTGATATCGGTTGGGGAAAAAGTTTCTTCGCATTTTTTTTTTAAAAATTCAAAATATTTTTAGTATTGTTTATTTACTTTTAACTAAGGTATGTAGGTACCATATTGCTCGATAACTTTTTGCCATCTTGTAGGTAGAGACATGATTCCATTGCTATAGAAATTTTGGGCCTTCTGATCAAAATACCGCGACAAGTAGTTTTGGCAGTCCTCTCGTGATGTTAACCTGACACTGCCTAAAGAATTCTGAAGAGACCGAAACAGGTGGAAATCTGAAGGTGCAAGGTCAGGACTATACGGTGGATGCATTAACACCTCCCAGCCAAACTCTCTTAATTTTGGGTGAGTAGCTAAAGATGTGTGAGGTTATCATGATGAAAAACCACACCCCTTCTGTTGAATAATTCCGACCGCTTTCTCTCAACTTCTTGCTTTAATTTCATCAGTTGTTCGCAGTAGAGTTCAGAATCGATGGTCCTGCCTGGTGGTAACAGCTCATAATAAATAATGCCCTTCCAATCCCACCACACACACGGCATCACCTTGTTGCGAGTTAACCCGGGTTTCGCTACAGTCTGTGAAGCCTGACCGGCCTTTGACCACGACCTTTTTCACACGTTCTTGTCGTACGTGATCCACTTTTCATCACCAGTTATCAGCTTCTTCAAAATGGTTCTGTTTCATTACGTCGTAATAAAGAATCACAAATGAGTACATGGTTCATTAGGTTTATTTCAATGAGCTCGTGGGGTACCCAATAATCGAGCTTTTTTGTGTACCCAGTTTTTTTCAAATGCGCCAAAACTGTTTTGTGGTCAATTCCCAGTTCTTCAGCTACGTCGTAACTACTGATATGCCGATCTTGCTCCACTTTTTCAAAAATGCCATCAATTTTATCCGTAATAGGGCGACCAGAGCGACGTGCATCTTTGACATCAAAATTTCCGGATTGAAAAAGCTTAAACCAAATTTGTGCTACTCTCACAGACACTGCACTAGGTCCATAAACATAGCAAAAGTTTTTTTCGCGGCTTGCGTTGCAGTTTTACCTTTTTTGTAGTAAAATTTTAAAATGTATCGAATTTCTTCATTAGATTCACTCATCTTTACAGTACGAAAAACAAATAAAAATCACACATTTTCCTAATTTGAATTTGGAATTATCTTCTTTAAAATTTAAACTTTGAATGATACCAAAACCAGCCAGATACAAATAGTATAGCCAAAGAGATTTTATTACAAGATCATACATACTGTAATGCGAAAAGACTTTTTCCCCAACCTATTATATAACAGAGTTCTGAGCTAACAAACATGACATAACATAAAAATTAAACAAATTTAAGACTTATATGTTTTTGTCATGGATGGCCATTGCCAGAACTGGACCAAATGTAAATGGAATCACGCGGAAAGCACCAGCTTTCAAATAAAAAAGGATCTTCAAAATCGATTCACCCACTTGAAAGTTCTGAGGTACAACATGAAAAAAAATACAGTCGAATTGAGAAACTACTCATTTTTTGAAGTCTGTTAAAAATATATTATGTGATTTCCTTACTTGCTCCTTACTTCCATAGGCTCGAAGAACTCCATTGAATTGTTTAAAGTTTGAGAAACACCATAAAAAAGTAAAAAAAGTGCATTCTAATCCCTACTGACAAGTCGTCTAGCTTGTAAAGACATCCGTCATTTGACGCTTCGCTACGATTTGCCCACCCCCCTATTTTGCCACCCTCCACCCACAAACAAACTTCAAAAGATCTTCAACTGTCAACTAACTAAACTTTTTAACAGGTCTGTGTAAATTGGTGCGGTGTGATAGGTATTTTAGGGGGTGTAATGTGTCATTTCCGATTTTAAGAGAATTTTAAAGTTTTTTTAAATGAGAGATGATTTTACTTGTTGTTTCAATTAGGGTGGCATTGTGCTAAAATTAAACTTTTAGGGAATTAATATGCTTAAAGATAGTTTTAAATAATACTTGTTGCCAGTGCACTGAGATTTAGGCAATAAGTTTTGTTACTAGAGATTATAATTTACAGATGAACGATCAGATGAAAATAGAGTTTAAAATTTACCTACTTTTTCGATCTATAGCGTACAGAGACTACATAGGTCAAAAGTTAAGTAACTAACTGACTATGTTTACCTTGAAACTGTCAAAATGTAATTTTACCTGACCTAAGACCTTAAAACGACATTACCATGAAGTAATTGCTACCTACCTTTTAAGTAAAGGCAATATTATGTAACAATAATTATTTATTCAGACCTTGACAAGTCTTTTAATTAGTTACTTACTTTGTTTTGGTGTAATATTCAATTTGTATATAAGTAGCTAGAGGCCGCGTGGTGCGCGAGCCGCTCGCAGCTCGCGTGTTTTTTCTGTTTGTAGAAAAAGCAATCAAAGAGGATGTCGAAGTGAAAGAAGCAACCAAACAGGATATCGAAGAAAAAGGCAATCAAAGAGGATATCGAAGTGAAAGAAGCAACCAAACAGGATATCGAAGAAAAAGGCAATCAAAGAGGATATCGAAGTGAAAGAAGCAACCAAACAGGATATCGAAGAAAAAAACAATCAAAGAGGATATCGAAGTGAAAGAAGCAACCAAACAGGATATCGAAGAAAAAGGCAATCAAAGAGGATATCGAAGTGAAAGAAGCAACCAAACAGGATATCGAAGAAAAAGGCAATCAAAGAGGATATCGAAGTGAAAGAAGCAACCAAACAGGATATCGAAGAAAAAGGCAATCAAAGAGGATATCGAAGTGAAAGAAGCAACCAAACAGGATATCGAAGAAAAAGGCAATCAAAGAGGATATCGAAGTCAAAGAAGCAACCAAACAGGATATCGAAGAAAAAGGCAATCAATGAGGATATCGAAGTGAAAGAAGCAACCAAACAGGATATCGAAGAAAAAGGCAATCAAAGAGGATATCGAAGTGAAAGAAGCAACCAAACAGGATATCGAAGAAAAAGGCAATCAAAGAGGATATCGAAGTGAAAGAAGCAACCAAACAGGATATCGAAGAAAAAGGCAATCAAAGAGGATATCGAAGTGAAAGAAGCAACCAAACAGGATATCGAAGAAAAAGGCAATCAAAGAGGATATCGAAGTGAAAGAAGCAACCAAACAGGATATCGAAGAAAAAGGCAATCAAAGAGGATATCGAAGATGACAAAAAAATCAAAGAGGTTATCAAAGTGGAAGAATCTATCAAAGAGGATATCAAAATGGAAAAAGCAAACAAAGAGGATATATAAGTAATGTAACTCTTTAATGCCTTATTAAACCGATTCGTTGCGGCAATTTCTACTAAACTTTCTTGCAAATACGAACTTGCCATTTGACATACTCTAGTCATTCGCTCCGAACTGAGATCTCGCAAGTCTCCCTTAAAAACAAAAAAATATTATCTGTAATCTTTGACTACCTATCAAAATATTGGCACGAAATAAGTAACCAAACTGCTTGACCTACAGTTTCATTCAAATTACAGGTAACAGGAGTTCATGTTAATTGGTTTCATTTGGGGTAGAGATTGCAGTTATTCTGGGTTTCAGACTTTTCCCTATATTTGTGCAGTGGCGTAGCGTGCCTTGTCGGGGCCCCGTATAAAAATTTTTTTGGAGGCCCTTATATGGAGGTAAAGATTTTTCACAAAAGAAAAAAATATTGTGAGAAGTAATATTTATTTATCACATAATTTACCCATTTTACAAATAAAAATCGAATTTTAAATATTCACTCTCCTTGCCTTTTTATCGGCAAACTGATTTATTAAATCATTTATGGCTGATGATGATTTTAGTTTTTCTAAAGTTTCTGCCTCTATGGACAATAGTGAGATGTCTGACAGCCGTTCTTGTCCCATCGAAGTTCTTAAGTAATTTTTTATTAGTTTTAATTTTGAAAAACTTCTTTCTGCCGTTGCGGTTGTAACTGGAAGGGTCAAGAATAAAAAGCATGCTGTGATTACCTCGGGAAAACTGGATGCAAGACTATTGAATTTTACTAGCAATAATGAGTTCTTTAATGGAATACATTTTTTTAATTTCAGAATTTAAGCATGTTTTTAGAGCCTTTAATTGGTCACAAAGATTAAGTGAGATGTCTTTACTGTATTTAGCAGACAGTTTTCCGGAAGCGTTTAATATCTCTTCGCTTGAAGAAGATAGGAGTTTCTCCGGTTGTAATATTTCGAATATACTACTCAGGTTGCAAAGGCTCTGAAATCTTTCTTTAGTTTGAGAAATTAATATATCTAAACAGCAATAGTATACATTGACTTTGAAATAGGATTCCGGGTCGGAAATTCTCTCATCTTGTGATAACTCATCAAAAAAACGCTTCGTTATCTTTCGCCTACTGTTTTTAAAAACAGTTGTTACCCCCCACTTTTTTGCTAAATCTTTGGATTCATTTAGAAAACTATTAAATGAATTCTGATTTCTTAATTGGCACAGTCTATTTAAAAGATTACTTAATAAAATACTAGATTTCTGGTTGTCATTATTTTCATGCTGTAGAGCTTTAGAAACAGGATTAATAATTTCAAATAGTGAAGAAAAAAATGTAACGAGCACTAAGAAATCAAAACTCTCTAAAATATTAATTATACTTTTACATTCTTCACGTTCATCTTTTTTATTTGAAATTAAATTTAGTTGGTACAAAGTTTTCATGATTAGTAAAAAAATTTTCTTTACTGCTAATAAAGCGTCGTTCCTAGAAGACCATCTGGTAGGACATACCTTTTTAAGGGTAATCAAATATTTTTCAGATGAATCGTCACACGTATATATTTTTTCTAAATTATCGAAAAAAGTCGATACTTCACGAACATGTCTCGCAGCATCGTTCAAAACCAAGTTTAAAGCGTGCGCAGCACAATGAACATAATCGGCATTTGGAGCATGCTCTTTTATTAGGGTTTGTAATCCTCCATACACACCCGACATAACATTTGCTCCATCGTATCCCTGTCCTCTACATTTAGTCAAATCAATTCCATATTCTTTAGTCAAATTTAAAATGACAGTTTTCAGACCTGCAGCACTGCAATCGGTTACTGCTATGAATCCTAAAAAGGACTCACAGATTTTTATTTCTTTAGGCACATTATCATCATTTTCTGTAACCGAGATATATCGAAAAACTCCAGATAGTTGGTCAATTTTTGACAAGTCTTGTGTTGTATCCAGAATTATTGTCAGAAATGGAGCTTTTTTAATTTCTGAGATAATACTGTTCCTAACGTTAGTACCAAGCAAACTAATAATTTCGTTTTGAATCGTAGGGCTTAAATAATTTATTTCACCTTTCGGTTTTAGAAAAAGTTCTTTTAAAGTTTCATCATAGTTAGATAGCAGACGTGAAATTGCCATAAAATTGCCAGAATCAGAATCATGCCCCCTCAAAGGTAGATTACAAGATACTAAAGTAATTATAACATTAATTATACGATGCAGTACATCTCTCCAGAATGTAATTTTACTATCGATTTCACTTTTCAATAGAGTATCGATGGTATTTCCTTGCAACCAATTATTATAAGAGAGTGAGGCACTAATATGCTGCTGTGACTTTTCATGGTCAAGAATAGTTTGTGTGAAATTGCTTCTAACCGAAACACCGTTAACCCAAGCAGAGGAGTACGATTTGTTTTGACGATCTGCTAATAACCAACAGAAGTGACAGTACGGTTTGTTTAAAACGTTAGAATAACATAACCATGGTCTTATAATTTTTATGCCTGCCTGATTGAAATATGAATAATAATAAGCTGAAAAAGGTCGGTTATTTTCTGAAACTTTTGGAAATGGTCCTTGTGGTTTAAATGGACCCAATTTAAAAATTATTTTTCGTTCGCATTCAGTTAAATTGTCACCAAAATTTCCTCTATCTGATGAAATTATATTACAATCTGCATTATCTGCAGATATATCAGAATCGTTGACTTGGGGTTCCTCGATTTCTGGATGGACATCCGATAAAGTATGTGCTTGGCTTTCTTCTATTTCCGGATGGATATGTGACGAAGAACATGCTTCAGAAGAATCTAAAAATAAACGAGTAATTGTTAAAAAATAAATACGAATGCTTTGATACTAAACTAAAAAGAGTTATATATAAATAAATAACGTTACTAAGGGTCACAGTTAGAGAGTGTTCAGTTCAGACGCACACAGATTCTACGCGGATTGTGCTCGTACCTATTAGTAGATACAAAATCACCTGCAGCCCGTCCGTGCATTACTATACACCTGCGTGCTATTTAAACGCAGCGCGTAGTGTAGTGGCCATACAAAACGAGAACCCGAAAGCGAGTCTGCACATCTGAAGTTCTCAACACGCAATTAACGATACGATACGGACTGATAAACAAACAACAAAACAAATCGATCCTATAGATAAGTTAGAATTTTGTTTTTTTTAATCAAGGCACGGAACCCTAAAAACAGTATAATTGTGAAAATCGAGGGGGGAGACAACTTTTTGTGACGGACAGATGGACAGACCGAAATTAAAAGATTTCCTTGTTTATCACTACGGGCCCCTAATAAATGGGTTGGGTAGTAGTGTAGTACTTACCTTTCCAATCTAAATCACTCACAGTATCTTGTCTCTGAAAAAATGAAGAAATTTTGGGCACTTTTTTTATAACCTCGTCCCTTTTCTGTTTAATTTTTCTTTTCTCAGCGCCGCTGGGATAATCTCTTTTCCTTTCACTCATTTCTTTTACAAATCGTTACTAATACTGCTAAACCAGAAGAACAATATTGTTTGTACTGAATTACAATGTAATGCACATATTATTATATAAAGCGCGTAAATAAACAGTGCACTGCACTCCGTGGTTTAACATCCAATGCAAAGTACAACAACGTACACGTACATCGCGATATCGATGAAGGATTCCCGGGGATTCCCCGCTGAGTTGAAGATGAAGTAAGTAAAACGGGGAAGTCCCGCAGCCCGCCATAACGATGTAGTGTTGCCAACTTTTGAACGCACGCTTAAGGCGGGAAAAAAAGGAATTGCTTTATAGAATTTTGTCATTTGTAAAATAAAATAAATTAGAAAGTTTTTATTCTTTTTCCTTACACACTTTGGGGGCCCCCGTGGCCCGGGGGCCCCGTATAATTGATACGGCAAATACGGCGGTAGCTACGCCCCTGGCATGGATGAATGTTTTTTTTAATAATTTTAATTGAGATCGACAATTATTTTCTTTAAATTATCTAAGATTTTTGACATTATTATTTATCGTTATGACAAGGCTCTTTTCAATATATAATAACTAGCTGTTGTCCGCGACTTCGTACGCGTTACACTGTAGTTAACTGTACACTGTACGTGTTATATGCAAATGAGTAGGTGACCTAGAAATAAAGCTAAGCTCGCTGTTGCAACTTGACTTGACACCCCATTTTTATCCCATGGGAACTGATTTTTGGGATAACAAGTAGCCTATGTGGTAATCCAGGTTATAATCTACGTATATACTAGCGCAATCAAACAGGTACCTAATCGAAATTCGGTAATTTACCGGTAATCGACTCATTTTCTCCAGCGATAAATATCGAAATATTCCGCTAAAAATACCGATAAAAGATACATTTTAGATTTTATGCAATCGTTCCCACAATCGCTCCCGCGAGTTATATTTTGAAATTCGCGCGTGCAAGCAAGAATATCGCTCTCTCGGTCGCTCTTCCAATCGTCCATAACCGGCACGAGTGCGCCGGCCGCCACCCGCGTAAGGGCTTGTCTAGCTAGTTTGTTCATTCAGCACGGTGGTCAGTGAAGATTCAGGAAAACTGAACTTCAGTTAGTTATCTTGGATAACATTCTCAATAAACATCTTTTAGTTAGATAATATACTTTATCGGACATAGTACTTCTCTCTTCGGACAAAATGAAATTGGCAGACAACTGTGAGGTAGGTACTCAACTTTAGTCATGGGGGCAATCACGCTAATTTTGAACGGTAATACCAAAACAAAACCAGAACCAAATACGTTACGTATCGCGCTAACTATTTGAACGTATACGAATGAGCACAACTTAGGGAGACCTATACCCAACAATGGGTGAAGTCAGGTCATGGGTGATGATGATGATGATACGATTTGGCTATTGGAAGATACGTTGTTGTAACGTACGATCCAACTTTATAAATCGTGCTAGTTTGTTTTTTTGAAGGTGGGCGTGGGCGTAACGCCCACGCCCACGCCCACGCCCACGCCCACGCCCACGCCCACGCCCACGCCCACGCCCACGCCCACGCCCACGCCCACGCCCACGCCCACGCCCACGCCCACGCCCACGCCCACGCCCACGCCCACGCCCACGCCCACGCCCACGCCCACGCCCACGCCCACGCCCACGCCCACGCCCACGCCCACGCCCACGCCCACGCCCACGCCCACGCCCACGCCCACGCCCACGCCCACGCCCACGCCCACGCCCACGCCCACGCCCACGCCCACGCCCACGCCCACGCCCACGCCCACGCCCACGCCCACGCCCACGCCCACGCCCACGCCCACGCCCACGCCCACGCCCACGCCCACGCCCACGCCCACGCCCACGCCCACGCCCACGCCCACGCCCACGCCCACGCCCACGCCCACGCCCACGCCCACGCCCACGCCCACGCCCACGCCCACGCCCACGCCCACGCCCACGCCCACGCCATCGCTCACGCCCACGCCCACGCCCACGCCCACGCCCACGCCCACGCCCACGCCCACGCCCACGCCCACGCCCACGCCCACGCCCACGCCCACGCCCACGCCCACGCCCACGCCCACGCCCACGCCCACGCCCACGCCCACGCCCACGCCCACGCCCACGCCCACGCCCACGCCCACAAACAAGCTAGCTTGTTAGTTTTCTGTAAATCTACCGATTTTGTGAAGATCACAACGCAAACTTGTCTCGTTGTCGCGTAAACGTTGTCTAAAAAGTCTTTAAGTTTTTGAAACAAATAACGATGATTTCTTCCTGTGACTCTCCTCTTACCAATGCCCTCAGTGCTGTGTATGAGTGGACCCAGAAGTATGGTCTATTTATAAATCCTACTATAACACAAGTGATGATTGTTGGTAGGGAGTATCACATTTCCAGACTAAACATTAGTTCCTTCCCCCTAGTTAGATATAATAGTTCTCCCTTACAATACTGCACAGAGGTAAAAAAACCAAGGCCTGTATAACACCAACGACCTATTATGGGACTGTCACATTTGCTCAGGTTAGTAAGAGAATGTATGGCAGCATGCATTCCCTGAACTTGATGAAAAACTTTCTGCCTCAATCTGCAAAG
This sequence comes from Philereme vetulata, assembly GCA_918857605.2. Lineage (NCBI taxonomy): Eukaryota > Metazoa > Arthropoda > Insecta > Lepidoptera > Geometridae > Philereme > Philereme vetulata. The sequence continues at coordinate 10,387,392 of OU975423.1, forward strand.
TGGACACTGTGCACTACTTTTTCCAATTCTTGACTACGCCGATGTCACTTATTCCGATGCTACAGAGGATGGGTTGAACAAGCTGGAGCGTTTGCAAAACCACTGCATCCATGGTTTGCGGAAATATGATCACGTATCTTCTTTCCGCGCTCAATTACAGTGGCTCGAGGTCAGAGAGCGTCAGGATTTACATATACTATGTCTACTTTATAACATCCGACATGACCCCAAATCACCTAACTCCTCAAAGAGCGGTTTTCTACCCTGTATGCTGCAGACCGTCTTCTACGTTCCACACCATCTCCAGTTAATGACTCCTCAACACAACACAACCTGCTATTCTAACTCATTCACCATTACTGCTATCCGACTATGGAATAGTATTCCGCACGAGATACTATTCCGGCAGCTCTGTCACGTTGAATATATCCGGGGTGAGGTTGGGCGTCTTCTTGAATACTGCAAAGAATATGCAGCCCGGTCTGCCCTTGGAAGGGCGTACGGCTCGGATGGCTTCTGGCTCGAACCCCTTCTCCCGGAGTTCTGCTTCGAGGTCTTCTACGGGAGTGTCTGCGGGTACCCCTCTGATGGCGACCTTCAGGCTTCGTTCCTCAGGGAGCGCATAGGAGAACCATACCACCTTCTCCGTGCGCTCCAGAGACGTAAAGTAGGCCTGGATTATCCTATACTCTTCCCCGGAGGTCGGGAAGAAACGGACTACCCCCCCGAACGGGCGAGCGTTAGGAGGATGGCCCAGGCGCTCCATTAGGGCCTTGAAGTGTCGGGGCCAGTTGGGCAGCACTTCTACTACCAACGGCGGGTAGCGAATCGTTGTACCACCCACCTGAGCCTGAGGATCCTGTCGTGGTGTCGGTGAGGTTGCGATCTGGGCGGGCGGCGCCGTTTTCGTCGGCGCGGCGTTCGCTGATACTGGGCGGGCGGAGGGCGATGCACTGCCGGTGGCTGCCGCATACGCAACGGTCTTGGAGGTGGACGGCTGTGGTGAGTCCATGGGTTCTGTTTGCAGGCGTGGTGGCCTGGGCACGCGCTGCGGTAGTGGCGTGAGGTGGGGCTTTGCGTATCTACGCTTCACCTCCTCCTCCGACGGGCTTTCATCTTCCCGTTTCCTGCGTATGCCTGGAAGCGGGGCGTCCGGAATCTTTAAGGTTTTGTGCCTCTCCACTATGGCACATTCGTCGGGTGTGGGCGTCTCTGGTGTCGAGAGGTTCTTCTCGTCCTCCTCGAGCGCGGTTCTCAGTGCGCCTAGGTACTTAGTGGGGAGGCACTTAGCCTCTATCAGTCTCTGCAGCATGATGTAACTCCTGTCTATTTCGGACTTGGGAGACAGGGGTTCACTCGCCTGCGGTGTAATTGATTGTGGCGGGGGCATCTTGTCCGCGGGGGTGGGGGGCTTCTCGGCCGCCACTGGGCGGGGCGTTGGGCGGGGCACTGGGGTGCTAGTCTTCTTCTTTTTCTTCTTCTCGAAGAAGCGGTCTATCACTTGCCCTACGATAGCGGCGCGCGAACGCGAGGCCCAGCGTTCACGGCCCGAGCTTGATGCGCGGCTCGAGGGCAAGGACGTGTCTGAGGACTCGGGTGGTAGGGAGGAATCCTTGCGGGAGCACCGACCGTTACGGGCGGGCCCACCGGAAGGGGCGTTAGCGTCCGACATCGCTGGAGACGACACAAACACTAAACACAGAGTTAACGGCACAAATTACTACACAAACACATAACACGTAGGTAGTCGAGTAATCGCCTTCGCGCGACCGGGGACCGGGAGGCGACGCCGGTACCGTGAGTGCTGCTGTACCCGGTCGGGTCTAGCAGTCCACGGCACAGGGTACTAGCTGCCTCGCAGTCCGGAGCTCAAGGTGAAAGGCGATCCCCGCACACTTTAAATAAAAGAGGGCTGGACTCGGCAGATCGAACGTAGCGGAAGGGTCCGTGCGCGCGCGATACGTGTTGACGCGAGAGGCGACAAAGCCAGTCCGAGTGATGTCCTGTAGATGCTCTGTTATTTATCCACAATGTTATCTTTATATCATACGAGTTTATTTATCATCATTGTAACTACCTATATATTAGTTAATCTATTATTTTCAACTAGTGTTTATTGATGTGTAATATTAGAAAGTACGTTTATTGAAAATACTCTTTAAATAATATATATTTGATGTTTGGATTATTATCAATATATCTTAGTCTTATTTTTTCTTAACTTTTTCTTGCTACATATGTCATGCACTACAAAAATATTTTTCCACACTACGCAAGGGTTAACTGGAAGAGAATGCTTGCTAGCATTAAGTTCGCCTATGTACAGATTTATGTATTTTTGTGCAATAAAGAATTTTCAATCTATCAATCAAAGTACGTATTGAATTTCCAAAGGCCATTAATTTCTTGTGCCGCTAAAAGTTTTTTATAATTAGACCATTAGTTAGCCGAAATTCCAGTGGATTTTAAATTTAGTTGTTCTATATAGTAAAGAGGATTAGTGCCCGAATAAAAAAATAATATGTCCGTAAGCAGGCCGTTAATTCTGTTTATCCACATTTTATGGTGAAAACGTGACTATGGGCTTACATTTTGTAGACGTGGGCAAGGTGCTGATATACTAAATTTCATCGAAATCGGTTCAGCCGTTACGACGTGATTGTATAACAAACAAACAAATAAATAAACAAACATACAAACTTTCACATTTAAGATATTAGTGTGATAATTTATATACAATTACCATATAACGATATTTTAATTTTTTTTATTACATGCATATGAAACAAGTTCTGAGTTAACCTGATGTTCAGTGTTCAGTGGTAACCATCGCCTATAACAGAGAATTGCCTCGTAGATCACGCTCGCTAAAAATGCCCTACGATGCACTGCCCTGCGTCCATAAACTTAGTTCCTATATAGTATTAAGTGAATACATTCGCTTTGAGGAATAAAGAGTATCCATGTCTAGTCACTACGCGCATACCAAATTTCAGCACTGTGGGGTTATTGGTGTACCCTGTGAATTTTGACAAAGTTCAGTTTTTTTTATGGCTAATAACCTGAGAACTACAAAGTTTAAACCAAAAATAAAAACGGGGTCAAAATTTACTAATAAAGACCTTTTATTAGACGTGCCACTTGACTCATTTTGGTTTTTTTACCCCTCTTGAACCTCAATATCGCAACAACCTTCCCACATGTTTAGCTCATGTAGTCACACCAAAATTGTGCCATCACTTCGAAAGTTATCCTCGGACAAACATACATACATACTTACATGCATACTTAAATACATATAACGCCGATTTGCCCAAGTTGATGTGGAGATCTCGCATCGCTCGATCAATCATAGTTAAGGTAGAAAGCGCTGTTTAGCGATAAGACCGCCAATTGTATCATATATAGACTTACACTGTCCCTATGTAATTGTCTTGTTTTATGTTGTGCAATAATGTACTAATGTATTTTTACGTCGATTTGTGTTATGTGTAGTTTATGACCAGGTACTACATAATATTTATGGAAGGAACTTGACCTTACGCCACATAAAGAGAATCCTAAGAAATTGCCCTTTAAAGCTAGTATTTTTCGACCACTTATATATGTAGCTTTAAACTTATACCTTTGTTTGTAAAGGTTGTAGTTAAAATGAATGTAATCTCAGACGAGCTTACGATATGACCAACTGTGGTCTCATAGTTTTTAGGCTACCCAAAATAACTCGAACATAGTATGTAGATAAGACAACATCGAGTTGGTAAATCAAACTTTAGGAACTTTACAGTGAGACCAGCAAAAACATCAGCAAAAACACAAGTCAACAGGGCGGTCTATGATGATGGATGCCACAAAAACTCTTGTATCGGCAGTTTGTATCTGTCATTATGATGGATGGACCAGGGTGCCGACGTGGAAAATCATGCATTGATTTATGCAATTCTGAAATAGATCCAGAATGTGCTAATAAGGTTGGAATTTTGGGTTTTCTAGGCGTAGGAATTTATAAAGTTCAATGGAACGTATCTTAGCCCTCTAACTAAGAAAAGGAAGACGAAGAAACTACCAACATAACTATAGGTACCTACTAAAGTAAAAAAAGTAGTTTTCAAAAAAGTTTAAATAAACTAAAATCTTGAAAATCTTTACAGTGAAAACTTATTGTGAATCAAATTTAATTTGTAGGTTGCGAGTTCTATTCCCGCCATGGAACAAATTGATTATCTACAGATATTGGTTCCGGGTCTGGGTGTTATGAATATATTAAAATTTAATTATAAAAAAATAACTCTTATAACTGCTTGCCAAAGAACAAGTTCTGCTTACTTTGGGACTAGATAGCGCTGTATGAAATGTCTAGCATTACTTATGCTATTCACACAGCTATAGCTTCTAAATATATTTTTATAGATGTTCACTAAATATATTTTTAAGTGTCTGTTGGAGCATATTAGGTACAAATCACAGGACTAAAAACTCTAATAATCGTTACCAAGGAACTATTACCTATTTTCAGAAATCTTTTTGACAAAAAAAAAGCTTTACCAAACGAATACTCTTTCCAAATACCTACCTACTGTGGTTTATCATTGAATTATATTGTTTACTTGCACCTGTAACTGAAGTCGGTGATGATTAGTAGGTATGGAACTTACGCTACGATGACGATGCAGTCTTCTTTTTTTTCTTGTGTCACTAGTTGTTTTTGGGCTGGTGATTGAGTTGATGTGTACCTAGTGACACTGACCAATTAATAAATACCTAATAGAATAAAAGACATCCTGCTAACAGATCCTAGATTGCCACTCTGGATTTTTTTTAACAATGTTAAATCTAAACTGATACAGTAAACGAATTTAATACTTACAAAATGGCATTATTAAACAATCATATTTTTTATTTGTTTAGTTACCTACTTAATTAGTAATGTTTTCCATATTAATGTTTAAATGTAGGTACATAAAGCCACCCCGTTTCAAACGAGGTCAGCGCAAACCGCTCAGTCGGACGACCACCAGTGGTGGATTCACACATTTCCCGAGTATAGGCTGTTAAATTTTTGCCGCCCCTTCATTCCAACAAGTTAAGTTATAGTTTTTGGTTATATTTCTCAGCGAATCGATAAGGCGGCTAAATGTAGTATGCTACTGGTTGGGAGCCGCGAACTGGGTGTTATACCATAGAATATAGAACTTTGTGGTACCGTTGCTTGAATGTACAATGAAAGGGAAGAAGGAAACGTCATCGGAAAGATGGCTTATAGAATTCTTTCTGCAAAATACTTATCAGTAAAAAAAAGGTACCCAAATTTGCCGCTCCTAAAATCTGCCGCCCTAGGCTCAAGTCTACTCAGCCTGTGGGTAAATCCGCCACTGACGACCCCTTTCCTTTCAGTTCACTGAAACCATTGTTAAACTTCTGACTCATATACTATTATGCGAATCGTCACATCGTTGTAACCCAAATAACTAAAACATGGAAATGTAGATGACCATGTGCCATTACATTTCAGATTCGGCAGTAGTGAATAATATGTGACCATTGCATAATTATAATATTGACCATTTTATACTATATATAAATATAATTATTACTTAATTTTAGCTACAATTTTTATCTTTTGTATTGTATTTTTATTTTGTTTTATTTTCTTGTGTTTGTAACTTTATTGTACCTACTCGTAACTATGGATCTCGGTGTCTGATAATAAAGATTTAATAATAATTTAATACCTATATAATGCTGGACATTTGACACAGCGCTATCTAGACCCAAACTAAACAGAGCTTTTTTTTAAACTAAATAGGTAGATCTTCGTTTGACCACAATCTCACCTGATGGTAAGCGATGATGTGGCCTAAGATGAAGCACGAAGATCTAGAAGAAATCTATGGCCCGGATTGTATTCTTTAGGAAAAACAGACGACGGCAAAGCGTTCCATACCTTAGCTGTACGCATCAAGAACGTAGAACCAAAACGGTGTGTGCAAATGGGTGGTATATCAACTAGGTACGGATGGTACTGAGCCGTGCGCTGCTTGTCCTTTGATGGAAAGGAGATGGCGGAATTTGATTGTAAAGTTCCTGGGCACATTCCCCGAAATGTATTCTGTAAAAGATCGATAGGCTTGCAACTTTACGGCGATTTTCGAGACTTTGGGTCTTAGCCTCCGCCATATATTTGCTGTTCTATGGGAACCAGATAACTGATAGGAACTGATAAATGCATACCTATCCTATACTTATAATTGTAGGTAGGTACCTACACGTATGTGAGCAAACTTTGTAGGTACCTAGGTACCTCTTTAAGCTTAGTGTGTTTACGTGCACGGCGGAGGAGCGAATTTGGCATAGTCAAATCATTCAAGGATCGTATCTAATATAGTGAGTCCATCATGTGAGCTGTATTAACTTATTAATTATAACATTACTAAGTACATAATAAAAAGTATGTACTTTTTATTTACTAAGCCAGTTTGCCTTGCCTTTGAACAGTACCGTCTTTAAAATAAGGGCACACGGGGCCCGTGCCCAGGGACTCTATCGTCACGGGGGTCCCCAAAGGCGATATATTCGCTTACCTTAGACAATTTTTGAAGTGAAAACTTATTTAGGCGCGTTGGGCATTTTTTGAGATGGGGAAAAAAACGATTGAACTCGCGACACTGTTACCGTTACCGGAAACCTCTGTATATAAGTATCTCGTAATTGTTCAAGTTTTCACCTCTGTCGGCATTCCCTAAGTGCCACTTTTTTTAATTTCCTTTACTTTCCAACAGAGCCCCAAATTCTTGTGTGCCTAAGGGCCATTGCCATTGTGTGCATTGCCTAAGACGGCGTTGTCTGTGAACAACAAGATTAACCGCGAATAACTGAAAATGTTCCATGATAAATTGTCAAAACTAGATGCATTCCTAAAATAGTTCTAGAGTCTGTATTTCACTACAGACAAAGAAGTCCCTATGAAAGCATATATTTGTATCAACTAGTATCAACCTTATTTTTATCTGATAGTGATGATAACCGATAATAGTACCTACCTACATACCTCAAACGGCCGTCTTTTATATTCATAAATCATTTAATTCGAACGACAATAAAATTGTTACAGGATAGCAATTAACTTATTCGGCCCTTAAGGATATTATATCTTAGCCTAAAGTGAGATAAACACTGAATTCTCGGTATTCTGTATCCGACCTCGGAAACTACGAAATACGACACCTTCGGCCAACAATCTCCTTCCTGAAGGTCGACAGCAACGGAACGGATTCTACCTACTTTTCGACCAGCGTACCTTACTACACGTACGATAGCTTTATTGTTGGACGGGCACTATCACCGCACTATAGAAGTGTCCCCTCTCTACGCTGTGGTCATCCGGCAGCCATGACAAATGACAGATCTACAAATGATGACACTCTCGTGAAATATTTCGTAGCTAATCAGTGCTTGCATGTTTGTAAGTAAATTAATTAAATATAATAAAAGACATGATATCGTAAAACCATCAGTCGTTATAATTTCATAGTGCACACTAGGCAGACCACCAATTAAAGTTCCTTCATTTACCTCAGGGCAAGAAATACCAATGATAAGTTATTTCTTGCTCCGAGAACTTTACCGACTTCTCTATGATCTTCGAATTTTTAAATTGCCAGTAACCTAAAAGCTTAGAAGTATTTTTCTTCTGTATTTTTCAAACATTCGCGATCACTATAGGTTACTAGCACGGTTACTAGTGATTTAAACGGGTATTTATCGCGTTTGTAACTTTTTTATTTGTTACTAGCTGACCCGCCGAACTTCGTACCGCCCCTGGACATGCATATGACGCGGGCTGCCAACGTACGTCGCCGGTACATTTAATTTTAAACGTCGCCGTCGTTCATTTTAAGCTATTCTTTCAATTTGATTTCTGAACGACGGGGGACACATCAAAAGAAAACCCAAATTGTTTTTTTTTATTTAATTCCGAACATTTTCATATTTATTCTCCTTTTAAACCTTCTCTGGACTTCCACAAATAATTCAATACCAAAATTAGCCAAATCGGTCCAGCCGTTCTCGAGTTTTAGCGAAACTAACGAACAGCAATTCATTTTTATATATATATGTAGATAGATAGATTACGACAACACACGGTCACGGGCAGTCAGTAATTAGGTACGTATACTTCGAAGCCTAAAAGCTTAGAAAATGCTGTTTGCCGCTGACGCCACGAATAACAATGCGGAAGTGCAGGCGCGTTATTTAGTCGGAAAACAGAGGCGTGCGTTGCATTGTATTAGCTGCATTTCGCACTACCAAAGCGTATCTCGTCCAGTCTACGAGAAGAATGTTGGTACAAAGAACTAGTGGTTCGCCCCGAACTGAGATCTCGCGAGTCTCCGATTAAAACAAAAAAATATTATTTATACTATATATTATATATAATCTTTGAATATCAAAATAGTGCCACGAAATGATTAACCAACTAACTTGACCTATAGTTTCATTCAAATTACAGGTAACGAGAGTTCATGTACCTAATGTGGGAACTCTTTTTGGGGTACAAATTGCAGTTGCCTATATTTGTGTTACATACTAAAGCTACACGCATACCAAATTTCAGCACTGTGTGGTCACTGGTGTACCCTGTGAATTTTGTCAAAGTTCAGTTTTTATTATGACTAATAACTCAGAAACTATAGACTTTACAAAAAATAAAAACAGGGTATAAATGTACTAATGAATACCTTTCATTTGACGTCCCATTTGTCCAATTAGCCTCATTTTCATTTTTTGACCCCTCTTGAACCCCAATATCTCAACAACCCCCCAACATTTTTAGCTCATTTAGTCACACCAAAATTATGCCATCACTACCTACCTATGTATCAAATTTCACGATGATCGGATCAACGCTTCGAATGTTATCCTCGGACAAACATACATACATGCATACAACGCCGAGTTGCCAAAGTAGATTTAGAGATCTCGCTTCGCTCGATCAATAACATGGGAGCTTGAAAACTCTGATGTTTTCGGTTTTTCTCCATTCACTGCATTTTTGAAGTATGTATAACTTCTTTACGCACGCTTGACTTGGGGAGTACCGGGATAAAAACAGAGATATATATTTATATCCACACACAATACTCAAGGGTTATTTGAAGGAAAATGGTTTTTGAAGTAACGCTTGAGTCAAGCGTGCGTAAAGAAGTTTTACTTCAAGAGAAGTTGAAGAGAGAGTCAAGCGGCTTGACTTGGGGAGTAAGCTGGTGAATGCTTAACGAAAAGTGCGAACGGATGTTGAGAGGGAGATTTAGGTTAGTGAAGATAGAAAGAGAGAGTTACGTTTGGTATTTTTTTAAACGTTATTGTGCGAGTTGCGTCTGTTCAGAATGAACATAGACTGATCGACCTACACACATGTGAACAATTATGTAATTGAACAATTTTATAAATTAAATTTTTGGTAAAAATGTTATACACAGTCGTTTTTTTCTATAAATTTTGTCTTAAACAATCTCACTTCGTCAGATAAATATACACAAACGATTATTTCTTTTATTTTAAGTTCGTTCGAAAATAATGTTGGCTGTTATTATAACTGCTAGCAGATGGCATTACTCTATCGTAAGCTGATTAATCAATGGAAACTTTACAATACCAGTTGCAGTGTGTTGACACTGTTTTCAGAGGAAATTGAATATACAAACAAATGTGTTTGTTTAACTGACGAAGTGAGAATGTTTTAGACAAATTTTGATATAGTGTGTTGATATTTTGTGATTTTGGCATAAAAAGCATATTTTTAGCGACTTATCTCCAGACAGCGCCATCTGTTACGCTCATTCGAAAATGGGAAGCCCTCATTGACATTGACAATTAACTTTCCATTGTTAATCAGCATAAGATCTGCCATCTGTTAGCAGTTAGCAGCTCGACGACCTCCGTGGCGTAGTGGGCGAACAACCGGCTAAGACGCAGGAGGTAGTAGGTTCAATTCCGCCGCGGAACAAATGTTTGCATGATCTACAGATATTTATTCTGGGTCTGGTTGTTTTTCTATATATTATAAGTATGTATGTATTTACAAAAACAAAAGTATATAAGTATTCTATCTGGGCTGGACACTTGGCTTGGAGGGATGACGGGCGTTGGACGAAGGCGATTACAGAGTGGTGGCCAAGGGATGCTCGTAGACCAAGAGGCATACCACCCGCCCGATGGTCGAATGACATTGAAAGCGTAGCTGGGTGTCAATAGATGAGACTCGCAAGGGACCGGAAAGAATGGCGTTATAAAGAGGAGGCCTATACCCAACAGTGGGTGCAGACGGGCTGAGATGATGATGATGAAGTATTCTATCAGTTATCTGGTTCCCATAGTACAAGCTCTGCTTAGTTTGGGGCTAGATAGCGCACTGTGAAATGTCCAGCAATATTTATTTATTATTTATTTAGTTATAGAAATATGGCAGTGTTAATCCCTCATTAATTCCGTGTTTTTAATTTCCTTCGTGGGATGATTCCACGTACGAGAAGTTCCAGTTCGCACGGTGACTCACGGATCATGCTGATCTGAATGTGAGTGAAATTATAACTACCTTAAAGTGGCGTTCCACTGACGCGAACAACTTGAGAACGTTCGATGTTAATGTAACAATTTTTAGAAGAGTAGTTAGAGTTCATTGTGAAATGGCTCGCCTGGGAAGTACTACCACCATACCCATGTCTACCGCCAAGCAGCATTGCTGTGTTTCGGTTTTGTAAGAGTATTGCCGGTGAAATTACAGGCACACGAGGCATACACCTGTATGCCTGTTGTTGATGCAAAGAAGTGCATCGTTCTTAAGGGGTGTGACCTGCCAGGCAATGCTTTTTTAAAGGCGATGGTTACCACATAACATCAGGTATATGCTTGTTCCAACTCGAGGTAGTAAAAAAAAACGTAAGAGAATCATCACATAGAAGTTAGAACATAGTGATTGTTCAATGAGAACAATGGTGGCGATTCTGTTGTTTACGCTTACTAACTAAAATTGTGTAAAATACGTCTTATTTTGTTTACGCTCAAGATCAAATTAGAATGCCATTTAAAGTGACATTTCTTAAATTAAGTATTTTTTACTAAGATGGCGTGTTTGCGGGCTAACTGCTGACTAAAACTAGGCCAAAAACACGCTATCTTAACAAAAAATACAATACAAAATTTTAGAAATTTCACTTTAAATGTCATTCTAATTTGATATTTAGCGTAAAAAAAATAAGACCGTTCGTCTTTTACACAATTTTAGTTAGTGTAAATAACAGAATTGCCACCAATGGCTAGCGATGATCCTTTGAACCTATAGACCTAACAATATCTTAACAATCAGCTGTTTTAGGTCAATATATCAAACTTCCTACCTAAAGTCTAAGTAACTTTAGTGCGCGTGGAAAAGTTCAACACTTAATTTTTTTAGTAGGTACCTACTTTCAGGTCCCAAACGTTGTTGTTGGAAGCGAGAAACTAGAAATGGTCGACTCATATGTTTATCTTGGCCATGTATTATCTTTTCGCAAGGAGTATCAGATGAGGGAAGTCATCAGGATGTTCAACTTGGATGGGCAGCTTTCGGCAAACTCTGTTGTCTTAAAACACGTCTCTATAACCAATGTGTTCTGCCAACTATGACTTATGGTGCCGAGACATGGAGGCTCACAAAGGAGGTTGTGTACAAAATAAGTGTAGCACAGAGAGCCATGGAGCGTCCCATGCTCGGCATCACACTTTTAGATAGAGTTCCCAATACTGAAATTCGCAAGCAGACTAAAGTACAAGACGTCAGCAAGCGAATATTGGGGCTCAAGTGGAGTTGGGCAGGACACTTGGCCAGACGTAGTGACGACAGGTGGACCAAGGCTCTAACAGAGTGGAGGCCGAGAACTGGGCATCGAAATAGGAGACGTCCACCAGCGAGATGGGTCGACGACATTCATGAGACCGTGGATCGTACGTGGTTCAGACTGGCACATGATCGGGAAGAATGGCAGAAACAAAGAGAGGCCTATGCCCAGCAGTGGGTCGACACGGGCTGAAAATGATGATGATGATGACCTACTTACAGTAAAAAAAAATTTCAAAAAAATATTTTAACACATTCATTTCCTGCGGTCTTCCCCTTAATATTTATTTCGTAGTTTTTGTCTACAAGTCTGATTTGAATACTAATCCTTTGCGGTTTAGTATATGTCTGTCCCGTGAGACCTTTGCTCAAATCAGTTAATCTTCTAAACATATTTATGTGGAGAAATCTAGATTTTCCCGGCAGGAAGTTCCATATTAGGGCGATCTGTGGGAAACATATTTATTAATCTATCCATAATTCTACAAAAGCGAATATGAAATAAGTTAGTTAAGTTAGATTCAGTTTTGAAACTTTTTAATCACTCTATTACCTATAGATTTTTTAAAAGTAGAGCTGTTCTGTCCGACTTTTCCCAAGTAAGTAGTTATACCTAACTACCTACCTACTTCCCCGGGTAGGTACTATACCTACTTACTATCATCTCCTTTTAACAACATTGCATCGAGACCGGTTTAGCGGTTTAGTCGTAGGTAATACTTTCGCATCGGTCGAATGTATAAGGTATTATTTTAGATCAAATAGGAGATTTAATTTCCGAACTCCACGGTTTGTAGGTACTGAAGTTGAAGTTGAAAATGTATGCAGGTTCTTTATCAAATACCTAGTATTTGTATTTGTAGTACCTATAGATCTACTAAGTACCTAAGGATATTTATAAAAAAGCACATTTTATGAAACAATGCAATGTTTACAAGAATTTCATATCTGTACCTATACAAATAGTAACTAAAGAGGATGTTGTTATGAGTTAGAACAAACCTATCATAGAATACAAGTCACACCGACTCCGCTGGCTCGGCCATCTACTGCGGAATGGGTGAAGATATGGTGAAGATCGAAGCGTCAAGGAAACATACCTACTTGGCCTGACCGACTAGCCGCCGACCGGTTGCTCGTCCCAAGTACCTATTGCTGGAGCGATAGGATGGAGGCTGACCTGCGCGACCTTGGAGCCGACGAAAAGATGGCAATGGACAGAGGAAAGTGGAGCGTTCTCATATCGGAGGCCAAGACTCACTTTGGGTCCCTGCGCCAATGGAGTAAGTATAGTCAAACCTTCTAGGGTTTTTTTTAAGTATATAGGTGTTTAAAAAACATATTTATTTTAATAGCCACCACACAGACAGCGCCATCTATGTATTCTAACCCTGTGCCTAGGTATACTTTTCTCTAACTTAAGCAGCAAAACAGTAGCATGAAAATACAATGGATGAATCAAAAACCAATAAAAACTATACAATCAGTCACGTTTGCAGTAAAGCTCCAATGGTTACCACAAAAACAGAGCATTGAGGTTTAGTACCAGTAATATGGCTCTATTTATGGCAGAAAACCGGAAACCGGCGCGTTTATCGGCACAACCTCAAAACCACATTTAACAAACCGTATACCTAAGTGTTTTTTTTATTCAAGAGTTATGTACCGTAAAAGTATATCCCTAAAGATTTTTTGTATGTAAACACGAACTTTTTTAATGGACAGCTTGATATGATCTTTGCAGACATCACAGACCAGTATAAGCAAATTGATATTACTGGTCTCTGGTAACATTTTAACTTTTTTCCCATAAGTAGCACGGTCCCCTGTGCCGGGTGCGGCGCGAATTTGTACCGGCTGGCATCAGCAAACAGGCGCGAAACCTGCTTTCTATATGCACTGAGCGTACCCTAATACGCGCTTTAGCATGCACTCAGCGTAGCCTATCGTCTCATCTGCACTTCAATTTGCGTGTTTTATGCAATTAATATTCTTGGTTGAGGCCGTCAATAAGAAATTTGTCATTTATGTAGACGCATCGTTTTAAATGAAACGGACGTAGGTATTTGAAATTGGTGTTCAAACCCCGGTCATGTCTTTTTTAACCTTTCAAAACGTGTGCGTTATCCCAGTAAGTCCTGAAGAAGTAAACTTTTCGCTACGATTTTGATTAGGATAGATTTTTAAAAAATTAAAGAAACTATTTTTTACTTTTAAAACTAGTGGTTCCTTTGCCCCGAACTGCAATCTCGCGAGTATCCCAAAACAAAAAAAAATATTCTTAGGGCGACACGCGCAACGATGCCTAACGTATTTAGTGGCTAAATATGATTTTAGTCAACTCGAAAAAAATACGTAAAATTTAAACATGTTTAGTCGCTAAATACGTTTAGGGATCGTTGTGCAAGCCGGCCTTAATCTTTGACTAATAAAATAGTGTCAAAACCACAACTTGACCTAGTTTCATTCAAATTTCAGGTAACGGGAGTTATGTAAATTGGTTTCTCTTTTTTGGGGTACAAATTGCAGTTATTTTGGATTTCAGACGTTTGCCTGTATTTGGGTTGCTAAAGCTACATGCATACCAAATTACAGCACTGTGGGGTCACTGGTGTACCCTGTGAATTTTGTCAAAAGTTCAGTTTTTATTATGAATATTAACTCAAAAACTAGTTTACGAAAAATAAAAACGGAGACTAAGGCCTGTAAGATCAATAGCAGTTTAAACTAAAATTCTAAGCTTAAACTATCACTGACAAAGGAAATGTTTAGTTTAAACTTAGAATTTTAGTTTAAACTGCTATTGATCTTACGGGCCTAAATGTAACAATGAATACCTTTCGTTTGACGCACCATTTGACCAGTTAGCCTCATTTTCATTTTTCTTTACCCCTTTTGAACCCCAATATCTCAACAACCCCCCAACATTTTTAGCTCATTTAGTCACACCAAAATTGTGCCATCACTACCTATAAATTTCACGCTGATCGAATCAACGCTTCGAAAGTTATCCTCGGACAAACAAACATACATAAATACACCGCCGATTTGCCCAATTTTATTTAGAGATCTCGCTTCGCTCGATCAACAATCATGGTTATCACTATTTGTACTAAAAACGGGATATTTACCATGATTTGTGATACTCAAAAACTCACAAATCATTGTAAATGTCCCGTTTTTAGTACAAATAGTAATGTTTTGAATCCTGGATTTTGAGATTATTTTTGTGGTTCAAATGTGGATATATTTGAACAAATGAAACGCAATTTGAATTTAGCAACATTTATTTAGTTCTTCTAAAATCAGGGATCTAACTAAAAATACTAAGTTAAATATACCTTAATTACAAAATGACGATCGCACTCACCGACAATAGTCGGTCGAATATCGTTGGACCGATTATTGTCGGCAAAGACAAAACGTTCAGTACTAACAAAAAATAACTAAAATTGAAGCAATGTCTTACTCCTATCATGCGCCTAGAATAATATCGTATTTTAATATTTTCTACCACATACCGCCGACAGTAATCAGAATAGATCGGCGAAAGGAAATACCACAAAAAATGCTCCTGCAAAATTCGGAACAGTCGGTTAGACCACAAAATTGATACCTATTGAAATGACTAATTTAAAACATTTTAAACTTTCGCGAACTATAATTATGTTTTTAAGACAAAACGGGTCTTTTCGCGCACAGGTTTATATCAAAATCATAATTTTATGGCCGTGATCACGAGAGACCACGGGCCGATGCAACTAGGCCGAAACGTCGAGGTTAATCAAAATGATATGATTTTGATATAAATCTGTGCGGGAGAAGACCCGTTTTGTCTTAAAAACGTGGATAATTTAAAACTATTTAAGATTGACAATAAACTTAAGATACCTTTCCGACACGGATTCAAAGGTTAATTTAGGTTATTTTACAAAATAGCGTTCTCAGATTTGAAACCGACACAAGTAACTTTTTAACAAAAATATAACCGTATTTTATTTATAGTGTTATCCGAACACATACGGAAAATTCAAAGATTATTAAAATCATCTCAAAAATTACAAGCCTAGACGGGACTTGAACCCGCAACCTTCCTCTTGATACGAGGATGCACTATCCAACTGTGCTACCAGGCCATTTCACGTCTAGGTCGAAATTAGTGAGATGATTCAGAATTACGACTAAAGCGCCGTTAGCTCCAGCTTCATTATAAATATAACCGACTTCAGATAACAGTAAAAACCAAACTACTGAGCCGATTTCGATGAAATCTGAAAGTATATCCTTTCAAATAATAAAATAATTTTCCAAATCGGTTGATAAGTGACTGAGTCCTGAGCTAACAAACAACATAAAAATTAAACAAGTTTAAGATTTTATGGTTTTCTCATGGATGCCATTGTCAACAAACATAGAAAATACAGTCGAATTGAGAACCTCCTCCTTTTTTGAAGTCGATTAAATCAAGAGGTTTCCGATCCGACAGCTTTCCGACGTTTTATTTTGGTTAGCAAGAAAAGGATAGATAGATATATCCGTTCCATGTTTCTTTGTGTGTGTCAAATAAATAATTACTATTCTATTCTATAGAACACACGAATTATCACGTGCTAGAATGACGTCAGACTTAAGATGTGTGCATTGGTCGACGTACAAGTAACTTTTCAACAAATATATAACCGACTTCAGATAACTGAAATAACAAACTACTGAATTTCGATGAAATTTCTATGGGACCAATCTGAAAGTATATCCTTTCAAATAATAAAATAACTTAATTAACATAACATAACAATAATTAAAAACATGAATAAAATATTTCCAAATCGGTTGATAAATAACGGAGTTATGAGGTAACAAACATAAAAAAATACAGTCGAATTGAGAACCTCCTCCTTTTTTGAAGTCTGTTATAAATCGAACGTCCGTATTAGGCCTAAATCTTAGATTAAATAATTTAACTACCAATTCCCTCCCCAAGAAGTTATTTCTATGTATCTGAAAATATGTTTAATTAAGTAGATATTATGTAGGATTACGTAGGGAGTAGTGAAAGGTAAGTCAAAAGTGTACATATTTGTGACGTATTCTACCATATTTTAGTTACAGCTAAACTAAGTTCAACTTCCATTTACAACTATAATACTTTTAACTTAAATCATATCACCTCTGCTCTCAAACAAAAACAACGATACTGATCTACTTTCTATAATCGAATATATCTCTATAATTATTAACAAATAACATATTTGTTAGGTTTTCAATAGGTTAAAGTCCAAACAATACATAATTAATATAACCATTTAGCAGTGGCGTAGCTAGGTAACCAAGAGCCCTGGGGCAAAAAATAAACAAGGGCACGGTAATGTTAGCTGTACAGTATTGTGACTCGGCCCTGTCCTTGAAATAATTACCTACAGCCGTGTGGTATACGCAAATACCTATCGCGTGTTTAAACGCGATAGGTATTTGCGCCTGCAGTATTTTAATTTCATCCCTAATCTAATTTCTTTTTAGTTTTGTGATTGTATATTTTATATATAATAAAAAAATTTCGTTGTGAATGAAATAGGAAGTGTTCAATAAAAATACATGTGTTTTTTTAATTAGTAGATTTAATAGTAAATCCACCAAAAACAGCACAATATAGTCTATTCGCGCTCTTTGCCATATTAAGTAAGTACTTGCACTTATTTCAATAAAATATTCACAAATCACACGCTTACTGCTTACAAAAAAAAATCACGGCGTTCGTCACTGCGGCAACGACATTACCGTGCTGCGGCGCAATTGCGACTGGCCGAGGACGCGGTGTACCGAGTGGGTACCGAACACGAGGCGCGTAGGTATGACTCACGTTCCGGCCGTTGGTATGAAGACAGAATACTGTAGATAACATTACCGTGACTAGGGCCCCAACTAAACTGTTTAAAATAGTTTGTTCCGTATTCGTCGTGTTCCGAATTCGACGTACCTACTCCAGATTCGTCGTAATACAGTCGACTCCATAATAAAATTAAAAACCAAATACAAATTGTAACTTACTCCTGGAATCTGGTTTATTTATATTCCGAAAGTGGGAGAAATTTTCACTAGTTCAACTTATAGTTTACTTAATTTCTGCTATCTATTTTGTGCCTGTACCATCTCTAAGCTCCTCCCGGGCAATAGAGGCTGCGTCGTTTACCGAGCTAGCGAGCAACGAATAACGTCTACACGTGGCCGTCTGACGTTTTTATAACGCTTCGTGTGGTCAGGTATTCAGTTTTCTCGTGGCTGATTTTGAGATCTTCCTTCTTGACTTCCCCTTTCCAAGGCCTGGGTGAGCGCCGCTACTTCCTCCTTGCTTTGGCCTAGAAGTGCTAAGTCATCCGCATAACCTTATGCTGTCCTTTGAGTTGAATCCCGGCGTCTACTCTCTGACTTTCCTGATGATGAATGATACACTCCGTTATGTTCAAATAAATAATACCTAGCTAATACACAATCCCTCTATTTTTAATTTAGACAAAGACGAGATGTTATAATTCATGAAAATAGGCCCCACAGTTACCAAAAAAATATTCACACATGTTGCAAACCAATCTAGTCTACCACACAGAAGATCAAACAATAGTTTAAATAAGTTTTCTATTCAGGTGGTGGGGCGAGGGGTACAAGCAGAGGGTCGCGGACGCGGCGCGGGCGGCGGGAGGGTGCGGGGCGCGGCGCGGCGCTGCGCGGTCTGCCCCGCCCCCTGCGCCCGCGCAGCGACGGCTCTGCGGCCGGGCTCGACTCCAGCGGCGCGTCAGATTCCAGTAGGGCCGCTCCTGTAACGTAATTGTTATTCATCATCATCATCATAACATTAGCCGCAGGACGTCCACTGCTGGACAAAGGCCTCCCTCGTTGATCTCCAGGAACTGCGGTTGGAAGCGGCCTGCATCTAACGCCGACCTGCGGTTCTTACCAAGTCGTCTGCCCATCTTGTAGATGGACGTCCTACGCTGCGCTTGCCGGTCCGTGGCCTCCACTCGAGAACCTTCCGGCCCCATCGGCCATCTGTTCTGCGCGCTATATGGCCTGCCCATTGCCACTTCAACGTGCTAATCCGTCGGGCTATGACACCGACTTGAGTTCTCCTACGTATCTCCTCATTTCTGATTCGATCCCGTAGAGAAACCCCGAGCATAGCCCTCTCCATAGCTCGTTGAGCGACTCTGAGCTTATTCATAAGGCCAATAGTGAAGAACCACGTCTCGGTTCCATATGTCATCACTGGTAACACACACTGATTGAAGACTTTCGTCTTAAGGCACTGAGGTATGTTGGCCGAAAAGACGTTGCGAAGTTTCCCAAACGCTGCCCATCCGAGTTGGATTCGACGATTGACCTCTTTCTCGAAGTTGGATCTACCTAATTGGACTGTTTGTCCTAGGTATACATACGCGTCGACAACTTCAAGAGCCGAGTTCTCAACCATAAGTGGGGCAGGCACGACATGGACATTCGACATAATTTTCGTCTTGTCCATGTTCATTTTAAGTCCTACCCGTTGGGAGACTCGATTGAGGCCTTCGAGCATCGTGCTGAGCTCTTCCATCGACTTTGCCATGACCACAATATCACCCGCTTTCAGAAGCTCTGAAGTGATTCCGTCCTCACCCGGCGCCTTGTCGTTCTTAAGCTGCTTCAAGGCCATCCTGATCTCATACAGGCTAATGTCCGGAATATCTTCGGTATAATGTCGGGTCAGTTTGGCTCTTCGGTCGTTGGCCGCACTGGAAACAGGTTTAGTGACCGAATCGTAGAGCCGTCCATAGAACCTTTCGACTTCCCTTAACACTTCCTCAATTGTTATTAGTTGATGATAAAGACCGCACAAGATCGGTCGCTCTGGAAATCTATGGGGGAGGCATGTGTACAGCAGTGGACGTTCTGTGGCTGGTATGATGAAATTACAAGTAGTAAGAGATCGAACCAGGAATGAGGAGATCCGTAGACAAACCAAGATCACAGCCATATCAAAGAGGAATAGCAAGCTGGAGTGGCAAGCTGGAGTGGCAGTGGGCGGGGCGCATAGCTAAAAGAACTAACGGCCGTTGGGGTAGAAAGGTTCTCGAGTGGAGACCGCGGATTTGAAAGCGCAGTGTAGGACGACTACTAGTTACTACCCTTACTAGATGGAAAGACAACCTGATAAAGGTTGCTAGGAGCCGTTGGGTGCAGGCCGCACAAGATCAGACGCTCTGGAAATCTGCGGTGAAGAACTATGTTCTAGTGGACGTCCTGTGGCTGAGATCATGAAATTACAGTTTGAATAAGTTGTGTATTAGGGAAGTTTACCTGCGGCAACGGCGATGGCATTGTCGGCGGAGGTGGAGGGCTCGTGCGAGCGCCGCGTGATGCCGTGCCGTGAGCCACGCGGCCGACCACGCCGTCCGGCGCGCACTCCGCGCTTCACGCCCCACGCGTTACTCGCCATCACTGGGGAGAATGCTGGGAACAGGTATGAATATTAGCATCAAATCAACTTATTTATTGCGAATATGGGTTAGTACCAGATGGTTAGTGGTACAGTTTGAGTTCGTCCATAATCAGCGTTTATCGCATGCAATTTTCATCAGCGTTATAACATAGAAAAACAAAATTCAATATGATTAAATAATTTATGTCAGATACTAGAAAATTAATAATAAAATGTCAGATTAAAAAAAAAAATCCAGGGATTTATCGCTAAGAAACTCATTTATATTGTATGCCTTTTGTATTAATATTAGTAAGTTTCTCTTAAACATATTGAGACTTGGAAAATCCAGTACATACTCAGGTAAGTGGTTATATATACGTGAAGCCTTATAAATCACACTCTGATGAAACAAGGCTGTCTTGGTGGTGGTGGGAAACAAATTGTATTATGATGCTGTTTACTCTTGCGGTTTATAAAGAGGTCCATATTTGTTTTAATGAATGTTGCGATTTCGTAGATATACAGACATGGGAGAGTCAGAATCCTAAGCTCCGTGAAATAGGGCTTACAGCTGTCAGTTTACTGCAACTTGCATATTCCTCTGATACACTTCTTTTAAGAGATGAATATATGTTCTTAGCGCGTGGAGTTACTCCAAAAAATAATCCCATACCTTAATACTGATTCTACACATCCATAATAGGAGGTTATCACAGCAGACACATTAACAATTTTTCGGAGAATTGAAGATAGTCAAGTGCTTGACCTGATGGTAAATGAAGGTGAAGATGGAGCACGCTTGCCTAGAAAGAACCTATTCACTCTGGACTTGAAGACTCCAAGATTATGCTAGTTTGGAAAAACATACGCCGGAATTGACTTTCACTCTTTACTTGAGCTAACAAGTAGAAGGAATCGTTTGGTACGGTAAGGTGGTATGGCGACCAGGTATGGGTGGTACTGCTCGGTACGTCTACTTGTCCTGCTTGTCCAGTGGAAGAGGGAAGGAGAGATAAGGTAATAAAGATCATGCGCACATTCACCAAGATGAATCTTGTAAAAAACTGAAAGTTTGGCTACCCGGCGCCTGTGCTCTAGATTTTGTATATTGGCTTTAAAATTGACTAAGCCATATAGTGACACATATAGTGTCAACTTAGTGGTCTTAACTTGATTCATATTATGTCCTAAGTAATTTTAATAGTAGAGGGAACTAGCATGTTGTTAGGAGACATTTTTAGACATTTACATCTACAGAAAGCGCCTTATATGTTCGAAGATTAAAATAGAAACATGTAAAAGGCCTCGCTACCAAAATCTAATTCTCTTACTGCGTGACCCAACAACAGTAAAACTAAACGCATCGCGCACTTACGGGAGTAAACGCGAATGTTCGAGAAATTAGTAGAGATTACGCGAGAGTATAAAAGGGCCGTGATGGAGCCCGAGCGGACACCCTTTACTTAGCTATGAGTGTGATATATTCAAGATACCATTTTTAGTAGTGTTTAAGTGTTTTATTGTGAACGATAGTGATATTGAATGTCGTATGTATAAGTTATCCCGGCGTTCGGATAATAGTTGAATGGGGGATTGATAGATATACCCGTTTAAAACGAGTAATTTTAGTATAACGGTTTAAGTAAGACAAACTTACAGGTAGAAGCGAGTGGCGCGTCCACCACAATATAATCCTCTTCGTCATCGATCCGCAGCGGACTTGCCGGCTCCGACGCCGAGTCGCGGGACCGCTTCGACTCGCATACAGCTGCCGGTTGCTGGAAATAAACACATTTTATTATGAGTCATCGTCATCATAGCAGCCATAGAACTTTGAGCTAAGACTGATCTACCACGTCGCTTCCAACGTAGGTACATGTACAACCCAGAACTATATACATCAACATTAAAAATGCACAGCTCGGGTCCGAATGTAATGCCAGCAAAATATATAACAAAATACCAGAACAAAGTCAAAGTCAAAATCTTTTATTCATTAAAATCACAAGGATCACTTTGAAACGTCAATTTTACTTCCTGTTCCTTCGCGACCAAGCCAGGAAAGAAAGGCAAGAAACAAGGCTGGTTGTTTTTTTAATGATCATTTTACAATACATAACAATACAGGAAATAAATTACGTCTAAATTGTAACATTTTGAACGAGTTGGAGCAATTTCAAGCCCAAGCTTCTCTATCATCTAAATAATCCGATATTTTAAAGTAGGCTTTTTTATAAAGATTTTGTTTAACTGCGTTCTTAAATTTGTTAATTGTCAATTTTTGTACATCACTTGGGATTTTGTTATAAAAGCGAACACCTTGCCCTTTAAACGATTTACTTTAACTTTATGGAGTCTACAAGTGGCAACAACGAGTTTATCTTTATTTCTAGTATTAAAATTATGATTATCGCTATTTTTCTTAAACAAATTAATATTTTTGTGAACATACATCAGATTTTCATAGATGTATTGACAAGGGCATAAATTAAAGCACAAGAAAAGTACAGCATCTTTGAAAATAGATTAAAACATACCAATGGAAAAGAATTACTACACCCTAGACGACTTTTTAAGACATTAAATAATTTTCTAATATAATGATTTTACTAACCTAAACGTATAATCTGTCAACTTTGATTCCACTGAGTCTACATAGTTACCTATAATATTGGTACACCCTTAGTGACTCTTGACTAGTCAATAAGATGTGATATGTAACGATTATAATATTTTGATGTGCTTTGTATGAACGCAATAAATGACTGCCTCTCCCATTATTATATATACGGGATATATCACGTACCGTTTTACGGTATTGTCGGTCGTAATGCCAATAAACCGGTACGTGTTAAATCCCGTATTTATAATAATAAATAAATAATGCTGAACATTTCACACAGCGCCATCTAGCCCCAAACTAAGCAAAGCCTGTTACTATGGGAACCGGATAACTTAATAGAATTCTTATATACTTTTTTTGTAAATACATACTTATAATATATAATTCTTCTTCTTCTTAGAGTGTCAATAGTTCTACTTATATTGTGTTAGATAGGTACTTGGCTACATTGATGGCGTCAGGAGAATACATTTTTAAGTCAACCATTGTGCAGGTGTTCAGGCACAGAGGGCACATTAACAGGTGTTTCATCGACTGTGCAGGGTCACCACAGTCGCATTGCGTTTGTCTGGGATCGCTGAACCCCCATTGGCACATATTGACTCTGCAGCGACCAACCTGTGTGCGAAGCCTATTTAAGGACTTCCACACTATATATAATGTATATTAATATACACCAAACCCGGCACAAATATCTGTAGATCATGCAAACATTTGCGGCGGCGGGAATCGAAATCGCGGAGGTCGAATATAGATTGAAATAAATCACGAAAGCTTCTAAGTAAAAGACCCCAAAAGATTTCCAGAACGATCGATCTAGTGCGTCCTCTTTACGAGCACAGCGAACGCACACGCACACGTACGCAGGCATACGCTTCTAACGTCCGACGCGTCGGCACACACATACAAAGACGGTCTAGCACTGACTACTGTGACTACTTTTAAGCGTATAGGGGCGTTTCTATACAATTGATGATTTTAAGACATTTAATAATTAAATAGTATTTTTCTAATGTATATGTTATTTGAATGAATCTGTGTAATGTATTGGAATTGTAATTCTAAGTAATTATATTATCATTGATGACTTTTATTATTTTTCTTTACGTTGAATTGTATGACATTTGTTAATTGTGAATATTGTTTAATGTAATTTGTATTATTCGATTTCAAATACGTTTGTTAATGGTTCTGAATAAATGAAGAGAAAAAAATTCATGAATATACCAGGATTCTAAGTTCCGATCCAAAACATTATTCTTTGATTTACATATGATTTATGCATATTTTTTTGTTGTGCAATTCATATATAAAAAATAACATCCAATAGTCATATACAAGGTGTCCCGGAACTAGTATGTTAAGCCTGAACGGGGTGATTTGGACCATGAAAATGACGTCGTGAAGGTACAATGCCTAAGAATTCTTATTTTCACATTTCCATACAAAACTTTTTATTTTATTTTAAAAAATAAATTTGACAACCCTAATTTGTCAACAATGTTCTTAAGTAGGTAAGTACGTTACCTACCTACATAAATCCGCAACATGCTAAATACCTAGTTAGGTGTAGTGTAGGTACCTTCTGTCCGACGTACTGAGTGTGGTATTCATATTCACACATGGTAGGTACCTACATACATCAGTAGGCGATGCTTACGTAGCGCATTCTCGTACCTACCTATCAAAATAAAGGTTGCGGGTTCAAGTCCCGTCCGGCTTGACGATGTTTGAGATGGTTTTAAAAATCTTAGGTAGGTAGGTACATACCATTTAATTAATCGGCACGTGCTCCGTAGAATTTTGAAGTTTATCACGGCACTGAACAAAAATCACATAACACGGTAAGCAGGTAGGTAGGTAACTACCTACTTAAACACTTTTTAGTCTGTTTTTGCAGTCAGAACAGAAAAATCACATAGGTATCACGTAGGTAGGTACGTAGGTAACGATCACTTAAGTTAAAAATCACGGAGGAACAGGTGCTGTTCTCTTTACTCACAAGAAAGGTTCGATGTGCAGAGAGGATATCTCTGTGAATACACAAGTGGGCGCGGTGGTTGACCGAGCGTGTCGCATGCTGAATCATAGCAGGGCTAAGGGTGGCACAGGCTGCGACAGCTCGACTTCTCATCTCATCCGCAGAGTCGCATTCAGTCGCGTACACTTCTCCCTTCAGGAAACCCCACAAGAAGAAGTCGAGTGGAGTCAGGTCTGGAGAGCGAGGCGGCTAGGCCACTGGGCCGCCGCGGCCTATCCACGAAGTGAAGCGCCTATTTAGGTAGTCGCGCACGTCGCGCGCGTAGTGCGCTGGGGCTCCGTCCTGATGGAACACCATGTCCCGGTACATGCGCAACGGGAATTCCTCCAGTCAATCCTCTACCTCTCCCCTCAGGAAGTCAAAGTAGTTCTCTACGTTCAGCCGGTCGGGCAGGAACAGAGGACCGATAATCCTGTCTCCGACGACGGCGGCCCAAATGGACCAACGGTGCTGGAATCTGGACTCGCGGAACGCGTGCGGATTCTCATGCGACCACACGTGCTCGTTGTGCATGTTAAAGATACCGCTCCTGGTGAAGGTTGCCTCGTCACTCCACAACACTGTGTCACTCCACCCTTGTTCCGCCTGGGCCCTTCCGCTGAACCACCTTGCGAACTGGAGGCGCGGTCCGTTAGTCAGCGGCGGTCAGTTCCTGGGTCCGCTGGTAGTGGTACGGATGCTGGTCATCTTCTTTAAGGATTCGCCACACTCTCATCCTCGGCACCCTCATCCGAAGTGCTCCCCGACGAGTGCTACGTCGAGGATCTTCGTCGCATTGTTTGGCGCGGCCGGCACCAACACACAAAATCATGTTGTAATACTCCTCATTACTGTAACTCGACATTCTCGCTTGGATCGGAACTCGGAAGGAACCGGAACTCTGAATTGATGAAGTTATCAAAGCCAACGCGAACAAGTGACTGAAGTGCAAATCAAAAAACAAATTAAAATCCTTTGAAATTGCCGACATATTTTAGGGTTCATTTTTGATGTGAAAATTAAAAACCATCATTAGTCCGGTCAATTTAGACATGCAAGGGTACAAAAATTCGCATAGAGCTAAAAATTGGTATGAATGTTCGAAATACCATGTGAATGACAAAAAGTCACCATCAATCCCGTACCTGGATTTTTTTTTATTCAAGGTCAAAGGTCTCGTTAATTGGTTTTTCGTTTTATCTCAGAAACCGAGGCTCTTAGGAAAAAGAGAAATTTTAATAAATAATAACATGATCTACAATAATTTTGTTAGGTTTAATTTTATGATAAAACTTACCGTTTTGCTGAAAAACGCGAAAAATCAATTTTCGAGACCTTGAATAAAAAAAAACCAGGTATGGGATCGATGGGGACTTTTCAGCATTCTCTATGCGAATTTTTGTAGCTTCGCTTCAATTTTTAGGGCTCATTGGACCGGACTACTTGATAACACTCATGTTTTTAAGTAGGTTATTATAGTTATATAAATATAGGTTATATAAAGTTATTATTTTTGATGCGCCAAAGAGTAGATACGGGATAGATAAGTCGCTACCGTGGTATGTCCGTTAAATGTTGTAAGTTAGGTACCTAATGCTTCGCTTTTCTAAGAAGATCCGAATCAAGTTATTTTAATAATGAAATATGAACATGTTATCATCATCGTCATCATTAGCGCATATCCTATTAAGTATTCGCTAATTATCAGGTTTTGTGCATTTAATTGTTTTTGACACATTTGACACAAAACAAGCAAGAATCATAATAAAAATAACAACTAATCGTAACGAAAACAAAAATCGACTTTTCTCTCAGAGGCATCACAATGTGTAGGCAACTTTTATGTTTGTGTTTAGCGTGAACTCAAACGATGCTTCATCTTTAGGTCAAGCTCAGAGTGCAATAAACAGCTGATTTTAGAGTTGTCACCACTTGTCGTACGTTCAGTTTTCAAGCAAACTTTGCTGCATTGTTTTTCAATGAAAATCATCGAATTTACAAAAGCCGTAGAACAATTGTTGTTCTCCTAAGTGTCCAGAATCGCCCCCCCCCCCCCCCCCCCCTCGGGATAACATACTAGTTCAGGGACATCCTCTATAGTTCTGCCACCTCATTAGGATTTCGTGTCGTACCACAACACCCAGACACAAAACAAATATTTGCATATTTGTTGCCCGCGACTTCGTATGCGTTACACTACTAAATGTGTTGGTAACCTAAAGAAAGCTAAAAAGAAATAAAGCTAAACTCGCTGTTGCAACTTGACATCCCATTTTTATCCCATGGGACCTGATTTATGGGATAAAAAGTAGCCTATGTGTTGTTAATACAGGTTATAATATAATCTATGTACACACTACATTTCATCGAAATCGGTTCAGCCGTTAAGACGTGACTGAAAAACAAACAAATAAACAAACATCCAAACTTTCGCATTTATAATATTTGCATTGCAGATTATGCAAACATTTGTCCAGCAGCGGGAATCGAGCACGGAACCTCTAGCGCTTCAGTCGGTAACTCACCTATCTCGTTACTGAGTAAGAGTATAATATAGTGAGTAGTTTAAATATCTTACCGGAGTAGGAGTAGGTAATCCACTCTTCCTCTTCCTTTCTCTTTCCTCTCGTTTCTTTTCTTCTGATTTCTGGCGGTCTGTAAAACATCACACGTTTTATTAAAAATCAAACCTATCTTCAAACACTTTAGGATCAAAATCGCGTACAACTTACATTTGAGTTCAATCTCTTCATCGTCTAATAGTAATGAGACGACTTCTTTTGGTTTCAGTGAATCCACTTTGAAATTGCCGCCGCTTATAACCATCCTTTGGATCTGAAAAAAAAAAGAAAACTTTATAAAAGGAATTGAAACAAACATTTAAAACAGTAATAACTCGTAAACAAGCTATAACACATAAATGGGGTACATATTTTGATATACACTTGGGTATGAATATTTTACTTAATATTATTTTGACGTGCTTGAATATATGTTACAGACAATCCCGCTCTCAATTATTAAAACTTAATAACTGCGAACATTTTTAGGTTTGAATTCTATTGTATATTTTTTTATTATTTTTTTTCATCTATAATGTAATGCCCACTTGCCACCTTACAAGCCGGAAGGTCTAGCTCGTTGCGTCGGTATGCGTGTGTGCGTTTAAGTTAGGACCTCAGGTGTGTGACCCGTCGCCCTGGCTTCTACTCGCAGGGTCTACAACCCCTGGGTCTTTGGGCTCAGCTTTTCCATTCTGCAATAGACTAGAGCTTTTCCTTGACCAGTCAGTGGCATTTGCTGCCACGCCTTGGCTTGCTTTCCCATCTTGCTAATTAATATCAACTGTTTTTCCCAAACAAACGTTGTTCAGATGGTTCTATAGCATCAAATACGTTATTAACACATGCCATATAAGTTAAAAAACTGAAACCCTACTACGTAATGCCTGTTGATGATACCACTGTTGATGATGATGTTGATGTCACCCGGGTTGTAATAACGAATCGATTGATACCTCATTCATCAAAATCAGATGAGTAGTTTAGGCGCTACAGTGGAACATAATTCAGACTGCTAAAACATAGTTCTTCCTTTTGGCTTTGCCGTAGTCGTCCAAAAATGTAGCCTATATCACCCGGACCATAATAACAAATCAATTGACATCTCATTCATCAAAATCGGATGAGTAGTTTAGGCGCTACAGTGGAACATAATTCATAGACTGCTAAAACATAGTTCTTACTTTTGGCTTTGCCGTAGTCGTCCAAAAATGTAGCCTATATCACCCGGACCATAATAACAAATCAACTGACATCTCATTCATCAAAATCAGATGAGTAGTTTAGGCGCTACAATGGAACATACGTCAATACAAACATACATTACATAGACTGCTAAAAACATAAGCCTTCCCTTTTGGTTCGTTCACCAGTGTTCGTGTCCTCACTTAGGACCAGCGCTGTATCGTACCCAACAAGGTTCGAAGCGGCCTATGCTGAGACAGGGACCATTGTGTCCCCACGCAACACCATCATTGTCCGAGTGGGTGGGTTGTCTACTTACCCTAAACTGCTTGGGAGGGCGGGTAACCTACGGACATACCTACTTACTAAATTTTTTATTACTTATCCTTAATAATGTAAACTTTCTGTGGCAGCAAATAATAGTTATTTGTTATACAAGAGTGCATAGTTGCTTTTTAACCACGTGCTCAATTTTGATGACCGAGCAAGCAATTGATTCTAAAATTGAATCACGAGCACGAGGTGAAAAATCATTGCACGCGAATGCAACACGTAACTTTTCATCCCAACTCAGCAAGGAAATGACTAAATGCAAAAAAAAAGTAATACACCAAGAAGGTTCAGAGTCTGAATTTTTAACAAATTAAAAAAGGTTGTATGATAAATTCGGCACCATGGAGGTAGAAGTAAATAGGTTTAATGATGTTTTGAATTCACAAACTTAGTGCACACGATTTTCACTTCACGAAATTCAATTTACTTTATCCTAGCGGATATAAACGGCTTTTGCACTCAGTTATTGAAGAGCAAAAATATTCTTTCCGAGATGTGGGGATGAACAAGTATTTTCTCTTTTTGGCGGATTTGCCGTAATCGGGTGAAAACTGAACTAGCAGTTCCAAAATAAGTGTTATTGTTGGTGAAACATGAGGTAGGTACCTCGCTCTTTTCTCTCGCTCTCTCCATGATCCTCTCCTCGATAGTGCCTTGGCAAATGAGGCGGTACACGGTGACTTGTTTAGTCTGACCCAGTCGATGCGCGCGGTCCATCGCTTGCTGGTCCACTGTTGGGTTCCAGTCCGAATCGTAGAATATCACCTGTGGGATAATGAATTTCAGTTATCATGATAACCAACAACAATCACTATTGGATTTAATCTTTTCTCATCCCCACCAAAATATATAAAGATGATGTTATATTTTTATTTTTATGATCTGAGATGAAATTACTGATCCCAAACTGAATTAAATTGCTATTTTATTGATACTAATTGCCCGCACATTGGTCGAAAATTGACCATATTTTTTTTTATATTTAATTATAGGTTTCTGTATTCTTTCTCTATATAAAATTTAACTATGCTAAATCTTACATTTCTCTGTGCGCGCAATAAACTTAAAAAGGGGTACAAAGTTTTCTCTTCACATATTGTATTTATTTCGAAAAATTGTGCATTTATAATTATAAAGAAATAATAATCCTCCTAGCCGATTTCGGCTACAGAGACTTGACTTTGTGATTATTGGCCTAGGTGTTTAGCCTGTATGTGGCTGATGTACCCTATTTTTGCGCTAAAAGTCCGGTTACAATGAACACAAGTTAAGGCGCCATTAATGTAGTTGTAATTGATATTAGCCGGCGGTCGACTTTTAAGCTGATCTCGTTTTAAGTCTAGTTCTTGCCTCCTTTCTTCTTCAAACTCGTACACTTTGTCCTGAACATGACGCCTCCATTCAGGTCGTTTTTCAGCGAGAGCCTCCCAGCGCGACGGATCGATACAACACCTCTTCATGTGCCTCTTCTGTACGTCTTTGAAACGTAGGAACTGACCTCCGCGTTTCCGCTTACCATGTTCTAGTTCACAGAAGAAAATGCGTTTCGCCCTTCGCTCATCAGACATCCGAGACAGGTGCCCGCACCAACGCAGCTGACGCCGCATCAAATATGCCTCTATGCCACAGACATTAGCCCGTCGTAGAACATCGGTATTACGGACCCGATCCGACCACTTGATGTTAAGAATGTCGCGGAGGCATTTCAGATGGAATCTGTCTAACGTGCGTATGTGTCTGCGATACAGGCACCATGTCTCTGACGAGTACAAGATGTTAGGAAGTACAATAGCCATATACACCTTAATCTTGGTACTCAATTTGATGTTATGGGAGCGAAATACCTGGACTCGTAGTTTACCAAAAGCAGCCATAGCGGAGCCAAGTCTGCTGTTGATCTCCGAGTCAAGGTCGCATTTTGTTGTTATGCTGCTTCCCAGATATCTGAATGTATCGACCTGTTTTATGGGCTTTCCATCGATTTGCAGATTCAGTGGAGCTTGGTTAACAGTGTCCATGGCCATCACCTCTGTCTTTGTAATATTAATTTTGAGGCCAAATCTACAGCACGCAGCGTCAAGCCGAGTCATCAAGTCCTGGAGTCCCTCAGAAGATTCCGCAACGAAACATAGGTCATCAGCATACATCAATTCGGTAATGAGGTCATACGATACCTTTGTGTGCGCTTTTAATCTAGCCAGGTTAAAGATACTGCCATCTGTGCGAAAACGTATGCGGATCCCTTCGGTGTTGGCTTGTAAAGTCTCCCTCACGACAACGGAAAAGTACAGAGCAAAAAGAGTGGGTGCTAATACACAGCCTTGTTTTACACCACAAGTGACAGGGAATTGCTCTGTCTGCTCACCATTGACGGTTACGCAACAAGTCATGTTGTCGTGAAGAAGTCTTATCAAGCGTATAAATTTGTCGGTGCAACCAAGTTTCGAAAGCACAATCCACAAAGCTTCGCGAGGTACACTGTCAAAAGCTTTCTCCAGATCAACAAAACAGAGAAACAGAGGTTGACACTGTTCCCTGCTTTTCTCTTGCAGTTGTCTAAGAGAGAATATGGCCTCGCATGTGCCGCGATTGGGTCTAAACCCAAATTGCGTTTCAGGCAATATACTTTCAGAGAGCTCCATAAGACGATTTAAGAGTACTCTGGCAAAAGTTTTTCCTGGAGTAGACAGAAGTGATATACCCCTATAAGAGTTGCAAACAGATCGATCACCTTTATTTTTATACAAAGAGCAAATTAGTGATACGCCAAAACTAGGAGGAACGAACTCCATTTCCCACATGCGCTGGAAAAATTGCCAAATCTTGTAGTGCAACTCATCTCCGCCATATTTTAATAGTTCTCCTGGTATGTTATCGATGCCGACAGCCTTATTGTTTTTCTGCGCTTTGATGGCGATGATAACTTCCTCAAGAGAAGGAGGCTGATCCAGATCTACGGCTTGTGGTAAGGCAGGAAGTGATGCTAAATAGTTTATGTCAGCAGAACGATCCACATTGAGTAAGCTGTTATAGTGTTCTGCCCAGCGAGTAAGAACTTCTCCTTTGCTTACCAGGAGGGTACCTGAAAGTGATTTCAGTGGTACGTTTACTCGATGTGGACTTCCTACTAACTTTTTAATCTCGTTAAAGAAATCGCCGAGTCTATTCGAATCAGCAAGCCACTGAATATAGCGAACCTTGTTCAGCCACCACTCATCTTTTGCGTTTCGAGTTAGTCTCCTTATTTGGCTCGTACTCTCCTTTATTTTTTCAGAAGCAGTTGTCTGATTTCCCTTTCGAAGGAGCTGGCGGTGTTTTTCTAGGGCGACTGTCAATGTATTATCATTTTCGTCAAACCAGTCTTCACAGACACGAGGTTTTTGGCCTAAGATCTCAGTAGCCGCATTGATGGTATTTGTAGTTAACAGTTTCCAGCCCTCGTCTAACTGTTCATCTTCGGGGTGTATGCCTGCTGTAAAGGTATTGACAGCTTCCCTGTAATTTGCCAATATTTCAGCAGACTCTAGCTTTTTCAGATGAAGACAGTTAGGCTTAGCCCTGCGAGGTCTACGGCAAGGGCTAAGACGCAAAAATAGTTTTGTAACAACAAGTCGGTGATCCGACCAACAGTTTGCGCCCCTCATTACTCTCGTTACTTTGACATCCGCTATATCCCGTTGACGGACTATAGCATAATCAATAAGATGCCAATGCTTGGACCTTGGGTGCATCCAGGTAGTTTTGTATTTATTTGGGAGTCTAAACATGGTATTGGTAATACCCAGATGAAATTGGGAACAGAGGCTTAGTAACAGTTGCCCATTACTGTTCATGTTACCAATGCCATGTCGCCCTATCACCCGAGGCCAAGCTTCAAAATCACGTCCGACGCGAGCATTAAAGTCGCCAAGAAGCAAAACTTTCTCACAGCGCCGGATTTTAGTCAGCACTTCTGACACTTCCTCATAAAATTTGTCCTTGACGTCATCACTTTTGTCGAGTGTTGGCGAATATACGCTGATAACATTTAAGTATTTATTGTTTCGGAAACGTAAGGACATGACACGATCAGAGATAGCAACTGGATGTTCTTCCAACTTAGAGGCTAAAGTAGTTTTAATAGCAAAGCCTACTCCTGACCGTCTAGGCTCAGAAGCTGGTGTGCCTTTCCAGAAGAAAGTGTACCCACCACCACGTTCAACAAGCTCACCTTCGTCAGCTAGATGTGTTTCGCTGAGAGCGGCTATGTCGACGTCATAGCGTTTGAGCTCGCGAGCCACAATGGCGGTTTTACGTTCTGGGCAGAGGTTGTTGGGTCGGTCTAAAAGAGTACGTACATTCCACGCACCAAAAGTCATATTCATCTGCATGTTTTTAGATTTATTCTTATTGCGAGGAATGAGCGTTTGTTTGGGGCACCTTTTATAGCCCCCTCCCCAGCTGAGCGAGGAAAGCAGTGCCTCTCTAAATAAAGCTGCTTTGTCTCAAAGAGTGCTGCCGAACCACACTGTCACCCCGATGCAGTGCTAGAGCGACCACTCTCCTCTCCTTAGGCCACCCGTGTCCAGGTATTAGACCAAGCCCAGGACTTTTTTAAACTCGGAATGACAAAGCCAAGTCAGATGCGCAGGATATATTAAGTTGCATAAGTGTGCGCGCCGTACACAGATGCACCCTCTCCTCCTTACTCCCCTTGACCCAGTGGAACGGAGAACCGCTACGACTGGAAGGGAACAG
The DNA here is from genome assembly GCA_918857605.2 of Philereme vetulata. NCBI lineage: Eukaryota > Metazoa > Arthropoda > Insecta > Lepidoptera > Geometridae > Philereme > Philereme vetulata. Next base: position 10,421,175 of record OU975423.1, read on the forward strand.
GACGCAGTATCTGGCAACGATAAAAACTCCTATCGCTACCTTCAGGCCTTCTACAGTTGCCTGGTTGCCTCGCCACTTGAGGTGGATTGCGTTGACGCCGAAGCAACGAGCACTAGCACGGGGAGTGACAGTGCCGACTCGAGGGCCGAAACACGCCGTTGCTACAACAAAGTGTTTCGGCACTCGAGCCCCCCTCTACCAGCCTGGGTTCCTAAGGTGTGGCCGCTGCATGCTATAGCGGCGACCACTAACGACGATCGAATGCGTGCCGCGCGATCTGAGGAGCCTTTTATAGGCGATGTTGCCTCGACCACTAACGACGATCGAATCTTCGTATATTCAACGGGCAGCGTAACGACGCCCCAGAGACGTCCGCACTGTACGACGGCTCGAGCACGAATATAAAGAAATATAATTATTATAAAATATGATATTAATTATACACGACGTGGACGTCCACCTACAAGATGAGCAGACGACTTGGTAAGAACCGTAGGTCGGCGTTGGATGCAGGCCGCTTCCAACCGCAGTTCCTGGAGATCAATGAGGGAGGCCTTTGTCCAGCAGTGGACGTCCTACGGCTGATATGATGATAATGATAATATTAATATATAGGGCCTTGCAATTTAAACTAATTATATTGAAGAGACGGTTTCTACTCAACAAAAAAACGTAACTATACCTAACATTTTCCTGGTTTAGTATCAAAATCTCGAAAAAATCGATAAAATCCTGCTCGGCGAAATGTTGGAGAACTAACGTAGTGTGCGATGCCACAGATTATTAAAAGTTTCTAAGAGCCATTCAACGACCCGCTCGTTCAATAACCCCGCCCGGTACATGATACTCAAAAATAAAATGGTATGGATTTAAAACAGCATTATTTATTTACTATTTATGATCTCAAAAATATAGTCCCTCAATATTTGTAGTTAAATTACGAGACCTTATATAGATTTCTGAGATCTTCACGCTGCTCTAATTATTGTAACAGTCACCAAGCTTATCATAAGACAACCTATTATAGCTGCCAAATGAAGTGAATACGGCGACAGATATACTATACTTTGTTCGCTGAGAATGTCTAATAGGGAAATCAGGGACTGCACGTCTTGGTCGCAGATAACGAATATAGGGCACGTGCACACTGCAGATACCAACTAATGGCAAAAATTTATAAAGCATGTAGTCGATGAGGTGGTCATGATAGGTGGTAGAGCCCGGTATGGACATTATGGATCGAAATGTACAAAATGTGGCAGAACGTTTTTTTGTTAACTTGGAGGATGATTCAGACTCAAGTGAATCAAAAAGTGAAGAAGTTTATAAGAACACTTTCAGTGTTGCTGTTACCCGCGACTTCGTGTGCATCACACTGCTAAATGTGTAAGTAACATAGAAATATCCCATTTTATCCGTATTTTATCATTTACTAGTGGACCCCCCGAACTTCGTATCGGCTTGACATGCATAGGTATAACGCGGGCTGTCAATATAAGTCACCCTGGTAGAATTGTCAATTGTCGTCCCCGGCCATCATTATGTATGAGCAAATGAATGACTTCCACAAATAATTCAATACCAAAATTAGCCAAATCGCTCCACCCGTTCTCGAATTTTAGCGAGACTAATGAGCAATTAATTTATATATATATATAGACAATATATCTCGGGATAACTCCTACCGAAGCATCTGTTTCAAACGATATTCATTTTTTTACATCCTCTTTGACGATATTTGCAGCACGCATTCTGTCAATTCTATGTCAAACGTCATAAGTCATAAGGTTACATTATAAAAGCGCTAAGGTTAGATTATAAATAATTTTATATGGTGGTTAAGTATTCTTAAATTTTCTAATTTTGCGCGCAATTTTCTTAATTTTTTCTCTCATGAACCTTCTCCTGACAATAAGAAATACAACAAAAAAAGAATTGGCCAAATTGGTCAAGGTGTTGTTGAGTTATGCGCTTACCAACACATTTTGTGATTCATTTTTATATATCATTTATAAAAAGTAGCCTATGTGTTAATCCATGTGATAATATACGTACATACTAACTTTCATCGAAATCGCTTAAGCCGTTACGTCGTGATTGAGTAACAAACAAATAAATAAACAAACATACAAACTTTTGCATTTATAATTTTTTTTTTGGCCTACCCAAATTAAACAAATAACATATTATTTTTATCTAGAAGGTATCGAATGAAGTAGGAAAATTATGTAAATAAATTATATAGGTAATTAATAGTTTGTAGTGAGCAATAGAAACGCTACCTAACATTTTTAAGAAATGATCACACCCACTGACAAATCACGGTCACTCATGGTGTTAGTGTCGTCCTTTTCACTTTCATACAATTGTGCAAGAGAGAGTGCCCTATATTAGACATTCTCAGCGAGTACTTACAGTATCAGCGGCCGTCAAATTGATACCGAGTCCACCAGCACGTGTTGACAGTAGAAACACGAAAATGTCCGTTCGAGCCTGAAATAGGAAACACATAACTTTTCACCGCGAATGCGAGGAAACAAAAAGTCTTTGTCATACCAGTTTGTTGCTGAAAAGAACATTTGTGCTCCCGGTGCCCATTGGTATATGTTATTTTTTCACAACCGGACTGTGGCCTCTTTCATTTTTAATTAGATTATTAGTAGTAGAGTATTAGTCATGAAAAATATATATTTCATTTTAGCTTATTAGTTATTATGAATGCAATGAGCCTCATTCTATTTGAAAATTTACTTACTAGGGCCGTAAATCGCATTTACGGAGTATCATCGAATTAACAATGAACAAGCAGTCAGAATGAACAGTCATAGCACGAGTGATGAAAATAATCTCATACAAATCTTCCAGCAAGCCCTAATTTAAATTACAATTCATATTTAAAAACCATAAAGTTGATAAAGTTTTGTTACCTGGAAATCTGCGACCATATCACGTCTGGCTGAAATCTTACTGGAGCCGTCTAACCGCATGTATTTGTGTTTCCTATGGCACATGTATTCCTAAACATAACAATAAAAACAATATATTAAATCATAGTTAAGTTGTAAATCATTATTTCATTGTTGAAGATGAATCTGAGCAGTGAAAACAGTGGGGGTGTTGAAGATAAATAAGAGGGTTCCAAAATTTTTTCAACCATCTTAAAAAATTTTCAAGCCTAGACGGGACTAATTTCGACCCTGGCGTGACAAGACCCTGTAGCACAATTGGTAGTGCATCCTCGTGTCAACAGGAAGGTTGCGAATTCAAGTCTCGTCTAGGCTTGAAAATTTTCGAGATGATTTTAAAAATCTTGGAATTTTCCGTAAGTTTTCGGAATACACTGCAAAAAATAAAACGACTATTTAAATAGAGGATGTTTAGTGATTTTATAGATAGAAGGAATATCGTCAATTTATACTCAGGTTAGAATGGGGGTAATGCACAATACACCTATATGTGGTGCAGTTCCCCCTAGACATGGGACGAGTATTCGGTTTGGATTCGGTACTCGGCGGATTCGACTTTTTTTTAGGGTTCGGACGAGCACCGAGTATTAACGGCCGAGTACCGAGTACTCGGCCTTAATTATATTGCCGTGAGAAGTGTTAGTTAATGAGGTATTTATTACATACATTTTAAGAAAACTATGAAATAATGTCATTTTTTAGTTTTTTTTTAAGATCAATAATTTTCTAGATGTTTTCCGATAAAACGATTTCTATAAGCAGGTCACTTTCGCGCCAGATAACGAAAAAAATCTCTCGAACATGAGTTATTTGATGATTATATTTGACAAGTAATCACTCATCAACAGTGTCCGTGGGTGTGTGACTGACCGAGTACCGATACAAGTACTTTTCTTTCGATGCTACTTGGTACTCAGTTCTAAAGTATCAATACTAAAAGTACTTATCGAAAGAAAAGTATCGAGTAAGTACTTGTATTTACTCGTATCGTTTCATCCCTAACTTTGTGTAAGGGAAATAGGTACGCGCCGTTCGGTACCGCGTTTTTTTAAAGCCGAGTATTCGGCCGAGTACTCGGCGAATCACAGCTCGTTTCATGTCTAGTTAAAAAATTGCCGAAACTTTATTTTGCGCTTTATGTTAAAATACGCACAACGCGTACCCTTACCTCTAATAAATCAATCATCTTGGTCATCTGACTGTAGATAAGTACTCTGTGGCCGCGTATCTTCAACTTCTTCAGTAGAGAATCTAAAACTGTCAGTTTACCAGCGTCGCTGACTAGCTGGTTCTTATCTGAAAATGCAAATACGTTATAAATAAAAAAAATATTGCTAGACATTTCACACAGCGCTATTTAGCCCCAAACTAAGAGTTTGTACTACGCGAACCAGACAACTGAAAGAATACTTATATAAGTTTTTTTTAAGACATACTTATAATATTCATCCAGACTTGGAACAAATATCTGTAGAACATTTGTTCCGCGGCGGGAATCGAATCCTCCTGTGTTTCAACCGGCTATTCGCCACTGCGACAGTACATAAACAAAAAAAAACATGATTACTAGTAAACGGGAATTTATCGCAAATTTACCTTTTGACGTGATAACGTCTTATAAATCGATGCGTGCAAGCGAGAACGCGGAACAAGCGATATAGAGGCACGATCGGCTTGCGAAGCATCTATCTCTCTCGTTATCACGTAAAATTATCTTCCGTAAACCGACTTTATAGACAACAATTTTTTTTATTTATTATCCCGCCGAGGAGACTGCCCGCGACCACGGCTGTTGCATGACAATCGAATCGTCGGGATGATAAATAAAAAGGTAAATACGCGATAAATACCTTCACGTTTAATTATTATATTAGTAATTATGTACAGTGATCGCGAAAGTTTAAAAATACAACATGGCTTTCATGAAAGATCCTACTATTATAGATATTATAAATGCGAAAGTTTGGATGTTTGTTCCTCTCAACACCAAAAGGACTGAACTGATTTGGCTGAAATTTGGAACATAAGTTGACGATGACCTGGAATAGGACATAATACTTTTTATTCCATAAATCACTCACCGTGGGATGGAAATGAGGTGTGCGAAGAGAGGTATCTGTGAAATAAACTGTCTCTTTGTTGCGTTTTCACGACTAAACGGCTGGACCAATTTTGATGAAATTTGGTATACCGGCTACTTTTTATTGACAAACCATACGTGCAAAGCCGCATGCGGAAACTTGTTATATATATGGAGTGAAATTGGTAAACACAACCACAACCTAACTACAGTTTTTTTCTAGTTGGTATCATCTATCGATCATGTAAGGTAACTCTTTCCCTGACCTATAAACCTACCCGCAAAAACCATTTTTCCTACCTACGCGCCTGCGCCGATGGCGAGTGAAAGGACGATCAATTAGTCCAGCCAGTAGCTACGCGCCGCTCTCGCAAATGGTCAAGTTGCGACCATATATCGAAAACCGCTGTTAAAATAATATCGCTGTTGAGATACAAGTCCGCTGTACCGCTGTGTTTTTTTTAATATAGGCATTAACAATAGCCTCCAAACTCATATGGTGTAGCTAAATTGCCGTGACTCGTGGTGAATTGTGAAGTGCACAAAGGAGCGTTCCAAGGCAGCTTCGAGGGATCTCAAGGTCAGTGGCGCGTTCCTTATTTCCTGTCTTCTGTCCCGATTCCCCAGGAGTTGTCTTACAGGCTGTAAAAAGCCATTTCGAAGGCGTAAGATACGCGCAAGAGGCCCCACCAGTAGCCAAGTGTGTTCCATCGTAGACTGCATCATCACTTACCATCGGGCGAGATCGTGGCCAAAGGCTATATAATTTATAAAAAAAAACAGTCTTTGTAGTTCTTTCTACTATATAATCCTTTGAAATAGTAATTCAAAATTTTTGAGTTATTACCTGGTACTTGAATAGCCGCCCATCCAAACGGTGGTCTAGATCGTTCCACCAATCTGGCCAGCGTGATGTGGCCGCTCGCGCACTCGGCGTGCTGGTGCCTGGTCACGTGGTACGCGAACGCGCGCGACACCGCGAATGGAGACCGAGTATGGGTCATAGCCTGCGGAACATTTCCTTTCATTTATTGAAGTAAAACTTCTTTACGCACGCTTGACTTGGGGAGTAAGCTGGTGAATGCGGTACGAAAAGTGCGAACGGAAGTTGAGAGGGAGATATAAGTTAGTGAAGATAGAAAGAGAGAGAGAGTTACGTTTCGTATATTTTTAAACGTTAATGTGCGAGTGCGAGTTGCGTCTGTCCAGAATGAGCATAGACTGATCGACCTACAGACGTGTGAACAATTTTGTAATTGAACAATTTTATAAATTAATATTTTGAAAAAGAAGTTTTACTTCAGTCGCGTGGTCTAAAGCACACTCGTTTTTTCAGATCTGCATATTTGCCAATTTACGTATTAAATTGTTTATTCTATTATTAGATAAATATTCATGCTACCGGAATTTAACCCACCTCTAAAATCAGTTAATACGATTCCGGATGTGTGTTTTAAATTTATGTCGTACATAAAAAACCAGGTTATATACGGTATCTGGTAGGCATACAAAGAATAATCATTATGTACATTCAATATGAAATAATAGTAGATTATTAAACTAGGGGATAAAGCATTGTCTTGCGTCACGGGCGTTACATTGAATCCCGAACGTAACGAAGGATTCTAGAGTTAACTCAGGAGCGGAGCGAGGGAGTTACTAGAATCCTGAGTGCAGAGAGGGATATAAGCACGCCCACGATGCAGACAGCTTTATCCACGAGGAGAATACTCTACTTTTCACACTTTCTGCGAGACAATGAAAAGCTAATCTAGGTTGGTGCATTTTGTGCAGAGGTTAGTTCGAAATATTAATAAGTTCTTTGTGTGTGTTCTCTTTGGTTTAAATTTGAATACAGATGAGGTTCCAAATCGAGAGCATAATGAAATTCAGTACAACTTTACTATCGGCTCAGCCGTAGGGATTTAATCACCTGCTTTCGGTGAGGTTTACATGACACATAATTTGACATAGTAGCAGGTGGTGTGAAAATTATATTAAACAGGAAATTATTACTTAGATTGCTCTTTTAGTAGGTGCATGTGTGGGGAGGGAGGGGGAGGGTTAGTTACCTTGGGCTGTGCAGCATATAAGAACTGCGGCAGTGGAGTCGGCATCAATGGGTGGACGATAGGATCCCGCTCGATGTGAGGGAACTCGTCTATCAGCTTAGTGTTCACTTGCAGCGTGTCTTCTGTGTACGGCACGACAGAGCTAGTGCTTGGCTGCGGCTCACAGTGCTCCCAGATCTGTTCAAACATTATTAACAATATGTTAAAAGATTCATCTTTACTTACATTACAAAGAGACTAGCTTCCGCCGGCGGCTTCGCACGCGTGATTTGTCAACCAAAAGTAGCCTATGTTTGAATCCAGGTCATAATTTATCAACACACAAAATGTTATCGAAATAGGTTCAGCCATTACGACGTGATTGTAAAAACAAACAAATTGTAAAATGGTGTATAATTCATAATTAATTTATTTTCTGATGTAAATAGTGGTAAATTGTATTGATGTACAAATTATTAAATAAATAATAATATATTATTAATTTAAAGCCATATAAAATTTATATAATACCAGTATATATAAAGCAAATGGCCCATAGATAATAAAGTAACAAAAATACAAAGTCACATTTAAAACGAGAGTGAAAAGATTTTCTCTCAGAATCGTCGTAGTATCGCTATAGATATGTATGTATGTATGTTTTGTATATATTATTTAATTTATTTGTTGTAGGTATATTTAGTAATGTACAGTGGCGGTCATCTAATTAGAAACACCCACCTGGGTTTATATTTTATTGCAAATTCCCTTTCTAACTAATTTTTAACGTATCATTGAGTGTTCCTACGTATTCAAATCGATGCATCGGATATTATATTGCATTGTTTATACCATTATAATACTAGAAAACAACGATTGTTTTTCTAAAACTGAAAATTATATTAATATCAAAATAAAATACGAGATACAAGCCGGACAACTAATTAGAAACACCAAAAGATCATTACATAAATCATTATTAAATTGAACAAAGACGTAATAGTTTTGAAAAACACTAAAAATACTGCATCCTTAGACAATTAGTATTTGGTAGGGTAGAAAACAAAACTTTTTTCCATTGAAGAATAGTCCAACTGCCATATTTGCGAGCGAATGCTGGACGATTTTCTCTATGTTGCCTGGTTAGTAGTGGTACTTTTCTAGCGATCCTTCCTAACAATTTTCCTTCAACCAACCGTCTCCGAACTAGTTTAGTGGACACGTGTCGAAGATCGTCTTCTGAAAATACCTCTTTTCTTATAACATTGGATCCTTTAAAAAGGTCCGCTTTAGCTAATCGAAGCATAAGCCTGTCTTCTTGAACTGTAGTCTTCCTGGGCCGAAGTTTTTTTGGCACGTTATCCGATGGTCCGTGTAGTTTGAAATGTGCGAGGGCGTTAAATACCATCTTTACGGAACATTCCAAATAATCGGCGATTTTTCTGTAACTCCATTTTGGTTTTAAATGAAAATTCACTATAATTTTTCTCGTTGCTGCAACACAGCTCTTATTTTGCCCATTTTTAATAAAACAGCAAAAAATAGTAACTTTTCGTAATGAGTTACAAACGGCGGCAATATTCACAATGTGATTGACAATTGTAAGAACTGTATTTCAATTTAAAAATTCAAATTTCGAACCAAGTCATACAATGTTTCTAATTAGTTGTCCATTCTGCCAGTCCTAACGATATTGATACTTATTGTTTCACTGATATTTATTTTTATTGTCGTTTTGGTTCTCAAATATTATTGCTTGTAATTAAACTAGGAACATTAATGTATATTGTGAAGTAGTGAAAAAAAAATTACCTCCTATTAAATGCTATAGAAATGTTAGTTACTTTATAAAAATGTCAAGTGACTAGGTGTTTCTAATTAGATGTCCAACAATATACAGTATTGTTTTATTTCATTGTAAGTGTTCAGCGCTTTCCTAAAATTTAGTTTTTGTTTTTTTAATGTAGGTACACCCCCCTCCATTATTGTAATGTTACAAGTCCTCTCCATACAAAGGTTGTCTGGAAATCGCTTCTAAGCGATAAAACCGCCCATTGTACTTGTTGCTTTCAAATATTTATTTTTATGTTTGTTTCTTTTGAAGTGTACAATAAAGTATTTTCATTCATTCATTCACAATAACCTCATTTACTGATCTTAAGCTTAGCTTAGGGGGTCAGCCTAGAGACCTTAACCTTATTTTCATGATTCAGACGATTCCAATGGTACCTTATTTGTCAAAATCCGTGAGGCCGTTTAGTCTACACAATGCGAAAAATGGACATACATCCTTACCTTGAACCTTCTACATGACAAACTTAACTGGAGTAGAAAAATCATAAATTCCTTCAGAATTTAACTCAAAACCAAATATAGATTTAAGGGCCCCCTGTCTTCTGTTACCCGTTTTATGTGAATATTTCGAACAAGTCTATGGTTCGGTTGATAAAGAGAGAAACAAAAATTAATACACCCAAAGTCTGGTTCATCAAAACTTAGTTCAAAAAAAAAATTTAAACATATCACATTCGTCAAATAAATTAATTTGTAACTCGCGTTCTCGTAAAATGAGCAATTGAGTGAACTATCTAACCCTGTTTTCACCCAAAAAACGAGTCGTAAAGTTTTTAACAAAAATGACAATACAACAAAAATATTGTCTTCTTTGAAATGCTTTTAAAAAAATTTAGTATATTAATACAATATTTAAAAAAAAATTATCTGTATAATACTTACAGATCTATAAAACTCATTGACATCATTGTTCTCCCAGGTGCCCCCTCGTAGGGTAAAAATGTTTGGTATGATCGTATAGAGGGGGTTTTGGTGAGTTGGGAATAAATCCTAAAGTCTCCCTTTTGTCCCCCATTCGCTCCCATCCACCTCGTATCTCGGAATGTATAAGACTTAGAGCATTAGCGCCAAAACTAATGTTGCTCAGGACATTTTTTTATATACGAATCTAAAAAAAATAGATATACAAAAAAAAATTGTCCCATACAAAATATTTTTGTGCAAATACCGTACACCGTATATTTCGTTTGCAGTTACTTTCATACTGTTTTTGTAGGGAGCCAAACGGCTTGTGGGTACTGTGAAATTTATATTACTGTATTTTATTTATTGGTGGAGGGGCATGAGATAACTAAATTTTCATGTTTATGCGACATCCATCATCATCATTTTGAGACGTCCCATGTTTTTTTTAGATTTTGGATGGGCATAAGGCAACTTTCTTCGTAAATTTCAAGTATATGCAACATCTACAAGGATCACTTTAAAACGTCCAATATTTTTTTTTTAGTTTTTGGAGGGGCATAAGTCAACTTTCTTAGTAAACTTTAAAGTATATGCGACATCTACAAGGATCACTTTGAAACGTCCAATATTTTATTTAGTTTTTGGAGGGGCGTAAGGAAATTTTCTTAGTAAATTTTCAAGTATATGCGACATCTACAAGGATCACTTTGAAACGGCGAATATTTTTTTTTAGTTTTTGGAGGGGCGTAAGGCAACTTTCTTAGTAAATTATCAAGTATATGCGACATCTATAAGGATCACTTTGAAACACTTTTTTCCTCGGCAAATTATCCAATTTATGTAAATCTTTGCACACCGGTAGAACTAAAATAAAAAATCCAGACTATACTAAAACGTTCTGATCTGATGATGGAGTCAGGAGCTGTTCCGTGGAACTCCTCAGCAAGTTGTCCGATTGAGGGTAAACTATGAATACCGGTAGAATTTTAATAAAAATACTTTATTATTTTAAAAACGCTCTGATCTGATGATGAAGTCAGGAGCTGTTCCATGGAACTCCTCAGCAAGTTATCCGACTGAAATAAAACTTTGCACATCGGTAGAACTAAAATGAATATTTTCGACTACACTAAAAACGCTCCGATCTGATGATGGAGTCAGGAGATGTTCCATGGAACTCCTCAGCAAATTATCCAATTGATGTAAAACTTTGCACACCGGTAGAACTAAAATAAAAATTCCAGACTATTCTAAAAACGTTTGATCTGATGATGAAGACAGGAGCTGTTCCGTGGAACTCCTCAGCAAGTTGTCCGATTGAGGTCAAACTATGCATACCGGTAGAATTTAAATGAAAATACTTTACTATACTAAAAGCGCTCTGATCTGATGATGGAGTCAGGAGCTGTTCCATGGAACTCCTCAGCAAGTTGTCCGATTGTAGTAAAACTTTACACACCAGTAGAGTTAAAATGAAAATAAATCACAAAAGTTATCTAAGTAAATTTGTTTCAGATAGAGACTTCGTTTTATTTTTCCTGTAATCTTTGTTGATGTTCCTATCAATCATGGTAATTTGAGATTGTTCGCACTCCAAAACTATACGACAACAAACAAAATAAATAATTGTTTTGTAATGTGTAAGTTACCTAAGACTTTTTATATGATACCAAACTGAATGTTATCCTACATACTTAGGTAAATACTTAAATGCAACTGTAGGTTAAGTAAGTTGGTTATGAATTTCGTGGCGCTGTTATGGTGTTAGTGGTTCGCCCCGAACTAAGATCTCGCGAGTCTCTCAAAAAACAAAAAAAATATTATTCATAATTTTTGACTTGTAAAATAGTGCCACGAAATAACAACCACAGACTTACTTGACCTACAGTTTTATTCAAATAACAAGTAATGGGAGTTCATGTTAATTGGTTACTTTTATAGGGGTAGAAATTGCAGTTATTCTGGATTTTAGACTTTTCCCTGTATTTGTGTCACTTAAACTACACGAATACTAAATTTCAGCACTGTGGGGTTACTGGTGTACCCTGTGAATTTTGTCAAAGTTCAGTAAACTCAAAAACTACAAAGATTAAACTAAAAATAAAAACGGGCTCAAAACGTGCTAATGAAGAACTTTTTTTATAAGACGTCCCATTTGACCTAACAGACTTGCAAGTTCTTAGTTCGGGGAGAACCTACTGTACAACAGCGCCACAAAACTCATAACCAACTTACTTGACCTAAAGTTGCATTCAAATTACAAATTACGGGAGTTCATGTTAATTGATTATCTACTCGTTTTAGGTTAAATATTGCAGGTATTTTGGATATCAGACTTTTCTTTACATTAGTGTCACATAAGCTACACGAATACCAAATTTCAGCACTGTGGAGTCACTAGTGTACCCTGTGAATTTAGTCAAAATTCAGTTTTTATTACGACTAGTAATTAAAAAACTACGACGAATAAACTAATAATAAAAACGGGGTCTCAATTTATTAATAAAGATCTTTCATTTAACGTCCTATTTGACCTTATAGACTTATTTTTGTTTGTTTTCACCGCTCTTGAACCCCAATATCTCAACAACCCCTCAACATTTTTAGCTCATTTAGTCAAACCAGGATTTTGCCTATATATTATCAAATTTCACCATGATCGGATCAACGTTTCGAAAGTTACCCTTGGACAAACAAACATACATATACAACGCCAATTTGCTCAAGTTGATTTAGAAACTTCGCTTTGCTCGATCAATTAGTCAAAGATTATGAATAATATTTTTTTTTTGTTTTGTGGAAGACTGACGAGATCTCAGTTCGGGGCGAACCACTAGTTATTTTACTTGTAGAAATCTTGTCAGACCATTATAATCTCGGAGTCTTCAAGTCCAGAGTGAACACGTTCTATCTAGGCAAGCTGGCTCCCTCTTACACCTTACCATCAAGTGAGCACCTAAGTGGTCAAGCGCTTAACCAATACAATTAAAATATAAATACTTTAAACTAAAAATGAAGATAGGTACGAAGATACCAAACACACTATAAATTAACATTTTCATTTGACATGACAAAGGATCAACATTTCTTATCCTATAGTGAGGTGTATAGGACACAAACTCACACATCCGCAAGCCACGCAGCAAGTTCAACGGCCGGCCGGCTTCGTAAATATCTAAAATTGACAGCGTCAGATTTTGGAATGCCCTCTTAAGCATGCATTCTTCATTGAAAATACCGATCAAATCCAGCCTTGAGCTCTCTCTCTCTGGTTGAGCATCAAAATCCATTACCCTCCTTCTGCGCAGTCGGGTAAAAATGTCACAGGAAAAATAAATTAATTTTCTAAATGTATAACGGGTTCTTACTTGTCCTTCAGTCAGCTTGAGATGTTTGGAGCGCATTACTCGATGCTCCATAGTCTCTGCCATGTAGTGGAGAGTGAGATCCGTGTATGTGTAGAATGGACCACCTGAATTACATGAATACATCTTATGTTAGAATATATTTTCATAGTGCACTTATAGATACACCTATTTCTAGGACCTAGGTCTTGAGTATTGTTCTCTAGTTATGATATTATAACTCTAGTTATTGCACTACAGCCTTGTATAATGTAGTCAAACACACACACACATCCTCGCACACACAAACATCCTCGCACACACACACCAACCCCACGCACACCTTCACACACACACAGGCACGCACGTACGCACACACACGCATACACACATGTATACTACCTCACTAGAAGTACTATAAGTCTACAAACTGTTAGTTCATGATAGTTACTAATAATACTTGCTGGTCTAAAAATGTATAGTATATTTTTCTTATCTTATATTCATGCACGTTTAGTTTTATAACATTATGTACCTTACCTTACCTAGTATTGTCTGTAACCTATAACCCTTTTTGGATATGTAAGAGCGGGGCCTTCTAGCACAAATAGTTTCCTACTTAAAAAAGATTCCAACCATTATTATTTTAAACTTTTTGATTTGATTTGATTTGATATCAAGACGTGGTGATGACAGGTGGAGCAGGGTAGCGACTGAATGGTGGCCGAGGAATGGCTGTAGAAGGGTAGGATGTCCGGCAGCGAGATGGGTGGATGACATCGTTACGAGTCGCGGCCCGTCAATGGGTGAGACTAGCGCAGGATCGCGCCACAAACTTGGGGAGGCCTATACCCAGCAGTGGGTGAAGTTAGGTTGTGGATGATGATGATTTTGATATACCTTGCTCTAAGTATATAAACTTATAGTATATAGTCATAGTAAGTAGAATATGTAACAGGATTGTTAATAATTTTACTATTACTATAAATTTAAACTGTACATAAAAATTATAATCGTATCCGCCATAAGTATTGCTGAATATAGCCCCCCCCCCCCCCCCCCATCGCTAATATATTTCCAGACTCCCAGCAACCTTTATTAGATCGCCTTTCCATCTAGTAGGGGCCGTCCTACGCTACGTTTTCCAGTGTATCGTGGCGAGAACCATTCTGCCCAACAGCAGTCAGTTCTTCAAGCTATGTGCCCCATCCATTGCCACTTCAACTTGCTCATCATCTGGGCTATGTGTGTGTATGTATGTGTTAAATATGTCCTCACCACTAATCCACAAAGGATCCGTAAACAGCAATTCTTTCCACATCAGTCCATCTTCCTTCCTTTGCTTCAAAGTATCACCGTCGGGGCATATAAGCAGCATATCTTTGCATCTCACTCTATCTAACTGCTTTGTGTTATTCCCTCTCTTTTTCCCATGTGTTGAGCGATCCCACCAGTACTGGCGATGACGAAGGCGGTCGTACTTTTCAAGACTGTCTTCTATATGGTGTATTCTGTGGATGGAAATTATTTTTATTAGTCACTTCACTAGCTTCCACTCCACCCGTGGTTGGTATATACAATATATATGTTACTAGCTGACCCGCCCGCGGCTTCGCATGTGTGGTATTTCAATAAAAACATTATCCTCCTTTTGCGCACTCGGGTAAAAAGTAGCCTATGTCCTTCCCCAGGATATAATCTATCTCCTTGCCAAATTTCATTACGATCCGTTCAGCCGTTTAGTTATGAAAAGGTAACAAACACACAGTTACTTTCGCAGTTACTACGTATGTATTATACATATAAACCTTCCTCTTGAATCACTCTATCTATTGCTGAAAACTGCATTAAAATCCGTTGAGTAGTTTAAAAGATCTAAGCGAACAGACAGCGGAAGCTACTTCATTTATACTATGTGAAGGATAAAGATATACGGCCTGTTAATGGAACAAACACATTGCCCACCTGATGTTGCCAAGCATCATAAAGCATTGATCGTAGGTCACGCACCTTAGTAGCGCGCCGCGCGCCCTATGATGCACTGCCCTACGCCCTGTAAACCCTCATCTCATGTGCAGTCATTTCACCGGCAACCATACCCTTCAAACCGAAACAGCTAAGCTGCTTGGCGGCAGAAATAGGTATGATGGTAGCACATCCCCGGTCGAGTATTTTCACTAGGAACTCTACTACTCTTAGCCTAAACGTAGTTAGCGACTAAACAAGTTAAAATTTGACATATTTGTATGATTTGATCATATTTAATCTAATTAATCATATCATATTTATGCACTATATTTAAGCATCGTTGCGCAAGTCGCTCTTAATTGTTTCAATCCAGATGATCTTAATCTATCTTTATAACAACTTTTTATCGAAATTGGTTCTTCTCATTTATAGTATTAGCGTGACGTTATGTGATTGGGATCTCACTAATGGTCGCTCGGTGTACACTCTGTCTGTAGACTGAGTGTTTAGTGTCGTGTTTAATCATTTTAGTGTCTCTAACCACCAAAACAAACCTAAAGTTTTACAGTGCTTAGTTATAACTTCTTGGTCAATAAATAAAAAGGGACTTACGCATACAACCATCCACAGAGCATAACTCTGTACAATTCCATCGGTGACAGATCAATAAACCTTGTAAACGCAAAACACCCATACCCCCCATTCTCCCCCCGTTTCAAGCTCTCATGTATATAATCCGGGGTGAGTAGAGACAGCTTGTTGTACAGCAGATGTCGCTTGGATGGTATACAGCGTATAAGTATGCCGTCTTCAGCGATGATCTTTGGCATGTGGTAGTCATCTACATGCATTGAGAAGGGGGATCTAACGTCACGACGTTCGAAGAGTTCGGGATGGTTGCAGACCTAGAAAAAACCATTATCATCATCATATCTACCATGCCTTAACACAATTAAATCTAGCATGGAGGGGGTATGGTTTTAACTAGATACCATATAATTTCCGTCATGTGAAAGTGATAGGTTATTAGTTGATAAAACAGTAAATAAGTTACAAAGTAAAATAGAACTCATTCTTTTTGGAAATAAGTATCTTTATATCAGCCATAGAACGTCCATTGAACATAAGCCTCCCACAGAGCGACAGATCTTGTGGTCTGCACCGAATCACTCCCCGAAACCTAGGCCGTCTTTCCATCTAGCGGGGGATGTGCTACACTGCTGGCAGCGTAACACATCCGATAGTATCGAGTCGGCTATTGAACAAACACTCTTAACACGATTTTCATTATGGGGATTCACATAATGTTACACGTTACTATTACGACAAATAAGTTCAGTTCTGAATATATAAAAATGTCAGCGCAAATCATGGTAAATATCCCATTTTTTTGTGTAATATATTCAAAAGTTATAAAGTTATACCCATGTCTGTGAGCGTTAAGTTATTAAAATTAAGTGGATAATCTGTTATGATTAAGTTCAGTTCTGAATATTTGAAAATATCAGTGCAAATCATGGTAAATATCCCATTTTTTTTTGTTAAATAGTTTCAAAAGTTATAACGTTATGTCAATGTCTGTGAGCTGTTAAGTTATTAAAATTAAGTGGATAATCTGTTATGAATACCTTTCTGAACTGCATCACCAAGTTCATGAGATTTGACGTGAAATTCTTGTCGACATTGTGTCCAGTCTCAGCCCCCACAGAAAAATGCAGTAGCTCCTCGATTTTTATCTTCTTTTTCAGCGCTACAAAAATTAAAATTCATTTAAAAAATATTTTATGTGTAAGCTCGATATTTCAAACTACCAGAGCAAAGGCTCTCTTTTCATAGGTCCCTAGTTTCTGGTATTTTGGCCAATTCATATCGTAAGGTGTGCCAATGGGCACGGAGCGCAGTATATTGGGAGACAAATTTACAGACCGTAGATATTTCAAACTACCAGGGCAAAGGCTCTCTTTTCATAGGTCCCTAGTTTCTGACATTTTGGCCTATTCATATCGTAAGGTGTGCCAATGGGCCACGGAGCGCAGTATATTGGGATACAAACTTACAGCCCGTAGATATTTCAAACTACCAGGGCAAAGGCTCTCTTTTCATAGGTCCCTAGTTTCTGGTATTTTGGCCAGTTCATATCGTAAGGTATGCCAATGGGCCACGGAGCACAGTATATTGGGAGACAAACTTACAGACCGTAAATATTTCAAACTACCAAGGCAAAGGCTCTCTTTTCATAGGTCCCTAGTTTCTGGTATTTTGGCCAGTTCATATCGTAATGTGTGCCAATGGGCTATGGAGCGCAGTCTATTGGAAGTCAAACGTACAGACCGTATTAGAAACACTATACTCTCATATAAGTTTCCTAAAAATATAGATAAATACGTATTCTATTTTAAAATAAGAGCAAGAGATAATAGCGCAAAGAGGTTTACCGAATGGCGCCCTGACACATCGAAAGGAAACAAATACAAACATGGACAAAGTCTTGACAGACGGTGCGGGTGTAGTCGCTTTGAACAGATCAGATAACGCTGATAAAGCAACGTTTTGCAAGGTGACTGTTATTAACAATAATAAATCATTTATTTCAGGCAACAATAAAATGTTATAGGATAGTAATAAACTTATTCTACGAACTATAAAGACCTTAGCCTAAAATACATCACACTTTATTTGTTTGTTTGTTACTCAATCACGTCGTAACGGCTGAACCGATTTCAATTAAATTTGGTATATACGTAGATGATAACCTGGATTACCACATAAATCACTACTTTTTATCCCATAAATCAGTTCCCATGGGATAAAAATAGGGTGTCAAGTTGCATCAGCGAGTATAGCTTTATTTCAAGGTCACTTATACATTTAGTAGTGTACCGCGTACAAAGTCACGGGCAACAGCTAGTACTATAATAAAAACTTATGATTTACATTAATGATTTGTGTGTAATCACTTGTGCCTTGTGTGCAATCACTTGTGCCTTGTGTGTAATCACTTGTGACATAAGAGTTATCACTTGTGACTTGTGTGTGATCACTTGTGACATGGAGTAATCACTTGTGACTTGTGTGTGATCACTTGTGACTTGTGTGTGATCACTTGTGATATTTTCAACTGAGTGTTCCGTGCATCGCAGGTCACTTAGATGACTTTAAACCATATCGAAGGTCTTTTGCCGGCCTACAAACAACACCAGGTTTGACTTAGATTTTTGGCCGTAATTATATGTAGAAAATATGGCATTTGCTCAGCAGTGGGATAAAAACAGCCAGGGATAGTAAAATAATGATAATAACATACCAATATAAAGGAGTTTCTGTCTGATCGTCAGCGGGCAGTGCACCATGATCTCGATCTTATCAGACAGTTCATTTTCCACGTCCTTCTTCACTCGCCGTAACATGAACGGTTTGAGAATCATATGCAGTCTTGATAGATGCTCTGTAACACACAATATTTGTATAATTATGTTATAATCACCTTAGTTAAAACCATTTATGTTAAGTTGCACGTTGTACCGACCCTTACGTAATGTGGGAAAGAACAAAGTTTTTACTTAGTGGCCAGTCATTGGAACCTGTTGAAACAAATGAAACAAAACAACATTTTTTTTTTCATTGTTGAACAAATGAAGAAAAAATGCTTTTCCATTAATTTAGGTAACATAATTACCTACATAACTATGTAAAAAATACTTTAAATCTTTTCTCAGAGTTTAGAGTCAGAGAATGAACAATATTAGTGTTTTAGAAGAGCATAATTTGACAAATAATTGTCTCGAGAAAAGTTTCACCAATTGCATTTCTGACTTTCATTTATGTAGTTTAAATCCTAAGTAAATATTGCTTAAATATGAAATCAGTACCATTTTTCGTTATTGAATACGACAGTTACTTAGCAGTCTTAACTCAAAATTGCTCATTACATACAAAGTTTACCTCCTTATAATATTAGTATAGATGTATTATTATGTCTTATTAGGCCGTATAATTAATAAATAATGAAATTAACCTGGGTTCAACATGATTTTAAGGGTTATGAAGCCCTAAAAAGTTCATAACTTACAGCAGCACGACTTTATAAGTCCCCATTCATATTTACAGATCTCTTATTCGTACGTTACATGAAAATTTCCCTCTTAACTAGGATAGTCAGAGGCAAGTCCAAATATAACGTTCGATATATGGACGTAAAATAAACGGACCGGTGTATTGCTCACTAAGGTATATGGTGCTCTTCAGGTGCGCCGTTCGGCGCGACCGTTGGAAAAGTATGCGTCAAGTTACGTATTACAAACCAATTGGCCCACTTGAATTACATTATTTTCAAGTTAGTTCTACTCCGTTCATATATTAGGTAAGTGTTTATGTACGACATTAAATGAAAACACGGGTAGGGCTAATGACTAGTACTGTTGCAAAGTATGTTTTTTTAATTAATTACCTAATTAAAAATATTTTAACTTAAGATTTTTTTAATAAATTAATTTTTAAAAATTATTAAGAATTATTTAAATTTTCAAACAACCTTGATATCAAGTCGTAAAATATCAATGAAACAGTCTGTATAAAATAGGTAAATAAATCATACTCATTCATCATGTAAGAAGGTACCTTTTAAACTGACCAAACGGTATCGTCGCAAAGGCACCGCCGGTTTACGTTAAAAATTGCTAATTGGATATGTATGACTACTGGATAAATAATCAACCTACCGGTATTAAACCCACCTCTAAAATCAGTTAATACGATTCCGGATGTGTGTTTTAAATTAATGTCGTACATAACAAAACAGGTTGTATATTTTAATACGTTGTATATTATAATAATATTATAATAATTTTAATACTTCGATCACACCTTCACTTATCATCAGGTGAGGTAGTGGTCAAACTCTTGGATATCATCAATTAAAAAAAATACGTCTCCGGTGCGATACGTGCCCTTCTATTTCACATGGCATGTTGCTTGAACATAAAAACGTTGCTAGGACAATTGCGGAGCAACTGGAAATGCCGTTGAACAAAGCTCTACATACAGCCACCGACCGCTCCAAATGAAGATCTATTATCCAAAAGATGATGGAGTGGAGTCATGATCCTCAACAATAAGGGGCCGACTGAGGAGATGGAGAAAATTGCACGTAGAAATTGACTTACTTTCGTCCATTGTCGTTTTATTCTCAGCGTGGCTCTCAATATCTTTAGAGAACCATTCGTTGAACTCTTCGTGGGAGTCGAACAGCGTCGGCATTATGAAATGCAGAAGGGCCCATAGCTCCGCCATACTGTTTTGAATAGGTGTTCCTGAAAGATAATTGGCTGTTAAAAACTTGTTACAAATTACCGTTAAGTTGAAAGAATGCCTCGTTCTTGTTACTATTACGTTGAGTGCGGATGTATTCCTGGACCCCATAGCGAGCACGTACCAGAGTCTCATTCAAAATATTATGTAAAAGACGAGTAAATTCATTTCGTTCCTTTTTGTGTAAATTGTAAACAGCAATAAAAGCATGCTCCTCGCAGTAAGCTCTTTTTTTCTTTTCTCAAATGTAAACCTGAACATCCAACCATCAGTGACTAGATTGAAGTAGTGTATGTACAAACAGCTACACATTTCCAGTAAAGCTGACCTCTCATTGTGCGGATAGCCTACACAATGCGAGGTCACCTTATATTGGAAATATCCTAGGCTGTTTCTAAAACAACCGATGATGCTAGATAGTCGTATTGCCTGAAGTTTCTATAAAGTAGAAAGTATTTATAACAAGATATCCCAGGAAATAGCAGGGTACCATAATACCAACAAAAAACATTACAAGTACATTTATTTACCAAAAAGTTTAACAATTATGTATAAGTGTAGACTGAAGTTGCTAATGGTCCCCGCACTAGGTCTAGCCTGTATCGCGGGAAATCGGATTACAAAGAAAAAACATACGCCTACCGTCTAAACTCTAGTCTATGAGTTTAACAATATAAAAATAACAAAATCTAAAATAATTATCTAAATTAACAAAGAAAAAAAACTAAAATACTAAATACAATTGATCTCAGTTCAGCTGGTATTATTTGAAGGGCTCTAATACGGGTGCGTGTTTGTGTACAGCCATATCAAGACATGGTCGTACAAAATGAATGACTACTCACCAGATAGCAGCAGTCTATTCCTGCAGCTGAAGCCCAGCAGCAGCTTCCAGCGCATGCTCTGCGAGCTCTTGATGGCCTGCGCCTCGTCCAGGATCATGTACTGCCAGGACACGCGGTTCAGGTACTTGAGATCGGAGACTATGATCTGGTAGGAGGTGATGCACACGTGGAAGGCGGCTTGGCGCGTGTGGAGGTCGCGGCGCTCCCAGAACTGACGCAGGATCTTGCGTTCAGATGGACTTCCCCAGTAAGGTACCTATACAATTAACTACATTTTAGTAGGTTGTTCACTTTGGTTACTTTTGGATCATACCAAGCTTGAGGTAATCATTCTGAAAGAGCCTAGAGATCGATTAAAGAACTAAGGTATTTGTTCCGGGTCTGGTTATTTTTTTATATAATGTATGTAAGTACGAATTTACAATAAAAGTATTTAAGTATTCTATCATTTATCCAGTTCCCACAGTATAAGCTTTGCTTAGTTTGGGGCTAGATGACGCTGTGTAAAATGCCCAGCATTTTTATTTATTGTGGTGAACTGATAGTGCAGTTAAAGAGCCTTCTTTAATAATAATAATGCTTTATTTCAGGCAACAAAAGAAAAGTGCAAGTTGTTATAACTTAATTCTACTGCCTATATAAATACCAACATACCAATAAATATGACTTCGACTCCTCGACTACTGTATAAAATACACTGAGCAAACAGATTATATGGGATTATTTAGTACTGGAACACATACTTCGATAGACTATATCAGTAATTTTTTTACATAGCCATTGTGTGGTCTAACTTCATTCATAATTGGTACTGTATTTTTTAGCAGAATTAGAAATTATTCCAATGCAATCAGATAAGATGTGGGAAAAATCAAGTCAAAAGTTTGTTCGGACTCAAATCACTTACCACTTTGAAATCCGGCGCGAATCTCTCCATCTCCTGCTGCCAGTTATGCAGCGTTGACGCCGGAGACACTACGAGGAACGGGCCCCACACTCCCAGCTTTTCAGCCACGTGGCAGAGGAAGGCGATGCATTGGACTGTCTTGCCCAGACCCATCTCGTCGGCTAATATGCCGCTTATGCCCTAAAACAAATGATCATTCTATATTACAAAATTTTATGAATTTTTGTTCTATTATTTGAGGCCGCTGACTTCTTTAACACAGGTCTTCCCAGCTCAGAAGTCAGAAACTTTATAAGACGTCTGATACAAAGTGTTTTTTTTTTCAATAATATTATTAAATTTTAATTCCGGCATCATTAGCTGGTGGGATTTAAAGCATCAGCCAGTGGTCCAGCTTTTACTCAATAATTTCATTATTTATTTGTTTGAACCAGCATTAATTGACTGAATTAAAATGTATTATAACGATCGTTGTGCAAACCGGCCTTCATCTTTGACTATTAAAATAGTGCCAAGGACCAACTAACTTGACTTACAGTTTCATTCAAATTACAGGTAACGGGAGTTCATGTTAATTGGTTCCTCTTTTTTGGGGTACAAATCACAGTTACTATTCTGGATTTCAGACTTTTGCCTATATTTGTGTTACTAAAACTACACGCATACCAAATTTTAGCGCTGTGGGGTCACTGGTGCACCCTGTGAATTTTGTCAAAGTTCAGTTTTTATCATGACTAATAACCAGTGATCGGACTAGGTAGAGCTATTTTGTGTACTTGCCATATGTAAGAATAATATGGATATTCCCAAAATCCCGGGATTTGCTTTTTAAGTAGAAAAATAATAAAAAGCTATTTACGCCTTAAGGAGTAATGAAAGAATACACTTCCTCTCCGACGGGCAAGTATAAGGACGGGTTTAAGGATAGTATACTAAATAGATAGAAACTTGATTCATTAAACCACATATATTTTTTATGTAACAATTTGTTATATTCATACAAGACTCAACAATCATTTAACATTATCATTCTGAAGTTGTACAATAACATATTACCATACAAATAATTTTTACTCAAAAAATTAAAATATACAAACAGAACAAGCTATATGTATTTACAATAAAATTCTGAAAAATTGATCAACACGTTAAACAATAATCTACTTATTCAAACAAAAAATGTCATTCTTGGAGAATTTGAAGAAAAATTGTCAAAAAATTAAGAAAATGATGAAATTTTGTCCACAAATTTGTTCCACTAACATCCACAGATGTCGAATGCTCCTTTTCTTTTTACATCTAACACCCATTTATATGTAGAAAAGGAGCGTTCTACATCTGTGACTGAAGCTCAAGACGAACTAGACCAAGAAATTATCTATTTCTTGGTCTAGTTCGTCTTCAGCTTCAGTAGAAGACTGAGTACCTAAGTGACCTAAGTTAAAATATATTACCATTATTTTTTCTAAATTTTCTAATTTTAGTCTATTTCTTTTTAAATCTAACACCCATTTATATGTAGAAAAGGAGCGTTCGACATCTGTGGATGTTAGTGGAACAAATTTATATGACAAAATTTCATCATTTACTTCATTTTTTGTCAATTTTTCTTTAAATCTTCTGAGGATATCAATGTCAGGATTCCTATCCAAAACTTTTCAATTTTTATTTTTATTCTATCAGAATCACACTTATTTAAAGCAGCTCTGACTTTATCAAAAGCCAAAAATGAGTCGCTTAATGTTAAATTTCGTTTCTGCAACTCTTTTAAAGAAAGTAAAATAATCGTATAATGATTTTCTATATACACTAATTGATTCCGTAGATTCTCTTTTTCTAGAATTTTTTTCGCATTTCGTATTGCCATTGATTCAAAGCTCAAATCGACAAACAACATTCATTATTTCTTCATAATATTTTCTATAATACGATGCAGCTTCAAGCAATTCCGGAGGATTAGTCGGAATCTAATGGAATATCCATATTAACATCAATGTTTGCGGTCAATGAACTTAAACAGCTCTACCTACTCCGATCACTGCTAATAACTTAAAAACTAAGTCTAAACAAAAAATAAAAATGGGGTCGAAATGTACTCACAACCTACCCCCCCCCCCCCCCCCCCCATATATTAGCTCATTTAGTCACACCAAAGTTGTGCCATCACTACCTACATACCAAATTTCACGATGATCTGATAACCTCTTCGAAAGTTATCCTCGGACAGACGTACCATACATACAAAGCGGATTTACCCAAGTTGACTTAGAGATCTCGCTTCGCTCGATCAATAAAATACAATTACAAAGAAGAAAGAAACATAAATATTGTTATGATAAGACTCACCTGATCATACAAGTTGGCGAGCCAGTTCATGCCTTTCAGCTGGTAGCCCTTCAGCGTGCCGTGGAACAAGGCCGGCTGTTCATTTTCCCCTCCCTTCTGCGGCTCCTCTACCTCCTCCTCTATTTCCACTTCACCTTCCACCTACAAAATACTTACTGCTTTAGCTGCTTTGTAAAATGTAGCGGTTTTCAAATAACTAGTTTTCTTTTTAGATGGTTTATATTTTGGCATAACAATTTTTAAGATACAGTGTAAACTCTATATAACGACACTCAAGGGACTGAGCATATTTTGACGTTATAGAGAGTTGTCGTTAAATGGAGCGAAGTAAAATCTGTATTAGAAAAAGAAAACGTTTATTTCTGATTTGTCTTCTTAAATAGTACCTACAATAAAATTCTCTTTTAATTTGAACGCTATTGCGTATAATCTGTTATTTTCGTCTGACGTCTTTTGCTACTAAGAATATGACAACGTATAGATAAAATCCATCACTTCTACTAACAAGTCTGCAGCTACACGTGCAAGCAATCCCATTTTGTAAACAAAAGAACGGATTTCTTAGAAAGTTTGGTGTGTATGATGCCGACAGTCGAGTTTATTATGGTCTAGGATAATAAAACGACAAAAGGATATACACAGCTGCGCAGTTTTTACTAATTTGGCAACTTAAAAAGAACTTTTTATTACAAATTGTTGTCGTTATTGAGAGTGGGTGTAATGCTATACAGAGTGTACCATTGTATGCAAGACAAGCTAAACCAACCAAAGCCGAGTGATTTCGACGCTTTAGAGAGTTTGTCGTTAAAACGAGTGACGTTACATGGAGTTTACACTGTACTTTCTTTTTAGAACTTTTCAAATTTTCGCGAACTATACTCATGTTCAGTCTCTCGTAACCACGGCCGATGTAACTTGGCCGAAACGTCGAGGTTAGTCAAAATTATAATTTTGATATAAATCTGTACTTTCTTTTTATTATCTAAAGGGTCTTTCAACAAGGACGGGTCGATGTTAAAATTGAATAAAACAAGATGTGTGTGAGATATTAACGAAATTTATTTTTTATTTAAAAGGCCTATTTATGCCATTATGGATGGAATATGACATCGTTCAAATGTCCGCCGCGGCTTCGTATGGTGGCGCGAATCCGAGAGGTCCAATTTTTAATGACTCTGCTGCATAGATCCGGCTGAATCCGAGCGATGGCCTGCGTTATGTTGGCTTTCAGGGCAACGGTCGAATGTGGTTTATTGGCATAGACCTGCGACTTCAGAAAACCCCACAAGAAAAAGTCTAGCAGAGTCAAATCACACGATCTTGGTGGCCAATTCACGTCACCTCTGCGAGAGATAACTCTACCCTCAAACCGTTCATGCAGAATGTCGATTGTGTCGTTCGCTGTGTGGCAAGTAGCGCCATCTTGCTGGAACCACATGTCGTTCACGTCCATATTGTTCAATTCAAGCCAAAAGAAATTGTTTATCATTGATCTGTAGCGCTCGCCGTTGACGGTGATGGCCTCACCAACGTTGTTTTCGAAGAAGTACGGACCAATGACGCCGCCACACCAAAATCCGCACCAAACAGTAACTTTTTGTGGATGCATTGCCACCTGGTGAACCTCATGTGGGTTGTGGTCTTCCCATATACGGCAATTTTGCTTATTAACAAAACCATTCATCCAAAAATGTGCCTCGTCGCTAAAGATTATTTTTCGGCCAAAATCGGGGTCCTCTTCCAAGCGTTCCGATGCCCATTCAGCGAACACACGGCGTTGTCTATGGTCATTAACTTTGAGCTCTTGGGTCAGTTGGATCTTGTACGGATGCAGACCCAAGTCCCGACGCAAAATTCTCCAAGTTGAGGTCTGCGAAAGGCCGAGTTCTTGAGCACGGCGAGAAATCGACTGCCTCGGAGTCTCCTGTACACTCTCACGTACAGCGGCGATGTTCTCGGCCGATCTGGCATTCCTTTGACGTAAAGGTGTTGGTTGGTTGTTTACCGAACCGGTCGTTTTAAATTTAGTCACCAATCGTTGGAGAGTGGACTTTGAAGGGCCACCGCGTCTGCCGTAAAATGGGCGCAATGCGCGCAACGTTTGCACTAACGAACACTCATTTTGATAATAAAGTTTTATCATTTGCACATGCTGCTCAACCGTGTAACTTGCCATGGTGATTTGGCATCAGTGACTGAATAAGAAAAAACAGATTTGACAGATGCCGCCAAAACAAAATGGCCGCCACAGATTATTAACATCGACCCGCTCTTTTTGAAAGACCCTTTACTATCTGACCCGCCCGCGGCTTCGCACGCGTTGCTTGTCTATCCAACCATTACTCTATTTTATCGCATAAATTTAATTGTAAAAAGTAGCCTATGTCTCAATACCGGTCATATTTTTTTTTTATACTACTTATATGGCAAACGAGCATGCATTCCACCAGATGTTAAGTGGATACTGCAGCCCATGGATATCCACATAGAATTCAAAACAAGCTATTATGTTGTCTTGATCTCTATGTGGATACGTTGCCATACTATAGGACTTAGCTGTTATGCCTATGTGCCAGTAATTACAGGAACATACCATTGCCATAATTAATTAATCTATATATCAAAAATCATCGAAATCAGCCCAGCCGTTTACTCGTGAAAACGTTACAAACAGAGAGAGACAGATTTACTTTCGAATCAAAAATATTAGTAAGGGTTAGTGAAGTCGTTGGCTTAGTTTTTACTAGCTTAAGATGTACATCTGCTGGTTAAAAATTTCCCTAATTTCTTTCAAATTTTTTTTTATTAATTAAAATCACAAGGATCACTTTGAAACGTCAATTTTACTGCCTGTTCCTTCGCGACCAAGCCAGGAAAGAATGGCAAAAGTTAGTTAGTTTAATAAAGTCTACCGCGGCCATCTCTGTCATCATCATCATCATCATATCAGCCGTGACATTTTCTATTTATTTCTCCAAAAACCCTTGTACACACGGCTACACATCAAGCTATACAGTTCCAGTATAAGCTGACCTCTCATTATACAAGCCATTATACAATGCGAGGTCAGCTTATACTGGGAATTTATAGCTTGATGTGTAGCCGTGTGTACACCGAAAAGAAAGCAACTTCCCCGCCATTTCTCACTTTAACAGCCAGTCCTCCTTGACATTAATTTATTTGGCTTGGGCTATAGATCGATTGGCGGCATCAGCCATAGGACATCCGCTGAATATAGGCCTCCCCCAGATTTCCAGAGAGTCCGTCTACCGTCTTTCCATCTAGTGGGGGGCAGTGACCGTTCTACGGTGCGCTTTCCAGTGCGTGATTTAAGTGTATTTTTTTGACCCACTTGTATTGTCCCAGACGTTAGCAATTAAATAAATAAATACAAATAAATAAATAAATATTTCTGGACATTTCACACAGCGCTATCTATCTAATTATACGTGTTATGTTATGTACGACATTAAATGAAAACACGGGTAGGGCTAATGGCTATAGTATGGTTGTAAAATAGGTTTTTTTTTCTTATTCATTACAATAGAATAATTTAAAGGAGCGTTTTGAATTTCTCCACCAGGCTAATCGCAACTTGCGTTATTCAGATTCCCTCCAACTTAAAACTCCTGTCCATACGACAGAGTTTTATGGTCGATCCTTCACTGTAACAGCCGTACGATTATGGAACGCTTTGCCCCTCTCTATAAGAACATCCAAGTCTATTAGTAATTTTAAAACAAAAGTGCACACCCATTATCTGTCCCTGTGTTGAAGTTGTAACTGCTTGTTAATTCATCATAACCATTTTTAGTTGCTTATTTTAAATTAAATTTGTGTTATTACTAGTATTTTAGGTTTATAGTATATGTTTTTAATTGTATATAGATGCACCGCCGTCATGTGATACATTATAACCCTGTCCATACAAAAGTCTCGAAGAGATCGCTTTTAGCGATAAGACCGCCCATTGTACTAAATCTATTTGTAAGAATTATGTTCTGTATTTTACTTTGGTGTACAATAAAGAGTTAACTTATCTTAAAAATTTCAACAACCAAAATATCAATGAAACAGCCTGTATAAAACAAATCATATTCATACATCCTGTAAGTAGGTAGTACCTGTTAAACTGACTAAGCAGCATCGTTACAAAGGCGCCACCGATTAACGTTAAAAATTACTGAATAAATATACAAGCTACCGGTATTAAACCCACCTCTAAAGTCAGTTAATACTATCCCGGATGTGTGTTTTAAATTAATGTCGTACATAACAAAACAGGTTTTTATTTTGTTTATTTAATTTTTACACAGCCATTACAGTAACACCAAAGCGACAGTGCAAAACCTTAATATCTAGTACTTATAAACTACTTATTTACACTTAAACTAGATAGGTCCTACTTAGAAAATGCAAGACCATATCTGTCAATTTCGCCAAGGTGATATTGAAAATATCAACATCTTCGGCTAGACATAAGCTGTTGATAATCCGAAGGGCTCGCGTGAATGGAGCTTGGCTCGGGAGATTAGTCCTTGCTCTCGGGATCGCGAGCAGCTTAGCTCGTCGCCGCCTATAAACGTAACTATCAGGTAGGTTGTATAGAAATAGAAAAAACCTCAATATCGCCCACTCCCGCCAGTGAATCGAAGAGCTGTGCGCGCGATCGTTCCGCTCGGAAGGCTTCGCGGGCGTTACGAGACGCCTGCGCCTTCATTGCCGCACTGCAACAAAGGCTCCATTCAGATTTCACTGGAACGTGGAACGTCCATCACGTGATGAAAAGATACCCACCAATAACTTTTATACTTTTTGAATTTTATCATCAACTAGTTGCATGCCCGCGACTTCTACCGCAATTGTTTAGATCTCGACAACACCACCACCTATAAGGTCCAATTGTGAAGCTAAACCATCCAGGGACCAATCATCATCATCATCAGCCCACATTAGTCCACTGCTGGACATAGACCTCTCCCAATACGCGCCACTGAGCCCGGTCTTCGGCTCTTCTCATCCAATTTCTGTCCGCCACCTTTTTTATGTCATCGCTCCTCCTAGCCGGGGGACGCCCCACACTACGTTTTCCAAGACGCGGTCTCCACTCAAGAACTCGTTTACCCCAACGGTTGTCGGTTCTCCGGCATATATGGCCAGTCCACTGCCACTTCAGTTTGCTAATCCGTTGAGCTATGTCGGTAACTTTGGATCTCTGTCGAATAACCTCGTTACGGATTTTATCCTTCAGAGAAACTCCAAGCATAGCCCGTTCCATAGCTCGCTGCGCAACCTTAAATTGCGCACCCTATACCACAATGCCTGAAAACTAAAGTCTTCAATCAGTGCGTCCTACCCGTAATGACCTACGGTGCTGAGACGTGGACGCTCACGGTAAGACTAATCCACCAATTTAAGGGACCAATCAAACTCACGCCTAAAAATAATTAAAATCGGTTCAGTCGTCTTTAGGGTTCCGCACCCAAAGGGTAAAACGGGACCCTATTATTAAGACTCCGCTGTCTGTCTGTCCGCTTGTCACCAGGCTATATCTCATGAACCGTGATAATTAGTTAGTTGAAATTTTCACAGATGATGTATTTCTGTTGCCGTTATAAAAACAAATACTTAAAACAGAATAAAATAAATATTTAAGAGGGGCTCCCATACAACAAACGTAATTTTTTGCTCGTTTTTGCTCGATATTGATAACGACAACAGGTAGACGCTTGAAATATTCACAGAATATTAGTTACAACAAACGTGATTTTTTTGCAGTTTTTATAGATAATGGTAAGGAACCCTTCGTGCGCGAGTTCGACTCGCACTCTCTTCATTTTCTCATCAACTTTGAATCGCTACGCTTAGGATTCTAGTTTAAAATCCCTCGCTACGCTTAGGATTATAACTAGAATCCTAAGCGTAGCGAGGGATTTTTAAACTAGAATCCTAAGCGTAGCGAGGGATTTTAAACTAGAATCCTAAGCGTAGCGATTCAAAGTTGATGAGAAGATGAAGAGAGTGCGAGTCGAACTCGCGCACGTCGCTCTGGATTCAAACAATCGCTCTCGCCCTCAATAGACTATTTTGGTCCCTTATGACACCTACTACTTCATCGGCTGCTTTTCTTACTGGCCTATTCTAAAAACTTTCAGTGAGACGTATATGTGTTGCAGTATTATTGTTTCTGTTCATCAGTTTGGAAAAACTAAAACATAAAGAAATGTAGGTAAATATTACAATTCATAATAATATATAAATAAAATGTAGTTACCTGTCATAATTATCGATAGACGCAAGTCTTGGATCCAAATCTTCCTCCAATTGCTGTAGGATCTGTTCGGCGCCGTTATCGCCTTCATTGTGAGTTTTACGTTGCATGAAATGTGCGTATAGCTCTGTCTGGGTGATCAGGAAGTTGAGCTTGCGCCGGTGACGTTTCGCTTCCATTAGTTCTACGTCCATCTGCGAACATATGTATTTATAACAGACTTCAAAAAAGGAGGTACTTACCAGATTCTTCTTTTTTTTTACCCCTGCACTCTCGTCATTTATAAACAGATT
This sequence comes from Philereme vetulata, assembly GCA_918857605.2. Classification (NCBI taxonomy): domain Eukaryota; kingdom Metazoa; phylum Arthropoda; class Insecta; order Lepidoptera; family Geometridae; genus Philereme; species Philereme vetulata. The sequence continues at coordinate 10,452,313 of OU975423.1, forward strand.
TGGAAAATTTATTTGAAAGAATATACTTCCAGATTGGTTCCATATAAATTTCATCAAACTCGCGGGTTCAGTAGTTTGGTTTATAAATCAAAATAATTTCTTTCGATTTTCTGAAGTCAGTTATGTGTTTGTTAAAAAATTTCTTTATATTGTAATTGTAGAATGGAATATAAAATACAATATGCATGTATTATATTAATTAATAAATAATGCTGGATATTCCACACAGCGCTATCTAGCCCCAAACTAAGCAAAGTTTGTACTACGATATCTAACATATGCAAGAAAACTCATAGCTAACTAAACCTCGGTATGCCTGGTGGGTCTATCAAACCCAGATCTTCAACATTTTTTCATTTTTCATATAATTTTTAATAACTAAGGTAGTTTTTAATAGTTGCCTATATTAGGAGTGTATAAATATGGGTTGAATTAAAAATTAATAGAAAAAACTACCTTTTATCATTTTTCTTATTAAACTCGGGTCATATTATATCAATAATTAGCTCTAGCTACTTTCATCAACATTTTTGGAAGATTCAGTGAGACGTTTTTCTACTATGAGCGCTCGCTCCAGACTTATGTAATGAGTGGAGGGCGTCGAACGGTTCATAACGGCTATTCGGAACGGTTACGCTCAGAGTTCAAATTTTAATTAAATGCAACAGTTATGTGCCAGGTCGGGTCTCGCAAACCCTGCCAAACATGCTGGCCGAGAGTTAAATTTTTATTATAAAATTAGGTTAGTGACATTCAACAAGCAGACATTGATTGGAAAATTTGACGACCTCCATGGCGCAGTGGGCGAATAAACGGCTAAGACGCAGAAGGTTACGGGTTCGAATCCCGCCGCTGTACAAATATTTGCATGATCTACAGCTATTTTTTCCGAATCTGGTTGTTATTCTATATAATTATTATAAGTATGTATTTACAAAGAAAATGTATATATTATAATTATTTTATCAGTTATCTGGTTCCCATAGTACAAGCTCTGTTTAGTTTGGGGCTAGATAGCGCTGTGTGAAAAGATTTTTCTTATAAATTATAGGCCAGTGTTTGACCACGATCTTGCCTGATGGTAAGCGATGATGCAGTCTACGATGGTACACGCTTGCCTAGAAGAAACCTATTCACTCGCGACTTGAAAAGACCCCTAGGTTGTAGTTATCGGGAAACACAGACTCAGGCAAGGCGTTCCACTTGGCGGTGCGCATAATAAACTTGCAACCTTTTAACGTTGCTCGAGGCTGTCGTTAAAGGTTTATCATAAAAATCAGGTTACTGACTGTTAACAAGCAGATATTGGTTGACAAAAATGTGTTTATCTACATTACCTTCCTTTGTTCTTCTGCTTCTTTCTCCATGCGTCTCCGAGCGTCTTTCTCAGCTCGGTCGTACCGCTTCCAGTACGTTTGCATTTCACGACTCAATCTTTTGCAACGCCATACCGTCTCTTTCATATTCTTCTGAGACTGTAAAACAAAAGTTTAAAATAAATGAAGTGATAGGGGAGACATTTGCCCAGCAGTGAGTACAGACGAAACAAACTAAGGTCAAAAACATTATTGATTTTTTAATCACAAAATAGATTTTCAACTATTATTATAAATACGGGATTTATCATGTACCGTCTTATCGGTATTTCGACCGACAATGTTTCGGTTCAGTAATAAACTAGACTTAAATTGCCAAATAATATGGGTGGCCTTATCCCAAATTTGAGGGCTTGTTAATGCCAGTCACTGAGAAAATGTAAGATAAATTAAAAACCGGCCAAGAGCGAGTCAGACTCGCGCACGAAGGGATCCGTACCATTATCTATGAATACAGCAAAAAAATCATGTCTGTTGTATGGGAGCCCCACTTAAATATTTATTTTATTCAATAGCAGAATTTTATTTTTTTCCTTATGCCAATGAAGCTAGTCCTCTAAATTGTATGAGCGCACATACAACTCAAGAGGACTATCTTAATTGGTGTCAACTATGTATGTATGTATATAGGGACAACTTTTAATATTCAACTTTATTATTTTTTGAAATTTTTCTTTGTTTATGCTGTGAGACCTTGCTTTTTGCCAAATTTCGTGATTCTAGGTCAACGGGAACTACCATATAGGTTTTCGACCCAAAACCTATAGGGTACTTCCTTTTGACCTAGAATTGTCAATTTTGGTTAAAAACAAGGTCTTAAGGCACCAGTAAAGGGAAAATTCCAAAAAATAAAAAAATGTTGAAAATTTTGGTAAATTTTGGTACTTACAAATTTTCGCGAAATCTAAATTTGCCCATATCTTTTTATGGTGTTGACACAGGACCTTGATTTTTGTACACCTAATAGGGAATATAGACCTCAGTATTTGGTATAAATTACAACTTTCTAGGTCTACCCGTTCCTGGGAAAATCGGTGGTGACACACGGACAGACAGACGGACAGACGGACAAGAGAGTGATCTTATAAGGGTCCCTTTTTTACCTTTTGAGGTACGAAACCCTAAAAACTACTATTATTTTGGCTATGGTTGAAATGATTAATGAATCTCACCTGACTGGCCACATTACGCCAATGCTTAGCGCAAGCCGTGGCCAAACGTTTCCTTTGTATAATGGCCTCCTTATGCGCATTCGCTCGCGACCTCTGCACCTTGCCGAGATCTTTCTTCACCACCAGCTGCCAGTGACGGCGCCTCAACGCGGTGAGGGCTTCGGGAGTCTTCAGTTCTGATAATTTCTTGCGACCTCTGCGTGTTTACAAAATTAACCTCACGTGTGTTTAAAAAGTTCCTTACCAATTTTTGTATAGGATTTTTTTAAACAGGAGCTAAACAGTGTTTAATTTTTTTTTGTGGTAAGACCATTGGTCTTTTTGGATCAATTTTAAACAAGCTTTGTGTAACAGTTATTAGTATTTAAAGTGTAATCCAACACTTATAGGAACACCTATTGCTATGATTTTAAGATTTTAAACTAAAATAGGTTTTATCAAATTAATAACCATAGAAAATTTCTAATTTTTAATTTTTAAACAATCTTTTATCAAGTAAAATATCAATAAAACAGCCTGTATAAAATAGGTAAACAAATCATATTCATTCATCTTGTAAGTCGGTACATGTTAAACTGACTAAGCGGCATCGTTGCAAAAGCGCCGCTGATTTACGTTAAGAATTGTTTATTGGAAATGTATCGATTACTGGATAAATATTCAAACTACCGGTATTAAACTCACCTCTAAAATCAGTTAATACGAATAGTATTTTTATAATGTTATCCGAACACATACGGAATTTTCCGTATGTGTTCGGATAACATTATTAAATTACTATTTGAAATAATCAACGCAACATCTCTTGTCAATGTACTAAAATGCAACGTTTCGCATTGAGCAGGTACAAAAAACTGTATAAGTTTTCCTGTAGATGGAGCTAACGGCGCTTTAGTCGTAATCTGAATCATCTCACTAATTTCGACCTAGACGTGAAATGGCCTGGTAGCACAGTTGGATAGTGCATCCTCGTATCAAGAGGAAGGTTGCGGGTTCAAGTCCCGTCTAGTCTAGGCTTGAAATTTTTGAGATGATTTTAAAAATCTTTGTTAGTAGTAACATCCAAAGGTTGCCTGGAAGAGATCGCTTTAAGCGATAAGGCCAGTCATTGTACCACCACGTATTAGTAAGTTTACTAGGTTAAGTAATTGTAATTTGGTGTAACAATAAAGAATTGTCTATCTATAACAAAACAGGTTGTATAAAGATATTTGATCAACCGAACTTACCTAACTCCTGGTATTTTGTCCGGTTTGTCAGTCGACATGGCATTGAACATGAAGTTATCTTCATCCTCCACCTTTATGGTACGAAGTTGTTCCTCCCAATCGAACATGCCATCTTGAATCGTCTGTTAGAGAAAAAAGAGTTAAAATTTTTTCAATGTTTGAATACCTGCTTCTGAGACACTTTAGCCTGTATCTATCAGTAGGTCTTCCCATTATTTTTCAAAGTCAATATGCGAATTTGAATGTACCTTACAATTAAAAAGTCTTGTCAGCCTAAACATTAAACAAATTTTAGCTGTTGTGGAATTTTTTGTTTGTTAAGTGCGTGACGTAAGAGACAATACTTTGTTATAGGTGATGGTTACCAATTTAACATCAGATGGGGCCTATCCTTGTTCCAACTAAAGGTCATCATTTTTCCGCTAAATAACCGTAGTTTCAGTAAATTGTGCAATTAAAATTGTTAAGATATTGCAACAATGTCGATAGTACTTTGGTATGCATGTAGCTTTAGTAACAAAACTATACGGGTCTTGAAATCCAGAATAACTGTAATTTCTACCCCAACAAAAGTTAACCAAAGAACATGAACTCCTATTACTTGTAATTTGAATGTAACTGTAGATCAAGTTATTTGATCATGCATTTCGTGGATACTTCACACTGTAAAGTTTACACTCTTTTAAATTGGCACTATTTTAATAGTCAAAGATTATATATATTTTTTTAGTTTTTATGGGAGACACGCGAGATCTCAGTCCAGGGCGAAGCATTATAAAGACGGGGCCAAGTATTAAGACTAAGTATTAGTAGTAAGACATTTCAAATTAACTCTGATCTCTCGGTCTGTTCGTTGCGTTTTAAACGGCTGGACCGATTTCGATGAAATTTGGTACACAGTGTTTTTTTTAACTGGGACAGTATGGCAGCACCCATAACCAGAGGAGATACAGGTGAAGTTTCTTTTCTTTTTTTTTTAAATCTATTTTTTAAGGAACTTGCGTCGTTCTCTACGACCATGTCAGTTCCATAATTGTCTACATTATTATACAATTACAAAGCATCCTCCCTCAGCAGGTCGTATGTGGACCGGTAGAGCATGTTAGCCGAGTCAGATGTTTGTTCAGCTAACACACTCTGAAACAGGCCCAAATCGATCTGGTTCACTTTCAGCGCTCTGTATAACTCCTCTCTCATAGATTGACTCCGGACACACTCCGTTAAAAGGTGGTATACATCCTCCACCACCCCACAAGTATAACAATTAGGAGTATCTATCTTGTGCAGTTTCTTATAAAACATCAGCTCGTTTTCGAAGAAAAATATTTCAACATTTAAATTTTTTTGGTCAAGCGTGAGTAGTGCCTTAAAATGAATCAAGTTGGTAATTTTTTTTTGATGCAGATTGATGCAGAAGGATTATTTTATTGAATTGGATGAAAAAAATCTGAGCAGCGGAAGTTAGTCAAATTTGATAAAATGTATTATCATACAACAGGACAAAGCAAAATTCCTCCAACAAACATTTTATTACATTCTATTTGCACATTAAAGAAGTATTAATACTGTAGCGATTAAGAAGTTTAGGAACTCCATGCTCTCGACCGACGAAGCCTAACTAATGCGTTGAAGTGGTTCAGGAACGCTACCCAGACCGCGATTGAGGAAGTATGCTTTAATTAAGTCTACTTTTTGCGTATTTGACAATGCCATGACAGGACAAATAAGATGATGCAATGACTGATATAAAAGTCCGACAGATGCAAGAACCATGTTCGAAATTGTTCTGAAATACGAAATGTCTTTGATTTGCTCATGAGAGCATGGAGTTTCTAAACTTCTTAATCGCTACGGTATTAATACTTCTTTAATGGGAAAATTAGAATCTAATAAAATGTTTGTTGGAGGAATTTTGCATTGTCCTGTTGTATGAGAATACATTTTATCAAATTTACTAACTTCCGCTGCTCAGATTTTTTTCATCCGATACAATAAAATGATATCCTTACATAGGACTGCATTGATCGGCATCATAAAAAAAAATTACCAACTTGATTCATTTTAAGGCGCTACTCACGCTTGACCAAAAAAATTTTAATGCCAAAATGTTTTTCTTCGAAAACGAGCTGATGTTTTAAAAGAAACTGCACCTGTATCTCCTCTGGTTATGGGTGCTGCCGTACTGTCCCAGTTAAAAAAAACACTGTATACATAAATTATGACCTGAGTTAAGACATAGGCTACTTTATATTGATAAAACACTCCTTCAAAGCCGCTGTGCTTATAAAAAAAATAAGGGATTAATTGGTAACTGTGCATATTGTTCAACTAACCGTATCCGTGCTGGTTGACGGCCCCTCCTTAACACGACCTCTCCTAGGTTTATAAGGCCCTCTGGTTTTCCTCTCCCTTCCCCTGTCAGACCTCGCCCCCCGTTCAGAGGGAGGGCGCCCCCTACGACCTCTAGTGGCCGGCGGCGGAGGTTTGACGGAACGTTCCGGATGGACGTAGCGGTCGATGGTAGAGACTAAACCAGAGCTGTAATACATGTAGTTGGGTTTCTAGAACAAATAAAAGTTTTGGTTAGCCTAGATTCGAAAAGTTGGCTGATTTAGATGGAGGGGGAGGGGGGGGAGGGGGGGGGGGTTCTAGGAAGATACGTGGTTTCGAAACAAAGGAGACATTTCATGAGATAAATTGCGTTACATAATACTTGACCTGTCTCCTAGTGCACACAAGGCCTCAAACAAAACAAATTAGCGACTGTGTACATTCTTACCGTTTTCTTCATTTGAAATCTTTTAATGTACTTCAACTCCAATCTGCGTTCCTTCAGCATAGCTTTAATCCTCCGGTCTTTCCCCTCCGGCGTCGATTCGTCTTCCGATTCCTCCGAGGAGTTGAGAAGAACGTCTCTCAGCCACTCGCGCTCTTTGCCGACGTTTGAGAAGTTGTAGAAACGCGCCCGGTCTTTTCTGCGTTCTATAAGAAATTATATGAAGATTTTTGTTACTATAAGTACCTATTTCATCATCTCTGAGTAACTATATTCAACAGATACATAATTATATACGTCTTTTGTGATGGAAACCGATAATGAGAGAATGATAATAATCCATCAATTAAATTTACTCGGAGGTTGTCAAATAGGCACTATGTGTTACACGAGTCGTTAGAGTCTTAGGCCCGTATTCCAAAACTAAATTGAGACTATAGCTTACATTATAACAGTTCTTTCTCAGAAACAATCAAAACACATTTCTTGTATTATAAAAAAAAACCCATTCCATTGTGGTACCCAGTGAGCGAGTATCTCGAACTCACTCACGGAGAGCTCCATACCTACCAATATTTATTTTAATTTACGTTACTCAGGATCGAAGTAAACTTTTAAGGCCGATTTCTAAATAACTATAAGAATAAGTTTATTTGACAACTTTAAGAATACATAGTGCATTAGATTAGATTAGATTAGAAAATTCTTTATTGCACTAATAAAAAGATACATAGGCGAACTTAATGCTAGTTAGCATTTTCTTCCAGCTAACCTTTGTGTAGTGTGGAGAAAGTGGTAGTGCCAGAAAAAGGAAATTTAATCAAGCTTTAGCTTAGAAATAAACTTACAAAAATTAAAAATAATAATAATACACATACATAAACGAAATACACAAATATATCTACATAAAGTGCTCAATTTTGTTGGGTATCTTGAAGAGAGATGAAGTATTTAAAGAGTTTGGATTTGAAGATTCCCATAGAGGCGGCCTTGCGGATTTCCACTGGAAGAGAGTTCCACAAGCAGATAGCAGTCACAGTGAAAGAGTAAGTGACGAAAGAAGTTTTATGCTCAGGCGTCTTGAATAACAGATGTTGAGAAGAACGAGAAGGGCGATCAGGTGGAAAAAGAGGAGAAAAACGTTCTTTAAGATAGCAAGGGGACAGAGGATTTTGAAGGATGTTATAAAGAAGACAGAGTATATGAGTATCCCGACGAAACCGGATTTTGAGCCACTTTAACTGTGAGCGGTACTGTGAGATGTGGTCGTACTTTCGTAACCCGTATATATATCTGATGCAGAGGTTTAACAACCGCTCCAGTTTATTAAGTTGCTCCTCAGTAGCGTCGGGATAACACACATCTGCATAATCTAGAATAGGGAGTAGGATAGAATTTACAAGAGTAATTTTAGCTGCAAAAGGAAGGAAATTATGCATGCGCTTTAGAGCGTGCATTGATCCATACATCTTCCTGCTGACTTCAGTAATGTGCTGTTCCCATGATAAGTTCTCAGTGATGATTAGGCCAAGATTCTTTACTTCAGAGCAGTAAGTTAAGGGGACATCGTTATACGTAACATAAGGGAGAGAGTTTAGATCAAGCCTAGAAATAAAGCCCCGGCTGCCAGTAATCATCACTTGGGATTGTATGGTATGGTATTGTATTTGCATTGTATGGTATCGCAAATTATCAATGGCTAATTTTATATATCAACAATATAAATAATGTAAGGGTTTCGGAACATGCCCGTGCTAGTTAAAAACCGGCCAAGTGCGAGTCAGACTCGCGCACGAAGGGTTCCGTTAAAAAATCTATAAAAACGGCAAAAAAAAATCACGTTTGTTGTATGGGAGCCCCCCTTAAATATTTGTTTTATTTAAATTTAATTATTTATTTTTAAAGTGAATATTATAACTAAATATTCTGTGAATTTTTCAAGCGTCTACCTGTTGCCGTTATCAATCTCGAGCTAAAACGAGTTAAAAAATCACGTTTGTTGTATATGGGAGAGCCCCCCTTAAATATTAATTTTATTCTCTTTTTAGTATTTGTCCTAGCGGCAATAGAAATACATCATCTGTGAAAATTTCAACTGTCTAACTATCACGGTTCATGAGATACAGCCTGGTGACAGACAGACAGACGGACAAACAGCGGAGCCTTAGTATAGGGTGCCTTTTTACCGTTTGGGTACGGAACCCTAAAAATTATGTTACGGCGAGGTAGCTCTTCATTTGTTTATTTCAATGCAACATACATTAGGTACAAGTTTAATATAAGTAATCTAGAAATATGTACCCTGTAAGGGCGTGGCAAGGGTAAACAAACAGCATAAAGCTATTCATTACGAACTAAAATTATCATAGGTAGAAAAATAAACTTAATTAAATTAACTTATCACTTGAATTAATTAATTGATTAATTAACTTATAACTTAACCCTTCACTCCCCATGAAGGGCAAACGGGGTTATTTTAGGCTTGGCAGTTATCTTAAACATAATTAGAGCAAACGTTTGCACGGTACAGAGTATGAGGTAAGTAATGTATTGTAAAACAAGGATGAAACAATAAATTAAATTAAATAAATGACTATGACTATGACTTAGGGCTCGTACACAAAGATGCGACGCGATGCAAATTCGCAACACAGAAAATTGCGACACAAATTGCTGCGATGCGATTTCGTGCGGCAAGACGTCTCCCAAGGTGACCATTCCTTTGACGACCGTCAACCGTACTGAGCGTATGCGATGCGCGATGCGAATCAATTCGCAAGTTCTTGCGATGCGTCGAGAGGGAGCTCGCAGATTTTTACGATGCGACGTCGCATCGTAGTTTTGTGTACGAGCCCTTAAACTAATTTACCACTAACCAAGGCTAAGTTAACTTAATTTAAACTAACATGCAAAACATATATACTTTTAAACATAAATACAACTTATAACTATACAACAAGTTCATAGACAAATTTATAGCTACACATCCCAAATAATAGAGTGCTGTTCTAGAGTTCTTCCCAATATGAAACTGGTATTGTTCTTCAATTTTACTCCTATCGTTATACAGGGTGTTTGGTAATATACTGACGATATTCAAGGGACGTTTTCTCAAAACATAAATAAAGACTTCCCGGAAAAAAAAACTACTAGTTATATATACAAATTTTAAGGAAAATCGACTAAGTTTAGGTGATTAATTCGATATAAAACTTACTGCCTAAGCTTGCAGTCGACATCCAAAGGCATAAAGGCCTTAATCCACAAAAGCGTAGATTTGCTACTTATATCCTTTCTTTAAGCGCTCTCTGCTTAGAACTACGATGCGAATGCACTGTAGAAAATAAGACATGCCGCTTGACCGTTTCCACTAAAGCTGAGCGGAGAGATGTCGGAATATCGATATGCTATTAGTTATTTTCCCATGGTATTCTCATCTCTACAAATCTGCGCTTAGGTGGACATTGGCCTGGAAACGCCTAGAAATTGTGGACCCGGGATTGGTTATCTGCAAACTGCCCACTTTAGCCACGGTAAACTTATTGAAATTAATCCAATTAGGTAGTTCCTACTTTATCCAATTCTTTGAGAGATAGGTATCTTAGTGCATTGTCAAAAATGATGAGTCTTTTTTCAATTCTGGTTGCTGCCGAAGAAGAAGAGAAGAATAAGAATAAAGTTTAATTCACAAAAAAGAACATGCAAATTACATACCTACTAAATTTAAAACTAAAAACAAACAAAGGCAATAACAGCTGTGATTTAATGAGTAGGTATCATTGGGTCATAGCCCTGTTTACAAAACAAAGTACCTATTGGGGCCGGCGAGCTCAAAGGATCTAGCGGCACCTTTGACTAACGGCTTATTCTTTCGAGTTATTTTTGATATGCCGCGCGAAGGGATGTACGGCTTAGAATACTTTGCTACACCGGTTACCGGTATTAACGTAAATGTTTGAATCGATTGTATTTGAATAAAATCTTTTTTTTTAATCGAGTGTAGCGAGATCTCTAAATCAACTTAGGCAAATCGCCGTTGTTTGTTTGTATGTTCGTTTGTCCGAGTATAACTTTCGAAGCGTTGATCCGATCATCGTGACTATCAAAATATTGTCACAAAATAAATAACCAACTAACTTGACCTACAGTTTCACTAAAATTACAGGTAACGGGAGTTCATGTTATTTGGTTATTCTTTTTTGGGGTACAAATTGCAGTTATTCTGGGTTTCAAACTTTTGCCTTTTTTGTCACTTAAGCTACACGCATACCAAATTACAGCACTGTAGGGTCAATGGTTTACCCTGTGAATTTTGTCAAAGTTTAATTTTTATTATGGCTAATAACTCAAAAACTATAAAAACTTTACCAAAAATAAAAACGGAGTCTAAATGTACCAATGATTATTTCATTTGACGTCCCACTTGACCTAATAGTTTCATTTAGAACCCCAATATCTCGACAAACCCCAACGTTTTTAGCTCATTTAGTCCCACCAAAATTGCGCCATCACTACCTACCTATGTATAAAATTACACGATAATCGGATAAACGCTTCGAAAGTTATCCTCGGACAAACATACATACATACATACATACAACGCCGATTTGCTCAAGTTGATTTAGAGATCTCGCTTGGCTCGATCAATAGTTACACTACATTGTTTCCACAGTTCTGAGTCGAAAGGGTTAAGTCTCATGTGCCTGTAATTTCACCGATACCCTTACCCTTCAAACCGGAACACAAAAATGCGAGTTTACTATTTGGCAGCAGAAATAGGTACGGTGGTAGTACTTTCCCGGACAAACTCTTTCACAGAGAGCTCTACTACTACTAACAGATTGTATGACAGATTGACCTACGCGTATTTTGTAAAACTAGTTCGGTTTTGATTTACGATGTTTTGAACAAGCTTTTATTAGGTCGACCTGTGTATCCTAACTAGCTAATCCTATTTCGGATCGTCCAACACCGAAAGTCAGAACCGGTATTGATACCTTTCCGGTAATGTTTTCCCAGCCCTAGTGTAAGAAGGCGGGCCCTTTGGCACGTGTCGGCGTTCGTGCAATTAATTATTATTTTGAATCAGTAGTTGATTTCATTTCTAATTGTGCGGACGGATTTAGAAAAATTGCGATACTTAACTACAGGTACTCCAATCAGGACTACCTGAACATGACAATGTGTTACACGGAAAGTGGTCCTGTCAAGAGCGCAAGACTTTTATCAGATATGGCACGGAAACCGACAGGGCACGCGGACTGTTCCGCGGCACAGGGAGAGCAGTGAATTCCAGCCCCATGTTGAGGCGGGCAGGCCACCTCGCTATTCAGCGCGCTTGGAATTTTTTGAAGAGGATCCGCTGGCGAGCACTTGTGACGCGGCCCGCGTGTACGGTGATAGCGCTACCTATGGGTGAAGTCTTAGGGAGGAAGGCCAGCACCCGTATAGTTTTACACCAGTGCAGGAGCTCTGGACTCCTGACTACGAGACCAGAATGCGGTTTTGTTTGTGTCTGCTGCAGCACGGACCTTGGAAGATCGACAAGGACTAGGATCGGCGAGTGCGCGAATACCTGGGCAGTGCTTATGGTAATCGATGGATTGGGCGCGGAGGGCCAGTTGCACAGCCTGCACGCTCACCGGACTTAACCCCCTTAGACTTTTATTTGTGGGGTAGGGTAAAGGACTATGGCCATACAATGGACTAACGATGGCCATACAATAGAAAGTGACTTAGAACGCGAATTGTGAACGCTATTAATGTGGTGCGAAGTGACAGAGTCACGTGTTGGCACGAGTTCGTGTGCATTGCTTTGGCCGTGCTATTCTTCCTCGACTTCTAGATCAAGAAGGAACGTGCAACAACTTTTGTGAATAAAATAGTGTAGCTATACCTATCTGTGATAATAACTGTAGATAACTAGTGTAAGTTACTGTGTAACTGTACATTCTGTAAATAGGTACCAACTAAATGTCGTAAATAACTGATAGCTGTGTTGTACATATTTTGTAGGTACATAGGTATGTTGGAAAGCTCGAGTTTACCTAAATTGATTAGGTACTTCATTTTGAATTGAATAAATCTTTTAAAATACTACTTCAGCTGTTTTTTATTTTTAAATATTTCTCTGTAGTTTAGCTAGTCATTGCAAAGATCACGTCTACCCTATCTAATTTAGTCTTGGTCACTCTGCCTGAGTGAGCGGTAGGCATTTGTGAAACGCCACCTGGGCTCTAATACCTATCTATCTCAACCTAATCACTGCACTGACGTAGGTACCTACCTAGCTCACAGTGACCAAGAAAGAACTAGTGAGTGACACGACGAATTAAATTAATGTAGGTAGGTACCTACCTAGGTTAGGCCAAAAATATCTGTCTTCCGACCTATCATAATTCGAGTCAGTGACACCGATCGCTTGTAGGTACTACTCTGGACCAAGAAAAAACAAGCGAATGTAGAGGCACCTGTAGGGATATTTTTTTACCTAGTAGCTACGTCTTACCTATTTATAACTCAAAACGTAGATCTATGGTAGGCTAGTACCTACTACCGTAGGCAGGCATGTATTTTTGATATCTCTTTCGGAAATGGCTGCGGGTTTCGGGTTAGAAAGGGACAACCAGAGATATCTCGAGACATCAGCAGTCTGTGGTTAGATGGCAAGCATTATGCAATAGCACAACATAAGTTTATTAAAGTGTTTCTTTTAACATGCTAAAATAAATTTCACATTTCTTTGGTAAACATTTCACAAATTTATTTATTATGCTCATCTAAACAACCCCTTTCATTTTTTTGCATATATTACCAAACTCCCTATATATAAAAGATCCCAGAGAATACACAAAGGTATGCGCAAATGCAGTCTTACATGCAGGGACTTTGTACATTTCATGCACTCTACTTGATAAAGCGTGGTAAATATCCCGTTTCAAGTGAAAGCCTTGGAATGGATCTTTAGTATTAGGAAACGAGATCAAATGTATTTATTTGCTTCAACCATGGTTGCCAAAGCTCTTACAAATAATATTAGGCCTCATACACCTCAATGGCTGTAATTTTTTTCCAATAGATGTCCTAGAAATAGTATTATCCAACAAGGAAATATATTCTTCCTACAGTACCGTGATTAAAAACCAAGTAGCATTCATTAATTGTAGGAATGGCTCGCATTAAGTTTATTTTGCCTCCAAGAGAGGGCATCTAGTATCAAACTACGCAAAATGAGCCTTCTCACTGTAGTTTAACAACACTAGAATAAGTAGGGAATGGATTGTAATCATAGATTGCATTTGCACTCCTGGAATATGCCTAAAATATTTATCACCATAACACTTTCGACCCCTCCACACTTTTCTCTCTGCTCTATCACCATACCACCATTCATCCTATCACAGAACCAGATAGTTGCATGTCCAGGGTAAAAGGATATGTATATCACCTTTAACAGAGTGTGTCCAGAGTCAATCCATGAGAGAGGAGTTACAGTGCTAAAAGTCAACCAGGCTGATGTGTCTTATATGTGTATATCATAGTTGGTTCCAAAGATTTTACCTTCCTTGGTCATCATGACCCCATTGACAAGCCGGTCTCCTTTCGATTTCCTCGTATGCTGCACGGATTCGCCGTCAGATGAAGAATCGTCGCTCTCACTGGATGACTTCATAACGCGTTCCATCTCTGCCAAAAACGGCCTCATATCCGTAGCCTGTTCCAATTGCTGTAGATACAGTGATTTAGCGACCTCATCGCGATTCAGCGGGGCTCTGCCCGCCAAATTCTCCGACATTCTGGCAGTTCCTAAAAACAAATATCTTCATGACTGGTGGTCAGGAGTTCCAGATGAGGTGGAAGTATAAACAGCAGCAAGGTAGGAAATGTGACATGATAGAAATTATGACAAAGAAATCGTGAAATATCAAATGTATTACCTACAACAAATGGAATTTTGCAATGTTCTCTTTTTAATAAAACCTTAGTTGAACTTACTGAATTTATATTTTCCTTAGATGAGTTACATGATTCACAAATAATCACAAAATGGCGCGCGCATGAAAATAATCAAAAAATCACTCTGTCAAATGTCGGTCGCAGCCAGAGCATCGAAAATAACCAATAAATATTATTTTTTGTAAGGTGAAATTCAAAAACAAATACCCGCCATGTTTTGATTGTCAATTTGATACTTTTAACAAGATAGCAAATCGATCGATTTTGCTATTCAAAATTCAATTGGTTGCTAATCTAATTATAATAAATCTACCAATAAGAGTGTAGGTAAGATACAAAATAAAGTACTACTTGTCTCGGACGGAAACAGATTTCTATCCAAAGATAGTTTCCATAGAACATCCATGGAAATTATGGAACAATAAAATTTGATTGACTCGTCCTAAAAGTCTTTTTTGCACCTAAATTATTTTATTTTATTTATACTGATTGTCCGGATCGGATCCGTTTCGAATTTATGGTTCCTATCTTTTATTGAACTATTGAAAAAAGGTTTGCCCGTGCTGTTGTCGATTTGAAGCTATTTAATAGGTTCGGCCAAAATTTTATTGAGGGCACCTTTTCATTTAGTTAGGTTTTGTTCTTAGAAAGCTATAGTTATTTTTATTTTGAAGAAAAAACCCAACAACATTTTAGGATTTTAGAAAAAACTTACAGTCAGCTTAGAAAATGACATTTGATAAAACACATGCTGGTCTCAATCGACTTTATTTCCCATCAGGAACACTTTTCCCAAAGTAATCAAATCTAATCAAATCAATCAAATCTAATCAAATCTAATCAAATCTATAAAAAAAAATCCATACAACTTCTAGTTTATATACAATATTGTCGCGCGATACTCGAGAGCACACACAATCAAATATTGATGGTATTTATTGACAGTATCACCGAACGCTATAATATTATTATATTTCCGGGTGGTATTGAAATCCGCAATCCTGAGGACGTTACGAACTATTATTTATTATTCTGTGGCGCAGCCCAAGCTATAAATTAGATGCAAGATTTATGTTAGAGCGAGTACACATTAGGCGTTTTGAAGCGCGCGCTTTGGTAACGCGCGTTTTGAGAACCAGTAGTTCTTATCTAGGTGTACACACGCAAGCGCGCGTCGAACGCGCGCTTTGATGTCTCATTTACACTCGCGTCTCGTCTCGTGGATTGGCTCCATCCTCGCGCGAGCCGATCACGAGACGAGCTTATGTTTACACTCTCGCGGTCACTTGTTTTTGATCTTTCTACGATGGCGGACATCGAAATATTAACAGCAGCAACTTTAAGTTTAGTGAGCTTTTACTACTACGTAAGCCATTCACAAAACCAAAAGCTAAAAAAACGACGTCGTCGTCGCCCTAGAAGATGGTGGATGTTATCTATTCATCGCAACAGAACCCAGTAAGTATTATCTGTCTGTGTAGCTACTTTGTTAAAATATTGTAATTTTTGTTATTGTTTTATTATACTATTTCTTTCTACTTTTAGACAAATAATGGAAAATATGTTTCAAGAAATGTTGAATGAGGATTCTGGACAATTTATAAATTTTTGTAGAATGTCGCCGACTGATTTTGAGTTTTTATTAAGCAAAATTGAACCTTTGATTAAAAAAAATGACTAGGCTGAGAGAACCTATTCCAGCAAAAGTACAATTGGCTATTACTTTACGATTTCTAGCTACAGGCGACAGCTACCTAAGCCTTAACTACTTATTCAAGATTTCAAGTGCGGCTATCTCTTTAATTGTACACGAAGTGTGCAAGGCTATTAACACAGTATTGAAGGATCAGATAAAGGTAAGAAATTAAATTAGTTAAAATTAATGTAGGTATCACGTAATTACTATTTATTCACTTATAGTTAAATATATCTTATACATAGGTACGCTCATCAACATAAATATTTTGAAATATTACTTCTCATTCAGAAATATTTCAACCATACAAATTATCCAAATGAAAATATGTGATGTTATCGGCGTAAAGCGATCTTATTGTCGATTTTGAGATAAAAGTATTTTCGAATTCTACACACGATTCTGTGACGAATATATAGCTTATAAGTATATATGTTATATCAACGAATAAGGTCCCTGTACGCTGATAACGTCAACGAAATAAAAAACATAAGTATTAAGTAAATAAAAAAAAGTAGTTGTCGTTTTTCAACTTATTTAGGTAAATGAACAACTATGCTATTCATT
This sequence comes from Philereme vetulata, assembly GCA_918857605.2. NCBI lineage: Eukaryota > Metazoa > Arthropoda > Insecta > Lepidoptera > Geometridae > Philereme > Philereme vetulata. The sequence goes on from OU975423.1 coordinate 10,469,085, forward strand.
CTTCATTTAGCGCAGTATAATACGCTTGCTCGATGATGTTTTCAGTAGTAGGCGGAATGATGTTTATAGAGTTAGATGGATGTATAGCTTCCTGGGAATTAACAGTGATGTGGGGACCAACGGTTGTGGATTGTGTAGACGTATTTCTTGCAGACGAGTAGTCTGGAAAAGAAATCAGTATAGGGGATTGTTGAGAATGCTGCATGTAACTATTTTGAGAAGAAGGACGGTCTAAAACATAATTCTGAACAGGAGATTGCTGAGGATGCTGGATGTAACTATTCTGAGAAGAAGGACGGTCTGAAACAGAATTCTGAACAGGAGATTGCTGAGGATTCTGGATGTAACTATTCTGAGAAAAAGGACGGTCTGAAACCGAATTCTGAACAGGGGATTGCTGAGGGTGCTGGATGTAACTATTCTGAGAAGAAGGACGGTCTGAAACAAAATTTTGAACAGGAGATTGCTGAGGATGCTGGATGTAACTTTTTTGAGAATGACGGCTATACGGAGGATGTATGTAAATAGTAGAGTTAGATGATGAGGAAGATGTTGGCGATGGTGTATATCTTGATAAGGTTTATTGAGGTGGATTGGCCAAAATAAATCCATCAATTTGATGCATAATTGAGCGCCATTCTTGTTTAGAATATTCCCGCAACCTTGTGGCCAATAATTGCACATAGATATCGCACTCATCGGTTTCCTTTCTATTCATAATTATATTGTTTAAATTTGACACAGTGTTACTTATATTTTTATGAATATCTTCTTCAGGATGAGGGCGCTTCCTCTCTTGTGACATGGGTGGCTTAAATTTCTTTTTATCTATAACCAGCTTGTTTTGCAGGCGAATTTCGTCATGGTTTTGGTCGTTGTTGTTCTGTTCCCTATTATTTTCTTGGTTAATTTCTTCATCCTCGTCTGGCGGTGCTGGCGGCGATGTTATCTAGGACATAATAAATTTAATCACTTAATTTATTTGTAAAAATCTCTCTTGTAAATTTGTGTAAGTACTTAGAAATAACTTTCTCGTTTTTGTTTCAGATGCCACAGAATGCAGACGAATGATTAGCTATAGAAATGGGCTTCAGAAGAAAATTTCCACATTGTGTGGGCTGTATTGATGGTAAACATGTCGTGGTGCGATGTCCTATCAAAAGTGGCTCTGAGTACTATAATTATAAAAGAACATTTAGTTTCGTGCTTCTAGCCTTGGTAGACAGCGATTACCGCTTTATATTTGCCGACATTGGCGCTCAGGGTAGAATTAGCGATGGAGGCATATTTCAAAATAGTTTACTTTTTGAAAAAATTACCAACGACACTATTAATTTAGCACGTGATAGGCCACTTCCTGGTAGGCAATACAGTGTACCATAAGTTTTTCTAGGCGATGGGGCATTTGCATTAAATAACCACGTAATGAAACCTTTTCGAGGGAACCATGCTCTTGGTTCACTACAGCGGACTTTTAATCAACGATTGTCCAGTTCCCGTGTTATCGTTGAAAACGTATTTGGGGTCTTAACAACAGTTTTTAGAATATTTAAAAAACCTATGGAAATTGAAAAAGACAGGGCTGTATTAATTACCATGACTTATATATTGTTACATAATTTTCTTAGAAATAGTCGATCATCTAGAAACAATTACACACCTCCTGGAACTTTTGATACGATTATTAATGATGTAACTCAGGAAGGATCTTGGAGACGTAATCAGTCAATAGATTCTGCAATAAGACCTTTACAAATGCTAGGCAGACGAGCACCAAGGACCGCTGAAGATATAAGAATTGAATTTGCTACTTTTTTTCAAAATACCTAATGTATTATAATAATTATAATTTATAAGTTGTAACATGTCCTTAAAAATATAAATAAGTAGGTAAATGAATAATGCTGTTTTACTTACTAGTCCTTCTTCCGTGTTTGCAGTTTTGTCACACAGATATACTGACGCCAAGAACACTTCCATAATCTCGTAATACGGCCATATTGGCTGGTAAATGTCATCTGCTCCTGCGCCAGATTTCATGGACTGTTTTTTCATCCGCAAATGCTTCCGAAATGTTACCATGAGTGAATTTTTTTTCGCTTTAAGATCTACCACGGGTCGATGCATTTAATCACTTATTTTAGACCATGCATCGTTAAGTTTTTGATTATTTTTGTGCAATTTATGCTTCGGATTCCATATGATCTCCTCCCTTTGAAACAGTTCAATGAACCGTAATGTGTCGTCTTGAGACCAATCCATTGCAATAGCTTATAAGCACAAACAATCGAGATCACTTGCTACAATAGCAACACAACCGAACGGTCCTAACGTTTGTAATTGAATGAAACGCGAACGTGAGTGTAAACACCCCGCTCGCGTACCCCACGAGCTCCTTTGAGTCGTGCCCAAAAAACCGCTACCGACGCGAGCGCCGCGAGACGCGAGACGCGCCGCGAGCCGGGCTGCGAGCTAGTGTTTACATTCTCGGCTTGTGGCGCGTCTCGCGGATCGTCTTGTGGCTCGTGCGAGAGTGTAAACCAGCTATGAGATTTTCGTTCAAACGCGCGTTAGGAGGGCGTCAGCCGCGCGCTTCGAGATACATGAGCCGCCATTTTGTTGTACATTTGAACGCGCGCTTTCGTGTAAAATGGACGCAATTCACCAAAATGGAGCCGAGCACTTCGATACAGACTTATTTATCGACGAAATCCAAAAGCGTCCAGCTATATGGGACATGGAAAGTCCTGATTATAAAAACAAAATATTAAAGAAAAGGAATTGGGAGGAGATTGTTGAAATTTTGTACTGTTGGGTGAGATTGAATTGCTCAATGTCATTAAAGAAGCGCAGAATTATCATCAATCATTACCACTACAAACTAATCAACACCAATACATGTATTCTACACGAGACATATTCTGGATATACCACTGCTAGACCCCAACACAGCAGTGGTCTACGACGCCGCCACCGCCCCCAACACAGCAGTGGTCTACGACGCCACTACCTCCGCCGTCATCGTGGTCGCCTTCACCTATAGGCTCCAGCCAAGATTCAGACAACTTAAATTTATTTGAATAAATAACCTTACCTTAACGTTATCACGAGTTTTTCTTCTGGGGAAATTGATTCTCTTAAAATTGTTGAATCACCAGTAATATCCGCTTTTATAACATGGAGTAAGTCATCAAAGGATTTTATGGACATTCTAAAATAATTAAAAACTTAGGTTCATACTGTCTTAATTTGGGATACAATGTTATAAACATTCCATGCGTCAGTCTATCTCGTAGTATTGTGTGCACCCAAAATTCTCTGTCTCTGCCGTCATCTTTTATAGCGACGATATAGGAGCCATACACAAGCCATCACTTCGACGTCCATTTCCGAACTGAGCCGAGTATGGACGCCCTACTAACGCTCGTAAAACGCCGTGCTAAGCGCGTTGTATGTACGCTACCAACGCGCGCCTAACGCAACGCCGAGCGCCTAATGTGTACTCGCTCTTAATAATTTATGGCAAAAATCTGAAGTTTCCAAAAAAAACTATTCTGTATTTTCTCTCATTTTCGTAATCATACAAGTCATTAACTAAGATCATTTCTTGCATGAAATTCAAATTACTGTAATGGTTTCGATTGATTTTTGAATTTTTTACCCAGCGGCTTCGTTTTTTTTAGTTTTTAGCGCAATCCCAAACACTTACCTATTATAGTGACAGCTGACTTTATTTTATTATCCATAATAAGTATCTGAAAAAAAGCCAAACTCAAAAAAGTCGTAAGCAGGGCGATGCTCTCACCCAAACAAATTACAAGTATGTTAGAAGTTTTCAAACCATTGGCATTGGCAGTCCCATGGGCGACAAGGGGTACTAAAGTTGGCAGCCAGATGTTTACAAACCTTCGGTTCGCCGATGACATCGTTCTTTTTGCCCCAAATGTCGAAATTCGAATAACAAGAAATGCTCCAAGAACTAAGCACGGCGAACCTCGAGGTGACGTTGGATTAATGATGAATCGATCGAAGACTCAAAATAACCAATAGCACGAGACGTTGGGTGATGGTAGACGGGCAAGAATACACTATGTCGATGAGTACCTACATCTACTTGGGCCACTTAGCTTCCTTCGAACACAGGCAGGAAAAAGAAATCGATCGTCGTATCGACTATGCCTGGAAGAACTACTGGTCCATGAAGATACTAATGAAAGGAAACCTTCCATTATCACATCACTAAAACTTCAACTCATCGACATGTGTATTCTGCATGTCCTAACTTACGGTGCCCAGTCTTGGTCACTGACTGAATCTCAAAAGTTCAAGCTCGGGGTTTGCCAAAGAGCGATGGAGCGCAACATTTTAGGTGTCAAGAGAATAGATAGGATTCGGAACACTTCGCTGCGCTCTAAGACCGGCATCGTTGACGTCAGTAATAAGGATGCCAAGTTAAAATGGGATTGGGTGGGTCATGTCTCCCATAGGTATGCAAGCAGATAGGTAGGCCAAGATCGTAACTGGATGGATCTCGGTGGATGGAAAGCGACATCGTGGGAGCGTTGGCGCGATGATTTGGACGCTTTTTATAGGGATTGACGGGATTTGGTGATACAGAATCGAGATAAGTGGAAAAATGTAGGGGAGGCCTTTGCCCAGCATTAAGGCGACAAAAAATTATAAAAAAAAGTATCTGACACAATTATCCTCCACGAACTCAACGCAGTAAATGATATTGATAATATTAGAAAAAAAATAAGATGTTGTGAATATTCGGATCCGCATTGATTTGAACACCGGCATCCGCAATAATCGATGCGGATGTACATGCGGATGCAGATGCAGCGCAGGTTGCGACAAGAAATAAATAGGGTGAGGCTTGCGAGTGGCGCGTGCCGTGGGCACGTGCTGATTGGCCAATAGGTGCTAATATTTTGGTTATAAATCCGACGCGTTTGTTAATGTTTATCATTTGTATCTCGTATATCAATCATAACCTCTTTACTTGTGCTTATCGTATAATTATTGCAGTTTTTTAGTGTTATTGTGAGTATTATTTGTTAGTTAAGCAAGTTTTCTGCAGTTAGTAGTTTATATTTTTGTTTTGTTTCAACACCAAAACGAAGTTTCTTAAAAAAATCTTAAGATCCGCATCCGCGAATGTGAATCTTTAAAAATTCGCATCCGCAACATCACTGGTGTGAAGGGGATGCTAATCCTGCTAATCCAGCGGTATTGCTTGGTTTGGCTGGGTGTCACCCAGCCAAACCAAGCAATACCGCTGGATTAGCTGTAATTTCACCCAGTGGGTGAAATTACAAATTTACAATCCAGCAACGGTATAGTAATTTGTTTTGACGTCCGTCAATACACTGTCCATTTATGTGTGCAAGCAAGACGCATATTCAGGATGTAATGAATGGGGCCTTTTACAAATCCGGTTTCTCAGCCGGTTTGAAACTGCAAGTTGGCGACATTTCTTTTCTTCACAATCTTCGGCACGAGGAGAACAAGCAAGCAAGCGTCACTCAGGTTTGGCGTATGACCAACATTATAACTCTAATACCGTATAGACTTCCTGTAAATTGTACAACTTATTGTAAAGAAAATGATGCTAGATAGGTTTTAAAACAAATAATATAGCTAAGATTATTTCTATAAAAGAAAAAAAATATTTTAAGAGATTAAAAACTGTATGTCTCTTGCTTATTTTAGATTTTTACCAGCCAGCAGATTGGTAGGCAGAGAAAGAGAAGTTGATTCCAAAATGGTGGTCGTTTGTTGTGCTTTCAAGTGATTTGTAACTTGTAAGTGGAAATAATTCACCTTCATCTTACATTGTGTTTAGAATTACTGATATTGCAGGTGTTTATGAATCTTTATATAGATTGTGAAAGTGTTTGGAGATGTAACTAGAAAATGAATGAGTGTCAAAGTCGATATTTATTGCGCTTACAAAGAAACTGACTGACGATATAATCAACAAAAATACACTCTCTGGCGAAGATAAGGGTCTCTGCTGTAACGGATAGCTATGTTTTCTCTCACATAGTAAATAGAAACAGTGCAAACATTCACTAAACCCTTAAAAAAGTCGTATCAAAATTAGCGCGGGATGTATGGCTTGCTTGCATTTAGTTTGGCGTCACAAGCAATAAAATTGATCTAAATGAAAGAGGGGTATTACCAAGTTATTTGCGTACCCAATACTCAAAATACGTTATTGTTGCTGTTCTAATTGTAACTATGCATTTTTGATTACAATTTAGCTCAATAGCTTGGATCCTGCAGTATTATAACCTAAAATGTATATCGCCGGGTGCACCGCCAAGTCCAAAACAGACTTTGTTTTATGGAAGACGATTTATATTTCAGATGTGCCCTATAAGTTGAAGTGTGGGGAAGTTTCCAATTAGGAGAAATGGACGAAAAAGACGGTGTCTCGGAGAATCCGAGGCAGGACAAGGGCGGGACTGCCAAGACGAGAGCATCTGGGTACAATGTTGATAGTGGCCTGCAGAATCATGTGGACAATGACACGAGCGTGGAAGATAGTTGTAGTGATACTAAGAAAGAAAGTACAATGAAGGTTGATAGTCATGGAGACAAAAATAGTAAGTAATTCCTTTTCCTGAACATTTCAGGGAAACACTATATTTCCTATCCTAATTTGCTATCATTACTAAACACTTAACCAAAGTGTTGTCAACTTGTTTTAACCATGTTATCTAATACTTCACATTGACTGGATGACTCAATCCACTAATATAGCAGTTTTGACCAACCCAGAACCAGGTATATTTGTACTTCTATCCAAACTATAAAAATATTAGATGCTATCGCTGAAAGTGAAAACAAAATAAATGTCAACATTAAATAAATAAATGGATGTTCAATCCTCAACCTGTCGGCCTAGCATGGCTGCCCTAGAAAAGAAGAATATAGTAACATCAGTATAAGAAAAAAATGCTCTAGTATATTGTTGAGAACTAGAGTGAGCTAGTCTATCAGGCACTCTGCCTGAGAGCATACCTAAATTCATTCTACACTTATCGAACAAGCAGGGAAGTAGGCTATAAACATATCAATTGTCAAAGAAACATTTTGATCAATTTTTAAAACATGTGTGGCCTTGAAAACGTCCTTTTTGTGATCTAGAGTGCGGGCCAGCAGCCAGCCATAGAGAAAACTTAAGCTGTAGCTTGTTGAAACAATACTACTGTCTCATGTAGAAATGTTTCTAGTCTATGCTAAAATGACATTTGACTCTTATTCTTCCAGCAGAGAGAACCCTATAGGGTGGTCATGCTAGCCTGGCTGCAAGAACAGTTTATTGGCTCACAGCATTGGATAGCATGGCACCATGTCTATAACATCAAAAAATAGTGCTTGTGTACAAACTTTCATGCCCCATACCATCCCCTTTAGAGAAGGATTACCTTCAGGCGAGATTGTGGTTAAACGCAAGCCTATAATTTATATAATAAATAAGATTTTGGAAAATTCTTCTATTCTTTCTGTGATAGCATCATGTGTGTAATTTCATGGATAATTAATTGGATAACCAGTTGGGGTAGCAAATTGCTATTATTATAGATAAATTTTAATAGATTTTATTATGAGAAAGGGATTTCTGGTATCATGAATTCAAACTAAACTTTAATAATTTTGTATATCTTATTCCAGATCAAGGATCAAATATGGAGGATAAGTTAAAAGCAGAATCAGTTGATCAGAATAGTCAAGAATCATCAAGTCAGGATACTCAAGCTAGTAGTGAAAAGACAACAGAAAAAGATGATGATGTTGGTCAGCCCAATTTTGAATCAGCACCCAACATATCTCTTGATGAGACTCAAGAGGATCAATCAGAGGTAATTTTTATTTTTGATTTAATTTATTGTCATACAGCTGGGCTGAGGTCTCCCATTCCAACAATCATCCTTTCTCAAATACGTCTCGCTAACACTTTCTCAGCCAACAACGATGATGTAGAGTTCAGCCAGTTAAAAGTTTTTTAAATATAAATCCAATCTAATTATGTGCAGCATGGGAGGGCTACTAGATTGATGAAGGTTACTGGGAGCTGTTAGGTGCATTTGGGACGAGATTGATCTCATTGAAAATCTGAGGGGACAGCTTTATTTCGGCAGTGGATTTCCTTTGGCTGGTATGATGACCATATTAAATAACATAACTTAAAATCGTAAAAATCTGAATCACAAGCAGGATTATAATAACTCAAAATCTCCATGAATTATTTGTTTTAGTTAATTATGGGAGGAGACTATATTTTGTATTTATCCTGAGAACTTCTGATCACTTATTCTGACTATAAATCCTGTTCTCAATCACGCCGCATCAATTGAACTACATTGATAGTGGCGCCCACTTGTGGATGTTAACATTTTGATTTGGGAAACTATTATACGGGAATTTTCCAATTAGACATAAAAATAGAATTTATCTACCAAAGCACAACATTTTTTAACAGTAACGCTCATTGCATGGCAGTAAAAATATTTAATATTATTACCAGACGAATTAAAAGATGTACCTTTACTTAAACGCCGAATTAATATTAGGTCCTTACATATGAAGGTGGCGAATATAAAGTAATTATTTTTTTTTTAAATATATTTAATTAATCAAAGTATGCACCGTTGTTATCAATGCACTTTTGCCATCTCATAGGTATTTCATTGATCCCTTTACTAAAAAAACCATGGGGGCGAGAATCAATAAACTCTTTGAAGGCGGTTTGGACTACCGCATCGGAGTTGAATTTTTTTCCTTGTATGAAGTTGTCCAAATTCCGGTAAAAATAGTAATCTGTTGGAGCAAGGTCCGGGGAGTACGGTGGATGTCGCAGACATTCCAATTGTAGCTCATCTAACTTAGTGGTTGTTTGTTGTGCAGTGTGTGGTCTTGCGTTGTTGTGAAGCAGCAGTGGCCTAGAGCGATTGACCAATCTCGGTTGTTTAGCAGCTAGTTCTTCCTTCATGGTTTGCAGTTGCTGACTAGATATCTGCCGTAATCGTTTGGCGAGATTTTAGAAGGTTGTAGTGAACGACACCGGCGCTAGTCCACCAAACACACAAGTATCTTTTTCTGAGTCAATTTTCGTTTAGGGCTGGGTTTGGCTGGGTCTCCAGGGTTCAGCCATTGCGACGAGCGCTTCCGACTATCGTACAGTATCCACTTTTCATCACAAGTAATGATTCGATTTAAAATCCCTTCGTTATTGTGTCGGTTGAGCAAAGTAACACAGCAGTCGACGCGTATTTGCAAGTTCGATTCACTCAATTCATGAGGTACCTATCGTTCAAGTTTTTTTACTTTCCCGATTTGCTTCAAGTGGATTAATACAGTTTTATCACTTACCCCGAAGCCTGCAGCTATCTCTGAAGTGCTTTGTGATAAATCCGCTTCCACAACAGCCTTTAATTCTTCATTTTCCACTTTGGTATCCGGCCGTCCATGGGGTTGGTTCTGAAGGTTGAAATTTCCAGAATGAAATCATTGATACTAAAAACGTACCGTGCTTTCTTTTGCGACACCAGCGCCGTACACATCATTAATCCTTCGAGCTGTTTCTGCAGCACTGTGCCACGGTAGAACTCGTACTCGTTAATATACCGATATTTCATGTTTTCCATTTTGCGGTAATAAGCGACCCCAAAGAAAAAAATAATGATGAAAAAACAAATGAATAACTGTTTTCAAAACTCAAATGTACCAGCTAAATGAATTTATAAATTTGAATTTGGAATTCTTAACCAAAGAGGAGATATTTCAGATCAAAGTGGTCAGTACGATAAATCGCTAATTTCATATGTAAGGACCTAATAAATGGTTATCATCCAAATGTTTTTACACTATCGCGGAATATTTGAATTATAAGTACTAGACGTGACATTATTTTATTTTATTGACATTTTCTTTATTGTGTAGGAAGGGTAAATTTAAATTTTTAATTATCTTATGTAATATTTGCACACCAGGACATTATTTGATAGAATGTTTAAGTTGTATACACTAAAACCAGTGTAAAATTGTACTAACTTTCTGCGAATAAATGATCTTTATCTTTAGGAAAACTTTAGTGATTAATTTCAGTCATGATTATAAATACAGAATGTTTAAAATTTTTTTTATGAATTTTGGTTGAATTTTGACAAAGTGTCCTAATATGTATTCAATTAGTATGAATTTAAAAAACCGGCAAGCTGAAATAAAAGGAACTTGATAAAAAATTTTATTTATTTCATAGGCATTAGATCCCTTTGATGCTCTACTAAAAGACTCCAATGACACACCAGCACCATCCACAACAGAGAGGAGGACCCGGAGTGCTCCGACCAACTTGGATGATGATGATGGCATTGACAATGTGGATAATGATGTGGCGCATGATGACGATCATACAGGTATAAACAATTAAGAATAGATTGAACCTTTATTGCGATAATTTTTAAAAGCTATTATTTTTTAACTTTTATTTGGGACTTTGCCCTGCAGTGGGACTCTACGGGCTGATAATAATGTGGCGGTGTTTCGGTGCGTGGCGACACCGCGGAGTCCCATTACTCCCTGGGGTTGACAGAAATCCCTGACCCTTGGTTTGCCTTAGTTGGCCAGTCAAGGGAGGAGTCGCAAGAGCGGAACCTATGCTCCAAGGGTTGAAGTGTTAAAGGCATAAAGCCGGGAGTAGCGTTTAGTGAAACTGCAGCACATCTCTCAAAACCCTTTAACCGCCCACACCGTTGCCCCTTACGCTGCCTTCTATTGGTGGCACTTATGAGAGCCCGTTTAGTGGTCGGCTAATCACCACCTGCCTCAATAGTTAAAAATATTGCAGGATTGGCAGGTGCCGTATTTAATTTCTCTGATAACCCATACTCTATTTCATAAGCATTATTCTAACAATAGCCTGAACTCTAATCCATGTGTTGCAATAGTACTACCATCTTGTCATAGTGATTCTTATAAAAACAAAAAGGCCTCTTACTCGTTGGCTTCGGCCCCGGTAATGCCTTTGTAAAGGTCCAGGCCTCAAGCGTGTTAAGTAATAAATGTGTGGAATAATAATAATTATTTGTACAAACTTGGGCTCGAAATTAATAGAGGGAATTGCATTCGTTGTACCGACAAGAGCAAAGCTTTAACATAACAGAAGTTAATGTTAATTTTTCGTTTTTACCTGACTACGGCAAAGCCAAGGAAGGGTTATGTTTTTAGCACTATGAATGTATGTTCCACCGTAGCGCCTAAACTACTCATCCAATTTTTATGAGTGAGGTGTCAATCGATTCGTTATTGTGACAGGTGACAAAGGCTACCATCAACAGGTATTGCATAGTCGAGTTCAGTTTTAAACTTATTGATAGAGCGAAGCGAGATCTCTAAATCAAATTGTCCAAATCGGCGTTGTATTATGTATATTTGTCCGAGGATAACTTTCGAAGCGTTTATCGGATCGTCGTGAAATTTGATATATAGGTAGGTAGTGATGACACAATTTTGGTGTCACTAAATGAGCTAAAAATTTGGGGGGGTTTGTTGAGATTCAAAAGAAGTAAAAAAAAAAATGGGACTATCCGGTCAAATGGCACGTCTAATAAAAGGTTTTTGTGAGTACATTTCGACCCCGTTTTTATTTTTAGTTTGAACCTTGTAGTTTTTATTATGGCTAATATGGTTAATAGGCATAATAAAAACTGAACTTTGACAAAATTCTCAGGATACACCAGTGACCCCACAGTCCTAAAATTTGATATGCATGTAGCTTTAGGGACACAAATATAGGGAAAAGTCTGAAATCCAGAATAACTAAAATTTGTACCCCAAAAAAATTGTAACCAATTAACATGCAACTCCCGTTACCTGTAATTTAAATAAAACGGTAGGTCAAGTAGTTGGTTATTCATTTTGTCGCACTATTTTGATATTCAAAGATTACAAATAATATTTTTTGGTTTTTGTGGGAGACCCGCGTTCGGTTCGGGACTCAGTTCGGGACGAACCACTAGTATAGCTTTTTATTTAGTAAACTTTTCATATATTGTTTGGGTTTGCATGTTTATTAAACTGTTTATTGAACTACTGTATACTAACTGTAAACTCATCTGTCTATCCTCTATTGAACATTCACAATTATTATTAAAAAAATGTTGTCTTTCAGAAGAACCCTCAGCAGAGGAGACTAGTGTCACTGGAACACGTGATGAACCTGGTGCCGATGAGGAAGTGTGCCTGCTACCCGACACCGAGAGAGAGATCTCCGAGGCGGATAAAGCTGAGGCAGCTAAAGTTCTGGCTGAGAAGAGGAAGAAAGCTGAGGAAGGTAGGATAGAGGATCTATGGCTATGCTGATTGGTCTCAATAATTAATGAATAAAAACTATTTATTTTACACCATTAAAACAAAAAAATAGTAAACACAAAGCAAATAGTACAATGGGTGATCATATCGCTTAAAGCGATCTCTTCCAGACAACCTTTGGATAGAGAGGATTTAGTTATAACTAAGATAATGGTTGGGGGTGCACATTTATCTATATTTACATATATCGCTAAACTATTTATGAAGAGAGTGCGTCTAATACCAAAATAATAATATAATTAAATACTAATAAATACATAAATAAAATGAATAAATAAATATAAATACAAATAGAACATGTACACAAAGTGATTGTTACTTATGTCTTTTTTTCATGAAAGGTTGGTAATAGAAGGGTTCATTGTGACTTCATTTTGTATCTAGTGAAGCCTTTTATTTCTTCAACTGTTTTGCTGAACAGAGATTATGGCAGGAAAGGGTTAATACTGTACCCAACCCTGTAACAATCCTTTCCTGAAGTACAGCCACCAATAAGTATGCTACTAAGATACTACAACTTTTCCCATAAGGTTTCCACTAAAACAACTCTTCTTGACTGTCCTTCTTAAAGTGAAATCCTCTTTCAGCGGCAGCAACTAAAGTACCCAAAGAGGAGAACGTAGCGATGGACACGGATATGAGTAGAGATGAGACTAGCGAGGCACCGCACCTTGACTCCATCGCGGCAGTAGACGGCACTTCGCAGGAAAATGGCGCTGGTAAGATTTTCTGTTTTAAATGAGGTGGTTTCACAGTCATGTTTTTAAAACTGCTAATAGATGGCGTTGCACTGTCATGCTCAGTTCAGTTCTGTTCTTCTTTGTGGCTACTGTGACTAGGGAGTGTCACAATTCCGCCAATGTCATATCTGTCAATATCATGCCATTGGTCATGATATTTTCATAAACTTATTAGGAGATAGTGTAGATCAAAAATATGACCAGTATTCTGAATTTGGAAAAACCCTTGATAACTCTAAAACAAAAAAGACTACACAACATATAAAACAACACAATGTTAGTTGTTAGTACTATATAGATAAGGGGGGTTAGTGAGCTAGTAAGTGATACATTTATAACCTAATGTTGTTATCATTTTTAAATTTACATAAAACATAATTCATTAAAGGGGAAAAGGTAAGGGTTGATAAGCATTTAAAGGAGGTAGGACGAGGGATTTCAGCGATTTCATAGAGGGAACGCTGCAGTTTACACCGGTATTCACAAACAATACTTGCCTCAGTAAAATAGCAATACTATGCGAAGTAAGGCATTTCTCAGTGCGTTTCATATGGTATTGCAAGCCTTTGAGTTCATAAACAATACTCGAAACTATTCTTAGCTAAGCTAACGCACTGCGTTCAATAGAGCTCTGTGATTGGTTCGTTTGTGTAACATACTGGTAATGTATTTATACGTTTGGTAATTTAGGTTTATAGCATGTTGATATGTTTTTGAATTTATATAGATGCACCGCCGTCATGTGTTACATTTTGATCCTGTCCATACAAAGGTTGTCTGGAAGAGATCGCTTTTAGCGATAAGACCGCCCATTGTACTAAATCTATTTGTAAGAATTATGTTCTGTATTTTACTTTGGTGTATAATAAAGAGTTATCTTATACTTCACTTCATTGACTGACATTTAGGCTGTTAAGGATGATAATTGGCGATGAACAAATCTGAAAGGCGACTGGGCGCCTATTAGCTACTTCAGAGGCAAGCTATTTAAAGATAATTTGCCAAATGACAAATTTTACAGAGCTGACAATGCTGTTTATGATACAGTGCTAGTTCACAAATTTGGTTGGTTACAGAGAGGCTCAAGCTAAGCATAAAGAATAAGCTTGTGACAAAACCACAAGCTACACAATAGCTCGAACAGCAATATTATTGAGAAAAAATATATATGTATTAATAAAATTATCATGAGCATGCATTGCATTATAATTACTTAATAACCTTAATACTTAAACTTTAAATGAACATAAGATTTTAATAAAAATTATAGCCACCCTAAGGTCTGTGATATCAAAAAAGAATGATGGCCACCCTATTCTAGGGTCTTCATTTATCAGGGGCAAGAGTATAAAAAGTACCACATCTTTGGGAAACCTGTAGCGTCGTCTAAATTCATCCAAATATTATAGTCAAAAGGGTCTTGGAGATCCCGTATCAATTTTATGGTACTTATTCTGGTCCGCTCGTAGATATAATTATCAAATTCTTCTTCGCTACTGTAATCCATTTTAACGCTCGAAAACATAGCCTCAAACAAACAAAAGCAAATACGTACGAGAAAGAAATGTAAAGGTATATATAACCTATCTTTTTGACATAAGCTGGACACTATTTGACACTGCGTTGCCTAATATAGCTAGCTAGCTTCCTTAGGGTATGCATTCATTGTAAGGGGCCCATAGTGCCGATCGCCACTCAAGTATTATCTATGAATAGGTTTTTGGGACCCTGTGCGTCCGCGCGCACTGTGAGACCTCATAGTAATGTTTGTGAATACCGGTGTAAGGACAGTCGAAGAATGTGTGGTCAACGTTTCCTTCGTCCAGGCCACATTCACATAGGGAGTGGTTCCTAATCCTAAGTTTGGTCTAAAAACAGGGGTCTGTCATGCTCTAAATAACAAAGGAAACTGAATTGTCAATGTCAATTGCCCTGTCAATTTTTTTTTGAGGAACTTGAAATAAGAAAACGGGCATTTGTCTTTGTTTATCCGACGAAATGAGATTGTTTGAGAAAAATTTTGATATTTAATGGGATATAAAGCATATTTTATGACGATGCATCTCCAGACAGTGCCTTCTATTACGGTAGTTGGCACTAGTTTTTAATTTTTAATTTGAAAGGTCCTCATTGATTCCAAGTGGCTTATCACATGTAGTGAGATCTAGTAACAAACTCGTGCGTTTGAAACTGCTGGTTATAGTTTTTGGGATACCATTTAAAAAGGATAGGATTTACATAAATGACCATTACTTTCCTTGGGTCTTACTTTCATTCAATATCTTATATTAAAATTTTACAGGCGAAAGTGAAAATGACCACGAAGAACCGGTGGAAATCGACGAGAACTCTGTTCCTGGAGTGATCCAGGAAGTGAGTCCCATTGACGGACCCTGCGTGCAATGCGAGATAGAACAGCCTTGCTCCTTCCGATTCACAAAAGACGGAGAGACTCTCTACGTGTGCAATGAACCCTGCATCAAAGCCTACCAATCCGAGTTCCCCGGAAAGTACACCGTCACCCGGAAAAAGTATCTAATAGAAGAAATAGCCCCCAAAAACATCCTCTGCTCAGAATGCGAAGAAAACAAAACCTGCTACTTCTACTACAATTTCGACGGCGAAGATACTTACTACTGCTCGCTCAACTGCCTCGAAGGCATGATGGCCGACGAGAAGGACAAATACGCGTTCAAACGGCTCCGGGTCACCATTGATCAAATACCCCCCAAAGAGTCCAACTGTCTAATATGCGGCAACGTCAAGCCTTGCGCGTATAGTTTGGTCAGATACGGCGAACAGCACTACTTGTGCGAACAGGGTTGTATTAAAATTCTGAACGGTAGAGAGAACGGACGGTACTTTATCAAGAAGATCCGGGCGAAAAGAACCGTTGCCCCTCCACAGCCTAAACCCCCAATGCTGAAGTTAAAAGTCATCAGCAATGCCACGGACAAGTATTTAGATGAGGGATACAAAATACAAGCGAAAACTCCAGCTATGGTGCAAGCGGCGAGAGAGGAACGAGAACGTTCTTTCCTCAGAAGATGTAGTCAATGCATCCTCATATTAACGATGGATGAGAAGGTCCTTACATGGGAGACCATGGACTTCTGTGACGAAATATGCCTAGGAAGGTTTCAGAACAAAATCGGCTCGAGATGTGCGAATTGTAAAAACCTTGTGCAACACACAAGCTTAGGGAAGTATTGCGTGCGGTTCGGATACGATATTCGACAGTTCTGTAACTCTGGCTGCTTAGAAGAGTTTAAGAAAGGTTTGAAGATATGTTGTTATTGCCAGAGGGATATATCTGCAGGTGCTCAGGGTTTCTTAGCGCCTGTAGGAGATAAAGGCCAGTTTAAAGATTTCTGCGCGCAAGCTTGCATGGAGAAGTTTGATCAGATGAGCAAAAATCCTACACCCCAGCCTGAGTGGGCGAAATGTGCGGTTTGCTCTCTAGAAAAGGCGACCACTATTGAGATTGAGGTGTCAGAAACTGCGTCACAGAGGCTATGCTCTGATCCGTGCTTTGCTGCCTTCAAGTTCGTCAATAATATCTTTCCAGGTAATAATTAGTTATTTCTGAACTCGTGTCCCACTGCAAAGCAAATGTCTCTCCATATTTATGCATGTTCATAGTTTTCTCAAAAAGAGACGAAATCAAACCAATCGTATCAAATATCTTTCGTAAACCTTCACGAAAAATATGGTACAAACGCCGCAAACGAACAAAGTAAATTGGGCTCGTTCTTCCTACGACATGGCGTAAAGATAATTGAATGTCGTAAAACTTGATTTCTAGAAAAAATGTATTTCTTTCCACAGATCAATGCAAATGGTGCAAAAAGTACTTTGAACGCAAACAGTCAAAGAACTTCACAATCTACGATGACACAAACCCTCACTGCTTCTGCTCGAAGTCGTGCATGAACGTGTACATCAGCAACACGCGGCACATCGTGCCGTGCAACTGGTGCAAGGTCAAGAAGTACAACTTCGATATGATACGGAGGGTGCAAGCCAACGGACAAGCTGTTATGATGTGCTCCTTGAACTGTTTGAATCTCTATCAAGTGTCCGTGAATGCTGTTTCTTCGAAAAGGTGAATTCTCTTACCATTACCTTGACGACCTCCGTGCCGCAGTGGGCGAATAGACGCAGGAGGTAGCAGGTTCAATTCCCGCCTCGGAACAATTGTTTGCATGATCCACAAATATTTGTTCCGGGTCTGGATGTTTTTCTATATATTACAAGTATATATTTACAAAAAAAAAGTATTTAAGTATTCTATCAGATATCAGGGTTTCCATAGTACAAGCTCTGCTTAGTTTGGGGCTAGACTGTCCAACAATATTTATTATTTATTACCGGCTTACTCTACCCATACTATGTGTTTTGTTATGTACGACATTAAATGAAAACGCGGGTAGAGCTTAATGGTTTTTTTCAAATTTATTAACAACCTAAATATCAAGTCTTAAAATATATACAGAGTATTTTTTTAACTGTAACAGTACGGCAGCACCCATAACCAGAGGAGATACAGGTGCAGTTTCTTTTAAAACATCAGCTCGTTTTCGAAGAAAAACATTTTGGCATTAAAAATTTTTTGGCAAGTGTAAGTAAGGATGAAAAAAAAACTGAGCAGAGCGGAAGTTAGTCAAATTTGATAAAATGTATTCTCATACAACAGGACAAAGCAAAATTCCTCCAACAAACATTTTATAAGATTATAAACCAGGAACCAGACCGCGATGTACCACTACCATTACCTGATACCACTTCAACGCAATAGTTGGGCTTCGTCGGTTGAGGAAGTATGCTTCGATTAAGTCTACTTTTTGCGTATTTGACAATGCCATGATAGGATAAATAAGATGATGCAATGACTGATATAAAAGTCCGACAGGTGCAAGAACCATGTTAGAAATTCAAAATTGAAATACGAAATGTTTTTGAATTGCTCATGAGAGCATGGAGTTCCTAAACTTCTTAATCGCTACAGTATTAATACTTCTTTAATGTGCAATTAGAATCTAATAAAATGTTTGTAGAAGGAATTTTGTTAGTCCTGTTGTATGAGAATACTTTTTATCAAATTTGACTAACTTCCGCTGTTCAGGTTTTTTTTATCCAATATAATAAAATGATCATTACAAAGGACTGCATCGATCGGCATCAAAAAAAAATTTACCAACTTGATTCATTTTAAGGCGCTACTCACACTTGCCAAAAAAATTTTAATGCTAAAATGTTTTTCTTCGAAAACGAGCTGATGTTTTAAAAGAAACTGCACCTGTATCTCCTTTGGTTATGGGTGCTGCCGTACTGTTACAGTTAAAAAAAACACTGTATATATGAAACAGCCTGTATAAAATAGTTAAAAAATCATATTCATTCATCATGTAAGTAGGTATTACCCGTGCGGAATAAGTTGGGACCTGAGCGCGGTGACGTCATATTGGCGTGTTTGTACCGCCCGAAAAAAAGCGAACATAACAAGCAGCCGCCCACTGCTTCGTCTTTGTTTTTATTAACCTAATTTATTATGTTACTCAGGGAGGACGCTGCTTTTTATCTAATCTTTTTTACACTATTTGAATAAAATAAAAATACAATGTTTAAGTTTATACATTTATTTTATCTATTATTTACATTATCTCATCTTCGTCTCTACTTAGTGGATTTATGCCTTCTAGAGGTTGTTCTTCGTCCTCAGTCTCACTATAATCACTTGACGAAGAGGTGATGAAATGAAAAAATGAAAATATTTATTTACTACAAAAATGCACGTAGGTACATAGCTTAACTTAGGTTACAGTTTTAGTAAGTACAATTCGTAGAGCAGGGTAAACATTTAGAGGTACCTGTCGTCTCCTCACTAGGCTAAGCCTGTATCGAGGAAACATTATAAACAACTTTTCACAAACGAATTCTCGCACAGTAGACAGTAATAATAGTTGTAAAAGCTAATTATGCACCGATTTACTTGATAGATAGGGGAGTTCAAGATAAATAAATATTGTATAATAATTATGTATGTATATAGTACTTATAACAAAAATATATATTGTAAAACTTAAAAATTCCAATGAAGTTAACTTTCGAATATTAAAATGTCCTCGGTTTCTTGGTAAGTTATTGTAGCTAGCCAAATATTAATCATACGTTTTGCTTCACTAACTGATTTATTTTTGATGTCACAGTATTTTGCGACATTGTTGTAGACGTGTAACTTCATAAAACAACCTAAACGTTGTGCAAATTTTGTATTAACGGGAGGGGTTGGTAATTTAAAGACTC
The DNA here is from genome assembly GCA_918857605.2 of Philereme vetulata. Classification (NCBI taxonomy): domain Eukaryota; kingdom Metazoa; phylum Arthropoda; class Insecta; order Lepidoptera; family Geometridae; genus Philereme; species Philereme vetulata. The sequence continues at coordinate 10,488,515 of OU975423.1, forward strand.
TGCGGTTTAATAAGTAGTCGTACTCTGGGGATGTTATGACAGATTTATGCGTTATCAGAGATGTTTTTAGCACAAAGAGTTTGCGCACACTTAGAACACCAGCATCTATGTAAAGAGACGTCGTGGGATATCTATAGGGCTTGCGTAACATCACCTTAAGAACAGATCTCTGAGCTCTTTCCGCCTGTATGATAATGGATTTAGCGGCACTGCCCCAGCACGTAATGCAGTAAACTATCAGGGATTGGCATAAAGCATAGTAGACCGACGTAAGTGTGTCGACGCTTGCAACATACCGCAGATTTCTCATTATACTGATAATTTTTCTAATACGAGCCGAAAGAAACGCAATATGAGATTTAAAGGAGAGTTTTTCATCAATTTGCACACCAAGATATTTTAAAGCCTGTGTTCGTATAAGTGGTTCACAATTGCATGAGTTTGCAATGCAACAGTTGTTGTGGATTCTGAGACATGCGTTTTCTACAGGGGCTGAGGCCTTGGTTTTATGAAAGCACAAGTACACAGTTTTTTTTGTATTTAGTGTGAGGAGATTTTGTTCTAGCCACTGTGAGATTAGCACCATACCACGTTCTGCAGTGGCATATACCGCAGGCCAAGTCAGACCATGAAATATTATAGCGGTATCGTCTGCATAGCACAAAATGTCTGCGTTTTCTAGAGGCGTATCGTGTATATCATTGATATACAACAGAAATAATGTAGGCCCCAGAATACTTCCTTGGGGTACACCAAACTTGATTGATTGTGAGCTGCTAGTATACTGACCAATTTTAACACACTGTCTCCGATCTGTTAAATAGCTCTTGAACCAGTTCAATGCTACTCCCCGGACCCCAAGGCCATCCAACTTTTGCAGGAGAATAGGAACGGAGACAGTGTCGAACGCTTTGGCCAGATCTAAAAATACGCCGACACAGCATTTTCCAACATCCAAATTTGAGGATACAACATTTGTAAGTAAAGTAATGGCGTCCTCAGTACTTTTTCCCCTGCGAAAACCAAACTGTTTGGATGCAATCAATTTTTGAGACTCCATGAAGTTTACCAAATGTTTATTTGCAAGTTTTTCAAGGATTTTAGAGAAAGTTCCCAAGAGTGAGATCGGACGATAGTTATCTACAGAGCTTTTAGACCCATCTGTTTCCCCAATCCATAAAGATTGGGGAAACAGATGCAATTTTCCATACATGAGGAAAAATACCATGCGAAAGGCTTAGGTTAAATATAAAAGTGAGTGGTGTAATGATAGCATCTTTTATGAATTTTATCAGGGAATTACCAAAACCGTCTATTCCAGGGGCTTTATTATTTTTTAAATTCATAATAATTTTTTCAACTTCTTCATTGTCCGTTGGACTCATGAATATAGAGTCAACAGGGGAGTTTTTTATTTTAACTGATTTGGAGAGATTATCTTCACTCGTTTTTAACTTGGAGAGTATTTGGTCAGCAAGCCGTTGACCAATCGATGCAAAGTGACTATTTGTTAAGTCAATGGATTGCTGTGCATTCAAACAGCCCTGAATTGTTAATAGTTCTGATGGTTCCTTATTAAAATGTGTTAAGTTACAGATATTCCTGATAGTTTGCCAAAGTTTTTTTGGGTTTTCTTTGTTTGCTTTAAGTTCTTTATTTTCATAAACAGATTTTAATTTACGTAAGAGGTTTGTGAAGAAATTATGATATCGTGTATAGGTTAGTTTAATTATTGCATTGTCTGGATCCTTTCTAGCACGTAGGTGTAGCTGATCGCGTATTCTCATGCACTTCATCAGTCCTGGTGTTATCCAGGGCTTTAGATTGAATTTAGATCTGCTTAGTTTTACTTTTTTTGAGTGTTTGCTAGTAACATCTGATAGAATATCCATGAAAACTTCGCTTGCTTTATTAACATCGTCAATGTCAGTAACAGTTGACCAGTCCAAGCTTGCTAGATCATTTTTTATTGCACTATAGTCCAGTTTAGTTACGCAGCGGTTTGGTCGAAGAGGTCTTGGCTTAGAAAGGGACATGCCGAGCATTATTGGGAAGTGATCTGTGATTACTGTTTGCCAAACAATGCCAACAGCTGTTTGCACAGGCCAGTTTATATCTTTGACGTAGATGTGGTCCAAACACGAAGGCCCCCTTGTGGGTTTCGTTATCACTGGTAGGAACCCGTGTTCTGCCATAAAACACTGGTATTCAATGCTGCGCGAACTCTCTAACGCTTCCGCAATATTAATGTTAATATCTCCAACAATTAGAAATGGAAGTCCATTTGCTTGGCTAATATAGGTTGCTAGTGAGGTAAGAAAATTATCAATGTTACTAACAGATGGCGAACGATACAGACAAAGAATATCAATGACTTTTGGAATAGAAATGATTAAGCTATCAGCATCGTTTATGTGGGGTTCCAAGACTGTTGCATTCCAGACATCTTTTAAGTATACAACAAGTCCACTATTTTGATTTACATGCATAATAGAATTATATGAGCGGTAACCAGGGATTTGTGGGATGATTTGACATTCATGGAGCCAACACTCAGTCAGAATTACAATATCCATGGATACGTCTAGACGTTTTAGGGCCACTAATAATGCATCAAAGTTTCTCTGTATACTCCTTATATTCAATGAAAGCAGCTTAAAGCTGTGTATTGGCGTAAACAGCCGTTTACAACATGCTGGATCGTTCGCAATCTCACAGTTAATTTTAATAGAGTCCAAGTCTGAGCACAGGGTGTCAGTGAACATCATTGCGGCAAGAAACATATATCCATATACCCAATGAAACCAGTTTAAGCATGGTGGTACTCTGTTTGTTTCTTTGTCACTCACAAGCAATAAGAAGAAGTCGTATTTAACAAGGTTGTATCCATAGTTAAAAGAGCAAATTATGATGGGTAGTGAGACATAAATATATGTCAAGTGTTCAATAGATTTAATAATATATAGATAAATAACTGTTAATTTGATTGGTGGCATTGGGTTACATGGGCGGTTAGCATCCGACATAAATGTCTGGTACGTCATCTGAAGGTTAGATTCTGATATTATTTTAAGAACTGATTTGAGGTATTGAAGGCGGCAAAAGACGATCCAGGTCCTTCTGCGTGTGAATTGGCATAGCAGCTTTTCCTTCTCGCTGCCTGATATATATGGCGCCATGGCTACACCAGCAGAATGCGTAGCCATGCAATTTTGCTCTGGATCTTGTGTCACGAAATAAGACCCTGTTTTCCTTTGTCAGTCTTTCGTTAAAGAAGACTTTTCGCGAAACGCCTGCAACCCCAAGGTCGGCACTATTTATATTATTTCGTGACTTGCTAATTTTGAGGAATTCATCTCGCTTGGATCGACGCAGAAACCGGACCACTATCGGGCGTGGCATACTTGCTCCATCCTCAGGCAATGCCACAGTCACCGGGGGCCGGCGTGGGCCCACACGGGTTATCCAGTCGAAATCTCGGTCCTCCAAGTCTATTCCCATTTTATTGGCAGCCACTAGTACGGTGTGGTGTACGTTTTCAGATGGGTTCTCCGGGACACCGATTATCTCCACCTCGTTCCTCAAGTTAGCTTGTGTCTGCGTTTTTAATTCATTTTGAAGCTGGAACACGGTATGCTGCAGAGTTTCAACTTCAGTGTCACGTTTCTCCAAGTACTTAATGCGTTCATCGGTGGCGGCTAACTTGAGCATCACTTCATTCATTTTATCATTGGTAAAGTTGAGGGACTCAGTGAGGTCCTCTAATTTAGTCTTTACTGATGAAAACTCAAAAGTAAGCAGGCGTAATTGTTCGGTAAGCTGGTTCGTTTCCGATTCGGTCGAATCTGACTTTTTACGGGTAGTGTTATTTTCACAGCCACCGGCCCTAACAGGTGTAAGACTATTGTCACCGCCTTTTTTCTGATCAGCACAACAAACGGGGCACTTCCAGGCCTTTCTACGTTCCACAGTTAGTGAAGACAGATTAATGCACAGCGTACAAAAACATTTATCACAGTTTGCAGATGTGCATCTGACAGAATTTGAGTCCTTGGTTGTCTTAAGACAACCTGCGCACTTCATTCTTGTTGATTAATTAATTCGCCTCACCAAAATCCTATGAAACAAGTGGCCGCTCCAGTGTTGTATACTCTTTGCAAGTATATTCTTAATAAGTAGATTCGACGCAAGCAAACGCTTCACTCACAGTGCACGCGACTATCGCGGTTAGGTGATGCGCGTAACCGTGAAAATGCTCTGCGCAGCGCCGATACACAATCCGCCGCTGTACCCGCAACAACCAGCATAAAATGTAACTTGCTAGTTTTCGTTCTAATTATCGAGATTTTACTTGATTTGTTTCACTGTTTTCACTGAGTATAATAAAATATTGTTACTAAATGTTAAATAACAAGTTTAGGTAAAAATCTTGACCAAACAATGTACTTTTATATGGAAATTTAAAATTTTAAGTAAGAGAGCTTTAGCACAGTGTTGACTGTCCGACTGGCGAACAAGAATGATGAAGGTAATCCGGTATCCGATAAATTTACAATTAATTGCGATTCATTCGTCTCTTGTGAGAGGTCATCGTCCCAATACGTTTGTCGAAGCCTGTCCACATGGTTGACTTCTTTTTTCCAGACAACAAAACAATAACACAAACTAAAAGAATTCCAGAGCGCGTCGTTACGTGACGTAGGCCAGTACGAGACTAAAAACCCTAGTAAAAAATAGTGATGCGAACGGTACAATACGGGCGCCATCGGGGAAGTGCAGGGGAAGCGGTCGGGGAGTCGCATTCCTAGCAGGTCCCAAGTTATCGCGCACGAGTAATACCTGTTAAACTGACTAAGCGGCATCGTCGCAAGGGCGCCGCCGATTTACGTTAAAATTTGTTTATTGCAAATGTATCTATTACTGGATAAATATTCAAGCTATCAGTATTAAACTCACCTCTGAAATCAGTAAATACGACTCCGGATGTGTGTTTTAAATTAATGTCGCGCATAACAGAACAGGTAGTATAGTTTCTCTTATAAAAGTTTAAACATTTGTTTTGTTTCAGAACGAAATGCGATATGTGTAAGCGGACGTCCTTAGCACAGTATCATTTGACGATGTCGGACGCGACTGTGCGAAACTTCTGCACATACCAGTGCGTTATGTCATTCCAAGTAAGTTTACTTACCAACATACATGTAAGAATCAAAGTCCTGGCTGACTGCTTATACAGATTGTTTGGTAATTACTGAAGATCAAGTGACGGTTTCACAAAACATAAAAAAACAAATTTTAAAGAAAATCGACTAAGTTTAGGTGATTCATTCAATATAAAACTTACTGCCTACTCTTGCCATCGACATCCAAAAATAAAGGCCGATTTGATATCTCTTTCGTAAATGGCTGCGAGTTTTGGGTTAGAAAGGGACAACAAGAGAGATATCTCGAGACACCAATACAGTATCTGTGGTTAGATGGCAAGCATTATGCGATAGCACATTTGTTTAACATAGTGTTTGTTTTTACATGTCAAAATAAATTTCATATTTCTATGGTAAACATGTCACAAATTTATTTATTATGCTCATCAAAATAACCCCTGTCATTTTTGTGCGTATATTATACAACACCAAGAGACTTGAAATTTGGACGATATGTTCTTCATGGGGTGTACTAAGAACGGATTTTTATAAACTCATCCCCTAAGTGGGTGAAAAGGGATGCTTACATTTCTATGCAAAATCGTAGTCCTTGGATCAACTTGAAACTTGACTTTAATAACGAGTTTACGTTCTTTTATAACACGCAAATGTGGAGCCACACAACAATTTATTTTTATTTTGTCTTTTTCCACTAACTTGACACATTGAGTCGAAAGCCCAGTTGGCTGCTAAAAAGCTTGGTATACTCGCAAAGGTGAGGCACTACTTCACACCGGGACAGCTGCTTAACTTGTACCAAACACAAGTCCGATCGTGTTTGGAGTACTGTTCTCACCTCTGGGACGGATCAGCGAAGTACCAACTTGAGGCTCTGGAATCAATTGAGAGAAGAGCCAAGAAGCTCATTGGCAACGATGAGCTAGTTGATGCAAGGCTCCACAGCCTGGAGCATCGACGAAAGGTTGCAAGTCTCTCGGTTTTTTATCGAGTATATTTCGGGGAGTGTGCGGCGGAACTTTTCAACCTGATCCCACTATCTCGGACAACCAGACGCTCTGCGGTGCGCCGCCGCTATATGGTAGAAATACCTCCCATTCGCACAAAGCGGTTCTCTTCGACCTTTATTAAGCGCACCGCCAAAGAGTGGAACGCCTTGCCAGTGTCTGTGTTTCCTGATAGCTACAACCTGGGTATCTTTAAGTCGCGAGTGAATAGGTTTCTTCTAGGCAAGCGTGTACCATCGTAGACTGCATCATCGCTTACCATCAGGCGAGATCGTGGTCAAACGCAAGCCTTTAATGTATAACAAAAGAAAAAAAAATAACTTGGCCGGTGGGCCGTACATATGCTTGTTTTTGATGTGATAACGTCTTATAAATCGACGAACGCCGGCTGCACGCACGGTAAAGCATGACTCATTGTCACGTTCCGCCTGAGCCGAGCGTGCAAGCGAGTCATAATAGTCATTTATTTCCTCTTTACACATTTTACATGCACTTAGATATGTTAGACAGTTTGTTGATTATGTAAAATAATTAATTCTTATATACTAACACAGATTAAAATTACTACAATTAAAGTTAAAATCAAATTAACGCGCGAGAGCGCGGAAAAAGTGATAGAGAGGCACGATCGGTCTAAGCGTGTTTGGCTTGTGACGTATCTGTCTCTCTCGTTATCACGTAAAATTATCGTCCGTAAACCGACTTTACAGACAACCATTTTTTTTATATTACTAAGGTAGCAAACAAGCATACGGCCTACCTGATGGTAAGCGGTTACCGTAGCCCGTGGACGTTTGTAACTCCCAAAGGTGTCAAAAGTTGCCGACCCTTTACAATTTTTAAAACGCCCTTGGATAGCCCCATACTGTAGTCCCTGGAGAAACCCTCACAACAGTCCACCACTTTTAACCACATATAGCCAAATCTTCAACTACTGTAAACGTTTAGTAGTTGTATGCGTACGAAGTCGCGGCGGATACATTTAGTAGCGTGCAAACTCGATTTAATGTGATTGTCCTCATAAACCTCCGACATGACACCTCCGCGGCGCAGTGGGCGAATAGCCGGCTGAGACGCAGGCGGTTGCGGGTTCGATTCCCGCCACGGAACAAATGTTTGCATGACCTACAGAAGTTTGTTCCGGGCTTAGAAGTTTTTCTATATTATTCTAAGAATATATTTACAAAAAAAAAATAAGTATTCTATCTGTTAGGGGCCGTCCATTAATAACGTGTCTCGCCGAATCTCGCCCAATCTCACTTGGGGGAGAGGGGGGGGGGGGGGGGGTCTCGGCTAATATCACCTAATTTTTTTTTAATTTTATCACTGTAAATCTAGATTACGAGAGAAGGAATCTTGAAATAATGAAGACAATTTGTGTTTTTAAATAAGTCCCTATGAATACACATTTTGAACAACCTCATGTGAGATAAGGGTGGAGGGAGAGGGTCAAAACAAATCTCGCAACATCTCACCGGGGGGGGGGGGGGGGGGGGGGATTAAAAATCGTCAAAAACATCTCACTAATTAATGGACGCCGCCTTATCTGGTTCCCATAGTACAAACTCTGCTTAGTTTGGGGGTAGATGCTGTGTGAAATGTCCAGCAATATTTATTTATTTCTCAGGGTCAATATTCAAAACACCCGCCTCTTATGCCCGGCGAGGCGCTGGATCAACAGAAGGCTGTGCCGACCGGCGCGCCGAGGCGAACTGTTACCGCTACACAAGCTAAAAATAATGGTGAGTTTATTTCACCCCTTTTCATCTCACTAGTTACCTTATTTGGTTTTAGACTTATGGGGAATAATGTCCTAAATGGAGAAAATAGTTACCTGTGCTTATAGAAACAAAAGGTAAAAATAAACGTATGCGGAATCTCCAAACGATTGAACATCTTTCGATGGATGTTAATGGAAATAAAATATGTACTTTAATGTTGACTATTTGCCAGTTCACAGTGGTTGAAATTCGACCGTAATTAATATATTTTTTTTACCTTCTTCATATAAACATTAACTGTGTCAGTCTGTGTGTAATCTCACACTCCGTGCGCGAAATAAGCTTAAAAAGGGGATACAAAGTTTCCTCTTCTCGTATTAATATATAGATTAGAAGTTAGTGTGTTTTAAAAGAGCTCAGATAAACTGTATGCTTATTTACTACGTTATTTTGTTTCCAGTAAATATCCAACCTAAAGCAAATGCCCGGCAAGCCAGCTTGGCTGCCGGAATGACGGCCGGCATGCCGGTCATCTCAAACATCCACTCCCTAGCCGCCCCTCCCGCCCTCCTACCCACTACCCGCGGTAAATCAAAACGACTCACACAAATGAACGCACTCAATCAACTCGCTCAGAAGCCGCCTCCACCCCCCGAACCCGAACCCCCCGCGGCTCCCAAGACCCCTCCACCACCTCCCAAACCCCCTACACCCCCGCCACCGCCACCCCCCAAAATCTACAACCACGTCATCGTCAAAACGTTACCTCCTCACGAAGTAGCCAACAAAGGAACTATGTCTAAACCAATGATGGTGTCGAAGGGAGTCTCGTGCCGACCCCATCCGTGTACAAAAGAATGTCAAACCGACTCGAGCTTAGAACGAAGAGTCCTAATACCCGTCCCAGTACCTATCTACGTACCCGTACCTTGTGCGATGTGGTCGCTACCCTTCCCCGTACCAATACCCATACCGATCCCAATACCTACTCCAGTGTTTATACCAACCACGAGGAACTCCGCTAAAGGGATAATGAAGGAGATAAACAAGATTCACGATAAGATGCCAACGGATCCGTTCGAAGCGGAATTGCTGATGATGGCGGAAATGGTGGCCGGTGATAAGAAGAAGGATCAGAGTGATTCGGATACTGACGATGACAATGGTGAGTATGTTTTATTTATACCAATTGTAAGATAAAGCGCTTGCATAAGTCCGTTATTTTCTGCCGTCGTAAGCGCGGTTTCATTTACGTCACGTATTATTCATCCAAATAGGCTGCGTCAGCACCGAACATTCAACAATTAACCTTCGTCTATCTTTCCATAGTTTAGATTCAAAGAAAAATTACCATCTTAGTGTTTTACGACTCGGCAAATGTTTCATTTGACTAATGGCGGGTTCCTATATTTGTCGGTAATCGACTACGACTCGTATCTCCTTGAAAAAGTGTGTAAAACTAGTGTCAAAGTTTTAAACGGTTTTCAAGGAGAAACGAGTCGTAGCTGGCTACCGACAGATGTAGGCACCCGCCATAAATCATACATTATTGTCAGAAAAAAATTTAAACTTCTGATCATTTATTTATTGAACGTTTATACATAGAGTTGCAGCACTTGCCTGGATGGAGAACGCACTCGCTTATAGTACGTTATAATAATCAGAGCAACAGTGCCTCTAACTGTAAGTGGACAAAAATGGAACTAATAGATCAGAGATACAAATCTAGATATAAAGGGGCGGTTCACTAGACACTAGCAATGCTGTCAACTGAACAGATAAGATGTTGGGACTCGCGTTTCTCACGTGAATATACAAAAATTGCAAATTGAATGTTATTTCCCAGCGGAAGAAGGATTCAGTCCTGTCGCCGGCATCGACGGCTCCAACGCTTTCGGCGAGGATATGCTTCAGATGGCACTAAAAATGGCGACAGAATACGAAGACCAGCCAGTAGACTTGGAGTCAGCCATGACTGCCAGCACTATCACCCCAAGTTCACATCCTGGTATGCCTGGTAAGTTTAGAAGAAATCATTTTTAATTTGTCTATATTCTCCTTAAAGTTGCCTGGATTCAAATTATAGAAATTCAGCTATGCTAATTGACAACCCCTCAAGTTTAAAGATTAAAAATAAAAAAAATTGGTTGTATGTAAAGTCTGTTTACGGACGATAATTTTACGTGATAACGAGTGGAAGAGAGATAGATGCGTCACAAGCCGAACGCTTAGGCCGATCGTGCCTCTCTATCGCTTGTTTCGCGCTCTCGCTTGCACGCTCGCCTCAGGCGGAACGTGACACTTTTTCGCTCGTGCAGCCGGCGTTCATCGATTTATCGCTTATCGCTTATCGCATCGTTATCGCGTCAAAAAAAAAAATATATTTATTCTTCACTAGTCGGTTGTAATCAAACATTGGCTGCATTCCGAATTGCGCTAAATTCGATATCATCGCGCTAACAAGCGTTCCGAGTCACCGTCAGCGCGACAACGATGTCCCGTGAATCGTCATAGTTCACGTCATTACATCCGCCATTTTGCGCTAACAACGTCAATGCTCCAAACCAATATCGCCATGAGCCCTCCCTGTCAAAAGTGACGTGACAGCTGGTTGGTTGGTTGCTTGTGAGTAATAGTGTTCTGTGGTTGGTTGAGGTGCATTCCGAAATACGACACAATCGCTGCTAGCGTTCACGTAGCTATTTTGCGTACCGATTCAGTTAACGCGCTGAAGACAGTTGAGTGCTGTCAAGGATTCGGAACGCTCATGAGCGCGTTCCCAGTCGTGTTTCTATATAATTTCATATCAACAATAAAACCAACCAACCACAGAACACTATTACTCACAAGCAACCAACTAACCAGCTGTTACGTCGCTTTTGACAGGGAGGCTCACGGTGATTTCTGTTTGGAGCATGGACGTTGTTAGCGCAAAATGGCGGATGTAATGACGTCATCTATGACGAACCACAAGACATCGTTGTCGCGCTCACGGTGACTCGGAACGCTTGTTAGCGCGATGATATCGATTTTAGCGTGATTCGGAATGCGCCCAAATGTTGTTATGTCAATAAAAGAACAGTGACTTGCAGCGTGTTCATGAGCGTTCCGAATCCTTGACGGCACTTAACTGTCATCAGCGCGTTAATGAATCGGTACGCAAAATAACTACGTGAACGCTAGCAGCGATTATGTCGTGATTCGGAAAGTAGGGCTTGTGAAATGATCCCTCTACACGTTTTTTTTTAATCTTCAGATTTACAGTGTGTTTACCATTAGCGTGGCTGTCTGCTGTCTGTACAAAGAACAGAAGCATTGAATAACTTACGTGCTTTTGAAGAGTACGATTAGGCAGGATTAGCCAGTTACCGTTCTCGGGATGCCTATTAAGGGCTCGTACACAAAACAGCGATGCGAATTCGCAACGCTGAAAATTGCGACACGAATTGCTGCTATGCGATTTCGTGCGGCAAGGCGTCTCCCAAGGTGACCATTCCTTCGACGACCGTCAACCGTACTGAACGTATTTTGAAAACTAGGTCGTGACATGGATCGTAAAAATAAGGGTGCACTTTTGTTATTGCTAAGGATATACAGGAAAAATAAGATGCGAGTCATTTCGCAAGTTCTTGCGATGCGTCGAGGGAGCTCGCAGATTTTTACGAAGCGACGTCGCATCGCAGTTTTGTGTACGAGCCCTTACTACGACTTTAGCTAGTTACAATTTTTAATCTCCAGGTCTAGAAGGCGAAGGCATGCACCACCATCACATGATGGTGCTGGAGCAGCAGCGAGCAGTGGCAGCCCTACGCGCGTCCTCAGCCAATGCTCCTAGGAAACGCGCCGCCCCGCCGCAGCCGGTCGCGACGCGCGCTTCCAGCCGGTCCAAGCGGCGCAGGGCGGAGCCCCCGCCGCCCCAGCCGGAGCCTCCCAGAGAACCGGCAGAGAAACCTGATGCTAATATGTGCCTCAAGGTAACTAATGAATGACTAATCATAACAAATATGCTTATTCTGCAGGGGTCATTCTTAGATCTCGGAAAAGCTGAGACGATCAGACGAGAAACCTTTTTTTTTTGTTGCTCGTAGTTTACAATTCTAATTATACCCTAGTAATATTATTACAATATAGCCTTGTAAAGGCCAATGAGTTATTCCATTTTGACCTAGTTTTTTAGCATAACTTGAACTAAGTTAGTTTGTTGTGTTCCAATTTATTTGAATTTTCTAAGGCTTCTAAGGTTTCTCGTCTATAGTTTAATGGAAAGTAGTGAAAGTGTCAGTGCTGCCTATAAAGAAAACATGAACAAAGTGTCCCCTTAACTAGAGACGGTAAAAAAAGTGCTATTGGACAAAGTTTGTCCAATAGCACTTTTTTACCGTCTCTAGTTAAGGGGACACTTTGTTCATGTTTTCTTTATAGGCAGCACTGACACTTTCACTACTTTCCATTAAACTATAGACGAGAAACCTTAGAAGCCTTAGAAAATTCAAATAAATTGGAATTACAATGATTCGTAATCTTAAGGGCGCACTATACCTGGGGAGACGATAAATCGCTTATTTTGAAACAATGTTTTGTTCAACAAACTTTGTTATTTCAATTTGTAATTCATATATGATATAGTTAAGGATACGTGCTAGAGCGCCTGTGTTGTGAAAACACGATTCCGTAAAAAAAATACGATAGAAAAAAAATCCAAAGATGACTCCAAATTTATCTTAAAACCGTTCTTATGCGATGTATACTACAATTTAGATCTTGAAACTTTATACAGTAATTCTACACAACATAAATAAGGGCACCTGTGTTTTAAATTTTCAAAATACCTTTTGATTTTACCATAAAATGAAAATATCTAAGTTTTGCACTAATGAAACCATTCGCTCCGGACGCCCGTTTTGCGATTCAGTCTGGCCTCGGCTTTCAGACGGGGTACCCGTGACGCTTGTCGCTCCAAACGAATACGTAATTCTTAGGTAGAATTTATATTTAGTTTGTTTTTGTAAAGACGCAGTAATGAGAAATAAAGACAACAAGATAATGAAGGGACTGAATGATAAAAAAACCGGCAAACATATGAACCACGGCGAGGTAGGACGTGTAGCGGCGCGCGGAGAAGTGGGGGTGAAATTCGAGTTTGGGCTGAGGTATAGTCAACTCTTAATGTCCCTTAATAAAATACCCTCCACTGTCTACAGTTTCAAGGATGCCTGCCTCACATATCTTTCTTATTCGTAGAACAGAGTAAAGAATAGATTGCGAGTGGGCTCGCTTTGCTCGCCAATTATGATAATTTTACAAACTGAAATGGACTCGTTTCGCTTGTTATAAATTACCGTAACACTGCTAATTTATTTCGCTTTATATTGGTATCCTCGCAATCTCATTTAGTTACCGCTGCTAATTTGGGCTAAACAAACGACCCCTACTGCAAATACAAATGTCAAAATAAATCACTAATTTGTTATTTTCAGTACACATTCGGCGTGAATGCATGGAAACAATGGGTGATGACGAAAAACTCTGAGATAGAGAAGAGTTCGATACGACGGAAACCGTTCAAGTCTGAAATCCTACAGCTGACCGCAGACGAGCTCAACTACTCGCTGTGCCTGTTCGTGAAGGAGGTGCGGAAACCGAACGGGAGCGAATACGCGCCGGACACAATTTATTATTTGGTTTTAGGTAAGTTCTAATTAAAAAGTTTCTAACTTTAGTAGAGTTTTTTTTTCATATATATTTATTTATATAACTAATAGGCATCTTAATTAAAATTATGAAAAACGATGTTACACGGCCTAGAGATGGAACAAGCACATGGCCTACCTGATGTTAAGTGGTAACCATCAACTATAACAAAGTATTGGCCCGTAGATCACGCACCTTACTATAGTGCCCTACGATATACTGCCCTCCACCATCCCGAGACAGGTGTAAAGCCTTACGTGCCTGAAATTTTACCCGCAAAACCTTGGGGCCGACATAGGCATAGTGTCAGCACTTTCTCAGGCCAACCCTCCAAAACTAGTTGCTTTGCTTTGAATTTAAAATCTCTATCCTCGCTAAAATACGCCAAATAGGTCCCCTAGGTAAGCAATTTACTAATTCAGTATTATCTCAACTTTTGAGTCTGTCTGTTATTAATTCAGAGTTAGCTAACCAGTTTGTGTTGCCTATAGGACTATTGAACTTTTATTTGATTTCAAAGTCAGTGTTTACATCAGCCATTGATTAAACCGATTATACCAGTCGATTTAATCAATGGCTGATGCCACACTTATTTGTAAAAATAAATATCTGTTATATTATTTGTCCACTTTTATGTTATTTCGATGGCCAGTTCCCGGCCTCCACTCTGTTAGTGCCTTACTCCACCTGTCGTCACTACATATGGCCAAGTGTCCTGCCCAACTCCACTTGAGCCCCAATATTCGGTTGCTGATGTCTTGTACTTTGGTCTGCTTGCGAATGTCGGTATTGGTGAACTCGATCTCAGAGTATGATGGGTCAACGACATCAATAAGGCCGTGGGTCGTACGTGGTTCAGACTGGCACAGGATCGGACAGAAACGAAGCGGCCTATGCCCATCAGTGGGTCGACACGGACTGAAAATGAAGATGATATTATTTGTAATTTTTCCCATTATATCGATTAAATGTAGATTTAAGTTTTAACTTGTATTTCAGGTATACAGCAATATCTCTTTGAAAATGGTAGGATAGACAACATATTCACGGACCCGTATTACGAGAAGTTTACGGACTGTTTGGACGAGGTCGCGCGGAAATTCTCAGTTTTATATAACGATTCACGTAAGTAACCAAGGTATAACCCAGTAATATTGTCTCGTCAGCATCCCTGGACGTACGTAGAGGGCGTGGCCATTCAGTACATCCAAGAATATCTTTATCTGGGCCAAATAGTATCTTTCCAGACGAGTTCAGACAAAAAGTTTGCAAGACGTACAGAAAATTCCTGGAAGAGTTTCTTTTTGAGTTATGAAAGGGAAATTGCAACTATCCTTCAAAAATAAACTCTTGAAGGTACTCTGCTCAAGGGGTATACCAGCAAAGAAGCGCGTTATCGAATAATAATATCATATTTTTTATGTATAGGTATAATTTGTTTATTATTGGAGTGATTTAATTTTTTTTTCTTTTTTGCTCTATGGATGACTACTCTATTGTATTAGGTCTAACCTGTAATAATAGATGTATAAGTAAATCATAAATACGGGATTTATCACGTACCGTTTTATCGGTTTTTATTTTCATGGGTGTTTCGACCGACAATGTTTCAATGTGATAAATGTGTATTCTTATTAATGATTGAAAAAAATCAAGAAAGTTTTCAAAGTAAAATCACACTAATATGATAAATGTGAAATTTTGAATGTTTGTATGAATAGTTTTTACTCGATCACGTCGTAACAGCTCAAACGATTTCGATAAAATGTATTATGTAGATTATAACCTGGATTAACAAACACATAGGCTACTTTTTATTCCATAAATCAGGTCCCATGGGATAAAAATGGGGTGTCAAGTGAAGTTGCAACAGCGCGTTTAGCTTTATTTGTAGGTGGCCCTACACATAACGCGTTATGCGTACGAAGTCGCGGGCAACAGCTAGTGTTTAATAATGTTGTTTTGTTACAGAGTACATAGTGACGCGAGTAGAGGAGGAACATTTGTGGGAGAGTAAACAGTTGGGCGCACATTCGCCGCACGTACTGCTATCAACACTGATGTTCTTCAATACGAAACATTTTAATTTAGTGGTAAGCTCCTATTTACTTTTCATTATAATAGATACCAAAATCTGGGGATGTCAGGCTACGGATTTTTTTGAAGTAAAACTTCTAGACGCACGCTTGACTTGGGGAATAAGCTGGTGAATGCATTACGAAAAGTGCGAACGGAAGTAGAGTGGGAGATATATTATTATTTTGTATCACTACGCTTTGTGGCATCAATAAATGTATATTTAGTATAAGTTTATCTCAGTAAGTGAATTGTTAATTCTTATGAGATAATAAAGCATTCTAAACACCTATATAGTTGAAGATAGAAAGGGAGAGAGTTACGTTTCGTATATTTTTAAAACGTTAAATGTGCGAGTGCGAGTTGCTTCTGTCCAGAATGAACATAGACTGATCGACCGACAGACGCGTGGACAATTTTGTAATTGAACAATTTTATAAATTAATATTTTGAAAAAGAAGTTTTACTTCAGTCGTGTGGTCTAAAGCACACTCGTTTTTTATCTGTATAGATCTTCGTTTGACCACAATCTCACCTGATAGTAAGCGATGATGTTGTCTAAGATGAAGTACGAAGATCTAGAAGAAACCTATTCACTCTTACCTGAATTCTAGTAGAGGCCCGGATGATGATGATGAGGACAAAAATCTGTTTTCATGTAACAGTCGGCAAAGATAGATACTCCTTTGTTATACTTATGGGATGGTGGAGGATGTATACTACCTTTTAACGCAGTGTGTTCGGAGTCAATCTATGAGAGAGGAGTTGTACAGAGCGCTGAACCAGATCGATGTGGGCCTGTTTTAGAGTGTGTTAGCTGGCTAACAACGGCTAACATGCTCTACGACCTGCTTCAGGAGGATGCTTAGTAATTGTTTATTATTGTAGACAATTATGGAACTGACATCGTCATAAAGAACGACGCAAGTTCCCTAAAAAATAGATTAAAAAAAAAGCTTTCCCGTTGACGAGTCTTGTCGTGATAACGCCGTTGGTGTCCTCGATGCCTTATTCTGTGTATTTTTAACACGATATTATTTTCAACCAACATTCCAAGATCTGTGGGTATTTTTTTATACTACCCGGAGATGGAACATGCATATGCCCTACCTGATGTTAATCGCCTGTAACAAAGAATCGCCTCGGTGTAATTTCACCGGCAACCATACCCTTCAAACTAAAACACCAATGCTGTTCAGGGTCCTGTCTCCAATATTATATAAATGTTCCACAATGGAATTATATTGTGTGTTATAATGTAGTGAATAAATTATTGTCTATGTTTCAGACGGTAGAGGAACACATGCAGCTATCTTTCTCACACATAATGAAGCATTGGAAGAGAAACCCTAATCAGCCCGGCCAGGCCAAGATACCTGGCTCCAGGAATGTGTTGTTAAGGTTCTATCCTCCACAATCGGCACTAGGTAAGAATCTTTCATTTTATTTACATTTACATTATTTTGGTGGGCTTAAGAAGAACCAACTTACGTACAGTATATATGTATAGCTCTTGAACCTAATCCCACCATCCCCATTCTATCATCGTATAACTAGACGTTCCGCGATGCGCACCGCTACATGGTAGACATATCTCCCGTACGCACAAAGCGGTACTCTTCCGTCTTTAATATGCGCACCGCCAAGGAGTGGAACGCCTTGCCGGAGTCTTGTGTTTCCTGATAACTACAACCTAGGGGTCTTCAAGTCGCGAGTAAATAAGTTTCTTCTAGGCAAGCGTGTACCATCGTAGACTGCATCGCTTACCATCAGGCGAGATCGTGCTCAAACGCAAGCCTATAATTTGTAAAAAAAAATAAAAATATGTCACAGTCAAAACTCATAACTGGTCAAAACCGATTTTGACCGCGAAAATCAGTGAAAACTAGTTTTGACTAAAGACGTTATGAGTTTTGTGACTGTAGCATATATTGTATATGGTGCGAAAAAGTCTAGTGGATGGAAGTGATTTCAAACTGTTCATTGTGGCATTCTATTTCTCTTTCTTCATGCCCCTGGTGTTATCTAGTTCCCATAGTACAAGCTTGGCTTAGTTTGTGGGTAGATAGCGCTGTGTTTAAATCCAGCATTATTTATTTATACTAACTTACGGCCGCGGCTTCGCACGCGTGGTTTGCCAATAAAAACTAAAGTAAAAAGTAGCATATGTCCCAATACCGGTCATTATCATTATCTGCATACCGAATTTCATCGAAATCGGTACAACCGTTTAGTCGTGAAAACGCAACAAACAGACAGACAAAGTTACTTTAGAATTTATAATATAAATATAAGTAAGGATATCCAGAAGTGGACCACTACACAACTGAACCACTGAACGCTTCTGTGGCGCGATAGTCGTGTAACCAACTGAGACACAAGAGTCTGGGAGTTCGATTCCCGCTTTGGGACAAATGTTTGCGTGATCTGTAAATATATCTTCCGGTTTAGTGTTACAATACCACGACACGACACAACACAACACAAGAAGTTCTAGTCAGAGCTATTTATGTGACTTATGAGCTGTTTATTTATTTTTATTTAGTACTAAGTATGAGAGCCATTGGTGCTGGGACCATTTTCAAGCCATCATTAGCTATCAGAAAATAATTATTTGCATTTTTTATTTGCAGAAGCAAATTCGAGGAAAAAGAAAGTGTACGAACAACAGGAAAATGAAGAGAATCCACTTCGGTGTCCTGTTAAACTTTACGAATTTTATATCTCAAAATGGTAAGTCCTGTCACCTGATTTTTTAACTTGATTCATCATAATATTGTGACAGAATTGCGTGCATTATTAAACTGAAAACAATAGCGGCCCATCCACTAACGTGAATTTCTGCCGGGATCTATAATCCTTCACAATCCTCTGTCTCCACGCTTAAAGAACGTATTTCTCTTCTTTTTCCGTCTGATCGTCCTTCTCGTTCTTATAATCTTTTACTCAAGACGCCGGAGCATAAAACTTGTTTCTTCACTTCACCGTGACTGCTATCCGCTTGTGGAACTCTTCCTGTGGAAATCCGACGGCCGCCTGTATGGAAATCTTCAAATCCAAACTCTATAAACACTAATCTCTTTTCAAAATAGCCAACAAAATTAAGCACTTTATGTAGGTATATTTATGTATGTGTAGGATTATACATTTTTGTAAGTTTATTTTACTAACCTAACCCTGTTACCACAAAAAAGTTAAACACTGATTAACGCGTGTTTAAAAAAATCCTTAACAATTTTTGTATAGGATTTTTTAAACTATGTTTAGTGTGTGTTTAACTTTTTTGGTTGTAAGACCCTAAGTTAAAAGTTTATTTATCGAAGGTTAGCTGGAAGAAAATCCCAATCAGCATTGAGTTCGCCTATATATAAATTTATTTGAGCAATAAATAATTTTCTAAACTAATCTACTAGTGGTTCGCCCCGAACTGAGATCTCGCGAGTCTCCCATAAAAACAAAAAAAATATTATTCCTAATCTTTCACTATCAAAATAGTGCCACGAAATAAATAACTAACTACTTGACTACTTACGTTTCATTCAAATTACAGGTAACGGGAGTTCATGTTAATTGGTTACTATTTGTTGATGTACAAATTGTAGTTATTCTGGATTTCAAACTGTCTATATTTGTGTCACTTAAGCTATACACATACCACAGACCAGTATAATATTAATAGACTGACAGTCTCAAACAAGATAATGTAACTCGATATTTGATTACCTGCTAGGACGCGAGATGTCGCTAAGAGTTACAAATCGTTAAATACTTAGTCTGGCCATAAATACTGTTACAAATAAAAATAAACAAAAAATTACATTTGAATTTGGAATCTGTCATTTTTATATGATTGTTCATTGTGTTTTATCATTTTGGCGACAATACATTGTACAAAATTTGCGATATTAAAACGGAGTGGGGTGATAAAGAGAACCGAATCGCAGTGATTGCATTACACAAAGTAGGTATGGAGCCAAATGCAATTTTTAAAACTCTCCATACGCTTGGTATTAGTAAAATGTTTGTGTACCGGGCTATTAATAGATACAATGAGACCTCTGTTTGTGACAGAAAAAGATCTGGCAGTCCACGTAGTGTTCGTACGAAAAAGGTGGTCAAAGCAGTAAGTGAAATAATTCGAAGAAATCCTGTCCGAAAGCAAAATATTTTATCTCGGGAGATGAAGATAGCACCTAGAACCATGTCGCGTATTTTAAAAGATGACTTACCTATAAGAGACGTACTGGTCATTTCTTAACTGATAATTTAAAAAAGAATAGGATGGAAAAATCTACTGAAGCGGTATGCAAAGGGAGGTCACAGAAAAGTTTTGTTTACGGATGAGAAAATTTTTACAATTAAGCAACATTTTAACAAAAAAACTGACTGTATCTATGCTCACAGCTCTAAGGAAGCTTCCCAATTAGTCGACAGAGTGCAACGTGGGCATTATCCGACTTCAGTGATGGTTTGGTGGGGTATTAGCTATGAAGGAGTGACTGAGCCAAACTTTTGTGAAAAAGGTATCAAAACATCGGCACAAGTGTATCAGGATACGATTTTTGAGAAGGTAGTGAAGCCCCTTAACAACACCATGTTCAATAACCAAGAATGGTTCTTCCAGCAATACTCGGCGCCGGGTCATAAAGCTCGGTCTACGCAGTCTTGGTTGGAAACGAACGTTTCAGACTTCTTCAGAGCTGAAGACTAGCCGTCGTCTAGTCCCAATCTTAATCCGCTGGATTACGATTTATGGTCAGTTTTAGAGAGTACGGCTTGCTCTAAACGCCATGATAATTTGGAGTCCCTAAAACAATCCATACGATTGGCAGTGAAGAATTTTCCCATGAAAAGAGTGCGTGCTTCTATTGATATCTGGCCTCAACGTTTAAAGGACTGTATTGCAGCCAATGGAGACCACTTCGAATAAGCTTTTTATATGTTAAATTGTTTTATATTTATGTATTAAACTAGCACACTGTAAAAGCAATAAATGTTATTTGCAAGAAAAAGAATTTTATTTTCTTTGTTACAGTATTTATGGCAAGACTAGGTATATGCCAACCTTTAGCTTACTACCGCTCATAATGGTACGAAGAAAAATAGATGGCGCTATTTCTAATTACACGTGCGCGATAATCTTATTGCGACGTTGTGACCTATACGTTGTGCGAGGTTGCCGCTCTTCAGTTTCGTTAAAACTTTAGTCTGCAGCAATTTTTAGAGATTTGCGCACATTTTCTCAGAATTGCCAGAACATGCAAGTTTCCGTCAAAATAGGGATTTTTTTTAGGAAAGGAAAGGATAGATATATTTTATTCATTACATACGTCTATGATCGTAGCATTATCACTTAAATGCGGAAATACCTACATATTTGTAAAATAAGAATACTTATTTATAGTGATCTACAGATAAGTAGAACACTTTTTGAAACAAAATAAAATCAGTGCGAGGCGAGACGTTATTCGGAGCGGATCGCACTCACCCTGATGAAGGTTCACGAATTGAACCGAAACATTGTCGGTCGAAACACCGATAAAACGATACGTGATAAATCCCGTATTTATAATAATGATTGAAATCAATCACGAAAGTTTTCTAAGTAAAATAAAATTAATTTGTAAGTACCCGGCAAATGCATACCTACTACAAAATAATACGTTCTATTAATTTGAACTGGAAATATAACTACTAAAATAATGAACACAATATCTACATACATTATGTACAACAAAATATAGACTTGCTAGTCGCGAGTTTTGAGAAGTGAGGTTTGGCAACACAGCATGTAACAAAATTAGGTACAAAAAGCGTGACGCTTGCTTCCCGGCTGTCAATGTCAGTCAGTTCACGGTTCTCTTTCGTTCCATTTGTTTCGGACTTTGTGTTATTTTTGTGTTAAACGCCATCTAGGTAAAAACGATGCGCTACCTTCCCACGCCATCTGTGATTATGATTAAGCATATGAAAGTGGTAAATCATCAATATAAAATAAAATCGTTAAATCTTATTTTATGGACAATATTACTTATTCTAAAAAATATTGAAATATTTTGGTGTGTTTTAGTGGAAGTTTATTTTTATTTGTTGGTTGCAATGGCCGCTATGAAAGTTTCCAGGCTATAAGACAGCGCCATCTACAAATAATACGGGTTTTTGAGCTTTTTGCGGGCTACGATTTTTTATATGGACATTGACAGTCTATTGATATTACTTGTCTCTGCACATACCAAATTTCAGCACTGTGGGGTCACTGGTGTACCCTGTGAATTTTGTCAAGTTCAGTTTATAATATGGCTAATAACTCGAAAACTACAAGAACTTTACTAAAAATAAAAACGGGGTCGAAATTTACTACCTTTCATTTGACGTCTCACTTGACCTAATAGTCTCATTTTCATTTTTTTTATCCCTCTTGAACATCAATGTCTAAACAACCCCCCAACATTTTTAGCTCATTTAGTCCCACCAAAATTGTGCCATCACTACCTACCAATGTATAAAATTTTACGCTTTAAAATTAAGTTTATCTGTCATTTGCCTTTTGTTATTCCATGTCAGATGCGTTTTTGTTATACCACGTTTTATAGTGACTTGCATTCTCTTTGACGTTTTATGTCACGTCACACGGGAACGCGGTCGAACCGGGATAAAAAGTATTCTATGTCCGTCTCCTGGTTCTAAGCTACCTCCCCACCAATTTTCAGCCAAATCGATTCAGCCGCTCTTGAGTTATAAATAGTGTAACTAACACGACTTTCTTTTATAATATATATATATTGAAATCGACAAGCCCTCATCAAGTAGAGATCTGACTGAGTATCTCATCTTAAATAATATTACAAGTAAGAAAGAACCACGCCAAACTAACTTTCTAATAAAAAAAATCGCGTCCGAATCGTTCGGTAGTTTGGGAAGTACGATGCCGCAGATATACAGACATACTCGTAGGCGTCAAACTTATAACACTCTTCTCTTTAAATTTGTAAGTTAGTATGCAATGGCTAATCTCCGGAACTACTGAACTTATTTTGAAAAGTCTTTCACTGATAGAAAGCCTATTCCTGAGTAGGCTATATTTTATCTTGGTCAGCTAGTCATATATAAACTAGCATTAGCCTAAAACCCGAGAACCTGCAAATATTAAGTTTCTTCTTCTGTCGTGTCAATGGCTATTTGACTTTTAAATTTGATTAGCCCAATAGAGAGCAACATCCACACCCCTCTCTGTTGCCTGGTACAAGTCATGTACCCGGTTGCGCACTCAAGTTGGCCGCTGCCGAGACAATTTAGGCAAGTGGGGCTACATCGACCCATTCCGGAGGCAGTGCCACTGCGGGGCCACCACTCAAACAATGGCCCACCTGTTCTCATGTCCTCTATGCCCAACCATCTGAACACGGAATATTGAGCTAAAACTTTTATTAAAAGTAGCAGGTATTTATATTTTTTTTGTAACTTTTCAGTCCGGAATCAGTACGCACACGTAACGACGTGTTTTACCTGCAACCGGAGCGGTCGTGCGTGCCGGACTCGCCGGTGTGGTACTCCACGCAGCCGCTGAGTCGCGTCGCGCTCGCCAAGATGCTGCATCGCGTCAAGATGGTCAAGGAGATCAACATCGCGTTGCTAACCAGCTAAGGTAAACCAAGATTATTAAAACCATCTCAAAAATGTTTCAAGCCACAGGACTTGAACCCGCAACCTTCCTATTGATACGCCAGGGTCGAAATTTGTGAGATGGTTCAGATTACGCCTAAACATAACATGTTACATTTTATTGGCTAGTCAAGAGTATACAGGGTGTGGCGTAATGAGTGGATAATAGGGTACCTGCGGGTAGGGGCCATTGTGGCGGTTCAGAAAAATATTTGTTATGCTCAGTAAAAGTGCCTCGGTTTTCGAGATATTCGACAGTTTCGAAATTTAAGAAATATTTTACCCTTCGTCACTATTTTTGGCGCCAAGACTGCAAATGATTTTTTTTTTCTATCTGTATTTTGGATAGTATTCTTGGATAGATGTGCTATCGAATGGAAACTATTATTTTTATAACACAAGCACAGTTATGTTTTTAAAATAAAATTTTACTTGCTTTCGTTTGTTTTCCTGACCCTTTACCCTTCTGTGGTGTAAAAAAATGTATGGTCACTTGAATGCCAAATTTTAAAAAAATTAGCCTATTTCATCGAGATTCCGAAATGGTATATTACCTGGTATTTCCACAAGTTGATTCAAAAGTAATTCCTATTAAAATGGGTAGAGCTAATTATTATAAAATTACAAATAGTACTAAAATTTACTTCATTACATAAAATTACCTAAAAACGTTAGTTTAAAATTCGGTAATGAAATAAAACGAAACAATAAATTTTAAATGCATTTCATTTATTAAATTTACTATCACAAAAGGTGTTCGAAAAGGCCACCACGTGCTCTGCACCTTTTGATAAAAGATCTTTTAATCCTGTTCGCAATTCTTTGCTCTGTGATTTTCTGAGCAGCTAATCGCACACGCTCCCGTAGCTGGTCCACTGTATTGATTGGGTCTTTATAAACCTTTTCTTTAAGGCATCCCCAGTAAAAAAAGTCCAATGGGTTGAGGTCTGATGAACGAGGTGGCCACAAAATTGTCCCCAAACAACCGATCCATCGTCGACGATATGTTTCATCGAGGTATTGTCGAACATTTCGGGCGTAATGAGCGGGGCAACCATCGTGCTGCAGCCACATTCTTCTTCTATCTTCTAATGAATAATCTTCTAATAAAAGTAGAAGTTCGTGCCGTAAAAAATGTAAATACGTTTCTGCAGTCAATGTTCCAGACAATTCGAATGGTCCGATGATTTTGCCATTTAGAATTCCAGTCCATAAATTAATTTTGAACTGGTACTGGGACCTGTCGTCTCTGGCCAAATGAGGGTTTGTACGCTGCCAACTGTGCAGATTGTGCATATTAAAATACCGATCTTTTTTGCACGTGGATTCGTCGCTCCACAAAATTTTATCGAAGAAATCTGGATCAGCGTTCATTTTTCTCAGCATTGTTTGGCAAAATGCAACTCGTGCAGGGTAATCTCTTGGCTGCAAACATTGCACGCGCTGGTAGTGAAAAGGATGTAATTTTTCTCTTGTTAAAATTCGGTGCACTGTTCTTGCTGACATGCCAGTATTAGAGGCTATTACGCGCACAGATGTGGTCGGATCAGCAGCAATTTCATCAAGTACGTCCTCTTCATTATGTACTTGTGGTCTCCCAGAACTCGTGCCACCGATGCCACTTCCAGGAATTCGACCTTCCATGTAAGCATTGTGTACGCGAATAAACACACGATAATCGGGATGGCGTGCATTGGGAAATCTTTCCCGATACAGCGCTGCTGCTCGATTGGCGTTACCACCACACTCGCCGTAGATTAAATGCATTTGCGCATATTCAGACGCAGTGTATAGCTGAGGCATTGCAATCAATATGCAATACCAAAAAATCCAAGTTACAAAGCAAATCAAGTCCGAGATCACAGCACAAAATCGTTAGGTTCACAAAATTAAGACGTCCAAATCGCTAGGCAAAACAAAGTCCGAAATCACTGCACAAAATCGACGAGTATCAATCCAAAACAGGATAACACGTTGTTGTACGGGAGTAGTATGATAGCACACTGACTCGAAAATCATAAAAATGCGTTACGCGAAACGATAGTTCTCTTTCACTCATAGTATGAAAGAGCAAGATAGACATAGTGTCGATTAACGCTGGGCCGGGAACCAATCTGTTCCAAGAATTACTAGTAGTTCTGCGAACAGTAGACAATTATTGCTAATAATAGTTAAAAATATTTCTTTAAATTACGCCTTGATAAGTTTGGTAGGAATTAATTTTGAATCAAGTTGTGACAATGATATGTAATATACCATTTCGGAATCTCGATGAAATAGGCAAATTTTTTTAAAATTTGGCATTCAAGTGACCATACATTTTTTTTACACCACAGAAGGGTAAAGGTCAGGAAAACAAACGAAAGCAAGTAAAATTTTAGTGAAATCTTATTTTAAAAACATAACTGTGCTTGTGTTATAAAAATAATAGTTTCCATTCGATAGCACGTCTATCCAAGAATACTATCCAAAAAACAGATAGAAAAAAAAATTTCATTTGCAGTCTTGGCGCCAAAAATAGTGACGAAGGGTGAAATATTTCTTAAATTTCGAAAATGTCGAATATCTTGAAAACCGAGGCACTTTTACTGAGCATAACAAATATTTTTCTGAACCGCCACAATGGCCCCTACCCGCAGGTACCCTATTATCCACTCATTACGCCACACCCTGTATATAGCACTTTATATGTACCCTGTAGCTAAGGGTGTAGAAATAAAGTACAAAAAAATGTAAGGGTGTAGTGTAGGCTGTGTCAAAAAAGGTTCTACATACCATGTGCTGGCATTTTTAATACATTTTTAAAAACTTAACGAAAGTTGACTCAAATGAGATTGGATTATGAACTGAATATAGTTTGGCATTCTTCTCCAATAATATTACAATATTAGCTTCATATAAATACATAGTATATAATCGCATGCCAGTTCACTCATACCATTGTATTGTCAGTTACATGAATACCGTTTAGGACAAATAACATAACGAAACTAAATCGATACTCGAGTTTTACTATTTTAAGTTACTTATTGGCCCCCTGGTCTTCAAATCCAGAGATTTTCTAATATAGTCTTAAATTATGTGACCCACTACTACCTCGCTATTAAATATATTGAGCGGAACCTAGTGATAATGTTTATGATGATAGAATCTTATATTTTTTTTGTTAAAACTATATATATATTTCTTTTTTTTCAGATTAATTGTGCAGTGTGCATGTGAGTCAGCCCTGTGTAGTGCACCGGTGAACCCTTACAGAATAGACCCAGTGGGCACCTGGGCACCGAGCCAGCGACATAATATTCTGAACCCCGTAACAATGTATATTTTTCTACTCTGTATATGTGACAGCGCAATGGATCATATAATTATAAAATAGTTTGTATTAGATTACCTTTTATATTGTTGCAATTTATAGATTTAAGTATTCTGTGCGGGACTGTTTTTGTATGTACAGATTGTTGTGGTATATTTTATCATTTAATTTCACAAATTATTTTATCTCGATTGCTTTGATGTTCTATGCTCTAAATATGAATTTGAGTTATAATTTTCAGGAATTAATATCTTTTGAGTTTTCGTATGCTAGGTTCGAAACAATTGTAAATAAGCCATGTGACATAAAATCGTGACGAAGCTCTTGCAATTTCGTCGTAAAATGATATTCGGGTTGATTCCTCACCAAAGTCAGTTTGAACTAGTGGGAATCTAAGTTGGCGGCATAGATCTACCGTGCCAGCGCGGCAGCGTGCCAGATCAATGAATAACTAATGTATTACATAATGTAATAACTTAATATAGCGATTATTATAGAAAATTAAGCGAAATTCCAGGTTTTTTAATAGGACAAGAGGCACTTTTAACACGTGTTAAAAGTAGTGTTATGTTTTATATTGGGAATTATGTTCTATTCTCACAGATAGACATTTTTATTAAAACAGATATCTAAAACTATTATAGTTTAGTGAGAGTCAGATTCGTATTATATTTTAAGTATATCGGAGCGTCATAAGTTGTGTAAGGTTAGAATAATGCTGTGTATAAAGAACACTGATTCTATACTTATGTGTTTTATTTCAATATATTATTAGTCTTATCATAAACCAACCAATAAAAGCACTACACATTGGTCGAGACCACGAATATTGACGAATGTGAATGTTCTCCGCGAAAAGATTTAAAGCTTTTTTGTTTGTTACCCAAAATATTGCTTTGTCTTCTGAACATAACAGGTACACAGGTATGCAAGGGGGAAAATCAGAGAGTAGGCACAATTAAGCAATAGGTCCATGTAACGTTTAAGGCCCTGTGGTCGCGGGATTTGACTTAGGTTAAATTAATACAATAGGTGAAAAACAATAGATAATTATGCATCTTTTCGTGTTTGCCAAAAGTAATTGTTTTTATGTGGGTCGGTCATATCTGCCGCATAAATGATAACCGTTGGGGTAAATGTTCTGGAGTGGGGAGTGGAGTATATGCAAGCGAAGTGTAGGACGCCCTCCAGCTAGATGGAGTGACGATTTGCGCGCTGTGACTGGCAAGGATTGGATGAGAAAAGTTGAGGATCGGGTTCAATGGTGCACCCTGGAAGAGACCTACGCCTAGTAGTGGACTATTATAGGTTGATTGATGATGATGATTAATTGTTTTTATATCAAAAACATTTACGGTATTACTTCCGGATTCCAGTATCAAGCGTGAATACCGGTACTCATTGTAATTTATTTTATATAAAACTTACTTTTTACTTCTATTAAAAGTACTTGACTGTCACTGGAAGCTTTATATAATGAGACAGCATATCGTTTTCCGTCGTATTTCTACCATTTTTCGTACTTTTTTACCTAGTGTTTCCGGTCCAGTGGCGACACCTGGCGGCCGTGCGCCATTTTGGTTTAGTTAAATGTAGCGCACCATTTGGAATTCATTGGCGTTTCGTATTCCGTCGAAGCAACACCTGCACAGCAGCTCTGTCTCTGTGTCCGTTGCAAATTCTTTTGAAAAATAGTTTATATTATAGTGAAAGTGAATAAATTACGTAAGTACTATTGTTCAACTCGGTCGAGTTTTGAATTTACAATTAAATTACAGGCTACCTACACTTAATAGCAGCGTTTTACCTGAAATAAAACGCATATTAAAATACTTACCTCACTGGAAGCTTTATATAATGAGAGGAGAGCATATCCGTTTCCGTCGTATTTCTACCATTTTTTGTACTTTTTACCTAAAGTTTCCGGTCCAGTGGCGACACCTGGCGGCCGTGCGCCATTTTGGTTTCGTTAAATTTAGCGCACCATTTGGAATTCATTGGCTCATTTTCACCAGGCAGAATTAAAAGTGAAAGCTTCCAGTGAGGTTAGTATTTTAATATGCGTTTTAATTCAGGTAAAACGCTGCTATTAAAAGTACTTGACCGTCACTGGAAGCTTTATATAATGAGACCTGTTTGTTATCGCCTGGTGACGTCACTTATAATTATCACTATTATCAATCACACATGAAACTTATTAGCAGTAATCAACCTGAAAATATTACACAAATGTTTCAACCAATAAACTAATTTGTGATTATTTGATTTCCGATTCTATTGAATTAAATTGATTATAATTAATTTACTGATTGTAAAAAAAATATGTAACTTACATATTGAGTTACATGTTTAATTATGAACTTACTGTTGTTTATTTTTAAATTTTGTGTCACATTGGCGATATAAAAAGTTTCATGTGTGATAATAGTGATAATTATAAGTGGCGTCACCAGGCGATAACAAACAGGTCTCATTATATAAAGCTTTCAGTGACGGTCAAGTACTTTTAATAGCAGCGTTTTACCTGAAATAAAACGCATATTAAAATACTTACCTCACTGGAAGCTTTTACTATTAAATTCTGCATGGTGAAAATGAGCCAATGAATTCCAAATGGTGCGCTAAATTTAATGAAACCAAAATGGCGCACGGCCGCCAGGTGTCGCCACTGGACCGGAAACACTAGGTAAAAAAGTACGAAAAATGGTAGAAATACGACGGAAACGGATATGCTCTCTCATTATATAAAGCTTCCAGTGAGGTAAGTATTTTAATATGCGTTGTATTTCAGGTAAAACGCTGCTATTTTGTGCTTATAACTTAAATTTTTATATTTTGTAATTTTGTTTTTGTTATAAGTACTAGTAGTAACGCTTTGGTTTTTGTAAACTGATAAATGTTATTTCTGGAGTATTATACGAATTTGAATTTGAATTGTAAGTGTTAAAGTAACTACACAACAGTGGTCAGTGTTATAGGCACCTTCACTCACACATAGACCGAACTCGCACACAATCTTACTCCTCTCGATCAAAACAACGCCAGTGATGTGTATTTAGTAAAACGTACCCACTTCTTCTCTCTTTTTTTGTTAAGTATTAGTATAATGCATTCTTGTGATTTGTATTATCTTTAACTATGCTAGGTTTAAGTAACAAGTACCTATAGCTTAATAAAACGCATTGTTTGTCACCAGCACCAATTAAATATGTATTATAAATATACTTAGGTTTCACCTAGGTATTATAAAACTATGTCTCATATAAGTGAACTGTATTTAATATTAAGTTCTTTTGAGAATAAACATCTTTAAACCGAATTGTTTCTGTCCTGTCATGTCAGTCAGCAGAAGGTTGTTATCTAGATCAGTGCTGCCAGCGGGCTCTAGTCAGAAGTAACCCTATACTTTAGGGCGCAAAATTTTGCCTAGGTTTTACTTATGAATCTAACTGAACTGACGTATGTTTTTTATATTTAAATTCAATAAAAAACGTCAGCAAAACAAAACAAATTATATCCGGCAAGCAGCCACTTCATATGTTCTACCTTTTCAAACAAAATAAATCAAAATGATAGGTGGCAACGATAGAAACATATAAGTTACAGGGTAAGATAGGCATGGAAATGATTACTACTTCAAATAATGTTCTTAAGATCATATGATTATTAGTTAACACTGCTATTTATTATTAATTATTATGATGCCGTAATTTCACACTTGCTATTCTTGCTAGTGCTATTTAACATGTGTAAAATCACGGGCAACGAAAACGCCCACAATGAATTCCGAAGAAATGCGATTTACAGTGATTTTGAACCGACAGCGATGAAAACCGAAAGTGATTTCAATTTAATGATTTTTAACAGGTTATGCGAAGGAAAATAGCAGGTGTGGAATATGATTTTTCTAATGCTATTTATAAAATATTGATAAATCTTAGTCTAAACGCAGCGTGGTATTTTTGAGACACTAACGTGAAAAATACCTAATCCATATCTCGAAAATCAACCTGCAAAGTCAAGTAACCTGGAAGTAACCTGACGAAGGTAAAAGTACCCTAACAGGTAACAAAAGTAACCTTCTGGCAACTCTGATCTAGATATAATCCAGATCCACGCAGCACGGCTTTTACACGTTGCATAATACATACAGTGCACTAATTATGATACTCGAATTATTATGACTAGTGTAAAGATATTAAAAAAAAGAGACAAACAGAGTCGACATTTCTATTCTAAATCAATTAGCATGATAGCTATAGCATGTATTTGTTGATTTAGATAATTAATGGCCATCAGCGGTATATTTAGCATTTTTTTTGTCTCTATTGGTAGGGTAGTTTTCTTAAGAAATAAAAGTACCTACATAAATAAAACGTTATAAGTAGGCGCGTAGATTTATTTCCCTCCGAAATAATTAATGTTTTGATGGCGCCATATTATTCTATACTCGAAGTTCCCGTTTATACTGAGTTAGCAAGCCAATTAGACAAAATGTATAGAGCTACTATGAATTCTTTAATTTGGTCGGTCTGAATTTAGCAATGTGTAAAGGCCGCTTTAATTTAAAATAAATTCTTGACAGTCATCTTTAATTGGTTGGCACTGTGCTTGAACTTTTGAAACTGATTGAAGAATATGCTTGGTTTTCATTGGTGGATGGTTCTTTTATTATGACGTACCGTTGATTGACTGCGCGCGCAGTGACGTCACACTCGCAGTTTTTGTATTTTTGTGGTCTTTCCTGTATTGTTTACATCCCGAATTTTATATAAATTGTTGTAAAACATAAATTTGATAATATTTATTCACGGATTTTTTTTAAATTGGCATCTTATACATTTAGTAAGAGGAAGATGTGTAGTACGACGTTATAGTAAATAGGACAGTTTAAAAAGTTGTAAACAACCCAAACGCCATTACTTACGTGCCTACGACGTTTTCTCCAAAGTTTTAGCTCTTTTTAGTTACTCTCCGTTTTGTCAGATTTGTATCGTTCCATGAGGCCTATTTCATTTTGAAAAGGTGAATAAAAACTGCTGTTGTTTTCTTTCAATTTTGGCGGGAGGGCTGGCATGTTGTGTCGCGCCGTCATCGGATGGTGAGCGACCTGTCACCTGTCGCCCCTGGCTCGACGCCGTTATTCGTTCATGTTTCAGGAGTTCTAACAAAATTAACAGTGCAATATTAAAATCGGCGGTGCGCAATCGATGTGGACGTTCGAAGATGCGTCGCGACTAGGTTCGGATATGGATAGGCGAGAGTGCCACAGCAGTCCAAGTTACGGAATAGGGTTCGACGCGTGTGATCCCTTGGGGTCTGTGTTGGAGTGGTCGCGAGGGCCGGCGCGCATTCTGCGCCGCCGCTGCCGCAGCGAGGGAGTCGACCGCTCGCCTTACGACGATGCGAGGGAGCTTCGCTCTGCAGAAGGCTTCAGAGAGCGCCCGCGCCCGCAGTCCAATAAGAGCCACTTCACGATAAACAACGCGGATAGCCAAGGCAGGTTCCGCCACGAGTGCTCGCTTCCCGCAGCCGAGAACGGGGACTACGTCATGTCTCATGACCACCCTAAGTACCAATGGTGAGCCATCAATAACATTCTAAATTCAACAATTTCCTCCATGTTTACAGATAGGCCTGTCTTTTCGCCAAACATTCGCTTTGTTTTTGACTGTTATTCTTGAAGATGTCAAGATTATTTAAAGATCTATTTCTTAGCAATGTTTGAAAGGCTTCCAACCTGTCTAGTGATAACCTTGCTTTTAATGCTCTGATTGAATTAAAATAGCTAGCATGTTACAGATATTGTACTTGTCTATTTTTTTTGTTTACTTTGGTTTTTTACCAACAGCTACCAGCCAGGGAGATCAAAATTGTACAGATCAAGTCCCACCAGACCATTACTAGTGACCACATTATCTAACACAAAATTAGATGATCGATTACCTAAAGTAGAAGAATTACTTGAGAAAGTCGATCATGAAATGATAGAAGTTCCAGTAACAAAACAACCATTGAAATCAATACTCAATAACACCATACCAAAGTCACCGCCTCCGGGAATTCTGAAGAAACCTAAGAATAAGCCTTATCTGGAGTCTAAACTCAGTATGGAGGGACGTCGCAGACAGAGGGCCGCCAGCGAATCTGATAACTTCTATTGTAACTTTCATATTGGGTCTCCTATACCAGGATACGACACGTAAGTAATTTCTTAAATTCAAAATTCAGTGTCATAATCAACAAAGGATATATATTAGATATATAATTTTTAGTTAATATACTATGCCTGATTGCTTTCATAGATTATCTATCTAGCACACATCATTACTCTGCACTGAAATATAATAGTCTAGAAATAGTAGATTGATAACTTATCTATAAAACAGCATGTAAGGTGGTTGTTTAATAATGTTTAATCAGGAAATTGACATTATTCTGATAAAAAAATAAACAGACTTCTCATAATATTTACCAATGTTTATATAAATTTTTAGGTTATACCTCACATGTTGAAAGGTTATTCTCATGTCGTTTTAAGTTAACAGTATCAATTATGTTAATTTTTACTATTGTAACTTCTTTGTAGTTTTTTTTAATCAAGTTGGTTTTGTGTCAAAATCAAATTTCAAGTGATACAATCAATTAAATAACAATTTACATAATGCTGTGATCAAAGTTTATCAAATTTTACATGTACCTATTTTGTAATCTGTAATGTGAAGAAAAAGAATGAAGTATGGGTAATTTATGGTTTTTAGTTTCCATAATCTTTTATTATCATCGTAATAGCCATCTATTTGAACAACCTTCCTATCTTTCTGTTAACACCAACTACTAAGTTAAATAATGTTTTATATCAATGTCCATCTTTTTTGAGAATCAATTCTTTACTGAGCACCGAAAATTAATCCTGAGTGTGTATTAGGGTTGCCAGATGTCCCGTATTTCCCGGGACGTCCCGTATTCCAGGCATCATTTTGAACGTCCCGCCCGGACAGACTATTCAGTATTTCAATCCTAGTTCCAAGTGCTTTGTAGAGAGGATCGCATAGGGCATTTAAATGGACTGATGTGCGCAACAAGTGTACCTACTCCGGATTTGATAAAGTGACCGTTTTCAACTATGATTATAGCTGCATTGAAATTTACAAAAATGTAAAATCAAACAAATATAATATGTTAAACCTTACACGATATTCTTTAAAATATATATAAATAATACTCGTAACTAGCAATAAAAACAAACTAAAATACATGTTTTTCATTTGTCCCGGGGAAAAAATTTTAATCCCGTATTTTTTTGTCAAATTGAGCATTTGTCCCTTACAGTATCAAAAAAAACCTGGCAACCCTAGTGTGTATGGAAAATTCCTTGGCCTTTCAGTTGAATCAGATTATGTCATGACATTGCTATACATTTATAAATAAACATGTTGGTTTGCCGATAAAAACATAACCCTCTTTCTGCACAGCCTGGTAAAAAGTAGCCTATGTCTCAATCCCAGTCATAATCTATACCAATTTTTATTATAATCGCTCCAGGCTTTAGTTTAAAAAATATAGTAAACAGACAAGAGATACAGTGTTACTTTTGAATTTATATTATTAGTTGAATAATATAACTTCAGGTACTTTAATAACTTCATAATGAATCAAACCTGAAAACCGTTTTTCTATAGTTTATATTTTATTCTATTTTTAGGGAACTTGACTTGTTTTATACAACGATATAAGTTCTATAATTGTCTACAGAAATAAAAACAGAACATCCTACTTCACCAGGTCGTGTTCGTCTGAGAGCCTAGCGCTATTTACTCTATCTATTAAGCCTGATGGCACCATAACGGTCTCTTCTCTATTAAGCCAGTCTCTCCGGTCCAGCACAATCCTCATCCACTGCTGACCGATCACGATAAGACATCCTACCATCGGGCTGGTAGTCTACCGCTTGGTCGACGCGCGATATTTACTATAAAAATATCTTGATAAATTTGATTTTGATGTGAAGAATCATAGTTTAATTTATATTTATGCCAAACTAGTTGTATGCCCGCGACTTCGTCCGCAATTTTCTGGATCTCGACAACTGCGCCACCTACCGGGTTCAATTGTCATTCTAAACCATCCAGAGATCCATTTCAAACGCACACAAAAAAATTATTCAAAATCAGTCAAACCGTTTTAGGGTTCCAAAGAGTGAAACGGCACTATTACTGAGACTCTGCTATCTGTCTGTCTGTCACCAGGCTGTATCTCATGAATCGTGATAGTTAGATAGTTGAAATTTTCACAGGTGATGTATTTCTGGTGCCGCTATAATAACAAATACTAAAAACAGAATAAAATAAATATTTAAGGGGGGCCCCCATACAACAAATGTGATTTTTTTGCTTGTTGTTGCTCGATATTGATAACGGCAACAGGTATACGCTTGAAATATTCACCTAATATTTAGTTATATATTCTCTTTAAAAATAAATAATTAAATTAAAATAAAATAAATAATTCAGGGGGGCGGCTCCCATACAACAAACGTAATTTATTTTGCTCATTTTTATAGATAATATTACGGAACCCTTCGTGCGCGAGTCCGACTCGCTCTTGGCCGGTTTTATTGAGTTTTAGCGAGACTAACAACAGCAATTGATTTTTATATATATGTATATATATATATATACAGGGTTTCCCAGAAATGGTGGATAATCCTGCACGTGCGTGTGCGGGGGGGGAGGTGGGGACCCACATCCCAAAAAAAAAAATTCTATTCCCAACAGTCCGCGGTCTACGAATTTTTTTGTAAAATTTAGAAATTTCCCAGTTTTCCTCACATTTGTGGGCATCACGTCCGCTACATGAGGCCTATTTCGGATTTTTTTCTTTTAAAGTATTCCCTAATAATGGTATTCCTAAATTACCTTTAAAAAAACGCAACTACTTAGGATAGTAGTTAACTAGTAGTCCCTAAACATAAATTTTATTTCTGAAATTTATTTTACTGCAAAGTTTGAGCACCTCTGCTGTAAAAAAAATGTATTGGAGTTTTATAGCCAACCACATAAAAAAATTACCTACATCATAAGGATTCTAAAACAGTAGCATAAGTACCTACTTTAATGGTAAAATTACTGAGCTATAGCTACTAATGTGTAAAAGTAGGCGTTTCATTACAAAATAGCAAAATTATTTGCAGATATTTTTTTTTAGTTTTTACCAGTTAAGTAGCGCTGTCGACCCTAAAATTAGACTTTACTACCTGCTCGGCACATTCAGTTGAATTCTAAGCTGTGTGAGCGAGACAAAACTGTGCTTGGGAATATTGCGAGTGAAAGGGTCAACAAATCTCCTTTGTATGGTAGAATTCGTGTTTGGTTATTGTTTTGTCTCCGTAGTTAAAACTATTTTAATTTTAGTGCGTATTTCGACGTTCTCGACATCGCATGTGCTCTTGTTTTTCTGATTCTCGGTGACAAAATTCTACATTGGCATTCTACTGGACTCGATTTGTGCATTTTGATTGGATTTTGTTTGTTTGGTGATAACTGCGACGACTCGGCATTCTACTGGACATTTGTTCTGTATATCAACAGGACTGTGTGATGTCACGAGAAATTTATACACCCCAAGAGTATTCCAATATGCATTACATTTACGGAGAATGTAGTGGCAACGCAAGTGCTGCCGCAACACTTTATCGGGAGAGATACCCGAACGCGCGTCACCCCGACTATCGAGTTTTTACAAGAGTGCACCAAGCTTACTCAGAGGGCAGAATACCTGGTACTGGCGTTGGTGGCCCTAGGAGCAGAGGACGACCCCACAATCCTGTAACTGAAGATATTGTCCTTGACATGGTGGAAGAAGATCCCAGTATTTCGATGCCAGATATCGAACGCCGTACGGGAATATCAAAATCTACAGCACATCGTATTGTGAAAAAATTTAAACTGCATCCTTATCACGTGACACGTGTACAAACATTGCTACCACGAGACTACCAAGCACGGATTGTTTTCTGCAATGAAATGTTAACAAGAATTCAAGAAGATCAAGATTTTTTCAGAAAAATTTTATGGAGCGATGAGACTACATGTAAAAGGGATGGGTATCTTAACCTTCATAACTTGCACAGTTGGCAATTGACAAATCCACATTTGATGAGAGAAGATAAATCCCAGTATCAATTTAAAATAAATTACTGGACGGGCATATTAAATGGAAAAATTATAGGCCCATATGAATTGCCGGGCAACCTAAATGGCAACAATTATTTACAATTTCTTCGAAACCAGTTGCAAATATTATTAGAAGATGAGCCACTAGCCATCCGGCAAGGAATGTGGCTCCAGAACGACGGTTGTCCGGCACATTATGCTGTGCAAGTAAGAAATTATCTAAATGATGCCTATCCCAACAGATGGATCGGCCGATTGGGGCCAATACTGTGGCCACCACGGTCCCCAGACCTAAATCCTCTGGATTTTTTTTATTGGGGCTGTTTGAAGGAGCAGGTTTACAAGAAACCAATAAACTCATTAGAAGAACTTCGACTTCGCGTCGCCGAAGCAGCCAGAATTATATCATCAAAAAATTATAATAACAGATTACAAAAATCTTTTATAAAAAGGTGTAGAGCTTGCATAAGGGCATCAGGAGCCCAATTTGAACATTTACTTTGATTATTTTTATAATAAATACTTTTTTGGTCATTACTTGTTTTATTTTTTTCTTTTGCAATTTTGTAATGAAACGCCTACTTTTACACATTAGTAGCTATAGCTCAGTAATTTTACCATTAAAGTAGGTACTTATGCTACTGTTTTAGAATCCTTATGATGTAGGTAATTTTTTTATGTGGTTGGCTATAAAACTCCAATACATTTTTTTTACAGCAGAGGTGCTCAAACTTTGCAGTAAAATAAATTTCAGAAATAAAATTTATGTTTAGGGACTACTAGTTAACTACTATCCTAAGTAGTTGCGTTTTTTTAAAGGTAATTTAGGAATACCATTATTAGGGAATACTTTAAAAGAAAAAAATCCGAACTAGGCCTCATGTAGCGGACGTGATGCCCACAAATGTGAGGAAAACTGGGAAATTTCTAAATTTTACAAAAAAATTCGTAGACCGCGGACTGTTGGGAATAGAATTTTTTTTTTTGGGATGTGGGTCCCCACCTCCCCCCCCGCACACGCACGTGCAGGATTATCCACCATTTCTGGGAAACCCTGTATAGTTATTAAGTCTATATTTAACTTATCAGTATAAACATTTTTCAAGGGCTTCAGCCCTTAGTTAAGCCCCATTAACTTTGATAATTGGATTTTAGATTTAGGTAATCCGTACTTACATAACCTTTATTCATAAGGATTACACATTTATCTGGACTAAATCCTAATGCAAAAGAGGGGTTATAAGTTAGAAATCTTTGTATCTCTGTAGGAAATTGTCCAAAAAAGAACAATTTATAAAAGAAAATCTTGTTTGTCACAAAATAAACCTTCATGATTAAAAATTAATATTTTGATAATTATTCCTAAAACTAATTTTATTCAGTATTTATCTATCTTTTCCTCAGTTTCTTAGGCAAAAACCAGCCCATTTATCAGGTTGCAAACTCTGCCTTAATTCCTTTTTTGGTAATAAAATATTCATTAAAAAAAAAACTCGATTGCAAAACGAACTGAAAACAAGTAAACAAGCTTGCAATTTTTTAATAATCGCAGGCGACTATTATGTATTATAGTTGCGGTATTAATAATTTTAACTAGTGGTTCGCCCCGAACTGAGAACTCGCGAGTCTCCGATTAAAACAAAAACATATTATTTGTAATCTTTGCCTATCAAAATAGTGTCACGAAATAAATAACCAAATAACTTGACCTACAGTTTCATTCGGATTACAGGTAACGGGAGTTCATGTCATGTGGTTACTATTTTTTGGGGTACAAATTGCAGTTATTCTGGAATTCAGACTTTTGCCAATATTTGTGATACTTAAGCTACACGCATACCAAATTACAGCATTGTGGGGGTCACTGGTGTAGCCTGTGAATTTTGTCAAAGTTTAATTTTTTTTATGGCTAATAACTCAAAAACTATAAAGAATTTAAGAAAAATAAAAACGGAGTCTAAATGTATTCATGAATACCTTTCATTTGACGTCCCACTTGACCTAATAGCCTCGTAGTCATTTCTTTTGCCCCTCTTGAACCCCAATATCTCAACAACCCCCTCAACATTTTTAGCTTATTTAGTCACACCAAAATTAAATCATCACTACCTACCTATGTATTCAATTTCACGACGATCAGATCATCGCGTCGAAAGTGATCCTCGGACAAACATACATACATACAACGCCGATTTGCCCAAGTTGATTTATGCCGGGTTTCTATATCCATTGGTAACCGACTACGACTCGTATCTCCTTGAAAAAGTGTCAAACTAGTGTCAAACTTTTGACACTTTCAAGGAGATACGAGTCGTAGTCGGTTACCGACGGATATAGGAACCCGGCATTAGAGATCTCGCTTTGCTCGATCAATAAAGAGTCAAAGTGTTTATGTGGTAAACAAATATAAGCTTCTAATATTTTTACGGGCCGTAGAATAAGTGAATTAATGTCCTGTAACTATTGTATTGTTTAATTTAATTCAGTTAGGTAAATGGTTTATCTTTATCTTTACATATTAGGTTGGGGAAAAAGTTTTTTCGCATTTTTTAAGAAAATTCAAAACTTTTTTTAATATAGTTTATTTACATTTAACTAAAGTATGTAGGTACCATTTTGTTCGATACCTTTTTGCCATCTTGTAGGTAGGGACATGATCCCATTGCTATAGAAATTTTGGGGCTTCTGATCAAAATACCGTGACAAGTAGTTTTGGCAGTCCTCTCGTGATGTTAACCTGACACTGCCTAAAGAATTCTGAAGAGACCGAAACAGGTGGAAATCTGAAGGTGCTAGGTCAGAACTATACGGCGGATGCATAAACACCTCCTAGCCAAACTCCCTTAATTTTTGCTGAGTGGCTAAAGATGTGTGAGGTCTAGCGTCATCATGATGAAAAACCACACCCCTTGTGTTGATTAATTTCGGCCGCTTTCTCTCAACTTCTTGCTTTAATCTCATCACTTGTTCGCAGTAGAGTTCAGAATCGGTCCTGTGGTAAAAGCTCATAATGAATAATGCCCTTCAAATCCCACCACACACACAGCATCACCTTGTTGCGAGTTAACCCGGGTTTCGCCACAGTCTGTGAAGCCTGACCGGCCTTTGACCACGACCATTTTTGCATGTTCTTGTCGTACGTGATCCTCTTTTCATCACCAGTTATCAGCTTCAAAAATGGTTCGGTTTCATTACGTCGTAATAAAGAATCACAAATGAGTACACGGTTCATTAGGTTTCTTTCAGTAAGCTCGTGGGGTACCCAAATATCGAGCTTTTTTGTGTACCCAGTTTTTTTTCAAATGCGCCAAAACTGTATTGTGGTCAATTCCCAGTTCTTCAGCTACGTCGTAACTACTGACATGCCAATCTTTGCTCCACTTTTTCAAAAATGGCATCAATTTTATCCGTAATAGGGTGACCAGAGCGACGTGCATCTTTGAAATCAAAATTTACAGTTTGAAAACGCTTAAACCAAATTTGTGCTACTCTTACAGACACTGCACTAGGTCCATAAACATCGCAAATTTTTTTCGCGGCTAGCGTTGCATTTTTACCTATTTTGTAGTAAAATTTTAAAATGCATCGAATTTCTGCATTAGATTCACTCATCTTTACAGTACGAAAAACAAATAAAAATCACACATTTTCCTAATTTGAATTTGGAATCATCTTATTTAAACTTTGAATGATACCAACACCAGCCAGATACAAATAGTATATCCAAAGAGATTTTATTACAAGTTCATACTTACTATAATACGAAAAGACTTTTTCCCCAACCTATTAGTATAATATGAAGTCGCTTCTGATGTCTGTTACCTTATAGATCTTTTAAACTACTCAACGGATTTTAATGTAGTTTTCAGCAATAGATAGAGTGATTCAAGAGGAAGGTTTATATGTACGAGTATAATAATACATACATAGTAACTGCGAATGTAACCTGTTTGTTTGTTACCTTTTCATAACTAAACGGCTGAAAGGATTCGAATGAAATTTGGCAAGGAGATAGGTTATATCCTGGGGAAGGACATAGGCTACTTTTTACCCGAGTGCGCAAAAGGAGGGTAATGTTTTTATTGAAATACCACGCATGCGAAGCCGCGGGCGGGCCAGCTAGTTGGTAATCTATACTTTAATATTATAAAGAGGAAAGATTTGTATTATTGTGTGTATGTTTGTAATGAATAAACTCAAAAACTACTGTGCCGATTTCAAAAAATCTTTCATCATTGGAAAGCTACATTCACCCTGAGTGACATAAACTATATTTAGGTGTAAAAAATGTGCCGTAAAACGTCTTTCGTCGCATGCGCTGCGGAGACTATTGATGATAGAACAAAAGTATGTTCTACAATATTAAAGAATATCTACAAAAAACTTCGTAATATTATAAAGAGGAAAGATTTGTTTGTTTGTATATAATAGGCTCCGAAATTACTGGACTGATTTAAAAAATTCTTTCACTGTTGGGAAGCTACACTATCTCCGGGTGACACAGGCTACTTTTTACCCAACTGCGGAGAAGGAGGGTAATGTTTTTATTAAAAAACTACGCGTGCGAAGCTGCGGATTGGTCAGCTAGTATACAGATAACTTGAACTTGTAATTTATTCCAGCCGGCTTTCGTACCTATCAAACAACACAAAACGCGCGAAAGACAACTCTGGCACGGGCTACTCGTACGGCTCCGCCATCGCCAGCCTCTCCACCGCCAGCTGCAAGAGCCCTGCCTACAACAAGACCAGATGCGCCTGCAAGGACCAAGTGCTGGTCACCGATGATTCCATGCATGTGTTGAGGACTAGTGCTATCAATAGTGATACCGCCGATGAACACGATATGGTGAGTCATTTTTAACCCACGCAAAAAGAGGGGTGTTATACATTTTCCACGCCACCTGCTCGACAATGTCAAATTATATGTCATGTAAACCTCACCGAAAGCAGTTGATTAAATCCGTGCAGCTGAGCCGGGAGTGAAGTTGTACTGAATTTCATTATGCCCTCGCGGGCATATTGTGATTTGAATTTTGAACCTCATCTGTATTAAAATTTGAACCACAGAGACCCACACAATATGATGAACTTATTCGTAAATCAAACTAACCTCTGCACAGAATACACCAACCTAGATTTTGCTTTTTTTTATCCCTCGCTCCGCTCGTGAGTTAAATAATCTATTATGTCTGTGTCTCTTCTTCCTGCCCTTTTCCACACTACGTGGGGTCGGCACAACATGTGGTCGGGGTTAGGGTCGGCTACCATCTGAGGTTTTCCCATTAGACTACGACATGGCACGCTTCAAGAGAAATGTAAAGAGGTTTCTTCAGTTTAGGGAACGCATCGACAATACCCCGGGTGTTGCCGGTGTCAATAGGCGACGTTGACCACTTACCATCAGGTGGGCCGTAAGCCTGTTTCCCCACAAATAACATAAAAAAAACATGTATTTTTCTTCCATACCTCTCTATCAGCCGTCATCTTCGTTGTCACTTCTTTCCTACCCATATCATTTTTCACACAGGCGTATATTATCGGTTAAGGTAGCATTCGGTTCTTAGCGACCGCGACGCGCGACTGCAACCATTGAACGACGCGACCATGGACGGTTGTCGCGGGGCGACCCCTAGCCTTCCGATGTTAGCGACCGCGACGGCGACATCGCCACTCTTCCCGCTGTTTTTATGTGTGACGGTTGTGTTCTATTGCTGTACAATATAAATAAATAAATATAAATATTTCTGGACATTTCACAAAGCGCTATCTAGCCCCAAACTAAGCAGAGCTTGTAATATGGGAACCAAATAACTGATAGAATACTTATATACTTTTTTTTGTAAATACATACTTATAATATATAGAGAAACAACCAGACCCGGAACAAATATCTGTAGATCATGCAAACATTTGTTCCGCAGCGGGAATCGAACCCGCTACCTCCTGCGTCTCAGCCGGCTATTCGCCCACTGTACCACGGATGTCGTCAAATATATATATATATATATATAAGACAACATTGTGAGGGACAATATTTGGGAAATAATTGGCAAGGCAAGAAAGTTTTTTCCTAGCTGCGGATAAATTGTCCGACATATTATATATATATATATAATATGTCGGACAATTTATATATATATATATATATATATACATATATATATATATATATATATATATAATATGTCGGACAATTTATCCGCAGCTAGGAAAAAACTTTCTTGCCTTTTTTTCCTAGCTGCGGATAAATTGTCCGACATATTATATATATATATATATATATATATATATATATATATATATATATAATATGTCGGACAATTTATATATATATATATATATATATATAATATGTCGGACAATTTATCCGCAGCTAGGAAAAAACTTTCTTGCCTTGCCAATTATTTCCCAAATATTGTCCCTCACAATGTTGTCTTTATGTTGTTGAGCCTTACATCATATAAAGGTGTATTTTTATTTACTAATTCTATCAACTTCTCATTCTCGTTCGGTGAAAATGCCGCCATTTCGATGTATTTCTCGCCTGCGTCGCGTGACTGCACCGCCTCCGATGCCACCGGATCGCGGTCGCCTCGCCGCTCTCTAGCCACGCCCACCGATCGCGCGACGCGGTCGCCGGGTTTGTTTAGTATATAAATCCATATTAAGCAGTGGGTCGCGCGACCCGGACGAGGTCGTGGGTCGCGGTCGCTAAGAACCGAATGCTACCTTAAGAGGCGCAATGGTCAAAAATTAATAGCGAACCTCGTAATTGCATCAATGTATATGAGCAAATAAGGCATGCCAAACTTGAGACCGGTGTTTTTTTATCGTCTTCGCTCGTATCGAAATTATGCGTTTGTATTTGCATCCTCCAATTCAAATACAGACGCATAATATTACTGGTGAGCGAAGCGAGTCGCCAAATTTATTGAAGACTAGCTGACCAATCCGCAGCTTCGCACGCGTAGTTTTTCTAATAAAAACATTATCTTCCTTCTCCGAGATAGTGTAGCTTGCCAACAGTAAAATAATTTTTTAAATCGGTCCAGTAGTTTCGGAGCCTATTCAATACAAACAAACAAATCTTTCTTTTTTATAATAATATATACGAAGTTATAATACGACGTTCATACGAAGTTTTTTGTAGATATTGATATGTTCTTTAATATTGTAGAACATACTTTTGTTCTATCATCAATAGTTTCCGCAGCGCATGCGACGAAAGACGTTTTAGGGCACTTTTTTACACCTTGGGTTACGTTACTTAAGTTTTAATAAGGATCCCTATTTTTTTCTAGCAATAAATATAGCATATGTCACTCAGGCTGAATGTAGCTTTCCAATGGTGAAAGAATTTTTGAAATCGGCACAGTAGTTTTTGAGTTTATTCATTACAAACATACACACAAAAATACAAATCTTTCCTCTTTATAATATTAGTATAGACAAATATGTCTACTAACTCAAACTTCCAAAGAAAATTCTTGTGCCATAAGTAAAAGCAACTGTAATCAACATGTTTGATTTGAAACAAACTTTGCCTTGCAAAATGTCGTACTTAGCATTTATAGTGCCATCTTACTTTGTAAAGTTGGAATGGTAAATTGCGGTATTAAT
This sequence comes from Philereme vetulata, assembly GCA_918857605.2. Classification (NCBI taxonomy): domain Eukaryota; kingdom Metazoa; phylum Arthropoda; class Insecta; order Lepidoptera; family Geometridae; genus Philereme; species Philereme vetulata. The sequence continues at coordinate 10,532,947 of OU975423.1, forward strand.
GGCAGGGTCGCGTGATTTCATTTGCGACTTAAATAGGTCGAAATTATGGAAGTTATAAAATACCTAAGCAACCAACTTCCTAGAATAGAAACGTTGGAAATAACATTGGTATTGTTACAACGGTAATGCGACATTTTATTTGTGCGATTTTTTTATATATATATATATATATATATATAATTTATAATTGCTACTAAAATAGTTAAAAATACAGTGCAAATAAATAAATATTGCTAGACATTTCACACAGCGCTATCTAACCCCAAATTAAGCAGAGCTTGTACTATGGGATGGGAACCCAGATATCTGATAGAATACTTATATACTTGTTTTTTGTAAATACATACTTCTTATAGAGAAACAACCAGACCCGCAACAAATATCTGTAGATCATGCAAACATTTGTTCCGCGGTGGGATTCGAACCCACTACCTCCTGCGCCTCAGCCGGCTGTTCGCCCACTGCGCCACGGAGGTCGTCTAAAAGGTGCAAGGAACTCCGTGGCGCAGTTGGTGACGACCAACCTGAGATGCAGAAGATTCCGGGTTCGATTCCCGCCGCGGGACATAATATGAACTGCAAATATTTGTCTCGGGTTATTAAATATTTGTATTCTATCTATATTTTTTTTATTGATGATAGCCAAGCGCTTGACCACTACCTCACTTGATGGTAAGTGAAGGTATGATCGAAGATGGAGCACGCTTGCCTAGAAAGAACCTATTCACTCTGGACTTGAAGACTCCAAGATTATGCTAGTTTGGAAAAACATACGCCGGAAGTGAGTTCCATTCCTTACTTGTGCAAACAAATAGAAGCAAATCGTTTAGTACGGCAAGGTGGTATGCCGCCCAGGTATGGGTGGTACTTCTCGGTACGTCTGCTTGTGCTTGTGGAAGGGGGAAGGAGGGATAAGGTCATGAAGATCTTGCGCACATTCACCAAAATGTATCTTGTAAAAAACTGAAATAGTTAGAATAATATAGAAAGAAAATAACATATTTTTGTTCCCACAGATAGACAACAATATAGTAAGGATAATAACAAAATATATTATGTATAACTGTTATTAGTACTTTAATAGAATTTGAACATTAACAATAAATAAATATTTTTGTATTTGTATAAATATAAAATATATTCTTTCATGACGTGAACATAGTCACTAGATTTATGTATTTATTTCAATAAAAACATTACCCTCCTTTTGCGCATTCGGGTAAAAAGTAGCCTATGTCCTTCTCTAGGATATAATCTATCTCCTTGCCAAATTTCATTACGATCCGTTCAGCCGTTTAGTTATGAAAAGGTAACAAACAAACAGTTACTTTCGCGGTTGTATTATACATATAAATCTTCCTCTTGAATCAATCTATCTATTGCTGAAAACTGCATTAAAATCCGTTGAGTAGTTTAAAAGATCTAAGCGAACCGACAGCGGAAGCGACTTCATTTTATACAATGTAAAGATTAACTATGAAATGAAGTGAAGTATTTACAAACAAAAAATGTAATATATCGGCCATATGGTTCCTATAACACATAACACTGCTTTCTTCGGGGCTAGATGATGCTGTGTGAAAAATGCCCAGAAGTATAATTAAAATTTAGAACTAACTTCACAGAAGCTGCAGTTACTGGCCTAGCACAATAACTGTAGAGAAAGGGTTTCGCTTGATATTAATTGTAATTTTCGGATGAAGGAAGAAACTTGCCTAGTCTCGAGTACGGCGTTTGCTAGAATGACGTATTATTATACACTTCCAAGACAATAGTCTACAATGCCGAGCGCGATGAACGTTCATTTTTAAACCCCGACGCAAAAAGAGGAGTGTTCTAATTCTAGGCAGGGGGGGTGGATAAGATTGCACTGACGTTCCGCGTTGGAATGTATTGTGCATTACTCCCCCTTCTAACCTGACACCAGCCATCCTAGCTCCTTGAAGTAACGGTGCAGGATTTTGGGTTGATGGATGCAACTTTCCAAGATCCCCGTGGATGTTGTTGTGGTGTTGGAGGATGAGGCTTCGATGAGCTTCCTGCATAACCGTTTTCAGTCTGACATCGCTTGTAGTCGTACAGTGATGCAGCATTTGCTCCACCGTCTCTTCTTCCTGAAGACATGCGCGACAAAGCCCACTGGCCGTGGCCCCGGTCTTCAAGAGGTGATTGTTAAGTTCGCAGTGTCCTGTGATGATTCCCACCGCCGTCCTATGATCGCGTTTCATTTTTAACAGGGGTTTATTTTTATACTTCATACTAGTATTTGTTGTTAGGGTTCCGTAGCCAAATGACAAAAAAAGGAACCCTTATGGATTCGTCATGTCATGTCTGTCTGTCTGTCTGTCCGGCCGTATGTCACAGTCACTTTTTTCCGAAACTATAGGTCTTAAAAATGATATCAAACCGAATAGTTTGCGCGAGAGACACTTCCAAATATTAATTTAGTGTCAACTTTATGATTTTTTTTATCGAGAAAAGTATTATTATTCGCGTTTCTATCTTTACAAACCGGTAGATTATATGTTCAATTTTAATTAAATATGTTTTTTTGTGCATATTTTAAATTTCAGTAGAGATAGTTGTTAAAAAAAAAACCTAAAAATCGTCACCCTTCAAACTTCCCCGCCTTAAATAACATTGTATTTGTGAAACGATGCGAGCGTGATATCTCATCCGTATTGAATCGTAAATTATTTATATTACCTACTGAGATATTTTCGGTGGGTAAGCTAGATGAATCTACAGTCGGAATTATTCGTTGCAATCTCGCAACTAATACACAGCAATGCGTCAAACTAATCCAACACTTTCCTAAAGTATACTTACTCAGATAACAAGGCCAAATTGACTTTCAAAGTACATACACTGCCGGCCAAAAGTTTGAGACCACCTACATCAAAGTAGGAAAATGAAATAAAACTCAAAATACAAAGCAAGAGGTTTAATTATGAATTAAAATACTTATTTCCTAATACACATACATTATGAAGAAAACAAAAAAATCAAGAAAAATCAACCATTTACTTTAAAAATGTCGCTCATATTTTATACAGATTTTTCGTCGAAAAACCCTCCCTTGCATTTTATTACTACTTTCACTATTCTTGGCATACGAGCAATCAATTTGTCGATTGTATCTTGTGATATATTGTTCCAGCTTTCTTGTAAAGCCTTCCACATGTCTTCTTGCGAAGTGGGACAACAACTGCGCACATTTCTATCAAGCTCTTCCCACAAAAGCTCAATCGGGTTGAGATCCGGACTCTGAGGGGGCCACACCATGTTTTTTAAAACCCCTTCTGTTTCTTTGTGTTCTAAATAACCCCTGCATAATTTTGAACTATGTTTTGGGTCATTATCTTGTTGGAAAAAAAATCCATCTCCAATTATTCTTGAACCAGACGGAATGGCATTTTGCTGTAGTATTCGTTTATATTGCTCCTTTTTCATGATTCCTTCGACTCGTACCAAATCTCCGGTTCCATGGCCCGAGAAGCATCCCCAGACCATAATGGAACCACCACCATGCTTGACTGTTGGCACCACACAGTCTGGCATCATCTTTTCCTCGACGTTACGTCGAACAAAAATTCGTCGTTTTGAACCAAATATTTCAAATTTGGATTCATCTGACCAAAGAACTTGTTTAAAGTCTTCTTCAGTCCAGTCTCGATGGGTAAGGGCCCACTGCATCCGTTTCTTTTTGTTTTGTGGCCTTAGTAGTGGTTTTCGAACGGCGACGCGACCAAATAACTTAGCATCTCTCAAACGTCTTTTTACTGTAGTCAATGATACAGGTTCTGATCGGGATTTGTTCACTTCTACGCGGATTTCTGGTGCTGTTAGGCGTCTATTCCGCTTGCTGGTAGTGACGATGAAGTGATCCTCGCGAGAAGTGGTAGTTCTCGGCCTTCCCGAACGCGAACGATCTTGATTACTGCCAGTCTCCTTGTATCGGGTTATTGTGTTATGAACACAAGTCTTCGACAACTTAAGTTGAGAGGCAATCGCACGTTCAGATTTGCCTTCGCCGTATAAAACAACTATGGCAGAGCGAGTTTCACTGCTAATTTCGCGAACTTTTCCCATTTTAAGATGTCTTCACTGTAACAACGACGAGCTCAGACTAATAAGGTAGAAAATAATTTACATAAAAACTTAGGTACTAAATATGTTTTAGGAAGCTAACATAATCCCTGATATCGGTTAACGCGAAACAAACCCAAAACAATAAGTAATGAGCAGATCATAAAAATATTACAATGACTCTACCACCTGGTCCTTGCGCGGCGCTCATTGATGTTTTGAAACAATAGACCTTTTTAGGATGATAACTTAAACAACAACATAAATAATGACTCTTAGAAATTCTTTAATAATAATAGAATACGCAGGTGTTCAAATTAGCTCATTATCATATGTGTACTTTGAAATATTTTGTTGGTGACAAAGATTTTTACAGTGGTCTCAAACTTTTGGCCGGCAGTGTATGTCATTCACGCTAGCCAGAAAATATTTGAAGTCTAATCGAAAGGACACTGCATAAAGTTAATCAATAGTAATATTATAAATTCGAAAGTAACTGTCTTTTTGATACGTTTTATTACGATGAAATTTGGTATACAGATAGATTATTACCAAAATTGGGACATATAGTACTTTTTACCCGCCTAGGCAAAAGGAGCCGAAGCCGCGGGCGGGTCAGCTAATATTATCATAAACACTAACCTTGTTACCACAAAAAAGATAAACAACTGTTTAGAGCGTGTTTAAAAAAATCCCTACCTACCTAGTGTTTAATTTTTATGTAGTAAGGCTGTGAAAAATATAAATACTGCGATAAAAAAGGTCAATTAAAAGCAGTTTTTACCATAGAATTTATATGAAGAGAAGTCTAAATATCTTAAAAGTCCCTCTCCTGACGCGTCTACGTCGAAGTTAAATTAACAGCTCATTAACACTAGCTAAGACAAATATGAATTTAAAATCTTTAAGGTATCAATGAGCGGTCTTATCGATAAAAGCGACTGAGACGCATTAGGTAGCGTGATCGATTCAATAAATGACAAATATTTGCGTAGACAAATGTTTGCATGGTCTCCAGATATTAGTTCCGGGTTTGGGCATTTTTCTAATAAGTATCTATTTACAAAAAAAAAGTGTATAAGTATTCTATCAGTTATCTGGTAAGTACAAGCTCTGCTTAGTTTGAGGCTAGATAGCGCTGTGTGAAATGTCTAGCGTTATTTATTATTATTATCTTCCAGTCAAAAGTAAAATTAATATAACATAACCATACCGATAACAAAAGCAAAAATGATTCCAGAAAATCGTTCCCATTGGTCCATTCCATTGCGCATCGAAACGAGAGAAATTTTTCGCGAGCACGTGCTTCGATTTCTTAAATGTTGCTTCTCATTTCGGCGCGCCGAGTCGAGTTTTACGGCCGTTCACTAGGACACTGTTTACATAATTGCTAAATCTCATCTGCGCGGAAGTTTTTTTAAGTATTTTAGAATAGCTGACGATGTTTTTATAGCGTGTGACGTTATGCAAGATGTGATCAAGCGTTTTAGTTCTAATCAAACCTGTTATCTAAAGATTAATTTGGCATGCGATAAATTAGTGTGTTTTGGTTTGAACGTGTGTCTGAGGACAAAACAAAATGCGTCTTTTGAAAAAGTTTGTTCGTAATCTTTGTAAATCTGTAAGTATTCTCGAAGTATTTTTTTAACATTACTCTAATAACTTGTGCTTCATTTTGTGCTTCATCTGTATTCATAACATCTTCTGACCTATATTTTAATATCCTTGGCATGTTTTGGCACACGAAGGTATTGTCTTGTATGCGTTAAACTTCATAAATAAATTATTTCATGAACGAACTCATAGTCAATTCGTTATTTTTAGGGTTCCGTAAAAAAGGAAAAAAGGAACCCTAATACGATCACTTCGTTGTCCGTCTGTCAGGACCCTTTTTCTGAAGACCGCGTGGTTAGGTCTACGGTTCTTTGGAACTGAAAAAAATTAAGATTCCAAGTTAACGATCGTCGTCAAAAATCCAAAAGTATGACCAATTACAGCGTATTTTGACACTCGCAAATAAATCAAAACCTTATAGCTGTTGACCTAGAATCATGAAATTTGGCAAGAAGCAAGGTCTCACAACCATCATCATCATCATCATCATCCACAGCCTGACTTCACCCATTGTTGGGTATAGGCCTCCCCAAGTTTGTGCCATCCGCCACGATCCTGCGCTAGTCACTGACGGCCCGCGACCTTTACGATGTCGTCCACCCATCTCGCTGCCGGTCGTCCTACCCTTCTATACCAGCTCCTCGGCCACCATTCAGTCACTGTCCTGCTCCATCTGTCATCACCACGTCTAGCCAAGTGTCCCGCCCAAGACCATTTGAGCTCCATAACTCGAATCCCAACGTCATGAACCTTCGTTCGTCTACGGATCTCGACGTTTGGAACTCGATCTAACAATCTGATGCCGAGCATGGTACGCTCCATGGCTCTTTGTGCAACTCTTAACCTGTACACAGCCTCCTGCGTGAGCGTCCACGTCTCGGCACAAGTAAAGGAAAAAGTTGGAAATGGATCTGTCCGTCTCTAATCATTTGCGAGATTTACTACATTTACTACATCAAAAACTTTTGATGCTTCTTTTACAATCGCATATCTAAATAAATAAATAAATATATTGCTGGACATTTCACACAGTGCTATCTAGCCCCAAACTAAGCAGAGCTTGTATTATGGGAACCAGATAACTGATAAAATACTTATAAACATTTTTTTTTGTAAATACATACTTATAATATATAGAGAAACAACCAGACCCGGAATAAATGTCTGTAGATCATGCAAACATTTGTTCCGCGGCGGGAATCTAACCCGCTACCTCCTGTGTCAGCCGGCTATTCGCCCACTGCACCACGGAGGTCGTCTATCTATCTATCGAGATGAGAATTAACAGGCAAACCTCATGCACAAAGTCGTAAAAAGTACCTAATATTACTATCAATTATGTCATTAACTTTTTTATGAATACTGGTTACATCTAACAGAAACCGGCCATTATTGTCCGTTTAATTCGGTACGTTTATATTATTGTCGCATCGGACGGGATTTGGCATAGTTCCATCAGATCTAATTGAAAATGTCAATACTGCATTATCAGCCTCTATCAGTGTAACGCGCGAGGCGGTCTGATCATATCGATATACTAACCTTCTTAAACCAATACTCGTTTTTTTGGGCAGTCCTGTAAAAATTGGCAGTCGTAAAAGTTTTAAGTTCGCTAAGAGGCCTCAGTCCTCTGAAGCGATACGTGCGTTGCTGATTTCTGGTGCAGTTTGGAAGCTACGGTTATGTATTGTATACAGTACGCATGTCGGTTAACCGTATTGATGTTAGGTGTTGGCCGCAACAGATAATTTTGTGCTTGAAATTTGTCCTGAATTCATAAAACGGTCAAGTAAGATGCTCCCATAATTACTAGGCTGCTTTTTAATTAGCCTACTATCTACGTATTCGCTTTAGTGGGAAGTGTGCCTGAAGAAATTTGACCCAAAGAAGCCGGCCTTGACATGTTTATGTGGTTATATTTGAGGGCACTCTGCGTGCCGTGTTCAAGGTGCAAGAAATTACAATAGAAAACAGCATTTCACAGTGATGGGAAGGCGTCGTGACATCTCCACACCGAACCGGTAAACCGAATAAAATACTAATTATGTTTGACCTAGATTATATCGTGTACTGAATCATATATAATGTTTATTTTTGGAGTTCTCCGTGGAATGTACGCGTGGATGCCCTCACGCCTGTAACAGTCATCTGCCGTCATAGATTGGCGCTATTTTTAAAGTTATTTCTGAAGGTGTGACGGTGCACATGTTATTTCCTGAAAGTAAGACCACGTTTTCGGTTAATGCTAATTGTATTTTGTTTATTGTAATAATTATTCAGGTAACGCTCACAAAAAACAGTCAAATCTATTCGTTACCATAAACCAAGTCAAAGTAAAAAATCACAAGGATCACTTTGAAACGTAAATTTTACTGTCTGTTCCATCGCGACTAAGCCAGGAAAGAAAGGCAAGATACAAGGCTGGCTGTTTTTTTAATGATCCTTTTAGAATACATAACAATAAAGAAAATAAATTACGTCTAAATTGTAACATTTTTGAATGAGTTAGAGCAATTTCAATCCCAAGCTTCTCTATCATCTAAATAATCCGATATTTTATAGTAGGCTTTTTTATAACTTTGTTTAATTACGTTTTTAAATTTGTTAATTGTCAATTTTTGTACATCACTTGGGAGTTTGTTATAAAAGCGTACACCTTGCCCTTTAATAGATTTACTAACTTTATGGAGTCTACAAGCGGCAATGGCGGGTTTATCTTTATTTCTAACTAGCTGCTTCGTACGTGTGGTTTGCCAATAAAAAGTAGCCTATATGTTAATCCAAGTTATGATCTACGTACATTCCAAATTTCATCACAATCGGTTCAGCCGTTCCGTCGTGAAAAAGTAACAAACATCCATACATACATACTTTCGCGTTTATAATATTAGTAGGATATTAAAATTCTGATTATCGCTATTTTCCTTAAACAAATTAATATTTTTTGTGAACACACATCAGATTTTCATAGATGTATTGACAAGGGAATGTCTTAATATATAATAATATTCTTTAAACTTATTGCGTAATGATTATCTGGGGCTCATATTATAAATTGCACGAACAGCCCTCTTCTGCAGCACAAAAAAGATGTTTATATCTGCAGCACTCCCCCACAGCAGTATAAGTAAAACACGTTTTAACATCAATAAAATGTTTGTGTTATGTTTATTTTGGAAACCTAATTTCGACCCAATACCATCATAATTAATTGGCACTTGGTTTAAACCATTCGCAGTATCAAATTTATCAAAACATCTATCAATTAATTAATTTGAGCAATGACACTCATTTGTAATTCGGCGTCACAATTAAAATCAACTACTGAACAATTCGAGAAACTTCGTCGTCACTCTACTGTTATAATCAAAATCTATCTTACAATCTATATCTTTACTAATATTATAAAGAGAAAAGATTTGTATTTTTGTGTGTATGCTTGTAATGAATAAACTCATAAACTACTGGACCGATTTCAAAAATTCTTTCACCATTGGAAAGCTACTTTCACCCTGAGTAACATAGGCTACGTTTTACCCCACTGCGCAGAAGGAGGGTAATGTTTTTATTGAAAATCTACGCGTGCGAAGCTGCGGTTTGGTCAGCTAGTGGTTAAATAAAGAAAGTGAAAATCATATTAAATATTTTGTATATGTAGTTGGTTATTTATTTTAGGCGACGTCGGGGTCGGCCGAGAATCGTCCCGCCAAAGCTGGTGGGACGGGTGGGAGATATCGGCTGATAGATAGGGATGCTTGGTGGGACTTGGGGGAGGCCTTTACCCAGCAATGGGACGAGGTTAAAAAAAATAGTATTATCCTCCTCTGTCTCTGTCTGTTTGTTACCTTTTCATGACTTACTGTAGCGATTAAGAAGTTTAGGAACTCCATGCTCTCATGAGCAATTATTTCAAAAACCAATCGTATTTCAGAACAATTTTGAATTTCGAACATGGTTCTTGCACCTGTCGGACTTTTATATCAGTCATTGCATCATCTTATTTGTCCTATCATGGCATTGTCAAATACGCTAAAAGTCAGTCGCGGTCTGGGTAGCGTTCCTGATACCACTTCAGCGCATTAGTTGGGCTTCGTCGATTAAGGAAGTATCCTTCAATTAAGTCTACTTTTTGCGTATTTGACAATGCCATGATAGGACAAATAAGATGATGCAATGACTAATATAAAAGTCCGACAGGTGCAAGAACCGTGTTCGAAATTCAAAATTGTTCTGAAATACGATTGGTTTTTGAATTAATTGCTCATGAGAGCATGGAGTTCCTAAACTTCTTAATCGCTACAGTATTAATATTTCTTTAATGTGCAATTAGAATCTAATAAAATGTTTGTAGAAGGAATTTATTTTGTCCTGTTGTATGAGAGTACTTTTTATCAAATTTGACTAACTTCCGCTGTTTAGATTTTTTTCATCCGATACAATAAAATGATTCTTACAAAGGACTGCATCGATCGGCATCAAAAAAAAAATTTACCAACTTGATTCATTTTAAGGCGCTACTCACACTTGACCCAAAAAAATTAATGCTAAAATGTTTTTCTTCGAAAACGAGCTGATGTTTTAAAAGAAACTGCACCTGTATCTCCTCTGGTTATGGGTGCTGCCGTACTGTTACAGTTAAAAAAAAACACTGTAAATAAGAAAAATAATGATTAAAATTATACCTCTTTTTAATATTATAGACTAAGAATTGTGCATGAAAAATAGCCCTATTCCATTTACCACACTGGTCAATTTAACATAGGTTACTGATCATTACAATATCCTTCGCGTTGATCGTTGACCTTTCACATGGTGACCAAGAATTTGAAAACATCTCATAAACGATATTGGCCACGTTAGCTCTGTCAAGGCCACGTTAGTTATGGTTGTTTGTTACAGTAACACATCGCGAGTGGTCGTCACTAAGAAAGAACAGTTATACTAAAATTTGCTGTCCAAAAAAGCAGTACTGCATTACATCATAACAGTGTCTTCTGTATGGCACCTAGAATATTCAATCACCTACCCAAATATATTTAAGAAATTGACCAAATTCATAATTTTAAATTAAAACTTTAAAAAGTACTCTCAAATCAAATCATGTATTGCGAATATGAGTTAGTAACAGGTGGTTAGTGATACAGTTTGAGTTCGTCCATAATCAGAGTTTACAGAAAGCTTACTGTACTATCGACGAATATTTAATAGACAAATTCCAATGAGCTGACCTATTTTAATTTACTTATCAATTGCATGCTTGTATGCTGATCATGGCTGTACCTAGATTATTTTATTACGAACTAGCTGGCCTGCCCGCGGCTTCGCATGCGTGGTATTTCAATAAAAACATTACCCTCCTTTTGCGCACTCGGGTAAAAAGTAGTCTATGTCCTTCCCCAGGATATAATCTATCTTCTTGCCAAATTTCATTACGATCCGTTCAGCCGTTTAGTTACAAAAAGGTAACAAACAAACAGTTACTTCGCAGTTACTATGTATGTATTATACCGACTATCGTACCGACTTCAAAAAAGGAGGAGGTTCTCGATTCGACTGTATCTTTTATGTTTGTTACCTCATAACTGCGTCATTAATCCAAGCGATTTGAAAAAAAATATTTTATTATTTGAAAGGATATACTTTTAGATTGGTCCCATAGAAATTTAATCAAAATCGGTTCAGTAGTTTGTTTTTTCTGTTATCCTAAGTCGGTTATATTTTTGTTAAAAAGTTACCTACTTGTATACTATGTAAAGACTATACTATGTAACCAAATAAATGTGTATTGTGTATCACTAATAAATTAATATTTTATCTTTATCTATACTAATATTATAAAGAGGAAAGATTTGTATTTTTGTGTGTATGTTTGTAATGAATAAACTCAAAAACTACTAGTCCGATTTCAAAAATACTTTCACCATTGGAAATCTACATTCAGCCTGAGTAACATTTGCTACTTTTTCCCAACTGCGCAAAGGAGGGTAATGTTTTATTAATAAAACTACGCGTGCGAAGCTGCGGATTGGTCAGCTAGTACTTTAATAAAAGCAAATAATCGTCACACCTCCAAATTACACCGTCTTATTTATATTCTGTTGCCCTTAGCCCCGCCAAGACACGCCAACGCCCACCTGCCCAGCGGTGAGCCCAGCGCTTCCTGTCAGCTCAGTGACGGCCGTGCTTCCCAAGAAAACTGTTAAAACGGCTAAGAAGAAATCCAAACCTAAGCTCAAAGTAACCAAGATGAAGACCACGAGCAAAATTGAGTGCAATATTGTTGAAGAGGCTGAAGAGTAAGTATTTTATTCTTAGTTAACCCTACTTTAGTCATAGTCAACAGTTCTAACAAACAAGCATGCTATTCAGATATACAGTGTCCTTTAAATCACTGTTTTCCCAGAACAAACGTTGTTCAGACCATGATCTACTAACATTTTATAACATAAAATTAAAAAATAAAACGAAATCGGTCTATGAAAAATATAAAAAATTGTGAACTTAAAACGTCTATTTTAACGTTACGCCCTACAACATAGTCAGCGCGCTGACCGGTAGCTACTAGGTATCTATCTAAGGAATAGGTAATACGCTACGGCTAGCGTACTCATGAACTTTATGTTACGGTTAGTTTTTGAACAAAGTTAGACTTATTTGAGGTCTAGATTTTTTTTCTTTGTTCTCTTGTTAGATGCTATAAACAGTTATTAGACCATGGTCTGGGCAACGTTTGTCCTGGGAAAACAGTGATTTAAAGGACACCGTGTAGTTGTAGACAAATTTGGAATAATATAATACCTCCCATTTGCACAAAGCATGTGATGCAAGGCTCCACAGCCTGGAGCATTGACGAAATGTTGCTAGCTAGGTTTTTTATCGAGTACATTTCGGGGAGCTGGCGGCGGAACTTTTCAACCTTATCCCACCATCTCCATTCTATCAACGGACAACCAGACGCTCTGAGGTGCGCCACCGCTATATGGTTGAAATACCTCTCATTCGCTTAAAGCGGTTCTCTTCGACCTTTATTATGCGCACCGCCAAAGAGTGGAACGCCTTGCCAGAGTCTGTGTTTCCTGATAGCTACAACCTGGGTATCTTTATGTCGCGAGTGAATAGGTTTCTTCTAGGCAAGCGTACCACCTGTATCAGCGCTTACCATCAGGCGAGATCGTGGTCAAACGCAAGTTAATAAAATATATAAAAAAAACAAACTTAACCGTAACTCGGCATGCAATCAAAAATTTAATAAATGATGGTATACATCTAAATATATAAAACAAAGTAGGGTTAGTTGCACCATTTATAATTCAAGAACGGCAGATCCGATTTGGATGATCTTTGATTTCATGGATTCGTCTCTGCTCTGAATAGCAGAATAACTATTAAAGTATTGGAAAATTTCTCGCAAAAAAAATTATGATGAAAAAAAATTATCATAGCTAATGATGGCCGATTGACAATTATACCGGGGCGACATTAGCAGCCCGCGTCGTATGAATGTCGGTACGAAGTTTGGCGGGTCAGCTAGTTATTTATAAAAAAAAAACTGTAAATGTAATCCTGTTTTTTTAATAATTCCAGTGGGCACAGCAGATCACCGTCCCCGGACACGTTCGATTCGTGGCAGATGGACACGGACCTGGTGATCCCCGTGGTGACAGCTGATATACTGGAGAAGCCGGGCAAGGAGGATGACCACCACTCCGTCGCCAAGTTGTCCACGAAGCTGAATGGAACAGCTGTCACCGTTAAGAAGCTACCTTCGAAAGGTGAGAATGTTGATAACATCATTATATCAGCCGTAGGACGTACACTGCTGTCGTGTCATTCATATCATTTACCTATTCATCTTCAGACATGGTAACATGCACTTAGACAGGTCAAAAGTTTACAAGTGATTGTTATCCTACTAATATTATAAAGAGGAAAGATTTGTATTTTTGTGTGTATGTTTGCAATGAATAAACTCAAAAACTACTGGACCGATTAAAAAAAATCTTTCACTGTTGGGAAGCTACACTATCCCCGGGTGACATAGGCTACTTTTTACCCAACTGCGCAGAAGGAGGGTAATGTTTTTATTGAAAAACTACGCGTGCGAAGCTGCGGATTGATCAGTTAGTAATATTATAATGAGGAAAGATTTGTTTGTTTGTATTGAATAGGCTCCGAAACTACTGGACCGATTTAAAAAATTCTTTCACTGTTAGGAAGCTACACTATCCCCGGGTGACATAGGCTACTTTTTACCCAACTGCGCAGAAGGAGGGTAATGTTTTTATTGAAAAACTACGCGTGCGAAGCTGCGGATTGGTCAGCTAGTAAATTATATATTACAACAGTTCTAGTTCTAACTTTTGTTTGAAACCGACAAATCAATGACATAAAATAGCAGCTCACGGCACACATAGGCCTCCCCTATAGATTTCTATGATTTCTGTGCGGCCTGCACCCAACGGCTTCCAGCAACCATTATTAGGTCGTCTTTCCATCTAGTGGGGGGCCTTCACACACAACATGTGTATTATTGTGTTTATTGATAAAAATACACAGGTTAAATTGTAGTCCTGATAAGGCGTTTACACATTCGGGCGTGTCATCAGTGTTACGAGTACACCCCAATTGAATATTAACGGAACGGAATACGGGTTTTATCATGTACCGTATTTGAAGGTTTACGAATTGAATCGAAACATTGTCGGTCGTAACACCGATACGTGTAGGTGATCATCATCATCAACAGCCCGACTTCACCCACTGCTGCGTATAGGCCTCCCCAAGTTTGTGCCATCCGCCACGATCCCGCGCTAGTCTCACCCACTGACTGGCCGCGACTTTAACGATGTCATCCATCTCGCAGCCGGACCTCCTACCCTTCTACAGCCGTTCCTCGGCTACCATTCAGTCGATGCCCTGCTCCACCTGTCAACACCACGTCTAGCCAAGGTTCCAGCCCAAGACCATTTGAGTTCCATCACTCGATTCCCAACGCCATGAATCTTCGTTCGTGATAAATCCCATATTTATAATAATGATATTAATAAATCACAAAAGTTTTGTGCAATTTCTTGTGATTATTTCATGTTTATCAGTTGATTTAGTGTAGTTCAAACTTGCATATTGTGGGTCGCAACTTTGCATAAAAGCAATTTGCAATTTTAGGCCGTAAATACTATTTAAATGACTGTGGCTATTACATAAAAAATAATACCATTTAGCTAAGGTCAATTTGACGACTTAAATTTATTTAATGTTCAAATAGTATTAGTAATTTAGCTTGCATGACAACATCGTTTTCCAACTCGCTAGAGTTTCAAGGCTTTCACAGCTAATAATCGAATCACTAAACAAGTTGGAACAAAGATACTCGACAACCCGAATTATAACACTAGAGAGACAAAAGAGTACATCATTTAGAAAACCTTACCTAATTTGAGATCAAAAGACTTGACGGCCATCGTAGAGTCTAAAGTTTGAAAGTTTAGTTAGACTCATCTAAAAAAAGTGTGTCTAAATTTTAGCGCGACACAATTTTTATATCCTGTGTACGGTATATACATACAATATGTAACAAAAACCTTGTTTGATCCATGAAGAGCGTATTCCTCTTCATGGATCTGAATATTGAACATAGAATTTGAAGTCGGACAGATGTTTAAAAACATCTGTATCAAATAAATTGAAAGTTATTTCTTTTTTAATTTCGAGAATAATCAGGATTTTACCCCTAAAAATAGGCAAATTTTGTACACACGGCTACACATCAAGTTATAATTTCCAAAATAAGCTGACCTCTCATTGTACGAAAAGTCTACACAATGCGAGGTCAGCTTATACTGGAAAATTTAGCTTGATGTGTAGCCGTGTGTACGTCGTACAATATCATACGTGGGTTATTGACCCCCCCCACACCACTCGGCGCGGCGCATCGTAGTCCCGCCGGTGTTGCCAGAGGTAAGTTTTAAGTTTTGAGCGCCAAATAATTATTTATTTTAAATAATAATAATTATTATTATTTTGTAAACTATAACATGATTGTGACCAAATATCGATACTTTATCACACCCTTAAAGATCTGACAGGGTTTTTGTTACATATATGTACTTATACAAATTTATAAATTTTCTAGATTTTAAACATAATTCTTGTAATTAACGAATGATCAGTTCAGTCAAGGCGTCAAACTCCATAAAATAATAGAGACAAAACATTTGGGGTCTTCCACAAAAAAGTTAAACACCGGCTAAATACAACAAAACAAGGTTGATAATTGAAATAGATTCATAAAGTATAATGATTTATGAATAAAATAGTGGTATCATTCGATCTATGGCCGAATTGGCTAGGGCATTGCCAGACTAATCTTTACATAGTATAAAATAAAGTCGCTTCCGTTGTCAGTTCGCTTAGATCTTTTAAACTACGCAACGGATTTTAATGCAGTTTTCAGCAATAGATAGACTGATTCAAGAGGAAGGTTTATATGTATAATACATACATACATAGTAACTGCGAAAGTAACTGTTTGTTTGTTACCTTTTCATAACTAAACAGCTGAACGGATCGTTATAAAATTTGGCAAGGAGATAGATTATATCCTGGGGAAGGACATATGCTACTTTTTACCCGAGTGCGCAAAGGGAGGGTAATGCTTTTATTGAAATACCACGCACGCGAAGCCGCGGGCGGGTCTGCTAGTAAAAAATAAACGCTTTATTGTGAACCACACTTTAATTAACAAATAGTATTTAAGGTATAACTAGACACGCGAGAAATGCAGGTTTAAATCTCGCAAATATAATTTTTTTGGGTTGAATCTCAGATACAAAGGAAGTATAATGGTGGACTCAAAATAAAAAGTCTCCTCTTGCCCCAATAGTAAGATCTCCCATCACTTGTCACGAGTCCCTGCATCGCTACCATCGAGCTAAATACTCCGTTTAAAATTTACAGAAAAGATAAGCAAGGATCAGCTATTTTTGACCGCTTTGCATACAACGAACCCGTTCAAATTGCTGCCGACACGCAAAGGTTCAAAACTTAATCTAATTGACTACCGATTTTATTATTAGAAAACAACCTTTTACTTTATCTATGATATAAATTGTCTATCGTTGATTTGTGTCTGAATGGTTGCAACTTTATTGACATATTAACCTCATTAAACCTCAAAACGAAATGTGCCGCCGGTTGGGACGGCATTCCTACATCTGTCGTTAAGGGTTCCAGATACATCCTAGCCCCCATTCTCAACTATCTTTATAATCTCTGCATGTCTACCGGCACCTTTCCCTCGGTATTTAAGAAAGCTTTAGTTCATCCCATTTACAAGGGAGGTGACAGAGACAGAGTCAATAATTATCGGCCAATTTCAGTTCTCACCGTATTGTCAAGTGTTTGAAAAAAATTTGAACAACCGTCTCATAAAATACCTTATTGATAAAAATATATTGGCAGATAACCAATTCGGCTTTAGAAGAAACAGTTCGACTGAAGACGCTGTTACTGAACTCACTACTGCGATTGCCAAAAACCTTGACAAAAAGCTTAAAACAATTGGTATATTCATTGATTTATCTCAGGCATTTGACACTGTCTCTGTCCCCATCCTATTGAATAAACTCGCGGAGATTGGTGTTAGAGGTATTACTAACAGCCTTTTTGAGAGCTACCTCTCCGACCGCAGACAGGTAGTCGTAATTAATAATTTGTCTAGCAAGGAAGAATAATTTTCGGTGTCCCGCAGGGCAGTGTTCTTGGACCCACTCTCTTTCTTATATACATTAACGACTTGTGCAATTTGTCTCTCCTGAACTGCAGTATATTTACGTATGCTGATGATACAGCTCTTCTAATCGCAGGTCACGACTGGGCAGAGGCTAACTCACTTGCGGAATCTGCTCTTAAATCGGTTCTGACATGGCTCTCCCAGAACCTTCTTACTCTAAATGTTCCTAAAACTAAATTCATAACTTTCTCCCCTAGTATCAGAACTTAACCTCCCTCCTCTTTCATTCTTCGTGCCCATGCCTGTTCTGCAGCAGAACCAAACCCATGCCACTGTCCCAAATTGGAACGCACTCTAAGTATTAAATACTTAGGTGTCTGGTTGGATAGAACTATGTCTTGGGTGCCGCATATTGAGTGTACAGTGTCCAGAATCAGAAAATTAATGTACATTTTTAAGCAACTTCGTAACAGCGCTGACATTCCTTGCCTTAAAATGGTTTACTATGTTCTAGTTCAATCGGTTTTATCCTATTGTATAACTGCATGGGGCGGTTCTACTGAGACTCTCATGTTGAGAGTGGAAAGAGCCCATTGAGCTGTATTGAAGGTCATGACTTCTAAATCTGGACTCTTTCCCACTGCTACCCTATATTCGATCTGTGAAGTTCTTACAGTGCGACAACTATTTGTCCTAGCGACAGTTTTGCGGAAACACGGTGAACTTTCTTTCGATCCAGTTTTGAGCTCTGTTAAGCGTCGCTCTGATAGGGTTTGCAGCATACAGCCCCGCAGAACTGCCCTAGCTGGAAGACACTACTTTTATATAAGCTGTTCTTTGTACAACAGAGTAAACAAAGCTATTGACATTTATCCGCTGTCATTCCACAGATGTAAAATTAAATGTAAACCCTGGCTTCAGTCACTAACGTACGATGATACCGAGAATATTTTGATCTCTCCTACCTAGCAAACTTAACAACAAGCGAACATGTATGCACTCACTCACTCACACACAAACTCGCGCAGACACACTCACTTCTACATACACACACAAACACACCACACAAACACTCACCACACACATACTCACACACACGCAGTATTCAACTTAAAATCATAATCATATTTAGAATAAACATTTACTTGTATCGACTTGTTTTAAGCTGGGACGTTGTTCGGTTTGGTTTTGGAAGACGGCGCTAACACTGCTTCTCAGTTTTTTTTAACTTTTGCAGTTGTCAACGTTTTCATTTGTCTATTGTACTTTGTTTATGTTCCAAATAAATAATTTTGAAGTTTTTCGAATATTTATTCCGTGTCCGGGTGTTTTTCTATATATTATAAGTATGTATGTATTTACAAAAATATATATATATATATAAGTATTTTATCAGTTATCTGGTTGCCATAGTACAATCTCTGCTTAGTTTGGGGCTAGGTAGTGCTGTGTGAAATGTCCAGCTATATTTAATATTTATTTATTCAGACACGTGGGTATTTTATACGAGAAATGCTTGATTATTCTCAATATAAAACAAACACTTAACGTAAATCCACAAGGCCTTATAAATTCCTGTACTTATTTACATCCTGAAGCTTTATACTTCACCATTCGACACAATCGACACTAGACCCTTATTACTCTGTAAATGCAACCTTGTGATAGTAAACATTCAGTTATTTGCATCTAATGCTTGTGAAGTCGCAACACCGATGAGCACGATAAGGTTGTAACTGTTCAGATTTGAATTGACTGTTCTTTTTGATGTTAGCACGCGAGACGTTTTGTTTAGAAACATATTTATTTAGATTAGATTTTATGGTAAGTAGTTTTTATGTTCGATGGTGATTAGTGGTATTTTTTGTGTTTAGCTAGGTTGTTTTATGATTTTAGGTAGTTTTTTTTTAAATGATCGTTTTGTCGTATCATTATGTAGTTATTGTCTCGTTGTATGGTAGTTATTTTTGATTATGTATTTATTTTTAGATTCATCTTTTAAAACATACAATTTTAGTTATAAATTTGGGTCAAAATCAGTTTTCTGTGTGTGACGTTAAAGGTGGCTTCCCACGGTCTGTGATATTACAGACGGACGCAGAGAAGCCCGCACCGACACACCGTGAGAAGGGTCACGGAGTTGGTGCGTGGCATTATCCGTAAAATCACAGACCGTGGGAAGCCACTGAAAGAAACATCAAACATTCAGATGTTCTCACAAGGACAGACTGTACTGGACGTACCTCCTTGCCGATTAGAACTTATTTAGCGCATTGTTTATTATCATGCCATTATGATTTTCAATAACGAATAGAATAGAATATTGTTGCACACCAACAAAATTAAAAATACAAAGAAATATACAAAAATAAAGGTAAGTACAATGGTCTTATCGCTAAAAGCGATCTCTTCCAGACAGCCTTTGGATGGACAAGGACAAAACAAAATCAAAAAGACGGCGGTGTATCTATGTTCATAAACCTACATAAACTACCTTTACTTACTTATTAATAAACTAAAATATATACAAATATAATAATATATATATATATATATATATATATATATATATACCTATACATAAACTACAACAAAGGAGACAGAGGAGAGGAGGAGGAGAGAATAAACTGCTAAAAGAATTCAAGGACATGCCTTTTAGTGTATTTAAATGGAAACTAAATAAGTTTTTTTGTTGAAAAATTACTTTTTCAAAACAAGCTTTTATAAAATTCACAATGGGAACCGCAAGATTTAAATAAGCCCAAACAATAGTCGCCTATTATAATCCATTCAGAAGTGTCTAGCATCCGTCTCCATCATGAGACAACCTCCATGGTACCATATTATTGCATTGTCACCGAAGTTACATATGTATTCCAAATTTCAGCTCAATCGGTTGAGGCGAACGGGTTTAAAGTTCAGTTGCAAGATTCCACCCGGACAAACATCCAAAAATTGTTAATGGCGCAATGCAATAATTAATATGTAAATTATAAATTATAGATATAATGACATTTCATTATTTTTTATTGAATTTTATTTTATTGGTATGACATTTTTAATTTATATTGCTACTGTAACTTTAATACTAAAGTTATATTTGTCATTTTATTATTAATTTTTTTGCAAAATTTTGCACGCCTTGACGAGACAGAATGTAAAGCTTCTAAACATTGTATATATTGAACTATTGTACATACATTCTTGCGAATAAATGATTATCAAAACAATACTCCACTATATAACTTTTGAAACTACCATGGTTATGAACACTATTTGTACTAAAAACGGGATATTTACCATGATCTGAGAATCGAGAATGAAACCGGTGGTAGTATTAGCGAATTCATTACTAGCAAGAGACTAAGAAAGAGGGTAGATCGTTATATCTGCCAATAATTACCCACTCGCAAAGACTTCAGTTTACCTGTGATCATGGCACATGCAACTGCGTCGAAATAACGGTGTACACACGGTTACACGTCAAGCTACGCATTTCCAGTATAAGCTGACCTCTCATTCTACGAAAAGCCTACACAATGCGAGGTCAGCTTATACTGGAAATTATAGCTTGATGTGTAGCCGTGCGTACTCAAAAACTCACAAATCATTGTAAATATCCCGTTTTTAGTACTAATAGAATACTCTATTAAGTATTAAAATCAATTTCAGAATCAGCACTGAGCATACCAGACACAGTAACGAGTTGCCTCCGTCCGTCTCTATTCCCGCGAGTGCCGCCTTACCTCAAGTTCGTGGCACACGACGAGTCCACGCCGGTTAAGATCCCTGCGCCCATACAGAAACATCTCAAATGGAAGCTGACGACGATAACGCCTATAGTCGTACAGAAGACCTTGACGAACTCGGGCTTTAGACTAGTGAAGAGCGAGTGTGATACTGCCGAATGTCCGCAAGAAGGTTAGTGTACTTCATTACTTCTTCTACCGTGGTAGTACTTCTTCTTCTGTGTCAGTGGCTGTTTGACTTATACATTTTATCAGCCCAATAGAGAGCAACTTCCGCATCCCTCTCTGTTGCCTGGTACACAAGTCTTCTCGTGTGCAGGTGGTTACCCAGAGCGGACATGAAAGCAGGTGGGCTATTGTTTGTAAGGGGCCCCGCAGTGACACTGGCACAGGAATGGGTCGGTGTAACCTCACTTGGCTGGATTGTCTCGGCAGCGGCCAATTTGAGTGCGCAGCTGGTTTAGGGACTTCGAGATTGGCCACTGCAGCTTGTAGCCGGACGGAAGATGCTCCCCTGGTGGAATATAATCAGGAGGAGCAGGCCATATTGTCCCGTTGTTGGGCAAAGGAGAAATTGTTGGAACTTGTAAAATCTATTCATTCTTATTATTTTGACATGTTATTAATTATTATTATTTATGTCCGTTGACATATATGTATATCATATTGTATTTTTATTATTATATATTGACACAATAAATAAATAAATAAATATTGCTGCACATTTCACACGGCGCAATCTAGCCCCAAACTAAGCAGAGCTTGTATTATGAGAACCAGTTAACTGATAGAAGACGTAAGTACTTTTTTTTGTAAATACATACTTATAATATGTATATAGAAAAAATATCCAGACCCGGAACAAATATCTGTAGACATTTGTTCCGCGGCGGGTATCGAACCCGCTACCTCCTGCGTCTCAGCCGGCTGTTCGCCCACAGCGCCACGGAGGTCGTCAACAATAGTTTATTGCCAGAGAATAAATTAAATGAAGTATCTTTTGTTACAGAAACAGTAGAATGGATAGGCATATGGGGCAAGCACATGAAGTCCCTCATGTTCCGAGCCATCAAAGACGGTCAGAAGATGAACCATTTCCCAGGAACCTTCCAAATCGGACGCAAAGACCGTCTCTGGAGGAACCTGCAGAAGCTAGCGGGGAAGTATGGAGTGGACGAGTTCGGAATAATGCCCAAGACATATGTACTGCCGCACGATTTGAAGCTACTGAAGCACGATTGGCAGAAGTATGCAGCTAATAATGAGAAGTGGATTATTAAGCCTGTAAGTTTTACTTTTTCAATTAATTACAATAAAATCTTCTAGAATTATTATTATTATACAGACGTAGCAACTGTCTACTTTTTACAAGTTTATTTATTAACCAGCGGTTGGCCAGCACCAGCAGGCTGTGCGTTGTCTATACAAGGGTGTTTGATAATATACGCACAAAAATGAAAGGGGTTATTTTGATGAGCTTAATAAATAAATTTGAAATGATTATTATAAATACGGGATATATCACGTACCGTCTTATCGATGTTTCGACCGACAATGTTTCGGTTCAATTCGTGAATCTTCATCAGGGTGAGTGCGATCCGCTCCGAATAACGTCTCTCGTCGTGCGAGGCGTTCACGAATTGAACTGACGCGTTGAAAAATGAGACTAATAACATAAAATATATAAAACAATTAAAATACTTACTAACTATTAAAACCTACTATAAAATTGACGAATATTTTAATGACAAATTTTAACTTAACTTACCTACTACCTATGTTTACGCGGGAGATGCAAAATATAGCGAAAAAGTGCAAAATTTGAGTTTGATTATTGCGAGAGATGGAGGCTGAAAACTGTTTTGGATTTTGGTGAGAAAGAACTGTTTCCGATAAGGAAGGATGCACAATACCTTTAAATCCTTTGTTGGCGTGTAGCGGCGACAGGTTCGAATAAGGTGCACTTATATTCACTGTATTTCAACCACAAAATTAAGTTCTTTGAGCGAGACGAATTCTAACACACGACAGCGGCGCGGACATAGTTTTCAAACTGGTTTTCGTTTTGATAGATGGCGCCACTTTGTAGGCGCCCACGACGGTGTTGAACGTATAGCGCGTCCTCGCTCACACGTATAGGGACAGGTGTGCGTGGGAGAGGAATAGATATATAGGAGTTTATACAACAATAAAATTAAACGATTTGTTTTTATGAAAATAGAATGAAAATTACGATTAGCTATTGAATCAGCGTAACCAACCTACTTGGACATTAGATTTGAATGTTATCTTGTTAAAATGAATATAATCTAATAAGAACCATGAGGTCCTCTCTCCAAAATATTGTTGTGCCGAACAGGGTCCTTAATACCTCAACACTTAATACATTTATTGCTTTCACATGGTGTTACACAAAGTTGTTACAGGTAGATAGTTTTACATTATGAACCCTGGCAGGGTATAACAACAGGAAGGCAGACCATGTTTTCCTAAAAATTTTTTAGTTAATATTTTTAGGCATATTTTTAGTTTTATAAATTTATCATGCTATGTACTTTACACACTATTAATTATTTTTATTTTATTATTATTATTTTACCCGATATATCTAAGAATTTTGAAAATAAAAGGGGCAAAATGCCTTTAATAACAGAAAGAATATACAATTATACGGAAGAAACAGTTGAATCATCTGAAGACCGTTGCAAACGCACTATGGATAGCTCAACTGCTCCAGATCTCTACCAGGCGGAAGTGTCCCCAAGACACTGGCAGAACAGAACACAGAATATTGTTATTTGTCAAAGGATGGATAGATTGAATTATATATGATCATAATGATCATGTACATAGGGTGATCATGTACAAGCTTTACGTAACGCAATTTTAAAAGATTTTTGCTCCCCCCCCCCCTCCCCCCCCCCCAATGTAACGCGCCGTAACGTTTTTATGTACCCCCCTCCCCCTTCCTTAACGTTACGTAACATCCATGTGACAATTTTAACCCAAAAAGGGGTTTTTTGGAAGATTTCTATATCTTAGTTTTTTATTTAAATAAAAAAAACGTAGCGCGTTGTTCGAACCCCCCTCCTACCCCTGTAACGCATCGTAACGTTTTACAAGATCCTCCCTTCCCCCAAATTGCGGTACGTAAATACTTGAACGCCCCCTTATAAATAAGCACCTATCATTAAGTATGTACCTGCATAGTGTAATACTATGATCGATTGAGTATATAGTGTGTACGTGTTTTTTTTAAACTGTATAGATCTTCGTTTGAGCACAATCTCACCTGATGGTAAGCGATGATGTAGTCTAAGATGAAGCACGAAAATCTAGAAGAAACCTATTCACTCTTAACTTAAAGAGACCCGGATTGTAATCTTTAGGAAAAACAGACGACGGTAAAGTGTTCCATACCTTAGCCGTACGCATCAAGAACGTAGAACCGGGACGGTGTGTGCGAATGGGTGGTATGTCAACTAGGCACGGATGGGATGGAAGGGGGATGGCGGAATCAGATCAAGTACCTGGACACATTTCCTAAAATGTATTCTGTAAAAGATCGATAGGCCTGCAACTTTACGGCGGTGTTCGAGACTTTGGGTCTTAGTCTCCGCCATATATTGCTCACCTATAAGTAAAAGCTCTACGTTATATCGAGTCTTAAGGTAGCGAGCTGGTGTTTGGCCGAACTATCCCAAAGGTGGCAGCAGTACTCCATACCAGACCGGACATGTACTTTGCATAGACTAAGAAGCTGTCCCAGTGTGAAGTATCTCCTGACCTTGTTGATATGTACGTGTGTTTCAGCCCGCGTCCGCGCGCGGCACCGGCATCAAGGTGGTCTCGCGCTGGACGCAGATCCCCAAGAAGCGTCCGGTTGTCGTGCAGCGCTACGTCTCCAAGCCGTACCTCATCAACGGCAACAAGTTCGACATGCGACTGTACGTGCTCGTGACGTCAGTGCATCCGCTAAGGATCTACCTCTACAAGGACGGGCTCGCTAGGTTTGCTTCAGGTAACTATTCTTCCATTTATCTCGCAGAGTTCGCTTATGGGAACATTCTGACGGCCTCCGTGGCGCAGTGGGCAAATAGCTGAGACGCAGGAGGTAGCGGGTTTGATTCCCGCCGCGGAACAAATGTTTGCATGATCTACAGATACTTGTTGAGGGTCTGGAGGTTTCTCTATATATCGTGTCTATTTACAAAAAAAAAGTATATAAGTATTCCATCAGTTATCTGGTTTCCATACAAGCTACAAGCTTTTTGCTTAGATCGGGGCTGTGCCGGTGTATAGTGCCGGTTCTGCCAAAAGAAACGATTAGGTATTTCAACAGGATAGCTATTTATTATTCTGTGCAACTTTAGGTAAAAACGTAGTAGGTATTAACATACCTATTACCTATTCTGTGGCACAGTAGGTATAACTTTGAGAGACCGACTATAACTTATTCTGTAACAGCCATGGATGTAACAATAATAATAAGGTGGGCGCCTGAGCCGACTGCCTGCCCGGCGCACGGGTTTGCTTGATTATCTATTTAGTAATACTAGTGGTTTGCCCCTAACTGAGATCTCTCAAATTTCCCATACAAAAAGATATATTATTTGTAATCTTTGACTATCAAAATAGTGAAATGCATATCCACATTGCTCGACCAACAGTTTCATTCCATTTACAAGTAACGGGAGTTCATGAATGAGTGAATGAAAATTCTTTATCCTTACAAGCTAGACACATCAGTTAAAAAGAAATAAAAAAACAAATAAATCTAAGCGTAGTAACAGGAGTTCATGTTAATTATTTACCCTATTTTTGGGTAGAAATTGCATTTATTATGGATTTCAGAATTTTGTCTATATTTGTGTCACTCTACACGAATACTAAATTTCTGCACTGTGGGGTCACCGGTGTACCCTGTGAATTTTGTCAAGGTTTTTTTATTATTATGGCTAATAACTCAAAAACGACAAGGATAAAACTAAAAATAAAAACAGGGTTGAAATGTACCGATGGAGCCTTTTCATTAGACGTCCCAATTGACCTGATTGGCTCATTTTGATTTTCTTTACCCGCTTGAATCCTGATATCTCAACAACCTCGCCTCATTGTTAGCTCATTTAGTCACACCAGGATTGTGCTATCACTACCTAGCTATATACCAAATTTCACAATGATCGTATCAACGCTTGGAAAGATATGCTCGGACAAACAAACATACATACATTCGACCAAGTTGATTTGCTCTATAAATAATGTTTCACTACATGCAACCCAGTTAAAAAGTAGGAGTAAGGTGTGGAACTCACTTCCAGCGTATGTTTTTCCGGACCACTATAATCTCGGAGTCTTCGAGTACAAAGTGAACAGGTTTTTTTGCTCCATCTTCGACCACACCATTACATACCATCCGGTCACCAATCAAATTTATTATTTTATTTCTGAACGCAAATGAAGGCATATTTATGTCGTTTTCTTGTTCTAGTGAAGTACAACGATGACCTGACGTCACTAAACGATAGATACATGCACCTCACCAACTACTCCATAAACAGACTGTCGAAAAACTACACTCCCAATGAAGATTTTGCGTCCTGCGAGGGACACAAATGGTAAGCATTTAGTTTACAACCTGTTTTATTATGTATGACATTAATTTAAAACATACATCCGGAATCGTATTAACTGATTTTAGAGGTGGATTTAATACCGGTAGCTTGAATATTTATCCAGTAATCGATACATTTCCAATAAACAATTTTGAACTTAAATCGGCGGCGCCTTTGCAACGATGCCGCTTTGTCTGTTTACTTACATGGATGAATGAATATGATTTTCTTACCTATTTTATGCAGGCTGTTTCATTGATATTTTAGAGCGTTAGCCCTACCCGTGTTTTCATTTAATGTCGTACATCAACAAAACATGTAGTATTTTTTTAGTTTTGATTTTAATGTCTAGTCAATTGAATTCAATATTCTTTTATTCAATCCTCCGGGACCAAGCCAGAAGCATCGGCCAAGAAACAAGGCCTGTTATTCTTTTTAATGCTCTTATTTACTGATCCTTTTCTAGTCTTTAACTTAACCTGGAATAGAAGTGGCCAGGTTCTACTCAATATCAATTTAGTTTCGAACCTATAAATTAATAATTATGCATAAACAATTGACACGATAGAAGAAGACGTCTTCAACTGCCCACTGTTTAATTCTATAGCCAAACTACATACCTTTACTACATAGAGGTATTAAACGTTAAGTAGAAGGTTTAGAGCAGCGTTTCCCATTTGCCGGGACGCGACCCGGTACCGGGCCATCAAAATAAAATACCGGGTCGCAACAATCCCGCCTTGTTTTACAAATAATAGCTAATAACGATCGATGGTCATGAAGCAGTAACTTTTTTAATGCCTTAAAAATAAATATAGAAACCGACTTAGGGTGGAACCAGACCTTAGGATAAGACTTTCATCATTTTCCGCGAACTTGGATTCTTTAATGAAAAATAAGCAGCAGCTCCATACTTCGCACTAAAATTAGTGACTAGTTAAATAGGCGATACCAAAATATGTAGTATTAATAAAACATTTTTACTATTAATAAATGTGTATTATTTTACACCTAATGGAACCAGCTTGGGTTTAAAAGTATTAATTGGGTCACGAAGGGGCAGTGTGAAAATTACCGGGCCATGGCAGAACAATGTTTGGGAAACACTGGTTTAGAGGAACATACAATTTTATTTTGGAGTTTTAGTATTTCTTGATTTCTGGAGAATTTGTATGAAAAGTCAATCAAAAACCACGCAAATAAACATCATCATTGTTTCAGGACACTTCAAACCCTATTCCAATACCTTAAGACTGAGAAATGCGTGGACGTGGAGTCGCTGTGGGAGTCCATGAAGGACCTCGTCGTGAAGACTATCATATCGGGAGAAGCGAGCATCAGCTCACTCACTAAAGCTAATATAACGTCGCGGTACAACTGCTATGAGCTGTTTGGCATTGACGTGCTGCTAGATGAAGATCTAAAGCCGTGGCTTTTGGAGGTTAAATATTATGTTTTTTTTATATCACCTGGAGATGGAGCAAGCATATGGCTCACCTGATGTAAGGTGGTAACCATCGCCTATATCACAGTATTGGCTCGTAGGTCACGCACCTTAGAAACGTGCTCTACGATGCACTGCACTGCGTTCATCAATTTGAGGCATATAGGTGTAAAGCCTCATGTGCCTGTAATTTCACCGGCAACCATACCCTTCATACCGAAACACAGCAATGCTACTTGGCGGCAGAAATAGGTATGGTGGTAGTACTTCCCCGGGCGAGCCTTTTCACAAGGAACTCTACTACTCTTAAAAAAACACTACTTGAAGAAGACTCGGTATTGATTTTGGTTATTATTTTCTACTAGTGGACCCGCCGAACTTCGTACCGCCTTGACATGCATATAACGCGGGCTGTCAATATACATCACCCTGGTAGAATTGTCAATTGTTGTCCCCGGCCATCATTATGTATGAGAAAATGAATGACTTCCACAAATAATTCAATACCAAAATTAGCCAAAACGCTCCACCCGTTCTCGAGTTTTAGCGAGACTAACCAGCAATTCATTTTTATATATATAGACAATATCTCGGGATAACTCCGACCGAAGCATCTGTTTCAAACGATATTCATTTTATTTACATCCTCTTTGACGATATTTGCAGCACGCATTCTGTCAATTCTATGTCAAACGTCATAAGTCATAAGGTTACATTATAAAAGCGGTAAGGTAAGATAATAAAAAAAATTATATGGTGGCTAAGTATTCTTAAATTTTCTAATTTTGCGCGCAATTATAAAACAAAAAAAGAATTAGCGAAATCGGTCCAGCCGTTCACGCGTGATGGCGTGACCAAGAGAAATAGGGATTCATATTTATATATAGAGATAAAAAAGGTAATTGTAAACTGTCTCATTTCAGTTAGAGTTTTGTCTTGATTATGAGCCTCATTTTACAAAATAATCCGCCCACGGCTTAGCACGTGTGGTTTGT
The DNA here is from genome assembly GCA_918857605.2 of Philereme vetulata. Taxonomy (NCBI): domain Eukaryota; kingdom Metazoa; phylum Arthropoda; class Insecta; order Lepidoptera; family Geometridae; genus Philereme; species Philereme vetulata. Next base: position 10,562,184 of record OU975423.1, read on the forward strand.
CAATAAAAACATTACCCTCCGTCTGCGCAATCGGGTAAAAAGTAGCCTATGCCCCAATTCATGTCATAATCTCACCAAATTTCATCGAGTAGAAAAATATACAACCTGTTTTGTTATGTATGGCATTAATTTAAAACACACATCTGGAATCGTATTAACTAATTTTAGAGGTGGGTTTAATACCGGTAGCTTGATATTCATCCAGTAGTTAAAATAAATCGGTGGCGCCTTTGTGAGAATGCAGCTTAGTCAGTTTCATATTAAACTGCCTGTTATACTATACTGGCTATTAGCCATTAGCCGTATCTGTTATTTAATTGAATGTACATGACAAAACACTTAGTATAGACCTTTTGATATAATTTAGTTAACCTGTTGACCTGTGCGTTTCAGGTGAACATTTCCCCCAGCTTGCACAGCGCGTCGCCTCTCGACCGGCACGTGAAGGGGCCGCTGGTGTCGACCGTGCTCAACATCGCGCAGTTCCAAGTGCCCATCAAGACCAACCTCGAAATGTTGTCCAAAGACAAACCACATAAACTGGTAATTATTCAGAATCTGTTATTGTTATGGTATACGACGTCCACTGCGGAACACTGATGAATTGTGTTCTTCAGACATAGGTTGGTTGTCTAATGTAACTTGTTGAATAAGATATAGCTGCTATATCACGCACGCATATCCCAATGGCGGCCCTTCCAAACCATAGACCTCTCTCTCTCTCTAGTCTATTCTTTTTAACGACCACACTTCATTAGTGTCGCACATCGGACCCATCTGTCAAGCATGACTTTAACATCTATCTTCTACGATATAGGTAAACACGCAGTCTTAGCAAGCCACCAACCCATTCTAAAGCGGCTTTCATACTACGCTATAATATAATAGCATATAGTATATAGCTCATAGCACAACAATATCGCGCACCATACATTGATATGGACACGTTCACACTGTACTGTACTATATATTATAGGTTTACTTGGTTAAGTCCTTTGCTATACGATATAGCACAATAGTATAGCGTAGTCTGAAAGCCGCTTAACAATTTAAATTGTTTCGCGACTTGCTCAAATCAATCACAAGTGACAGATCCAACCAATCTATATCTGACACACACGGGAAATGTCAAATCTCTATGACATGACATCACACTGAAATAAAAACAACCTGTCAAATAATGGGGCTTCTACACCTCGATCTACTTGCCTGGCTTCGTTCAAGTAGAACAGCACGCTTCGACATATTTTGTATGGTCTGCACCCAACGGCTCCCGGACGCTGCGCTTTCCAGGGCGTGGTCTCTATTGAGGACCTCTTTGGCCCAACTATACTATTTGGAATACCTATATCTTGAAGACTACGCAGTGACGCATTCATCCCCTCACAGGAACAGTTACCACCCGGGCACGATTTGCCGTGGCTGCAGACTTATATGTGCAAATGGGGATTTAGGGACCCTAACATAACGCAGTGCAACTATGGTGATCCTGCACAGTCAATGCAGCAATTTCTGCTGTGCCCTTTGTGCCCGAACACCTGATGCCATTAATGTGGCAAAGCCCTTGTGCAACGTAATATCAAAAATAAAACTCTGGGTTATAGACAATTTTTTTTGAAATAGATTTTTAGTGTTTGCCTAATAATAATTTTTCCTCTGTTCTGTTTGTTTGTTGTAAGGTAGAATTATACTGAAAAATATAAAGACGAACATCTTGTACCTACATTGTAACCTAGATCCAAAAATAATAGAGATTTATGATTTCTCTATAGTAACTTTAAGCAGTTGAAAAGCGTGTTAGTTTTAAAACGTTGGTCACCGGGTCAGTGCAGTGTCCTACTTAACATTTTCAATGTTTATTTTCACCATTTGCCATTTGTTTTTAGGGTTCCGTACCCAAAGGGTAAAACGTGATCCTATTACTAAGACTCCGCTGCCTGTCCGTCTGTCTGTCCGTATCTCATGAACCGTGATAGTTAGACAGTTGAAATTTTTACAGATGATGTATTTCTTTTGCCGCTATAACATAAATATTTAAGGGGGGCTCCCATACAACAAATGTGATTTTTTTGCTTGTTTTTGCTCGATATTGATAACGGCAACAGGTAGACGCTTGAAATATTCACAGAATATTTAGTTATATATTCACTTTAAATACTTAAATTAAAATAAAACACATATTTAAGGGGGTTCCCATACAATAAACGTGATTTTTTAGCTCGTTTTTATAGATAATGGCACAGAACCCTTCGTGCGCGAGTCCGACTCGCTAATGGCCTGTTTTTATACTACATGGAGATGAAAGAAGCTTATGGCCCACCTGATGTTAAGGTTGCCATTGCCTATAACATAGAATTGCCTCGTAGGTCACGCACCTTAGAAATGTGCCCTACGATGCACTCTCTCCATTAACTTGAAGCATACAGGCCTCTAATTTCTTGTTATGCTGAGGTTTTTAATGATCGAAAAACTATCCTTTCAGGCTGGATTACCTTATGATAGCAGATTGTACACCGTGTACCTGTCCAAAGATGAAAGGGACAAACATATAATATACACACATATGGAAGAGCGAGATATGGTGAGTTATTCCACAGGTGTACACATTTTCACGTATTTCAAGTGGTTATTTATTTCATCCATGAAGTCGTCGAACTCTCTTGGTAAATTCATTTGTACCTGCTGTTCTTTATAATTACCTAGTGTATTTCAGTTATTTGCTTTCGATTGATTTTATTTAATCTATTCTAATATTATAAAGAGGAAAGATAAAAATATTATAAAAAAACTATTGGTCTGATCTAAAACTCGCCATTAGAATGCTACATTATCTCTGAGTAACATAGGCTACTTTTTACCCAACTGCGCAGAAGGTGGGTAATGTTTTTATTGAAAAGCTACGCGTGCGAAGCTGCGGATTGGTTAGCTAGTCGTTTATACAACATTTATATATATAAAAGAAAGCTTTAGTTACACTATTTATAACTCAAGAACGGCTGAACCGATTTGGCTGAAAATTGGCGGGGAGGTAGCTTAGAACCAGGAGACGGACATAGGATACTTTTTATCCCGTTCGACCGCGTTCCCGTGCGACGTGACATAAAACGTCAAAGAGAATACAAGTCACTATAAAACGTGGTATTCTGACATGGAATAACAAAACGCAAATGACAGCTAAACGTATTTTTGTCTATGGTTAAGTATGGTTGAAAATATATATATATATATATGTATATGTAAAAAATCGGGTTAGTAATGATGGCCGGGGACAACAATTGACAATTCTACCAGGGTGACGTATATTGACAGCCCGCGTTATATGCATGTCAAGGCGGTACGAAGTTTGGCGGGTTAACTAGTTCAATATAAAACTCAATAATTCACATTAAATTAATTTCATTATAGTGATATTCCTAGTAATGCTATTTATTTGTAACTCTAAAATAGGCTAACAGCTGTGACTGTTTTTGTTTGGTTCACAACGATTAATCACCTGCTGGCTAGATCTACCACTAACGAATACTATACACTAATCATTCATCGTCATCATCATCTCAGCCCGTCTGCACCCACTGTTGGGTATAGGCCTCCTCTTTATTACGCCATACTTTCTGGTCCCTTGCGAGTCTCATCCGTTGACACCTCCCTCCTGCGAGCATGCCTTGGCCGCCATGCAACAATTATTTATTTATTTAGAGAAACCCACGGCAATACAATTTGAATGGAGCTTAGAACTAAACGAAGAATTTCTTCGTTAGATCTAGCCAGCAGGTGATTAATCGTTGTGTTTCAGTATCTGCGAGACATCCTGTCGACGCTGACGCCGGACGACGTGCGGCACCTGCTGCAGGCGGAGGACGAGCTGACGCAGGCGCGCGCGATGGAGCGCGTCTTCCCCGACGCGGCGTCGCACAAATACCTGCCTTACCTCGCCGGGCCGAGGTACTACAACCGTCTGTTCGATGCCTGGGAGACGCGCTACGGAAATAATCGATCGCTCGGTAACTACACTCTTGTTCCGTTATTGTATTTACTTATAAGCTCCCCCTTGTTCCCCGCTCCCCGCCTCCCGCGGCAATAAAAACTAGTCTACGCCTCGTTTCAGGTCATGATCTATGTATACAAACTGTTTTGCTATATACGACATTTATTTAAAACACACATCTGGAATAGTATTATCTGATTTAAGAGGTCAAATTTATAATTTTATTTCATTTATTCATTTCAAGCGCATAATAACAATTTTAAATAATATAATTTACAAAGATTTATAATTTAAATGCTGATTTGTATAAACATCATAATTTCAAACAGGAGCTTTACACTAAGTCGAGTAGACTTGAGCTGTAGATCCTGTTTTCCTTCAAGTGGGTTCCCAGATAGTAGCCATATCTAGTCATTTCACTTTTCTTTTCTTTTGGTACAATTTATTTAAGATTAATTTTATTAATAACAAATAAGGTGGGTTAAATACTGGTAGCTTGAATATCGATACATTTCCAATAAACAAATGTTTAACATATCGCCGATGTCACGCAAAAGACAGCTAAATTGAAGTGGGACTGGGCGGGACACGTATGTCGAATGCGCGATGACTTGTGTGCTAAGATAACCATCGAAGGGGTTCCACAAGGCGCGACCGTGTGGCCGGCCCGGGCAGAGATGCCGCTACGAACTTGACGCGCATAGTGCGAACTGGTCGACAGAAGCCCTAGACCGGGATGAATGGAAGGGACGCCTTTGCCTCCGCCGGGCTCTTAAGATTAGATTAGATTAGAATTTTTAACGTAAACGCCGCTTAGTCAGTTTAACAGGTACCTACTTACATGATGAACGAATATGATTTGTTTATCAATTTTGTTCAGGCTGTTTCATTGATATTTTAGGACTAGCCCTACCAGTGTTTCCATTTAATGTCGTACATATGTAACAAAACACGTTTCATCGAAAATTCATCCTAAATTTCATTGAAATCGGTTGCGCCGTTTAATCGTGAAATCGCAATCGCAACAAACAGACAGAGAGACAGAGTTACTTTTAAATTTAAAGTATAAAAAAGTATAAAAAGTTTATTAATTGTAACAAGTATTGGTACATAGTATAAAGTTACAAATTACAATTTGGTTTTAGAAATATTCTTAATTAGGTGCAAGTACATCTTAATCATAACTTATCTTATCAGTATAATTTGTGAACGGGCTCTCTAGCTCCCACCCTAGGAAAACCTGTGTTGCGGGTAGCTAGCCTCTTGCGATCGCTGTGCCCGTAAACATCATAAAGAAATATGCTGATATACGTTTGGAGAGAGTGCGACAAAATGTGTTAGACGATTATTTATATATTTAAACACCAACATAGTATACATTAACATCATAGTATACATCATAACAAATCAATTAATATTTTTACCAGCTAAATGTTACTACAATTACAGGTGCAGACCACATTCACTAATTTATTGAGCGAGTAACAATAAAAATATAATACAAATAACTAAAAAAAAAACACGAAATACACTGAAATAAATAAAAGACATAAAAATTATTTACAGAGTCATAATCCTTAAAAACTAAAATAACAATTGGAATCAATTATATTTAAAATTTATATTAAAAGACAAGTCAATACCACAAAATTTAAAGTATCTATAATTTATTACATTTAAAATGGACTTTCAGCTTTCTCACATTGCAAGCGAATACGTCCAACTGGTCAGATTTTTATTCTGGTCAGATTACATTCTATATTTAAATTTTGTATAATATATTATATATTTTTTGAATAATATTAGGGAAAGTTATGTTGTGTGATAATAATGGGAGACAAATTCTTATGTTTATGTGTAGTGCAACATTTATGTTATTTACATTTAACTTACTTATGCTAATTAATTAGGATAGGATAGGAAGTAGGCAGCTAGGTAGATATTTGAATAGTTCTTTGAAAGTGGTTGTGAGTGTGTATAATATGTGTTTGTATTCGTGTGTATGTGTGTGATTGTAAAAATATATAGAAGTGTATATTAACAATAAGCATGTACCTTCCTAGTTTATAGATTCAATATTTTCTGTTTCGGAATAGTTTTTTGTAGAGAGCCAATCAGTAGTGCTCTTCCTACACTTTGTTCTGGTGAGAGATAGAAAGTTAAGTTTTTTATTGAGCCTTGAGTATAAGAATGACCCTAAGTAGTCGTAACATCTTTGACCGTAGCTAGTGCGTCTAATAGGGGGTTTCCAGAGTAGCCGTCGATTAGTAGCAGGTTCAAGCGCGTTTTTATAACATTAGAATGAATTTCGGCATTAAACTACGACAAATTAAGATCGTAGAAACATCGATAGAATACAATTGATAACAGAAGTAAAATGGGCGACTTTATCGCTAAAAGTTTATAGTAAACTATATTTTCACACCACCTGCTCGACAATGTCAAATTATATGTCATGTAAAGCTCACCGAAAGCAGGTGAATAAATCCCTACGGCTGAGCCGGGAGTAAAGTTGCACTGCCCTCTCCGGCATAATGTGATTTGAATTTGGAACCTCATCTGTATTAAAATTAGAACTAAAAGTTTATTATTAAGGTTTATTTAAGTAGTATGTACCTATATTATGCTATATTTATTAGTCCTGTGCAAATTTTCTATTTTACCTTTTCTGTGCACTACCTACACATCTTTGTCTACAATACACAAAGGTTATCTGGAAGAGAATGCTCTTTAGCATTAAGTTCGCCTTTGTACTAGTTTTATAAGTGCAATAAAGTATTTTCAATCAATCAATCAATCAACTAAAGAGTCCAACACGATAAGAACTTATTCGTAAATCGAACTAACCTCAGTGTGAAATGTAGAGTATTCTGCTCGTGGATAAATCTGTCTGCATCTTGGGCGTGCTTGCATCCCTCTCTGCACTTAGGATTCTAGCAACTCCTTCGCTCCGCTCGTGAATCAACTCTTAGTCCTTCGTTACGTTTTCAATATAGCGTCCGTGACGCAAGTTACTGCTTTATCCCCTCGATTAATTATCTACTATTATGCATTATAAATTTATCTTATACAGCATATTACGATTCACTGAAGTGAGGCGCGTCAAACACGTTCACAAATACCCTCGCTAATCGCCCGTGTGATAACACCCTAACAAATTAATAACATTTAAAAACGTTTTATTAAATGATCTCTATAACACTTCCAGGCATCGATCTCCTCCGTAATCTGTGCGACATCGGCTACCACCTGGAAGTGCCGCCGGTCCCGCTAAAGGTAACTGTCGACCCCGACCCGCCCCCCGGCCCGCCCCCGCGCCGCGCGTCCCTCCGCGCGCGCGTGCGGCACGCATGGCTGCACGCGCTGCTCGCTTGCATCTCTCTCATACTCACACTCGTACGCCTGTGGTGATGGACGTATTTGCAATCTTTACTTAGGAATTAATTAATTAAAATTATTTATTATACTTTACAACATTACTGATTTAAACGGGTATTTATCACGTATATACATAGACAGACATTTATTTGCTACCATAGCACACACAAATTCACACAATACAATCAAAAGGTATTACACCAAAGAGAATGCACAAGTAAGAGAAAACAGAAAATTACATACAACAAACATAGGAACAATAAAATGAAATAATAAATTTACAATGTAGTCAGGGAAAAATTAAAAAGAGGCAAGTAGGTGTGTATGTGCTACTGCAGCAAATGGGTTCCAGCTCAGCATCATGCCTCGCCACCGATCGACAGCTCGGCGCTGTTATTCTGCAGAAACCTTTTTTAGGCAAGTCATTAGAACTCGTAAGAACGAATGTATTTGCATACAATTATGATAGGCTTAATTAGATAATTATGATAAGAAGATAAGAAGAAATAAATATATTATGTATGTACCTTGTTTATTTGTTATGCTGAAGTTTCTACTGTATTGCAACAGCCGTTGTCGCGGGCAGATTATAAAAAAGGTACATACGCGATAAATACCCGTTTAAGTCGGTGATTAATGTACAGTGATCGCGAATGTTTGAAAAATACTGTATTTTATTTACAAGCTAGGCACAACAGTTAAAAAGAATAATCTATGTTGTCTGGTTCGTAATTGTTTCCGTGGGTTGCAATACGCGAGGTGTTGATCTCAATTTTGGTCCTGGCAATAAATTCTCAAAATATTTTGGTTTGAAAGCATCTACAATGTCATTAATAGAGGAGCACGATATAATTTTAATTTTTTAATATTTTTGTCTAATATTCAAGATCTGTGATCAAGTGTGAATCGGCTCAGGATTTTTGATATATTTTCAATGAAACAATTGTCAACAATCTGCCCTTTTTAGGTAATACAAAGTATACAGCTACATATTAACATCATAACAATAAAATACAAAGGAAACATTTAACCCAAGTAAAGATCGATCACACTAATATTTTAAATGCGAAAGTTTGGATGTTTGTTTGTTTGTTACTCAATCACGCCGTAACGGCTCAACCGGTTTCGATGAAATTCGGTATATACGTAGATTATAACCTGATAACCACATAGGCTACCATATATCCCATAAAACAGTTCCCATGGGATAAAAATGGGGTGTCAAGTCAAGTTGCAACAGCGAGTTTAGCTTTATTTCTAGGTTACCCCTACATATTTAGTATTGTAACGCGTGCGAAGTCGCGAGCAACAGCTAGTAGGATATATATCTAAAAGCTTTACTGTAAGTTACAAGTTTATAACACCTCTTTGATACGATAAGTTCTTATTTATTTTATAGAAATATGAATTTTCAATAATATGGAGTAAAGATTGCAAACACATTTACAAATTATGTGTATTCATTTATGACTATTTTGTTTTTGTCTCTTATATGTGTATTTATTTTTGACAATTATTTTACAAATTTATTAAGTACGCATTTTTACAGCAGTCAAACTGCAATTTAGCTATAAGTTATTGTCTTTATTCGAAAGAAATAAGTTTATCATCAATTAAAAAATAGCATAGATATGAAATATATGAGGGCGATGATGGATTCTTACGACAGCGTTCTCAACTTGGGATGAAGTAAAATTGTATCCTTAGGATAAATTAGGATAGAATGAAATGGTGTTGTCAATTTCAGGACAGACCCGGAATTAGCGTGGTGAGAACCTTTTTCCGTTTATCCAGCATGATTTTTTTAGTAATTTAAAATACACCTTCAAAACCAGACATTCTCATTGAATGAACTATCTGTCTTCATTCATAACAATAACTTCACAAACTCAATTTTCTATCCTTTTTAAATTCACTTTATTTTGTTATTTCCTCATAATTTTTCAGAAAAACAACATATGGAACTAAAATAACATATGGAATTGTTAAACAGCTCAATTGCCTTTCAGTACACAGACGTGTCGATTCCAAAATATCTATTCATGTTGGTTAGTGCTTGATGTATACAAGTTGGCATGCTCATTCCGAAGACAAACAACATCACAGATTACCTGTTTATATTATTAAAATATACGATTGATTTATCAGGGCAAAGTGACTAGTGCACTCAGGAGAGCGTATTTGGGTTGTAAGAACGTCGCCCACAGTAAGTTTGTAGTGAGGAAACTTAACAGGAGAAACCATAGTGTTGCTACAGTACCGACTCGGAACCGATAGACGTAACCTTGTGACGATGCCATAGACTAGAGCGCTCTACACTTGGAGCTAGACGGTTATATGTGTTGTGCAAGTTATATAGCGCTAGACTCGTGGATGTACCCCACGAATGTACTATAGTTCGACCGAAACCGCTGTACCGCTCCTTATGAAAGTGCGGCGAGGTGGGGGCCGAGGAAAAAAGAGCAAGAGTAGTTACACATGAGATCGATATTGTCGATAAGTAACTAAACTGTCTACAGATATTCTGACATAGACTCTGCTTCAACTTCATCTTCCGTTTCGCTATCGGAACTTGAATCAGAGTCGTTCTGCAAATTTATTATTAATGGATCAATAATAATATCAAATCTACTATCGCGATCCCAGTAATTGTATAATTTTTTTGGACATGATGACGGTCTTGACATCACGAGATAGCGCTCGACCCATCTTTGGATATATATCTCATGTGCGTCTGACGGTGGATCGGAGCGGCCGATACTTCCCCCCGTCTCGCCCCGCGCATATCCCAGGCGCGGTACAGCGGTTTCGGTCAAACTATAACAAATTGTTACTTAATGTTTTATTTTCAGTGTAAATATTTCAATCCTAGGATGGTGTATCGAGAACGTATTTGTTCTAGATGTTTATAAAATTACAAATAGACAATGTCATATGAAGCATGAGTCCAGTTGATTCTATAGAACCATTTTTATTAAAATCACTGCCGTAACATAAACTTTACAGGGTAGATATTGTTGATAATTTTTAAAGAAATTTTAAGTAGTATTTATTGAATTTTTTAGACGTTTTTACAATGTTATGTATTTTGCTATATCTGTATTGTACTGAGAGCTAGTTTCTACTAATAAAAGTTTTTAAATTTTACTACATAGGTGCTAAGTACACGGTTTATGACAGGTATTTCGTATTGTATACTGTTATAGCTAGGTTTTAGATTTTATATTTTTTGATTACGTAGAAAGTTCATATTGCCAATATTTTAGGACTAATCTATTTACGTAAATGTTAAAAACTAGTCTAGGTTTTATGTATTTTTTATTTATCATATTTATTTTTGTTTGTTAGTATTTTATCTATATTTTTCAAATGCTAACTTTTATTAAAATACATTAACACCACTAACACATCGCATGACATCCATTATCAACTTTTAGTACACATTTCTGTGACGTATTTATGTTAAAGACAATATTAACAGACCGCAATCGCTTCTGCTTTAATTAAATCGATAGCTTCCACAAAATCATATCATACGTTACGAATTTTGAACGAATTAACTAAATACATTGCAAATTTGACTGCATAAAATACAAATGTGTTCAACATTCGCAACAAAAACGGTATCATAGCTGAATTTCATGCAAATTTCATATAGATCTAAGAAATGCATGTCTGTTTGTCCGTTATAATCCCAACGCACCACACTCGCTAATGCGCTGCATATTCTAAATCTGTGGAGAATTGCTCCAAAAATACAAGAAATACTCAAATGAAACTTAAAAGTAGATTATTGTAGAATTTTTGGATCACCTTGCTCTTAAATTGTTAGTTATGTTGAATTTAGTAAAACTAATTTATAAAAAAAGTTTTAAATTTTTTTGTAGTGTGTCATTAGATCCATTGTTAATTTGATATGCTCGGAGGTAAAACTTGGTTATCCACATAACAAAGAGAAGGTTGCGGCTTCAAATCCTGTCTGTTTTGTGATTCTTGAAAAGATTCAAAATTCTTAAATCTACGCTTGTTTTGGCTACATCAGGGTTCCATCGTAATTTATACTAACTAAAGGGAATACTTGGGATACATTTTAAAATATATTAACTGTATTTTTATAGCTTATATTCCACTATCATGGGGGTATAATATATAACCATAATAAAACAGTTATACAAGATCATCTAAAAATATTTAATACGCATTTTAGTTGCTCATCGCTTTAGCAAAATAATCAATAGTTTAAGAAATTCTAGTCAATTTGTGCTATGTTATGTATTTTGGAAATATATTTAAATGTTGGAGTTTCATTTCAAAGTATTTTCTTGATACCATCAGCACACTAGTATAAGATTTTAAACCAATTGTGATGCTTTACACCTGTGTTCACTGTCTTAATAAAATAAATAAACATAGAACATTCATATTGAGTGAATTTATATTTAGAAAATAGGTAAAATAGACCCTTTTAGTAGTAGATATAATTGGTGTTTCATAGATTAGGTTCACATGTCGTACATAAATTCATATTGAGTGAATTTATATTTTGAAAATAGGTAAATATAGTTCTCTTTTAGTGGTAGATATGATTGGTGTTTCATAGATTAGATTCACATGTCGTACATAAATTCATATTGAGTGAATTTATATTTTGAAAATAGGTAAATATAGTTCTCTTTTAGTGGTAGATATGATTGGTGTTTCATAGATTAGATTCACATGTCGTACATAAATTCATATTGAGTGAATTTATATTTTGAAAATAGGTAAATATAGTCCCCTTCTCGTGGTAGATACGATTGGTGTTTCATAGATTAGATTCACATGTCGTACATAAATTTGCTATTTAAATATTTGATCCACATTTAAACCGAGATTAATTATCATTGCAACTTTGTTTGTGTTGCGTCTTTGTTTTTCTGTACATTTGTCACATAAAAACAGTGACACAACGCGAACATTCGCCGTAGTCCAATGTGACCCAAGAATAAGGCGGCCTTTCCACCAAAGATTGCAAGATAGCTAGGCGATAAGTGAGGGAAAAATTCACCAGTAGATTGCTTCATTTAGACGACCTCTGGTGCAGCGGCTGAGACGCAGGTTGCGGGTTCGATTCCCGCCGCGGATCTAATGTTTGCGTGATCTACAGATATTTGTTCCGGGTCTGGTTGTTTCTCTATACATTGCGAGAATTAAAAAAAAGTACATAAGTTTACTATCAGCTGTCTGGTTCCCATAAAATCTTTGCTTAGTTTGGGGCTAGATCGCTTTGTTTGAAATGTCCGGCATTATTATTTGCCTAGCCTGTTACAACCCATCTATATTGGTGGATTTTATCCTGGCTCACCGCTTAGCTTCCTTGCACAGCTCTGGTGGAAAGCCACCCTAAGATGGACATTGTTACTTTGTTAACTCTGAATTAAATATTTTAAATGGCTATAGGAGTCGTTATATCCTATAGTTTGTCCAGTCCAAGGAAAAAGTAAGATCTCTCTAACAAGTCTCTTGTTTAGGTGGAATATGAAATAATATAATTTCTCATTATATTAGTTAGTGAAATAGCGACAGACGACAAACTTTCCCGAGTAGAACGTTAGGTTCGGAAGTACAGTAAACTAGTATTATCCTCCGGATAGTTACGTGTTTTTTTTTCAAACTACCCGTAAAAGCAAAAATAAAACATAGTGTAACTATTCCAAGTTTAATATCAGTTTATTAGTAATGCGGTTCAGTCATGATTTTGAAAACGGAAATATCATGATAATTGATATTGTTTATATCATTAACAATATTTTAACTGTGTATATTAATATATTTGGTAGGCTTGGTGAAGTTTTAAATGTACTTGACATCTGTTTTAAACACTTATGTTTCACAAATGATTTTAATTTGATTGTGAATTTTCACCAGAGCGCCGCGTGTCTCGCCTGGCACTGTTTATATCCGCATTCAAAATAATGATTGAAGTACAGTAGGTTGTTTAGTTAATTCATAAATTTCATCAGTTAGAGACGGGAATAGAGTTTTGAAACTGCCATGGTTATGAACAATATTTGTACTAAAAACTAAAATGTTTACCCGTGATAATGGCGCATGCTGTGTTGAAATATCACGCGGGACACTCAATAACTCACAAATCATTGTGAATATCATGTTTTTAGTAAAAATACAGTGAATAGGGTAGTTAGACAGTGAACACAGTGAAGCAGCGCACTCGCGTGTGAGTAACGGTGCCTCCCCCCTCCCGGTCCCGGCGGCAAGACCTCGCCCCGCGGCCGCCGCTCACGCCGCCGCTGCTTGCAGAATGACGTGGACGCGCCCTCGCCGCCGCTCTCGGGGCGCGAGTCGGCGCGCTCGCTGGCGGGCTCCGAGGCCGCGCCCACCGCCCCCGCGCCGCCTTCCCTCCCCGCCTAGCGACGCGCCCGCCGCTGCACATGCGACACTGTACTCGTATTCTACCGGTGATGTGCGCGGCCCTGTCGGATTCAGTGATGCCGTCAAAATTTAGTGTGCCTGAAGTTTGTGAAATGCGTACTTCTTTTCACGAAAAACGTTCTGCGGCTATTTGAAGACCTCCAGGTTATCAGATGAAAATGATGTTTTCTATACTTAGGGCATATGTACTAGCGCCCAAACCAACTGACTCCTTTCGCAGAATGAACTTGGTGAAATTTTAAGTAGATCTGAACACTTTTGACTTATTTGACAAGTACGGACTAAAGTGACCATTTCTAAGTGTGTATGCCACTCTATGATATTAAGACATAGGCGACGCTTCGCTCACAAATCACTTAACGCGAGCGAAGCGAGAATTGCGCATTTCATCAAATTCATCCAATTGTGTAGCAGTGATGTGAACACGTGATAATGTCAAAATCGACATGTGACAGTGCTAAGAGTAATACGACACTTGGACTGTGAAATTCGTGCAGCGAAGAGCTTATTTCATAAGATATTGTATTGACCTATGTGTGCAGGAAAACGGTGGAAGGAAAGTATTGCTTTGCTTCCCCCAGAACTTCCAAACGTGGCCCGAATTTAAATTGTAGTGATGTATTCATTTACATTTAATAAGAAATTAATTGCAATCCATATAACTTAAAATATACGATATTTTTGTCTAATAATCTAGGTTTATTATGTGGGTTATTAATTCTTTAACCTGATTATATGACAAAAAATATCTTAAAACAGATAATTTTAAACAAAGTTGCATTGGTAAATGCGACTCAGCTTAAGTTCTGAAGTTTTAGGATTGTCAATGCGCTAATGTATGCACTTGATTGCTTATATATTGAAGAGGCTTTATTCATGTATTCAATTTATTGTCTAAAGCAATCAAGCGTTATAATTTTCTTGGCTCAATCGAATCACATTCCCGATCATCTTGTTTCTATCCACTGTTTGAACATAAAAACGGAAAATTGTATGTAATCATCTCGTGAAAAACTGAGCTAAATTTATGTGTGCTTAATGTATTTTAAGAATGACACAACTATTAATCCTTCGAAGATTCTAACAATGATGTAGCCTTATATTGAAATGTGCTGTACCAGAACCACTATTGTTAGTTCAGAAATGGGTATTGAATATGTTATTCGAGATTATAATGCCTTAAATTATATTTAAGGCTTCATATTTATTTAAATGCTTATACAATAATCTAACCGCTTAAAACCCCGAGGATAACAAAGTATCAGATTTATGTGCATAACCTTGTAAGAGGTAGTCAGAGACATGCCCAAACCATAATTTTGCAAATACCTCATAAGTTGTTATAAAAATATGAACACATTTTGTGTGATGGATGATATAATATTATAATAAAATCGTGAATCTCAATACCCATTTATTATTGGCCGTTTTTATTTATAATGTTAAAATATATCTCTGCATATACACGGTGTCTTTTAAATCAGTGTTTTTCCAGAACAAACGTTGTTCAGACCACAGTTTACTAAACAGTTTATAGCATCAAACAAGAGAATTAAAAAAAAACTGGATCTGAAATAAGTCTAACTTTGTTCAAAAACTAGCCGTGACATAAAGTTCATTGGCACGCTAGCCGTAGCGTACCTACTATTATTATTTTTGTGACGATACGGCGGCATGTTGTAGGGCGTAACGTTAAAATAAGACATTTTAAGTTTGCAACTTTTTATGTGTTTCAAAGACCGATTTAATTTTTCTCTATTTGTGGCTATAAACCCTTTGTAGACCATGAGCTGAACAACGCTTGTTCTGGGAAAACAGCGATTTAAAGGACACCGTGTATAAAATTGTTTGTAACGTAGTTAAAACATCGGAATTCTTTTGTTAGCTATAAAAACATAGTTTATAATTGAAAATATTGCAAATACCCATTTTTTAGGGAAAACAGTAACATGGAGTATTTATTGTATTGAGTTTCTGAACAAATATTTATGTATTAGGTAAAAAAGTTATAAAATTTAGATAAAAAAATGTTTTAATCTATATTACTATTTCTTTGACTTTCGTCGTGATCTCTACTTTATTCTTGTCACAGTTGTAATTTTTTTAATATAAAATATTTTACGGTTTAAGTCCACTCTGCCTTAAATTTACTAATAGATTGACAAATTAGACAAAACATCTATATCTGGAATCATAATTATCCTATAATTTACACTTGAACACACTTCTCCATTTTGCTATACGTATTTGTTAATATTGGTGTTTACCAATTTATGAAAGATGTTGAAAATATCTACATATTTGCCTTGATTAGATTTCCCGTACAATGCTACTTGACCTGATAAATTCTTGCTAAAATATCGCGGATAATGTAAATAATTAATTTCATAAGATATAGAATCATTGGATAAAATACAACAATTCTCATGTTTTGATGATTTTAAAAACTTATTGACTAGCATAGGTATAGCTCGTATAGAGAAGGCGAGAAAGGTGATTTCTAAATTGCCATGTGTTCATGTATACCTAGGATTGCTAGTAAGGCCGGGGTCCACTATAGCATACACAGCAATGTTTCTGATCAAATTGTTTGCAAATTAATGTGTTTGTCACTATACTAAATTTAATCTAATAGGTCCGATTTGATGTCTTTTGTTTTGCAAGCCGCGATAACTTTGGATGAACGTCTGCACAAGGAATAGAAAAATCAAGCACATATGACAATTTTCCATACACTATGGAGGCCCCATTAGTGCTTTGCGTCACGTCGTCGCAACGGATCAACGCATTGTATGCCACATCTGCGTTGCGACGACGCACGCCATCGCAGCGCAGCATCTCAGTGTGGATTTCAGTCTTCATTCGACAATGGATCGGTACAAACGTGTTTTATTGTTTGCTTTTGTTACGCCACCGCTGAAACAAACGTAGAAACTATAAAAGAATCTGGTTGCAACCCTTGATTGCATTTAGACCCTCCGTCGTCCGAGACACTTTCTCGGAGACCCGGATGACGAAATCACCTCCGCTAATGCGGAAGAGATTTCTGAGTCATCTACATTAGACAGAGCAAACACATCACAGATACACCGACCTCGCCGGCGAGGTCGATGAGTCCCTTCAGTCGCCGCCTATACGAGGTACAAGCAAGTACCCGGGCGTTTCTCTCCTATCCCCATCCTGCCAACAACCCAAGTCGAGGTTCGTACCTAAGTGGTGCCCTTGCGCTAGTTGCCTCATCAAAAACTTACAGGGCTGAGCGCCTTCTGCGCTCGCCAAAAGTTCGGTTAAGCTGCAACGGCCTCAGAGGACAACAGCGAGATTAGTCCATTCGAAAAAAAAAACTTGATTGCATTTTGAAATAGTGTGTCCGTCGTCGCACTGGAGCTGCGACAGCGCAGCGCATAACCCTCCCCCCCGCTTCGTCTCTTGTCCGTCGATCCGTTGGATGTCGCGTGCACGACGCAACGCATTAATGGGGCCTATAACAAAATATATATGTAAAACGTCGTAGCGTTGACGCTGCGACGACGCAACGCAACGCAACGTACTAAAGGGGCTTCACTCTAACAATGAGTATAATTAATATGTACTAATTTTAAATTTTCAGTGTGAAACACTAGTAAATAATATACTAGAAACCTAGATAAATATTTCGACAGGACGATATTATAATGTTGTATCATTTGATTTGCTATTCGTTGATAGTATTTTGACTGGACCAATTCACGTAATATAATTATAAAAATATCTACAGTTGACCCAAACGAAATCGAATTATGAATAAGAAAAATCAAATAATATTTTGGCATAGTATTTTTATTCTTACGAGAAATTCCAATGTTTTAAATTCATCTCAAAAATTTTCAAGTTTTCCTGTAAATGGAGTTAACGGCGTTTTAGTTGTAATCTGAATCATCTCACTAATTTCGAACCTGACGTGACACAGCCCGGTAGCACAAATGGTAGTGCATCCTCGTATCAAGAGGAAGGTTGTTGGTTCAAGTTCCGTCTATGCTTGAAAACTTTTGAGATGATTTTAAAATCTTGATATTTTGGCATTATGCTCAACTAATATTACAACATCTATCATAGCGGGTTCGATTCCCGCCGCGGAACAAATGTTTGCGTGATATACAGATATTTGTTCCGGGTCTGGTAGTTTCTCTATATATTATAAGTATGTATTTACAAAAAAAAATGTATGTAAGTATTCTATCAGTTATCTGGTTTCCATAGTACAAGCTCTGCTTAGTTTGGGGCTAGATAGTGCTGTGTGAAATGTTCAGCAATATTTATTTATTTATTTTATCTTGCTACAAGTCTATAATCGCATGTTAACTCATACCATTGTATTGGCATTACTTTGAACACATGAAGCTTGAATTTTAGTATTTTATGTTAGGTGAATTGGCCTTCTGGTAAAACCGACCTATTAAATTTCCTCGAGTATAGTATAATAGTATGTTCATGTAAAGATTTCGTTCAGAAATACTGTGATGTAGTGGTTCAGTGTGCTTCGGCTCTTAGTTTAAAAACTCGTGTCTTCGACTCGTGTTCAAGAATAAATCTCGATGTATATAGTCTTTAAAATTATTAAACAATTAACAACCTTTAAAAAAATGTGCTGGGTAAAAAAAAGTCTTGTTTTTTGGTGAATTCATTGATCTATTTAGAATCTACTAGGATGATACAAATTGTGAATTATTTTTCAGTGTAACGAAATAAAATGGTTAACACGTATTATTTTTGTATTGTTATTTCCTTTTAAATGTTATGAAGCAGTAATTATGTATTATTTTTACTCAATATATATATGTATCAGTGTTAATTTATATTTAGTTTTTTTTATTCATGCTCATTTATATTTTAGTCAATAGTAATTAGTAAATTTTTAAATTTTATAAGTATAGCTGCGAAGAATCCAACTCGGCTGGGCAGCGTTCAGGAAACTTCGCGATATCTTCTCGTCCAAAATTCCCCAGAGCCTGAAGACCTGAGTCTTCAACCAGTGTGTGTTGCCAGTGATGCCCTATGGCACTGAAACGTGGTCCTTTACTCATGGCCTCATGACCAAGCTCAAGGTCGCTCAACGAGCTATGGAGAGGGCTATGCTCGAGGTTTCTTGGCGTGACAAAATCCGCAATGAGGAAACCTACCTAGGACAAACTGTCCAATTAGGTAAGTCCAACTTCGACAAAGAGGTCGCACGAAGAATCCAACTAGGCTGGGCAGCGTTCGGGAAACTTCGCGATATCTTCTCGTCCAAAATTCCCCATAGCCTGAAGACTTAAGTCATAGGTTTCATTGCGTGACAAAATCCGCAGAAGAACTAAAGTTGCCGACATAGCTCTCAAAATTAGCAAGTTGTAGTGGCAATGGGCGGGCCACATCGCTCATAGAACCGATAACCGTTGGGGAAGAAAGGTTCTCGAGTGGAGACCACGGACTGGAAGACGCAGCGTAGGCCGGCCCCGCACAAGGTGGACCGACGATCTAGTAAGAATCGCGGGGACCGTTGGGCGCAAACGGCTGTCAAACGCTAGTTGTGGCGATCTAAGGGGGAGGCCTATGTTCAGCAGTGGACTTCTGCCGGCTGATGATGATGATGAAGTATAGCTGATATCCCTTCACCAAAAAGGAAAAGGGCTAATAGCCTTCGGACCGGCTAATTTTCATTACATATTCATACGCTAAGAATCACTGCAATTGAAGTAGCTTTCTATTGTAAAAACCGCATTCGAATCGGTCCATTCGTTTGGGAACTACATGCCACAACACAATCAGACATACAAAACGCACATAGGCGTCATATTACCCTTCTTGTGCGTCGTGGGTTAAAAAATAGGCACAGCAACCTAGCTAGGCACCTTTGAACTAGAATGAGATTTTGCGTTAGATATTGTAAACAATTGATTTTGTACAAAAAGTTGGAGATGCCGGGGATCGAACCCGGGGCCTTTCACATGCAAAGCGAACGCTCTACCACTGAGCTACATCCCCACATGACAATGATTCTCAAATTGTTATTTCGCCAAATCTTAACAGTCTGCTACTCTTGCCTCTGGGGTTTAGTAATAATTATGAAATGTTGGAGTTTAAACATTTTATTTCTTGCGCTGCTGTGTTCCAATTAGATGGTAATGGTATGTTCCTGTAATTACTGGCACATAGGCATACCAGCTAAGTCCTATAGTATGGCAACGTATCCACATAGAGATCAAGACAACATAATAGCTCGTTTTGAATTCTATGTGGATATCCATGGGCTGCAGTAGCCGCTTGACATCTGGTGGACTGCATGCTCGTTTGCCATATAAGTTGTATAAAAAAAAAGTTGAGGAATCAACAACATGTTGTGTAGAACGCCCATTTTAATTCTTGTTTAGAAAACGATATTAAATTAACATGTTATTTAATCATTTTGCATATTTAATCAATTAACTTTGGCATAGGTATGTAACGAACTTGAAAGGAAGATGCTTTATCTAAATGTCCGATATAAATTCTCTAGTTACATTCTGGCATGTGTAATGCACACTTATTGAATTGCAAAGTTACTTCCTCAGAAACAGAATTAGCAAGTTGTAGCACGCTGGTTTTATAGGTATGAACTGTAAATGGATAGTAATCGCTCTCATATTCTTGTCTATAAAAATAATAGTACCTACTACAACTATAAAATACTAAGAATAAACACCCCGAGCACACCAACTACAGGAGAAGGTACACACGGCTATGCATCAAGCTATACACTTCCAGTATAAGCTGACCTCTGATTCTACGAAAAGCCTACACAATGCGAGGTCAGCTTATACTGGAAATGTATATGTAATAGCTTGATGTGTAGCCGTGTGTACTAATGTTGCCGATCGATAGTCGAGTATCGATAGTTTATCAATAGAACAATCGATAGTGTAACTGATTGAGATCAAATAAAAGTATGCAACATTTTAAGTCGAATGCAACTTTTTGTGTTTGATGTACCGTATGATAAATCGTAAGACTTAGTGGCGAAGCGCGGGTGTCAGCCGCCCGGGGCGGAAGAAAATTTTGCCGTCCTCTTATTTAGGTATTTCAATTTAATAGACTTTAATATAAAGTAATTCTAGAGAACTTTTCGGACAGATATGTTGGTGGCACTGTATACCATAAAACAATATCCGTGACACAATATCTCTTTACACCTCGGTAAACTATAGCCCTGATGAAGCAATAAGCTAGTTCGTATTTTCTGGAGCAGTAATAGTGCTTTTGTTTATTCAGTCCTAATCATGTCCCATAGCTTGCTGCATGGCTCTTTGGTTTATTCACTTTTTTTGTTTAAATTAGCGTCGCCTGTAGGCGTTGGACAATAAAGATAGGCTTTGTTGACTTGCAAAGAAACAATATACTATGTTTGGTGTTTAGGCGTCTGCTTACGCCACAGCAACTGTGCTCTTTGCGCCCTATCTTGGTTTAACATGTTACTCTAAGGACAGTTGAGTTTTTGTGTGAAAATTTGCTTCAATTGTAGGCGTTGGACAATAAAGATAGGCTTTATTACTTGCAAAGAAACGATACGCCATGTTTGGGGTTTTCTGAATTTTTAAACGTGTTGAGTTTTGTAATGGCATTTTACAGCTAAGCTGTTGGATATTTAAGTTTTATGAAACGTTACTTTTACGTTTAGGTGTTGGTGGGCCAAGTATGAGAATTATAACCATCAAGCTAGGCCCACCGCGGGACGAAGTTGACTGCACCTAAGCACATAGCCTGTCTCACTCAAAGCTAATCACGAAAAGTGGATTATGGCGTTTGCCTCGCAAGTGATAGGTATTAATGTCATCGAGAACAATATGAGTAAGTAGGTATAGTTATAAGAAAAATTTTTTTTTTAGATGACTACCCTCAGGTACTGCTTACTTTTGCTATTCCTTACTGCGTCTCAACAAAGCAAAGCCCGTGCCATTTTCGTTCCTAAAGCAAATATTGCTGAGGAAATCACACAAGCCCTTCAAATGAATATTTCATTCGCCGCAAAAACTATTTGAGATTCTTAATGTAGATATTGCCGTAAGGAGTGCGCGTTTTTGTCTGTTTGTTTTAATTTATAATGCCCAGCGGGAGGCGCTAGGGAGGGAAGTGCTTAACGTCCAGAGAATATGATAATCACTTATTTACCTGTCGGTCTGTACGTTACCTACTTAGCAGGTTTGCGATCTTAGTCCATGTATTTAGTTTTTAATGGTGATTTCTATCAGATGCTGTGACATTTTATTGCAGAGCCAAATAAGAAATATTGCAAACATGCTAATGTTCCCTGGCTGAGAAGCTGGGAAACATTTGTCGATTTACGTGGTCTCTCACTATGGACTTCATAAAAGAGGTTATCTAAAGTCGCTCAGCGTGCTATGGAGAGGGCTACGCTTGCTGTTTCTCTACGAGATACAATCAGAAATGAGGAGTTCCGTGGTCATCGACATCATCAGTCGGAAGACGTCCACTGCTGAACATAGGCGTCCCCCTTAGATCGCCACAACGAGCGGTTGGTGGCCGTTTGCGCCCAACGGCTCCCCGCGATTCTTACTAGATCGTCGGTCCACCTTGTGGGGGGCCGGCCTACGCTGCGTCTTCCAGTCCGTGGTCTCTACTCGAGAATCTTTCTTCCCCAACGGTTATCGGTTCTACGAGCGATGTGGCCCTCCCATTGCCACTTCAACTTGCTAATTTTGAGAGCTATGTCGGCAACTTTAGTTCTTCTGCGGATTTTGTCACGCAATGAAACCCCAATTGACGTCTTATAGGCTGAGATGATGATATTTACGTTAATTGATATCTATCATCATTATTTCTCGTAGTAATAATTATTTTTTAGGATCAAGTACAAAAAAAACGAACGATAGTAGGTATTTTATTAAATCTTTTTAGCAGGTTGTTTTAATTTTCATAATTCCAAAGAAATATGATGTGAATATGATTTTGGTACCTATTTATTACGCTAAACAAGTGGCGCCCTTTCACATCTATTTTTTTACGTGGAGGAATCCTCATGGATACCGCTTTAACCCAGGGAGCGGTATGTCGGACTCCTACCGGCTAAACCTCCACGGCGTTCCTCCGCTCGCTTTATACCGGGGACACGGGAACAGAGCACATTCTTCCGCGACCTCGGTGGCGTTAGTCCGCTCTTGCGGTCCCCTTTCACACATAACCCAACCAATGTAATGTAGATATCCTCACTGGTTGGCTGCAGTTCGTCAAATATCAGAAAACATAAAAGAAAGGCTGCTGTATGTAGAATAATAAAATATCGGCTTTAACACTAGTTAGGTCATTGATATCACAACACAGGGTACCTATCCTAGTGGGGCTAGTATTGTTTTATGTAACCTACATAGGTAGGTAGGTACTTAAACGTTAAAGCCTTACTAAGTAGGTACCTACTTGGCTTTTCTTTAAAATACATGCTAGCTATGTATTGTAATAACATAACATTTTGTACAGGATGACATTTTATTACTTACAATTAAATAAATTTCGTGTTTTTTTATACAATATTGACTAAAGTTGTAAAATATTTTTATTGTCGCAAAGAGGAACTCTTACGCACCAGAAAATAGCCAGAAAGTGCAACGTAGGACCGGCCGGAAACTCACTAGAAAAAAGAAAACCTGATAAAAATTGCTGGGAGCCGTTGGGTGCATATTGGTCGCTCTTGAAATCTACGGAAGAGATGATATGATTTGATGATGATGATACAGAAGGATTTGATATTTTTTTGGAGTTTCTACGGAACTTCTCGGTATTTTGATAAGTTGCTAAATTTTCCTTGACGTCCGCAGATAAGGTTGGTTAGGTAAATAAAACACAGTTTTAGTTAGATACATCTATGCATTGGTGGCGATCCTGTTGTTTACACTGACTAACTAAAATGGTGTAAAATACGTAGATACGGTCTTATTTTATTTACGCTAAAGATCACTTCTAAAATTAAGTAGGTATTTTTTTCTAACATTGCGTGTTTTCGGGCTAGTTTTAATCAGCACCTTTTGAAAACTAGTCCAAAAACACGCCATTTTAATAAAAAATACTACATTTTAGAAATGTCACTTTAAATGTCATTCTAATTTGATCTTTAGCGTAAACAATAAGATCTTTCGTATTTTACCCAATTTTAGTTAGTCAGCGTCAACAGAATCGCCACCATTGCCAATAATTTGGCTAGACAAAAAAAAACACAATATTCATTAAGTACTTCCTATTAGTTACAATAATAACAATCATAAGATTAAAATAATCATTATAAAAACAACTTTAAACATACTTTAATAACAGCAAAGGTTAATTAATTAATCACAAAAATTATACTTAGTTATCACCAATTCAGGTAAATTTGCATGTGACTAACAACCATTGGAAACTACCTAGGTACATGTTATCTGTACTAATGGATATTATACTATACGTAAGTACTTGATGAGATTTTAATAGAGTGAACTAAAATTCAATAGTTTTATTTTAGATGCAACTATAGATTTATCGCAACAAACTACCGCCATCTACCACATAATTGGACCCCGTGATACTCTTCGACTTATCACTCGCCAAAAACGCTATCAAAGTTGCTACATCCTCAGTCTCTACTGGGTGTTTTAACGGCATATTTCCCACCACATTTTGTGCAAAATGGAGCAGCTGTTCATCATTGAGGCCTATGTCCTTCAATAGATTGGTTTTGACAAAGCCAGGGTTCACAGAGTTTACTCTAACGCCATCTGGTGCCAACTCCAAGGCAATGCATTTCGTAAACTGGTCCAAAGCGGCTTTGGAAATATTGTAGGCCAAAGCCATAGTGCTAGGTTTCGTGCTTGCAATACAAGAAGTGTTCACAATACAACCTTTACTCTTAATCAGATGTGGAACGGCCATCATGGTCAGCTGGTAGACGGATCTTATGTTTGTATTCATTACTTTATCGTATGATTCCATGGTGGAGTTTTTAATCCCTCCCATCGCGATGATTCCCGCATTGTTTATCAAGACGTCTAGGGCTCCGAAGTGTTCAATAGTTTCGTTAACGATTCGTTCAGAATCCACATCGTCTGCAACATCAGCGGTGATCGCAAGAGGTTTTATTCCCTTGGCTTTTTCGCAATACAATGCGATTCTCGCCAGATTCTTTCCATTTCTTGCCACTAACACCAACTTAGCTGATAGTTTTGACAAATAAATCGCTGTGCCAGCACCTATTCCCGAACTAGCACCGGTAATAAGGACAACTTTATCTGTAAATTCCATTTTTAATTTGTTAGCACCTAAACAAAACAAACAAGCAAGGTTTCAGATGAATGTTGCCGTCTTATAAACGGGTTTTCTCCTAAATATAATTTTACGTTCTATGATCCTACCTACTTAACCACAGATAAGTGAAGTAATATTAAAACTCACGTACCTAGTACTACAATGACGTGGGTGTTCACGATGCTACGGCGTAGCTTGTCTCTACTTAGCGATAAAATAATTTGAAAAAGGGTTGTTTTTATCACAAAAAGTCTTCTGGCTAAGCACAACATCACAACTGTGATGCGTCTGCACATGCAGACCTCACGTAATGTGGAAATAAGAAGTAAGAAAGAAGGAAGATTGATAGATTGAAAATACTTTATTGCACTTGTAAAACTAGTAGTTATGATACAAAGGCGAACTTAATGCTAAAGAGCTTATGATAATGAGATTTGTGTTGATGATCTTTGGCAATGGTAGGAATGCTTGTTTAGTATAAAATAGGCATTTCGTTTGGTAAGTTGTCCCGGTTAGGCTAGGAAAAATCAGACAACTCCTAAAGTAGAAGTTAATTCAAGAGCTGGCTACACCGAACTCAATATAAATGAATGAGGCGTACCACATGCTTACAACGTAGTTAGTACTAGAAATCCATGGTCGCACGCACGTGACTGCTTATCACAACGAATGAATGAACGCATGAAAATTCTTATACCTATTATACAAACTAGATTTATCCGAATGAGAAACAAGTAAATGTATAATGGGTGGTCTTATCGCTAAAAAAGCGTCAAAAATTTCATTTACCGTGAATATGAATTTGTAGTACTTACTTATGATTTAGGCGTGTCCAAGGGCGTCGCCAGCTTATGACTAAGGGGGGGGGGGGGGGGGGGGGGCAATGGGGCAATATTATGGAGGATAAAAAATATGAACGCCTGGTACAGTCGAAAGCATGAAGCGTTACACTTTGGAAGTCTTTGCCTCTACGACGATTGTAATAAGAACGGTTCTAATATCAATGTATAAAACTTCACAAGCCCTCGACAGCACAAAAACTAAATCAAACTTTTAAACACAATAATAATTATTTATTTTAACGAAAATAAAATTTAATTAAAACATAACCAGCGGGGATTTTTTGCAAACCTTTCAAACACATTATCATTAAAATTATTTAAGTTTTCATTTATTATAGCTCTGTGTACACTCATCATGGCCAGACCATTAAGGCGATCTTCTGCCATGGTGCTTCTTAGCCATGTTTTTAGTCTTCTGAGGCTGCTAAAGGATCGCTCTACTGTACAGGTCGTGCATGGTAAAGCGATCAAAATTTTCAATGCATTTTCCATTTCGGGAAAGAAGGAATTTGTTTCTTTTAGCTCATCAACATATGTAAGATTAAGTCTATCGTGCAACAATTGCTGCCAAAGTTCGATTTCATTCTTTATGTTCGGTAAATCATAAAACTGGGCAATAGATTCACAAGTTTGTTTCAGATTTTCAGTTGTCATATTTTGCATCTGCGCCGGGTGTAACTTACATAATGCGAATGATGGCGTGTTTTTTTCAGCAAAGCGTACTTCAAGGGAGGTGATAATTGAATCCAAGTATGGTATTACTAAAGACCTCTTCCAGTATTCTGAAGGGCTTCCTGCTGGATGATTGCTTATATGACGTTGGTTCCCCGTAATAAGCGACATTGATGTAATGTCCTCCTCCAGTCCGACTTTCTCCGCAACAACAGTAGCTTCCTTTATAATTTCGTCTGTCACTTTTTCCGGATTTTCACGGTGGTTTTTAAATAAAAGTAAAATCCTTTTAACATGTTCCGAGGCTTTGACCACGTCCGATTCTAGTTGAGGTAGGTTTTACAAGGATTGTAGTCGATTTATTCAACTGTAACTGTAGGTGTTTCTTATGAACACTTACAGATGGCATTGTCCACAAAACTAATTAAAATTGTATGTTCGTAACAATAACTTGTACTTTAGGTATGCCGCATACAAATTATACAAAACTAACGTGAATGCTGTAATGCTGGTGAACGGCTGTCGTAGAAAGAAATGCAATGCACACACACACACCATACCTACCTCCTACCTACATATTTTTACATTGGCCTTGCGTTTTGGCAAATCTGATATAGTCGTAATGAAAATGGCCGCGATTTTAAAAACGGATGTCAAAATCATAATAATCATAATCATTTATTTGGTAAGAATATTAAACGTCATAATTAATTCGGTACACACTGTACGCATTTAGTATAGTTCGTACAATATTGATTATAACCAAAATATAAAATAATAAAAGTTATTTAAAATAATAATAAAAAAAAAACAAATTTGGATATTAATAAAGAATTACACAAGTCAAATAATATATTAATAATACAATATAAATAGTTATACAACATAATCAATAAGGTAGTCAATATAAAAACAGTCAATATCCAATAGTCCAATAAAATTATAGTATCTATTATTTCGTCATGTCAATAAACTCCTCATAACTGTAGAAGGTGTTAGTCAGGAGCCAGCGCTTCAGTTTGAGTTTAAATGTATAGCAACTGGTGGCCTCAGTTACAGTACAGGGTAGTCTGTTATATACTGTCGGTCCTTACTAACATGCGTTAGCTTATCCAACTTGGCCAAGGTACGGGACACGGTGGCAAGTCTTGTCAGCTCTCCGAGTGTTGTACGGATGCCTATCCCTGTTCTTGCTGAACAGTTCTAGGTTAGACCGCACAAAGACAGCAACCTGGAATATGACGATAGACAGGAGCGTCAATATTTCAAGTTCTTGAAAATACGGTCGCACGGAGGTATCCTGCGGTATTCTTACCATTGCTCTCACGGCTCGCTTCTGCATGCGGAAAGCACGCTGGCAGTCAGCTGCGCTTATCTTAATCAATCTTAATGTTATTCTGAATATTTCAATACTTTCTACAATATACATTAAACCTTGTGAATTTATTTACCTACGTTTTGTCATACGATGCGGAATTTAATAGGTAAGGAAGTCAATTGCTCGCACTTTGGTCGCTTTGCGGTTAGCTACATTTGATCTCGGGGGGGGGCAAGTGCCCCCCTTGGCGACGTCCTTGGGCGTGTCGATTTATCGCTGAATTAAATAGGTAAGTACTTATGTAATCTCATAGTAAGTAGGTATATATATATATATGTATTATTCCCAGAAAAGTGTTGGTTAGTTTGTCTACACTTTATCATCAAGATTTATGGAATCAAGTCATTCCGAATCGGGGCGCAGATTACCAAAATAAGTAAGATATTATCTTTGGAAAGACGTCCTGCTCATCTGCAGACCTTATGTTATGATATTATTTTATTAGGCATCTGCAGACCCCAGTTAGGCTCAGGAAACATATTGATATCAATAAATCAGCAGATAGGAATCCGTTTCTGGGGCAACCCATTCGTCTTAGGCTCGCATTTACATATAAAACATCGCGATAAATCAATTCGGCCGAATGCAATTTGTGAATGGCGTTCATAAATAACTATTTCCTTGACATATGGCGTCCCTTCAATTCGGCCCAAAGCTGGCAACACTGTGGTCTATGTTTTCCCGCCAGTATTTGATAGATGCGTTCCGAATTCGAAAACCCGTGAGGATTTTCGAGCCGCTCAAATCAACTGTGAAATTCAATTGTGGGCCCATAAATTTTCTCGCCTTGAAAAATGTGCGAGTTTTCTCTTTTATTGTCGCGGTACGGTCACGTAGAGGGACATAAATATTTTCTAACAGGACATGAAAATTTAAGTTGAACTGTAGCTGTATTTCATGACGGTGGGGTGCTTTTTGCAATATAACGTCTTATTTATTTACCTTACATCCAAATATTTTTTTTAAATTCCGAATTAAGAAAATCTTAAGTACTTACTCTTACCTTATGAACCAGACAGGGTTTGAGCCCGCGACCTTCGCCTTGATACAGGGATGCGATACCGATTCTGCCTCGCTTCTCTTCTAGTGCCAAATTATTAGGTTGCTAATTTCGTCTTTTTGAAAATCCAAAGAATTTCACGTAAATATCTAAATATAGGTACACTCTAAATTATCTTTTCGCGTGGCTTCGTTCACGTTAATAACTTTCGACCCCTATGTTATTCCAAGAAAAAAATTATGAAACATTTTGGGAAATTATTTCCAAAAGGAGTGTCAATCTACCTATACTTATACCTATACTTGAAAAAACATAGCTTGATCTATGCGACATTTGTTAAACTGACATTCCTAGGGTTGTTATGATACAGAAAAAAATATCGATAGAAGCTTTGCAGTAAGACCAATTGTTGGACTTTTGAGGGCTCCAACAACCCGTAACGACTGCCATTAGATATTCGTATGGCAGCCGGGACCGACGGCTTAACATGCTATCCGAGGCACGACCAGACCAGTGCAAAAACCGATATTCATGCATACAAATATTTGCACTGAGCGAGGATCGAACCCGCGACCTCCTGCGCAGCAGTCGTGTTCACTACCGCTTCGCCACGAAGGCTGTCTGCCATAATTATATGTATATTGTATTATATTATGATTTGGGTAATAAAATGAAACGAATATTTTAATAAATAAGTATGACATTGACTGGTACGTTTGTCCGTACTGTTAAATTCAGAACTTCATAGGCGCGATTTTACTGACAGCTGTCCCAGAGATCAAGCTATGTTTTTACTAGTATAGCTACAAAGTTTTGTCCTGTAGCATCAAAAACATAGGACTTTTATATATTTTTCAAACTTTTAACTCCCATTTTGACTAAAATAAGGCTTTTGAAAAATTACTCTAAGTACCCTATGTTGTAAATTCCGAATTAAGAAAATCTTAAGTACTTACTCTTACCTTATGAACCAGACAGGGTTTGAGCCCGCGACCTTCGCCTTGATACAGGGATGCGATACCGATTCTGCCTCGCTTCTCTTCTAGTATCAAATTATTAGGTTGCTAATTTCGTCTTTTTGAAAATCCAAAGAATTTCACGTAAATATCTAAATATAGGTACACTCTAAATTATCTTTTCGCGTGGCTTCGTTCACGTTAATAACTTTCGACCCCTATGTTATTCCAAGAAAAAAATTATGAAACATTTTGGGAAATTATTTCCAAAAGGAGTGTCAATCTACCTATACTCATACCTATACTTGAAAAAACATAGCTTGATCTATGTGACATTTGTTAAACTGACATTCCTAGGGTTGTTATGATACAGAAAAAAATATCGATAGAAGCTTTGCAGTAAGACCAATTGTTGGACTTTTGAGGGCTCCAACAACCCGTAACGACTGCCATTAGATATTCGTATGGCAGCCGGGACCGACGGCTTAACATGCTATCCGAGGCACGACCAGACCAGTGCAAAAACCGATATTCATGCATACAAATATTTGCACTGAGCGAGGATCGAACCCGCGACCTCCTGCGCAGCAGTCGTGTTCACTACCGCTTCGCCACGAAGGCTGTCTGCCATAATTATATGTATATTGTATTATATTATGATTTGGGTAATAAAATGAAACGAATATTTTAATAAATAAGTATGACATTGACTGGTACGTTTGTCCGTACTGTTAAATTCAGAACTTCATAGGCGCGATTTTACTGACAGCTGTCCCAGAGATCAAGCTATGTTTTTACTAGTATAGCTACAAAGTTTTGTCCTGTAGCATCAAAAACATAGGACTTTTATATATTTTTCAAACTTTTAACTCCCATTTTGACTAAAATAAGGCTTTTGAAAAATTACTCTAAGTACCCTATGTTGTTGTCTGTAACATGACATCATGTTTGTATGCAAAATTTCATGACTACCACCAAAAATTCCCAAGTTATTTTCCGTCAAGGGGTGGTATTCTGGAATCAGAACGATTTGTTTCGATCGAGACGACATCGATACATTCTCGCGCGTTACATGAAACATTCAGCTTTAGTGCGAGGCATGGCGCTATTAGTGCGATGTATGGTGCTCCTCAGCTGATCTATTGGCTAATATCAAGATTAAATTGCTTGCGAGTTTTTGTTCTACCGTTTTGCAGAAAGCTTCCTACAATATCAGATATTATATAGATATCTAATAGCAGGTGTTAGGGCTGGAAGCTGGATAGATAGGCAGTGGCGTAGCTACCGGAGGGCTAGACGGGGCAGTGCCCCGGGCCCCTAAGCTCAGGGGGCCCTTTGGACTCTGACTTACAAACTATAAATTAAACTAGTGAACACACCCATAATCGGAATTTATATAAACCAAATTCCAGGAACGCGACTGTAATAATGACAACTTTTAGGGCCGAAACACATAACCGCGTTGCGGCGCCGCGCTGCTGAAATCGGCAGTTTGCGTTGCGGCGTTGCGGCGTCACGAAAAAAAGCATTTTATTATCGTATGGTAGGGTAACCAGTTCCTCGTGATTTTTTATTGAGAATGGACGTGTCTCTGGCATGGATCGTCGTAAGAAACTTATTGCTTATTTGTTATTAAGAAGACATTACTCTGTTTTAAATATACGACACAGAAGATACTGGATACATCCATTTAATAAGGCTATGAATCCTGATGGCGAGTACTTTTCTCGAAAATACAAAGCATTACTTGTATTGACGCTATCATTAGAAGTCTGAAAGGCTTATACATTCTAAGATGTATAGACGTTGGGCATTGCCACCTAAACTACTTAAGGTGATTTATTGTGAATTATGTGTATTGTATTGTATTGTGTGTAGTAAATGTGTATGGACCTCATGAGTCTGAAATAAAGATTATTATTATTATTAGAAATAGACCAAATAAATTTTCGCCTACTTTAGAAGGAGTCTATCATCATTTGAAGAGCTACTAAGCGGGTTATCAAAATATATACAGAAAAATAATATGAAAGGAAGTAAACCTGTTACTGCTTTGGAAATGCTGGGCTTGACTATAAGGTAAAGTAAAACAAATACTTATTATTGTTATGTATTGCACTAGGAATCGAAAGAGTGATAGAAACCAACTGAATCATTGTCAACAAGTATAACGTCATAATGCTGGAATTTGAGCCGCGTTGCGGCTCCGCGCCGCTAAAATCGGCAATGGCGCCACTGCCGATTTCAGCGGCGCGGTGCCGCAACGCGGTTATGTGTTTCGGCCCTTATAGTATAGGATTGCTAGTGCCATCTGCCGGTCGATATAAAATGTTTTCATCGTACTCCAGATTCGTCGTAAAACGTAAACCTAGTCGGTCAAGAAAGTGGTGTTATTGGTTTAAAAATCTCTACTTAATTAGGATTCCGTACCCAAAGGGTGCTCAACGGGACGCTATTAACGTGCCTCTGCTGTTTGTGTGTCTGTCACAGGATGGTATTTTTTGAACGGTAACAGGTAGATATTTTCTTTTATTTTCATAAAATAGCTTTAAATTTTTCATCAAAATAAGTTACAATTTGTATTTGGTAATAAATTAATTTTATTATGTATTACTGTATTACGACAAATCTGGAGTACGACAAATCTGGAGTACGACAAATCTGGAGTACGACATATCTGGTTTACGACAAATCTGGAGTACGACAAATCTGGAGTACGTTTAATTCGAAAAACGACGAATACGGAACAAACGATTTCAAGTAGTTTAGTTTAGGGCCCTAGTTTATTTTTTGCCCCAGGGCCTTTGGTTACCTAGCTACGCCACTGTAGATAGGACTAGTAACTAACCATACTAAACTTCGATGAAAAGAGGTTTTTATTGGTTATTTTCAATGCTGTAAGCTGAAATAAAAAACTAATAGGTAAGGAAGGATCCTATAGTGTAAACATATTTTTCATCATGCATGTTCTAAAAGTTGGTCATTGTAAACTCGGTAACGTCTCTGTAAAAGCGATTTACAGCCCAGTAAATTAAAATAGGATGAGGCTCATTGCATTCATAATAAGCTAAAATGAAATACAATCTCCATGACAATTCCTTATTTCTATTTTAAAATTGTTGGTCACATTCACAAATGCTATTTTTATAATGTATAATAAACAAACGTATTTTTGTTTCATGTTTATAGTTTCCAAGGGAGGAACAAATTAAATGTCAACCATCAAACAGCTTGTAATTAAAAGCGCGCGAATTTTTCTCAATTTCCCGCGATCCAATAAAGAAATGCAAATGAAGTGCCGCCGAGAAATATTGCAGGAATAGGGATGTGACTCGTTGATCGATAAACAGATTTTATGAACTTATAATAGGATATATTTCTCTTAACGTAAATAAAATAGAATAATATAAACTAATTAATAACAAAATATTTAAAAAAAACACCCTATGTCTAAAAGATTTGGACTAAATACTTTATTATTATTCATTTGATTAAACAAATGAAAATTTTAGTTTCGCCTAAGATTTGATTTAGATATAATAATATTAGATACCTTCATTATGCAAATAGTAGGTAATAATATTAATTGGTTGACTTTCGTTTAATTACTTCCTTTAAAATATAACAGCTTGACCTATAAGTTATGTTATGTAACACGGTAAAATTTCCAATACAAAAACTGTTAAAATAGATAAAATTTTAAAGATGTGCGATTATAGTCTAAGAAGACTATCATACATAAATTATTTATTCGTTTGATAATTAATATTTATTACAACAGGTGATAAAAAATATAGGTTCCAGACAGGTTTTACCATATTAGTTGGGTTGCAAATGCAATTAATGTATCAAGTCTATTAAAAATATTTGCAAATTGAATTTAATTCGCGATATTGTTTCAGATCGAACAGGGAATTATCGATACCTATCCCAACACTAGAAGTCCTATTTCCACCTACTAATCCCCAGCGTTATGTCTGTCGGTCGAGTCGATTGTAAAAAAGTTTTTATTGCTAATTCCGTCCGTTTCGTCTCTGCACTTATTTCGCAGTTTTACTGTAGCATTCGTTTATTCTGTGGTTTAACTGCCACCGCCACCGCCATTGTCAATCTACCCGCAATGTTACTTGTTTTACTACCTATCAATGGCTGAATTTTGATTGGGAATTAGAAATTAGTGTTGTTTTTGTTGTTTCTTTGTTTTGGTGTCTAATCTCCATTTAAAATAGGGGAAATTAGCTACCTACTTGAATGACCACTGAGTATTTGATTGCTCTACCCCCCTCCACATTACT
This sequence comes from Philereme vetulata, assembly GCA_918857605.2. Taxonomy (NCBI): domain Eukaryota; kingdom Metazoa; phylum Arthropoda; class Insecta; order Lepidoptera; family Geometridae; genus Philereme; species Philereme vetulata. The sequence continues at coordinate 10,596,405 of OU975423.1, forward strand.
CGTTATGACAAATTCGAACATAAATTTACCACAAAAAAGTTAAATAACTGTTCAACATCTTACCAATTTTTGTATAGGAATTTTTAAACACATGTTTATGTTAGGTACAAAGAAATAACAAAAAGTTGGAGATGCCGGGGATCGAACCCGGGGCCTTTCACATGCAAAGCGAACGCTCTACCACTGAGCTACATCCCCACATGACTCGGTAAGACGAACTTCAAGTAGGAAGTAATTTTATATTTCTGATATCATACGCTGGGCTTTTGGCATCAACGTTCCTTGTACCTTCGGAGAAGGGTAGGCCTTTGGTGTGAGACGCCACGTGCGTCGATACCCTCTCATCTGTCTGGTGCAGCAGTTGGGGCCGGTGCTGCGGCAAATTCAGCCGAAGATCTCAAGCGGCGCTAATATGGAAGTCTCGACAGAGCTTACGTATTTGAGCCATTTGGGGTCGAGACCCTGGGTCCACAACGTACCGAGGCCCATCGCGTTTTCAAAATTCTTTCTGGGCGTCTGGTCGAAGCGACGTGTGATCCGAGAGCTGGCGCTTATCTGGGTAAACGCTTAAGCATTGCAATTCAGCGGGGCAATGCAGCCAGTGTCTTGGGGACACTTCCGCCTGGTAGTGATCTGGAACAGTTGAGCTATCAATAGATCGTTTGCAATGGTCTTTAGATGATTCAATTCTTTCTTCTGTATTTTATTATAGCTTTGCATGCGTAGTTTTTCAATAAAAACATTACCCTCCTTGCGCATTTGGGTAAAAAGTTTCAATTAAAAAATTCAAAGAATTTTTGAAATCGGTTTAGTAGTTTTTGAGTTTATTCATTACAAACATGCAAAGAAAAATACAAATCTTTCCTCTTTATAATATTAGTATAGAGAATTGTATAGTCTTTCTGTTATTAAAACATATTTATTAAGTCATTTTTTAAACATATTTTGTGAAAGCCTCATGTAAGCGTTCAAGCCAAGACAATAGTAGCAATCAGTGACATTAGAAAAACATCTGTGTAAATAGGTAAATCTATGATGACATGTGTATCTAAATATTATTTATGTAGTTTTTGGAAAAATTGTGATAAACGTTAAGAATTAAATAATAAAAATAAAAAAATAATTTAAACTTAAAGCGTCTTACCACAACAAAAGTTAAACACTGTTTAGCGCGTGTTTAAAAAAAACGAATGCTTTAGACCACACGACGACTGAAGTAAAACTTCCTTAGCTCCATCTATATGTATGTTATATATGTTTATATATATTTGCAGTTTGTATACCTAATTTAGGCTAATTTGGGATAGGAGATCAATTGGCTATGAGAAAAAGAGAGAAAGAAAATGTGTGCTCGCACCTCTCTTTGTTGCCCCTACAGTAATATAAGCAATGTAACTTTCTCTCTTTCTATCTTCACTAACTTATATCTCCCTCTCAACTTACGTTCGCACTTTTCGCAACGCATTCACCAGCTTACTTAAGATATCATTTATCTATTAATAATAAATAAAATAATTATTGCTGGACATTTCACACAGCGCTATCTAGCCCCAAACTAAGCAGAGCTTGTACTATGGGAACCATATAACTGATAGAATACTTATATACCTTTTTTTGTAAATACATACTTATAATAAATAGAAAAACAACCAGACCCGGAACAAATATCTGTAGATCATACAAACATTTGTTCCGCGGCGGGAATCGAACCCGCTACCTCCCACGACTGAGCCGGCTGCACGCCCACTGCGCCACGGAAGTCATCCTCCTGTATTTATTTTATATAGGTCAACCTTATGCTAGGTACCGGATAGACATAAAGTAGGAATGAAATATTTCTTACACAGATAGTATCTAAAGTTACGATGGGCGGTCTTATTGCTAAAAGTAATCTCTTCCAGACAATCTTTATTTAATTGCTTTATTTAATTGTGTTTTACTATATTATATTTTTTGAGAGAGGTGAATGTCGAAGAGGTATGGGCCTATGGGGGCCAGTGGGATGAGAAGGGCCGACGGTAATGATGTTGATGATGAAAATATTTTGGGTAGAATTAATTCCATTAATATTAAAAGCAAATATTCCTCAAAGTATTTATGCATCACTTTAATAAAGCTAAATTAAAGATCTGAAGTACTAAATCATGTCTGTCAGGGAGCTACCCTGGGGCCGTTCACATTCCTTAACCTCCATAAAAATATCTACGCGTAGCTATTGGGGGATTTAACCCTATTAAGAGCATTAATATAGTTTTGCAAGTGCATAGAGAGAGGTTATGATGTGTTTACCTATAAAGAGACAATAATGGAGGTACCGTAGATGGGAAACAGCTCTAATTGCTAACCCCCCTGTATATTTGGAGATTTAAATAAAAACTTTGAAAGGGATGATTTCCAAAATTACCAATAGATTTAAATGTCTCAGATTATTAAGCTATCGTCATCAGCCTGGTCGTTCTGTTCTGAGTTATGAAGAGAGGTTGGTTTAATTTAATGTTCAAACTTTGGAAATTCGTCGCACATACATCGATTTGATATATCTGTATAAAATATTACACTCCCTAATCGATTCCCCAGCATTATTGTCGGAAATCTCCTTCAATACTAAGTTTAGTGCTCGTAGATGTAATCGAACCAATGTTTTTGCTTTAGTTACTTATAAAAACAATATTTCTTAATATAATCCATACAAGAATGTCTCGGCAGTACAATGAGTTAGCAAAGGCGAATATAGAGCTGGATATCTTTAACCCTAAGCTTTATAAATTTGTCACACAAATCAAAGACATCCTCCATTTTAACCGGGATACAGACGCTCATAATAGCTGTGTGGGCTTCCATGTCGGTTGATAGTATATTTAGGTATTTTGTATATATTATGTGTTTGTTTGTTTTTTTGTTTTAATTATTGTTTATTAGTTTTTTTCTTCTGATTCTAAGTTATGTGTCTATTCATTTTAATTATTCAGTAGTAGTTATGTTCTTAAACATACTTTTCCTTTTGTTTCCTCGACGAGTATATTTCTGTTTTTCTGTGCGCACATAATGGGCCTACCACACGCGCAAGTATCACCACAGTTTTGTCTGCGCAAGCCGGCTTGTACTCGGAACACCGTGCGTGCGGTTGGTAAAACTGTATCACGCGCCAACCCCATAGCATGGCTTGCGCATTTTTCGACTTGTTTGAAATTTTACTTGCGCAGGCCCGGCCTGCGCGTACTTGCTTGCGTGTGTGGTTGCGTGTCAGTGTTCAAGCCACAGATGAGGCTAGTTGTCGTGCGGTGAGGTACGTGGTCGTCCATCACAAAATGGCTGATTTGCGTTCCTACAATCGCGAGTTCATAACGGAATTTATAAATTTATACAAATCTCTGCCTGCATTATGGAAAATTAAATCAAAGGCTTATTTCGACCGAAATAAAAATAATGATGCCTATGAACAGATGATAAATAAAATGAAAGAGGTAAGTACAGAGTTTTAACAGGAATTGTTCTATTTAACAGCCATTTTTTTGTCCACTTCGATCGTTTACGCTTTGACTTTTGCATAGACTTTTTTTCACTAGCAAACATTTAAAATATACCAGCAGAAAAAATAGTTCCTCATTGGTAAACATTGTTTCCACGCCGAAGATTTTGACAAAAATGAGGCGCTTGTGCGTACTTAACTGTGCCGTGAGGTAGCTACGTCCGTGTTCAAGTTTGACAACACTTTTACCTGCGCAGTTATAACTGTGGTGATACTTGCGCGTGTGGTAGGCCTTTAAGTTACGTTTCAAGCCAGATAAAATTGTTATTTTAGTTATGTTATATTTTTTTGCTTGTAATGTGTGCCCTATAAAATAAATAAATAAATTTAAACACACGTGTGATAAAAAATATGACTATTAGGTATTTATGATGACCTCCGTGGCGCAGTGGATGAATAGCAGGCTGAGACACAGAAGTTTGCGGGTTCTTTAACGCCGCGGAACAAATGTTTGCATGTTCTACAGATATTTGTTGTTGTTTTTTTTTTACAAATTATAGGCTAGAATTTGACCACGATCTCGCCTGATGGTAAGCGATGATGCAGTCTACGACGGTACACGCTTGCCTAGAAGAAACCTATTCACTCGCGACTTGAAGATCCCTAGGTTGTAGTTATCAGGAAACCCAGACTCAGGCAAGGCGTTCCACTCCTTGGCGGTGCGCTTATTAAAGGTGGAAGAGTACCGCTTTGTGCGTATGGGAGGTATGTCCACCATGTATATCTACGGGAGGTATATCTACGGTGGCGCACCGCGGAGCGTGTGGTTGTCCGCGTGTGGTTGTAATGTAGGATTTAGGTATAACGTTCTAGTTGTTTCGGATACCCACTGTACTGCCCCCCCTCCCTCTTACCTTACAAGGATAGGAAGTGATAGGAAGTGGGGCAGTAGGCTGGTTGTAAGGTAAGAGACCTACTACCACTTCTTATTATTTACTGCTATTTACTTAGTCCTATTTAGTCCTAGGTGTAGATATAAGTTTAGATATAATACTAGTTGAATTATAAGATGAGATATAACTCAGTCTTTAGATTTATAACTTCCTAACCTTTCTTTTCGCACTTAAGACGCTCTTGTCTATTTAATGATCGATTTGGCCAGTGATCGTTTAGTTATGGTAGGTCCCCTGTTGTGAAAGTAGTAACCTGTTTCTTTTAGGTGATTAAGACAAAACAAAAGCCTACTACAAAGATTAATTTAACCCTTTGCCTGCCTAGTCAACTTGAATAAGTATAAATGTAACCTAACCTCAATCGTAGGTTCCTCAGATGGAAAATTAATTCAAATTGAAGATTAAGACAAACAATAGCCAACTACAAAGATTAATTTAACCCTTTGCCTGCCTAGACAACTTGAAGAGGTATAAATGTAACCTAACCCCAATCGTAGGTTTCTCAGATGTAAAATTAATTCAAATTAAATAGTAAATCCATCTTAGCCCTTAACTTCTAGATCCTACTAGTACGGCAATGGTTCAAAGCTGCGCCACCGCCTTGAACAGTGATGCCCGACTACCAAACTGGTCGCATCCCCTCCGTATAAATAGAGCTTGGAATCGCACTGGTTAACTGCGCGCTCTTTACAGGGGAGTTCATATAATTATCACAAAAGAGTCAGGAGTCAGTATGTTTGTAGATTGTCAGCAAAAGACGCTCTAAACCTAACTATTTTCCCACTTTCGTGGTGGGGCTTAGAGTAAATGAGGGCATATTCTTTTCCAAACCTATAATTGTCAGTATGGTTTGCCCTAGTACTCTGTAACCAGCCTAAGTCCGAGTCAGTTCGTTATTCAATACTTTCAATCAAATTTACTTGTGATAGACTAATATCAAAACCTTTCGCTCATTCAATCTCTCACAATATTAGACCGGCAGCTCGCGACAGATTTTATCGATCAATCGTACCATGTATGCCTTTTAAGTTGTTGATTATATAGTAGGTTTAACTAAAAAAATGGATTTAAGCGAGATCGTGAGAGCGGGACATGTAGCGTACAGTGCCATGTGAATTCGCAAAAAAAATATCATTTTTAATCAATCGTATCACGTATATCACTCATGCTATGATGAAGTTTATGAAGAATAAATATAGTGGACCAGCATTGGCATACGTGTAGGTCGGGTCCCTGTGGCTGAACTCAATCCTCGCATTTGCAAATAAAAATTACAACTTTTGCCAATCGTATCACGTATGCCTTGTATACTAAATGTTTATATTAATTGTGAAAATAATTTGTAACAAGTTTGCATACGTTTAAACTTGCGCCGATATTGTTTTTTCAATTATCGCGTTTGTACAATACAATTTATTTTTAAATCAATTGAACCATGTATGTGTTTGTACCCTTGGTTATTTCTGATTTTTATATGTTATATATTTTAAAGGCATACTTAATTTCGAGACCTTATCCAAAGGCATACGTTGTAATACTGTAAAAAATGTAGTTTGTTTCATATCCATCGAACCATGTATGTCCTATTGAATTTAACTTCGGAAATATATACTTCTTATAAAATTTCAAAAGGGCATACAAATTGTGCTGGGCAAAAATGCGAATCAACATTTTTTTAGAAAACGAGATGCACTCGGTTTTTTTTTAAATATTTCTAAATCGTATGCATATAAAGTATGCCGTTTGCAATTTCTCTGCAATATTATGGTATTCAGACAAATTTTATGAAGGCTGACGGGCTTAAGGGTTCATGTAGACGATAGCCGTATGCGATTAGAATATCAGCGGGCAAATGAATAATTCATAAATAAAACAGTTTTTTATCACTCCGCGCGGATAGGGCGTAATATCGCTCTTTTCACTCGTGATGAAACATTTTGTACGAAACACGTGCGTAATTGTTTAGTAACTATTGAATAAAGGACGGATTTAAAGCGAGAGCCATATATGAATCACGAGCAAGTGAAGAATTCTAACGACTGAATCACGACCGTAGCAAGTGATTCAAGAGTTAGAATCCTAAGCGACGCGAGTGATTCATGGCCCTTGATATAATTCCGTTTTATTGTTGTGTTTGTACAACGTTTAGTATTCCAAATAGCGCCAATTTACTAATAATGCTAGCAAAGAACACAGTTTTTATTCTAATGCATAACTCCTTTTCGAAAATGTCGACCGATCAAATCTCGAGGAAATTTTTGCACAAGGAGTTTGTATCGGGTAAAAATTCTTGATGGAGGTCGAATATATTGGGGTGTTTTAAATTCACCAAAATAAAAGTGCTTTTTTCACTGTTTTCAGTGAATAAAATAATCTTTTTAGAGGGGAAATGGTATAAAGATAATATCGACTCGGTTGAATATCACCCTTTACATCTTTACGCACGTATTGTACTATTACTTCTTTAACAATCGAAAAACGTGCTCTTTCTATGTTATTATCATTATAAACAACACAAATTCATATTATATTATTGTAAACTATGTAGTATATATTACAAATTAATAATGTAAAAATCTATAGCTACAATGCATAAATATGTATAAAACAAATGATTAAAATAATATTTTAAACAGCAGAATGATATTACATTTTATGCTGTACTTAAAAAAAATGACATAATTTGATTATTTTTGAAATCGATTAACGCATAACACTGCGTTATCAAATTTCAAAATTATCTCGCCTACGGAATACATAGATGGAAACGCGTTGCTGTTTGTAATAGAAATGAGCCCTTAGAATACGTTCTCTTTCATCTAAGAAAAACATCGCGCTTCTGGTACTCGGTTGTCCAATGGATCAGTTGCTCTAGGGTCACTTTTCAAGATGGACAGCAAATCCGGAACGTCCAGAGAAAACCAGCAGGAGAGCGAACAAAAGAAAGAAGTTTCTGTACAACTAATATGTTTTTTTTTTGGTAAAATTTGCACTATGTAAATATCGATTATTGTCGATTCTATTATTCTCTTGAATGCATGAAAGTATGTCTTTTCAATATTATCTATTAAATTTGCGTGTTTATACTCTTTTAAAATTTACAAGTTGGTCAGATTTTCGCAGCAGTATATAAAAACCATTGTAATTTTTTTTTAATAACATTTCGCACAGCGCTATCTAGCCCCAAACTAAGCAGAGCTTGTACTATGGGAACCAGTTAGCTGATAGAATACTTATATATATATATGTTTGTAAATACATACTTATAATATATAGAGAATCAACCAGACCCGGGACAAATATATGTAGATCATGCAAACATTTGTTCCACGGCAGGAATCGAACCAGCTACCTCCTGCGTTTCAGCCGGTTATTCGCCCACTGCACCACGGAGGTCGTCATATACGTCGTCAAATGTCAGTGTACTTATTCGACAGATTCTCACGAAATATTTCACATTATGTTTTAGTGTTGGACAGTGAAGATGAGAACTTCGCTGAAACTGCTGATAATACTAACAATGAAGACTATGAAATTGATGTTACTGACGAATCAGATGAAGAGGACAGCGAGGAAGACGATAGTGATGAAAATAAAATTAACGAAAATTTTAATCAGAAGAACTCGAATCGTCACATAATATGTGACGATTCGAGTTCTTCGGATTAAGATTATATATGATACTGCAAATAAACAATTAATAAGATTGGTATAATTTTTATGTTTTGATTTACTGAGAAATTCGAGAGCATCACATTTTCTAAAAAATGTTTTTATTCGTTTTTGCCCCGCAGAATTTATATGACCTTTTGAATTTGATACAAAATGTATGATTGTACAGTATAATCCAGAAGGGCATGCGTGATAAAATTGAAAAAAAATTAACTCTAAATTTACAACTATTTTAGTTTCTCCGACCACCGGACTCCAAAATAATTGTATGTCAGCTTGTTTTACAATGAAACAAGAAAACCGGTACTTCAAGTCCTCCAGAAGTTATTTAACTCCGTCGTCCTCGAAGGAACCACGCCAAAAGCGTGGGATAAGAGCGTGGTGGTGCTTTTCTTTAAAAAAGGTGATAAAACCTTATTAAAGAACTACAGGCCCATCTCGCTCTTGAGTCACGTTTACAAGCTGTTTTCGAGAGTGATTACGAACCGTCTCGCACGCAGGTTCAATGACTTCCAGCCTCCCGAACAAGCCGGTTTCCGAAAAGGCTTTAGTACCATAGACCACATCCACATGCTACGCCAGATTATACAGAAGACCGAGGAGTATAATCGGCCGTTATGTCTAGCGTTTGTGGACTATGAAAAAGCCTTCGATTCAATCGAGACCTGGGCGGTACTGCAGTCTCTTCAGCGATGCCAAATCGACTATAGGTATATCGAAGTGTTGAAGTGTTTGTATAGTAACGCCACTATGTCAGTTCGTCTACAGGACCAGAGTACGGAACCAATCCAATTGCAGAGAGGCATGAGACAGGGAGACGTAATTTCTCCGAAACTGTTCACGAACGCATTGGAGGACGTTTTCAAACTCTTGGTCTGGGACAGACTTGGCATCAATATCAATGGCGAACATATACATCACTCACCTTCGTTTTGCCGATGATATAGTCATTATGGCCGAATCGCTCGAGGAACTCGGTATCATGCTCAACGACCTCAGTAGGGTCTCCCAACAGGTGGGTCTTAAAATGAACATGGATAAGACGAAAATCATGTCAAATATCCATGTTGCGCCCGTACCGGTAGTTGTTGGGGGCGATACTCTCGAAGTTGTCGACGAATATGTATACCTAGGATAAACTGTCCAATTAGGTAAGTCCAACTTCGACAAAGAGGTCGCACGAAGAATCCAACTCGGCTGGGCAGCGTTCGGGAAACTTCGCGATATCTTCTCGTCCAAAATTCCCCAGAGCCTGAAGACTAAAGTCTTCAACCAGTGTGTGTTGCCAGTGATGACCTATGGTACTGAAACGTGGTCTTTTACTCATGGCCTCATGACCAAGCTCAAGGTCGCGCAACGAGTTATGGAGAGGGCTATGCTCGGGGTTTCTTTGTGTGACAAAATCCGCAATGAGGAAATCCGCAGAAGAACTAAAGTTGCCGACATAGCTCTCAAAATTAGCAAGTTGAAGTGGCAATGGGCAGGTCACATCGCTCGTAGAACCGATAACCGTTGGGGAAGAAAGGTTCTCGAGTGTAGACCATGGACTGGAAGACGCAGCGTAGGCCGACCCCCCACAAGGTGGACCGACGATCTAGTAAGAATCGCGGGGAGCCGTTGGGTGCAAACGGCTACCAACCGCTCGTTGTGGCGATCTAAGGGGGAGGCCTATGTTCAGCAGTGGACGTCTGTCGGCTGATGATGATGATGATGATGACAATGAAACAGTGTTTTACAATAATTTTTAATAATGATACAATTGATTTAAAAATAAATTCCAGTCCATGGTCTCCACTCGAGAACCTTTCTTCCCCAAGAAAGGTTCTCGAGTGGAGACCATGGACTGGAAGACGCAGCGTAGGCCGACCCCCCACAAGGTGGACCGACGATCTAGTAAGAATCGCGGGGAGCCGTTGGGTGCAAACGGCTACCAACCGCTCGTTGTGGCGATCTAAGGGGGAGGCCTATGTTCAGCAGTGGACGTCTGTCGGCTGATGATGATGATGATGATGATGATGACAATGAAACAGTGTTTTACAATAATTTTTAATAATGATACAATTGATTTAAAAATAAATTGTATTGTACAAACGCGATAATTGAAAAAACAATAATGGCCCAAGTTTAAACGTATGCAAACTAGTTACAAATTATTTTCACAATTAATATAAACATTAAGTATACAAGGCATACGTGATACGATTGGCAAAAATTGTTATTTTTTTTTTGCAAATTCGAGGATTGAGTTCAGCCACAGGGACCCGACCTACACGTATGCCAATGCTGGTCAACTATATTTATTCTTCATAACTTCATCATGGCATGAATGACATACGTGATACGATTGATTAAAAATTATATTTTTTTTTTGCGATTTCACATGGCATTGGACGCTACATGTCCCGCTCTCACGATCTCGCTTAAATCCATTTATTAGTTAACCCTACTATATAATCAACAACTTAAAAGGCATACATGGTACGATTGATCGATAAAATCTGTCGCGAGCTGCCGGTCTATATTCCTCTGTTTATCTGCGGAGCTAAACTCTGACATTAAAATGCCAGTGAATGGCCCCTTGTAACCCGAAGGCGTCTCCCCATATTAGCTATTGCTATGGCAAAATTCCAAGGTTATAGGTAATCTTTGTTGTAGTTAATGTAATATATTGAATATTTCAAACTCGGGAGCTTTGTCTCATAAAATCTGTCTATTGACAAGTAGTAATGTAAACTTCTCTCAGAAGAACAATGTTTAATGGAATATTTTAATTCCCGTTAAATGTAATTTGACTATTGTTCAAGTCAGGTAGTTATTTCGTTGTCAACTACTGTCGAAGTCCCTCTCATGAGGTTATAATCTAAGAATATAAGTTAATCATTGGCGAATGTATTTTAATACATTGAATATTTAACACAAGAGAACTTTGCCCTATTAAATCTGTCTATTGACAAGTTAAAGTAGAAGGTAGGGCTTCTTTCAGAAGATCAAGTATTTAATGGAATATTTTAATTCCTTTATAATGTAATTGACTATTATTCAATTCGGATAATTATTTCATTGTCAATCAATTTGTAAGTCTCTCTCACAGAGTTATAAAGCAACTTTTATCGTTGAAGTAGTTCTGATGTCAGGGTTCACCCATCAACCATAAATGCGTGTGTTGATATCACCAACAGGGATATTTCCCTACATGGTTTTGAAGTAGAAAACTCACACATGCGAAATTTATCTCGTTTGAGGCTAGTGCCCACCATGGTTGGATTAATTAAACATCCAGCTTCCATTTGAGTTAAATGTCATGTAAACACAATAATCATCTCCACTTCAACAAACCTAGACGGAGAATCGCCTGATTCAAGTATATACGTTTTAAATATCTCACAATTTATTGACAATGATTTAACCACAGCCAAGCTTTCAACTTCGTGGGTACTTTAAATACCGATTATAAATACCGATTATATTGATAATTCCGAAAGCAAATCCCCTTTAACAACGGAATCCTAATTTTATCCTTAACCAGAAATCCTCAACATGAATTTACTTTTAACTAAATATCCGCATACCCTGATGTCTAATTCCGTTTCCTAGGCCCCGAGGTTTAGAAAACAGGCCCCTTCCTGCATCTGGTTCTAATTAAGCCCACCGCTCCAACATTCAAAGACTACCAACGTCAGACCAACTTGCTTAGATAAACTACCTTCTTAACCCCGAGCTCATCTCATTGTCAAACTTCAATCGTTTCAATCGATAATTTCAACATTGTATCTAGACTCATGAGAGGTATTTCTTTTGAAACTACCGCCCGTAAGAGAGCTAAATTCTCGCTATTCTAGTTAAGCTTAGTACAAGAATTTAGTTCTACCGACCGATTTATCTCATATCGTATGTTACGTTAACATATTTTCCCTTTGCGAGGTACTCTGGCAAATATCAATCAATATAATTCCAACCTGACTACCCGCATATTTCCTCCTTTGAGGTATTCAATCTATGGAGCAACATTCTTTCATAAATTACACTTTCCGGCGTCCTAGCGATAATATAAGCTACGTTTACTTATGAAACCCATCATTTCATTTATGATAATGATAGAAAGAGGGATAGTTAAGAAAATTGTTGCCCTGCAACCGTCAAATATGTGAGGGTAGTTTGATTTTAGGTTAATATATTTCCTGAGCTAGTTATGTCTTAAAATACAATCCTAATACCCAGATTCTCATATTTCTACTTCAAGATAAATTTAGCGTAATGAGATCCCGGTGGCTTAGCGATAATAACAATCCCATTTTTACTGAATTCAATTTTAGACTTTGGACTGACCCACCGTCCCTGAATTATCTTCTACCCGACTCCCTAATATCTTAGGTATAATACTATCTTAGCCTGTCCTATGGGCTCGGTGTCTCAAACCGAGTTATAGGAATATCTTATTGGTATACAAGATATGTTTATAGTTGGGTCTAGAATTTTTCTTTGATTACTACATTGTTTTTTCCCCAACAAGCCATACCATTACCAACAGTACTATAAAAGGTTACTTATTACAGCTATGTCAATATTATTAGATTAATCAGCACTAGTCTCAAGTTAACTAATGCCTTTAAGCTTAGCGTTGTAAAATACCGATTACATTGCTAATTCTAGGGATGAGATTCCGGTTTTATTTTACTCGGAATCGTGATTTGATTTATGTTATTTAAACGTTTATTTCCCTAAATCCTCAACATGAACTGACCCACTGGTCGGTCACATAACCTAATGCCGTGGCGTTTTTCCCTAATACATTCTACATTACGTTTATGTGTACCTAACGGTCCCTAATTTAGCTAAGGTGTGATGATACAACCTGGAAGACTAGCTTCACATTTAAATACTAATCGTGTGGTGTGTAATGTAGGCGTCCGAAGTGCAATGGCTCGCCTTCTAACTATGCTGCTATGGGAACAGGGTCGTAAAACCTGGGTTTGTCTACCACTATAACGGTGTATGTGTTTTCTGATACTGGCTCGCGAGCCTGGGGTGCATCAGAACAGCCTAGCAGGGAAATAAATTGTGAATACTATATATATATATAAAACCACAACATTGCTGACGCTTCTCTACGAAGCGTCGGACACAATTTGTGGGAGGCTCACCGATCCCGATGCAAAGGAAAAATCGGTGCCTGGCCCGCCTCAACATAAACCAGGACCTGCCTAGAGTACCTGTCTAAGATGGGTATATATTCAAGCCACTTATTTAGCAAGATATACAACCAATATAAAGTATTGGATTTCCTAAGCACAGGGGAATCGAGCTAAAAGGTTTTTGCCTACCACTTACGGTTACACAAGTTTTATCCCTGAATTTACATTTACGGCACATGAATTTACAACAGACTACCCCCAGCTATGACCATTATGAATAAGCCTTTCCCGGATTCTTTACGAGCCCTACAGCCGGTGTAACCCGCTGCAGAAACCCCAAGTCTCCAAGAAAACCTGACCCATGTCGGACCAATACCCCAGCAACTAGCCTGAATCTCTGTGTGAATCAGTCAAAGTTAATCTCTCTAAAGTTCACCTGAATTAAGTTACACCATAAAATACCACGAATACCCAATCATTACATTTAAATATCCCCACAATTCCGCATAAAAGTTCCCCTTCATTACAATTTTACCACGAACATAAATCTTGGAGTGATCCATTTTTTTATAGATACTCCTCGATTTATTCCCTTCAATACTTCACCAAATTAAGCTCAAATGCAATTAACACAAGTCCTCAAAAGTTACTTTATAAATTTTCTCAACAATTTACCCACTACCTCATTATGACATTTTTTCCACGGAACACGATAGCTGAATAATTCACACAGGGAATCAGAATACAAAATGGCAGAAATAAAGTTAAGATTTAGAAATTACATTAATCCTCGTGAAACCTTAGTATCACTTGTAAACCGCGATAAAATCGAAAGGAGAATGAACCGCGATAAAATCAAAAGAGAAATGAACGCCGTTCCTACTTATCCATCGTATTTAAGGCTTTATTCAGTCTCCCCCCCCCCCCCCCCCCCCTCATACCTCAGTTACCAACTTCCTGTATGCGACCCCTGGTGGCAAGTAGCGAAACCTATTCCCACAGATTATAATTTATCCTAACGACTTCTTTCAACAAGTAGTGAAATCTACCCCCCACAGACTATAATTTATTTTAAAACCTATTTGCAAATTTATCAACCTGAACGGTCCCTCGTGAACTGTTACACCACGACACAGAGAATCCTAATCTATACCTACTAATACTGGTTATATCCGCGACTTCGTCGGCAATTTTCTGGATTACGACAACAGGGCCCCTTCCCGGATTTAATTGTGAATCTATGCCATCCAGGGATCCACTCAAATACACAAACAACTTCATCAAAATCGGTCCAGCCGTATAGCAGTTTTTAGGGTTCCGTACCCAAAGGGTAAATCGGGACCCTATTACTGAGACTCAGCTGTTTGTCTGTCTGTCCGTCTGCCTGTCCGGCTGTCACCAGGCTGTATCTCATGAACCGTGATAGTTAGACAGTTGAAAATTTCACAGATGATGTATTTCTGTTGTCGCTATAACAACAAATACTAAAAACAGAATATAATTAATATATAAGGGGGGCTCCCATACAACAGACGTGATTTTTTTTGCTCGTTTTTGCTCGATATTGATAACGGCAACAGGTAGACACTTGAATATTTACTTATATATACACTTTGAAAAAAAAATACTTAAATTAATATTTAAGGGGGGCTCCCATACAACAAACGTGATTTTTTGTTCGTTTTTATAGATAATGGTACGGAATCCTTCGTGCGCGAGACCGACTAGCACTTGGCCGGTTTTTTATTTTATCTAGCCTATGCTGTCCTACTGCTGGGCAAAGGCCTCCCTCCATCCCTTCACTTATCTCGATCATAAGATTATAAAGAGGGAAAATGAGTTTGTTTGTTTGAATATAGGGGTAATATCCGAAACTACTGATCCTATTCTGAAAAATTTTCACTATTAGGAAGCCACATTATGTATCTCCTGAGTTTCCTGAGTTTTCAATTTTATTTCGATTAAAATCCGTGCGAAGCAGGGTGAGCCAGTATATGTATGAGACTGTTGGATGTTGTATTATATTTTCCAAAAATATTTGCAATTATGCACACATTGCAGAGGTGGGAATGGAACCTACAATCACTTGCGTCTCAAGCGACTACTCACTCACCGCGCCAGAGAGGTCGTCCATTTTGAATCTACAAAGATCATTCCTTGATGAATTTGTAATGCACTAAAATATAAACCGAACTTTTTTCTTCATTTTATTTAGATTTGGATCATTTTTACTCCATTTCGAATTAGCATAAAATAAACCTAAACCTCTCAGCTGAAATACGTTTTATAAGTCCATAACACAACGTAGAAAGTTCCATCATCCGCCAAGTTTTTCATTACTAATCACCCCCACCCGGCGGGAGGCTTTCATGCCGGTCACGTAGGTAGTACGTGAGAGACGAAGGTATTACGGCTAGTGATGTACCCGACACAAGCGATATTATAAGTGTACGGATACGGAAATTATAATTACTGTAAGTTCGGATGACCGGAAGTGCGGATATTATAAATGCGGAAGTTTGGATGTTTCTTTATTTATTTGTTTGTTTGTTTATTACTCAATCACGTCGTACGAGTACCTAACGGTTGAACCGATTTCGATGGAATTTAGTATGTTAGATAAGATAACTCTTTATTGTACATCAAAGTAAAATACAGAACATATTTTTTACAAATAGATTTCGTACAATGGGCGGTCTTATCGCTAAAAACGATCTCTTTCAGACAACCGTTGTTTGGACCGGATAATAATTGATCACATGACGGCGCAGCATCTATATAATATTAAAAACATACTTACATACTATAAACCGAAAATAATAACAATAACACAAATTTAACTAAAATAAAATAAAACATAAAAATGGTTATGATGAATTAACAAGCAGTTACAACTTCAACATAGGGACACATATAATCTGGATTAACACATAGGCTACTTTTTATTCCATAAATCTGGTCTCATGGGATAAAAATGGGGTGTCGAGTCAAGTTGCAACAGCGAGTTTACCTGTTTTTCTAGGTTACCTACACATTTAGTAGTGTAACGCGGCGGGACGTGCCCTCAGAAGCACGGCAGCGCTCAGGTGAAGATGGTCACAGCGGTCACCCATTTAAGTAGTGCCCACTCGGAACGCTTCTTAAATTAGTTGATCGTATAAGATTGGATATGACAGCTTTATTAGAATAATCATTCAAAGGAAAACGAGGAAGAGGAAGGTCACGAATAAGCTACATGAGCCGGGTAAAGAGGAAAATCTGTGTTTAACGTAAAAAAGACCGTCTTAGAACGATACAAATGGAGAGAATTGCTTAACTGGTAAACTCATAACTGAAGCCTTTTCATATTTAATATGAAAAGATCGACTAAGCAAGCTACGGAACTAATTATGCATCATCAGTAAAATTTTCATTAAAAGGTTACGGAATCGGTTTTTAATGTTTAATATTTCATTTATTATTTCTTTGTTAAAGTGGAAACTTCTGTAGGCGCGTTGGGCATTTTTGAGATGGGAAAAAACCATTGAACTAGCGACACTGTTACCGTTACCGACACCTCTGTATGTGAAGTGAAAACTTCTTTTGGCGCGTTGGGCATTTTTTAAGACGGGGAAAAACCATTGAACTAGCGATACTGTTACCGTTACCGACACGGTTACCGACCGTTCTGTATATGAGTATCTCGTAATTGTTTTAGTTTTCACTTCTGTCGGCACTCCCGGAGTTCCACCTTTTTATTATTTACATTATTTTGCATCACTTCAATAAATTTGTTACCACAAATTACTAAGAAGCGCTGATCTATTGTCAGTACGACGATGAATGAAAATATGCCAAATTAATTTCAGAGCAGGTTAGGTTAGGTTGTATACGAAGCGTAGTGATGTCCTGAGTTTCCGTATCAGTTATTAAATTACAATTTTAAATCCCACGACGCCGACGCTTACCTATAGGTTAATTCACAAATTGACGAGCTTGATAAAACAAATAAGAAAATAAAACAGAAATGTACAAAGTTTCCTAAAATCCATTGAACGACGCGACGGAATAAATTAGGTAAACGTCAGCGTCGTGGGATTTAAAATTATATTTCAATTACGGATACGGAAACTCAGCACATCACTACGCTTCGTATATCTACGTGTACGTATACGGTTCACGGAAATAATGTTTTCGTGTGATGGAAAAATAAGTTTTCAACTTATTCTGTTTATTGTGTTAGCCAGGCGCTAGGCGTTATAAACTTTTGATTTCTGAATGTCAATCGTGTCTTCCCCGGTTTCACGCGATGGCGGGTTCGATTCCCGCCGCGGAACAAATGTTGTTTTTTTTATACATTATAGGCTTGCGTTTGACCATGATCTCGCCTGATGGTAAACGATGATGCAATCTACGATGGTACACGCTTGCCTAGAAGGAACCTATTCACTCGCGACTTAAAGATACCCAGGTTGTAGCTATCAGGAAACACAGACTCTGGCAAGGCGTTCCACTCTTTGGCGGTGCGCATAATAAAGGTCGAAGAGAACCGCTTTGTGCGAATGGGAGGTATTTCTACCATATAGCGGTGGCGCACCGCAGAGCGTCTAGTTGTCCGTTGATAGAATGGAGATGGTGGGATCAGGTTGAAAAGTTCCGCCGCACGCTCCCCGAAATGTACTCGATAAAAAACCGAGAGGCTTGCGACCTTTCATCGATGCTCCAGGCTGCATCAACTAGATCATCGTTGCCTATGAGCTTCTTGGCTCTTCTCTCAGTTGATTCCAGAGCTTCAAGTTGGATGAAGATGTTTGCATGATCTACCAATATTAGTTTCAGGTCTGGGTATTTCTCTATACGTGGTGGGGATAGGGATTTGATTTGCTATGTTACTTTAGAAAAAGTGATCCTTATGGGAAATATAGTCGATTGAGAATACTTTGTTTTGTTTTGACATACCATTAACAAAGTTTTATAAAATAACCGAATAGGTTGTTTTATTAAATAAACCTATAGTTTCCTATGAACAAAATCTTCTAACTACAAAAGAAAAGGTAGCTTCCCCAAATTTTGCCCCACTCTGTATATTATATACCTACTAAAGTCTAACTTTTTATTAGCTGCAGTAAAATGACGTTTTGTGGGTTGCCGGTTTTTGAAGAATGATGTTGAAATCATAAATGAATAATCAGTTTGGTTTTTTTTTTGAGATTTAATATTAAGTTGTAATGTATTTTTTTAACCTATTATTATTACTATACTAGAGGATTGATCTTTTTTAGTGGAAGTATAGGGAGGTACATTCAAAATGAAACAAAAACGTCATAATAATGTTATTTAATTAATTTTTGTGAACTGATTCACATCCCTATTGAGATTAGGCTGGCAACATTATTTTACGGAATGACATTTAGAAACGTCATTTTACTGCAGCTAATAAAAAGTTAGACTATAGCTGACCAATCCGCAGCTTCGCACGCGTAGTTTTTCAATAAACACATTACCCTCCTTCTGCGCACTTCGTTAAAAAGTAGCCTATGTCACCCGAGGATACTGTAGCTTCCCAACAGTGAAAGAATTTTTTAAATCGGTCCAGTAGTTTCGGAGCCTATTCAATACAAACAAACAAATCTTTCCTCTTTATAATATTAGTATAGATAGGTATGTGTTTACAAAGCATTCTATCAGTTTTTTAGTTCCCATAGTACAAGCTTTGCTTATTTTGGGGCTAGATAGCGCTATGTGAAATGTCCAGCATTATTTATTATTTATCTATTTAAGTACATGAAGATAATGCTCTTCCTTCCAATATCCCGGCCGCGTAGAATGCGGGTCACGTGCGCCTACGTGCCTGAAACAACCCCCTGTAACGTAGCACCGTCACCGGCTCGAATCACCCTGTATATCTGCTGATCGATACAAAGTACTGTGTGAAGACAAGTTTAATACTACAATCATCATTATCATCATCACAAGACGTCCACGGCTGAACATAAATCTCATCTCATGACGACCTCCGTGGTGCAGTGGGCGAATAGCCGGCTGAGACGCAGAAGGTAGCGGGTTCGATTCCCGCCGCGGAACAAATGTTTGCATAACCTACAGATATTTGTTCTGGGTCTGGTTGTTTCTCTATATATTATAAGTAAGTATTTACAAAAAAAATGTATATAAGTAGGTATTCTATCAGTTATCTGGTTCCCATAATACAAGCTCTGCTTAGTTTGGGGCTAGATAGCGCTGTGTGAAATGTCCAGCAATATTTATTATTTATTTATTATATTCGATGGAAAGACGAATTGATAAGTTGCTGGGAGCTGTTGGGTGCAGGCCGTATCGATCAGTCGCTCTGGACGCATCATACTTACACACAAATACTCACGCACGCACGCACGCACAAACACACACACACACACACACACACACACACACACACACACTCAAATCACGCAACCAACACACTCCCATACTCAGTCATACATTCATTCAACATTCCATTCCATCCGGACTATGGTTCATATAGTCTGGAAGGAGGTTGTATGGCATCATACAGGTCCATTCTAGTTTGGGTACCTATGTTTTCCATCCTGAATTGAAGGATACCTAGGAAACCGTTGTAACTTTTTGTTTGTGAAATATTGAAGTTTGTTGCTGAAAAAAAATCATTATTATTATATTATACGCCTGTGATTTTACCGGCATCCATACCCTTCAAACCGGAACAGATCAATGATGGTAGTATTTCACCGGCATCCATACCCTTCAAACCGGAACAGATCAATGATGGTAGTATTTCACCGGCATCCATACCCTTCAAACCAGAACACATCAATGATGGTAGTATTTCACCGGCATCCATACCCTTCAAACCGGAACACATCAATGATGGTAGTATTTCACCGGCATCCATACCCTTCAAACCAGAACACATCAATGATGGTAGTATTTCACCGGCATCCATACCCTTCAAACCGGAACACATCAATGATGGTAGTATTTTACCGGCATCCATACCCTTCAAACCGGAACACATCAATGATGGTAGTATTTCACCGGCATCCATACCCTTCAAACCGGAACACATCAATGATGGTAGTATTTCACCGGCATCCATACCCTTCAAACCAGAACACATCAATGATGGTAGTATTTCACCGGCATCCATACCCTTCAAACCGGAACAGATCAATGATGGTAGTATTTCACCGGCATCCATACCCTTCAAACCAGAACACATCAATGATGGTAGTATTTCACCGGCATCCATACCCTTCAAACCGGAACACATCAATGATGGTAGTATTTCACCGGCATCCATACCCTTCAAACCAGAACACATCAATGATGGTAGTATTTCACCGGCATCCATACCCTTCAAACCGGAACAGATCAATGATGGTAGTATTTCACCGGCATCCATACCCTTCAAACCAGAACACATCAATGATGGTAGTATTTCACCGGCATCCATACCCTTCAAACCGGAACACATCAATGATGGTAGTATTTCACCGGCATCCATACCCTTCAAACCAGAACACATCAATGATGGTAGTATTTCACCGGCATCCATACCCTTCAAACCGGAACACATCAATGATGGTAGTATTTTACCGGCATCCATACCCTTCAAACCGGAACACATCAATGATGGTAGTATTTCACCGGCATCCATACCCTTCAAACCGGAACACATCAATGATGGTAGTATTTCACCGGCATCCATACCCTTCAAACCAGAACACATCAATGATGGTAGTATTTCACCGGCATCCATACCCTTCAAACCGGAACACATCAATGATGGTAGTATTTCACCGGCATCCATACCCTTCAAACCAGAACACATCAATGATGGTAGTATTTCACCGGCATCCATACCCTTCAAACCGGAACACATCAATGATGGTAGTATTTTACCGGCATCCATACCCTTCAAACCGGAACACATCAATGATGGTAGTATTTCACCGGCATCCATACCCTTCAAACCGGAACACATCAATGATGGTAGTATTTCACCGGCATCCATACCCTTCAAACCAGAACACATCAATGATGGTAGTATTTCACCGGCATCCATACCCTTCAAACCGGAACAGATCAATGATGGTAGTATTTCACCGGCATCCATACCCTTCAAACCAGAACACATCAATGATGGTAGTATTTCACCGGCATCCATACCCTTCAAACCGGAACACATCAATGATGGTAGTATTTCACCGGCATCCATACCCTTCAAACCAGAACACATCAATGATGGTAGTATTTCACCGGCATCCATACCCTTCAAACCGGAACACATCAATGATGGTAGTATTTTACCGGCATCCATACCCTTCAAACCGGAACACATCAATGATGGTAGTATTTTACCGGCATCCATACCCTTCAAACCAGAACACATCAATGATGGTAGTATTTCACCGGCATCCATACCCTTCAAACCGGAACACATCAATGATGGTAGTATTTCACCGGCATCCATACCCTTCAAACCGGAACACATCAATGATGGTAGTATTTCCCCGGGCTAACCCTTTTAGAAAGAGCTCGACTACTAAGTACTTAATATCCATCATCATCATCAATCAGCATTGGACGTCTACTGCTGAACATAGGTCTCCCGACCGATCTAGTGCGCCCTATATCCCACGGCTCCCAGCAACCCTGAACAGGTCGTCTTTCCATCTAGTTGAGGGCCGACCTACTACATATTATTAGGTCAATAAGTATTTTGCCCCGCAGCCAGGAATAACACCCGTCATCCCTTGCATCTGCGCATGCAGTCGGCGCTTCGCCTATCTATAGATCGCACTGGATGATGACGTATCAATGATTTCTCGAACACGGAACCTTGGAAAGAAAATCTAGCAATTTATATTCGCGAACAGTATACCCTTCGACCAGACAAAAATAGAGCAATTGTCACGTCTCGGACCGGTCACGTCGCGGGATCGATAACGGCGCGTGACTGGACACGGACGGGCATGTAGTGCACATCTGGTCTAGCCTGGCTTGGATGCTGATGATGTGAGTTGTTGACTCGCCTGTTCCGAGTGGTAGAGTTCAGGCAGATAATACTATCCTAGCTATTAGTACATAAAAGGAAAAAGCGACCCTCCCCCCTCCCCAACTTATGCAGTGCTGCTCGATGCATGTGTATTAAATAATTCTGAAATCCTACGCATTATACCTATATGATCTTTCTATATATACTTTTAGTCCAGCTATCCCCGTCAGGTAAAAAAATCACCTGATGGGGCAAACGTTACCCCATCAAAGTCTATGCATTCAAGGTTTAGAAGTTATATAAGATACTAGAACTTCTAAACCTTGAATGCATAAATTACCAAAATATTTTGCACATTTACACGAGATAAAAAAAAATATATAAATATAAACTGGACTGAGCGGAAGATCAGCGCTGCGGCATATTAACATACCGTAGCATCATGCTGAGCTGAGTACCAATTCATCTCCACACAGAGCTTTTAAGTTTGTTAGTACTTAGGTTAGATTTTATTGTTGTTGAGTTTTATTTTCCTTTATTACTGTGTGGTTGTTGAATAAAATGTTTTCTTTCTATCTTTCTTTCAGATAATGCACTGATTCCAGTTTCAGAATCCTGAAAGGAGACAAATTTTAGCCGGGGTAACGTACACATTTCCTACACATAAAAACCGCATACGAACAGGCGCTGCGCCTGTGGAAGTAATAGGTAGTGGTCGTGTCAGGGGCCTGGTTTACTGCCCCTGAGATGACATCGGCAGACAGCATAACCCATACTCATACTCATTTATTCAACCGCAGGGACACAATGGAACACTTGGTTACGTCAATAATAGTACTTACTTACATGTCTTTATCTAAATAGAGGTGCCAGAAACAGACAAGCATTTCATATACATTTACATTTAAGCAACTAAACCCTGATTATTAAGTATGTAGGCACTTAAGATTGTAGCTGCTGTAGAGAGGCATTGTCAAAGAATTGATTATAATACCTATTTTGAATTCTAAATTGCTGCGTATGTCAATAAGTAACATTAAGGCGGGGAAGTTTGAAGGGTGACAACTTTTAGGTTTTTTTTAACAACTGTATCTCTATTGAAATATAAAATATGCGCAAAAAAACATATTTTATTAAAATTCAACATATAATCTACCACTTTGTGAAGATAGTAACGCGATAGATACTTTTCTCGATAAAAAAAAATCATAAAGTTGACACTAAATTGATATTTAAACGGTCGATACTAAGAGGTTTCTTCTTGAAATCATGTCAAATTTATACCAAAAAATAGAGCTTATTATTAACTAAGGAATTGTGAAAAACAATATGTAATGCGGTTATTATTAATCTCTGTGAAAGAAAACTATCAAAATCTACTCGTTCAGGCGCTCGCGCCGGGCGGCCAGTGCCCGCCCGCCGAGACGTCTTCGAGGTCGGACGCACGCTGTCTCCCAAAAATTCCCCCGCGTTTCAAATTAGTGCAGTGCAGATACATTTAGATTGGCGGGGCCTGAGGTAGCGTAAAATACCTAAAGTTCCGAAACAAGCCCGCCTTAATTATAAATATTGAATTGCATTAGTCATTGATTATATTATAAGTGCATTAGTCTCACTGTCCTGTCTCGCCGTCACTACAGCAGCGCAGAGGTTGCGACTTTTGCCCAGGAAGTGTTGCAGTTTGTCAACAAGCAGCACTGCTGTATAAACGATCTTTCATAAATAGAGTTTTAAGCTGGACTTTCCTTTGGCTTTCTTTCTTGGTTTATGAAGTTTTTTTATGACTAGGTATTTTTTACGGTTTAAGATTATTTATTTCTCTTAAATTTACATAATAAATCGTTTACTGAGAAACATCCAATTCTGATCTACTTACATAAGTAGGTACACAATTAATAATTTATACAATGAGCTGACTTTGCAAAACATGAGCACTGTACAATAATATCTTCGAGAAACATAATATTTATTTTAAAAAATCAACAATTAAATATAAATTGAGTCTCCGAACCCTTTTGAACACTACACTCCAAAATCTCAATCGAAAATAACTGCTAACAGATGGCGTTACTCTGTCATGCTCTGAATAACAAAGAAAAGTGAATAGTCAATGTCAATTGCCGCGTCATCATTATTTTCCGAGGAACTTGAAATAAAAAAAACAAACATTTGTGTTTGTTTATCTGACGAAGTGAGATTGTTTTAGACAAAATTTAATATTGTGTCTTTGAGATTTTGGAATATCACACGTTTATTGCGGTTGGAAGCGGCCTGCATCCAACGCCGACCTGCGGTTCTTACCAAGTCGTCTGCCCACCTTGTAGGTGGACGTCCTACGCTTCGCTTGCCGGTCCGTGGCCTCCATTCGAGAACTTTCCGGCCCCATCGGCCATCTGTTCTGCGCGCTATATGGCCTGCCCATTGCCACTTCAACGTGCTAATCCGTCGGGCTATGTCGGTGACTTGAGTTCTCCTACGTATCTCCTCATTTCTGATTCGATCCCGTAGAGAAACCCCGAGCATAGCCCTCTCCATAGCTCGTTGAGCGACTCTGAGCTTATTCATAAGGACAATAGTGAAGGACCACGTCTTGGTTCCATATGTCATCACTGGTAACACACACTGGAGATCAATGAGGGAGGCCTTTGTCCAGCAGTGGACGTCCTACGGCTGATATGATGATGATGATGATGACACGTTTATTTGTTACTCAATCACATCCTAATGGCTGAACCGATTTAGATAAAATTTTGTGTGCCTGGATATTATGACCTGGGTTCAAACATAGGCTACTTTTTGTTGGCAAACAACGCGTGCGAAGCCGCCGGCGAAAGCTAGTAAACCATTTTTTTGACGGTGCAGCTCCAGACAGCACCATCTATTACACTAGTTGGAACTAGTTTTTCTTTTTAAATCGAAAATTAAAAGCCCTCATTACATCGCCAGTGTACATTTCTGAAAAGGCAATGTATTAGTTAAACTTCAGGACAAACGTATTATCCACTCAGATAGGGTGTAAAAGTGGGGGTGGTAATGATATAAAAAATACCTCCCCCTACCTGAGCACGCAGGACGCATAGTAATGGCCAGGGGTTAAAAGCCTCGTAGAGAAGGTGGTACTCGGTAAATCTTCAATTAGGAGCCGTGACGGAGAGCTTACGGGCTGATCGAAAAAACACTTGTGTTTTTAAAAGCTTTGAATTTGGGTGGTTGATGAAAAATATCAGAAGTGGGTTGTATTATACCTATCTATATATATAATACCTCGACTTACTCAACGATCCATAAATGTACTTATAGCGTCTAATACTATAGCGTCTAAACATGTTTAAATTTGACGTATTTGTATGATTTGACAATGCTATTTAGCCACTAAATACGGCAATGTGGTAATATTTGTGTTTGTTTGTTTGGATTTAGAGGGTAGGTAATTTCCGGAAATACTGATCCAATTCTGCTTTGTTTTTCACTTATAGTAAGTAACTTTATTTCTAAGTTTTAAAGACTTTATTTTAAGTTGATAATAATCTGTGCAAGTCGCTGTGAGTGAACTGTGTACATAATATATACATTACATACATATACATATTTTACATATCATTTCATCATCATCATATCAGCCGTAGGACGTCCACTGCTGGACAAAGGCCTCCCTCATTGATCTCTTAGCACTCCTGGCCCCGCCGTTACCGTGACTGCTACCGTAGCCAGGATTAGCGGGGCCGCCGGGGACTCGGGGCCTGGTTTTATGTTATCATGAGGGGGTTGTTGCCATACTCACCACGCTTGGCAGGCGGCTTGGCGAGCGCAGTATAAGGTATTGAAAACACGAAAAGATGCTGCTGCCCATCTTTCGGAGGCATCCCTTAGCAGATTCCTACTGCATCCACGGGCAAGAGCGGAGGGGCAACATTCTACAGCCGGCGCCCCACGGCCTACAGCCGGCGTCCCACGGCCTACAGCCGGCGTCCCACGGCCTACAGCCGGCGCCCCACGGCCTACAGCCGGCGTCCCACGGCCTACAGCCGGCGCCCCACGGCACATATCATTTATTTAAATTATTTACATATTAAAATATATATTATTATTTTTGTTTTATATACACACTAGCTGACCCGCCCTCGGCTTTGCACGCGAGGTTTTTCATTAAAATCATTACCCTCCTTCTGCGCAATCCTGGTCGTGATAAAAAAGTAATACCTACTGGTCATTTCAGAGAAACCAAAACCAACAGACTTCGTCGGGGAGCAGCCAAATCCGAGAGTCTGAAGGCGCTTCACTATTTGCGGATTCAACCGTCCACCTCAGAGTGCAAGTGCATCTGTAAGATGCATTGCTGACTCGACTTTGATCATGATGATCATGACTCTGGTCATGATCTAACTGTATACCATATTTCGCCAAAATCGGTCCAGCATTCGTGAAAACGTAACAAACAGACAGAAAGACAGAGTTTATTTTGAAATTATGATTTTAGTTTGGATTTTAGGGCGCAAAAAGTTTTACATCATAATTATTGTATCTAAAACCTCAAATCTAAAAATCCAATGGCATCCAAAAGTTGCCTGGAAGATATCGCTATCAGCGATAACGTCGCCCATTGTATTGCCTTTTTAGGGTTCCGTACCCAAAGGGTAAAACGGCACCCTATTACTAAGGCTCCGCTGTCTGTCTGTCTGTCCGTCTGTCACCAGGCTGTATCTCATGAACCGTGATAGTCAGACATTTGAAATTTTCACAGATGATGTATTTCTGTTGCCGCTATAACAACAAATACTAAAACAGAATAAAATAAATATTTAAGGAGGGCTCCCATACAACAAACGTGATTTTTTTTGCTCATTTTAGCTCGATATTGATAACGACAACACGTAGACGCTTGAAATATTCACAGAATATTAAGTTATATATTCACTTTAAACAGAAATAATTAAATAAAATAAATATTTAAGGGGGGCTCCCATACAACAAACGTGATTTTTTTGCCGTTTTTATAGAACCTACGGAGACCTTGTACGGTACCCTTCGTGCGCGAGTCCGACTCGCACTTGGCCGGTTTTTTTAGTTTTATTATAGTGTTATATTATTTCTGTGTGGTATTTACAATAAAGATTTATCTTATCCTATTAGAAAAGTAAACAATCCGTCATCGGGATTGAAATAAAGTGAAACATCAGGGACAATACAAATTGTTCTGGAGAGGTGGGGCGGGTGGCGAGTGTCCAGTTTTTTGGGGGTTATTATTAAAAAGAGACGTTGTAAGTGGTATACGATTGCAGAGGAGTGACATATGTGGTCATGCGGGTTCGGCTACGAAATTAGCGGAAGTTACTAGTACAAACAAAATATATGTGTATTTGTCAGTTATGGTTTGTATGACTTTTGAGTTGTAATTTGTAGGTGGTGCTAGATATAATCTTAATGCCTTGCAGAGTTGACTGTACCTTAGGCCAAACTCGAATTCCACCCCCGCTTCTCCGCGCGCCGCTGCACGTCCTCTCTCGCCGTGGTTCATATGTTTCCCGGTTTTTTTATCATTCAGTCCCTTCATTTTCTTTTGTTGTGTTTATTTCTCATTACTGCGTCTTTACAAAAACCAACTTAAAATAAATTCTACCTAAGAATTATGTGATCGTTTGGAGCGACAAGCGACACGGGTACTCCGTCTGAAAGCCGAGGCCAGACTGAATTGCGGACCAGGCGTCCGAAGCGAATGGTTTCAGTAGTGCAAAAGTTATGTATTTTAATTTTATGGTAAAATTAAAAGGTATTTTGAAACTTTAAAACACAGGTGCACTTATTTATGTTGTATAGAATTAATGTATAAAGTTTCAAGATCTAAATTGAAGTATTCATCGCATAATAACGGTTGTAAGATATATGTGGAGTCATCTTTGGATTTTTTTTCTATAGAGAACATTTTACGGAATCGTATTTTCACAATACAGGCGTTCTAGAACATATCCTTAACTATAACATATATGAATTACAAATTTAAAGCACAAAATTTGTTGAACAAAATATTGTTTCTCAATAAGCGATTTATCGTCTCCCCAGGTATAGTGCGCCCTTAATACATATTATGTCAGGTTGTCCGTGAGGTCTACACTGGCCTCAGCAGAAGACCAGCGCTGCAGCATGGCAACATGCTGAGCTGAGGACCCTTTCGCCACCACACTTAGCAGTTATTTATAATTTTAGTAAATAAGTAATAATGATTTTGTTTGTGTAATCTGTTTCTTGTGGTGGTAGGTATTTTAATAGGTTTTTTAATATCTAAAACTAAAACTGGTTCGATTAGAGCATTAATATCCTCAGATCTCTTACATCTTTATCGCATACCCTTGAATATAATAACACTAGCTGACCAATCAGCAGCTTGGCACGCGTAGCTCTTCAATAAAAACATTACCCTCCTTCTGCGAAGTTGGGTAAAAAGTAGCCTATGTCACCCGGGGATAGTGTAGCTTCCCAACAGTGAAATAATTTTTTAAATCGGTCCAGTAGTTTCGGAGGCTATTCAATACAAACAAACAAACAAATCTTTCCTCGTTGTGATATTAGTATATGGTATATAGATTTATGGGGTTTGATGGGGTAACGTTGTATATAGTATAGTATAGATAACATAACATTTAAGGCTAGTATTTAATATTGACAAATTAGACAACCATAAGAGTTATAAATCTAGTATTTTTACGCACAAACACCTATACCTACTACACGGGGGCAATTGCGTGGAGTTTGAACGTGTTTAACGTTGGACGTTGGTTTGACTGACGTTACTCGAGTCAGCGCGATACGAAATGTGCTTATCGTAACGTTTTTGTTTTGGTTTTACATTGGTAGTATCGTTCAAAATTAGAACGACTGCCCTCCAGGTCCACCTACTTCACCCCCGCGCGCACGCGCAGGAGAAGACTTGTCCGTCGGACGTAAGCAACCAGCAGCAGACGTCATTTTTATTTCATACGTCATAATTCTTATCCAAAAATTATATACCTTTCTAGTTTTAACATTAGACGACTACTTACTTATTTATATAATATTCGGCTTCCTTTATACTTCCCATATACACAACATAGTACCTACCTTATAAAATTGTAATTGTGGTACTTACAAGAGAAAATAAAAAAAAATCAATCTAAATTTTCATTACAGATAGCACTGAATTTCAGTGTTGCCAGCACCTCAATCAGAAAAAGGCCGGTAGCTTTGTTGAAAAAGCCCAACTTTTGGCACGAAAGGCCGAAATTGAAATAAAAAAAAACGTCATTTAACTAAAAAAATATATTTTAATGGTTTAAAGAACAAAGAATGGACAGTATTTACTTATACCGCATACACATTTCTGGTGATGGCTCGAAATTTATTTTACCATCTCAGTTTTCTATGCCTGCAGTAGTAGAAGCTACCTTCTCCGTATTAAGACGAGAGCGGCTTTCAGTTTTAATCCTCTTGAGTTTACTAAAAACACTCGCGTTTGAAAATGGGAGGATAATATTTTTATTATTTTATTCTTCTTCTTCTTCTTCCAGTGCCTCTTCAATCCTGAAGGTTGGCCGTTAGCTTCCTGTATTCATCTCTATCAGCAGCCAGCCGGAACAGCTGTTCGACGGAGGCAATACCGGTCCACTCCCGGATATTCCGGAGCCATGACTTCTTTCATTTAACCATGACATTATTTTATTAATGGTGGGTAAAGGCCACAAAGCCGATGGCTGCCAAGGGCCGACATAACTTCCCAAAGGCCGATAATCGGTAAAAAAAAATTTTTCAGCATCTGTGCGAGTTGGCAGCTAACATTTCAATCGAGCCGGTAAACTGCCACTGAATATAATCGAGTTTTAATTTGTATCTGCAACGTAAAGCTTTTTCTAAAATATTTCATTCAATGGCTACTCATCACTATGATATTTCAAGAAAATTTACTTGTAACTAAATTGAGCTATGAAACATCATTTCCAACGATCTTTAGCTCGCTAATACCTTATCTCTCGCTCACTCCATGGCCCGTTGTAATGGCTACCTCAGAGGGAGGTAATGGCACGGACTCGACTTAGGCCTATTCCGTTTGACATTGTACATCGTAAATCATACACTAATCCGCACCATGATAAATAACGTTTTATTGGCATTTCTATGGAAACTTAAGGTATTTTGATAGAAACTGTGCTATAAAAATAAGAGGGAAGAAAATTAAGTTTAACTTTTCAACTAACTAACCCTCTGTATTCGGGGAAAAACGCAAAAACTTGTGTTGGACAAACTAGGTGACGCTTGTGAATAATAACAATAAATCACACTGATATTATAAACGCGAAAGTTCGGATATTTATTTGTTTGTTCTGTACTCAATCACGCCGTAACGACTGAACCGATTTCGATGAAATTTGGTATATAGGTAGATTATAACCTGGATCAGTACATAGGCTACCATTTATCCCATGAATCAGTTCCCATGGGATAAAATGGGATGTCAAAACTTATATATGAACACACTAATATTATAAACTCTAAAGTTTGGATGTTTGTTTGTTACTCAATCACGCCGTAACGGCTGAACCGATTTCGATGAAATTTGGTATATAGGTAGATTATAACCTGGATCAGTACATAGGCTACCATTTATCCCATGAATCAGTTCCCATGGGATAAAATGGGATGTCAAAACTTATATATGAACACACTAATATTATAAACTCTAAAGTTTGGATGTTTGTTTGTTACTCAATCAGGCCGTAACGGCTGAACCGATTTCGATGAAATTTGGTATATAGGTAGATTATAACCTGGATCAGTACATAGGCTACCATTTATTCCATGAATCAGTTCCCATGGGATAAAATGGGATGTCAAAACTTATATATGAACACACTAATATTATAAACTCTAAAGTTTGGATGTTTGTTTGTTACTCAATCACGCCGTAACGGCTGAACCGATTTCGATGAAATTTGGTATATAGGTAGAGTATAACCTGGATCAGTACATAGGCTACCATTTATCCCATGAATCAGTTCCCATGGGATAAAATGGGATGTCAAAACTTATATATGAACACACTAATATTATAAACTCTAAAGTTTGGATGTTTGTTTGTTACTCAATCACGCCGTAACGGCTGAACCGATTTCGATGAAATTTGGTATATAGGTAGATTATAACCTGAATCACCACATAGGCTACCACTTATCCCATAAATCAGTTACCATGGGATAAAAATGGGATGTCAAAGTTTATATATGTACACACTAATATTATAAACGTGAAAGTTTGGATGTTTGTTTGTTTGTTTGTTACTCTATCACGCCGTAACGGCTGAACCGATTTCGATGAAATTTGGTATACACGTAGATTATAACCTGGATCAGTACATAGGCTACCATTTATCCCATGAATCAGTTCCCATGGGATAAAATGGGATGACAAAACTTATATATGAACACACTAATATTATAAACTCTAAAGTTTGGATGTTTGTTTGTTACTCAATCACGCCGTAACGGCTTAACCGATTTCGATGAAATTTGGTATATAGGTAGATTATAACCTGGATCACCACATAGGCTACCACTTATCCCATAAATCAGTTACCATGGGATAAAAATGGGATGTCAAAGTTTATATATGTACACACTAATATTATAAACGTGAAAGTTTGGATGTTTGTTTGTTTGTTTGTTACTCTATCACGCCGTAACGGCTGAACCGATTTCGATGAAATTTGGTATACACGTAGATTTAATCTACTAGATTATTACCTGGATCACCACATATCACCATTTATGCCATAAATTAGTTAGTATTTTAAGTTTATATATGTATTGTGTACCCCAGAACAACGTGGGCGAAGCCGTTGGCAACAACTAGTAAACAAAAATATTTACACATATTTTCAGTTTTCATATTTTCAACGCTGAATATGACTGTACTTACACAAAAACTGTACCTTACACTCATATAAAGCAATAAATACAATTTGATTCATTGCGATATTACTGGCCATTTCACACAGCGATATCTAGCCCCAAACTTAGCAGAGCTTGTACTATGGGAACCAGATAACTGATAGAATACTCATATGTATATACATTTATGTTGCAAATACAGTACATACTTATAATATACTAGCTGTTGCCCGCGACTTCGTACGCGTTACACTACTAAATGTGTAGGTAACCTAGAAATAAAGCTAAACTCGCTCTTGCAATTTCACACCGCATTTTTATCCCATGGAACCTGATTTATGGAATGAAAAATAGCCTATGTGTTAATCCAGGTTATAATCTACGTCCATAATAAATTTCATGGAAATCGGTTTACCCGTTATGACGTGATTGAGTAACAAACAAACAAATAAATAAACAAACATCCAAACTTTCGCATTCATATTATTAGTGTGATAGAAAAACACCCAGACCCGGAACAAATATCTGTAGATCATCCAAACATTTCCTCCGCGGCAGGAATCGAATCTGCTACCTCCTGTGTCTCAGCCGGCTATTCATCCACTGCGCCACGGAGGTCCTACAATAACTGTTTGTCAGCATTACGAGGTTAACTGGAGAAGAATCTATCTGGCATTAAATTCGCCTATGTACTATAGATTATTTTTATTTTGTGCAATAAAAAATTTCCATTAATTCATCCATCTTCTTTTGTATATAATAAATATTGGTTGACATTTCATACAGCGCTATCTAGCCCCAAACTAAGCAGAGCTTGTAGGTAGGTAGGTACTATGGGAACCAGAGAACTGATGGAATACTTATATACTTTTTTTTTTCTAAATACATATTTATAATCTACTAGTGGACCCGCCGAACTTCGGACCGCCTTGACATGCATATAACGCGGGCTGTCAATATACGTCACCCTGGTAGAATTGACAATTGTTGCTCCCGGCCATCATTATGTATGAGAAAATGAATGACTTCCACAAATAATTCAATACCAAAATTAGCCAAATCGCTCCACCCGTTCTCGAGTTTTAGCGAGACTAACGAACAGCAATTCATTTTTATATATATAGACAATATCTCGGGATAACTCCGACCGAAGCATTTGTTTCAAACGATATTCATTTTTTTACATCCTCTTTGCCGATATTTGCAGCACGCATTCTGTCAATTCTATGTCAAACGTCATAAGTCATAAGGTTACATTATAAAAGCGCTAAGGTTAGATTATAAATAATTTTATATGGTGGTTAAGTATTCTTAAATTTTCTAATTTTGCGCGCAATTTTCTTAATTTTTTATTACATTAAAACCTTTTCCTGACAATAAGAAATACAACAAAAAAAGAATTAGTGAAATTGGTCCAGCCGTTCACGCGTGATGGCGTGGCCAAGGGAAATAGGGATTAATTTTTAAATATAGAGATAGAAAAACAACCAGACCCGGAATAAATATCTGTAGATCATGCAAACATTTGTTCCGCGGCGAGAATCGAACCCGCTACCCAATGCGCCACGGAGGTCGTCAATGTAACTTGACTTTAGGAACTGTTACCAACCACGCTATCAATTATTGACATATCTTTGCAAAACTCTCGAGAATTTTCTGAATCAACGTCGCCAGATCGATACTCACAAACAGTCGATGACAATAAAACCATCGACAATTGGCATCTTCGTCAGCGGCTTAATAAGTTTCTGCTTACTTGTTCATCATCACTAAGTTTTTATCGCTTCTTAAAACCACACACAAAACTACACCTTACTCACTTCACATTAAATAGATTTTCCCTTGATGTTACCAAATTCAGGGTTGCTCCGATCAGGCAGGCAATTTGAGTTTTTAATCTTGAAGGTTTAAGGTTGTTATTGTAATGTGACAGTAGACATCAAAGGGCTGGAAGACAAGTGGAAGGACGGCTTCTTACTTCTAGTTCCGACTCACTTATTTTGTCCATACTAAGACAATGTATGCTATGAATTTGCGGGTTCGGTGCGTGTGTCACTTCAAAATAGTTCGCATTTAAAAATGAGCTTTATACCGTTGACTTTAGATTCTATTAGTTGGGAGCTAATAGGATATCGGGTTTCAAATGGTATTGTGATGTTATCAAGTTTATGATTTCGATCTATCTCACACAGATTTTTCACACAGCGCTATCTACCCCCAAACTAAGCAGAGTTTGTTCTATGGAACCAGATAACTGATAGAACACTTATATATATACTTACTTTTTTTTGTAAATACATACTTATATAGAGAATCATCCAGACCCGAAACAAATATCTGTAGATTATGCAAACATTTGTTCCGCAGCGATAATAGAACTCGCTACCTCTTGCGTCTTAGCCGGCTATTCGTCCACTGCGCCACGGAGGTCGTCGAAGAAGTCAGTCAATTATAAATTAAACTGTCAAAAGGCGACTTAGAGTTTTAAAATTGCGCGTGCTAAAGATGCGTGTTAGTTTTATTTAAATAATGCTGGACATTTCACACAGCGCTATCAAGTCAAGAACTAAGGAAAGCTTGTACACACGGCTGCACATCAAGCTATACATTTCCAGTATAAGCTGAACTCTCATTCTACGAAAAGCCTACACAATGCGAGGTCAGCTTACACTGGAAATGTATAGCTTGATGTGCAGCCGTGTGTACTATGGTAACCAGATAATTAATAGAATATATTTTTTTTAAACATGTACACACGGCTACACATCAAGCTATAAAATTCCAGTATAAGCTGACCACGCATTGTGTAGGCTTTTCGTAGAATCGGAGGTCAGCTTATACTGGAAATGTATAGCTTGATATGCAGCCGTGTGTACTTATAATATAATTATAGAGAAACACCCAGACCCGGAATGAATATCAAGATTATGCAAACAATTGTTCCGCGGCGAGCATCGAACCCGCGACCTCCTGCATCTCAGCATATTTTCCCAATGCACCTCGGTGGTCGCCAGGTCGTGGATAGGTCGTACAATCGTTTTCATAACATCGATTTGGAGTGAGACTTCTATTCGATGTGAATAGATACTTTTCTTCCTTCTGTGGTCCCGTATAAAAACATACGTTAGTTTAGACTTGATAGGGGTGCCAGTAAGTACTGTCACAGTACTGTCATTCATTTCGATGTTTCGTGACATATGGAAGGTGTAGACGACGTACCACGCGAACCTGTAATAAAAAACATACACAGATAAAATATACAATAAAATAGAATGTTTTTTTGTAACTAGGACAGTACGGCAACTCCCATAACCAAAGGAGATACAGGTGCAGTTTCTTTTAAAACATCAGCTCGTTTTCGAAGAAAAACATTTTGACATTAAAATTTTTTTGGTAAAGCATGAGTAGCGCCTTAAAATGAATCAAGTTGGTAAACATTTTTTTGATGCCCATTGATGCAGTTCTTTGTAAGGATCATTTTATTATATTGGATGAAAAAAATCTGAGCCGCAGAAGTTAGTCAAATTTGATAAAATGTATTCTCATACAACAGGACAAAGCAAAATTCCTCCAACAAACATTTTATTAGATTCTAATTGCACATTAAAGAAGTTTTAAGCGATTAAGAAGTTTTGGAACTCCATGCTCTCATGAGCAATTCAAAAACATTTCGTATTTCAGAAAAATATTGAATTTCTAACATAGTTCTTGCATACCGACGAAGTCCAACTCTAATGCGAATTTCTTATATAATATAATATAAAAATTTACATTTCTTTATTTGCTCGATGACAGTTCTAATTTGATAGTTGTAGTGTTG
Source organism: Philereme vetulata (assembly GCA_918857605.2). Lineage (NCBI taxonomy): Eukaryota > Metazoa > Arthropoda > Insecta > Lepidoptera > Geometridae > Philereme > Philereme vetulata. The sequence continues at coordinate 10,632,357 of OU975423.1, forward strand.
TGACCAAACAAGTAATGATATCGATCGCATATATTTATTATATTTTGACCAAAGACAAATAAAACAAAAACATTCAAATATATTTTTTCAAGGTGGGAACACTCAATGGTCCACCGCCATTTTGTGTTTGTTTTAATCTGTCACTCGCAACAAGACGGTCGTGCTAGTCACTACATTTCTGTTCGCTGAGTTTTTACACATTATCCATACGTTACGTTGTGTATTTTGTTTTCCTCCGTGTTGATTAGTTTCTTACATTTTGTAAAAAAATATCGAGTCTGTTATCGTGTTACGTTTATCGATAGCTCCATCCCTATCAGTTTCTCCGACTCTGGTATAACCTTGTATTTGCGTAAGCGTCAAATTTTTATAAAATAATGCATACATAATGTAAAAAGACGCTCGTTCAAGTTTTCACAGGAGCTGTCATCGAGAAAATAAAGAAACGGAAATAGTATAATTGCCAGTTCACAGTGATTGAAATTCGACCGTAATCCACTAAACAACATTTTTATAGCATTTGCCCTTTAACCATATAAACTTTAACTATGCCAAATCTCACACTAAAACCTTACAAAGTTTTCTCTTTACATATTTTTCTGTACAATTTTCAATAACACGTTCGCTGCGGGAAATAATTTGACTATTTTTCACGTAGGAGGCTGATAAGCATTAAAAGTATTTTTCCACCAGTGCTCTAAAGGTCTTTCGACCTCCTCGTATATCAATGGCTTCTAAACCAAGTTTCTTTATGAAAACCTATTTTCTGCTTATATAACTAGGACCATGGTGTTCTAAAAACCTCAGTGCATCGTATTTTGGATTCGCTCTGGGGCACTGCTAGTAAAAATAAATAAAAACACGAAAAATGTTAAGAGGCACATAAGCTTGCTATCGCAGTGAATGGATAATGAAACGTAATTATCGATACTCAATAATTTTTATTTTGAATAGTTATTGCAACAACTTACATGTGAGAATCAGAAAAACATTTTAGACACAGAGCTTTGTTACAATTAACGTAGAATAATATGATCTTTTTAACTTTTTTATTCGCTTCACGACTACACAACGTGATACGTAGCTTTTCGTAGCAGCCAATACATTTCCTTCTTTTTTTCCCTCATTTTTCATTGCTAAGAAAGCGGAAAAAAGAAAATCTTTCATTAGTGGTTTTTCATCAGTTCCGACATATTGTTTGGAAGAACGGTTTACTAATAATTTTACCCTTGTTTATACATTTCAAATTAAGCTTATGCCAAACATTCTTTAAGCTATTTTATGCACTATTCAAACTATCAAACTAACACTTACTTAACGCCGTCCTGCACATGTATGGCAGCATGCACTTTCTATCGACGTATGGACAACACTAATTCGTTGAAAGAAAATAATTACACAAAACAAGTGCGGTAGGAGGCACAAATACCTCACCCGGTTGATAGGTCTATAAGCCCTATAGCCGCACTGAATAAAGTTTTTTCACTTTCAGTGCGGTGTTGGGTCTAAAGACCTCTTACGTATATTTTTGCCTTGTCGAGTCACAAATATAAAAACAAACACAAACCTATATTTATGTTTTTGTTACTCCCATAAATCCTCAAGTTATGAGCTCCGCACTAGAGAGAAACGGTAGGATTTTGTTCCGCACTGCGCGAGGACACGTAAGAGGTTTTTAGACCTACTACCGCAGCGAACGTGTTAAATAACCCAACAGTCGATTGATTACAACTGGTAGTTAATTTGTTGTTATGTAAATGCACTTTGCACATTGCATATTGACCTGAAAAATAAAATAAATACATCAAACTAAATCTGATTATTCAAAGACAGTGGCGTTTTAAAAAACATTTTTGAAATCGTAAAATAAAACATAAAATGACAAACAGCGCTGTGCCAACCCTACGAATAGTAGACTGAAAAAGGACGGAGATATTCCAGTCTTCATATTCCAAGTGTATTGTTCTTCAAGCTAACACCTAAATCAGAATAGCATTCATTACAATATTCGCACTTCGGTTGGCAATCGGTATTGATATTGCAAAACCTTACGACAAAAACTATGTGCATTATACTACGTGTTTTGTTATGTAAACACGGCTACACATCAAGCTATACATTTCCAGTATAAGCTGACCTCTGGCATTGTGTAGGCTTTTCGTAGAATGAGAGGTCAGCATATACTGGAAATGTATAGCTTGATGTGTAGCCGTGTGTACGACATTAAATGAAAACACGGGTAGGGCTAATTGCTTGGACCACATGTTGAGTTTTCTCATTTTATTTCTCCAAAAACCAACCACCTTGTACACACGGCATGTGTACATTTTATGTGTTTGTGAGATTTTCATTGAACCAAGCAAAGTTATGCCAAATGTTTATCTGAGCATATCATTATCATGATAAGTCAATTAAATGACGTCTACTGCTGTACACACGGCTACACATCAAGCTATACACTCCATTATAAGCTGACCTCGTATTGTGTAGGCTTTTCGTAGAATGAGAGGCCTGCTTATACTGGAAATGTATAGCTTGATGTGTAGCCGTGTGTACATAGGCCTTCGTCAATATATTTAATAATCTACTCATGCATATATCGCAAGATATTTAGAAACTTCAGCATTTATCACACTAATATTATATGTGTGAAAGTTTGTCTGTTTGTTACTTAATCACGCCGTTACGGCTGTACCAATTTCGATGAAATTTGGTATATACGTAGATTATAACCTGGATCACCGAATAGGCTACCATTTATCCCATAAATCAGTCCCCATAGAATAAAAATGGGGTGACAAGTCAAGTTGCCACAGCGAGTTTAGTTGGTAGCGTAACGCGTACGAAGTCGCGGGCAACAGCTAGTATTACATATAATCTCTTTCTCTCCGAGAGATCAAAAGTCCTCGAACATTTTAATACTTCCGTGACTCAGGAACAAGCACCAGAGAAAGCTCGTTTATTAAAACTATAAATACACAACACCTATTAGTGCAAACCCAAGATATCTCGTAAGCTTTTATGGCAACACCGTAAAACGAAGGTTGATGTCATATCGGCACTTTCCGAAGTGTTGCCAACGTGTTGGAAACCGATAAATTGTAAATAAATGATCTAGAATCACTGACTTCCACTGGCGCGGTGACAGCACTGGTTAAGGTACAGTTTCAGATAGTGTAACAGTATTCGCTGGTGGTATAACAAATAGTTGCGACTTGCGAGCATTCAACTAGTCACATAGCTCGAACAACTGTCCATTGGGGCAGAAAGTTTCTCGAGTGCAGACCACGCACTGAAAAGCGCAACGTAGGACCAGTGCCGTAACTAGGGCAGTGCCGGCGGTACCCAGGCACGGGGCGCAGACTCTGGAGGGGCGCAGAAATGACCAAACCAGGGCCACTAACAATACCTATTATTTATTTATTTATACGTATCACCTAATTTATAAATGCGATTTACTTGAACTTCCTTATTCAAAACTTTACCAAGTACTTAAAATCAAAGTAAACAACAGTTAAGTTAACAAAAACTTAATTTTTGGATGATATATTTCTTTTTCACAATCCATTTTATTGTCAGAACCGCTCCCTTATTACCTAAGCCAAATTGCTGTCGCGTCGCTATCGCTAGTCAGGCCATCCCTTTCACACGTGAGGTACGTACTGTACGTATAAAAAGGATAGCCTGGCTAGCGATAGCGAAGCGAGAGCAATTTGGCTTAGGTAATAAGGGGGCCGGTTATGATTAGAAAATATTTCAAGGGCGCGGTTATAGCAGCTCGCACCGGGCGCATAAAAGGCTAATTACGGCACTGCGTAGGACGGTCCCACACCAGATCGAAAGAAGACTTAATAAAGGTTGCTGGGAGCCGTTGGGTGCAGGCCGCTCAACATCGGTTGCTCTGGAAATCTATGGGGGAGGACTATGTTCAGCAGTGGACGTCCTGTGGCTGGTATGATGATGATGATGTTGATGATTAAAAACATTAATTTTGTAAAGATAACTTCTCTTTCTGTTTTAATTACAACTATTAAATTGAATTTAAAGTTTGTTATAATGACTCGGAAGATATACCTGAATGTTAGTCATTAAAACACCAGGATGACGGTATTATATTATTGTTACGAGCTGAGGGTTCGGGATAATAATGAAGATCAATATAACCAAAATAACACTTTTATTCAAAACTAAAATGATAAATACACGATCTTAATCACAAGGATTCACAACACACTAAATCACACAACTGTTACACAATAAACCACTAAATGTCACCGAAATATTCGCACGTATCGTCAAATCAAGACTGACTCGAGCGTATCTACCCACTATTTATACCGCGCATTATTTCCAGAACCTTCTCGATGTTTCTACTAGTTACTAGAAAATTGTAGGTATTTCGAATGACTACTATTTCTTAATCTGTGCAACTGTAGGTAAAAACGTGGTATGTAGGTATATTCTACACCAAGTATTGCCTATTCTGTGACACGGTAGGTATAACTTCGAGAAGCTGACTAATTCTTTACTATTACTTATTCTGTAACAGCCTTGGCGTAACATTATGTAGGTAGACAGATAGATAGATAATTTCTTTATTGCACACCATTAAAAATAAAACAAACAAAAGAGAATACAAAATTAAATCAAAGGTACAATGGGCGGCCTTATCGCTAAAAGCGATCTCTTCCAGGCAACCTTTAGACAGTAGCATCGGAGTAATAATAATTCACGGTATACTGAAAAGTGGTGCCTGCGATAGGCCATGATATTGGCTACAACCTTAGGCTAGATTATGCTAAGTATCTATTTATTCGCATGTATTCACTTATATCTATTTTTACAACATATTATGTATACTCACTCACACACCCTCAATCCCCAGGAGCATCATTTGTGATCAGCAGAATACCAGCTTTAAGTAGGTACGCTTTAACCTACCTACTTAGCACATGCTGAGCTGGCGCCACTTGGGGGCGACTATTTTGATTTTGGTAGTTAAAAGTTGCGTGGGATGTTCCTGTTATCTAACTAAGTATTTATATTATTTGAATTTCTTTACTTCTGACATTTTGTCTTATTTTATGTACAAATAAACAAATCGTTCCACACTAATCTAACGTTCACTAAAGCAAAGGAATTGACAAAGTGAAGTACGCGTCGCGCTAGCTTTCTTGTCTTACCTAAATGTCGTACGAACTATGGCAAAAAACAATCGTTCTGAATAAAGTACCCTCTGATATATAAAATGTAAGCTCATTTAACGTATTTACAACTAAACTCGCTTAACATATTACAACTAATGTTTACTAAATAAAGTAATTATTTAAGGGAAGACCGGAAGTGAATCGCCCATACAACACCTACTACCAAGATCATTTCTAATTGGAGCATATTTCTACCTTAATAAGGTATTATTTTAATTTGAATAGTATTTATCTAGGTTCCCAACCCTATATTCGATCAAAATAATTACCTAAAATAAATAGAAGTGTATCGCATTCTGCATGTTATTACGTCTTAAAAGACCTGTTTTAGTAGTTTTAGTGTTTGTGTTTCGTATTAAAAACAATAACATCTTACGTATCCTAGTCATGGGAACATAGAATATATCGTCTAGTTACAGAATAACAACACAATGAGAAAAATACAACAAGTTTTCAGTCATCATTTTTGGTATTACGGAACACGGTCAAAATCTAATCTTTAGAATCGTTCTGTTGCTATCACTGTCACTCTGTGTGGCTAAACTTCGCCACTAAACAGAGATAGCGTAGCGATATTCAGGCCGAAGTTTTTGACGCGGCCGAATTGAAGTTGCGCTCGGGGTTCGCCGGCTTCATAACTAACAAACGATCTACCTGCATGCGTTATTTCAGTACCTACCTACATAACTCGAACGAATTACATTAACTACCATGTTTTACTATGTGTACTGATTCTCATGTAAGATTGTTATCTTTTTGAGAATAAATGATTATTAAACCTTAATTAGCCAGAAGTCAAGGAATCCCACCACCTGTTACTATGTTTTTTGTGTGTCATGTCGTGTCAAATAAATGTTTTTCATTTGATTTCATTTCATATTACGGCTGCTGAAGACAGTCCGTCAGAGCACGGTTTGTGAGATGTGTGACCCGACCTTGTTACTGACTGGTGATCCAGACTATTATTAGCGTACTTTGATTTCTAAGAGTGTACAGGAATTCAGCAAAAGGCCGATGCGAGAGCGACCTTGGTTTAATCCGTGTTGCGTTCCGCATGCCTTATGAACTTCGCAATTCCTCTGTCCATAGGCTGCTGTGGTTGATGGTAGATGTATGACGTCTTCTTGAGGGATGTAACACGCGTGAAAACTACCACTTACCCACCGGCCGGCACTATACATTATTTTATATTGTTTGTTAGGAGCTTGATATGAGGGAAGCGGGTGAATACTGATCGGCCCGTGGAGAAGCATTGACAGTAACCTTGGTAGTTGGTATAGATACTTCGCCCAGCCAATGAGGATATATCCAGAAAATAAGGTTTTGATGTACCCTCCAAATTGTATAACCTACTCCCAATCAATTCCGATACGAAACAAAGAGAATAAAATGATTCATTGTTAGTACAGGAGTGTAACTCACTTCGACCTTTCTTTTTCCGAACCATTATCTCGAAGTCTTCGAGTCCAGAGTGAACAGATTCCTCCTAGGCAAATGTGATCCATCTTCACCGCCACTTAACATCAGGTGAGGTAGTTGTCAAACGTAACAGTAAGAAAAAAATGACATATTACAATGTTTATCTCATTGAGACTCTCCCTTAAGTCTACCGCATTTTATCCTCTCAATCTCAAAGATAAGAGGTTTTAAATCAAACAGTCTTGCTTTTTCATACTCTATTCTTATTCATTAAAGCTTTAAATAAAATGGAAAAAGCCACGCGAGTGGGGGGCGACATAAACAGTTTCACGCAAAAACCTGAATTCCTTACTTTAACATAAAGCGGGTAAAAACATGAACCTTCATATTGACTTGCGATTTCATTTGATCCTTGTCGAATCGAGATAGAAACGATGACAAGATCTAGGATAGATTGTTAGATTTTAGCCTCAGAGTAGATTAAAACACCAGAAGACGCTCTCAGCTGTGATTGCAAGCCGTGCGCTGTATTCATAAAACAAAACCCGCGTCCCGCGCCCACCTCACCCCCACTAATGTTGCTAGCATAGTCATTATATACCCATTTTGGGGTAAATGTTTTTGGTAAGGTACAACTAATGTAACTATGGCACTATTTTATTAGTCAAATATTGAGATCGGTTTGCAAAACGATCCCTAAACGTATTTAGCGAGAAAACACGTTTGAATTTGACATATTTGTATGATTTTAGAACTCTTTAAATCATATTTAGCGACTAAATACGTTAAGGCATCATTGCGCAAATCGCCCTAATAGTGATATTTTTTGTTAAAAGTGATACAACTACTAAAAGTTTTTAATCTTAAAATTCTAGAGTAGGGCAAATAATAACACTCGACACCAGCAAAATGGAGGATCAGTATTTACAACAATTACAAACCGAACAATTTATTCAATAAACAAATAACACAATATCTAAATGCGCTACTTACCTATGGCATGTGATCCCATATTCTTTTTTGAGCCCAGCTGAATGTTTACACTTTGAGACGACACAAGAAGACATAACTTAATTAAATTGACCACTGTAAAACACGTCACGCGTGATGACGGTCACAGAGTAACTAATGGCGTTCGCGTCAACATCTACTCTATTTAGAATAGAGGTTGACGCTTCAGCATTAGGCGCGTTGACTTGTTCTGGTGTTTTATCTATACTGTGATTTTAGCTATAAGAATATATTTTATACCCATAGCTCTTGCTGTTAATGTTTAGTAGGTTCAATTTATTGGCCATTTTTGAATTGTAGCTTCAATATTGACAAAAAAAATTCACGATTATATTAAAACAATTATTTAATTACAATTATTGGGTAAAATGAACATGGACAAGACGAAAATCATGTCGAATGTCCATGTCGTCCCTGCCCCAGTTATGGTTGAGAACTCGGCTCTTGAAGTTGTCGACGCGTATGTATACCTAGGACAAACAGTCCAATTAGGTAGGTCCAACTTCGAGAAAGAGGTCAATCGTCGAATCCAACTCGGATGGGCAGCGTTTGGGAAACTTCGCAACGTCTTTTCGTCCAACATACCTCAGTGCCTTAAGACGAAAGTCTACAATCAGTGTGTGTTACCAGTGATGACATATGGAACCGAGACGTGGTCCTTCACTATTGGCCTTATGAATAAGCTCAGAGTCGCTCAACGAGCTATGGAGAGGGCTATGCTCGGGGTTTCTCTACGGGATCGAATCAGAAATGAGGAGATACGTAGGAGAACTCAAGTCACCGACATAGCCCGACGGATTAGCACGTTGAAGTGGCAATGGGCAGGCCATATAGCGCGCAGAACAGATGGCCGATGGGGCCGAAAGGTTCTCGAGTGGAGGCCACGGACCGGCAAGCGCAGCGTAGGACGTCCACCCACAAGATGGGCAGACGACTTGGTAAGAACCGCAGGTCGGCGTTGGATGCAGGCCGCTTCCAACCGCAGTTCCTGGAGATCAATGAGGGAGGCCTTTGTCCAGCAGTGGACGTCCTACGGCTGATATGATGATGATGATGATGATTGGGTCAACGCATAAGCATTGAAATTCAGCGGGGCAATGCAGCCAGTGTCTTGGGGACACTTCCGCCTGGTAGTGATCTGGAGCAGTTGAGCTATCTATAGATCGTTTGCAACGGTCTTTGATTGATTCAACTGTTTCTTCTGTATTTTAGACATGTAAATATTTATTGTTATTAAAGGCATTTTGCCCCCATTTAATGCTTCTCTGAAAGTAGGCTTGAGGATGAATATGTCCAAGACGAAGGTGCTGTCGAATGTCTCTGGCATCACAAATACTGCGGTAACAGTGGGAAATGAGAAGCTGGAGATGGTTGACCAGTATATTTATCTTCGACATATTCTATCCTTTGGTAAAGAGCATCAACAAAAGGAGATAAATTGATCTAAAAGGATCCAATTGGGATGGGCCGCGTTCGGCAAGCTAGACGACATCCTTAAGTCGCCTAAAACTCCACAGAGTCGGAAGACCCGCTTATTTATGCAATGTGTTCTGCCCACCATGACTTACGGTGCCGAGACATGGACGCTCACGTAGGAGGCTGTGTACAGGTTAAGAGTTGCACAGAGAGCCATGGAGCGTACCATGCTCGGCATCAAACTCTTAGATCGAGTTCCAAACGTCGAGATCCGTAGAAGATCGAAGGTTCATGATGTTGGGAATCGAGTTATGGAGCTCAAATGGTTTTGGGTGGGACACTTGGCAAGACGTGGTGATGACAGGTGGAGCAGGGTAGCAACTGAATGGTGGCCGAGGAATGGCTGTTAGAGTCGCGCCCCCCTTCAATGGGTGAGACTACTCGTAGCGCAGGATCGTGGCGTATGGCACAAACTTGGGGAGGCCTATACCAGCTGTGGGTGAAGTCGGGCTGTGGATGATGATGATGATGCCTCCATTTCTATAAATTGAACATTTTTTTTTCATATAGAAACTTGTAGCACCTTGCTCTAAAGAAAGGTCTAACTTCTTTTATCGATATAAAAAGTAGTGCTAAAACCGTTTAACTTTCCACCATCTGACATTTAATGCGACTAACAATACATTTGTAGGTAAAAGCGATCCGAACAATTCGATTCTTACCGAAACAAAACGTCCCCGGCTTTTGTCAAAGCGGAAAGATCGCGAACAAAAAGCATAATGCAATTATTTCAACCAAACAGTAATTTCGTGTCATTGTTCTTGAGAAATACTAATTATATACAATTACTAGTATATGACATTGTGTCGTGTTCATTCCTCGATCGATACAGAATCGATTGTGGATCATTCGAATAGTCCGCGAGTCGATACTTCGGTGTCTTTGATGACAAAAAGTGTAACAATGAAAAATTATGTCGGTTGAATTGAATATTCTGGATTCCAAATGCGTTATGGTGTAGGTGCGATTGGGAATGTCATGCTTAGGACCTCGAACGCTACATTATTCAACTAAATAAAAAACCACGATTTGATGCATTGCAAACTAAGGCTAAAGTTCATTAACACAGAAACGAGCTGTCAGCTGTAAACATTGGTTGATGCGACTAAAAAATTCATATTGACATCTTGAAGGAACTTTAATTGGTGGTCTGCCTAGTGTGCACTATGAAATTATAACGACTGATGGTTTTACGATATCATGTCTTTTATTATATTTAATTAATTTACTTAGAAACATGCAAGCACTGATTAGCTACGAAATATTTCACACTAGTGTCATTTGTAGATAGATATGTCATCTATCATGGCTACCAAATGTCCACAGCGTAGAGAGGGGACACTTCCTTAGTGCGGTGAAAGTACCCGTCCAACACATCTGCCACGAATTTGTTATCGTGATCGTGAACTTAAAGTTCAGTGCTAAAAAACTTTTGATAACTTATATTTCCTAAAACGCTCCTCGAAAAAGCCATTGAAAATTAAATGGCAAGTAAATTACGTTCACGTACATTGTATTAAATGAAAACGTATGTTATTTGTCTGTATGCTTGTCGCAAAGGCTCCGACTAGTCAGGTGATGGCCCTACATGGCTTGACAAATTGCCAACACATACTCGTCAAATGTAGCAATTTGTATAATTTTATAATCTATGACTTAATACCGTTTTGGGTCGACATACTTTACCTTTGCTCTTTGTCACTTTGAGACGAACTATAAACAGCTCAAGTATTTCATTCGCTCCCATTGTCAGTTTTTGTTGCTGGCTACTGTTTTTGAAAATTGTTTTGTACCTAATGGCGTTGAAAATTGAATTGTTTTTAAAATACTGTGCTAAAGAACTATTGTTAGTAAATAATTATTAACTGTAGAAAGTAAGTATTTGACGCGGTTTCAATTAATAGTAGTATACAAGGACTTTTGGAAAATAACACCACCTGCTCTATAATGTAATAATATGTAATGTACATCTCACCGAAAGCAGGTGATTCCGAAGCATGACCTTCGGCTGAGGCGGGAGTAAAGTTGTACTGAATTTCATTATGACCTCACGAGTGATTTGAATTTGCAACCTCATCTGTATCAAAATTTGAACCAAAAATACCCCCACAATAAGCATTATTCGTAAATCGAACTAACCTATGCACAGAATGCACCAACCTAGATATGGTTTATATTTTCTCGCAGAAAGTGTTAAAAGTAGAGTATTCTCCTCGTTGATAAAGCTGTCTGCGTCTGTCGTGCTTATATCTCTCTCTACACTCATTACGCTCGGGATTCAATAAAGCGCCCGTGGCGTAAGACAGTGCTTTATCCCCTCGTTTAATAATCTACTAATAACTCTGCATTCATCTCCGCAGTAAAAATAAATAAGAGTTAGATTTTCTTGAAAATATTAATTCTCTTAAAATTAAGTTTGGTCCGAGTACGCGACTACGTCTATAAATTTGTTTTTAGTCGTTTTTAGAACAAAACTATTCATTCAATCGATTTAACTTGTGTCATTCTTAGTTAATTTATGTAAATATTATCTCTCGCAGCCTGTACAGCCAGTACGAGTTGGAAAATAATTGCATAAGAGTTGTTAAGCTTCATCGTACGAGTTTAAGACGATAATAAGCACAAAGCTCCAAGCAACAGCTTAGACATCAAAAAAGTTAAATAAGTGATCGATCGATCGGCAGTTAGCCCGCCATTCCGACAGAGGGCGACATTGTCCGCTGTAATTACAAATAATTACAGTAACTAATTATAAATAACGTAATTAATGTAACTAATTACAATAATGTGTGGGTGAGCGGCCATCAGATAGGTTTTTATTGATGCCCCAATTAATACTGAGCTGCGGTAGACAGTGATAGGTGAAAGGCAAATGCTTGTTTAGAGCCTTTATCAAATCATCATCTTGTTTGATATCTAAGATCTAGATTAAAATTGTTACTTCGGTCTGCATTAAGTTTTAAGATAATTCTTATAAGAGTTTATTAGAACTATTGACAAATATGATTATTGCTCACGTGAGCGAGGACTATAACACATTTTATGATTAAAAGGGTATTTATCACGTATGTACCTTTTTTAGGGTTCCGTACGTCAAAAGGTAAAGTCAAAGTCAAAATCTTTTATTCATCTAAATCACAAGGATCACTTTGAAACGTCAATTTTACTGCATGTTTCTTCGCGACCAAGCCAGGAAAGAAAGGCAAGAAACAAGGCTGGTTGTTTTTTTAATGATCCTTTTACAATACATAACAATACAGGAAATAAATTACGTCTAAATTGTAACATTTTGAACGAGTTGGAGCAATTTCAATCCCAAACTTCACTATCATCTAAATAATCCGATATTTTATTGTAGGCTTTTTTATTTTATTTAATTGCGTTTTTAAATTTGGTAATTGTCAATTTTTGTATATCACTTGGGAGTTTGTTATAAAAGCGAACACCTTGCCCTTTAAACTATTTACTAACTTTATGGAGTCTACAAGTGGCTTAGGCAAGTGGTAAAAAAAAGGAACCCTTATAAGATCACTCTCTTGTCCGTTTGTCTGTCCGTGTGTTACCACCGATTTTCTCAAAAAACAGGTGGACCTAGCAAGTTGAAATTTATACCAGATACTGAAGGCTATAGTTCCTATTAGGTGTATAAAAATCAAGGTTCTGAGTCAACACAATAAAAAGATATGGGCAAATTTATATTTTCGCGAAAACTTGTAAGTACCAAAATTTACCTTAATTTTCAACTTTTTTTGTTTTTCGGAATTTTCCCTTTACTTGTGCTGTAAGACCTTGTTTTTAACCAAACTTGACAATTCTAGTTCAACCGGAAGTACCCTATAGGTTTTCGGTCGAAAACCTTTATGGTAGTCTGGTCCCGTTGACCTAGAATCACAAAATTTGTCAAAAAGCAAGGACTCTTACAGCACAATTATAGAAAAAAATAAAAAAGGGTGTCCCCATACATACATAGTTAAAGCCAATTAAGATAGTCCTATGAGTTGTATGGGCGCTCATACAATTTAAAGGACAAGCCTTTATCGGCACCAACCTCAAATAAGGTAACTAAATAAAATTGTGCTATTGAATAAAATAAATATTTAAGTGGGGCTCCCATACAACAGACATGATTATTTTGCCGTTTTTATAGATAATGGTATTTTTTATTTGTTATCCCGACGCTTCGGCTGTGTTGCAATAGCCGTGGTCACGGGTGGACTGGAGTACTTGGATCTTCCATCGAGAAGTGATGGCAGCTGCAACAACTACCCTCACTTAGTCTTCATATTACGACAGACTACACTAACCGTATCTACGTACTGAGACGACCGATCACGACGCGCACACCTAGCAATCACGCAGGACGCTGAGGTTCTATAGCCATCTCCCCAATCTTATTAAGTAAGAGACGTAAGGCGAGTACGATTTCGTATCAAAGTACATTATGAGCCCCCGCAGACTGCAGACTTTCTATGAGCCGATAGTTTCGGTATCGGGCGATGAATAAGTTTTTTTTTGATATGTTATTTGTGGAGAAACAGGCTTACGGCCCACCTGATGGTAAGCGGTCACGGACGCCTATTGACACCGGCAACACCCGGGGTATTGTCGATGCGTTCCCTACACTGTAGAGACCTCTTTACATTTCTCTTGAAGCGTCCCATGTCGTAGCCTAATGGAAAAACCGCAGATGGAAGAAGTTTAATGGGCTACACGATTTTCTTCAAACTGAACTGTCGGTGAACTAGTGATCGCTTAGTTGGCATAGAGTACGCGTTCTCAGGCAGCGGCCCAACCTGACCAACCCATCGGCCGATAGAAAGTCTACAGTCTGCTGCGTCTCTTCTGTCTGGCCTGAGCCTAAGAGCGCTCTTAATTTCTTCGCTCTCTCGAACTTAAAGACTTACGAGGGTAAAAAAACTTAGGCTTTTTCGAACTCTCATACTTAAATACTAGTGGTTCGCCCTGAACCGAGATCTCACGAGTCTCAGATTAAAACAAAAAAATATAACTTATTTAAAATCTTTGACTATCAAAATAGTGACACGAAATAAATAACCAAATAATTAGATCTACAGTTAAATTCAAATTAGGTAACCTACAGGTAACAGGAGTTCATGTAATGTGGTTATAGTTTTTTGGGGTACAAATTGCAGTTATTCTGGATATCAAACTTTTGCCTATATCTGTGTTACTTAAGCTACACGCATACCAAATTACAGCACTGTGTGGTCACTGGTGTACCCTGTGAATTTTATTAAAGTTCAGTTTTTATTATGGCTAATAACTCAAAAAGTGCAAGGACTTTACTAAAAATTAAAACGGAGTCTAAATGTACTAATGAAGACCTTTCATTTGACGTCCTAGTTCTTAGACTCGACGTCTTCAGTTGACCTAATAGTCTCATTTTCATTTTTTTACCCCTCTTGAACTCAATATCTCAACAACCCTCCAACATTTTTAGCTCATTTAGTCACACCAAAATTGTTCCATCGCTACTTACCTATGTATCAAATTCCACGATCGGATCAACGCTTCGTTTATCCTCGGCCAAAAAAACATACATACAACGAACGCTGATTTACCCAAGTTGATTTAGAAATCTCGCTTCGCTCGATCAATTAATTATTATTACTTAATTATATTATTAGTTTACACTGTTGAAAAATAATATAAGTAAACTAACATAAATGCCGGACAATTCATAATAATAATAAATAATTGCTGGACATTTCACACAGCGCTATCTAGCCCCAAACTAAGCAGAGCTTGTACTATGGGAACCAGGTAACTAATAGAATACTTATATACTTTTTTTTTGTAAATGCATACTTATAATATATAGAAAAACAACCAGACCCGGGACAAATATCTGTAGATCATGCAAAGATTTGTTCCGCGGCGGGAATCGAACCCACTACCTCCTGCGTCTCAGCCAGCTGTTCGCCCACGCTGAGGTCGTCAAATCAAATCAAAGGAGTTAATAAATCACTGCGACCTTACCACTCTAAAAAAATCGATCGAACCCGGGGCCTTTCACATGCAAAGCGAACGCTCTACCACTGAGCTACATCCCCACTCGACACGATAAGACAAATTCGAACTTAAAATAAGAGTTATGCAACAGAATTTTAGTTACTGAAAAATAGCAAAAAGTTGGAGATGCCGGGGATCGAACCCGGGGCCTTTCACATGCAAAGCGAACGCTCTACCACTGAGCTACATCCCCACATACCAGTTTCACAAAAGAGATGTAAACTATTTAAATTATTATGTGTCTCCTTCTGTTAGATATTTTTTCGATGGTTTTTGTCCTTGGTCCAAACACTTGACCAAACAAAACCGTGGACAAGGTCAAAGGTATCAAGAATTCAATTGATCGTCAACTTTGATGTGTGATTTATATAAAAGCATTAACAGGCGACCCAGTTCGGCTGGACGCTGGACCCAACCACCCGATGTAACGTATTGGATCGTGTGTAGGCTGGTCGGACGCTATCGGGTTAACTATAAATATTATATTTGCTGGTTGGGTGGTCGGGTCGTAAAGTCGTAACGTCTTCGGTAAAAAACTTTCGTGATTGATTTCAAACATTATTATAAAAAAGGGATTTATCACGTACCGTCTTATCGGTGTTTCGACCGAGAATGTTTCGGTTCAATTCGTGAACCTTCATCAGGGTGAGTGCGATCCGCTCCGAATAACGTCTCGCCTCGCACTGCGCGCCGGTGCCCTCTGCGCGCGAGTGGACGGGCGGGGTGGTGGGGATTGGGTCAACGAAATCACAGCGTGTTGACCGGCTGTGTCATCATTACTATCATCACTGCTGCTCTCTTCGGTAGTTCTTGGTACAGGCAAACACACAACATTAACTATGTCTCTACCAGGTTCACTCACTCTTCTGTCACTTGCATCATGAAGACATGGCCTCCAGGCTGGCGGAAGAACCCATCCTCTATCTCTGTTAGAGTTCGGCACACGACTTATTTCTATCGCCTCTTGGATCTTGCGAGGAACGAAAAACTTCTCTCTCGCTAAGACCCGGGCTTTGTCGAGTCAGAATCTAGGGAATGTTCCGCCACTGCAGAACTGTTGGAGTCGACATTCTTCATTGCACGTATGTGTTCAGTCAACCTAGTAGATACGTTTCGTTTTGTTTCACCAATGTAGCATTTACCGCAGTCACACGGTATCATATATACGCCGGGGATGCTCAGAGGGTCTCTGTCTTTCGGCGAGCGTAGCAGCTGTCTCAATTGTGTTTGAGGACGGAATATCGTCTTGATGCTGTACTTATGGCGTAACAAGTTTCCGATAAGACGGTACGTGATAAATCCCGTATTTATAATAATGTCTTATCGGGTGGTGGTGGTCTGGTCCAGCCAAGCTGGGTCGTCTGTTAATGCAAGCAAGTATCTACAAGGTGCTTCGAAATATAGATGTTAATTTGAAAGGAAAGGAAATTTTCATGTAAATATGTCTTTAAATCAGCTGTTTTTGATGTGACACTTCTATTGGCGCGCCTTGGGGGTAAGACCTAGTTGGGCCCTGACAGCATGTGTCCGATTCAATTAGGGTAAGATTTATTCATTCAGCGAAGGGAGATCGCCAAAATCAACTTGGGCAAATCGGCGTTGTATATATGTTTGTTTGTTAGAGGATAATTTTCAAAGCGTTTATCCGATCATAGTGAAATTTGGTACACACGGCTACACATCAAGCTATGTTTTCCAGTATAAGCTGACCTGGAATTGTGTAGGCTTTTCGTAGAATGAGAGGTCAGCTTGTACTGGGAAATGTATAGTTTGATGTGTTGTCGTGTGTACATAGGTAGGTTGTGACGGCACAATTTTGGTGTGACTAAATGAGCTAAAAATTGAGGGGGGGGGGGGGGGGGGGGGTTGTTGAGATATTGAGGTTCAATATGGGTAAAAATAAAACCAAAATGAGACTATCCGGTCAAGTGGCACGTTTTGATTTAAACTTTGTTGTTTTTAAGTTATTAGCCATAATTGAACTGAACTTTGACAAAATTCACAGGTTACATCAGTGACCCAACTGTGCTGAAATTTGGTATGCTTAGTGAGACAAATATAGGGAAAAGTCTGAACAGAATAACTGAAATTTCTACTCCAAAAAAGGAATCCAAATAACATGAACTCCCGTTACCTGTAATTTGAATGAAACTGTAGGTCAAGTAAGTTGGTTGTGCATTTCGTTGCACTATTTTGATAGTCCAAGATTACAAATAATACTTTTTTGTATACGGGAGACTCGCGAAATCTCAGTTTGGGGCAAACCACTAGTTATTATTATTTTATTTAAATTTTATAGGGTAAGGATGCCGAGTATCAATAGTTGTCAAAAGTACGGCTAAAGAATTTTATTGTTTGTAGGCACACGTATTTATATTGCGTAAGATAAGATAAGATAAGATAAGATAAAAGGTTTTCTTTAGTTATAAATCTTTTAATAACCATAAATTTAGAGGTTACACATCTTCCGTCTCGTGATGGTCACATTTTTTTTCTGAGAGAGAGAGAGATAATTCTTTATAGTTGTACCAAATTAAAATAACTTAACTTAGAAAACTTAAAGACTAATACATGGTGGTACAATGGGCGGCCTTATCGCTCAAAGCGATCTCTTCTAAATAAATACCTATTTATATAGGATAAAAATAAATAAATACCTACATCTAAAATATACCTACATATACTTACATAAATAAATACAAAATATAGGTATACATATGCTTTTACAATAAATATCGAAAGGAAATACAATGTTTACTCTAAAGAAGCCGCTAAGTATAGTTTGTATAGTATAGTTTGTAGACCTCATTTTTAGGGTTCCGTACCCAAAGGGTCAAACGGGAACCTATTACTAAGACTCCGCTGTTTGCCTGTCTTTCTGTCCGTCTGTCACCAGGCTGTATCTCATGAACTGTGATAGTTAGACAGTTGAAATTTTCACAGATGATGTATTTCTGTTGCCGCTATAACAACAAATACTAAAAACAGAATAAAATAAATATTTAGGGGGCTCCCATACAACAAACGTGATTTTTTTGCTCGTTTTTGCTCGATATTGATAACGGCAACAGGTAGACGCTTGAAATATTCACAAAATATGTAGTTAATATATTCACTTTTAAAATAAATAATTAAATTAAAATAAAACAAATATTTAAGGGCCTCCCATACAACAAACGTGATTTTTTTGTCATTTTTATAGATAATGGTCGAGTCCGACTCGCACTTGGCCGGTTTTTAAAAATAGGTAAAGATTACTATTACCTTAACCTCTGAGTCCGGCTGACTTGATATCAAGCCTATAACAATCGAAAGTCTGATGTGTTTTATTTCCTGGATTCGTCGTTCATACGCAGTCGATTTAACTACTGGAACTCGCGTTAGGTCTCGAACGTAGTTACTCCTTTTATCATAGAAGATATATTTATTAAAACCTATCTAAAATGCGCAAATAAAATCTACATCGCATAAGCGGGTGCACAATACGGGCGACGGCATTGCGGCGAAAAAATCGCGTCGCGCGCAACTATCGATACGACATTGACGGATTCGGCACATCGGCGGCAGGGCTGTCCCTTACGAAACGCTACCAAACTAAAAATACACGCAACACTCTCAGATATAGTAGAATCCGTTTATTATGACATCGAAAGGAATTGACAAACACGTCATAATAAGCGGACGTCATACAAAGCGTTTTGTGAAAAAACCTTTTTTTATGTAAATATATGTACTTAAGTATTTTAATAGAGAACCATAGTATGTATACATACATATTAAATAAAAATAAAAATTGCACGTAATGCAGTACATACATATTTTTTAATGTAGGCTATCTGTAATTTTTGTCTGCTTTTGTTTTTTTCATTTTATTGTAAAAAACAAACGACAAACGAAAAACAATGCATGACCTTTAAGTGTCAATTACTCACTGAGATTCAAAACAAAAACGAGCCACGTGCCGAACGTCGTCGGGAATCAACGAACATTACCGAAGGTGTGACCGAATCATGTCGGTCATTATATCCGGACATAATTTAATAAAAATGGGACTTACTAAGCGACATATGTCACTGTAAGGGAAGTCATTATATCCGACTTTTTTTTATAAAGAATTTTATGTGAAAACCAAACTTCGTAGTGTAATTACGTCATAAAAACCGGTTGGTCAATATAGGCAGAGTCATAATAAACCGATTCTACTGCAATTTAGATGCCACACTTGGATTTAACTAACTTCATCATGTCGTTTTTAGGCTGTCAGTGTGCGCGCGCATGAGACAGTTAGCTTACTTCATCATGTAGCTTTTTGGCTGTCGGTGTGCGCGCGCATCGTAAAAATTTTACTCTCATAAATTTATCCAAACGCGCAAAAAGAAGTATAACTTCAAAAATCTGCTAGATATCGCTACTTAGTGATAAAACCGACGCTTAGCTTAGATTCTTATAAAATAATATCTGGGCAGACGGTCGAAGCGACGTGTGATCCGAGAGCTGCCGCTTATCTGGGTCAACGCATAAGCATTGCAATTCAGCGGGGCACTTGGGGACACTCCCGCCTGGTAGGGATCTGGAGCAGTTGAGCTATCTATAGATTCGTTTGCAACGGTCTTTAGATGATTCATCTGTTTCTCCTGTATCTTGTAAATAATTTTATATTGTTTCTGTTATTATATCATAAAAAAGAAGTCTTTATTTAGATTCAATCTATTTGGGAAATCAGCCTTCTACAAGCTTTTATTTAAAGTTTAAAGATTTAAACAAAACATAGGGCCTTAGCACAAAAAAATGATCACTGTTTAATGCGTGTTTAAAAAATCCTATACAAAAATTGTTTAAATTTTTTGTGGTGAAGGATGAAGTTTAAACATGCAAGGATTACCAGCTCACGACACTGCGCTGTGTGTAGGTACTCATGTCACGTTGTTACTGAGTTATGTTAAAGATAATATAATTTATTTGCCAAAAAAATAATAGTACAATTTATTTGATACTAATCTAAACAGTAACGACTAGTTAATAATCTATGCTAACAAATATATTTGTTCTACAAAGTGGATACTTGATACTACTAGATAAAATAACAGTTATGTCATGTGGGGATGTAGCTCAGTGGTAGAGCGTTCGCTTTGCATGTGAAAGGCCCCGGGTTCGATCCCCGGCATCTCCAACTTTTTGTATTTTATTCGCCTTCTTTTGCTTTTATCAACATTACACTGACAAATATAAAAAAATCCCCTAGATGATTTGCTTGTAAGCCTTTTCTGTCTCATAAATATTAAGCTTTTGACGTGATAACGTCTTATAAATCGATGAACGCCGGCTGCACGCACGAAAAAGTGTCTCGTTCTGCCTGAGCCGACCGTGCAAGCGAGAGCGCGGAACAAGCGATAGAGAGGCACAATCGGCCTAAGCGTTTGGCTTGTGACGCATCTATCTCTCTTCCACTCGTTATCACGTATAGTTATCGCCCGTAAATCGACTTTACAGACAACAATTTTTTTACCCATTTTATGATACACCGATTATGACTATTTTGAACTATAAAAATTCACTGTCTAGTTACACCAATTTCTATCAAACTTACCAAAAAACCATTAGGTACAAACGTAGAACTTTTACGTAGTAGTTAATTTATTTAAATACATTATTTTTAGCTTTTACGAGGGTATTAGGTACCTACACATTTAATTTAAAAAAAATACGTGATTTAGAGGGTAGTAAAATAATTTTATAGAGTACAATGTATATTGGCAACCCTACCGTAATATACATGGCAGAGACGCCGCCTGACATGTTTACGGGCCAATTATTTGTATGGATTCCGTCGCAATAATGATTTCTTGCGTCCGTCCGTCCGTCTGTCCAGTACTCGCTTCATATTCCGACTTTTTATTGTGAATTTTGATTTTCCGCGGCACAGCCCTGAGATTTATCTTCGCTTTCTGAATTATAAGGTTATTTGGGTATGAAATATTGACGGAATTATTAACATGTTGCAGTTCTGTAGTTTGATTTGTTGTGTTGGATTGATTTATTGATATGTGACTTAATTTTAATTATATTTATTAATGGTTATGAATTTTCTGATATATTAATGTGGTCAGTATTTTTTTAACCATGTCGCAATTAGTTATGATATACGTTTGACGCCCATGTCTGTCTGTCTGTGGCATCCTGTAATTCCTAAACTTATAGACCGATTGGGATGCGGTTTTTTAAATATAATGCTGGTTTAAACAGGGTGGTTCTTAGTTATATCAGTTTTTTACCGTCGGACTCAAAAAGAGGTGATCGGAGTTTTTAATATTTTGTAAAAATAACTTGTAATCTCTTCAAATAGTTCATTCATTATTTATTTTAAAATAGGTTATTTAACGTGCTTAGTATGTTTTTGTGTTTATCCTCTGTTTATGTTGATCACCATGGTGGTCTGGAAGAAATTGCTTCAAAGCTACAAGACCTTAGTAACTTGGGTATTTGGTACATTTTGATGTATTTTGAGTCTTTTGTACAATAACGTGTTTTTATACATTAATTCATTCATAGCGATTGAAACAATGCGATAATATTGGTGCTAAATATATCGTGTGTTATATAAAAATATTTTTTGTTTCTAAATGTTTTAATACAATTTAATATAAATTAAGGTATCAACCTTGAATAAATAAATAAATTCTTCTTTATTGCAGACACAATGATCCATATTTTAGTATATATCTACCTACACTAAAATAAATTATCTAAAGATTAAAAAAAAAACATTTAAAGTTGTGTTCAGTCTTACTTAGGTCGAAGACCTCCGTGGCGCAGTGGCCGAATAGCCGGCTGAGACGCAGGAGGTAGCGAGTTAGATTCCCGCCGCGGAACAAATGTTTGCATGATCTACAGATACCTATTTGTTCTGGGTCTAGTTGTTTCTTATATTATAAATATGTATTTACAAAAAAATATATGTATAATATAAGTATTCTATCTGTTACCTGGTTCCCATAGTTCTCAGTTTGGGGTTAGATAGCGCTGTGTAAAATGTCCTGCAATATTAATTTTTATTTATTTATTTAGGTGGCTATTTCCACCGAACGTCGATACGCTGCCGTTAGCATCAGACTGTCTGCCAGACTCTTGCTGATTGTGTTTCTACACATGAAGAGTCAACCCCAGCTTCTGCGTACATTTCCGAAGCGCTACAACAGCGTCTCAGACCCACCATGTGTCTGAAGACGTTATTGTAAGCCACTCGTATACCGCTGTGCGACTTCTTAGTATAATCTGTCCAAAGTTGACATGTGTAGAACGACTGGCAGAAGGATCTGAAGAGTGTTATTTTCACGTCAGGCCATGACTTAAAAAACTTTCTGGCTATCATATTGCCTACTACACACAAAGCCCTACGTTGCCGCTCTATGTCAGCGTTATCTTTAAGTTAGAAGTATCGATGTGTCCAAGGTACCTGAACTGTTCAACTGTTCTTACGGCCAGCCCGCTAGGGTAGACCTCGGGTACAATTTCAGGTCCATTCCTCAATCTAATCACCATTTCTAATAGTTTTCTTATTATATTATCTGCTAGGGTGGCCTTTGCTCTGCAGTGGTACAGTACAAACTCCAAATAATAATAATAATTATCTGCTAGCTGACTTAACCCAGCTACTTGCCCATTTTCTCAAATTAAAAAAAGTATGGGATTCAGGAATAGTGTAGCTTTTTATCTGTGAGAGAATATTCAGAATCGGTTTCTGAATACCCCTACAAACATACAAACTTACAAGCAACAAATGTTATCTATTTATAATTTTTTTTAACCTATATTTTCCCACTGCTGGACAAAGGTCTCCCCCCTGTTCCTCCACATCTCACGATCATTCGCCACGTCCCACCAGCCATCTTGGAATGCATCGAGGTTGTCACGCCAGCGCTTCCTCGGCCTGCCCTGGCTTCGACGCCTATCTAAAGGCACCCATTGTGTGACGACTGTTGCCCATTTGTCTGTCACCATACGACTGACGTGACCCGCTCAGTCCCACTTCAGCCTGGCAGTCTTGTCGCCAACATCTGCGATGCCGGTCTTCGCGCGCAGTGTGGTATTGCGGATCCTGTTGATTCTCTTTACCCCTAACACGCTGCGTTCCATGGCGCTTTGGCAAACCTTGAGTTTGGACTTTTGAGATTATGTCAATGACCAAGTTTATCATAATAGATTTAATATTGATCTAGTAACGCGCTTAATTTATTTGCTCAACTGTTTTCACACAATAGGATATGATTAACTACGCAGACTAAAGGCGATTTTTTTTCATAGTACATTTTGTCACGTAGTTGAGCATACTTTTGTTACATATTGTATCAGGGGATGTAGCTCAGTGGTAGAGCGTTCGCTTTGCATGTGAAAGGCCCCGGGTTCGATCCCCGGCATCTCCAACTTTTTGGGATAATTTATTTTATATCGCACAAAAAAATATTTGAAAGTTGCATGAAGAGTTTTCGACCGTTTCTGCATGCTACTAGGTAGGAAGAAGCACGAAGACTAATATGCTCGTATATTCCTATGGTGATGTCATATCCAATAAGACCACTCAAGTTACAATCATCATTATCATCATCCACAGCCCGACTTTACCCACTGCTGGGTATAGGCCTCCCCAAGTTTGTGCGCGATCCTGCGCTAGTGTCACCCATTGACGGCCCGCGACACTAACGATGTCGTCCACCCTCTCGCTGCCGGACGTCCTACCCTTCTACAGCCATTCCTCGGCCACCATTCAGTTGCTACCCTGCTCCACCTGTCATCATCACGTCTTGCCAAGTGTCCCGCCCAAGACCATTTGAGCTCCATAACTCGATTCCCAACGTCATGAACCTTCGTTCTTCTACGGATCTCGACGTTTGGAACTCGATCTAAGAGATTTCGGAACCGTAAGTAATGGTGGGCAGAACACATTGCATAAATAAGCGGGTCTTCAGACTCTGTAGAGTTTTAGGCGACTTAAGGATGTCATCTAGCTTGCCGAACGCGGCCCATCCCAATTGGATCCTTTTAGATATCTCCTTTTGTTGATGCTCTTTACCAAAGTTTATTCAAATACTAGCTTCCACCAATAAAGCATGCGTGGTTTACCAATTCAAAGTAGTTTATGTGTTAATCAAAGTTATAATCTAGGTACATACATACCAAATTTCAACAAAATCAGTTCAGCCGTTACGACGTGATGTGCAATTATAATATTAGTGTGGATAATAATATAATAATATTACTCAGGATCTCTGATCTAAATACCAAGGTACTACGCCAAAAAAAATAAAACCTAACGGTTTACTGTCACCCCGTGTGGAAATGGCAGATGGCAGTAGATCGTTAGGTTTTTTGTAGTTAAAAGTAATGTTTAATAGTTACAGTTAAAAAGTAGTAGCAAGAGGATATACTTACGAGTATAAGCACGAGGACTGAAAGTAGTAGCAAGAGGATATACTTATGAGTATAAGCACGAGGACTGAAAGTAGTAGCAAGAGGATATACTTACGAGTATAAGCACGAGGACTGACAGTAGTAGCAAGAGGATATACTTACGAGTATAAGCACGAGGACTGAAAGTAGTAGCAAGAGGATATACTTACGAGTATAAGCACGAGGACTGAAAGTAGTAGCAAGAGGATATACTTACGAGTATAAGCACGAGGACTGAAAGTAGTAGCAAGAGGATATACTTACGAGTATAAGCACGAGGACTGAAAGTAGTAGCAAGAGGATATACTTACGAGTATAAGCACGAGGACTAAAAGTAGTAGAAAGAGGATATACTTACGAGTATAAGCACGAGGACTGAAAGTAGTAGCAAGAGGATATACTTACGAGTATAAGCACGAGGACTGAAAGTAGTAGCAAGAGGATATACTTACGAGTATAAGCACGAGGACTGAAAGTAGTAGCAAGAGGATATACTTACGAGTATAAGCACGAGGACTGAAAGTAATAGCAAGAGGATATACTTACGAGTATAAGCACGAGGACTGAAAGTAGTAGCAAGAGGATATACTTACGAGTATAAGCACGAGGACTGAAAGTAGTAGCAAGAGGATATACTTACGAGTATAAGCACGAGGACTGAAAGTAGTAGCAAGAGGATATACTTACGAGTATAAGCACGAGGACTGAAAGTAGTAGCAAGAGGATATACTTACGAGTATAAGCACGAGGACTGAAAGTAGTAGCAAGAGGATATACTTACGAGTATAAGCACGAGGACTGAAAGTAGTAGCAAGAGGATATACTTACGAGTATAAGCACGAGGACTGAAAGTAGTAGCAAGAGGATATACTTACGAGTATAAGCACGAGGACTGAAAGTAGTAGCAAGAGGATATACTTACGAGTATAAGCACGAGGACTGAAAGTAGTAGCAAGAGGATATACTTACGAGTATAAGCACGAGGACTGAAAGTAGTAGCAAGAGGATATACTTACGAGTATAAGCACGAGGACTGAAAGTAGTAGCAAGAGGATATACTTACGAGTATAAGCACGAGGACTGAAAGTAGTAGCAAGAGGATATACTTATGAGTATAAGCACGAGGACTGAAAGTAGTAGCAAGAGGATATACTTACGAGTATAAGCACGAGGACTGAAAGTAATAGCAAGAGGATATACTTACGAGTATAAGCACGAGGACTGAAAGTAGTAGCAAGAGGATATACTTACGAGTATAAGCACGAGGACTGAAAGTAGTAGCAAGAGGATATACTTACGAGTATAAGCACGAGGACTGAAAGTAGTAGCAAGAGGATATACTTACGAGTATAAGCACGAGGACTGAAAGTAGTAGCAAGAGGATATACTTACGAGTATAAGCACGAGGACTGAAAGTAGTAGCAAGAGGATATACTTACGAGTATAAGCACGAGGACTGAAAGTAGTAGCAAGAGGATATACTTACGAGTATAAGCACGAGGACTGAAAGTAGTAGCAAGAGGATATACTTACGAGTATAAGCACGAGGACTGAAAGGGTTTATGGACACATTAGTCCTCGTGCTCCTATAGGAGCAGTTTTTTTTCCCTACTAGTTACTAGGGTTTCCTAATGGTATACCATTAGTAACTAGTAGGAGTACGCAGAAACGACTGTAATGACGAGGAAACGGGGATATAAAAAATCTATACTTTCCCGTGGTCCACCAATTGAATTCACCTAGATATATAAATATATTGCTGGACATTTTCACACAACGCTATCTAGCCCCAAACTTAGCAGACCTTGTATTATGGGAACCAGATTACTGATAGAATAGGTACATATATACTTTTTTTTTGTAAATACATACTTATAATATATAGAAAAACATCCAGATCTGGAACAAATATCTGTAGATCAAGCAAACATTTGTTCCGCGGTGGCAATCGAACCTGCTACCTCGTCTCAGCCGGCTATACGCCCACTGCGCCACGGAGGTCGTCAAAACTAGTAG
This sequence comes from Philereme vetulata, assembly GCA_918857605.2. Lineage (NCBI taxonomy): Eukaryota > Metazoa > Arthropoda > Insecta > Lepidoptera > Geometridae > Philereme > Philereme vetulata. The sequence goes on from OU975423.1 coordinate 10,658,963, forward strand.
GAGTATGCAGAAACGGCTGTAATGACGAGGAAACTGGTATAATTTTGCTCTCACGGGGTCTAGTGGGTGATTATGCGGTCTCGGCTGAATAACAGCGTCAACTGCTAACCCAGTTGACATAATGCCGAGTCGAGGCCCTTTTGCTGCTATACCACACAACATACCTACCTCATGTTTAAAGTTAATAGCTATATTATATTGTTTGTTTGTGTCTGTTTTGCATGTATGTACTGTATAGTGGTTATTTTTATGTTGATTATTTTAAATATTTATTTTGACTTTGTATTGTGTGTGCTATTTCGCAAACAAATGATTGTCTATGTTTATGTCTATATAAAAATCTATACTTTTCCGTGGTCCACCAATTGAGTTCACCTAGATGCAGCATGGATAAATCTTTTTTCCCTTAATCCACCTAGGTGGACGTAGGTGCTCGTTTTATTTTTTATCCTTTGTCCCTGTCACTTTTTTAAAGGACTATCATTTGGGGTGACTCTTAAAGGAAATTCGTCGCCAGCGGAGTAGTCGCTCATGACAATACCTGGCTCTACCATTTAGCAAAAAAGCGGATGCTAATAAATTAACGTGCAGCAAACCCTGGACCGTCTACAGGGGTTCTCGCCGATCCAGATGTAGCGGAAATGATTTTAGAGTCATCTACTCTCGACAGAGCCTTCACAGATACACTAACCTCGCCGGCGAGGTCGTCGAGTCCCTTCAGTTGCCGCCAACAGAAGGTACAGACCTGTACCTGGGCGTTTCTCTCCTATTCCCATCTTGGCAACGGCCCAAGCCGAGTTTCGTACCAAAGTGGTGCCCTTGCGCTAGTTATCTCATCAAAACTTACTGGGCTGAGCGCTCTCTGCGCTGCAAAAGTTCGGTTAAGCTGCATCAGCCTCAGAGACCAGCAGTAAAATAGTCCTTGAGAAACAAAATATATATCTAAAGGGGCCTTATTTACATTTAAAAAGTGCGTCCTAAATAGGCTTCTTTAGCCATGAAAGAAAGTGCCTATAACACCGAACCTGACGGTTACTTAAATCATCTTTTATAGATGCAAAAGCCCATGATGATGATGATTTGGGATATCCAAAGGACCATGGTGCTGTAAACCTGTACTTTCCAGTATAATTTTCTGTATAAACCATGTTAACGTGGAGTTTCCTCGAGCACAGTAAGGATAGTTGGCACCCCGGTCACGTAAGCGGTATTGATCGCGCCGGCTGCCGGGGTATTGGCGAAATCTTTATTAAAACGGTTCAGTCGCTAGTTATTTTCAAGACGTATATTTAAGGAGAGAATAAAGGTCTAAATTATTTGTGATAACAGTAATCAGGGGGCCCTTTGCGTTTTTAAAATTGTTTCTGGGCGTTGGTCGAAGCGACGTGTGATCCGAGAGCTGGCGCTTATCTGGGTCAACGCATAAGTATTGCAATTAAACGGGCCAGTGTCTTGGCGACACTTCCGCCTGGTAGTAATCTGGACCAGTTGATCTATCTATAGATCGTTTGCAACGGTCTTTACATGATGTAGGTGTATCTTTTGTATTTTTTAAAGAGATGTAATTAATAACAATAGGACGGTCGCTTTGAAATATGAAGGAGGTCTTTTTCAGAGCTAATTACAAGTCAACAATTTTTTTTTTTACTTTTAACTGTATGTTTCTTTATAACTGATATGATAATTAATGACTGATAATTTCTAGATAAATTTCATTGTAATTGAGATTTTTTTTATACAACTTATAACGAGCATGCAGTCCACCAGATGTTAAGTGGCTACTGCAGCCCATGGATATCCACATAGAATTCAACACAAGGTATTATGTTGTCTTGATCTCTATGTGGATACGTTGTCATACTATAGGACTTAGCTGTTATGCCTATGTGCCAGTAATTACAGGAACATACCATTACCATCTATTGGTACAGATATTGGCGTTCAAGAGGGGTAAAACAAAACAAAATGGGACTTTCTGGTAAGTGGCACGTCTAATAAAACGTCTTTGTGAGTACATTTCGACCCAGTTTTTATTTTTATGTTAAATAAATAAATATTGCTGGACATTTCACACAGCGCTATCTAGCCCCAAACCTAGCAGAGAACCTACTGCCTACTAAATAAACCTACTAATGAAACCTACTATGGGAACCAGATAACTGATAGAATACTTATATACGTTTTTTGTAAATACATCATCATCATATCAGTGTTAGGACGTTCACTGCTGGACAAAGGCCTCCCTCATTGATCTCCAGGAACATAAGGGGGTTGTTGCCATACTCGCCGCGCTTGACAGGCGGGTTGGCGAGCGCAGTATAAGGTATTGAAAACACAAAAAGATGCTGCTGTCCATCTTTCGGAGGTATCCCTTAGCAGATTTCTACTGCATCCACGGGCAAGAGCGGAGGGGCAACATTCTACTGCCGGCGCCCCACGGCATAGTTGTTACGTTGAAGTGGCAAATACGTTGTAAATACATACTTATAATATATAGAGAAACAACCAGAAAAAACCTAAAGTAACCTAACCTTAAACCTTGCAGTTTTTAAGTTATTAGCCATAACAAATACTGAACTTTGATAAAACTCACAGGGTACACCAGTGGCCCCACAGTGCTGTAATTTAGTATGCGTGTAGCTTTAGTGACACAAATAAAGGGAAAAGTCTGAAATCCAGAAAAACGAAAAGAGACTAACCAATTTACATGAACTCTCGTTACCTATAATTTGAATGAAAAACAACATAGCTTAGTAAACAGTTACTAAGTAAGTATCTCCTTCACCGGTCACGTGCTAGTATCGATCGCGAGGCTGGCTTGTGTTTGCAAATATCTTTATGAAGCTCTATGAACTTTGACCTTCTGTTTTAGACAGTTTTTCTTTAGTTGTATGTAGAACACATGGGATGCTAGCTTTTGTAGCCTAAAAAGAGTTTGTAGCTTAAAAAGTGTGCCTGTCTCAATCCAGGTCATTATCAAACAAGCTTCTGCCAGCGGCTTTGGACGCGTGGTGTGTCATTAAAACGAAATGAAAATACTTAGTTGTGCCAACTTTCATGGTGATCAATTAAACGATGTCGGAGCTTATCAATCTGATAATAAACCAACATCCATTTTTATACAGAACTAGCTGACAAATCCGCAGCATCGCACGCGTAGTTTTTCAATAAAAACATTACCCTCCTTCTGCGCAGTTGGGTAAAAAAGTAGCCGATGTCACTCGGAGATAGTGTAGCTTCCCAACTGTGAAATATTTTTTTAAATCGATTTAATAGTTTCGGAGTCTATTCTATAGAAACAAATCTTGCCTCTTTATAATATTAGTATAGTGGAGTTTTTTTCTAGTCTTATGGGGAGATTTTGAACTTCTAGGTCAAAGAGAAAAACGCTGAAAGGAACGATGGGTTAACCATTCTTTATTTTGCGCCTTATATTTTCTTATTCGAAAGTTACTTATATTTCCATAAAAGTTCATTTCAGCGTTTTTCTCTATGACCTAATACTTCAGATAGACTTCATCTAAATCAGCGCAGCCGTTTGGTCGAGAAAAGGTAACAAATAGATGGACAGAGAGCGCGTCACACACGGTGAAGTTATACATAGATATATATATATATATATGTATATATATATATATTTTATATGGCCTAGAGATGGAACAGGCGTAAGGACCTGATGTTAAGTGGTATCGCCTATAACAAAGTATTGCCTCATAGGTCACGCTTAGAAACGTGCCCTACGATGCACTGTCCTGCATCCATCAACTTGAGGCATACAAGTGTTAAGCCTCATGTGCCTGTAATTTCACCGGCAATATTCAACATACATCTTTATGTATATATTATTTTATTTGTTGTAGGTATATTGTCATCATCATCATCATATCAGCCGTAGAACGTCCACTGCTGGACAAAGGCCTCCCTCATTGATCTCCAGGAACTGCGGTTGGAAGCGGCCTGCATCCAACGCTGACCTGCGGTTCTTACCAAGTCCTCTGCCCATCTTGTAGGTGGATGTCCTACGCTGCGCTTGCCGGTCCGTGGCCTCCATTCGAGAACCTTCCGGCCCCATCGGCCATCTGTTCTGCGCGCTATATGGCCTGCCCATTGCCACTTCAACGTGCTAATCCGTCGGGCTATGTCGGTGACTTGAGTTCTCCTACGTATCTCCTCATTTCTGATTCGATCCCGTAGATAAACCCCGAGCATAGCCCTCTCCATAGCTCGTTATTATGGTCAATGTAGGTCAAATCAAATCAAATTATTAATTATTTGGGCACAAGAACAATACAAGTAAGTAGGTACATAGCAAGCTTAAATCTAAAAACATAGTGCTTATATCTAGTTCATTTACTACGCTCCTAATTATCTTACAATAGTAGGGTAGGGGTGTGCTAAGAGCCAGACTAGATTACTGCATCTCAGCCTTTAGCGCCCTCTGACGGACGATGCGCGATATAAACTTAACGTAGGTATACATACCTGTGCACGCGAGTACTTAGTTATTGATTGTTTAGTACTAATTGGTTTTGTGTTAGTGTGTTTTAATTAATTTTTAGTAACTGCTTTTAACTATTCATTTAGAAATTCAAGAATAAGGATCATTAAATATTTTTGAATTTCCAATAGATCCTCCGTGTCTTTGTATGATGAATCCAAAAGCCAATTTCTTATTTTGCGCTTACAGTTCCATAAATTAGGGTGTGAATACGTAAGATTTTGTTTATTTCGTTTAAGGGATAAGTTATGTAGTTTTACAGATGTTATTTTTAAGCAATTTTCGTATATTATTAGCCACTTACCCCAGTACTACATACCCAAAGGGAACTTAAAACAGTGTTCCCTGCTGTTTCATCGATTGAGATGCATGTACTGAATACCTAATGATTTACCAGCGTTTTTGTTCCTTTCAACCTTATTACCATGGTGTTAAGGGTGGTTATGTGAAAGTGATGTAAGGGTTTGGTGGATTTGAAGGCCAGTCAAGGACAGCTTTTGGTGACATGTGTTTTGTTATTGACTAAAAATAACTTCAATATATTTTGTTCTTTATTATTTGGAACTAAACTACAAAATAAAAATAAAACTATTATACTAAATAGGAAGTTTTTTTATGTATAGTTTTAAATATCTTTTAATCTATTTTCACAGTGTCTAAGACCCGCTTATTCAACCAATGTGTTCTGCCCGCCATGACCTACGGTGCCGATACATGGACGCTCACGCAGGAGGCTGTGTACAAGTTAAGAGTTGCACAAAGAGCCATGGAGCGTACCATGCTCGGCATCAGACGCTTAGATCGAGTTCCAAACGTCGAAATCCGTAGACGAACGTAGGTTCATAACGTTGGGATTCGAGTTATGGAGCTCAAATGGTCGTGGGCGGGGCCACTTGGCTAGACGTGGTGATGACAGATGGAGCAGAACAGTGACTGAATGGTGGCCGAGGAGTGGGTATAGAAGGGTAGGGCGACCAGCAGCGAAATGGGTGGAAGACATCGTATAGGTCGTGGGCCGTCAGTAGGTGAGATTAGCGCAGGATCGTGGCGGATGGCACAAACTTGGGGAGGCCTATACCCAGCAGTGGGTGAAGTCGGGCTGTGGATGATGATGATGATGATTCTATAATGCACTATTTCGTGCAGTTAGGTTGTTGTTTGTCATTCATGTCATGCGAAATGTTTTTATCTTTTTCATATCGAAAATCCTTATCTGCCTTAAATTTAAGATGCAATATTCATTACAGAGATTTACTCTGTATAAAAATAGACGGCACTTGTGTTCATGGGCAATTCGTTAGGAAATATATAGGTTTTTAAATAAGTCTAGTTTTTTGTTAAGATATTCGGGTGGAAACCAGAATACCTTCACAAAAAACTTAACTTAATTAAATTAAAATAAGTATTTTGTTGAAAAATTACTTTTTCAAAACAAGCTTTTATAAAGTTTAGAATCGGAACCGCAACCAGATTCAAATAAGCTCAAACACTAGTAGCCCACAATCTATTCAGAAGTGCCATTGTCTAGCATCCGTCTCCATCATGAGACCACCTCCATGGTACCATGCATTGTCACCGAAGTTACATATGTATTCCAAATTTCAGCTCAATCGGACGGATTTAAAATTCAGTTGCAAGATTCCACCCGTACAAACATACATACATTGCAAGTTAATAAAAAGCTTGTAACAAATATTCTATAACATCAAATATCGTAGCAGTGAGTGCTACGGCGTAGCACCGTAGCACTAAATAATTGACTAATTGAAATGAAAATCTGTCTGTCTGTCATGCCATTATTCGATCATTTTATGATAGATAGATTTATGACTTTTAAAGCTCTGGGAAGAATTACTCGTTACTTAACGACATACAAAAACATTTTTCACTGACACAGGCCAGAAGATTTGAAGTGGCTGTGGGTAGGACCGATAGCTCGGAGAACTGACGGCCGTTGGGGCAAAAGATTCTCGTTGGATACTTGAATGCGCAGTGTAGCCCTCCTCTCTCCCCCCCCCCCCTCCCCCCAGATGGAAAGAGTTCAAGCAGCACAATATTATATTAATCTAGCTAACTATACTTTAATAATAAAGAACCAGTAAAAAAATGTAGACAATTTGTGAAAACTTTGCCGTAACAGTGCCCTGAAAATGATGGACGTATAAAAGCCCCTTTACAAGCTTAGTTCGGTTATATTAGGCAAGCAAACCCATAGACTCCAGCTAGTTCCACCATAAACTAATTTTATCTGTGACCTACAGACCACCACGCCTACCCGCCAATGCCAAGCACGCCTTTCACGTTCCTCGACCAATCACAACGCGCGGTTCGAATTTAAATCCTCGCCGTAGAATTATAGCTGTTTCTGTCACACTTATGAATAGTAAGTGAGAAGGTAGTTAGATTTAATGGTAATGGAAAATGGTTTAAATGGAATTGTTGTTTTAGGATCAGGGTGAAGTTATGCTTGGTAAAAACAAAAAATATTTTTATTTTTATGATGTCATCTTCTTGTTATATTCTAGGCGTTGTTATTAAATAATGTGATGATGATGATGATCTAATTTTTAATGGAAGGTATAATATATTTATACAATAAATAATGACCATTAATTAATATAGCTAGTGTGAGGTGTTAGTGTAGTGCAGCTGTACACTTTGCTCAAAACCTGTGTTGTACAGTAAATGCTTCGACTCCTCGCTCTAACTAAGTGAGAACTTGTTATCAACTTGGTCTTATCTATGTTTACTAAAATTATTTTATTAATATTAATGTTATTTAATATTATTCTATGAAAATATAATAATTATTTGAATTTTTATGACAAGGAGTGTGGTTTCTATAAACGTTCTTATATCAAATCATAGTTAAACGTTCTGCGTGGAATCATCTAAAGGCCGTTGCAACCGATCTATAGATAGCTCAAATAATCCAGATCACTACCGGGCGGAAGTGTCACCAAGACACTGGCTGCATTGCCCCGCTGAATTGCAATGCGCGTTGACCCAGATAAGCGCCAGCTCTCGGATCAAACGTCATTTCGACCAGACGTCTAGAAAGAGTTTTGAAAACGCGATGGGCCCGGCACCCCATGGACCCAGGGTCTTGAACCTGTCGAGAATTCCATATTCCGCTGAATACTAACTTATCACCTGGAAGAGATCACTAATAGCGATAAGACAGCAAATCGTAATTCGCTACATAATGATTTAATCTAATTTAAAAAAAAATCATTAGAAACGTGCTCTACGATGCACTGCTCTGCGTCCATCAACTTAAGGCATAGGTGTAAAGCCTCATGTGCTGGAAAATCATCGGCAACCATACCCTTCAAACTGAAACACAGCAATGCTGCTTGGCGGTAGAAATAATTCCCCGGGTGAACTCTTTCACAAGGAACTGTAGTATTCTTATGGTGTAAGGCCTAAGGTAATGCAATTGGTAACATTAGGTGGGCCATAGATACAAGAATGAATTTAAATTAAAAAAAACCCTACCCCCTATTTTTGGGTCGGGCGTTTAAACCCGTCATAGCTAAGAGTCTTCTCATAAACTATACAAAAATTCAATACAAAATACAATGAGTTTTTTGTTGAATAATTATTTTTTCAAAACAAGCGCTTTTATAAAACTCTTAATCGGAACCGCAAGCAGATTTAAATAAGCCCAAACACAAGTAGCCTACTATAATCCATTTTAAAGTTCCGTTGTCTAGCATCCGTCTCTATCACGAGACCACCTCCATGGTACCATATTATTGCATTGTCACCGAAGTTACACATGTATTCCAAATTTCAGCTCAATCGGTTGAGGGGAACGGATTTAAAATTCAGTTGCAAGATTCCACCCGGACATACATACATTGCAAGTTAATAAAAAGCTTGTAATATTTATATAGCATTAAAATTTTATCGTGTACAATATTTTATATTAATACACAGTACTTCACTAGCATTCAATATATATAAAAGACAAGTAGTACCTAAGGTTCCATATATTGGTCTAAAGCCTGGACGCTAACTCTGAAGGAGGAGAAATACCTTTTTGTAGGAGAAAAAAAAGTTCTTCGGAAAATCCTGGGTAAGTAAGGAAAGAAGATGCTTGAGGGTAAAATACGCCGAAATAGAAGTTCTTGTGGCCGAGCCTAACATCATAAGAGAATACAAGTCATACAGACTCCACTAGCTTGGCCATCTACTAAAAATGGGGGGAGATCGAGGCGTCAAGAGAGCATAATTGAGCCAACCGATTGGCCGCCGACCGGTTGGTCATCCCTAGTATCGCTGCAACGATAGGATGGCGGTTGACCTACGCGACCTTGGAGCCAGCAACTGGCAAAGGATGGCAATGGACAGAGGGAAGTGGAGAGCTCTTATATCGGAGGCCAAGACTCACTTTCGGTCCCTGCGCCAATGGAGTAAGTAAGGTTTTAACGCTGAAGTAGGCAGGTTACATAAAACAATACTCGCGCTAAGATACCCTGTGTTGTACCTACTTATCATATTTCGCTGTGACCGATAGGTACTAGGTAGTAGAACTAGCGTTCTATTAAAAAAAACGAGTGTGTGTTAGACCACACGACTGAAGTAAAACTTCTTTTTCAAAATATTAATTTATAAAATTGTTCAAGAACGAAATGAAATTACGAAAAATAATCGAACGAACTACTGACTGAGATATATATATATTTCATGCACTGGCTATATGAGAAATCTCTCTTGCTCCTACAGTAATATACGAAACGTAACTCTCTCTCTTTCTATCTTCACTAACTTATATCTCCCTCTCAACTTCCGTTCGCACTTTTCGTAACGCATTCACCAGCTTACTCCCCAAGTCAAGCGTGTGTAAAGAAGTTTTAATTCAAAAACCGCATCCGGATTGATACAACAGTTTGGGAACTACGATGCCACAGCCACACAGGTAGATATCAAATTTATAACAAACTCTTTTAGCGTCGTGGGTTAAAAAAACGGATATTACACCAAGACGTAAATCTTACTTTATCCACGAAATATTTGCATGCAATATTCCTATTATTACTTAAGGGGAAGTGCCATCACTTCTTAAGGCACTAAATCATACTTACAGCCTTTTAAGATGACCATTATACTAATACAGCCAAATTATGCAGACCCCTGAGTTTAGAATATTTGTTCAAAGTTTTGTTGGTGATAAGGGTCGTGTTATACTGGTTGTTTAACCCTACTTTTGGTGTGGGGTTTTTTGTTAAGTTCCTAGTTTTATGCAGAGACAGGAAGGGATATGAATTTTCTGTTATGACGGAATTATTTGCATAAAAAATCGTACTTCATGCTATTTTCTTTCAAATTCTTAATAGGTACATAAACATTTAAATGGGTTTTATTGCTTATATTTAGTTAGTTGTTTTTAAATACTTAGTAGAGTTGTATAGAAGTCATAGGTTCAATATAAACAACAAAGTCATATCGACGACCTCCGTGGCGCAGTGGGCGAATAGCCGGCTGAGACGCAGGAGGTAGCGAGTTCGTATCCCGCCACGGAGAAAATGTTTGCATGATCTACAGATATTTGTTCCGGGTCTGGATGTTTTTCTTTATATTATAAGTATGTATTTACAAAAAAAGTATATAAGTATTCTATCAGTTATCTGGTTCCCATAATACAAACTCTGCTTAGTTTGGGGCTAGATAGCGCTGTGTGAAATGTCCAGAAGTATTTATTTATTTATTGATGTTGGTAGCTATGTCAATATTTTATGAATAACCTCACACTACTATTATATATGAGAAATTTTGGATGTTTGTTTGTTTGTTACTCAATCACGCCGTAACGGCTGAACTGATTTCAATGAAATTTGGTATAAATCTAGATTATAACCTGGATCACTACATAGGCTATCATTTACCCTATAAATCAGTTTCCATAGGGTAAAAATGGGTTGTCAAAGTTTATTTATATATATATTTTGCACCCCTTAACATTTAGTTTTATAAATGATTTATTGTTCAATCATTATGATGAATCGGATGTTTGTTTGTTTGTTTACTCAATCACGTCGTTTTGTCTTAACCGATTTTGATAAAATTTGGTGTGTTGATAGATTATGACATAGATTCAAACATAGGCTATTTTTTGTTGAAAAACAACGCGTGCGAAGCCGCTGGCGGAAGCTAGTATTTACATAAATATAACAACCAACATTAAAACAACGTATTCAGAGTGTTCATTTAGTATTTTTATGTACTTATTTATTTAATATTCTTAAAAAACAAGGCGGACTTCATTCTAATAGCAATATCTACAAGACATAGTGTTTTTTACTAATTAATTTTTTATTGGAAGTACACAAACAGGTAACAAATAAGCTTACAAAAAGGACACGTACAAAGACGAGATCTAAGAGGTTTTTTTTATGAAATTCTTTGATAATTAAAGGTTCTTCTGTGTAATATTCACCTTTAATAGGTTAGTAGGTACTAGGTACTTATACATTTGGCTATTCCCAAAAAGGCCTTTTGTGTAATTGTACCTCAAATTTCCTAAGACGTAGGTCATGCAAAATTATCGCTCTAGTTATTAAATCAGTGAGACAAGCAAACACCGTTAGGCATTAGTCACACCTGACTCATACTCCACAATTATTATAACGATAACCGCCATAACCTGACCTTTATCCCTCCATTTAAATTCCCTTAGACCTCCTAAATAGCTCTAAACACGAGAGGCAAGGAAGATCAAGTTGGACTGGTTTGACATTAACTGTTAGAAATGTCAAAAGGTTCAAGATACATATGTCGCAGGTTGCAATTTGGTCGTGAGAAAGTTTGATATTCTTATGTGTTACGGTTTTTCTGGTAATTTTATGTTAGTTAATGGACTTATGAAGTATCTTATTACTTGAAATTGTTTTGCTTTAGTGCCTGGGAGAATGCTTTGAGCGGTCTTTGCCAAAAGAGAGTTTATTTTTTATTGAAGTAAAACTTCTTTACGCACGTTTGACTTGGGGAGCAAGGTGGTGAATGCGTTACGAAAAGTGCGAATGGAAGTTGAGAGGGAGATATAAGTTAGTGAAGATAGAAAGAGAGAGAGAGTTACGTTTCGTATATTACTGTAGGCGCAAGAGAGGCGAGCACACAGTTCCTTTCTCTCTTTCTCTCATTAATTAAACAAAACATTCTTTCATGCTGTATAATAGTGTTCATTTTGCTATTGATAAAAAAAGTATTTACGACGTTTCGTATTTTGAATCTACCAGGTTCGATTTACGAAAAAGTTCAGCTATTCCACAACAGATGGCAGGCAGCAGCAGAAAATAACTTGTGTACTTACTGTATGCTATATGTACTTGCTGTATATATTTGATTAGAATGTTATAGGATACTAGACGGAGCTAAAGATGTTTTACTTCAGTCGTGTGCTCTAAAGCGCACTCGTTTTGTTTTATTTGTTAGATTGACCAGACTTGGTCATAAAATTTGAAATACCGTATATGACCATCATCAAGCATAATGGAAATCTATTTGATTTTTATGCAAAGTATTTTTCACTTAGTTCCAAATTTTATCCGCATGAATTGTTATGTTAACGGCCCCCGGAGGTCATCTTTCCATCTAGTGAAAGGGGGAGGGGGGGGGGGAAGGTCTTACGCTGTGCTTTCCAGTGCGTGGACTCCACTCAAGAACCTTTCTGTCCCAACGGCCGTCAGTTCTTCGAGCTATGTGCCCTCCCCACAACCATTTCAGCTTGCTAATGCTTTGTGTTATGTCAGTGGCTTTTGTATGTCTATGGATCTCCTCATTTCTGATTCCTCATTTTGTTGTTTCTTTGGTTTTACCGTTTTAAAATTCTGTTAACTTAATATTTGCATATATATATGTGGCAAAAACTTGCCATAGAAGCCGTAAACCAATGAGCACATACAAAATATGATAACAAGGCTCATATCTATAAATACCTTAAAGACAAAGATAAGATACATAGAACAATAAATAAATAGTTAATGATAGTGAAATTAACACTTCAAATGACAAGACGATATGTTATACAAGGTCTACGAAATATCGCAGCAATAATTTTGTAGAGCACGTTTTTTATCCAAAAGACTTCAACGAGCGATGGATAATTTTCCTGTTGTATTAAAAACGGCCTGTTTTGTTTATTCATCTATTTGTTTATGATTATTTATTTTTAATTATGCACGTCCAACAAAGGACAATTTAGACATTTGTTATTTCTTCCAATTATAGGAAAGTTACAGTTTAAAATTAACATAGGTAATAGAGCTTCCTCCCTTAAATAATCCTCGCCTGACAATAATATGTACTGAAAAAAGATAAAATTAATAGATACTAGCAACTTATTTTTATAAATACAAGTGCGTTATATTTTGATTGTCTAGAAAACAACTAGAATTATGTATTTTTTGGTTTTTCATCAAACATCCAGTGTCTTATCGCAGATCGCATTAAACACAGCTAAGTGCGTGTTTAAAATTGTGCTATCAAAAATTGGTAAAGAACTTTTTAAACACGCGTTAAACAGTTGTGTAACTTTTTCTTTTTTAAGGTTACCTGGAAGAAATCGCTTTCAGCGATAAGACCGCCCAATGCACTATATTTAGCATTAATTCGTTTTTTTAAGTATTCCTGGTGTACAATAAAGCATTTTTCTATTCTATCCTTTTTTGCGGTAACAAAGCCAGGTTTTAATGAATTTTGCATGTTTTTTTTTAAATAAATGGCGACCTGTTTTTATAAAAATAAACCCGTTCTCTATTTTCACGTATCCATAAGATTTAGGTGACGACTCTGAGTAATAAAAATGTGAAAATTAATTCCATGGAATATTCAGACCCTAAAAATTCAGTGTTCGTAATTTTTGCAATTCAAAACAATGGCTACTATTTATCTATGTATACCAGCGACCCATATTCCACAAAAAGATTTAACCGTAATTAGGGCACACGCCCATACGGCGCGACGTGACGACTCCGAACGTCACGTAAGCTAAGCCAAATTACACGTCCCGTCACGGAAGACGTGTTAGTTGTTGCTACAACGAAGTGTCAGTGTGACGTATGTTTGAAGTTGTGGAGGTTAGTCGTGACAAATTATTTTATTTGATAAAAATGATCAGGCACTGTAATTCTTTAGAATTACTATTATTCATTTTAGAATTAGACAAATACGAAGTCAATATCGAGAAGCGAATTTTACAGCTAAATTTTTATTAAGTATTTGTAATTTAAACACGCCACAATAGCTCGACCTGAATAAATAAATGTCGTGGTCTGAAGTATAATAGAACTTCATATCTACGCAAGCTAATTCATGGACAGCTGCAAAATAAACAGAGTGACACAGCCTGTCCGTGACGTAACGCGCCGGCGGCGAACGCGAACGCCCCGCGCGCGCCACGCTATTCAGCCGCGCTCGGCAGCTTGTTTCGTATGCCTGTCGCAGCCCAGCCGGTTCGGCGCACACATCCACCCGTGTAGTTTTGATACCAGAATCCTCTCAATGACCGCTGGACCGAGAGACTCGGCACACGTGTTTCTACGGACTTTTTACCGAAAAGCATGTAATTAGCGTGCGTGTTTTGACGTGACACGGGTCGCGGGAAAACTTTGACAGGTGACGTTTAGCGCGCGGTGATTTTCTTTTTCTTTTTCTTGAGTGCCAGTGACTGGGGTTGTTTACAGTGGACTGTTTTAAACTGAAATAGAAACCTGAAGCTTGCTGTAGTGATTTTGTGTTAACATGTGAAAAGTGATAGAGTGACTTAAAATTTTTACTTATAATTGGTATTTTAATATTTTTTTAATAAAATCCATAATATTTGTGCTCGCCAAATGGTCAGTAAACACAATTACTTCTGCCAAGATCGATCAAATTCTATGTTTTGTAAAATATTTTATTTGAAGACCTTATTTAAAGTTAGCGTTTGTTCGCTATCGCAAACTTTACGTACCCCTAATTCAAGGCTTAATTAACTAGCAATTTGGTCAACTTATTCATTCGTATTCTGCAAGATAATCATTATTACAAACAAACTTTTATTAGAAATTATCCCCACGGTTAGTCAGGTGTTATTTTATTTACTTATAACCAGAAAATACTTACTTGTTGATTGAACATCTTTAGTTTGACACATCAAGTAAAACAAACTCACATTTTTCACATTTCTGAAACACCTAAAAGGCAAACATCACAAATCCATAAAACGGCATCAGCGTCAAAAACCGTCGCGGTAAACTCTTGCGCATCTCGGCCAACACGTGTTATTACTAAACAAATACAAAAACCTGTAATCCCTTGAGGTTAACAAAACATTAGCGCAATAAATACTTTATGTTTAAGTAAATAACATATCGGCTTTACTAATAGGTGCCGATTTGACAGAAAACAATCGTCTGCGCATGTAGAGTCTACTTCAAGATCTTTGTGTGCGCAGTCTCCAATATCGGAATTTTTTAAGTGGTTTTAAGTTAGACCTCTCAATATTTCCCAGTAAGATATTAACGATTGCAATATGAAATGTTTGGTTTGCATTCTCTTTGAGTATTTAAGTATGGTATGTCAATTAAATAAAGGGGTTTTATTTTTATCAATATAAAATCATTAAAGTGCGCACGATGATTTTTAACCCAAAATTCTGTTACATATAAATTAAACGTGACTTTTTTTAACTTAAAAGAAGCATTTACGCGTTTATATATCGCTCAGGCGTCACACTCATCCAAAAATGTATTGACGTGATCCATGACGGGTTTAAAGAAACGAACATACAATCAGAACTATAACTTTATCAGTTACACTAATATTATCAATTCGAGAGTTTGGATGTCTGTGACTGAACCGATTTCGATGAAATTTGGTATGTACGTAGATTATAACTTGGATCAATGCATAGGCTACTTTTTGTTGACAAACAACGCGTGCGAAGCCACTTGCAGAAGCTAGTATAAAATAATTTAAAGAGCGCTTGAATATTTTTAAACCATCATTCTGTTTAACAGAAATTAATATTTGATTTTAACCTATCTTCTATCTATAAATAAAAGTATATAAATGTATACATCTAACACTTTGGTTATTAAACAAACAGATATCGAATCCTATGATTCCAAGCATTTCTCAATATTATTGATCGATCGAAGCGAGATCTCCAAATCAACTTGGGCAAATCGACGTTGTATGTATGTATGTACTTTTGTTTGTCCGAGGATATAACTTTCTAAGCGTTGATCCGATCATCGCGAAATTTGATACATAGGTAGGCAATGTTGGCACAATCCTGGTGTAGCTAAATGAGCTAAAAATGTTAGGGGGTTGTTGAGATATTAGGGTTCAAATGGGGTAAAAAAAATCAAAATGGGACTATCAGGTTAAATGGGACGTCTAATGAAAGGTCTTCATTAGTACATTTTGAGCCCATTTTTACCGAAATTCACATTATACACTAGTGACACCACATTGCTGAAATTTTGTATTCGTGTAGCTTTAAAATATAGAAAAAGTCTGAAATCCAGAATAACTGCAATTTCTACCCCAAAAAATTGTAACCGATTAACAGGAACTCCCGTAACTTGTAGTTTGAATGAAACTGTAGGTCAAGTAGTTGGTTGTGCGTTTCGTGGCACTATTTTATTAGTCAAAGATTATGAATAATATTTTTTTGTTTATGGGAAACTCTCGAGAACTCAGTTCGGGGCGAACCACTAGTAGAACGTAGTGCCCACTTCGTATCCATCGGCAAATAGTTACCGCGCTAGCCCGAATCGCCCGTTATGGAAATATTTATCTTCATGCTATTAATTGGATTTGCGTGTTGGCTTTCATTGTTTTGTATGTGGATGGCGTTGAATCTGTTTTAGACTATTTACATATTTGTGTATATATGATACCGACAAAACACCTTCTCGTAGACTAATTCAAATCTTTCATCTGAGTACTCTAAGTAATCTGTAAGAACAGTTGTTTGCATTTGTGGAACATGGCACTGAGTTAAGAAATGATCAAGAAAGTAATTTACAAATATTTAATGATGATTATCTTCAAATTACTTGTATTATGATTTAATAGTTGACCATACTTTGTTTTTAAAGTAGTATAATTCACGAAACAGCAAATGTCAGTAACAAAAGATAAAACAAAATAAACACCTAATAAAAAAATGAAATCTCAATAAAACTACAAAGAAATGACAGTGTTAACCGTCAACTTTAAAAATGGAACTGTATTTTTGTTAACAATAAAAATTTCCAGCCAGTGCTTTTAAAAATGGAATAAACATTTTCAAATTGTTTCAAAAATGGAACTCTGACAGTTTCCAGTGTTTGTTTAAACGAGAAATGGCAAAGTGAGAGTTATGGAGCACCCGAGCGGGTTCACGGCGTCGCCTTGGGCCGCCATGCTGGGCCACGGCATGCACGGCATGATGCAGCATGAGTACTCACATGCCGCGCATGCGTCCATGCCGATGGATCTACATGTGCCGCAGCCGTTTCCTTATTACCGGTAAGCTTGTGATCTTTAAAAATTAAGCGAGTGTGACACACACGGTTCGGTACCTTTTTTAGTGTTTGTTATTTTTCTGTAGATTTATCACTGTACTTATATTGTAGATAAATTGTGAAGTCATAGGTATTACCACTTTTGAGATAAGTACAGCTGGAACAAAATAAAATTATTATGTATTTAGTATCTATAGGTAGTGTGTACGTATTATACCCCACCTCCCTTTAGATTTGTTTTATGTTTTACTAGTTGGCCTGCCGAACTTCGTATCGCCTTGACGTGCATATGACGCGGGCTGCCAATGTATGAGAAAATGAATTTTCGTCATAATATTTTTAGCGTAATTTTTTTCAATCCTTTAATAGTTATTCTGATATTTGGGGCGGAGACCAATCCAACAAAATAATGATCATCAAAATCAGTCTAGCCATTCTTGAGTTATAAATGGTGTAACTAACCCAATTTTGTTTTATATATATGGATTTATGATCTCGACATATTTGTCGAGATTCTAGCCACAACAATAAGTACATAATCTGCAACTGAATATGATATTATTATCTAATGTTTGCTAAGACATACCCCTGTGTCAGACAGACGGACATACCTACAGACAGACGGCCATACCTACAGACAATCTAGGCCTAGATGTTGTCACCGTGTAACCCTAAAATCGGCTAGGTAGATGTATATTTTTTCTATGCGTACCAACGCTTCAGATTATTTAAAAAAAAGAACACGTAACCAAAGAGTTCGGGAAAAAGTCTTTCTATTTCTACACGTTCTATGGAACATTTTATTTTACAAAAAAGTTACACATACATATAAATTACTTCGAAGTATAACTTCTTTGCTCTTCAAAATACCTATCTCCCCTTTCATCCATCAATTTCATCTTATTCCCCCACACCGATTGGCCAGCACAGAATCGCTACACGCTAATTAAAGCTTAATTAACAATTATGACACCATCCAATCAGCATAGGCATACGGTACAGCGATAAGGTTTGTTTTCGCTTGACGTTTTTCGCGTTAAAAAGTTGAAACGTCAGATATGGGTAGTTATTAGGACGAGATGCCGTCGGCTTCGTTCGTTTTTGCGAGGCGCATAAGTAACGTACCATAAGCCACGGTATATGTTATATTTAGTTGGCTAATAAGTTATTTTGAATTTGGTATGATGTATTCATTTAATGTTTATTTAATTCAAACTTCTTTAGCTTTGTTTGTAAAAATAATGACGAAGACAACAAACTCGTGGAATACCTTGCGATTCTAGTAAAGCTGCTACTCACATTACATAAACTTATGTCTTTATATTTAAGAGTTGCAAATTGAACCTGTGTTCAAGTGAATAAAATAGAAAGTATTGTATCACATCACACTAATATTATAAATGGGAAAGTTTGGATGGGTGTTTATTTATTTGTTTGTTACATAATCACGTCGTAACGGCTGAACCGATATTAATGAGATTTGGTGTGTAGGTACGTAGATTATAATACACAAGCTACTTTTTGTTAACAAATAACGCGTGAGAAGCCGCTGGCGGAAGCTATTTCATTTATAAAAATCTGCCAAAAAAAGGAGTTAATCACAAAGGAAAATCGGTGATATTAACGTAATGAGCAATTGCTTCCAGGCGATCTTGTGATTAACTGAAATAACAGTACCTAGGTATGTGGTATGTGGATTAATATTAGAATAAATTACCACAGAGAAATAATATACTACGTACACACAGCTACACATCAAGCTATACATTTCCAGTATAAGCTGACCTCTCAATCTACGAAAAGCCTACACAATTCGAGGTAAGCTGGAAATGTATAGCTTGATGTGTATCCGTGTAGAACTTTTTAAATTTTCGCGAACTATACTCATATTTTAAATTATGATTTTGATATGAATCTGTGCGTGAAAAGACCCGTTTTGTCTTAAAAATATGTGTAGCCGTGTGTTAAACAAATATTAATAAAAAATAATAAAAAAAGTGAAGTCTGAATGTATGTCCTACGGAAACGCTGCAATCAAGCGATTCAGTTATGATTCATTGAAGGTATAAGTAGATACAAAATCTTTAAAACAAAATAGGTAAACTATTATGGGCCAAGAAAAGCCACCTATCACATTTTTAAAGATCTCTTGCTCTTGTCGATTGAGGTTTCACCTTTGTTATACAAAATTGCAGAAGGTTTTATTCACTAGAACATCTCATTTCGCACCCGACTCTACCCAACCGATATAAATATCGATTCCCATCGAATCACTGTCATTGCTTGTCGTCGGTCGCCGCTAATGTCGTTTGGCACTATAATCTGCGCATATGCAGTCTAAAATTAAAAAAAATTACAATCCAATATGGCCGCCAACCTTATCATTTTGCGGTGAATGGTGACCATTGCGTATCATTTGGACTGAGCCTAATTATATGGTCGATAGTCCGTTTCCGATTTCCTTTTGTCCTTTTGGGTTTAATATTGATGTCATTGAGAGAATATTCTTGTATTAATTTGTGTTTCATTAATTTTTGAAGTAATTTCGAAAGGAAAATGATTCACACGCGTTTCTTGATTCGTTTTGTAACTTAAAAGCACTAGCGGTTTTTTTCTTATTTGAATCCGTATTTAAATGAAACGTTTTCAGACTTTTAGGAATAAAACAAAATATCACGAACGATGTTATTTTTTCGCAAAACAATCAGATACAAATTCAATGTGTGCTAATTTAATTCACACTGGCAATAATAAACTCTAATCAAGAAACAATCGAAAATAAAAAAAACAAACGAACTAATTTATCTAAATTCGAAATTTGAATTTCAAGTTTCGTTCTTTTCGTAAGCTCTGTATTTGGTGTGTTGCATTTGGGACCGCTTCATTACAAGTTGGTGTCGATTGAACTGAGCCTTCGTTTGACTTGCTGACTCCTTTCCTTTTATCATCAATAATTAATGATGGACGCTCACGGAATAATCCCGCCGATTTTAGCGAACAGAATGAATTCCAGTTCAGGTATTTCGCTTTGTGATAATGTGTATTTGGACAAATTAAGCGAATTTTGGACGTTGGTGAGTTGCGAGTGCGCTTTGAGGCGTAAACAAGGCTTGTATTTTTCATCATGAGTTTCTTAAAATGGCTGTTTATGAGGGTCTTAAATGCACAATTGTCTTTTTTGTAAGCGAAGCCAGGTTGAGCAATTACTTACTGAAGAACAAAAAGCTTCACAAACAGGCAATTTTCAAGTTCTATTGCATCTTCTCTTTTTCTACTTTTATCTCGGTTGGCATGCTAATTGGTTTATGATAAATATCAATGTAACTAAGGATTTAAGTAAATGAATTTACTTGACTGAACTGGAAAAAAGCCGCCATTTTCACTTTTTCCGGTACATGGGCTGTAATTTCCCGTTCGCGGTAATTTCTCCGAGATCCAACATCGTACTACCACCATAAGAGGCATCAAAAGAGGTACTGCCGTCATAAATCGATGGCCGATTGATAAAAACACCGCAATTGCCCCTTTAATTCCCTACCGTGCTCTGATCGTAAAATACGTCACAATTAGTCAGGAAAAGACAGGCAAAGACTTGGTTTATTTACGGTAAAAAGTTTTCAAGTTAAATGTATCGGTTTTGTTTACAAATGAGGTTGTTACGCGGGGCGCTAGTGGAGCATACCTACATACTCGGATTTAATATTGGAACGCCAATTACTAGAGATCTTCCAATTTTAAATTGCGCTCTACTTAATTATGTTAAAGCCAAATAATCTTTATTTATTGCAAACTAAGGATCATTTTGTAATGTCTTTGTGAACTTCAAGTGAACGCGGTGGACGAGTCTCTACCTCAAACTGTTTAATGCCTTTTATACCTTTAACTGGCCAGCTACATTATATCGATGCCTCAATCGAATTATTAGTTCTCGTTGTAACTTTATTCAACTTTAGGTCGCATTTCGATGATTAGAAGCAGCATTCACCTTTTGAGTTACTTCAAACGTGGCATTGACAAGCATCGAGTTTATATCGAAACTTGAATTTGACTTGATTTGACTAGAATAATTCTATAGTATGAGATCGAAACCCTAGGCATCCCCACTGCTGAACATAGGCCTCCTTAGATTTCCTTAGCAACCGATCTTGTGCGGCCTGCAACGGTTCCCAGCAAACTTTATAAGGCCTTTCCATCTTGTGAATTTTCAGTGCGTGGTCTCCACTCGAGAACCTTTCCGCCCCAATGGCCGTCAGCTCTTCGAGTTTTGGTTCGTCTACGAATCTCCTCATTTCTGATTCGATCTTGTAGAGAAACACCAAGCATAGCCCTTTCCATAGCACGCTGAGCGACCGCGAGCCTTCTTATGAGGTCCATAGCGATATACTTACCACGCTTCTGTGCTATATGTCACCACTGGTCACATACACTGATCAAAGTCTTTTGTCTTCAGAACCGAAATATATTTCATTTATCCTGTCCACCCAAAGATTGTCTGGAAGAGATAGCTTTCAGCGATAAGACCGCCCATAGTACCGTTATTTATTGTATATTTCTTTTACTGTATTTTTGTTTGGTGTGCAATAAAGAGTATTTCATTCATTCATTCATATATTATGAAACACCCAATGTTATATCCATCTGAAGACCTCTGTGGCGCAGGTTCGATTCCCGCTGCGGGACAAATGTTTGCATGGTCTGCAAATATGTGTCCCAGGTTCAGGGTTTTTATTTGTACCTGTATTTACAAAAAATAAATACGTATGTGTTTTATCAGTTATCTGGTTCCCATAGTACAAGCTTTGCTTAGTTTAGGCCTAGATAGCGCTGTGTGAAATGTCCAGCATTATTTATTTATTATAGAACCGATGTTTGTTTTAGACCTTTGATGTTTTCCTTCACTGCTAACAGATTTCACAGTAGAGTTTTTGATATGAGATAAATTCACCAAATCAAGTCAGCCAGTGCCAACAATAGGCATTTAATGTGCACGTCCGAAGATAAAAATAGAAAATCAACCATCAACTACTGGTCTAGATTTATCGTTCTGGAGTCTAGCATCTGACTTCAGATATCACTCACTCGGTGAGTTATACCACTCTATTGTATCAACCCTAACTAAATAAATAATAAATAAATAATGCTGGACATTTCACACAGCGCTATCTAGCTCTGATAGGATTCTAATTTACATTATTTTGTAAATACTAACTTTTTATGTTGGTATCTTAACTTATAAAAGGCCCGACACGAATATCTGTAGATCTTGCAAATATTTTATACGGGAATCGAACCTGAGACCTTCGGCGTCTGTTGTCAAATAACACGTTAACGTACTTAATTACAACATTGACTTTGTATACCACCTGGAGATGGAACAAGCTTATGGCCAACCTGATGTTAAGTGGTACACACGGCTACACATCAAGCTATACATTTCCAGTATAAGCTGACCTCGCATTGTGTAGGCTTTTCGTATAATGAGAATGGCTTTCGTAGTCCTAAAAAGTAAGTAGATCATGTCTATTTTCGCAATGTTTTATACTGAACGTGGTGTAATCACTAGAAAAATATTAAGATTATAACAGTAATGTTTAAAATTTTTGTGGTTCAAATCGAAGTAATGTTGCTACAAACTTGAAACAAAACGCTCCTGAAACATGATGAATGAATGAAAATTCTTTATTATACCTTACAAGCTAAACACAATAGATATAAAGAATTAAACAAATAAATGAAGACATAATGGGCGATCTTATCGCTTAACAAAGCGATCTCTTCCAGACAACCTTTGGATGGAGAGGATCATTGCTTAATGGAAGATTGGCCGAGGTGTAAAAAGAATAAACTTATTAATGTAAAAAGAAAAATTACTTAACCTTATATAGTTATATACATACATATTAGGTACATAAATAATTTAAAATAAATAAATATCATATATAAAATAAATAAATATGTATGTATGTACTTACATACATATACATATATTATTAATATTAGAGATCAGATGAATGAATCATGACTCTTCATGAAGATAAAAGTTTTTGAGTCTAGCTTTAAATACGGAAGGTGAGGGGGATTTCCTAATGGAGACCGGCAAGGCGTTCCATAATCGGACAGCTTGAATGGAAATGAGTTTGCATATAAACTGGTGCTATGCATCGGGGTTTTGAGAAGGAGGTTTTCAGAGGATCGGAGTGTTTGGGAATTTGTGCAAAAACGGAACTCGAACTGTGGTTGCCGCCCAAGTCACAAAGGAGTCGTCCCTGCGTGTTGAAGTCAGGGCAAAGACCATGGAAAAAATTATTTATGTACCAAATATGTATGTATATAATTATATAACGTTAAGTCTTTATATATTAATAAGTTTGTTCTTTTTACACCTCGGCCAATCTTCTATTAAGCAATTATCCTCTCCATCGAAAGGTTGTCTGGAAGAGATCGCTTTGTTAAGCGGTAAGATCGCCCATTATGTTTATTTTATTTGTTTATTTCTTTATATCTGTTATGTCTAGCTTGTAAGGTATAATACATATTTTTTATTCATTCTTTTATTGCGTCGAGGCCTATATCGAGGCCCAGAAAAGGCAAGAACCACGGCGGTAATGTTGTTGGGCAGCTCTGCCTAAAACTAGCGCCTCAATTAAGACAAGAATGTATGTGACTGGGCATGCCGTGAAAATGGCCCGTTAAAAAGCGCATTTAGGCACATTCAAGTCGTTCCTGTCACCTCACTGATGCGTGTGAAGTGTCAAAGGCGTAGATTGATGGTCCCGTCGGAATCGCCGCGAGTTATCACTCTATTGTGCGTTATTTATGCGCGCCCAACAAGGACCGTCTGCCTGCAACTATGTATCTGGCAATTAGATCCATTACCTATAACTGTAACAGGTATACCTATTTTACTTAGAAAACTTTCGTGATTGATTTCAATCATTATTACAAATACGGGATTTATCACGTACCGTCTCATCGGTGTTTCGACCGACAATGTTTCGGTTCAATTCGTGAACCTTCATCAGGGTGAGTGCGATCCGCTCCGAATAACGTCTCGCCTCGCACTTAGTCAGTGCGAGGCGAGACGTTATTCGGAAGTTTCACGAATTGAACCGAAACATTGTCGGTCGAAACACCGATGAGACGGTACGTGATAAATCCCGTATTTGTAATAAGGTATACCTATTTTATAATAGCTGTGATGGTTTCAATTGTAAGAAAGCTGGCCATTGAAGATTGATTCGAAATTTCTCAATACATTGTCACAAAACATCTATGAAAATCTGATATAGCGATAATCATAATTTTAATGCTAGAAATAAAAATAAACTCGCTGTTGCCACTTGTAGACTCAATAAAGTTAGTAAATCGTTTAAAGGGCAAACTGTTCGCTTTTATAACAAAATCCCGAGTGATGTACAAAAATTGAGAATTTACAAATTTAAAAAAGCAATTAAAAAAAATCTATATAAAACAGCCTACTATAAAATATCGGATTATTTAGATGATAGAGAAGCTTGGGATTGAAATTGAAATTGCTCCAACTCGTTCAAAATGTTACGGTTTAGACGTAATTTATTTCCTGTATTGTTATTTATTCTAAAAGGATCATAAAAAAACAACCGGCCTTTTTTTCTTGCCTTTCTTTCCTGGCTTGATCGCGAAGGAACAGGTAGTAAAATTGACGTTTCAAAGTGATCCTTGTGATTTTATTGAAAAAAAGATTTTGACTTTGAAAGAGTTATGTCGATACAAAAGGGTTCTTTTTAGAGTTCCGTACCTCAAAAGGTAAAATAAAGGAACCCTTATGAGAGCACTCTTTTGTCCGTCTGTTCGTCTGTCCATCTGTTTGTCCGAGTGTCACCACCGATTTTCTCAGAAACGGGTAGACTTAGCAAGTTGAAATTTATACCAGATACTAAGGTCTATAGTCCCTATTATGTGTATAAAAATCAAGATTCTGAATCAACACTATAAAAATATATGGGCAAATTTAGATTTTCGCGAAAACTGGTAAGTACCAAAATTTACCTTAATTTTGAATTCAGTTCAAACAGATTTTACTCAAAAAACACATTTTTAGATTTTGTAGTGATTTTGTTGTGTTTTGAGATGATTTTGACAATGAAAAACAAAAATTCAAAAACTCTTAGAACATACATTGATCGTGTTAGTGAGGGCAATGACTTTTTCAGTCAACGTACACAATCCGAAGCGCCGTGTCTGAAAAACAAACAAAAAAAATTGTTAAGCTTTTATCAAAGTTTTTTATATTGATAGAAACTAAACAATTTTTACCTTTCCTTAAAAGTATAAAAATTACTCAACTACTCGTAGCTGCTACTTTAATAGTTCTGTCAACACAGAAAATAAAATATCTTCCACATTCTACTGTCAAGCAATTTAATTGCTCCATAGAAATTAATTTCACCAAGTCTTGTGTGGACACAGATTAGGCAAATAACAGCTGGTGTACTAAAGAGTTATTCGGTGTTGAGAGTAGTAAGACTTGCTTGTTAAGAATTTTCAGGATTTCGTAAGGGCACAAGTGCACAATTTTTACTCATAGGATTTTGGTTTTGCAAACGTTCCTATTTTTGTACAATCATCATCATCATCATTTCAGCCGTAGGACGTCCACTGCTAGACAAAGGCCTCCCTCATTGATCTCCAGGAACTGCGGTTGGAAGCGGCCTGCATCCAACGCCGACCTGCGGTACTTACCAAGTCGTCTTCCCATCTTGTAGGTGGACGTCCTACGCTGCGCTTGCCGGTCCGTAGCCTCCATTCGAGAACTTTCCGGCCCTATCGGCCATCTGTTCTGCGAGCTATATGGCCTGCCCATTGCCACTTCAACGTGCTAATCCGTCGGGCTATGTCGGTGACTTGAGTTCTCCTACGTATCTCCTCATTTCTGATTTGATCCCGTAGAGAAACCCCGAGCATAACCCTCTCCATAGCTCGTTGAGCGACTCTGAGCTTATTCATAAGGCCAATAGTGAAGGACCACGTCTCGGTTCTATATGTCATCACTGGTAACACACATTTTTGTACAAATGGAACAAATTTTTGCATTATCTACAGATATTGTTTCTGGTCTGAGTGTTTTTCTATATATTATTAGCTGATCCGCCCGCGGCTTCGCACGCTTGAGATTTTCCGTTCCCGCGGGAAATTCGGGATAAAAATTATATAAAACACTCTTGTCAAAGTGACGCGACACTTCACGTTAATGAACGACGCGTAATAAATATCGTGTTAACATACTCGTATATATTAAAATTGTGTAACGATGCCTAAACATAAATATGATTTAAGGAGTTCTTAAACCTTACAAATACGTCTATTTTAAACATGTTTAGTCGCCAAATAAGTTTAGGGATCGTTGTGCAAGCCGGCCTAAGCACATAAAGTAAGATATTGGTAAATGTAATGTTCACTTTAGTGAACCAGCCGTATAATATCGATAAGCTGTGTGACCCCCGCCTTGTCGTGGTAACGATTGCCAGTGAATCGTGGGAGCGATACTAAGATATCAGTTACTAACATCTGTTGACGACCTCTGTGACGCAGTGGGCGAATAGCCGGCTGAGACGAAGGGGGTAGCGGGTTCGATTCCCGCCACAGAACCAATGTTTGCATGATCTACAGATATTGGTTCCGGGTCTGGATGTTTTTCTAAATATTATAAGTATAAATTTACAAAAAAATGTGAAAAAGTATTCTATCAGTTATCTGGTTCCCATAGTACAAGCTCTGCTTAGTTTGGGGCTAAATTGCGCTGTGTGAAATGTCCACACTTATTTATTATTTTATCTATTTTCAATATACAACCTGTTTTGTATGACATTAATTTAAACCACACATCCGGAATTATATTAACTGATTTTAGAGGTGGGTGTAATACCGGTAGGATGAATGGAATATCATAGAATACTTTTTATTGCACACCAACAAAATTAAAAATACCAAGAAATAAACAAAAATAAAGTTAAGTACACACGGCTACACATCAAGCTATATTTTCCAGTATAATCTGACCTCTCATTCTAAAAAAGCCTACACAATGCCTTCGTCGGAATGCTCACATCCTGTCCATCCTTTACAGCAACCTTATCATTTCTTCTACTCCGCCCTACCTTAAAGAACGCTTTGAGTTTCTTCATGTTTCCAACTCCCGGTCCTTACGCTCCGCTGAAAACCTTAAATTGAAATCTCCTCATCATACCTCAGTATTTTATACTAACTCCTCCACTCTTCAGGCTACCAGACTCTGGAATGCACTACCTGTTTCAATTCGTAACACAAAATCCCTTCCTGTTTTTAAAAACATGGTTAATAAACATTATCTGTCGTCCATCGCTCACTAAGACTTCTGAACTTTAAATTTTTTTTTCTAATAACCTATGTATTTAGAAGTAGGTTGTTTAATATTATAAAATTATTTATATTTATTTATATGTATATTTTATTTTAGTAATTTATGTACTTATTCTGTTAGTTATTATTTGATTAACGCCGCCGTCCTCATTTGTTCACACAGATCCTGTCCATCCAAATGTTGCCTGGAAGAGATTGCTTTTAGCGATCAGGCCGCCCATTGTAACTTTGATTTAATTGTGTATTCTCTTTTGTTTGTTTTATTTTTAATGGTGTGCAATAAAGAAATGATCTATCTATCTATCAATGCGAGGTCAGCATAAACTGTAAATGTATAGCTTGATGTGTAGCCGTGTGTACAATGGGCGGTCTTATCGCTAGAAGCGATCTCTTCCACACAACCTTTGGATGGGCAGGACAAAACAAAATCAAAAAGACGGCGGCGAGAATATTTATCCAGTAATCGATATATTTCCAATAAACAATTTTTAACGTAACACGGCGGCGCCTTTGCGACGATGCCGCTTAGTCGGATTTGAAAAAGACCAATTTAACAACAATACTAAATTACCCCTACCGATGTTTTCATTTAATGTGCCTACATAAAAACACGTAGTACTTACCACGTAGTAATATCATTTATATCTCTAGAACGCGAACAGCGGGATCGAATTTGATGATCTTTGATTTGTAAATTTGTCGTCGCCCCGAATAGCAAAATAATTATTTGGTTATATGGGTTGTTGAGATATTGGGATTCAAGAGGGGTAATAAAGGCCAAAATGGAACTATCTGGTCATGTGACACGTCTAATAAAAGGTCTTTGTAGGTACATTTCGATCCTATTTTTGTTTTTAGTGTAAAACTTTAGCTTTTAAGTTATTAGCCAAAAAAAAACTGAACTTAAACAAAATCCACAGGACCCCACAGTGTTGAAGTTTGGTACGCGTGTTGCTTATAGACACAAATATAGGCAAAACTCTGAAATCCAGAATAACAGCAATTAGTACCCCAAAAATAACCAATTTACATGAACTCCCGTTACCTGTAATTTGAATAAAACTGCAGGTCAAGTAAGATGATTATATATTTCGTGGCTCTATTTGGATATTCAAAGATTAGGAATAAAATATTTCTGTGTTTATGGTAGATCGGGGCGAACCACTAGTGTATATGTATATATGGGTCGAACCGGCAACCTCCTGCGTCCCAGCCGACTATTCGCCCACTGTGTGTTTTTTTTATGTTATTTGTGGGGAAACAGGCTAACGGCCCACCTGATGGTAAGCGGTCAACGTCGCCTATTGACACCAGCAACACCCGGGGTATTGTCGACGCGTTCCCTACACTGTAGAAACCTCTTTACATTTCTCTTGAAGCGTGCCATGTCGTAGTCTAATGGGAAAACCTCAGATGGAAGCACAGTTTTTTTTATACTACTTATATGGCAAACGAGCATGCAGTCCACCAGATGTTAAGTGGCTACTGCAGCCCATGGATATCCACATAGAATTCAAAACAAGCTATTATGTTGTCTTGATCTCTATGTGGATACGTCGCCATACTATAGGACTTAGCGGTTATGCCTATGTGCCAGTAATTACAGGAACATACCATTACCATCTAACCGGAACACAGCAGCACAAGTACTGCTATAATTTTTCTAGTCCAATAAATATTTGTTAATCTAATCTAACATTAGTGACGTCGCTCGAGAAAGTACGTAGATTACCTACCGCATTAAAGGAAGCCCTCGGAACATTAGCGAAGCATGATTACGTGGTTATCCCACTTGCGAACTGTTGACATTGCGGTAGGCTCGCCTCATTTCCTAGCCGTGATTATTTCCCTGTCAAATGCACATAATTGGTAGCTGCGATTGTTTCAACATGAGATTATAGACCGAGTACTGTTAGTAATCATTATCATAGGCCGTAGGACGTTCATGATCTAGGCCTCATAATTTTCCAGATCTTGGAGTCGAACCGTTCGCACCGTGAGGTTATAAAATTTCCGGCCGCAAACACTTACAAGAGTATGGTATTGTATTTATTTTTATTCCTTATTGATACTTTAAATGTACACTAGGAAACATCATAGCAGAATACATTGAAAAATTAATATATCAGTATCACTATCAGTACCTACAATATAGGTAGGTACAAATAAAATAATTATTATTCACACGTACTAAAATCTGCGCTAAAGCCATCAGCTAGTGCTTCGTCAATATCATAATATGATTTATGCAATAATACTTTTCTAATATTAATACTATATTCCTTACAATCTAAATCTCTTATAACTACGAGTAAAGGTAACTTAATAAATAATCTTATGCTAAGGCATAAAATGCTTTTATTTATTTTGTCAAGCCTGTGTGATGGAACAACAATATTGTTTTTAATACGTGTATTGTAACTATGTATGTCTTTTATCGATGGGAAGATGATATTAAAAAAGTGGCGGGAACGACTTGGGCGAAAAAAGCAAGAGATAGATCTTTGTGGAGAACACTCGGGGAGGCCTATGCTGGAAAGCAAGACAATCAAAAAACCGGCTCTAATCTGAACCAATTATATATTTATATCTATACATAAACAAATTTTGTAGTACTAAGTAGAAATATGTAATGTATATTTAAGATTGTTAATAAAGGATTTATTATTATTATGTCTTTTTATGTTATTTAGTAGAAACTAAATTTCGAAAATATATTCACCAGTAAATGTCAAAATATCTAATTCCTTTAAAATTAAGTAGTTGATTCCTTGTGAAAGGGCTCTTTGGGGGAAGTACTACCATCATACTTATTTCTGCCGCCAAGCAGCATTGCTGTGTTTCGATTTGAAGGGTATGGTTGCCGGTGAAATTACACGCACATGAGCCTTTAAACCTGTATGCCACAATTCGTAGGGCACGTTTTTAAGGTGCGTGATCTACAATGCAATACTTTGTTATAGGCGATGGTTACCATTTAACATCAGGTGGGCCATATACTTGTTCCATTTGCAGGTCAAATAATTAAAAACGAAAAAACTCTAGGGCAGTTATGTAAACAAAATGAAATACCTCTACTGCTATTTCAGTTTGCTTATCCTCTGGGCTAAGTGCCTTTGGTTTGTCTAAAAGTCTTCTAATAATAACATTTAGTTGCCAGTGAACAGTAATCGATTTTCGACTGTATTTTTTAATCTTAATAGTAACATAATATAATCTTGTGGAATTCTCTAGCACACTCCATCCGCGCAAGTCCATCACTAAGCATTTTTAAGCTTAGAGTGAAAGAGCATTACCTGTCCTTGTTAGCTTTTAGGTTATTATGTATAAGTAGGTATATTATTTATATATTGTACTAGTGGACCCGCCGAACTTCGTACCGCCATGACATGCATATAACGCGGGCTGTCAATATACGTCACCCTGGTAGAATTGTTAATTGTTGTCCCCGGCCATCATTATGTATGAGAAAATGAATGACTTCCACAAATAATCCAATACCAAAATTAGCCAAATCGCTCCACCCGTTCTCGAGTTTTAGCGAGACTAACGAACAGCAATTAATTTTTATATATATAGACAATATCTCGGGATAACTCCGACCGAAGCATCTGTTTGAAACGATATTCATTTTTTTTACATCCTCTTTGCCGATATTTGCAGCACGCATTTTGTCAATTCTATGTCAAACGTCACAAGGTTACATTATAAAAGCGCTAAGGTTAGATTATAAATAATTTTATATGGTGGTTAAGTATTCTTAAATTTTCTAATTTTGCGCGCAATTTTCTTAATTTTTTCTTACATAAAAACCTTTTCCTGACAATAAGAAATACAACAAAAAAAGAATTAGTGAAATCGGTCCAGCCGTTCACGCGTGATGGCGTGACCAAGGGAAATAGGGATTAATTTTTATATATAGAGATAATGTAGGTATAGTTTATAGGTATTTTTTTTAATATGGATAAGTGTTGTATTTGTTATATAGTAAATATTATATATTAGTATTTTACTCCAATGCCCTTCTCTGTGCACGTACCCACCACTATAATCAAATATCTCTATCTTCAAAGGTTTGCTGGAAGAAAACTCTTATTAGGGTTAAGCTTGCCTTTGTACATGTCCATTTTGTAAGCTATTTTTGTCTGTAAATCTATTTGTGTACAATAAAGAATAAAGAACAATCGCCTCTCCGTCTCTATATAACTTTAACTATGCCGAACCTCACACTCCTCTGCGCGTGCAATAAGCTTAGATTAGATGCTAGTGCGGTTCGAAAGTCGAACAGCTTGGTCACCATGGATTATCGTGTTCCAGGGCCGCCGGTAAGATTTTCCGTCACGCTAGCCTTAATGATATCATCCGCCGGGCTTTTCGCAGCGTCACCGTTCCAGCCGTTCTCGAACCGAACGGTCTGATACGTGACGATGGTAAGAGGCATGACGGTATGACTCTTATAACTTGGGAGAAAGGTAGGCCTTTGGTGTGGGACGCCACGTGCGTCGATACCCTTGCGCTATCTCATCTGTCTGGTACAGCATTTGGTGCCGGTGCGGCGGCAATTTCAGCCGAAGATCTCAAGCGGCGCAAATATGGACTCGACAGAGCTTACGTGTTTGAGCCATTTGGGGTCGAGAACCTGGGTACATGAGGTACCGTGGCCAATCGCGTTTTCAAAATTCTTTCTGGGTGTTTGGCCGAAGCGACGTGTGATCCGAGAGCTGGCGCTTATCTGGGTCAACGCATAAGCATTGCAATTCAGCGCAATGCAGCCAGTCTCTTGGGGACACTTCCGCCTGGTAGTGATCTGGAGCAGTTGAGCAATCTATAGATCGTTTGCATCGGTCTTTAGATGATTCAACTGTTTCTTCTGTATTTTAGTCATGTAAATATTTATTGTTATTAAAGGCGTTTTGCCCCCCGTAAATTCATTGGATTAGATTTTTTTATTCTGCTTATAAAATAATACATAGGCGAACTTATGCTAATTAGCATTTTCTTCAAACATAAAAAGGGGTACCTACAAAGTTTTCTCTTCATGTATTTTTTTTACTAGCCCATACTGTCCCACTGCTGGGCAAAGGCCTCCCCCTCTTCCTTCCACTTATCACGGTCTAGAGCCATATCCCGCCAGTCTCTTTGGAAGGCGTCCAAGTCATCTCTCCAGCGTTTTTTAGGCCTTCCTCGACGTCGCTTTCCGTCTTTAGGAGTCTATATGCTTGCCTTCTTGGCCCACCTATCGGGTTGCATACGGGAGACATGACCCGCCCAGTCCCATTTCAGCTTTGCAGCCTTGCCGATCTTCGAGTATTTATACACAGATAATAGAATCTCCTTCTGTTGGTAAAACAATAACTAATACTCTTAAAAGAGCTGTTCAGAAAACAAACGAAACACTTAAAACAACTCTTCATTGCTGTTCAGTCTGATCACATTTTTAATTGGATTTTTCGTATTTACATTATTTTAAATGCTGTTTTCAAAAACTACATTCACCAAGTTAATTTTATGCAAGTTCTAGCAGTTAATTGTAAATTTTTTGCATAGAACAAAGTCGCTATATGCATTCTTATTTTATATACAAATTATCAGCTCATAATTACTTCACGGCATAAGGCGACTCCGGAATTCACCGTTCGGGCACAGTAGAAATACATAACTCTGGATACAGTAAAGTTACTCAAGTTATACGTCGATTGGTTGTTGTCATTGGCTCAATTTTATCATAGCATCGCTTGTATCTGGTCTGTATATTTCTAACTACATGTTTCCCGCGACTTCGTACGCGTTACACTAAATGTGCAGGTAACCTAGAAAAGAAGCTAAACTCGTTTGCGACTTGATTTGACACCCCATTTTATCCCATGGGAACTGATTTATGCGATAAAAGGTAGCCTATGGTAAAAGGTATCCAGGTTATAATCTACGCATATACCAAATTTAATCGTTTATGACGTGATTGAGTAACAAACAAACAAATAAATAAACAAACATCATAACTTTCACATTTATAATATAAGTGTGATGTGATGATATTTGTGGGATAATACTAATTACCTACTAATACACAAGTATCATATTCTTAAGTAGGACTAATTGTAATGTGTTGTGTACAAAATAAAGATTTTTTGAAGTAAAACTTCTTTACGCTCGCTTGACTTGGCGAGTATGCTGGTGAATGCGTTACGAAAAGTGCGAACGGAAGTTGAGAGGGAGATATAAGATAGTGAAGATAGTAAGAGAGAGAGTTACGTTTCGTATATTTTTAAACGTTAATGTGCGAGTGCGATTTGCGTCTGTCCAGAATGAACATAGACTGATCGACCTACAGACGTGTGGACAATTTTGTGATTGAACAATTTTATAAATTAATATTTTGAAAAAGAAGTTTTACTTCAGTCGTGTGGTCGTTTTTTTTGTTTAACTAGTTGTCTGTTAATTGGCTGCGACATGCATTGTAAGCCTACATCAGATAGCTAAAGTTTAAGCATGCGGGGAATTAGTTAAGGGCGCACTATACCTTGGGAGACGTTAAATAGCTTTTGAGAAATTGAGAAACAATGTTTTGTTCAACAAATTGTGTGCTTTCAATCTGTAATTCATATATGTTATAATTAAGGATACGTGCTAGAGCGCCTGTGTTATGAAAACACGATTCCGTAAAATTTTCTCGATAGAAAAAAAATCCAAAGATGACTCCAAATTTATCTTAAAACCGTTCTTATGCGATGAATACTACAATTTAGATCTTGAAACATTATACATTAATTCTACACAACATAAATAAGGGCAAGTGTGTTTTAAATTTTCAAAATACCTTTTGATTTTACCATAAAATGAAAATATCTAAGTTTTGCACTAATGACACCGTTTGCTCCGGACGCCCGTTCCGCGATTCAGTCTGGCCTCGGCTTTCAGACGGGATACCCGTGACGCTTGTCGCTCCAAACGAACAGTAATTCTTAGGTAGAATTTATATTTAGTTAGTTTTTGTAAAGACGCAGTAATGAGAAATAAACACAAGAAGATAATGAAGGGACTGAATGATAAAAAAACCGGTAAACATATGAACCACGGCGAGATAGGACGTGCAGCAGCGCGCTGAGAAGCGGGGGTGAAATTCGAGTTTGGGCTGAGGTATAGTCAACTCTTAATTACAAACTCCGGTTGTTATTATTTGGCTGTGAACTATTTGTTTGAAGTATTGTGTTTTTCTCCATTGTAGCACAATCAACAAAGTATGCAGACGGCAATTCGAATCTCTAAGCCAAAATAATGACTGAAAAATTACGACTAATTTATAACTAAGTTGATCCCAAATCTTTCTTTGGTGAGTCTTTATTTGATTCATTTCACACACGGGGCTCTGCGTTGCTTATAGGTATTTAGGGTGTACTTACCTATGTCTAAAACAGTTAAGAAAATGATGTCTGTCTACTGTTTGTAGATCTACTTATATCGTGGTTTGGGGGGAGAAAAAAGCGAATAAAATAAATGTGCCAAAAGGGATGCAGGGCAATTGAACAAATGAAAGGGCAGGGAATAGGGAAATGTTTCGGAATAGTGGTGGTATAGAGTGTCTTTGCGAAACACTTTAACTTCACCACTGGTTTTAGTGTAAAATATTGATTGATCGACCGAAGCGAGATCTCTAAATTAACTTGGGCGAATCGGCGTTGTATGTATAATGTAATATTCATTTTCTACTATATATGATTATATTTTGACACAACATGACATATCTACCATGACACATAGTATTCTCACTTGACAACACAATACTCTCAAGGTTTAGTAGCAAAATGGAGCGGTCTCGACAGAATATCATGCATAATGCTGAGTCGAGTCCCATTTACTGGTGTAGCACACAGTATCTACCGAGTGCTCCCTTATTCGTTTTTATGTTTTAAGTTTATACTATTTAATTGTTTAATTTTAAGTATTTCCTCTCTCTTAAAATGTAACTGTATTGTATATTGTGTGCTAATGTAATGAATAAATTATTGTCTATGTTATATGTAATGTATGTTTGTCCGAGGATAACTTTGGTAACGTTGATTCGATCATCGTGAAATTTGATACATAGATAGGTAGTGACGGCACAATTTTGGTGTAACTAAATGAGCTAAAACTGTTGGGGGTTTGTTGAGATATTGGGGTTCAAGAGGGGTATAAAAAAATGAAAATGAGGCTCAGGTGACGTCAAATGTAAGGTATTCTTTAGTAAATTTAGATTCCGTTTTTATTTTTCGTAAATTCTTTATAGTTTTTGAGTTATTAGGCATGATAAAAATTAAACTTTGACAAAACTCACAGGCTATACCAGTGACCCCACAGTGTTGTAATTTAGTATGCGTGTAGCTTAAGTGACGCAAATGTAGGCAAAAGTCTGAAATCCAGAATCACTGTAATTTGTACCCCAAAGAAACCAAATTACATGAACTCCCGTTACCTGTAATTTGAATGAAACTGTTAGTCAAGTAAGTTGGTTATATTTCGTGGCACTATTTTGATAGTCAAAGATTACAAAAAATATCTTTCTGTTTTAATCGGAGACTCGCGAGATCTCATTTCGGGACGAACCACTAGTACACACGGCTACACATCAAGCTATACATTTCCAGTATAAGCTAACCTCGCGTTGTGTAGGCTTTGAGGTCAGCTTATACTGGAAGCGTATAGCTTGATGTGTAGCCGTGTGTACAATTATGATTTTAGTCACATGACGTCCCCTGCCACTCCCCTACATTTCCATAACGACCATTCTTGTGCGGCCTGCACCCAACAGCTCCCAACAACCTTTATCAGATCGTCTTTCCATGCACTGAAAAACCGAATAGGTTGAACTCCATAATGTTGATTCCATTTAAGTTGCGTTAACTTAATATTATGTTTAAACAACTATTATAGTTATTATAAATACGGTATTTATCACGTACCGTCTTATCGGTGTGAGTGCGAGGCGAGACGTTATTCGGAGCGGATCGCACTCACCCTGATGAAGGTTCACGAATTGAACCGAAACATTGTCGGTCGACACACCGATAAGATACGTGATAAATCCCGTATTTATAATAATTATTGAAATCTATTACGAAAGTTTTCTAAGTAAAACTATTGTAGTAAATTTATTTCTACAAAAATAAAATTATTAAAAATGAATAGGTTAAACCAACCACTATAAGAGTGAAAGTCAAAATCTTTTATTCATTAAAATCGCAAGGATCACTTTGTAACGTCAATTTTACTGCCTGTTCCTGCGCGACCAAGCTAAGAAAGAAAGGCAAGAAAACAAGGCTGGTTGTTTTTTTAATGATCCTTTTAGAATACATAACAATACAGGAAATAAATTACGTCTAAATTATAACATTTTGAACGATTTGGAGCAATTACAACACAATTTTACTTAGAAAACTTTCGTGACTGATTTCAATCATTATTATAAATACGGGATTTATCACGTACCGTCTTATCGGTGTTTCGACCGACAATGTTTCGGTTCAATTCGTGAACCTTCATCAGGGTGAGTGCGATCCGCTCCGAATAACGTCTCGCCTCGCACTGCGCGCCGCTGCTCTCTGCGCGCGAGTGGACGGGCGGGGTGGTGGGGAATTGAACCGAAACATTGTCGGTCGAAACACTGATAAGACGGTACGTGATAAATCCCGTATTTATAATAATAATTACAACACAACATTTTTGGTATATTCGAATCTGAGTAAGTCTAACTGATAATTTAGTAAAGCCAACATGTTAAGAAAGTAGAGTCAACAGAATAACTAAGTTAAATATATATAATCAGGTCAAATTTACCTATATAGTTCAACTATTTTTATTTTGTTAATTCAACAAATCATGTCGGTAGGTGCTATATTAACCTAAAATATAGGTTGAAAAAATAAAACCGGCCAAGTGCGTGTCAGACTTGCGCACGAAGGGTTCATTGTAGGTTCACATGGTACCATTATCTATAAAAACGGCAAAAAAATCACGTTTGTTGTATGGGAGCCCCCCTTAAATATTTGTTTTATTTTAATTTTATTATTTATTTTTAAAGTGAATATATAAATAAATATTCTGTGAATATTTCAAGCGTCTACCTGTTGTCGTTATCAATATCGAGCTAAAACGAGAGCAAAAAAAATCATGTTTGTTGTATGGGAGCCCTTAAATATTTATTTTATTCTGTTTTTAGTATTTGTAGTTACAGCAACAATAGAAAAAAAAATATTGCTGGACATTTCACACAGAGCTATCTAGCCCCAAACTAAGCAGAGCTTGTACTATGGGAACCAGATAACTGATAGAATACTTATAGGTATACTTTTTTTTTTGTAAATACATACTTATAATAAATAGAATATAATAAGAAATACATCATCTGTGAAAATTTTAACTGTCTAACTAACACGGTTCATGAGATACAGCCTGGTGACTGATGGACAGACCCTAAAAAAGCTTAAACAACCTAAATGGTTTTTCAGTGTGGGAGGTCGTCCCTACGCTGCGCTTTCCAGTGCTTGATCTCCACTCGAGAAGCTTTCCGCCCCATCGGCCGTCAGTTCTTCGAGCTTTGGTTCGTCTACGAATCTCCTCATTCCTGATTGGATCTCGTGGAGAATCACCAAGCATAACCCTCCATAGCACGCTGAGCGACCGCGAGCTTTCTTATGAGGCTCATAGTGAGAGACCACGTTTCTGTGCCATATGTCATCACTGATGACACACATATTATACATTACTGAATATTTATTCTTAAGTAAGTGAATGTGTCGGATTAGCACGTTGAAGTGGCAATGGGGAGGCCATATAGCGCGCAGAACACATGGCCGATGGGGCCGAAAGGTTCTCGAGTGGAGGCCGAGGACCGGCAAGCGCAGTGTAGGACGTCCACCCACAAGATGGGCAGACGACTTGGTAAGAACCGCAGGTCGGCGTTGGATGCAGGCCGCTTCCGACCGCAGTTCCTGGAGATCAATGAGGGAGACCTTTGTCCAGCAGTGGACGTCCTACGGCTGATATGATGATGATGATGATGATGAAGTGAATGTGTATACGAATAAAGAACCTATCATATCTCCCATGTTTTTATAACGAAAAACTTAATTTATATTTGCTTTGCATATTGTTGCAAATACAAAAAGACATTTAAAGGTTGTCTGGAATAGATTATAATGTTAATTGAGTCAAACGGCCTATTACTAAGACCCCACTGTCTGTCTGTCTGTCCGTCTGTCACCAGGCTGTAACTCATGAACCGTGATAGTAAGACAGTTGAAATGTTCACAGATGATGTATTTCTGTTGCCGCTATAGCAACAAATACTAAAAGCCGAATAAAATAAATATTTAATGTGGATCCCATATTACAAACGTGATTTATTTGTCGTTTTTATAGATAATGGTATGGAACCCTTTGTGCGCGAGTCCGAGTCGCACTTGACCGGTTTTTTTTATAATCTTGTAACTACCATTTTTATAAATACGGGATTTATGACGTTCCGTTTTATCGGTGTTTCGTTACGGCCGACAATCTCACCAATAAAACGGTAGGTACGTGATAAATCCTTTATTTATAATAAATTATTGAAATAAATCACGAAAATTTTCAAAGTAAATTTTCGTAACTATCTTGTAAGATTTCATTTTCGTTAATAATTTTACCGTAGTATTAAAAAACTGGAAAGTAGAATAGAAAGCTCTCCTCAGTTTCCCCCGTTCTTATAGGGGCAGTATGCACCGGCGACAAATGGAGTGTAAGAATTAAAAGGTGCTCCCAGTCTGTCGCCGGCTTTATTAGCCCCTTCTCATTATTTCACAGCTAAATGTTGCCATTTTGAATATAACGTATTTTTAGGGTTCCGTGCCTAAAAAGGAAAAAAGAACCCTTATAGGATCACTTCGTTGTCCGTTTGTCTGTCTGTCCATCTGTCAAGACCCTTTTTTCTCAGGACGCGTGGAGATATCAAGTTGTTTGCCGTAACGGCTACGGAATCCATCACTGTGAGTGCTTCAACACGCGCTTGACCAATATTTGATCGAGCGAAGCGAGATCTCCTAATCAACTTGGGCAAATCGGCGTTTTATATCATATATACATACAATATAATTTATTTATTTATTTAATTAGTACGGATTAACCAATCACACTAATTAATTTAAAAGAATTTAAAACATTAATTACATAAACCTTATATTGTCAAATTAAAATCTAAATAACATTAAAAATCTACACAGTATACAAATTATTAACAATAAAATAAAATTAAAATTAATATAAAGAAATTCATTAAATCATACACACAAATAATAAATTGTATTATTAAATTATAGACCTTTCATATATCTATTTTATTTATTTTATTATTTTATTATTTTATTTTCTTCGGAAAACATACAGTGATAAAATGCTTAATAATTAGTTTATACTTATAGCTAATCACCATTTAGACGTTTTCGCATATTGAGTCTATTTGCTAGCCTGAATATTAAAGAAAAGATATTACATGTAATTTAGACAAGACATACAAAAGTGAGTAACGGACAGTTAAGAAGTCACATCAAACCAGTTCTTTGAGATTATGTATTTAAATGTATTTGGAGATGAATTAAATAAGTCAATTTCGGGTGAGTCATCCAGTTTGTTTATGAAATTTGCTGATCTAATAAAAAACGAGTTCTGCCTATAGTTCGTTGAACAAGAGGGAATGTGCAAGTAAGTCTGATGCCTGACAGACCTTGTAGGTACTCTCAGACTTATCTGAGAAAGGAGATGGGGAGAGTCGATTTTATTTTGAATTAATTTAATGAATACAGATACGTCAGATATGTTGCGTCTTATATAAAGTGGTAGTATATGATGTCACCTGCATCTTGATTCATAATCACGGTCATATTTATCAATACCACAATACCTCACAATACCTCAGACATACACAATATGACATACATGAATGTAGAAGCCGGAGGAAGATCAGCGCGCTGCGTACTTGTACTTACTAGTGCGTGGCGCATAATGCTGAGCCGGATCCTAGTTTGCGGACGCTCATAACCTGGACGTACTAACTGCCTATGTATATTTTATGTTTTCTATTTGTGTTTGTTATATTGCTACTCCTACTATCGTATTATTTTAGTTACTGTGTATGTCTTTGTTTTGTTATGTCTGCAAATAAATGTATTTTCTTTCTTTCTTTCTTTCTTACATACCAGCATCAATTCCTTCCATTCCATATTAGATATGTATCATCGTGAAATTTGGTATATACGTAGTAGTGATGGCACAATTTTAGTGTGACTAAATGAGAAAAAAATGTGTGGGGGTTATTGAGATATTGGGGTTCAAGAGGGGTAAAAATACCAAAATGAGACTATCCGGCCAAGTGGCACGTTTAATAAAAGGTATTTGTACATTTTGACCTTGTTTTTATTTTTAGTTTAAAACTATAGATTTTAAGTTATTAGCCATAATAAAAACTGAACTTTGAAGAAATTCACAGGGTACACCAGTGACCCAACAGTGCTGAAATTTGGTATACGTGTAGCTTTAGTTACACAAATATAGGGAAAAGTCTGAAATTCAGAATAAGTGCAATTTCTAAGTACCTCAAAAAAATTAACCAAATTACGTGAACTCCCGTTACCTGTAATTTGTATGAAACTGTAGCTCAAGTATGTTGGATAATCACGTGGCACTATTTTGATAGTCAAAGATTATAATATTTTTTGTTTTTATGGGAGACTCGTGAGATCTCAGTTCGAAGCGTACTGTTAAAATTTTAAGTTTAAATAAAATCAGGATAATTCAGAATGTATTTTCTATTTCTGGTTTAACTATCAATTTGTAACAAATGTTTGCATTATTTACAGACATTTGTTCCTGTCTAAATGGTTTTTACTGGTTATTTTTTTAGCGCACCCACTCACCCACTTGCGTCCACCCACTTGAGGCAAACAGATGTAAAGCCTCTGCCTGTAATTTCACCGGTAACCATACCCCTCAAACTGAAACACAGTAATGCTGCTTGGCGGCAGAAATAGGTGAAAGTATCTATAATTGTCTATACTTAATATA
Source organism: Philereme vetulata (assembly GCA_918857605.2). Taxonomy (NCBI): domain Eukaryota; kingdom Metazoa; phylum Arthropoda; class Insecta; order Lepidoptera; family Geometridae; genus Philereme; species Philereme vetulata. Next base: position 10,700,411 of record OU975423.1, read on the forward strand.
ATAAATAGATAAAGTTTGTAAGTTGGTTTGTTTGGATGTGGGGGTTAATTTCCGACATTACTGAAAATTCTTTCACTAATGTGAAGCTATATTACGAGTATATCCTTATGTCTTCTAGGCTGTATTTTATTTTGATAAATTACATGCGAATCCGGGGCGTGCCCCGGCTAATTCTAGTATATTATAAGTAGGAATTCATAAAACTAAATGACGATCTCCGTGGCGCAGTGAGTTGAGACCTTTTTGTAATTTAGTGTACATTACCATTACCTAGCTTTCAGTTCTTATGTTTAATTTTATTGATATACTTACTGCATTATTTCTTATAGTTAGTTTTGTAGTGTTGTTGCAAATAAAATATTTGATATGATTTTGATTTTGTATAGCCGGCTGAGACGCAGGTTGCGAGCTCGTTTCTCACCGCGGAAAAAATGTTTGCATGATCTACAAATATTTGTTCGGGTCTAGATGTTTTTCTATCTATACTAATAGATATGCTACTATGTATATAATATTGATTTAATTTAATTATTTTGACTGTACTTAATTTGTTATAACTTATTGTGATTATGGATAATATTATCTGAAATAAATGATACAATACAATACTAATATTATAAAGAGGAAAGATTTGTTTATTACAAACAAAATTGAATAGGCTCCGAAACTTCTGGACCGATTTAAAAAAGCTACACTATCCCCGGGTGACATAGGCTACTTTTTTCCCCAACTGCGCACAAGGAGGGTAATGTTTTTTATTGAAAAACTACGCATGCGAAGCTGCGGATTTGTCAGCTAGTATATTACAAAAAAAATATATCAGTATTCCATCCGTTATCTGGTTCCCATTGTACAAGCTCTGCTAAGTTTGGGGCTAGATAGCGCTTTGTGAAATGTTTGACGTTATTTATTTATAACAGAATATCTAACTCTCCTGTTTGCCATTCATCATCATCATCATCGTGCATTATATAATTTTCTCTTATATCATTATATTATATATGTCTTTATACCCAACTACGGCAAAGCCAAAAGGAAGGGCTTTGTTTTTAGCAGTAAGTATGTATGCATGTATGTATTTACGTATGTAATACTAAATTACTCATCCGATTTTGATGAATGAGGTGTTAATTCGTTATTATGGTCCGGGTGATATAGGCTACCATCAACAGACGTCTATGGAATGCATTACCAATAACAATACGGCAAGCCTCATCCTTAGCTATATATAAGTCTAAGGTAAAAAGCTTACATCTCAGAAACGTCACAGTATCGCACATAAATTAATGTATTTTTATCGTATTTAGCTAATGTATGTATTATAAATATCATAATTTTATATATTATATTTAGGTATGTAATGTATATATGTATGTCTATTTGTATTTTAATTAGGTATTAGTTGCACTCTCTTCATCCATATCTTAAGTGCACCCCAGACCATATCTTTGACATTACTAAATCCTCTCCATCCATTGTCCGGAAGAAATTGCTTCAAAGCGATAAGACCGCCCATTGTACTGTTGGCTTTGTGTCTTCTATTTTGTCTGTTTTTTTATTTTTTTTATGTGTACAATAAAGTGTTTTCATTCATTCATAGGTATTTCGTAGCCCGGTTTCAGTTTTTAAACTTATATAGCTTGCTATTGATAAGTAACTAGAACTACATGCCCCATCGTACACACGGCTACACATCAAGCTATAATTTTCCAGTATAAGCTGACCTCGCATTGAGAAGCTTTTAGTAGAATGAGAGGTCAGCTTATTCTGGATTTATGGCTTGATGTGTAGCCGTGTGTACAATCTCCAATCCACAATACTTCACATAATCGATATCCTCCATTACCTGTACAAGGGTACAGCGACAAAAGTCACACTTTATTAATCCTATTTGTTTTGTAAACCTCCATTTGTTTTTTAAACCCTATTTGTTTTATTGAATAAATAATTGTTCGCTTGTTTCTGTCTTGGTAAGATTGAGAGGTTCTGCTGGGGATTGTGGAACAGTAGGGGGCTTGGTGGGATTTATAGGATTCTAACACAGATTCTATATTGAATAAATAACGCAGTTGCGTCAATTTGTATGAGAACAAAGCGTGCCAAATATTCGAGAGCAAAGGCCGGCTTGCACAACGATCTCTAATGGTATTTAGCGACTAAACATGTAAATTTGACGTATTTGTAGGATTTCACAACTCTTTAAATCATATTTAGCCACCAACGTTTAGGCGCGTCGTTGCGCAAGTCGCCCTTAGTGTTGGGACGCCCAAACACCGCAGTCAGCCGATTCAGAGACGCCGCACCACTGTGCAGCGTGCTGCTGTCGTGCTACTACGAGACGGCCATGTTCGGAATGATTTATGTAGTATCAAAGTTGGAGCTTTGCTCGCGATAGGTAATGCAGTTGGGGAACTCGCGTTATCTATTCAACACAGGTCTGTGGATACTACCTTTTATCCGCGGTTGTGTCCATGTGGATTTTTTTTATACAACTTATATGGCAAACGAGCATGTAGTCCACCAGATGTTAAGTGGCTACTGCAGCCCATGGATATCCACATAGAATTCAAAACAAGCTATTATGTTGTCTTGATCTCTATGTGGATACGTTGCCATACTATAGGACTTAGCTGGTATGCCTATGTGCCAGTAATTTCACAGGAACATATCATTACCATCTAACCGGAACACAGCAGCACAAGTACTGCTATTTGGCGGCAGATAAAGGTAAGACGGTGGTGCCCACTTCCTCGAGCCCGTTCACAAAAGCTCTACCACCAGTAGAATTTGGATTTGGACACGTTCAGATTAAAAATCTATAGGCCTATTAATAAACATTATCGTTCGACAAGTTCCACGATGTTTTGTCCTTGCCGATTGGATTTGAAACTACCTGCCAATGCAAAGATCAAAACACAATTTGAATCCACGCTAATATTATAAATTCCGATATAACTCTGTCTCTTTGTTTATTTGTCAGTTTTCACGACTGGACCGCTGTCGTTTGGTACATATACAGATTATATTCGATGACAATGCTGCTAAGCTTAACAGACTTATAAAATTATTTTTAAATAATTAATAATATACATTTATGTTAACTTTCATTTTGTTTATCGATTTAATTAAATTATCGATACATTTAAAACACAACGGTCCAGTCGTTTGGTCGTGAAAACTGACAAACAGACAGTTCTGTGTTTTATGTTATTTTTCTATTGTTGATCAAGCAAAGCGAGAATTCCAAATCAACTTGGGCAAATTGGCGTTGTATGTATGTAAGTATGTATGTATGTTTATTCGTCCGACGATAACTTTCAAAGCGTTGATCCGATCATCGTGGGTATATGTCAATTTTGGTGTGATTTAATGAGCTGAATAAGTGGGGAGGGGGTGAGATATTGGGGTTCAAGAGGGCAAAAAAAAAACGAAATGGGACTACACGGTCAAATGGTACCTACGTCTAATAAAAAGTCTTTGTGAGTACATTTCGACCCCGTTTTTAGTATAAACTTTTAGTATTTAAGTTATTATCTATAATACAAACTGAACTTTGACAAAATTCACAGGGTACACCAGTGACCCCGCAGTGCTGAAATTTGGTATGCGTGTAGCTTTAGTAACACAAAAATAAATTAAAGGCTGAAATCCAGAATAATTTGTATCCCAAAAACGAGTAAATTAATTACATGAACTCCCGTTACCTGTAATTTGAATGAAACTGTAGGTCAAGTAAATTGGTTATTTATTTCGTGGCATTATTTTGATAGTCAAAGATTACGAATAATATTTCTTTTTTTATGGGAGACTAACAAGATCTCAGTTCGGGGCGAACCACTAGTGTAAGTTGAATTGATTTTAAATAATTTAATAACATGTGGACACTTTGGAATACTTTGTAAGCCTACATGTAATATGTCGTAAAATTAAATAAATTATGGACTTTATTGACAAACCACGCCTGTGAAGCCGCTGGCGGAACCTTGTTTATTTATAATTATAGGTTATAAAGTTATTCAAGTTAATTAAGCCAAAATTCATCAAAATCCGTCCAGTAGTTACGGTGTGAAAGAGTGACAACCATCCATCCCTACAAAGATGCCGTGTCCTTTTTTTCGGGAAAATGACATCAATCTGTCAAAATTTTGAAATAGACTAAACTCGGATTATTTCAAAATTTTGACAGATCGTTTTTGACATTTGTAACAGTATCTTAACCGATTGTTAGCAAATTAACATACACCTGTATGCTTCAAGTTAATGGAGAGAGTGCATCGTAGGGCACATTTCTAAGGTGCGTGACCTACGAGGCAATTATATGTTATAGGCGATGGTTACCACTTAACATCAGGTGGGCCTTAAGTTTGTTCTATCTCCATAAGGTATAAAAAAACATACGGATTTCTAATAAATCCGGAATGACATGTTTTGTTTGGCGTCAACCGGAACTAAACTTGAAAATACCTAAGTCTCTTTCAAATATTTGTCGAGTACTCCGCAGAAAGCCGAAGTATGTTTAATTAATTAAAGGTTTGGCAAAGACAGTATTCAGAAGCAGGTGAATCCAATACTGATTATAAGTACACACGGCTACACATCAAGCTATACACTTCCAGTATAAGCTGACCTCTCATTCTACGAAAAGCCTACACAATGCGAGGTCAGCTTATACTGGATAATTATGGCTTGATGTGTAGCCGTGTGTACCTACATAATTAAAAAAAACGAGTGTGCTTTAGACCACACAACTGAAGTAAAACTGCTTTTAAAAAAAAAAATTATAAAATTGTTCAAGAACGCAATGAAATTACGAAAAATAATCAAACGAACTACTAATGCACTGGCTATGAGAGGAAGAGAGAAAGAAAATGTGCACGCGCACCTCTCTTGCTCTTACAGTAATATACGAAACGTAACGCTCTCTCTTTCTATCTTGACTAACATATATCTCCCTCTGAACTTCCGTTCTCTCTTTTCGTAACGCATTCACCAGCTTACTACCCAAGTCAAGCGTGCGTAAAGAAGTTTTACTTCAAAAAGTCTAACAAATGCGATTCCAAACCGCGCACTACTACTAGGTACTACTTACAAATTAACGATTTTAGGATTTTTTCCTTTATTTTAGTTTTTAAGTTTAGTTTTTTGATTCTAGGTCAACGGAGAGCCGTATTTTTTAATTGCGTTGATTTAGAAGGTTGATTCTAAGTTGACTTACAAGCTTGAACAGACAGATGGATGATGTGATCTTTTAAGGGCGCACTATACCTGGGGAGACGTTAAATCGCTTATTGAGAAACAATGTTTTGTTCAACAAATTGTGTGCTTTCAATCTGTAATTCATATATGTTATAGTTAAGGATACGTGCTAGAGCGCCTGTGTTGTGAAAACACGATTCCGTAAAATTTTGTCCATAGAAAAAAATCCAAAGATGACTCAAAATTTATCTTAAAACAGCTTTTACTGGTTTTTATTTGAAACATTCTTTTATATTGATGCCATGGAAATTTCATCAAAATTGGTAGAGTAGTTTGGTTTTCACTGTTATCTGAAGTCAGTTATGTTTTTGTTAAAAAGTGATTTTATTTTTCGACAAAAATTAAAAGAGGTTGGAAAAAGTCTAAGAACGTGGGACGTTTTACCTCAAAATTTCACCTTGAACAAAATCACATAATTTTTTTTTTATTGATGATAGCCAAGCGCTTGACCACTACCTTACCTGATGGTAAGTGAAGGTATGATGGAAGATGGAGCACGCTTGCCTAGAAAGAACCTATTCACTCTGGACATGAAGACTCCAAGATTATACTGGTTTGGAAAAACATACGCCGGAAGTGAGTTCCACTCCTTACTAACAAGAAAAGTTGAAGCAAATCGTTTGGTACGGCAAGGTGGTATGCCGACCAGGTATGGGTGGTACTTCTCGGTACGTCTGCTTATCCGGTGGTGGAAGGGGGAAGGAGGGACAAGGTCATGAAGATCTTGCGCACAATCACCAAAATGTATCTTGTAAAATATTTATTGTTATCTATATTTTATAAATATGCTAATTTTCCTACTACTTGCAAAGTTAAATTAATTATAAAACAATCAAACAGATGCAGTAACTAATTTAAAAAAATGGACAATAAATAACATTCCATATGTCAATAGTGTCTCCATTCAAATATTATTAAAAATGACTCCAAAAACAAAACGCATACTTTGATAAATCGAAGCGATCTTTCATTTAGCTCCTTTACAGCTTAAAAATCGGTCCATTAATTCAAAACATACTTTATTCCAATGTACTAAGAGCTTTAAATAATATATGAAATAATGTTGTATCGCATATTAGTCAGAATATCAGTGTGAAATACGACTCAATAGCACAAAATCTTATGTCTCAATAATGTGATCAATGAAAAACCGTCGTAAATTGCGTTGGAGTAAGGATAATTTCGCCTTGACGTTATGATGTAGAGGTTATCTGTCAAAACTGTTAAATCGTGCTGGACGTACGTATCAAAAAGACGGAAAAATCTGCAAGAAACAGTCAGTTCAAAACAGAGGGAAGTTACATGTTACAAATAAATGTTTTTTCTTTCTTTCTTTCTTACTTGATCTACGGTTTCATTCAAATTACAGGAGTTCATGTTAATTGGTTAAACTTTTGGGGTACAAATTACAGTTAGTCTGGATTTAAGACTTTTGCCTATATTTGAGTCACTTAAGCTACACACATACCAAATTACAGCACTGTGGGGTCACTGGTGTACCCTGTGAATATCGACAAAGTTCAGTTTTTATTGACTAATAACTCAAAAACTACAAAAACTTTACTAAAAATAAAAATGGGGTCAAAATGTACTAATGAATGAAGTACTATAGAGACTAGTGGTCAGTGCACAGTTCCATAATACGTTTTTTTATGTCAAATTTTAGCATTTGTCCATTTTTGTCCATGTAAACTTTAACTAGGTATGCCGAATCTTACACTTCCCCGTGCGTGAAAATTCACATATTAATTTATAGATATTACTTTATGTGTTTAAAATATCATATTTTACACTCGTGGAAATCAAGGCAATGGCACGTCAAATGTATGTCGGAGAGGCAACCGGATAGCGAGTGGTAATCTGGGCCTTGGAGTGGTACAGAGTCCCCTCGTATCGGCCGTATCTGCTCCAAGTGAACGGTGGCGGTGATATGGGGGTGGGGCAAAAATTTTCCTTTTTTTTCCTAAACACGTGGCTCTTTGTCACTCTAGCGAATGAAAAAAAAATTGAAAAAGACGTGGGCAATTTGAAAAAAAAATACCCACGTATTTCGACTGGCAAAAAAATATATTATACAATAAGAGTATTACTTTTCAAGCAATCGCATTTTTATCCGGTTTCAATTAAAAAAAAATGCCCCACCCCATATCACCCCGCCTCCGTCCACTTAGGGTCAATTCGGCAAATACGAGGGAACTCTGTAGGTACTACTCCAAGTCCCAGATTACACTATCCGGTTGCCTCTCTGACATACATTTGACGTGCCATTGCTTTAACTATATATTTGACAAGTGTCAAAATACTACAAACGAACAACATAACCAAATGACACAACATTTGAGTATTGTCCTGTGTAAGTGTTTTTGAATGTAATTTTTATGAATAAAACTTAGTGCATATTAATTATAGACATAGCCGAACAACCAGCATAATTTGTAGACATAAATTACAAACGAGTTTAAATAAATAAAGCCTGTTGTCCGGCTAAACATTATACCGTAATGTCTGACTAAAAAATGACGTCTGTCAAACCCTAGTTGCGCTGTCGGTGGAATACGAGAGAAATGCGTTACGTTCGGTTTCACGCTGCGAATGTCACAAGGAATTTTATTTGTTTATATTCTGTTAAGACTTCACAGTCTTTGTTTAATGATTTTAATATCTCACGATAATATTGTAAGTGGCGTTATTATTTTGAATTATTTAACAATACATTCTTAAAAAAGATTTCATCGCACTTTAAAATCAAGCTTTTTGTGCTCAAAATAAATGTCGTTGCACTTTGATAAACTGTCAAAAGAAAGTAATTCTTTATGACATTTTGATTGACATTAAAAACCACTACATTTTTTACATAATGCTAGTCAACGTTATCCATCGAGCCATATCAAACAATTTTTTTATCATTCGTAAATGAGAGTTTATCATTCGTAAATGAGAGAGACTACATATTAAATCATTCTACCGGCTAGGTAAATTTCGAAAGCTGGAAATAAATTAAAAACAAACTTAATTTAAATTAAGAAGCAATAATCTAATCTGGTACACGAGGACGAAAACGCCACTTACGGGCCGCGCGAAAGGTCTAATTACCATAGCAATCTGAAACGCATAAAGTTAAGATTGTACTAATTAAACACACCGACTTGTTTGATTATTCCACGGTATCTTTGAAATAAATAAGGGATCAGATACTACACACACTCTCTGTTGCTTGATTACGTAGATCCAATGTGTTGGCGCCATTTTAAAACAATGCTGTAAAAACTATAACCTTGTGTTTTTGTGGTACAAAAAAGTTATACACTGCCTTAGTGTGTTTAAAAAATTCCTTACCAATATTTGTTTAGAATTATTTGTAAACGGCGTTTAGCGGGTGTTTAACTTTTTTATGGTAAGACATTTAAATATTTCAGGAGAGAACTGTTTCCTAGGCCACATCTTACGCTTTTCTGGGAAACAGGGACACAACTAATCTATCTAACTTTTAGGGTCACAATAAATATATTTCTATTTCTGTGGTTCTAAAAATTTACCTACATTATTCTGTTTTTTTAATAATTTTTATAAAGCTATCTACCTACAATATTTCACAGAATAACGGTTATAAGATCATCATTATGACCCCGGCGCAGTACCTGAGACGAAGGACGGCGCAGTTGCGAGTTCGACTAATGCCGCGAGATGAATAGTACCTAGACAGACTTTCAGTTTTTTACAAGATACATTTGGTGAATGTGCGCAAGATCTTCATGACCTTATCCCTCCTTCCCTCTTCCACCACCGGACAAGCAGACGTACCGAGAAGTCAATCAGGAAATCAATTGAGAGAAGAGCCAAGAAGCTCATAGGCAACGATGAGCTAGTTGATGCAAGGCTCCTCAGCCTGGAGTATCGACGAAAGGTTGCTAGCCTCTCGGTTTTTTATCGAGTACATTTCGGGGAGTGTGCGGCGGAACTTTTCAACCTGATCCCACCATCTCCTTTCTATCAACGGACAACCAGACGCTCTGCGGTGCGCCACCGCTATATGGTAGAAATACCTCCGCACAAAGCGGTTCTCTTCGACCTTTATTATGCGCACCGCCAAAGAGTGGAACGCCTTGCCAGAGTCTGTGTTTCCTGATAGCTACAACCTGGGTATCTTTAAGTCGCGAGTGAATAGGTTTCTTCTAGGCAAGCGTGTACCATCGTAGACTGCATCATCGCTTACTATCAGGCGAGATCGTGGTCAATCGCAAGCCTATAATATACCTAGTCAGGTCATAAATTCTGTCACATGTTTAATATAAAATAATTGAAACAAGTTTATTCATTATGTAACCATTTATATACCAAAATGAACTTAACAAAACATAGATTCTTATGACACTAAAGTTTATTCAAAATGACCTCCGTGATTTTGAATCTGCGCGGCCAGTCGTCTATCGCAGCACGAACGAGGTCCATGTCAATATCGGCGGCTGCCTTAATCAAGGATGTCTTGAGTGACTCCAAATTGGGATGAGGCTTTGAGCACGCCTTTTCCTTCAAGTGTTGCCATATCTTGTAATCTAACGGATTCAAATCTGGACTGGAGGAGGGCCAGTCTTCGTGCCGGATGAAGTCGATTTCACGCGCCGCCAGCCAGTCTTGTGTGCTATTCGCTCTATGAGCTGGCGCCGAATCTTGTTGGAATACCCAGTGCCTGTTATGGAACATGGTATGAGAAACAGGTTCCACAAGGTTCGTCAGGACTGTATTTTGATACACAACTGCATTCGTTTTTACACCTTTCTCACTAAAATGTACCTCTGTTAAGCCCCAATAAGAAACTCCCAACCATACCATGAGCGAGGATGGAAAATGACCTCGTTGGACACGCGGAATACGGTTGCTCGCTTCTTCACTACTGTGTGCGTACACCTTATAACTTTTTTTGTTGTAGCTCTCTTCTACGGTAAAAATTTTTTCATCCGAAAAAAGAATTTCCTGATATTTTTTTCCCGCGTACCGCTTCAACAAAGCGCGGCATCTCTTCAGTCTCAGGTCCATTAGACGAGCATTCAAACGATGTCCTGTTTTTCTTCGATATGCCCGAAGCCCTAAGTCTTCATTTAACACCCTTTTCACCGTGGTTCTGCTTAACCCCATCTGAAGGGCCAACAGTTTCTGCTTACGTTTGGGATTTTTTTGAATTCGCGCCTTCACAGCTTTTATCACTGCTGGAGTCCTAACAGACCGAGGGCGACCACTTCTTGACCTGTCATCTACACTAGAGTCTTCATTGTATCGTTTGATGGTGCGATAAACGAATATTTTGGTTATATTCAAATTTTTCAGTATGTCAAAAATTTGAATTGGCGCGTAACCGCAAAGATGCAACGCAATAACTGCAACACGGTCTTCTTTAAGCGTCCACTCCATATTTAAAAATGAGTAAAATTCTAAAAAGTATACATTTTTATTTTCATGAACAATTCGAAATTCGAATTCTATAAACTTTTTTGTGGCCAGCATTCTAAAAGAAAAGTTTTTTACTGTGTGACAATACTTATGACCTGACTAGGTATATAAAAAAAAAGTACCACCCATACCTGGTCGGCATACCACCTTGCCGTGCCAAACGATTTGCTTCAACTTTTCTTGTTAGCACAAGTGAGGAGTGGAACTCACTTCCGGCGTATGTTTTTCCAAACCAGTATAATCTTGGAGTCTTCAAGTCCAGAGTGAATAGGTTCTTTCTAGGCAAGCGTGCTCCATCTTCGATCACACCTTCACTTACCATCAGGTGAGGTAGTGGTCAAGCGACTGGCTATCATCAATAAAAAAAAATAAAGCTGGAGTCTGGACAATTCACATAGTAGTACCTAGCCCCAAATTAAGCAAAGCTTATTAATACGAGAACTTTATATATGTATATATGTATGTAAATTGGTAGGTGTACTGAGTTTTTATTTTAAGGTATTAAAAAATAAGAAAAACAAAAATACGTTTTCATATAATTTTGCCTACTAACGAAATGTTATTATAGAATAATGAAAAGTAAAGATATATAATAATATTGGTATAACATTTTCTGAAATTTACTTTACTACATTAGCTCGGAAAAAGTTAAATTAATACCAAGGGTGTGTGATTTTTTAAATCGGTCCGAGTTAATAAAACGTTGTATATAAATTCAATAGATTCTGTCTAACTATGTTATTTTATTCCAACTTCGTACTGCCTTGACATGCATATGACGCGGGCTACCAATGTCACTGGTAGAATTGTCAATCGGCCATAATTAGTTGCGTCTATGTATGAGAAAACGAATTTTCTGCGTATTTTTTTTGCGTGAGGATTTCTGATACTTAGTTATTCTGCTATTCGGGGCCAACAAATCAAAGATCATCAAAATCGGTTCAGCCGTTCTTGAGTTATAAATGGTGTAACTAACCCGACTTTGTTGTATATTTATAAGATATATATAAACTGTGTATCTTTAATTAATATTTTGGGTTTATTTAAGTCATAAGTCACATTAAGTCATTTATTCTTAAATTGCTTATATATATTATCTGCCGGTTAGGGCTTGCAAAGTTGTACAAATTATGTCAACTTTGATTAATCTTTACATAGTATAAAATGAAGTCGCTTCCGCTGTCTGTTCGCTTAGATCTTTCAAACTACTCAAGGGATTTTAACGCAGTTTTCAGCAATAGATAGAATGATTCAAGAGGAAGGATTTTATGTATAATACATATATATATTATAGTACAGAAAAGCCTAAAAATATATTTTTATGCGCTTAAATCGCAAACGCTGGCTAAACCTTACGAGATAGATCAAAATAATGTACTACGGAATTGTATATCTTAAAAAGATCGATTACCTGACTGCGCAGGAGAGTAATGTTTTACGAAAAAACGAGTGCGAAGCCGAAGAATTAAATAATCTTAAATTCAAAAATTCATTAACGGAGTCAAAGCAATGCTTCAGTAGCCATTTGAATAATTTATATTTGATCGAGCGAAGCGAGACCTTTAAATCAACTTGGACAAATCGGCGTTGTATGCATGTATGTTTGTTTGTCCGAGGATAACTTTTGAAGCATTTATCCGATCATCGTGAAATTTGGTATATGGTAGGTAGTGTTGGACAATTTTGGTGTGACTTTAAATGAGCTAAAAATGTGGGATGGTTGTTGAGATATTGGGGTTCAAGAGGGGTAAAAAAACAAACAAAATGAGACTATCTGGACAAGTGGCACGTTTAATAAAAGGTCTTTGAGAGTACATTTTAACCCAGTTATTACCTTGTAGTTTTTAAGTTATTAGCCATTACAAAAACTGAACTTTTGACAAAATTCAAAGGGTGCACCAGTGACCCCACAGTACTGTAATTTGGTATTCATGTAGTTGTAGTGACCCAAATATAGGCAAAAGTTTGAAATCCAGAATAACTGTAATTTGTACTCCAAAAAAAAATAACCAAAATACATGAACTCCCGTTACCTGTAATTTGTATGAAACTGTAGGTCAAGTTATGTGGTTATTTATTTCGTGGTACTATTTTTTATGGGCTGTGGATGATGATGATGACTATTTTGATAGTCAAAGATTACATATAATATTTTTATTGTTTTAATCGGAGACTTGCGAGTTCTCAGTTCGGGACGAACCACTAGTTAAATTGATTGAGTGGTAACTCCTTAATGTCATTAGGTAACTTAAGTAACTTAACGTTATATTAAATAAATAAAAAATATTGGTAGACATTTCACAGAACGCTATCTAGCCCCAAACTAAGCAGAGCTTGTACTATGGGAACCAGACAACTGATAGAATACTTATATACTTTTTTTTTGTAAATACATACTTATAATATATAGAAAACATCCAGATCCGGAACAAATATTTGTAGATCATGCAAACATTTGTTCCGTGGCGGGAATCGAACCCGTTAACTCCTGCGTCTCAGCCGGCTATACGCCCACTACGCCACGGAGGTCGTCAAATATATTAAAGTAAATACATAAATTTAAATCTTAGACGTTAACCAATCTCCTTTTTCTTCCGGCTTCTTAAAAAATATCATATAAAATTTTCCCAGGCTAGACAAAATGAAACTTGTAACATTCGTTTCTTGCGTTCGATGCTGGCCGACAAATTCGCAATTTAAAAACGTAATCTGTCATCAAAATGAATGGAATCACCATCATCGTACAATTTCGCCACCCGCAGCCAATCAAACGATGCGATGAGATCCGATGTATGGGCTGGGTTTGAGTATCAGCGGGTTTAGAAGCGTAGCGGTTTCCTATCATTTATTCAATAAATATATAAACACATGTGTACAAACAATGTATAACAACATAAAGTTATAGTGAAATACATCACACTATCGCACTAATATTATAAATGCGAAAGTTTGGATGGTTGTTTATTTATTTGTTTGTTTACTTAATCACGTCGTAATGACTAAACCGTTTTCGATGAAATTTAGTATGTACGTAGATTATAACCTGGATTAATACATAGGCTACTTATTATCCGAATAGCCGGCTGAGACGCAGGAGGTAGCGGGTTTGATTCCCGCTACGGAACAAATGTTTGCATGTTATACAGATATTTGTTCCCGGTCTGGTTGTTTCTCTATATATTATAAGTATGTATTTACAAAAAAAAATTATAAGTATTCTATCAGTTATCTGGTTCCCATAGTACAAGCTCTGCTTAGTTTGGAGCTAGATAGCGCTGTGTAAAATGTCCAGCAATATTTATTTATTTATTTATCCCAAAAATCAGGTCCCATGGTATAAAAATGATCTTTTGATTTAGTTTATCCTGTCCATCCAAAGGTTGTCTGGAAGAGATCGCTTTTAGCGATAAGACCGTCCATTGTACCTTTATTTATTGTTTATTTCCATTATTGTATTTTTATTTGGTGTGCAATAAAGAGTATTTCATTCATTTATTCAAAAATGGGGCGTCAAGTCACGTTGCAACAGCGAGTTTAGCTTTATTTCTAGGTTACCTACACATTTCTGGTTTCAGATATTTATTTCTCAAATAATTATAATTTACTTATAGAGAAACTTAAAAATATTAGTTAATGTTATGCTGATCCTACTAATAACAAAGTTACAAGTGATACAAAAGTTTGTACAAAATGAAAGTTAAGTGCGGGTAGTTTTGTAACATTTGGCTCATCCAATTCAGTGTAAGCAACTATGAAGTGAGTGACACAGATATGCGCAACTGGAAGTGGCATGGACATTATTGCGATTTAGTAATGTAACGCGTACGAAGTCGCGGGCAACAGCTAGTTGTACAATAAAACTTAAAGTACGTGTATAAATACGTGGGTTCAAATTTGATAGCGCACTAACCTCCACCCTAGGTAAAAACCTGTGTTGTGGAGATAAGTTCTCTTCCGTTCAGCAATGGTACATCAAGATACAGATGTTTTGTTTATTTTTATTGAGAATAGTCAAGTATTTAATTACTTTTTCGCCAGCCGGCATAGTTTCAAAATATTAATTTATAAAATTGTCCACACGTCTGTAGGTCGATCAGTCTATGTTTATTCTGGACAGACGCAACTCGCACTCGCACATTAACGTTTTAAAAATATACGAAACGTAACTCTCTCTCTTTCTATCTTCACTAACTTATATCTCCCTCTCAACTTCCGTTCGCACTTTTCGTAACGCATTCACCGGCTTACTCCCCAAGTCAAGCGTACGTAAAGAAGTTTTACTTCAAAAACCACATCTGAGTCTCAATATCCCGCTCTCACTAGCACCGCACCCTGCTCAATACACCGCCCTGTAATTCCAATACTTAGGAACATTACCCATCCAGGATCCACTATTATAATGTATTAAGGAATATTATTTTATGGCTATGGGCCCGCGCGTTATGGCCTACGCTAAAAATACCGCGTGTGTAAGCACCTTTATGGGCCTTTCATATCGGATGTGTGAGAATTGGATTATTGAGCTCTTGAGTGAGAGATTTAAGATTTGCTTGCGGCCAGTATTTCAGAACTATGCTTAGTTTCGTATATGGAAGGAAAAACAAATATTTTTTGACAGTTTCCAATGAAACTGATGACGGATGATCAGATGGATGCGAGACCACATGATAGACAACCATTGACAAATAGTTACATAACATAATTATGAACGCGCGGTGATACAATAGGCGGCCATATTGCTAAAAGTATGAATATAAGTTTAATATTACGACCTCCGAGGCGCAGTGTGTGCATAGCCGGCTGAGACGCAGGAAGTAGCGCAGGTTCGATTTCCGCCGCGGAACAAATGTTTGCATGATCTACAGATACGAGTATTTGTTACGGGTCTGGATGTTTCTCTATATATTATAAGTATGTATTTACAAATAAAAACGAGTGTGCTTTAGACCACTCGACTGAAGTAAAACTTTTTTTTTCAAAGTATTAATGTATAAAATTGTTCAATGAAATTATGAAAAATAATCTAATATATAAAATTCTCGTGTCACAGTTTTCGTTGCCATACTCCTCCAAAACGGCTTGACCGATTTTGATGAAATTTTTTGTGCTTATCCGGTATCTATGAGAATCGGCCAACATCTATTTTTCATCCCCCTAAATGTTAGGGAAAGTCCACCCCTAATTTTTTTTTTATTTTTTAGACAAAATTTTTAATTTCTATTTTTTTATGATACAACATACAAAAATACATACAATACTCAATTTTCAACTTTCTACGATCAACCCTTATTTTTTAATAGCAATTATTTATATGGCAAAACAACGTTTGCCGGGTCAGCTAGTCAAACTATATATATTTCATGCACTGGCTATGAGAGGAAGAGAGAAATAAAATGTGCGCGCGCACCTCTCTCTCTTGCTCCTACAGTAATGTACGAAACGTAACTCTCTCTCTTTCTATCTTCACTAACTTATATCTCCCTCTCAACTGCCGTTGGCACTTTTCGTAACGCATTCACCAGCTTACTCCCCAAGTCAAGCGTGCGTAAAGAAGTTTTACTTCCAAAAGTATATAAGCGCTGTGTTAATTATCCAGCAATATTTGTTTAGTACTCATCATCCACAGCCTATAAGTACCCACTGCTGGGTGTAGGCCTCCCTTTGTAAACGCCACCCTTCCCGGTCCTGTGCTGCACGCATCCAGGAGTTGCCCGCGACTTTATTTATGTCGTCGACCCACCGCGCCGACGGACGTCCTGGACTTCTTAGGTCTATTCTTGGCCACCATTCGGTCACAGATTTACTCCACCTGCCATCACTCCGTCTAACCAAGTGCCCTGCCCCGTTCCAATTGAGTTCCACCACCCTTGTTCCGACGTCTTGGACCTTCGTTTGGCGTCGGATTTCGGTGTTAGGAACTCGATCCAGCAGGTTGATGGCAAGCATGGCGCGCTCCATGGCTCTCTGTGCGACTCCACAGCACAGTTTCCTTAGTGAGCGGCCATGTTTCGGCACCGTAAGTCATTGTTGGCAGGACACATTGGTTATACAGACGGGTTTTCAAGCATTGTGGGATCTTCTTTGACCGCTGTTTAATACTATTTTGTTTATATTTGTAGCGATACATACTTAACGCCAGAATCCAAATCTACCACCAACGCATAATTTTTCAGCACAGCTCAGTAGGCACTTATGTTAGTAAAATCCGATAAATTCCTTTGCAAATCAACACTCGATACTCAAATAATTATTATAATATGACACGTAGCAATGAAACGAGCCAGTGTTGCCAGACCGGTCACGACTCTCGTAATAACTTAGCCACTATAAGTTAACGGTATAACTATTACGAATTCTCAGTATTTCGGTGCATTAAATTCTGGAATAATGTCAAAAGTTAGAGCAGTTATGGTAATTAATATTAAAATGGTAACTAGACTGCAGAAACTGTAGCTACAATTAGATATTATAATTTTGAATTACATTAGGCCCAGTGCATGGGCCCATAACCTATTAGGGTTCCGTACTCAAAGGGTAAAACGGCACCCTATTACTGAGGATCCAATGTCTGTCTGTCTGTCTGTCTCATGAACCGTGATAGTTAGACAGTTGAAATTTTCACAGGTGATGTATTTTTGTTGCCGCTATAACAACAAATACTAAAAACAGAATAAAATAAATATTTAAGGGGGGCTCCCATACATCAAACGTGATTTTTTTTGCTCGTATTAGCTCGATATTGAAAACGGTAAAAGGTAGACGATTTATAGATAATAGTACGGAACCCTTCGTGCGCAAATCCGACTTGCACTTGGTCGGTTTTTTATTTTTTCCACTGAGCATAGGCTGAATTTGAAAACTATTTTCACAAAAAACGGGATAGGTAGTGTGTTTTTGAGTGTCCCGATACTTCGGCACAGATGGATGCGCCAGGTCGGGTAAATTATGCAGCTTTTTTGTAATGCCGATATATCAGGACACGCAAAAACTCAGTAATCATGATTATCGCGTTTTTAGTGAAAATATTGTTAATTACCAGAACCATGAGCTTCTTGGTATATCATTAACACCGACTCTCAATTTCGGCTTCTACATTGAGCCGAAAGCCCAGCTGGCCGCTAAAAAGCTCGGTATACTCGCAAAGGTGAGGCAATACTTCACACCGGGACAGTTGCTCAACTTGTACCAAGCATAAGTCCGATCATGTCTGGAGTACTGTTCTCACCTCTGGGACGGATCAGCGAAATACACGATAGAGGCTCCAGATTCAATTGAGAGAAGAGCTATAAAGCTCATTTGCAATTACGAATTAGCAGATGCAAAGCTACACAGCTCCGAGCATCGTCGAAAGGTTGGAAACCTCTCGATTTTCTATCGGATACATTTCGGAGAGTGTGCTGCGGAGCTCTTCAACCTGATTCCACCATCCCCATTCTATCATCGGATAACCAGACGCTCCGCAATGCGCCACCGCTACATGGTAGACATACCTCTCATTAGCATAAAGCTGTACTCTTCCACCTTTATTATGCGCACCGCCAAGGAGTGGAACGCCTTGCCTGAGTTTGTGTTTCTTGATAACTTCAACCTAGGGGTCTTCAAGTCACGAGTGAATAGATTTCTTCTAAGGCAAGCGTGGTCCATCGTAGACTGCATCATCGCTTACCATCAGGCGAGATCGTTGTCAAACGCAAGCCTATAATTTATAAAAAAAAACCATGATGACTGTAGTAGTTTCCAAAGTTTGGCAGTGGAAGTTGGTTCGAAATTTTTCGATCGACAAATTACATTCTAAATTCAACAAAATCGTTGAATCCATTAAAAATTCAACGCTTTAACGATTTTATTTGACTATATCTTTGTCACCGTAAAATTCGCCATGGCTTTACATTGTACATCAATTCCAATTTCGAATTTATCTGCGAGTACTCCTGATTATCCTTGTCTTTACTAATATTCGATATTCAAATATTTTAATATCCAAATGTACAGTCGTGCAAACAATAGATACTAAAGGTATAAAATAGTACAATCGCTCACAACGTGCTTTAGGTGTGAAAGGTTACGTCGAGTGCGCTCGCGAGCTTTATGAGGATTATATCGTCGACTGTGATTTTACACAGCGAACGCGTTAACTTTTCATGCTTTGGATTTGTATGGATAAGACTTTGATTATTTATAGATCCATAGCTCTATCTCGATGTACTTTTATTTTTAGGATTCCATAGTTTAACTAGGAATACAATAAACAAAAAGTAATCAAATCAAAACAATGTACCTACCCTGTTGCCGCGGCATTCTTGTTAATTTTTCCTAATTTTTTGGCGGATACCAAAGTCTTTGGCGCGCCGCGCCGCAGTGACAAAGAGTCAGTTAAAATGCAGGAGATCGTGGGTTCAATTATTGCCAACAAATGTTTGCATTATCTACAGATGTTTGTTCCGGGTTTGGGCGTAAGTACGTATTTACTAAACAAAACAGTATATATGTATTCTATCAGTTAACTGGTTCCCAAAGTAAAAGCATTGCTTTATTTGGGGCTAAATAGCGCTGTGTCAAATGTCTAGTATAATTTTGTAATTAACCTTTTTAAACTAAGTCTATTGACTGCGCAAACTTTTACTACAGATAAACTAATTTCCTAACAAAAGCTTGATTTCACAAACAGACTCCTAGCAAAGTTGTAACTTACTCATTCATTATGTAACTTGTGTTAATTGTTTTTTGATAGAAACCTTTCAATTTGAATTACGTGGTTAAAGATTTACAGAATTTTTTGAAGTAAAACTTTGTAACGCACGCTTGACTTGGGGAGTAAGCTGGTGAATGCGTTACGAAAAGTGCGAACGGAAGTTAAGAGGGAGATATACGTTAGTGAAGATAGAAAGAGAGAGAGTTACGTTTCGTATATTACTGTAGGAGCAAGAGAAAGGTGCACGCGGACATTTTTTTTCTCTCTTCCTCTCATAGCCAGTGCATGAAATGTATATTTATCTCAGTCAGTAGTTCGTTTGATTATATTTCGTAAGTTCATTTCGGTCTTGAACAGTTTTATAAATTAATAGTTTGAAAAAGAAGTTTTACGTCGTTCGTGTGGTCTAAAGCACACTCGTTTTTTTGTTGTCTCAAGATCAGTGAAGCGTATCCACACTACCCTAGCTGCATTGAAGCGTATAATCTCGCTGTAGTTATTGTTTTTTTCCGATGCTAATAAGCGGCCGGGCGTCATTGATAGAAAATTATTGATTACGAGTGCTGTTGATAATGTCAGTGGAATTATTTTAGTTATAGCTGTTGATGTGAGAAACGGTCACGTTATGATTGGTGGAATAAAATTGTGATACAATGCCAAATTGGCAAAGATGATGGCTTTTTTTAAAAAAAAATATTGAACACTTTTTAAAATGCACTTTTGAAATATTTTAGTTAACTGTATTTAAAGAACTTTGATACGAAATGGTGTGTATAGTCACTATTTATAAGTTAGTAAATATTTAGCTATATATTGGCTATATATAATATTGATAATAAAAAAAATTGGAGATTGGATGAGAAGAGCCGAAGACCGGGCTCAGTGGTGCGTATTGGGAGAGGCCTATGTCCAGCAGTGGACTAATGTGGGCTGATGATGACGATGATGAAATATTTGGCCCATCTCGCTGCTGAACGTCCTACCCTTCTATACCCGCTCCTCGGCCACCATTTAGTCACTGTCCTGCTCCATCTGTCATCACCACGTCTAGCCAAGTGTCCCGCCCAAGACCATTTGAGCTCCAAAACTCGGACGATGGTCGGACTACATTGTAAAGGCCGCTGGCCGTCAGTGTGTGAGACTAGCGAAGGATCGTGGTGGATGGCACAAACTTGGGGAGGCCAATACCCAACAATGGGTGAAGTCAGGCTGTAGATGATGATAATGATATATTTGGCATGATTGCCTTTATTACAAACAGGCATTTAGAAGTTCACAAAATATGCCACTCGAACTCAAAAAAAAAATGACGGAACGTTTTGGAGGATTCTACTTTGACCAAAGAACCCTGACTGAGATAACATCACTAGTCTTCATATATACAACAAAGTCGGGTTGGTTCGATCACTTGTAACTAGAGAACGGCTGGACCGATTTTCATGGTTTTTGATTTTTTGTATTTGTCTCCATCCCGAATAGAAGAGTAATTATTAAAATATCGGAAAATAATCACGCAAAAAGATATTATAAAGGAAAATCGTTTTATCATACCTAGTCAGGTCATAAATTCTGTCACATGTTTAATATAAAAAAATTGAAACAAGTTTATTCATTATGTAACCATTTATATACCAAAATGAACTTAACAAAACATAGATTCTTATGACACTAAAGTTTATACAAAATGACCTCCGTGATTTTGAATACAGGCCTTCAATCTGCGTGGCCAGTCGTCTATCGCAGCACGAACGAGGTCCATGTCAATATCGGCGGCTGCCTTAATCAAGGATGTCTTGAGTGACTCCAAATTGGGATGAGGCTTTGAGCACGCCTTTTCCTCCAAGTGTTGCCATATCTTGTAATCTAACGGATTCAAATCTGGACTGGAGGAGGGCCAGTCTTCGTGCCGGATGAAGTCGATTTCACGCGCCGCCAGCCAGTCTTGTGTGCTCTTCGCTCTATGAGCTGGCGCCGTATCTTGTTGGAATACCCAGCGTTATTGAACATGGTATGAGAAACAGGTTCCACAAGGTTCGTCAGGACTGTATTTTGATACACAAATGCATTAGTTTTTACACCTTTCTCACAAAAATGTACCTCTGTTAAGCCCCAATAAGAAACTCCCAACCATACCATGAGCGAGGATGGAAAATGACCTCGTTGGACACGCGGAATACGGTTGCTGGCTTCTTCACTACTGTGTACGTACACCTTATCATTTTGTTTATTGTAGCTCTCTTCTACGGTAAAAAATTTTTCATCCGAAAAAAGAATTTCCCGATATTTTTTTCCCGCGTACCGCTTCAACAAAGCGCTGCATCTCTTCAGTCTCAGGTCCATTAGACGAGCATTCAAACGATGTCCTGTTTTTCTTCGATATGCCCGAAACCCTAAGTCTTCATTTAACACCTTTTTCACCGTGGTTCTGCTTAACCCCATCTGAAGGGCCAACAGTTTCTGCTTACGTTTGGGATTTCTATGAATTCGCGCCTTCACAGCTTTTATCACTGCTGGAGTCCTAACAGACCGAGGGCGACCACTTATTGACCTGTCATCTACACTAGAGTCTTCATTGTATCGTTTGATGGTGCGATAAACGAATCTTTTGGTTATATTAAAATTGTTCAGTATGTCAAAAATTTGAATTGGCGCGTAACCGCAACGATGCCACGCAATAACTGCAACACGGTCTTCTTTAAGCGTCCACTGCATATTTAAAAATGAGTAAAATTCTAAAAAGTATACATTTTTATTTTCATGAACAATTCGAAATTCGAATTCTATAAACTTTTTTGTGGCCACCATTCTAAAAGAAAAGTTTTTACTGTGTGACAATACTTATGACCTGACTAGGTACATTGATGCAGGTAATGATTGCCGACGTTTATTGACAGCCCGCGTTATATGCATGTCAAGGCGGTACGAAGTTCGCCGGGTCAGCTAGTAGATAATAATATTTGTTACTAGTAAAAATTAGGGATCCCTACTAAAACTTCAATAATTTAACCCAAGGTATAAAAGAATAGCGGTAAAAGGTGTTTAAAAAATAAATGTCGACCTCCGTGGCGCAGTGGGTGAATAGCCGGCTGAGACGCAGGAGGTAGCGGGTTCGATTCCCGCCGCGGAACAAATGTTTGCATGATCTACATATATTTGTTCCGGGTCTGGGTGTTTTTCTATATATAATAAGTATGTATTGACAAGAAAAAGTATATAAGTATTCTATCAGTTATCTGGTTCCCATAGTACAAGTTCTCCTTAGTTTGGGGCTAGATAGCGCTCTGTGAAATGTCCAGCAATATTTATTAAATGTCCTCCCGTGCGAAGCCGGAACGAGCCGCTAGTAAAAATTATAAAAACTATTTAAATGAAAACTAGAACTTCATGATTTAAGACCGGCTTGTACAACGATCCCTAAACGTATTTAGCGACTTAAAATGTTCTTTGACGTATTTGTATGATTTAACAACTCTCTTAACTGTATTTAGGCACTAAATGTTGTAGACATCGTTGTCCAAGTCGCTCTAAATTGGTTTATTACTGGCAATTTACTGATTTCACTCTGTGCAAATAAATTGAAAAGAGTCGAAAACTCAGCCCAAACTTCACCAATAACCAACCATAAACAAAGAAAACACATGTTCTAAATTCAAATTGTTGAAATTCGCGCCACGTCGTGCATTCCCGCCACGTGTATCATATTGCATAAAATTACTATAAAGCACATCCACACACTAGATACTAGAGTGGCCTTGTTTGGGGACACCTTGTTAAATTAATAAAATAATGGCTTATTGCTGCAATTATGGTTTTGGTAATGCATTAATGCGTGTCAATTATGGAATATCCAAATTGACACATCATTTCCTAAAAGCGTCGTTTATTTCGAGTAAAATTACACTTTAAGTCAACTCGAAATGAGGTTGCCTTCTTCAATACAGACATTAGTTTTTCTTCGAAGAATCATTTCGTAAAAGTCATCTATCCACGGTGAAAATTCAATAAAATTGATGTTTTAGGTAAAACAAAGTTAGTACAATAGTTACAATAGGATCCAGGGACGTCCAAGAATACGCACCTTTAATGGCGAATTACAAAGTAGCAGATTTTTATCTACTACCTATAAATAAAATAAATAGGAACACCCACCGAATTTTCAAATGTGGTCCAAAGCATGATTTGAACCTGAGACCTAAAAAGAAAGTGTAATTAAATACATAAATTCTGTTGCAATGCCGGCTGGTAACCTTTATCTTGCTCTCTTAAGACCATAGACTTCGCAAAGATAAAGACCATAGAGGTTTGTTTAGAGCAGAATATTCATATTCTCTGCGCTTGCGCTTAGATCGGCAGCCCGCTAGGGGACAATCTTACCTTATCGTGTACACTAGAATAAAACATTCACGAAGAATAGAGTACATAAAGATAATGTAAAATGTCCTTAGAACCTCGCAATTTAGAAAATTTGGTTTGATCAAACATAAAAAACAAAAACAAAATATATAAACAATCCCTTCCGTTAAATCGTGAGAGAAGTGCAACAGAAACAATAATTTTTACATTAATTTTAACCACTTAAACAATATTACGAATATATCTAATTTCTATATTCAGGTCCAGTTTTTGACGCACCATTATACTGATTGTACTTACATAGGTACTTATTGATTTGATAGATCCTAATATAATTATTTTAACCCCAGTGTTTTGTAACTCTAATATAACAAATTTGTTATTGTTATGTGACACCTATGTCTTTACTCTTGTGTAAACCAATCAATCATTTTTATTTATTTTCATTTTAATTTTTTCATCTTATTTCCAAAAGAAAAGAAAAGTGAATGACTAGACTATGACTATGGCTACTACTTGGGAACCCACTCGAAGGATAACAGGATCTACAGCACAATTCTACTCGACTTAGTGTAGCTCCTGTTTGAAATTATGATGTTAGCCATTATTTAAATTATAAATCTTTGTAAATTATATTATTTCAAATTGTTATTATGCGCTAGAAATGAATAAATGAAATTATTATTATTATTTCGGCTGTACTCGATAAGGTATGCTTTTTACACCCGCCCGGTCTAACAATAGAAGGTGTCAAGTAACGTTTAGTATTTGCAGTTATCTCGAGTTTATCTACCCGACTGCCGGCGACTAATTGCCTTTCGCTGTCTGCGTGTAATCATATACAATAACCACCGCTAATGAGTGTTTGTTTTACTTGATAGATGCAGCTTTACTGAAATAAAGATAAGGGTAAAAGCTAAAAGCTTTTTTATTTTTTTATTAGCATTGTGTATAACTTTACTTCTATCTGTATTTCTAATGTGATTTGATAGTAGGTAGTTCAAATCTTGCAAGATAATACGATCTCAATTTTATAATGAATTTTTGACTATAAAAAGTAGCCTATGTGTCAATCCAGGTTATAATCTATCGACATACCAAATTTCATAGAAATGGTTCAGCCATTATGACGTGATTGAGTAACAAACAAACAAACATCCAAACTTTTGCATTTATAATATTTGTAATATCTAACCAGTAAATTTTATTATTATTTTTAGCCCTAAATCTAGTTTTTTTCAAAATTAACAAAATAATAGATAGTTAACTCGTGCGCGATAACTTGGAACCTGCTAGGAATGCGACTCCCCGACCGCTTCCCCTGCACTTCCCCGATGGCGCCCGTATTGTACCGTTCGCATCACTATTTTTTACTAGGGTTTTTAGTCTCGTACTGGCCTACGTCACGTAACGACGCGCTCTGGAATTCTTTTAGTTTTCGTTTGTGTTATTGTTTTGTTGTCTGGAAAAAAGAAGTCAACCATGTGGACAGGCTTCGACAAAAGTATTGGGACGATGACCTCTTACAAGAGACGAATGAATCGCAATTAATTGTAAATTTATCGGATACCTCTTCGTCAAGTGATTATAGTGAGACTGAGGACGAAGAACAACCTCTAGAAGGCATAAATCCACTAAGTAGTGACGAAGATGAGATAAAATAATAATAGATAATAGACAAAATGAATGTATAAACTTAAACATTGTATTTTTATTTTATTCAAATAGTGTAAAAAAGATTAGATAAAAAGCAGCGTCCTCCCTGAGTAACATAATAAATTAGGTTAAAAAAAACAAAGACGAAGCCTCGGGCGGCTGTTTGTTATGTTCGCTTTTTTGCGGGCTGTACAAACACGTTAATATGACGTCACCGCGCTCAGGTCCCAACTTATCGCGCACGGGTAATAATGTCTTTAAAGAACACCATTTAACATAAAAATATGCAAGCAAATACTCTTTTAAGTCATAGGTACAATGGGCGGCCTTATCGCTAAAAGTGATCTCTTCCAGGCAACCTTTGGGTGGATCTATGTGAACAAATAAGGACGGCGATTAGGTACAAAGATTGTCTGGAAGAAATCGCGTTTAGCGATAAGACCGCCCATTGTACTTAATCTATTTGTAAGAATTATGTTCTGTATTTTACTTTGGTGTACAATAAAGAGTTATCTTATCTTACATATACTTACGTGTTATTTTTACAAGCTTGTGTCGGTAAGTTGGTACCTATTACTTATGTGTCCTCGGGGCGGGTAGCAGGTTCTATAATTAAACAAAAATGCAATTATAAATGGAGTATGTAACAACACGAAACATATATTATATGTAATAATTCGCCTAGCCTCAAACAAGGACACCATGTGCGTTCAATAGCCTTAAGTTTGCGACGTGCTCATTGCAAGGGTTAACTGTCATTATCCGATTAATGTTAGCGGTATTATAACATGACAGTTACATAATGGCAAATGCACAAACTGTGAAATAATTTTAGAGCACAGACTTGGACTAGCATTCTACCAAAATGAGTCGTAGTATTCATAATTATTATGTGCGATGAGCTCAGTTTTCTTATTTTTGAAGTAAAACTTCTTTACGCACGCTTGACTTGGGGATTAAGCTGGTGAATGCATTACGAAAAGTGCGAACGGAAGTTGAGAGGGAGATATAAGTTAGTGAAGATAGGGTAGGGGCAAGAGAGAGAAAGGTGCGAGCACACTTTTTCTTTCTCTCTTTCTCTCATAGCCAGTTGATTTGTCGCACATCCTAAATTAGCCCAAATTATACAAACTGCATATATATATATATATATATATATATATAAACATATACAATATATATATACATGCTAAAGAAGTTTTACTTCAGCCTAAAGTCTAAAAGCACACCCTTTTTTTTCACAACACAAAGTATTAACAAAAGTGATATTTTCCAAAAAATAAAACGAGGATTAATGTGTTACCCTAAAAATTGATAGCATCATTAGCATGTCGAGAAAATCGCAGAAAACGTCGGAACTGTTATAACACTGTGATAAAATGCAAAATGGCTGCGCGGATGTTGACAATTGCACATCGCGATTCCTAAACTGTTTTCGATTACGTTTTATAGCTTCTGAACACGTGCTAAAGGTTATATAGCACCTTCGAAGTTTGAACATGTTCAAAGGAGTTTTTGAATGTTTGAGATTCAATCTGCTGGCTGTAACTCATACCATGGATTTTAGTATGCGATAGCTGAAACGATGTTAGCTAAAGTTGTAAAGACCAAATATGACCACTTAAATATTTTTTTTATTCTGTTTTTAGTATGTGTTGTTACAGCGGCAACAGAAATACATCATCTGTGAAAATGTCAACTGTCTAACTATCACGGTTCATGAGATACAGCCTGGTGACAGACGGACAGACAGACAGCGGAGTCGTAGTAATAGGGTCCCGTTTTACCCTTTGGGTACGGAACCCTAAAAAACATTTATTATGGAACAATGTTGCCTGTGTGATAAACTGTGCTTCAGACACCAACCTCTTCCTTTACAGCAATACAGTTCCAAACCTTTTATTCAGGATACAAAACTAAAGTCTAAAAAGGATATTTCAATCTATAAAATATATTAAAAGTAGGAACATTTTAAAGAAATCATATTTTCTCATCAAACAGTTTCATTTCGCAACACACAATACCTGGATTTTTATGAAAAGCGCTGAGTATGTAATAAAGAAAAAAAAAAGTAAGGTAAAGATCGCTCCATCTATTCTACCGACATATTGTTCGTCATTTCATTTGAATTTACGGCAATAAGGTGTTTTATTAAAATTCCGCTATAGGGTGTAAAGCGAGATATCGTCAATAGAGAACTTATGAAAAGCGGATGCGATTTGATGGAAGATTTGTGGATTATTTGAGGGATGTTTCTTGCTAATTATGTTGCACGTTGTTTGTATAAGTTCAAAGTATCATAATCTGATTAACTAATTGGTTTCATTCAAAGTGTCATTAGTGAAAAAACCAGCGTGTTGGAGGGAAGATGATTGTGATTGTGATTGTGCCTATCATGTACAAGCCATTTAGGACTTTTGTCTTCCTTTGACCATTAGCTTAATTTTGGTATGAAATCTAAACACGTAATTTTATCAAATTAATGTTTATAAGATCTTTTTCAGTAAAGCTCTATAGATCTTTGACAGTAAAGATTAGGGATGTTTGCAGACGCGCGTACCGATAACTTCTACGCGATCATACGAAAAAGAACCGCATCCCTGGTGAGCCGCATGCGTGGAAGCACCAACAGCTTCCTGATCGCTGTTGCTCATCTATCAGTAGCCGCTAGATGACTTAACTTAAGCGTGGCTTAAGCTGGATTACACGTCTGGTGTCTCAGTAGATGCGCTCATGCTCAATAACTTATGTCATAATTTCTTTTTGTGTACCTAATTACTAACAATAATATTAGTTAGAATTTTCTGTTTACTAACAAAAAATATGGTTAAATTATGGTAAAATTATGGTCTGGTCAGAAATAAACTTTTATATTTATTTATTATTTAAAAACCTGCCTAAATAGTACACGTTTGATTTTGTTCTCAATTCAAACTTTGTGCTCATATCCAATTTCTACTTCCGAAACTTAAAAAGAAGTGGATAGCTGCGGGCGGCGCCGTTCCGTTCCTAATATCGGAAGCCGGGCGCGTCTCGCATACAAATGCGATCTTATCTCGTAATTTGTCGGAGTGCCTGAATCTGCGTGCGAAGGAACGTAGCAGTTCTTATTTTAAATATTTAAAGAATGGTAGCTTTTGGCACTTTTGACAGTTTAGCTTCTTTATAGCAATTACAGACTTTGTACAGTTAGTATGCTCTGCCAACTGTAGTGGAAGTGGGCAGGCCACGTCTCTAGAACATATGATGGTAGATGAAGTGAACTTATTCTCCATTGGTACCCACGAGACGCGGTGCGCACAAGAAGAAGACCGAAAAGACGATGGTAAGGCGACTTTTTTGTGGGCAAGACCTGGACTCGACTCGCTCAAAATCGCCGTGCACGGTATTGCATGGCGGAAGTCTACACTCAGTTCTGGGTGCCCAAAATTAAATAGTTGAATAATAATAACAGTAATCTACATAATTTACTGATAATTATAATTATTAATGAATTAAATGTACCATTCGTGTTTAAATATTATCTAAATAGTTATAAGTGGGAATAAATTGGCTTTATTTATTTATTCATTTATATGTTTTGTATGTACAAAATCTATTCCAATAGTTTTTCATTTATTTAAACTAGTTGAATAGAACACACGAAGATCTCGACCTCTTTTTCACTAGCGTCTTCACGGCCATATTGCGTAATGACGAACATCATATTTGAATTTGTAGCTATGATATATTTCTAAGTAGAATCCCTTATATAACTTTTCATCCAGTAGAGCACTTGTTTGCTACCTACATCAGATGGACAAAAAGATGTTTTCGTCAATATTTATGCCCTCACTAAATATTTGCCATTTCTCCACATACCAACCACGAACAAGGATATACCTACTTATCTACAAACAAAAGATATGCAACTATTATTGTCATTGTTTCTAGTCAACTCTGCATTGTCTATTCTGTGCTATTGTCTATGGATTTTCAAAGGAACACATTTCTCCTTTAATTACTCAGTCACGTAAAGGCAACTTATAATAATGTAAGTTAGTTTAAGTTAGGTTTAACTTAGGTTATTATTACCTGGTTGGCAGTACTTGCAATCTGTGGATTTTAAGTTCGTATGAATGCTTATGAATTTATGTATTTTACTGAAATAATTGGTATGTCCTTACCTATAGTTCCCAAACGTGGCCTTTAACCGATGCTCATAAATACAAACTCAAGGTTTGCCAAAGAGCAATGGAGTGCAGCGTGCTTGGAGTAAAGAGGATTGATAGAATCCGTAACACCACGCTGCGTTTAAAGCCCGGCATTGCTGATGCAGGAAATAAGGCTTCCAGACTAAAATGGGATTGGGCGGGCCACGTAAGACGAATGCACCCGGACAGATGGGCAACGATCGTCACGCAGTGCCTGAAGACGGGCGACGGCGCCGAGGAAGGCCTAGTAGACGCTGGCGTGAAGATTTCGATGCCTTTGAGACTGATTGGTGGGATTTGGCACGCGAACGAAAGTCCTGGAAGACAGTGAGGGAGACCTTTGCCGAGCAGTGGGATGACACAGGCTGAAAAAAAATTTGTATGATCAGTTTTCAGAAGATAAAAAGAATAGATAAAAAGTTAAATAGTAGAGTTTCTTGTGAAAGGGTTCGCTCGGAGAAGTGCTTGGTACCACTATATATATTACTGCCACCATGTAGCATTGCTGTGTTTCGGTTTGAAGGGTATGGTTGCTGGTGAAATTACCAGGCACATGAGGCTTTACACCTGTATCCCTAAAGTTGATGGACGCGTCGCAATGCTTGATGGTAACGTTTCTAAGATGCGTTAGATGTGAGGCAATACTTTGTTATATATAGGCGATGGTTATCACTTAATATCAAGTGGGCTATATGCTTGTTCCATCGCCAGGACGTATAAAAAAATATGTTGGTATTTTGATTATAACGCTAAATGGACTACAGAGTTCGAATGCGGAAGAAAAAAGACTCCCTGTCTTTTTTCTTTTTTTACACAGGTTAACAGGTTAACAGGTATGACAATATATATGACTGGTATGTATGTATGACAATATATATGACTGGTATGTAGGTATGACAATATATATGACTGGTATGTAGGTATGACAATATATATGACTGGTATGTAGGTATGACAATATATATGACTGGTATGTATGTATGACAATATATATGACTGGTATGTAGGTATGACAATATATATGACTGGTATGTATGTATGACAATATATATGACTGGTATGTAGGTATGACAATATATATAACTGGTATGTAGGTATGACAATATATATGACTGGTATGTAGGTATGACAATATATATTTTATGTATCATAATATTAATATTTATGTAATGTTATGATTATATCATACTAGCTGACCAATCCGCGGTTTCGCACGCGTGGTTTGCCAATAAAGAGTAGCATGTGTGTTAATCCAGGTTATGATCTACACACCAAATTTCATCGCAATCGGTTCAGCCGTTCCGGCGTGAAAGAGTAACAAACATCCATACATACAAACTTTCGCGTTTATAATATTAGTAGGAAGTAGGATATTATAATAATGCATTTTATTTTATATTATGTATTACTTGTTCTAATAATTCTTGTTCTAATTCTTGCCTTTCTTTCATGGCTTGGTCGCGAAGGAACAGCCAGTAAAATGGACGTTTTAAAGTGATGCTTGTGATTTTAATGAATAAAAGATTTTGACTTTCTTATAATATCTTACGCTTATAATATCCTTATTTGTTCACATAGATCCAGTCCATCAAAAGGTTGCCTGGAAGAGATCGCTTTTTGCGATAAGGCCGCCCATTGTAACTATGATTTAAAAGTGTATTTTCTATTATATGTTTATATTTAATGGTGTGCATTATATAACTTATCTAATCTAATCCAATCTAATCACACACATACTCTTGTTAATTGCCATAGACTTTCTTGAATAAGATGTAAAGTCTTAGCACATTTTTGCGATTCTTGTCTATACTTCTTTCTCTAAGCATTCTTAGAGGTATCTTCTTAAGGTTAATTGGATCAAGTACCAAAGAAGTAGGAAAAAGCTAGGCGCTTCCATTAATATAGGTACAATCAATTACTTCACGTGAATTTATTTCATTCTATTCAAGAGTAACGCACTGAACCGAGCATTCCAGTTAGGTATCACTTGATGGCTCAAATATAACGACAATAATAAAATAAAAAAACTAGTGTGCTTTAGACCACGCGACTGAAGTAAAACTTCTTTTTCAAAATATTAATTTATAAAATTGTTCAATTACAAAATTGTCAACACGTCTGTAGGTCGATCAGTCAATGTTCATTCTGAACAGACGCAACTCGCACTCGCACATTAACGTTTAAAAATATACCTACGAAACGTAACTCTCTCTCTTTCTATCTTCACTAACTTATATCTCCCTCTCAACTTCCGTTCACACTTTTCGTAACGCATTCACCAGCTTACTCCTCAAGTCAAGCATGCGTAAAGACGTTCTTCAAAAATATCATCATCATCATCATCTCAGCCCGTCTGCACCCACTGTTGGGTATAGGCCTCCTCTTTTCACCATTCTTTCCGGTCACTTGCGAGTCTCATCCATTGACACCCAGATACGCTTTTAATGTCATTTGACCATCGGGCGGGTAGTCTGCCTTTTGGTCTATGAGCATCCCTTGCCCACCACTCTGCAATCGCCTTCGACCAACACCCGTCATCCCTTCTAGCTAAGTGTACCTACAAATAATATACTAAACAAAATAAAAAGATATTTATTCAGTTAGGTCTTTACATAGTAACATACATACATATAACTGTAACAGTAATACATATTTTATAAATAAAATATTTATATTACTAAAGACCTTGATTACATAATCTTAGATATTTGCATGTTTGAGAAAAGTAGCAAGAGTCTAAGCGTGAACTATGTGGTTGTCTGTTTGCAGTGGCGTAGCGCGGGTGTCAGCCGCCCGGGGCGAAAAAATTTTTGCCACCCTCTTATTTAGTTATTT
Source organism: Philereme vetulata (assembly GCA_918857605.2). Lineage (NCBI taxonomy): Eukaryota > Metazoa > Arthropoda > Insecta > Lepidoptera > Geometridae > Philereme > Philereme vetulata. The sequence goes on from OU975423.1 coordinate 10,732,841, forward strand.
CAATTTAATAGACTTTAATAAATTCTGTCTGTAACTAAAACTTTAATCGTCTACTTTTTTTAAGAGCAGATTATTATATTGCAATAGAAATGTCTATAATAGCACCACACACCTCTTGTTCAATAGACAGGATAGTCAGATTGGTTAGCCTTAAAGTACTCATTGTTGATCTTAAATCGTTTTTGATCAATTTCAATTTTGATGAACTTCTCTCACAGCTTGCCATTGCTTATGTGACAAAATATGTAATGGTTCAAATATTTATAAGATATTATTATTATTTATTGTTAAATTTTGCCGCCCCCTAAAGGTGCCGCCCGGGGCGGGCCATCCCTGCCGCCCCTACTACGCTACGTCACTGTCTGTTTGCCATACAATCCATATGACGTCACTGTTGAATATGTGTAGGCCTATTGGAGGTTTGGAGCTCTTCAATAATGCCTTTATAATACACTTTAAACATTTATAAGTTAAAAATATGACAATTTAGTAAAATTAATTAGTGTCTTGTTGAAAATGTCAGTTTGACAGTGACGGTCGCGCATATAGTGATGTGGTTACGTCCGTCGCAGGCACCGTCAGTGTTGCTTTAGTGCAGAATCTTTGAGGCGCGCTGCGACATCCACATCCTAAATATAGAAATAGGTCTGCCTCACATATTTTTAGAGCGTCCGATCCTGTGCGGTCTGCACTCAACGGCTGCGAGCAACCCTTATTAGTTTTTACATCAGTTGGTGGCCGTATACTGCTGCACTTTTCAGTGCGTGGTATCCACTTCCAAATCTTCTTGCTTATCTACCAGCAGGAAAAAAACTTCCCACTGGTTCTCAGTGGGCACAGGGCGTGTGGACGAGCGGGAAAGTCCCAATGTCGTCAGTTAATTTTTCAAGCTATGTGCCTTTGAAGTTTAGCAAGTAAAGATGGACCTGTTAATCCTCTGGATTACTTCAGTGGCTTTAATTTGTGTACGGATCTCCTGATTTCTGATTATAATTTATAATATACTAGCTGCTAAATCCGCAGCCTCGCACGCGTAGTTTTTCAATAAAAACATAGTTCAGTAGTTTCAGAGCCTATTCAATACAAAAAAACAAATCTTTCCTCTTTATAATATTAGTATAGATATCACCGAGAAATGCCATAACCGCAGCTCATCGGACTACATTGACTCTTCTTGCGATGTATTTCATGAATATTGAATTTTGACACATAAGTTTATGTGAATTCAGTCGAAGCATAACCGGAATCGCACTGAAGGACCTAGATAATTAATACAATTACTTTTTGCAAGCTACAAGGATGTTTAAAATTACAGTAGTATGGTGGTAAAAATGCAGAACAAATTTACAAGGTTTCTGTACTATAAATTACACGGGGTTTACCCCTTTTACCCTTTAATGTACCCCACTCTATTCGTATTAGGCATGGTGGGTTATTACAAACTAGAAGTTAGACGGGAAATGTTGTTGGTAACATATATCTTTCGTCTACTGAGAGATATGGTGCACAATACGCGAGTGCTGATGTGTGTGGGTTTGTACGTACCTGATAATTACGTTTATAGGCGGCGACAAGCTAGGCTGCTCGCGATCCCGAGAGCAAGGACTAATCTCCCGAGCGAAGCTCCATTCACGCGAGCCCTTCGGATTATCAACAGCTTATGTCTAGCCGAAGATGTTGATACTTTCAATATCACCTTGGCGAAATTGAAAGATATGGTCTTGTATTTTCTAAGTAGGACCTATCTAGTTTAAGTGTAAATAAGTAGTTTATAAGTACTAGATATTAAGGTTTTGCACTGTCGCTTTGGTATTACTGTAATGGCTGTGTAAAATTTAAATAAATAAAATAAAAATAAAACGAATATACCTCGGTTTCGTCATCGTAACTTTTTATCAAAAATATAACCGACCTAACCAAACTACTAAACTTATTTTGATGAAAGTTCTACGAGACTAATATGAAAGTATTACTCGTGCGCGATAACTTGGGACCTGCTAGGAATGCGACTCCCCGACCGCTTCCCCTGCACTTCCCCGATGGCGCCCGTATTGTACCGTTCGCATCACTATTTTTTACTAGGGTTTTTAGTCTCGTACTGGCCTACGTCACGTAACGACGCGCTCTGGAATTCTTTTAGTTTTCGTTTGTGTTATTGTTTTGTTGTTGTAGTTTTACCAGCATAGGTGAGAGTGACTGGAAAAAAGAAGTCAACCATCTGGACAGGCTTCGACAAAAGTATTGGGACGATGACCTCTTACAAGAGTAAATTTATCGGCTACCTCTTCGTTAAGTGATTATAGTGAGACTGAGGACGAAGAACAACCTCTAGAAGGCATAAATCCACTAAGTAGTGACGAAGATGAGATATCGTAAATAATAGATAAAATAAATGTATAAACTTAAACATTGTATTTTTATTTCATTCAAATAGTGTAAAATAGATTAGATAAAAAGCAGCGTCCTCCCTGAGTAACATAATAAATTAGGTTAAAAAAAACAAATATGAAGCCGCGGGCGGCTGCTTGTTATGTTCACTTTTTTGCGGGCGGTACAAACACGCCAATATGACGTCACCGCGCTCAGGTCCCAACTTATCGCGTACGGGTAATATGTCCATTCAAATAATAAAAAAAATTTCAAAATCGGTTGATATATGACGGAGTTCTGAGGTAAAAACATAAAACCGAATTGCGTCCCTATAAAATTTGAGGGTTGCCCTCGATTTTTTAGGGATCATCATCAGACCCTAACTTCGTACCAATGGTACTACGTGCATACCAAATTTCTTCGAAATCGGTTCAGCCGTTACGAAGTGATTGAGTAACAAACAAACATCCAAACTTTAGCCTGTATAATATTAGTGTAATTTCTTAAGGGTATCAAGAACTATGAGTAGCTTGCGTGCCACAGCAGACGTAGACTACAACCTGGATTACCACATAGGCTACCTTATATCCCATAAATCAGTTCCCATGGGATAAAAATGGGATGTCAAGTGAAGTTGCAACAGCGCGTTTTGCTTTATTTCTATGTTACCTACACATTTAGTAGTGTAACGCGAAGTCGCAGTACTAAAAGTCTAGTACCTAAATACATATGTATTTGCATATCATGCATACATTCGGGATCAAATCCGCAGCGTCTTGAGTCTCTGTCGGCTATACCTCTGTCAGCGCGTGTGCCTGAGCACATGAGGCTTTCCATCTACATGCCTCAAGTTGATGGACGCAGGGCAGTCCATCGTAGAACACGTTTCTAAAGTGCGTGACCATTACTTTGCTATATGCGATGATTACCACTTCTCATCACAGGCGGGATAGGCTTATTTATAGCTTTTGACGACCTCCGTGGCGCAGTGGGCGAATAGCCGGCTGAGACGCAGGAGGTAGCGGGTTCGATTCCCACCGCGGAACAAATGTTTGCATGATCTACAGATATTTGTTCTTGGTCTGGGTGTTTTTCTATATGTTATAAGTATGTATTTACAAAAAAAAGTATATAAGTATTCTATCAGCTATCTGGTTCTCATAATACAAGCTCTGCTTAGTTTGGGGCTAGATAGCGTTGTGTGAATTGTCCAGCAATATTTATAGCTCCATATAGCATTAAAATTGTTAATTCATCATAACCACTTTTAGAGTTGCTTATTTAAATTAAATTTGTGTTTTTACTGATAATTTAGGTTTATAGTATGTAGATATGTTTTTAAATTTAAATAGATGCACCGTCGTCATGTGTTACATTTTGATCCTGTCCATACAAAGGTTGTCTGGAAGAGATCGTTTTTAGCGATAAGACCGCCCATTGTACTAAATCTATTTGTAAGAATTATGTTCTGTATTTTACTTTGGTGTACAATAAAGAGTTATCTTATCTTATCTTCTTATCTAAAAAAACCTCATTAATGAGGTCATTAAATTGTGTGTAGTTTTTTTTTAAATATCTTTTGATGTTTTTATTTTTTTTTCAGGTATCGAGACGATGCTCTTTGCTGGTCAGACAGGTAGGATTTATTTTACATACAGTGTAAACTCCATATAACGTCACTCGTTTTAACGACAAACTCTCTAAAGCGTCGAAATCACTCGGCTTTGGTTGGTTTAGCTTGTCTTGCATACAATGGTACACTCTGTATAGCATTACACCCACTCTCAATAACGACAACAATTTGTAATAAAAAGTTCTTTTTAAGTTGCCAAATTAGTAAAAACTGCGCAGCTGTGTATGTCCTTTTGTCGTTTTATTATCCTAGACCATAATAAACTCGACTGTCGGCATCATACACACCAAACTTTCTAAGAAATCCGTTCTTTTGTTTACAAAATGGGATTGCTTGCACGTGTAGCTGCAGACTGTTGTTAGTAGAAGTGATGGATTTTATCTATACGTTGTCATATTCTTAGTAGCTCACAAACTTTCAAATTGTAAACATGGCTAGTAAGAGAAAATCACTGTGACACACACAGATTCTACCTCTCTCCATTTAACGACAACTCTCTATAACGTCAAAATATGCTCAGTCCCTTGAGTGTCGTTATATAGAGTTTACACTGTATTATTATAATCTTACTAAATATGTGTTTATTTTGTGTTATATTAGGCACGGATGTCTACTAATATTTAAATTAGGTACATCCATAATATTATTATAAATGCGAAAGCAGTTTGTTTGTTACCTTTTCACGATTAAACGGCTGAACGGATCGTAATAAAATTTGGTAAGGAGATAGATTATATCCTCGAGATGGACAGGCTATCTTTAATCTCAAAGAATAATCTAGAAGGGTGTAAAATAGGGGTTGATAGATTGTATGGGTAATCCATAATTCCTTAAGTTAGGTATCTGAAAATTCATATTTAGGCTTTAGGTAAAAAATATTATTTTCAATTTTTTCAAGAAATACTATTTTCAACTTTATTGCAAAACCATACCAAGCGGCGAGGGGGGGGGGGGGGTAAATTAAGGGGTTAAAACTATGTACCGTTGGTATGTGCATAGGTTGAGACCGGGATTGGGACATAGGCTTCTACCCGACAGCGCAGAAGGAGGGTAATGTTTTTATTGGCAAACCATGCTGTAAGAAGTAGTGCTAGTAAGAATCGCAGGGAGCCGTTGGGCGCAAACGGCTACCAACCGCTTGTTGTGGCGATCTAAGGGGGAGGATCTATGTTCAGCAGTGGACGTCTTCCGGCTGATGATGATGATGATGATGACGATGAAACAAATATTTACGTACCAAAATATGGGGACACTCAAAAACTCGTAAAGCATGGTAAATATTCCGTTTTGTGAAAATATTACGACAAGAGAAAATGTTTACTTAGGAGACCTCTTTTCATCGTCATCATATCAACCACAGCGCAAACACTGTTGAACGTAGGCATAACATCCGATCTCGCGCGGCCTGCACCCAACGGCTCCCAGATATATCAGATTCTATCTAGTGGGGGACCGTCCAGTGCGTTCCAAAGCGTGGTCACCACTCTAGAACCTTCCTGCTCCAACTGCCGTCAGTTCTTCAAGCTATGTGCCCTGTCGACCTCTTCTAGCTACTTAATAAAATGATAAAACTAATGGAATTATATTGTTACGCCAAGACTGTTACAGAATAAGTAATAGTAAAGTAATAGTCGGTTTCTCGGAGTTATACCTACTGTGTCACAGAATAGGCAATACTGGTGTGGAATATACCTACATACCACGTTATTACCTACAGTTGCACAGAATAGGAAATAGTAGTTGGTCGAAATACTTACACTTTTCTAGTTACTAGTGGAAACATCGAGAAGGTTCTGGAAATAATGCGTAGAGACGTCCGCAGACTCAGTCGATACGTGCTAACATTTCGGTGACTTTTAGTGGTGTGAATTAGTGTGTTGTGAATCCTTGTGATTAAGATCGTGTATTTATCATTTTAGTGTTGAATAAAAGTGTTATTTTGGTTAGATTCATTTTCATTATTTTATCCCGAACTCTCAGCTCGTAACAATATCATACGCCGGGCTTTTTTCAGCGTCAACGTTCCAGCCGTTCTCGAACCGAACGGTCTGATACGTGACGATGGTAAAACGCCTGACGGTATGACTCTTATACCTTGGGAGAAGGGTAGGTCTTTGGTGTGAGACGCCACGTGCGTCGATACCCTTGCGCCATCTCATCTGTGTGGTACAGCAGTTGGGGCCGGTGCGGCAGCAATTTCAGCCGAAGATCTCAAGCGGAGCAAATATGGAAATCTCGATAGAGCTTACGTGTTTCAGCCATTTGGGGTTGGCACCCTGGGTCCATGGGGTACCGGGGCCCATCGCGTTTTCAAAATTCTTTCTGGGCGTCTGGTCGAAGCGACGTGTGATCCGAGAGCTGACGCTTAACTTGGTCAACGCATAATCATTGCAATTCAGCGGGGCAATGCAGCCAATGTCTTGGTGACACTTCCGCCTGGTAGAGATCTGGAGCAGTTGAGCTATCTATAGATCGTTTGCAACGGTCTTTAGATGATTCAACCGTTTCTTCTGTATTTTAGTCCTCTAAATATTTATTGTTATTAACAGCATTTTGCCCATGGGATGATTACGTTATACAATGTACAAGATTAAATAACATTTTTCTCTCCTTCTAGCTTTTTCCACAAATATTACTTTAACAGTAAAATATTAGCTTATTTCATATTAAACTCAATTGTATGCAAATAATTTAAATCAAGGATTATTGGGGTCAATATTAGGATTACGGCGACCGTCAAAGATTTAAATATTATAGTGGTCAGTGGTCACTTGTTTGGGTAAGACCTTACTTAGCATATTTAAACAAAATGGTAAATCATAATCAACAATATTTTGTTTAGCGGTTACCGTAAAATATAGTTGAAGTGAAAACTTATTTAAGCGCGTTGGGCATTTTTGAGATGAGAAAAACAATTTAACTCGTGACACTGTTACCATTACCGACACCTCTGTATATAAGTGTCTGTAGTGTGGTCTGCTTTTATTCAAGTTTTCACTTCTGTCGGCACTCCCGGTTGTCACTTTTTGAAGTGAAAACTTCTTTAGGCGTTGGGCATTTTTGAGATGGGAAAAACAATTGAACTCGTGGCACTGTTACCATTACCGACACCTCTATATATAAGTGGCTGTAGTGTGGTCTGCTTTTATTCAAGTTTTCACTTCTGTCGGCACTCCCGGTTGTCACTTTTTGAAGTGAAAACTTCTTTAGGCGTTGGGCATTTTTGAGATGGGAAAAACAATTGAACTCGTGGCACTGTTACCATTACCGACACCTCTGTATATAAGTGTCTGTAGTGTGGTCTGCTTTTATTCAAGTTTTCACTTCTGTCGGCACTCCCGGTTGTCACTTTTTGAAGTGAAAACTTCTTTAGGCGTTGGGCATTTTTGAGATGGGAAAAACAATTGAACTCGTGGCACTGTTACCATTACCGACACCTCTATATATAAGTGTCTGTAGTGTGGTCTGCTTTTATTCAAGTTTTCACTTCTGTCGGCACTCCCGGTTGTCACTTTTTGAAGTGAAAACTTCTTTAGGCGTTGGGCATTTTTGAGATGGGAAAAACAATTGAACTCGTGGCACTGTTACCATTACCGACACCTCTGTATATAAGTGTCTGTAGTGTGGTCTGCTTTTATTCAAGTTTTCACTTCTGTCGGCACTCCCGGTTGTCACTTTTTGAAGTGAAAACTTCTTTAGGCGTTGGGCATTTTTGAGATGGGAAAAACAATTGAACTCGTGGCACTGTTACCATTACCGACACCTCTATATATAAGTATCTGTAGTGTAGTCTGCTTTTATTCAAGTTTTCACTTCTGTCGGCACTCCCGGAGTTCCACTGTTTTTTTATTAATTGAGGGCTTATGCTTGGTGTTTATGTACGAGATAGAATCAGGAATGAGGAGATCCGTAAACAAACCAAGGTCAAAGATATAGCACAAAGGATTAGCAAGCTGAAGTGGCACTGGCCGGGGCACATAACTCGTAGAACTGACGGCCGTTGGGGCAGAAAGGTTCTCGAGTGGTGACCGCGCACTGGAAAGAGTAGCGTAGGCCTCCCACTAAATGGAAAGACGACCTGTTAAATGTTGCTGGGAGCCGTTGGGTGCAGGCGGCACAAGATCGGCCGATCTGGAAATCTATGGGGGAGATCTATGTTCAACAGTGTATTTCCTGTGGCTGACCAAATGTAACACAAGTTAAAGCAGATATAAAAATCAAAGACCAGGAGTTGGCTCTTGTGGACACTACCGTATTCTTAGGCATAACCCTAGATAATAAGCTTCAATGGGGCCCTCACATTGATAAGTTGTCGAAGAGACATACGCAGTCAAAAAGATCCTTCTTTTTACAGACGTAGACACAGCTAGACTAGTTTACTTCAGCTACTTCCACAGCATTATGTCATACGGTATACTTCTGTGGGGGAGTGCTGCAGATATAAACACCGTTTTTGTGCTGCAGAAGAGCGCTGTTCGTTTATAATATGGGCCCCAGAGAATCATTATGCCATAAGTTTAAAGAAATAAAATATTAGGACTTTCCCTTGTCAATACATGAAAATCTGATGTATGTACACTAAAATATTAATTAGTTTAAGAAAAATAGCGATAATCATAATTTTAATACTAGAAATAAAGATAAACTCGCTGCTGCCACTTGTAGACTAACCATAAAGTTTATTGTAAATCGTAATTAAATCGATTAAAGGGCATTGTATACGCTTTTATAAAAAAATCCTAAGTGATGTGTACAAAAATTGACAAATAACAAATTTAAAAACGTTATGAAACGATTGAAATTGCTCCAACTCGTTCAAAAATGTTACAATTTAGACATAATTTATTTTCTTTATTGTTATGTATTCCAAAAGGATCATTAAAAAAAACAACCCGCCTTGTTTCTTGCCTTTTTTTCCTGGCTTGATCGCGAAGGAACAGGCAGTAAAATTGACGTTTCAAAGTGGTCTTTGTGATTTTACAGAATAAAAATATTTTTGATTTGGATATATGTAATTATTTTTACGAAATCAAAATCCACAAACACAAAGATTGATCTATAAAACCTAACAGTAAACTCTTTTGAGATTCAATTGGATATGGACGGACAGTCATCAAGTGGCGGCCGGATCGTATTTGCGGCTTAGTTAACAATGGGAAACGGTAGGGTTGTCAGCTGAGAGCGTCCACTACTGAACATAGGCCGTAGATTTTCCAAAACCGCATTTTCTGTCTCTGTCTATCCGATAATAAAATTAAATTATTGATTGATTGCTTGATTCAAAATACTTTATTGCACTTATAAAACTAGTACAAAGGCGAACTTAATGCTAAAGAGCATTCTCTTCCAGATAACCTTTGTGTATCTTATAATATAAAAATGAATCGCAAAATGTGTTGGTAAGCGCATAACTCAACAACGCCTGGACCAATTTGGCCAATTCTTTTTTTGTTGTATTTCTTATTGTCAGAAGAAAGGTTCATTATTATAAATACGGGATTTATCACGTACCGTCTTATCGGTGTTTCGACCGACAATGTTTCGGTTCAATTCGTGAACATTCATCAGGGTGAGTGCGATCCGCTCCGAATAACGTCTCTCCTCGCACTGCGCGCCGCTGCTCTCTGCGCGCGAGTGGACGGGCGGGGTGGTGGGGATTGGGTCAACGAAAGCACAGTGCGTTGACCCGCTGTATCATCATCATTATCTGCTGCTCTCTTCTGTAGTTCTTGGTACAGGCAAACACACAACATTAACTATGTCTCTACCAGGTTCACTCACTCTTCTGTCACTTGCATCATGAAGACATGGCTTCCAGGCTGGCGGTAGAACCCATCCTCTATCCCTGTTAAAGTTCGGCACACGACTTATTTCTATCGCCTCTCGGATCTTGCGAGGAACGAAGAACTTCTCTCTCGCTAAAACCCGGGCCTTGTCGAAACGTATGTAGTGCGTCGAATTAGAATCTAGGGAATGTTCCGCCACTGCAGAACTGTTTGAGTCAACATTCTTCATTGCACGTATGTGTTCAGTCAACCTAGTAGATACGTTACGCTAGTAACCTAGTAGATATGTAGCTGTAAATGCTACATTGGTGAAACAAAGCGTACTAAAAAAATTCGTTCTCAAACTAAAAAATAATTTTTAAACAATTACGGTGTCTCTGTGTCAACTGTTTTTATCCGTAGCACAACCCTAAATTGTTTTGGTCAAAGCGACCACTGGGGTGCCACAAGTTATGTGTATCGCGCGGTTAACCCTTCAATTACGGGGTCTGCCGGACCCGGTGGGTCCGACGTGCCTGGCTTTGATTGTTGTTTAATTGTTGTTATGGCCTCACATTGCTTCTGTCAAATGTTTTGTTACATTTATGAGAAGTAGGTAAAAATAAACGACAATAACGACGTTTTGATGACCTCCGTGGCGCAGTGGGCGAATAGCCGGCTGAGACGCAGGAAGTGGGTTCGATTCCCGCCGCGGAACGAATGTTTGCATGATCTACAGATATTTGTTCCGGGTCTGGTTGTATTTAAGCCTAGGTATGTATTTACAAAAAAAAAGTATAGGGGGAAGGGCGGTCAAAACGGATATAGTGGGCAAGATGGATACTCGAAATATCCCGAAGAAGCAGCGAAATTTTACTATCTCTGCATAACAACAGCGTGCCTAGGCGCCGACCGTGTCCGCGTTGTTGTTATGCAGAGATCGTAAAATTTCGCTGCGTCTTCGGGATATTTCGAGTATCCATCTTGTCCACTCTATCCGTCTTGACCGCCCATCCCCTATAAGTATTCGATCAGTTATCTGGTTCCCATAGTACAAGCTTTGATAAGTTCGGGGCTAGATATCGCTGTGTGTAATTTCCAGGAATATTTATTTATTTATAAGCCCTGCCGATCCAATCCAATAATTACGTTATAATTTTTATTAATATTAATTCTACCTTCACTTATAAAATAATACAAAAACACAGGATGCTTGCAAATCTTCGATTAAAGTCATGCTTAAACATGTACTTTAAGCTACCCGCTAATGTGCTAGTAAGTGATTATACATAGTTTTATCAAAATTATCATACAAGATAATACTCATGGTTTAAGAGGACCGTATACCAAACGGATTTCTATACAAAAATGAATGATGTTTCCAGTACTCAGTTTTCAGTATTTTTATTGCGTTTGTACAACGCGGGTTATTTTATAAATAAATAAACAATGCTCGACATGTATATATTGTATTAATTTACCCATTACGAATATTAAAAAAAAACTTAATAACTGGTTTTTATTGTACACTAGTGGACCCGCCGAACTTCTTACCGCCTTGACATGCATATAACGCGGGCTGTCAATATACGTCACCCTGGTAGAATTGTCAATTGTTGTCCCCGGCTATCATTATGTATGAGAAAATTAATGACTTCCACAAATAATTCAATACCAAAATTAGCCAAATCGCACCACCCGTTCTCGAGTTTTGGCGAGACTAACGAACAACAATTCATTTTTATATATATATAGACAATATCTCGGGATAACTCCGACCGAAGCATCTGTTTCAAACGATATTAATTTTTTTACATCGTCTTTGACGATATTTGCAGCACGCATTCTGTCAATTCTATGTCAAACGTCATAAGGTTACATTATAAAAGCGCTAAGGTTAGATTATAAATAATTTTATATGGTGGTTAAATATTCTTAAATTTTCTAACTTTGCGCGCAATTTTCTTATTTTTGTCTTTCATAAGAACCTTCTCCTGACAATAAAAAATACAACAAAAAAAGAATTAGCGAAATCGGTCCAGCCGTTCACGCGTGATGGCGTGACCAAGGGAAATAGGGATTCATTTTTATATATAGAGAAATCATAAACATTTTGATCATTATATACCTAACACGATGTTCTGTTTTTATGCGTCTCTTCCTATGTCCAAAAGTACACTGGAAAATATCGTTTATATGCATTAATTTTTGGATGTCTGCTCGGTCTGAGTTCCTCCTAAATAAAACTCCGGTTATTTGATTGCCACAACTTATTATTGAAGCCGAAAAAGGTAAAATATTATATAACAACGATACTGAGACAAAATTACAGGACCATATCCATGTCCCAAATGAATGTGCCGACTGGCGTAATGTCATGTTTTTAAGACAAAACGGGTCTTTTCGCGCACAGATAAAATTTAAATCAGATAAATTTTAGATCCACGCGTAACTTCATATACTGTTAGTAATGTATGTCGAAGCAGTGATACGTGAGATTCAGAAAACCAAGTGCGGGTAGTTGGTGACAACATTCGCGCATCCCGGCAACGACACCCGCCCGCTTTCAGTCTCTCGTGACCACGGCCGATCTAACTTGGCCGAAACGACGAGGTTAGTCAAAATTATGATTTTGATATAAATCTGTGCGCGAAAAGACCCGTTTTGTCCTAAAAACATGAGTATAGTTCGCGAAAATTTAAAAAGTTCTGGCGTAATGTCATCTCCCATCACTCATCACTGACAGTGACATTCCAAACACGAAAGCTTGTTCAGCTACTGAACCTATTGCGCCGCATTTACATATCACTCTCACGTGAATTATTGTAGGAGTGTGTTAGCATACGCCACAAATTGTTTGCTATATTGGCATTTAAATAATTTTTATTTATTCATAACTAAAATACATGGAGACTGCACAATATTTAGGGGTATTTTTAATGCTACTTGGAGATGGGACAAGCTTATGGCCAACCTGATGTTAAGTGGCATCGCCTTTAACAGAAAATTGCCTCGCAGGTCGTAGGAAATGTGCTCTACGACGGACTGCCCTGCGTTCATCAACTTGAGGCATACAGGTGTAAAGCCTCATGTGCCTGTAATTACACTGGCAACCATACCCTTCAAACTGAATTACAGCAAAGCTGCTTGGCGGCTGCTTGGGTATAGCAACCATTCCCCAAGCGAACTCTTTCACAAGGAACTCAAAATTTTTGTATAAGATTTATATTTGGCCTCCGTAAATATGATCATGTGTCTCCCATCCGTTCAAAGCTTAAGTGGTTTCCAATTCGTCTTCGTCGGAATACGCATATCCTTTCTCTTCTCTATTCTATTCTTTTCAATCCCTTCTCTCCTCACTATCTGAAAGATAGATTTGAATTTCTCCATTCTTCAAATAACTATACTTTTAGGTCATCAGAAAATTTAATACTCAAAACTCCTTCGCACAGCACTTCCTTTTACAGCGCTTCTTTTACCATCCAGGCTGTTCGGCTGTGAAATGCTCTGCCCGAAGAAATAAGACGGTCATCCTTCAAGTTGAAGGTGAAACATCATTACCTGACGATGTCATCTTCCTAGCGTTATTTATTTACTATTTATGTACTTATTTTATTATTTAGTATAGTTTGCTATATGTATATACATATATATTAGTCTATTTTATAAGTATATTAAGTATTAGGATTAAAAACTACATCAATTTTTATTATACCTTAGAATATATGTGTAAATGTATCCTCTACAGTACACCGCACTCCGTATCTTTGTAAATTTCGCTCCATCCAAAGGTTGCCTGGAAGAGATCGCTTTCAGCGATAAGGCCGCCCATTATATTGCCTTATTATTTTAGCCTAGTACTTATTTTTGTATTATTTCTGTTTGTGTGGTAATTCAATAAAGAGTTATCTATCTATTTCTACTACTCTTGAAACTCTACTTCTCTCTTATCTTTTTGTATGGAAGTTAAGACATTGTTAAAAGTTTAGTATACGCTTCTCTTAGCATAAAATAGGTTAACCTGATACGCTTATAGCGATTTACCTACAGAGTTCTATACACCTGTCACCGTAACAGCTAGAAATGTCAAGTTTAATGGTACGTTTCTGTTATGATAGCGGGTATTCAGTACCCATCATATAACCGTTAATGTTACATCGTAAATAATGACCCGTTTATAATTAGTAAGTGGCTTGGGGCTGGTTTTATAGATTATTTTTTTTATAATTGAATCGATTTGAGATAGCAGATCTCAACCGGGTTGGGTTTTGCAAAATAGATGATTATTATTATTATTTTGAACCTGTGTTGTCCCACTGCAGGGCAAAGCCCTCCCTCCCTTCTTTCCAGTTTTTTCTGTCCCCTGCTGTAGTGGGCCAGTCTGGTAAATGCACATCCAAGTCGTCACGCCATCTCCTTGGTGGTCTGCCGCGTGGGCGTGTTGCGTCTTCGGGCATGCGGCAGACGTGGCTGGCCCAATCCCACTTGAGATGTGCTGATTTTTTCGTGACATCCATAATCTTTGTTTGCGAGCGCAGTACGGAGTTCCGTATTCGGTCTGATAACCGGACACCTAAAATACTGGGCTCCATAGCCCGCTGACATACCTCGTGTTTGGACCTTTGCTGAACAGTCAAAGACCAAGTCGGAAAATAGATTTTTGTAAAATGTTACAACATATTTAACATTAATTTATCCTAACTCCATACTTATTTCTGCCGCCACTGCTTGGCGGCAGAAATAAGCATTGCTGTGTAAGTTTGAAGGGTATGGTTTCCGGTGAAATCACAGGCTTTACACCTGTTTAAAGCTTGAAGCCCTTGATTCGATTGAGCGACGTGCTGCTATACTAATTGGTGATGACTCCCTAGTGGAAGCCAATTTACACAGTCTAGAGCACAGGCGCCGGGTAGCCAGACTTTCAGTTTTTTAAAAGATTAATTTTGGTGAATGTTCGCAAGATCTTCATGACATTATCCCTTCCACCACCCGACAAGCAGACGTACCGAAAAGTACCACCCATACCTGGTCGGCATACCACCTTGCGTGGTACCACGTACCAAACGATTTGCTTCAACGTTTCTTGTTATCACAAGTATGGAGTGCAACTGACTTATGCGCGTATGTTTTTCCGAACCAGTAGGTACAATCTCGGAGTCTTTAAGTCCAGAGTGAATTGGTTCTTTCTTGGCAAGCGTGCTCCATCTTTGATCACACCATCACTTACCAGCAGGTGAGGTATTGGTCAAGCGCTTGGCTATCAATAAAAAAATGACCCCTAACAGCTGAACATAAATCTTTTTTTTCAATTTAATTAAAGTTTATATAACAGGCATTTTTGACAATGAATCCGTGTGTTTGTGCATAAGACAAATTAAAAATATTACAACTTCCATTTTGTGTAAAGCTATGTTATAACAGGCATTTTTGATAATGAATCCGTGTGTTTGTGCATAAGACAAATTAATAATATAACAACTTCCATTTTGTATAGAGCTATGTTATAACAGGCATTTTTGACAATGAATCCGTGTGTTTGTGCATAAGACAAATTAATAATATAACAACTTCCATTTTGTATAGAGCTATGTTATAACAGGCATTTTTGACAATGAATCCGTTTGTTTGTGCATAAGACAAATTAAAAATATTACAACTTCCATTTTGTGTAGAGCTATGTTATAACAGGCATTTTTGATAATGAATCCGTGTGTTTGTGCATAAGACAAATTAATAATATAACAACTTCCATTTTGTATAGAGCTATGTTATTACAGGCATTTTTGACAATGAATCCGTGTGTTTGTGCATAAGACAAATTAATAATATAACAACTTCCATTTTGTATAGAGCTATGTTATAACAGGCATTTTTAACAATGAATCCGTGTGTTTGTGCATAAGACAAATTAATAATATAACAACTTCCATTTTGTATAGAGCTATGTTATAACAGGCATTTTTGACAATGAATCCGTGTGTTTGTGCATAAGACAAATTAAAAATATTACAACTTCCATTTTGTGTAGAGCTATGTTATAATAGGCATTTTTGATAATGAATCCGTGTGTTTGTGCATAAGACAAATTAATAATATAACAACTTCCATTTTGTATAGAGCTATGTTATAACAGACAATTTTATTCAATTTCATTCAGTTTCTTGAGTACAGTACCTACAACATTATCAAACCTGCACTATATTTATTAATATCAGGCATTATTACGAAAGAGCCCGCGAACCAAAACCGCGATTTTGATTCGCGATTTTTTCTTTTTAAATTAACGGAGTGCGCATGCGCAGGCACTACTTAAGTTAAACGTCTCAAACGGTCGGCAATTTGCGAGGTCTGAGTAAGCTATAAATCATGTAAAATTATTTTTTCATTACACTTTTGATGCTGTGGGTTAATATTCTAATAGTGGCGACAAGGAGTTTTTTAGTGTACCTGGTTCAGCTAACAACGTGGTACATAGTAATTTTTAGACATAGTTAGGCAAACTTGATGCTTATTAGCAGTTTCTTCAAGTTTAGTAAATTGAGTGGTAATACTTCCTAGTAAGAATATATACTCAGAAACATGATAAATAAAGGTAATACATACAATACGTTTTGTTAAATACGACATTAATTTAAAACACACATCCGGAATCGTATTAACTGATTTTAGAGGTGGGTTTAGTTCCAGTAGATTAGAAATTTATCTAGTTATCAATAAATTTCCTTTAAAAAAAATAAAGTAAATCGGCGGTGCCTTTGCGATGTCATTTTAACAGGTACCTACTTACATGTCGAATGAATATGATTTCAAGATTTTTAAAACCCATCTCAAAAATTTTCAAGGCAAAACGGGACTTGAACCCACAACCTTTCTCTTGATACGAGGATGCACTGCCAATTGTGCTACCGAACTCTGTCACGTCAGGGTTGAAATTAGAGAGATGATTCAGATTACGACTAAAGCGCCGTTAGCTCCATCTACAGGTAAACTTATACTGTTTTTGACCTGCTCCATGCCAAAGTTTCAGTTTTAATAATCATGGAATATTCCGTAATACAATTTAAAATATGATTTGTTCACATATTGTATACAAGCTGTTTCATTTATATTTTAGGACTTGATATTAGGGCAGCTTGATTTTTTAAAATTAATTTGTAAAAAAAATATTTTACAACGATAGTAGCCAATAGTCATACCCGTGTTTTCATTTAATGTCGTACATAACAAAACAGGTAGTATATAAAAAAAAATACATCTGATTTGAATCATCTGAGATCTGCAAATCGAGGTTTTATGTTTTATTTGTAACATGCTCCCGCCCGCGGCTTCGTACACGTGGCTTGTCAATAAAAAGTAGCCTATGTCTGACGGAAGTATTATAGAATTATCGCTGAAAAGACATAAAAATACAACATATTGAGAACTACTTCCTGTTTAACCAACTTCAAAAAAGGAGGAGGTTCTGAATTCAACTGTATTTTTTTTATGTTTGTTACCTCAGAACTTTCGACAGGGTGAACTGATTTCGATGATTGTTTTTTTATTTGAAAGCTGGTGCTTCCCGTGTGGTTCCATTTCCATTTGGTCCAGTTCTGAAAATGGCGTCCATGAGAAAACCATATACTTACGAGTACGTCTTAATTTTATTTAATTTTCATGTTATGTTATGTTTATTAGCTCAGAACTCCGTTATATATTAACCGATTTGGAAAATGAGTTTTTTATTTGAAAGTTCATATCTTTAGATTAATTCCATGGAAATTTCTTCAAAATTGGTAGAGTAGTTTGGTTTTTACTGTTATCTGAAGTCGGTTATTTTAATTTGTTAAAAAGTTACTTGTTGGAAGTCCATTTGAAAGAAGATTTTTACATACGCGATAAACACCCATTTAAATCAGTTATTGTGTACATGTACAGCGATCGCGAAAGTTTGAACAGTACTAAGATTCAGTTAAATGGAGACCGGAGGGGAATCGGCCATACAGCACGTACTACCAAGATCATTTCTAATTGGAGCATATTACTACCTTAATAAGGTATTACTTTAATTTGAATAGTATTTATCTAGGTTCCCAACCATAAATTAAATCAAAATACTTACCTAAAATGAAATAGATGCGTATCGCATTCTGCATGTTTTTACGTCATAAAATACCTGTTTTCAACATAATTGTTTCATATTAAAAACAACAACATCTTACGTATCCTAGTCATGGGAACATAGATCATATCGTCTAGTTACAGAATAACAACACAATGAGAAAAATACAACAAGTTTTCAGTCATTATTTTTGGTATTACGGAACACGGTCAAAATCTAATCAAATTTAGAATCCTTCATTTGCTATCACTGTCGCTCTGCGTGGCTAAACTTCGTCACTAAACAGGGATAGCGATATTCAGGCCGAAGTTTTTGACGTGGCCAAATTGAAGTTGCGCTCGGGGTTCGCCGGCTTCTTAAGAGTTGACTATACCTCAGCCCACAGAACATAAAAAACAATAGAACTAGCATGATGACTTTTTACTAAGAAAACCAGTGTAGCTAAACTCACACATGTAAAAACTGGCACACTTAGAAATAAAAGTTATAAATGGTTGAAAGAGAACGTTCGAAGAGGCCTAAAACCATAAAACCAATTAACGGATATAAAACCTTAGCTACTATGGAACATGGTTTAAAATTCAATAAAATAAACAGTAACAAAAAATTAAAGTTTACTTCTTCTACTCGGCAAAAGATGGCGCTTTTGAAAATATTTTTATTTTAGTCTCTATTAATAAGAAATAAGACTGATAATGCAATGGCTGTTACTTGATTACACACAAAACAAAGCCACTCAACAACAGATGGCGCTGTCGCTAACGATTTTTGTTATAGTCTCTAACTGCAAAGAATAAGATTGATAATGCAATGGCTGTTACTCGCATGCTCAAATAGCAGCGCTACTCACTTAGTGATGTACCAATGAGCATACAAGACGAATGTATCGATATCGATTATCACCTACCTACTACGGGTAACGAAATAGGTACGTCAGGTTATATTTGTGGTGGTCGAAATAAAAAGCTTTTCTTTTCTTTCTTTCTTAACATAATCACAGGTATCCAACTCATAAATACTTACTTAAAAATATTATATTACTGGAATATTATATACTGAATTATTATTTGAGGGGCACACTAAAAGTTTCCGGAATCAATAAAAAAATACTAATAATGGTCAAAAATGAATTTATTGTTTCTCAAAATATTCTCCCTTTGCGTCAATGCACTTTTTCATAAGATTGAACAAATATTGAAAACATTTGTGCCACTCCTCCGGTGGTGACGTCAGATACATGTTATTCATACTCTTCGACAGTCTGTTCTGGTGATGAAAACCGTTGATCGGGTAATTGGTTCTTAATTTTTGGGAACAGAAAAAAGTCACACGGTGCCAGGTCATGACTCTGTATGCTAGATGACTCATAAGTTGTACGTTTTTTTAATTTTTTTTATGTCTTGCGCCTTGGGGAAACTTAAAACAGAAGTTATTATATTATATCACACCATAGGTCTAAAATACATTCAGAAAATCATCAATAAAACAACAAGGAATTAACGCCCTAAAACTTATACACCTTTTAATAGAGGGTAACTAATTAAAGCTATCGATAACACATTCATCAGTATATTGGGGTCACATCCCTAATTGAGTAGCTTGAGTTGAGGCTTAAGAGAAACGCGACCTTAAGGAGTATGATTCACAGTCTATTTTGTTTGACGATTTTGCATTTTAAACAAAACTAACAAAAAATAATACTTACCGGTGATAGGATTTGCCCCCTTTTGTTAAATTTTTGGTTCGGCTATAATATTTACACTCCAAAACAGCACAATATGGCATTTATATATTTTTTTGAAGTACGTTTACCCCACAGTAATTGAAACACGACTGAAGTGAGCGAAGCTTGTAGTGCGCGGAACTCCGCGTACTTGGTGTTACGCGGGCCCCGCCTACTTACGACTTCTATTGTTTTTTGTGTTCTGTGCCTCAGCCCAAACTCGAATTTCACCCCCGCTTCTCCGCGCGCCGCTGCGTATCCTATCTCGCCCTGGTTCATATGTTTGCCGGTTTTTCTATCATTCAGTCCCTTCATTTTCTTGTTGTGCTTATTTCTCATTACTGCGTTTTTACAAAAACCAACTTAATATTAAATTCTAGTTATGAATTACGTGATCGTTAGGAGCGACAAGCGTCACGGGTACCCCGTCTAAAAGTCGAGGCCAGACTGAATCGTGGACCGGGCGTCCGAAGCGAATGGTGTCATTAGTGCAAAACTTAGGTATTTTCATTTTATGGTAAAATCGAAAGGTATTTTGTAAATTTAAAACACAGGTGCTCTTATTTATGTTGTGTTAACAAATCTACAAGACCGTGTCACCTCGTCGTACAAAGTGTGTATATAATAAATCGAAGTGTGAGTTCTGTAAAGAACAAAAACATTTTATTGTACCAATCGCTATTATGGTGGTGTACCTATGCCTACTTATTTGTAAATGATACGAGTACATTGTATCGGGCTAAGAAGCGAAGGTAAGGCGTTACAAAACATTAGAATAGTATTATTATTAATACGGGATTTATTACGTAACGTTTTATCGGTGGTTCGACCGACAATGTCTAGGTTCATTTTTGGATTTTTCCGTTCGCACTTTTCGTAACGCATTCACCAGCTTACTCCCGAAGTTAAGCGTGCATAAAGAAGTTTTACTTTAAAAAAATAATTTGAAAAAAACCTCTTACAACAATACTAGGTATTAGCCCTACCCGTGTTTTCATTTAATGTCGTACATAACAAAACACGTAGTATTTGATCGAGCGAAGCGAGATCCCTAAATCAACTTGGGTCAATCGGCGTTGTATGTATGTTTGTCTGAGGATAACTTTCGAAACGATGATCCGATCATCGTGAAATTTAATACATAGGTAGGTAGTGATAACACAATTTTAATGTGACTAAATGAGCTAAAAATGTTCGGGGGTTGTTGAGATATTGGGGTTCAAAGAGAAGTAAAGTAAAAAAGAAAATGAGGCTAACTGGTCAAGTGAAACGTCAAATGAAAGGTATTCATTAGTACCTTTAGACCGTTTTTATTTATCGTAAATTCTTTATTGTTTTTGAGTTATTAGCCATAATAAAAACTAAACTTTGACAACATTCACAGGGTACACTAGTGACCCCACAGTGCTGTAATTTAGTATGCGTGTAGCTTAATTGACATAAATATAGGCAAAAGTCTGAAATCACAGAATAACTGCAATTTGTACCCCAAAAAGTAACCACATCACATGAACTCCCGTTGCCTGTAATTTGAATGAAACTATGGTCAAGTTATTTGGTTAATTTCGTGACACTATTTTGATAGTCAAAGATTACAAATAATATATTTTAGTTTTAATCGGAGACTCGCGAGATCTCAGTTCGGGGCGAACCACTAGTTTATTATATTCTATTATAGATAAATATAATTTAATTGCAGTTCTAAATCCTCTAAACTCTATATTATGTTATTATTACGTCGAGATCTCAGAAAGTTATCAGATGAAATTAGCCGCTCGTATTGCGTCCACCTCCGTACACGGCGCGTCTTATTATCAGCAATAAAAAGACTATAATAATAATGACTATATATCAGACGTTGGTTATTGATTGGGTAATAATATAACGGGGTCTTAGGGGCTAGGACTATATGGGAATCGACTTACTATGCTCTAACTACAAGTTTTTCCGCCAACAACGAGCCGCCAATGTGTTTAGTACCTAAATATTTTATTTTATATTATTTTCTTCGGAAAACATACAGTGATAAAATGCTTAATAATTAGTTTATACTTATAGCTAATCACCATTTAGACGTTTTCGCATATTGAATCTATTTGCTAGCCTGAATGTTAAAAAAAAAGAAATTACATTTAGACAAGAGATACAAAAGTGAGTAACGGACATTTAAGAAGTCACATCAAACCAGTTTTTTGCGATAATGTTTTTAAATGTATTTGGAGATGAATTAAATAAGTCAATTACGGGTGAGTCGTTTGTTTATGAAATTTGCTGATCTAATAAAAAACGAGTTCTGCCGTTTTTCTGTTTCTGTTCGTTGAACAAGGAGGAATGTGCAAGTAAGTCTGGTGCCTGACAGACCTTGTAGGTACTCTCAGACTTATCTGAGAAAGGAGATGAGGATAGTCGATCTTATTTTGAATTAATTTAATAAATAGAGATACGTCAGATATGTTGCGTCTTATATAAAGTGGTAGTATATATGATATCTCCTGCATCTTAATGTCTGCTGCAATATGATATAGAGAGTTGTCAATTCATACAAATACGTCAAATTCATACATGTTTAGTCGCTAAATACGTTTAGGGACCGTTTTGCAAGCAGCCGGTCTTAGAACATATCTTGTTCAGAGTGGACGATTTTGGAAAAAGAGTGACTGGAAAGAATGTGAAGATGCCGTTGACCAGCAGTAGGGGTAAAGGGTTAAAAAAAAGGAATATAATAATTTACTTGTGAGTTTAATTTACAGAGTGTCCGCAGATTATAAATTAAAAATTAGCCTTGTAACCACAAAAAGTTAACTGTTTGAAGCTTGTTTAAAAAAATCCTTACCAATTTTGTATAGGTCTTTTTTAAACACTCGCTAAACAGTATTAAATTTTTTTTTGTGGTGAAACCAAGTAATCATATTTAGTGAAAAAATGATAACTAAAAGTCGGTGCGTGATAAATCCCGTATTTATAAATCAAAATGAATTTACACACTTAACCCGGCTTGCACAACGATACCGATTTTGACGATGTACACAATGCAATCTCTAAGGTCGTAAAATGGTTCAATGTAAACAATCTACTTCTAAATGAAAGGAAAACAAAGTGTATTAGATTTACACTACCTAATGTTACACAAGTTAAAGCAGATATAAAAATCAAAGACGAGGAGTTGGCTCTTGTGGACACCACCGTATTCTTAGGTATAACCCTAGATAATAAGCTTCAATGGGGCCCTCACATTGATGAGTTGTCGAAGAGACTTAGTTCTGCGGCATACACAGTCAAAAAGATCCGTCTTTTTACAGACGTAGACACAGCTAGACTAGTTTACTTCAGCTACTTCCACAGCATTATGTCATACGGTATACTGCTGTGGGGGAGTGCTGCAGATATAAACACCGTTTTTGTCCTGCAGAAGAGGGCTGTTCGTGCAATTTATAATATGAGCCCCAGAGAATCATTACGCAATAAGTTTAAAGAAATAAATATTATGACATTCCCTTGTCAATACATCTATGAAAATCTTATGGATGTTCACAAAAATATTAATTTGTTTAAAAAAAATAGCGATAATCATAATTTTAATACTAGAAATAAAGATAAATTCGCTGTTGCCCGTTGTAGACTCCATAAAGTTGGTAAATCGTTTAAAGGGCAAGGTGTTCGCTTTTATAACAAACTCCCAAGTGATGTACAAAAGTTGACAATTAACAAATTTAAAAACGCAACCAAACAAAATCTTTATAAAAAAGCCTACTATAAAATATCGGATTATTTAGATGATAGAGAAGCTTGGGATTGAAATTGCTCCAACTCGTTCAAAATGTTACAATTTAGACGTAATTTATTACCTGTATTGTTATGTATTCTAAAAGGATCATTAAAAAAAACAACCAGCCTTGTTTTCTTGCCTTTCTTTCCTGGCTTGGTCGCGAAGGAACAGGCAGTAAAATTGACGTTTCAAAGTGATCCTTGTGATTTTAATGAATAAAAGATTTTGACTTTGACTTTATACCCAAAACGTATTTACCGACTAGCGACATGTTTAAATTTGACGTTGATAGAGAGAGTTACATTTTTGTTTGGTACATTTATTGTTGATGAGTTGATTTGAGTATTTCTCTGTTCTTGCGTCTGAGGAACTTGCGTTTCATTGTAGATAGTATACGTCAGAGATAGTGGTGGTGGTGCATCGTGAGTTACGGACGAAGATAAGATGCCGGAAGTTGATGGTTGTGGCTCTGATGGATTAAATTAATGATAACTGCATAATAAATGCGTATTCCTTTTTCAAAAAGATGTATAATGCTTTATATACAAACTCAATGGTGTAAACACAGATGTAGTTCAGTATAAATTTCGGTAAGTATTCCAAATTTAAATCACATTCTCCCTCTAGAGGATGAATGAAATTCAGTACAATTTTCTTTCCCTGTTTTTAACAGATTAAAAATGACTATTGTTATGTTCGCTTTTTGTGGCATAGAATGTCACTTTTTTGAGCAAGTGGTACGAAAAATACATTTTGTTTTATAAATACGTTATTATTTCGTGCTACGATGCAGACGGACACCTGATAAACTTCACCTAAAGAACCTTAGGTGTCCAGTAATAAAAATTAACATGACAATGAATATATAACCAGTATATTGAAATGGACACGTAATTTCTTCATCGATAACTTTATCGGTTTTATTAATACGCTGAAATAATATGCACTGGATATAATAGTATTATTATTTTGTTAGACCTGTCTGTTGTCATTCATCAAGATGACATTAATTATGATTGATATATAAATTAGTAACTATTATTGCCATATCGAGAAACCACTCTTTTTAGGGTTCCGTACCTCAAAAGGTAAAAAAAGGAACCCTTAGGCTCAGACTATATGGCATCCGGGCTTGTCAGCCGGCCCCTGACCAATCCGTCGCACAACCAAACATTTGAATTTTTCCTGCATCGACTACACACTTTCCGAGGCCATCCGACTCCGATTTTTACCCGGAAGAAACCGGGATATGTTCCGGATTCGCAGAATCGGGGAGACGCGGATAGTCCGAGACTTATAAGATCACTCTCTTGTCCGTCTGTGCGTCTGTCACCACCGATTTTCTCAGGAACGGGTGGACCTAGCAAGTTGAAATTTATACCAGATACTAAGGTCTATAGTCCTTAATAGGTGTATAAAAATGAAGTTCCTGAGTCAACACGATAAAAAGATATGGGCAAATTTACGTTTTCGTGAAAACTTGTAAGTACCAAAATTTAAATTAATTTTCAACTTATTTATTTTTCGGAATTTTCCCTTTATTTGTACTGTTACACCTTACTTTTTGCCTTGCGTGCGCGAGTCCGACTCGCACTTGGTCGGTTTTTTCCGTTATAACCTTTAATAGTAGATTAATCGATTCAAGTATCGATATCTTTTAATCGCCGAATAAAACAGCATTTTTTCGTGGTTTAACCCGAAACCAGTATAAGGTGATCTGAAGTATTTGACGTTTGACGTGTTTACTGAGGTCAAATACGACTGGTGATTAAAATGACAGGTGATGTCCAACATGTTTTTTAGCAACCTTCAATTGTTCTGTTTTAATTGTCACTAGAATCTGATGTTATGAAATTTTCGAATAGCATTAAAACTTATTTGAATTTGTAATGTGTTGTAAACATTCCTAAAAAAGTTTAATGTATTTGTAAAAAGTTGACGGATGTTCCTAATGTCTGTTTATATGGGAATTATTTATGAGGGTAATTTATCATTGAAATACATATAATTATATAATGATGTTGACAGACAGGACTGGCGAATGGCTTATTAGGTATCTACGTAACGTTGAATCTAAAAAAGGTCACAAAAGAGCTTTAAGTTTTTCCTATTGTAAAACTTAGAATAGATTAATACTCAACTATTATGACCTCCGTGGCGCAGTAGGCGAATAGTCGGCTTAGACGCAGGAGGTAGCGGGTTCGGTTTCCGCCGCGGTACAAATGTTTGCATCATCTCTGGTTGTTTCTCTATATATTATAAGTATGTATTTACAAAAAGAAAGTATATAAGTATTCTATCAGTATCTGGTTCCCATAGTACAAGCTCTGCTTAGTTTGGGGCTAGATAGCGCTGTGTGATATGTCCAGAAATATTTATTTATTTATTATCACAAAATAGATAATTAGGTATGTGTTACGGGTACTGTAAGTATTTATGTAATTACAAAGAAAAATGTTTTCTTTCTGTTATCTGGTCTCTATTACTTAAAATCTTTGCATAGTTCGGGGCTAGATAGCATTGAGTGATATATCCAGCATTACTTATTTATTTTTATTTTCATATTTTTAGTATTCACTTCCGAGTTAATTTTAACTATTAACATTTAACCCTATAATGCTTGGGTTAATTTGAATGGGTCATAAATAGCACACCATTAGCTATATTTAAAGAGTAGCTATTATAGCTTCTTGTAATTATGTAAATTAAGCCATAAACATTTATGAAGTTTGTTTTATGCGTCATTTTGCACAATTTCGCAAAACTCGAAGAAAAATTACCTATTAAAATGATCGCCGTTGTAACTGAAACATAAATCAAAACACATTAATGTCAGTAATCATAATCTTCCATCGATGGTATAATCAAATGTGGGATAGAGACAGCGATACACTCTTGTGTATCGCTGTCGTGCGGAGTAAATGAGACAGAGTGTTCGCCATTTTGATTTACCGTATCATTGCTACAGGTGACGCTATTCGTCTTATAAGGAACATTTTTGACGCCAGTTTTTTTAAGAATGCGGGTACTTTTATGGGAGTGTATGCAAATTAATTAAACGAGGCACATGCCCGGTTAATGTGGTTTTTGTTGCATTCAAGTACAACATCCAATTATCGTAGTAATTAAAGGTATCCGCAATTAAGCAGTCTAAAAGGTCCTACTTACAAAAAATTAAACATATTTAAAAATTGTCCTTGTTACTTTAAAAAAACTTGAACGCGTGCTTAAAAAGCTCCTTACCAATATTTGTATAGGATTTTTTCAAACAGTGTTAATGCGCCAGCGAACCCTGAGCACAACTTCAATTCGGCCGCGTCAAAAACTTCGGCCTGAATATCGCTATCCTTGTTTAGTGATGAAGTTTAGCCACGCAGAGCGACAGTGATAGCAATAGAACGATTCTAAATTTGATTAGATTTTGACCGTGTTCCGTAATACCAAAAATGATGACTGAAAACTTGTTGTATTTTTCTCATTGTGTTGTTATTCTGTAACTAGACAATATAATCTATGTTCCCATGACTAGGATACGTAAGATGTTGTTGTTTTTAATACGAAACAATTAGGTTGAACAGGTCTTTTATGACGTAAAACATGCAGAATGCGATACGCTTCTATTTCATTTTAGGTAAGTATTTTGATCTAATATATAGTTGGGAACCTAGATAAATACTATTCAAATTAAAATAATACCTTATTAAGGTAGAAATATGCTCCAATTAGAAATGATCTTGGTAGTACGTGTTGTATGGGCGATTGTCCCTCCCCTCTCCCCTTAAGCGGGTGTTTAACTTTTTGTAGTAAGACCCTGAATATCACTTGTTGATTTCTCATTTTCTCATCTATCGTTACGCTACTCCTGGTTTTTTATTTCATCCTTCTGTTGTACACCTGTATGTACCTACTTATAGTATTTTATATAATATACCTTTTTATTATTAGTATGAATATTTTTGATAAAATATTATGCACCTTATTTATTTATTTATTTATATATTTGTTTGTAATTATTTATTTTGCTTATGTAAATACACTGTTTATTCAATATTCAATTATTTTTATTAATAGCTACCGTCGTAAAACGTGCTCGTAAAATTCAGTCCATCCAAAGGTTGTCTGGAAGAGATCGCTTTTAGCTATAAGACCGCCACTTGTATTTCTGCTTGTATTGTTATTTGTTTTTTATATTGTTTTTTTTAATTTAAGTGTGATTTACAATAAAGCGTTTTCTATCTTCTATCTATCTATCTAATATCTATATAATCTATAAATGTATATCTGAATATCTAAATATTATCTATGGATTTATTTAAACCATGATTTATTTCTGGTACTAAGTGATCTTTGATTGATCTGTGTTTTGTAATAAGAACGCACTTGAATCCTGATACCAACTTTAATACCGAAACAAACCTAGACTTCTTAGTTCTGGTTTAAACCTAGATTAACACGATAAGTGCGAAACAGGGCTTGAAATACCCTGTCCGTGTCTCGTCTTTATAGCGGTAAGAAAAAACTTAAACGTCTCTGTCGTGGTAGGCATAACTTCCATCTGGTTCAGTGTAGGAAAGTGATAACTATATATCTGAGATGTGCTATTGATTCCTAGTTCTATGATATACCAACCTCAATGCCGGGTTTCTTAGACCTCGTGCCGCACACAAAAAAAAAGCCGCTCACTTTGTCTTATTTGGTGCTACAAAAAGATTTTGGTCTCCTACGGGCGGGCGGTGGGGTTTAATATGCCTCGTGCCGCCACAATCTCTGGTTTAGGACAAGGTTTAAAACGACCCGTAACGCAATAATGGAAAGTACAGATAAATCAGTGCCGCTGGGAACGTGTTAATGTACTTTTTTGGAATAAGGCCGTGTAAGTATTAAATCTATTTGAAACCATCATTCATTTTATAGTTAATTCTTTAAAATAATAGGAATATTATATTATTATAAAATGCGTACCGTTTATCTTGTAAGTAACTTGAGCAACACATCATAAAATAATAATTTAGATTTTCACAACAACAGATGTTATGAACATCTACTCGAGAGTGCCAATTTTATCCCAATAATAACACGTTCATGCTTCCATCCCTTTCTTTTGGACTGATTATGCGGTGGCTCTCTTTCGCACATTCCATTGATTTGGCCGTCTTTCTCTAAAGGCAATAATTTCGAGTAATATTGGTTTTCGAGCAATTTATTCATTCATGAAAAATACGTTTCTTTTTAGCGTTTAATCTCAAGTATGTTTAGTTATAACTTATATCTTTGGGAATACTGCTACTATACTAACTTACTAATATTATGAAAGGAACTCTCTCTGTTTGTTACGTTATCACGACTAAATAGCTGGACTGATTTCGATGAAATTTGGTATATAAATAGTAAGTAAGTAAAGTAAAGTAAAATTTATTTGGATAAAGTAAGTTTACAAACTTACAATCTAGACTTAAACTATCACGTTTTTTTTTATTGTTTTTGAAACAAGTTTATTCATTATGTAACCATTTATATACCAAAATGAACTTAACAAAACATAGTTTCTTATGACACTAAAGTTTATTCAAAATGACCTCCGTGATTTTGAATACAGGCCTTCAATCTGCGCGGCCAGTCGTCTATCGCAGCACGAACGAGGTCCATGTCAATATCGGCGGCTGCCTTAATCAAGGATGTCTTGAGTGACTCCAAATTGGGATGAGGCTTTGAGCACGCCTTTTCCTCCAAGTGTTGCTATATCTTGTAATCTAACGGATTCAAATCTGGACTGGAGGAGGGCCAGTCTTCGTGCCGGATGAAGTCGATTTCACGCGCCGCCAGCCAGTCTTGTGTGATCTTCGCTCTATGAGCTGGTGCCGAATCTTGTTGGAATACCCAGTGCCTGTTATTGAACATGGTATGAGAAACAGGTTCCACAAGGTTTGTCAGGACTGTATTTTGATACACAACTGCATTCGTTTTTACACCTTTCTCATAAAAATGTACCTCTGTTAAGCCCCAATTAGAAACTCCCAACCATACCATGAGCGAGGATGGAAAATGATCTCGTTGGACACGCGGAATACGGTTGCTCGCTTCTTTACTACTGTGTGCGTACACCTTATCATTTTGTTTGTTGTAGCTCTCTTCTACGGTAAAAATTTTTTCATCCGAAAAAAGAATTTCCCGATATTTTTTTCCCGCGTATCGCTTCAACAAAGCGCGGCATCTCTTCAGTCTCAGGTCCATTAGACGAGCATTCAAACGATGTCCTGTTTTTCTTCGATATGCCCGAAGCCCTAAGTCTTTACTTAACACCCTTTTCACCGTGGCTCTGCTTAACCCCATCTGAAGGGCCAACAGTTTCTGCTTACGTTTGGGATTTCTTTGAATTCGCGCCTTCACAGCTTTTATCACTGCTGGAGTCCTAACAGACCGAGGGCGACCACTTCTTGACCTGTCATCTACACTAGAGTCTTCATTGTACTTATGACCTGACTAGGTATAGTCAAGTGACTACCCTCCGTACTAGTTTTCACTGTATGACGGCAGGGCGTCGTTGCTCTTCCATATTATGCTATCTACTTAAGAATTTAAACTTTTTAGTTAGGTTAATGATGTATGTTAAATTCTTATAAATCTACTAATCATTATTTATATATTCTATGTTAACTATAATATCTGTTATATGAATATACGTATAATTACTACTAGATGTGAAATGCTTAATTTTTAACTAATACCTACTATAGAATAATTATTTTGATAAATATCTAAAAATCTAAATAGTGTCTAAATCTAAAATTATTGATTAAAACGCGTATGTACCTTTTTTATTTGTTATCCCGACGTTTCGGCTGTGTTGCAACAGTCATGGTCTCGGGCTGACTGGAGTACTTGGAGCTACCGTCGGTAAGTGTGGGTAGCTGCAGCATCTACCCTCACTTGGTCTTCAGAATTAGAAATGTCCTCGTTCATATTACGACACACTACACTAACCGTATCTACGCACTGAGTCGACCGATTACGACGCGCACACTTAGCAATCACCGGGTTCCAGGACGCTGAGAGTCGATAGCCATCTTACCGATTGAAATTTGGAAATTTCTTGATTTCAATCGCTTCACGAACTATTCTCTTGTAATAATTATTTGTGTATTGTGGGTGTGTATTTAATTTTAACTTTTACGTAGATTTGTGCATTGTTTATTTATTTATTTAGATTTGTTTTTTTTCTATTTCTAATTAGTATATCACTGTCATAAGTTCTTCTGTACCTTTGTAATCAAGTAGTTTAAGAAAGTTATCAATTTTTTGTTTGCACGAATAAATTGATACCTTTTCAATATTAATACATATGTTGATTTTATTGTATATAAACGGCCCTAGGTAAGAAGAGAAATGATTCGTAAATTTGGTTCTGCATTGTGGGGTTATATATACAATATCGTGGCCTAGACTATAATAGAAATAGACCCTAACCGGGATTAAGACATAGGGTACTTTTTACCGACTGTGAAGGAGGGTATTGATAAACCACGCGTACGAAGCCGCGGGTAGGTCAGGTGCTAATATAAACAAGTAACTTTTTAACAAAAATATAACCGACTTCAGATAACAGTAAAAACTAAACTACTCTATCAAATTTGATGAAATTTCCATGGGATCAATTTACAAGTATATCCTTTCAAATAAAAACGATTTTTTTTAAATCGGTTGATATATAACGGAGTTCTGAGCTAACAAATCTAACATAACATAAAAATTAAACAAATTTAAGACTTACATGGTTTTATCATCGATGCCATTGCCAGAACTGGATCAAATGGAAATGGGACCACACGGGAAGCACCAGCTTTCAAATAAAAAAAAGAATCATCAAAATCGGTTCACCCAGTCAAAAGTTCTGAGGTAACAAACATAAAAAAATACAGTTGAATTGAGAACCTCCTCCTTTTTTGAAGCCGGTTAACCAATAAGGATTAAGGTAGATTTTTATTAGTATCTATCACTACTTCTATCGTTAGCTTCGATTCCGTAATGTATACTTTACTTATACATTATATACTTATACATATACTTATATATTAAATGTAATCTGTCAAAAATCGCCCATCAAAATTTTTATAAGATCTTAGCCAAGAAGTTTTCGCGATTTGTTGCTCAAAACCTTTACCTAGGTATATAAATGTAATTATTCTAAGCATCGTAATTGTCCTTAGTAAACTCGGAATACCGGTACTGAAGACAATAAACCAGGTAAAGCTTGCTGGGAGTCGTTGGGTAGAGGCCGCATCAGATCGGTCGAAATCTATGAGTGAGGCCTATTGTCAGTAGTGGATATCCTATGGCTCATGCGATAGTGATGATGAGATTTTTACTCTTAAGAAAGATTGTTTTAAATATATTACACTAGTTTCCACCAGCGGCTTCGCACGCGTTGTTAGTCAATAAAAAGTAGCCTATGTGCACATCCAGGTCACAATCACACACCATTTCATCGAAATTGGTTCAGCCGTTATGACGTGATTGAGTAACAAACAAACAAACAAACTTTCGCATTTATAATGCTAGCTTTTGACCGTTGTTCGCGTTGCACTACTAAATGTGTAGATGACCTAGAAATAATGCTAAACTCGCTGTTGCAACTTGACTGGACACCCCATTTTAAACACATGGGAACTGATTTATGGTATAAATAGCCTATGTGGTAATCCAGGTTATAATCTACGTATATACCAAATTTCATTGAAATCGGTTCAGCCGTTACGACGTGATTGAGTAACAAATAAACAAACATCCAAACTTTCACATTGATAATATTAGTGTGATTTAATTCGCACGTTGTTTACAGAATAGAAAAATACGAAAAAACTATTATGGTCAGTTTCTTCGCATGCAACCTTTTCTCATACTGTTAAATATTTGTACTCAAAATTGTCTGTTTTTACAACCATTGTTATATTTAAGCTTATCAAAATATTGAATTCCGTTTTATCTCGAGTATGATAACTGTCCTTCCATATTCATACCTGGTCCCAAAGTATCGCATCATGGGACCGATTGGTACTGATGCCCTGATATCATTCCCGTGACGTTATACATTCTCTATAAGCAGAATATGTGGCAGTGATATGCGATCCCGGGTTGTTGTCGATCAATGCAGCGACAATAAAATAGAGATGGGATAGTCTTGGTTGGTTTTTGCAGTCTTACTTTAGATAATCTTGTTCACAGCAAGTTGTTTAAGAGAATAGATCATTTATTCTTATATCTAAGCAAAAATACAATGAAGTAGTTCTAGTAGTAGTAGTAGTTCTTTGTGAAAGGACTCTGCGCATTGCTGTGTATGGTTTGAAGAGTATGGGGTGCCAGTGAAACTACAGGCACATGAGGCTTTACACCTGTATACCTCAAGTTGATGGGCGCTCGGCAGTGTATCGTAAGGCACGTTCCTAATGTGCATTACCTACGAGGCAGGCAAAGCTTTGTTATAGGCGATGTTCACCTCTTAACACAAGGTGGCCCATTTGATTCACTAATCTCTAACTTAGATTTAAAAAATAATCAAGAAATGAGTTTTTAAATTTTCGCGAACTATACTCATGTTTTTAAGACAAAACGGGGGTTTTTGCGCACAGATTTATATCAAAATTATAATTTTAACTAACCTCGACGTTTCGGCCATGTTACATCGGCCGTGATCACTTTTGTCTTAAAAACAAGAAATGAGTTGCTGAAAATGAATGATTGATAAAAGCATCGCGTTCCCCTAAATCTTTTTTTGACTTTGAGCATTTTAGAGACCGATAACAAGACCAAGACTGATTGTCAAATAATCGAAATCCCACCACTAAAATAACAAAAATCAGAGCCCGACTGGGCTTGTTCAAATGCGTGCAAAAACTGTTACACTAACATCAGGCCAAAAGTATCGGAGCTTCGCCAAGAATTTGATGGCAACCAAAAACGGAGAATGCAACAATGGTCTACTATCAATTCATTTCGTTATTTATATGTTAAGGGGCATTTTTATACTAAACAGTGTCAGAAAAGAAAGTTAATTATCCTTTTGATGCCTGCAACAAGTATAAACTGCCATTACCTACTTTTTAAGACTATATAATGTTTATAGTCTTATATTAAAACTATTTAATGTCGGCTGAGACGCAGGAGGTAGCGGGTTCGATTCCCGCCGCGGAACAAATGTTTGCATGATCTACAGATATTTGTTCCAGGTCTGGATGTTTTTCTATAAATTATAAGTATGTATTTACAAAAAAAGTATATAAGTATTCTATCAGTTATCTGGTTCCCATAATACAAGCTCTGCTTAGTTTGGGGCTAGATAGCGCTGTGTGAAATGTCCAGCAATATTTATTTATTTATTATTTTTATTTATTTAAGTCTAGTTTACACCTTATTTCATTATAAACGCATGTTTAGTGTTTAACAATGAAGCGTTAGTTTTACTGATTATATAATCGTATTTCTTTAATTTTTTTATGTCAGCATTAAATAAAAAATCTTTAATCTTATTTTTTTCTGGGCGGAAAACCTTTAATAACAGAAAAAATATACAATTATTTACAATACAATACAGAAAAATCAGTTGCAAGCGATCTAAAGATAGCTCAACTGCTCCAGATCACTACCAGGCGGAAGAGTCCCCAAGACACTGGCTGCATTGCCCCGCTGAATTGCAATGATTATGCGTTGACCCAGATAAGCGCCAGCTCTCGGGTCACACGTCGCTTCGAGGAAGAATTTTGAAAATTATATGACTTTTTTCTCATTGCTAACATTAACATTACCTAAGGATTAATATATAATTTTAGGTAACACTTAGCGAAGAGCGAAGAGCCAGCTGAGACGCAGGAAGTAGCGGATTCGATTCCCGCCGCGGAACAAATGTATGCATGACCTATAGACATTTGTTCCGGGTCTGGATGTTTTTCTATTTACTATAAGTATATGTTTACAAAATCTGGTTCCCAAGCTCTGCTTAATTTGGGGCTAGATAGCGCTGTGTGAAATGTCCAGCAATACTTTAATAAATGGTTTTAGGGGAGCTTAACCGCGATAAAAAGCTAGTATTGCCGTAATTCCAAGCATAACCTTTACCGATACGAAGAAACCAATCAATACAGTTGCCGATCGGAAAAAGCTATTTTACTTCATCCAATCCTTGAAATTAGCCAATTTATAAATACAGATTATGTCAACCCTATTCGTGGCACACTAAGGTTGATTTTCGCAGTTTTTGCAATGTACTCCAGCGGTGGGCACAAAGCATCTCATCCGGTAATTATCGGATAATTCGCTTCATGGTGACAATTATTATTTTCTTCCATTGTAAAACTAAACGGGTTTTAGTATATTTAGACGTGTTTCTGTACAAACATAGGCTGCTCATGTTAAAACTGACAACTTGATATTTTAATGTTTTTATAAGTCAGGTGACTGATGTATTTATTGGTTTCTTACTGTTCACACCTGTACCCTCGGCTGGTAATGGGCTAAGTGTCAAATAATAGGGAAAATGTGAGAATTGTTGACGATCATATTCTCACAAGCTGTATGAGTCTCAGTCTCCCTTCAGTCTCAGGAGAGATTTTCCCTGTGTGTGTTCTACCGCTTGTATAATGGTTTGTGTTCTGAGGAGTGGTTTGACATGGTGCCTGCAGGTTCCTTTTATCATCGCACCGCTCGCTATTGGCAGGGAATCTCTCCACACTCTGGAGACGATGTGCTCCCGCACCGTGAGGTTCCAGAGGATTTTTCTACCGCGAACACTTTGCTTGTGGAATGATACTTTCGGTGTTACAAACACCATAGCTTACGGTAACCGCTTACCATCAGGTGGGCCTTATGCTTGTTTGCTACCTTAGTAGTGTTAGGAGCTGAGGGTTCGGGATAAAATAATAAAAATCAATCTTACCAAAATAACACTATCTTTTTCACAAGTCCTTATTAACAAGTAATCACAACACACTAATTAATATAAATATAAATATTGCTGGACATTTCACACAGCGCTATCTAGCCCCAAACTAAGCAGAGCTTGTACTATGGGAACCAGATAACTGATATAATACTTATATACATTTTTTTGGTAAATACATACTTATAATATATAGAGAAACAACCAGACCCGGAACAAATATATTATCTGTAGATCATGCAAACATATGTTCCGCGGCGGGAATTGAACCCGCTACCTCATGCGTCTCAGCCGGCTATTCGCCCACTGCACCACGGAGGTCGTCATTTCACACCACTGTTGTACAATAGACCACTACCGAAATATTCGCATGTATAGCCAAATCCAGACTGATTCTCCGGGCGTCTCTACGCCCTATTTGTACCGCACGCTTCTGGAACGTTCTCAAAGGTTCCACTGGCAACTAGAGATAATGTGGGTATTTCAACAGTATTACTATTTCTTATTCTGTGCATCTATGTAAAAACGTAGTAGGTATTTATTACACCTATTATTACATTTTCTGTGGCACAGTAGGTATGGCTTTGAATGGCCAGCTATAACTTATTCTGTAACAGCCTTGGGCATAACAGTACTTAGTAAAGAAAAAAAATGTGATAATTCGTCTACTAATAGTTACACTATGTATAATGGGAACTACACGCACAAACGTACTTTGCCTAAACCTAGTGCAAGCCTGGTTTGTGCTAGGCTTACGCAAGCCTCTATGGAATTCATCACCATAACAGTCCACTGCTGGACATAAGTGTCTCCCAGGGTGCGCCATTGAGTCCGAACCTCAGCTCTTCTCATCTAATTTTTGCCAGCCACAGCTCGCTAATCGTCACTCCATCTAGCCGGAGTCTGTGGAATTCATCACCATAACAGTCCACTGCTGGACATAGGTCTCTCCTAGGGTGCGACATTGAGTCTGATCCTCAGCTCTTCTCATCTAATTTTTGTCAGCCACAGCTCGCTAATCGTCACTCCATCTAGCCGGAGCGCGTCCTACACTTCGCTTGTCTGTGGAATTCATCACCATAACAGTCCACTGCTGGACATAGGTCTCTCCCGGGGTGCGCCATTGAGTCCGATCCTCAGCTCTTCTCATCTAATTTTGCCAGCCACAGCTCGCTTATCGTCACTCCATCTAGCCGGAGCGCGTCCTACACTTCGCTTGTCTGTGGAATTCATCCCCATTACAGTCCACTGCTGGACATAGGTCTCTCCCAGGGTGCAACATTGAGTCTGATCCTCAGCTCTTCTCATCTAATTTTTGCCAGCCACAGCTCGCTAATCGTCGCTCCATCTAGCCGGAGCGCGTCCTACACTTCGCTTGTCTGTGGAATTCATCACCATAACAGTCCACTGCTGGACATAGGTCTCTCCCGGGGTACGCCATTGAGTCCGATCCTCAGCTCTTCTCATCTAATTTTGCCAGCCACAGCTCGCTTATCGTCACTCCATCTAGCCGGAGCGCGTCCTACATTTCGCTTATCTGTGGAATTCATCACCATTACAGTCCACTGCTGGACATAGGTCTCTCCCAGGGTGCGCCATTGAGTCCGATCCTCAGCTCTTCTCATCTAATTTTGCCAGCCACAGCTCGCTAATCGTCACTCCATCTAGCCGGAGCGCGTCCTATACTTCGCTTGTCTGTGGAATTCATCACCATAACAGTCCACTGCTGGACATAGGTCTCTCCCAGGGTGCGCCATTGAGTCTGATCCTCAGCTCTTCTCATCTAATTTTGCCAGCCACAGCTCGCTAATCGTCACTCCATCTAGCCGGAGCGCGTCCTACACTTCGCTTGTCTGTGGAATTCATCACCATAACAGTCCACTGCTGGACATAGGTCTCTCC
This sequence comes from Philereme vetulata, assembly GCA_918857605.2. Lineage (NCBI taxonomy): Eukaryota > Metazoa > Arthropoda > Insecta > Lepidoptera > Geometridae > Philereme > Philereme vetulata. The sequence goes on from OU975423.1 coordinate 10,770,027, forward strand.
CAGTGTGAGCCATTGAGTCCGATCCTCAGCTCTTCTCATCTAATTTTTGCCAGCCACAGCTCGCTTATCGTCACTTCATCTAGCCGGAGCGCGTCCTACACTTCGCTTGTCTGTGGAATTCATCACCATAACAGTCCACTGCTGGACATAGGTCTCTCCCAGGGTGCGCCATTGAGTCCGATCCTCAGCTCTTCTCATTTAATTTTTGCCAGCCACTACTCGCTAATCGTCACTCCATCTAGCCGGAGCGCGTCCTACACTTCGCTTGTCTGTGGAATTCATCACCATAACAGTCCACTGCTGGACATAGGTCTCTCCCAGGGTGCGCCATTGAGTCCGATCCTCAGCTCTTCTCATCTAATTTTTGCCAGCCACAGCTCGCTAATCGTCACTCCATCTAGCCGGAGCGCGTCCTACACTTCGCTTGTCTGTGGAATTCATCACCATAACAGTCCACTGCTGGATATAGGTCTCTCCCAGGGTGCGCCATTGAGTCCGATCCTCAGCTCTCCTCATCCAATCTTTGCCAGCCACAGCTCGCTAATCGTCACTCCATCTAGCCCAATGGTGTCCTACACTTCGCTGACCTGTGGAATTATTTTTTAAAATTTCTATCATTTTGCAAGGCTTGTGGAAGCCTCTGTTGTAAGAATTTACACAAATTTCAAGGCTTGAATGAAATCGATTACATGCGTGGCCAGCATAAGTGCGATTGGACCGCCGATCTTGTGCGACTTGAACCCAACGAATATATGCGATACCATTCCTTTAGCTGCGCACTCGAGATTTGACACTAATAATAGCCTATATCTGAATCCAGGTGATAATCTATACCAAATTTCATCAAAATTGGTCTAGCTGTTTAGCCGTAAAAATGTAACAGACAAAGAAACAGAGTTACTTTCAAATCCTTGACGACCTCCGTGGCGTAGTGGGCGAATAGCCGGCTGAGACGCAAGATGGTTCGACCACGGAACAAATGCTTGTATGATCTACAGATATTTGTTCCGGGTCTGGTTGTTTCTCTATATATCATAAGTATGTATTTATAAGTATTAAGTATTGTATATAAGTATTATATCAGTTATCTGGTTCCCATAGTACAAGCTTTGCTTAGTTTGGGGATAGATAGCACTGTGTAAAATGTCCAGCAATATTTAAAAAAAAATATTCATAATCCATCCCTACGATAATATCCATAATATGTACGGGAATTCAATAAAGGCTGATGCGAAAGCGACTAACCTTGGATTGCACCGTCTTGCGATCCGCGTGCCCTTAGGAACTCCGCAATTCCTCTATCCGTAGGCTACTGTGGTTGATGGTAGATGTATGTCGTCTACTTCTGGGATGTAACACGCGCGAAAACTAACACTTGACTATCGTACGGCGCTGTACACTAATTTGTAGGTGCTTGCCCTGAGAGTGGCGCATGAGGACTGTTCGGCCCGCGGGGACGCGTTGACAGTCACCTTGGTAAGTCACTTCGCTCAGCCAATGCGGGTAGGTATATCAAGAAACCATGATGATTGATATACCCTCCAAATTGTGTGATCTATTTAATCAATTCCGATACGGAACGTAATATTATAAATGCGAAAGTAACTGTTTGTTTGTTTGTTACCGTTTTACGGCTAAACGGTTGAACGGATCGTGGCAAGGAGATATATTTTGTCTCAAAAAAATAATATTGAAGGGGTTGAAATAGGGGTTGAAAGTTTGAGTAACTCTATTTCTCGGTCAGTTTGTTTTTTACATTTTCACTACCAAACGACTGGACCCAATTAGATGTAATTTGGCATACAGATAGATTATGACCAGGATTCAAAATAAATCAAAATTACTTTAGTTTGGAACAAAAACATGGAACAATAATACTGGAACACGATAGTATTCGCAGAAGTTATAAACTGTGTCGCGAACACTAACTCCCCCCTCCGAGTTTATTATTTCCAATTATTAAAAAAAAAAAGTACAAGTGAAGCATGCGTGACTATGTGTGTATGAGCTTGTGTGTAACGATGAGTTTGTGTGTATTAATGAGTTTGTGTGTATGTATGAGAGGGTGCGTATGTGTGTGTTTGTGTGTGTGTGTTTGTGCGTGAACTTGCGTGTGCTTTCGTATGTATGACCTACAGTCTATTCTATACAGCAACTTTTAAAAGGTCTTCTTTTAGGACTTTTAAAAGAATTGGGACAAAGGCTAATTTTTAATCGACTGCGCAGAAGAAGGGTATTGTTTCTAATAATAATAACCATGCAAAGCCGCGGGTGGCAGCTAGTTTATAATATAAGCATAAATATATGGATGAATAATATAAGCAACTTTATCTGTCCTCAAATATACTCCACTCCACCTGCTGACAAAAGCAAGGTAAAACGATATAAATTAGGGTTCATGTTTAAATAATAGAGTAAGCAAATGTCCATCCGTCTGTCCGTATTGTCTATCCAGACGACGGAGGATATTTTAACAAACCCTGCTATTTAAATGTATAGGGCTGCGCGCACGCATTGTTTCGGATAGTCGTGAAGCTGTTGCAAGTATGTTTTGGATTATTTTACTGTGACAATCATGCTTAAACACCAATAACTGCAACATGTGGAATGACCTTCCTCCGAAGGTTTTTCCGGTGGTCTTCAAAATGAGCGCCTTCAAGAGATATATAAATAGGGTATTAAGTGCTAGGCAACGCGACTGCGGTACCACGAGTGCTGCAGGAGTTTATAGGCGGCGGTGACCACTTAACATCAGGAGGCCCGGCAGCTTGTGTGTATACAAGTATAATATAAAAAAAAATCAATTATAATGAGGACAGCGACCGTTAGTGATTTGACTCAGTTTAGTTATCTAAAGATCGCGTGCAACGATTTAAAGATAAAACGACAGTTTTTTTTGTTTTTTTGCAAATAACAACATATCGGAGGCATCCAGGCAGCCTAAAAACTTGGACTTCTAAATTAACGACCAACGAACTTACCCTAACTATTTTATTTCCTGTTCTTATCAAAATATAGGTTACTAGCTGACAAATCCGCAGCTTCAGACGCGTAGTTTTTCAATAAAAACATTACCCTCCTTCTACGCGGTTGGGTAAAAAGTAGCCTGTGTCACCCGGGGATAGTGTAGCTTCCCAACAGTGAAATATTTTTTTAAATCGGTCTAGTAGTTTCGAAGCCTATTCAATACAAACAAACAAATCTTTCCTCTTTATAATATTATTAGTATAAATATAATATCAATTAATTTGGTTATGTTATACATCTTAGCATGCGACCAAATCCACCAGTTTGTTCAGTCTGTTCGATTTTGGTTTTGTTAACTGTTTTAATTAAATACTTGGGTTGTAGCACCTCTTTATAAACCCATCTGTACCTTTGCACCAGTCAATCTTCTACGCTCGATGCAAATATTCACCATTGTTGGGCTAACGACGATGTTCGATCATTATTGGTAAAATAGGTACTTGTTGTTGCACTTATTTCCATAGAAAATAGTGGGTTCTATTCAAGTAGGCACTAACTCAAAGTAATTCAGATCATACGTTGAATTGAGATGCTTACAATGACATTTAATTGTGACTAGTGGTTAGCCCCGAACTGAGAACTCGCGTCTTTCCCATAAAAACAATAGAAGAAAGAAAGAACGAAGACATTTATTCACATAAACTGTACACAAAAAACAAACGAAACACTATGAAAATGAAAATATACATACACACAGGAGGAAACTAATACATTGAATATTACGGCAATTAAAGTGTATGCATGGAGAAATGCTGCCATGTACAGGATTATGCAAAAAGCCCTGAGCACAGCATGTGCTGTAAACTAATTTACAACGCTGGTTTTCAGCTCAAGGCTTTGGTGACTCACGAACGTACTTAAAGAGTAATAAAAAAATATAAATAAATAAATGTCCTTACAAAAGTGAAGATACTGTGAAGTGTATTATTCAAAAATATATATGATTAAAAATATTAATGATGATTATTTAAATGATAAAACACAAAGACTCTTACCAAAAATGAGCACGATAAAATGTAAATAATAGATAAAAATAATGATAATAATAAAAAAATGAAAATTGAAGTATTTGGATAAAGCTCGCGATTATCAACACAATGAACAATATATACAAAAGACAAAAGTACCCATATTAACAGTGGTTAGGAATCAAAAAATAAATAAACATTTCAAACATTCTGTGCCATATTGTCACTTTAAAAGACAAAACAATAAAAAGAGATCTAGAAAAATTAATAAAAAACGTAAAAAAAATATTATATTATTCGTAATCTTTGACTATCAAAATAGTGCCACGAAATAAACAACCATCTTACTTAGTATTTTTAAAACTTTCGCGATCACTGTACATAATTATTGATTAAAACGGGTATTTATCGCGTATGTACCTTTTTTTTTACGTGGAACGTCGGGACAACAAATAAAAAAGGTACAAGTCGGTTCAAGTTTCAGGTTCAGAGTCAACCGTGACCACGTCTGTTGCAACACAGCCGAATCGTCGGGATAACAAATAAACAAGGTACATACGCGATAAATACCCGTTTAATCAATAATTAACCAACTCACTTGACCTACAGTTTCATTTAAATTACAGGTAACGGGAAATCATGTTAAATGGTTACTCTTTTTTAGGGTACTAAATGCAGTTACTCTGGATTTCAAACTTTTGCCTATGTTTGTGTCACTAAAGCTACACGAATGCCAAATTTCAGCATTGTGGGGTCACTGGTGTACTCTGAATTTTGTCAAAGTTTTGTTTTTATTATGGCTAATAACTCAAAAAGTATAAGGCTTAAACTAAAAATAAAAACAGGGTGGAAATTTACTTATGAAGAACTTTTATTTGACGTCACATTTGACCTAATAGTCTCATTTTCATTTTTTTTTTGCCCCTTTTGAACCCCAATATCTCAACAACCCCCTAACATTTTTGATTCATTTAGTCACACCAAAATTATGCCATCAACAACGCTTCGAAAGTTATCCTCGAACAAACAAACATACATACAGACATACTTACATACATTCATACATACAACGGGAAAGGGAGTTGTTCCAGGGAATGGGCAGCAGCATTCTTCTGTGTACTAAACACCAACCACTGCGATCACCAAGCCGCCTGCCAAGCGTGGTGATTATGGCAAACCCCCCCTATGACAGACACAACACACAAACGGCCCCCAGTCCCCGGCGGCTCCGTCATCCCTGGAAGTGGTAGCAACCAGGGCAGTAGCGGAGCAGGGGGTGCTAAGAATCCCCGGCAGCGATCCAGCTACCACCACCGACGACTGGACCTGGCAACGTACAAGACTCGAACGCTCAGGGCTGACGAGAAGATTGTCGAGCTGGAAGAAGAACTGAGCAAGCTACGTTGGGACATCCTAGGATTGTCGGAAGTCCGAAGACAGGGTCAGAACACGATGATCCTTAACTCCGGTAACTTGCTCTTCTACCGGGAGAAAGATCAACTATCCCAGGGTAGTGTCGGGTTTCTCATCCGCAAGTCCCTCGTTAACAACGTGACAAAAGTCGACAGTGTGTCGAACAGGGTAGCATACCTTATACTCAGAATTACCGAAAGGTATTCGTTGAAGGTCATACAGGTATATGCGCCGACTTCGACACACCCAGACGATGAAGTGGAAGCCATGTATGAGGAGATCTCCGAGGCCATACATACTTCCAAGACTCATTTCACGGTTGTAATGGGGGACTTCAACGTAAAGCTAGGCACAAGGAAAGACGATGAGCTGAGAGTGGGGCCATTTGGATTTGGGCGGCGGAACCGAAGGGGCCAGAGACTGGCCGACTTCATGGAGAAGGAGGGCCTCTTTATGATGAACTCCTTCTATGAGAAGCGGCCAGCCAGAAAGTGGACGTGGATAAGCCCCGACGGTTTCACTAGAAATGAGATAGACTTCATTATGACGACCAAGAAGCAAATATTTAATGATGTCTCTGTGATCAGCAGGGTGTAAACCGGGAGCGATCACCGCATTGTTAGAGGCACATTGAATATTGATGTTAAGCTTGAAAGGGCACGTCTGATGAAGTCTGCGCTCCGTCCAAATCCTGCCCAAATCCAAAACCCCGAGAGCTTTCAGCTAGAACTGCACAATCGCTTCCAGTGCCTAGCCAGCTGCAATGACATTGACGAGATAAACAACGGGTTGGTGGAAACTGTCCAAGCGGTGGGATCTAAGTTCTTTAAGGCCGCCCGCCGAACTAAGCACCAGAAACTCTCAGATGAAACCATTAAGCTAATGGAGGACCGGGATGAAATGAGATTGCAGTCTTCAGCTGATATGTCGGCATACGGCGTGCTTAATAGACGAATCTCGAAATCTATGCGACACGATCTGCGTACCTTTAATACATCTCGTATTAAGGTCGCAATAGAAAGGAACAAAGGTTCAAAAGTGTTTGCAAAGCATTCGTCTATAGGGCAAAGCCAAATGACTAAGCTGAAGACCGACAGCGGCACTATCATTTCGTCGAAACCGGAGATTCTGAGAGAGGTCGAAAAGTACTATGGACAGATGTACACCTCAACACAAAACCCCGTTGGTCAGTTGGCTCAGGACACCAGAGCCAAACTAACCCGACACTATACCGAAGACATCCCGGACATCAGCCTGTACGAGATTAGGATCGCTCTGAAACAGCTTAAAAACAACAAGGCACCAGGTGAGGATGGAGTTACGACAGAACTTCTGAGAGCGGGTGGAAAACCGGTACTTCAAGTCCTCCAGAAGTTATTTAACTCCGTCGTCCTCGAAGGAACCACGCCAAAAGCGTGGGATAAGAGCGTGGTGGTGCTTTTCTTTAAAAAAGGTGATAAAACCTTATTAAAGAACTACAGGACCATCTCGCTCTTGAGCCACGTTTACAAGCTGTTTTCGAGAGTGATTACGAACCGTCTCGCACGCAGGTTCGATGACATCCAGCCTCCCGAACAAGCCAGTTTCCGAAAAGGCTTTAGTACCATAGACCACATCCACACGCTACGCCAGATTATACAGAAGACCGAGGAGTATAATCGGCCGTTATGTCTAGCGTTTGTGGACTATGAAAAAGCCTTCGATTCAATCGAGACCTGGGCGGTACTGCAGTCTCTTCAGCGATGCCAAATCGACTATAGGTATATCGAAGTGTTGAAGTGTTTGTATAGTAACGCCACTATGTCAGTCCGTCTACAGGACCAGAGCACGGAACCAATCCAATTGCAGAGAGGCGTGAGACAGGGAGACGTAATTTCTCCGAAACTGTTCACGAACGCATTGGAGGACGTTTTCAAACTCTTGGTCTGGGACAGACTTGGCATCAATATCAATGGCGAATACATCACTCACCTTCGTTTTGCCGATGATATAGTCATTATGGCCGAATCGCTCGAGGAACTCGGTACCATGCTCAATGACCTCAGTAGGGTCTCCCAACAGGTGGGTCTTAAAATGAACATGGGTAAGACGAAAATCATGTCAAATATCCATGTTGCGCCCGTACCGGTAGTTGTTGGGGGCGATACTCTCGAAGTTGTCGACGAATATGTATACCTAGGACAAACTGTCCAATTAGGTAAGTCCAACTTCGACATAGAGGTCGCACGAAGAATCTTACTCGGCTGGGCAGCGTTCGGGAAACTTCGCGATATCTTCTCGTCCAAAATTCCCCAGAGCCTGAAGACTAAAGTCTTCAACCAGTGTGTGTTGCCAGTGATGACCTATGGCACTGAAACGTGGTCCTTTACTCATGGCCTCATGACCAAGCTCAAGGTCGCTCAACGAGCTATGGAGAGGGCTATGCTCGGGGTTTCTTTGCGTGACAAAATCCGCAGAAGAACTAAAGTTGCCGACATAGCTCTCAAAATTAGCAAGTTGAAGTGGCAATGGGCAGGCCAAATCGCTCGTAGAACCGATAACCGTTGGGGAAGAAAGGTTCTCGAGTGGAGACCACGGACTGGAAGATGCAGCGTAGGCCGGCCCCCCACAAGGTGGACCGACGATCTAGTAAGAATCGCGGGGAGCCGTTGGGCGCAAACGGCTACCAACCGCTCGTTGTGGCGATCTAAGGGGGAGGCCTATGTTCAGCAGTGGACGTCTTCCGGCTGATGATGATGTTGATACATACAACGCCAATTTGCCCAAGTTGATTTGGAGATCTCACTTTGCTCGATCAATAAGCTCTCTAATCGTAACTTAGAAGCCTGTAAAAGTGTTAAAAGCCAAGAAGAGAAGGTTCTTAAATAGACAGGATTGATACTTTGCTGAATACTGATAAAAGTTTCTTTTGGTAATGGGTTGTACCATCTCTATGTACATCTATTAAGGTGGTTTTAACCACTCAATATAGATTTAACTGTAGGGTGTGGTCCAAGTGTCACTCTCTGGTTTTCAATGCAAATATTCCCCGTATTTAAGCTAACTATATTATTGGAACATTACCTATCGATAGTTATAATACAACTAACACACCATAGTTTATTGCTTCGTTCTGAGACGAACTTTGTATAAAGCCATTTTTGAAACAAGGTTGTGTCAACTCTTTGTAAATCTACAAAGGTGGTTATATCAGCTCTATATAAATGCACCTGTAGACTGGGACCAGTCAATCATTCCTTGTCGGTGGAAATAATAACAAATATTGGATCATTATGCACAGGTTTGCGAGAGAACTAACCCCCCCACTCCCCCCCCCTCTCCCCCCTCCCCCCCTCTCCCCCACAATTACTGATTTAAACGGGTATTTATCGCGTATGTACATTTTTATTTGTTATCCCGGAGTATTCTGAAGACGAAGTGAGGGTAGTTGCTGCTGCTGCGATCACTTCTCGACGTTAGCTCAAAGTACTCCAGTCCTGCCGCGACGACAGCTGTTGCAACATAGTCAAAACGAGTGTACTTTAGACCACACGACTGAAGTAAAACTTCTGTTTCAAAATATTATTTATAAAATAGTTCAATTACAAAATTGTCCACACGTCTGTAGGTTGATCAGTCTATGTTCATTCTGGACAGACGCAACTCGCACTCGCACATTAACGTTTAAAAATATATGAAACGTAACTCTCTCTCTCTTTCTATCTTCACTAACTTACATCTTCCTCTCAACTTCCATTCGCACTTTTCGTAACGCATTCACCAGCTTACTCCCCAAGTCAAGCGTGCGTAAAGAAGTTTTACTTCAAAAAGGTACATACCCGTTTTAATCAGTAGTTATGTACAGTGATCGCGAAAGTTTGAAAAATAATATATTTACAACACAGGTTTTTCTTAGGGTAGAGGTTAGGGAACTATTTAAGTGGGAATCTATTATTACTATCTGAACACTAGCGGGAAATTCTAAGATTATGAGCTTTGAGTCGTACCTAATCTGAATCATCTCACTAATTTCGACCCTGACGTGACAAGAGCCAATAGCACAATTGGCAGTGCATCCTCGTATCAAGATTAAGGTTCCGAGTTCTAGTCCCGTCTGGCTTGAAAGTTTTTGAGATGTTTTTAAAAATATTAATCTCTTTATCGAATCCTACCTTACGTTGACAAGTTAAGCTAATAATAAAACATTTTGCAGGTAAAATACCTCTTTACATAGAAAAGTAGAAGATAATAAGTCAACGTTAAACTTTACAGAAATTTTATGGAGATGGATGTTGTATCAACTCTATAAAATCCACAAAGGTGGTTATATCAGGTGTATATAAATTCACCTGTAGACTGCAAGGACCAGTCAATCTTCGCTGCTCGATGCAAATATGCCCATTGTTGGGCTAACGACGGTGTACGATCAGCTGGGATCATTACTGGGCAGACGGATGCGGTCAGTCGACCGTTCGGTACGGGCCAAACTATTTGCATTTAACTTCTTAAAAAAAGAACGCTTTTTTATAATACTGGAGAGATCTTCGTTTGACCATAATCTCACCTGATGGTAAGCGATGATGTGGTCTAAGATGAAGCACGAAGATCTAGAAGAAACCTATTCACTCTTACCTTAAAGAGGCTCGGATTGTATTCTTTAGGAAAAACAGACGACGGCAAAGTGTTCCATGCCTTCGCTGTGCGCATCAAGAACGTAGAACCAAAACGGTGTACTTCCTTTTGGCTTTGCCGTAGACAGGTTAAAATAAAGATATACTTATTATCTTATTTTAAGATTATGAAGTACATAATTATGCTAATACTTATCCAAACCGTCTGTTTTTCCTAAAGAATACAATCCGGGCCTCTTTAGATTAGATTAGATAATTTCTTAATAGCACACTATTTGACGACCTCCGTGGCGCAGTGGGCGAATAGCCGGCTGAGACGCAGGGGTAGCGGGTTCGATTCCCGCCACGGAACAAATGTTTGCATGATCACATCGCTATCTAGCCCCAAACTAAGCAGAGCTTGTGCTATGGGAACCAGATAATTGATAGAATACTTATATACATTTTTTTGTAAATACATACTATAAAATAATATATAGAGAAACAACCAGACCTGGAACAAATATCTGTAGATCATGCAAACATTTGTTCCGCGGCAGGAATCGAACCCGCTACCTCCTGCGTGTCTGCCGGCTATTCTCCCACTGCACTACGGAGGTCGTCAAATTAAAAAGGAAACCAGCAAAAATCATAACTGGTGATCTTATCGCTTAGAAGCGATCTTCCAGACTACCTTTGATTAAACTAATTGAACGTAAACTTTACCAACTACGTAACGGTTCCAAAAAAAATACGAGTTTCAATGTATCATTAGTCCGCAAATGGGTTTATTTTAAAACACGACTTCTTAGAAGGCAGTTTAGCAGACACACTAGAAGTTGGCACAGTATACATATGTATTATAGAAGCAGTACAATAGGTAAGCATAAGCCATCTCGGCTCACACAGTACGGTATGCGTTGTAACACGAACATTGGGTTGATAGAGATTGGGTCACTTTGGTTGTAGTAAACTTTACAGTACCATGGTTTGTATGAGTTTTGAGTTTGTAATTTGTTGGTAATGCTAAATATAAGGGTGTCATCAGAGAGTTTCTGAGGTATATTGGTACGGGGGGTCTTAAAGAACTGGGACCCCACCGTATGGACGGTTTCTACGAACCTGTTATTGATCTCGTCCACTGATGCATCTACTTCTAGACAGTCAAAGCGATTTGCAAGTTCGAGTTGAAAGCTCTCGAGTTTTTGGATATGTGCGCGGTCACATAACTTTTGAAGCGTTTATCCGATCATCGTGAAATTTGGTATACCTAGGGTAGTGATGGCACGATTTTGGTGTGACTAAATGAGCTAATAATGTGGGGTTGTGAGGGGGGGGGGGGGGGGGGTTGTCGAGATATTGGGGTTCATGGGAGGTAAAAAAAAATAGGACTATCCGGTTAAATGGCACGTTTAATAAAAGGTCTTTTTGAGTACATTTCGATCCGGTTTTTATTTTTAGTTTAAACCTTGTAGTTTTTAGTCATAATAAAAACTGAACTTTGACAAAATTCACAGGGTACACCAGTGATCCCATAGTGTTGAAATTTGGTATGCGTGTAACTTTAGTGACACAAATATAGAGAAAAGTCTGAAATTCAGAATAACTGCAATTTCTAACGTTAAAACGAGTAACCAACTTACATGAAATCCCGTTACCTGTAATTTGAATGAAACTGTAGGTCAAGTTATTTGGTTGTTCATTTCGTGGCACTATTTATTAGCCAAATATTAAGGCCGGCTTTCACAACGATCCCTAAACATATTTAGCGACTAAACATGTTTAAATTTTACGTATTTGTATGATTTGATAACTCTTTAAATCATATTTAGCCACTACATACGTTTAGACAGCGTTGCGCGAGTCGCCCTAAGAATATTTTTTTTTTATGTTTTGGGAGACTCGCGAGATCTCAGTTCGGGGCGAACCACTAGTTGTAGTGTAGTATATAGTCAGGTTGTCCGTGAGGTCAACACTGGCCTCAGCAAAAGACTGCGCTGCAGCATGGCAACATGCTATATCAAATGCTGATCTGATGACCCTTTCGCCACCACACTTAGCAGTTAGTTATAACTAGTGTTTTTTTGTATCATTTGTGTCTTGTGGTGGTATGAATAAATGTTTTTTCTCTCTAGTTTACGAGCAGTACCAACAACTGGGTTTGTAAACAGTTTATTTATCGTTCATACTAAATGACCAAAATCAACTGCAAAATTGACTTTATCTATATCTACGAGTATACTAATATTATAAAGAGGAAAGATTTATATTTTTGTGTGTATGTTTGTAATGAATAAACTCAAAAACTACTATGCCGATTTCAAAATTTTTTTGACTATTGGAAAGTTACATTCACCTTGAGTGACATAGGTTATATTTATTGCTAGAAAAGATTAGGAATCATTACTAAAACTTAAGTAACGTAACCCAAGGTGTAAAAAAGTGCCCTAAAACGTCTTTCGTCGCATGCGCTGCGGAAACTATTGATGATAGAACAATATGTACAATATTAAAGAACATATCAATATCTACAAAAACTTTGTAATATTATAAACAGGAAAGATTTGTTTTTATGTTAGTTGTATTGAATAGGATCCGAAACTACTGGACCGATTTAAAAAATTCTTTCACTGTTAGGAAGCTACACTATCTCCGCGTGACACAGGATAATTTGTACCCAACTGCGGAGAAGGAGGGTAATGTTTTTATTAAAAAAACTACGTGTGCGAAGCTGCGGATTGGTCAGCTAGTATTTTAATATGATTAAAATACAGCCGTACTGGCCCTTCACTGTGCATGGTTCGACACGCGCGTGATCATTTTTTTTTACGTTGGATCTTTTGATTGAGTTACTGCTACTTCTATGAATATTGTTACTGTGTAAAGCCGGTAAGGTAGTGTTTGTTGTGTTATTGTCCGTCAACTGCAGTGAGACAGAAAAAATGTTTTAGTTCCGCGGCCCGCACTCGCGTTCATGATTCGACTTTTGACGCTGGATTAAATAAATAAATATTGCTGGACATTACACACAGCGATATCTAGCCCCAAACTAAGCTGAGCTTGTACTATGGGAACCAGATAACTGATAGAATACTTATATACTTTTTTGTTGTAAATACATTGGCGACCTCCGTGGCGCAGCGGATCAATAGCCGTCTGAGACGCTGGAGGTAGCGGGTTCGATTCCCGCCACGGAACAAATGTTTGAATGATCTACAGATATTTGTTCCGGGTCTGGGTGTTTTTCAATATAAAATAAGTATGTATTTACAAAAACAAAGTATATAAGTATTCTATCAGTTATCTGGTTCCCATAGTACAAGTTCTGCTTAGTTTGGGTCTAGATAGCGTTCTGTGAAATGTCCAGCAATAATTATTTATTATTTTAGTATTCTTATAATATATAGACCAATATCCAGACCCGGAACAAATATCTGTAGAAAATGCAAACATTTGCTTCGCGGCGGGAATCGAACCCGCTACCTCCTGCGTCTCAGCCGGCTATGCGTCCACTGTGCCACGGAGGTTGTCTAAATCAGGTACATCATGGTCATATGTTTTTAACTTCCAACGCAATAAGAGGGGTGATTTAAGTTAAACGCCTAGGTCTGACTGTGGCATCGTAGTTCCCAGACGGAAGGACCGACTCGGATGCTTTTTTTAATAAAAACGGGTGGTTCTTAGATATGTGTGATGAAGATTGGTAGCCGACTTGAAGATTATCAACACTTTTTGTTGTTGAAGGTGATTTTAGCAGTAAAATGGAAATGATTTACAGGTTTTTTTATGTGTCGAGGGTTCTAACATTTTTAATTTATACTTTTTATCACACTAATATTATTAACTAGCTGTTGCCCACCACTTCGTACGCGTTACAGAACTATATCTAAGTATGTGTAGGTAGGTAATCTAGAAATAAAGCTAAACTCTTTGTTGCAACTGGACTTAACATCCCATTTTATCCGATGGGACCTGATTTATGGCATAAAAAGTAGCTTAAATTATAATCTACGTAGATACTAAATTTTATCAAAATCTGTTCAGCCGTTACGACGTGATTGAGTAACATACAAAGAAATAAACATCCAAACTTTCGCATTTATAGTATTAGTGTGATGTGAAAGTTTGGATGTTTGTTTATTTATTTGTTTGTTTGTTACATAATCACGTCGTAACGGCTGAACCGATTTCGATGAAATTTAGTATTTACACACGGCTACACATCAAGCTATACAACTCTAGTATAAGCTGATCTCTCATTCTACGAAAAGCCTACACAATGCGAGGTCAGCTTATGCTGGAAATGTATAGCTTGATGTGTAGACGTGTGTACGTAGATTATAACCTGGGTTACCACATAGGCTACCTTTTATCCCATAATATTCTGGCAACAGCTAGTCGTATATAAATCTTCATTCTTTGTTTCTTTAATGTCCAAACTACTTTTACTACTCAACTAATTTTACTTAGAAAACTTTCGTGATTGATTTCAATCATTATTATAAATACGGGATTTATCACGTACCGTCTTATCGGTGTTTCGACCGACAATGTTTCGGTTTAATTCGTGAACCTTCATCAGGGTGAGTGCGATCCGCTCCGAATAAGTGCGAGGCGAGACGTTATTCGGAGCGGATCGCACTCACCCTGATGAAGGTTCACGAATTAAACCGAAACATTGTCGGTCGAAACACCGATAAGACGGTACGTGATAAATCCCGTATTTATAATAATGATTATTAAATGTCTCAATTTTCATAACTTTACCCTTTAGTTTGGAGACATTGGAATTTGGAAGGGAGGGTCGCACGACGTTATGTCAAAATTTAAATTTCATCATCATCATCATATCTGTCATAGGACGTCTACTGCTAAACTTAGGCCTCCCAATAGATTTCAAAAGCAACTTATTTTGTGGGACCTGAACCCACTGGCTCATAGCAACCTAGGTCATCTTTGTATCTTATGGGAGGGCATCCTACGCTGCTTATTAGAGAAACTAATGATTATTATTCGAGGATTAGCAAGTTGAAATGGCAGTGTGCGGGGCACATAGCTCGAGGAACTGTAGCCGTTAGAGCAGAACGACTTGAATATTTTTGAGATAGTTTTAAAAATCTTCTATGAGTGTTCGGATAACACTATAAAAATAGAAAAAACCAAACGAGTGTGCTATAGACCACACAACTGAAGTAAAACTTCTTGTTCAAAATATTAATTTATAAAACTGTTCAATTACAAAATTGTTCACACGTCTGTAGGTCGATCAGTCTATGTTCATTCTGGACAGACGCAACACGCACTCGCACGTTAACGTTTAAAAATATACGAAACGTAACTCTCTTCTATCTTTACTAACTTATATCCCTCTAAACTTCCGTTCGCACTTTTCGTAACGCATTCTCCAGCTTACTCCCCAAGTCAAGCGTGCGCAAAGAAGTTTTACTATAAAAATTACTAGCAGAGAGGTTCTCGAGTGGAGACCAACAATTGTGAAAAATCTATGCTTGAGTGCCGATTGAGTTTGATTCTAGAATACGGAGCTAAGTATCAAACTCCGAGTCCGTACCGTAAGTGTGTGTTTAGGCCGTCGACCGTTCACTGAGTCAGCGCTGGACAAAGGCATACACATGTAAATCATCACTTTACATACTGATTGTCAATTGAAACTTTCAAAATGGCGACAAAAGAATATTATTGATGGGATTGTTTTATGGTGTGAGAGTTTTTTTTAGTTTTTTGTTTCTGAGGAATTTATTTTCTATTGTTTAATTTAAATAATTTTGTACAGTTATTTATATACTGTGTATGTATTAGATTAGATTAGATAAGTTAATATCTTTATTTCACACTATCACACGAATAATTATAAATGCGAAAGTTTGGATGTTTGTTTATTTATTTATTATTATTTAGTAACGGCTGAACCGATTTCGATGAAATTTGATATTTAAGTAGATTATAAAATGGATTACCACATAGACTACCTTTTATCCCATAAATCAGTTCCCATGGGATAAAAATGGGGTGTCAAGTCAAGTTGCAACAGGAAGTTTAGATTTATTTCTAGGTTACCTACAAGACATATATTTTAATTCACTGCTTCCTCCCGAAGGCCCAGGAGGCTCTTGTGACATTGTTGATAACTATTAGGAAAAGCGAAACATTATTTTTTTACAGTTTATTGTAAGTACGCAAGAAATACTAATAATACCTACTATATAATAAGAAAAAACGAATGACACAACCGATTTGCTGCTTATTTTTAAACAGATTTTTTTTTCTAACAGCCGAGTACTATACAATAAAATGAAGATACCTACATAAGCTATAAGTAGTAACTTCACTTGCTTGTAGGAAAAACAATATTTTCTTATAAATTGTAAAGTATACTAACCGTACGTTATTTTAATTTTGCATGATATAGTCTTATTATACGTCGGAAACAGAAAAGCATGTTATAGGTAGTTTATGTTAATATACTTACATGAGTTCATTACACTTTCACTTAAAATACTCATACTCATTTATTCAAACCGTAGGGACACAATGGAACACTTGGTTACCTCAATAACAGTACTTAATTACTTACATGTCTTTATCTAAGTAGAGGTGCCGGAAACAGACAAGCATTTCATATATACCTATTTACATTTAAGCTTAAAAATACTGACTATTAACTATGTAGGTACATAAGATTATAGCTGCTGTAGAGGGGTATTGCCAAAGAATTGTTTATATAGTACCTATTTTGAGTTCTAAACTGCTGCTTATGTCAGTAAGTAGCATTAATTTTATTAAAAACATTGAATAAAATATAAGGAATGTCAATATATGCAATAAAAAATGTCAAATCGTAGCTGCTGTAAAAGGGCATTGTCATCTTACCTAAATAAATCATAACAAAAAAAATGTATATACCTAATCCTAATATCACAGAAATAACAATTTATATTAAAAAAAATTACATAATACATATCCACTATCAAGTAATTTCCTGTGAAATGGAGTCATCTTTGAGAGCTTCAATCATGCTATAGTAGCATTTCCTAATAAATACTAATTTTAATAATATTGTATTTTGTATATGGCATAGTCCATTTCACGCAAATATTTATCTAATTTATTAAATAGTTTGACTCCAAGATTTTTTAAAATCATCTCAATAATTTCAAGCCAAGTCATTTCAAGGGACTTGAACCCGCGACCTTCCTCTTGATACGAGGATGCACTACCATCTGTGCTACAAGGCAATTCACGTCTAGGTCGAAATTAGTGAGATCATTCAGAATTACGACTAAAGCGCCGTTAGCTCCATCTACAGGAAAACTTATATAGTTCTTTGTACCTGCTCAATGCCGAAAAAATCTTGGAATTTTCCGCATTTATTCGGATAACACTATAAATAAAAATACTAGTTTGACTCCATTACAAACAAAACTCTTTGAAAGTTTAGCTAACCTAATAGTTGGGTGTCGAACGTACCACTATTCATCACTATATTTATTTTATTTTATTATTTTAGGAACGACAAACAGTTATACATTGTGTAGTAAATTACGTGAAATGGTGTGAACAATAAATAGTGAATGTACAACCCACGGCGTCATCCACAGATTACTTATTTAGAAATTTATATTTAGTTCGCTCAAGTCTATGCTGCAAAATTTACGCTGCTTATACTCAAATACTCACGTACGTTTATTGTATTCCCCAATGTAATAACCCTGTTGGGCGCAATAATATCATAGAGAGAGGAGGACGTCATTGTTCTTGTTACGTTATATTTATTTTAAAAACGAAAACACTCAAATCTAGTGTCAAAGTAGATAGTAGGTAAGTATCTAAAATTTGACAATTTTCATTAAATTTATCATTAATAGTAAGTTTTTTTAGTTAGTAAGTATTCTAATTGTTTTGTAAATGTTATATTATTAGTCTCATTTTTGAACGCGTCAGGTAGTTTGTTAAATATTTTGATCGACATTACGTAAGGGCTTGAAGAGTGCAGTTTGAGTCGGGAAGCAGGTATCATAAGCTTGTTTTTGTACACACGGCTACACATCAAGCTATACATCACCAGTATAAGCTGACCTCTCATTCTAAGAAAAGCCTACACAATGCGATGTCAGCTTATACTGGAAATGTATAGCTTGATGTGTAGCCGTGTGTACCGCAATAAGTGTGTCTTATACATTATGGGTGATTGGGCAGACAATATAATATGACAAATATCACAAAAGAAAATTTACAAGCGAAATAATACTAACAAACCTACACAATAAAAAAATATTATATAGTTTTAAAAATGAGTTTTACGATTTGATTTTTCTTGCTCGACAAGTAAGAGAAAAAGAACTTGCTATCAGCTTGTTACATTAATACAGCGCAACTAAATTTTATTTTTCGAATGGACTTATCTCCCTGTTGGCCTCTGAGGCCGTTGCAGCTTAACCGAGCTTTTGGCGAGCGCAGAAGGTGCTCAGCCCTATAATTTTTTTTTTTTTTGATGAGGCAACTAGCGCAAGGGCACCACTTTGGTACGAACCTCGGCTTGGGCTGTTGCCGGGACGGGGATAGGAGAGAAACGCCCGGGTACGTGCTTGTACCTCGTGTAGGCGGCGACTAAAGGGACTCGTCGACCTCGCCGGCGAGGTCGGTGTATTTGTGGAGTGTTTGCTCTGTCTAATGTGGATGACTCACCCGCATTAGCGGAAGTGATTTCGTCATCCGGGTCTCCGAGAACGTGTCTCGGACGACGGAGGGTTTAAGCGCAACTAAACTAAGTAACAAGTTCCTTTTGTGTTAAGTATTTTCTGGAGTGGGGTTTTGAGCATAATTTGCAAAAACGATGTCATCTGTGCGCTTTTGTTCCCTAGTTGCATCGCATTCCGCCTCGGCCGCCGCCGGCGCATCCTTTGATACTTGTTTTACTATAGTAGTTATAGAATTTAAATTTAGTTTATAATATAATTTAGTAGTTTTATCATAATTAGTCTAGACAACTAAGAAACAATTAATAAACTATTTTACATCGTAACCATTGGAATGTGTATTTTTAAGCAAAAGTAACAGCAATTACTTAGTAGATAGGTATTTAATTAGTACTTATCCCGGTGTAAACTCCATATAACGTCACTCGATGTAACGACAACATTTGATTATTTTATCGAGTTTCCGTCAATGGGGACAACAGGAATAAATTATAGTTATTTTTATTGAGTTTCGCTGTCCCCATTAACAGGTACACCGTCAATGGGGACAACAGGAATAAATGTTAATTATTTTATTGAGTTCCGCTGTCCCCATTAACAGATGCACCGTCAATGGGGACAAAAGGAATACATAATTTAGTAGTGTAACGCGTACGAAGTCATGGGCAACAGTTAGTCTTAAATATACAAGCCATTACGGTTAATACGCTCGGGCTAGTTCAATCGATGAAAGTATTTTTTTGGGCGGGACCTTTTACTTTAGGCCTAAGTAGCGGGACGTCCTGCCGAAATCGGAACGTCTGGCAACGCTGCGTACTGGTTGAAATCGGCTTCCCACATTTGTAATAGTTCCACACTAAATTGCCTAAATGCAATAAGAATACTTTTTTTTACAATATTTCCATAAAATATTCAATAAAATACCTGAAGAACTGAAAGTATTACAAGGAAACATGTTTAAGAAAACCGGCCAAGTGCGAGTCGGACTCGCGCATGAAGGGTTCCGTACCATTATCTATAAAAACTGCAAAAAAATCACGTTTGTTGTATTCCCATACAACAAACGTGATTTTTTTGCCCCTTAAATATTTTTGTATTTTAATTTAATTATTTATTTTTAAAGTGAACATACAACTTAATATTCTGTGAATATTTCAAGCGTCTACCTGTTGCCGTTATAAATATCGAGCAAATACGAGAAAATAAATCACGTTAATTGTATGGGAGCCCCTCTTAAATATACATTTTATTATGAATTTAGTATTTGTTGTTCTAGCGGCAATAGAGATACAAGATCTGTGAAAATTTCAACTATCTAACTATCACGGTTCATGAGATACAGCCTGGTGACAGGCGGACAGACAGACAGCGGAGTCTTAGTAACAGAGCCCCGTAAAACGGACGCTGTGGCTTTTAGACAATTGTTTATATATAATATTAGCGATTTAATTGAATTTGAATATTAGTTATTGACATTGCTAAATAAATAATAATAACTACTAACAAATATTTGCACGCCTGCGTGCAGGTTGAATACATTATCAAGCATAGATTTAAGACCTTTTATTGTAATTTTTGTGTATTCTAGCAAATAGTCGATTGTATTTGTAGAATTTTTTTAAAATAAAGACATTGAGAAGCAAGGCGTTTACTAACCATTTGAAGGTATTGAATCGAAGCTCAGAAGGGCATCAGTCACGCAAAAGTGCGCATCGAAGCTCAACGATTTGATCCGTCTACGCGCGCTCTTCGTTACTCAAACTGTACCGTTGGCAAATCAAACAGGCGGTTTTTGAAGTAATACTTCTTTACGCACGCTTGACTTGGGGAGTAAGCTGGTGAATGCGTTACGAAAAGTGCGAACGGAAGTTGAGAGGGAGATATAAGTTAGTGAAGATAGAAAGAGAGAGAGTTACGTTTCGTATATTACTGTAGGGGCAAGAGAGAGAGGTGCACGCGCACATTTTCTTTCTCTCTTCCTCTCATAGGCAGTGCATGAAATATTTATGTATATTTATTTCAGTCAGTAGTTCGTTTGATTATTTTTCGTAATTTCATTTCGTTCTTGAACAATTTTATAAATTATATGTTGAAAAAGAAGCTTTACTTCAGTCGTGTGGTCTAAAGCACACTTGTTTTTTTTACACGTCATACCACAATCTCACCTGATGGTAGGCGATGATATGGTCTAAGATGAAGAACAAAGATTGTAGTCATCAGGAAAAACTGACGACGGTAAATTTAAAGTTTTGGTGTTACAAGCGTCCATAGGCTACAGTAACCGCTTACCATCATGCGGTGACAGACTGTACCTAGTCAGGTCATAAATTCTGTCACATGTTTAATATAAAATAATTGAAACAAGTTTATTCATTATGTAACCATTTATATACCAAAATGAACTTAACAAAACATAGATTCTTATGACACTAAAGTTTATTCAAAATGACCTCCGTGATTTTGAATACAGGCATTCAATCTGCGCGGCCAGTCGTCTATCGCAGCACGAACGCGGTCCATGTCAATATCGGCGGCTGCCTTAATCAAGGATGTCTTGAGTGACTCAAAATTGGGATGAGGCTTTGAGCACGCCTTTTCCTCCAAGTGTTGCCATATCTTGTAATCTAACGGTTTCAAATCTGGACTGGAGGAGGGCCAGTCTTCGTGCCGGATGAAGTCGATTTCACGCGCCGCCAGCCAGTCTTGTGTGCTCTTCGCTCTATGAGCTGGCGCCGAATCTTGTTGGAATACCCAGCGTTATTAAACATGGTATGAGAAAGAGGTTCCACAAGGTTCGTCAGGACTGTATTTTGATACACAAATGCATTAGTTTTTACACCTTTCTCACAAAAATGTACCTCTGTTAAGCCCCAATAAGAAACTCCCAATCATACCATGAGCGAGGATGGAAAATGACCTCGTTGGACACGCGGAATACGGTTTCTGGCTTCTTCACTACTGTGTACGTACACCTTATCATTTTGTTTATTGTAGCTCTCTTCTACGGTAAAAATTTTTCATCCGAAAAAAGAAATTCCCGATATTTTTTTCCCGCGTACCGCTTCGACAAAGCACGGCATCTCTTCAGTCTCAGGTCCATTAGACGAGCATTCAAACGATGTCCTGTTTTTCGTCGATATTCCCGAAGCCCTAAGTCTTCATTTAACACCCTTTTCACCGTGGTTCTGCTAAACCCCATCTGAAGGGCCAACAGTTTCTGCTTACGTTTGGGATTTCTTTGAATTAGCGCCTTCACAGCTTTTATCACTGCTGGAGTCCTAACCGAGGGCGACCACTTCTTGACCTGTCATCTACACTAGAGTCTTCATTGTATCGTTTGATGGTGCGATAAACGAATCTTTTGGTTATATTCAAATTTTTCAGTATGTCAAAAATTTGAATTGGCGCGTAACCGCAACGATGCAACGCAATAACTGCAACACGGTCTTCTTTAAGCGTCCACTCCATATTTAAAAATGTGTAAAATTCTAAAAAGTATACATTTTTATTTTCATGAACAATTAAAAATTCGAAATCAATAAACTTTTTTGTGGCCAGCATTCTAAAAGAAAAGTTTTTATGTGTGACAACACTTATGACCTGACTAGGTATATAGATCACCAACAAGCCTGTAAGCCTTATCAAACTTGTAGACTCACTAGCGGGCCCAATTCTGATAATTTATAAGAAAAACATTCGCGGAGCCATTATTTACCATTATTTAACTGTTATGATTGTAGATCCAGTCATAATCTGCCACATTTTCAATGGTGTTGTCATAGCAACGGCGGTCTTTGAAAAAAATATTGCGTTAATGACTACTAAAAGGTATCTGTAGTGGCCATTTTACGACCATTGTCATAGTAAAGCGATGGGGGGGACGACGACTCTCCAATGGGGCTACATTGGAGATTCAACGACTAGTTGCATATGCGGTACTCCATGCTCTCATGAGCAATTCAAAAACATTTCGTATTTCAGAACAATTTTGAATTTCGAACATGGTTCTTGCACCTGTCGGACTTTTATATCAGTCATTGCATCATCTTATTTGTCCTATCATGGCATTGTCAAATACGCAAAAAGTAGACTTAATTGAAGCATACTTCCATAACCGACGAAGCCCAACTAATGCGCTGAAGTGGTATCAGGAACGCTACCCAGACCGCGATTGAGGAGGTATGCTTCAATTAAGTCTACTTTTTGCGTATTTGACAATGCCATGATAGGACAAATAAGATGATGCAATGACTGATATAAAAGTCCGACAGGTGCAAGAACCATGTTCGAAATTCAAAATTGTTCTGAAATACGAAATGTTTTTGAATTGCTCATGCATGGAGTTCCTAAACTTCTTTATCGCTACAGTATTAATACTTCTTTAATGTGCAATTAGAATCCAATAAAATGTATGTAGAAGGAATTTTGTTTGTCCTGTTGTATGAGAATACTTTTTATCAAATTTAAAAACTTCCGCTATTCTGATTTTATTCATCCATTACAATAAAATGATCCTTACAAAAGACTGCTACGATCGGCATCAAAAAAAAATTTACCAACTTGATTCATTTTAAGGCGCTACTCACACTTGACCAAAAAAATTTAATGCAAAAATGTTTTTCTACGAAAACGAGCTGATGTTTTAAAAGAAACTGCACCTGTATCTCCTCTGGTTATGGGTGCTGCCGTACTGTTACAGTTAAAAAAAACCCTGTATAGGTAGGTACTTATGACACAATTTTGGTGTGACTAAAAGAGCTAAAAATGTGCGGGGGTTGTTGAGATATTGGGGTTCAAGGGGGGTAAAAAAACTAAAATGAGACTATCTGGTCAAGTGGCACGTTTTTTGTGAGTACATTTTAACTCTGTTTTTATTTATAGTTTAAACCATATAGTTTTAAAGTTATTAGCCATAATAAAAACTGAATTTTGACAAACTTAAATTTGGTATGCGTGTAGCTTTATTTACACAAATATAGGCAAAAGTCGGAAAACAAGAATAACCGCAATTCGTACCCCAAAAAAGAGTAACCGAAATACATTAACTCCCATTACCGGTACTTTGAATGAAACTGTAGGCCAAGTATTTGGTTATTTCGTGGCACTATTTTCTATAGTCAAAGATTACGTGAGATCTCAGTTCGGGGCCGAACCACTAGTTATTAGGGCACTGAAATGCCAACAGTACCAAGAAAGTAATAAGTCTGTAAAAATGTGCATACAATGCGCATTTGAAATGCAAAGCGCTGCATTCAGCCCGTCAGTGTCATTATACCACTTGATGCTTGATGCTCGCTCTTATTTTACCTAAAGCTATACCTATAGGTTGGATTGTATGAGCTAGAGGTCAATCTTGGTTTCGGAGAAATCGTCTCAGGGAATCGTCGTGGTAAAAGTTATGTATGTGTCCGCAACTCTAAGACCGCCTCAATTCGCAAAAGGATCTTCGGTATCACAGTTCGGTATGCCTCCGTTCATTTACAACAATAATAGAACATAATAGTTATTGAATTACCACACAAATAGAAATATCTAATTCAAAACTAGGCTAGAATAAATGAGACAATACAATGGGCCTTATCGCTGAAAGCGATCTCTTCCAGGCAACCTTTGGATGGAGCGAAACAAGCTCCCGGAATCACTGAGAGAACTACCTAGATCAATATATCGAAGAAAGTTAAAAACTGGACTGTTAAATAATTGTTACCATAAATGACAAATAATAATAAATAATATAACAATTCTTAAACATTTATTTTTTAATTAGTTTGTATTTTAATTTATACTAGTTGAACCGGCGAATTTCGTACCACATTGACATGCATATGACGCGAGCTGTCAATATACGGTCGGCCATCTTTACCTGCATCAATGTAGGTATGAGAAAATGATTTTCTTCATAATATCGTTTTGCGTAATTTTTTTCTGATATTTTAATAGGTATTCTGCTACTCGGGACGAAGACAAATACAACAAATCAAAAATCATTAAAATCGGTCCAGCCATTGTCGGGTTAAAGGTAAGTGTTTGAACAAACCCGACTTTGTTTTATATAATATGATAATTATTATTATTAAATGTTAATACCATTTTGTTCTGAGGTGTTTATTATTTAGTAATAAGACTTTGCATCTTTTAATATGGCATGCCTTGAAAGGCAGAAATGTATTGATTATATTATTTCCTACTGACATCTTTGTAACATGACATATATTTCAAGCACTAACCTATCTCGTCCCACTGCTGGGCAAAGGTCTCCACCAAGTTCCTCCAAGCATCCCTATCTGTCGCTATTTCCCACCATCCTCTTTGGAAGGTGTCGACATCGTCCCGCCAACGCTTTCTCGGCCGACCCCGACGTCGCCTTCCGTCTTCAGGCGTCCATGGTGTTGCAATATGGGCCCATTTCTCGGAGTGCATTCGGTCAACGTGACCCGCCCATTCCCACTTAAGCCCAGCGGATCTCTTCCCTACATCTGCAATGCCGGTAAGTGAGTGCAGCATGGTGTTACGCACTCGGTCGACACGTTTAACGCCGAAAATGCTGCGCTCCATTGCCCTTTGACAAATCTTGAGCTTTCACTTCTGGGCTTCAGTCAGAGACCATGTCTGCGCACCGTAAGTTAGGATGGGCAGGATACACATGTCGATGAATTGGCGCTTAAGTGTCAGAGGAAGGTCACCCTTCATGCGCTCCTTCATGGACCAGTAGCTCTTCCAGGCATTCTCGATACGGCGATCGATTTCCTTATCTTTAAGCAATATTCAATGAATTAAATATGTAGTTCTTTATTTTAGATGTCACAAGATCCTTAGCAATGTTAATAAAAAGTTCATAAGCTATGTTGGATAATTAAATAAAAAATAAAATGAAATACATTTATTTCAAGCAATTATGTAGCTCATATAGGAAAGCGCACAACACAATAAGTAAACTAATGTTTATACAGGGGTTTTTGAGAGCATGCCTGTGACAGCAATGTCTGGTGTAGGGGCAGTCTACTCTGCCGGCTATCATTGCCAAGACGGTGTTGGCGCTGGCCCGCAGCCTGTGCACCAGGGACGCGGTTCGCTAGCGCATGACGGTATGGAAGCAGTCGACTCGCGCCGCCGCGAACATCCCTGATGCACTGCAGAAGCGGGGCAGCCCCAGCATCGCCCTGAGTGCATTGTTATACTGGTCGCGGAGTGCGCTGTACGCCACCTGCGTATACTTCGCCCACAGGCTGCATGAGTACAGAGAGGTACAGTACGCCCGAAATAAAGTCAGCTTAACCCCCTCTGAACTACACGCAAACCTGCGAGCAATCATATTCGCACGCACGGACAGCGCCCTCCGCTCCCGTTCGATGTCTTCATTGTCTTTGAGGTCTGTAGTTACAACGTGCCCAAGATATTTAAATGTATATACTCTGTCTAAGATAATCCCGTTAAGACTTAAGGTTGGGACACTTTCAAGACGTTTCGTACCGGCCTCAAAGATCATGAATTGACTCTTTTTAGTGTTATATTTTAACCCATGACCAGTGGCGTATTTCTCACACGTCCTCACCAGCTCTCTCAATCCACAGACCGAGGTGCTCAGCAGGTTAAAGAGAGCGGGAGAGGTCAACCCCCCCCCCCCCTTAATTAAGATTATAGTTAAAAAACCTAAACTAGCTGTTGCCAGTGGCTTCGCTCGCATTGTTCTGGGATGTAAAAATACATAATATGTATTTCTTTTAAATGGGATGTCAAACTTTATATATTAAATAAACTTTGAACTGTATCCTATTTATATCCGCTATGAACTGATTTATGGGATAAAAAGTAGATGTGGTAATCCAGGTTATAATCTACGAACATACCAAATTTCTTCGAAATCGGTTCAGCCGTTTCGACGTGATTGAGACACATACGAACAAATAAATAAACATAAATACAAACTTTCACATTTGTATTATTAGTTTGATGTGAAACTTTGGATGTTTGTTTGTTTGTTACTCAATGACGTCATAATGGCTGAATCGATGAAATTTGGTGTGTTGATAAATTATGACCTGGATTCAAACAGGCAACTTTAGTTGACGAACAACGCGTGCTAACCCGCCGGCGGAAGCTAGTTAAGTAATAAATACATCTGATTTGATTTGATTTCGAGTTTATAAGGTGATTGAAGTCATCTTTATTTCACTGTTTAATTATCACGTGTAGTATTTTCATCCGAAAACTCCAATTGTAGAATTTTTGTTTGTGTTCTAACCTTTCAATCCCCTTTCTGATAGATAAAGGTAACAGTCTCATTTAAACATCCCTGACATACACACTTTGAGAAGGCTCAAACAAAACTTAACAAGTTAACCCAAACAGCAATTACCCAAGTAACGTCTAACTTACTTATTTGACTTAACTTCGGGTAAAGAGTTTTTAACGCGCGCGCTGTTGACTAGAGGATTAACTTACCACTTAAGTTACGTTTATGTCTTGTGATATGTTTGTCTTACTTAGGTACTTATTTTGTTGGTATTTAACTAGGTATATATCGACTATATTGGAGCTTAATTGAATATAAGGCTGCTTTTCCACCAGAGATATGCTATGCTACGTTGCTATGGCTGCGTTTGATATCCACCAATCATATTCATTGGTCCACATAGCATAGCACTGGTGGAAACGAATTCAACTAAGCTATGTTTTTATATGGAAGGATGCGTGCTATGGTTGCGTGCTATGGATGCGTGCTATGGATGCGTACTATGGATGCATGCTATGGATGCTTGCTATGGATGCTTGCTATGGATGGTCGCGAGTGGAAGCTATATGAAGAGCAGAGTACTCAGTAGGCCCGCGTTCGTCACTGAAAGTAGACATGCCATCGTCTTCTGCTGCGCGACAGCTGCGCATCTTCCTCGCACAGCTACTTTGCGGCGGCGCATCTTCATAGCACATCTTACTCGCTCCGCTACATAGCTTAGTATCAGTTGAAACGGGCACATAGTTTCATAGCTTAGCTTTTACATCCTCGCAGCATAGCTGCATAGCACATCTCTGGTGGAAAAGCAGCCTTAGCCTCTCATCAGTCGGACGAAATCCATAATAATTCATATTTTGAACCTGTTTTTACAAAATATGTCGCTCACCACAAAACACTGTATTTCCTCCCAAAAATCTTAAGCCTTTAACTTCCTTTACAACCATTAAGTTAAGTGCTGTTGTGATGTTACATCAACGGGTTAACCTCAAATCCTTGTTAATGCATGTTTTTTTTATTTTAAAGACTCTTTAGTTCAAATCCCGTCAGGTTCTTAAAGGTCCTTAATGTTTGAGATATATATTTGGATGGGTATAAGTACATATTTTTGGTTAAACCTAATCTTTACAATATTTTAAATACCCAGAGGTATTTTGCAATAACTTGTGTTAGGAACAAAATAATGCCAATCACACACAAAAACCTCATAACACTGGCGCTTGAGAAAACACGTTCACGAATCGCCAGTGTGATACGGCCCTAAAATACAAAAAAATAGGTAGAAAAATTAGCAACTCACGGCAAGTTTCTCACGGCAGACATCCTCAACATTTTCCACATTTTTATTTATTTATTTTTCCCAACTTCGACATTCGAAATTCAAACAGAAGTCAGGGGTAATGCAACAGTAATACAGGGCACCGCTTTACTATCGCCGTGGGATGGTCGTAAACCCGGGGAGGGCTAATGAGGATTTACGGGAAGAATGAGGCGGCAGGGAACGCCAACTGAGTTCACGATTTTAATAGGACACCTGCAATGCGATCCCGCCATTTGTTTCATTATACAGTTATGGAAATGTAATAGGTCCGATTTGACTTCTATAATCTTGATGCCGTGATAATATTGTACAAACGTCTAACACAAGACATCGAAAACTCAACACATAATGCCAAATAATTATGTTCAAATTATATTTTTATAGTGTTATCCGAACACTTACGGAAAATTATAATTAGCAGTGCATCCTCGTATCAAGAGGAAGGTTGCGGGTTCAAGTCCCGTCTAGGCTTGAAAATTTATAAGATGATTTTAACAAATTTGGAATTATTATGTTATCCATATACTATAACAATGAGTTTAATTAATAAGCACTAAGATTCACTTTATATATTGAAAAATTACACTCGGAAACTCTGTTTAATACTGGATCAATATTTTGATAGGACGTCAATCCAATGTAATAATTAAGGTTTTGTTGGTTGGTAATATTTTGACATCAAATCCGAGCTTTTAGATTTCCTCGAGTATAATCTACTAGTGGTATACTATAATGGAGCTGATTGATGTAAAGACGAACCAATTATAAAGGCCAGGCTAAGTAAAACTCAAGGCTAAGTGTAACTATATATGTTTTTTTTCTGTTTTGAGTACTTGGATACGTTAAATGGCAAATTGATAATTTAAGTTTCCAAACGAATATAATTTGTTTGGACGAATACCTACTCAAAGTCATCTATGAAAATTAAAAGCTACTCAAGAACCAACAAAAACCAGCCTAAGAGTTCACATTCAATTTAAAGTATATTTATTGTGCATATAAATAATAAATAAATATTGCTGGACATTTCACACAGCGCTATCTAGCCCCAAACTAAGCAGAACTTGTATTATGGAAACCAGATAACTAATAAAATACTTATATACATTTTTTTAAATATATACTTATATATATAATATATAATTTGTAAATAAATACTTATAATATACAGTGAAACAACCAGACCCGTAACAAATATCTATAGATTATGTAAACATTTGTTCCGCGGCGGGAATCGAACCCGCTACCTCCTGCGTCTCAGCCGGCTATTCGCCCACTGCTCCACAGAGGTCGTCGATATAAACACTCGTTACATTGATATTATTTTATGTTTCCTATTGCAGGGTAATGACGTCCCTTTTATTCTTCTGCATCATCATAATATCAGCCATAGGACGTTCACTGCTGAACATATACAAACCGGTTTGCACCTAACGGCTCCCCAGCAACCTCCATCAGGTTGTCTTTCTATATGAAAGACAGTGGGAAGCCATCCTACCTTGCATTTTTTCGTCTATGGTCTCCATTTTAGAACCTTTCTACTCCAACGGCCGCCGTCAGTTTTTCGGGCGACGTGGCCTGTCCACTGCCACTTCAGCGTATAGAGACATACATTCTTCCGTATATACAAGTATGTCTCTATATTGAGCTATATTGGGCCAATCCTAAACTCCTGCCGTTCTAAGAAGCCCGATTCGACGTTGCCAAAATACAGAGAGTAGATAAAGGAAGAACGAGAGACCGATTCTTGAGACATTTTGATTAATTGTCCTAAGAGTTTGTTATCGTTTAGTTTAACGTAGGTTAAATTAATATCGAACTAGTTTGGCTATATATATGTACATCCTTTTCATTCAAGAAAATATTGGCGATAATGATAAGTAGATTGATTACATTAGAAAATTCTTTATTGCACTGATATTGCAATGATGAAACCCCCTCATTGTGGGTGCATCAACATTTATACTCGATTCTTATGTATAAAACATTAAAAAAATAAAAATACGTTTCTGTTTTTATACTTCTTAGGTTTATTAAATGTTTTGATTTTTTCATAATGGGGTTTTTTGGTTCCCAAGTAGTTAAAACGATCGCAACTTTACGGGACTGAACCCAATGATACAACATTGGAATAGCGCCGGATATCATAATAATT
Source organism: Philereme vetulata (assembly GCA_918857605.2). Taxonomy (NCBI): domain Eukaryota; kingdom Metazoa; phylum Arthropoda; class Insecta; order Lepidoptera; family Geometridae; genus Philereme; species Philereme vetulata. The sequence goes on from OU975423.1 coordinate 10,800,444, forward strand.
ATGGATTTACATATGTTTGATTTTTCGATTTATAATGTAGACGTTCGTTCAAAGTTATCACGGCGAGAAAAATGACAGACGTCAAATCGGGCTTGTAATAACGTTGGAACTATAATTGTAAAAGTCTAGCTCATGATACCATTTCCTTACAAAAAAGTGAAAAATAAATACAAACAAAATGTTGTGTACCCCACACCTTACATTGCACTAAGTACAAGTATCACCGATGATTCTGTGACACTCGACCCTTTGTGTTTTTTTACCTCTCGGTTTATTGTTCAGGGGTGACGAATGTAGGCTCACCACAGTAAACAATGCAAGGAAACTCGGAAGTAAAAGGTTTACAAGCCCTGCGTAAAGAATAATTTTCTTGTCAGAGACGTGTTGCTAAAGTGACAGTATTCCAAATTTAAAAACAATGGATGTTTGTTTATTGAATTTATTTGAATAATTGAGGGGATTTCCACAAATTATTAAAGATGTTTATTCTGTGCCTCAAAATATTAATAATAAAAAACCAGCCAAGTGCGAGTCGGACTCGCGCACGAAGGGTTCCGTACCATTATCTAGAAAAACCATAAGTGTACGTAAGTAAGTACCATAAGTTTGTTGTATGGAAGCCCCCCGCTTCCATACAACAAACGTGATTTTTTGCCGTAAATATTAATTTTATTTTAATTTAATTATTTATTGTTAAAAATAATATATAACTAAATATTCTGTGAGTATTACAAGCGTATACCTGTTGCCGTTATCAATATCGAGCTAAACGAGCAAAAAAATCAGGTTTGTTGTATGGGAGCCACCCTTAAATATTTATGTTATTCTGTTTTTAATACTTGTTGTTGTAGCGGCAACAGATATACATCATCTGTGAAAATTTCAACTGTCTAACTATCACGGTCCATGAGATACAGCCTGGTGACAGACGGGCAGACAGCGAAGCCTTTGTAATAGGGTCCCGTTTTACCCTTTCAGTATGGAACCCTAAAAACCTAGGTTTAAACTGATTATGATTCATGTCTTACCTTAAAAATTAAGTACGTATTAGGTACTTTGGATATAAATATTTAGAAGATATTTTTTTACTTATAAATGTTAAAAAGATAGCGATGCGGACTGCGCCAAACGGCTCCCAGCAATCTTTATTGGGTCATCCTTCCATCTTGTGAAAGATTGTTTTTTTTTATTTTGAAGATGAATAGTTATACTCATCCTACCTATCCCCTATAATAGATTAGCAAGCTGAAGTGGCAGTGGGCAGGGCACATAGCTCGAAGAACTGAACTTACAGCCGTTGGGGCAGAAGGTTCTCGAGTGCGTGGTCCCGCGTGGTCCCGCGCTGGAAAGGCAGTTGGAAAGACGATATGTTCCGGCGCTGACTAACGGCATGACACGGCAAAGGATTATTGTACGCGGAAATGACTTTGAATCTTATTTTAACACCATTAGCGCTCGCATTTCAGAATGCCACGGTATGCCACAGCCTGCCGCGTCTCCGTGTGATATCAACGGAAGCCTGGGGGTGCGCGACATCGCTGACAAGATGCAGGAGAGTCTGCTGCGATGGTACGGCCACGTGAAGAGAAGGCCACCTGACTACGTACGCAATTTGGCACTACAACTTTCCATCCCCGGTCGAAGATCTAGAGGTAGACCCAAGACAAGGTGGAGAGATGGATAGATAGATAATTTCTTTATTGCACACCATTAATTACAAACATATAAAAGAAAATACAGTTTTAAATCATAGGTACAATGGGCGGCCTTATCGCTAAAAGCGATATCTTCCAGGCAACCTTTGGATGGACAGGATCTATGTGAACAAATAAGGACGGCGGCGTAACATATTACCTATTAGAATCCCTAGAACAAGTATATTTATAAAAAAATATAGATAATATAAAATAAAATGCTTAATTATATTATATAATATAATCATAAAATTACATAAATATTAATATTAAGATACATAAAATATAGATTGTCATACCTACAAAAAAATTTATAAATAAATAAATGACCTAGTGAGCGATGGATGACAGAAAGTGTTGTCTGATCATGTTTTTAAATGGCGAGATTTTGCATAAGAGATGTAGTGTCAAACGACATGAGAGAGTGCCAAGTTTCTGATGACGACATCGAGGATCGAGCGAAGTGGAGACGAACGACCAGGAAAGCTGACCCCACCTTGTGGGATACATAGCTGGGAAGAGAGAGTGAGTGGTATGGTTGTTAAAATAAGATTCAAAATAATTTCCGCGTACGAAAATCCTTTGCCATGCCATGCCGTTAGTCAGCGAGGTTGCAGGGTGCACAATCACTCTGGAAACCTATGAGGGAGGCAGTGGACGTCCTGTCGCTGATGATGATGAACCCGTTTAGAAGAATACATGCATTTACAGTCTCCCCCTGCGAGAGTAGATAGGCATCACGCCCGCGGCGGCTCAGATATTTGTTCTGATAAATGTAACGCAGCAAAAAATGTAATTTTATTCGCCGGCAATCAATTTGCATACCCGGTTAAACAGGTGATTAGTTGGGGCAGTCACCGTCAAAAGGGTTTGAAAAATAATAATTTTTAATAATACATATCGTGCTTCGATTTCTGTAGAAACAATCGGTGTGCATTTACTAGATAAATAAATAAATAAATAAATCTTTATTCATTTGTCATATTGCTAAGATTATAAATAATTTTATAGACATAGATAGATAATTAAACAGTTGAGATTTCTGAACAATGCGTATCGACAACCTCCGTGGCGCAGTGGGCGAATAGTCAGCTGAGACGCAGGAGGTAGCGGCTTCGATTCCTACCGCCGAACATATGTTTGCACGATCTACAGATATTTGTTTCGTGTCTGAACGGAGAGAAAAATCTACATAATACAGTTATTCTAACTAAAATATTACTAAATCCGAGGACAACAAATGACCTCTTAAAACTACAAATCGGTTTTTGTAAATACAATTAGTATGTTTTACAAATATCTGTTTTGTTATTTCAAGCGTGCATTAGTAATATACAAAAGGATGACGTCATGGACATAAACCCAACGATGACGTCTATTTATAATATCTAGTAAAGGCCTTGTACACACGGCTACACATCAAGCTAAACGTTTCTAGTATAAACTGACCTCTCGTTCTACGAAAAGCCTACACAATGCGAGGTCAGCATATACTGGAAAGGTATAGCTTGATGTGTAGCCGTGTGCACATGGTTGTTTCTCTATACATTATAAAATCGCTTTTAGCGATAAGGCCGCCCATTGTATTGCCTTATTTATATTAACCCAGTACTTATTTTTTTATTATTTCTGTTTGTGTGGTAATTCAATAAAGATTTATCTATCTATCTATCTATAAATACAGTGTAAACTCCATGTAACGTTTTAACGACAAACTCTCTAAAGCGTCGAAATCACTCGGCTTTGGTTGGTTTAGCTTGTCTTGCATACAATAGTACACTCTGTATAGCATTACACCCACTCTCAATAACGACAACAATTTGTAATAAAAAGTTCTTTTTAAGTTGCCAAATTAGTAAAAATGCGCAGCTGTGTATATCCTTTTGTCGTTTTATTATCCTAGACCATAATAAACTCGACTATCGGCACCATACACATCAAACTTTCTAAGAAATCCGTTCTTTTGTTTACAAAATGGGATTGCTTGCACGTGTAGCTGCAGACTGTTGTTAGTAGAAGTGATGGATTTTATCTATACGTTGTCATATTCTTAGTAGCTCACAAACTTTCAAATTGTAAACATGGCTAGTAAGAGAAAATCACTGTGACACACACAGATTCTACTTCTCTCCATTTAACGACAACTCTCTATAACGTCAAAATATGCTCAGTCCCTTGAGTGTCGTTATATAGAGTTTACACTGTATGTATTTACAAAAAAGTATCTGAGTATAGTACAAGCTTCGTGTAGTTTGGGGCTAGATTGCGCTGTGTGATGTCCAGCATTATTTATTAGTTATTTAATATTAATTAGTTTACTTAATCACACATTTTTACTTATTATAAAATTCATTAAACAAGTGTTTTTTTTAGATATTATGTATTTTATGAAAGTGTGCATTTTATTGATTTGCCGACAATAATATGACGTAACTAACTCGATACTAATATGTGACATTTGTACTGTTTAGTTAACTAGTGAATGTGCACTGATGATGGCCTGTATAGGGATCGAACCACCTTCAGGTAATTAAATATGATATCAATAATTATACCGACTTCAACAATAAAATTAGAAAGATATATATGGACACTTAAAACAAAATTATCTGATATACTCACCAAAGTAGACCAACAAAAATGATACGTAGCAAAAACGAAAAATGGAGCAAATTAGTAACAAACTGGTACCCAAAAGATGGAAAAATGTCAAAAGGAAGGTAAATCAAAAGATGTGAGGATAAAATAAAATTAACTGCTGGTCCCTATTGGAGAAGAGCTGCTACTGACAGACTTCATTGGAGAGAGTTAGAGGAAGCCTTTGCCGATCGGCACTCTGAACTAAGAGACATTATATGATCTAAATTGAAATTAACTTAATGCAAAATGTCAGAATATAGACTTATTATTTATTATATAAATGGACAAAAAATATTATACGATTGAAGAAGCACTTTCTGATGATCTTAGTAAAGTGTGAGTTAATTGTGCAATGCCTGTTAATGGTTACGGCTATCCTTCAAATGTAATTTTGTACGAAGTACTCAGTTTATAGTTAGTTTAAATTAAGTTTTTTTTTATGATTTTGTAGAGTTACCGAAATTGTTATTATGTAAAAAAATACTTTTCCAAGTGTACTGAGGTATTTACATATGTGGAATAAATAAATAAATAATTTAAAAAAAAACCCTCCTAACAGTCACAAATAGGTATATTCCTGATCGCGCACTAGGATCCTATATTGATTTGTTTTATTCTGTATTAGAGACAACCGAGTCAATGTCAATAGCCGTCAATAGTCACGTCAAAGTCATATATTTAATATTATTACCTTACGAATATTTTTATTGACAGGAATATTTGAATAATTATTCCATTTTTTTTATAAACAATATAAAGAAAATGTTCATGACATAAGTAAACTTTTTATCCTGACTGACTACACCCACGAGTAAATTAAAATTAGTAATCAATTTTGTGTGTGACATTACAATCAACCTCAGTAAAGTTGTTCATGTTTTATTTCAGAATTGCATAATTTTGTTCCATATTTACTAATAAAGGTCCCATTATTTTATCCATATTATCTAGAATCTATATTAATACGTGAAGAGAAATCTTTGAACTTATTGCGCGCATGGAGGAGCTTTGGCATAGTTAAAGTGCATAATGGAGGGGCGAATGCTACAATCAATCGGCCAAGTGCGAGTCAGACTCGCGCACCGAGAGTTCCGTACACGGCAAAAAAATCATGTATGTTGTATGGGCCCCACTTAAATATTTATTGTATTCAATAGCACAATTTTATGCTTTTATTGAAAAGCTACGCGTGCAAAGCTGCGGATTGGTCAGCTATACATTATCCCTGAGTAACATAGGCTGTTTTTTACCCAACTGCTCAGGAGGGTAATGTTTTTATTGAAAAGCTACGCGTGCAAAGCTGTGGATTGGTCAGCTATCCATTATCCCTGAGTAACATAGGCTACTTTTTACCCAACTGCGCAGAAGGAGGGTAATGATTTTATTGAAAAGCTACGCGTGCGAAGCTGCGGATTGGTCAGCTATACATTATCCCTGAGTAACATAGGCTACTTTTTACCTAACTGCGCAGAAGGAGGGTAATGTTTTTATTGAAAAGCTACGCGTGCGAAACTGCGGATTGGTCAGCTATACATTATCCCTGAGTAACATAGGCTACTTTTTACCCAACTGCGCAGAAGGAGGGTAATGTTTTTATTGAAAAGCTACGCGTGCGAAGCTGCGGATTGGTCAGCTATACATTATCCCTGAGTAACATAGGCTACTTTTTACCTAACTGCGCAGAAGGAGGGTAATGTTTTCATTGAAAAGCTACGCGTGCGAAGCTGCTGATTGGTCAGCTATACATTATCCCTGAGTAACATAGGCTACTTTTTACCTAACTGCGCAGAAGGAGGGTAATGTTTTTATTGAAAAGCTACGCGTGCGAAGCTGCGGATTGGTCAGCTATACATTATCCCTGAGTACCATAGGCTACTTTTTACCTAACTGCGCAGAAGGAGGGTAATGTTTTTATTGAAAAGCTACGCGTGCGAAGCTGCGGATTGGTCAGCTATACATTATCCCTGAGTAACATAGGCTTCTTTTTACCTAACTGCGCAGAAGGAGGGTAATGTTTTTATTGAAAAGCTACGCGTGCGAAGCTGCGGATTGGTCAGCTATACATTATCCCTGAGTAACATAGGCTACTTTTTACCCAACTGCGTAGAGGGAGGGTAATGTTTTTAATGAAAAGCTACGCATGCGAAGCTGCGGATTGGTCAGCTATACATTATCCCTGAGTAACATAGGCTACTTTTTACCCAACTGCGCAGAAGGAGGGTAATGTTTTTATTGAAAAGCTACGCGTGCGAAGCTGCGGATTGGTCAGCCATACATTATCCCTGAGTAACATAGGCTACTTTTTACCCAACTGCGCAGAAGGAGGGTAATGTTTTTATTGAAAAGCTACGCGTGCGAAGCTGCGGATTGGTCAGCTATACATTATCCCTGAGTAACATAGGCTACTTTTTACCCAACTGCGCAGAAGGAGGGTAATGTTTTTATTGAAAAGGTACGCGTGCGAAGCTGCGGATTGGTCGGCTATACATTATCCCTGAGTAACATAGGCTACTTTTTACCCAACTGCGCAGAAGGAGAGTAATGTTTTTATTGAAAAGCTACGCGTGCGAAGCTGCGGATTGGTCAGCTATACATTATCCCTGAGTAACATAGGCTACTTTTTACCTAACTGCGCAGAAGGAGGGTAATGTTTTTATTGAAAAGCTACGCGTGCGAAGCTGCGGATTGGTCAGCTATACATTATCCCTGAGTAACATAGGCTACTTTTTACCTAACTGCGCAGAAGGAGGGTAATGTTTTTATTGAAAAGCTACGCGTGCGAAGCTGCGGATTGGTCAGCTATACATTATCCCTGAGTAACATAGGCTACTTTTTACCCAACTGCGCAGAAGGAGGGTAATGTTTTTATTAAAAAGCTACGCGTGCGAAGCTGCGGATTGGTCAGCTATACATTATCCCTGAGTAACATAGGCTATTTTTTACCCAACTGTGCAGAAGGAGGGTAATGTTTTTGTTGAAAAGCTACGCATGCGAAGCTGCGGATTGGTCAGCTATACATTATCCCTGAGTAACATAGGCTACTTTTTACCTAACTGCGCAGAAGGAGGGTAATGTTTTTATTGAAAAGCTACGCGTGCGAAGCTGCGGATTGGTCAGCTATACATTATCCCTGAGTAACATAGGCTACTTTTTACCCAACTGCGCAGAAGGAGGGTAATGTTTTTATTGAAAAGCTACGCGTGCGAAGCTGTGGAACGGTCAGCTATACATTATCCCTGAGTAACATAGGCTACTTTTTACCCAACTGCGCAGAAGGAGGGTAATGTTTTTATTGAAAAGCTACGCGTGCGAAGCTGCGGATTGGTCAGCTTCAGCTATACATTATCCGTGAGTAACATAGGCTACTTTTTACCCAACTACGCATAAGGAGGGTAATGTTTTTATTGAAAAGCTACGCGTGCGAAGCTGCGGATTGGTCAGCTATACATTATCCCTGAGTAACATAGGCTACTTTTTACCCAACTGCGCAGAAGGAGGGTAATGTTTTTATTGAAAAGGTACGCGTGCGAAGCTGCGGATTGGTCGGCTATACATTATCCCTGAGTAACATAGGCTACTTTTTACCCAACTGCGCAGAAGGAGAGTAATGTTTTTATTGAAAAGCTACGCGTGCGAAGCTGCGGATTGGTCAGCTATACATTATCCCTGAGTAACATAGGCTACTTTTTACCTAACTGCGCAGAAGGAGGGTAATGTTTTTATTGAAAAGCTACGCGTGCGAAGCTGCGGATTGGTCAGTTAGTCGTTTTTACAAAATCTATGTATATAATATTATTTAGGTAAATGTGTCAGAAGGTAAGATAACAATGCCCTTTTACAGTAACTACGATTTGACATTTCATAATGCATATCTTGACATTCCTTATTTATTTATTTATTTAATAATACTTAGATTCACAGTTACATTACCGTATATCATACATTTATTAACATAATACTGAACTTAAACCAAATTGAATCTACATTATGTAATACTAAACTTTTATAAATTTGACGCGGCAAAGTAGCCCGCTAGTTAACTTTAATATACTTATTATAACTTAATTTTTACAAAAATAAAAAATTACAAGAAATGGTTTACAACAAAAAAAAGAGTATAATTTTTTTTTTAAATATTTAAATTAAGAAGTGCCCCTTGAGCTGCAATGTTTGCTTGATCGCATTTGGGGTGTGTGTGTGTGTGTGCGTGTGTGTTTATGTGTGTATAATGTACCTAGTGTGTGTGGTGTGGGATGTATTTTATAGTAAAATTTATTTTATTAATTTTATTTTTTAATAAAATCAATGTTATTTACTGACATACGCAGCAATTTAGAATTCAAAATAGGTACCTTTACAATCAATTCTTTGACAATACCCCTCTACAGCAGCTATAATCTTGTGTACCTAAATAATTAATAATCAGTATTTTTAAGCATAAATGTAAATAGGTTTATATGAAATGCTTATCTGTTTCTGGCACCTCTACTTAGATAAAGTCATGTAAGTAATTAAGTAAGTAGGTACCTACTGTTATTGACGTAACCAAGTGTTCCATTGTGTCCCTACAGTTTGAATAAATGAGTATGAGTATTTCAAATATTCATAGGTGTAAAAAACATTTACACAAAAAATTCACCGGTATACCAAAGAAGTATTTACTACACTATGCGTAAGTTACTTTCAATAATTTCCGTATAAATAATTGAGCATACGACACGCGTGTCCCCAAACATTAAATTTATTATTCACCCAATGTTGCCAGTGTAGTGTCATATTATGCTACATATTGGGAAAATATTCGCATTCTGTGACGGGAATTCTTCTGTTTGTAACTGGAAATTATTGGTTTTGTTATTGTGTTACCCTTTTGGTCTGTCAGGTTGGTAACTTCGAGATTTCGAAGAGGTTGTCTTTGAGGTCTAATTTATGGTTTGTACGAGGGTATGGAAGAAGGTTGGGTAGCTCTGTTTTTTTAACTATGTGAAAAATAATAGAGTAGGATATTTTTCAGTACAAATAAAAAGGGTATTTAAGTTTACTAAGCAAGATATGCATTTACTTAGTATGACTTTAATAACTTCTGAATATGGTTACTATAATCGAACTAATAAGGGGATATTTATCATGATTACTCAATTTATAGGTATATATAGGAGGACGACCTCCGTGGCGCAGTGGGTGAAAACCCGGCTGAGACGCAGGAGGTAACGGTTTCGATTCCCGCCGCGGGAACAAATGTTTGCATGATCTACAGATATTTGTTCTGGATGTTTTTCTATATATTATAAGTATGTATTTACAAAAAAATGTATATAAGTATTCTATCAGTTACCTGGTTCCCATAGTACAAGCTCTGGTTAGTTTGGGGCTAGATAGCGCTGTGTGAAATGTCCAGCAATATTTATTTATGTTATTTTTGTATATTATGTACATATTATTTATTTAGAATGGATTACCCATGAACAATTATTAATTTAAAAGTTGTTCAAATGTAACTAACATATTTTATTGTCAAATACCTACTCAGAATGCGAATGTTGAGATGGATGTGTGGAGTAAAGAGAACGGATAAGATAAGGAATGAGTTTATTAGAGTTTAAAAGTAGCACCAGTGATAGAAAAAAAATTGAGGAGTAAAAGGCTAGTCATGTGACTAAAAGAGTGTTAGATATGAGTGTGGGTGGATATAGCAGTAGAGGAAGGCCGAAGAAAAGATGGATAGACTGTGTGAAGAATGATATGGGTAGGAAAGAAGTGACACCGGAGATGACGGCTGATAGAGAGATGTGGAGGAGGAATACATGTTGTGCCGACCCCGCGTAACGTGGGAAAAAGGCAGGAAGAAGAAGGCTCATAAATGCTGATAAATATCCTGTTATAAGTAATAATAAAGATCTCCAAAAAAATATACTAGATCTTTTCTTGTTGATAATTTCAATTTCGATTATATAGGTACCAAGTACAAACCAAACAAAACAAGTTCCGTTCGGAAACGCAAGTTCAAAAGTCAAAGTCGTTCCATGCATTCTGCCAGAACTCAAATCGAATTAATGAATCATTACGATCCCTCTACGATTGCTCCTACCCACACATATGTACCAAATACATGTAAGAATATTTGTGTTTGTGTAAGTGGGTCCATAGATGCGAGGGGGACTTGGAACTTGCGAATTTTACGGGGTGCTTTTGACATCACTATCACGTGGCGCGCCGCGACGGACGCAAGCCTATGCGTTCTAATTTTGAATAGGGAAAAGTTTTGTGCCGCGAAATTTGAGTTTGACAGTTTAGAGAAGAGATAATGTAGAATGTTAATGTAAACCTCTTTCGATTCTTAACTTTTTTTAATAAGCTTTTTTTAGTAAAAATATTTGTTTTGTTCATCTTTTACTAGTTTTAAAAATGCAGTAAAAGAGGCTAACAAACGCGTACAACTTTTTGAAAAGTTCAATCAGCCAGCCAATACTGCTAATTACACAGCATTAAAATGGAACTTTCTCAATTATAAACACGCCACTGATTTCTTATGGTTCATAAGATGTTTTTTGGATCTCTATTTGGCAATTGTGGGTAATTTAATCTTATTAACAATGTAAAGTGATGAGCAAGCGACCGATTGTTCCCATCGATTGCCGCGTCCTTATTCGATTAGGTATTTCTCGTTTTTCGGAATTTATCGGAACTTTTCGTGGAATCGCAAACGATGTGGGAGTTCTCGAGTGTTTTTGTTCGGATATTCGACGGGTTTTGATTAATGGAGACATGAGGATCACATTGAATGTGCTTACTGGACATTTTAAACCGTATATGTATTGTATATGTATTTGCAACAATAAAAAAGTATTTAAGTATTTTAGCAGTTAAGTGTCTGGTTCCCTACAAACTCTGCTTAGTTTGGGGTTAGATAGTATTGCTGAAATGTCCAGCAATAGCAAGTACCTATTTGATTAGGTAGTTACTGATCGAACTGATTTTTTCACATCACTTAATTCGGGTTTATATCAAATAAGAGTAGTATAATTCCTAAGAGTAGTAGAATTCCTAAGAGTAGTATAATTCCTAAGAGTAGTATAATTCCTAAGAGTAGTATAATTCCTAAGAGTAGTAGAATTCCTAAGAGTAGTAGACTTCCTAAGAGTAGTAGACTTCCTAAGAGTAGAAGAGTTCCTAAAATTATATTACTATTTTAGTATCCTAAAATAGAGTTTTTTTTTAATTTGTGAGAAGGCTCGCCCGGGGAAGTACTACATTGCTGTGTTTCGATTTAAAGAATAAGGTGGCCGTTAAAATTACAGACAGATGACGCTATACACCTATATGCCTCAAGTTGATCTACACAGGGCAGTGCATCGTAGGGCGCGTTAAAGGTGCGCCAATGAAACAATAAGAGCCAATTATCCTGTTTATTTAGACTTTGTGCAATAACTAGTTACAATAATACTAAGAATAATATTAATACAAGAAATCCAATTATAGCCTTAAACTAAGTATCTCTCCGTTATTTTCTGTCTTAGCCTCTGTCTACCCACGATTCCAAAACCCGAATGGCCTCAAGTCCACGACTGAACTCCTTGGATCAAACTGATTCATTGCAAATTTCCTATAAAATACTTTTGAGATATAAATGCATACATAATTATTTCATTACTTACCCATTTTCGATGCCATAAGATTGTTCCATCTAAAGTTGGTGTAAAAAATGCCCATAGAATAAACTATAAACATAAAAAATTAAATGAAATGAAAGCTTTATTTTCATGAATACATGTACATTGTTAAATAAATAAACAATATAATAAAAAAAAATTATATCCGAAATAAGGATCAACCTGTTACAATTTGATATGCATATGATTTGATACTTTGCAAAACCTAACTAGCAGTTAATATCTACAAGCACTTTAATCATATTTAAATTATGACCTTATTTTGTAACATATTAATCAGCAAATAATAAATGTTCTATGAGCTTTGCAGTATGTACAATACCTGTATCTATCGCGTATGCCCAGGATAAGTTAAAGAAGGATGCAAAAAGAAAATATTCATGAAAACATTTTTGTTTTAAGTGCTTAGGTTTTATTTATAAAAAAACGTTTAAAAGTCCTTAAATAATGATTATTAACACTTCGCCTCTAGCCGGAATTTATTCAAAAAGACAACATTAAAAAACCTCCGGTAGCTTGACGAATAGCCCAGCGGGCGACGTTTGAACTCGCCGGTCGATCGGAAACAATCGAATCCAATCGAAAGTAAATCGTTACGATTACCGGAAAGCATGGCTTGTGAGTGATTATCTACCTGGTAGTGGATAATGTTATATACAGAAAATAGTCATTAACACGATAAGTGCGACACAGGGCTTGAAAAACCCTGTCCGTGTCTCGTCTTTATAGCGGTAAGAAATAACTTCAACGTCTCTGTCGTGCGGGAGGCATAACTTCCATCTGGTTCAGTGTAGCAAAAAGATAACTATATATCTGAGATACGCTATTGATTCCTAGTTCTATGGTATACCAAACTCAATGCCGGGTTTCTAAGACCTCGTGCCGCACACAAAAAAAAACCGTACACGATTACCGGAAAGCATGGCTTGTGAGTGATTATCTACCTGGTAGTGGATAATGTTATATACAGAAAATAGTCATTAACACGATAAGTGCGACACAGGGCTTGAAAAACCCTGTCCGTGTCTCGTCTTTATAGCGGTAAGAAATAACTTCAACGTTTCTGTCGTGCGGGAGGCATAACTTCCATCTGGTTCAGTGTAGCAAAAAGATAACTATATATCTGAGATACGATATTGATTCCTAGTTCTATGGTATACCAAACTCAATGCCGGGTTTCTAAGACCTCGTGCCGCACACAAAAAAAAACCGTACACGATTACCGGAAAGCATAGCTTGTGAGTGATTATCTACCTGGTAGTGGATAATGTTATATACAGAAAATAGTCATTAACACGATAAGTGCGACACAGGGCTTGAAAAACCCTGTCCGTGTCTCGTCTTTATAGCGGTAAGAAATAACTTCAACGTCTCTGTCGTGCGGGAGGCATAACTTCCATCTGGTTCAGTGTAGCAAAAAAATAACTATATATCTGAGATACGCCATTGATTCCTAGTTCTATGGTATACCAAACTCAATGCCGGGTTTCTAAGACCTCGTGCCGCACACAAAAAAAACCGTACACTTATTTGGCGCCAAAAAAGGATTTTGGTCTCCTACGGGCGGTGGGGTTTAATATGCTTCGTGCCACCACAATCTCCACAAGGTTTACAACGACCCGTAACGCAGTAATGAAAAGTACAGATAAATCTGTGCCGCTGGGAACGTGTTAATGATCTTTATAGTTTAAACTATGTCTAGCTCGTAGAACTGTGCCAAGTGTGCGATGTGAAATCGATACTGAAACTAAGTATTTTGACAGTTTCTAATGAAAGTTTATATAAACAGTTTCATCATTATTTGACAAAAATCTCTACACTTTAATATCGGTTATTGTTTCAGCATGGTTACGTTATTGAACAACAGTTTTTAGGAATTTTGAATGAACTAATGACAAAGTATTTTATATAATGGAAAAAACGAGTATGCTTTGGACCACATGACTGAAGTAACACTTATTTTTCAAAATATTCATATAAAAATTGTTCAATTACAAAATTGTCCACACGTCTGTAGGTCGATCAGTCAATGTTCGGTCTGGACAGACGCAATCCGCACTCGCACATTAGCGTTTAAAAATATACGAAACGTAACTCTCTCTCGTTCTATCTTCACTAACTTATATTTCCCTCTCAACTTCCGTTCGCACTTTTCGTAATGCATTCAACAGCTTACTCCCCAAGTCAAGCGTGCGTAAAGTAGTTTTACGGCCAAAACACAAAGCAATAATTACAAGAGGTGATCTTAGCGCATATAGGCGATTGATACATAGGTAGGTATTACCAGCCACTTCAAGGTTTTTATAGCGTTTGGAGTTAGTTCTTTCTACACATTTAGAAAGACATAAGTTCAGAAAAGTGGATGTAACCGGGTTTGGTAAATAACTTAAAAGCTTCCGCAGAAAAACTCAATCCGAAGATGACAAAAAGCGCTCCAATTCCGTATCTCTGCATGTCGGCGCGGGCGCAGCGGGCGCTAACGACATCTTTCGGGCGCTAAGTGGAACTATTGTGTGATTCGATTCGGCTCCGTTCGGAAATCGTCGGCTCTTGTCAACTAGCTAGTATTTAGTAACGGTGCGGTATATTTTAAATTTGGAATGTGCTTTTTGTCGGCTGGTAGTATTGTCCGTGTGATTGTTGACTTCGAAATATAGTTTCTATGATTGGAAGTACATACAAACGGCTACAAACCTTTTCGTGTATATGCGTATTAATGGGTATATACGGGGAGAGAAGTCATAGTCAAAATCTTTTATTCATTACTGCATACTAAATTTGTGCAAGTGGTCACCGCCGCCTATGAACTCCTGCAGCACTCGTGGTACCGCAGTCGCGTTGCCTAGCACATTTACACCTCTGTTGAATGCGTTCATTTTGAAGCCCACAAGGGTGTTTGATAATATACGCACAAAAATGAAAGGGGTTATTTTGATGAGCATAATAAATAAATTTGTGAAATGTTTACCATAGAAATGTGAAATTTATTTTGGCATGTAAAAACATAAATTTAATAAATTTATATTGTGCTATTGCATAATGCTTGACATCTAACCACAGATACTGTATTGGTGACGTCTCGAGATTTCTCTTGTTGTCCCTTTCTAACCCAAAACCCGCAGCCATTTCTGAAAGAAATATTAAAAATACATGCCTGCCTAGATCTACGATAGTAGCAAATCTACGCTTTTGTGGATTACGGCCTTTAATTTTGGATGTCGATTGCAAGAGTAGGCAGTAAGTTTTATATCGAATTAATCACCTAAACATTGTCGATTTTCTTTAAAATTTGATAATATAACTAGTATTTTTTTTCGAAGTCTTATTCTTTATGTTTTAAGAAACCGTCACTTGAATATCGTCAGTATATTACCAAACACTCTATTATATGTAGGTACCTATCTGATAAAGTATGGTAGTTATAGTTCCCATGTATTTTGTATAAGAAGTTGGCAACATTTTTACCTCTTAACCTTATCAGATCCTCATTACAACAATAAATTGCTTTAATTTTTTCATTCATTCATTCCTTCATAGAGTAATTTCCTAATCTGAATTCTAAACACTGCGAATAAAGTGTGAAATCGAGTGAAAATGTACGCAATCCCAATGGTGGGCTACTGTAGCCCCTACCATTTGGGCTCGACGCCTTACCGACCCGGCCTTCCAGAGTCATACTGGTCGTAAGTATTTCATTATTAGAGCCTTTATTTATCTATTTAATTGTTAAAAACTTAATTAACATACTTTTCTTAGATCCTAATATGATTTATAATGATTTATATTTTAATTTTACTAATTACCTAATCATGCTTCATTTAAATTTATGTTCTTATCGAAATTATTAAATTGATAGAAAAAAATAAATAAATTAATTAACACATTGACCCTTCACTATTATTGTATTAAATATAATATATTAATTTAATACAATCACAGAAAGAATTCAACCGGACAATGATCAATTTTACCATAATTTTTATGTTCGATGGATTGATTTTCAATCTCGAAGGACACAGGGTATTTTTATTTTTATTACTTGACGGCTTTTATTATATCCTTGCACGATGTACAAATCTTTGTTCTACTATCATGACACTGACATGTTGTGTCATGTCATGTGTCATGTTGTGTTATTTTATGTGTATTTTTATAAACATACAAATCTTCCTCTTAATATTATTAGTGTAGATGTAGGTAGATAAAGGGTTTTCCCGGCGATGTTTTTAGGAGATAAAGAAATAAAAATATTTATTGTACGCTGTGTACAAAGGTAACAAATTGTGTTGCTCTGTCTCAGCCGATAGTTAAAGGAAAGTGAATTTTAAATGCCCGAGAAACTAAAAACATAAATTGTATTTATTTATCTGATGAAGTGAATGAATGAACGAATGAATGAAAATTCTTTGTTATACCTTACAAGCTAGACACAACAGATATAAAGAATTAAACAAATAAAAGTAAGGATAATGGGCGGTCTTATTGCTTAACAAAGCAATCTCTACCAGGCAACCTTTGGATGGAGAGGATCATTGCTTATTGGAAGATTGGCCGAGGTGTAAAAGAATAAACTTAATAATAGAAAAAGTAAAATTACTTAATCTTATATAGTTATATACACACATTTAGGTACATAAATAATTATGAGATCGTTCTAAACAAATTTTGATATTGTGTCTTTGAGATGGTTGCCATTTTTAAACATATTTTTTGGCGGGTTATTTCCAGACAGCGACATCTATTATGCTAGTTGGAACTATTTTTTTAAATCATCATCTCTTGCGGTTTCTAAGACGATTGATGATTTTCATACGTGTTTGTTTGGTTTGTTATAAATTTTTTTTTATTGTTCCAGAAAACCATCGGTAGATGGCGTCAGCAATGCAGCGTCTGTCAATAGCCGGTAAGTCTTACATAGTATTTATTATAGGTATCTTAATGTAAAAAAAATCGTATTAGCCATAGAGTTATTAGTTTAAAAATAACTCGCTATGATGTGAAAACAATACTCATGCATTTTGTGTTCGATTTCTGAGGAATTTCAATGACAAAAATGTCAAAAATCTATTAGGGACATGTCTCAAATTTATTTTAGTTTTGAGATATTGTCTTGAATGTTATCTAACTCTTAGTATGTTTTTCATAAAAAGCTTTTTATTTTCACAGTAAAAATATTGTGTAACATTGTACAAGTCTAGACACAAATAATTCCTAACACAATTTGACAAGGCTTTGTCACCGCCCAAAGCGTGTTAGGCATATTATTCCCAAGCAATCTGCATCCGATATCGCTGCTGAATCGATTCCAATCGAGTTTAAAAAAATAACCTCAAAATCCGATAATCCCGTCTCTAAAAATGGTAATTTCCTCTCGACTGTTCTCACGGACACAATGTGCATCAAAAAGGCTAAATATTAAAAAGAAAACGACAACATCCAATCACAATTACGTGCGCGAACGTGTAATTTTGAATCGTATGTTCGATTCGATTTATAATAGGTGGAATTGGGTTACAAAAACAATTGTCTATGGAGCGTAAACTTCGTATTAGCACTGGAGCAATGATTATAAATATGAATACCTCACGGTATGATATTAGAATTAATTTATTAAAAGTTAAACACAATTCTAACAAAAATAAAGAAGAAAGAAAGAAAGAAAGAAAACACATTTATTTGCTCCCACAGACAGTGTACAATAATAAAATAACACAGAGAATGGTGGTGTTGCGTGGGGACAAAATGGTCCCTGTCTCAGCATGGGCTGCTTCGAACCTTGTTGGGTACGATGCAGCGCTGGTTTTCTGACAGGGCCTAAGTGAGGACACGAACACTGGTAAACGAGTACCTATATAATGCTAAATAAATATTGCCAGTCACCATGATATAAATTAAATTAAGCTATTTATGACGGTGCCTAACAAGTTAACAACATGTTCGGATTTAAAAATAATATAACAACATAAACATACACAGCTTATACTACATACCATGATAATACATACGAAAAAAGAAAATACTTAAATTGAAACACAGCTTCCCTTGTCAACACGTCTATGAAAATCTGATGTATGTTCACAAAAGTATTAATTTGTTTAAGAAAAATAGCGATAATCATAATTTCAATACTAGAAATAAAGATAAACTCGCTGTTGCCCCTTGTAGACTCCATAAAGTTAGTAAATCGTTTAAAGGGCAAGGTGTACGCTTTTATAACAAACTCTCATGTAATGTACAAAAATTGACAACTATCAAATTTAAAATTGTCTTTATAAAAAAGCCTACTACAAAATATCGGATTATTTAGATAATAGAGCAGCTTGGGATTGAAATTGCATCAACTCGTTCAAAAATGTAACAATTTAGACGTAATTTATTTTCTTTATTGTTATGTGTTCTAAAAGGATCATTAAAAAACAACCAGCCTTGTTTTCTTGACTTTCTTTCCTGGCTTGCTTGCGAAGGAACAGGCAGTAAAATTGACGTTTCAAAGTGATCCTTGTGATTTTAATGAATAAAAGATTTAAAAAAAAAAGCTTTGAAAAAGTGTGCTGTTTTTCTATATTCTTGCGCATCAAAAATAAAAATAGAGGTTGTCTATATTAATATTATAAAGAGGAAAGATTTGTTTGTTTGTATTGAATAGGCTCCGAAACTACTAACTAGACCGATTTAAAAAATTCTTTCACTGTTGGGAAGCTACACTATCCCCGGGTGACATAGGCTACTTTTTACCCAACTGCGCAGAAGGAGGGTAATGTTTTTATTGAAAAACTACGCGTGAGAAGCTGCGGATTGGTCAGCTAGTATTATATAACTTTCAATAATTTATGACTTACTAGTTAACATGTTTATTTAAATTATTAAATTTTAGAAATCTTTTTTATAGAAGTACGAGGTACCTACCGTGGAATAGTGTATTTTGTGTATGTACTTATGCCTATTTTTTTCTCCCTCGCGTCTACGTCACAAGTTTTAAACTTAGAGCGAGGAGTCAAAGCTATAGAACTATGTAAAATCAAGATTTTACTTAGAAAACTTTCGTGATTGATTTCAATCATTATTATAAATACGGGATTTATCACGTACCGTCTTATCGGTGTTTCGACCGACAATGTTTCGGTTCAATTCGTGAACCTTCATCAGGGTGAGTGCGATCCGCTCCGAATAACGTCTCGCCTCGCACTGCGCGCCGCTGCTCTCAGCGCGCGAGTGGACGGGCGGGGTGGTGGGGATTGGTTCAACGAAAGCACAGTGCGTTGACCCGCTGTGTCATCATCATTATTATCACTGCTGCTCTCTTCTGTAGTTCTTGGTACAGGCAAACACACAACACTAACTATGTCTCTACCAAGTTCACTCACTCTTCTGTCACTTGCATCATGAAGACATGGCCTCCCGGCCGGCGGTAGAACCCATCCTCTATCCCTGTTAAAGTTCGGCACACGACTTATTTCTATCGCCTCTCGGATCTTGCGAGGAACGAAGAACTTCTCTCTCGCTAAAACCCGGGCCTTGTCGAAACGTACCTATGTAGTGCGTCGAATCAGAATCTAGGGAATGTTCCGCCACTGCAGAACTGTTTGAGTCAACATTCTTCATTGCACGTATGTGTTCAGTCAACCTAGTAGATTCGTTATTCGTTATTCGGAGTGGATCGCACTCACCCTGATGAAGGTTCACGAATTGAACCGAAACATTGTCGGTCGAAACACCGATAAGACGGTACGTGATAAATCCCGTATTTATAATAATGATTAAAATCAAGATCTTTAGTCATAAATCTCTTCATCGAATACACATAACTTAAGTTATACTTTTATAACTAGTGGTTCGCCCCGAACTGAGATCTCGCGAGTCTCCGATTATAACAAAAAAATATTATTTTTAATCTTTGACTATCAAGATAGTGTCATGAAATATATAACCAATATACTTGACCTACAGTTTTATTCAAATTACAGGTAACGGGTACATGTACTGTGGTTATTCTTTTTTGGGGTACAAATTGCAGTAAATAGTATTTTTATTTATAGTGTTATCCGAACACATGCGGAAAATTCCAAGAATTTTTAAAATCATCTCAAAAATTTCAAGCTTAGACGGGACTTGAACCCGGCGCTTTAGTCGTAATTCTGAATGATCTCACTGATTTCGACCTAGACGTGAATTGCCTTGTAGCACATATGGTAGTGCATCCTCGTATCAAGAGGAAGGTCGCGGGTTCAAGTCCCGTCTAGGCTTGAAATTTTTGAGATGATTTTAAAAAATTGCAGTAATTCTGGATTTCAGACTTTTGCCTATATTTGTGTCACTTACTTACTGGTGGTAGAGCTTTTGTGAACGGGCTCGAGGAAGTGGGCACCACCGCCTTACCTTTATCTGCCGCCAAATAGCAGTACATGTGCTGCTGTGTTCCGGTTAGATGGTAATGGTACGTTCCTGTAATTACTGGCACATAGGCATATTAGCTAAGTCCTATAGTATGGCAACGTATCCACATAGAGATCAAGACAACATAATAGCTTGTTTTGAATTCTATGTGGATATCCATGGGCTGCAGTAGCCACTTAACATCTGGTGGAATGCATGCTCGTTTGCCATATAAGTAGTACAAAAAAAAAACTTAGCTACACGCATACTTAATTTCAGCATTGTGGGGTCACTGGTGTACCCTGTGAATTTTGTCAAAATTTAGTTTTTATTATGGCTAATAACTCAAAAACTATATAGAATTTACGAAAAATAAATGTACTAATGAATACCTTTCATTTGACGTCCCATTTGACCAGTATCTCAACAACCTCCCAACATTTTAGCTCATTTAGTCACACCAAAATTGTGACATCACTACCTACCTATGCACAGAACATTAAGTTCTGTGTACCTATGTATTAAAATTCACGATGATGGGATCAACGCTTCGAAAGTTATCTTCGGACAAACATACATACATACATACAACGTCGATTTGCCCAAGTTGATATCTCGCTTTGATCAATCAATTACTATAACTATCAATTACCTTACTGAATAAATACTTTTTTATTTATATATTTTGTATTTGAATAAAATATTAACGTGCCATAATATAACGTAAAATATATCTTAAAATTGGGAAACAAGCCTGTTTGGTATGCATAGAGCGTCCACAAAGCCAGGCTTAAGACACAGGATGAAAATAATGAAAAAGCAAAACTCTGGACTAAGCCTCTACAAATTAGATCACACTCGGTCCGCACGCTGTGTGGCCAACACAGCTATGTTCAGAAACGAATGTTTGTAAAGCTACGGGCAACATGTCAAGTTTGGACCACGTTAGTGTAAGCTTTTATTGTTCATAAATTTTATATAAAAAAGACTTGGTCGCGCAGGGTTACGCGGTAAAATTGACGTTTCGAAGTGATCCTTGTGATTTTAATGAATTATACATAACAACCAAAACCCACTTACGATAATCGTAATTACTGATTAAAACGGGCATTTATCGCGTATGTAACTTTTTTGTATATTTATTTGTACGGGTGGACCCTGTCCACTGGTGACCACCACAGCCGAAACGTCGGGATACCAAAAAACCGGCCAAGTGCGAGTCGGACTCTCGCACGAAGGGTTCCGTACGTAATAACAGCAAAAAAACACGTTTGTTGTATGGGAGCCTTCCTGTAAATATTATTTTATTTTAATTATTTATATTTAAAGTGAATAATATAATTCAATATGCTGTGAATATTTCAAGCGTTTACCTGTTGTCGTCAGAAATATCGAGCAATAACGAGCAAAAAAAATCACGTTTGTTGTATGGGAGCTCCTTTTAAATATTTGTTTTATTTTAATTTGATTATTTATTTCTTAAGTTAATATATAACTTAATATTCTGTAAATATTTCAAGCGTCTACCTTTGGCCGTTATCAATATCGAACAGAAGCGAGCAAAACAATCACGTTTGTTGTATAGGAGCCCCCCTTAAATATTTATTTTATTCTGTTTTTAGTATTTGTTGTTATAGCGGCAACAGAAATACATCATCTGAGAAAAATTTAATCTCTGACTATCTCGGTTCATGAGATACAGTCTGGTGACAGACAGACAGACAGACAGTTTGACCCTTTGGTTACGGAACCCTATAAAAAAGGTACATACGCGATAAATACCCGTTTTTATCAGTTAATTATGTACGGTGATCGCGAATGTTTGCAATATACTAAAAACTCACCTTCTGATTTTTTTAAACATGATAGAACTTCGTTTGACCACAATCTCACCTGATGGTAAGCGATGATGTGGTCTAAGATGTAGCACGAAGATCTAGAAGAAACCTATTCACTCTTACCTTAAAGGGGCCCGGATCGTATTTATTAGGAAAAACAAACGACGGTAAAGTGTTCCATACCTTAAGTTGTACGCATCAAGAACGTAGAACCAAAACGGTGTGTGCGAATGGGTGGTATATCAACTAGGTACGGATGGTACTGTGCCGTGCGCCTGCTTGTCCTTTGATGTAAGGGGAATGGTGGGATTAGATCGTATAGTTGCTGGGAACATTCCCCAAAATGTATTCTGTAAAAGATCGATAGGCTTGCAAATTTGGGTCTTAGTCTCTGCCATATGTTGCTCACCTATAATAAGCCTAAAAGCCCTACGTTCTATCGAGTCTAAGGTAGCGAGCTGGTGTTTGGCCGAACCATCCCAAAGGTGGCAGCAGTACTCCAGTAGTAGTATTGATTGATTGAATTGACTGAAGCGTGATGTGGTCTAAGATGGAGCACGAAGATCTGGAATCATAATAAGAATTTTAAGATGAATTTATTAGCTTATTAATTTCGCACACAAATCGACCATAAACAAAATCTTCCCATCGCATACAATAGATAAATCTCGAATACAATGCGAGTAATTAGGGTTGCCTACTACGGGACAATAATCGATACATCGCATCGAATATCGATTCCTTACTCGATGTTCCTGTTTTATTGTTATTGTTTTAATCAATTGTTACTTGCATATCGTTTGTTATGAAGCGGCAGAAAATGGGGGATGTAAGAAATGAGATGGAATTTTATCCTGGTATTTAATTTAATGCATATTGTAGAGTTAATCAGATTATTATGTTATGTTTCGTTTGAAACATGTTTTGAATGGGGCTTTTCATGTTCATTTGACCTCTACAGCGCAATGAACGAAATGCCAACTGGGATCCAAGGGGTTCATTTTCCTACAGGATAAATCTTTGCATTATCTACAAATATTTGTTTTGAGTCTCTGGTGATACGCACGTTACATAGAGTCCTAGGTATATTCTAAATCTGTATACACAACCTGAATTAACCTGACTGCTATTTGACTCTAGGACTAATTAATTATCAGTCTGTATCCTTCTTAGAATTTCATACATTACAACCGCTGCGTGCTCGCTCACGTCACGCCACGCGCACGCCACGTTCACGACACGCAGGCGGCCTGGCATCTAATTAGAATTTTATACATTACAACCGCTGCGTGCACGCTCACGTCACGCTACGCGCACGCCACGCGCACGCCACGCTCACGACACGCAGGCGGTCTGGCATCTAATTAGAATTATATACATTACAACCACTGCGTGCACGCCCACGTCACGCTACGCGCTCGCCACGCTCACGACACGCAGGCGGTCTGGCATCTTATTAGAATTTCATACATTACAACCGCTGCGTGCACGCTCACGTCACGCTACGCGCACTCCACGCTCACGACACGCAGGCGGTCTGGCATCTAATTAGAATTTCATACATTACAACCTGATGATATACCTATGCAGCCGAAATGAGGACACTTACGGTGGGACTGGTCCACAAATTAAAGATATAGATAAGAGAACCAAGGTGGTCGACGATCAGAGGGTCAGCAAGCTAAATTGGCAGTGGGCAGTCATATCTGCCGCAGATCCGATAACCGTCACCGTAAACGTGTTCTGGAGTGGAGACCACGTCTAGGCAAGCTTAGAGTAGGACGCCCTCCGGCTAGATGGAGTAACGAGTTGCGCGCTGTGGCCGGCAAGGATTGGATGAGAAGAGCTGAGGATCGGGCTCAAAAGCGCACCCTGGGACAGACCTACGTTCAGCAGTGGACTGTTATAGATTGATGATGACAATGACATTACAACCGATGCGTGTACGCTCACGTCACGCCCCGCAGGAGGTCTGGTATCTTCCTTAGAATTTCATTAATTACTACCGCTGCGTGCACGCCCACGTCACGCCGCTCGTCCGCCAAACACATGCCACGCAGGCGGTCTAGCATTTTCCTTAAAATTTTATACATTACAACCGCTGCGTGCACGCCCACGTCACGCCGCTCGTCCGCCAAACACATGCCACGCAGGCGGTCTAGCATCTTCCTTAAAATTTTATACATTACAACCGCTGCGTGCACGCTCACGTCACGCAACGCCCCCGCCACACACACGCCACGCAGGCGGTCTAGCATCTTCCTTAAAATTTTATACATTACAACCGCTGCGTGCACGCTCACGTCACGCCACGCGTCCGCCACACACACGCCACGCAGGCGGTCTAGCATCTTCCTTAAAATTTTATACATTACAACCGCTGCGTGCACGCCCACGTCACGCCGCTCGTCCGCCAAACACATGCCACGCAGGCGGTCTAGCATCTTCCTTAAAATTTTATACATTACAACCGCTGCGTGCACGCTCACGTCACGCAACGCGCCCGCCACACACACGCCACGCAGGCGGTCTAGCATCTTCCTTAAAATTTTATACATTACAACCGCTGCGTGCACGCTCACGTCACGCCACGCGTCCGCCACACACACGCCACGCAGGCGGTCTAGCATCTTCCTTAAAATTTTATACATTACAACCGCTGCGTGCACGCTCACGCCACGCATTCGGTTTGTACCGACTAGGCTTTAAGAAAACTCATTTAGCCACTATCCGTTCAGGTGATTTTTCACAGGAATTGCCATAAAGCCGGAAACTTCCTTTATCTAGTACTCAGGTCACGTGCCATGCAGAGGGAGGGAGACGGAGGATAGTGATGTATTAAACGGTGAAGGTGGGAGGGAGATGGAGGTTTAAGATGGATAGTGTCCTTGTTTATTATGTGCGATAGTTTGGATTTTATAGATGGTTTTGTTTCAAAACATGAAGCTTAGGTAAGTTAGGTTAGATGAAATACTGTTATAAGATATTAAATAGGTAGTAATAGACATTAGTGATGGAGAAGCTTGGTATTGTTATTGCTCCAATCTCATTAGCAAGATTTTTGTTACCAAAATTAGCGGCTACACCAATTTCCACTAAATTATAGCTAAAATAAAGATCTATCTGTAGCAAAAAACCGCATTGAAATTAGTGCTGCCATTTTGGAGCTTTATTTCCACAAACAAAAGCTT
This sequence comes from Philereme vetulata, assembly GCA_918857605.2. Lineage (NCBI taxonomy): Eukaryota > Metazoa > Arthropoda > Insecta > Lepidoptera > Geometridae > Philereme > Philereme vetulata. The sequence continues at coordinate 10,825,850 of OU975423.1, forward strand.
TAAATGTCTTTTTGCATTAGGGGTCAATAAATAAAACTTGAAACACACTACCGTATGCTCACACCATTAATATATTTATAGGTGTTGTTTATAAGGTACTTAATTTTAATAGAATACCATTTAAAACATGTTTAAACATAAACACCTGGTAAACCGATAAACTGGCTATTCTTGTCCAATTCAAGAATTCCATTTTCAAAAAGCAGCCCCTTGATTTCCCTTATTAGGGGGTGATAAATTACGCCAACTAATTGGGCATTTTAGTAATTTCTCGAAGAAACAAAGAATTTATGCAAAACACTCGGCGCGGACAAATTAAAAGTGGCGAGAAAAAAACGAAGAATTAGGTATGCACCCAATACGCATCCGTTTTAATTATTCCGAGCGTTAGAATAGTGAGGATAAGACTTTTCATACTTTTAGGGTTCCGTACCTCAAAAGGTTAAAAAAAGAACCCTTATAAGATCACTCTCTTATCCGTCTGTCCGTGTGTAACCACCGATATTCTCAGGAACAAGTGAACCTAGAAAGTTGAAATTTATACCAGGTCTTAGTCAACACGATAAAAAGATATGGGCAAATTTAGATTTTCGCGAAAACTTGTAAGTACCTAAATTTACCTTAATTTTCAACATTTTTTATTTTTTCGGAATTTTCCCTTTACTTGTGCTGAAAGACCTTGCTTTTAACCAAAATTGACAAATCTAAGTCAACCGGAAATATCCTATAGGTTTTGGGTCGAAAACCTACATGGTAATTTCCGTTAACCTAAAATCACGAAATCTATATACATATATATATATATAAAAGAAATCCGTGTTAGTTACACTATTTATAACTCAAAAACGGCTGAACCGATTTGGCTGTAAATTGGGAAGGTAGCTTAGAACCAGGAAACAGACATAGGATACTTTTTATCTCGTTCTTAGAACCAGGAGACGGACATAGGATACTTTTTATCCCGTTCGACCGCATTCCCGTGTGATGTGACATAAAGCGTCAAAGAAATTACAAGTCACTATAAAACGTGGTAGGTATAACAAAAACGCATCTGAAATGGAATAACAAAACGCAAATGACAGCTAATCGTAATTTTGTCTATGGTTAAGTATGGTTGTAAATATATATATGTATAATAAAAATTGAATGATGATGACCGGGGACAACAATTGACAATTCTACCAGGGTGACGTACATTGACAGCCCGCGTTATATGCATGTCAAGGCGGTACGAAGTTTCTAGTCAACAAGTTTAGTATAAAGCAAGGTCTTACATCACAAATAAAGGAAAAAATCCAATAAATAATAAATTAAGTTAAAAATTAAAGGGTGTCCCCATACATACATAGTGGACGCCAATTAAGATAGTCTCGTGCAAATAAGGTAAATAAATAAAATTGTGCTATTAAATAAAATAAATATTTAAGTAGGGCTCCGATACAACAGTACATCATTTTTTGCCGTTTTTATAGATAATGGTACGGAGCCCTTCATGCACAGTCCGACTTGCACTTGGCCGTTTTTTTTGTGTGTACTTTTGGTAGGTACACTAATATTTTAATATGAAAGTTTGGATGTTTGTTTGCTACTCAATCGCGTCGGACTCAAGCACGAAGGGTTCCATACCAATATCTATAGAAACGACAAAAAAAATTACATTTATTGTATGGGAGCCCCCCTTAATATTAATTTTATTTTAATCTAATTATTTATTTTTAAATTAAATATTTAAATAAATATTCTGTGAATATTTTAAGCGTCTACCTGTTGCTGTTATCAATATCGAGTAAAACCGAGAAAAAAAATCACGTTTGTTGTATGGGAGCCCCCTTTAAATATTTATTTTATTCTGTTTTTAGTATTTTTTGTTACAGCGGCAACAGAAATACATCATCTGTGAAAATTTCAACTGTCTAACTATCACTGTTCATGAGATACAGGCTGGTGACAGACGGACAGACAGACAGACAGCAAAGCCTCAGTAATAGGGTGTCATACGGAACCCTAAAAATAAAACACAACAACAAAATCTAACCTAAGCACTAATAAACTTAAAAGCTCTGTGTGGAGATGAATTGCTTAGCATGATGCTACGGCATGTTAATATGCCGCAGCGCTGGTCTTCCGCTCAGTCCAGTTTACATTACCTCACGTACATCTTTTGCTTTGTAGATAGATAATACTTTATTACCATCACAAACGAGAAACAATTAACAAGGGCAAGGTGTTCGCTTTTATAACAAACTCCCAAGTGATGTACAAAAATTGACTATTAACAAATTTAAAAAGGCAATTAAACAAAATCTTCATAAAAAAGCCTACTATAAAATATCGGATTATTTAGATGATAGAGAAGCTTGGGATTGAAATTGCTCCAACTCGTTCAAAATGTTACAATTTAGACGTAATTTATTTTCTGTATTGTAATGTATTCTAAAAGGATCATTAAAAAAAAACAACCAGCCTTGTTTTCTTGCCATTTATTTCCTGGCTTGATCGCGAAGGAACAGGCAGTAAAAATTGACGTTTCAAAGTGATCCTTGTGATTTTAATGAATGAAAGATTTTGACTTTGACTTTAGTTAAAATGCAATTGGCGGTCTAATCGGTAAGTAGCGATCTCTACCAGACAACCTTTGAATGGATGTGATTTGTATAAGTAGGTAGATATAACATTTTTGTCGGATAGAGTCTTATCCACACTAAACTATCTAAGATCAAGTAGCGGGTTCAAATTAAAAGAAGTTGTCAGGGATCAAACGGCGTTTTAATCGAGTCAATAAATCTTAAACGACCGTCTCGTAGCTTGCCGTCTTGACAAATAAACTTAGGTTAAATTCAAAATTATTTCTTTCAGATCCATAATTTGTTATTAAAAAGTCAAATCTTAAAACTACGTTAGTGCAATGGGTAATTCATAATATATTAATTAAATAATTATGGTTCAAATCAACAACTTATTTATGAAAAAAATGAAAACATGCCAATAGTGGCCATAGATTTTTGAGAAAAAAAATATTGCTGTACTGGCATTATCCAGGGAGGAAACAGGGGTCTACGTTTGTATGGAAAAACGGCCCTAGTGTTTCCTTTTAAATATGAAGTTGAGTGTTCCTACAAGTGTACTACAACAAATTTATCACGGTGAAACAAAACGGCTTGCGTCCGACACGGAGCAACACACATCAAACACAAGCACAGGGTGACCCACTAAACACGGCCCAAACCATGTATTTTTAATGTGTATTTTGTTACGTTTTGTTTTGTTCTGGTTGTGTTACTAACTTCGGTGTAAGAAATAATTCTTATGGACCCTGTTTGTCTGAAAGAAAATGTTTTTTTAATAACTGATTTAAAACGGGTATTTATCGCGTACCTTTTTTATGTTTATTTTTTAGGGTTCCGTACCCAAAGGGTCAAACGGGACTCTATTACTAAGACTTGGCTGTCTGTCTGTCTGTCCGTCTGTGACTAGGCTGTATCTCATGAACCGTGATAGTTAGACAGATAAAATTTTGACAGATGATGTATTTCTATTACAGCTATAACAACAAATAATGTAAACAGAATAAAATAAATATTTAAGGGGGGGCTCCCATACAAGAAATGTGTTTTTTTTATAGTTTTTTTCATAACGGCAACAGGTAGACGCTTGAAATACTCACAGAATATTGGGTTATATTATTCACTTTAAAAATAAATAATTAAATTGAAATAACATTAATATTTAAGGGGGGCTCCCATACAACAAATGTAATTTTTTTGCCGTTTTTATAGATAATGGTACGGAACCCTTCGTGCACGAGTACGACTCGCACTTGGCCGGTTTTTTTAATATATTTATTAAAGGTACAAACGCAATGAATACCCGTTTTAATCAGTAATTATGTACAGTGATCGCGAAAGTAAGAAAAATGTTTTTATTAACTAAGCAGCCCACAATAAATGACCATCATCATCATCATCTTAGCTCACATCCACCCACTGCTGGGTATAGACCTCCTCGTTATCACGCCACTCTCCGGTCCTGTGCCGAGCGCATCCATTGCCTTCCCACAACTCTCGCGATGTCGTTCGACCAACTGGCTGGTGGTCTGCCAACTGGTCCGCGCTCTTCTTGCGGCCACCACTCGGTTGCTGACCTCGTCCACCTTCCGTCTTTCCTCCTTACCAGTGTCCAGTCCATCTCCACTTCAGCTGGTTGATCCTTCTACCCTCATCCACGACTTTGGTCCGTTCGTATTTCGATATTATGGTCCAACAGCGAGATGTATAACATGGCATGCTCCATTGCTCTCTGAGCAACTCTAATTATGTGAACGAGTTCGTTCGTGAGCGGCCATGTGTCAGCACCGTATGTGAGGATAGGCAGGACACATTGGTTGAAAATCTAAAAAAAAAATCTACAGGAATCCACTTACACTGTCAGTTGATAACTTCAAGACTAAATTAGTAGTCTAATTAGTAGACAGTGCTAGATTTCAATCTATACTAAGCAATACTAATATTATAAATTCCTAATATTAGAAATTTGAAAGAATCTCTCTGTCTTTGTGACATCTTCACGACTAAGGCACTTGTTTCATCGCCGGCGAGTAAGCGATTAGCTATCAACTGTTTTCTCGCTCAAGAAACGAACAAAGTAGGTATATTAATAGTTGATTGCTGGCCGTTGACACTGCCGCCGGCGACAACTCGCTCTCCATTATTTTGTCGCAGCGACTACAAGACTCGCTCAGCGATACTCGCTCAGTGATACGCGCTCAGCGATGCTCGTTTGTTGGTCGAACACACGCCGTGAGATGAATTCGCCCCCCGCACTCGCTTTATAGCCCAGCGAGACAACTATAGGAACTACACACTCGCTTCTCGCCAACTCGTTTCTAGTTTCTAACTCTACTGGTTTCTCGCTCATCGCCGGCGATGAGACAAGTGCATAAACAGCTGAACCGATTTCGATAAAATGTATGATCTGGATTGTATTAGGTTACATTTTATTGACAAACCACGCGTGTAAAGCTGCTGGCGGAAGCTAGTTGTAATTTAAAGAGGTAACGTTTGTTGTAAGTATCTATGTTTGCGAGTTCTTTCAGAGACCACAGAATTGATTCTGTAAATCAGCAGTTCTCTAACTTTTTTGGTGACGGAACCCTTTTGAAAATCTAAATAATTGACGGAGCTTTTACAATAGTGTTCATTTATGTGTTTTACATTCATTCATTCATTTTAAAATGTAACAGTTGGATATTAATTAAACATCTAATGGGAGGTATGAAACTGTTTCCTATTTTTCATCAGTTGGTTGACATCAGGTTTATAGAAGAGAGTTGAGAGTGAGTTGTTGAAGTATTCTTGATTCGTATTTCTCATTATTATTAGTATTCTCGTGGAGCCCCCACAGAGGCTTTGCGGAGCCCTAGGGCTCCGCGGAGCACAGTAGTAAGGCTGCTGTAAATTATATCAATGATACAAAACTATACAATCGCTGAGGTTACTTTTTTTTTAATAGGTAAATCCTAAATCTGTACTTAGCTGGTGCGGGTAGAGATAAATGGTACTTAATCGGTTTTTACAAACTTCAAAATTGATCTTCATCTGATAATTTACATGGACGACTATTCCGAGATTTTCTTGCTCAAGTTTTTGAAGTTTAGATCTGACAAAATTATTTTTTTTGTCCATAGTTGTAATTGTCTACATATTATTTTCATTAAGTAGCCTACTTTTAACTATAGTTAATAATGTGTCAAAGGAAAACAATAGTACATTACTGCAGCGGTCAGCAAAAGAGGCATTGATGGACAAATGTGTAAATACATGTAAAAGTAGGTGTCCATCGATGCGCAGTTGTGGCCAAGACTTGTGTAATACTTTTCACAAATAATGAGCGGAAATTATTAGCGGAAAAAGTTTTTCATCCGAAAAAAGAATTTCCCGATATTTTTTTCCCGCGTACCGCTTCAACAAAGCGCGGCATCTCTTCAGTCTCAGGTCCATTAGACGAGCATTCAAACGATGTCCTGTTTTTCTTCTATATGCCCGAAGCCCTAAGTCTTCATTTAACACCCTTTTCACCGTGGTTCTGCTTAACCCCATCTGAAGGGCCAACAGTTTCTGCTTACGTTTGGGATTTCTTTGAATTCGCGCCTTCACAGCTTTTATCACTGCTGGAGTCCTAACACACCGAGGGCGACCACTTCTTGACCGGTCATCTACACTAGAGTCTTCATTGTATCGTTTGATGGTGCGATAAACGAATCTTTTGGTTATATTCAAATTTTTCAGTATGACAAAAATTTGAATTGGCGCGTAACCGCAACGATGCAACGCAATAATTGCAACACGGTCTTCTTTAAGCGTCCACTCCATATTTAAAAATGAGTAAAATTCTAAAAAGTATACATTTTTATTTTCATGAACAATTCGAAATTCGAATTCTATAAACTTTTATGTGGCCAGCATTCTAAAAGAGAAGTTTTTACTGTGTGACAATACTTATGACCTGACTAGGTAGTATGTATGAACTTGTAATAAAATCTCTTTGGCTATACTATTTGTATCTGGCTGGTTTTGGTATCATTCAAAGTTTAAATTTTAAAGAAGATAATTCCAAATTCAAATTAGGAAAATGTGTGATTTTTATTTGTTTTTCGTACTGTGATGAGTGAATGTTATAAAGAAATTCGATACATTTTAAAATTTTACTACAAAAAAGTTAGAAATGCAACACAAGTCGCGAAAAAAATTTGCTATATTTATGGACCTAGTGCAGTGTCTGTGAGAGTAGCACAAATTTGGTTTAAGCGTTTTCAATCCGGAAATTTTGATGTCAAAGATGCACGTCGCTCTGGTCGCCCTATTACGGATAAAATTTATGCCATTTTTGAAAAAGTGGAGCAAGATCGGCATATCACGTTTACGACGTAGCTGAATAACTAGGAATTGACCACAAAACAGTTTTGGCGCAATTGAAAAAACTGGGTACACAAAAAACCCCGTATTTGGGTACTCCACGAGCTCACTGAAAGAAACCTAATGAACCGTGTACTCATTTGTGATTCTTTATTACGACGTAATGAAACCGAACCATTTTTGAAGAAGCTGATAACTGTTGATGAAAAGTGGATCACGTACGACAAGAACGTGCGAAAAAGGTCGTATTCAAAGGCCGGTCAGGCTTCACAGACTGTGGCCAAACCCGGGTTAACTCGCAACAAGGTGATGCTGTGTGTGTGGTGGGATTGGAAGGGCATTATTCATTATAAGCTGTTACCACCAGGCAGGACCATCGATTCTGAACTCTACTGCGAACAATTGATGAAATTAAAGCAAGAAGTTGAGAGAAAGCGGCCGGAATTAATCAACAGAAGGGATGTGGTTTTTCATCATGATAACGCTAGACCTCACACATCTTTAGCGACTCAGCAAAAATTTGTTTGGCTAATGTTGGGAGGTGTTAATGCATCCGCCGTATAGTCCTGACCTTGCACCTTCAGATTTCCACCTGTTTCGGTCTTTCTTCTTTTCTTTTCTTTAGTCAGTGTCAGGTTAATATCACGAGAGGACTGCCAAAACTACTTTTCGCGGTATTTTGATCAGAAGCCGCAAAATTTATATAGCAATGGGATCATGTCCCTACCTACATACATGATGGCAAAAAGTTATCGAACAAAATGGTACCTACATAGTTTAGTCAAATGTAAATAAACTATATTAATTTTTTTTTTGAATTTTTTTAAAAAATGCGAAGAAACTTTTCCCCAACCTAATATAACTTTTGATAAGTTACCTCCTTGGTTGCAATGTTTCGAAGTAATAGATCGTTCCATTTTTATATTACACGACAGATATGAGTTTAATGAATAATTTATTTGGCCGCTAAACCACGACAGATATGGATTTTCAAACAACTTTTGCCGGCCGCGGCTCGCTTGTATTTGGCCGGTACAGCAATTTCGATTTATCTCGAAGAAGGTTGTCAAAATAATGCTCTAATTTCGAAGCATGTTTGAGAAAAATTGTTTGATAAAAAAAATTAACAAAAATAACCTTTAACAATTTTTGACAGTTATTGAGTCAGTGCTAGCCATTGAGGCAGTTGAAACTATGTGTAATTGTTGAAAATCTTTTCTTAGGGTTAATATGCCTATGTGGAGACACAAATACATCAAAATTAGTCAATTCGTATGGACTGATTTTGATATAAACGAAACGAACGATAAAAATTTTATACTTTTACATGCCCTTATTTTAAGTCAAGGTTAAGTTAAATGACTTCTATCTATCTATCCAGCTTCCAGCAACCAATGTTAGGTATAAGCCTCCTTTCTATGTCGCCAGTCCAATCGGTCTTGAGCAAGTCTCATCCATTGCTGTCCAACTTCCGTTACGAGGTCGGTGGTCTGCCCTGCGGTCGACGTCCATCTCTTGGTCACCACTCTGTGGCTGCCTTGCTCCATCTGTTGTCATTCCGCCTAGCTAAGGACTTCTACGTAAGTTAAATTACATAAATGACTTATACAATTTTTCCGTATAATCGGAGCTATACATAGCTACAATTTTAAATAAAAATAACTTTAATGTTATTTGTGCGTATCTAAATATCGCTATGAATATATTTTTTAAAATTTTATAATTTAAACCTGCATTATGATTTCATCTGGTTTTTTAAACCAGCGACCGCGTTTCCGGTTCACCCTGTGCGCACATAGAAAGCTTTCAAAAGAACGAAAGTGAATGGACAATAGGTATTCGTATGCAAATCGTATAGAAATGGCTGGTATTTTTTAAATCTTTTCTCCGGTATTTATTTATTTGTAGCCTGTCTAACATGGGGGACAATGGGATGAGGCGATATGTCAAGATAATCAACTTTTGTGACAGATACATAGTCTTAAAGGTTTATGTAACAAGTGGATGCTTAAAAAATAATGTATTATTAGATTTTTTATACCACCTGGAGATGGAACGAGCTTATGGCCCACCTGATGTTAAGTGGTAACCGTCGCCTATAACAAAGTATTGCCTCGTAGGTCACGCACATTAGAAAACTGTCCTGCGTCCATCAACTTGAAGCATACAGGTGTAAAGCCTCATCTGCTTGTAATTTCACCGGCGGCCATACCCTTCAAACCAAAACACAGCAATGCTGTTTACGCGTTTGGACGCGTTGTTTGCGCGTGAGATGCCACTACCGTCAAAAAGTAACAACGTCAACAAAAAGTAGCCTTTGTTTGAATCCAGGTCATAATTGTAAATGAACAATTAAATTAATATATAAAAAAATATGTTTTATTTCCGTCTCGTGTGGTCTAAAGCACACTCGTTTTTATTATTTGTTTGTTACTCAATCACGCCGTAATGATTTCGATGAAATTTGGTGTATTGTAGCTCAAATGGTAGTAAATCCTCGTATGAAGACAGAGGTTGCGAGTTCAAGTCACGTCTAGGCTTGAACATTTTTTTAGATGGATTTAATCTTGGAATTTTTCGCTCGTTGTATTAAACTTAACTTCACTAGCCATTCTGTGGTTGTGGTATTTGGAGTATTAGGTACTAATATTGATTATTTCGTATACAACTTCTGATTAGGACTGTCCATGTATTTCGAAATATCATCATCATCATCCATAGCCTGACTTCACCCACTGCTGGGTATAGGCCTCCCCAAATTTGTGCCATCCGCGTCGATCCTGCGCTAGTTTCACCCACTGACGGTCCGTGACCTTTACGATGTCGTCCACCCATCTCGCTGCTGGTCGTCCTACCCTTCTATACCCGTTCCTCGGCCACCATTCAGTCACTGTCCTGCTCCATCTGTCATCACCACGTCTAGCCAAGTGTCCCGCCCAAGACCATTTGAGCTCCATAACTCGAATCCCAACGTCATGAACCTTCGTTCGTCTACAGATCTCGACGTTTAGAACTCGATCTAACAGTCTGATGCCAAGCATGGTACGCTCCATGGCTCTTTGTGCAACACTTAACCTGTACACAGCCTCCTGCGTGAGCGTCCACGTCACGGCACCGTATGTCATGGTGGGCAGAACACATAAATAATATAAACGAAATATAAACCCAACGAATTACTACTTTATTTCAAAGTGTAGTAATAAATTTCCACCTCTAGCACTACTACATAACTACAAAAGAAACACCAATACATTTCATAATATCATAATCTTACACAGAAATGCTTTTACATTTCGTCCTAGACTGCACCCTCGAAATTTTGAAAAAATCCATCCCCACTCAACATTCTCAACTCTATTCAACTTGTCCAAAGACGATTTTACCAAAACAGAAGCAGTCTCGGACACGAAAAATCAGCTTATTATTTTGAACTGTGGGCCGATGTGAATAGGGTTGTGAATGCAAAGTGATTACTTTTGAGGGTAGATGAAGTGTTGTCCCTCTGGCTATTAGTCCGGGATTAGCGAACTGATGCCGGGATCGGATGACCAACGTCATTTTATTAAAATGGGATTTGTATTCTTGTTACTGTAATTCATATTTCTCATACTCATACTCATTTATTCAAACCGTAGGGACACAGAACACTTAGTTACGTCAATAATATTACTTAATTAATTACATGTCTTTATCTAAGTAGCTCATCGCACCATAATTTTGGAGGTGCCAGAAACAGACAAGCATTTCGTATACATCACTTTTATGCATCGAAATACTGATTAATTAGTATGTAGGTACTTAAGATTATAGCTGCTGTAGAGGGGCATTGTCAAAGAATTGTATTTAATACCTATTTTGAATTTAAATTGCTGCGTATTTCAATAAGTAACAATAATTATAAATATTAAATTGCATTAGTCATTAATTTATGGATTATTGATATTTCATCATCATCGTCATTTATCAAGTCACCGACATAGCCCGACGGATTAGAACGTTGAAGTGGCAATGGGCAGGCCATATAGCGCGCAGAACAGATGGCCGATGGGGCCGGAAAGTTCTCGAATGGAGGCCACGGAACGGCAAGCGCAGCGTAGGACGTCCACCTACAAGATGGGCAGACGACTTGGTAAGAACCGCAGGTCGGCGTTGGATGCAGGCCGCTTCCAACCGCAGTTCCTGGAGATCAATGAGGGAGGTCTTTGTCCAGCAGTGGACGTCCTACGGCTGATATGATGATGATGATCATCGCTACCATCTGAGGTTTCCCGTTAGGCTACTACATGGCACGCTTCAAGAGAAATGTAGAGAGATTTCTACAGGGAACGCATCGACAATACCCCGGGTGTTGCCGGTGTCAAAAGGCGACGGTGACCGCTTACTATCAGGTGAGCAGTTAAGTAAGTAAGTAAGCCTGTGTCCTTACAAATAACATTAAAAAAATCATAAATTGTATTAGCCACAGTATGTCCACTGCCTTCCCTATAGAATTCCAGAGCGACCGAACTTGTGCGGCCTGCACCCAACGGCTCCCAGCAACCTTTATCAGGCTAATCATTAGGGGCAGGACGGGATTGCCCGTACTCACCACGCTGGACATGCGGGTTGCGAGCGCAGTTGAGCTGTTGATGTTAAAAAACGGGAGACGCTGTTGCTAATCCCCCAGCTTTTTCCGTTAGTCGCCTTGTACGCCACCCGCGGGACGAGGCGGAGAGAGCCTATTCTAAAACACATCCATCCGTTCAATGGAGGGTTTTGAACGGAAATTTTTGACGAAAACCTGCCTGCTCGGGTGGTTGATGTTGGTCGAGTTTGAAATTGATGCGATTTTGAATTACTTTGATGAAGGCTTTGTATAGGTGTGATACTAGGCTAATGGGTCTGTAATTGCCAATGTTAGATTTGTCCCCCTTCTTGTGAAGAAGGGCAATATTTGAGTGGCACATCTGTTCAGGGAGCTGTCCTGTTTCAATTATGGAATTAAACATATTCGTTACGTGAGGGAGTAGAGTCGGAGCACCAATCTCCAATGCCTCTGTTGTAATACCATCTTCCCCCGGGCTTCTGTCATACTTCATATTTTTGAAGACATCATGGTCTTCTTTGCCGGTGATGAAGGATATAGTGTCAGGCCGGTGGTATTCTTGGACATTGATGTCACTATTCGAATCGTCAGTATAAAGATTCTTATAAAAGCTGGTGCATATCTCCATGATCTTTTCGCGACTGTTATGTTTCACACCGTTCTCATTTTGGAGGTTATTAATCCAAGGTTTAGTTTTCGAAAATCCCTGTTTAGCTACTCTGAGGGAGGTATGTTTTTCTATTGCAGTTTTAATTAAATGCAAGTTAAATGATCTTATATCCTTTCTTATACTACGCTTAACCTTTCTGTCGAATGCGCTATATTCATTGGTGCAAATTTCAAGCTGTTCTCTTTTAGTTATAAATTCTTTGGTTTGGATTGATAATTTTGCTGTATTTTTCTTTGCGCTTTTAATTTTCTTGCTGCTAAGTTCTATTCCTTTTACTATGGCTTTATACTGATCTTCAACTACTTCTATTTCGTTTAAACCTAGACTAGAAAATTAGTTGGAGAGCTCAATATTAAACTGTTGTACATTTTTGAATAAGGTTAGTTTAGAATGCGTTTTTATTTTATTCTGGAATACTTTCATTCTATGTATTTTAAAATTAAATTTTAATTTTGCTCGTAGCGGTTGATGTCATAAATCAAATCAAGTACTGCTGTACTTGATTTGATTTATGACACTGACATCCTTTACTATACTTTTGTCGGAACATAGAATATAATCTATTTCGTTTCGGTATGTGTCACTGGGAGACGCCCAAGTCCAACGCCTATGAAGTTTCTTGACGAAAAGGCTATTAGCGATGCACATACTCTGCCCAAAAGCAAATTGGATCAGTCTAGTACCTTGCTCGTTGCGCTCACCGAAGCCAAATTGGTCGAGTATGGCATCACTATCTGTCGTCTGTGTGGTCTCAATTTTTGCGTTGAAATCTTCAACTACAACGTTCCAAGTTCCTCGATTTTCCTCGCAAGCATAATTGAGAAGGTCATAAAAATGTTCTACTTCTTCGTTGGAATATGCGGATGTTGGTGCATATATGTGTACGATCTTTAGGGTAGTCTTTGATGTCAATTGAAGTTTAAGCACGGCAATGCGTTCCGAAATGCCTATAAATTCAATAATGTTATCTTTTTACTTTTTAGCGGCTAGGAACCCCACACCGTGCTGTCCACTGGTTTCTCCGAAGTGGAAAAACACATTATCTTCGCGCTCTTCTGTGTGCTCTCCATCTTTTCAAACTTCTGCTAGACCATAAACGTCCCATTTTATTTATTTTAGTGCGTTTTCTAATTCGATTAGGCGCTCATCACACATAAGAGTTCTTACATTGTAGGTCAAAACGTTAAGCTGATCGGTGTCTTTTATAGCGTAAGCCGGGGTCGTTTGACGGTAGGATCTCGCCCGGAGATTCTTAGCTCCCCTGACCTGGCTGGCATGGCACCCGTCAACGCCAGCATAGCCACTGGAGTAGCCGGGCACTTGGGGCCTTGGTTGGTTGTGACTGTTCATACTTGGGGGGGTTTGGACCATAATCCACCACACTGGTCCAGTTCGGGTTGGTGGATGTTTCGCCAGAGCCTTGTTCGTTAATCAGCAGGGTACACCACGAGCAGGTAAGATTGGCTTGGGTGCCGAAAGATGTTGTTTGGCACCCCTTGTACCCCTTGTGTGCATTAAATAAAAATAATTATTATAACAATGAGAATATATGTGATAAAACTTGGGCAAATCGGCGTTGTATGTATGTATTTAAGTGTGTGTATGTATGTGTATAAGTATGTATGTTTGTCCGAGAATAACTTTTTTAACGTGGATTCGATCATCGTGAAATTTAATACATAGGTAGGTAGTGATAGAACAATTTTGGTGTAACTAAATGAGCTAAAAATGTGAGGGGGTTGTTGAGAATTTGGGGTTCAAGAGGGGTAAAAATAAATGAAAATGAGGCTATCAAGTCAAGTGTGACGTCAAATGAAAGGTATTTATTAGTAAATTTAGAATCCTTTTTTATTTTTTATAAATTCTATATAGTTTTTGAGTTATTAGCCATGATAAAAACTAAACTTTAACAAAATTCACAGGGTACACCAGTGACCTCACAGTGCTTAAATTTGGTATGCGTGTTGCTTTAGTAACACAAATATAGGCAAAAGCCTGAAATCCAAAATAACTGCAATTTGTACCTCAAAAAAGAGTTACTAAAACATGAACTCCCGTTACCTGTAATTTGAATGAAACTGTGGGTCAAGTAAAGTGGATGCATTTAGTGGCACTATTTTATTAGTCAAAGATTAAGGTCGGCTTGCACAACGATCCCTAAACGTATTTAGCAACTAAACATGTTTAAATTTTACGTATTTGTATGATTTGACAACTCCTTAAATTATATTTAGCCACTAAATACGTTTAGGCATCGTTGCGCGATTCACCCTAAGAATATTAGACCTTTCATTAGACGTGACACTTGACCGGATAGTCCCATTTTGTTTGTTTAACCCCTCTTGAGCCCTAATATCTCAACAACTCCCCTACATTTTTAGCTCATTTAGTCACACCAATATTGTGCCATCATCTACCTATATACAAAATTTCACGATGATCGGATGAACGCTTCGAAAGTTATCCTCGGACAAACAAACATACGAGTACATACAACGCCGATTTGCCGAAGTTGATTTGGAGATATAGATATATTATTAGTAAAGCCCTGACACACCAAACCGAACCGTCTCAAATCAGCCTCCTGTCATCGTCTCGTCCAATTTTAATTCCACTATAAATATTCATGGTTCTATTATAGTCGCCATATTGTGATACTTTGATTAAGTGTCTCCAACCCTCTTCTGATTAATGGTGGTCGTTTCTTTGAGAGTCGGTGCCTTTTTGACAACGTTTTGAATGTCAGCTTCTCGTAAGCTGCCACTTTATTATTTTAAACCTATGTTTTTTTTTACTAGTATATGTCTACTGGTTTAACCATGTATGTAGTAGCCTTTAAGAAGAATACAAATAAAAAACCCCGTAAATCTTCATTAAGCTCATGGCTATTTATGCAGAAATAACGCATTTTTAACAAATAATTAACATCTGTACATGGTTAGGTAGTTATAAGATCAACCTATTATGCATGCAAACGACTCTCTTTTTCTCACCTCAATTGTTTAAAGTTACGTAAATTGGCACCTATTATATTTTATGTGCTTCCAAAAAAAATTATGCGAATAACTGTACGCAGTTAAGTAGTAAGCCTCGTTTAGGTAAACGACAAATAGGGTGTATCTTTACATAGTATAAAATGAAGTCGCTTCCGCTGTCTGTTACCTTAGATCTTTTAAACTACTCAACGGATTTTAATATAGTTTTCAGCAATAGAATGAGAAGGCTATGCTCGGGGTTTCATTGCGTGACAAAATCCGCAGTGAGGAAATCCGCAGAAGAACTAAAGTTGCCGACATAGCTCTCAAAATTAACAAGTTGAAGTGACAATGGGCGGGCCACATCGCTCGTAGAACCGATAACCGTTGGGGAAGAAAGGTTCTCGAGTGGAGACCACGGACTGGAAGACGCAGCGTAGGCCGACCCCCCACAAGGTGGACCGACGATCTAGTAAGAATCGCGGGGAGCCGTTGGGCGCAAACGGCCACCAACCGCTCGTTGTGGCGATCTAAGGGGGAGGCCTATGTTCAGCAGTGGACGTCTTCCGGCTGATGACGATGATGAATAGAATGATAGAGTGATTTAAGAGGAAGGTT
Source organism: Philereme vetulata (assembly GCA_918857605.2). Taxonomy (NCBI): domain Eukaryota; kingdom Metazoa; phylum Arthropoda; class Insecta; order Lepidoptera; family Geometridae; genus Philereme; species Philereme vetulata. The sequence goes on from OU975423.1 coordinate 10,841,609, forward strand.
AATATATATACTTCTATACTAATATTATAAAGAGGAAAGATTTGTTTGTTTGTATTGGATCCGAAACTACTGGACCGATTTAAAAAAATCTTTCACTGTTGGGTATCTACACTATCCCCGGGTAGTATAGGCTACTTTTTACCCAACTACACAGAAGGAGGGTAATGATTTTATTGAAAAACTTACATTACTCTGTTTGTTTGTTACCTTTACACGACTAAACGGCTGAACGGATCGTAATGAAATTCTGCAAGGAGATAGATTATATCCTGGGAAAGGATATAGGCTATTGCGGAAAATAAGGGTAATGTTCTATTGAAAAACCAACCGTGCGAAGCCGCGGGCGCGTCAGCTAGTGCAAAATAATTCTTTTAATTCCCCTTAGAGGGGAGCGTCGTAAATGTTTGATATTAATTAATTTGATTCGGTAACAAATGTTATTAATAATTCTGTCAGATGTCATGTCGTCTGTCATCGGTAATCGCTGCCGTTTTGTCTCGGTATGCATCGCCCTAATTTGCTTCGTTTAGTGAATTTAATTTGTTTGTTTTTGCTTTTGTTTGTTTTAAGAAATCTGTTTAACATTTTAAATCTATTTTTCAAATTTTGTCGATCACTGTACTTAATTATTGATTAAAACGGGTATTTATCGCGTATGTACCTTTTTTATTTGTTATCCCCACGTTTTGGGTGTGTTGCAACAGTCATGGTCTCGGGTTGACTGGAGTACGAGATACGGTTAGTCTAGTGTGTCGTAATATGAACGAGGACATTTCTAATTCTGAAGACCAAGTGAGGGTAGTTGCTGCAGCTACCCACACTTCCTGACGGTAGCTCCAAGTACTACAGTCAACCCGAGACCACGACTGTTGCAACATAGCCGAAACGTCGGGATAACAAATAAAAAAGGTACACACGGCTACACATCAAGCTATAAAATCCAGTATAAGCTGACCTCTCATTCTACGAAAAGTCTACACAATGCGAGGTCAGCTTATACTGGAGTTTAATAGCTTGATGTGTAGCCGTGTGTACATACGCGATAAATACCTGTTTTAATCAATAATTATTTTAAATTTATTAGTTTGAACTTAACACAAATATTTGATTAAAATTTGGACGTGTTTAATTGCTCTATCTATACGGAGAAAGATGTTTGAACAAATAGATGAGATGTCTATGGTAAAAAAATAAGAGAATATTAACTGTTAATACAAACAAGGACAGCTAATACAGCCCTTTGCATAATATTATTCATGTAAACAAATTGGAAAATGCTAATATAAACTAGAAATTTGTATTAAGACATCAAACTTCGATAATCAAAGTGAAACTCCCAGCTGTATTGAGGCGGGAAATCTTGTGCGTCATAGCGGGGTATTGGTAGTTATAGACATGTCAGTTTATTATTTTAAATCTATATTAATCATATTCATTTATTTCGTTTCAAACCATGTGTATATAGAGAACACTAATGGCGAGTTCCTATATCCGTCAGTAACCGACTACGCCTCGTATCTCCTTGAAAAAGTGTCAACTAGTGTCAAACTTTTGACAGGTTTTCAAGGAGAAACGAATCGTAGCTGGTTACCGACGGATATAGGAACCCGCCATTAGTTACGACAACAAATATGTATGTAAGAACTGACGATCTCCGTGGTACAGTGGGCGAATAGCCGGCTGAGACGTAGGAGGTATCGGGTTCGATTCCCGCCGCGGAACAAATGTTTGCATGATCTACAGATATTTGATCCGCGTCGGGTTGTTTCTCTATATATTTTAAGTATGTATTTACAAAAAACAATGTATATAAGTATTCTATTATTTATCTGGTTCTCATAATACAAGCTCTGCTTCGTTTGGGGCTAGATCGCGCTGTGTGAAATGTCCAGCAATATTTATTTATTTAATGTAAAGTAAAAAGAGTTCTTATGATCGCAACGATGATTGATGAATGATTTATGGAGTTGTCAAATCATATTAATACGTCAAATCTAAACATGTTTAGTCTCTAAAAACTTTTAGGGATCGTTGTGAAAGCCGGGTTTAATATATTAAGAATAATTAAGGTATTATTTGGTCACTTAAATATGTTCGAATTATCGTGAGGCGTGTAGCATCTGCCCCCAAAAATAATGATACATGTTGACCATGACCGCTCGCGCTCTGTCAAGAGCGTTACGATTGAGAAGAAGAAATAGGTTCATCGCTCAGGCCTCACAAAAACTAAAATGTATTGGCGGGACGAGAAACGATTTTTTAATTCAGGTGTTAATACTTTGGTATGACCCTCGAAAGTTGCTTATGTTATTCATAAGACATTTTAATACAGAAGACCTGAACCTGCAACATAACATCTTCTTAGTCGTAGCACTCTTGGCAGAGTGGTCGTGATCGTTATGTCAGTGTTGTGGCGCGCTTAACTACCCTTCGCCACTCTTCTCGCACCGCTGCTCTACTGGCACATTCGTTCAAAGAAACATCTATGGCAGCCTTTATATGATCTGTCCATCTCATAGGCGATCTGCCACGCGCTCTTTTGCCGTCAACCTTCCTTTGCACAACCAAGCGTTCAATGGAGAGCTCCCCGCGCCGCGACACGACATACTGAATATATGCAGCAATATATTAGTAAAGTAAATCTTTATTAGGAACAATAACTGGTGGTAGAGCTTTTATGAACGGGCTCGAGGAAGTGGACACCACCGCCTTACCTTTATCTGCCGCCAAATAGCAGTACTTGTGCTGCTGTGTTCCGGTTAGATGGTAATGGTGTGTTCCTGTAATTACTGGCACATAGGCATAACAGCTAAGTCCTATTGTATGGCAACGTATCCACATAGATATCAAGATAACATAACAGCTTGTTTTGAATTCTATGTGGATATCCATGGGCTGCAGTAGCCACTTGTACTATAAAAAAAACAAAAAAAACATAAGATTAATTACAAAAATAGAACGATGTTACCTGCATAAATAGCAACATACACTTCCTCTATTTTTGAAAATTGAAATATTAACGAATAGAGGGATAGTTTTCAAACTGTATTCCGAAATATAAATTTTTTGAAACGTGTCATTATAATATCATTATTACTAATACTATAATACTAATATAAATACTACATTACGATCTGATTCCGCCATCTCCTTTCCATCAAAGGACAAGCAGGCGCACGGCTCGGTACCATCCGTACCTAGTTGATATACCACCCATTCGCACACACCGTTTTAGTTCTACGTTCTTGATACGTACGGCTGAGGTATGGAACACTTTTCCGTCGTCTGTTTTTCCTAAAGAATACAATCCGAGCCTCTTTAAGGTAAGAGTGAATAGGTTTCGTCTAGATCTTCGTGTTTCATTTTAGACCACATCATCACTTACCATCAGGTGAGATTGTGGTCTAACGAAGATCTATTTAGTTTAAAAAAAAATACTATATTATCATTATCTATTATCTTTCTTGTTAAATTTGTATTTATGAAGATACCAAAAGCGGTGCGTTTAGTTAACATAAATTCAGTTTTTCTTCCAAAAGGTGAAAATATAAAGTGTTAATACTCAGCCAGTCTTTTCTCCAATACCCTTACTCTTCGAAAATCTTCATCTACGGATTTAGTTAACATATGTACTGAGGGCGGGGGTCGGCTATGGGCTATAAATAATAATTCCGCACCAGACTTCGTGAGATAAATCGACGTATGCTAATGTGTTGCCAAATTATTTATTGAGGGGCGCCTTATCGAAGGATATACTCGTGAAGCGAGATTGGTTAGAAACATTTTGAAGCAAAATTGGCTTAGGATTTTAAGATATTTTGGTAATCTTTACTTATACTAGAATATATAAGGGGCAAAATGCTTTTAATAACAATAAATATTTACATAGCTATACAATAGCTCCACGGTTCCAGGGCATTCCACTCCCCGTCTCGGCGAGTATAGGGATTCTGGGAGTCGAAATTTCTAATGAGGTCCAGTATGGGAGTCACTTAGAAGCCAAAACTGTGCTCACCTCCAAAAATCTTGGAGTCCTTAACCGTGCCAAACAGTATTTTACGGCACAACAACGGCTATTGTTGTACAAAGCGTAAGTTCGGCCGCACGTAGAATACTGTTCCCATCAGACTCCCTTCAGAGAAGAGCCATTAGAATCATCGGTGATCCCAAACACGCCCACAGGCTGGAACCGCCGAGTCAACGCCGTGACATCGGATCGCTCAGTGTATTCAACCGCCTGTATAATGGGGAATGTTCTGAGGAGCTATTTGATTTCATCCCGTCGTCGAGATTTTACCACCGCACTTCTCGACAGCGTAATAAAGCTCATCCACATATAATCGACAATTGGGTATCGCGCACCACACGCTTTTCGCGATCTTTTCTACCACATACTTGCAAGATGTGGAATGTGCTACCATCTGAAGTTTTCCCATTAGGCTACGACATGGCACGCTTCAAGAGATATGTAAAGAGGTTTCTACAGTGTGGGGAATGCATCGACAATACCCCGGGTGTTGCCGGTGTCAATAAGCGACGGTGACCGCTTACCATCAGGTGGGCCGTAACGTTAGCCTGTTTCCCCACAAATAACATAAAAAAAACATGACTTAAATACAGAAGAAACAGTTGAATCATCTAAAGACCGTTGCAAACGATATATAGATAGATCAACTGCTCCAGACCACTGCAATGCGATGACCCAGATAAGCGCCAGCTCTCCAGACCAGACCAGACGCCCAGAAAGAATTTTGAAAACGCGATGGGTCCCGGTACCCCCATGAACCCAGGGTCTCGACCCCAAATGGCTCAAAAACGTAAGCTCTGTCGAGTCCATATTTGCGCCGCTTGAGATCTTCGGCTGAAATTACCGCCGCACCGGCCCCAACTGCTGCACCAGGCAGATGAGATGGAGCAAGGGTGTCGACGCACGTGGCGTCCCACACGAAAGGCCTACCCTTCTCCCAAGGTATAAGAGACATACCGTCAGGCCTCTTACCATCGTCACGTATCAGACCGTTCGGTTCGAGAACGGCTGGAATGTTGATGCTGCATGCCTAGCGTAACGGGAAATCCTACCGGCGACCCTGGAACACGATAATCCATGGTGACCAAGCTGTTACTTGAAAATATATAATACAGTCATCATCATTATCATAAATCACTTGTGAAAAATACATATGTATAATAGATGTCAGGTGCAGTTAAATGTTCACTATATTGGTGTACAAAATTAATATAGTCAATAATTAAGGATACAGATAATGGTATTACAATTTGTAAGATACGATACAATATACAGATAAGATTACTCTCTGATTTTGTATTTTAATGTATGTATAAAAATCCAAAATTACTCTATGGCACATTATTTTAATAAACCTACTTACCGCGTTGTAGTAAAAATCGCATAAAATGTTCTAAATAGCTTGATTGTTCAGTACTGCTTCACTTTATTATAGGTTATTTTTCCCTAAATAAATAGACCGTGTTTTCCAGCAAATTATCACCAATTTTTTATCATCATCATCAACCTATAACAGTCCACTGCTAGACGCAGGTCTGTCCCAGGGTGCACTATTGAGCCCGATCCTCAGCTCTTCTCATCCAAACTTGGCAGCCACAGCGCGCAAATCGTCACTCCATCCAGCCGGAGGACGTCCTACTCTTCGCTTAGATAGCTTTTCGCTTTGCTTTTAGGTGTAAACGACCAATACAAAAATTTAAATTATCAAAAATGACGTAGTTAGGTACCATCGTGCGAACTGGTTGCAAGTTCGATTTTCACCTTTATAATGGTATTAATTTTAAATTGGTTTAAAATCAACTCACATATATGACGATCTCCATGGTGCAGGAGTTTGCGGGTTCGATTCCCGGCATCGAACAAAGTTTTGCAGGATCTACAGATATTTGTTACGGATCTGGGTAATTTTCTACATGATTATTGAAGTAAAACTTCTTTACTTGACTTGGAGAGTAAGCTGGTGAATGCGTTACGTAAAGTGCGAACGGAAGTTGAGAGAGAGATATAAGTTAGTGTGGATAGAAAGAGAGAGAGAGTTACGTTTCGTATATTACTGTAGGCGCAAGAGAGAGAGGTGCGAGCACACATTTTCTTTCTCTCTTTCTCTCATAGCCAGTTGATTTGTCGCATATCTCCTATCCCAAATGAGCCTAAATTATACAAACTGCAAAAACAAAACACTTCTTCATGCTGTATAATAGAGTTAATTTTGCTATAGATAAAAAATGTATATACGAATCTTTAGCTTCGATTTATGAAAAAGTTCAGCTATTCTACAACATATGGCAGGCAACAGCAGAAGTTTTACTTCTATCGTTTGGTCTAAAGCAAACTCGTTCTTGTTATAAGAATGTATTCAAAAAATATTTTTGTTTTATCAGATATCTGGTTCCCATGGTATAAGCTAGGCTTAGTGGGGCTGGATAACACTTTGTGAAATGTCCAGCATTTTGATTTTATTGTCAAAAATCTTTATCGTAAAATTGGCATATCACATACATTATTATACCGCTAGGCAGTGAGTAATGTATGTCCCGCCGGCTGATAAAGTGACTTTAACTGTGTTGTTTTATTGGAGTTATTTGTAACGATTTTCTATTTATTATAAGGGTTTGCAGATTCACTGTCGTATCCATTATTTTGTTGTTCAATAATATCAATAAATGTAAGATAAAATATGAATAAAGCTCACGACTATATTAATACTAAAAATAATAAAATATAAATCTTTATTACAGGCAACATTAGGGTACAAGATGTTAAAACTTAACTCTACGGCCCATATAAATATATTATATTATACTTAGTGATTAAGAAGCCGGTGAACCCCGAGCGCAACTTCAATTCGGCCGCGTCAAAAACTTCGGCCTGAATATCGCTATCCCTGTTTAGTGACGAAGTATAGCCACGCAGAGCGACAGTGATATCAAATGAACGATTCTAAATTTGATTAGATTTTGACCGTGTTCCGTAATACCAAAAATGATGACTGAAAACTTGTTGTATTTTTCTCTTTGTGTTGTTAATCTGTAACTAGACGATATAATCTATGGTCCCATGACTAGGATACGTAAGATGTTGTTGTTTTTAATACGAAACAATTAGGTTGAAAACAGGTCTTTTATGACGTAAAAACATGCAGAACATACGCTTCTATTTCATTTTAGGTAAGTATTTTGATCTAATATATGGTTGGGAACCTAGATAAATACTATTCAAATTAAAATAATACCTTATTAAGGTAGAAATATGCTCCAATTAGAAATGATCTTGGTAGTACGTGTTGTATGGGCGATTCCCCTCCGGTCTCCACTTAACATACATATTTTAATACATAAAAATATTACGATCTTGCGCGGCCTGCAACCAACGGCTCCCAGAAACCTTTATCAGGTCTTCTTTCCGTCTAGTGGAGGGTCGTCCTACACTGCGTTTTCTAGTGCTTGGTCTCGAGGACCTTTCTGCCGCAACGGCCGCCAGTTCTTCGAGATAGGTGCCCGCCCACTACCACTTCAGCTTGATATACCTTGGTGATGTCAGTGACTTTGGTTCGTCTACGAATCTCCTCATTTCTGATTCGTTCTCGTAGAGAAACACCAAGCATAGCCCTCTCCATAGCACGCCGAGCGTAAACACAGCGAGCCTAATAATTATAAAAAAATGAACGGATGACACGCTTACATTTAATTTGTTCTATTACTCAAACATTCAATCAACCTAAGTACAGTCATTTGGTTCGAAAAATAGTGGTTACCTGGAAAGCTTTTGATAATTATAGATTTTGATGTGCTCTTTCCGAATATTGACTTTGCCACCTCGTATTTTTGCCGCTCGCGCCGCCATATTGGAAAAATGGCGACTAAAAGCAGTTTTTTGAGAATACCTCATTTCCGACATAATTTACGATAAAAACTGTTGTATACAAAATGAAAATAGAGACAATTACCTATAATTTATGTATCTTAAAATTATTAGTTAAATAATTATAAATTGCATTAGTCATTGATTACTGTTTATGGAGAATTTCATCATAATCGCTACCATCTGAGGTTTCCTGTTAGGCTACGACATGGCACGCTTCAAGAGAAATGTAAAAAGGTTTCTACAGGGTAGGGAACGCATCGACAATACCCCGGGTGTTGCCGGTGTCAATAGGCGACGGTGACTGCTTACCATCAGGTGGGCCGCAAGCCTGTTTCCCCACAAATAACATTAAAAAATATCTACCTTTTTTTCATAAAGTCAATACCTAGTTTTGGCGTACGAGCGCCGCAAAGTATACTCCAACACGCGTTTTGGCCAAAAAAATAATAAAATAATAAAAAGTCCTGAAAAATCTCATGCAAAGGGCAATCTCCACTCTACAATAACGCCCATAATTCTTGGTAACCGGAGTTAAACCGAGCGGTTCAACTCGGCCCATTTCAGTTATGAGCACTTTTAATCAAAGAGCCCGCTTTGCATTTTGCATAGGATAACTTATTCCGACACATTGAACCCAGTTTAAGTTAGTTTAAGTTATGGAATGGCTGGTTTTTTGTATGTAATTTACTGTTTCATAATCGTAGCTTTAGCGATAGGTTAATTTTTGGATAGATGGTTGTTAGTGGCACGAAATGTGTTGATATTTTTATTTGAATTCTTACAAGTAAACAAGACCGGAAATATGAAAGCCACAAATCGAATTCCAACACGGACGTCAAAAAGCTAGATGGAGATGGTTCAAGCCAAACATTATTTGCCTACACTCGCTCCGAGCCAAGCCAACTGGAAATTGGGCAGCAACTAACTAAAGCCCCAAGAAGTAAAAAAGTGCGAAGACCCTCGTCAAGGAGGAGGAGGAACATAAACCATGGACGTATTGTCAAGAGATCGCTAAAAGAGCACGCCCGCATCGTCGCTCAAAACGGATAAGTGAGAAAGAAAAAGCGGGACGTATTTTTATCAAGTATGTCTTCAGGCATGTTTAGCGGCCGAGGATGCCCACACTGGCAGCCGCCGTTGAAGGTAGATTCAAACTACAAATCGCTGTTTTGAATTACTAAACTTTGAATTACTTATATAGCTTAGGGATTGTGTGATCTTCTATCTTTTTTTTGTCAACCTATATCGTTCCATTACTGGGCAAAGGTCTCCCCCAAGTCTCTCCATCTATCTCTGTCCAATGCAACACTCCACTACTCCTGCTCGAAGGCAACAAGATCGTCTCGCCAACGCTTTCTTGGTCGACCCCGACCGCGTCTTCCATCAGGGCTCCAGGTTGTGGCTAGATTAGCTCACCTAACCTTCTATCATGGAAATAATTTCCAGCATCGGTCCTGTTTCTGAGATAGCCCCCTACAAACACTACCTGCCTGGTTGTTACGTTTTTAATACCAATCGGCTGGACCGATTTCGAAGAAATTTGAAAGGTAAGTTCTATTTTAAATTGAGAAACCACGGGCGGAAGCTAGTTTAATATTTAACCGACTTCAAAAAAGGAGGAGGTTCTTAATTCAACTGTATTTTCTTTTTATGTTTGTTACCTCAGAACTTTTGACTGGGTGAACCGATTTTGATGTTTTTTTTTTATTTGAAAACTGGTGCTTTCCGTGTAGTCCCATTTCCATTTGGTTCAATTTTGGCAATGGCATCCATGAGAAAACCGTATAAGTCTTAAATTTGTTTAATTTTTATGATATGTTATGTTTGTTAGCTCAGAACTGCGGTATACATCAACCGATTTAAAAAATTAGTTGTTAATTTGAAAGGATATACTTTTAAATTGATCCCATTGAAATTTTATCAAAATTGGTAGAGTAGTTTGGTTTTTACTGTCATCTGAAGTCGGTTGTATTTACGTTAAAAAGTTACTAGTTTAATCTATACTATCATCACACTATCCCACTAATATTATAAATGCGAAAGTTTGGATGTTTGTTTAATTATTTGTTTGTTTGTACCCAACCACGTCATAACGGCTGAACCGGTTTCAATGAAATTTAGTATGTACGTAGATTATAACCTGGATTAACACACATACTACTTTTTATCCCCTAAATCAGGTCCCATAGGATAAAAATAGGGTGACAAGTCAAGTTGCAACAGCGATTTTAGTTTTATTTCTAGGTTGGTTACACATATCGCGCACGAAGTCGCGGGCAACAGCTAGTATATTATAAATAGGTAAAATTTGTAAGTTTGCATGTAATAGGTAATACCCGGAACATTTCAGCCTATTCTGAAGATTATTTAATTAATAGGAAGGCTATATTATCCTTTATTCCTAACAATGCACTCAGGACGATGCTGGGGCTGCCCCGCTACTGCAGTGCATCAGGGATGTTCGCGGCGGCGCGGGTCGACTGCTTCCATACCGTCATGCGCAAGCGAGCCGCGTCCCTGGTGCACAGGCTGCGGGCCAGCGCCAACACCGTCTTGGCAATGATAGCCGGCAGAGTAGACTGCCCGTACACCAGACATTGCTGTCACAGGCATGCTCTCAAAACCCCTGTATAAACATTAGTTTACTTATTGTGTTGTGCGCTTTCCTATATGAGCTACATAATTGCTTGAAATAAATGTATTATTTTTATTTTATTTTTTAGCGATATGTATACACTTTATTTTATTGTGATAAAAATCCGTACGAAGCCAGAGCAAGTCAGTTAGTTTAATATATTATTATATTTTAATGATATGTCATGATTAGCATTCCATTCTGTTTTAGGCACAGTACTAGTTCGCATGGTGTAAACATAAATTTAGATGGAAAGGTTACATTAAGTTCATACGCCTTCGTGGGCAGGCAGTTATGATTCATGGGCTCTTGTTAAGGCTAAGCATTGTCTATTGATATATTATCGAAACTTTGATGATAATATGCCAAATGTATTCTTTACAATCACGCGTGCACTTGACGGTTTTTTATTAAATTTGCGTTCGGAGCTGTTCCTGTCATGGTTGCCAGGATAAGGTCGTTTTTTTAACTTTTTTTTTTAACTACAACGTTCACAAAGTTATAATAAGCAAATCCACTTAGAGCAAAACCTGCTGCAGTTTGAATATCGTCTGGAATGTCGTCCATACCGGACAGGAAACAGAACACGAGCGAGCAAAATGAGAGTGTGGATAACTTACAAGTTCGCGAGAAGTCTCGGCGAAACTTCTCGCCGAGACTTCTCGTCATGAGTCTGGATGGGCTATTTAAATACCAGTTAACTCGTCCCGGCTTTGCACTGATTTTTATCGAAATAAAATATTATATAACCTACTAGTGGTCCCGCCGAACTTCGTACCGTCTTGACATGCATATAACGCGGGCTGTCAATATACGTCATCCTGGTAGAATTGTCAATTGTTGTCCCCGGCCATCATTATGTATGAGAAAATGAATGACTTAAACAAATAATTCAATACCAAAATTAGCCAAGTCGCTCCACCCGTTCTCGAGTTTCAGCGAGACTAACGAACAGCAATTCATTTTTATATATATAGACAATATCTCGGAATAACTCCGACCGAAGCATCTGTTTCAAACGATATTCATTTGTTTACATCCTCTTTGACGATACTTGCAGCACGCATTCTATCAATTCTATGTATGTCAAACGTCATAACGTTACATTATAAAAGCGCTAAGGTTAGATTATAAAATGGTTAAGTATTCTTAAATTTTCTAATTTTGCGCGCAATTTTCTTAATTTTTTCTTTTATAAGAACCTTCTCCTGACAATAAGAAATACAACAAAAAAAAGAATTAGCGAAATCGGTTCAGCCGTTCACGCGTGATGGCGTGACCAAGGGAAATAGGGATTCATTTTTATATATAGAGATTATTCTAAGCCTTCCTATTATCATTTTTATAAATACGAGATTTATCACGTAGCGTCATATCGGTCTTTTGACCTTCGCCAATGTTTCGGTTCAATTCGTGAACCTTCATCAGGATGAGTGCGATCCGCTCCGCCATGCACTACGCGCCGCAGTCCTCTGCGCGCGAGTAGACGGGCGCGGTGGTGGAGATTGCGTCAACGATGGCCCAACGTGTTGACAGGCTGCGTCATCATCATTATCATCACTGCTACTCTCTTCTGTAGTTCTCGGTACAGGCAAACACACAACACTATGTCTCTCTACCAGGTTCACTCACTCCTCTGTCGCTATATGCCCTTCCTATTATGTGTATGATAACTTCAATATGTTAATTTTATTGATTGAAAGATTATACAATTATTTACAAGACTTAATAAAGCAGAAACAATTGAATCATCTAAAGACCGTTGCAAATGATCTATAGATAGCTCAACTGCTCCAGATGCTCCACTAGCAGGCAGAAGTGCTCCCAAGACACTGGCTGCATTGCCCCGCTTAATTGCAATGCTTATGCGTTTTTTTCTGAACTTGAACATGGTAAGCGAAAAAGCGGTGGCCAGTTCCTTCGTTTTAAAGATGTTCAAAAGAGACACATGAAAAGATGCTGTATTGAACCTTCCTCGTGGGAATCCGCCGCTGAAATCTGAATGGAGGCGACTCGTCCAAGGTAAGGTATATGCTTTTGAAGACGAAAGAAGGCGCGAACTAGATACCAAACGCGACCAAGTTAAGAATAGACCGTCTGCCGTCAAGAATAGAATATATCTTACAACTTCAATAATAGCATTCTGACGTGCGGTATGTGCTCTAAAATTTTTAGCGCAAAAATTGGACACATAAGCCACATAAGGGCAAAACACCCAAGCTCTATTTAAAGCATAAGCCCAGTCACCGTAGCCGAAAACGGTTTGGTGGACTATTATTATTATGCGTTGACCCAGAAGCGTCAGCTCACGGATCACACGTCGCTTCGACCAGACGCCGCACCGGCGCTATTTATTTTCGAAAACAAACATTAAAAAAAAAGTCTCTTTATTTTTCTTTAAAATTGGACCCGCGGTTCCTTTCAATGTTTTATACCTACATATATTCCTTTATGATAACTCATTATTTCACACCAAAGTAAAATACAGAACATAATTTTTACAAATAGATTTAGTACAATGGGCGATATTTTCCAGACTTGTGGTTCAGAATCTCCCAAAACTGGCTAGAAAAATACTCATTCTGTACTTACAAAAAGAAATTATACTGGCTGAAGTTTAAATGGTTGTATCCATTATGATATTTTCATTTTCATAGTTATCTGCATAATTAGTTTAAGCCCGGCTTCCATAACGAACCCTAAACGTATTTAGTGACTAAACATGTTCAAACTTCAAACAAGACCGATCGTGTTTGGAGTACTGTTCTCACGTCTGGGACGGATCAGCGAAGTACCAACTTGAAGCTCTGGAATCAATTGAAAGAAGAGTCAAGAAGCTCATAGGCAACGATGAGCTAGTCGATGCTCCTCAGCCTGGAGCATCGTCGAAAAGTTGCTAGCCTCTTGGTTTTTTATCGAGTACATTACGTACATTCGTACAACCTAATCCCACCACCTCCATTCTATCATCGGACAACCAGACGCTCTGCGGTGCGCCACCGCTATATGGTAGAAATACCTCCCATTCGCACAAAGCGGTACTCTTCGTCCTTTATTATGCGCACCGCCAAAGAGTGGAACGCCTTGCCAGAGTCTGTGTTTGCTGATAGCTACAACCTGGGTATCTTTAAGTCGCGAGTGAATAGGTTTCTTCTAGGCAAGCGTGTACCATCGTAGACTGTATCATCGCGCCCCATCAGGCGAGATCGTGGTCAAACGCAAACCTATAATTTATAAAAAAACAATAAAACTTGAAGTATTTGTATGATTTGACAGCGCCGTAAATCATATTTAGCCACTAAATACGTTTAGGCATCGTTGCGCAAGTCAGCCTAAGAATATGAATGTGTCGGGTGTTATTTTATAATAACCATTTATAGGATATTATAGTTGATTTGTAGAATTATAAAAACACAATAAAGTAAGGTATTACAGGAACTGTGATAATTTATAAACGCATAAAATCGTATAATCTCTACTTCTCAGATTAAAATTAATTTTATTGGCCGGTTTAATCACCGATTAAGTTTATTTTACTATACATCTCATGTTTATAACTTGAGGTACATTAATTTAGCAAATAAATGCTACGTATACAACGTGCTTCGGAATAAAAATAATGATTGATATTTCACAGCGCTATCTAGTTCCAAACTAAGCAATAAATAAATATTTGCTGGAAATTTAGGTTGTACTGTAGGAACCAGATAACTGATTGAATAATAATATACTTTTTTTTAAATACATACTTATATTATAGAAAAAAACACCCAGACACAGATTAAATATAATGTAGATCATGCAAACATTTGTTCCGCGGCGGGAATCGAACCCGCTACCTCCTGCGTCTCAGCTGGCTATACGTCCAGTGCGCCACGGAGATAGTCAATAATGATTGTTATATGCGAACCAGATAACTAATAGAATACTTATGTATACATTTTTTTTGTATACAGGAATGCTGCTTAGCGGCAGATATAAGTATGTTGGCATTACTTCCCCGGCCGAGCCCTTTCACAAGGAACTCTACTACTTTTGGAGGGGTTCCTTCTATTATATAGAACAATCGTAGACGTTGTCTAACATAGTTTTTGTGAGAGCGATGACCCCTTTTAGAATTAACGTGCATATTCCGAAGCACCTAGTATTATTATCAGTTTATTGCATTATAAAAATCTATTAATTTATAGCGCATTTCTAGAAATCTTTGGCGCTTAAAATCACTATAACCTTCGGATGATTCCACGATATATTTTTTTACGTGTTTATAATCATAAACACGATTATAACACTAGCTTTAATGTAATTTCTAAAGTGTAAAAATAGTTTCGCCATAATCATCATCATCATATACGTCATAGGTAGTGATCGGCGTAGGTAGTGCCATTCACGGGAATTAGTGACCGTTAACTTAACGTGGATATGCCTTCTAAATCCCGGCAAATATATTTTTAAATTTATTTAACAGGATTTTTAGGAATTCGTATTTTACATAGTAACGATTCAGCTTTATGCAAATACATGTTGTATTGGTCACTAAATTCATCCCTTTCCCTTACGCTTTTGTAGCTTTTCGCGGGTGAGGTGAGGACTCGGTTTCACTATACGCACACATTTGCAGCAAGTACATACACAATATGCGGCGCTATGGATGTGACAATATATTTAGAAAAATATTCCCGGGAATCGAAGAATAAATCCCGGTGCATATCCATATTAACTTATCATTCAGGTTCATCATCATCATCATCAGCCGGTAGACGTCCACTGCTGAACATAGGCCTCCCCCTTAGATCGCCACAACGAGCGGTTGGTAGCCGATTGCGCCCAACGGCTCCCCGCGATTCTTACTAGATCGTCGGTCCACCTTGTGGGGGGCCGGCCTACGCTGCGTCTACCAGTCCGTGGTCTCCTCTCGAGAACCTTTCTTCCCCAACGGTTATCGGTTCTACGAGCGATGTGGCCTGGCCATTGCCACTTGAACTTGCTAATTTTGAGAGCTATGTCGGCAACTTTAGTTCTTCTGCGGATTTCCTCATTGCGGATTTTGTCACGCAAAGAAACCCCGAGCATAGCATTCAGGTTCATTGACCCAAAATAGCACTACCTACGCCGATCCCTAGTCATAGGATACGAGATCAAATTAGGAGATCAGTAAACAAACCAAGGTCACTCACAGACATAGCCAAGAGGAATAGCAAGGGAATTAGCATGAATCAAAATGATTATCTATCTACGTATTAGGGGTGTTTTCGTCAGTCGATGAAACACCTGTTAATGTGCCCTTTGTGCCCGAACACCTGCACAATGGTTGACTTAAAAATGGCTTCTCCTGACGCCATCAATGTAACCAAGTACCTATCTAACACAATATAAGTAGAACTATTGACACACTAAGAAGAACGGATGTTTTAACGAAACCAAAGTCGGAGTCGGAGTTTTCGAATTTGGTTTGTCGGAGTCGGAACCGGAATCGGAGTCGGAGTCGGAGGTGTCAATGAAGTAGTTCAAAATAACACTTTATTTTGGCTTCATTGTTCAAATCAAAAACAGATAACTTTAATTAAAATTTCGCACAAAACAAAACATATAATCTATATTGCGTAACAAACAACGAATGAAAGAGTAATCGACGACAGAAAGCACGCAGAAACCTACTAGCTTCCGCCAGCGGCTTCGCATGCGTTGTTTGTCAACAAAAAGTAGCCTATGTGTTAATTCAGGTTATAATCTATTACGTACATACCAAATTTCATCGAAATCGGTTCAGTAGTTTATTTTTTCTGTTATCTGAAGTCGGTTATATTTTTATTAAGAAGTTACTTGTTAATGATTTTTCTAGAATACATAACAATAAATAAATTGACGTCTTAATTGTAACATTTTATCTATCTATTTATATCTGATGCATTCTAAAGAATCGCCGTAGACGCCTTGTTTCGCCTTAATAACGGACCGTAACAACATATGACTAAGCTTTGAATACGATGGAACTCAAATAGTTATAAGATTTGTGTCAAAGTTCATGATTATTGCACATGCAGCAACTTATGCACATCTTTAAAGGCTAAGACCGATAAATAAATATAAATATTGCTGTATAATATAATATTAAACTTAAAGGTCGTATTTATAAGACTATCTTAAGACCAGTCTTAACGTATGGAAGCGAAACTTGGGCCGTAACGCAGAAGAACATACATACCATCCAAGTCGCCGAAATGAAGATTTTAAGGTGGATGTGCGGCGTCACCAGGCTCGATAAAATCCGTAACGAGTACGTGCGAGGAAGCCTGGGGGTGCTGACAAGATGCAGGAGAGTCGGCTGCGATGGTACGGTCACGTGAAGAGGAGGCCACCTGACTACCATCCCCGGTCGAAGATCTAGAGGTAGACCCAAGAGAAGGTGCAGAGATGTAGTGTCAAAAGACATGAGAGAGCGCCAAGTTTCTGATGACGACGTCGAGGATAGAGCGAAGTGGAGAAGAACGACCAGGAAAGCTGACCCCACCTTGGGATACATAGCTGGGAAGAGATATAGCTGAAAGTTTCACACAGCGTTATATAGCCCCAAATGAAGCAGAGCTTGTACTATGGGAACCAGATAACTGATAGAATACTTACATATAAGTATTCTTTTTATTATAAATACATACTTATAATATATGGAAAAACATCCAGACTGGGTACAAATATCTGTAGATTATGCAAATAATAATTATTACTGGACATTTCACACAGTGCTATCTAGCCCCAAATGAAGCAGAGCTTGTACTATGGGAACCAAATAACTGATAGATTACTTATAGGTAAGTATACTTTTTTTATAAATACATAGTTAGTTATAATATACTTACGGAAAACACATCCAGACCCGGTACAAATATCTGTAGATTATGCAAATAATAAATAAATAAATAATAAATATGTATTACTGGACATTTCACACAGTGCTATCTAGCCCCAAATGAAGCACAGCTTGTACTATGGGAACCAGATAACTGATAGAATACTTACATATAAGTATTCTTTTTATTATAAATACATACTTATAATATATGGAAAAACATCCAGACTGGGTACAAATATCTGTAGATTATGCAAATAATAATTATTACTGGACATTTCACACAGTGCTATCTAGCCCCAAATGAAGCAGAGCTTGTACTATGGGAACCAAATAACTGATAGATTACTTATAGGTAAGTATACTTTTTTTATAAATACATAGTTAGTTATAATATACTTACGGAAAACACATCCAGACCCGGTACAAATATCTGTAGATTATGCAAATAATAAATAAATAAATAATAAATATGTATTACTGGACATTTCACACAGTGCAATCTAGCCCCAAATGAAGCACAGCTTGTACTATGGGAACCAAATAACTGATAGATTACTTATAGGTAAGTATACTTTTTTTATAAATACATAGTTAGTTATAATATACTTACGGAAAACACATCCAGACCCGGTACAAATATCTGTAGATTATGCAAATAATAAATAAATAAATAATAAATATGTATTACTGGACATTTCACACAGTGCTATCTAGCCCCAAATGAAGCAGAGCTTGTACTATGGGAACCAAATAACTGATAGATTACTTATAGGTAAGTATACTTTTTTTATAAATACATAGTTAGTTATAATATACTTACGGAAAACACATCCAGACCCGGTACAAATATCTGTAGATTATGCAAATAATAAATAAATAAATAATAAATATGTATTACTGGACATTTCACACAGTGCTATCTAGCCCCAAATGAAGCACAGCTTGTACTATGGGAACCAAATAACTGATAGATTACTTATAGGTAAGTATACTTTTTTTATAAATACATAGTTAGTTATAATATACTTACGGAAAACACATCCAGACCCGGTACAAATATCTGTAGATTATGCAAATAATAAATAAATAAATAATAAATATGTATTACTGGACATTTCACACAGTGCTATCTAGCCCCAAATGAAGCAGAGCTTGTACTATGGGAACCAAATAACTGATAGATTACTTATAGGTAAGTATACTTTTTTTATAAATATATAGTTAGTTATAATATACTTACGGAAAACACATCCAGACCCGGTACAAATATCTGTAGATTATGCAAATAATAAATAAATAAATAATAAATATGTATTACTGGACATTTCACACAGTGCTATCTAGCCCCAAATGAAGCAGAGCTTGTACTATGGGAACCAAATAACTGATAGATTACTTATAGGTAAGTATACTTTTTTTATAAATACATAGTTAGTTATAATATACTTACGGAAAACACATCCAGACCCGGTACAAATATCTGTAGATTATGCAAATAATAAATAAATAAATAATAAATATGTATTACTGGACATTTCACACAGTGCTATCTAGCCCCAAATGAAGCACAGCTTGTACTATGGGAACCAAATAACTGATAGATTACTTATAGGTAAGTATACTTTTTTTATAAATATATAGTTAGTTATAATATACTTACGGAAAACACATCCAGACCCGGTACAAATATCTGTAGATTATGCAAATAATAAATAAATAAATAATAAATATGTATTACTGGACATTTCACACAGTGCTATCTAGCCCCAAATGAAGCAGAGCTTGTACTATGGGAACCAGATAACTGATAGAATACTTATATGTTTTTTTTATAAATACATACTTATAATGTATAGAAAAACATCCAGACCCGGTACAAATATCTGTAGATTAATCAAACATTTGTTCCGCGACGGGAATTGAACCCGCTACCTCCTGCGTCTCAGCTGACTATTCGCCCACTGCGCCACGGAGGTCGTCAACCTATGAGTTATAGACTTCAAACTATGAGTTTGTGTATTTTGCTTCTTTTAGCTCAAAGACTAAAAGTTTAAATTTAAATTACACGCAACGCGGGAATTAGTGACACAAATATAGAGAAAAGTCCATTTTCCTGAACAACTGCAATGTCTACCCCAAAAAAGAATACCCAATTAACATGTACCAATAAGGTTTGATGAACAAGATTAAAAGTAATATTTTTTTTGGTTTTTGTGGGAGACTAGCGAGATCTTAGTTCGGTACTAGTTAATAGGTAACTTATAATACAATACATTTATCAAAAATCTAAATTAGCAATAATGTAACTATAAACAACTTTTAACAAAAATATAACTGAATTTACCAAACTACTGTACTGAAATTTCTATGAGACTAATATACTCCTTTCAAATAAAAAATAAATTTCCAATTCTGTTGATAACTGACGGAGTACTGAGGTAAAAACTTAAAACAGAATTTCATCCCTATAAAGTTTGAGGGTTACCCTCGATTTTTTTGGGATCCCATCATCAGATCCTGACTTGGTGCCAATGGGACCACCTGGGAAGTATACCCTTTTAAACAGAAAAATAATTTCTTCAATCAGTCAAGGCGTCTTCAAGTAATCAAGGAAAAAACATAAAAAAATAGATACAGACAATTTTTTTTATACTACTTATAAGGCAAACGAACATGCAGTCCACCAGATGTTAAGTGGCTACTGCAGCCCATGGATATCCACATAGAATTCAAAACAAGCTATTATGTTGTCTTGATCTCTATGTGGATACGTTGCCATACTATAGGACTTAGCTGTTATGTCATGTGCCAGTAATTACAGGAACATACCATTACCATCTAACCGGAACACAGCAGCATAAGTACTGCTATTTGGCGGCAGATAAAGGTAAGGCAGTGGTGCCCACTTCCTCGAGCCCGTTCACAAAAGCTCTACCACCAGTAGAGATTCAGACGAATTGAGAACACCCTCCTTTTTTGAAGTCAGTTGATGACAACAAACTCAAAATTCAGTTTACAATTTGCCCTATTTTCACAATTACACCAACTTAACCGTAATCCCTTCCACACTCAAAGAAACCTCCCCAAACTTCCAAAGACACATTCGAAAAATCCCCAAAGCGCACTACTCGTTAACACCAACACTTTACGACCGTCTTAATGACATTCTGCCCACTTTTAATGACATTTTGACCCGGTTTTAATGACGTTTAATGATAACGGCTCCCGGAGCTTTTCTTAACTTTCCTCTTTTGGGAGATCTTTGTGTTTTGTGGAGGATTTAAGTAGATAATTCAAAAGTAGGTAACAGACAAAAATACAAAAAGTTAACGCGCGTAAAATGGGCTATTAAATTGGAGCCATATATGGCTCCACGCGAAGCCAGTGGTAGTGAGTGCGGCTCTCGGAAATATTAAAAACATGACTGTTTGTTATGTGAAAAATTTCCATACGTTTGCTGAATTACTCGTTGGTGATAGACTCCTGTCGCCTGCCTGCGAATTTAAATATAAATATTGCTTGACATTTCACACACTATCTAGCTCCTAACTAAGCAGAGCTTGTACTATGGGAACCAGATAACATACTTATACATTTTTTTTTGTAAATACATACTTATTATACCTAGTCAGGTCATAAGTATAGTCACACAGTAAAAACTTTTCTTTTAGAATGCTGGCCACAAAAATGTTTATCGAATTCGAATTGTTCATGAAAATAAAAATGTATACTTTTTAGAATTTTACTCATTTTTAAATATGGAGTGGACGCTTAAAGAAGACCGTGTTGCAGTTATTGCGTTGCATCGTTGCGGTTACGCGCCAATTCAAATTTTTGACATACTGAAAAATTTGAATATAACCAAAAGATTCGTTTATCGCACCATCAAACGATACAATGAAGACTAGTGTAGATGACAGGTCAAGAAGTGGTCGCCCTCGGTCTGTTAGGACTCCAGCAGTGATAAAAGCTGTGAAGGCGCGAATTCAAAGAAATCCCAAACGTAAGCAGAAACTGTTGGCCCTTCAGATGGGGTTAAGCAGAACCACGGTGAAAAGGGTGTTAAATGAAGACTTAGGGCTTCGGGCATATCGAAGAAACACAGGACATCGTTTGAATGCTTGTCTAATGGACCTGAGACTGAAGAGATGCCGCGCTTTGTTAAAGCGGTACGCGGGAAAAAAATATCGGGAAATTCTTTTTTCGGATGAAAAAATTTTTACCGTAGAAGAGAGCTACAACAAACAAAATGATAAGGTGTACGCACACAGTAGTGAAGAAGCGAGCAACGGTATTCCGCGTGTCCAACGAGATCATTTTCTATCCTCGCTCATAGTATGGTTGGGAGTTTCTTATTGGGGCTTAACAGAGGTACATTTTTGTGAGAAAGGTGTAAAAACGAATGCAGTTGTGTATCAAAATAGAGTCCTGACGAACCCTGTGGAACCTGTTTCTCATACCATGTTCAATAACATGCACTGGGTATTCCAACAAGATTCGGCGCCAGCTCATAGAGCAAAGAGCACACAAGACTGGCTGGCGGCGCGTGAAATCGACTTCATCTGGCACGAAGGCCCTCCTCCAGTCCAGATTTGAATCCGTTAGATTACAAGATATGGCAACACTTGGAGGAAAAGGCGTGCTCAAAGCCTCATCCCAATTTGGAGTCACTCAAGACATCCTTGATTAAGGCAGCCGCCGATATTGACATGGACCTCGTTCGTGCTGCGATAGACGACTGGCCGCGCAGATTGAAGGCCTGTATTCAAAATCACGGAGGTCATTTTGAATAAACTTTAGTGTCATAAGAATCTATGTTTTGTTAAGTTCATTTTGGTATATAAATGGTTACATAATGAATAAACTTGTTTCAATTATTTTATATTAAACATGTGACAGAATTTATAACCTGACTAGGTATATAGAGAACCAACCAGACCCGGAACATCTGTAGATCATGCAAAAATTTGTTTCGTGGCGGGAATCGAACCCGCTACCTCCTGCTTCTCAACAGGCTATTTATTCCCCCGCTGCACCACGGAGATCGTCGTAAAAAATGGAACTCACGCACCATTCGTGATTTTGTGGGCTACGTTCTGAAAGGAAATTTGTTTGAAACTACTGTTGTATGTATAGTGTTTCTAAGATTTTTCTTCTATTACAGTTTACGTAAGTAAGCTACAAAAAACTGTTTTTACCTTGCCACATTCTACAACAATATACATTTTACAAATACTTCAATTTTAAACATGTTTAGTCGCTAAATACGTTTAAGGATCGTTGTGGAAGTCGTCCATAACATTTTGTTTTGTACGGTTCTGTCATGGGATTAGATAGATAGATAATTCTTTATTGTTACACCAAATTAAACTAACTTAAAGACTACATGGTGGTACAATGGGCGGCCTTATCCCTCAAAGCGACCAGGCAACCTTTAAGATGCTGCCTTTAATAGGATTAAGTCAGTTACAAACAGTTTCAATCAGGAAGCCCGGCCAGTACGAAGTACTCGTATTATATAAGTAGGAGTGCCTGCTACAAGTCCTTCTCATACTATTTAGAAAGCTGACGTTGCTAAAAGCTGACACAACTCAACATAAAGGCGGTAGCAAACTAGACTTACGGCAGCTCGTAAGGGCAAATTGGATATTTCGTGTTGGGGTTTCGTTTATG
Source organism: Philereme vetulata (assembly GCA_918857605.2). Lineage (NCBI taxonomy): Eukaryota > Metazoa > Arthropoda > Insecta > Lepidoptera > Geometridae > Philereme > Philereme vetulata. Next base: position 10,864,658 of record OU975423.1, read on the forward strand.
TTAATGTAGTGTTCGATTTTGCTGAGCTGTGTGACTTAGTTATCATTAGGGATCAAAATGGTAAAATCAGAACCCAAACGGCATAGTTTTTTTTTATTTGTATAATATTTCGTTTGAGCACAACCTCACCTGACAGTAAGGGATGATATAGTCTAAAATGAAACACAAATACCTAGAAGACACCTATTCATTCTTACCTTAAATTAATATATATTATCTATATTTCTATACTATCTAAACTAATATTATAATGAAGAAATTTATGTATTTGTGTGTGTATGTTTGTAATGAATAAACTCAAAAACTACTATGCCGATTTCAAAAAACTCTTTCGCCATTGGAAAGCTACTTTCACCCTAAATGACATAGGCTATATTTATTGCTAGAAAAAATTAGGGATCCTTACTAAAACTTAAGTATCGTAACCCAAGGTGTAAAAAAGTGCCCTAAAACGTCTTTCGTCGCATGCGCTGCGGAAACTATTGATGATAGAACAAAAGTATGTTCTACAATATTAAAGAACATATCAATATCTACAAAAACCTATGGGATACCCTATTACTTAATGTTTGTATAAAGTTTGTAACGAATATGCTCCAAAACTACTGGACCGATTTAAAAATTCTTTCACTGCTGGGAAGCTACACTATCCCCGGGTGATATAGGTTACTTTTTAACCAACTGCGCAGAAGGAGGGTAATGTTTTAATTGAAAAACTACGCGTGCGAAGCTGTGGATTTGTCAGCTAGTATTAGATAATTTCTTATCCGCAGCTTCGCACGCGTAGTTTTACCATTTAATTCCCTCAAGGAACAGCAGATACAATTGAATTCAAAACACAGTTCGACTCATGTGTCTGCGTACCAAAATGGCGTTCAGCTCAGCATAATGTTGGATGTTAAGCACATTTGATCTTAGGATCTTTTTGAGTTGGAATTTTCAAGTGAAAAGCGACAATAAATGCACAACAAAAGACATACAAAATAAAAGAAATCTCGATTTCCAAGGTATTTTCCGATAAGACCCCTTCAATGGAGATTGACAATGCAATTCCTGTTATAACATATTCTATGGCAATTCTTCCCTTTACGAAGAAGTGAACCTTTAAGATAAGAAGCGTTTTAAACACACGATAATCAACCTTTGTATTACTACCTTAAGAGTCCAATTTCAATGACACCTCAGGTACATATAGGGGATGGGAAAAACAGCTTTATAATCAAGAAAATAGGAGATATTTTTGATGAAGTTAGCAGAAGCTTTTGTAAGAGTGAAGTGAAATGTGCATTCATAGGAATCAAATGAAAAGGTCATTCGATTTCGAGGATTGTATTGACTGTTATATATTGTTTGCGATTTTATGAAATGCTTAGTTAATACCATCGTAACCTATTTGTGAGACCAAGCAGTAATACTGTTCCGGTTATAAGGGTATGGGTGCCAGTGAAACTGTTGGCTCATGAGACTTACAAGCTACGAAGCATTCGGTTTGACGGGTACCTCATCTGCCTGTAATTTCACCGCCAATGAAATTACAGGCAGATGAGGTTTTACACCTGTATGCCTCAAGTTGATGGACGCAGGGCAGTGCATTGTAGAGCACGTATCTAATGTGCGTAACCTACGAGTCAATACTTTATGATGATTACCACTTAACATCAGGTGGGCCATAAGGTTGTTCCACATCCGGGTCGTATTAAAAAAACCGAACAAGTGCGAGTCGGACTCGCGCACGAAAAGTTCCGTACCATTATCTATAAAAACGGCAAAAAATCACGTTTGTTGTATGGGAGCCCCCCTTAAATTATTGTTTTATTTTAATGTAATTATTTATTTTTAAAGTCAATATATAACTAAATATTCTGTGAATATGTCAAGAGTCTACCTGTTGCCGTTATCAATATCGAGCAGAAACGAGCAAGAAATCCCGTTTGTTGTATGGGAGCCCCCCCTTAAATATTTATTTTATTTTGTTTTAGTATTTGTTGTTATAGCGGCAACAGAACTACATCACCTGCAAAAGTTTCAACTGTCTAACTATCACGGTTCATGAGATACAGCCTGGTGACAGACGGACAGACAGACAGACAGCGGAGTCTTAGTAATAGAACCCTATTACGTTTTACCCTTTGGGTACGGAACCCTAAAAACTACCCTTGGCCAGACCCTCACCACTAGATATCAAAACAAACTCTATAAAGATCATACGTATTTATTATTTATCAATTGTATAAATTACTGTAGTAGGGTTTGTGCCAACTGACCGTGAGGGGTCATTTTACGACCAATATATTGATTACAAGCACTCGCCACACCACCTCGCGCACCAGGTCCGTGGTTGCGCGCCCCGCTCTATATGCATATTGTCTATCCGATAAGACACCACGGCCCGCTACGAATGCGAGCAGCCTATTATTGAGCCCGACTTCAAGAATCTTACTAATGGCCGGCACAATCGATATAGGGCGGTAAGATTTGGTGTCGTCTTCTTACCTTTACCCTTGTATAGCGAACAGATTTTAACTTTTTTCAGCGCCCTGGAATAAAATCCTTGACGCCGGCATGCGTTACACAATAGACTGATCGTGCAGGCTAAGGATTTTGCAGCGATTCTCAATATACTAACGGATACACCGTAATAGTCTACGCTGGTTTTTGGGGCTATATACCAGTGAGTAATTTTTATAATTTCGGAAGGTGTGAAGGGACTTAACCTAAGCGAGGTGTCACTGGTGCCAGAGTCAGCTGGCGAGGCTGGCCAGCGCGTCGCGTTTCTATGCTGTGACCTCTCGCGCGCGTTCGATACCGCTGACCACAAACTCATCGCCAACAAACTCCAGTTCTATGGAATACGCGGTCCCGCGTTATCATTACTCACATCCTTCATGTCTGACAGATCTCAAGTGGTAGTAGGTGATGGGGGGTGCGTTACATCATCGGAATTGGCGAATATCATAGGTGTTTCCCAGGGCTCGTTGTTTGTCGAACACCTTATTTAGCTTTCTTCTGAATGACCTACCCGGTGTCGTCGAAAACGCCGAAATCTTCATGTACGCGGACGACGTGGCCGCGGTGATTACTGCACCCACCGATCGCGAACTGGAGCATGGGCTGGACGAGGTGGTGCGACAACTCGAGTCATGGTTCAAATCTAACGGTCTGGCATTGAACCGGGATAAGACTTGCTACATGACATTCTCCCTAAATAGTAGGACACCACTTTCACTTAAAGTTACCGCCGGGAATACCATGCTGAAACAAGTCCAAACTACGAAACTGTTGGGTTTCCACATAGACAGCTCGCTCGTGTGGGACACTCACATAGAGGAGCTATGCACAAGGCTCGGGAGGGCGTGTTTTGCATTACGGAAGCTGGCGAACACCGCGTCTCGCGACGTGGTGCGCTCTTGCTATTTTGCCACCGTCCACAGCGCCGTTACCTACGGAGCCGAGCTGTGGGCGCGCGCCGCTGACACCCAGCGCGCTTTCGTGATGCAGAAGCGGGCGGTGCGCGCTATCGTGGGTGTCCCAGACGATGTCTCATGTAGGGACATTTTTAAGGAATTAAATATCCTACCTCTGCCCTGTGAGCTTCTTTATCAGGTGGCCTTGTTTACCTTCATAAATTTGGACTTGTTTCAGCGTCGGGGCGTTAACAAATCCCGTGCCCTACGCAGTGATAAATTCCAGCATCATCTTGTAACTCTGCCGCACAAATTCGCCACCAAATCCGAGAGGTCCGTATACATCATGGGCCCATCGGTTTTCAATAGATTGCCAGAATCGATAAGGACAGCAGCGTCCGTGCCTATATTTAAGAGTAGGCTTAAAAAGTGGTTGTTGAGTGGGATATTCTATAGTGTAGACGAGTTTTATGAACTACCTACACTGTAGAATATCGCACCAGGACTAATATAAATTAATGTTGTGAATGGAATTTTATTATAATTAAATTATATAACTTATTGTGATTTTAAATGACTTGTAACTATGGAGTTATTAAGTATTGTATAGTATAAGTTAAGTTAATATTAAGTATAAAGTATTGTATTGTATTGTATCAGTGAATCATTGCAAAATTGTCTCGCTGGCTGTATTTTGTTAAAAAAATGTGAATACAGAAGAGGATTTCTGCAAAAGTTGGGATTGTGTGACATTCGGGACATTATAGTTAATCTTTACTGAAAGTATACAAATAGTTTAGACAAAAAACTTTAAATAAATCTAGACACTAAAATTATGCCTAACAGTATTAAAACTATTTTATTTTGTACGGTGTTATCCTCACTTACGGAAAATACTAAAAAAAGTGGCACTCCGGTGTACTCCGGTGTACTGCCGACAGAAGTGAAAACTTGAACAATTACGTGTGTATGTTTTGAATCGTCAGGAACGGTGTCGGTAACGGTAACGGTTGTCAATGGAGTTCAATAACTAAAGAAAGCTAATAAAGTGGTCTTATGCCACAAACTAAAAAATAAATCAAATTATATACAGAGGTGTCAGTAACAGTGACGCGATTTCAATGATTTGTTCCATCTCAAAAATGCCCAACGCGCCTAAAGAAGTTTTCACTTCAAAAATTCCAAACCATCTCCAAAACTTTCAAGCCGGACGAGATTTTCCCGATGGGATGGAACCCGCAACCTTACTTTATAAAGGTCATAATCTACCAACACACCAAATTTCATCGAAATCGGTTTAGCCATTACGACGTGATTGAGTGACAAACAAATAAATAAACAAACATCCAAACTTTCGCATTTATAATAGTTACCATTATTGTAATGTGATGTATGTTATATATAGTCTTTATACATAGATATGGAACTTGTAAATCATATTTTCTGTGTACACATTGTTGCCTGAAATACCTACACGTTATATCATAATATTCATGTTTTTAAGACAAAACGGGTCTTTTCGCGCACAGATTTAGATCAAAATTATAATTTTGACTATTTGACGTTTCGGCCAAGTTACATCGGCCGTGGTCACGAGAGACTGAAAGCGGGCGGGTGTCATTGCCGGAAAGCGCGAATGTTGTCACCAACTACCCGCACTCGGTTTTCTGAATCGCACGTATAACTGTTTCGACATACAATACTAACAGTATCTGAAGTTACGTACGCGTGGATCTAAATCGCGACGTGAACACCCAACTTTAACTGGATTCCACGATGCAGATAATCTAAAGCCGTCCTCACGATTAAAATTGTGACATTTCTTTATCTTGACGGCTTCTCGAACGATTCTTGGGTAATATTGGCGATCGGTGGAGAGAATTTTGGGGTCGTGAAGTTCTCTCCAGTGGTTTGGTCCAGATTCAGACCCGTTTTGTCTTAAACGTTCGCAAAAATTTAAAAATAGTTCTATCCCAACATTATTAACAAAAAGAGAAACATAAATTAATATTGAAGTGTGTATCTCACTTAGAAATGTTCATCACTACATCTAGGTCGGATATTGCTCTTTGCTAAAAGCCCCAGGAAAATGGTAAAAAGTGTGTTAATGAGTGAAGCCCAGCGGGTTCCGTCAATCAGCGATCGCGAATGTTGGAATGCTCCATTTTATCTTAAAGTTTTTTTATTGTACAATGAATCCGTTCTGTATTGATCAGATTTTAATGTGGAGCGTTCTTGACTTACTTGAAAGTATTTCTTCTTGATCCTAATTTATTTCTTATTCATAAATCACTAATACTATATTAAATTAAACCAATTTATTTATTTTATTTTATTGCATACACAAAACACACAGTTCAGTTATCTAAACTCCGCGGCACCGTTGCAATTGTTGAGTTGTAGAGTTCCTTGTGAAAGGACTCGCCCGGGGAAGTACCTCTAAAATACCTATTTCTGCCACTAAGCAGCATTGCTCTGTTTCGGTTTGAAAGGTTGGCGATGATTACAGAAAAGTGAGGATTTATTGATGAAAGCAGGGCAGTGCATCGAAGCCTCGTAGGGCACGTTTCTAACGTGCGTGACCTACGAGGAAATTTTCAGACCATGGTCACCAGTGTAACCACTTATAGGCCATAAGCTTGTTCAATCTCCATGTAGAAAAACTATTAAAAATAAAACTTTAGATAGCTCAAATGCCCCAAATCACTGCCAGGAGGAAGTGCTCTCAAGATACTGGCTGTATTAGCCTGCTGAATAGTAACTCATTTAGTTTGGTAATGCAACCATACCTATTTCTGCATTTTTGCCGCCAAGCAGCATGCTATGTTTCGTTTTGAAGGGTATGGTTGCCGGTGAAATTACAGGCACGTGAGGCTTTACACCTGCATGTCTCAAATTGACGGAGGCAAGGCAGTGCATCGTAGGGCAAGTTTCTAAGGTGCGTGACCTACGAGGCAATTTAACTTCAGGTGAGCCATATGTCTGAAACATCTCCGGGTCGTTTTAAAACAATGACTCCGGTTTCCCATGGACCTAGGGGTCTCAGCTACGTATCCCACAAGGTGCGTGGGGTCAGCTTTTCTGGTCGTTCTTCTCCACTTCGCTCTATCTTCGACGTCGTCATCAGAAACTTGGCACTCTCTCATGTCTTTTGGCACTACATCGCTCCACCTTGTCTTGGGTCTACCTCTAGATCTTCGACCAGGGGATGGAAAGTTGTAGTGCCAAATTCCCTACGTAGTCAGGTGGCCTCCTCTTCACGTGACCGTACCATCGCAGTCGACTCTCCTGCATCTTGTCAGCGATGTTGACAAGATTGTTGTCACCTAGAAGTTTGACCCTAACTACTTTTAAATTCTACGCAGGAGGTAGCAGGTTCGATTTCCACCCAGGAACATGTTTGCATGATCTACAGATATTTGTTCCGGTTCTGGTTGTTTTTCTATATATGTTAAGCATTTATTTACAAAAAAAAGTATATAAGTGTTGTATCAGTTACCTGGCTTCCATAGTACAAGGTCTGCTTAGTTTGGGGCTAGATAGCGCTGTGTTAAATGTTCAGCAATATTTATTGATTAATTCTCTAACTGGTACAATTTTAACCGTGCTTCATGTAGCTGGCTACTTACTCAGGTAATCTTATAAACACAGCGGGGATCTATTAGTCCTTATAGAGATATCGATTCACTATTTTTATTCACTTTTTTCAACACTATAGCTTTTTGCCACTTTAGTATTAACAAGAGAAGACTTTAGTGTTGACAATTGATTGACATAATTTTATGGGATCACATTCTCATTGTATAAATGATGTCCTGTTTGATATCCTTACAGTCTACTCCTTACTCCTATAAACTTAATCCGTCTATGTTTATTAGCTCAGTAATATTTATTATCGGTAAAAGACCTGACCTGTGCTCAAAATACCTGTATGCTTAAGAGAAAACACAAGGGTCGTTTTTCCATACAAACGTAGTCCCCTGTTTCCCCTGGATAATGCCAGTACAGCAATATTTTATCTCTCAAATATCTATGGACACTATTGGCATGTCTCTATGTTTTCCTTTTTTTCATAAATTAATTATTAAAAGAGATATGAACATTCAAAAATGTATAAAATTTGTTAGATTTTCCGCTGTGTTCAAACATCCAGAAAACAAATTTGACTAGATTATATATCAAAGGAAAACATAGGAACACGGTCAAAGCCTATCTTTAATTTAGAATGAAGAAAGTAGTTAAATCGGTCAAGTTTTGGAGAAGGAATCAGGGGACTACGAATCGTTGATTTTGTGTAATTTTAATAGTTATATTCGGTCCAAGCTGCAGTTGTCTCCATCGCGCTTGATCGGGCACTGCGCCATACTGCGCGACAGTAATAGATTTTACATTAATATTTATTTTTCAATTCTCTAGCCCTTGGTGTTTCCTCTTGATCTGTAAGAATATGAATTGTAATAATTTATTTCAACAGAACTTTAAAAACAGTTGCACTTTATTAGTTTTAGTTTAATAGATTTGCATTACGTACAGTTCTAAAACCTACCGCACTACTAACAAACTATGTAAGGGCAAGGTGTAGCGATCCCCGTTACATAATAGTAGATTATTAAACGAGGGGATAAAGCAGTGTCTTGCGTCACAGTCGATATATTGAATCCCGAACGTAACGAAGGATTCTAGAGTTAACTCAGGAGTTAAACGAGGAAGTTACTAGAATTCTGAGTGCAGAGAGGGATATAAGCACGCCCAAGATGCAGACAGCTTTATCCACGAGAAGGATACTCTACTTTTCATACTTTCTGCGAGACAATAAAACCAAATCTAGGTTAGTGCATTCTGTGCAGAGGTTAGTTCGATTTACGAATAAGTTCTTATTGTGTTCAAATTTGTTCAAATTTTAAAACAGATGCGGTTCTAAATTCGAGTATCATTATCCCCGCAAGGGCATAATAAAATTCAGTACAACTTTACTCCCGGCTCAGCCGTAAGAATTTAATCACCTGCTTTCGATAAGGTTCTCACATAAAGGTATTATTTTCAATGTATCGGGCATCTGGGACTTAAACGATAACCAAAAAGTAGAAGAACAACTATAATCAACTACATATCTCTATCATCAAAGGTTTGCTGGAAGAAAACTTTTATTAGGGTTAAGCTCGTCTTTGTACATATCCATTTTGTAAGCGGTTTTTGTCTGTAATCTATTTGTGTATAAGAATAAAGAAATAACTGTGGCCGTGGTCGAAAATCGGCCTGAATAACATCAAGTAGGTATATTCACTGGGCAAGCCTAATTGTCCTTTATCTTGTGTGTCAAACTGTGGGTAACACAGTAATTAATTAATTACGGAGTAAAATGCTCGTTTTATTGTTAACAGACATACTTCTGCTCCATCTGACGACCTCCGTGGCGCAGTGGGTGAACAGCCGGCTGAGACGCAGGAGGTATTGGGTTCGATTCCCGCCGCGGAACAAATGTTTGCATGATCTACAGATATTTGTTCCGGGTCTGATTGTTTCTCTATATATTATACGTATGTATTTACAAAAAAAAGTATATAATTATTATATCAGTTATCCGGTTCCCATAGTACAAGCTCTGCTTAGTTTGGGGCTAGATAACGTTGTGTGAAATGTCCAGCAATATTTAGTTATTTTATTTATATTTATCTATAATCCTTCAGGCACTTCGACAAACTACCCTTAAAATACTCTAAAACATTTTTTTATCAACCTATGTTGTCCCACTGCTGGGCAAAGGTCTCCCACAAGTCTTTCCAGAGGTCTCTATCCTGTACGATACTCCACCACTCCTGCTCAAAGGCAACAAGATCGTCTCGCCAACTCTTTCTTGGGCGACCCCGACCGCGTCTTCCATCAGGCCTCCAGGTTGTAGCTGGATTAGCCCACCTATCGGGGTGTCCCGTCCAATTCCATGTCAGCCTGGCTGTCCTTTCTCCAACATCGGCAATGCCTGTCAACGAACGCAGCGTGGTGTTTCTGACTCGATCAATCCGTTAAACATTTGTTATAAGTAAAAATAATAATCTGACTTGGAAAAAAGAAACATACTCCCTAATAGTAGGTAGTCAATAAAATTACAATACAAAACGTTCAAACAAAGACACGCTATCAAAACCCCCCAAAACCTATAACATAAACATTTCCATCGCTTTCCATTTAATGTCCTAAATGTCCCAAAATGTCCCATGGTCAGGTTAGGGGGCAGTTTATGAGACATAACCGTCTTGTGGCCTATCTGATGCATTTTTAGGACCTCGCGATTGTGGGTTAAGACAATAGGTTAGGTGTTTGGTTCAAGTTGGAAAAATAAGCGTTTTGGACCTTGTCTTCAACCAATATTCGGTGGTTGTGCATGAAAAACTCTGGCTTAGGAATTTATATAGGAACTAGAGTTTTTCACTATTGTCGCAGAAAAGCTTTAGTTATGTTTTAAAAATGGGTTTAACCAGGACCGTACCCTACGATGCACCGAAACGCTCTGGAGGTTTCACTAACAGTCATCTTGACTTATTGCGAAGAAGTTTCTCAAACAAATTGGTCAAGGTAGTTACTAAGATTATTAATCCTAAACTCATAAGAAAATGCAAAGAAAGGAGTATTTTCGACATCTCCTCCGCTACATCCCCATCAGTAGCAGTGGGATGGTTGATGATCGACTAATGAGACGGGTATTTTTTAAATGTGCTATAAATCCTCATGTTACGCCGTGGAATGACATGGATAATTCGGAAACAACATGACCCATCCCACACATACCCACCAGTGGGGACTTAGCTGGGGGTGGGGATTTCAAGAATAAACCTAAAGAACGAGCCAATACGCTACTTCTTATCACTTGAACCACACACTATCGAAAGCAATTGACTAAGAATTTACTATTTTAAGGATTAGGAAGAACCCGAGGGTCTTCAGGTCATTGCTGAGGGTTACTTTCAATTTTGTGGAAATCGATGCTCTTATAGCGGAGTAGATGAGAGATAAAGGTAACGTTTGAGGCTTGCACTTTGATGTCATTTAGAGATATCTCGATTATTTTAGGATAATAATTCGGTCGACAAAAGACCCCAAAATACTTCTGTACATAAAATGAAATCTTTAACCAGTTACCAGTAATGACATTTGACATGTATCCCCTAAAATAACTGCACATAGAACAGAAGTTTCTAACAAATTTTCGTTTGAAACGTAAAATTATCGACTGTGCACGTAAGTGCCTTATTTCACTCTCACCGACACACACTTAAGCGCACAAGTAACGCAGCAAACATTTTATTGTTTTTCCGAGATTCGCACCCACTTCCACCTGGTCAATAAAACACACAGTACAGACGTCGTTTGGAGCCATTTAAGGTTCCAATATTCCATTAGAATATTGACGACATCACCGGAATCGCTGGGAATCAGTGAATGATAATAGCAAAAGATAGAGAGACATAGAGTAAACAGGAGGAGGCCTATACCCAAAGAGGTATTCCTAATCATACTTAATATTTTCAACTTTAGAAAAAAATTAACGAAAAAAGATAAGGAAATATAGAAGGGTTTAATAATAATAATGGTTCCAATTTTATGAATTGTTTTTTCCAAATGTTCTTTGTTTCTATGTCTTGTTATTCTACGTGTAGCCTCTAACTGTAAGCTTCTAATTGTAAGCTTCACAAAAAGGCTCGAGGTAGGAGAGGGCGGCGTTTCTCTGCGAGATCAAATCAGATATATAAACAGAATGAGGCTGAGGAGACCAAAATCACTGATATAGCCCAGAGAATTAGCAAACTGAAGTGGCAGTGGGCCGAGCACATAGCTCGGAGAACTGTCGGCCGTTGAGGCAGAAGGTTATCTAGTGAAGACGCACTGAAAACCGCAGCGTAGGACGGTCACCAATAGATGAAAAGGCGGCTCTATATGCTGTAGCTGTAGTCGTCCTAAAATCAAACTTTTAGCTAATTCCTTTACTATCTTACGTCTTTCTTTATTCTTTATTGTACACAAGAAAATACATTATAAAGTACAAAAATAGAGGACATGTACAAAGGCGAGCTTAACCCTATGAAGAGTTTTCTTCTAGCAAACCTTTGAGGCTAGAGAGAGAGATGATTTTAAAGGTAGGTGCATGTACAAGAATCATAAATACATATGTACATATATCTCAAACAAATAAAACGAAATATACCAAAAGAAAGTAATAAAATGAATGAATATAATAAATAAAATAAATAGACTAATATATACAAAAATAAATATATACCTACAATAAAATAAAATTACAGAGAAAGATAGTCATGTCTTTAGTTCTTCAATGGTGAAGGTACATCTAAAACTGGTAGAGATCGCTATTTCGTGATAAGACCGCCAATTGTGCCACATAGATTTACATGGTTCTAATTTAATTGTTTAATTTATGGTGTGCAATATGTAAGTGTTTTCTATTGTATTATACAGTGTGATTTCTATAAAAATATATCACTAATTTTGTTGTTTAAAATGTTAAAACCACACAAGATCACGGATCATTCCCATTATACGTATTCGGCCAGAAATACGCTGAATATATTGAAACAAGTCTGGGCTAGGAACCTATTCAATAAATCTAGAAACTTACCTACTATATAAATACCTACCTGTAAAGTAAGGCGTGGTACTCACTTAGGTCGGCATATTCGTTACGGCATTATTTTTTGAAACCACAAGGCCAAACCGAAGCAGCTTTTATAGCAGCTATAAGTTATAGCAGCTATAGAAGCAGCTATAAGTTCAGCTTTTATTCAGCTAGTCAGATCGGCAAAACTGCCCAGGTTTAAAAATATAAACCATGTTTGGCTTCGAGCGCGTATCTTAGTCGAGTCGGCACAACACGATGATGGACGGGTCAAAAACCATTGGCATAAACCGGCAGTTGAACTCCATTGTCTGTGTGTGTATTCGAGCCGGTAGATCTGTCTTTTGTCGAACATTCATCAACATCATATTATCAGCATAGGACGTCCATTGCTGAACATAGTCCTACTCATAAATTTAATTTAATATTAATAATATATGTATGTAAGTACATATTTATTTATTTTATATATGATATTTATTTATTTAAAATTATTTATAAAATAGAATAGAATAAGTCTTTATTAGTATTCTTTATTATTTCTTTTTTAATATACCTAAATTTGAACCGGTCGATCATAATTCATAATTAATTTATAAAATAATATTTAAACTGATATGCTTAAAATTAATAACTAAATAAAATAATAAAACAAATATTATTTAAACTAATTTCCACAATACTAAATAGCAAATCATACAATAAATTCAAAAAAATGTCTTAATATAAATAATGTCTAAACTAGCAAAAATAGTAATTAATTTAATCTTTCATAAATGTCAAAGTTTTCCTATAGCCAGCATTTAAATTGTATTATTTACAAAGTCATCGATTGAGTGGAAGCATCCCTCCAGGAAAAGTTTTCTCAATTCTAATTTAAATTTATTTAGGTTACTGTCTATAGTGTTTACTGTCTATATTGTCTTTTGTCAAACATACATCATCGTCATATCAGCCACAGGACGTCCACTGCTGAAACCAGGCCTCCCTCATAGATATCCAGAGCGATCGATCTTGTGCGGCCTGCACCCAACGGCTCCCAGCAACTTTTATCAGGTATTCTTTCCATCTAGTGGAGGGCCGTCTTACGCTGCGCTTTCTGGTGCGTGGTCAAAGGTTCAAGGTCGCTCAGTGTGCCATGGAGTTGGATATGCTTGGTGTTTCTCTACGAGATTTAATCCGTAATGAGGCAAAGGATTAGCAAGCTGAAGTGGCAGTGGGCAGGACACAGCTCGCATAACTGATATCCGTTGGAGCAGAAAGGTTCTCGAGTGTAGAACATTCATCTGCACTTATAATCTAGTCCACCTATACCGACCCAATTATGCCGAATTAATGCTGACCCGACTGTGTACAGCGCGCCTAAAGCTTAGAACAATACTGGGTCCCATACGTTCCAAAGGTTATTTATAGGCTTTTTGACTTCGCCGCTTCGATCACAAACTGGTCATAGTGATATGGAAGCATGGACTTACAAATAATACAACATAACAACAGGTATTATCATAATTGCAAGTAACAGGATCTTATCTATATTTTTATGAACTACAGTCATATAAAATGTATAAAACTGTCTTAATTTATCTGACATTACTATTACATAGTAGTACCTAAGTATATGTTGCTCGTGGCATATGCAACTGAAGAAGAATAAAGAAGGAAAAAACATTTATTCATACAAGAATCAAATGAAACAAACAAAGATCTCGTTCAAACCAATTTTCGGTGGAAGTTTGCATGGTACTTAATGTGCATCATAATATTTTCTTAGTTTTATCATTCTCTTATTTTAGAAGTTACAGTGGGGGACACATTTTACCACTTTGGAAGTGTCTGTCGCGCAAACTATTCGGTTTAGAAAAAAATTATATTAGAAATTTCAATATCATATTTGAAAACTTATCCATAGATACCCCACACGTATGGGTTTGATGAAAAAAAATTTTTTTGGGTTTCACAGAATACATTTACTTCCCAAGTTTCAACAGTAAAAAAAATTATGTAACATACGGACGGACAGACAGACAGACATGACCAATCCATAAGGGTTCCGTTTTTTGCCATTTGGCTACGGAACCCTAAAAACACTATTTACAGTCACACATTTGACACTAGTCCAGAGTGAATGAGATGAAGGTTCTTTCTAGGCAAGCGTCTTCCATCTTCGATCACACCATCACTTACCACCAGGTGAGGTAGTGGACAAGCGCTTGGCTATCATCAATAACAATCTATTACTTAGTTACATAAATTATAAATAACTGCTAAGTGTGGTGGCGAAAGGGTCCTCAGCTCAGCATGTTGCCATGCTGCAGCGCTGGTCTTCTGCTGAGGCCAGTGTTGACTTACGGACTCCAAGGCATATTTTATTTACTATAAGCCATTAAGATTATGTCTATCACCACCTACAAATTACAAACTCAAAACTCATACACACGGCTACACATCAAGCTATACATTTCCTTCCAATATAAGCTGACCTCGCATTGTGTAGGCTTTTCGTAGAATGAGAGGTCAGCTTATACTGGAAATGTGTAGCTTGATGTGTAGCCGTGTGTACAAACCATGACTGACAAATCTATACATTTATTAAAAACACGTGCCAAGCCAGGGCGGGTCAGCTAGTAGGACAAGCAGGCGCACGGCTTACTACCATCCGTATGTACCTAGTTGATATGCCACCCATTCGCACACACCGTTTTGGTATTCAGTATTTTATTTTCATACAAAGTGGGTTAAAAAGTTACATGTTAGATCTTATTGACTAGTCAAGAGTCCAGCACTTCATATATATCCTGCAAGTAACGGTGTCGCAATATAATATCTAACTAGGCAGCTCTAGTGGAATCCAAGTTGAGCGATTTTGTTTTGAATTTTATTGGTTAGTGAAATCATTATTGTAGAAAATTATTTACATGTCTTGTCGTTAAAAACGAGTGTGCTTTAGACCATACAACTGAACTAAAATTTCTTTTTCCAAATATTAATTTATAAAATTGTTCAATTACAAAATTGTCCACACGTCTGTAGGTCGATCAGTCAATGTTCACTCTGGACAGACGCAACTCGCACCCGCACATCAACGTTTAAAAATATACGAAACGTAACTCTCTCTCTTTCTATCTTCACTAACTTATATTTCCCTCTCAAATTCCTTTCGCACTTTTCGTAACGCATTCACCAGCTTACTCCCCAAGTCAAGCGTGAATACAGAAGATTTACTTCAAAAAGTCGTCTAGTGTGTAGAACTCTTTTACATTAGTATGTTTTAATCTATGTTCAAAGATGTTGTCGTTTTTTTGTCTGGTATTTTGTTATATATATTTACTGCCATTACATTCGGACCCGAGCTGTGCATTTTTAATGTTGATGTAGGTAGTTCTGGGTTGTACATGTACCTACATTGGAAGCGACGTGGTAGGTCAGTCATTTTTTTAAAAAAATGCGGGTACTTTTTGACGAATTTACACATTTCTAGTAGGTTAAAGTTAGTATTTTAAGTTTAAAAAAGTATATCTATGGATGCGAACACTTTTTTTTCTAGTATATGAACATTTCTATGGTTCTACGTTCTTGATGCGTACGGCTAAGGTATGGAACACTTTGCTGTCGTCTGTTTTTCCTAAAGAGTTCGATCCAGGTCTGTACGGGAATTCAATAAAAGCTGATGCGAACGCGACTAACCTTGGATTGCACTGTCTTGCATTCCGCGTGCCCTCAGGAACTCCGCAATTCCTCTATCCATAGGCTGCTGTGGTTGATGGTAGATGTATGTCGTCTACTTCTGGGATGTAACACGTCCGAAAACTACCACTTGACTACCGGACGGCGCTGTACACTAATTTGTAGGTGCTTGCCCTGAGAGTGGCGCATGAGGACTGTTCGGCCCGCGGGGACGCGTTGACAGTCACCTTGGTAAGTCACTTCGCTCAGCCAATGCGGGTAGCTATATCAAGAAAACATGAGGATTGATATACCCTCCAAATTGTGTGATCTATTTAATCAATTCGGAACAGGGTCTCTATATGGTAAGAGTGAATAGGTTTCTTCTAGATCTTCGAGCTTCATTTTAGATCACATCATCGCTTACCATGAGGTGAGATTGTGGTCAAATGAAGATCTATCCAGATTAAAAAATAACAATAATAAACAGAGTGGCGACAGAGGAATATGAGTGGTGAGTGAGACTGTGCCGAAATATACCCGAAAGTTCACAAATTAAGGAAAATATGCCGGTGCTAATGAAAATACATCATAATTGCGAATTAATCTATCTATACACGGTGTTCTTAAAATCACTGTTTTTCCAGAACAAACGTTGTTCAGACCATTGTCTACTAACAGTTTATAACATCGGATTAAAAAACCAAAATAAAATTTTAGTCTTTGAAAAATAAAAAAGTTGCGAACTTAAAACGTCTATTTTGACGTTACGCTCTACAACATAGTCAGCGCGCTGACCGGTAGCTACTAGGTACCTAAGAGGTAATACGCTACGGCTAGCGTACCCATGAACTTTATGTCACGGTTAGTTTTTGAACAAAGTTAGACTCATTTGAGGTCTAAATTTTATTATGTTATTTGTTTCTTAATTTGATACTATAAACTGTTAGTAGACCATGGTCTGAGCAACGTTTGTTCAGAGAAAACAGTGATTTAAAGGACACCGTGTAGTAACAAATTTGACAGCAAGATGGTAGAACTGATACGTGTCTGTTGAATTATGGTAATAATTAAAATAAAATTTAAGCTGTTTTGAAAAAAAAAATAACTTTTTAGTAGGTAACTGATTCGTAAATATATACATGAATCCGATCAGCACTTCTATCGTTAGCGTCGATAGTCAAAGTCAAAGTCAAAATCTTTTATTCATTTAAATAACAAGGATCACTTTGAAACGTCAATTTTACTTCCTGTTCCTTCGCGACTAAGCCAGGAAAGAAAGGCAAGAAACAAGGCTGGTTGTTTTTTTTAATGATCCTTTTAGAATACATAACAATACAGGAAATAAATTACGTCTGAATTGAGTTGGAGCAATTTCAATCCCAAGCTTCTCTATCATCTAAATAATCCGATATTTTATAGTAGGCTTTTTTATAAAGATTTTGTTTAAGAGTTGACTATACCTCAGCCCAAACTCGAATTTCACCCCCACTTCTCCGCGCGCCGTTCCACGTCATATCTTGGCATGGTTCATATGTTTGCCGGTTTTTTTATCATTCAGTCCCTTCATTATCTTGTTGTGTTTGTTTCTCATTACTGCGTTTTTACAAAAACCAACTAAATATAAATTCTACCTAAGAATTACCTGTTCGTTTGGAGCGACAAGCGTCACGGGTACTCCGTCTGAAAGCCGAGGCCAGACTGAATCGCGAAACGGGCGTCCGGAGCGAATGATTTCATTAGTGCAAAACTTAGATATTTTCATTTCACACAAAACGTATTTTGTAAATTTAAAACACAGGTGCCCTTATTTATGTTGTGTAGAATTACTGTACAAAGTTTCAAGATCTAAATTGTAGTATTCATCGCACAAGAACGGTTTAAAGATAAATTTAGAGTCATCTTTGGATTTTTTTTTCCATCGTGAAAATTTTACGGAATCGTGTTTTCACAACACAGGCGCTCTAGCACGTATCCTTATCTATAACATATATGAATTACAAATTGAAATGACAAAATTTGTTGAACAAAACATTGTTTCAAAATAAGCGATTTATGGTCTCCCCAGGTATAGTGCGCCCTTAATTGCGTTTTTAAATTTGTTAATTGTCAATTTTTGTACATCACTTGGGAGTTTGTTATAAAAGCGAACACCTTGCCCTTTAAACGATTTACTAACTTTATGGAGTCTACAAGTGGCAACAGCGAGTTTATCTTTATTTCTAGTATTAAAATTATGATTATCGCTATTTTGCTTAAACAAATTAATATTTTTGTGAACATACATCAGATTTTCATAGATGTATTGACAAGAGAATGTCATAATATTTATTTCTTTAAACTTATTGCGTAATGATTATCTGGGGTCCATATTATAAATTGCACGAACAGCCCTCTTCTGCAGCACAAAAACGGTGTTTATATCTGCAGCACTCCCCCACAGCAGTATGCCGTATGACATAATGCTGTGGAAGTAGCTGAAGTAAACTAGTCTAGCTGTGTCTACGTCTGTAAAAAGACGGATCTTTTTGACTGTGTATGCCGCAGAACTAAGTCTCTTCGACAACTTACCAATGTGAGGGCCCCATTGAAGCTTATTATCTAGGGTTATACCTAAGAATACGGTGGTGTCCACATGAGCCGCATCGACTATCGATTCCATCGATAGTCAGGTTTACTCATTTAGATAATTAGATACCTATCAAAAGTGACAATTACGAGATTCTATGCGCAAAAACCAGCAACTTTGAACTTGAACTTTGAAAGATGATATAATGATGAGGCATCGTAATTGTCGATAGTTGCTACAAAGTTGGAAATACCTGCCATCATGGGTAAAGAGACCATTATTTTTGTTTTGTCAGAGTGGGACGCTTGTGGAATTAAACACATAAACTTATTTTACTAGGTATTTATTATAAAATAAAAGGAAAAACTATATATTAGGTAAGTATATTAATATGAAATTTTGACATTACATTGCGGTTAGAGACGCATCTATTTTGTATGTGTCAGTAGAGCAAATTAGTTTTAAAATGTCGGGTCTAGTTTATAAGTAGGATTGGAGCTTATCACATGATTTGTCGATGTTGCTTTCAGAACTGGGACACTTGGTCCCTTTGGACTCGCTATAAGGTGGGACATTTTTACTCTGGTTAGGGACAACGGGACAGACGGCCTGAAAGCGGGACTGTCCCGCCCAAAGCGGGACGAATGGTCACGTTAATCATGGGTAATCTTTCCGCCGCAACGGCCGGCAGTTCTTCGAGCTATCTGCCCTGCCCACTGCTACTTTAGCTTGCTTATCGACGACCTCTGTGGTTCAGTGGGCGAATAGCCGCCTGAGACGCAGGAGGTAGCGGGTTCGATTCCCGCCGCGGAACAAATGTATTATCTACAGATATTTGTTCCCGGTCTGGTTGTTTCTCTATATATTATTGATCGAGCGACATGTTTGTTTGTCCGTGGATAACTTTAGAAGCATTGATCCGATCATCGTGAAATTTGATACATAGGTGATGTAAATAGGTAAATTTGATATATAGTGATGGCCCAATTTTGGTGTGACTAAATGAGCTAAAAATGTGGGACGGTTGTTGAGATATTGGGAATCAAGAGGGGTAAAAAAAATGAAAATGAGACTATTAGGTCAAATGGCACGTCAAATGAAAGGTCTTCATTAGTAAATTTAGAATCTGTTTTTGTTTTTAGTAAATTCTGTATAGTTTTTGAGTTATTAGCCATAATAAATACAGAACTTTAACAAAATTCACAGTGCTGAAATTTGGTATGCGCGTAGCTTACGTGATACAAATATAGGGAAAAGTCTGAAATCCAGAATAACTACAATTTGTACTCCAAAAAAGTATATCCACAATACATGCACTCCCGTTACCTGTAATTTGAATGAAACTGTAGGTCAAGTAATTTGTTTAAGCATTTCGTGGCACTATATTATTGGTCAAAGATTAAGGCCGGCTTGCACAACGATCCCTAAACGTATTTAGCTACTAAACATGTTTATATTTTTCGTATTTGTTTGATTTGGAAACTCCTTAAATCATATTTAGCCACTAAATACGTTTAGGTATCGTTGCGCGAGACGACCTAAAAATATATTCTTTTGTGTTTTGGGAGACTCGAGAGATCTCAGTTCGGGGCGAACCACTAGTAAGTATGTATTTACTAAAATCTATCAGCTATCTGGTTCCTATAGTACAAGCTCTGCTTAATTTGGGGCTGGATAGCGCTGTGTGAAATGTCCAGCAATATTTATTATTATCCCTTGTCAGTGACTTTGTTTCGTCTACGCATCTCCATAATTCTGAATCGATCTCGTCACCAAGCATAGCCAACTCCATAGCACGCTGAGCGACCGCGAGCCTTATTAGTTCTTCGAGTGGAGACCACGCACTAGAAAGCGCAGAATAGGACGGCCCCCCACTAGATGGAAAGACGACATGGGAGCCGTTGGGTTCAGGCCGCACTACTTTGGTAGCTCTGGAAATCTATGGTGGAGGCCTGGTTTCAGCAGTGGACGTGATGTTGCTAATAGGACGATGATAATAATGATTGGTAGTCTTACAACGCTAGTAAAACAATTGAACAGTCTGTACATTCGATTTTTGAAAAGATCTTCCAAACCCAAATTATTTTTTTTTATCTATGACGCCAAGTCAATGCCTACCAATAAGTTTGTAGGGTGAATGATACAATATTTGATCCGGTAGAATGGCTTGGGGTCAGTCGATCGCCAAATTATGTAAAGTGTCCGGTCATTACGGTACATCTGGACTGACGGCTCTATCTGTAGATGACGGGTCTGAAACGTCTTGGTACTCTAAGACTGTTCTTTATTATTAGTTTATTTAAAAATTTAAAAAAAATAATGTTAGACATTTCACAAAGCGCCATCTTGTACCAAATTTAGATCACCAAAATCAAAGATCACCAAAATCGATCCAGCCGTTCTTGAGTATAACTGGTGTAACTAACCCGACTTTGTTTTATCTATATAGATGACCCTTGTAATTTTTTGGTAAATAATAAATAAATATTGCTGGACACTTAACACAGCGCTATCTAGCCCCAAACTACCCGCTACCTTCTGCGTCTCAGCCGGCTATTCGCCCACTGCACCACGGAGGTCGTCAACTCGTCGTCGTAAATGATATATTATCTATAATTCTAGTCTAGACTATTGATGTTGACTTTGATTCAAGTATCAAACCATCTCAATCCCTAAACTATTGAAGTACTCGTGGCTCACCGCGTGCGGGTTACAGCTCCGGTCAATGGGGGTAGTTTTATTATGAATTACAATTATTTATTTACACCATCCCGGCCCTACGATATCTGTATGGTAATGTTCTTTCTTGGTAGTTTATTGGAAAGTCCGTTATTGGAGTATTTACCATTAATTATTGATTAAAACGGGTATTTATCGCGTATGTACCTTTTTTATTTGTTATCCCGACGTTTCGGCTGTGTTGCAACAGTCATGGTCTCGGGCTGACTGGAGTACTTGGAGCTACCGTCGGGAAGTGCGGGTAGCTGCAGCATCTACCCTCACTTGGTCTTCAGAATTAGAAATGTCCTCGTTCATGTTACGACACACTACACTATTATTATTGTTATTATATATTTCACTGTTATTATGTACAGTGATCGCGAAAGTTTGAAAAATAGTATTTACCCTTATTTTGAAGGTAAGCTAAGGTAGCTTGATTTATTAAGTACTAGCTGACCAGCCCGCGGCTTCGCACACGATAAAAAGTAGCCTTTGTCCCAATCCCGGTCACAATCTATCATGTATACCACATGTATACCAACGGTACATTGGGAGTGCATCTAAAATATATCTCACCCCTCCCCCCTCCCCCCCTTTCTCTCGTTTAGAGATGATTTTGCAAAAAAAGTTGAAGTTTTTCTTTATTTCTTACCAAAAGTTTAAATATAAACTTTCAGATCCCTAACTTATGGAATTATGGATTGCCCATACAAAGTTTCAACCCCTATTTAGTAGTAGTAGTATTTTTCGAGAATATAATCCTCGCCAAATTTCATAACGATCCGTTCAGCCGTTTAGTCGTGAAAATGTAACAAACAAACAAACTTACAAACAGAGTTACTTTCGCATTTATAATATTAGTATGGATTTTAGTTCTAAGTTAATAAAGAGCCATTTTTATTTTTATTTTCGTGGTCAAGCGTTAGCCTATAATTTATAAAAAAAAATTAACAGTCTGTGCTCATATGTAGCAAAATAAGGTGACCCATTGTTTTTGTAATACCAAGATCACTATCATAAATAAGCACTCCGAAAAACGGCAGAGCTCAAATGTAAATTCACACACAAACGGTCACGGTCAAGAGAAATGTAAAGAGGTTTCTACAGTGTAGGGAACGCATCGACAATACCCCGGGTGTTGCCGGTCTCAATAGGCGACGGTGACCGCTTACCATCAGGTGGGCCGTAAGCCTGTTTCCCCACAAATAACATAAAAAAACCTATGGAGTAGAACTACTAGACAAGCTGATCTGTTCAGAACGACTAAGCAAATTTGCACTACCCTTATCATTACCTATATCACACTAATATTATAAATGTGAAAGTTTGGATGTTTGTTTATTTACTTCAATGAATGAATGATAATTCTTTATTATACCTTATAAGCTAGACACTAGCGCTTAGCAGCTAGACTAAAATAAAAAAACATACAAATTTAAGCATAATGGGCGATATTATCGCTTAACAAAGCGATCTCTTCCAGACAACCTTTGGATGGAGAGGATCATTGCTTAATGGAAGATAGGCCGAGCTGTAAAAAGAATAAACTTAACAATAGAAAAAGAAAAATAACTTAACTTTTATTTGTTTGTTACTCAATCACGTCGTAACGGCTAAACTGATTTTGATGAAATTTAGTATATACGTAGATTATAACCTGGATTACCACTTAGGCTATCCATAAATCAGATCTTCTATCCCATAAATCAGTTCCCATGGGATAAAAGGGTGTCAAGTCAAGTTGCAACAGCGAGTTTAGCTTTATTTCTAGGTTACATACACATTTAGTAGCGAAACGGGTACGAAGCCGCGGGCAACGAGTGGTTTGATGAAAAAAGCAGCCTATGTCCTAATCTATCATTTTACGAAATTTCGTAGAAATTGGTTAAGCCGCTACGACGTGAAAGCGTAACAACAAACACACTTTCGCATTTATAATAATGATGTATTATACCATAAGTATAAACCTACATTCTACGTTCTGTTAGTAGGCTATACACAAACGGTCACCTATCGAGTCCAAGGGCGGATCCAGGGGGAGGGTCATGGGGGTCATGACCCTCCCCCTGGGCTGGGTCCAGGACCTAGGTGGACCACTAATTAACATTGTTAAACATAATGTTTTTATAAATTTTTTGTCACAATATAGATTTTATGTAAGTACATTCAAGCTCTGCTTAGTTTAGGGCTAGATAGCGCTGTGTGAAATGTCCAGCAATATTTATTTATATTTAATTAATTTAATATAATATTTTTATTTGAAAAATTTATTTTGTTATTTAAAAATAGGTATTTTTAAGTACAATATGTAAGTAAATTAATAAAATACTTACTTTTTACTTGTATCTATGACTAGTGGTCCCGCCGAACTTCGTACCGGCTTGACATGCATAGGTATAACGCGGGCTGTCAATATAAGTCACCCTGGTAGAATTGTCAATTGTTGTCCCCGGCCATCATTATGTATGAGAAAATGGATGACTTCCACAAATAATTCAATACCAAAATTAACCAAATCGCTCCACCCGTTCTCGAGTTTTAGCGAGACTAACGAACAGCAATTAATTTTTATATATATAGACAATATATCTCGGGATAACTCCTACCGAAGCATCTGTTTCAAACGATAATATTTTTTTTTACATCCTCTTTGACGATTTTTGCAGCACGCATTCTGTCAATTCTATGTCAAACGTCATAAGTCATAAGGTTACATTATAAAAGCGCTAAGGTTAGATTATAAATAATTTTATATGGTGGTTAAGTGTTCTTAAATTTTCTAATTTTGCAGGCAATTTTCTTATTTTTTTCTTTCATAAGAACCTTCTCCTGACAATAAGAAATACAACAAAAAAAGAATTAGCCAAATTAGTCCAGGCGTTGTTGAGTTATGCGCTTACCAACACATTTTGCGATTCATTTTTATATTATAGATTATAAAAATTAAATTATAACTTCTTGTGACTTGACCACGACTATGTGACCCCTCCCCCCCGGCACCAAAGCTGGATCCGCCCTTGATCGAGTCACCTAGCTGATCCGTTCAGAACAATAAGTTGCATTGCCCTTAGCCTCATAGCAAACATTATTTTTAAGTACATACGTTCTGTTAGCAATCTATCTAATCCAATGTGCCAATTTCGTAAACGGAGCGGAAATTTTCAAATTTCCCAAAGCAACTACTCAGGACAACTTATCAAAGAAAACATCCGCGAGATGAGCCGATATTATGCAGATCGTATTATTATTCATACTGTTTCTACTAAGGGCGGGAAATGAACAACCCTAATCTTATAACCAAGCCCTTACCTTCAGCTAATCAAACAACTGCCATTCGATTTCAAACTTTAAATACACGTTATAGAGACTACGGAAAACGCGGATACTGATTAATAAATTCTGCAAACAATGTTCTTATGCTGGTTTTTAAAATACATCGTTCGATTTTAAACCTTATGTATACGGCATAGAGGTTGCGTAAAGTGACATTAGTTTCCAATATGTCGGCTGGTTTTGTTACAAATAACGCCGCCCGCTACTAGATGGCGCTAGCGGCAATGCAAATTCGATAATCTAATCTCATGAAAAATTGGTTTCAAGAAAATCAGATTGGGAAAACATTTGTAAGTTATTCCGAGGTATTATAATAATAAGATTAAGGTGGGTGTCTTATTATTTCATAATGTTTGTTTGATGTGAGGGGATTTTTTGTTGATTTTCTTGGGAAATGACGCGGGAATAATAATTTGTCGCTGCGTAAGGAAATTGAAAAATGATGTGATGAAAATATAATATCCTGATCGTTGGACGTAAAACTAATTATAACTTTTTACTGATAATTATTTATCCTCTATCAATTCAGAATATAATGTAGTCTTTGAAATTCACAAAAATCTGTCAAAATTCGCATTAATAACTAGCTTCCGTCGGCGGCTTCACACGCATGGTTTGCAAATAAAAAGTAGCCTAGGTGTTAATCCGAGTTTTATTCTACGTACATACCAAATTGCATCGAAATCGGTACTGCCGTCACAACGTAATTGAGTAACAAATAAAAAAAAGTGGCACTCCGGTGTACTGCCGACAGAAGTGAAAACTTGCACAATTACGTGTGTATCTTTTGAATCGTCAGGATTTATTTTATTGTGCAGAAAACGTTGTTTTAAATTTTAAATTTAGCGCTCAATGTTCGGGTATTTAAAATTGAAAATCAGACTACGCTACATATACTTATATACAGAGGTGTCGGTAACGGCAACAGTGTCGCGAGTTCAATAGTTTTTTCCCATCTCAAAAAATTCCCAGCGCGCCTAAAGAAGTTTTCACTTCAATAAACAAACATCCAAACTTTCGCATTTACTTATAAGTATGGTTAGATAACTAGTTGCCAGTGCACAGTGGTCGAAATTAAAACTAAATTAATAAAAAAAGGTTTAGTTTAATTTTAGAACTCAAATAACTTTAACAATGTCAAATCTCACACGCAATAAATATAGGGGAACAAAGTTTTATCACATTGACTAACTTTTTAGGAAAACCCGTTTTTATTGAATTGTTATGAGACAATTCATTTTCATTGACCACACTGACCATTGATTTTCAACTTATAAGTAACTTTAAGATCTATAATCCCTCTAAAGAAAAAAGCGGACAAGTGCGAGTCAGATTCGCTCACCGAGGGTTCCGTACATATTTGTACCGACAGTTTCGATGATTGATTACGTACTTTAAATAAGGACTATGCTTGCTGGACATTTCACACAGCGCTATCTAGCCCCAAACTAAGCAGAGCTTGTACTATGGGAACCAGGTAACTGATAGAATACTTATATACTTTTTTTTTGTAGATACATACTTATAATATATAGAAAAACATTCAGACCCGAAACAAATATTTGTAGATCATGCAAACACTTGTTCCGCGGCGGGAATCGAACCCGCTACCTCCTGCGTCTCAGCCGGCTATTCACCCACTGCGCGACGTAGGTCGTTAAATTCAGGTAATACTATTACCGTCGGTCGTCAGTATAATACAATATTACTTGCCAAATGTCATAGTTCCAGGTCAACGGAAAGTACCCTATAAATTTTGATTCCCTCGAGTGTCGAAATATGCGTTTACTACGGCATAAACAGCCGTATCTATTGTTGGAAGTTTTGATTTTTTCACAGTTTCAAGGGACTGTAGACCTGAGTTTATGGTTTTAATTTCAACTCGATACCTCCCCTCCACCCGTTCCCGAGATAAAGGGTCTTGACAGACAGATGGACAACAAAGTGATCCTATAAGGGTTTCATTTTTTATATTTTAATGTACGAACTCCTAATAGTTCAAATTTCAAGTCACTTTGTTTATGTTAATTTCAAAGAGAGTCCTTGACTTTTCCGCTAGACCATGTAGACCAGCTATCTCGACCTTACGAAGGACCAACTAAACAAGCTTGAGCGTCTGCAAAATTTCTGCATTCGTTTTATTTTTGGACTCCGTAAATTTGATCACATCTCCGAATTTCGTCTCAAGCTCAAGTGGTTACCTATTCGTCTTCGCCGGAATGCTCATATCCTTTCCCTCCTGTACAACATGCTCCGAAACCTCTTAACCCCTTCCTACTTGAAGGAACGATTTGAGTTTCTTCACTGCTCTAATTCTTCACTCGCTCCGATCGTCTGAAAATTTGATGCTGAAAATCCCAGTTCATAGAACTAGATTCTATGATGATTCCTTTACCGTTCAAGCAACACGTCTTTGGAACACATTACCTGTCTAAATACGGCAAGCTCCATCATTAGCCACATAGTGAAAACATTTTATCTCACAGAAACGTCGTAGTATCGCTATATATATGTATGTGTGTATGTTTATGTATATATTATACAGTGTAAACTCTATATAACGACACTCAAGGGACTGAGCATATTTTGACGTTATAGAGAGTTGTCGTTAAATGGAGAAAAGTAAAATCTGTATTAGAAAAAGAAAACGTTTATTTCTGATTTGTCTTCAAACTTTTTCGTCAATACACAGTGATTTTCTCTTACTAGCCATGTTTACAATTTGAAAGTTTGTGAGCTACTAAGAATATGACAACGTATAGATAAAATCCATCACTTCTACTAACAACAGTCTGCAGCTACACGTGCAAGCAATCCCATTTTGTAAACAAAAGAACGGATTTCTTAGAAAGTTTGGTGTGTATAATGCCGACAGTCGAGTTCATTATGGTCTAGGATAATAAAACGACAAAAGGATATACACAGCTGCGCAGTTTTTACTAATTTGGCAACTTAAAAAGAACTTTTTATTACAACTTGTTGTCGTTATTGAGAGTGGGTGTAATGCTATACAGTGTTCCATTGTATGCAAGACAAGCTAAACCAACCAAAGCCGAGTGATTTCGACGCTTTAGAGAGTTTGTCGTTAAAACGAGTGACGTTACATGGAGTTTACACTGTATATGTATTTTTTTTATTTAAATTATTTGTTGTAGGTGTATTTATGTATACTGTTTTATTTTATTGTAAGTGTTCAGCGCTTTATTAAAATTTAGTTTTTGTTTTGTTAATGTAGGTACAACCCCCTCCATTATTGTAATGTCACAAAAGTCCTATCCATCCAAAGGTTGTCTGGAATAAATCGCTTCTAAGCGATAAGACTGCCCATTGTACTTTTTGCTTTGTGTTTTTTTTATTATTAAGTCTGTTTCTTTTGAAGTGTACAATAAAGTATTTTCATTCATTCATTCATTTCATTCATTCATTTCATTCATTCATTCATTCATTTCATTCATTCATATAGATACTTACTAAAAAGGGCACAAACATACTATATAGTAATTTACCAAGCTTTATCGTAACATTAACTAGTAAAAGTACTAAACATTATCTAACAATCATATTGATGAATGTATCTTGCATTTGGATTAATTCGACTAATATAATTTACAGTGTATTCGACCGCTAAGGTCGGGGTTCGATACTCGAGGTCATGGGAAGGGAATCGGTACTTACATACCTACTTACATAGTAAGCCTACCTACTAATTGAAAATAGGTATCGTTAATGCATTTGTAGGTTGGTAAGCCCCAATTTATTTGACTTTTAGGAATTATCTCATCATGTACTTATCATGTGAATCACTTTTTTGACTAATAAGTTTATTATTACAGAATTTAAAAAAACCACGTCTCGTACAAAATCCATTTACAGCCTGAGATCGCTTCACCACAAAGGAAAAGTGCTGATAGTCTTCGCACCGGCTGATATGATTTTCATCACACATAGCTAAGAATCACTCCAGTAAACATAGCTTTCTACTTAAGAAAACCGCGTCCGTATCGGTTCATCCGTTTGAGAGCTAAGTACGATGCCACAGTCAGACATAGGCGTCAAACTAATGACACCTCTTTTTGCGACTGGGGTAAACATATAAAATAAAAATGAAAATGGCTCCGTCACTTCATCAAATAAAAGAAATTAATAGGTAAAACTATGTATATAAATCAAAGGGCAATCTTGATATTTCCCTAAGTTTTAAGATATAAAAATTGTTAAAACAAAGTATTTTAGAAAAATCCAAAGCGACGAATCTACAAGACAAATAAAACAAGAAAATCTACTTGCTCTACCAAACGCTCAACATTTTGTTGCTACTATCGCCCTCTATTAGAAGCGCATTGTACTATACACGTTGAAATAGTTATTTCGCTAGCGTATAGATGGCGCTAGTAGTACCACCACAGAAATGTAGCTGTATGATTTTTCTTATGGGACGGATTCTTACGTATTGTATAATAGTGTTGTTTATTAAAATATTTGTGTTATTAATCAAAAATAATTTGTTTCAGATACTATCCACAAGAGAACTGGTAAACTTTTTTTTATAATATACCTCTTTACGCCGACTTACACATTCTAAATAGGTTTTTGCAAGAGGATTATAATTGTTTATACTTTTTTATCATATTGAAATTCTATATTTAAAATTATTAGATTAGAAATGTTAAAATAATTGTATACTACAATTATCAAACCGTGCCAATGCCACAGATAATCAACATTTTATATCTACTAATTTCATTTATTGTCTCAAAAACAAAAGAATTTCAGGGTCCGTTAGACGTTAACCCTTCCGTTCCTAATGAAGAACATCTAAGGAATTAAAACTGCGCATCTTGAGGGTTAAGATTTAAAACGGGGGCAACATTTTATTTGAATGACTTTTCTAATTGTCCGTGTAATTTTAGATGCTAATTTTTACCCGACCTCAAGAAAGGAGGAGTTTGTTTCTTCAGAACTCCGTCATTTATCAATCGATTTAGAAAAAAAATACAGTATGTTATCTGTCGGTTATATTGTTAACATAATTTGATTTTAAATGGTAGATGGAACAACAAGTAGAAATATATCATCATTATCATATATATGTTTAGAACGTCTACTCATAGGCATCCCCCATATCTAGAGCGACCGACCTTGTGCGGGCTGGAGCCAACGGCTCCCAGCAATCTTTATCAGGTTGTCTTTCCATCTAGTAAAGGGGGGGGGGGGGGGGCTTACGCTGCGCTTTCCAGTCTTTCCAGTTGTATAAATTTAGAATCTTTACTAATATTCTAAAGAGGAAAGATTTCTTTGTTTGTATTGAATAGGCTCCGAAACTTCTGGACCGATTTCAAAAATTATTTCACTGTTGGGAAGCTACACTATCCTCGGGTGACATATGCTACTTTTTACCCAACTGCGGAGAAGGAGGGAATTTATTTTATATCTTTCAAGGCCGACTACATAACAGAGTTCAGGATGTGTGGTTTTTCACCGACTTCAAAAAAGGTTCTCAATTCGGTTGTATTTTTTTTTATTTCTTGCCTCATTTGTCAACCCATTTGGAAATATATTTTTGTTATTTGAAAGGATATACTTTCATATTGGTCCCACAGAAATTTCATCAAAATAGGTTTAGTAGTTCGATTTTTAAATCAAAATAACTGGAAAAAATATACGAAATTGCGTATTTTGCTTTTCCTGTGACTTTTTATCTCAAGTTAGTTATATTTATTTATGAAATAAGTACTCGTTTAACTATCACTAGCTGTTGCCCGCGACTTCGTACACATTACACTACTAAATGTGTAGGTAACCTAGAAATAAAGCTAAACTCGCTGTTGCAACTTGACTTGACACCCCATTTTTATCCTATGGGACCTGTTTAATGGGATAGAAAGTAGCCTATATGTTAATGCAAGTAGTAATAACATGTTATAATCCAGGTTATAATTTATGTACATTCTAAATTTCATCGGAAACGGTTCAGCCGACGTGATTGAGTAACAAACAAACAACAAATTACACTAATATTATAAATGCGTAAGTTTGGATGTTCGTTTGTTTGTTTATTACTCAGTCACGCCGTAATTGCTGAACCGATTTCGATGAAATTTGGTATACCTTAGATTATAACCTGGATCACGACGTAGGCTACCATTTATCCTATAAATCAGTCCCCATGGGATAAAAATGGGATGTCAAGTTGCAACAGCGAGTATAGCTTTATTTCTAGGTTACCTACACATTTAGTAGTGTAACGCGTATGATGTCGCGGGCTACAGCTAGTAAATAAACAAATAAACAACTTTCGCATTTATAATATTAGTGTGATGAATTACATAAAAATCCTCCTCCAATCGGGCTAAAGCTAATTTTGAAAACTAAGAACTGCTCAAGACAACTTGAATAAGTTACTGAATACAATCAAGTCTACGTATTTGTGATTCAAATTCACCCCTAGTGTATCGACAGGGTTAATAGTGGTGCTGGTGACAGACAGACGGACGAATTGCAAGGGATGATTTATATAGAGGGGAATAATCAAGTTCTGTTTGTCTGGTGACAATGTTTTACAAAGCTTACTAGTGTTTTAAAAAGAGAAAGATTAAGTATATATTATAACCGGTCAAGTGCGAGTCAGACTCGTGCACGAAGGGTTCCGTACCATTATCTATAAAAACGAATAAAATCACGTTTGTTGTATGGGAGCCCCCTTAAATATTTGTTTTATTTTAATTTAGTTATTTATTTTTAAAGTGAATATATAACTAAATATTCAGTGAATATTTCAAGCGTCTACCTGTTGCCGTTAACAATATCGAGCTAAAACGAGCATAAAAATTACTTTTGTTGTATGGGAGCCCCCCTTAAATATTTGTTTTTAGTATTTGTTGTTATAGCGGCAACAGAAATACATCATCTGTGAAAATTTCAACTGTCTAATTATCACGGTTCATGAGATACAGCCTGGTGACAGACGGACAGACAGACAGACAGCGGAGCCTCAGTAATAGGGTGCCGTTTTACCTTTTGGGTACGGAACCTTAAAAATCACCAAGAAGGTCACCCATTCTTATTTTGACTGTACTGAACGTTGCATAGTCCTGCAAGTAGATTACTGGCGGGTTCCTATATCCGCCGGTAACCAGCTACGACTCGTTTCTCCTTGAAAACCTGCCAAAAGTTTGACACTAGTTTGACACTTTTTCAAGGAGATACGAGGCGTAGTCGGTTACCGAGACGGATATAGGAACCCGCCGTACATTGAGAAGTATAGTCTATGTTGTACTGCTACGTCATAAAGACATATATATATGATTGGGTTTTCTTTGCATTTTTCTATACTACTTGGTGATGGAACAAGCATATGGCCCACCTGATTTTAGGTGGTAACCATCGCCTGTAACAAAGTATTGGCTCGTAGGTCACGCACCTTAGAAACGTGGCCTACGATGCACTGCCCTGTCCATCAACTTGAGGCATACAGGTGTAAAGCCTCATGTGCCTGTGATTTCACCGGAGTCCATACCCTTCTAAAACACGGCAATGCTGCTGGGCGGGAGAAAGAAGTATGGCATAGCGAGAAGGAACTTATAGTGCGATAAAATAGGCTACGTCACGAGAATTTTTACAAATAAAAATTACTTCCATATATATTTATAAATATATCTTTATTGAAATTCGTTGGTGAGCGCAAAAGTTGTCCGGATAATTACATTTTTCGGCAAAAACTGAAAGTGTTTTTGAAGTAAAACTTCTTTACCCACGCTTGACTTGTGGAGTAAGCTGGTGAGTGCGTACGAAAACTGCGAACGTGCGAACTCACGAAAGTGAGAGGGAGATATACGTTTCGTATATTTTTAACGTTAATGTGCGAGTGCGAGTTGCGTCTGTCCAGAATGAACATAGACTGATCAACCTACAGACGTGTGGACAATTTTGTAATTGAGCAATTTTATAAATTGATATTTTGAGAAAAAAGTTTTACTACAGTTGTGTGGTCTAAAACACACTCGTTTTTTTATATTAATTCAAGACCACGGCTATATTTTACAAATGCGTGCGAAGCCGGGGCAGGGCAGCTAGTGTCAAATAAAAATAAACCATGAAAAAACCTTTAAAAACCCATAGTCTCAAAGAATTTGATAACCCTAATCCACTCGCTAAGCAAAGATTATCTCGCGGCGGGAAAACTTCAAAGGATGTAGGGTTGTCGCGGCGTGAATTTTAACACATTAAACAGCATTTTGCATCAACTTTTAACCTTGAGTTTTTTACGATTATAATAAAAAAAATCTTGATGGCTGTCATTTTGTTCTATGAGGTTTGTAGATAGTTGGTTATTGTGGGAAAGTTAGGATAAGCTATGTTCTTGTTTTTGAACTTAGTACTTTTAATATAACGGGGTATTGTGCCGAGGCTATACGTAATTGATAGAGTGAAGCGACATCTCCATATCAACTTGCGCAAATTGGCGTTGCATGTATGTATGTAAGTATGTTTGTTTGTCTGAGGATAACTTTCGAAGCGTTGGTTCGATCATCGTGAAATTTGATACCTAATTAGGTAGTGATGGCACAATTTTGTTGTCACTAAATGAGCTAAAAATGTGGGGGGGGGGGGGGGGGGTAGTTGAGATATTGGAGTTCAAAAGGGTTAAAAAAAATTAAAATGAGACATTAGGTCAAGTGGGACGTCAAATGAAAGGTCTTAATTAGTTACATTAAAACCTCATTTTTAACTTTAGTGGAATCTTTGTAGTTTTTGAGTTATTAGCCAGAATATAAACTAAACTTTGACAAAATTTGGGTACACCAGTGACCCCCCAATGCTGAAATTTGGTATTTATGTAGCTTTAGTGACATAAATATAGGGAAAAGTCTGAAATCCAAAATAACTGCAATTTCTACCCCTAAAAATAGTAACCAATTTACATGAACTCCCTTTACCTATAATTTGAATGAAACTGTAGGTCAAGTAATGTGGTTATACATTTCGGGGCACTAATTTATTAGTCAAAGATAAAAGGCCGGCTTGCACAAAGATCACTAACATATTTAGCGACTAAACATGTTTAAATTTAACGTATTTGTATGATTTGACCACTCCTTAAATCATATTTAGCCACTAAATACGTTTAGGCATTGTTATGCAAGTCGCCCTAAGAATAATATTTTTTTTTGTTTTTTGGGAGATTTGCGAGATCTCAGATCGGGGCGAATCCGTCTTCAGACGCTGGTAGTCAACTGTATCGTGAGACGTCTCGAACCCAAACACGATACATCTACTGTTGTACATTTTTTTTTAAATTTTTTTTGTTATTATTTATTTAGGTAAGATGACAATGCCCTTTTACAGCAGCTACGATTTGACATTTTTTATTGCATATATTGACATTCCTTATATTTTATTCAATGTCTAATGCAATTCAATGTTTTTAATAAAATTAATGCTACTTACTGACATAAGCAGCAGTTTAGAACTCAAAATAGGTACTATTATAAACAATTCTTTGACAATGCCCCTCTACAGCAGCTATAATCTTATGTACCTACATAGTTAATACTCAGTATTTTTAAGCTTAAATGTAAATAGGTATATATGAAATGCTTGTCTGTTTCTGGCACCTCTACTTAGATAAAGACGTGTAATTAAGTAAGTACTATTATTGACGTAACCAAGTGTTCCATTGTGTCCCTACGGTTTGAATAAATGAGTATGAGTATTATAGAGTTCCCTATGGAAGACTCGCGAGATCTCAGTTCGAGGCGAACCACTAGTTATTGATTAAAACGGGTATTTATCGCGTATGTACTTTTTTTTATTTGATAACCCGACGTTTCGATTGTGTTGCAACAGGCGTGGTCACGGGTGGACGGGTGGTCCGTTTTAATCAGTAATTATCTACAGTGATCACGAAAGTTTGAAAAATACGATGTTATATGGTTGAAATACCTCTCTCATACGGACAAAGCGGTTCTCTTCCACCTTTAATAGGCGCATCACCAAAGAGCGGAACGCTTTGGCTGAGCCTGTGTTTCCTGATAACTACAACCTGGGTGTCTTTAAGTGGCAAGTGAACAGGTTTCTTATAAGCAAGCGTGATGCATCGTAGACTGCATCATCGCGCCCCATCAGGCGAGATCGAGGTCAAACGCAAGCCTGTACAAAAATAAATAAAAATCGTTTTAACACATAGGCCACGGCCGTCAGTTGCCGTAGCGCATAGCTCGAAGAACTGACGGCCGTTGGGGCAGAAAGGTTCTTGAGCAGAGACCACGCACTGTAGCGCAACATAGAACGCCCCCTCACCATATGGAAGACCTGATAGAGGTTGCTGGGAGCGGTTGGGAGCAGGCAACGCAAGATCAGTCGCGGAAATCAATGGAGGAGTTCAGCGTCATACGGCTGATAATGTTGATGATGATGTCCAAATTATCTAAACCTTTTATTTTCTTAGGGTTGAGGTAATAACAGCCTTAGGCTTTTAAATTGATAATTAGCGAAAAATAAAACATTTTATTATTATAGTTGTCAGCTGACCACCATTAAAGTCTGCTGATCAAAGTCAAAGAATATTCATTTATTCATTAAAATCACAAGGATCACTTTGAAACGTAAATTTTGCCGTCTGTCCTTTCGCGACCAAGCAGACAATCATCCCACCACTACACCTATTTGCACCTGCCAGTCATAGACATTACCCCAGCTAGACGGTTATCCAAAATGTCTATTTAAATGCTAATGAAGGCGGTTTTCATTCCAAGCTTGTCGTCTAGTAGATCATCGTCATCATTATATCGGCCAAAAGACATCCACCGCTGAACATAGCTTACCCAATAGATATTTCCAGCGACCTCTTGTGTGGCCTGCACCCAACGGCTCCCAGCAACCTTTATCTCCATCTAGTTGGGGGCCGTCCTACGCTGCACTTTCCCAGTGGTCTCTACTTGAAAACCTTTCTGCTCCAACGGCCGTCAGTTCTTCGAGCTATGAGTTGCTCCCACAGCCCCTTCAGCTTGCTTACCCTCTTGGCTATATCAGTGACCTTGTATCTCCTCATTTTTGACGACCTCTGTGACACACTGGGCGAATAGCCGGCTGAGACCGAATAGCCGGTCTACAGATATTTGTTCCAGGATTGGATATTTTTCTGACATTATAAGTATGTATTTACAGAAAAATATATATAAGTATATATCAGTTATCTAGTTCCCATAGTACAAGCTCTGCTTAGTTTGGGGCTAGATAGCGCTGTGTGAAATGTCGAGCAATATTTATTTATTATTTTTGATTCGATGTCGTAGTAGACAATAAAGGTTATTGAAGGCCGCTGGGCGCACGCACAAGATACGACCGTTCTGCGAATCTTCAGGGGACAATATCTGCCAGTGATGTCTTGCGGGTAATTTTTTTTAATACATTATAGGCACGATCTCGCCTGATGGTAAGCGATGATGCAGTCTACGATGGTACACGCTTGCCCTTACGTAATGTCGATCAAAATATTTAACAAACTACCTGACGCGTTGAAAAATGTAACTAATAATATAACATTTATAAAACAATTAAAATACTTACTAACTAAAAAAACTTACTATACAATTGACGAATATTTTAATGACAAATTTAATGAAAATTGACAAATTTTAGATACTTACCTACTATCTACTTTGACACTAGATTTGAGTGTTTTCGTTTTTAATATAAATATAACGTAACAAGAACAATGACGTCCTCCTCTCTCTATGATATTATTGCGCCCAACAGGGTTATTACATTGGGGAATACAATAAACGATTGAGTATTGAAGAAACCTATTTAAATAAATAAATATTGCTGGACATTTCACACAGCGCTATCTAGCCCCAAACTAAGCAGAGCTTGTATTATGGGAACCAGATAACTGATAGAATACTTATATACATTTTTTTTTGTAAATACATACTTATAATATAAAGAGAAACAACCAGACCCGGAACAAATATCTGTAGGTCATGCAAACATTTGTTCCGCGGCGGGAATCGAACCCGCTACCTTCTGCGTCTCAGCCACTGCACCACGGAGGTCGTCAACTCGCGACTTGCGACTTAAAGACCCCTAGGTTGGAGTTATCAGGAAACACAGACTCGGGCAAGGCGTTCCACTTGGCGGTGCGCATAATAAAGGTGGAAGCGTACCGCTTTGTGCGTATGGGAGGTATGTGTACCATGAAGCGGTGGCGCACCGCGGAGCGTCTGGTTGTCCGATGATATAATTGTGATTGTGGGATCAGGTTGAAGGTAATATGCTGGTGATGATCTATTATGATCTTTATGTAAACTAAATTGATTAAGAAGGGTTTTATACCATAGACGTGTTTTTATTGTCTATTTCTATTTATGTAAAAGAGAGGAGCGCTTCTACACCGTTAGTTTAGATTTTGTAGCGACATCCTTGAAAAATATGCTAAGCCGTATTTGATACAAATTGATCAAGTCAAAAGCTGTTGAATTATTTTATAAAGAACTAAAAAATATTTTTTTATTAAGTACCTACAGTTATGCAATATTTTTGTCGAGCTTAGGGCACGTCGCTGTATCTTCCATTTTTCTTTTTTGATTCTATGTTAGATTTCAGATTTATTTATTTCACCTTAATTATAACATTGGTTGTTGTCAATGTTTACATGTTAAAACTTATAATAATTAAATTAAAATAATATAAATAACTATGACTAAAGTCTTCCACCAGTGTGTGTTGCCAGTGATGACCTATGGCACTGAAACGTGGTCCTTTACTCATGGCCTCATGACCAAGCTCAAGGTCGCTCAACGAGCTATGGAGAGGGCTATGCTCGGGGTTTCTCTACAGGATCGAATCAGAAATGAGGAGATACGTAGGAGAACTCAAGTCACCGATATAGCCCGACGGATTAGCACGTTGAAGTGGCAATGGGCAGGCCATATAGCGCGCAGAACAGTTGGCCGATGGGGCCGAAAGGTTCTCGAGTGGAGTGACAAAATCCGCCATGAGGAAATCCGCAGAAGAACTAAAGTTGCCGACATAGCTCTCAAAATTAGCAAGTTGAAGTGGCAATGGCCAGGCCACATCGCTCGTAGAACCGATAACCGTTGGGGAAGAAAGGTTCTCGAGTGGAGACCACGGACTGGAAGACGCAGCGTAGGCCGGCCCCCCACAAGGTGGACCGACGATCTAGTAAGAAACGCGGGGAGCCGTTGGGCGCAAACGGCTACCAACCGCTCGTTGTGGCGTCGTGGACGTCCTCCGGCTGATGATGATGATGAATATAATTAAAAATCATGTCTCGTAAAAATTATAATGATAATACCTATAATTATAAATAATGTCATAACAAAATACTAACAACAAAACAGATATGTATGTAGGTCGATTTAGAGATACATAAAACAAAATTATAGGATCCGAACTATAACGGTATGTCAAAACTAAATTATAATAAAAGGAAATACAATGGTGGATTATGTCAATTAATTGAAGTTATTATTTAAAATTCGCTTCAATGGTTAATTGCTAAAAAAATTAAGATAACAGAAAAATAAAAAAAAAACAACGAAAAATAATTATCGATTGTGGTCATATTATAAAAAATATTGTAGAATTTCGGTTAGAAGTTAAAAAAAAAGTAAATTTGTGCCTATTGAAGCATTTTAAACAGTTGCAATAAATAAAGCCGAGTGCAGGCAGGTGCGTAATTCGCGAACTCTCAGGGGACAATGAGTACACGCCCTTAGAACATAAAGAAAAAAGGATTGCTTTCTTTATTATTTTTATTAGCTCAGTGAATCTTTTCGTGGTGCATTTAATGGATGCTTAAGCATCTACAGGGATGATATTTTTAAATTAAGTAGCATTTCAAGGAGGCTTTTTATATTTTTTTATACCATTGATTTTTTTTTGAATGAATGAATGAATGAAAATTCTTTATTATACCTTACAAGCTAGATACAACAGTTTTAAAGAAAAAAACAAATAAAAGTAAGCATAATGGGCGGCCTTATCGCTTAACAAAGCGATCTCTTCCAGACAACCTTTTTTTTGTTAAATAATTAGTTTTATTTTCATTATCATTTGACGCTGAATGTGTTGTTCATTTGTTTTTGTAGTAAAATTTTAAAATGTATCGAATTTCTTCATTAGATTCGCTCATCTTTACACCACGAAAAACAAATAAAAATCACACATTTTCCTAACTTGAATTTGGAATTATCTTCTTTATAATTTAAACTTTGAATGATAACAAAACCAGCCAGTTACAAATAGTATATCCAAAGAGATTTTATTACAAGTTCATACTTACTATAATGGGAAAGACTGCCACAGCACCAATATTCTCGGGTGTACGCACTGTTTTTGGCTTTTCACGCTTTGGTTTATCGATGAGGATGCCAGTTTCTTTCACTTTTTTTACAAGATAACGAACATACGGAGCTGACGGTGCTTCTCTTCTTCCAAAATATGTAAGTAAGCAATTTACGCACACATTCTGCAACATTACCATGATTTTCAAAGTAATGTCGCAATATTTCCCAGCGTTGTTCAAGCGTATACACAACCATATTCGTTCAGCGGAAGGATAAAACTAATTATCTGTCAAATCAGACATGAGCTAAATGTTACCATTCACGAAATAAGCACTAGTTGAAAAAAAACGTTAGATGGCGGACCCTTTATAATGCGAAAAGACTTTTTCCCCAACCTATTATATAATCAGATATAGGTATTTTTCTAGATTTCAACTTTTTCTTAAACTTAACTCATGCAATGTCATTAGCGGAACTGTCCTGATAATTATAAAAATAATAAAACATATTTCACTTGAATTATTAACTAGATGAATAACGAATCTTCAATCCTATCAAATTAAGATATTAATCATTGTGCGAAGCAAGATCTGTAAATCAACTTGGGCAAATCGGCGTTGTATGTATGTATGTATGTTTGATTGTTTGAGGATAACTTTCGAAGCGTTAATTCGATCATCATGAAATTTAATACATAGGTAGGTAGTGATGGCACAATTTTGGTGTGACTAAATGAGCTAAAAATGTGGTGGGGGGGGGGGGGGGG
Source organism: Philereme vetulata (assembly GCA_918857605.2). NCBI lineage: Eukaryota > Metazoa > Arthropoda > Insecta > Lepidoptera > Geometridae > Philereme > Philereme vetulata. Next base: position 10,904,049 of record OU975423.1, read on the forward strand.
GGGGGGGGGTTGTTGAGATATTGAGGTTCAAGAGGGGTAAAAAAAAGAAAATTAGGTTATTGGTTCAAGTGGGACGTCGTATGAAAGGTATTTATTTATTAGTAGATTTCGACACTGTTTTTATTTTTAGTAAAGTTTTTGTCGTTTTTGAGTTATTAGCCTTATTAAAACCTGAACTTTGACAAAACTCACAGGGTACACCAGTGACCCCCACATTGCTGTAATTTCGTATGCGTGTATCTTAAGTGACACAAGTATAGGCAAAAGTCTGAAATCCTAAAAAAAATACAATTTACATGAACTCCCGTTACCTGTAATTTGAATGAAACTTTAGGTCAAGTAAATTGGTTATTTAGTATTTTTCAAACTTTCGCGATCACTGTGCATAATTATTAATTAAAACGGGTATTTATCGCGTATGCACCTACCTTTTTTATTTGTTATCCCGACGTTTCGGTAGTGTTGCAACAGTCGTGGTCAAGGGTTGACTGGAGTACTTGGAGCTACCGTTGGGAAGTGCGGGTAGCTGCAGCAACTACCCTCACTTGGTCTTCAGAATTAGAAATGTCCTCGTTCATATTACGACACACTACACTAACCGTATCTACGCAGTTGGTTATTTATTTCGTGACACTATTTTGATAGTATTTTTCAAATTTTCGCGATCACTGTACATAATTATTGATTAAAACGGGTATTTATCGCGTATGTACCTTTTTTATTTGTTATCCCGACGTTTCGGCTGTGTTGCAACAGTCATGGTCTCGGGCTGAGTCAGCCACAAATAAAAAAGGTACATACGCGATAAATAGTATTTTGATAGTCAAATATTACGAATATATTTTTGTTTTTATAGAAGATTCGCGAGATCTCAGTTCGGGGCGAAACACTAGTGATAAAAAGATGTATAATATCTCTATGTATGCGATTATCAGCTTAATAATACGTTACTGGAATCTTGCAAGCACCCTGTACTCAATCCCTACTGCAAATATGTTCGACTAAGCACCTTGCTCGAAATACAAAAAACCTTGTAACCCGTGTAATGACAATTTAAAACTCCCTCAAAATTCGCCGTCCTGAACCATTTGCTGCCGAACCGTATTGCCTAAACCCAACCATTATATTTTGACACTCACAAATACAGTAGTCTGTATTCTGACGTCGGTTTAATATAACAAGTGTAATACTATAGGTCAGAAATGTATGTAATATAAGTAGTTAGGTTAACCTTACATTGGTGTCAATTCTGATGGCACCTAACTAACTAAAAATGAGCTAAAATTTCGTAAAATTGGATTTAGTCAGCATTCCTATTCTGCACCGTCATCGTAAACTTAAATTTAGTGTGACAGTTAGTTACACAACTTAGTCAAAACTGCCATTTTGCTATTCTGCTGTACACCATTTTAAGTCGTTTATATGTGAAATTAGAAATGACATACTAAAATTAGATCGTGCTATTTGTGTGTAAAGTATATGAGAAAAGCTGTGATAATGGAGCCTATAGTTGCTGCATTATACCATAAATACATTTTGACGACCTGACGCAGGAGGTAGTGGGTTCGATTCGCACCGCGGAACAAGTGTTTGCATGATCTACAGATATTTGTTTCGGGTCAGGCTGTTTTTCTATATATTACTAGCTGACCCGGCAAACGTTGTTTTGCCATATAAATAATTGCTATTAAAAAATAAGGGTTGATCGTAGAAGGGTGAAAATTGAGGATTGTATGTATTTTTGTATGTTGTATCATAAAAAAATAGAAATTAAAAATTTTGTCTAAAAAATAAAAAAAAAATTTAGGGGTAAACCCCTAACATTTAGGGGGATGAAAAATAGATGTTGGCCGATTCTCATAGATACCGGATAAGCACAAAAAATTTCATCAAAATCGGTCAAGCCGTTTCGGAGGAGTATGGCAACGAAAACTGTGACACGAGAATTTTATATATTAGATAAGTAGGTATTTACAAAAAAAGATATATAAGTGTTCTATCAGTTATCTGGTTCCCATAGTACGAGCTTTGCTTTGGGGCTGGATAGCGTTGTGTGAAATGTCCAATAATATTTATATTTAACTCTTAAAACTACCTACTTATCAATGTACCTCGCTAAAGGTGAGAAATTATAAAAGCAAATTGTTTTATAACATACTATGTACCTACTGTGCGATGCCAGGTACTTATTTTGACGTTTGGCTTAGTTACTGGATACTTTCTTAATGGATTTCAAGATATTTTTAAATTAAAACAGATCTTTGGTTACCACAATGCGTGTAAATTCGAGGAGCGGGTAAATGGTACCTTAATATAACAACCAATGGAAATAGGTTTTAAATAATCGCGTGATGGTGACTTGCGTGGATTTGTAGAATATCAACATCGTAAGGAAGAACAATTGAGCCTTGAGTTTAGCGTAATCGCGAACATACTATAACTTACTATTGTGTTGGATAGTTCACAACTTTAAAAAAAGTAGGATTGGGTATTGCAAATGTCTTATAAGGTGTAACATTTGAAACTACCATGGTTATGAACACTATTTGTACTAAAACTAGGATATGTACCATGATTTGTGTATCGTGATCACGGCGCATGCAACTGCCGTCGAAATATCGAGATAACAAAAACATAAAATGAAAACCTCCTTTAGAAAGACGGAAAATTTAAAGATGCTTACTCAATTTCTTTACTTTTTGTTATTCCTACCTTCAAATAAAATGTAAGAAAAACGAAAGGTCTCCATAAATTGGTCGACATCTTTACGTTTGTCTCTTATTGTCTATGGGATAGACAAGAGTTTTATTATCTGTAGGGGCGTTTTAAAACGAGCACCCCTTAAGTGTTGTAACTTTTTACCGTCTTGAGATGGGGTTGTAATTTCATGTTGTATTAGCTATTTTATTTCGACAATTTGTGTTTGTTTTCCTCGTTCGTTGTCTATGCTTCTATACTAGTATTATAAAGAGGAAAGATTTGTATTTTTGTATATTTGTTTGTAATGAATTAACTCAAAAACTACTGTGCCGATTTCAAAAATTCTTTCACCATTGGAAAGCTACATTCACTTTGAGTGACATAGGTTATGTTTCTTGCTAGAAAAGATTAGGGATCTTTACTAAAACTTAAGTAACGTAAGCCAAGGTGTAAAAAAGTGCCCTAAAACATCTTTCGTCGCATGCGATGCGGATACTATTGATGATAGAACAAAAGTATGTTATATAATATTCAAGAACATATCAATATCTACAAAAAACTTCGTAATATTATAAAGAGGAAAGATTTGTTTCTTTGTTTGTATTGGATAGGCTCCGAAACTACTGGACCGATTTAAAAAATTCTTTCACTGTTGGTAAGCTACACTATCTCCGGGTGACACAGGCTACTTTTTACCCAACTGCGCAGAAGGAGGGTAATGTTTTTATTAAAAAACTACGCGCGCGAAGCTGCGGATTGGTCAGCTGGTTATACATAAATAACATATTAGTTTTAATATTTTTTAACCTCGGGGGTTTATTTTGATACCTATTAAATAAGTAAATAATACCACGAACAGGAAATCAGAAATGAAGGCATTACAAAATATGTACTTGTGACTAAAATAATATAATCAATGACTGTCCAAGTCGGAATTTAATAGGTACGGCGACAGGCATGACTTTAATCAAATTAGTTATTCCAGTCAGGAATCGAACTCACTACCACTTCCCGTCAACCAGAGGCGGTTGGACAATATCCATTTTGAAATCTTACGTACGAAACTTTATATAAAAGTGCTCAAAATGCGCACTGGTTTTTCCCATGCTGAAAGAAATTTTGATTCATTGTAGCTTATAGGTGCCTGGTGGCAAGATGTCTTTTGCAAATTGTATGTATATGAATGAGTTTTCTATTAAAATACTAGCTGTTGCCCGCGACTTCGTACGCGTTACACTACTAAATGTGTAGGTAACCTAGAGATCAAGCTAAACTAGCTGTTGTAACTTGACACCCCATTTTTATCCCATGGGAACTGATTGTGGTGATCCAGGTTATAATCTACGTTTATACCAAATTTCATCGAAATCTGTTCAGCCGTTACGGCGTGATTGAGTAACAAACAAACAAATAAAGAAACAAACATCCAATCTTTATATTATTGACGACCTAGCGTGGTACAGTGGGCGAATAACCGGCTGAGACGCAGGAGGTAGCGGGTTCGATTACCGCCGCGGAACAAATTTTTGTATGATCTACAGATATTTGTTCCGGGTCTGGATGTTTTTCTATATATTCTAAGTACGTATTTAGAAAAAAATATATTTATAAGTATTATATCAGCTATCTGGTTCCCATAGTACAAGATCTGCTTAGTTTGGGGCTAGATAGCACTGTGTGAAATGTCCCGCCATATTTATTATTACATTTATTATATTTGTATATATTTTAGTTTATTAGTAAGTAGGTAAAGGTAGTTTATGTAGGTTTATGAACATAGATACACCGCCGTGTTTTTCATTTTGTTTTGTCCAAAGGTTGTCTGGAAGAGATCACTTTTAGCGATAAGACCGCCCATTGTGCTTGCCTTTATTTTTGTATATTTCTTTGTATTTTTAATTTTGTTTGGTGTGCAATAAAGAGTATTCTGTTCTATTCTTTGACATTTATGATATTAGTGTGATAATACTGTTACGAGCTGAGAGTTCGGGATAAAACAATGAAAATCAATCTAACCAAAATAACACTTTTATTCAACACTAAAATGATAAATACACAATCTTAATCACAACAACACTAATTCACACCACTGTTGCACAATAAACCACTAAAAGTCACCGAAATATTCGCACGTATCGCCAAAACCAGACTGGCTGCTCGAGAGTCTCTACGCACTATATTATTTCCAGAACCTTCTCAATGTTTCTACTAGTTACTAGAAAAGTATAGGTATTTCGACTGGCTACTATTACCTGTTCTGTAACACAGTAGGTATAACTTCGAGAAATGCCGACTATTACTTATTCTGTAACAGCCTCGGCGTAACAATATACATACTAAAAAATCTACAAAAAACGCAATCATCTAACGGAACGAATCAAAAAGCTATTACCAATAGATCCCCAACCCCAATACCAAGTCATTAATATTAACCGCTATCATCCCCACAATACCACATAAATAAACATTAAAAAAATCAAAGAAAAGCTGTTAAAATATTCATTTTGATAGGGTAGTAACTTCACACCTCAGCCACTTAGCAGTTACCACAGAGATTTTTCCTCGGCTTTTTTCTTGAATAATATTAGTATATTTCATCTGTAAATTTATTTTTCTATGGAAGATTACAAGTATGGTAATGCTGCGATATACCTCCTTTGAGGATTGAGTTAGATATTCCGTTTGTTTTTCTTGTTTATTGAGAAACTTAAATATCTGAACAACTGATGATTACCTACTCAATTTCCATAAAGTTCTGTTGTGATATTATTTAATGCTGTTTAGTATTAGATTCAGAATCATATTTTATTGTTAAACTGTTGTAGAACAAAGATATTAAATATTAGATACTAGCTGACCAATCCGCAGCTTCGCACGCGTGGTTTTTCAATAAAAAACATTACCCTCCTTCTGCGCAGTTGGGTACCTAAAAAGTAGCCTATGTCACCCGGGGATAGTGTAACTTCCCAACGGTGAAAGAACTTTTTAAATCGGTCCAGTAGTTTCGGAGCCTATTCAATGCAAACAAACAAACAAACAAATCTTTCCTCTTTATAATATTATATAAGATACAGTGCCGGATTTATATTTTGTATGAGAGTAGGCCACTTTATTTCCGCCGCCCCATGTACCTTTCTCAAATAATAATTTACCATTTGTATTTACAGTAGGATTGATTATTTTCGATAGGAATGAGTTTCTATAAGGATTTAACGTATTAGTCTAGAAACCATGAGAAAGCCAGTGAACTTCTTAGACTTTTATCCTCTGAAATCTGCCGCTCCTAGGCCGCGGCTTATACGGCCTATTGACAAATCCAGGACTGATAAGATACCTATTACCCGTGCGCGATAAGTTGGGACCTGAGCGCGGTGACGTCATATTGGCGTGTTTGTACCGCCCGCAAAAAAGCGAACATAACAAGCAGCCGCCCGCGGCTTCGTCTTTGTTTTTTTTAACCTAATTTATTATGTTACTCAGGGAGGACGCTGCTTTTTATCTAATCTTTTTTACACTATTTGAATAAAATAAAAATACAATGTTTAAGTTTATACATTTATTTTATCTATTATTTACATTATCTCATCTTCGTCACTACTTAGTGGATATATGCCTTCTAGAGGTTGTTCTTCGTCCTCAGTCTCACTATAATCACTTGACGAAGAAGTATCCGACAAATTTACAACATTTACTATAACAACAAAAACTACAACAACAAAACAATAACACAAACTATAACAACAAAAACTACAACAACAAAACAATAACACAAACGAAAACTAAAAGAATTCCAGAGCGCGTCGTTACGTGACGTAGGCCAGTACGAGACTAAAAACCCTAGTAAAAAAAATAGTGATGCGAACGGTACAATACGGGCGCCATCGGGGAAGTGCAGGGGAAGCGGTCGGGGAGTCGCATTCCTAGCAGGTCCCAAGTTATCGCGCACGAGTAATACAAGTTTGCACAGTTTATCCATTTTGGACGGAGTAGTATTAAACTATCAAGCTAAAGGAATAGCTAAAAAAATACGTCATCTACGTAGATACGCATTTATTGATTACTAGCTTTTTTATATTATACTTGTAGACACACAAGCTGCCGGGCCTCCTGATGTTAAGTGGTCACCGCCGCCTATAAACTCCTGCAGCACTCGTGGTACTGCAGTCGCGTTGCCTAGCACTTAATACTCTATTTACACTTCTCTTGAAGGCGCTCATTTTGAAGCCCACCGGAAAAACCTCCGGAGAAAGGTCATTCCACATGTTGCAGGTGCGTGGAAGAAACGACCGGGTAAAACGCACCGTGTGAGACTTCAACGCATCTACAATATGTGGGTGAGCTCGTTGCCGGTTGCGGGAGGTTCGGTGGTAGAAGTGGGAAGCAGAAATTAAATTGAACAGCTCTTCAGAACATTCGCCGTTATATATTTTATAGAAAACGCTGAGCGCTCCGATTTCACGGCGCAGACTCAGCGGCTCTAGATCCTTAGATATACTACTAGGTCGTCGACAATACGAACGGCTCTGCGTTGCAAGGAGTCTAGCGGCTGCAGTTGGTATTTCGGCCCACCGTTCCAGATGTGAGAACAGTACTCCATGTGGGGCCAGATTTGCGCTTTGTAGAGCACAAGACGCTGCCCGCCGTGAAGTAGCGCTTTGTTCGGTTTAGTACACCGAGTTTCTTGGAGGCAAGAGAAGCTTTGCTTTCCAAGTGACCCCTAAACTGCACTTCGCTAGAGATGTCAACGCCCAGGATTGAGAGATTGTTAGCCATGCAGCTGAACCGCACGCGACTTCGTACGCGTGGTTTGTCAATAAAACATCCTTCTGTGCAGTCGTGGTATAGGTATCGTAATCGGTCGAGCCGCTAAGTCGTGAAAAGGTAATAAACAGACAGAGACAGAGTTACTTCTTCAGAGTCAACTTCAAATCGGTATGTAGGTAGGTACGTAGATTATAACCTGGATTAACACATAGGCTACTTTTTGTTGACAAACAATGCGTGCGAAGCCGCTGGCAGAAGCTAGTTATACATATTGACCGTCCTCTTGAATCACTCTATCTATTGCTGAAAACTGCATTAAAATCCGTTGAATAGTTTATAAGATCTAAGCGAACAGACAGCGGAAGCGACTTCATTTTATACTATGTAAAGATGTGTAATCGGGAAAAATATTCATAGTTTATACAAATCTCTGTCCATCAACCCGTGTGACATCATCTCACTGGGATCTGACATGACAAATGATCGCTTTACACCACAACCAGATATCTTGAACCTCCTTTCCGCGTACATACCTTTTGATTGGAAAAGAAAGGATTCTTAGCGAGGGTCAAGAAATAATGGTTCAGATAAATCTGTCTTAAAACAAAGGACTTTTGATAAAGGCTCGCGTCCAAGTTTGCCCCCAATCTTCGTATGCGATTTTATGGTACAAAATAATCAAGTGGTACAAGATTTGCTTCACTTTTCTCTTATAGTACTAAAACTTTAAATAATGTGGGGACGGTTAGCAATAAAAATGTGAAAATGGCCTTATTTTATAGCTTTACGTTAATATAAATAGTCATTTTAGTGAAAAATGCGCGCGTCAGTATGCGCCTCTTGAATATTTTATATGCAATAATAAAATAAATAGACTGATTAATACGCTCAGCATGAATCGCTACTGCCAACTGTCCTCCTACTCAGTATGGCCGGTGTGTTCTATTTCTGAAATGTGCAGTAACGGTTTTAAATACGTGATTGTGTTACAATTCGAATTTTAAAGTTCGGAGAAATTCGGCCGCCTTCTCGGCCAATGGAAACACGATAAACAGAATTTGCATGGTTTCTCTTCATCAAAATTTAAATTGAAAAGTTTTACGCAATTACACCCTATTTCAAAGATTGCGCATTGCTACTGCGGACTTGCGGAGTGGCTACTGCGGACTTGCGGAGTGCCGAATATGGCGCTGACGCATGCCACATTTAGTGTACGAAAGCAGAACTAGATGTCGCTACAGGAAAAGTTAGAACGCGCTATCGAAGCGTTTTGCGAAATGATAAGGGTCGGAACAGTACTAACATTTAATTTAACTTTGCGCAGAGGCAATATCGTAACCAATGAGGTTAATCCGAGGTGTGATTATTGCTAGTTGAAAACTTTACCAATACCCCGCCATGTGGACGTGAAATACCGTCCGCTACGGCAATTTTTGAACGGCTGTAAAGGCTAAATAAACTTTGATAGTTGTTATGCTGAGACTAGACTAGCTAGAGTAATTATATACCTGGCCTCCAAAAAATCGACCCACCTACGTTTTTTCGCAAAAAAATGTCCTATGGGTAAAATCGACCCACCTACGTTTTTTCGCAAAAAAATGTCCTATGGGTTTTTACTACAATCGATATATTTTTTTTATGTTGATAATGAAAAAATGCAATTATGGGGTTGTAAATAACCTAAAAATCTCTTGTGGTACGGGATATTTTACTTAAAAATGTGATAAGATAATGAAACCATAACATTTGGCAAAATTAACGATTTTACTGTAAATGGCAAAATTTATGTTTTTTGACATTTAAAAACATTTTCGCTTCACCTTAGTATGGGATGTTTCCTCCTCTTGCTTTAATGACTGCTGCCATACGCCTATTCAGCGAACGGATCAGCTTTTTGATGTCTTCTTGGGGTATCTGTTCCCATTCTTCCGTTAATGCGGCTTCCAGCTGATCTAACGTCTCTGGAACTGGATTTCGGGCTCTAACTTTCCTTTTTATCTGGTCCCAGAGATGTTCGATCGGATTTAGGTCCGGACTATGGGCTGGCCACTGCATAACTGGTATGCCAACCTCCCTAAGATATCCGGTTACAATTCTGGCGACGTGTGGTCTTGCGTTATCATATATGAGCTAAAAAGTTTCGCCAATATATCCCGCGTATGGCATTACATGAGGTTCCAGAATATCCGTTATGTAATTTTCAGCATTAACCGCACGATTCCGAAAGAAAACCAGCTCCGTACGTCTGGTTAAAGAGATGCCTCCCCAAAACATTGTAGAGCCTCCTCCAAACCGGATTGTTTCTCTTATGCAGCACTGAGCATAACGTTCGCCTGGTCTGTTCATAACGTTACGACGTCCGTCAGAGCCTACAAGGGACATTCGGCTCTCATCACTGAACAGATTTGTCTCCCATTGACCAAGATCCCATTGGATGTGTTGCCGAGCAAATTCTAACCTTGCTTGCCGATGAGATGCAGTGAGTTTTGGTCCCGTGGCAGGCTTGTGTGGTTTCAGGTTTTGCTCCCGAAGTCTTCTTCTCACCGTATTCTCACTTACAGCCACTCCACGAGTGTCCCTCAGCCTGCCCTGCACATCAACAGCAGAAAGATGCCGATTTCTCAAGGAAGTCAAGGCAATAAAACGGTCATCCGTCGTGTTTGTGACACGTCCTCTTCCAGATCCTGGTCTCCGGCGGTACTCTCCCGTCTCTAAGTATCGTTTATAAACTCGACGCACTGCTGATCGACTCAAATTTAATCTTCTTGCCACATTTCGCTGACTTAGCCCTTCACGAACGAGAGCTACCACTTGAGCGGCTTCTGCTTCAGTTGTATCCATATTTTATGGTTAAAAGCAACGAATATGATTGCTCTAACAAAAGATTAAATCACTACGATGCACGGTGAATATGCCGCGACAAAAGTTCGAAATAACCTAACCTTGCACTCTATGCAAAAGTCATTAATTTTTATCAGTGCTTTTAAAATGTTACAAATACCCACAATAGCACTTGTATTCGTCTAAAACAATGCCAAGTGGGTACTCAGATGTTTATTTATAAAGCATAAGCAAAACATATGTACCAATATGTCAACGCATACTTAAGATAACACCTTTGTTACTCAAAATTAGCGGGTGGGTCGATTTTTTTGGCGGCCAGGTAGATAGATGAGGATGTCTTGAAGATGAAGATGACTTTAAAAAACATATCGATATTTATATTCGATGTGAAACATCGGATCCCCGCGTCGATATTTTATGAATATAAAATAATAAAAATCGATTGCAAAAATTTGGGCTTGTCCGGGATTTGAACCCGGGACCGCTCGCACCCAAAGCGAAAATCATACCAACGAGCCACCGAGCCGAATTGTCTACAACAGTGTGGTTGAGGAACAAATTCCTCGAATCAACTTTGGACCACGGAGGTCTAAACCGGGGCCGGAGGGCCTCGAATTTATTACAGACGATTTCAAAGAAACCAACAGACTGCGTCGGGAGACTCGGGAGCAGCCAATCCGAGAGTCTGAAGGCGCTTCACTATTTGCGGATTCAACCGTCCACCTCAGAGTGCAACTGCATTTGTAAGATGCATCGCATCGCTTGAAAACATTAATTATTATTTCAATATCGAATACATTCACAAAAGTTTTAATAAGTATCACTTTTAACATTGTTAAGTGTACGAATAGCCCAACAAAATATTTTTAAGTTTCTCTTGTAAGTGAATTTAATTCTTTGAGAAATAAACATATCTTGAAACTGAAATTAACGAAAAAAATTAACGTGGGCTTTTATTGATTTATGAATAATTATCATGAGCATGATAGTTAAATTATTTAATTGAAATACAACTTATAAAGATAACTAACATTAGGTAGTAACTAAGTAAGTACCTAACAAAGCCACTTAAAAAATAAACTTAAATTCTTTTTAAATACAAAATTCAGTGTTGCCATTACGCAATTCGCATAAAGGCATATTTTTTTTCAACATCCGTGTACAATGGGGCGGCAGATTGTCGATTAGCGATCATCACGGCAATTCACTTGCCACATTAGCATGGAAAATACTTGCTTTTGGATTTTTGCCAGACGAAAAGTTGGCAATTTTCAGTGGGATTTAAACTTTTATGTTGTTTTTTTAAACATAACGAACATTGATGTCATATTTATGGTGCTTAATAGATTTGCAATTTGAATCTTATTTTATTGAATATAAAAATTGATATTCTGATTTACTTACAAGTGTTACGTATAAACCAACGTTGACTTGCATAAAAACATTACATTTGTTTTATCTAGTACTAGCTGACCAATCCGCAGCTTCGCACGCGTTGTTTTTCAATAAGCACATTACCCTCCTTCTGCGCAGTTGGGTAAAAAGTAGCCTATGTTACCCGGGGATAGTGTAGCTTTCCAACAACGAAAGAATTTTTAAATCGGTTCAGTAGTTTCGGAGCCTATTCAATACAAACAAACAAATCTTTCCTCTTTATAATATTAGTTTAGTATAAATTTGGATATATCGACTTTACTCGATCTTTGCCATACGAAGTATGATATATCGTATTGATTCGATGTTTTTTTTTTAATAATATTTTATATTATTCCATAAATTTTTATATAGCAACATTTTTACAAAATAAAAGTTAAGGTGTCATTAGCCATTAATGCAATATAAGCAACATCCTAGTGATATGTGTTTTAGATATAATTTATATCATATTATGTGAAATATATTTCAAAAGTCACATTTAACAACTTATCACCTTTCGCTTGTGCGCTGCCGAGGCCGAATGAAAAACGATGCAGTGAAAATTAAGTTCCGCTGTGAAAAATGGTTTTTTGTCGTGGACATCGTTTAAGGGACAATAAACAGGATGAGGGTTCAGTATGTCGTTTTAAAGTCAGGAGATTTACCACGACAATTTAGGTAAATGTAATATGCTGTTATAAAATACTTATATTAGATATACATATAACGTATAAAAATATTGTATTGAATACCTGCTTGCAAGTCATCATTATTATCAACTTAAAGCAGTACACTGCTGGACGTAGGTCTCTCCCAGGGTGCGCCATTGAGCCCGATCCTCAGCTCTTCTCATCCAATCTTTGCCAGCCACAGCGCGCAAATCGTCACTCTATCTAGCCAAAGGGCGTCCTACTTCGCTTGCCTAGACGTCATCTCCACTCCAGAATACGTTCACCCCAACGGTTATCGGTTCTGCGGCAGATATCACTGCCCACTGCCACTTCAGCTTGCTGACCCTCTGAGCTATGCCGATCACCTGGGTTCTCTGTCGGATAACAATCCTTCAGAGAAAAACCGAGCATAGCCCTTTCTTTTGCTCGCTGAGTGACTTTCAATTTGTGGACTAGCCCCACCGTTATGTTATGTTATGTTATGTTGGTGGACTCCCTTTTCCGCATTTGAACTCTTAAGTGGTCTATTATGCGTGAGAGAGTTGACTATATGGATAGCCAGGCTAACTCCGACCAGAAGCGCAGAAGTTTCCTGGGGTCTTTGCAGGCTTCACGGAGTGACCTTGGATTGTCCAGGATTTCTGCACGTTGTGCTGTTACCCCCACGCATTCCAGGACTACGTGCGGGCTGCTGATTATTCTTCGGTGAGACATCCCCTGCAGAGTGGGCTGTCCGTTGCTCCCATGATGTAGAGGTGTTTGTTGAGGGGACAATATCCTGTAAGGGTCCCCACGATGATTAGAAGGTCCAGTCTCTGAAGGTTGAGCAGTCGTAGTGTTAGTCGTGGCGAAACGGCCGGCAGAACCGCCCTCGACTGTTAGTAGTCCATGTTCTGTGCCCAACGTTCGTTGTGTAGGTTTAAAGTACGACATCGTATCCAAGTTCGTAGTTGTGTGAGAGTAGAGGGAGGAATGGATGTGGGCCTATAGCCGTGGTTTCCGATCCTCTTTTAGCTAGTTCATCTGCAGCATCCTTGCCCAGTAATCCAGCCCCACCGTGTCCACGCTTCGGCTTCATAGCTCATTCATCACAGGTAGGATGCACAGGTTGAACTCTGTCGTTTTAAGGCATTGTGGGATGGGTGACGAGAAGACCTGACGAAGTTTCTCAAACGCCGCCCAGCCCTCTTGAATTCGCCAGTTTACTTCTTTTTGCAAGTAGTGTGACATAACTGACAACCTCTGTGGTACAGTGGGCGAATAGCCGGCTGAGACGCAGGAGGTTGCGGGTTAGATTCCCACCGCGGAACAAATTTTTGCATGATCTACAGATATATGTTCCGTGTTTGGGTATTTTTCTATGTATTATAAGTATGTATTTACAAAAAAAAGTATATAAGTATTCCATCAGTTATCTGGTTCCCATAGTACAAGCTCTGCTTAGTTTGAGGCTAGATAGCGTTGTGTGAAATGTCCAGCCATATTTATTTATAATTGTCCATAAAGCAAACACTAGCAATAATATTAACAAAATAATTAAACATTACTGCAATAAGCAAAATCATATATCATGATAAAATACAAATCACGTTTATTTAAAAAAAACATAGTTAATTATTGAATGTAACGTTAGATACGCCAATAAAAACAACAAACAACAATTAGACATCTGATTATATGCACTAATAAAGTAGCAAAATATGTATTCAAATATGCACTAAAAAATCAAATGAAATAAAATCTTTAATTTGCAACACATTCAAAACTAACTACTTACAAAAATAATACAGTATACCAATATAAAACCACATAAAACTTAAAGCTAGGTACACAAATTGGTTGCAAAAAGGTCTCAACTCAGCGTCTGCAGGACGTTGGAACCTGCTATCAACCGAAGACCAGCGTCTTCGATTGAGACCTTTAGGAAAAAGACTGAAACACGCAATAAAAGCTCTCATAAAAGCCGAAATAAGTACAATGCAAAATCAGAAAACCATTTTTATTTTTATATTTTTTAATGAAAGACAGCGAAATATTCTTAAAATTAAGCATAGTTTTTGTAACAATTTACAATTATAAAGTAAACTACTTACTCAAAACAAAATAGGGCCCACTTGAAATATTTCGATATTTTGCCCGACACATTTTTTTTTGCGAGTTGTTGGCATTTTGATGTATGGAAATGTTAAGTAGGCATATTTATTGATCATAAATTAACACTTAAACGCCAAGTTTAGGATAGTTCTTAAGTGGGTAGACAAGAAACAAAATCTTACGATATACCGCAGAATCTGTGAGTGCCATTACATTGTTGCTCAGTGGGGTTTGTTGTGTCTAACGAAGAAGTGATCGTAACCTTACCTTTAATTATCGATTACATTACTGTTTGCATAAACAATGCCTGGTTCTCGACATCACATGGACACGGAATCCGCGACTAGAGCCATTGTTTTGCTTCAGCAGGGAAATTCGCAAAGATCGGTAGCTTCAAGCTTAGGTGTGTCAAGACGAGCTATTCGAAATGTATGGGAACGCTTTCAAGAGACAGGTAGTGTGAGTAGGAGGCGCGGTTCAGGTAGAACCCGAGCGATAACCTCCCAAGAAGACCAATACATCCGACTCTCTGCACGTCGCGAGCGAACTGTAACTGCACGCATATTGAGAAACCGCTTACGTGACGCCACTGGAACGCGAGTGAGTGACCAAACTGTTCGTAACAGACTTCATGAAGACCAACAACACTCCAGAATGCCAGTTGTTCGGCTCAAATTGACCAGAGCCCACCATGCAGCGCGATTAAGGTTTGCACGTGATTACCTCGAATGGACCATGAATAATTGGAGGACAGTGCTTTTTACAGATGAATCTAAAGTAAAGTTTTTTAATGATGACAGACGCGTACGAGTTTTGCGACGACCTGGAGAACGTTTTACAGAACCATGTATTCGTGAAACTGACCGCTTTGGTGGACCCAGTATTATGGTATGGGGTGGGATTAGCATAATGGGCAAAACCGAGCTAGTGATTTTGGATGAGGGCAATGTAACGGCCGCCAGCTATGTTCAGCATGTCATACGACCTCATGTGATCCCATATTCACATCGAGTAGGCCCTAACTTTATTCTGATGCAAGACAACGCTCGCCCTCATACTGCCAGAGTGACCCAAAGTGCAATCTCCGAAGTTAGTATCGCAGTTTTACCCTGGCCTGCCATGAGTCCGGCCCTGAATCCGATCGAGCATATCTGGGACCAGTTGAAAAGAAGCCTTAAAGACAACCACACAGAAATTCATAGCCGACAGGAGTTGATAACTGCTTTAAAAGTGTGTTGGGAGCAAATTCCAGATGAAAACGTCATCCACCTTATAGAGAGTGTTCCGAACCGACTCAGAGAGTGTGTGCGCAATAGGGGAGGACCTACGCGTTACTAAACATAAGGCATTGAAGCAACCCTAAGAACATGTTTAAAAAAAATGTGCTCGTGTCTTCAACGTGTTGTTTTGGAAAACGGTGTAATTTTAAATTAATGTGTAAAACGTGCATTTCTTGACAATTTTTTTGGCAAAAATAAGGCACTGTAATGTTTTTTTAATGATTCTGAATGTGTTAACCTATTTCTAATATTAAACTTGAAATAAATTGTACGTATTTTTTTTTTGGGTGGGCCCTATTTTGTTTTGAGTAGTTTATTTTCAAATATGTATAGATCAACTTCGTGACGTTTGTCACCCAGTATTATTTGGTACGACGAAAACGACATCTCTATGTCAACTGACGTCATTGAACAATATTGAAAATTTGGCGCCATTTCTGGAGATACATGTTTACCTACCTGTGCCGTTGATGTAGGCAATAATGTTCTTCATGTCTTCAAGACTCGGGTTTTTAAGCAAAATAGCGTCTAAAATTCTACAAATCTTTTCTGATATTGAATTAAGAAGGGCGATAGCCAGTTCGGTCATTGCTTCCAGTAAGTATTATATTGATTTAAATAGAGGAAGGTTTTTGGTCTCCAATTTTTGTATGTGCGAGGCGAGACGTTATTCGGAGCGGATCGCACTCACCCTGATGTAGGTTCACGAATTGAACCGAAACATTGTCGGTTGAAACACCGATAAGACGGTATGTGGTAAATCCTGTATTTATAATAATGATTGAAATCAATCACGAAAGTTTTCTAACAAATTTTTTTTATGGTTTTGGTGCGAGGTCAGCTTATCCTGGAAATGTATAACTTGATGTGTAGCCGTGTGTAAGTACCTCTTATAGTCGAAACATGCAGGATTGGGAAAAAAGCTAGAATATGCATTAACGCCCTAATTAGAGACATATGCATTTGCATATGCTAATATGGAAATGCATAAAATCCGATGTTTAGAACTATATTTAATACCGTAGTGGTTACTTACAAATAAACTAACTAGCCTGTGTGACCCCACTGCAGGGCAAAGGCCTTCCTTTCTTTTTCCATTCTAGCGATCTTGAGATTCCACTGCCCAGGATACCGAAAAGGTGTCAATTTCTATGTGCCATCTCCTCCTGGGCCGACCATGCGGTCGCAGGCCTTGTATTAGGATCCAGTCCCATTTTTATTTGCGGGCTGGTGGGTTACCTGGTGACCTGTCTGAGAGCGTAGTACTAGTGTGTTTCTGATTGTATCGGTAAGCTTGACATCCAGAATACTGCGCTCCATCGCCTGCTGGCAAACCTCGAGCTTGTTACCTTTATTTTAGAAAAGGATGTTTAAACTAGTGATTCGACCCGAACTGAAATCTCGCGAGTATCCCAAAACAAAAAAAAATTAGGGTGACTCGCGCAACGATGCCTAAACGTATTTAGTGGCTAAATATGATTTAAGAAGTTGTCAAATCATACAAATACATAAAATTTAAACATGTTTAGTCGCTAAATAAGTTTAGGGATCGTTGTGCAAGCCGGCCTTAATCTTTGAATAATAAAATACTGACAATACCAAATTACTCGACCTAAAGTTTCGTTCAAATTTCAGGTAACGGGAGTTCATGTTAATTGGTTTCTCTTTTTTGGGGTACAAATTGCAGTTATTTTGGATTTCAGACTTTTGTCTATATTTGTGTTACTAAAGCGACACACATACCAAATTTCAGCACTATGGGGTGTGGCGTACCCTGTGAATTTTGTCAAAGTTCAGTTTTTATTATGACTAATAACTCAAAAACTATAAGGATTTTACAAAAAACAAGAACGGAGTATAAATGTACTAATGAAAACCTTTCATCTGACGTCCCATTTGACCAGTTAGCCTCATTTTCATTTTTTTTACCTCTCTTGAACCCCAACATTATTAGCTTATTTATTCACACCGAAATTGCGCCATCACTACCTACCTACGTATTAAATTTCACGATGATCGGATCAACGCTTCGAAAGTAACATACATACATACATACAACGCCGATTTGCCCAAGTTATTTTAGAGATCTCGCTTCGCTCGATCAACAATTTATATTTACATTTTGCTTTTGGTTTCAGCTGAAGATCAGCGTTGGGTGCATAATAATTGGGTGGTTGGGTGATCTGAAAGAGATCGCTTTGAGCGATAAGGCCGCCCATTATACCACCATGTATTAGTCTTTAAGTTTTCTAGGTTAAGTTATTTTAATTTGGTGTAACAATAAAGAATTATCTATCTATCTATCTATCCAACATTATGCTGAGCTGAACGCCATTTTGGTACGCAGTGTCGTTTTGTGTGTATCATTTAAATGATTATTCTATTCTATTCTACCTTTGAATAGCCGGCAGAGACCAGGTTTGCGCACTGTATATGAGAATGGGGAGATTGCATCCATGATATTTTTTTTGAGGCAGAGTGGCAGATTACTTTTTAGTAGTTTTTGGTACGTCGAGAAATCTCCTTCTCTTACCTACAAATAAACATATTTTAATTTTTTTCTTTTGTTATCATTTCACAAACAAATCATATTTTTACGACATAGCGCCGTTCAATATAAATCAGACATTTAACTCCTCTATTGCTGAACTATCAATAAACCAAAACCCAGTTTTTTTTCATTTTGTGCTTTTCAGAGCAAAAATAGCGATTGTAGATCGAGATGTTATCTCAAAGCAATTTGTGGTAATATATGACTTTATTCAAGCAGTCCACTGATGCAGATACGCTCGATTCAGAGTTATTGTTACGAACTTGTGGATTGGATTGGAAGTGACGATTGTTTTTAAACGTGTAGTAGAAGCAAGTGGTTCAAATGCCAGATTTTTTTTGTAAAAATTGTCTAAATTGACTTGTTATATTTTTTTTATTATAAATAGATCATCGTTTTACCACAATCTCACGAGATGGTAAGCGATGATGTTGTCTATAGCGTATAAGCGATGTATGTGCCGTGTGGTCCCGGCGTAATAATAGGGCCACCCCTTCTCATCCCGCGGGAGCCGTGTGAGCCGGCAAAGGGAGTTGTTACAAGGAATAGGCAGCAGCATTCTTCTGTATACTAAACACCAACCACTGCGATCACCAAGCCGCCTGCCAAGCGTGGTGGTTATGGCAAAACCCCCCCTATGACAGACACAACACACAAACGGCCCCCAGTCCCCGGCGGCTCCGTCATCCCTGGAAGTGGTAGCAACCAGGGCAGTGGCGCAGCAGGGGGTGCTAAGAATCCCCGGCAGCAGCGTAGGCCGCCCCCCCACAAGGTGGACCGCCGATCTGGTAAGAATCGCGGGGAGCCGTTGGGCGCAAACGGCTACCAACCGCTCGTTGTGGCGATCTAAGGGGGAGGCCTATGTTCAGCAGTGGACGTCTTCCGGCTGATGATGATGATGATGATGTTGTCTAAGATGAAGGACAAAGATAATAGGATACCTATTCACTCTTACCTTAAAGATACCCGAGTTGTAGTAAAGGAAAACCGGACGACAGTACTGGAAAGCACTATTTATTAAATTGTATAGTTTCTAACAGTTTTATCAAAAGCGCAAAATGCCCTAATATTAACATATAAACAAAAAAACTTATTTAAAACTTAAATATAAGGGGCGCATCAATAAAACTAAGACAACATAATAGCTTCTTTTGAATTCTATGTGGATATCCATGGGCTGAAGTAGCCACTTAACATCTGGTGGACTGCATGCTCGTTTGCCATATCATCATCATCATCATCATATCAGCCGTAGGACGTCCACTGCTGGACAAAGGCCTCCCTCATTGATCTCCAGGAACTGCGGTTGGAAGCGGCCTGCATCCAACGCCGACCTGCGGTTCTTACCAAGTTGTCTGCCCATCTTGTGGGTGGACGTCCTACGCTGCGCTTGCCGGTCCGTGACCTCCACTCGAGAACCTTTCGGCCCCATCGGCCATCTGTTCTGCGCGCTATATGGCCTGCCCATTGCCACTTCAACGTGCTAATCCGTCGGGCTATGTCGGTGACTCGAGTTTTCCTACGTATCTCCTCATTTCTGATTCGATCCCGTAGAGAAACCCCGAGCATAGCCCTCTCCATAGCTCGTTGAGCGACTCTAAGCTTATTCATAAGGCAAATAGTGAAGGACCACGTCTCGGTTCCATATGTCATCACTGGTAACACACACTGATTGTAGACTTTCGTCTTAAGGCACTGAGGTATGTTAGACGAAAAGACGTTGCGAAGTTTGCCATATAAGTAATATAAAAAAAACTATCGTTAAATGACTATGACTATGAGAAAGCCTTTGACTCCGTCAAAATCTGGGCTCTTCTGCAGTCCCTACAACGATTCCAGGTCGGTTGGTGATATATCGAAGTGCTGAGATGTCTATACAACGAGGACACCATGTCAGTTCATATCCAGAACCAACAGTCTGAATCAATCCATTTGCGCGGCGGAGTTAGCCAAGAGGATGTTATATCCCACAAATTATTTACAAACGCACTGGAAGTTATGTTCAAGGCGCTGAGTTGGAATGGACAGGGCATCAACATCATCGGGGAATGCATCTCAAACTTACAATTTGCCGACGACATCGTCATAATGGCAGAGTCGGTGCAGGAACTGCAACAAATGCCGAACAGCCTAGCTGCTGCTTGTAGACGCATTGGCCTGGGAATGAACTTAGATTAAACCAAAATCATGATCAATGATCCTGTTACCCCAGAGTCGATTGCAGTCGCTGGAACTACTCTCGAGGTTGTGAAGGAGTATGTCTATCTTGGGCAGACTATGCGATTGGGTGGCGCTACCCAGCTGGGTTGGGTAGCGTTTGGGAAACTTCGTCAGGTCTTCTCGTCACCCATCCTACAATGCCTAAAAACAAAAGTATTTAACCAGTGCGTCCTACCTGTGATGACCTACGCAGCCGAAACGTGGACATTTACGGTGGGACTGGTCCCCACACTTAAAGTCGCCCAACGAGCTATGAAAAGAGATCAAGGTGATCGACATAGCTCAGAGGGTCATCAAGCTGAAGTGGCAGTGGGCTGGTCATATCTGCCGCAGAACCAATAACCGTTGGGGTAAACGTGTTCTAGAGTGGATACCACGTCTAGGCAAGCGAAGTGTAGGACCCCTCCGGCTAGATGGAGGACGGATTTGGATGAGAAGAGTTGAGGATCGGGCTCAATGGCGCACCCTGGGAGAGACCTACGTCCAGCAGTGGACTGTTATAGGTAGATGATGATGATATCGTTAAATGGGTTAATATGTTGGAACTCTTGTAGAAAGTCATTTAACAGCACGAGCGCCCGTTGAGTAGGCACATTGTTAGCGTGATGCGTTCGTGTAGCGGAATGTAATGTTTTTTGGTTGAGTGAATCGAGCGGACTCTAATCGCTGTTCAGGTGCGGAACAAAACCATGCTTTATGGCTCAAAAATCAAATACATCATAAAATAATGGGCGATTCCCGTTAATTCACCAATTTGTTTGATTTTATCCTTTTGTGATTAATTCCCTTTGTTTTGACTTGCGATGTGAAAAGCAATAAAATATATTTATGGGGTTTAACATTTTTATCACTTTTTGGTAAGAATTTAGTCACTTTGATAGTCGAAATATTTTTTTTTATAATTGATCGATGATCCTTTGTTGTCAATAAATATTTTAACAAGAACTAAAATACAATTGCAATATATAGGTATTACAATAATTCAGAAACCTTAATAAGATATTTAATTAATTAAAAATATCATAAATAATAATAAAAATATCATCATCATCATCAGCCGATAGACGTCCACTGCTGAACATAGGCCTCCCCCTTAGATCGCCACAACGAGCGGTTGGTAGCCGTTTGCGCCCAACGGCTCCCCGCGATTCTTACTAGATCGTCGGTCCACCTTGTGGGGGGCCGGCCTACGCTGCGTCATCCAGTCCGTGGTCTCCACTCGAGAACCTTTCTTCCCCAATGGTTACCGGTTCTACGAGCGATGTGGCCTGCCCATTGTCACTTCAACTTGCTAATTTTGAGAGGTATGTCGGCAACTTTAGTTCTCCAAATTTCCTCATTGCGGATTTTGTAATTTTAATAAAAATATAATAAAATTTAATACCTTCCGAAAGACGATTAAACCGTTTTGTTATCAATCTAAATAAAAAAAATACTTACGTTATAAAAAGAACTAAAAAAACACAAATTCTTAAAATTCTAATTGTATCTACAATTTAACAATTATCAACAAAATCTCATAATCGCATCCAAATAAAAACTGGCATCTACAACATACAACAAGAAGCTGCTAAAACGAATAAATTTAAAATACAAAGAACACGCGATTAAGCTATAAAACGCTACTGTTTTTTGACACATCCCTTTCTAAGAACCCTTAAAGCTACAACGATTTGTTTATATCGTATTAACGAGAATAAACTTTAATAAAGTAATAAAACCCAAGAAAGGATGAGTGGAGTATAATTTTGCTATTAATATTCAATTTTTACCCTCAACTTTGCTTCTTCAAAGAAAAATCTGAGATGGAAATCTAAGAGGTATCTACTTACGTAATTTCCGAGTAGGCGTCGGCGTTCGCAGGGTTAGTTTGAATGTGTGTAAGTGTGTGTGAATTTCGTATGTGCGAGTTATGTAATTACGCACGTGTTAACACTTCAATGTGCTATTGTTTTTTATTTCAAAATAAAAATATTGTGTTTTTAGGCCACTTTCAACCTACGTATGTAGTTTTAAGAAGGTTGGTTTAGGGGATTTGTGTAGGCTTAAATGTGTTCAGATCTAGAGCTGATGATAAAAGTCCTTTCTTAACGTAGTGTAGGAGTCATCATTACATTGTGCGTAGGTATTGTATGGACCATTTGATTTTATCAAAAGCTACGGTTTAAGTAACATTATTATATAAAATTATTACTTACTGAAATTTCCATATATTAGTGAAACCAATTCATTTTATAGAAATTCAAAACCAACATAATTAAAAAAAAACATATTAATGACTAAAAAAAATCTAAATCTTATAAATATGTATGTATAATCTTCTAAATTTGTTTACTTAATTTTTAATAAAACAATTCAAACATAATTTTAATAGTATTTTTAAAACTTTCGCGATCACTGTACATAATTACTGATTTAAACCGGTATGCACCTAACGGCGCTTTAGTCGTAATTCTGAATCATCTCACTAATTTCAACCTAGACGTGAAATGGCCTGGTAGCACAGTTGGATAGTGCATCCTCGTATCAAGAGGAATTGCGGGTTCAAGTCCCGTCTAGGCCTGAAATTTTTGTGATGATTTAAAAAATCTCGGTATGTACCTATCCTGTAGGTATGTACCATTTTTTATTTGTTATCCCGACGCGTCGTTTCGACGGCATCAGCCGTTGTCGCAGACAGACTCACTTAGAATCAGTAATACATACTTTTTAATATTTTTTTAAAATGATAAACGATATGTTTTATTTTTGTTTACCTACCTACCTAAAGTTCTTCTATCTCTCTCTACTCATTTTATGGCAATAACAGGGCTTTTTTATTCTTGAAATGTTTTCTCTGGAACCCAAGCAGGTACACAGGAGTGTTGTGACAGTTGATCATACGATATCATAACGCGGTTAGATTTACAGCGTCGTAAAATGCGGCGCCCGCGCACCACAATGGCTTGTTGACAAAATGGGCACCTATTCAGCTATTGTTAAGGGTGGGATAATGTGGATACGACGAGTAATACGTTTAGAAAATGATCTGAACATCCACAGTAAGAGATATTTTTTTTAACTGGATATATCTTCGTTTGATCACCATCTCACTTGATGGTAAGCGATGATGTGGTCTAAGATGAAGTAGGAAGATCTAGAAGACACTATTTACTCTTATCGTAAAGAGACCCGGATTGTATTCTTTAGGAAAAACAGACGACGGCAATGTGTTTCATACCTTAGCTGTACGCTACAAGAACGTAGAACCAAAACGGTGTGTGCGAATGTGTGGTATATCAACTAGGTAGATAAGACACTAACTTACATTGTTCATTTAGAAAAAAAACATATTGACTGATAAATGAAATAAAAAGAACATATTTAACAAAATTAAGATTAATTACATTAACAATAGTTATAGTTTTATTCGTTTAATTGATGAACTTCATTTGTAGTTTAAATAATATATATTATAATTAATTAAAAATATTTAAATAATTTTACAGACAATATAATATATAATATAATTTTACAGTTCTGTTAGCATTTTGTGAATAAAATCCATCTCGCTCTGATTGAGCGTCCAACTTTTTCTCTCATTGGATCCTGCGTATCCATACTTATTATACCCCCAAAACAACACAAAAAACTTGTAAATCTTCACCGTTTGTCCATTTTCATAACTAAGGTGTAACAAAAAATGGGTTATTGATATAAAACTCATAATTTTGTCGTTTTATGACCCCACGAGAACGGTAGCCGTTCGTGATAATTGTTTTTGATACCAATTTTTAGAACACATTTTTAGGAATTTCGATATCTTGGGTTATATCCGTTGTTAACGGGATGACGATGGAGAACCAGTATTATTCAAACTTCCATAAATACGTATTTAAACTGGTATTTATCGCGTATACCCTTTTTTATTTGTTATCTCGGTGTTTTTGCTGCTGCAACACAGTCAATCGCGATAAAACCCGTTTAAATCAATAATTATGATTAGGAATCAATAACCAATAAAATATTTGTATGTTTTTCGATAATTCATGAGTAGCGAAATTAAAAAAAAACGCGTGTGCTTTAGACCACACGACTGAAGTAAAACTTATTTTTAAAAAAAATTTATAAAATTGTTCAATCACAAAATTGTCCACACGTCTGTAGGTCGATCAAGTCTATGTTCATTCTGGACAGACGCAACTCGCACTCACACATTAACGTTTAAAAATATACGTTACTCTCTCTTTTTCTATCTTCGCTAACTTATATCTCCCTCTCAACTTCCGTTCGCACTTTTTGTAACGCATTCACCAGCTCCCCAAGTCAAGCGTGCGTAAAGAAGTTTTACTTCTAAAACATACACTGTGCAACTGTTAGATAATCTCAAAACTCCCGATTGGACTGACTGCACCAATTTTTGACAAACATCCACAGAACCATTGATCGTTTGGAAGCTATGATGTCGTGGACCGACATACAGACAAAATAAACAAACTTCACGTCAAAATCATTTCGAAAAAGTAACAAATATTTAACCGATTTCAGATAACAGTAAAAAACAAACTACTTAACTGATTTTAATTAAATTCCTACGGGACTAATCTAAAAAACATTCTATTAAATAAAAAAAAATCCAAACCGGTTAGTAAAGTCTAACAAACATGAAAAAAAATACAACCGAATAGAGTAACTTTTTTTTTTAAGTCAGTTTAAAATACGAAACATTCGTGATTTTCACCATCATCATATCAGCCGTAGGACGCTGCTGGACAAAGGCCTCCCTCATTGATCTCCAGGAACTGCGGTTTCGTGATTTTGACCCTCATCTATTCCCTTACACGCACACGTTTAGTATCAGGCATTTAATTTGAACTCTTCATTAATGACGTATGTGTAAAACAGCCCGCAAATACTTACATTATATTGTTTACAAAATGAGAAAATACATATTTTTTTTCATACCTTTATAATATATCTAGCTGTTTTTTTTATTGATTGGAGCCAAGCGCTTGACCACTACCTCACCTGATAACTTAAACATTGTGTATAGCTACTTTAATAAAATTAAACGAATTATCCGTGATATCCGGATATCGTTCACTACTATCCGAATTATTCGAATATCAAAATCTTACGGATAATGAGCCCTAGCAACAGCTAACACACGGTTACAAATCAAGCTATATGTTTCCAGTATAAACTGACCTCTCATTCTACGAAAAACCTACATAATGCGAGGTCAGTTTATACTGGAATGTATATCTTGATGTGTAGCCGTGTGTACAATATAAAAAGTTTTCAATATGCAGTTTATAATAATAATAATAAAAGGCATTTATTTACACACACACCTAATACGCTAACAGAAGTACTTACTTACTTACTCCATTGGCGCAGGGACCCAAAGTGAGTCTTGCCCTCCGATATGAGAACTCTCCACTTTCCTCTGTCCATTGCCATCTCTTGCCAGTTGTCGGCTCCCAGGTCGCGCAGGCCAGCCTCCATCCTGTCGTTCCAGCGATACTTCCGACGACCAACCGGTCGGCGGCCAGTCGGTCGACCCAAGTATGATGGCTCTCTTTACGCTTCGATCTTCACCCATTCGCATTAGATGGAGGTAGGTACAATAAGTACTAAATAAAGCTAGGTAGGTATAACAGTAGGCTTAATTCTAAGTAACATTAGTACATTATTGTAGGTAGCACCAAGGTTGGTGGTGGTAAATAGGTCGAGGGCTCAGCTACGCTGGTTTTAGCCTCGCCTTGGCAGATACATTGCTGCTGCCACCGCCACAGATAGGGTTCTCGGGAACTGTCAGTTTTATGCACTGAATTGACAAGTAGTAATAATTGAAGAAATAACTAGACCAGTGATTCCAAAAAGGTGGTCCGTGGAACCCTGGGGTTCCGTGGGTGGGTCACAGGGGTTTCGCGGTCTCTCCGAGAGTTAAAGTTGAATTGTACTTAAAGATGAATACCCGGCAATCGTTGAGAAAGCTGTCCTGGTTCTGATTAAGTTTGTAAAGACTTACCGATGCGAGATTGGTTTGCGTTCAATTGTCAGACATAAAGCCTAATTTTACGGCTATTATAAGAAATAATGTGAAAAAAATTCATTCTTCACAATAAATTATTAGGTACACACGGCTACACATCAAGCTATACATTTCCAGTGTAAGCTGACCTCGCATTGTGTAGGCTTTTCGTAGAATCAGAGGTCAGCTTATACTGGAAGTGAATGACTTGATGTGTAGCCGTGTGTACCTAGGTACATTGTATTTCTTTGTTACAATAAATTATTTGCAATACTTATAATAATTATTTTCATTTATAATTTGTTCTTTCTTCGAGTCTAACATGAATATATTCAAACTACAGGTAAACACTTTAGTTATCAAACTAGCCAGCTAGGGTTTCGCTAAAAAAGAATGATCAATTAAGGTTCCATGGCTAAATAAAATTGGGAACCTTTGAACTAGACAATTACTGAAAACTAGGGAATGCAATCCCGACTCGAGATTGCAAATTCGAGATCCCGCGGGATTAGAAATATCAATCCCGCGGGATCCCGGAATTTTCGGGATCCCGTCTAGTTTAAAAAAAATGTTAAATACGGATGACTGAAAAAGCTAATAACTGCTTGTTTGTGATAGTGAGGTTAACTAAAATAACATATTACTCGAAAGAAAATAAAAATCTTTATTCTTTAATCTTACCAACTAAATAATTATCGTCACCTGTCGCTAATATTCGGAAATAGTCGGAATAGTTTTCTAACGCTGTTTGGCGTTCCTGCCGCTCGCGGCCGTCAGTCAGCGCGCCGCTTGCGCCCCGAGTGGACGTGTGTAGCGTCGCTGACCACTGCCGCCCAATCCCGTCAATCTCGAACGGGATCTCGTCATATGATGCGTCGGGATTGATCCCGAAAAATTACACGAGATCGGGATCCCGCGGGATTGGGATTGCATTCCCTACTGAAAACCCACCGCGTAGATATTTTAAACCAGAAAAAATTAAATAAAATTTCACACACACAATAAATAGGCAAACTTAACGCTAATTCGCATTTTATTCCAGCTAACCTTAGTGCAGTGTAGATTAACCGGTTCAGACACTTTAGTATTTATTCTAATAAACAATAGATAGTAACTAAAATAAGAGTAGGTAAGGTTATTTAGGAAAACGACTTATTAAAAACCAACCCTGAACAGCCGAGCAAATTAAAAAGTACCCAGAGATAAACGAGGCACGCGCGAGATGATTAATGCACGAAGAAATTAATATTAGTACGATAATGTTTTATCTCGCTTCTTATTTATGGGGAGTCGAGTCATGGTATCTGTAATTTCTTTTAAACAGAATAAATACCTATTTTATAAATAAATAAATGACATAAATAAGACCAGCGCTGGTTGTTGCAACCAGCACAAGCTGAGTTATGGACCATTTAAAAAAAAAAAAATCTAAATGTTTTTATTTCTGTAAAATATAGAACTTTAACAAAGTTGTTGAGATCTTCTTTTAAGTATATTATACTTGTGTCAGAAGACCCCGCTCTTCAATAGCCATACAATTTATTTATATATGTTACAGATGTTTACATGGAATAGGTTATCCAACAGTAGCGAGCACATACGGTGTATATGGGTAGAATGTATATGTATGTGTGTGTATGTATGTTAGTTGGTGTGTATGTGTGTGTGTGTGTGTGATGTGTAAGTGTGTTTGTGAGTGTGTGTATTTTGTAACTATACTTTGTGCTTATGTACATTTAGATTTGTTATGTGTTATGTGATTTATTACTTTAATTGTTTTTTTAATTGTGTTTATAGATAGATAGATAACTCTTTATTGAATTACCACACAAACAGAAATAATACAAAAATAAGTACTAGGCTAAAATAAATAAGGCAATACAATGGGCGGCCTTATCGCTGAAAGCGATCTCTTCCAGGCAACCTTTTGTGTTTTTATGTGTTAACTTTTTTTTTTACATTATAGGCTTGCGATTGACCACGATCTCGCCTGATGGTAAGCGATGATGCGGTCTACGATGGTACACGCTTGCCTAGAAGAAACATATTCACTCGCGACTTAAATATACCTAGGTAGTAGCTATCTGGAAACACAGACTCTGGCAAGGCATTCCACTCTTTGGCGGTGCGCATAATAAAGGTCGAAGAGAACCGCTTTGTGCGAATGGGAGGTATTTCTACCATATAGCGGTGGCGCACCGCAGAGCGTCTGGTTATACGTTGTTAGAATGGAGATGGTGGGATCAGGTTGAAAAGTTCCACCGCACACTCACCGAAATGTACTCGATAAAAAACCGAGATGCTCCAGGCTCATCCTTGCATCAACTAGCTCATCGTTGCCTATGAGCTTCTTGGCTCTTCTCTCAATTGATTCCAGAGCTTCAAGTTGGTACTTCGCTGATCCGTCCCAGAGGTGAGAACAGTACTCCAAGCACGATCGGACTTGTGCTTGGTACAAGTTGAGCAACTGTCCCAGTGTGAAGTATTGCCTCACCTTTGCGAATACACCAAGTTTTTTAGCAGCCAACTGGGCTTTCGACTCAATGTAAGAGCCGAAATTGAGAGTCAGAGTTAATGTGATACCAAGAAGCTCGAGGTGGTCAGATATTGGCACGGATACATTTCGGAAAGTAGGAGTCAGATTAAAAATAAATATGTATGTTGCAAATGAAATATTATTCTGTTCTATTCTATTCTATTTATTTTCCTGCAGAAGCAGTTTTTTGGGTTCCGTCCGTACCTAAGAGGCAAAAAGGATCACTTCGTCAAGACCCTTTTTTTAGGGAACGTTTGGATTTATTATGTTGAAACTAATATCAAATATTTAGGCTCGGACTATATGGCATCCGGGCTTTTTAGGGACCGTTTTTAACGGCCCCTGACCAATCAATCGCAGAACCAACCATTTAAATTTTTCCTGCATCGACTACACACGATCCGTGGCCATCCGACTCCGATTTATACCTGGAAGCAACCGGGACATGCTCCGGATTCGCAAGATGCCATATACATACTCGTAGTCCTAGCTTTAGGGCTACGGTCCCTTTGGAGCTGTAAAAAATCACCAAAATCAACTTTGCATATTAATTACTGACTACGGAACTCTTAAATGTGCGTGGCTCGACACGAGCTTGACTAATTAGTTTTAATACACTAGTGAATGAATGAATGATCAGTCAGGCAATTTAAAAAAAAATATCGTTAATTTTTATACAAAGGTTAGTAGGTACTCTTAATATACTGTAGCCTCAGGTGTACGTTTAGGATACAATAGCAGATCTTGATACTTCCGTGATTTAATTCAATCATTTTATAAATAATGACAATGCGATGGGAATGCGTCCTGAATCTTATAAGCGCTTGATTTTTACCAATCCTCAAAGTAGTTCCCTAAATAAAAAGCAGCCAAGTGCGAGTCGGACTCGCCCATGAAGGGTTCCGTAGCAGCAAGTATCATAATATAAAAGTTCTTGTAGTTCGTTGTAACTTTTAGGGGTTCGTAGCCAAATGGCAAAAAAAGGAACCCTTAAGGATTCGTCATGTATGTCCGTATGTCACAGCCACTTTTTTCCGAAACTATAAGAACTGTACTGTTGAAACTTGGTAAGTAGATGTATTCTGTGAACCGCATCAAGATTTTTACACAAAAATAAAAAAAAACAATAAATTTTGGGGGTTCCCCATACTTAGAACTGAAACTCAACAATTTTTTTCATCAAACTCATACGTGTGGGTTATCTATGGATAGATCTTCAAAAATGATATTGAAGTTTCTAATATCCGTAAGGGTTCCGTTTTTTGCCATTTGGCTACGGAACCCTAAAAAAACCTGTTCACTCCGGACATGAAGACTGAGATTATCATCATCATAGGCTGTAAGCATCTATAAAAGATGATTTAAGCAGCGTCCGTTGAGGTTCGGCACTTACTCATATGACTTGTAAGGCTGAAACGAGCGGCAGTAACGGAGATGATGAAGCGCAGCGCGTTGATGACGTTGGTCACGATTTTGGTACAATAGATCGAACCCGGCGTTGTCATGCACGACAACCCCATCGAATAAAGTTTTCCTTCAACTATTACGGTTGTTTGAGGCTTTTTCCCAGTTGTTAGGGTCGATGTTGGAAGATAGCATGTCACTAAAGAACATACAAGGAAAGTTGAAGCAAATGGTTTTTGGTACGGCAAGATGGTATGCCGACCAGGTATGGGTTGTACTTTTTGGTATGCCTGTTCGTCTGGTGCTAGAAGGGAGAAAGAGGGATAAGGTTATGAAGATCTTGCACAGATTCACCAAAATCAATCTTGTAAAAACTGAAAATCTGGCTACTCGGCGTCTGTGCTCTAAATTTTGTAAATTCGTCCTGTCATCAAACGTAATGTTCGGACTTGTCTCTGGCTACTCATGGGTCTGCGTAAGAGACCCAAAGATGTCCATCGTAGATATTAAAATAGTGGTGAGGTGTTACGACTCACAACCGACAATGTTCATGTTCAATTCGTTAACCTTCATTAGGGTGAGTGCAATGTCTCCAAAATGTTATTTACGTTTAAAAATAAAGGTTTTCTTTGAGTAAAATTTAACATTTTCAATACTAAGGGTAGGTACTTTCCACCCATATTGTCCGTTTAGCATTCAATAGTATTGTTACGAGCTGAGGGTTCGGGATAAAATAATGAAAACCAATCTAACCAAAATAACACTTTTATTCAACACTGAAATGACAAACACACGATCTTAATCACAAATAATCACAACCCACTAATTCACAACTCGGTTGCACAATAAACAACTAAAAGTCACCGAAATATTCGCACGTATCGCCAAAACCAGACTGACCCTGAAGTACATAACTCGCGAACGTTCTCGATGGTTCCACTGGTAACTAGAACTAGAAATGTGTAGGTATTTCGTCTGACTACTATTTCTTGTTCTGTGCAACTGTAGGTAAAAACGTAGCATGTAGGTATATTCAAACACCAACTATTACCAATTCTGTAACACAGTAGGTACAACTCCGAGTAACATTACTTATTCTGTAACAGCCTCGGCGTAACAGTATGTTCGTGTGTGGAGTGACTTTTCAAAAGATTTATCTCTTATGCGTCGTAAAAAATGTGTAAAATGGTGTATTTAAGAAAAAAAACAGCATGCCCAGTAAAAAAAGAGGATAAAATCACTTCTCAAGTGAACTAAAATTTCAAGTATCAAGATTGTCCGACATCTAAACATAAGACGTCCCAAACATCACGTAGGACCGCGGTCGCCACCTCACGTATACCAATCATCTCAACTACACCCGTGACCATACATCCGTCTCTCTCAGACGCACTATTTACACGATCCACCATCTCTCTCCCACTGGAAGAATCCGTCGGGAAATCTGAATGGCAGAATTAGGTGCTTTGACAGGACATTGTAAGGCGTTGATGGATTTTCTTTGATCGCGCGCTTTGGGAAAACTAGAGGTGACATATACATAGAGTGGAAACTACATACCGATATATTGAGTACTAAATAATACCAATGTTGACATATGACATAGTAACGTGGTCTCTCACTATGGGCATCAGGCGAGATCATGAAAATGAATGAATGAATGAAAAACACTTTATTGTACACATTAAAAAATAGAAATTACAGACTAAATAGAAGACACAAAGCAAAATAGTACAATGGGCGGTCTTATCGCTTTGAAGTGATTTCTTCCAGACAACCTTTGGATGGAGAGGATATAGTAATGCCAAAGATGGTCGGGGGTGCACTTAAGTTATGAATGAAGGGAGTGCAACTTATAACTAAATAAAATATAAATACTTAGTCATAAATAAATTATTAAATTACATACCTAAATATAATATAAAAGTCCTGTTATATGAGTAACCAGCAGACCAATCCGCAGCTTCGCACCCGTAGTTTTTCAATAAAACAATTACCCCCCTTTGCGAAGTTGAGTAAAAAGTAGCCTATGTTACTCAGGGTGAATGTAGCTTTCCAATGGTGAAAGAATTTTTGAAATCGGACCAGTAGTTTTTGAGTTTATTCATTACAAACATACACACAAAAATACAAATCTTTCCTCTTTATAATATAGTATAGATAAAATTATGATATAAATAATATTTATAATACATACATTACATAAATACGATAAATATACATTAATTTATGTGCGATACTATGACGTTTCTGATAGATATAAGTTTTTTACCCTAGATTTAAATATGGTCAAGAGCTAGCCTATAATTTATAAAAAAATTAAGGCTGGCTGCTCAGCGTGCTATGGAGAGGGCTATGCTAGGCATTTTTCAACAAGGTTCATAAAAAAAATATATATAGATAAATATTGCTGGACGTTTTATACAGCGCTATCTAGCCCCAAACTAAGCATAGCTTGTATTATGGGAACCAGATAACCGATAGAATACTTATTTTTTTTTTGTAAATACATATGTACTTATAATTGACGACCTCCGTGGTGCAGTGGGCGAATATTTGGCTGAGACGCAGGAGGTAGAGGGTTCGATTCCCGCCGCGGAACGAATGGTTGCATGGTCTACAGATATTAATTGTTCCGGGTCTGGACGTTTTTCTATATAGGTACATATTATAAGTATGCATTTTACAAAAAATATATATAAGTATTCTATCAGTTATCTGGTGCCCATAATACACGCTCTGCTTAGTTTGGGGCTAGATAGCGCTGTGTGAAATGTCCAGCAATGTTTACTTATTTTATTTATTTAAAATACTTATATGAAGAACATTGAGACCGGGAACAAATATCTCTAGATCATGCAAACATTTGTTCCGTGGCGGGAATCGAACGCGCTACCTCCTGCGTGTCAGTAGTGCGTGTAGTAATAAGTAGTTTATTTGCCAAAATAGTCTTCACCAAAAATCGGAAAATGTCTATTCAAGTATCTGGGTATACCAAACCTAGAATACATTATAGTTACTACGCACCAGACACACAGAATAAACTATAGTTACTACCAACTCCGTTAGAACACGCACGAGTGAAGCTCCGTGATAGAATTCATACGTCTATCTCTTTCTATCGCGTGCGAAAAGGCATCATCGATTGAGACGTAAGACTTACTGTCTTCGATCTTGGTGACGAAAATAAGCACGTTTAAATTGAGAAAAAAATACACTAATTTCTTCAACAAGGGCTAGTGTAGATAAATGTTTTATTTTTGTTACTGACTTTACAAAACTTATGTTGTGAAGTATAGCTTACTCTAATTATCTAAAATATTATAAAGAGGTATAATTTGTGAGTTTGTTTGTTTGGATTTAATGGGTAATCTCCGGATGCCTAACTGTCATCACATTGATAAGTTGCCGAAGAGACAGTTCTGCGGCATACGCAGTCAAAAAGATCCGTCTTTTTACAGACGTAGACACAGCTAGACTAGTTTACTTCAGCTACTTCCACGGCATTATGTCATATGGTAGGTATACTGTGTGCATTGTGCTGCAGAAGAGGGCTGTTCGTGCAATTTATAATATTGGCCCCAGAGAATCGTAACGCCATAAATTTAAAGAAATAAATAGACATTCTCTTGTCAATACATCTATGAAAATCTTATGTATGTTCACAAAAATATTAATTAGTTTAAGAAAAATAGCGATAATCATAATTTTAATACTAGAAATAAAGAATAACTCGCTGTTGCCACTTGTAGACTCTATAAAGTTAGCCCTTAAATACCGACACGGGTAAAAAAGGCCACGTACGCCAATTTTTCTGGTCAAATGCACTCGACCCGCTGGCCTTACGTCGCCAGCCATCACCGATCTATCAACGATGGTCGCGCGCTGAATTCCAAATTCAAAATCACCAATCACGATCCCCATGTCAAATGGGCTTAAAGTATCGAAGTTAGAATATTGAAATTCAAACGAACTGCTTGTACTTTACGGATCTTTTTTGCGTTTCCTTATATTCTGATGCGTATCGTTCGATATTGAGCTTCCGCTTTTTGAGTTTAGGGTGGTAATTGGTATGGTTGTGGAAACTTCAAGTATTTATTGCAATTTTAAGAATATAAAACTATTTCCTGCTAAAGTCTTTCGTCCATTGTTCCAATCGGTTTCTTTCTAAAGTAGCGATGATGTCATGTTAATGCTTTCAAGCGAATAGTAAATATGCATTATTTTTAGTAAAAATAAAATGTTTATAGGTTTTCTTGGTAACAATGAGTCAAATTGCGGAAGCAAGTTCTTCTTATTGTTATTTTATTCTAGTACTAATTTGGTATTCTATGTTGATTGAGATTTGTCCATTTAGGGTGGATTCGACCAAACGAGAATAAGTTTTATTCTTAGAATAAATTGACAGTTATTCGAGAGTAACTCTATTTTACGTTTTACCAATTACAAATCTAAGAATAACGGCCCTAATCGGGAATAGCTAATATACCACCGTTTCGCATGGAATAACCGAGCTATTCCAAGAATATTTCAATGGCGTCCGAATGCCATATGTTTCTGTGCTGTTTTGTCATTTGAACTCAAAGTACTTGGAAAGAATTATTTTAACAAAACTAATGGAACGTTTAAGACATTTGAGAGATTAAAGATACTGATAGTGACGAGGAAGTTACACCTAGACGTCCAAGGTGGATAAAAGAAAGAACAGATTTATTTGAATATTACGATGATCGTGATTTCGCGATCAGGTTTCGTTTGAGTAAAGAAGCAACTTTCTCTTCTGACGAAAATTGAACATAACTTGGAATTCATTTCAGATAGGTAAGCGCCTGTGCATTAGTATTTAGTAGATACCTAAATACTTATGAGTACCTGAGTATTATGTATGTACCTGCCAGTAATTCGAACCTTTAATATATACCTGCCTGTACCTAACAATAGATTATTACCTGCCTGTCCGGCATAAAATAGAATGGTTTATGGACGTTCGTTTTGCTATTCGCGTATAGTAGTTCCAAGAATAGTTATACTTCAGATAGCATGATAAAACGACTTTTGACTTACTCGAGAATAAGAAAGTGGAATAGATCTAACCCTGGTATAATTACTCCAGTGCAAATGCAAGTTTGGTAGAATCCACCCTTAGATAATGTATGTTATCCTCAATCATAGATCGTGGGTATTTTTGAGCAAATTTTTGCCTATCATCAATTATAAACTGTGGTTATGTGAGAACAGTAAACCTGGCGAGCTCTTATAACCATGCAATAACCTACACCTCCCCCTTCCATTGCTTGTGTAGAAAGAAGTCCTTATATAGTGTGCCTCTTAAATTTGATTGTAATCCGTCGATTATAAACTCTAAAGCAAGCTTCCTCCCTTTTCCCATCTATTTTTCCTCCAATCAAAAATCGCCAATTACAATATGTACCAATTTACGTCATAATTGGTTGAAAAATACCTGTAGATGGGAACAGACGGACAAAAGCGTTTTTTGGCCAATCTCGAAACTGACACGCTTCGCTCGCTCGGTCATTTACATCAAATTCGATTACATATTAAATGTAATATAACAATATATAAATGTTTGATTTTTTTCATTAAAATTTTACCTAAAATATCTTACTACCTCTCTGCATTGCAAGTATAAAACCATACATTTCCGTAACAACCCTTCACTGCAGGTGGGCAAAAATAATTTATTCAGATAAATCTTGCGAGTTTTCACTCCGGCCGGTCTAACGGGCCCCCGGGTATCGTTGCGAATTCTTTTAATGCTACAAGGAGTTTTTGGTCGCGATTGTAATGAAAATGCAAATATTAAGTGGGTGGAAATACTTTTGATTTGTTATTTTGTAAGTGAGAAATTTTTCATCTTAATCTTGTTTATGTTTGCTCCTGCTTGTTTATTGGAAATACTGAATTAAAGTTGAGTACTTTTCGTAAACGTGGTCCTTTACTCACGGCCTCATGATCAAGCTCAAGGTCGCTCAACGAGCTATGGAGAGGGCTATGCTCGGGGTTTCTTTGCGTGACAAAATCCGCAATGAGAAAATCCGCAGAAGTACTAAAGTTGCCGACATAGCTCTCAAAATTAGCAAGTTGAAGTGGCAATGGGCAGGCCACATCGCTCGTAGAACCGATAACCGTTGGGGAAGAAAGGTTCTCGAGTGGAGACCACGGACTGGAAGACGCAGCGTAGGCCGGCCCCCCACAAGGTGGACTGACGATCTAGTAAGAATCGCGGGGAGCCGTTGGGCGCAAACGGCTACCAACCGCTCTTTGTGGCGATCTAAGGGGGAGGCCTATGTTCAGCAGTGGACGCCTCTCGGTTGATGATGATGATGACTTTTCGTCCAAATTTTCAACGAAATAATGATTAGATTTTCGAGAATAATTTTTAAAAACGTGATTTTGGTATAAAAAATAATATTAGAAAACCTCAATATCATTTTTGAAGACCTATCTATAGATACCCCCACACGTATGGGGTTGATGAAGGAAAAAAATTTGAATTTCAATTCTATGTATGTTGAAAAAACACAATTTATTGTTGTTTTTTTCTATTTTTGTGTGAAAATCTTAATGCGGTTCACAGAATACATCTACTTACTAAGTTTCACCTTACCAAGTTAGACGACCTCCGTGGTACAGTGGGCGAATAGCCGGCTGAGACGCAGGAGGTAGCGGGTTCGATTCCCGTTGCGGAACAAATGTTTGCATAATCCACAGATATTAGTTCCTGGTCTGGTTGTTTCTCTATAAGTTTTTTCTTATAAGTATGTATTTACAAAAAAAAATATATACATATATAAGTATTCTATCAGTTATCTGGTTCCCATAGTACAAGCTCTGCTTAGTTTGGGGCTAGATAGCGCTGTGTGAAATATCCAAAAATACTTATTTATTTATTATTATAACAATATACGCGCTAAAAGCGATCTCTGCCAGACAACCTTCGGATGGGCTGGATTTCACGAGAACGTTGTAGGACGGTAGCTATTAATAAAAAAATAATTGAATATTGAATAAACAGTTTACTTACATAAGCACAATAAATATTTATGTACAAATACATAAGTACTCATCAATAAATAGGAGGAGTGTTTTATTGACAAAACACGCGTGCGGGTGGCGTCGTAATAAAAAGGTGTTCAAAAATGAAAACCTGTCACTAATTATAAGTTTAATACAATACAATGCCCTTTGCGTCTAAGTACGTAATAACTTTATTTAGACCGTCTGTGTGGGCTCGGTCACGTACCGT
Organism: Philereme vetulata; assembly: GCA_918857605.2. Taxonomy (NCBI): domain Eukaryota; kingdom Metazoa; phylum Arthropoda; class Insecta; order Lepidoptera; family Geometridae; genus Philereme; species Philereme vetulata. Next base: position 10,941,812 of record OU975423.1, read on the forward strand.
TCATCTCGAATGCTGTCTGTCCCTAATGTAGTTACCATCGCACCTAATTGGGTTAAATGAAACTCTTTAGATTGTCTTGTCACTTATTATTTTTAATAAATAAAACAAACTGTTCCAATCTGTCTCCGATCTTCATCATCATCAGCTTACATTTGATCCACTGCTGGGCATAGGCCTCTACCAATACGCGCCACTTAGCCTCGTTCGGCTCTTCTCGCACGTTATCACGTTTGTTGTTGCCCCCCCCCCCCCCCCCCGTAAATATGAATTTTATTTTAATTTAATTATTTATTTTTAAAGTGAATATGTAACTCAATATTATGTGACTATTTCAAGCGTTTACATGTTATAGTGATCAAAAAACGAGCAAAAAAACACGTTTGTTGAATGGGAGCCCCCTATCAATATTTGTTTTATTTAAATGGAATTATTTAGTTTTAGAGTGAATATATAACTCAATATTCTGTGAATATTTCAAGCGTCTACCTGTTGTCTTTATCAATATCGAGCAAGAACGAGCAAAAAAAAACGTTTGTTGTATGGGAGCCTTCCTCAAATATTTATTTTATTCTATTTTTAGTATTTGTTGTTATAGCGGCAACAGAAATACATCATCTGTGAAAATTTCAAAAGTCTAACTGTCACGGTTCAGGAGATACAGTCTGGTGACAGACGGGCAGACAGACAGCGGTCTTAGTAATAGGGTCCCGTTTGACCCGTTACGGAACCCTAAAAAAGGGATGTTCTACCTACATATTATGTACCTAAATATTTTTTCTATTTATTATTATAATCTTTAGGTATGTTTTTTGTATTTGTTCTGTTCTGAATGGTCTGTCCTGTGTGTGTGTGTCAAATAAATGTACATATTTACTTCTTTCTTTCTTTTTTCTTTATATTTAGCGGCGGTAACAAATAAATGTAGCCATCATTTAATCGTGAAAACGTAACATACAAACAGATTTACTTTCGAATTTTTAATATTATTGGATGAAATAGGTATCATAAATACGCCATTATAAAATAAAACAATACTTAATATTACTCGTATTATATCCAATTACACGTCTGAATTCGTTCAAGTCCGAATGTAATGCAAAAGTCATGTTTAAAAGAAAAATAAGTTATTTTTTATTTCGAGGCACCCACAAGATGCCCTTGTCGCGAGGGTGGACTGTAGAGTTACGAATGTTAGAGAAGTCCACTTTACGAAAATGCGTAAGCGGACCGCGTCCCTGGTGCGCAGGCTGCGAGCCAGCGCCAACACCTTGGCAATGATAGCCGGCAGAGTAGACTGCCCGTACACCAGACATTGCTGTCACAAGAATGCTCTCAAAACCCCTGCTTAGTACCTTAGCACACTTTTTGTGTTGTGTTCTTCCCTATATGAGGAACATATTATAATTGCTTGAAATAAATGTACATACATTGTTTTATTTTTTTAAAATAATGATGAACTATGACTATGATGAATATCTTTAAAATGTGAATATATTGTATATATTGTTACGAGCTGAGGGTTCGGAATAAAATCAATCTAACCAAAATAACACTTTTATTCAACACTGAAATGATAAATATATAATCTTAATCACAACAACACTAATTCACACCACTGTTGCATAATAAACCACTAAAAGTCACCGAAATATTCGCACGTATCGCCAAATCCAGACTGACTCTTCGCCGTGTCTTCTTCGCTCTCTTACACACCGGCGCAGCCGGTGTGGGGGCCGCAGTACCGGGCTTTTTTCCCCTTTCCTGCGGAGTTCTTTCCGCCCCCCCGTTTCTACGGGGGGGCCTCGGGTCGCCTCGCGGAGCCTCAGGTGACTTACTCATGCGTTGCTGGCCGCCCGATGGTCTCTCCGCAGGACGGAGTGACTTGCGGTCGGCTGCTTGACGCGGATCTAGGTTGGGTGGTAGGAGGGGTGGGGTGGGAAGGGATGTCTACGTCTGAGTTTGTCCACGTATTCTGGTCGTTTTCTGTGACCAGTTCCCGCGGTTATGGCTTACTCTTTAGAGGTCTATCTGTGAGAGGAGCTAGTTCTCGTAGGTGTGAGTAAGCGGAGTTGCCCAGGCGCGCAAACAATTTGGTTACTAGGCGGCCTATGAATTGGTCTAAGCTCTCAATTTCTAGGTCACGTTGGATCGTGCTGTTTTGGACGTACCGTGGTGCGTCTACGTTGGTCCTGAGGCAGAGGCTTTGCTGACTTCGCAGTATCTTTCTGTGGCCTTTGGCTAACAAAGCATACCATGCGGGGGTCGCGTATGTAAGACGCGGACGGACATAGGTCTTGTATAGTCCAACCTTCATTCGGAGCGGTAGGTTGGACTGCAGGACGGGCTTGAGTAGAGCTCGGGTTATACTCGCCACGGACGTTCCTTGCGTGTTTCCTCATCGTTAGGTTGCGGTCTAATGTTACCCCCAGATATTAGGCCGGGTGTGACCAGGCCACCAGCTGTCCTCCAGGGTGAGTTTGGGTGGTAGGGTGAGCATCCTCGAAAATGCGACGGCCTGTGTCTTACTCACATTGACACTCAGTCTCCATTTAGTCAGCCAGGCAGGGAGCTCTCTTAGGACCCTTTGCATCTTGGTGGCGGCGTGGTTCAGGTTCATGGATTTGGTAATGAATGCGGCGTCGTCCGCGTATAGGGCTAACAGAGCTTCTTCTGTTTTGGGTATGTCGTCGGTGTAATGTGAGTAACACACTGGGGAGAGGCAGCTGCCTTGGGGAACTCTGGCCCCGATTGTTCGTCTGGAGGAGGTCGCCTGTTCCACGCGCACTGAGAAGCTGCGGCCTTGGAGGAACGAAGCTATTACCTTCACAACCTTCTGCGGTATTGGTGAGGTAGCCATCTTGTAGAGGAGTCCCGCGTGCCAGACTGACTCTTCGGGCGTCTCTACGCACCATTTATACCATGCACAGTATACAGAGTGCTTTTTTTAACTGTAACAGTACGGCAGCACCCATAACCAGAGGAGATACAGGTGCAGTTTATTTTAAAACATCAGGTCATTTTCGAAGAAAAACATTTTGGCATTAAATTTTTTTTGGACAAGTGTGAGTAGCGCCTTAAAATTAATCATGTTGGAAAAAAAATATTTGATGCCGATCGATGCAGTCTTTTGTAAGGATCATTTTATTGTATCGGATGAAAAAAATCTGAACAGCGGAAGTTAGTCAAATTTGATAAAAAGTATTCTCATACAACAGGACAAACAAAATTCCTTCTACAAACATTTTATTAGATTCTAATTGCACATTAAAGAAATATGAATACTGTAGCGATTAAAAAGTTTAGGAACTCCATGCTCTCATGAGCAATTCAAAAACATTTCGTATTTCAGAACAATTTTGAATTTCGAACATGGTTCTTGCACCTGTCGGACTTTTATATCAGTCATTGCATCATCTTATTTGTCCTATCACGGCTTTGTCAAATACGCAAAAAGTAGACTTAATTGAAGCATACTTCCTTAACCGACGAAGCCCAACTAATGCGCTGAAGTGGTACCAGGAACGCTACCCAGACCGCGATTGAATAATATTTTATTGATACGATTGATACAGAAAACACTCTGTATATAATGTAGGTATATCTCTCGAACGCTCTCGATGGTTCCACTGGTAACTATAAACGTGTAGGTATTTCGACCGACTACTATTTCTTATTCTGTGCAACTGTAGGTAAAACTATTCAATACCAAGTATTACCTATTCTGTGACACAGTAGATGTCGACTTCGAGATGTTGACTATTACTTATTCTTGAACAGCATCGGCGTAACAAAATGTTAAAATATTTTTGTATTTATTTATATATTTGTAATTAAAGCTTGAATAAATGAATGAATGAATGTAAATTTTTATACATAGCTTGTAATGTAAAAAAAAGAATCTACATTCATAAAGACACTACGGTTAAAAATAAACAAAACAATAAATAAATGTAAACATAATGGTCTTTCTTATCGTTTGACAAAACGATCGATTCCAAACATAACTGAAAATATTACATTTGCAAAGGCGAGCTTAACCACAATCTATATAAATTGTGTTTCCCAAGAGTTGTCAATTTAGTGTCAACTCTACCGTTTCTTAACTTACATTACGAAGTTATAGAAGCGTGAATTTGTGGGTAGGTTGCATTTTTGCCAGCTGTCAACACGTCAAAAACATTCAATTTTTTTAACCTTAACAATAAATTGTTAAATGGCTATAAAATTGTTTATTAGTAAGGAAATTCTTTATTCGCACACATTAGCACAGTATAACATATTTTTTTTTCGAATGGGCTAATCTCGCTGTGGGCCTCTGAGGCCGTTGCAGCTTAACCGAACTTTTGGCGAGCGCAGATGGCGCTCAGGCCAGTAAGTTTTTGATGTGGCAACTAGCGCAAGAGCACCACTTAGGTACGAAGCTCGGCTTGGGGAGAAACGCCCGGGTACGTGCTTGTACCACGTATAGGCGGCGACTGAAGGGACTCGTCGACCTCGCCGGCGAGGTCGGTGTATCTGTGAAGTGTTTACTCTGTCTAATGTAGATGACTCAGAAATCACTTCCGCGTTCGCGGAGGTGCTTTCGTCATCCGGGTCTCCGAGAACGTGTCTCGAACTACGGAGGGTTTTGTTCTCGGGCGGATCTATCGGATAGTACCTAAAATAATATAAAATGACTCTTATGTCCATAAATACCTATAAAGCCTACATTCGCTAAAAATATTATAAAAATCTTTGAAAAACAATGCAATGTTTGCCCTCCTACACAGTCGGACAAAACACACGGAGTAGAAAATGATGTTTGGTACAAAGAAAAATGGTATGCAAAACGGTCTCAATACGAATGGGACTGTACAATAAAGAGCCAGCAGCTAAAACGGCCACTTAAAACCATGCCACATACATAATAGTCATATTTATCACTTGCTTCGACCATCATGTAAATCGCGGCTTATTTCTTATGTTATCTAGCAATGTGTTAAGAAGAATAGTCATAAAAAGTAATATTTTAGGATAATAATAAAAAAAATATGGCTAATAATCATCACTTATTACTTATTAGGGAACGTACCCATACTACGTGTTAATACCACGCTTGAGCACAGGGGTGGGGGAGGGGGGCTTAGGTTTTCGTCACGTAGTCAATCTCTCCTCGAGGGAAATATTCTTTTTTCGAGCTATATTCTAAAATGGCGCGTAGCGCTTAGAGGTTTTTTAAACTTACTATTGTACTTACCTACTACTCGTACTCGTACTAATATGCACGTACTGTTTTCGTCACGCGGCAAGCGCCATATTATAACGTAGACAAATATGAGCCAAATTTTTTTTTAACTTTCTGCTTGCTAATAATGTTTAATACCATACTTATGGAGTACTGCTGCGATCTCTGGGACGGCTTGGCCAAGTATCAGCTTGAAGCCCTTGATTCGATTGAGCGACGTGCTGCTAGACTCATTGGTGATGACTAGAGCACAGACGCCGAGTAGCCAGACTTTCAGTTTTTTACAAGATACATTTTCGTGAATGTGCGCAAGATCTTCATGACTTTATCCCTCCTTCCCCCTTCCACCACCGGACAAGCAGACGTACCAAGAAGTACCACCCATACCTGGTCAGCATACCACCTTGCCGTACCAAACGATTTGCTTCAACTTTTCTTGTTAGCACAAGTAAGGAGTGGAACTAACTTCCGGCGTATGTATTTCCAAATCAGTATAATCTTGGAGTCTTTAAGTCCAGAGTGAATAGGTTCTTTCTAGGCAAGCGTGCTCAATCTTAGATCACACATTCACTTACCATCAGGTGAGGTAGAGGTCAAGCGCTTGGCTATCATCAATATAAAAAGACTTACTACGTGAAAACCAGAGGGAGGAGGTCTTGGCATATACTACGTGTGGTCATCGAGGGGGAGGGAGTGGGTTACAAACTGAAAAAAATGGGTCACGTAGTTATCATGGATTCGCATAACAATAAAACATTTTTAAGCGCCATAAGCTCACATTTAAGCGGCTTTATCCTATCCAGCCAAGTTTTTGCGAATAGTTATGTACTGTAAACTAAACCATGGTTGTTTACAAGTTGTATTGCATATAAATTATTACATGAATATAAAACAAAACCTAAATTCTAGATTTTAAATCGACGGGTCGACTGAACCGCATAAGTTCATAAAATTCTTAAATTCTTGTGTTGAATTACTGTATACATTTTCAAGATCTCAATTGTAGTATTTATCGCATAAGAACGGTTTTAAGATAAATTCGGAGTCATCTTTGGATTTTTTTTCTAGCGAGAAAATTTTACGGAATCGTGTTTTCACAATACAGGCGCTCTAGCACGTATCCTTAACTATAACATTATATGAATTACAAATTATAAGCACACAATTTGTTGAACAAAACATTGTTTCTGAATCAGCGATTTATCGTCTACCCGGGTATAGTGCGCCCTTAATATAGAATGAGATCATTCAAAATTGTCCATATAAAATCTTTCCATAGTATAAAATGAAGTCGCTTCCGCTGTCTGTTCGCTTAGATCTTTTAAACTACTCAACGGATTTTAATGCAGTTTTCAGCAATAGATAAAGTGATTCAAGAGGAAGGTTTATATGTATATGTAGCTTCAGCCAGCGGCTTCGCGCGTGTTGTTTGTCAACAAAAAGTAGCCTATGTTATACAGGTTATAATCTATGTAGATAGAATGATAGATAGATAGAAAACGCTTTATTGTATACCACACTTAAATTAACAAATCATAATTAAACACTTAAAACTAGACACGCGATAGTACAATTGGCGGTCTTATAGCTAAAAGCGATCTCTTCCAGACAACCTTTGGATTGACTGGATTTTACGAGAACGTTAAAGGACGGTAGCTTTATAACTTAAGCTTTTTATTTAACTGTCGGTATACTTACATAAGCAAAAGGAAATAAATAGATACCAGGGTAGGTAATATTAATATAAATATTATACATAAACATTCTATGATATTAAATATACTAATAATAAATAAAATACATTATGAAACAGCTGTAATACAAACAGTAACAACGACAACGATTTGAAACACGATTACGTACATAACGATTTGAAAGTAACTCTGTCTCTCTGTCTGATTGTTCCTTTTCACGACTTAATTTATACCTAACCTGTATAACTGTATAGATTATGAATGGAATTGAGACATAGGATACAGTTTACGCGACGGCACAGAAGGAGGGTAATGTTTTATTGACAAACCACGCGTACGAAGCCGCGGGCGGGTCAGCTAGTAAACAATAAATCTAGTTTAAAATTTCTGACTTTTGGTTTAAAAATCAAAATGACTTCGACTGATAGCATAGTTAAAAAAATCTTGGTTAATATTACATAACACCATCCACAAGTAGACAAAGGTGTCTACTAACTCTAACACGGCCAATTGAAAAATTACCCTGCGTTATTAGGTTTCGGAGCGTTTCGAAAAAATTCACTTACTCGCTTATTATTGGGTGTGAAGAAAAAAAGGAAAAATGCAGTTACGGACACAGTTAAAATTGAGAACAGCTACGTTACCGTTATTTATATACAAACTTAATATTTTACCGTGTCTTTCCTATTGTTGTTTCTAGACTATGATTCGTATTCTGACAAATGTAACTCTAGGTAGAGGGTGGAATAAATTATGCATTTGGCAGCCATGTCATAATTTTTTGTCATTTTTAAAGAAACGCCGAGCTTTTTACTCCATTTTAATGTGTAAATTTTACTGGTAGTTTTCCTCCTAACTTCGCAATCATTAATTCAGTCTTCCATTTTTCTTTCGTAGCAGCGTACCACGCTCGTGGCGCTATCGTAGATTACGTAAATTCGTTTTTTTTACATTTGCGATACTTTCTGTTTCATTTTGTAAACACGGGAGTTTAGTGTTTACGCTATCATGTGTGTTTGTTCGTTTAATTTTTAGGATTCCGTACCCAAAGGGTAAAACGTCTGTCACCAGGCTGTATCTCATGAACCGTGACAGTTAGACAGTTGACATTTTCATAGATGATGTATTTCTGTTGCCGATACAACAACAAATACTAAAAACAATAAAATAAATATTTTAGTGGGGCTCCCATACAACAGACATGATTTTATTGACGTTTTTATAGATAATGGTAAGGAACCCTTCGTGCGCGAGTCTCGCACTTGACAGGTTTTATGTTTTTTTTTGTTGTCTTTTCTGTTAGTATATTTGCCGTTCTAATTAAATAAATAAATATAATAATAATATCAGGTGCCTGCGAACAATCTTTGTGTACCTTACCTACCAACAATATAAGTTTAATTCGCACATCTTTATTAGGGCGATCCCCACGAGCTTCCCTAAACATTTAATTTTAAATTGCATTTATTTTTTGTTTATTTTGTGTTCCTAGTATTCCTTCTGAGTTGCCGAGCTATTTCCAGTTTTGCTGTGTCACAGTCGACGGAGCGAGAAAAAATGTTTAAGAAGGGGAGGTGTTAATGTAATCTACTCTAAAGTGGCAGTCAGCAATTTGAGAGAATTAGCAAAAATGTCCATTTCATTTAATGTTTTTGCAATTTAACCTTCAGGACTCGGACTTTTCATTCGCTGGAAATGGTGTTTGTAGATAGATAAATATATAAAACACTTTTTGGACACCACATGTAAATTAAAAAAAACAATTTAAAACATCGCACTTGTCCTGTGCTTCTATTACCGGGGGATTCTTTTGTCATCCATCACACTTCACATTTCTATACTAATATTATAAAGAGGAAAGATTTGTATTTTGTGTGTATGTTTGTAATGAATAAACTCAAAAACTACTGAACCGATTTCAAAATTTTTTTCACCATTGGGAAGCTACATTCACACCCTGAGTAACATAGGCTACTTTTCACCTAATTACGCAAAGGAGGGTAATGTTTTTATTGAAAAACTACACGTGCGAAGCTGCGTATTGGTCAGCTAGTATATTATAAATCCGAAAGTTTGGATGTTTGTTTATCACTCAATCACGTCGTAACGGCAGAATCGATTTCGATGAAACTTAGTATGTACGTAGATTATAACTTGGATTACCACATAGGATACTTTTTATCCCATTAATCAGGTATCATGGGATAAAAATGGACAGTCAAGTCAAGTTACAACAGCGAGTTTAGCTTTATTTCTAGGTTACCTACACATTTAATAGTGTAACGCGTACGAAGTTCGGACAACAGCAAGTTATCTACTTAATAAAACAAGACCGTTGCGAACGATCTATAGATAGCTCAACTGCTCCAGATCACTACCATGCGGAATTTAACTATTTACTAATGCCACGTGCGAAATCAATATAATGTTATTTACCGTAGAAATCAATAAAAATGCAAATTATTAGTTTGTTGTCGTCATTAAAATCGTCGTCAGAGCGATTTCAATGCAAATGTATCAATGGATGCATTGGACACAAACGCATTGGTATTTTAACTATACTAATAAAATAAAGCGATAATGTTTATTGTTTATATGTTTGTTGTTAAATAACGACTGAACCGATTTTGAAAATTCTTTCACTAACAGAAAGCTACAATAATCCTGAAAACCCTTGTGAAGCCGGAGCGGGTCTGGTCAGTTATAACTAGTGGTTCGCCTCGAACTGAGATCTCGCGAGTCTCTGATTAAAACAAAAAAAAATATTATTTGTAATTTTTGACTATCAAAATAGTGCCACGGAATAAATAACCAAATTACTTACAGTACTTGCACTTACTTACTTACAGTTTCATTCAAATTACAGGCAACAGCCGTTTATGTTATGTGGTTCCACTGTTTTGGGGTAAAAATTACAATTGTTCTGGATTTAAGACTTTTGCCCTATATTTGTGTCACTTAGCTACACGCATACCAAATTACAGCCCTGTGTGGTCACTGGTGTACCCTGTGAGTTTTGTCACAGTTCAGTTTTTATTATGGCTAATAACTCAAAAACTATAAAGACATTACAAAAACTAAAAACGGAGTATGTTCACACGGCTACACATCAAGCTATACAAGTCCAGTATAAGCTGACCTCGCATTGTGTGGGCTTTTCGTAGAATGAGAGGTCAGCTTATACTGGAAATTTATAGCTTGATGTGTAGCCGTGTGTACAAATAAAGAACTTTCATTTGACGTCCCACTTGACCTAATAGAATCATTTTCATTTCTTTTACCTCTCTTGAACCCCAATATCTCAACAACCCCCCAACATTTTTAGCTCATTTTGTCACTCCAAATGTGTGCTGTCACTACCTATCTATGTATCAAATTTCACGATGAACGGATCAACGCTTCGAAAGTTATCTTCGGACAAACACATATACATAACAACGCCGATTTGCCCAAGTTGATTTAGAGATCTCGCTTCGATCGATCTATTATTTGTGTTAAAACAATGCGTACCTACCGATACCTTTTCATCCGAGCCTCAGTGGGTTAAGAGCCGGCTGAGACGCGAGTGGCGGGTTCAATTCCTATCGCGAAATAAATGTATACTTGATCTACAAATATTTGTAGTTAATTTAAACAAATGTTCAATTAGTGTCTCTACGTTTTGATTAAATGAGTATGAGTAGAGTATTTGTTCCAGGTCTGTATTTCATTATAAATAAATAAATAATAAATATTGCTGATTAATTAATTATAATTATATGGTTAAAATTAATATACATACCTAGTCAGGTCATAAGTATTGTCACACAGTAAAAACTTTTCTTTTAGAATGCTGGCCACAAAAAAGTTTGTAGAATTCGAATTTCGAATTGTTACTGAAAATAAAAATGTATACTTTTTAGAATTTTACTCATTTTTAAATATGGAGTGGACGCTTAAAGAAGACCGTGTTGCAGTTATTGCGTTGCATCGTTGCGGTTACGCGCCAATTCAAATTTTTGACATACTGAAAAATTTGAATATAACCAAAAGATTCGTTTATCGCACCATCAAACGATACAATGAAGACTCCAGTGCAGATGACAGGTCAAGAAGTGGTCGCCCTCGGTCTGTTAGGACTCCAGCAGTGATACAAGCTGTGAAGGCGCGAATTCAAAGAAATCCCAAATGTAAGCAGAAACTGTTGGTCCTTCAAATGGGGTTAAGTAGAACCACGGTGAAAAGGGTGTTAAATGAAGACTTAGGGCTTCGGGCATACCGAAGAAAAACAGGACATCATTTTAATGCTCGTCTAATGGACCTGAGACTGAAGAGATGCCGCGCTTTGTTGAAGCGGTACGCGGGAAAAAAATATCGGGAAATTCTTTTTCCGGATGAAAAATGTTTTACCGTAGAAGAGAGCTACAACAAACAAAATGATAAGGTGTACGCACACAGTAGTAAAGAAGCGAGCAACCGTATTACGCGTGTCCAACGAGGTCACTTTCCATCCTCGCTCATGGTATGGTTGGGAGTTTCTTATTGGGGCTTAACAGAGGTACATTTTTGTGAGAAAGGTGTAAAAACGAATGCAGTTGTGTATCAAAATACAGTCCTGACGAACCTTGTGGAACCTGTTTCTCATACCATGTTCAATAACAGGCACTGGGTATTCCAAAAAGATTCGGCGCCAGCTCATAGAGCGAAGAGCACACAAAACTGGCTGGCGGCGCGTGAAATCGACTTCATCCGGCACGAAGACTGGCCCTTCTCCAGTCCAGATTTGAATCCGTTAGGACTTGGAAGAAAAGGCGTGCTCAAAGCCTCATCCCAATTTGGAGTCACTCAAGACATCCTTGATTAAGGCAGCCGCCGATATTGACATGGACCTCGTTCGTGCTGCGATAGACGACTGGCCGCGCAGATTGAAGGCCTGTATTCAAAATCACGGAGGTCATTTTGAAAGTTCATTTTGGTATATAAATGGTTACATAATGAATAAACTTGTTTCAATTATTTTATATTAAACATGTGACAGAATTTATGACCTGACCAGAATTTATGAGGTATAGTCTTTTCATCCAACATACCTCAGTGCCTTAAGACGAGTCTTCAATCAGTGTGTGTTACCAGTGATGACATATGGAACCGAGACGTGGTCCTTCACTATTGGCCTTATGAATAATCTCAGAGTCGCTCAACGAGCTATGGAGAGGGCTATGCTCGGGGTTTCGCTACGGGATCGAATCAGAAATGAGGAGATACGTAGGAGAACTCAAGTCACCGACATAGCCCGACGGTTTAGCACGTTGAAGTGGCAATGGGCAGGCCATATAGCGCGCAGAACAGATGGCCGATGGGGCCGGAAAGTTCTCGAATGGAGGCCACGGACCGGCAAGTGCAGCGTAGGACGTCCACCTACAAGATGGGCAGACGACTTGGTAAGAACCGCAGGTCGGCGTTGGATGCAGGCCGCTTCCAACCGCAGTTCCTGGAGATCAATGAGGGAGGCTTTTGTCCAGCAGTGGACGTCCTACGGCTGATATGATGATGATGACGATGAAATATTGCTGGTCATTTCACACAGTACTATCTAGCCCCAAACTAAGCAGAACTGCTATTATGGGAACCAGATAACTGATAGAATACTTATTTTTTTTATGTAAATACATACTTATAATTTATAGAAAAACAACCAGACCCGGAACAAATATCTATATGTCATAAACATGTATTTAAAAAGTATAAATACTTATACTTTTTGATATATATGATATCTATCAAAATAATGCTGGACATTTCAGCATTATTTTGATAGATAGATAATGTCTTTATTGCACACTGTTCGAAAAGAAAAAATTAAATAAAAATTGCTCATAAAATTATAGGTTACAATGAGTGGCATTATCGCTAAAAGCGATCACTTCGAGGCAACCTTTGGTTGGATGTTTATTTATTCCCTAGTTCAAAGCATTAGCTAGCAAGGCAGCCAAGGGTAAATGTGGTATAAGATTATCATCATCATCATCATCACATCATTAAACCTACAATATGTAACAAAAACCCAGTCAGATCCATGAAGAGCGTATTCCTACATGTTTAAAAAACTTCTGTATCAAATAAATTGAAAGTTATTTCATTTTTAATTTCGAGAATTATCTTAATGGTACCCTAAAAATAGGCAAATGTTGTACGTCGCGTCGTACAATGTCGTAGGTTATTGACTCCATACCGCCCCGGCGCGGGGCGTAGCCCATCCAGTATTGCCAGAGGTAAGTTTTAAGTTTTGAGCGCCAAATAATTAAATTAGTCCGGTTTTTTTTCTGGTAAACTATTACATGATTGTGACCAAATATGGATACTTTACACAGCCTTAAAGATTTGACAAGGTTTTTCTTATATATTGTATAATGTTATATCTAATACTTAAGGGGACACCGGAGGGACAATCGCCGATACAACACGTACTACCAAGATCATTTCTAATTGGAGCATATTTCTACCTTAATAATGTATTATTTTAATTTGAATAGTATTTATCTAGGTTCCCAACCATATATTAGATCAAAATACTTACCTAAAATGAAATAGAAGCGTATCGCATTCTGCATGTTTTTACGTCATAAAAGACCTGTTTTCAACCTAATTGTTTCGTATTAAAAACAACAACATCTTACGTATTCTAGTCATGGGAACATAGATTATATCGTCTAGTTACAGAATAACAACACAATGATAAAAATACAACAAGTTTTCAGTCATCATTTTTGGTATTACGGAACACGGTCAAAATCTAATCAAATTTAGAATCGTTCTATTGCTATCACTGTCGCTCTGCGTGGCTAAACTTAATCACTAAACAGGGATAGCGATATTCGAAGTTTTTGACGCGGCCGAATTGAAGTTGCGCTCAGGGTTCGCCGGCGCGTTAAGCACTTCTCTAGAAGCTGTTCTAAACGAAATTAATAAATAACTATTGCTGGACATTTCACACAGTTCTATCTAGCTCTAAACTAAGCAGAGCTTGTACTATACGAACCAGTTTACTGATATATTTATATATATATTTTTTTTTTAAATACACTTTTCATATACTAGCTGACCCGCCGAACTTCATACCGCCTTGACATGACATACCGGTGAACATCATTCGCTGCATCTACATATATAATGAGAAAATGAATTATATCCATATTTTTTTTGCGTGTGTTTTTTGTTGCTATTCGGGCGGAGTGAAATCCAACAAATCAAAGATTAGAGAAACACCCAGAACTTGTATATTCATCTATTCTTTTTATTTAGTAGATTATGTTATGTCATTTGGTTTCAATAAACTTATTTGTATCTCCCTTGACTAAGTAACACGTGTTTTAATACTCAACGGTGTTTAAGAACCTTTGTTTATATAAATACATTCTTTAAATATATAGAAAAAGAAAATACAACAAATATCCGTAGATCATGATATATAAAACAAAGTCTGTATTTAACCTGCAGTTCTCAGACTAAGTTTTTGAGAAAACGTATGTTTTAAAATGTCTTCTCGAAAGAGTCGGGAGCCATCGTGCACCGTAGATCAATCAACGGTCCCCCCCAGCTCCTAACTAAGCATGGAGCACGCGCCGTGAATAACTGATGCCCTGGTGCCACAGAAACTCATATCCGGACGAAAGCTTTTATTGTGTTTTGACTCTTGATAATCCAATGTCTTGTTGCCAGTGATGTTACATAAATGGCAACAAACGTGACGATGAATGAATGAAAAATTCTTTATTGCACATTATAAAAAATAATCTGTAGATAGGCGAACTTAATGCTAAATTGCCAATATTGCTGTCAAAGTCAAAATATTTTATTCATGAAAATCACAAGGATCACTTTGAAACGTCATTTTTACTGCCTGTTCCTTCGCCAGAAGGAAAAACCAAGCCAGAAAAGAAAGGCAAGAAACAAGGATCATTGTTTTTAATGATCCTTTTACAATACAGGAAATAAATTACGCCTAAATTGTAACATTTTGAACGAGTTGGAGCAATTTCAATCCCAAGCTTCTCTATCATCTAAATAATCCGATATTTTATAGTAGGCTTTCTTATAAAGATTTTGTTTAATTGCGTTTTTAAATTTGTCAATTGTCAATTTTTGTACATCACTTGGGATTTTGTTATAAAAGCTAACACCCTGCCCTTTATGATAAATGATTTACTAACTTTATGGAGTCTACAAGTGGCAACAGCGAGTTTATCTTTATTTCTAGTATTAAAATTATGATAATTTTTTGATGACTTTGGATGGTGTAAATTAGTCATAACAAAAACTGAACTTTGACAAAATTCACAGGGTACACCAGTGACCACACAGTGCTGAAATTTGGTATGCGTGTAGCTTTAGTATGTAACACAAATATAGGCAACTGCAATTTGTACCCCAAAAAGAGTTCCCACATTAGGTACATGAACCGGTAGGGATACACCAATTATTGGTGTATCCCTACCAGTCTGCTTCGACTTTCGGTACCTTGGGTCATTGGTCCAAAACGAGGGTGACTTAGACCGGGACGTTAAAAATAGAATAAATGCGGGATGGATGAAATGGCGACAGGTTACAGGAACAACGTGCGATCCTCGAATGCCCTGTCATAAGACTTGTCGTAATGTATTGTTCTGTCTGAGTGTTGGATCACGAAAGGGACTTATGAAAGAAGAGTGCACACAGCGGAAATGCGAATGTTGAAATGGATGTGTGGAGTATCGAGAATGGATAAGATAAGGAATATTAGAGGAAGTTTAAAAGTAGCGCCAGTGATAGAAAAATTGAGGAGTAAGAGGCTAGCGTGGTATGGGCATGTCATGCGTAGGGAAGAAAATCCTGTGACTAAAAGAGCGTTAGATATGATTGTGGAAAAGTTGTTGAAAAAGTGTTTCTACTCCATAGACGAATACTACAAAGACAAATAAAATAATATCTGACGCAATTTTTTTATTTCTAGTTTAGTTTTTTTTTTGACATTGAAATATTTTTTTATTTTATATTTTGACGCAAATCTTTTATTCTAACTTAGTTTTTATTTTGACATTGTAATAATTTTTAAACTTAAATTTTGACTATCCATACCATTTAGTATTGAGAATTTATTTGACATGTTATTATTCATTATTATTACTTTCCGTTGACATAAAATTTATTATTAGTATCATTTTTCGTTGACATGACGTTATATCATAATGTATTTTTTTTTACTGGTTATTAATTATCATTTTCTATTATGTATTTACCAAAACCGTTATTCTTTCGCATTAATTACGTATTTGTACAAGATTTCCTAACTGTAGAATGACAAAAGTTCCGACACAATATTAAAATATTGTGTCGGAACTTTTGTCATTCTAATCATTCATTCTTTTTTCATTTAATTTATTCTCAAACAATAAATTGTTTGAGAATAAATTAAATGAAAAATGAAAATGGATGGATATAGAAGTAGAGGAAGGCCGAGGAAGAGATGGATGAACTGTCTGAAGAATGATATGAGTAGGAAGGAAATGACAACGGAGATGACGGCTGATAGAGAGATGTGGAAGAGGAATACATGTTGTCCGACCCCGCGTTATGTGGGAAAAGACCAGGAAGAAGAGGCGAACTTAATGCTAGATACCTTTCTCTTCGAGTTAACCTTTGTATAATGCCCACAAACAGTTATTTTTGGTAAAAG
This sequence comes from Philereme vetulata, assembly GCA_918857605.2. Lineage (NCBI taxonomy): Eukaryota > Metazoa > Arthropoda > Insecta > Lepidoptera > Geometridae > Philereme > Philereme vetulata. The sequence continues at coordinate 10,958,421 of OU975423.1, forward strand.
GAGAGGTTTAATTTAAATAAATGAGTTTGATTAAAATTAGTATCATCAAGACAAACATAAAAAATAAATACTTTCATATTTTTTACAACATTCTGCGCCTGGGATTTGATTTTCGGAAGTTAATTTTAAGTTTAATGGATAAAGTACTTACAGTTGGCAACCCTACGTGTGCGTGACGGGAGCGTGCACGCACACGCATTTTTTTTTAATTTTTTTGCATATTTTTTTTATTTTCTCCGGCCTTCACGGGTAAATCTTATAATAGTCTTAATCTTATAAAGTAATAAATCATTTAATTCAACAATGAAGTAGTTACAAAATAGTAATTAACTAAAAATACGGCCGATAAATAAACAGTATTTTTCAAACTTTCACAATCACTTTACATAATTAATTACTGATTAAAACGGGTATTTATCGCGTCTGTACCTATTTTAATTATTATCCCGACGTTTCGAATATGTTGTAATAGCTGTTGTCGCGGGGGGGCTGTAGTACTTGGAGCTATTGTCGAGAAGTGATGGCAGCAGCTGCCATCACTTGGTCTTCAGAATCAGAAATGTCCTCGTTCATATTACGACACACTACACTAACAGTATCTACGCAATGAGACAATAAATCACGACGGGCGATATATCCATCTTCCCGATTGAAATTTGGAAATTTCTTGATTTCAATCGCTTCACGAACCATTCTCTTGTATAGGTAATGGCGTTCACTAGAGAGAACCTTAGGATCGTGAAGTTCAATCCAATGATTCGGTCCCGAGTCTATCAGATGTTCTGCTATCGCCGTCTTGTTTACCTGGCGATTTTTGACGCCAGCTGCGATATACTCTTCAAGTACTTCAGTCCATCCGCGACCACGGCTGTTGCAACACAGACAAAACGTCGAGATAACAAATAAAAAATAAATGATTTAAATGTAGCAATCATTTCCATGCCTAGGTAAAATCGGTGTCTGTCCATGTCCATTTGGAAAGTTACTTTCAGCACATAAAGTGGTTACTAATTGGGTACCGTTCAAAATATCACCCACAAAAAGTTACAAAACCTAAGTCAAGTTCAAATATAATTTCATCATCCCTCAAAAAGCCCCTAAAGATTAAATCGCTACTAAACAGAAAGGGTTAAATGCCATATCAGTCCGTTTAAATCTTAACCCTTGCTCAGGGGTGGTTTTATTAATTTATTTACAAGTATATCAGCATTATTACACAAATTCCGTTGTAATTGGCCCCATATGTAAAGCTAACTAGCTATTTTGATGTTATCTGTGTTTGGAACTTTGAGACGTGTCACTAACTCTTTTCTAGTTAAACGAGCACTTCTTTTTTCTTTTTTCTTTCTTTTTTAAGACTCTGCTGTCTGTCTGTCTATCCGTCTGTCTGACCGTCTGTCACCAGGCTCTATATCATGAACCGTGATAGTTAGACAGTTGAAATCTTCACAGATGATGTATTTCTGTTGCTGCTATAACAGCAAATACTAAAAACTCCCATACAATAAAGGTGATTTTTTTGCTCGTTTTTGCTTGGTATTGATAACTGCAACAGGTAGCTGGAAATATTCACAGAATATTTAGTTATATATTCACTTTAAAACTAAATAATTAAATTAAAATAAAAAAAATATTTAAAAGGGGCTCCCCTCACAAACGTAATTTTTTTTTGCTTGTTTTTATAGATAATGGTACGGAACCCTTCGTGCGCGAGTCCGACTCGCACTTGGTCGGTTTTCTTATCCTTTTTCTAGATAAGTTTTTTTAGCTATGTTGACCACAAACGGTACGGACAGCATACGGTAGGTAGTACCTATATAGAGTCTGGCTAACGAAAGTAGATACTGGATTTTTTTGCAAACTTTTTATATGACAACACTAAAGTGTTCCTACCATCGGATATTTACCCTACAAATTGGGGTATTTTAAGCAGAAAGTACTAAGGAACAATTAATTCCAAAAAGGCATTTTTAAAACAAACTTATTTTAAACATTTTATAAAATGAGTTTAAAAAATTCGTACGTGTGCTAAAATTGTATTCATCGAAAATAAGTATCGTATGTACGTGTTGGATCATTTCAAGAGCAACACTAAGCCTTAAGTTGGTCTAATAAATAGCTTAATTAATTAGGTACACTATTTACTAGAGAAAAACTTCCGAAAGATTTGGTAAAATCAGAATCAGTGTATAGTATCCCTATCTCTGACGCAACAAGATGGCGTGTTGTTGATGTTTCGTTGTGGTTGACTTGCGTATAGTTTTGTTGTGATATATCCGTGTTAATGCTATAAAAATGAATAAAACTATAAAGAGTGAAGTGCGAAAACTATTGTTTTGTATGATTTCGAAGTATGAAGAGAAAAAGCTTGTGAAACAAGCCGTATTGCGAGAAAAACAGGATTGTTTACGTACTGTGACTGATTTTTTAGGTTAGTACGGTCAAAATGTCTTGATATTTTTTTATTTTAAATAAGTACATACTAGTTTTAGTTACTTTATATAATGTTATTGTTCTTTTACAATATTATTATTGTTGTCTTGAGGATAATGCACGAACTGCTGAAGTAAAACAAGCAATTGAAAAGATCACAGATTTAGATCAAAAAGATATGATGAAATCGCAGAACCAGTACTTAGAAGAACTATCTTCACTCACCGGTAAGTTTTCACTCAACGTTAATCTTAGACTAGTTTTGTAATACTTGTGTATTTTCTATTATTTCTTAGTTATGAGACTCACGATAATTGACATTTTATTTTATTCTTTTTACAGATGTAAGTGTTATTACATTGAAGAGAATTAAAAAAGAAGGTGCGGTGAACGAAGGGGTCTGGAGGACTCCAGGTAAAAAACGACCTCACCCTTCAAAAGTGTCGAACTTAGATAGTTTCGATATGGATGTTATTCGTAATAAAGTAAACGAATTTTACATTGTGAGGAAACAAGTACCAACATTAAGATCTTTGTTGGTAGAGTTAAAAGAAAGTATAGAATTTGGTGGATGTCGTGAAACTCTCCGTCGCATATTATTAGCCAACGGTTATGAATTTAAGAAAAACAAAAATGAACGTTCATTATTAATTGAACGGTATGATATAGCTGCATGGAGACATCGCTTTTTGCGTACCATTGCATCGAAATGTGCAGAAGGCAAGCCAATAATCTACTTAGATGAAACTTATGTCCACAAAACCTATAAGCCTAAAAAATGTTGGCAAGGTCCATCAACAAGTGGAATAATTGAAAATATATCGTCAGGAAAACGATATATTATTGTGCATGCAGGATCAGAGAAAGGCACTGTTCCAAACTCATTGTTAGTATTTAGCACCAAATCGAAAATGGCCGACTACCACCATGACATGAATTCCACAAACTTCAACAAATGGCTTCAAGAAAAGCTTATGCCCAATTTGAATGAACCAAGTGTAATTGTAATGGAGAATGCATCATACCATTCTGTCATAATAAATAAAGCGCCCACATCTCAAAATCGAAAGTTAGAGATACAGAATTGGCTTACATTGAATGGTATTTCATTTGAAACATACAATTCAAAAGCAGAGTTGCTCTGCTTAGTAAAACAGAACACACCAGAACCTATTTATGAAGCTGATGAACTTTTAAGCCAAAACGGACATGAAGTGCTAAGACTTCCTCCATATCATTGTGACCTAAATGCTATAGAACTCATATGGAGTCTAGCAAAAAGAAATGTGGGAAGCAAAAATGTAAGCCGAACTCCAAAAGAGTTCGAGGATCTCATAAAACAATCTTTTGAGTGTATTACAGCAGATGATTGGAAAAAAATGACAGACCATGTCATTCATGTGGAAGACAAGTACAAAAGAAGAGACCATATAACTGAAAATAATTTACAAAGCTTCATCATCAATTTAAGAGACAGCAGCGACTCCAGTGATTCTGACGATTCACTCCATGTTGAAATTTTAGATTCAGATTTTGATTATAGTGATTAAAAAACAGTATAAAAATATATGGTGTTGTTTTCTTAGATACATACTCACATAGATTTACAAATATTTAAACTCATGATAATATTGATACTCATGATAGTGTTTGATAGCCTGTTTGTTCCTTTAATACGCCACAATGGAGTGACGTATCCGTGTGATGTTTGGTATGGAGTTAATAAAGAGTTAACAAGTGATATAAGCTACTTTTAATCTCGTCATAACGCGGACAAAATTGCAAGCATCCACTAGTAAAATAAAAATAAATGACAAAGTATCAAAGTGAGTTGTTCCAACTTTCCTTTTTACTTTAGGGCTGCCATGCTGATATTTTTTAAATTTGCCGCGCTTTTTCAGTATCAACTTTCATTAGCCAGACAGACAGTTCTAGTACATTCTAACTCTAGGTATCAATCTCATTCCATTGTTTTTTCCTGTTAGTTTACCTATTTCATTCGTGGTCCGTTCTATTCTATACACCCATAAATAAAAAAAAAGAATAATTCTGGACATTTCACACGGTGCTATCTAATCTAGCACCATCTAAGCAAATCTTGTACTATGGGAACAAGATAACTGATAGATTAATTACAAGTGATTGACCCCCCCGCGGCTTCGCACGCGTGGACAATAAGAAAATTACCCTCCTTTTGCGCTGTTGGATAAAAAGTAGCCTATATCACAATCCTGATCAAATTCTATTTTATCTTATTCCACCTTATCGACATTCGTCAAGTAGTAGGTATATTCGCACACACCGTTTTGGTTCTACGCTCTTGATGCGCACAGCTAAGATATGGCACACTTTACCGTCGTCTGTGTTTTCAAAAGAATACAATCCGGACCTCCTTAAGGTAAGAGTAAATAGGTTTCTTCTGGATCTACGTGCCTGATTTAAAAACAAAAATCACTTTATGACAGTTAGTCACTGAGTGATTTGTTAATTGATGACATGTAAATATAGGTAGATACGGAACCCGCTGTGTTCGAGCCTTATCAGACTTGACCGGTCCTGTAACACTGAAGAAGAATTCTGTTACTGGATACTGAATTGTTTGTCCTTTTCTGCAGTGAGAGGTTTAGTAGTGGCACATCTAAATAAAACTAATTAATTACTGTCACAAAAATAATTAAACCCCAGCATTTTTGCACACACTGGCAACATCTAGCATAGAACAATTAAAATTAGAATATCTTAATTCATATCGAAGTATCAGGGCTGCCATCTTAATGTGTGTACCCTACCCTAATTCTGGGGTAAGTGGGGTAAAGATAACTCCAGTGCGACTTGGACATGTTTATTTGTGCTTAAGTTAATGTTATATGTATGGTTTACATCGTAAGATAAAACACGGGAGGTAAATTACTGAATAGTTAAATAAGATAAAATAAGAAAAAAAGACAAACCCAACCGAACTTGTGCTGCTGCTAAGTAGCTAAGTATGGCAACGTATCCACATAGAGATCAAGACAAAATAATAGCTTGTTTTGAATTCTATGTGGATATCCATGGGCTGCAGTAGCCACTTAACATCTGGTGGATTGCATGCTCGTTTGCCATATAAGAAGTATATAAAAAAACCCGAAGAAAATACTTGGGTATTTACACTTACCTTATTTCGCAGAAAACTTATCTTTGTCAAAATCAAGTGGGGTCATGTGATTTGGTATACCGAAGAATATTCTTCTTATTATATTAAGAACTTATTTAGGCGCCTTACAACTATTTGTTGCATATTATTGCATGACTTACTCAAGTCTTTCTCCGCTCTCTTGTATATCACATTCACTGCCTACAAAATAAATAAAGAATAATAGCTGGGAGCCAAAACTTTTTAAAGCGAATATTGATTATGTACATATGTATGTTTGAAAATATGGATAAATGTATATTCTTATTATTATTTTTTCAATAAAAAACACATTTTTCGGATCCCAGTGTTCGGCACCCAGCGTGCTGTGTGCTCTCAAAGATAGCAAAGGTTTAGTTCACTAATATTATAGATATTTGTTCCACGATTGCGTTTTTGTAATACTAATATGTCACAAGATTTTGACAAACCCGTGTCTATTGAAGAAATTCCAGAATCTTAATCAAAATCATCAAAGAAACTAATCAAAACCAGTTTTTACCTGTAAGAATGAAACTAATACTCGTTTTCGTAAGTTGACTATATTGCCAGAGTGGCCGCGCAAAGCAACGTTGACTCGCCTCAAATGCCTTATTTTTACTAATTACTTCAAAATTCAAGGGACGCTTACTCGGATCCGAGGGGGAGGCGCCGCTACTATAGCCCCACCCCACTCGGATCCGAGTGGTGAGCACGGAATTTGATATAATACTGATAAACAGATTTGCGATTGAAAATCCCATCTCTAGCGATTAGATACTACGCCCAACCCTATAGTTTGACAGATCGGCATGCTTTGGTTCAAAAACTGGCATGTTAATGACTGGTCTTTAAATGACTGCCTCTATGTATTTTTACAAGCTTATAAATCAGCTTGCAATGTTTGTTTACATCAAATCTTGCGAGCACAATTAGTACCACTTCCTCTAATCCTACGGAGTTGAAATTTGACATGCTCCTTAAGATTTTTATGATTACCTGATTCTACACCCTTGCTTGGCTCCAGACGAAGGAACTCCTCAGGTTTCAACAGCACAGGCACGAAATCTCGTACACTTACGCATTTAATTATGATAGCCCCTTCTAAGTTCTACCATAACATGGCTGCTGCACTCAGGGTTGGCTTCCGTAGAGGGATCTCCTCAACTGTCTACTGCACGGATATAAAATTTTGTATACGCATAGAAGACTCTTTAAAAAGCTTGTTTTTAATGTTATTCACTGTTAATTAATAAGCACTGTGATGCTAGGATAATTATATATCTAAAACCGACATATTATGACGACCTCCGTGGCGCAGTGGGCGAATAACCGGCTGAGACGTAGGAGGTAGTGTGTTCGATTTCCACCACGGAACAAATGTTTGCATGATCTACAGATATTTGTTCCGGGTCTGGTTGTTTTTCTATATTTTATAAGTATGTATTTACAAAAAAAAATGTATATAAGTATTCTATCAGTTATCTGGTTTCCATAGTACCTACAAGCTCTGCTTAGTTTGGAGCCAGATAGCGCTGTGTTAACTGTCCAGTAATATTTATTTATTTTTATTTATGTATTTAAAATTGTCTCGTCCAACACGCCGTTTAACATAAGGGATAGTATTGCCCTTAGAAACTATAATGAAAGATGAGCATTGATCCCTAATGGTCGGGTTATTGTCCCTTGGATGTAGGGCAGCGGATCGAAACTGTTTAATATTCACTATTTGACGCGGGGTTACGAGAACTTCTGGGCTTTGCGGGCAGGTTTACGATAGTTTTATATACTTAATTACTCAGTACTCAATCATTTATTGTATTCCACAATTTGGGACCCTATTGGGCACAACGATATTATAAAATTATAATAATAATATAATAAATATTGCTGGACATTTCACACAGCGCTATCTAGCCCCAAACTAAGCAAAGCTTGTATTATGGGAACCAGATAACTGATAGAATACTTATATACATTTTTTTTGTAAATACATACTTATAATATATAGAAAAACATCCAGACCTGGAACACATATAATGGAGATCATGCAAACATTTGTTCCGCGGCGGGAATCGAACCCGCTACCTCCTGCGTCTCAACCGGCTATTCGCCCACTGCGCCACGGTCTGGATATTATGGAGAGAGGATGTCATTGTTCATGTTAGATTATATTTAATTTTAAAAGAAAACATTGAATCAAATAACAAAGTCCTCTCCATCCAAAGGTTTGCAGAAATCGCTTCTAACCGATAAGACCGCCCATTGTACTATTTTTTTTGTTTTATAATTTGTTTGTAACCTTTTATTTATATGGTGTACAATAAAGTGTGTTCATTCCTTCATTCATTCATTGAAATGGTTCATTCTCGAAATCCCCACCGCTACGTCCGTCCCCACCTATCTGCGTCTGCGTAGAGGCCTTGTAACTGGGCAATTACTCCAAATCTACATGCCCTAGTATGGACAATTGCTTGTTAAATTGTTTGAAAACAAATTGCAGGTGTAAAAGCATGAATGTTTGTAGTTATTGACCGGTTACGAGGCCTCTACGCACTTACGCAATTATGTGGTACCAAGAAACCCGAAAAAGCAGAAGTTCTTCATTTCTAGTTATTTTTTTCATTATTTTCAGCACATATTGGTTCATTTCTGGGCATTTGTGCTAGTTTATAAAGAAATAAAATAAATGTATTTATTTGTAACGGCACATAGCACTACAAAGCGAGATACAGACACAGAAAAACATAGAAGTCACTTATAGAAAGGTTAAACACAAAATTTACATAAACGCAGTATCCAAATATAGGTTCTATAGGTAGTGTCTCTCAATTCCATCCACGTTTTGAATAACATACATTTGGTTTGAAAAGTATGGATGCCAGTGAAATTACTTAGGCCTTACACCTGTATGCGTCAAGTTGGAGAGGGCTATGCTCGGGGTTTCTCTACGGGATCGAATCAGAAATGATGAGATACGTAGGAGAACTCAAGTCACCGACATAGCCCGACAGATTAGCACATTGAAGTGGCAATGAGCAGGCCATATAGCGCGCAGAAAAGATGGCCGCTGGGGTCGGAAAGTTCTCGAAAGGAGGCCACGGACCGGCAAGCGTAGCGTAGGACGTCCACCTACAAGATGGGCAGACGACTTGCTAAGAACCGCAGGTCGGCGTTGGATGCATGCCGCTTCCAACCGCAGTTCCGGGAGATCAATGAGGGAGGCCTTTGTCCAGCAGTGGACGTCCTACGGCTGATATGATGACGTCAAGTTGATGGAAGCAGGCCCGTTTATTGAAGTTTTATTCCTAAAGTGCGCAACCTGTGAGGCAATACTTTGTTATAGGCGATGATAAAACATGAGGTGGGCCATTTGCCTATCTATAGATCGTTAACAACGGTCTTTAGATGATTAAACTTTTTCTTTTGTATTTCTTATGAAACATTGAAAATGATTTCAAGTACCTAAGTATATTCTTTCTTTAATTTACTAGGATTTTTACTTGGTTTTACCTACCTACTTGAACTTTTAAAAATCTTAGGAATTCCCGTAAGTGTCATACATATTCCCACTGCTGGCCAAAGGTTTCGCCCAACTCCTTCCACCTATCGCGATCCTTGGCAGATTCCCACCATTCCTACGCTGTCCATCCTCTGGTACCCAAGGTGTGATGTTGGCCCAGTTCTCCGGAAGCATTCAATTATTACTGTGAAATATTATTCTGAGGCTCGGTACTCTAAAAACAATTAAATTACTTCCGTGAAATAGCTACGAATAGGATTCAGAAACGTTAAAAATCAATTGGATTATGCAAAAGATACGGAGATTATTCGCTATTTCGATAATCGATTAAACGTGTACTCTATAATAATAATCGAGTCCGATGAACCATTTTGTTGTTGATATAGTCGATTATTGTTATATAAAATCTTTCATATCTGCCTCACTTTCTCTGGGATGGTAAAATTCTAAAAAACGAAGTCTAAGGTCCGATTTTAAAACTAAAAGTTAGTATAATTTATAGATACTAACTAGTTTGTGCCCGATTTGGGGGTGGATGGACCCACGGACCCAGGGTCTCAACCCCCAAATGGTGAACTAAATGTTAGATGATGTATGATCTAATCAAGTTCATCGAACTATTGTACTATTGGTGTTGATTGCTCAATGTCAAGCCGAATTGAAAGGTTCAAGCACCTGACTTGGTGAGAAGTGAAAAAAATGGAAATCACGAATTACCGAATAAGAAGTTATCTGAAGAACCTTGGACGTGGTTAGAAGGCTAAGGTTTCGCCTTAGTGGCAGAAGAGGAGCGATCGAGTCAATATAAAACTAGTGGGTCGCCCCGAACTGAGATCTCGCGAGTCTCCCATAATAACAAAAATAAATATTATTTATTTGTAATCTTTGACTAATAAAATAGTGTAACGAAATGAATAACCAACTAACTTGAAATACAGTTTCATTCAAATTACAGGTAATGGACGTTCACGTTATTTGGTTACTCTTTCTTGGGGTATAAATTGCATTTATTTTGGATTTCAAACTTTTCCCTATATTTTTGTCACTCTACACGCATACCAAATTTCAGTACAGTGGGGCACTGGTGTACCCTGTGAATTTGTCAAAGTTCAGTGTTTATTATGGCTAATAACTTTAAAACTACAAGGCTTAAACTCAAAATAAAAACGGGGTCGAAATGTACTCACAAAGACCTTTTATTAGACGTAACACTTGACCGGATAGTCCCATTTTTTTTTTGATTACCCCTCTTGAACCCTGATATCTCAACAACCCCCTCATATTATAGCTCATTTAGTCACACCAAGATTGTGGCATCACTACCTACCTATATATCAAATTTCACAATGACCGGATCACCACACACCATTTCACAGGGTACACCAGTGACCCCACAGTGTTGAAAACTGCCAACTACATGAACTCCCGTTACTTGTAATTTGAATGAAACTGTAGGTCGAGTTAGTTAGTTATTTATTTCAGGACACTATTTTGATAGTCAAAGATTGCGAATAATATTTTTTTGTTCTATGGGAGACTCACGAGATGTCAGTTCAGGGCGAACCACTAGTTTATTAGTTCAATAAAAAACCTACGACTTAACTTTTGAAACCATCATGGTTATGAACACGATTTATACAAAAAACGGGATATTTACATTGATTTGTGAGTATTTGAGTATCCCGATATTTCGGCGCAGTTGCATGCGCCATGATCACGGGTAAACTGAAGTCTTTGCGAGTAGGTAGTTATTGGCAGATCTACCCTACGAGATTAATCTCGTAATCTCAACTGAGCGACATTACATGTCAAGACTGGTTCAAGAGGCAATTGAGATTGCCAAACACAAGAAGTTCAATCGTGAAGATGGTTTTCAATTATTTGGAGACTGGAATCCTGTGGTGAGAATGTGTAAGAACCGAAGAAGTGAAGTGTAATTTACGCGTCCTGATACCGTGAGTGTTGTGTGTCGGAATCGAGTTATGATCGAGAATGAAACCGGTGGTAGTAATAGAATTAGCGAATTCATTCCTAGCGAGAGACTAAGAAAGAGGGTAGATCGTTATATCTGCCAATAACTACCTACTCGCAAAGACTTCAGTTTACCCGTGATCATGGCGCATGCAACTGCGCCGAAATATCGGGATACTCAAATACTCACAAATCATGGTAAATATCACGTTTGTAGTATAAACCTACGACTTGTTAATTTTCATCATGGTCGCCTTTTTCGCTTTATATCAACAGGTCACAACCTATCCACTACGTACTGTGGTGCTGTATCCACCTGCTGCCGCTATTAGGCCCGCTGCCGCTCACGCACTGCGCACGCGCACCGCGTACCGACGCGTCTTGCTCCTCCCGTGACCGTGTCTACTAAAACGATCTCTTTATTGATTATCGTCACAATTTAACCAACTACCTTACAGTTTACCGTAATACCAAACAAAAACAATCAACTATTTTGAACCATATCTACAGCTACTAAGAGCCATTTTACTGTGGCAACTAAAGCAAGCTAAAATACACAAATTATTGTCAATTTTCAGTTCTAGCTCTTGTTAATAGAGATTATTTTGCAATAAAGTGAAGAAATTAAGGCAGAACTTGAGATGTCTCTGTTTTGGTTGTACTTTGGTAAAAAGATTCGGATAAGGCTGCCTTTCAAACCCAGCATTAAGAACGATTGATTTTCATAGCTTTGCTTAGCTTAGCTCTGGTGGAAAGGGGTTCAACGATGCGAAGCTTTTGACATACTCGTTGAAGCTAAGGATGCAAGCTAACTTAGCTGTCGTCGCACATCTTCATCGCTACACTACTAGTTTTGGTGAAAATAGGCACATAGTTATAGTCACATAATCCCATACTAATTTTATAAACTCTGTAGCAACTCTGTCTTGTTCGGTGTCACCGGGATTGGGGACATAGGCTACTTCTAACCTGACTGCGCAAAAGGGGGGTACGGTTTTTATTGACAAAACACGCGTGCGAAGCCACGCGCGGCAGTTATTCGGTTATAGTCCAGCCATGTCCATTATTGTCCATATGTCAGTTAATTTGCAGTTGCATCCATTTTGCTTGTAGACTATTAGTGCTGTAAGTTGAAATTTTGCATTTTTCATCGAGCGCACACATATATCAGTTTTCATAAATAAAGTTCCGCAAGCTAAATTGAACTTTGGGCACAATCATCACCGCCCATAGAAAACACACAGCCAAATAGTTCATATTTGGGTGTTTGAATCTTTTTTACATGGTGTACAATAAATATATAATTCATTTATTTTCAGATGTCAAAAATCCATATTTGTTAGTAAACTTAATTATACATGTCAAATGGTTAGTACAATTGTGACATAACAACAATTAAACAACAATATATGACAGAAAAAAAAAATGTGGTATGTGAGCATCTAGTGTAGGTACTGCGCATGTACCATACAACAATGGTTTAGATGCTCACAGTCGAACCTGTTTGCGAACGTATTCAGTATACCGTTGGAGCTGGCCCGAATTCTGCGCCCCAGGGATGTGCACCGCTTGCGCATAAATAAAGTGTTTTTATAAACGAACTAGCTGACAAATCCGCAGAAACTCACGCGTAGTTTTTCAATAAAAAACATTACCCTCCTTCTGTGCAGTTGGGTAAAAAGTAGCCTATGTCACCCGGGGATAGTGTAGCTTCCCAACTGTGAAAGATTTTTTTAAATTGGTCCAGTAGTTTTGGAGCCTATTCAATACAAATAAACAAACAAATCATTCCTCTTTATAATATTAGTATAGATTATATTATATAGTATAGATAGAAAGTACTAACAGATTATGTAAAATTACCACAGCGCATGTGACGAAAGACGTTTTAGGGCACTTTTTTACACCTTGGGTTACGTTACTTAAGTTTTATTAAGGATCCCTAATCTTTTCTAGCAATAAATATAGCCTATGAAATGTAGCTTTCCAATGGTGAAAGAATTTTTGAAATCGTCACAGTAGTTTTTGAGTTTATTCATTACAAACATACACACAAAAATACAAATCTTTCCTCCTTATAATATTATAGTATAGATATAGATAAGTGTGATTCACTCCTGGCTTCATGAACAGACCCTGACATTTACCGTCATAAATCTCACACAAATAATTTAGAACCCAAACTCGACCATTCTACTCTTATCCATTAAGGAATTCTGTTGATCACCTGTTGGCAACATTACCCCTGATCCTCAAACAAACATAAAAAAATAGAATAAATAAATAATAAATAAAAGCATTTATTGAGAAACAACAAATATAAAATGATGTGAACAATTTGTGTACGATGATGCCTGTATAAGTATGAAAACTGTGTTACAGACACCAACGCCCTCCTCCTTCACAGCAATGAGTTCCAATCAGTTAGATGGCACAAAAACTAAACTAAAAATTAAAGTTATATACCAACAGACCAGAAGGATCCGCGTTGGTGTGTGTATGTGTGAGTGTGTGTGTAAAAATTGTATTTTTGACGACATTTAAAATGACACCACACTCAAGTATTTCATATAAGAGTTCTTATTTTGACCTGTTCCTAGTGATCGATCGATCTTTTGGTGAATAAGTTACGAAATATAAGACGAAAAACTTCTAAAGCGACATCTAGCAATTACCAAAATTATCATACAAATACTCCATAAATGCAATACAGCCAACATTAGCACACAAATCGTCCGTAAACGGCCACCGGAAGCCGCAACTGTGGCTTTCCGGTTCGCGGTCCGAAGGCTTTAGAGGATTATACGTATCATTTTCTAATCAATTGGATAGGATTGATGCTTTTGTTGACGTACAGGATATTTCGGAATCATCATCATCATTATATCTGCGAAAGGACGTCCGGTGCTTAAAATAGGCATCCTCATAGATTTCCAGAGCGGTCGATTGTGAGGTGTCCGCCCAAGGACTCCCAGCAGCTTTTATTAGGTCATCTTTCCAATTAGTGAGGGTCGTCCTATGATGATTTCAAGTGCGTGGTTGAAAACCTTTCTGCCTCATCCAACAGCCATCAGTTTTTTTATAATTAATAGGCTCGAGTTTGACCACGATCTCGCGATGATGCCGCTACAATCACGGTTGCCTAGAAGAACTTTACTTGTGACTTGGAGTTCCTTAGATTATAGGTGTAATTATCAGGAAACACACTCAGGCAAGGCGTTCCACTCTTTGGTGGTGCGCATAATAAATGTGGAAGAGAACCACTTTGTGTGTATGGGAGGTATGTCTACCGTATAGCGATAACGCGCTGTAGAACGCTGGCCCAAAGTCGAGCAATGTCTTAATCTAGGGTCTATGCTTTGATGAACGACATTAACGAGAACATTTTTAATTCTGAATTACCCCAATCAACCCGTGACCACGACTGTTGCAACACAGCCGAAACGTCGGACAACAAATAAAAAAGGCACATAAGCGATAAATACCCGTTTTAATCAATAATTATCTATGCTTTGATTTCAAACATATCAAGTAAGTCACACTAATATTATAAATGCTAAAGTTTGGATGTTTGTTTGTTTGTTACTCAATCACGCCGTAACGGCTGAACCGATTTCGATTAAATTTGATATATACGTAGATTATAACCTGGATCACCATATAGGCTACCATTTATCACATAAATCAGTTCCCATGAGATAAAAATGGGATGTCAAAGTTTATATAAGTGTTTTGTACCCCAGAACAACGTGGGAGAAGCCGCTGGCAATAACTAGTTAGAAATAAGGAGATTCGTAGTGAAACTAAGGTAACTGACAGCCCAAAGGATCTACAAGCTGATGTGGTAATGGGCGAGCACATAGCTCATAGAATTGAACGCAGTTGGGGCAGAAAGTTTCTCGAGGACATCACACACTGGAAAGCGGTGTGACTGCAGTACGGCTCCGCATTGGTTGGGTTTATGACCTGATAAAGGTTGTTGGGAGCCGTTGGATGCAGACCGCACAATATCACTCGCTCTGGAAATCTGCGGGAGGTCTATGCTCAGCAGTGGATGTTCTATAGCGTCCTAATATGATGATGATGAAGTAAATTTTATCCACTCCTTTGTAATATCCTTCCTCTCTTCAGGCAGCCTGATTGCTTAGTAGATTGGCCTTTGCTTAGCAGTGGGACTGATTAATGCACATTCTCGCCTAGTTCTCCCCACTCCTCTACATTTTTTTTCTTTTAGTTCTTAATAGCTACTTTTTTATATATGTTATTTATTTATTTTTTCTTAGAGTGGCAACTTATATTTATCTATATATTCATATTTTTTGTAATTGTGGTACTGTGCGGGCAGTCATCCGTGACATCCTATTTTTAAATGGTTCCAACGGAAGATCAGCGTTGTGTCAAAAGCACAACAAATGCTGAGTTGGACGCCTTTTTGTGACGTCGGTCATTTATACATATATAGGTAATTGTGAGACACACATTTGTTGGGTATTGCTGTTTTTGTGTGTATGAATTTGTTCTATTGTGTGTATATCTACTTGTGTGCTGTGTATGTTTTGTACCGTCACAAATAAATGTTTTTTCTTTCTTCTTTCTTTCTTAAATAATCAAAAGTTCTAAGCTAAAGCATCAAATAGTGACATTTCCATTTCTGTGTGTTTCCTACATAACAAAAATCAGCTGATTGCCTACTGGGCGGCCATTACGAGGACGCAGGGCGGCATACTAACGCCAGACGTGATCGAACTTGAACTTTATTTATTGATTACTACTGAACAAGTTGCCTTGAACCTTGGTGCTGGCCTTTCGGACTATCTGGAATGAAGATCTATATTTGAATATTTTTTTTTATTATTGAAGTAAAACTTCTTTACGCACGCTTGACTTAGGGAGTAAGCTGGTGAGTGCGTTACGAAAAGTGCGAACGGAAGTTGATAGGGAGATATAAGTTAGTGAAGATAGAAAGAGAGAGAGTTACGTTTCGTATATTTTTAAACGTTAATGCGCGAGTGCGATTTGCGTCTGTCCAGAATTAACATAGACTGATAGACTTGTGGACAACTTTGTAAATGAACAATTTTATAAAAGAATTTTACTTCAGTGTCTAAAGCACACTCGTTTTTTTATATTTCGCCCTATTTTAGATATCTCTTTTATTTATCTATTTTCGTTAGTTTGGAAATCCTCGAGAAAATTTCCGATTGTAGTCAGAGGCAAATCTTAAGTACTTAAGTACTATTTAGTACCTTTTGCATTTTCTATGTTAGATCGTGATTATTTTGAATACTTACTAGATTACATTCTGTTTATAGAGTGTTCTAATTGACTTGATCGTTTATTGCTATTTTAATCGTTATTTTGTTTTAAATGTTATGTATAGAAATCAGATTTTGATTCTTTAGACTTTTTTAATGTTTTAGCTGCTATATATTGGTCTTATACAGTGTTTATAGTAAAACAACTTGCAAATACACAGTGTAGCATGTTCTGGCATAAGTTGGAACCCGTTCGCAACCATCAATCGATACCTAAAGGTGGCGAGCCCCGCCCACGTCCACCGAGTGCGTTCATTCACCAACAGCTTTAATATTCAACGTGGAGCTAACCACGCAATGTTAACCCATTAACGGTCCCCGAAGTAATAATTAAAAAGCATTACGCGAATCGGGATCAGAACCGCAGCACGCAGCATCATCTCAACTGGCGCACATCCAACCTACAACTTACTTATTATATTCTATGAGCGCGAGCTATAAACGTATTCCTGAACATATCACGTAGGCGACTACTAGCAATTTCAACCAATCAGGGTGCGACAATTCAACTTAATAGCTTAAGCCACGCCCTATCACGTAACCGCCTATTACGGCCCGTGTAACGACGCAGGCTTTTAACTTCGCGATGACGTCCGATCGATCCGCATCCTTTTCGCGTGTATAGCTCCATCTTTTTCTAATATCCGAGCAGGTCGAGCATCGCGGCGTCTAGCCTGGGGGTGATAGAGTCGCGTTTGGCGCGCGTGCTTGCGCTCAGTTGCACGTCCGAGGTCGTTGGAGGGGGACGCGTGCAACTGTTTTCGATAATCGGCCGCGCGTTCCGTACGTGAAAATCGGACAGTACCCCGCCGGTCACGTCCGCGTAAAAACGGATATATGCCCGGAATATTTATTAAGTGGGTGGCTGTGCGTGACTTTTCCCCTGTGAATAGCTAGCCCCGTAAATGATCGCCCACCAAAATAGAACGGGTGCTTGTTTGATAACTGAAAAGCTACGCCTGAAATAGAAGGACCTCTGCGACTTGTGAAAACTGTGCGCCTCAGGCAGCAACTTTGGAACTGTGAAAGAATAGCAACAACCGAAGTATATGGGACATTTTTAAGACATGAACTGTGATCAATCAATTTTGATCCTTTAAATTAAAAATGACGTGTGACACAGTGCGGGTTTTTTCGCGCGGATCTATCAAATCGGACCAGTTTTTGTAAAGTACTGAAGTGGAAGTAATAATGTTGCCGTACCAAGCGGTGGCAGCGATGGACTACGCGGTGGCCTCCGCTGGTTTTCACCACCACCAACGGCCCGGCGGCTTGCCCGGGGTGATGGGCCTGCCCGGGCCGGGGTCCGGGCTCAACCCGGCTCTGAACCCGGCCTTCACGCATTCCTGGTTCGTACAGACAAGCCCGGATATCTGTCGGCAGCAACAAGCATCCAACCAATCGCATCTCGAACCTGGGCACGTTTCATTTTTTATATTTTTTTTAATTTTAAGTTCTTTATTTTCATAGATTTGACAGCTTGCTGACGATTTTTTATGTCAACAAGGAGCCAACTCTATTTATAACCCTTTAGATTGCGTTTTTTTGACTGCATTTTGTTAGTTTGTGTGCGTTTTAACAAGTGCTTTACGTGTTACTTGGATGTTGTATAAGTGTTACTTAATCTTAATTTGAGTTGACAATGAAATACTTTTGTCGGTTTTATGAACTGTTGCGTGTTTTATTGCGGAACGAAATAAAACAAAACACGACTATAAAATTTAAATGTCGACGCTCTAAAGCGAAATTACTGTCGAATATTTCCAGATTCATATCTTTGCGCCATTGTAATACAGGTTTCTAAGATATTTTGTCATGTGCCGTCGAGTTACCTTAGCTTAAATGGTTACAGGAAGTAATAATATTATTGTCTAATTCTATTTATGCCACAACAACTAAAACTGCCGTCAAAATCAACATATTTTGCTATTATTCTAAAGGAAGTTTCAACAATAAGGCTAAGAATGTACTCAATTACTTATTATAATGTTTTCTAAGTTAAATAGTATCTTAACTCAGCGTTGACAGGCCAAGTTGCTTTACAAATTAAGATTTAATCGAGTCATGCAGTCGGAGCTTTTATTTCAACTCGGTATCACGAAATGAGTTAAAATAAATAAGGTTTGATATGTCTTAAAAAATTCAATAAAAACGAACGTTTTCAAAATCGCTATAAGCTTTGTACATTATTTAGTACGGTCTAGCAATCTAATATTCTCATTAGGTACTAGGTAGGTGTTAATAACGGAGATGTCAAACATTCCATATAAAAACACAATTACTCGTCATGTCTTACCGATATACAAGCGGCCAATTCACTAACGTTCATTCCTTCTGACTTGTCCAGTTGTTAAAACTGTAACGCACAGTAATCTCACATCCACCGGCGTTTATTCCATAGCAATTATAGATTTTGGCAGGAATTAACGTTAGTGGATGCGACGATAACATTATTACCTAATTATCGAAATTCTCAAGTCAACGCACGCTTTTAAAACAGTAATTTCAATCAATCAATCATTTATTTTGAACATAATACAAACAGTGCAGTGCCGTATCTAGGGCAGTGCCGGCTAGCTTTAAACATAGATGAAACACTGAAAAATGCAGTAGTAAAAAACTGTCGCACTTCCCAGTGCCCGGCCTTAAGACTAAGGGAGACATTGATATTAAATAATATCTAGGTATACAGAGAATTTGATGTAAAATTAATTAAAAAGTAAACAAGGAAAATTATTTCAAATGAATAAATATTATGTTATGTAACAAGTTTTATAACAACTTCTTTTATTATAAAGGTTATGTGTCTGTTGGGGCGAGGGTGTGTGTGTGTTTTCGCGTGTGTGTGGGGTGTGTATGGGTGGGGAGTTTGTGTGTGTGTGAGGTAAGTAATGTGTGTTGTGCGTATGAGTGGGTGTGGTGTGGGTGTGGTGTGGGAGTATGTGTGCTTTGTGCGTGCGTGCGTGTCTGGGGAGTTTGTGTTTGCGAGGTAAGTAATATGCGGTGTGTGTACTGGTGGTTGAGGTGTGGGAGTGAGTGTGTGTGTTAGTGTGTGCGTATGTTTAAACAGGATAAGTATGATTATTTATCCAAGCCAAATTCGGCACACTCACCGAAACAAACGCCACATCATTTGTCACAACAAAAAGATGCAATCTCATAACTCTATAATTTAAAGAGCTGCATTACATATCTTAACATCAAGTTCACCTTCGTAATTTGTGTTTTTCTCGGAAAGAGGTTGGCGTAATGAGGTCCTATAGTTTTAAACGAACCGTTGGTATGGCTCGAGTCGGAAGCTAATTGGTTATTTGTTTACTGATTTCTATTTTATAATTTGCGGTGTTCCCACGACAATTCTAAGCTTTATTTCAAAAACTTTAGATGAACTTACAGTTAGACGCTGATAAGAAATAAAATTGCTTATAAGAAACCACGTGTCTTGTATTAAAGTATGGAATAGCTTTATTTAAACGCAATGTTTATAAAATATATGATTTAAAATAAAATTTATATATGAGTTTTTTAAGCAAAGTGACAACGTTGATTACATTACATACCTTCAAGTCATTGCAAATATCTAACAAACAAGTCGCACTATAAAGAGTAACGCAAAGCGAGTTATTTAATCTGCAACAAAGTCCGGTTTCATTGACTGACCTGCCACATTACCGATGGTAAGTGGTAATAAACTCAAATAGTACGCAACCGCGAACTGGACCTTGAATAGTGAACGTTACAGTTTGGCACTTTCGTTACTCCTTCAAAATAACGAGATTACATTGAGGATATGAGTTAAAATAAATATTTGGTTAACTTAACAATTGTGTAATGCATTCAAAACTATGGATTGGTACACACGGCTACACATCAAGCTATACATTTCCAGTGTAAGCAGACCTCTCATTCTACGAAAAGCCTACACAATGCGAGGTCAGTTTATACTGGAAATGTATAGCGTGATGTGTAGCCGTATGTACCTTAAACGTAAAATTAGGTAGGTAAATGCACTTATATAAAATTTACGCACATACTTGAAGAAATAGGTATAAAATGTATCTGTGTTTTAGAACAAACACTAAAATTTTAATAAATTAAAGTATATCAATAACGATTTAGTAGCTATTGAGGGATGCCAACAAAACAAAACTGGCAAACTTAGGTAGTCGTGCTGCCTCAAAAATTTAATGTAAAATGAAATTATAGTATAGTTTAATCTAGTATTTCGAATAGGATAGTATCAAGATGTTTAAAATCATCTGAAAAAATTGAGCCTGAAGGCATTTTTGATGATTTTAAAAATTCTAATATTTTTCCTTAATTGTCTGTTAACACTTTAAAATTAAATAAGTTTTAGGATAAATTTACTAATAAAAGTTACACTGCTGTACAAGTTTTAATAATTTTTATTTCTTTTTGGAACAGTGGCGAACTGGCAGACGGCCCATTCGAAGGGTAAGCGGCAAAACATTTTTACTTATTTTTAATAGTAAAATAATGGCACAAACATGAGATAAAACAATAAAATCTTTTTTATAATTTTATACTTATCATAAAGCCATATATAATTACAGAAAAAAATTACATCAATATTCCTAATTTGTTTGAGAAGCTTCTTGTAAACTTGTAGCTCTTAAATTTTAAGGCAAAAAACTTGCTTTGATACGAAGACAAGACCCCTTTCACACTTAATTGAAACTTGTGAAGGATACAAAAAAGATGAAACTTTGAAAACAAAAACTCGCATCCGTATAGAAAATATGTTGATTGAAAAATAAAGAGCGGAACTAAATGATACATCACGCTTGTATGCAAGCTGTTTATGAGAGGAAAAGCAATTCTATAAAAACAATTAAGGTATTTAAAAATATTTTGAGAATTTTTTTAATATTTTAATGAGTCTAGTAGCCTGTAATTTTGCCAGAGTTCGTATATTTTTCGTGGAACATCTTAATTTCGATATACATTGTAACCTCTCAAGCTATTATTATATATAAGCCTCCCTCTTTCCATAGGTCTTTATTTTAAACTATTTTGGACCAGTTCTTATCATAGGAGTCCAGTGCATTCTGCATAACCTAAAATTTTCAGATAAAAATATTTGGATTAAAATTAACAAGTTAATATATCTTAATCCTGATTACACTATTTGCACATTTGACAGAAGTTAAATTTGTGTATAATATGTTGGTACACACGGCTACTCATTCGTAGAATGAGAGATCAGCTTATACTGGTAATTAGAGCTTGATGTGTAGCCGTGTGTACATAGTTCAATCTTCTGTAGAACAACTAAACGAAAATACAATCCCAGTTTCACAATCACTCAAAAAAGTCATCACCAACCAAAATAGGCCCGTTTATACATTATCAAATCCCACATTTACGACCATAAAAGTCATAAAGCCAATGCACCACATAAAAACTTACGGTCTCACTCGATCGCAAAAAAACAATGAAGGAGACCACAATTAGGAGAATAGCTTCCTTTACAATGTTGAGCTGATGGTAAGACAAGTATCATGATTTTATTTCCCTGTTGATTTTATCAATCTGTTAATATAAAGAAAATTATGATATTATAATTAATAAATGAGAACTAGGCTAAAGATTTTTAAACTAAAACATTGCTGTTTTCATAATTTTTAAAAATTTAAACATATTTTTATTTTTATTTATTTTTTTAACTATACCACTAAAAATAAAGAAATAAATAATGATGATATACAGCAATACATTTGTACATTAATCTAAGCCTGTCCTTTGAGTGTATGGATCTCTGTTACAAACTGTTTTGTTATTTATATCGTGGATGCATTTAATATAGGGTGCTTACATTTTCAACTATAAATAATAAAAATATTTTTGTTTCCGATAACTACTTTCTTAAATGACTCATTAAGAAGAAGATCGCTTTGAAAATATACGTGGAAGAGGCTTTTTTTATAATATCTACCTGGAGATGAAACAAGTATAATTATGAGCCATCTGATGTTAAGTAGTAATCATCGCCTATATCAAAGTATCGCCTCGTAGGTCACGCACCTTAGAAACGTCTCCTACGATGCACTTCAGGTTCATAAGTAGCTGTCTTACGGCCGAAATGATGATGATATCAGTTAGTAGCAGTTCCGTAGCATCCTGTAGACAACAGAAGCCAGCCTCAATCATCCACTGAATGCTGATTCACCGCAATTCGACGCGCACTCCGTCTTCCAATGCCCGTTTTTACCGACAGACAGACTGCCCAGAATAACGGCTTATATAAGACATGCATAATATATTTTGAATAAATATTAGTTTTAGAATAAACTTAAAAATTAAAGTCAAAAAAATAACAATCGAAAGATCTATTGAGATTGGAAGTACATATAAAAATCTTCAACAGGATAAAAAAAACCGGCCAAGTTCGAGTCAGACTCGCGCACGAAGGGTTCCGTACCATTATATATAAAGGAAGTCCCACTTAAATATTTATTTTATTCAATAGCACAATTTTATTTTTGGAATTTTTCCTTTATTTGTGCTGTAAGACCTTGCTTTATGCAAATTTCGTGTTCCATTCAATCAATTCTATTCAATTTCAATTTAGTCAATTAGTGATTAGGTTAACGGGAACTACCATATAGGTTTTTGACCCATAAACCTATAGGGTACTTCCGGTTGACCGTCAATTTTGGTTAAAAGCAAGGAAGGGGTTCTTTTTTACGAAAAATAAAAAAAGTTGAAAATTAAGGTAAATTTTGGTACTTACAAGTTTTTGCGAAAATCTAAATTTGCCCATATCTTTTTATCGTGTTGACTCAGGATCTTGATTATTATACACCTAATAGGGACTATATACCTCAGAATCTGGTATAAATATCAACTTGCTAGGTCCACCCGTTCCTGAACAAATCGGTGATGATGATGACACACGGACAGACAGACGGACCAGAGAGTGATCTTATAAGGGTTCCTTGTTTTACCTTTTGCAGTACGGAACCCTAAAAATAAAATAAAACTTGCAAAATTGAACCTTTCACTCCAAAATATACGAGAAGCTTATGAACTCAAAAGAGCTAAATCCACTTTAAGATTACTTGGTATAATTATGTATTTTTGTATAAGTAACTATTGTCAGGACAAAAATTATATATTTATCTATTTATTGATAATTTGATGAGTTTGAGGTGAAAAAACTAATAAATCCAGCATTGTCAGTTCCACGACAAGAAAAATAAGGTTATCAAAATTGGATTTGACTCACGATGTCTTGTCGTTTGTTTGTTTGTGTTTGTTTGTTTGTTGTGTGTTTGCCGTTTTTATTCTGGTCATTTCTGGTGTATTTATGCAGGTGGCTAATCATTCCACCGCATGGACGATCTTCCTGCTTTCATTATCCGCGATAATACGATGTGCCAAATCTGACCTAAAGTTTTTACTTCCCATTTTCCAAAACAGTTTGGTAACCTTGTCACTTGTAGTTTTTCTTAGATCGACCCACCGCATGAATGACCTTCCTGCTTTCATTTTATGGTATCGGTCAAATGGGTCATCTTTACCCAAAAGGATCAACTTTACCTTAGTCTTCCTTGGATGATAAAAACTCAAATTAGACAATATGGTAATAAGCTAGAATTTTTATTACTATTTTAGTAGCTTTCTAATGAATAACTGGTATCCCAAAACTTTTTTCAAGCTGGTAACATAGACAGTTCACAAAATCTTGAAGATGTTTGAAAAATAACGGTAATTTAACTAACAGGCCATGTTGGCAACACATCAGCGAATACTATCTTTACCTAATTTGCGTAGTTCTAGCTGGATCCAAGCAGAAAATAGTAGTAGGTAACGTTGTGTCATCTTTACCTGATTGTTATTTTTCATGTTAGTGCCGTAACTATGAGGCTTAGGAACACACGTTACGTATATAAGTAAAGGGAAATACTGCTTGATTACATAAAAACTGAATATTAAGCCCCCCTAGTAAAACAAATACGCAATATAGGTATTTTCTCATAAAAATATGGTAAAAATGGCCTACTTGACGGTACATAATATGGGCGGTAGAATTAAGTTTTCAACATTTTAAACTTTTCTATTGTTATCTGAAATAAAAATGTATTATTATCCTCGATAATAACATGTGCCAAGTCTTACTTAAGTTATTATTTTCTTTGAACTTTCTAAAATAATTTGATCACCTTTCAAGCGACCGCTCAAAAACCAAATATAAATAAAACCGACCAGGAAGGTCGGTTTTATTTATTATCTTAATAATATAGCTTGCTTTATTATCGTATATACCTATGATCTGCCGAATATTACCTAAAGTTTATTCCTTCTCACTTTCCAAAACAGTTTGATCACCTTTCAAGCTACCGCTCAAAAACCAAATATCAATAAAACCGACCTTCCTGCTTGCTTTATTATCGTATATACCTATGATCTGCCGAATCTTACCTAAAGTTTTTTCCTTCACACTTTCCGAAACAGTTTGATCACCTTTCAAGCGACCGTTCAAATACAAAACATAAATAAAACCGATCTTCCTGCTTGCTTTATCATCGCTCATACCTATGATCTGCCGAATCTTACCGAAAGTGTATTCCTTCTAACTTTCCAAAACAGTTTGATCACCTTTCAAGCTACCGCTCAAAAACAAAACATCAATAAAACAGTCGACCGCAGACACAAATCGATCGGTGTTTTTTGAAAAATCGATTTTTAACATCAATTCGATTATAATGACGGATAATGGTTGTTCGTAATACACCGGACGCGATTCCAACAGATTCATTTCGATTATGGTTTATGGTGACGAAAGTACAATTTTAATGTGTTTTTTTATTGTAATTCGGCAGATGTATTGATGAGTGATTATTTATACTGTTTGCTGTTAATGGCGCCAATTATTGCGCGCACGCAGGTTTGTGAAATTTGCTTTAATCTATACTTCTATACTAATATTATAAAGAGGAAAGATTCGTATTTTATGTGTGTGTATGTTTGTAATGAATAATCTCAAAAGCTACGGGTCCGATTTCAAAAATTCTTTCACCATTAGACCATAGACATTATCCCTGAGTAACATAGGCTACTTTTTATCCAACTGCACAGAAGGAGGGTATGTTTTATTGAAAAACTACGCGTACGAAGCTGCGGATTGGTCAGCTAGTTAGTTTATAAAGAGAAAAAGGAGGAGTGATGGAAAAATTTAAAATAAAAATATATTTATACTGACAACTAGTATTGATAATACTATTTAAACACAATAACCATTGCATTGATCATCATGTTTTGACAATTGATTAAAATGTTGATTATAGGTATTAAAACTAATAACAACAAGTAACTTTATAACAAAAATATAACCGACTTCAGATAATAGTAAAAACCAAACTACCCTACCAATTTTGATTAAATTTCCATGGAATCAATCTAAAAGTATATCCTTTCAAATAACAAACTAATTTTCCAAATCGGTTGATATATAACGGAGTTCTGAGCTAACAAACATAACATAACATAAAAATTAAACAAATTTAAGACTTATATGGTGTTCTCATGGATGCCATTGTCAGAACTGGACCAAATGGAAATGGGACTACACGGCAAGCACCAGCTTCCAAACTAAAAAAAGAATCATCAAAATCGGTTCACCCAGTCGAAAGTTCTGAGGTAACAAACAAAAAAATACAGTCGAATTGCAAACCTCCTTCTTTTTTGAAGTCGGTTAAATAAGGTATAAAATGAAGATACAAAATAATCTTTAATCCGATCACGCCAATATTTTTTGTACAGTTGTGATGCCTGACGTGCCTAACCGATTAAGATTTCAATTATTGAAGAAATTTTGGCATTGATTTTGACAGTTCTTTCATATGAAACTGTCAAAAAATTTACGCTTGTAGGTCATAATCTGGATGTACAATTTTGGTAAAATCTTGTCAAAACAATCCAATCAACCATCTGACTGGAGCTTTCAATACCTAATCAATGCTACCCTTACTGGTGTCAAATCAACCCTATAAGAGTAGGAAGGGTGCACAAAACTCCCTGATGAGGTAAAGGGGAGTAATGGATCATTTTCGGGACACTTGTCCGGTTAATCGAGAAGCTACAATCGAGTGACCGCGAGTGATCGATCTTGAGATCGTATGTTCATGGAATTTGAAGCATTATGGTTCATCTATTTCAGCTTATTTTTCGTTAGTCCAGTTGATAAGCTGATAGCTGAATGCATAATATTGTAGAGAAACACTGATAATTTTAGAGGTTTCTAATCTTCTAATTTCTAACCTCAGAACTTTCGACTGGGTGAAACGATTTTGATAATCCTTTTTTTATTTGAAAGCGAGACGTGGTCCTTCACTATTGGCCTTATGAATAAGCTCAGAGTCGCTCAACGAGCTATGGAGAGGGCTATGCTCGGGGTTTCTCTACGGGATCGAATCAGAAATGAGGAGATACGTAGGAGAACTCAAGTCACCGACATAGCCCGACGGATTGGCACGTTGA
Source organism: Philereme vetulata (assembly GCA_918857605.2). Taxonomy (NCBI): domain Eukaryota; kingdom Metazoa; phylum Arthropoda; class Insecta; order Lepidoptera; family Geometridae; genus Philereme; species Philereme vetulata. Next base: position 10,985,320 of record OU975423.1, read on the forward strand.
AGTGGCAATGGGCAGGCCATATATCGCGCAGAACAGATGGCCGATGGGGCCGAAAGGTTCTCGAGTGGAGGCCACGGACCGGCAAGCGCAGCGTAGGACGTCCACCCACAAGATGGGCAGACGACTTGGTAAGAACCGCAGGTCGGCGTTGGATGCAGGCCGCTTCCAACCGCAGTTCCTGGAGATCAATGAGGGAGGCCTTTGTCCAGCAGTGGACGTCCTACGGCTGATATGATGATGATGATGATTTGAAAGCTGGTGCTTCCCGTGCGGTCTCATTTCCATTTGGTCCAGTTCTAACAATGGCATCCATGAGAAACCCATCTAAGTCTTAAATTTGTTTAATTTTTATGTTATGTTATGTTTGTTAGTTCAGAACTCCGTTATATATCAACTGATTTGGAAAATTAATTTTTATTTGAATGGATATACTTTTAGATTGATCCCATGGAAATTTCATCAAAATTGGTAGAGTTTTTGATTTTTACTGTTATCTGAAGTCGGTTATATTTTTAAAAAAGTTATGGTATTAATGTATTGTTATTTGGTGAGGGTATCAGCCAACTCTAGTGTCTCGGAAACTTATAAGCATTTAGCGAAGTTCTGAGCGAACTCTCGAACTCTAGATATTATCAATATCTACAAAAATAAAAGACCCCAACCTAACGAACAGTGTACAGAAATAGGGAATTGCTAGACAAAAATACGGCGAAGGCCCCGGGCGCAATCAGCCGTCCCTTAGCCGATTATTGCAAATAACTATTATTTCCTTCCATTCGGTACGAATTGGCTGCGAATGCAGTCTTTGTATTGCTAATTCTGCCTGTAGTTTTGGGAGCGGTGCAATTTTCTTGAATGATGCTATTTAGCTTAGAGCCATGGTGGATAAGAGATGTGGGATACACCTTCCGATTCGGAGTTTCTGAGTGCAAATCCTAGTCGTGCACCAATAGTTTTTTTCTCCAAAAATGTGGCTACACGTGCTCAAAACGGTGAAGGGAAGCATTGATTTTGATTTTGACATGTATTGTGAGGACTTCCTTCCGACTTGCTGGTCTGTGTACTGAGAAAGAAATCCTACTATGTCCATCATGGGGACTAATATAGTCGTGTGCTATTTGTTTTTATAGTTTAGAAAAATTGAATAGGTATAAGCTAGATACAATATAAAAATATACATATAAAAACGAGTGTGCTTTAGACCACACGTCTGAAGTAAGTAAATCTTCTTTATCAAAATATTAATTAATAAAATTGTTCAATTACAAAATTGTCCACACGTCTGTAGGTCGATCAGTCTATATTCATTCTGGACAGACGCAACTCGCACTCGCTTATTAACGTTTAAAACTATACGAAACATAACTCTCTCTCTTTCTATCTTCACTAACTTATATCTCCCTCGCAACTTCCGTTCGCACTTTTCGTAACGCATTCACCAGCTTAATCCCCAAGTCAAGCGTGCGTAAAGAAGTTTTATTCGATCACAAAATCGATATCTTCCAGGCAACATTTTCATGTATATACGGTATAACAAGTTGACCACATACCCGAATCAGCAATGATAAATATACCAACAATATTTCCATAAACCAGATGGGGCCAGTAAATCCCGAAATCACCATTTTATTCATCAGAAATACGTTGTCCAAAATCCCTTTGCTAAATCCGGGTATCGTCTATGAATGATTTTTTTTACTTTTCTAACAATTTCTGTAACGATTTGCCAGCTGACAGCCGACTATTAGTCAAACGCGTATCGACGCGTCTAGCGTATTGGTCATTTTTTCTCCTGATTGAGATGAGGGAGCCTCTGCGATGGGGTGATAACATCTATTGCGCTATATTTTTGTTTAAATACTTAGGTATACACTTGCTTTTATATTCTTGTTTGAGTTTGAGGGAATACAATAGGTATAAGTAAAATATGTATATGTATATATATATATATATATATATATATATATATATATATATATATAATAACTAGTGGTTCGTACGAAGATCTAGCGAGTCTCCCATAAAAACAAAAATATGTTATTCGTAATCTTTGACTATCAAAATAATGCCACGAAATAAATATCCAAATAACTTACAATACAAATAACCTACAGTTTCATTCAAATTACAGGTAACGGGAGTTCATAAATTATATAAATAAATATTTCTGGACATTTGACACAACGCTATCTAGCCCCACACTAAGCAGAGCTTGTACTATGGGAACCAGATAACTGATAGAATACTTATATACTTTTTTTGTAAATACATACTTATAATATATAGAACAACATCCAGACCAGGAACAAATATCTGTAGATCATGCAAACATTTGTTCCGCGGCGGGAATCTAACCCGCTACCTCCTGCGTCTCAGCCGACTATTCGCCCACTGCGCCACGGAGCTCGTTTATGTTCATTGGTTACTCTTTTTAGAGGTACAAATTGCAGCTGTTCTGGATTTCAGACTTTTGTGCTATCACTACCTATCTATGTACCAAATCACGATGATCGGATCAACGCTTTGAAAGTTGTCATGGGACAAACATACATACATACAACGCCGATTTGCCCTAATTGCTTGGCTCGATCAATAAACATTGCTCGACATTTCACACATTGCTATCTAGCCCCAAACTAAGCAGAGCTTGTACTATGGAAACCAGATAACTGATAGAATACTTATATACTTTTTTTTTGTAAAAAGAGGTTGAAAGTTTGTATGGGCAATCCATAATTCCTTAAGTTAGGGATCTAATGATGTACTTATTATGTTCTAGCAAATAAACCTTATTAGATTAGATTAAATAATATCTTTATTGCACACCAATAAAAAAACATATACAACAAAATGCACCTTCTCATCTTCTTTCTTTCGTTATATTATTTACTAGCTGTTGCCCGCGACGTCGTACTCGAAATACTACTACATGTGTAGGTAACCTAAAAATAAAGCTAAACTCGCTGTTGCAGCTTCACTTGACACCCTATTTTTATCTCATGAGAACTTATTTATGGGATATATGGTAGCCTATATGGTGATACAGGTTATAATCTACGTATATACCAAACTTCATCGAAATCGGTTCAGCCGTTACGGCGTGATTAAAAAAGAAAACTTGGGCAAATCGGCGTTGTATGTATGTATGTATGTATTGTGTGCTTGTCCGAGGACTTTCGAAGCGTTGATCCGATCATCGTGAAATGTGATACATAGATAGGTAGTGATGGCACAAAAGTCTGAAATCCGGAATAGCTGCAATTTGTACCCCTAAAAATAGTAAGTAACCAAAAAACATGAACTTCCGTTACCTGTAATTTGAATGAAACTGTAGGTCAAGTATTTAGGTTGTTTATTTATTGACATTATTTTGGTAGTCAAAGATTACAAACAATCAACAATCCGAACTTTCGCATTTATAATATTAGTGTGATTTGCACAAAACTGACACATGAACTAATTGAGAGCTCATAAAAACTAATATACAGAAGCAAATTAATTTACAAATTGACGGACAACACTGTCCAGTGCATTCAATCAACAGCTGCATTAGTATTCCTCATACGTAAAGGTAAATTGGTTATGACGTGATTATTATAGGCCGGCTAAAGAGCGCAATTTGGACGCTCACAAATCGTTCATCCCACTGGGGACCAGGGGTCGGGCTTTATTTATTTTTGTCCAGAAATTCGAGTATCTGTGTATTGGAATTTGCAGAAATTAAACACTACCTTCTAGGTATTTATAGGTTTGACGACCTCTGTGGCGCAGTGGGCGAATAGCCGGCTGAGACGCAGGAGGTAGCGGGTTCGATTCCCGCCGCGGAACAAATGTTTACATGATCTACAGATGTTTTGGGTCTGGATGTTTTTCTATATATTATAAGTATGTGTTTACAAAAAAAGTATATTATTCTATCAGTTATTCGGTTCCTTTAATACAAGCTCTGCTTAGTTTGGGTATAGCGCTATGTGAAATGTCCAGCAATATTTATTTATCTTTTTGATAGATAGATTAAGTGTATGATCATTAAAGTCCTGATAAACAACTTGATAGATAATTCCGGAGTGTAGATACACAAGTTGTCAATGCATCGTGGTCAAAATTTGACCATAATTCATTATTATGATTTTTTTTAGCTATATTTTAGCATTCGCCCCTCCTTCTCAGTATAAACTTTAACGAAGCAATAAGTTCCAAAAGGGGTACAAAGTTTTCGATTATCTTACTTATCTAATAGGTTGGGGAAAAAGTCTTTTCGCATTGTATGTGTGAACTTGTAATAAAATCTCTTTGGCTATACTATTTGTATCTGGCTGGTTTTAGTATCATTCAAAGTTTAAATTTTAAAGAAGATAATTCGAAATTCAAATTGGGAAAATATGTGATTTTTATTTGTTTTTCGTACTGTAAATATGAGTGAATCTAATGAAGAAATTCGATACATATTAAAATTTGACTACAGAAAAGGTAAAAATGCAACGCAAGCCGCGAAAAAAATTTGGGATGTTTATGGACCTAGTGCAGTGTCTGTGAGAGTAGCACAAATTTGGTTTAAGCGTTTTCAATCCGGAAATTTTGATGTCAAAGATGCACGTCGCTCTGGTCGCCCTTTTACGGATAAAATTGATGCCATTTTTGAAAAAGTGGAGCAAGATCGGCATTTCAGTAGTTACGATGTAGCTGAAGAACTGGGAATTGACCACAAAACAGTTTTGGCGCATTTGAAAAAAACTGGGTACACAAAAAAGCTCGATATTTGGGTACCCCACGAGCTCACTGAAAGAAACCTAATAAACCGTATACTCATTTGTGATTCTTTATTACGACGTAATGAAACCGAACCATTTTTGAAGAATCTGATAACTGGTGATGAAAAGTGGATCACGAACGACAATAACGTGCGAAAAAGGTCATCGTCAAAGGCCGGACAGGCTTCACAGACTGTGGCGAAACCCGGGTTAACTTGCAACAAGGTGATGCTGTGTGTGTGTGGTGGGATTGGAAAGGCATTATCCATTATGAGCTGTTACCACCAGTTAGGACCATCGATTCTGAACTCTACTGCGAACAACTGATGAGATTAAAGCAAGAAGTTGAGAGAAAGCGGCCGGAATTAATCAACAGAAGGGGTGTGGTTTTTCATCATGATAACGGTATACCTCACACATTTTTAGCCACTCAGCAAAAATTATGAGAGTTTGGCTGGGAGGTATTAATGCATCCGCCGTATAGTCCTGACTTCGCACCTTCAGATTTCCACCTGTTTCGGTCTCTTCAGAATTCTTTAGGCAGTGTCAGGTTAACATCACGAGAGGACTGCCAAAACTACTTGTCGCGGTATTTTGATCAGAAGCCCCAAAATTTCTATAGCAATGGGATCATGTCCCTACATACAAGATGGCAAAAAGTTATCGAACAAAGTGGAAACAAACCTACATACTTTAGTTAAATGTAAATATATTAAAAAATGTTTTCAATTTTCCTAAAAAACACAAAGAAACTTTTTCCCCAACCTACATATATACTATATTAATATTATAAAGAAGAAAGATTTGTATTTTTGTATGTTTGTAACGAATAAACTCAAAAACTACGGGTCAGATTTCAAAAATTCTATCACCATTAGAATGCTACATTATCCCTGAGTAACATACGCTACTTTTTACTCAACTGCGCAGAAGGAGGGATATGTTTTTATTGAACAACTACGCGTGCGAAGCTGCGGATTGGTCAGCTATATTATAAAGAGGAAAGATTTGTATATTTGTATGTTTGTAACGAATAAACTCAAAAACTGCTGGTCTGATTTTAAAAATGCTTTCACCATTAGTATGCTACATTATCCCCGGGTGACATAGGCTACTTTTTACCCAACTGCGCAGAAGGAGGATAAAGTTTTTATTGAAAAACTACGCGTGCGAAGCTGCGGATTGGTCAGCTAGTGTATTTGTATTTAAATTGGCCTTCAGATCTCTTACAGCAACACAAAACTCTAAAAGCTTTAAGCTAAAACTTTTGAAAGTCAAGAAACTAATGGCATTTAACAATTTCCTTTCAATAGGGTTCGACTGAACTGCACACCCTGAATCGCCAAGTAGCCCTTTAACTTCGTTTTAAAAATACTTGTCACCTAGTCTAATAGCATCTTTCTTTCTTCCAATCGTGTTATGCTATTCTAGTCTTTGTCTCAAGGGCATAGAGTGCACTGAGCCAAGTCATGTCGTGTGGATATTCGCCGAGTCATATTAGTCTCATCTTGGTCCCGAGACTGCCCTTGTGATTATTACTGTAACGGGGTAAAAGTGTTTTGATACTTGCAATTTATATCATCAGTAATTTATATCACTGCACTCTGCAGCAACCTATATTTACTCCTGGAAGATATGATGAAAATATAGGTAGGCTAAATCCTATTAAAATCTTAAAAATGTTGTGTCTATTGATTTAATCAAAGACGCTTTTTTATATGTTATTTACATTCAGTTTTTACCTAAAACAACATCTGAATTATCTAATATTTAATTAAAAAAGCGCCTTTGATTAAATCAATAGACACAACATTTTTAAGATTTTAATAGGATTTAGCCTACCTATATTTTCATCATATCTTCCAGGAGTAAATATAGGTTGCTGCAGAGTGCACAAGGGCATGATTTGTGGGTATTTTAGGGTTCTGATATACTGGCACAGTTATATGCGCAATGATAACGTCGGAAAACTAAACGTTTTCAGTGAAAATTATTATACGATAGCTTCAAAAGTTATATTAGAATCTTATGCCGACGAGATACAGTCTCAAACTAGTTCGGAGGTCAGGGTCTTATCGAGCTTGTCACTTCATACATGTAACTATTCTGATAAATACAGAAGTTTAAAATATAAATTATAAAATTTAAGTACAACTGTTTAATTATATTCTGTTTAATAAATTATTCTTATTCTTAAATTGTTCTTGATGCTATCTAGCATTAAGTTCGCCTATGTACAGATAAATTTAATTTTGTGCAATAAATAATTTTAATTCATTAATTGAATTTTAGATTAAGCATGTAGCTTTAGAAGATATTTATATGGGACGAGGATCTTACCTTGCCGTAACACAGTTTACAACTAGCGCGGAAGGTAATGGTTTTAGTACGCAATGCAAATCTGCCCTCAACAAATCGTATGTTTATTATTTAATAACTTAGCATTTATGTACATCTGTTTTTTTAAGTTCTGGGAAATAGAATTATGCTTATAATAATAATTAATAATTTAATAAATTTAGATCACAAAGAGATATAGCTAATATTTTACCAATTATAGTGCCAGATGCTTTGCATCTGATAATTCAATTCGCAGACTTTATCTCTAACTTTTTCGATTTCGTAAGTATCAAAACCTACTGACCTCACTACGTAAAGCACCTTTGACACGACGATTCCCAGCGTGACCTTTGCTTGGCCACGCTGTTTGAAAGCATCTCTAGTGTTATGGCGTGTTTTGTGCTATCTACGTCAACCACAAGATATCCAAACTAATATTATGAATTCTAAAGTATCAATTTTTCAGTCTGTCTGTCTGTTTGTTACGTTTTCACGATTTAACGGCTAGACCGATTATGATTAAATTTGGTATATAGATAGATTATGACCAGAATTGAGACAGGCTACTTTTTAACTGACTGCGCAGAAGGAGGGTAATGATTTATTAACAAACCACGCGTGCGAAGCCGCGGTTGAAAGCTAGTAAAATATAAAATAATATGTATGAGTACAATGCTATAATACACATGCCCGCGACTTCGTACGTGTTACACTACTAAATGTGTAGGTATCCTAGAATATATTTCATAGAAATCGGTTCAGCCGTTCCGGCGTATCAAACAAACAAACAAACATCCAAACTTTCGCATTTATAATATTAGTGTGATACTTACTCGTATGTAATATCAATATAGCAAGATTATTGTTTTAATTATCTGTAGGCCATATTCTAAAACTATGCTCAAGCGTTATACGAAACTCAAGCTTAGATCTGTTGATAGATACATCTATAAAAGATCAACGCTTTCGATTTTGTTTTTTGTTCATTTCTAGGCCTTGGACTCCTAAAACTTATGGGGCATATAACGTACCTACGTACTATATAAGTGTTTGTTAATAACTATGTCAATTTGATACGCACATCCTATATTTTTTTCTTTTCGATCGGATACGCCTGCTCAAACAATAAGTGTACCTATTGTTGTGTGCTGCTTTTGGAGTCAAATATAATTATTTCTGCGGAATTACAGTATCGTGAAATATAAGTTTTTGTATTGAGTATTCAGGTTCACACTTTTCACAGGAATTTCCACATAAGTATGGCTATTTATTTGAATTTCCAGTGACCGTGGCTAAAGACCCCTGGGAGTAGCCGGTTGACTAAATTCCAAGGGGTCCGTGGGGTCGAATGTCCGCTTTTAAAGAAACTAGCGACCCTTGGGGTGTGAATATCTTTGAGAATCAACTCTTTGAGCATTAGGTATACGTGATGATGCGAATACTTTGACGATCTCTATCCTACTGAATAAAAGTTCTGACGGTCTTAATACGAAGGAATTTTGAACAGTTGTGAAAGATGGCCCCACTTTCGTACCAACCGTCAGCTTGAACGATGGCTAAATTTCTCAAAGCATTGTCATTGATAGGGAAGGTATTAAGGATTTTTATTAGAAATTTGATAATGACGCTGTAATAATAAACGAAAAATATAGACAAATTATCCCGCTCTACTCTCCTTTTCTATTTATTATGAGATTAATCAATTTGATTGCAACCATGTATTTTGTCCACGTAGACAAAAGCTGCGTCACCAAAAATTTGTGGTTAAAGATATTTATTCTCAAAGAACAGGATTCACTTACAGAGAACATCTAAATCTTATTACATTATTGTACTGGATTATGTCCAGTTATATAACAGTAACATTGCTTAACTTAATATATATTACAATAACTTAATATTCTTTAGTACATAGTTCCTCAATCTTTTTTTAAATACAGACATACTAGGGGCTTCTTTAACTATATTGGGTAACTTATTATATAGCTGTGCTCCTTCAATTGTTATATTTTTCTTTCCGTAATTAGTTCTAGGTCTCGTTAATACAAAGTGTTTATTTTCAGAGCTTCGTGTATTATATTGGTGGACTTTATCTTTCCTCATAAAAGTTATGTCTGTATGTATGTCATTTTTTACTATTTTTCTAATAAGACAGCACGTATTAAAGGTGTAGAGTTTTTTTACACTCTAATAAAATAGAGGATCTAATTATTATATCTTATTAATGGTAGAACATAAATCATTTGTGAAGATTTTTTGTCTATCAATAAATTAGCGACACTAAACGATCTAATGATGCTACATCTAAACGAAGGGAATGAAATGAATACAATGGGAGGGGTGACGCCATTCAATATTTGACATCGGAAATGAAAATGTCATGGGCTTAACGGTCTGAGATTATTGATATTGTATATGTGATATTAGATTGAGATGTAGGTGTTGGATTAACTTCGATTGTTGTAGAGCCCAATTTACGTTTGTGAGTCCATATAAAATCTTTCTCTGAATAGAATCTATCGATAGAGCAATACTAGAAAGGTTTTACAATAGAGGTGTAGATTACAAGTAAAGTAACCTTTTGTCTTCAAGTATTCAATCAGTGTGTGTTACTAGTGATGATGATGACATATGGAACCGAGACGTGGTCCTTCACTATTGGCCTTATGAATAAGCTCAGAGTCGCTCAACGAGTTATGGAGAGGGCTATGCTCGAGGTTTCTCTACGGGATCGAATCAGAAATGAGGAGATACGTAGGAGAACTCCAGTCACCGACATTGCCCGACGGATTAGCACGTTGAAGTGGCAATGGGCGGGCCATATAGCGCGCAGAATAGATGGCCGATGGGGCCGATAAGTTCTCGAATGGAGGCCACGGACCGGCAAGCGCAGCGTAGGACGTCCACCTACAAGATGGGCAGACGACTTGGTAAGAACCGCAGGTCGACGTTGGATGCAGGCCGCTTCCAACCGCAGTTCCTGGAGTTCAATGAGGGAGGCCTTTGTCCAGCAGTGGACGTCCTACGGCTGATATGATGATGATGATGAACCTTTTGTTTGAATATATAAACCTACCTTTTCTAATTTTTGATACCTATTCTTTTAATTCAGTCTTTCTTGACTAAGTTGTATGAGAATAATAATAATGAGAATCACAGATAGGGGTAATTTAAAGTTTTGAAAGGACCACTAAGATCACTAGACCACTAGAGTCTCAGTAAAGTTATCGTGATTTATTTTAATTTGTAAAACTTGAATCATGATCAAGATATATTTTCAGCTGCTGACAAAAAGCAGTTTTCATAACAATGCGAGTATTTAAACAACTCTCAAGTACTCCATATCTTGAAAGGTATTAAATATAATAACCCTTAATATCCCTATTGAAGTATCGGGCACTCATTTAGCGACATAACCACTTGAGGTTGACAATAAAATGTGTCATATTTGATACACAGTAGGGGGCTTTCTTGAGAAGCTCAAGCAGGGCATATTTATAATATTTTGAAAGTATCAATTGGGGATGATAAGAGATATTTTGGGAGTGTTGTACCACAGAATGTCTTGGAAAATATACGTCCGATGTATAATGTAAATATTAAATAAAAATAAATAAAAATGGCTGGACATTTCATACAGCGCTATCTAGCCCCAAACTAAGCAGAGCTTGTACTATGGGTACCAGATAACCGATAGAATACTTATATACTTTTTTTTTTGTAAATAGATACTTATAATATATAGAAAAACAACCAGACCCGGAACAAATATCTGTTGATCATACAAATATTTATTCCGCGGCGGGAATCGAACCCGCTATATCCTGCCTCTCAGCCTGCCTCATGTAGAAGTTAATCATTTGGAACAAAATTGAAAAATAAGATTTTTTGCTATTATCAACTACTATTGAACTACTATTATCAACTACTATTGAAAATGCCGAATCAAAGTTTACGGACCCAAAACCGATGTTTTAATCACTGATATTGATAAACAGTATCAACATCAGTGATAGGCAACGCGATGCACCACGAGTGCTGCAGGAGTTTACAAAGTCAAAGTCAATATCTTTTATTCATTAAAATCACAAGGATCATTTTGAAACATCAATTTTACTGCCTGTTCCTTCGCGACCAAGCCAGGAAAGAAAGGAAAGAAAACAAGGCTGGTTGTTTTTTTAATGATCCTTTTAGAATAACTTATAAATAAGAAAATAAATTACGTTTAAATTGTAACATTTTGAACGAGTTGGAGCAATTTCAATCCCAAGCTTGTCTATCATCTAAATAATCCGATATAGTACCTAGGCTTTTTTATAAAGATTATGTTTAATTGCGTTTTTAAATTTGTTAATTGTCAATTTTTGTACATCACTTGGGAGTTTGTTATAAAAGCGAACACCTTGCCCTTTAAACGATTTACTAACTTTATGGTAGTTTACAAGTGGCAACAGCGAGTTTATCTTTATTTCTAGTATTAAAATTATGATTATCGCTATTTTTCTTAAACAAATTAATATTTTTGTGAACTAACATCAGATTTTCATAGATGTATTGACAAGGGAATGTCATAATATTTATTTCTTTAAACTTATTGCGTAATGATTCTCTGGGGCCAATATTATAAACTGCACAAACAGCCCTCTTCTGCAGCACAAAAACGGTGTTTATATCTGCAGCACTCCCCCACAGCAGTATACCATAATAATAACAGGCGGTGGTAACCACGTTACATTATGAACTTGTGTGTCTACAAGTTATATATATATATAAAAGTATACAATAAACTAAATAAGTACCAAAAACTGAGATCCATTATAAAATAAAGTCGCAGGAGCTCACTTTTAATTCAACCAGATTAATCCCTTATTATATTGACAAACGATCCAAACAACAATGAATTTACACCTCATAAACCCAAACACAATAAGGAAGTTCCCATTGAAGACACAGCATTACAAACAGTTAGTATAACAAAGCCACAGAATAAAGTTGCTATAAGTAAGGGTAGAGCTATAGAAACCGTTAGTTCAATTGCTGGTAACCGCAGAATGTTTGGACCTGTAGCTATTCAACGAGAAAATACTTCAAAATTCCCATGAAGATAGAAAGCAACGGCGACGTAGAAACGGAAAGAAAAGATATCAAAGAAGCAAATATATAGAAATTGAAAGTACCTAATGGGAGATTAAAATTTCAAACCCTTGTTATGGTTTTAGGGTTAATGGGGATGGTGTGATCTTTCGGTGACAATATGACAGAAGCTGAAAGGACTGGAGGTTAAAGGTAAAAAGCCCAAAGCTTTATTGTAGAGAGCGATTGATTTGAAGTGAGGCGTGACATAATAACAAGTTGTAAAGTAATTTTATGTCGGTTTTAGTATTTAAATTTGGTAAATATCTTAGATCTGATTCTATATTTGTAAACGTATTGTCTTCTGATTTCATAGTGATTATATTCACATCTCTTACTTTTTTACCTATCAGTTTAATTTTAATATTTTGACTAGTCAACTATAACATTGTGCAATTTATAGCCCTTACACATCTTTGTCTAATGAAATCCATCATCACTCAAGTCCTGTCCTTGGACCTTGCGTCTCAGCATCCCAGGAGAGATCTAATTTTCCTATCCCGGGCACAACTCAATTTGCCCGGAACACATTAACGATAACTATGCGACACGGTTGCGCACTAGGCGCGTTTTTACGACTTCACTCGGGTTCGATTCCTACTTTCCTTAGAGTTTCTACTATTTCAATTTGCAAGGGAATTCTTTTTATACAGTCTGAATCATACGATTCTGCAACTTACTGCTTTGTATCTACGTTTATTTTAGTTTGAAAAGCTTTGGATCATACGCCTTTTGGGCACAATAGCAACCAATCATCACTGACCACTGTCGAAAGGAAACGTATCCCGAACTTAGCTTCTATTATCAAAAGAATGGGGTGTATTTTCGAGTGGGATAGCTAGTATAGTTTATCTAGAGGGTCAAGGCGTTAGTGCAGTATTGCGGGTTCGATTCCCAGGTGTGCAGGGTGTCGGGACACGTAGGACACTTAAAGACAGCCACTTCTAAAATGAAGGGAGGTCCGTCATAAAAATTGAACAAGACAGGAAGGTATGGAGAGGTTCTGTTGTTAGTAAATTTTGCTTTAAGGAATTTAAGACTCACAATTCAGATGGTTTTCTCATATCGTCAAACATCCAAATAAATAAGTGAACAGTGGTAGAGGCCCATAACCTCTTATATAGATAGGCTAAATGAAACGAGAAATAATTGTAGAGAAAAATACTTGAACCGGCGCGTCAAAAGCCGTCTGCGCGTATAAAATACAAACATAGGCTCTTAGATTTAGTTTACAATATCCAAGATGCTAGTACAAGTTCGTACAGTTATGTTCAGAGGTTCACGTCCGTCTCAAGCTTTCTGTGTTTTAAATAGATGACGTTGTCTGATGTCACAAGAAGCCTAATACATTTTGGCATTGTGACTAAAAAAAACGACTTACAATTTAGATATTCAGTGTTATGATGCCTCTACACTTACGTACAAACGTATATGCTCGATGAGCAAGTATGATCGAACAATCGGTTTGACGTTTTGTGAGCATTTCGATTCTACTTCGAAAATTACGTATCTGACAAAACTTTACTACAAGATACAAGATTTATTTGCATAAAGAAGTGTGTATAAGATTTTTGTTTTTTTTTTGAGTGTACAATACGATCTTAAAAGCTTAATGGTACTTTAAAATATTTGCCCTTTCAAGCAAGGGCGCTAGTCCGTTTTTTTTTTTTTTTTTTTTTTTTTTTTCGAATGGACTAATCTCGCTGTTGGCCTCTGAGGCCGTGACAGCTTAACCGAACTTTTGGCGAGCGCAGATGGCGCTCAGCCCTGTAAGTTTTTTTAGGCAACTAGCGCAAGGGCACCACTTAGGTACGAACCTCGGCTTGGGCTGTTGCCGGGATGGGGATAGGAGAGAAACGCCCGGGTACATGTCTGTACCTCGTATAAGCGGCGACTGAAGGGACTCGTCGACCTCGCCGGCGAGGTCGGTGTTTCTGTGAAGTGTTTGCTCTGTCTGATATAGATGACTCACCTTCCGCATTAGCAGAGGTGATTTCGTCATCCGGGTCTCCGAGAACGTGTCTCGGACGACGGAGGATTGGCGCTAGTCCGTTACAATGGCACACGACCATCTGCACGATAGGGCAACACTGACCTGCTCCAACGCTGCCATGAACGTGGTGACGTACCGCTCAAAATAATAGCTAGTCTTGAGATACCGACACGAAAGAAGGAAGAAGAGGGCGCTCTTTACAATAAAAAATAATTACACAATAAAATAAACATTCTAACATTATAGTACCTACATGTTAGTCTGTACCTTTTCAAATTTGGGATATTTCTAGAACTACGTACAGGAAATTAAAGTGAAACACAAGAAAGTTCACAGACATATGTAATGGTTTTTATGAGGCCATCCCTGTAAGTTTTTAAAGGCAAATGGATAAGTATCCCCTTGTCTTGGTAGATAATTTAGAATATTTCGAAATGTAATTTTTGATAACACTCATCATAATATATGAACAATTTATCAGCCATAGGAAGACCACTGTTGAACATAGGTCTCCCCTCTAGAACGTAGAATGACCGATCTTCTGCGGCTTGTACCCAATGGCTCCTAATACCTTTATCATGTCGTCTTTCTGTCTATTGGCGGGCCGTCCGTGCTTTCCAGCACTTGGTCTCTACTATAGAATGTGTCTGCCCCAACGGCCGTCAGTTCTTCGAGCTGTGTGCCCCACCCACGGCCACTTCAGCTTGCTAATCTTCTTGGCTGTGTCAGTTACTTTGATTTGTCTACGGATCTCCTCATTTCTGATTCGAACTTCCGGGATTATCGTAATGTAGAGCGGTCAAGATTAGCCAGGGGCGCGCAACCCTAACTTTAAACTTATTTAAACAATGTACGCCAACTGACCCCCAACATTAAATAAACTACTGTTTTATATTTTCGCAATTTAAGGGCGTTTATCGTGAAATGAAATCTTTAGAAAATGGTTTGGACTTTCTTTATATTTTAAATGTTATTAGGCCCGTGGGTGTAGTATCGTTTGATAAGAGTTTTGTAGTCCGATTTATGGTTTATTTTGTAAGCTTTTTATTGATTTATTACTAACTAGCTGTTGCCCGCGACTTCGTACGCGTTACACTATTAAATATGTAGGTGACCTAGAAATAATGCTAAACTCGCAATTGCTTCTTGACTTGACACCCCAATTGTATCCTATGGGACCTGATTTATGTAATAAAAAGTAGCGTATGTGGTAATCTAGGTTATAATCTACGTACATACTAAATTTCATCGAAATCAGTTCCGCCGTTACAACGTGATTAAATAACAAAGAAACAAATAAACAAACATCCAAACTTTCGCATTTATAATATTAGTGTGATAGTGTGATAAAATACTTGGATAAGTTACTTTTTACGCGTAGTTTAGTCTTGGGTTTGCGTTATTTCTACATATAGCCATTTTAAAAATAAATAAAAAATTAATAAACAAATATTGCTGGATATTACACACACCGCTATCTAGCTCTAAACTAAGCAGAGCTTGTACTATTGGAACCAGGTAACTGATAAAACACTTATATACATTTTTTTATGTAAATACATACATATAATATATAGAGAAACACCAGACCTGGAACAAATATCTGCAGATCATGCAAACATTTGTTCCGCAGCGGGAATCGAACCCGCTACCTCCTGCGTCTCAGCCGGCTTTTCGCCCACTGCACCACGGAGGTCGTCAAAAATAAGATAATTATGGATATTTGTTGCAACAAAAATTTAGAAACGGATGGCTGTTTACGTGTATGATAGGTAGTACAGAAGTAAACTTGATTGAAATAATATTTCTTTATTCTTGTTCGCTATATTAATGACAAAGGGCAGTTTGGCGAATAGCAATACACGTAATCTAAGGTAAAAACCCTTTTTAAACTTACTAAAACTTTTACGCTTAATGAACGGCTTAAATAAAAGTAAAGGTCACCGCTCCTAACAGCGGAGAGGTGACCTTTTATTTTCTGCAATTTAAAACCTTAAGGAACCGTAAAGGCGCTCGTTCCGAATATCCTTACTCAGGTGACAATAAAGTTTACTCTTCGGGAAAAGTAATCGGGACCGGGACCGGTCGTAAACCGTGACATCTTGGGATCGCTTACCGTGAAACTGTTTAGCACCCCTGTAAAGTTTCCGCTGATGTGGACTAAGCTTAATGTTGATTCTGTTTACATTATGTTTAAGCGAATGTAAAAAACAGGTTCTTTTTTGGTCACACACGTTAGAAATGTGCCCTTCGATGCCCCGTGTCCATCAACTTGAAGCGTACAGGTGTAAAGCCTCATGTGCCTGTAATTTCACCGGCAACCATACCCTTCAAACTGAAACACAGCAATGCTGCTTGGCGGCAGAAATAGATATGGTAGTAGTACTTCCCCGGGCGAGCCCTTTGACAATCAACTCTACTAATCTTAAAGAACAAACTTTTAATTTAAAAACCTCTTCTTATTGCGTCGGGAGTTAATCCCAGCTAAGAACGGCCCCAGTTAAACTAGCCTTCTTTAAAAAAAACTGCGTCAAAATCAATCCATCGGCTTGATGCCACAGACAGACAGACACACACACATGTGACAGCCCTCATTTAAAAAAGGAACCTCATGATCGCATTAACAAAATTAATTATAAATGTACAATTTAAATTTCATATTTTATATTTCATTGTGTAGTGAAGATATAAGAGATGGGCCGCCTTTAGTAAGTTAGAAGACGTCCTTAAGTCTAAAATCCCTCAATGCCTCAAGACCAGGGTGTTTAGCCAATGTGTCCTACCCATTCTTACTTACGGTTCCGAGACATGGCCGCTCACGAAGGAATACATGCATAAGATTACATGCTCAACGGGCAATGGAGCGTGCCATGCTCGGTATATCACTCTTGGACCACATACCCAATGTAGAAATCCGACGTCGCATAAAGGTTGTGGACGTGGGTATGAGGATCGCAGGGCTGAAGTGGAGATGGGCTGGACACCTGGCTAGGGAGGGATGACGGGCGTTGGTCGAATGACATTAAAAGCGTATCTGGGTGTCAATGGATGAGACTCGCAAGGGACCAGAAAGAATGGCGTAATAAAGAGGAGGCCTATACCCAACAGTGGGTGCAGACGGGCTGAGATGATGAGTGAAGATAATAAGTAAATAATATGAACTTCCATTATATTAGGGTTCGTATGATTCTAGCCTTATCAAGTGGTTCAGTGGGCAAATGGTCTGAGACTCAGAAGGTGACGGGTTCGATTCCCACCGCGGATGAAATGTTTGCACGAAAATCGATGTGTGTAATGTCCAGCTTTATTTATATATTATTTATTTTAAGTAGTGGGGCACGCTTAATCATTTGCACAAAACTCAACGAAATAAAATTACGATTAACTCTTTACAACATGTTTATCCTCGAAAATGTAACCGCAGGGTATTCAAGATGCAAATTACATTAAAGGCAGCATAAGGCTGGGCTCATTAGCAGTGGGAGTGTCGGGGGAGTGGCCGGTGTACTCCTACCTTAAGGACGACGATAAAAATACGGGTTTTGATAATGTAGGTTGTAAAATGTAGAGTGATGTTTTTTTGAATAAAAAGAAAACCTTACACGACAAATAATGATATAACCCTGTAAGGGTGAACATCTAAAATGTATTTAAAACACGTATTTTTAAAAACATTTGTATAAAAAACTTACTCTAAATCGAACGTTTTATCATATACAGACTCAAAGATAGAATTATCATGAAAAGCTACCAAACAAGTCTAAACTGATTGATTCATAAAATACTCTAAAAATAGAGAAAAAATAGGTACTATAAAATTATATAAACTACCTATCCATCGCCTTGAGCATAACAGAATCTCTGCAAGAAATAATATTTTTTGGTCCCTCTAAGAACAATATGGTTAATTTTAAGGCATAACTCTAATTCCCTCTTTCTCCCACAGCATCCTCGAGCTCCGAAAAGAAAAAAGCAGAGATGCAGCACGCTCCCGCCGAGGGAAAGAGAACTACGAGTTCTACGAGCTGGCGAAGATGCTGCCTCTCCCAGCTGCCATCACCAGCCAGCTGGACAAGGCTTCCATCATCAGGCTCACGATCAGCTACCTCAAGCTGCGCGACTTCTCAGGGCATGGAGATCCCCCGTGGAGTCGCGACGCGCCACCGTCAAGTAAGAATTTGAAAGGTGACGTGCGTCTTTCAATTTATATCTACTAGATTTAAGACACATTATACTCATAAGGAACACACAAAACTCTACATTTTGAATGACATTGACACGTCTGACACTCATACTAGAAAACATTAAAACGCTAATATTAAACGCACAAAAAAAGCTTGGTATACTCGCAAAGGTGAGGCACTACTTCACTCCGGGACAGTTGCTCAACTTGTACCAAGCACAAGTCCGATCGTGTTTGGAGTACTGTTCTCACCTCTGGGACGGATCAGCGAAGTACCAACTTGAAGCTCTGGAATCAATTGAGAGAAGAACCAAGAAGCTCATAGGCAACGATGAGCTAGTTGATGCAAGGCACCTCAGCCTGGAGCATCGACGAAAGGTTGCTAGCCTCTCGGTTTTTTATCGAGTACATTCGGGGAGTGTGCGGCGGAACTTTTCAACCTGATCCCACCATCTCCTTTCTATCAACGGACAACCAGACGCTCTGCGGTGCGCCACCGCTCTATGGTAGAAATACTTCCCATTCGCACAAAGCGGTTCTCTTCGACCTTTATTATGCGCACCGCCAAAGAATGGAACGCCTTGCCAGAGTCTGTGTTTGCTGATAGCTACAACCTGGGTATCTTTGAGTCGTGAGTGAATAGGTTTCTTCTAGGCAAGCGTGTACCATCGTAGACTGCATCATCGCTTACCATCAGGCGAGATCGTGGTCAAACGCAAGCCTATAATATATATAAAAAAAAATACTAAGAATAGTAGAGTTCCTTGACAAAAGGCTCGCCCGGGAAGGACTACCACCATACTTATTTTTGCCGCCAAGCAGCATTGTTGTTTCGATCACATAAAGCTTTACACCTTGTGCCTCAAGTTGAAAGAAATACTTTTTTACAACAATACAAGCCATCAGCCCTACCCGTGATTAAAATTAATGTCGTAAAATTGGTGACACGCAGTATAGGTAATTCGAAACTATATTATAAAATACCAGTACCTCTGTCTATCTGTCTGTTGGTTACGTTTTTACGACCGATTCGATGAAATTAGCTACTTTTTACATACGAAGCCGCGGGCAGAAATTTGTATAATATAATATTTTTGGTTCATTTAGTCATAGCTGTAAAAACTGACCGCAACTTTCTAACATGTCATTTGAGTCCGACGTTTCTTATAACGAAATGGTATAACCAATTTATATTCACAAATAAGATTAAGATTACACGTTTATTTAAAGGATAACCAAACCCCCGTAGAACTATGCAAAATGTCTGCTTGTCGGTTTAAAATAACGGAGGAGGGTTGGCAAATCAGATTTGCCTTCGTCAAGTCATTGTGAGCGCTAACAGAGTTACCGCACCCTTGTACCGGCAGCAGAACAGTTGTTAAGCAAAAGTTAGAAAAAGTTCAATTACATACACTTTTTGCAGGAAAAGGAGAGTTCAAGAAAGTTTAAAAAAGTTCAAACTAAAATACGTCAATTTTGTGTCTAGAAATTAATGTTTTACATAATAAGAAGAGGGTAGGTGAAAATTATCTCACTTCAAGTTGTAAATTGAATGATTGACGACCTCCGTGGCGCAGTGGGCGAACAGCCGGCTGAGACGCAGGAGGTAGTGGGTTCGATTCCCGCCTCGGAACAAATGTTTGCATAATCTACAGATATTTGTTCCGGTTCCGGTTTTTCTATATATGATAAGTATGTACATAGTTACAAAAAAAAGTATATAAGTATTAAATCAGTTATCTGGTTCCCATAGTACAAGCTCTGCTTAGTTTGGGGCTCGATAGCGCTGTGTGAAATGTCCAGCAAAAAAAAAAATAAGTAAAAATAATATAACGTTGTATTGTATAATATGATAACTCTCTATGTAATTACTTACCACACTAAACATTAGAACAGTAGACTAAAACTATTAAGTCAGTACAATGGGCGGCCTTATCGCTGAGTATTTTAGTATGCAAATGAAAATAATGTGCCTTGTCTAATTTGTTTTTTAAATCACTCTGGTCGGAGTCAACATTTTTGTAAACAAAAATACCCTGCTTTGCGGATAAATCACACAAAATTGTGAAGCGAGGCATGCACGCAAATAAATGCGCCTTGGGGACACTGATTCACCACAATACCTCAAAATAAATAAATATTCGGTAAGTAGGCACCTATTCGTAAAATGCGAAGGTTTGTTTTAGTGAGTCAATATCACACATGTGACTGATTGTGTTCGAAATGTTTTATGCGGTTTTTATTTATTTTGGGGGGTTTGGGGAGATATTTATTGTGTTTTGGTAGATTTGTTTGATACTTTTTTAAATAATAACACTCGTATTTAAGAAAAAGATATTAAGACTAAACCACTTTATCTTAATCATAAAGATGTCATTTTTGAGATTATGTTTAGGTTTAAATACTTACTATAAAAAACAAAAAAAAAAAAAATTAGTATAATCAGACTAATATTATAAACGCTAAAGTTTGGATGTCTGTTTGTTACTCAATCACGCCGTAACGGCTGAACCGATTTCGATGAAATTTAGTTTACCATTCATCCCATAAATCAGTTCTCATAGGATAAAAATGGGATGTCCAAGTTTATATACGTATTTTGCACCCCAGAAAACGCGGGCGAAGCCGGTGGCAACAACTATTAACAAAATATGAATGAATGTAAATATGAATGAATTAACTTATTTGATTTTTTTTTAATTTTTGTAGTTGTTATAATATAATGAAATGTATTGTTGGCAAGAAGTTAGTGCATGCCATCTTAGTTTATCATTAAAATACAATTAATTTACTCGCTCGGCATAAAATATTATTGCATGCAGTCTATCATCTGTGATTATAGCAGCACTAAGTTCTAACATTTATAATTGTAACCACTGGATATTGTCAGTGTATGCTGTGTTGATGATTCTTAATAATAAAAAAAAAATTCAAAATCTCAAGGATTTCTTATAATTTTTTAAACTTTTGCCCATAATACTTTACAAAACACAATTTCAGTAAGTCATTTACACACCACAGCTAAGCGTTGAATAGGTAATAATAACTCACGCGTAAGGAGCCATAGATAATTCCTGATCCATTTAAATGACTCCTATTTTTCTGCAACCCCCAACACCTTGACAAAGAGCTTTTTTAACTCGCATACTGTTCCTTCGTAACAAGTGTACCAATAAACCGCCCCTACAAATCCAATTTTGGCCCCTAATGCCTCTAATGCGACCACGGGGCGAATCACTACGTATGCCACTGTCATTTTAACTCAATTTTCAAATAGGCTTCGCAACCCACCTATACGCATTCAAATAAAAATATTCGAAACAATAAAACATAGCGTTTAGGGTGTCAAAATTGTCTCACAAAATATATTTGTCCCCACTTCAGAGTTTCGAATATACTCGCGTAAGCAATAAAGATTTAGTGGGAAACTAAGGAACATATACTGCGATATATTGTGAAATTGTCATTTGAATTTGCAGCGAGTGCATGACTTGAATTTAAATCGATCTTCCTACAACACTAAACAAAGAAAAACATTCGAAATAGCTTCAGAACTCGGAACTTCTGAAATGTTTTACTAACCAAACTCCTTGTGTGAGAATAGTAGCATTATTTGAGACAGTCAAGTTTATAGTACCACCAACTTATCTGGTCAGGTTACCACTCGGCAACGTCGTGGCCAGTCTGGAAGTCCTTAAACAGGCTCCGCACCCAGGTTGACCGCTGCAGACTTAATATATGCAAATGGGGATTCAGGGACTCTAACGCAGTGCGACTGCGGTGATCCCGCGCAGTCGATGCAGTACTTGCTAAAGTGCCCTTTGTGCCCAAACACCTGCACGATGGAGGACCTAATAACCGCCTCACCTAATGCTATTGTTATGGCCAAACACCTGTCCTATATAGAATAAATTAAAACGTAGAACTCTTGACACGCTAAGAAGAAGAATCTGTTCAGGTGGACAAATTTGTAACAAAATAAGTTCTGGTAAAACTGGTGGGACAATACTGATGCCTTCGCCTACAGTCACAAGGCTCCAATCAGTGACACAAAGAAATGACCCCAAAAGTAAAAACATGGCAACAAGATTACCAGTGCAACTGTCAACGTGTAAATTGTAAAAGTCACTAACCATTAAAAAACCAAATTAATTCAGTAAGCTGTAAACCCCCCAGTGTAACAATACGTTGAATTTAACCAAAATTTTTAATCTAATCAATTAACAATCAGTGCAAGCGATACCACCGCTTGTTAGCGCTGCTTATTTGGCGGACGTGACTGGGTTAGTCAAAGTATTCAAAGTGTGGGGTTCGTTTGATGATTTTGTCTGTCTGGTTTAATTGGTGTTGCCAGTGTGCGTTTGTCATATTTGTCATACCTATCTACCGATTTGGGAAGTATGTTATAATATGACGAGTTGCATTGTGCACTTTTGGAATCTGTTTTTCTTTATGGTACCTCCAATCATCATGTCAGTCACAGTTCACCCACTACTGAATATAGGCCTCCCCCATAGATTTCCAGAGCGATCTTATGCGGCCTGCACCCAACGGCTTCCAGTCGGGGGCCGTTTTACACTTTCCAGTAGGTACGTACATTCCACCAGCGGAGCATCTTCTTTCCGGCTACAAGCTGCAGTAGCCAATTTGGAAGTCCCTAAACCGGTTGCGCACTCAAGTTGGCCGCTGCCGAGACAATCCAGCCAAGTGGGGCTACATCGACCCATTCCGGAGCCAGTGCCAATGCGGGGCCACCACACAAACAATGGCACACCTGCTCTCATGTCCTCTATGCCCAACCACCTGCACACGAATGACTTGTACCAGGCAACAGAGAGGGGTGTGGAAGTTGCTCTTTATTTGGCTAATCAAATTTAGAAGTCAAACAGCCATTGGCACGAAAGAAGAGAATTAGGTACGTGGTCACCACTTACATATACGCAAAAAATCATTTAAACTAATTATATGAAGTATGACTGACATAACCCTGAAATGAGTGTTCTTCCAGCAATCCTTTCATGACAGAGATGATTGAAGAGGGATGTAAGTATAAATAATTAAAAGAATATTTTAAATGATATATATATGTATATAAATTATTAATATCTGTAGTAGTCTGATTGGTATAAGATAGGTAAAAAAAAACATGAAACTATACCAAATGCAAAAATGCAACGCGGTACTTTACAGCACGTCTTAATGCCATTATGAAGTAACTCACTGTAACTCATTCTAGGTTAGGTGTCATCATTTGGCAACTTGGGTGATTGATTTAATATTTAGAGCGTGGACAATTTTCAAATTAGCTTTCGCTGCAATGTTTGTTGGCTTTATTAATTAAGATGAGATGATGTAATCAGTTTATTTTATAACTAGCTGTTGCCAGCGGCTTCGCACGCATGGTTTGCCAATAAAAAGTAGCCTTTGTGTTAATCCAGGTTATGATCTAGGTACATACCAAATTTCATCGCAATCGGTTCAGCCGTTCCGGCGTGAAAGAGTAACAAACATCCATGCATACAAACTTTCGCTTTTATAATATTAGTAGGATGTTTACCAACATGAAGCATAATTGATTGCATCGCATTAAAAAATTAGGAAACGAACTACCTTGCGCCATTTCATGACATAGAACCTCACACTAGAATTTTCTGTTTATCCAAACATTTAGTTAATAATGATATTGGCAGCTAGTACACACGGCTACACATCAAGCTATACATTTCCAGTATAAGCTGACCTCGCATTGTGTAGGCTTTTCGTAGAATGAGAGGTCAGCTTATACTGGAAATTATAGCTTGATGTGTAGCCGCGTGTACAAAACAAAATACTAAACTATGCAACACTATATTCGTTAGAGGTTTCTCTGTGTTGGAGCCTCTCTATAGCGTCGAAAGATAACTCCTGGCACAATCAGAAGGGAGAAAATATTCTTACGCGGGCTCCACACGTTGGCCCCAACGCCGGTACCAACGCCGCTCGTCCAACGTGTGAATCAAGAAAATAGCATTGGCCCCAACTTGAATGCCTGGCAAATTAACCAGCCAACGCTGGTATTGGCGCCGCTGGGGCCAACGTGTGGAGCCGATGTTGGGCTTTGCAGTCAACCGGAGCACGTGATTTAGTTCGAAGTAGGTAATTGCCATCATTCTTGGCCATCATGCTTGGCATCGGACTGTTAGATTGAGTTGCAAACGTCGAGATCCGTAGACGAACGAAGGTTCATGACGTTGGGATTCGAATTATGGAGCTCAAATGGTCTTGGGCGGGACACTTGGTTAGACATGGTGATGACAGCAGATTGAGCAGGACAATGACTGAATGGTGGCCGAGGTGCGGGTATAGAAGGGTAGGACGACCAGCAGCGAGATGGGTGGACGACATCGTAAGATCGTAGGCCGTCAGTGGGTGAGACTAGCGCAGGATCGTGGTGGATGGCACAAACTTGGGGAGGCATATATCCAACAATGGGTGAAGTCAGGCTGTGGATGATGATGAGTAGGTAATTAATTAATGTTTTAAAAATAAATATATCTTAAACCTGAAAGTCGTGACGAGACAAGTATTTGCAGATCTTGCAAACATTTGTCCCAGTAGGACTCTAACCCACAAATATTGTGTCACAGCAAAGATCTTCAGTCTATTCTGTAGAAACTGTTTGAAAATAATAAATAAATAATGCTGGATATTCCACAAAGCGCTATCTAGCCCCAAACTGAGCGAAGCTTGTAAAATGTGAACCAGATAACTGGTAACATACATACATACATTTTTTTTGTAAATACATACTTATGATACATATATATATATACCCGGAACAAATATCTGTAGATCATACAAACATTTGTCCTGTAGCGGGAATCATACCTGCATTTGCAATTGTAATAGATATCTATTTTCGAAACACGCTTACAATCATTTTACCAGTAGTGCCCATTGAGATGTCAAATTAGTAGCATTTACACACCGTGTAATGGGGGGGATAATTAAATGATTCTAATCTACAACTGACAGATACTGACAACTTGGTAAATGGTGCGGAGAGGAATTAGCCGAGTTGACGTACATTTATGAAGTGTTTAATGAACTAAATTCACTGGACATAAGGTGCTAGAAATGTCTACATTTTGATCGACTGTAAATATACTAGTGGTTCGCCCCGAACTATCAAAATAGTGACACTAAATAAATAACCATCTACTTGACCTACAGTTTCATTCAAACTAGAAGTAATGGGAGTTCATGTTATTTGGAATATTTTTTTGGGGTAGAAATTGCAGTTATTCTAGATTTCAGACTTTTCCCTATATTTGTGTCACTAAAGCTACACGCATACCAAATTTTACTACTGTGGAGTCACTGGTTTACTCTAAGTTCAGTTTTTGCTTTGGCTGATAACTCAAAAGCTACAATTAAACTAAAAATAAAAACGGGGTTGAAATGTACTAATTAAGACCTTTCATTAGACGTCCTACTTGACCTAATAGTCTCATTTTGATTTTTTTTACCCCTCTTGGTCCCCAATATCTCAACAACCCCCACATTTTGAGCTCAGTTAGCAGGATTATACCTACCTATGTATCAAATTTCACGATGATCAGATCAACGCTTCGAAAGTTATCCTCGGACAAATAAACATACATACATACAACATCGATTTGCCCAGGTTTAATTTGGAGATCTCGCTTCGTTTGATCAATAAAGGACTAACTGACCAATCCGCAGCTTCGCGCGCGTAGTTTTTCAATAAAAACATTACCCTCCTTCTGCGCTGTTGAGTTAAAAGTTGTTTAAGTTACTCAGAGATAATGTAGCATTCTAATGGACAAATCTTTCCTCTTTATATTGTTAGTGTAGATAATAGAAGAACTAATTTCATGAAATTCTAACATTTCAAAACTATAGGTAAAAATCATGTAAAAACCTAATGTGATTTGATTAAAACCTTGAGCTGAGTGACCAAGAAAGATCCACTAAACGAACGAAGTTATTTCTCCGAACTCTATCAACTTGTAAAAGTTGAGGGAAAGTTATTTCCCTTTGTACAAAACTTTCCGGTAAAGCCGACAGACTAAACCTAAAATTGACAGGAAGTTCCGGGAATCCAATATCTCGCGTTAACCCGCGCGCGGCTCCTCGGTACAACGTGCCCTTTATTTATTGTTATTTTTCTATTTTGCCGGCAGATGTGCTCTATGATTTACGGCGCGCTGTATTGCGAACGTGAATTATAACTGTTTCCTTGCTGGTCAGGGTAATGTTTTGCTTGGATAGTTTTTAAATGTTTCGATGAAGTTAAAGAAACATATAAAAGTAATGAAATATGAATATGCTCAAAATAATTAACCTAACAGTATAAAATGTGAAACCTCGATAAGGATTAACACCTAATAGTCTGTTATAAGATTCGTTGTACATCATTATTGAGTTAATAAGTTAAATTGGTAAAAATACATATTTTTTATACTACTTATATGGCAAACGAGCATGCAGTCCCACCAGATGTTAAGTGGCTACTGCAGCCCATGGATATCCACATAGAATTCAAAACAAGCTATTATGTTGTCTTGATCTCTATGTCGATACGTTGCCACACTATAGGACTTAGCTGGTATGCCTATGTGCCAGTAATTACAGGAACATACAATTACCATCTAACCGGAACACAGCAGCACAAGTACTGCTATTTGGCGGCAGATAAAAGTAAAGCGGTGGAGCCCACTTCCTCGAGCCCGTTCACAAAAGCTCAACCACCAGTGAAACTAGCGCAGAAGACGCTAGCGCTAAGACTAGCGCAGGATCGTGGCGGATGGCACAAACTTGGGGAGGCATATACCCAGCAGTGGGTGAAGTCGGCCTGTGGATGATGATGATGAATAAAAGATGGACATGCTCAAAATAATTAACCGCATAAAAGGAATACATAAAATTCTCAATACCGAGCTAGTTTTTTGATCTACGTCGTGAATGAGAAACCTCAATAAGGATTAAAACCTAATAGTCTGTTATAAGTTTCGTTATACATCATTATTGGGTTAACAAGTTAAATTGGTATACATGATCCAAAAGCCATTAAAATTCTTATAAAATATAAAGAAGTTCGGTCGCCGCGGAATCTCGCGCCCTACTGCCATAAATCACGGGTGCTGCCGCCAAACGGCAATATGTGGAAACATGTGTTTACGTAGGAGTTAATTTGTCGAATTTATCTGCTTGTCTTGGGCGGGATTGAGAAATATTGCGATTCTTGAGTTATGTTCGCTTGTTTACAGGGAAAATTATACCCCTGCCTTGCTTGTGTGAAAACGGCAGTGTGGGTTTAATACCATATCAATCGAAAATACGAGTTGAGGTACCATATTGACATTAACTTTACGAATATCTATTTAAATTAAGACATCGTGATTTACTCTAGTTAAGTAAATAAGTTGCCGATATAGCTCTCAAAATTAGCAAGTTGAAGTGGCAATGGGCAGGCGACATCGCTCGTTGAACCGATAACCGTTGGGGAAGAAAGGTTCTCGAGTGGAGACCACGGACTGGAAGACGCAGCGTAGGCCGGCCCCCCACAAGGTGGACCAACGATCTAGTAAGAATCGCGGGGATCCGTTGGGCGCAAACGGTTACCAACCGCTCGTTGTGGCGATCTAAGGGGGAGGCCTATGTTCAGCAGTGGACGTCTCCCGGCTGATGATGATGATGAAGTGAATACATATTATAATTAAGAACGCCGACACTAGGTTTGGTCACATAAAGATTTGGACGAACTTTTACCTACATATATATTAAGGTATGATATGTCTTGTCGGTCGTTTACAAATACCTAACAGGATTTTGGCTACGTACTACACCTTACTTAGTGTAATCTTCTTCTAATATACAAAAATCTCGTGTCACAGTTTTTGTGGTTGTAGGTACTCGTTCGAAACGAGTCGACCGATTTTAATTTTTTTTTTGTGTATTTTGTAGGTATGAGAATATGTCGTAAAGTATTTTTCACCCTTCTACATGTACATGCTTGTATGAACAATATTAATATAATTTAACCATTGTTAATTGACATGAAGTGTCGCGTCACTTTGACAAAAGTGTATTATTAAATGGTTTTCATCACGGAATTTCCACGGGAACGGAAAATTTTAAGCGTGCGAAGCCGAGGGCGAGTCAGCTAGTATTGTTATAAGAAGTTTAATAGGTCGACATTCTAAACAGTATGTTTTAATGAGCTTTGTAATCCATATTATGTACTTAATTAAAGTCTGTTCACAATACTTTAACCTTCCCTCACCTAAGAATTCTTCTATCCTTTAATACTCTCCGGGAATTCCAGCAATAAGCTAACCCTTTAATCCCGGCTATAATGAACCGAGAATAACGGATAAAGAGGTTATTATGTTCACACTTTCTTTGCTCTTGTGAGCGAGTTGTGAATAAAGTTCTATCTTGGATAGAAAATTCCGACCGACATTTTAAAAGGTTCAATTTTGTTTACAAAAGGGCATTTGGTTTACATGTACCTAAATATTAGGTTTGTAGTTTTAGTTATTCGACTGAGACGCATGAGTGAATGTTTGCATAATCTGCAAATATTTGTTGATATGGTATTGTTGTACCAAGGTACTGGTAGTTCCTGGTACCTACCTACTTACTATTCTTGTGTGGGACCATGCTTGTGACCGTTGAAGATAAAGATAAAAAAACGTTTATTTTGTCACCAATACAAAAGCGATAAAATCTTAAAACGGGTGTTATCGGTTTAGATAATTGATTGATTAAATAAATAAATATTACTGGACATTTCACACAGCGCTATCTAGCCCCAAACTAAGCAGAGTTTGTACTATGGGATCCAGATAACTGATAGAGTACTTATATACATTTTTATTGTAAATACATATTACCCGTGCGCGATAAGTTGGGACCTGAGCGCGGTGACGTCATATTGGCGTATTTCTACCGCCCGCAAAAAAGCGAACATAACAAGCAGCCGCCCGCGGCTTCGTCTTTGTTTTTTTTAACCTAATTTATTATGTTACTCAGGGAGGACGCTGCTTTTTATCTAATCTTTTTTACACTATTTGAATAAAATAAAAATACATTGTTTAAGTTTATACATTTATTTTATCTATTATTTACATTATCTCATCTTCGTCACTACTTAGTGGATTTATGCCTTCTAGAGGTTGTTCTTCGTCTTCAGTCTTACTTTTGTCGAAGCCTGTCCACATGGTTGACTTCTTTTTTCTAGACAACAAAACAATAACACAAACGAAAACTAAAAGAATTCCAGAGCGTGTCGTTACGTGACGTAGGCCAGTAAGAGACTAAAAACCCTAGTAAAAAATAGTGATACAAACGGTACAATACGGGCGCCATCGGGGAAGTGCAGGGGAAGCGGTCGGGGAGTCGCATTCCTAGCAGGTCCCAAGTTATCGCGCACGAGTAATACTTATAATATATAGAGAAACAACCAGACCTGGAACAAATATCTGTAGATCATGCAAACATTTGTTCCGCGGCGGGAATCGAACCCGCTACCTCCTGCGTCTCAGCCGGCTATTCGCCCACTGCGCCACGGAGATTGCTGTTTCAATTACAAGAAAACCTTTCAATTCTTCAATAAAATCTGTATTGTTATTATTATAGAATCTGACCTTTAAAAGGCCTACAAGTTTACTCAAGTAAGGTAAAATTCGCAAAAAAATACCCAATGCCGCCAGCGATTGTATTACAGTGCTTATTTTCAATCCGTCCGTACTTTGTCCGGTCGAATCGACCGGTGCATCACAATAATCGCCCTATGCGATTCTATATTGACACTACGTGTTCCGAATGTTGGATCATTTTCCGGGATTTCGTATTTTTATTCGGTATCGATTTTCGGACGGTCGAAGAGACCCACGACCCGCGATTGAAGGGTTGGCGAGCCGTGTAATTGGTCAGTTACAATTCATTATTTCGCTTCATCGTGATTTTAACTGGTTTCCAAAATGAAGAGGACTGTTTTAAATTGCTAAAGGATAGCTTAACGTGGATCGTACTCAATGGAGACCTACGTCAAGTAGTCAACATATTTTTATTTTTAAATGTTATCCGAAACTAATGGGAAAATCTCGCGAAAATTACGAGTCCGACGGGACTAGGACCAGCCCTTTCTTTTATTTTGTTCTACGTGGTGATGGAACGAGCTTATGGCACACCTGATGTTAAGTGATAACCATCGCCTATAACATAGTATTGCCTCATAGGTCATTCAATGCAACTGCAGCCCCTAAACTCCTTGCAACGCAGAGCCGTTCGTATCATTGACGACCCAGTAGTATCTAAGGATCTGGAGCCGCTGAGTCTGCGCCGTGACACCTGCAAGATGTGGAATGACCTTCCTCCGGAGGTTTTTCCGGTGGGCTTCAAAATGAACGCCTTCAAGAGAGGTGTAAATAGGGTATTGAGTCTTAGGCAACGTGACTGCAGTACCACGAGTGCTGCAGGAGTTTATAGGCGGCGGTGACCACTTAACATCAGGAGGCCCGACAGCTTGTGTGTCTACAAGTATAATATAAAAAATGCACTTTAGAAACGTGCCCAACGATCGCTGCTCTACGTCTATCAACTTGAGGCATACAGGTGTAAAGCCTCATGTGCCTGTAATTTCACCGGCAACCATACCCTTCAAACCGAAATACAGCGTTGCTGCTTGGCGGCAGAAATAGATATGGTGGTAACACTTCTGCAGGCGAACCCTTTCACAAGGAACTCTACTACTTTAAACTCTTAACTCTCTTGGTACGAGGATGCGATACCAATTTTGCCACAGGCTCACTCAGTCATCTCAAATTCTTAACATGTTTCTTTTTAGCTCCGTCTACAGAGCAAACTATACAGTTAGATTGGTGATAATTTGATGATTATAAACAAGCGGACCACGTGGTGCACGTGCTCCTTCACTATTGGCCTTATGAATAAGCTCAGAGTCGCTCAACGAGCTATGGAGAGAGCTATGCTCGGGGTTTCTCTACGGGATCGAATCAGAAATGAAGAGATACGTAGGAGAACTCAAGCCACCGACATACCCCGACGGATAAGCACGTCGAAGTGGCAATGGGCAGGCCATATATCGCGCAGAAGAGATGGCCGATGGGGCCGGAAAGTTCTCGAATGGAGGCCACGGACCGGTAAGCGCAGCGTAGGACGTCCACCTACAAGATGGGCAGACGACTTGGTAAGAACCGCAGTTCCTGGAGATCAATGAGGGAGTCCAGCAGTGGACGTCCTACGGCTGATATGATGATGATGATGAAAGAAGCGGAAAATTTGGACGAACTATTACGAATTTATTATTTAAAAGAAACGCACCTGAAGAACCTCGAGTGCAGACAGATCTTAAGGCGACGGTGACCGCTTCTCTAATAATACTCTTGACGCAATTTTGTTCAATAAAGTAGTGAACAAAATGGCGTCAACATATCTTCCATTTACAAAATATACCTCTCCATCCAAAGATTATCTGGAAAAGATAGCACGATAAAAAAAATCTTGTTTCTAATTCTGTTGTATTTAGCTTATAAGGTATAATAGAGAATCTGAATCCATCGATCGATTAGAACATAGTCCAGAAAATAGTCCAGCGCGGTCAACATTTGGAAAAGCGACCGTTAGTGCCATTCGGAGAAGAAGCGGTCTCCACCCATCAGTAATTCAAATCATGTTTAAGACCTGCCAAGAGCCTTAAAATACTGACGGAATTAAATTTGGCTTATAGCTCACAAAGCTGAAAGCTCAAATCTCAAAAAACTTCGACATGGTCTGGACTTGGCATCGCTTTCATTTGAACTTGACTATCCCTGCCTGAACCACAGCTGTAAACTCCATGTGCCACACAAGGCCTTCCAAAGAACATTGTGATTGAGAGTACCTGAATATACTCTACTTATGAAAATAATTTGAGTGAATATTATTTTATTTAGGTTTGTATTTTTTGTGACTTAAATACGAGTCAAATGTTACTTGAATTAAATAAATAAACTATTTATTTATTTAATTTCGAGTTTGCCTAAATGACTGGACATTCTTTAATGTATCTACATCACAACCTAGATTAACATGAAATAAAAACCGGCCAAGTACGAGTCGAACTCGCGCACGAAGGGTTCCGTATCTATAAAAACAGCAAAAAAATCACATTTGTTGTATGGGAGCCCCCCTTAAATATTTGTTTTATTTTTATTTAATTATTTATTTTTAAAGTGAATATATAACTAAATATTCTGTGAATATTTCAAGCGTCTACATGTTGCCGTTATCAATATCAAGCAAAAACGAGCAAAAAATTACGTATGTTGTATGGGAGCCCCCCTTAAATATTTGTTTTATTTTTATTTAATTATTTATTTTTAAAGTGAATATATAACTAAATATTCTGTGAATATTTCAAGCGTCTACATGTTGCCGTTATCAATATCAAGCAAAAACGAGCAAAAAATTACGTATGTTGTATGGGAGCCCCCCTTAAATATTTGTTTTATTTTTATTTAATTATTTATTTTTAAAGTGAATATATAACTAAATATTCTGTGAATATTTCAAGC
The DNA here is from genome assembly GCA_918857605.2 of Philereme vetulata. NCBI lineage: Eukaryota > Metazoa > Arthropoda > Insecta > Lepidoptera > Geometridae > Philereme > Philereme vetulata. The sequence continues at coordinate 11,018,305 of OU975423.1, forward strand.
GTCTACATGTTGCCGTTATCAATATCAAGCAAAAACGAGCAAAAAATTACGTATGTTGTATGGGAGCCCCCCTTAAATATTTGTTTTATTTTTATTTAATTATTTATTTTTAAAGTGAATATATAACTAAATATTCTGTGAATATTTCAAGCGTCTACATGTTGCCGTTATCAATATCAAGCAAAAACGAGCAAAAAATTACGTATGTTGTATGGGAGCCCCCCTTAAATATTTGTTTTATTTTTATTTAATTATTTATTTTTAAAGTGAATATATAACTAAATATTCTGTGAATATTTCAAGCGTCTACATGTTGCCGTTATCAATATCAAGCAAAAACGAGCAAAAAATTACGTATGTTGTATGGGAGCCCCCCTTAAATATTTGTTTTATTTTTATTTAATTATTTATTTTTAAAGTGAATATATAACTAAATATTCTGTGAATATTTCAAGCGTCTACATGTTGCCGTTATCAATATCAAGCAAAAACGAGCAAAAAATTACGTATGTTGTATGGGAGCCCCCCTTAAATATTTGTTTTATTTTTATTTAATTATTTATTTTTAAAGTGAATATATAACTAAATATTCTGTGAATATTTCAAGCGTCTACATGTTGCCGTTATCAATATCAAGCAAAAACGAGCAAAAAATTACGTATGTTGTATGGGAGCCCCCCTTAAATATTTGTTTTATTTTTATTTAATTATTTATTTTTAAAGTGAATATATAACTAAATATTCTGTGAATATTTCAAGCGTCTACATGTTGCCGTTATCAATATCAAGCAAAAACGAGCAAAAAATTACGTATGTTGTATGGGAGCCCCCCTTAAATATTTGTTTTATTTTTATTTAATTATTTATTTTTAAAGTGAATATATAACTAAATATTCTGTGAATATTTCAAGCGTCTACATGTTGCCGTTATCAATATCAAGCAAAAACGAGCAAAAAATTACGTATGTTGTAGGGGAGCCCCCCTTAAATATTTGTTTTATTTTTATTTAATTATTTATTTTTAAAGTGAATATATAACTAAATATTCTGTGAATATTTCAAGCGTCTACATGTTGCCGTTATCAATATCAAGCAAAAACGAGCAAAAAATTACGTATGTTGTATGGGAGCCCCCCTTAAATATTTATTTTTTTCTGTTTTAGTAGGTATTTGTTGTTATAGCGGCAACAAAAATACATCATCTGTGAAAATTTCAACCGTCTAACTATCACGGTTCATGAGATACAGCCTGGTGATAGACGGACAGACAGACTATGTTAGTGGGAGGTCTTAACGACAAATAAAATAACCTTAAGATAGAAAGGTTTTTGAATAATGAACACTAGAAAATTGTTAAGTTTACTATCGGAACAATTAATCCTTCTAAACGCTCAGTTTCAAACTCGAGAAAAGTTTTATCTACCCTCAAGAATAACAGCCATTGATTGGCATCCCCAGAGGCACCACTTGACCGGAACTGTAGACCCTAATGAAGAATTACCGCCCTCTGTAACCATAAGGGCTATCGGCGATTCTGTTTAAATATGCTGCATTTGGGAAATTGATTGAGCTTCGATGGAGAAACTTTTCTTCCGTTAGACTTTCATGCATTTGAGTTCAAACTGCGTTTATTTCGAGAGGGCCATAATTAAAACTACCAATATCAGACATTACATCAGACGTCCAATTAGGTAAGTCCAACTTCGAGAAAGAGGGCAATCGTCGAATCCAACTCGGATGGGCAGCGTTTGGGAAACTTCGCAGCGTCTTTTCGTCCAACATACTTCAGTGCCTTAAGACGAAAGTCTTCAATCAGTGTGTGTTACCAGTGATGACATATGGAACCAAGACGTGGTCCTTCACTATTGGCCTTATGAATAAGCTCAGAGTCGCTCAACGAGCTATGGAGAGGGCTATGCTCGGGGTTTCTCTACGGGATCGAACCAGAAATGAGGAGATACGTAGGAGAACTCAAGTCACCGACATAGCCCGACGGATTAGCATGTTGAAGTGGCAATGGGCAGGCCATATAGCGCGCAGAACAGATGGCCGATGGGACCGGAAGGTTCTCGAGTGGAGGCCACAGACCGGCAAGCGCAGCGTAGGACCTACAAGATGGGCAGACGACTTGGTAAGAACCGCAGGTCGGCGTTGGATGCAGGCCGCTTCCAACCGCAGTTCCTGGAGATCAATGAGGGAGGCCTTTGTCCAGCAGTGGACGTCCTACGGCTGATATGATGATGATGATGATATCAGACATGGCGACTATTACTAGATATACCTAGTGGAAACAAAGTTAAATAATCTTTAAAAACAATAATATATGTAGAAAATCCGTTGTATCTATTCGTAACTCTATGTAACTTCTAACCTAAATCTCTAGACCCACGTCTCTTTTTCAAAAATTCTAAATTACGGAATTTATTTTGTTTATTTGGCTAATATCATAACATTCTTTTGAATTATTATATTCTTTTGTGCAAAATTTATCTCCAAAACACGTATATCTTAACATATTCGACCCCTCTTTTAGGCGTGAGTTTTATTTAATTTCGTCTTGTGAAAACAGCATCCCTCTACAAATGTTAGCTTTGGTCGACACCGACATGTCGAAATGGACAAATACGACCAAATTATTGCTTTCCTCGATATAAATAGGCACGGAATTTCGGTTCGGATTACGACTGAGTTTGGATAGTGCTGTAATTGTGAATGTTTATTTTATGAAGAAATAGGTAGGTACTTTTATTTTTGTGGTGAGCTGGTTACACCCACACATGAACCTCTTCTAAAATAGGTTGCGTTTAATCATTTTATCTACTGAGCATATTTACTCTCAAACTAAACTACCTACTGGAAAAACTTAGCATGTTAGGTATATATCCCATGTTTGATTATTCGGCTAGGACATATGCGTTTTACGACAGTATTAGGGCAAGTACACTGAAAAAGACACCACATAGCTCAAGTCATTTATTTGGCATAACCTAAGGGCACAACACATCACACTAATATTACAAATGCGAAAGTTTGGATGTTTGTTTATTTGCTTGTTTGTTACTCGATCACGTCGTAACGGCTGAACAGTTTTCGATGAAATTTGGTATACACGTACATTATAACCTGGATTAACACGTAGGCTACTTTTTGTTGGCAAACAACGCGTGCGAAGCCGCTGGCGGAAGCCAGTTACAAAATAAGAACCTTATAATTTGTATTTATGTAACATACAAAATCCATTATTTCCAATCATTAAGACAATGTTTTCATTTGATGCTAGATTCTCTAGCATTCTATTTCAATGATCTTTATTTTTCATCTGCTTTGACATGTAGTAACGTCAGCCACCACATCCATAAAAAAATGTATTGACGTGATCCTTAAATTGTTTAAAAAAAATAGGTGTAGTTACAGCCACATGAAGCTTTACACCTGTATGCCTCAAGTTGGTGGACGCAGGACAGTGCGTGGTAGGGCACGTTTCTAAGGTGCGTGAGTTGTGACCACAGAACATAAAAAACAATAAAATAATACTTACCGGAGATAGGGTATGCCCCCTTTTGTTAAATTTTTGGTTCGGCTATAATATTTATACTCCAAAACGGCACAATATGGCATGTTTATATTTTTTTGAAGTATGTTTACCCCACAGTAATTGAAACACGACTGAAGTGAGCGAAGCTTGTAGTGCGCGGAACTCCGCGTACTTGGTGTTACGCGGGCCCCGCCTACTTACGACTTCTATTGTTTTTTGTGTTCTGTGGTTGTCACCTACTTTGTTATAGGCGATGGTTACCACTCAACATCAGGTGGGCCATAGCTTGATCCATCTCCAGATGGTATAAAAAAAGAAGTATTTTTATGAGCTTTTTCACTTCATATTCGTTTCGGTGTAACACACAGCCAAGTCTTTACTTCGTGTCAAATCGATCGTCTGGTGGTCGAAGTGGTTCATTTAGTGGTCACTATTGGGGTGTTTTATTAAATTTTCCCATCACCAGTTTTAAGGGGAGGTAATGAAGTGATTCTTTTGCGTTGATTCTTGGAAGAATAGGAATTTGAAAAGAAAAGTTTGGAGGCAATCCTTTATTTAATCCTTTATTGCACGAACAGAAAATTTTAGAGATGGAGGACTTAATTTTAAAATCATTTTACTCATAAGTACAATAAAAAAACTTCAAAACAAAATTAGGTAAAGTGACTATGTTTTGTAACTAACCCAGAATTCTAATGGCTAATTTCTTAATTTGTCGTTAAACTGCTTTTTGTTTTCGTCGCCCTGTCAAATCAGTGCCCGTGAATGAATTATCGAATGCCAAAACTGACACAAATACAGTTTTTCATTAAATAAGACAGAGGTGTAGCTCTTAAGTTTGAGTCTGGAAAATTTGTGAATATGTAATTTTTAAGGGATCCGGGAAAGCCCTATTTCCTACACCAACTCTCTCGGCACACTGAAAAACCGAATAGGTTGAACTCCATAATGTTGATTCCATTTAAATTGCGTTAAGTCAATATTATGTTTAAACAACTATTATAGTACATTTATTTCTACAAAAATAACATTGTTAAAGATGAATAGGTTAAACCCACCACTAAAAGAGGTTATTACAACACAACATTTTTGGTATATCTATTCGAATCTAAGTAAGTCTAACTGATAGTTTAGTAAAGCCAACATGTTAACGAAGTAGAGTCAACAAAATAACTAAGTTAAATATATATAATCAGGTCAAATTTACCTTTATAGTTCAACTATTTTTATTTTGTTAATTCAACAAATCATGTCGGTAGGTGCTATATTAACAAAAATATACGTTGAAAAAAGGTTAAAACAATCTTTTCGGTTTTTCTGGGATTTTATTTCAAATTTCCTGACTCCATCGAGAGATTTTAACGTATTGGTCAAATTGAAACGTCATATTATCGATCCACATATAAATACTTGCACTCGATCGGAAGACTAGAAACAAAAAAATGTGACTATGACCCCCATCAATTCTTTCATTACTCTACCACCACACCATTAACTTCCAGACTTCATTAAGTTCAGCTAACACCAATTACAGCGATATCAGGGATGCCAACATTACCGAAATGAGAAAATTATACGAAGTCTTAGCGGCCTTAATAAAAATTTGTTGGGGCTGATGGAGCGAAATAAATGGTTGTGTTTACTTCGAGCAGGCGGAGATCGATTGCTATTTACTGAGACTTGATCTTGTAAAAGCATAGGTACGTAAACTACCACAGTACTACTATCACTAACTAACTATCACTGTATGAAAGATAGATTTATAAACTCTTTGTTCAAAAATTCGAATATAATTTTATAATGCATACAATAATACATCCGTGGTGCAGTGGGCGAATAGCCGGCTGAGACGCAGTAGGTAGCGGGTTCGATTCCCGCCGCGGAACAAATCGTCGCTGTTCTGACTAAGTGACGTAACCGACATTTTGGCGTAACTGACATTTGTAATGTTACTTTTATCTACTTTTGAAGACGAACCGATCTGTCTAATCGGCATATCTGTATCTTCTACCTATGTCTAGATGTATATGTGACGTATCTACGTATCTTAAGATTATAAATCATTCGAAGTGTCCTAAGTACACTTACGACTTTTAGTAATATTTTCTAAAATGTCAGTTACGTCACTTAGTCAGAACAGCGACGAAATGTTTGCATGATCTACATATATTTGTTCCGGGTCTGGATGTTTTTCAATATATGATAAGTATGTGTTTACAAAAAAAAATGTATGTAAGTATTCTATCAGTTATCTGGTTCCCATAATAAAAGCTCTGCTTAGTTTGGGGCTAGATAGCGCTGTGTGACATGTCCAGGAATATTTATTTATTACCAAACCAAGGTGTTGCCAACTTGTATCTTGGTTAGTGCCTTCTATTAATGAAATAACAAAGAAAAATACAACAGTGGACAGTCTTATCGCTAAAAGCGATATCTATCAGACAACTTTTGGGTGTAAGCTTACTCTGCTATCGTTTGGTTTGGATGTATTATCTCAAAAGTATTCATAAATTCGGTTGAAGACAAAATACAAGTTTCCATAAAACGAAGAGGTAATACATACCCGAAACTGTCTGTCTGTCCGTCTGTCACCAGGGTGCATCTCATGAACCGTGCTAGACAGTTGAAATTTTCACAGATGATATATTTCTGTTGCCGCTATAACAACAAATATTAAAAACAGAATAAAATAAATATTTAAGGGGGGCTCCCATACAACAGACGTGATGTTTTTGCCGTTTTTATAGATAATGGTACGGAACCCTTCGTGCGCGAGTCCGACTCGCACTGGACCGGTTTTTTTTTATAATATGTCCTACGAATAAGTCAAGACTAAACTCAAAATTTTATATAGAATCACCATTTTTCGGATTCTAATTGGTGACCCTGAGTAGCATAATCTAGCCTTTTTATACTACTCTCCAATAAAATGAGTGTATTATGTATATTAAATACACTCTTGTGGTGATTCATAGCAAATGTTTTTATTTCTATAACTTGTCTTTACAATAGCCTAGTAATTGAAACCTACTTTAAGTAGGTAGGTATACCTATACCTACCTAATAGGTACCTGTATTAGGAGTTTTCGCTCTTCTGTAATAGGTATACCTAAATTTTTTTAATGTAAAAGTAGGCGTAACTTATAATAGAGATTAGTTTACAAAACTTCCAATAAGGAATTATGACATACTAGCTGTTGTCAGCGGCTTCGCCCGCGTTGTTTTGGGATGCAAAAATACATATAGAAACTTTAATATCCCATTTTTATCTCATAGGAACTGATTTGGATAAAAAGTAGTCTATGTGCTAGTCCATGTTATCTACTCATCGAAATCGGTTCAGCCGCTTCGACGGGATTGAGTAACAAACAATTAAATAAAAATATTCAAACTTTTGCATTATTAAATTGTGATAAAAGTATTGTTTTTATATAAATAAATAAAATAAAATAAATATTGCTGGACATTTCACACAACGCTATCTAGCTCCAAACTAAGCAGAGCAGCTTGTACACACGGCTACACATCAAGCTATACATTTCCAGTATAAGCTGACCTCTCATTCTACGAAAAGCCTACTCAATGCGAGATCAGCTTATACTGGAGATGTATAGCTTGATGTGTAGCCGTGTGTACTATGGGAACCAGATAACTGATAGAATACTTATATACTTTTTTGTTTTGCAAATACATACTTATAATATATAGAAAAACAACTAGACCCGGAACAAATTATATTATATAAATAAAAATATAATTAATTATTCTGGACATTTCACACAGCGCTATCCAGCCCCAAACTAAGCAGATCTTGTACGATGGGAACCAGATAACTGATAGAGTACTTATATATTTTTTTTTGTAAATACATACTTATAATATACAAAAAGTAGCCTATGTATGTATCCAGGTTATGATCTACGTACATACCAAATTTCATCGCAATCGGTTCAGCCGTTCCGGCGTGAAAGAGTAACAAACATCCATACATACATACATACGTACAAACTTTCGCGTTTATAATGAAAATGAAATGAAAAATGTTTATTTGTTTTACATAAGAGTAAATACAAAGGTAACAGGTATATACAGGTAGCCAATTTGTTAGTTTAAATTGATAGACACTGGGGTACGAATAACTATATACAAATCTATAACAAATCAGGAAATAAGTACCTAAAGTATATATAATAACCTAAGTAATTATCAGTATAATGGTGCGTCAAAAACTGGACTAGATTTTCTGTATCCCAGTTTTTGACGTCTTCCATTGGACAATCGAGAGTGATCTTATAGTATTTATCTTATAGTGTGACCATTAGTGCTGTGCACTTCCTGAGGTATGCGCGCGGCGAATCGGCTGCTGCGCTCTGTCAGTTCGCCGTCAACGCTCGTGGCGGCAGGTAGTGTTATTTGTATCGGACTGTCTATGTCATGTGCGTCTGACATAGACAGTCCGATACGAATAACACTACCTGCCGTCTAAGTCTAATATTAAGTTATGGCATAAATTTAAATTTATTTATAAAGCTAGGTATTTTAATTATTATTTTTGTATTATTAGCAAATCCTCCAAATAATATTAGTAGGATAGAGAAACAACCAGACCCGAAACAAATATCTGTAGATCGTGCAAACATTTGTTCCGCGGCGGGAATCGAACCCGCTACCTCCTGCGTCTCAGCCGGCTATTCGCCCACTGCGCCACGGAGGTATATATTAATATATAATTATATTTTGAAGGCCGTCCGTGTTTTTACATTGTAAGTTTTAATGTAAAAAATTGAAACAACAATATACTCGTATCTAAGCCTATCAGAACTAAGCCAACGATCCAACATAACTCAGGTGAAGAGCTACCGTCCCGCAAGCCGCTCCGTCACGATGGTATCTGCCGGTGTCGGGTTCCATGACTTACAGCCAAGCCTTACCCGACAACCCACCCTGCACTTCGTGTTCTTTCTTTTACTATAAACAGAATGGAGATGTTAAAAGGCTTTGACACTTGGCCGACTGTCATCATCATAACAGCCAAAAGACGTCCAATAAGCAATCTACTGATTTTTGTGACTTGCTGTCGATTCGGACAAAATATATTGAGACGCAATGTCCCAATTGACACTTTTGATTTTAATATTTTTGTTACTGTCGATTCGGACACCGTTAAAAATAGCTGCATTGTACAGTCAGTTAAAAAAACAGGGTTTTACGGAGGCGCGGCGGTGGCACCGCAAGATGACGAAATAGATGCATAGCAAGGTCACACACTCTCTATCTCTTTATTTGAGATATTTTTAAGTGATCATTATATAGATGTCTAAGTATATAAGATGTTGATTTATACCAAATATACGCTATGAATGAAACTTGTAGTTTTTTTAACATTAATATAAGTCACCACACGCTCGCAAATCAATTTGATTAGCTTTATCACATTATATTATATTTTGCTTAAACATTTTTTTCCCTGACTGTACTCAACAGCTTCAATAATTTGATGGTGTCTGAATCTACAGTATGAAAAAATATTAAAATTAAAAGTGTCAGTTGGGACACTGTGTCCTAATACATTTTGTCCGTATCGTCAGCAACTCATTTTTGTTTCGTGCTTGCACAGAGGAGGAAAATTCCGCTAGTTACTGCTTTATCTTTAAATATTTGTCCCAGGTCTGGATGTTTTTTTATGTATTATAAGTATGTATTTACAAAAAAAATAAACGACGACCTCCGTGGCGCAGTAGACGAATAGCCGGCTAAGACGCAGGAGGTAGCGAGTTCGATTTCCGCTGCGGAACAAATGTTTGCATGATCTACAGATATTTTTTTCGGGTCTGGATGTTTGTCTATATATTTTAAGTATGTATTTACAAAAAAACAGTACCTATGTATATATATATAAGTATTCTATCAGTAACCTGGTTCCCATAATACAAGCTCTGCTTAGTTTGGGGCTAAATAGCGCTGTGTGAAATGCCCAGAAATATTTATTTATTTAAGTATTTATTATCATATCAGCACGCCATAGGACATCCACTGTTGAACATAGTCCTCCCCCATAGATTTCCAGAGCAAGCGATATTGTACGGCCTGCACCCAACGGCTCCCAGCAACCTTTATCAGGTCCTTTTTCAGGTCCTTAAATTGTGGGTATTGTAATTATTTAGATTTAGTCTAAATCTTCAATAAATCGTTTAACTTATAATAGCATTTGTTACTAAGTAACTTTCTAAGCTTCATACTAATCTTTACATTAATTTTTGATCACAATTGGAATAAAGATTTCAAGTAAAAGTTCTAAAATTATTTAATCTAAATACAGAAGAAAGTGACGACAACGTTGCCTACGAGACTGGAACACGATCGTGACTGCTCGTGACGAGTCACAGTCAGTGCGGGTCGTGCGCGGCTCGGACAGACAGACGTACCGCACGACGCGAATGTAGAGTCTATGAGAAACCTACGCCGGTTAGGTAGACTGCGTGATCCGTGAATGTCCGTAATGTATATGTACGTACAGGATCTGTTTGGATAGAAGGATCAGATTGCCACCTCGTCTACACTGTACCCGTACTGCTGGAAATAGGCATTCTCTTTATTCAATCAAAAATCAATTTTATTCAATATTAAATATACCTACATTTGTTATTTACCGATTTAAATAAATATATAAATATTGCTGGACATTTCTACGCTATCTAGCCACAAATTAACCAGAGCTTGTACTGTGGGAACCAGATAACTGATAGAATACATATAATATTTTTTTTGTAATACATATACGCTTATAATATAAAGACAAACATCCAGACCCGGAATATCTGAAGAACAGGCAAACATTTGTTCTGCGGCGGGAATCGAACCCGCTATCTCCTGCGTCTCAGACGGCTATTCGCCCACTGCGCCACGGAGGTCGACAAAAAAACTGGGTATTTATCGCGTATGTACCATTTTTATTTGTTATCCCGATGTGTTGCATGCAACAGCCGTGGTCGCGGGCAGACTCTGAGTCTGTTTATATAAGTAATTAGATATGTAGTGATTGCGAAAGTTTGAAAAATACTATTCTCAATCTTATTATACTTAATATACTATACATACGCTTGTTATTCATTTTTGTTTATATTTTACACTAGCTGACCAATCCGCAGCTTCGCACGCGTAGTTTTTCAATAAAAACATTACCCTTCTTCTGCGCAGTTGCGTACAGAGTAGCCTATGTCACCCGGGAATAGTGTAGCTTCCCAGCAGTGAAAGAATTTTTTAAATCGGTCCAGTAGTTTCGGAGCCCATTCAATACAAACAAACAAGCAAACAAATCTTTCCTCTTTATAATATTAGTATAATAGGTTGGGGGAAAAGTCTTTTAGCATTATAGTATGTATGAGCTTGTAGTAAAATCTCTTTGGCTATACTATTTGTATCTGGCTGGTTTTGGTACCATTCAAAGTTTAAATTTTAAAGAAGATAATTCAAAATTAAAATTAGGAAAATGTGTGATTTTTTTATTGTTTTTCGAACTGTAAATATGAGTGAATCTAATGAAGAAATTCGATACGTTTTAAAATTTTACTACAAAAAAGGTAAAAATGCAACGCAAGCCGCGAAAAAAATTTGCGATGTTTATGGACCTAGTGCAGTGTCTGTGAGAGTAGCACAAATTTGGTTTAAACGTTTTCAATGCTGAAATTTTGATATCAAAGATGCACGTCTCTCTGGTCGCCCTATTACGGATAAAATTGATGCCATTTTTAAAAAAAGTGGAGCAAGATCGGCTTGTCAGTAGTTACGACGTAGCTGAATAACTGGAAGTTAACCACAAAACAGTTTTGGCGCATTTGAAAAAAACTGGGTACACAAAAAAGCTCGATATTTGGGTACCCCACGAGCTCACTGAAAGAAACCTAATGAACCGTGTACTCATTTGTGATTCTTTATCACGACGTAATGAAACCGAACCATTTTTGAAGTAGCTGATAACTGGTGATGAAAAGTGGATCACGTACGACAAGAACGTGCGAAAAAGGTTGTGGTCAAAGGCCGGTCAGGCTTCACAGCCTGTGGCGAAACCCGGGTTAACTCGCAACAAGGTGATGCTGTGTGTGTGGTGGGATTGGAAGGGCATTATTCATTATGAGCTGTTACCACCAGGCAGGAACATCGATTCTGAAATTTACTGCGAACAACTGATGAGATTAAAGCAAGAAGTTGAGAGAAAGTGGCCGGAATTATTCAACAGAAGGGGTGTGGTTTTTCATCATCATAACGCTAGACCTCGCACATCTTTAGCCACTCAGCAAAAGTTAAGAGAGTTTGGCTGGGAGGTGTTAATGCATCCGCCGTATAGTCCTGACCTTGCACCTACAGATTTCCACCTGTTTCGGTCTCTTCAGAATTCTTTAGGCAGTGTCAGGTTAACATCACGAGAGGACTGCCAAAACTACTTGTCGCAGTATTTTGATCAGAAGCCCCAAAATTTCTATAGCAATGGAATCATGTCTCTACCTACAAGATGGCAAAAAGTTATCGAACAAAATGGTACCTACTAATACATACATAGTACTTTAGTTAAATTTAAATAAACTATACTATAAAATGTTTTGAATTTTCTTAAAAAATGTGAAGAAACTTTTTCCCCAACCTAATAGATTACGCTACTTACTCCGGTCTCTTGTGAGCATTTTTCATGTACAAGCTTCGTTCACAATATCATATCAATATGAGGTACTAGGTACAGCGATAATCATAATTTCAATACTAGAAATAAAGATAAACTCGCTGTTGCCACTTGTAGACTACATAAAGTTAGTAAATCGTTTAAAGGACAAGGTGTTTCTACCTACGCTTTTATAACAAACTCACAAGTAAAAAGATATAAGTACAAAAATTGTCAATTAACAAATCTAAAAATGTAATTAAACAATGTTTTTTTATAAAAAAAAGCTTATTATATCATTATATCATATCGGATTATTTAGATATTAGCTTATTGGGATTAAAATTGTTCCAATTTGGTCTAAATTGTTACAATTTAGACGTAATTTAGTTTCTTTATTGTTATGTATTGTAAATGGATCTTTATAAAGAACAACCAGTCTTGTTTCTTGCCTTTCTTTCCTTGCTTGAACGCGGAGGAACATTCGTTAAAATTGACGTTTCAAATTGATCCTTGTGATTTTAATGAATAAATAAATTTTATTTAGAATTTAAACGTCATGAAACCATCTCATCAATCTTTATTTTGATTCCCATTTTGGTGTTTTGGCAGAAAAAAGTTCATACGCGAGCCAAAAATGTGTCTAGTGAATGCCATTTTGTTGTGTGCACCCTTTTATCTATAATCACTCAGTTCTTAGTGCTAGTATTACATAAAGATACGTACGCGCGTAAACTGCCCATAATCAAACATTAACGACATCTATAATAACCTTGTTACCACATAAAACGTTAAACTCCGTTTAACGCATGTTTAAAAAAATCTATATTAATTATTGTATAGGATTTTTTTAAACAGTGTTTAGCGGGTGTTTAAACTTTTGTAGTAAGACCCTAAGAGTTTAAAAAGTTATAGCTTGAATTAATATACTTAAGTAATAGTAAGTATAGACAAAAATCAACTTTGGGTAACTATGCATCCAAATATCCGATCACTACTCATGAGTAACTTCATCATCATCATCATCATATCAGCCGCAGGACGTCCACTGCTGGACAAAGGCCTCCCTCATTGATCTCCAGGAACTGCGGTTGGAAGCGGCCTGCATCCAACGCCGAAAAGTGGGGCCGGAAAGTTCTCGAATGCCGTATGTAAACACTCTTAGAAATGTATTCACAAGCATAAAGGCTTGTACAAAGATATTAAAAATGGTTTTACAGCAAGAAAAGTAATATTATTGTGATATTATCGGATGATCGTAAGTTTGCTTTTCAAAATAGTACAAAACAACCGTTTTCTTCTATGACTTTATCCGAAGGCGTGTAGTGACTCCATAATTTAAGTCTTTTTTGGAATTCTTTATGATTATTATTATAAGCTTTATTTTCAATCATATAAGTATATAACATTAACAGATAATTACAATCTATTGCGTTATAATCTATTGCGTAAAGATAAACCTAACAATAAATATAATAAAAAGGCAAGGAGATGAGAACACCTATGGGACTCACAACAAACTTAGATCTCACATTTACACTGTCACTGGACACAATAACACAAAATAATATACTAAATAAAAATAAATATGAAGCAACTCAATAAACCTTGAATACGCGCCATAACTGCGCCATAGCTACGGATTGAGGCGACCGTTTAGTTAGACAGTCTTGGCTGTTAGATTTTATTCAAAATATATATAGATTTTTAAGTTACTCATCCAAAGCCGACCTTCGGTTCTTACCAAGTCGTCTGCCCATCTTGTAGGTGGACGTCCTACGCTGCGCTTGCCGGTCCGTGGCCCCCATTCGAGAACTTTCCGGCCCCACTTTTCGGCGTTGGATGCAGGCCGCTTCCAACCGCAGTTCCTGGAGATCAATGAGGGAGGCCTTTGTCCAGCAGTGGACGTCCTGCGGCTGATATGATGATGATGATGATGAAGTTACTCATGAGTAGTGATCGGATATTTGGATGCAGAGTTACCCAAAGTTGATTTTTGGCTAAAAAATTATGGAATAGAAGACGAATAGAATTAATTTCTTAGAATATTTTTATTAACAATAAAATCTCGGAATCCCGGGATTGGATAAATATTAAGCAGGTAGAATTTGTCATCTCACACGCACTTACAAAATGCTTATATTCCCTGAGGTCTAATAGGCTCGATCTGACACTTGTTACAAGGTTGTTTTCGCTTCGTCAAAAACTATTTACAGTAAAAGTAGGGAAAAGCAACCCCATATTACGTTGTAACAAGGCATTATGTATAACTAATTATTATTACCTATGTGCCAAAGTGTGCGTTCATAGAATGTGAATTTCTTTAGACTCTATGTATGAGGGATGAATGGCATACCATAAAACCTATGCAGCTTTAATGGATGTCTATATTAAGCAGATAAATAAATTAAAAAAAATTAACACATGATAAATTTGTTGATCCAAATCACGGAATTTTTTCAATAAAAAAGTGCTATCCATACTAGTCAACTAGTTTAACATCTCTATTCTATCTCTACATCTCCGTCAGCAGGATTCTCAATTTAGTATACGATCTTAAATGACACAGTATCATCATTATATCAGCCGTAGGATGTCCATTGCTGGACAGCGACACTCCTATGTCTTTAGTGGGACTGATGTCGCGCGGCCTGCTTCCAGGCTACATATCTAATTACTTATTTAAACAGACTCAAGAGTCTGCCCGCGACCACGGCTGTTGCATGCAACACGTCGGGATAACAAATAAAAATGGTACAAACGCGATATTTATCGCGTATTACCCATTTTTTTGACGACCTCCGTGGCGCAGTGGGCGAATAGCCGGCTGAGACGCAGGAAGTGGCGGGTTCGATTCCCGCCGCAGAACAAATGTTTGCCTGTTCTACAGATATTTATTCCGGGTCTGGATGTTTTTCTATGTATCATAAGTATGTATTTGCAAAAAAAAAGTATAGGTACATATTCAGTCAGTTATCTGGTAATCTAGTAAATCTTTTAATATATAAAATCTATTAAAATATAAAATATTATTAAAAGTAGCACGCACTAAGAAGTGTCGCGGGAGACCGAGTTTTTAACCCATTTTTTACTTTAATCTTGGTATGTACATACTATCTCCAATCCACCATAACTCACACACACCCTACAGAACATGCAAGTCGGCATATCAAAGCAGGTTTCTCTCTGTTTTGTTGAATTAAATCGTAATAAAGCACGCTGCAGGCCTATCTGGCATCTCGTGCTTAAATATGGTTTAACCGAATCGCCATGTGAACTTATTTCTTTGTGAATTGTCGCAGCAGGTACTTTGACCTTCCGTTTCAAATTACTGTTACAATTTTTTTAGGACTAGCTGTTGCCAGCGACTTCGTACGCATTACACTACTAAATACGAAGATACTGAGGACCTCCTAAGGATTCCCAAATAGTGCCTACACACACACACACACACACTCACGTACGCACACGCACCGACGCAGATCCTTCTGGTCTGTTGGTATATTATGTAACTGATTGGAACTCATTGCTGTAAAGGAGATTACCCTCCGTCGTCCGAGACACGTTCTCGGAGACCCGGATAACGAAATCACTTTCGCTAATGCGGGTGAGTCATCAACATTAGACAGAGCAAACACTCCACAAATACACCGACCTCGCCGGCGAGGTCGACGAGTCCCTTTAGTCGCCGCCTACACGAGGTACAAGCACGTACCCGGGCGTATCTCTCCTATCCCCGTCCCGGCAACAGCCCAAGCCGAGGTTCGTACCTAAGTGGTGCCCTTGCGCTAGTTGCCTCATCAAAAATAAAATTATAGGGCTGAGCGCCTTTTCTGCGCTCGCCAAAAGCTCGGTTAAGCTGCAACGGCCTCAGAGGCCAACAGCGAGATAAGTCCATTCGAAAAAAAAAAGCTGTACAGGAGGAGGGCGTTGGTGTCTGTAACACAGTTTTCATACTTATACAGGCATCATCGTACACAAATTGTACACATCATTTTATATTGGCATAATGTTGAGTCGAGTCCCATTTACTGGTGTAGCACACAGTATCTACCGAGTTCTCCCTTATTCGTGTTTATGTTTTAAGTTTATACTGTTTAATTGTTTAATTTTAAGTATTTCCTCTCTCTTAAAATGTAACTTTATTGTATATTGTGTGCTAATGTAATGAATAAATGATTGTCTATGTCTATTTGTTGTTCCTCAATAAATGCTATATTTATTTAAAAAAAAAACAAAAAAAATGTGTAGGTAACCTAGAAATAAAGCTAAACTAGCTGTTGCAACTTGACTTGACACCCCATTTGTACCCCATAGGAACTGATTGATGGGATAAAAAGTAGCCTATGTGGTAATCCAGGTTATAAGCTATGTAAATACCAAATTTCATCGAAATCGGTTCAACAAACAAACGAATAAATAAATAAACAAACATCCAAACTTTCGCATTTATAATATTAGTGTGAATCTGAAAAGTATGTTAGCAGTGGACGTCGTGTGGCTGATTTGATGATGATGGTGATATCAGCGCGTTTTTTTTAATCCTAGCATAGCTATGTTTTATGTGAAATATATAAAGATATATACAAATTAGCTGACGTCTCCTATCCCGACGCTACAGAGGATCAGCTGAATAAGCTGCAAAACCTCTACATACGTTTTATACATGGTCTGCGAAAGTATGACCACGTAACAGTTTTTCCGCGCTCAATTACAATAGATCAGAAAGCATCGAGATGTCCGTCTACTATATCTCCTTTAATATCTTACATGATCCTCAATCACCCAACTACCTCAAAGAACGATTCACTCCCTTGTAGGTAGATATGCTGAGGACCGTCTTCGG
This sequence comes from Philereme vetulata, assembly GCA_918857605.2. Classification (NCBI taxonomy): domain Eukaryota; kingdom Metazoa; phylum Arthropoda; class Insecta; order Lepidoptera; family Geometridae; genus Philereme; species Philereme vetulata. The sequence continues at coordinate 11,035,339 of OU975423.1, forward strand.
CGTTCCTCGCAACACCTTCAACTCATGACTCCAGAGCACAATACAACTTGCTATACCAATTCATTCACCATCATTGTTATCCGTGGAACTATGGAACTTCGCCGAGTATGTTTCCTCCGTTGAGGTATTCAGAGCCAAAGTGCCTACCCATAGAAGCACTACCTCACTCTCACGAAGCGTACAAAATGAGCGGTATCCTGTCTTTGTTATAGCTTTTATAACTTATATGGTTTCAATGTTTAAGTCTATGTAATATATAATATTATAACGATATTTATTACTTTATGAATGGTACACTCTGTCAAGAAAGTACCGGGAAAAGATCAATAATACACAAAATGTCAGTTGTTTATCCAATATTTATTTTACCGCCTTCGCACCGCCGCGATGCACTCACGCCAACGGATAATCCAATCATCAAAACATTTTTTAAACGCTTTTTCCGGAATGGAGTTCAGTTCTCGGCGCGAATTCTCCTATAAGTCTTCTACCGAATGAAAACGGGTGCCACGAAGTGGTAATTTGAGTTTAGGAAAAAGAAAGAAGTCGGCTGGAGCCATATCTGGTGAAAAAGGTGGTTGCTCGATGGTTGAGTTTTTGGTCAAAAATTCGTTCACAATGATGGCCTTGTGCGAAAGCGCATTCGTGGTGCAAAATCCAAGAATTTTCTCTTCACAAATCTGGCTTTTTTCGCCGAGTTTGCTCTTTTAAATGCCGCATAACGCTCAAATAATATTCTTTATTTACCGTTTGACCTTCCGATAAGAATTCCAAGTGCACAACACCGCGATAGTCAAAGAAAACAGTCAACATGACTTTGACATTTGATCGATTCATGAAATACAGCATGGTGACAGACGGACAGACAGAAGGACATACAGACAGTCAGACAGACAGCGGAGTCTCAGTAATAGGGTCCCGTTTTACTTTTTGGGTACGGAACCCTAAAAACAACCGGATGGAGAACCTCCTTTTTTTGAAATCAGTTAATAAATCGAAGATATTCCTAGGTTTTAATGCACTGCTCTTTTTGTTACAGGAGGCCAAAGCAGACGAACGCCGTTGGGTCTCGCTATGGAGCTATTCGAACAGCACCAGGGCACACACATACTCCAGGTATTGTAACATTGAAAGATAAACCAGGACAGAAACTAGCACTAGTCCGTATAACATTTGTTTCTGTCGCCACATTTTTGTTATAATAAATAGGATTGTTGATAAAATATCTGGGACAATCTCGCCTGAACATACAAATCTCGAAAATGTTACTTTAGATATTTTTTCTACTAGAGAATGTAATCCTCTGTCTGAATAAACATAGCAGACGATGTACTTAAGTAGGAGACTAGCATAGGACCTCAAAGATAGTCTAATAGGTCTAGCCCTAGGAGAATACCTATAAACTATTTAGGTTAAAGAAACTCCTCAACAACAATTGCTGTCAAATTATTCAAACGTGTGCCTCACCAATGACTCACAGCACATGTCAAGCCACCACAACATGCTAAATGAAATGACTAATAAACAAAGCATGAAGAACCTTCAATCAGTTTTACTTTCGACATAAAGTCACACTCGAACTTGACTACCTTTCCATTGCGATTCTTGACCGACTTCACGCTTTTTTTACAAACAAAACACACAATGAAGCCAATGATAAAGGTTTAAGTATATCTTTACGAAATTCTAATTTAATATTTCGTAGATTTCGCCAAATTTCATAACCAAATTAATCGACACACGTTTTCTGGGACACTCGGTAGGGTTGAGAAAAAAATCTATTATCTGTTGTGTAGTAAATAATATCTTTGCAATCGATTTTGTGTCATTACGGTGTGGGCGCTGCGGTTTCGTACGTGATTCCTTGGTTCTATTTATTTTTTGTAGAAATGCAACATTTGCGGGACTTGGTGTACGGATTGTAAAAAAATTGTACGCGCACGCACGGCTGCGGCACAATAATTTACGACTTATCTTGACCGTAATCTAATAGATATAACTTCTGAAGGACTTTTAAAACAAGGTCTGTTAATACTTAAACGCTTTTTTATGGTGAGCAAATAACAACCAGATCAGATACCAAAACCGGAGTCGGAGCTAATGAAAAATTATGTTCTAACGTCAATCATATAAATTAACACAAAACCTATAAAGTAAAGTTAAGTAAAATTTATTTCGATAAAGTAAGTTTACAAACTTAAAATCTAGACTTTGTATACCTAGGACAACACTCCAATTAGGTAGGTCCAACTTCGAGAAAGAGGTCAATCCAACTCGGATGGGCAGCGTTTGGGAAACTTCGCAACGTCTTTTCGTCCAACATACCTCAGTGCGTTAAGACGAAACTTTTAAATCAGTGTGTGTTACCAGTGATGACATATGGAACCGAGACGTGGTCCTTCACTATTGGCCTCAGCTCAGAGTCGCTCAACTAGCTATGGAGAGGGCTATGCTCGGGGTTTCTCTACGGGATCGAATCAGAAATGAGGAAATACGTAGGAGAACTAAAGTCACCGATATAGCCCAACGGATTAGCACGTTGAAGTGGCAATGGGCAGGCCATATAGCGCGCAGAACAGAACAGAACAGAGGCCACGGACCGGCAAGCGCAGCGTAGGACGTCCACCTACAAGATGGGCAGACGACTTGGTAAGAACCGCAGGTCGGCGTTGGATGCAGGCCGCTTCCAACCGCAGTTCCTGGAGATCAATGAGGGAGGCCTTTGTCCAGCAGTGGACGTCTTACGGCTGATATGATGATGAAACTATATACAATCATGTTTCCTAGTGTAACTTAAGTTTGCAGTTGTGATGAATACATAGTCAAGTGACTACCCTCCGTACTAGTTTTCACTGTATGACGGCAGGGCGTCGTTGCTCTTCCATATAATGCTATCGACGTAAGAATTTAAACTTTTTAGTTAGGTTAATAATGTATGTTAACATCTTATAAATCTACTAATCATTATTTATATATACTATGTTAACTATAATATCTGTTATCTGAATATACGTATAATTACTGCTAGTTGTGAAATGCTAAATTTTTAACGAATACCTACTTTTTTATACAACTTGTATGGCAAACGAGCATGCAGTCCACCAGATGTTAAGTGGCTACTGCAGCCCATGGATATCCACATAGAATTCAAAACAAGCTATTATGTTGTCTTGATCTCTATGTGGATACGTTGCCATACTATAGGACTTAGCTGTTATGCCTATGTGCCAGTAATTACAAGAACATACCATTACCATCTAACCGGAACACAGCAGCAAAGTACCTACTGCTATTTGGCGGCAGATAAAGGTAAGGCGGTGGTGCCCACTTCCTCAAGCTCGTTCACAAAAGCTCTACCACCTACTATCGAATAATTATTTTGAAAAGTATCTAAAAATCTAAATAGTGTCTAAATCTGAAATTATCTTCTGTGGGTGTGTATTTAATTTTAACATAGGTTATTAACATGCAAAAGTTTGTTAATAACGCTATATACACTGTACGCTAAGTAGCTGTACGCTGTACGAGTAAGCTGAACGGATACAAACAAAATTGGGTATCCATATAACATACTTACTTAGTTGGTGACAAGCCTGTACCTAGTAAAAACAAGATATCCTAAAATGTAATGTCAGTCTTTTACAACATTCTTAAAATTCGAACTGATTCAGTCGTTCAAAGACCTATTGAAAAGCTTATTACCCTCCGTAAACTAGAAACACGTTCTTAAAATAAAACCGAGAGTGCGAATAGTCTATTACGGTCACAGCATTTATATTTTGACAATCATCGTGCAGCGTTTAAACGCAGATTTGACACAAAAACTCTTCATCAAGATGAATGTATTTTGTCAACCGTGTATCTCATTAAAAGTTGAAAATTAGGTTGTAGAATTAGGCTTGGAGGAAGAGACTTGATTTTAGAGAGCTATTTTAGAAAAAAAAGCATTGATACTTATTGATGCTTTACATCTGTATGCCTCAAATTGATTGGCGGAGGGTAGTGCATCGTAGATCACGTTTCTATATTCACGTGTTGTAGGCGATGGTTACCACTTAACATCAGGTGGGCCATATGCATGTCCCATCACCAGTAGTATAAAAAAACAGGCCAAGTGCGAGTCGGACTCGCACACGAAGGGTTAGGTACCATTATCAATAAAAACGGCAAAAAAACGTTTGTTATATTGGAGCCCCCCTTAAATTAAAAAAATAATAAAATATATTTTATTTCATCTGTTCTGTTACAAAATATAAATAAATTTGTTACAATACGTTATTTTAATATTGTTTCACATTTATTGAATTACAATCTGCATTAAGCCTTAAATATTTGTTTTATTTTAATTTAACTACATATTTATTTTTAAAGTAAATATATAACTAAATATTCTGTGATTATTTCAAGCGTCCTGTTACCATTATCAATATCGAGCAAAAACGAGCAATAAAAATCACGATTGTTGCATGGGAGCCCCCCTTGAACGTTTTTTTTATTCTGGTTTAAGTATTTGTTGTTATAGCGGCAACAGTAAAACATCATCTGTGAAAATTTCAACTGTCTAACTATCACAGTTTATGAGATACAGCCTGGTGACAGACGGACAGACAGACAGCGGAGCCTCAGTAATAGGGTGCCGTTTTACCCTTTGGGTACGGAACCCTAAAAAAAGAATACCGTATTGTACAAAACATATCAAACTGTACACATGCGCACTAGAAAAACAACCATTGTGTAGATAATATGGATAAATAATTTTGTAGGTAGTATTCTTTATGTAGGCATAGATAGGTTGCGAACACAAAGAGTATGATAGTGATGATGAGAGATAGATAATAGAATTTGTCAAAGATATTAGAAAAGTTGCAACAATTTAATGAATTTACAATAAATTACATAATATCATTTGTATTTATATATAACACTAGCTATTTCCAGCGGCTTCGCACGCGTAGTTTGCCAATAAAAAGTAGCCTATGTGTTAATCCAGGTTATGATCTACGTACATACCAAATTTCATCGCAATTGTATCAGCCGTTCCGGCGTGAAAGAGTATCAAACATCCATACATCCATACATACAAACTTTCACGTTTATAATATTAGTAGGACTTGTTATTGTCATTCCACTATCTTGTACTATGTAATTTAAAAGAAAATAATGACTACATATAATACTTTCTCAAAGAAAACCTTCTATTAGCATCAATTAGCCTTGAATCAATCTAGGTTCTACAAGAAAGTATTCAATTAGACCACGATTAATATTCACAGTCTCTTCCAGCACCTCTATAGACCGATGTAAATGATTTGGCCCGTGTTGATAGTTTTTCATCAATTTCATCATCGCTCGTTTGTTTAGGTTTTTTGTGGTTGAAAATTGTTTGATATCTTTCTATTAGTTCCACGTTAGATTGGTAGGAATGAGCTTATAATGAGGTGAGATGAAAAATGGTTTAATGAAAAAGCTCTTTTGAAAAGACTTGAAAGCTTTTAAGTTAGTTATACAATTATTGAAGTTGATGCAAAATACTTAAAAGAAGACATATTATTGTGGCGGACGGTCAAGAACGAGATATCTGGTCGTATGGTTATTCATGTGTTAGCATTTAACTGTCATTTGGACGCTTAGATATTATATTTGTGAATATGTATATAATTGTAAAATACCCTTTGCGCGGTTAGCGCTAGGGCGAGGAACTGATTTGTTTAAGTCTAGCGCAAGTTTCATACAAAATTGTGATCATCAAGTACACGCCTTTATGTTCTAAACCTAGAACATTCACACAAGAAAGAAAATACATTCTGCTGAATACCGAGCTTTTCATTTGAAGCCTGGGTTGGAACTCGACAATAAAATTTTATTTAGAAAAAATAGAAAATCAAGGATAGAGTTTATAATCAATTAAAAAAACCGGCCAAGTGCGAGTTGGACTCGCGCACGAAGGGTTTCGTACCATTATCTATAAAAACGGGAAAAAAATCACGTTTGTTGTATGGGAGCCCCCCTTAAATATTTGTTTTATTTAATTTAATTATTTATTTTTAAAGTAAACATATAACTAAATATTCTGTGAATATTTCAAGCGTCTATCTGTTGCCGTTATCAATATCGAGCAAAAACGAGCAAAAAAGTCACGTTTGTTGACGAGCCCCCTTAAATATTTATTTTATTCTGTGTTTACTATTTGTTGTTAAAGAAAATAATAGAATAGAAACACATCATCTGTGAAAATTTCAACTGTCTAACTATCACGGTTCATGAGATACAACCTGGTGACAGACGGACAGACAGCAGAGTCTTAGTAATCCTAGAAACCATCGACAACTAAAATGAGACCCAACGACCATGTCTCTCGAACTGCAGAACGAGTAACTTTGCTTAGCTTTGTTAGCCATTTGAAATGTAGGTACATATATACTTTGTATTATTGATTGATAATTCATTGCAGTTGTATTTCTTTTGTTACAGTCATTGGACGGGTTTGCGTTATCTGTGGCCGCCGATGGGAGGTTCCTGTACATATCTGAAACTGTGTCAATATATTTAGGGTTATCACAAGTAAGTTAATCATATCTTACATAAATATGTATAAAATAGTAATATATTATGCTTGCTTATCTATGTCACCACTAACCTGAGCTTCTTCTAATATCACTGTTTTTCTAGAAATATTTTTCTCATTAACGTCAGGACCCAGCTGACTTGAAGTATTTTTTTCCTAACCTATCTTGTCCCACTGCTGGGCAAAGGTCTCCCCCAAGTCCCTCCAAGCATCCCTATCTAACGCTATTTCCCACTATCCTCTTTGGAAGGTGTCGAAATCGTCCCGCCAACGCTTTCTCGGCCGACCCCGACGTCGCCTTCCGTCTTCAGGCGTCCATGGTGTTGCAATATGGGCCCATTTCTCGGAATGCCTTCGGGCAACGTGGCCCGCCCATTCCCACTTAAGTCCAGCCGATCTCTTCCTTAGATCTGCAATGCCGGTAAGTGATCGCAGCATGGTGTTACGCACTCGGTCGACACGTTTAAGGCGAATATAGTAGCTGATTGGTCTTATTTAGAGGCTTTCTCCTCAGGGAGGAATCAGTTTTATGTGCTCAAAAAATATATGTCATTTGACCTTTTATCTGAAAAGTGAACATACAAAAAAGTTCTAACTGTTTATTTACTATGAGAAAAAAAATTAAGCTGTTTTCTACTTTCAATTTGATTCAACCTCTAAACGACGAAATACTTTGTAATTTTTTTTTCACCTAAATGTGGGCAAAGACTATACCTTCAAGTTGAACATAATATGATGTTGTGCTGCGACGGTCTTTTACGTGGCAATTAAATATTTTCAATTTTTCCGAATAATTAGTGGCCGTATCCTTAGAAGGTGGTTGCGTGGGCGACGGGCGGCAGTGTACCGCTGACTGTCGTACGGGAGGGTTGTGCTCGTCTGCCGCGCACTCACCTATTTTCTGGTCGGTTAGATGCGTGTGGCGGAAGGTGCGGGGCTGAAACAATAGCTACGCCCATTCGCTCAAGGTCATCGGCTACGGTTAGCGCCTTAAAGGCGAGAATGCTCCATTGCCCTTTGACAAATCTTATATATTGAAGCATAAGAATTTAAAATCTATTAGGTTTTCCTTTTCATAAACACCGTTCAGTTTATCATCTATTAGTTCATTTAATTCCGATTCGTCCTTATTTTCAAACAATAGATACATACACACACTGAATTATATTAAGCTTTTCTGAACAATCCTTATCTTTAAAACACAATATCAAAACACACCATCCATTCACACGCACACACACAAAAGGTACAGTCGGTAGATAAAATCTGAAAATTCGTCAGCAAGACGACATCCGGTGGTAAATGCATTTGATATCAGATAATTCGAACACGTGTTACGTTATGACGTGTACGTGGGCCTACTTTTTGGGCCGATCTTTAAGGTAGGGTCTATGATTCTGTGAATACTTTTTTGTCGCCGTTTTTAGGAAATGCAAGTCGCTTCGTGGAATATGATACTCTTGGGGTCGTAAAATGTGAAGTGTAAGCTTTAGTGAAAATATCGAAGTCGTAAAAAATATAAACACCCATTTCGCAGGGAAAAAAGAAAGCACAGTAGATGCCCGAATGAGACAAAGCAAAAATTAAATAATGAAACAATACGTATGCAAATGCAGAAAGTAATAAAGTTCTTTGGCACTCGAGAAATTAAATTCTCAGTCAGTAACGACACATTTTTAACAGACGTGTACAGCGCAGATATAAACAAAAAATACTACGAAATATGTATAAAATTAAATAAAGTTACAAAATTAAAGGAATCCAAAAACAGGGAAATTCGAGCCAACATGGCTTCGGGGGTGGTGCGAGTGAGAAGGCAGTATAGGGGGAAAGGGACGATGCGATATGCCGGTCACGTTTCGGGCAAGGCAGGCGCGTGCTCCTCATTCTAATGTTGATGCGAACCTTACCACACACACACACACCCCCGAAACACGCACACTGATAATGTCACAACACCTTTCACACAGAGGTATAAGATAGGGTTGCTGGTTCCAAATTAAGAGTCAGTCGAGCTTCGACATACAAAACCAGCTGATTGAAGTGTATCTTCTTCTACGATCTTCATTGAAAGACTATAGGAAACTTTTTAAAAACATGAACAAACATTATCAATTTTCCATTAAGATGCATCAGATGACAAAAATAGAGAAATCGATAAAATTATTAAAACAAATGATGCCAACAATGGCTTGCTTAAGTCTAGTTCAAAACCTAATAGACTCGAGTCTCGATAATATATCACATCCGGCTAGAACTAAACTGGCAACCCTGTCTAACTCCTTACTCACATGTGTGGGTAGAAACAAAACATATAAACTTCCTGGTAAATAAGCGTATACTTTCTTATACGGTAGACGTTTCGGGTATATTAAATTTTGTTTTTTTCTCGGATAAAGACTGATGATAGCATCCACAGCGTCGACAATGGGAAATCATGTTTTCTTTGTTTGAGATAACAGAAAACCGCCTTTTTGTTTGAAGTCTCAGAATTACTTATTATGTCTGGAACTGTTTTTAAGCTTGTTGGATGTAGGTATTAACTGAAGATCTGACTGAAAATTTTATTAACATGAGTAGAAGATGCTGGATATTGACCGTTTTATTTGACTAAGGATATAGAGGATATACATAATATTATGCAAAAGTTATAACAACTAAGTTCACAACTTACCTATCATCCTATATCAAGCAAAGATTTTGTTTGGTAGATGTAGGTAATTGTTAAAGTCGAAGAAGAATGGAAATTAAAGCTTTGATTTTATACAGCCAATAAGATAACAGACGACTGAGGATGTAAGGCGTGCTATTTATCAACATTCAGTAACCTTGTTTCCAAAGATAAAGGCTTTGGAAAGCTGAATTCTGATATAAGGAAAATGTTGTAGCAGACTGTAGACAGTTTGTCAGGCAGGAAAACGTACCTATACCTTAAAAGCCTCACACGCAAAATCATTATTGTTTCTTACAAACATTTTTTTTAACTCTATTATTACTTTTTTATACGACCTACAGATTGAACACTCATATGGCCCATCTGATGTTAAGTGGTAACCATCGCCTATAACAAAGCATTGCCTCATAGGTCACGAATCTTAGAAACGTGCCCTACAATGCACTGTCCTACGTCCATCAACTTGAGGCACACAGGTGTAAAGCCTCATGTGCCTGTAATTTCACCGGCAACCATACCCTTCAAACCGAAGCAACCACAGCAATGCTGCTTGGCGGCAGAAATAGGTACGGATACTTCCCCGGGCGAGCCCTTTCACCAGGAACTCAACTACTCTTACTTTATGATGAGAAAGACTGGTGGAAGACCGCCAAAGACTGGTCTGCTGGCAAAAGTCAAAAGGGCAAGACTTTTGCCCAGCAGTACAAGTAATAGCTTAAATAATAAATAAAAACTTTATGAATCGTTACATATATTTGGACTTCTTTCATAACAGCCTCGCCAGTCCTCAAACTATTATTAGGAGCCTCATTAGCCAAATTCACTAAGCCTATTCTGAATGTTGCAACCTAAAAGTCCTAAGTATTTATATTATATAAATTTATTTATGAATTATAGATTTAGGTTATTATTTTCAGTATATAAGTATTGAATTGTTATTTTAAACTGCTTTTATATGTATTTCATATTAAAAAAGAAAACGAACTTATTTAACTTATTAGTCCGAGGTACTAAAAACTGGTCAATTCATGTACCAACCTTCACAATACAGGCTTGGCCTAGAGTGAAGACCGCCGTCTAAATCATTTAGTTATTATACCCTCTCAACATTAAGTTCAATTAAAAAATATTTGTTTTAACAATATTAGTGATAAGGTCTGCTATTTATTTTTTCATTTTCATTTTTCTTTCGATGGTTTAAAATAACCACCGTTACGTAAATACCAAAGCGATTTGTCCAATCGGAGAATGCCCATAAAATCGTTAGGTGCTTTCCGAGAACCGACCACCATATCGTCACCATTGTTTATTGAATCCATATGCAAGAGCTCACTACGGATACACGACTTCTGAATGTGTAATAGGATCCCACAATTATATTTGATAAATATATTTAAAGATTTGCATATTGTGAAACCAGTGTGTGTTACCAGTGATGACATATGGAACCGAGACGTGGTCCTTCACTATTGGCCTTATGAATAAGCTCAGAGTCGCTCAACGAGCTATGGAAAGGGCTATACTCGGGGTTTCTCTACTCAGAATCAGAAATGAGGAGATACGTAGAACTCAAGTCACCGACATAGCCCGACGGATTAGCACGTTGAAGTGGCAATGGGCAGGCCATATAGCGCGCAGAACAGATGGCCGATGGGGCCGGAAAGTTATCGAATGGAGGCCACGGACCGGCAAGCTCAGCGTAGGACGTCCACCTACAAGATGGGCAGACGACTTGGTAAGAACCGCAGGTCGGCGTTGGATGCAGGCCGCTTCCAACCGCAGTTCCTGGAGATCAATGAGGGAGGCCTTTGTCCAGCAGTGGACGTCCTACGGCTGATATGATGATGATGATGATATTGTGAAAGTCTATTGATCTCAAATATGAATGAAATTATGCGTGGAACTTATTTCTTTTCCCGTGAAAATTTTAGTTTACCCTGTACCAGTACACAGCAAGCACTACACTACATATTTTTAGAATTACTCTTACTTATAACATTTTATTAAAATTTGGGCTAATCTGTACCGTTGAATGGCTTTGATCGAAGATTTACACATGTCTTAAAACAAAGGTTTTCTACACCAAGTTCATTATCAAAAACCATCACAAAGAAATCTCTATTCTACAAATCACCTCTTGCCATCACTTCATCAGCCACCGCATCTTGACGTTCATTATAATTGTCATCAGTTTATACATCCTCGTTACGAGTAGTTCTATGCCCACCTGCTGCGATGCGTGATAACAGTTGGTTCATTCATAAAGCTGGGACGTGACCATTGAAGCCTTCAACTGGTTTGGCGTCTACCACTTTTGTTTATGGTTGTAATTAGACTCGCAGAATATGGGTGTGTTTGTCTGTACGCGCTTGTGAATCTACAATATTAAGAGAAGATTTTTTATCTATTTCATGATCCTAAATATCCGTTTCCGCTTATCATGCATCGTGTCAACAATTATCTTTAATAGAGGAAACTTTTCAGTAACCAACGTTTTACAGTTAATTTTCTAATAAGTACGATTTGACTTATCTCTGTGATATATGTTAATTTGATGGACTCCTTTTTCCGCGTTTGAACTCTTAAGTGGTTCATTATGCGTGAGAGAGTCCCGTACTACAGCACAAGTCCCGTACTTAGTGTCGGTACTGCACGCCAATATTCACAACAAGCCATTGTAAAAATTGTATTCTATATTGCTGTATTCTTATAATGCTTGATTTGAGAAATAAATGATTTGATTTGATTTTGATCCCCACGCATTCCAGAACTACGTGGGCTGCTGATTCTTCTTCGGTGAGACATCCCCTGCAGAGTGGGCTGTCTGTTGCTCCCTTGATGTAGAGGTGTTTGTTGAGGGGACAATGTCCTGTAAAGGTCCCCACGAAGATTCGGAGGTCCAGTCTCTGAAGGTTGAGCAATCGACGTGTCAGTCGTGGCGAGACGACCGGCAGAGCCGCCCTCGACTGTCTGCAGTCCATGATCTGTGTCCAACGTTCGTTGTGTAGGTTTACAGTACGATGTCGTATCCATGTTCGTAGTTGTGTGAGAGTAGAGGGAGGAATGGATGTGGGCCTATAGCCGGGTTTCCGATCCTCTTTTAGCTAGTTCATCTGCAGCATCGTTGCCCAGTGAACCACTATGCCCCTTAATCCATTGTAAGATCACCTTGTTTTTCGTGGCAATTCTTTCTAGGGCTAAGTGGCATTCGTAAACGAGCTTGGAGTTACAGCTGTGACTTTCAAGAGCTCTGAGTGTTGCTGTACTGTCGGAGAGGATTCGTATATTGTCTCTCTGTGATATAATCATCAATCGAGCCTAGACGTCTTCATTTCAATATATACAAGTACCATGATATAACATTTCATCTTCCACAGGTAGAAATGACGGGTAGCAGTATATTTGACTACATCCATCAACAAGACCACGCAGAAGTAGCAGAGCATCTCGGGTTATCGTTAGCGGGAAGAGGGGGTGCGGGTCTGAACAGTCCAGCGTCAGGAAGTGAAGAGGGTAGTCAACACGGTACCAATAATCCTGATGGTAAGTTAAAGAATGTAATAGAAAACTCTAAAACATGGTAGGATTTCATGTATATTATGTGAGACTGATTGACGGAATAAAGTTTCTCGAGTGGAAAGCGCAGCGTAGGACGGCCTCCCGATGTTAGGAGCCGTTGGGAGCAGGTCGCATAAGATCAATCGCTCCTGAAATCTATGGGGGAGGCCTATGTTCAGCAGTGGACATATTATGGTTGATATGATGATGTCAGTCACGTCACGACTAAGAAATCTATAAAAAAATGTGAGACTGCTTAGTGCGTGTTTAAAAAATCATATACAAAACTTGGTAATGAATTTTTGAAACACGCGTTTAACAGTAGTTTGATTTTTCTGTGGTAATAAGGGTAGTCTAGTTAAGTATATTTTATTGTTAAAATGTTGGATATAAAACAGTTGCCGAAACATCAAATGAACAACTTTCTACAACCTGTACTCATTCTTTTTAAGTAGGTGTTACAAAAGTGTAAACCGACAACGATGAGTCGAACCCAAAAAATACTTGGAAAAAATGTGAACAGAATTCAATTAAACTTATACTCGAGGCCATTGCACCATCGACGGGCGACAATACCGAAATTTTCTCCGAATCACCCATTTGGTCAGTAACTTTGTATCAAATTGAAATTAGATTAAAAAGTCTTCACGCCGCGTTTTATTATTATGGAATGGTCAATGGGGAGTCAGTGGGCATCTTTATGCCATAAATTAATATTTCGATTCTATGGGAACCGCCTTCAAGGCATCTGTAATTCAAGCGCCACTGTGCATCTAATTTCAAACGCAATAGACGGAAGCCGAACTCAAAACCCATTAGATTCTCAAATATAAGCTCCAATTCTCAATTAAACTACTAAATTAGCAAAAAGTCGTTGGTACAATAATTATTGGTATCAAATAGTCTGATGTCCGCTTCGCTGAGCTTGCTGTTTTTACATTGGTTATATCTCGACGTGAGAAAAAAACGTGGTCTGAATACTTACTATAAGTAAGGAGGTAGGAATGCGATTTGAATTTGATGACTTTTAGTTGTTTTTCACTTACTTTGGAATTCCAAATAAGAAACCAAACCACGCGGAACTATGCAAACGGAATAAACAAAATACACGAGTTCTTTTATTTCACTGACCTCTTAGATTTTTCGAAGCGACTTAATTTTTTACGACACATTTACGAGTGGGTACAGTTAATACAGTTACTGTAACGATGAAAGATTAAATGTAATAGATGTAACCTATTCGACAGGCAGGTAACATTAAAATAAATCCATAATTCTAAAGTATAAAGCAGACTTCATTACACATCCAATCTTACCATGACGATACATTCGACCCAATTTTTTCTAAGAGTAACGGATAAACTCCATTTTTAATTTAGACCACATTTAAGGGCTTAGAATCAATTTCAATTTACTTTCCGGTACAAAAAAGTTGTAAAAAATCTATCAGGACCGTACTTGTCAGCGTAGCTTTGTTGGGTGACGGCCGTAGTGAAATGAAGTCAGAAAACAGAGGGCGTGAAGTAATTGCTACATTGTTGGTTGAAGACCATGGAACTGTGGTTGAAAATTCGTGAGATGGTGTAAACAGATTGATGGGTGCAAGTGGTTCTGAAGCTGCTAACAATACTGATAATAACAATGCTAACAATAATGAGGTTAAATGGCAAATGACGTAGACGACGAAAATCGTGATTAATCCATTTAATTGAAGATTCGAGTACGTACTAAGAAGAGACATAATTATTCTTAGCATAATTGTTATTGTCGGTAGGAAAACAGAGCCATTAATGGCGGGTTCCTATATCCGTCAGTAACCAGCTACGCCTCGTTTCTCCTTGACAACGTGTCAAAAGTTTGACACTAGTTTGACACTTTTGCAAGGAAATACCAGTCGTAGTCGGTTACTGACGGATATAGGAACCAGCCATAAAACAATACAGACTTAAACCAAGGACACAGGAATAGTTCTGCACTGACTCAATCTTGTTACGTGTTTGGTACAAAGGTGATTCAAATCTAGTAGCACATTGTGCACTTACAGCGGTATTGCCAAAGATTAAAATGTCTATTGCAATCGAGAAACCACTACATTCAAATTTACTGAGTTATGATTGCACGTCAAATGTTAAATTACTGATCATATTTGCAGGTGCGAGATTTTGATCAACTGATAAAAATAACAAACTACCTAAGGAGATACAATAAAAATGTATAACAGAGGCGTCTCCAAAACTTTTAGAACCACAAGTCAAAAATGCAAGAAAATCAAGACGAAATCAATTAAGCCACGGTCTCTATCCGATCCCAACGGTCCTCCGTGAATCTTTTAATTAGCTACTCGCGTTCCCAATCACTTTCACAGCCCTTGGCTTTTCGAACTGTAGGGATTGCTTTCTTTGTTGAGCTAAATTGAGATCTTAAGTCCCATCATTGTTATTAAAAACATCATTAACATTTTTTTTATGACTTCCCTTATGTCTCAGTGTAAAGTTTTATTTCCCCGATGTTATCGTTCACGGCCAACATAACATTGTTGGTCATTCATAATATTACAGCTATCATAAATGTGAATCTTTTTGTCAACAGTATCATCGTCAATGACCCTGGCTGCTAGTGGAGCTATGTACAGAGGTATGGATCGAGCTTTTTGTGTGAGGATGAAAAGTACACTGACGAAACGAGGGTGCCACTTCAAATCTTCAGGATATCGGGTAAGAAAAACTGCATTTACCTACTATAATGCTTTGATAACAAAATCACTACAAGTTATGTCGTGCGCATTAGTCATTCTTTATCAAGAATAACGAAGCCCATTAATACTTACACTTCTTTTTAATTCTATAAAGATTAACAAATATTGGACTTCCGAGTAAGATTTTTTTGTCATTTGCTGTTTTCGGAGCATCTTATCAAATGATTTATTCACTTCCATTTTCAAGTCATTAGTAGCCAAGGAGTGCGAAAATTTAATAGTCATTTTTATTTTTTTCAGTACCCGCGAAATAACATTACTGCTCTGAATATAGTAACAAAAGGCATTCAGTAATAAATAATTGAGTACCTGGGTCAGCAAAGACCAAGTACTTTCAAGCTGATGATTTTGATAATTGCATGAGTACTTGTAGCTGCTTATGGCAGCAGGGTGTTTTTGTTAGGTTTATTAAAGTGATTCACAATGATTCAATTAATTATCTAAAACTATTGCGACTGTAGAGTAAACCTATTTCGAATATGAAAATGTACGCTGAATTTTCATTTTTAATCTAGGTCGGAAGAGGCGAGGGTGATTCGTCAAGATACGGAGAGGGTGGTAGCTGGCGGGTGGGTATCTTATAGCGAGATGGTTACTTTGTTATTGTAATTATAGGAAAACCTATGAAAATTATGTGACAATGATCATTTTACTGTAGGATGCCGCATCCCATAAACGTTGAAACTTATGGTTTATTTGTAAAATTGATTTTAGCAAAGCTTTTGATTTGATTTAACGTACGAGTGCAAGTATATTTTTTTTTCAATTTGTCGCCCATAAACAACACCACAACTTCATTTCTACTTTCACTATGATAAATGGTGTCGCACGACTTCTTTATCCGCCATGAATCGCAAATATTATTGGTTAGAATTATTGTTCAAGGGGTGCCTCAAGGTACTGTTATATGGGCCCATAATTTTTGCCTTAACTCGGTGTTAGGTCATAAAATGTGATTATATCTCAAGCGACTTGCGAATACCGGTTAGGTACGTAAAATTGTCCGTAGATTGTTTTCGGGTGTAAATTTTACTTTTATTTCATAACCACTTCGCGGACATTTTCTTTATATTTACGGGATGTTTTATTTATCCTGCATTTGGTGTTTTTTTCTTAGTCTTATCGTTTACTTTTCTTGTTATAAGATCCGAAATGGATGCCCCAATTTCAGTGTTATTTGTGTTTGATTAAACATAAAAATAACACTGAATTTTGCTGAATTTGAGAAAATCTCGTCACTGAGATTAAAAATGTTATTTTTTATTAGGTATCTTTTAATATTAAAATGATCGTAGATCGATTTGTAAGTTCGATAATTCGGTATCTTTAATCTAAACGGCTAGCAACTTTAAGAGCAATTAGTACGCTCGTAGATCGTTTATTAACGGAGCATGGGTAACGCCAGAGGCAGCGGTTTTATTGCCAAATTAGCTTACACTCGATCTTCCTATTCGATTAGCAGGTAATGTAGTAGCTACGTGGTTCCCGTAGCTAATAACTTTTCAGTTTATGTGAAGTTTATTATTGTTTGCCGTGTTACTGGGACTGGGAATGAATTTGTGAAGTTTTGATGAGATTTTTTATGACTGCCTCTCTGATGTTTGAGTTTGTGTATTGTTTTGGAATAAGAATGTTCTCGCCAGTTTGATAACTTTTAGGGTTTTTATAGTCTTCGTAACAAATAAAAAAATCCGTTCAAACATCTGATTACGCGATGTCTTTTGCTTAAAATATGATTTTACCTATAATGTTGGATCGGTTACTATGATCTGGGATCTAGTAGGTATTCAAAAACCACCCAAAAATAACTGCAAAAAACACATATTCAAAGCCTCAACTGTCTTCTCCATCTTTTCAGGTCGTCCTGATGTTGTGCCGGCTACGACCACAGTACTCCTTCTCCCACAGTCGGAAATCCCCTACTGTTCTCCTCGGGATGGTTGCATTAGCCATCGCGTTACCACCCCCCTCAGTTCACGAGATTAGACTGGAATCGGATATGTTTGTCACAAGGATTAACTTCGACTTCAGGATAGCGCATTGCGAACCCAGGTATTTTGTGTTTTGTTATCCCATTCTTAGCATACTGCCAACATTAACTACTGTTCTTACTAAGTTAATTTTTGTTTAAGCTAGTATCAATTGTGTGAATAGATAACATATATTTTATGATCACAGCGCTCAAGTCAAACTGATAATTTTCCTGAATAAGACTTTTATCTTGTAAAGTAGTAGGTATCTAATTGAAAGTTTTATATTCCTACGGCACAATTGAGCAGTTTGGTGATTGTTAGATGTTTTATTTATGTAAAATAATTCCTCAGCAGGGTTTCGGAACTACTCGGGTATACAGCGGAGGAGCTGACGGGGAAGAACCTCTACGCACTATGCCATGGCGAAGATGCCAACAAACTTAGGAAATGCCATGTAGATTGTAAGTATACTACCTAATAAGATCTATTTTAATAAAATCAAATTAAACACCCCAAATGAAATAAAGCAACACAATAGAGAAAAAAAAACGAAAAGAAATAATCGCTCTGCTGAAAAGCATTAAAATTATATTAATGAAACTGAAAAAGAAAACAGAAAGAAAGAAAATACTTTTATTTGTTCCCACAGATAGCATTAAGTATAAAACACACTTGAATAGCAAAAAGAAAAACATGCTGTATAGTGTATGTAGTTAAATTAAAAACTTCGAAGTCAACTTACATCCAAAGATCTAACTAGAATGTAGGACGCAATGAAAATTTATGTAAACAAAACTTTCGATGACCTAACCCATCCTACACCAATGGTTTTCCCAAGACTTTAATCAATCACATCATCAAGAGAAAGTTCTGTTGGCTAAATTGGCTGATTATTCTCATTTGTCGGTATTTCAACACATGCAAGTTTCTGCGAAAACAGATTTCACTTGCATCAGCTTTAGAATCTTTTCCAGCGTTTGTAGAAAATAATCAAACGAAGTAGGACCTCGAAGCTTTTTTTTAGAAACGCTTTATCCAAGCTTAATCTGGTGTCGTACACTTCTTCGGTTAGAAATGATTGTTCCATTGATATGGTATTGTGATATATTCGCGGTGGAAATCTAACAGGCACTTCCTATAAGAGCTAGTTCATTTGTTTCGCCGTATATGCCAATCATAAAATCAGCTTCCTGTGCTCATAAATTATCTACCTTTATATAATTTTCTATAGCACTTCCTTCATCAATCAATTCATCCTTTAGGTACAGACACATTTGAGTCGCCTTCGTCTTCGTTTTAATTATCCTTGCTTACAATAGTATGTTTGTCCATCCATGACCCAATAATGTGGTGAAATCCATGTTGTAACGTTCTATTTGTATTCAGGCAGTGCAGTATAGAAATCCATGTCAAGTAGACTGGCAGTCCAAGGCGCGTTTGGAGGAAAATTTACGACTCTTGTGATTCGATTTGTTGGAGTTTGGCCCGTGTGAGCTTGTATTGTTTACCTTATTTCGCTAGTTATGCCAGACGAAATGAAATCAACAACAGTGTGTTATTCAGCGCAATGTATCATGTCAGCATGTTATATATATAACACACAACACGGAATACTTAAACAATTTTGATTACATATGAATGTTCCACAGAATAGAGTAGTTTAAATGCGTGATTTGATTTCATAACGTATCAATAACGTTTGAATTTGTTTAAGTTTTCTAGATTTCTGTTTTTTTTATCTACAATTTTAGGAATATTTGAATGCTGAATTAAAATTGTGGTTTATACATGTTATGGTTTTATGAACTCTAAGCGCATTCCTTTGGAATATTTATCGCAAACATAATCCTTACTTCCAGGATTCCAGAATACACTATGAATAATATGCGCTCTCAAACACATATACATACGTACGATATTATTACTTTCCTACACATTCGTCAGTGGAATACAATTTAGGCCTGCGCTATGCGCCGGTCCGACGCGAGTTGTGATTTGAATAATAATTTTTATACCATCATTTCAGTTTCCTTTCCCTTGACGTATACGTGGGAAATATCTGGTAATATCCTTTGAGATAGCTCCATGTACTGTGTCTACTATTTTATGGTCGCGTCTTATGGGATTGTAAAGGTTTGGGGATTTGACGTTACGTCATTTATCATAACTTCCATCTTCTTAAGGAAAACGGTTTCTTTTGCTTCTATCCTCTGAAATAATTCCCAGTTCGTCCTATCAGTAAAGTCTGTAGATATCTGTCAATGATTGTTATTAGATTCCGTTATGTAGCCCGTTAGCACTTAGCATGCAGGTACTGACTGATTCTAAAGTACTGATTAAATTATCAATGTGGTGATGTCACCCTCCCTTTATTTGTTTGTCTCAAATCCTGTGCTTATTTATAGAAGGGTTTCAAGAACCTTTTATAAATTTCGGGTGTTGGCAGGAAACCAACTTTTCCATGGATCATTGTTCTTTTGCTAGAACGTTGGCAGTACGAATGAAATGGAAGAATTCATAATCCTGACGTAACAATGTTGGCATGTCTCGTCCAATCAAATCGCGTACGTATACGTACATAACAAGATGGCCGATCCGAATGCCAATCACGGCTAGGCGTTAGCGTCACCATGGTCTTAGCACCTTACCATTTGATAGCTTTACGAGACCATGAATTTGAATTTAAAATCAACATCTATGTAGATGCCGGTCAAATGTGGACATCCCTGTTGCTGAATACCAATTGTTTATATTTACATAAAAGTCCGGGTGTTTGTTAGAAAGCGGGTGATTTGGTTACAACTCTGTATGTGTTTTGGTTACCTGATGATGATATTGACGTTATTTTGTGCATACGGTCATAAAATTCAATGATTATGTTGGGGACTTCCGACAATGACTGAATCCTTGGTTTGATGGACGTCTTTATTCGTAAAATTACAAATTTAAACACGTCAATAAAGAAAATAAGGCAGTTAATAATCCAATGTCTGGTATTTATTGCTAATGTGAACAAATTAATTCATTCGTATGAGGTACAAGGCTTCGTTAGCTACGTTATTGAATTAAAAGCACAACTACAAAGGACGAAATACATATCAATTAGTCCTCAAAAACCATTCATTACTTGAAATAAAAGTGTAGGTAGCATATGAAATCGCAACTTAGGTAACTTTCTGTCTACTAAAATAATTCTACATGCACCAAGTATGTATTGTCATCAATAGCCGTTATTATAATGTTATCTGTTTTGTAATAAGCACTCGATAGAGAGAAGAAATCCAAAGTTCTCGAACACGGACGTAATAAATCATGCATTTTCACCATTGATTTGATCATGTCAGCGTAGTCAATGATTTCACACGTCATATTCCGTGACCATGCATCTAATGATTCAGTCATCGTTAAGTAAGGCACGATTGTGTTCTCAGATCATGTAGGCAATCATGAATAACAACCCTTTGTGGTGATTGCGACACTGGCTATTTTTAACAGCAAATGAAGTTACCGCAGTATTGAAATACTTTCTCGTATTTTGATTGTACGTAGCTTTGATTCTCATTGTATCGTTTTTACCGTTTAAAACTGGCACAGCGATTGCCATCTTAAGTTTTTCCGATGTTGATAACAAGGATTTTGTTTAGTAACCTGTTTTAGTAGGTACTATTCTTCAAAATTAATAGATTATAGTGTAGATGTCTATAATTAGTGTGTAGAGAACTGTTACAACTCACCGTATCGACGTTAAATAATCATCTTTCATTAATTTTTCGCTTTAGGTCTCTCATATAAGTTACACTTACCCATACCACCTTTTGTCTAGCCATAAGTAGCGTCACCAAATTTTGGCATACGTCCAATAACGTTTATAATCATGCCAATAAACACAATACCTACATCAACAAACCTAAAACTTTGCTAATGAATCACGTATAAAGAACACGTGTTTGTCACTTCGTCTTTTGTGTACACAATTGACTTCTTATAATAAGGATGTATGTGCTACGGTGTGTGTTTGAAGATAGTGTATGTTAAGATCACCTGGATGATCAAACACGTGCTTGCTCGCGCCAGTTAAAAGTTCAATGGAATTTGTAAGAACATTATTCGGTTTTTAACTATCGCGAGAATTCGTAAAGACGTCTTATGGCGGTTCCACGTAAGTGCCGTGAAGCTCCGTAAACAGGCGTGAACGAGAATGTGGTCGGTTTTCGTGGGGGTTCACGCGTGTTCACGCCTGTTCCCCGAAAAGAGTCGGTATTTTGTCCAGCGACAAATGGTTCGCGAACCTTTCGCGCGACTTTCACGCGTACCCAGCCACATTCACGGCACCGTGTCAGTTTAGTCCTGACTACAAAGGCGTACGGACGTGTGCTGTGCAATCCTTGTGCGCGCGCTAGAATGGAGTCGCGCGTGAACGTTTGGAATAACGAAACTGAAATGCTCTTTTTAGAGCATTACCATTCTGAAAATGTACTGTGGGATGCAAAAAAAGCCGCATCATAAGGACAAAAACCAGACATCATGATGCCTGGACGCGGATTAGTACCCAAATGGATATTGAAATCCAGTTTCTACGTCCATTTCGCGGCGGGTTTCACGAACGATTGTGAGCATCCCGTGAATGTGGAGGACACGACTTGTGCATTTCATGGCGTGAATTCAAGCCACTAATATGAAACCGCCATTATAATGACTTGTTTGTACTCGTTAAGCATTATTTGTAATCAGAAATGAATACGTGTATTTTCCAGTTATTTTTCCCTCATTTAGCTGCGACTTATAAGAAACCATATTCGGACAGTTACAGTAACATTATAAACTGTTTCTATAGGCATCTTTATTGTTAGCTGTAGGGTATATAAGTACATACATGTACAAAGTTTAATGCATCATTGTTAGCAACCTATTGTTCTGATTCGTAATACGGTGGTCAAGATTCAAGGTCGTGTTTACTATTAAAGTTGGAAGACGTTTTTGGATTGTAACGAAGGACAACCTGAAGGTGACAATCACCTAGATTTCTTAGAAGGTACCTACTTCTTCAAGATGATTAAGGAATCAAAAACAAAAAAGGCTCTGGTAATGTCGAAGATAAAACTAAATGCTAAGCCCTGGGTGGACCAAAACAGAAATTTAGCAATATCAATACAGATAGATAGGTACAGACCGTGAGGGCTCAGCAGACACACCAGAATAAAAATAGAAATATTTTGTAAATAGTGTTTCAACTTCTAATTTAACTCTTTCTTTTTTCCAGTAATGAACAAAGGGCAAGTCCTGACCCACTACTACAGGATAATGAACAAACTCGGAGGGTACACTTGGATGCAGACCTGTGCGACTGTCGTCTGCTCGTCCAAGAATGCCGAGGAACAGAACATTATATGCGTCAATTATGTTATTAGGTAAGAAAAGAACACTATAAATACCCTCATCATTACATAACAACTGGGACTCCAATAATAAAAATTTATCACAGTTCGCTGAACGCATCTCGCGCCCAATACAAGGTTTAACTCAGCTTTGGCTCTTCTCAAGAACATTGCTATAACGCTACATTTAATAGAAAGGCATCTTTACTTTACTTAGTTATTACGCCCAAATTCTAGTTGTACTTTTTTAACTTTGGTTTTGTTCAATCCTAGTCCCACGCTAACTACAGTCTATCTAAACATGACTTTTCATTCCAGTGGCCGCGAATACCCCAACACTATCATGGACTGCTGCCAACTGGAAGACAACGTTCAAGGAGTAAAGCGAGAAGAGAGCACTGGTGATCCCGAAAACGGACCTCCTGACACTGATAATTCAGGAGGACCTCCACCTCCAAACCGTCACCCAGTCGACCGAACCGAACCTCCTAACAACACCGACTCGGCATCGTCAGCACCAGTCCCAACCTCTGACGTCACACATTTAACCAGACTCAGCGATACACAACCTTTACCCCTCCACACTACTCCAGAAAGAACTTCTCCAATGCCTGCCAGAAGACTGAAGAAACGAAAGCATACGGACTGCGATGACGAAGCAGAGAAGGAAGAGGAACGAAGAAAAGCGAACTCTAACCCAAATCCAGCAGCAGCCATTTCCCCAGCAGAACGAGACATGTCCAA
Source organism: Philereme vetulata (assembly GCA_918857605.2). Lineage (NCBI taxonomy): Eukaryota > Metazoa > Arthropoda > Insecta > Lepidoptera > Geometridae > Philereme > Philereme vetulata. Next base: position 11,058,983 of record OU975423.1, read on the forward strand.
AACAAATTTGACGATTCCCGAAGGATCTACTGACGCAACATCAGTTAGAGACTTAGAAAATGCAATGTCAAAGCATTTACCAGCCTTAGATGGGAAGGAAATCGCGCACAGACCCACAGATTTCTCCACAGATGCGTTATTGAAGCAACAGCAGCAGAAATCGACGATCCAATGGATAGGAACTCAAAACCATCATTTGAGTCATCTAAACAGACAGATACCAGGGAATCACACGACAACGCCAGCAAGTGCTCTCTTACGGCAACTCTATGCGAATAGGGAGAGCGTTATCAGAAGTAATTTCTTAGGAGATGGACGAACTGGGGGGTATTACTCTGGTGATGGACAGTCCGGTCCTTTACCAACACCACCGGGAAGCGAAGGGTCGAGCTACGGAGAGCAATTGGGGCATAAAGGGACTGATATTGGCTCGTTAGCTTACGGAGGTTATGCGGATTATCATTCTGCGATGACTCCACCGGGTTCCGTATCACCAAGAGATAAGCAGCAGTACGCGTTGTCGTACGATAACAGCGCTTATTCCGAAGCGCTAAGGCACTCGTATTTGGCTGAAGCGCCTTTGCCTTTAAAACCTCAGGCGTACTCAGCAGTTCCAGGGACGCTGGACTACGCATCACCGCTGGATCAATCACAGTTCTTCCATCCGCCGTCATCGTTCCATCTCTATCACCCGCAGGCGCATTCCGCTCATGCGTCTCACTCGCACGTTGATAAGTCCGCCCCTCCAAACACAAACTGGTATTCGTCCGGATCATAGCCTTATTAGAGCTTTTATTTGGCATTTTTTGAATTTTGCGAGCTTCTTGAAACTTGTTAAGTTTAGCACATTTTGTTATATTCAATTGAGGGCGGTAAGTATTGTTTTACGGCTCAATTAGTTTGTATTATAAATTACTTCCTGGTTTAAACAAATTGTATACGGCCAAGACTTCAGAATACTCAATGGTAACATGAAAATGACATATTTTGATAATAAACTTCACTATTGAATCAAGCAACGACTTGCATTTAGTTCAATTGAAACGTATTGCTTTAAGTTTAGGAGCTATTTTCGCAAATCTATGAACTTTACTTTCATCGACCAGTGTGATGATATGAATAAAATGAATCGATAATATGAATAAAACATCGATATCTAAGAATAACGTTTAGTTTAATCAATGGCTATTCAATTAGCTTATTGCATATCATTTTAACGTAAGCTTTTTGTAAATTATTGTACAATAGTTATCTACACGACTGTACTTAGATTAGTTTAAATCCTTGATATTGTAAATTGTAGTTAAGTATATATTAATTTAATTTTCGAAATAAGATTTCACTGTACATACCAGAATACATTCCATTCTCATAGTATAAAAAATTCTGAATCTTTAATATTGATTGAACCTACGTAGTCTTATTAAAAATCGGATTAATTTGTACATAACAAGATATTTCGATATACAGGTTGAATTTGTAAACAGTTGACAAATAAGGGCTCAATCATTAAAGTTAAAATCCACCTCTTAGGTCCAGACCTGGACTGGGATGTAAGTAGTTGTAAGTGTCAAGAAACCTCTGGTATGAAAATTTCTCGCAACATTCCCAAAAGTCCCGTCGCAGAACAACTTTAACGGGACTAGGAAACTTCATCCCGTTGTCTTTAGACAATGCAATTTGCAGATTTTTAAGTTGATTAAATTAAACACACATTATTTATCTGAGCAGAACTTTAACTGAAATTTGACGACTATTTACAAATTCACCCAGTGTACTCTAGATAATATGTCTAAAAAATTATTAATTACAAAATGATAGCGTAAAAATCACAAAAATAATTATTAAGTATGTGAGTAATTTATTATTCTAACTCATTTAAATGTTTGAACGGGTTTAGATTCAAATCGAGAATAGACAACATTACGAAAAACTATTTGTAGATGGCGCTAGCATCAGAAATGAATGAATGATTGAAATGATTGAATAAAAATTAAATGATTGGTCAAAAAACTACCTACTTCATTTTTAATTATAAATACGGGTTTTATCACGTACCGTCTTATCGGTGTTTCGACCGACAATGTTTCAGTTCAACTCGTGAAGCTTCATCAGGGTGAGTGCGAGGCGAGACGTTATTCTGAGCGGATCGCACTCACCGAATTGAACCGAAACATTGTCCGTCGAAACACCGATATGACTTTTTTTGACACCGATTGACGCCTTCAAGAGAGGTGTAAATAGGGTATTAATAGGCAACGCGACTGCAGTACCACGAGTGCTGCAGGATTTTATAGGCGGCGGTGACCACTTAACATCAGGAGGCCCGTCAGCTTTTGTGTCTACAAGTATAATATAAAAAAACGACTGCTTTGACGGGTTTCAGTTTGTCTATGCGGCTCAACCTCTAATTAACTCACTTTACGTAGGTATTTATTTGTGTTATTTGCTGGCATTCGAGCAGCTGATAGTGAGTATAATGTAGGTATCCACTACCACATTTATTCTGTTTTTTCACTGTTTAATCATATACTTACTGTTTGTAAAATTATTAATATAAAATAAATATTGCTGGACATTTCACACAGCGCTATCCAGCCCCAAACTAAGCAGAGCTTGTACTATGGGGACCAGATAACTGATAGAATACTTATATACATTTTTTTGTAAATACACACTCATACTATATAGAGAAACAACCAGACCCGGAACAAATATCTGTAGATCATGCAAACATTTGTTCCGCGGCGGGAATCAAACACGCTACATTCTGCGTCTCAGCCGGCTATTCGCCCACTGCGCCACAGAGGTCGTCAATATTGTTCACTTCTTCAATTAATCTGTGGATGATGTCGTGCGTCATGCATTTATTCATGTAACTTTTAGCACTATGTTCTACTTCATATTGTATGACTGTTTATCTTCCCAAATAAATAAAATGAAGACGGTACGTGATAAATCCCGTATTTATAATAATGATTGAAATCAATCACGAACTTTTTCTACTTAATTTTTATTAACTAGGTTATATTACATGTTGGTCTAGCACTAGTGGCGCCAGTTACCTCATTTATTACTGAGAAAGTATTTTCTCGGTGTTACTAACGCCATCTACACTGAACAAATGGAACATGACGGACAAAATACTCAAAACATTCCATCACTTTTCAAGCCAAATATGATTATTTTATTATAAATTTATATTTTCTTATTAGTTTTATTAGGTGTTACAATTACTGCTATTTATGCTACTTGATCTGTGCAATACGTGTGTGAAATTCATTTCGATTATAGTAAGCTTCGTTAATGTATCTTATTATTAGGATTATTATCATTATAAATTGTAATAAAACTGTAATTATAATTATAAATTGGGATAGGCTTGTAACGCAATTATCTGTTATGTTTTTCAAATCTTTTTTTTTAAACTTGCAATGTACTTTTATGAAAATCGTTTAAACAAAAACAAGGAAACGTTTATTTCTCCGAATAAATAATTAAGAATTTTCAATATTATCTTGTTTTATTTCAAAATATATATATAAAAAAATAATACATATTTCAAACCCATAAAAAACATACACACATAATTAAAAAAAATATTTAAATTAACATTACTATAAAAATTCAGCCGACAAATAATTCAATTTTATTTTTTGACGCTAACGAAATGCAACACTCTCGTTTGTTGATAAAATTCAGCTCATTTACAGTTTAATTATCTCTAAATTAACTTAAAAATTAGTAATAAAAGTTTTTTAAAAAACGAAATCTAAGCTCTGGGTAAACTAGTAGGTAAATTAATCAATCTTAAAAAAAACTAGAGACTGATTAACTTTCAACTCAATGAACCATTCAGTCATCAGATAAGCTGTAATTTTTTTCGCGTCATATTAATTTTTGCTCTGAAAGTAGCACCCCACTAAACGTCAAGGATGCGAATTTAATCATTTGTCCGACTATAGCTGATTTGATATATATCTAGAAATACAAAATTGACATACAAATTATTTTAAAGCTCCAATGTCTTTAAAAAGTAAGATTTCATTACATCCTTTTCATCATGTAAATGCAATACAATCATATTTCATTATTTTAAGTGAGATTCTCAAAACCTATACAGCGTGTTTGGTAATACACTGACGATATTCAAGTGACAATTTCTCAAAACATAAAAAAAAGACTTCTCGAAAAAAAATATACCAGTTAAATTATTAATTTTTAAAGAAAATCGACTAAGTTTAGTTAATTCGATATAAAACTTACTGCCTACTCTTGCAATCGACATCCAAAATTAAAGGCCGATTTGATATCTCTTTCGGAAATGGCTGCGGGTTTTGGGTTAGAAAGGGACAACAAGAGATATCTCGAGACGTCACCAATGCAGTATCTGTGGTTAGATGGCAAGCATTATACAACAGCACAACATAAGTTTAATAAAGTGTTTACTTTTACATGCCAAAATAAATTTCACATTTCTATGGTAAACATTTCACAATTTATTTATTATGCTCATCAAAATAACCCCTTTCATTTTTGTGCGTATATTATCAAACACCCTATATAGAGTTAAAGTGGACGGATTACAGTTGTACTTAAAACTAGTTTTACTTATAAATTGGTGAGACATCTTAACTAAATTCTAAAACTAAAAGGCACTTGTGGTTGTCTTAGCTACCAAATCCTAGATATTTTTTAAATTAACATGATTCTAACAATTATAAATTGTCCTAATTTTAATTTACTGTCAAACCAATATTATTAAACAAATACCTTATTACCACAAAAACAGTTAAACAGTTAACGCGTGTTTAAAAAATTCCATACCATTTTTTGATAAGGATCTCTTTTAAACAGAGATTAGCTGGTGTTTAACTTTTTTGTGGGTTCAAATTAAATAAATAATAAATATTGCTGGACATTTCACACAGCCCTATCTAGCCCCCAACTAAGCAAAGCTTGTACTACGGGGACCAGGTAACTGATAGAATACTAAAATACTTTTTTTTGTAAATACATACTTATATAGAAAAACACTCAGACACGGAACGAATATCTGTAGATCATGCAAACATTTGTTCCATGGCGGGAATCAAACCCGCTACCTTTTGCGTCTCAGCCGGCTATACGCCCACTGCGCCACGGAGGTCGTCGTGCTTGTGCATCGATTATTTTACTCATGTCTAATAAAATAAGTAATTATAATTCAGTTATGAATAATTCATATTCATAGTAAATACAATAATAAATGTACATCTAAAGTCAATTTTATTTAAATCATTTGCAAAACAAGTAAACTTTTCATAATATGGCTGACCGCACCTTGGCTACCGAGCGGTACGCGTTGCTGTCATATTTTAACTACTATATAGAATGCCAAACTGTTTAACTGAATTAGTTCAAACAAATCTTAATAGATGGCATTACAGGTTCAAATATTGTCCTTTTTGTAAAGCTAGGAAATAAACAAAAATAGGTCCAATTTATAGTTCCCATTAAAAAAATATCTTATACACTGGAAAAGTCATAGGCTCATCATAGATACAAGTTTAATATTGTTACAAAATTCAATTCATTCGGCGTTCTTATGGCGGCTTTGTTTGTACAGTGTATTAAATAGATGGCGCTAGTCAAGCTATGATTTACGGTAAAAGTTTCTTGTGATAGGAGCGCCATCTAGCGTATTTGCAAGCAAAGCAATATTAGTATTCGGATGTCGTTGTATGTGGTGAGGCATCTATACTAGTATAATATTAGTATTTTTATTTTATAGTGTTATCCGAACACAAAATTCCGTCGTAGACTTGAAAATTTTTGAGATGGTTTTAAAATCTCGTATCTGAGCCACTACTTCATCGTGTGATCTACCAGTTGCTCACGCGATAGTATGCGGACAGCCTTATGGTTCAAAAACTCACCAAATAAAAGGGTTCTCTTTGTAAATGCATAGCTGTTTACCTAATGTTAGTAATCGATTAGTATTTCAATATTCGGCGACTGCATCTCCAGTATTATTTGGTATTGCGAGAATACGCAAAGCCAGCAGTAGATCTGAAAGAAACGAAAACAAACTTTAGACCTTACGTAAGACCTCTCGGTACTGAACTTCAGTAAACTTACGGTCGTATTACGATCTAATAAATAAATAATAAATAATTCTGGACATTTCACACAGCGCCATCTAGCCCCAAACTAAGCAAGGCTTGTACTATGAGACTGATAGAATACTTATAAAGGGTCTTTCATTAAGGGGGCACCGGAGGGACAATCGCCCATACAACACGTACTACCAAGATCATTTCTAATTGGAGCATATTTAGATAGATAGATAACTCTTTATTGAATTACCACACAAACAGAAATAATAAAAAAAATAAGTACTGGGTTAAAATAAATAAGGCAATACAATGGGCGGCCTTATCGCTAAAAGCGATCTCTTCAGGCAACCTTTGGATGGAGCGAAATTTTTAAAAATTACGGAGTGCGGTGTACTTTAGCGGATACATTACATTTACACATAATATATTCTAAGATATAATAATAATATGAAGTTTTAATCCTAATACTTAATATACTTATAAAATAGACTAATATATAGGTATATACATATAGCAAACTATACTAACAGATAAAATAAGTACATAAATAGTAAATAAATAACGCTAGGAAGATGACATCGTCAGGTAATGATGTTTCACCTTCAATTTGAAGACGTGTAAGGACGATGACCGTCTTACTTCTTCGGGCAGAGCATTCCACAGCTGAACAGCCTGGACAGTAAAAGAGCGCTGTAAAAGGAAGTGCTGTGCGAAGGAGTTCTGAGTATCAAGTTTTCTGATGACCTAAGAGTATAGTTATTTGAAGAATGGAGAAATTCAAATCTATCTTTCAGATAGTGAGGAGAGAAGGGATTGAATAGAATAGAGAAGAAAAAGGATATGCGTATTCCGACGATGACGAATCGGAAGCCATTTAAGCTTTGAACGGAAGGGAGACACATGATCATATTTACGGAGGCCAAATATAAATCTAATACAAAAATTTTGTAAACGCTCGAGCTTGTTAAGCTGTTCCTCAGTGAGGTCCAGATAACAAGCATCGGCATAGTACGGGATGTAAAAGCGATTGTGCAAGCGCAGTCTTGGTGAACGTAGGCAAAAAGTTTCGTAGTCTCCTTAGTGAACCAGCTGACGCAAACAACTTCCGGCTGGTTAGTTCAAGCTGAGCCTTCCATGAAAAGTTGCGGTCAATGATGATACCTAAATTCTTAACGGTTTCGCTGTATGGGATTGCTATTCCGTCAAAGACAACTTGTGGGACAGTGGACCAATCAATTTTGCTAAGCGTTCTTGAACTACCTACAATAATGGTTTGCGTTTTGGTAGGATTAACTTTCAAACCGTGGAGCTTGCTCCACTCTGCAATACGGCGTAAATCGCAATTGGTAACGTCAACAGCATCAGCAATATTACTGAGCGTAGCTTGATTATAAATCTGAAGATCGTCTGCGTAGAGGTGAAAAGACGAAGAAAGATTAAGAGAAATAGAGTTTATGAAGATTGCAAAAAGAAGAGGAGATAAAACGCCACCTTGAGGAGATAAACGCCATATTTCTACCTTAATAAGGTTTTATTTTAATTTTAATAGAATTATCTAGGTTCCCAACCATATATTAGATCAAAATACTTACCTAAAATGAAATAGAAGCGTATCGCATTCTGCATGTCTTTGCGTCATAAAAGATCTATTTTCAACCTAATTGTTTCGTATTAAAAACAACATCTTACGTATCCTAGTCATGGGAACATAGATTATATCGTATAGTTACAGAATAACAACACAATGAGAAAATTACAACAAGTTTTCTGTCATTTTTGGTATTACGGAACACGGTCAAAATCTAATCAAATTTAGAATCGTTCTATTGCTATCACTGTCGCTCTGCGTGGCCAAACTTCGTCACTAAACAGGGATAGTGATATTCAGGCCGAAGTTTTTGACGCGGCCGAATTGAAGTTGCGCTCAGGGTTCGCCGGCGCGTTAAGCGCTTCCTTACTAAAAATTTAAATAAAACAAAGTTTTGGTCTGCGAAAGGCCGAGTCCTTGTGAGCGACTCAAAATCGACTGCCTCGGAGTCTCTTGCACACTCTCACGGACAGCGGCGATGTTTTCGGCAGACGTTGCGTTTCGTCGACGTACGGGTGTTGAATGATCGTTTACTGAATCAGTAGACTCAAATTTATCCACCACTGCGAATATTTCTTTCGGTAGGACGATTATGGCGACCGTAAAATGGGCGGAGTGTGCGAAACGTTGTCCGAACAGAACATTTTGATAAAACAGGCTATTTCCTTCCACGGTGATTTGGCAAAACAGATTGAATAAATGAAGGTCATTTTGACAGATGTAGCTTCAACAAGATGGCCGCTATCAACTGACAAAGTTCCGAAGTCCCTATTGGAAGACCCTATAAGTATATAACATTTTTTTTGTAAATACATACTTATGAAGAAAAATACCTAAACCCGGAACAAATATCTGTAGACAATGCAAACATTTGTCCCACAGCGGGAATAGAACCGCAAGGGAATTTACTGGTGGTAGAGCTTTTGTGAACGGGCTCGAGGAAGTGGGCACCTCCGCCTTACCTTTATCTGCCGCCAAATATATGGGACCTCAGCAGCGCCGAAATGAGAACCGCCCCTCATCAGATGACTCCAAGACCCACCAGCCTCGGCCCCTAGTGGCCTGCTTTCTGCGTCGCTATCAACGAGACGAATTTCTAAAACTGGCGAAAACCAAGCGCGACTTAAATTGCTCCGATATCGACGTCCCCGGTGACCAGCGAACCATTTACTTTAACGAACGTCTAACGCAAGAGAACCGGCAGTTATTTCGCGCGGCCCGTCACCGTTGTAAGGGCTCGGGATTCAAGTACTGCTGGATTCAAAACGGCACGATCAAAGTCCGCAAGGCAGAAGGCCACCGGGCTACCCAAATTAAAAGCATGGATGAGCTTCTTCACCATGTTAACTCACTTGATTAATAATCTATTCACCAAATTTAAAGTACACAGCTATTTTAGTGATAACTGTGTTTACGTAATTTTTATAACACTGTTACTATATCTTACAACTAAACCTAACATAATTTTAATTTTAAGTATACTACTTTTATTAGGACGTCGATTCTTGGAAGACCTATCCCTTTCCCCGCAACAAATCCTACCTAAACACACCCCAACACACCCTTACACACCTACACACTACTATGTACATAATTACTCTCACACACACAGTCGTGTACATAAACTATTTGCTGCCGAAAGAATGACAAATTCCACCTCAATTTACTACTTACACCAACTTTTAATATATCAATATGGTTTTACTTGACATATTTAAAGACATTGACGAATTCGCAGAAATTGACTGTCATTCTTTCCTCACAGTAGAATCTTGTCGAAGTTACTTCGTATCTGAGTCATATAACTTTAAAATTGTTTCATCTAACATAAGAAGCTTTCAAAAAAACTTTGATCAGTTCTCAGTAAATTTACAAAGACTTAACTCGGATATTGATGTCATTGTGCTGACAGAATGCTGGCTTACAGAAGGAATGATTATTGACACATTGCCAGGCTACACAGCCTACCGCTCGACAGAGCAAATGAACAAATGTGGAGGCGTCCTAATCTATGTGAAAAATACCCATACCTCCATAGCCAGTGAACCTACGCTAGCTGACGCTGACCGCCTCCTTGTTACCATAAACGACTGCATTACAGTGCTTGGAATATATAGATCTCCATCAACAACATCTCTCGATCCATTTTTAAATTCTCTGGACACCGTTTTCACAGATGCAAAGAACACGCCTTACTTGGCAGTTGTCGGTGACCTAAATATAAATATTTGTAGCGACTCTAATGACAACCAGCTTGCTGATTATCTATGCATAATGGCTTCCCATTGTCTTCTTCCCGCAATCACTAAGCCCACGAGGAAAGACACCTGTCTTGATCATATATTCGTAAAAACTGATTCGAAATCATCCGGCCTAGTTTGTAAATCATCCGTCACTGACCATTCAATAATCATGGCTGGTCTTACAATCAAAAAATCCTACACAAACAGTGCACCTCGCTTGTATTGTAAAACTAACTTTGATGCTGTGGCGGTAGAACTATCACAAATAGACTGGAGCGACGTCACTAATGACTCAAACGTAAACACCTCCACTTCGACTTTCTATGCGTTGGTAAATAATAGTATACAATCTCACACCAAAGTCATTCGTATCGGTCGTAAAATGGTTACAATCAAGCCCTGGATAACGTCTAATGCGTTGTATGAAGCATCGTGACAAACTACACCAGGACTGCCAAAATCATCCTATAGACTCTGTAAAACGAGAAATATACAAGAGGTACAGAAATTTTTGCAACAAACTTCTACGCAAAATTAAAGCTCAGTACAATAGCCAGCTCATTAACGATAGTAGAAACGATCACAAGAAACTATGGAAGTCTATAAAGAGTATTTGTCAGACTTCAAATCACAATAATGATGCCGAGGAACTCTTAAAATCATGTCCTGATAAGACTTCATCGCTTAATCATTGTAATCAGCACTTCGTCTCCGTCGGTACAAAACTGTCCGATAATATTTTAGGGAAGTTACAAGCAACCGAAGAATCATTGATACAATCTTACAAATCTCGTAGATCTATCACAGAATCTCTATTTCTCTGCCCTACAGACACCAGTGAAATATTCAACATACTTTTTAACTTAAAACCAGAAAGCTCCCCAGGTCTGGACAACTTTACAGTACCTCTTCTAAGGAAATCTTTCTCGTCCATTGCTGCCCCTCTAGTTTACCTTTTCAATCTTAGCTTGAACACTGGACTTTTTCCGGACTACTGGAAAATGGCAGCCGTCTCGCCTATTTTCAAATGTGGAGCTAAATGCCTACCAGACAACTACAGACCTATTGCCTTACTAAGCATTCTGTCTAAAATATTGGAAAAAGTCGTAAACACCCGCCTTGTGCAATTTTTTGAAATGCATAACGTAATATCCGACGGGCAATTTGGTTTCAGATAGGGCAAATCGACTGAAGACGCGGTCACTCTTCTTGCCGATCAAGTATCCACCCTCGTTGAAAGCAGAAAGTGTTGCCTGGGTGTGTTCCTTGACTTGGCAAAGGCATTTGACACGGTTTCCGTCGGTTTGCTCTTAAAGAAACTTGAATCAGCTGGTATTAGAGGCGTTGCTCACGATTGGTTTAGGAGCTACCTAACAAACCGTAGCCAGTATGTTAAAGTTGGTAATGATAAAAGCGCACAACTCCCCATAAATTTCGGCGTACCTCAAGGCAGTGTCTTAGGGCCAACACTTTTCACTTTATACATTAATGATATTTTGCAACTACCACTGAATAATGCTGAGTTCATAGCTTACGCAGACGACACTGTGATCTTATTCCACGATGATAAGTGGGACAGAACCTACGCTCTCGCGGAGGAAGGTTTGACTGCTGTAGGTAAAGCACTTAACTGGAACCTAGTTACATTAAACGTAAACAAAACGAAACATCTTGCTTTTTCAAAGACCGCAGTTGGAAGACCGTCGGCTTTACTGACTCTTAAACTACATTCATGCACCATAAACAATGCCACTTATTCTCAGAGCTTATGTGATTGCAACTCCATAGAGCGTACTCGCACTTTAAAATATCTAGGTATAACTCTCGACGATCACCTGTCTTACAAAGACCATGTTTTAACACTATCTGGCCGCGTCAGGAAATTAATATATATCATGAAAAGGTTACGCGATTGTAGCTCCGTCGACATTTTAAAAATGGTGTACATTTCATTAAGCCAATCGATACTTCAGTACTGCGTGTCAGTCTGGGGAAGTGCAGGAAAGACCCACTTTATGAAGCTGGAGAGAGCGCAACGTGCTCTTATTAAGGTTTCTCTAAATAAACCCTTTCGCTTTCCTACTGACACGCTGTATCACGAATTTAAGGTTCTTCGCGTACGACAGCTCTTTGTCCATATTGCTGGAATTAAAACTCATCGAAGTGTCAAGTCACGACCAGATTACGTCATCATAGCAAACCGGCGGGTTTATAGGCTTCCTATACCTCAGACCAAATCACTAATGGCAAGACGTAGCCCTGCTTTTTCTCTGCCACACACCTACAACATCTTGTGTAGAAATATCAATAATCTAAAAGGTACTAACCTATTCACATTCAAAAGGATTACTAAAAACTGGCTGTTGACCTTATCATACGATGACACAGAAAATCTTATATCAAACTCTTACGCTATAAAAACGATATAATAATACACACACACCCGCACGCGCTCACACACACACGCACGCACACACACAGAAACACATGCACGCGCGCGCACACACACACACACACACACACACACACACTAACATATGTTTTCACATTACACTTATATTCCTCTCCCTCTCACTCTTCCAAGCATAATTTCCACTCTGTCTGATCTATTTGATTATCGGTAAAAATATCTCACACCTATTATTTACATGTACTAGATTAGTTTTTAGCTGAAGATAAAGATGCAATCACAAGCAACACATCCCTGTTAGCTATTGTATAATCCTTTTTGTAAGTGCTCTCATGACACCCAAGATACAAGCTTTTCGCTTAGTTTGGGTCTCATTGAACTTCTATTGTATTTAGTAACGTTATTTTACTTGGCTTGTCTACTACCACTCAATTATGTAAACTAACTAAATATTGTTTCTTTTTTGGTAATAAATATTTTTTACTTTTTTACTTTTACTAAATAGCAGTACTTGTGCTGCTGTGTTCCGGTTAGATGGTAATGGTATGTTCCTGTAATTACTGGCACATAGGCATAACAGCTAAGTCCTATAGTAGAGCAACGTATCCACATAGAGATCAAGACAACATAATAGCTTGTTTGGAATTCTATGTGGATATCCATGGGCTGCAGTAGCCACTTAACATCTGGTGGACTGCATGCTCGTTTGCCATATAAGTAGTATAAAAAAAAGAACCCGCAACCTCCTGCACCTCAGCTGGCTATTCGCCCACTGCGCCATAGAGGTTGTCATCTATAATATCTATATTGTACCAACAGGCACCATCGCCTTAAGGGCTCTACACACCAAAGCCACACCCGGCGGCACAACCGGCGGGTTAGCTCGGCGGCTTCAGAACGTAGCGGCGACAGTTATGCCAAAGGTTGTATCAACATTAAAAACACTTCAATAGTTAATAAATTACAAATAATAAAAATGTGTCCGTCACTGGACGCCGTCTTGCAGATGTGAAACATCTGAATTGATGGTTATTGAAAGAATTTTGTTGGAATTATAACTGAAGAAAACGTTTGGCGTGTGGCGGGCGCGAAGACCGGCATCGCAGATGTTGGCGACAAGACTGCCAGGCTGAAGTGGGACTGGACGGGCCACGTAAGTCGTATGGTCACAGACAAATGGGCAACAGTCGTCACACAATGGCCGCCTGCAGATGGGCGTCGAAGCCGGGGCAGACCGAGGAAGCGCTGGCGTGACGACCTCGATGCATTCCAAGATGGCTGGTGGGGCGAGGCGAGTGATCGTGAGATGTGGAGGAACATGGGGGAGACCTTTGCATAGCAGTGGGAAAGTATACAAAAATGATGGAACTTTATGGTAACCAAAAAACAACAAAAAAAATACAACTGAATTGAGAACCTCCTCCTTTTTTTGAAGCCGGGAGAATATCATCAATAAGAAATACTTCATCTTTCACAGCCTTACTTCATTCACTGCTGTATAAGTTTAAAAGTAACACTTACGTTGTAAGCCATCCAGAGGAAGTCAATAAAAGCAGCGAAGGTTGCATCCAGCTGAAAAACACCAAGGATATTAATTCGTTTTTACATTTTAAATGATAAAAATGATAATCCAGCGGAATTTAAACCCATGTCTGATTTAATTATTTAATTTGTTACTAATAAAAGTAATCTTAAATAAATTGTATCAAAGGAAATGGAAAGGAACCCACTTGAAGGAAAACAGGATCTACAGCACTAGTCTACTCGACTTAGTGTAGCTCCTGTTCGAAATTATGATGTTTATACAAGTCATTATTCAAAAATTATAAATCTTTGTAAAAATATTATTTAAAATTGTTATTATGTGCTTGAAATTATTAAATGGAATTATTTTAATTAGATTTATTTTAACGTTCAGGGGGCCAATTCCCGTCGCTTAAAATAGTAAAATTCGAGTATCAATCTTATAGTTCGACCGAAGCCGCTGTACCGCTCCTTAAGAAAGTGCGGCGAGGTGGGGGCCGAGGAAAAAAGAGCAAGAGTAGGTACACATGAGATCGATATTGTCGGATAGATCTTACGATATCGTAAACGATATGTTTATATTATAAAACGAATAACGATGTTTATATTTTTATAAGTAACTAAATTGTCTACAGATATTCTGACATAGATTCTGCTTCAACTTCATCTTCCGTTTCGCTATCGGAACTTGAATCAGAGTCGTTCTGCAAATTTATTATTAATGGATCGATAATGATATCAAATCTACTATCGCGATCCCAGAAATTGTTTTCATTTTTTTAGACATGATCTTCACGCTCTCGACCTATCTTTGGATATTTATCTCATGTGCGTCTGACGATGGATCGAAGCGGCCGATACTTCCCCCCTCTCGACGCACGCATACCTCAGGCGCGGTACAGCGGTTTCGGTCAAACTATAGTCTCGTTATGTTATGTCTTAAACGGTATTCACTAACTGACAATACAATGGTAGAGTTCACTGACATGCGATTATACACGTTATTTAATTCAAGCTAATATTGTAATACTAGCTGACCCGCCCGCAGCTTCCCACACTTGAAAATTCCCGTTCCCATGGGAACTTCGGGATAAAAACTATATAAAACGCTCTCGTCAAAGTGACGCGACACTTCATGTAAATGATTTTACGTTAATGAACGACGGTTAAATTATATGGATACTGTTCATACAAAAATCGCGATTAAAAAATAAGGAGTGGAGGTGAAAAATACTTTACGACCTGTGTTCATACCTACCAAATACATAAAAAAAACATTAAAATCGGTCGAACCGTTTCGGGGAGTGCGACCACTAAAACCATGACAAGAGATTTTTATACAGGGTGTTTGGTAATATACTGACGATATTCAAGTGACGGTTTCTCAAAACATAAGAAAAGACTTCTCGAAGAAAAAAACTACTAATTATATTATCAAATTTGAAAGAAAATCAACTAAGTTTAGGTGATTAATTCGATATAAAACTTACTGCCTACTCTTGCAATCGACATCCAAAAATAAAAGCCGATTTGATATCTCTTTCGGAAATGGCTTCTGGTTTTGGGTTAGAAAGGGACAACAAGAGATATCTCGAGCCGTCACCAATACAGTACCTGTTGTTAGATGGCAAGCATTATGCAATAACACGACATAAGTTTAATAAAATGTTTGTTGTTATATGCCAAAAAAAAATCACATTTCTTTTGTAAACATTTCACAAATTTATTTATCATGGTCATCATACTAACCCCTTACATTTTTGTGCGTATATTATCAAACACACTATATATTAGAAGATTAACGGAGCAGAATGCCAAAATATATTCAATTCATAATACAATCTCATTCGGGTCAACTATTGTTACATTTTTAAAATTGTATTGTTTTATTCTAGCAGTTTACAGTATTTTTCAAACCCATAAATGGCATAAAAATTTGCAAAATTCAAGTATCTATTACATGTAGTACGTAATTGTTATAACTCTGTGTTCGACTTAGTCTAGCTCATAAGAATGTAAAACATATTAATTGTTTAGATACTGTGGTATTAGCCGTTATAATATTTTAATATGACAACCTCCGTGGTGCAGTGGGCGAATAGCCGAGACGCAGGAGGTAGCGGGTTCGATTCCCGCAGCGGAACAAATGTTTGCATGATCTACAGATATTTGTTCCGGGTCTGGTTGTTTCTCTATACCTAGTTAAAAATTTAAAAATAAATACCTATTTAAGTGGGGCTCCCATACAATAGACATGATTTTTTACCGTTTTTATAGATAATGGTGCGGAACCATTCGTGTGCGAGTCCGACTCGCACTTGGCTGTTTTTTTTTCTATTGAAGTTGATAGCTGAGACTCCTCTATCAACCGAGCTAGCTAGATCTTATCGGCCGATAAAAATTATCGATGAAGATAGCGTGAAGAGATTACTATTAATTATATAATTATATTATATAATTAATTGTCGAGAATACAATTTCACAACTTTACGGTGGGCGGAATGTAGGCTGGTCAACTCCATTAATCTTCTGGACCACGTTCACGTCTAAAGCACTCTGGATCGCCTTTCAATGTAAAATCAGTTTTACCACACTGTCTTTAGGTTAAATTCGTGTCTTGGAAGGATCCAAAACGTCGCTCTTACAACAAAGATTACATATACATACCTAGTCAGGTCATAAATTCTGTCACATGTTTAATATAAAATAATTGAAACAAGTTTATTCATTATGTAACCATTTATATACCAAAATTAACTTAACAAAACATAGACTCTTATGACACTAAAGTTTATTCAAAATGAATTCCGTGATTTTGAATACAGGCCTTCAATCTGCGCGGCCAGTCGTATATCGCAGCACGAACGAGGTCCATGTCAATATCGGCGACAATCAAGGATGTCTTGAGTGACTCCAAATTGGGATGAGGCTTTGAGCTAGCCTTTTCCTCCAAGTGTTGCCATATCTTGTAATCTAACGGATTCAAATCTGGACTGGAGGAGGGCCAGTCTTCGTGCCGGATGAAGTCGATTTCACGCGCCGCCAGCCAGTCTTGTGTGCTCTTCGCTCTATGAGCTGGCGCCGAATCTTGTTGGAATACCCAGTGCCTGTTATTGAACATGGTATGAGAAACAGGTTCCACAAGGTTCGTCAGGACTGTATTTTGATACACAACTGCATTCGTTTTTACACCTTTCTCACAAAAATGAACCTCTGTTAAGCCCCAATAAGAAACTCCCAACCATACCATGAGCGAGGATGGAAAATGACCTCGTTGGACACGCGGAATACGGTTGCTCGCTTCTTCACTACTGTGTGCGTACACCTTATCATTTTGTTTGTTGTAGCTCTCTTCTACGGTAAAAAAATTTTCATCCGAAAAATTAATTTCCCGATATTTTTTTCCCGCGTACCGCTTCAACAAAGCGCGGCATCTCTTCAGTCTCAGGTCCATTAGACGAGCATTCAAACGATGTCCTGTTTTTCTTCGATATGCCCGAAACCCTAAGTCTTCATTTAACACCCTTTTCACCGTGGTTCTGCTTAACCCCATCTGAAGGGCCAACAGTTTCTGATTACGTTTGGGATTTCTTTGAATTCGCGCCTTCACAGCTTTTATCACTGCTGGAGTCCTAACAGACCGAGGGCGACCACTTCTTGACC
Organism: Philereme vetulata; assembly: GCA_918857605.2. NCBI lineage: Eukaryota > Metazoa > Arthropoda > Insecta > Lepidoptera > Geometridae > Philereme > Philereme vetulata. The sequence goes on from OU975423.1 coordinate 11,076,509, forward strand.
TGTCATCTACACTAGTCTTCATTGTATCGTTTGATGGTTTGATGCGATAAACGTATCTTTTGGTTATATTAAAATTTTTCAGTATGTCAAAAATTTGAATTGGCGCGTAACCGCAACGATGCAACGCAATAACTGCAACACGGTCTTTTTTAAGCGTCCACTCCATATTTAAAAATGAGTAAAATTCTAAAACGTATACATTTTTATTTTCATGAACAATTCGAAATTCGAATTCAACAAACTTTTTTGTGGCCAGCATTCTAAAAGAAAAGTTTTTACTGTGTGACAATACTTATGACCTGACTAGGTATAAGTATTCTATCAGTTATCTGGTTCCCATAGTACAAGCTCTGCTTAGTTTGGAGTTATTTAGATTGTAAAACTCACATAAATGTAGTAGCCTCCAATAAGCCATAGTCCAAAGGTAAGTTGGAATGTAATGAGGAGCCCCATCGTAATAAGCCAAGGCAGCATCAGTCCTCGCATCCAGATGTTTATACCGATCACCTGAAATTGAGAAAACAGCAACTTTTAAATTAAGTTTTAGGTCAGACAGTGGTTTGAATACAAGGAGGCTTACACCAACTGCAGGGTTGAGATTTTTTTTTTTTTAATTAAATAGATTTTCGTTTGAACACAATCTCACTTGATGGTAAGTGGTCTAAGATGAAGCACGAAGATCTAGAAGAAACCTATTCACTCTTACCTTAAAGAGGCCCGGATTGTATTCTTTTGGAAAAACAGACGACGGCAAAGCGTTCCATACCTTAGCTGTACGCATCAAGAACGTAGAACCAAAACGGTGTGTGCGAATGGGTGGTATATCAACTAGGTACGGATGATACTGAGCCGTGCGCCTGCTTTTCCTTTGATGGAAATGAGATGGCGGAATATATGGATGATTCGGAGATGAATCAAAACACTTGATTTTAATCAGTTATTTAATTAAATCAGTATAAATCACGATAAAAATCTTTTTTTAGGGTTCCATACCTCAAAAGGTAAAAAAGGAACCCTCATAAGATCACTCTCTTGTCCGTGTGTCAACACCGATTTTCTCAGGAACGGGTGGACCTAGCAAATTGAATTTTATACCAGATACTGAGGTCTATAGTCCCTATTAGGTGTATAAAAATCAAGGTCCTGAGTCAACACGATAAAAAGATATGAGCAAATTTAGATTTTCGCGAAAACTTGTAAGTACACACGGCTACACATCAAGCTATACATTTCCAGTATAAGCTGACCTCTCATTGTGTAGGCTTTTCGTAGAATGAGACGCCAGCTTATACTGGATATTTATAGCTTGATGTGTAGCCGTGTGTACTTCAGAATACTGAATAGATATTAAATTCGAAATTAAAAAAACTGATGGCAATCAAACAAGTCTGAATTAATTATAAAATCTGAATTTTTTTTTACCTGTTATGATATTTATCAACCCTGACCAGCTTTAATACTGATATCTACAGAATGAACTTGTAAACAGTAGACAGATTTTAAATAAAGGATTTGTCTGTAATTTAAGTGATTGTTTATAAATGTTGGTTGGAGAATACTGGTTATTTTTATTTTATACAAGCTATCGCCCGCGACTTCGTACGCGTTACACTACTAAATGTGTAGGTAATTTAGAAATAAAGCTAAACTTGCTGTTGCAACTCGACTTGACACCCCATTTTTATCTCATGGGACCTGATTTTTAACCATATTTTTTGTCCATGATTTTTATTTATGTTTGTTACCTCATAACTCCGTCATTTATCAACCGATTTGGAAAATTCTTTTATTATTCGAAAGGATATACTTTCAGATTGGTCCCATACAAATTTCATCAAAACCAGTTTAGTAGTTTGATTTTTCAGTTATCTGAAGTAGGTTATATTTTTGTTAGAAAGTTACTTGTTGGGATAAAATGTAGTACATATATATATATGCTAATTCAGGTTATAATTTACGTACATACTAAATTTCATTCAAATCTTTTCAGCTGTTACAATGTCATTGAGTAACAAACAAACAAACATCCAAACTTTCGCATTTATAATATCAGTGTGATATTTATTAAATTTTGAAAAGGGCAACACAATATAATCTGAGTGATGAGGTACCGAAGGACACGGTGCCTTCTTTAAAATAAAACTTACCATCAAAACGGAAAATATGATGAGTAGAAGTAGTATGATTATGAATATGCTGCCAAACACTTGCAGAGCTGAAACAGAGACAAATACAAACTTATTTAACTAGCTGTGCAAGTACGTACAAATTAATATATTTTTTATAGGGAGCATTGCGTCGTTTAACGATGATGCGATGTCAGTTCGATAGTACCACAGTCTATAGAACCTTACAGTCGGTCAACGGACACGTCTAGACAGAGCAATTGTGCGGGGTGTACGGGGTGAGAGAGGGGTAGCGAGCCCAAGCTGCCATACACTCGCTTGGGACACGTCAACCCGGGTTGACGCTTTTTAATTTGATTGTTCTAAGTGTTTTACGATAGTGTTTCGTTCGAGTTGTATGTACTTATTTATAATGGTATATACATGTGCTGTTAGAGACTGCATGTCATCATTTCGTATTAATAAGAATTTGAAATTTCATCAGTTTCCACACACTGAAGAAAAGTAAGTCCAATATTATTTTTTTACGTTGCTAGATTGTGTGTGTTCTGTATAATGAGTAAAATGACGGACAGATAAGTGGTTATGGCGGACGCAAATTATTAAAACAAATCAATATTGGGTATCGTTTCCATGATTTTCGGAGCCGATTACGAATATATCATATTTGGACATTCAAGATGGCGGACGCGAATTTTTAAATAAAATCACCATGGGTACCGTTTCAATGGTTTTCGGGGGTGTCGATTACGAATATGACATATAATTCGGGATTTTATTCAAGATGGCGGACGCGAATTTTTTAATAAAATCAATATGGGTATCGTTTCCATGGTTTCCGGGGGTGCCGATTACGAATATGACATATAATTCGAGATTTTATTTTATTTTATTAAAGATGGCGGACGAGAATTTTTAAATAAAATCAATATGGGTATCGTTTCCATGGTTTTTGTGGGTGCCGATTATTTATATGACATATAATTCGAGTTTTTATTTTATTCATGATGGCGGACGTGAATTTTTTAATAAAATCAATATTGGTATCGTTCGTTTCCATGGTTTTCGGGGGTGACGATTATGAATAAGGAGTAGTGATCTGCACGACCTGATTCATCTATAAACAAACTATTATTCGTATTTTAACATTATATTAATATATTTCAGATGTAAGGTTTGGATTGAAGCATGTGGGAGACTCGATTTAGTTGGAAAAACTTCTGATAGCCTGAAGAACACACGGCATATGCACGCCAAGAACTCACTGAAGAAAACAGAGATCCCAGTACTACTTTTGTCTATCAAAGGCAAAGAAATGATAAAGTACGCTTCTTCATACGATGTCCAATCTACAACCAAAAATTTATAGATACATACGTCGAAAAACTTATAGCACAAAAAATTATTGTATTTGTAGCTAATTTGTATTTTTTTGTATTTGTTTATAATAAAACTCATCATATATATGTACTTCTATATTTTTTTCATTTTATTCCTGGTACTCTACATACACATACTACGAATACACAAAATGTAGAACAGATTATATAAATATATACATATTATATATATTGTGACTACCCTACAGCAATTTCGCGCGACTTCAAACGCGATGTCCCACTGTTTGTTTTTTACGCTGTGATAGTACTGTCTATTAAAGACACTACATACAACTACAATTACTTAAGCACTTTCATTTACCAGCTCTTATGTGAACAGACAGAGCATGCTAGCTGCATCTATGAGCAATGAGCTAACATGCTCTGAACGCTCCAAAAGGTTCCTCTCTCATAGATGTACTCCAGGCACATTCTGCCAAAAGGTATAGATCATCTGTCACTCCACACGTATCACAATCAGGTCCATCCACCTTCTTCATTAAGAATTTGAAGCTATTTAGTGGAATATGTCCGGAGCGCAGTCTATGAGCGATCACAATATATTTCCTACTTAGTGTAGTGTTAGCAAACCACAGTATATGAGGGGGGCTTGCACTGGATTGTCCTATACCAGATACCTTTCTTTCAAGAAGCAATATCAAAGTACTCTTTCCATTTTATCCTTATAATCCTCTTATATTTAGGCATCATCTCAGAATATTCTGGTTTCATATGTACTTCCCGGGTCAGCATATCTGGCAGCTCATTACCATGGATGCCAACATGAGATGGTATCCATTGCAACCTCAGAGACACTCAAGGGATGAAGACATTGTAGAAACACAAAATAATGTTTCTGCATAATATATGGGTGCATCTTATGTTGAGCGGCTATCTTTTAAACTTACTGCATACAAGTACAGAAATTGTTAATCGACAAAATGATTAATTTTGTTGCTAAAATCCATCAAATAAGTCAGAAATTGTGTCAAATAACATCAATAACTTTCATATTGCACTGCACAATGTTTTGGAGATTAGTAACATATCTGTCAGTTTCAAATTCTAATACTATGGGGGAATAAGATCTGCACTGATGTCCCGCATAGGGGTGTATTGTGGATTACCCCCTTCTAACCCTACCTTAACCTCTTCTCTGTTAGTTTATCGAGACAATTTGTTGCATAAGTTCAGTACTTACACTGCTGGTTCATCACAAAGCTGTAATTGGCTCATAGTCATACCTTAATCTGATCTAACATTGATTAACTACGATGAAACTAATGTAACAATGAACTGAATTGTTGACAACATAAAAAAATGTAATTTTAACCATGATTTATGCCAATCTGTGTTTAAATATTGTGACATTCAAATAATGATAAAGTTATGTTTATAACCATGGTGGTTTCAAGGGTAACATAACTCTAATTATAGGTGGCAGAATAAGGTCTGCCCTGATGTTATAATGTAATATCTGAAATAATATTGAATTGAATAAGGGGTATTGCGCTTAACGCCGATCATTTTCACACCACTTGTATTTCTGCATACCCAATTATTTGTTTATCGTTTGTTAATTTAAGTGTGGTCTACACACATTTTTCATCTATCTTAGGTACTCCTTGAAGTTAGTGTTAAAGTCTTTAGTTCAGACAGGATTGAGATGCAATAGTCATGTTGTCCATCGCTTAAAACTATACTAGGGACAAACAAACTTACACCCTCCCACATTAGCTTCAAACAATGGATTCCATAGCTGCGTTGAGTCTCCCCCATCCATCTGATACGCTATAAACGTGATCAACACCAGGCTTATGGCTACCGTGTAGACCGCAACCGCCCGACTTCCAGTTTTCACGTTTGAAGACCAGATGCATGGGGACCAGCATGATTCCAGGATCGGCATTTTATCAAACTTAGCTTTTCTACCGCTACGGGTATCTCTCGATCTTTATCCTTTTGGGATAGCTTTGACCTGAAAAATTAACAACCAAAATGCACAAATAAACAGATTTGTAATTGTTTTGCAACGGTAACGAATGGAGCCACACCTAAATATTTACGGTACTCTTTAGAGTCCATAAAAACACTTAATCCAAGTTTAAAAACGGAATACTAAAGGTTTAGGATAATATAATGTGATTTTCAATGCAATTTACCTTATTTTTATTGATAAAATACAAAATTATTTGAAAATACGAAGCGTCCGACCGAAACTTTCTTTGGAAACTTTGTTCCAGAGCGAGTTCTTTATTCCAACTCCATCCAAGTCAGTTTGTTTTTGAAATGTCTGTTTGGTACCCTGTCTCGCTGGACTCTAAATTAAAAAAAGAGACAAAACATCCTTAGTGCCATAGATGTTTGAAACCGGTCTGGAACGCGTTTGACTGTGATGTTTTTTTAGGATCACACGGTTTTGGTGCAGAGAGAAATAAAAAAAATAGGGAAACAAATAAACACAAAACCTGGGAGATTCCTATACTAAATTAGGAAAGGATCAAGAGAGGAAAGGAATACATGAAATAAATTAAACAAGGAGATATTTACAAAGACATACAAGTGATGATTGTGGTCTTTGACGTTTGTATACTTTGTTGAATGACACTGACAAAAGTACCAAATCAGGCAAATCAAACTTCAAAGCCAATTTTGATAGAAATAATTATTACCATATTATTTGGCGCGAGTCGCAAAAGTTTGTTGAATTTACAAACTAAATCAGACGTTAGATAAATAGTGATGATAAGATAAATTACGTAAATGCAGTAATTTCAAAGCAATTGATTGAAAACTTCTAACCTGATAGATTGAAATTATAATTGGCGGCAAGTAAGTTATTAAATATTATATCTACCTAGTTATTAGGTTCAATTAGTACCTACTATTTTTTCGATGTATGTAGTCGGAGATGGCTTTTTAATAAATTTAGTAAGAAGCATTAACTTCCTACTAAGTAATCTGTGGCATTAACTATATATACGTAATCGTGTAATCGTTGGCCACGTATCACGTATCTAAGGTCCGTGACCTAAGTGGCAATATTTTGGTTACCACTTAACATCCAGGTGGACATTAAGCTTGTTCCATCTCCGATGTATAAAAAAAAGTTATTGTTACCCCTGGAGCTGCTGCTGTTCATGATTAGATTACCTATACATAGTTCGGGTTGTTATGTCTTGTAGGTAAGAAGGTATTAAATATAGTAGGTACCTACATTACCTAAACAATTAGGTACAATCAGCAAAAATTCCGCTCTGCCAGTTTTGAAACAGTTTCGCTTGCAAGTAGTTAGCTAGCTGACACCGCCTTTTTCTTTTGTCCTTTTATTTTGGACAATCGGAGAGATGAACAATATTGAACATCTGTTTATTTTTGTGAAAGCCCTTCGTTTTTATGACTTTTAGAGTTTTATTAAAGTTACAAAAGGTGGTCAAAATATAGCAAGGCGGGGTAACTGCTAGTCGCTTCATAGAAAATTCACCCTTAAGGTGGCAGAGCGGACTTTTTGCTGATAGTACCTATACCTACCAGCGGGGCTATTTTAACCTCTCGATTAGCGAAAAAATTTAATGGCACAACAACAAGCTCAGGGCGTAAAAAGAAAATAGCGGCAAAAAAATGACAATGGATTTTCAGAAAATTAACTTGTCTTATCTAACTACAGCATCCATCTACACATTGGGAATAATGTTTAGGGATATTTTAAATCGGCGAAAAGCTATCGCATCGGTCTGACAGTTTTTTTTTGGGATCCGATTCAGCGAATAGCGATCAGCGAACGCTATTTTGAATAAAATATCAACCTTCGAATCCGTGTCGGTCACGTATCCAAGCCTTATGGTCAATCCGAAATACTTAGTTATAAAAATAATAGTTTAGGATTAGAAATCGAATCCAAAAAAAATTCTGCATTAGCTTTCCGAAGTTTTAAAATAGTCCGACTTAGTATTAGCACCTAACTGAAAATCAATCTAAACCTTACGACAACTCTAAAATCTATAAACCCTATAGGTATCTAACTTCAGGACGACCAGTGCAGATAGCCTAAAGCGTGACATGGCAACCTTTGAAATAGATCATACAAAAGTCGGGCCATTTTAATAGGTAACATTTGACATCTGTTGACGTCTGTCAGTTCGGTACAACTCGTACCTAACTAGTACTCGTATCGGTCATTATTACAATAAATATGTAATCGTAATTGAAAAAAGTTAAGCAATTGTTCAGTTTTAACAAAACGAAAATACATATTATTTTACGCCCGCCGTTACAAGGTTACGTTGTTGAATTTTGATAAATTGTCAAATGTTACCTATTAAAATGGCCTGACTTTAGATGGAAGAGCGAGGCAGAAAACCGCGACTGTTGGAGTAAATCCGTCACCAGCGAAGTAGTCGCTCATGACTATACGTGCGCTAAGGCATGAACGTGCCGCAAACCCTGGACCATCTATAGGTGTCGCATTTACATGTCAGAAGTGCGGTCGTAACTGCCGCTCCAAAATAGGCCTTTTTAGCCACGAAAGAAAGTGCCTAAACTATCCAACCTGACGCTTACTTAAACCATCTTCTATAGATGTAAAGGCCCATGATGATGATAGGTATCCTATAACCTTACCTATCAACTAAGTTTCGCCTTAGTAAACTCCATGAACGCAAACTCATAATCACAAGACCACATTTTTTACGGAGTGCCATGGCCATGGCCGTAGCTAGGAAGGGGGGGGGGGCATTGTGGGCAATGCTATACCTTGAAATACCATGAAATACCTACCTTAAAAAAATACCATCAAGTAAAATAATATATTCGTCTTACTTCGCGGTTAGCGTTCAAAACACGATTTTTTTCACGGCTCGCTCCGCTCTCTACTAGTTTTGCTTCAGTAACATGCTATCGTTCGATTTTTTTCACGGCTCGCTCCGCTCTCCACTAGTTTTGCTTCAGTATCGTGCTGTCGTTAGCGTTCAAAATACTATTTTTCAACATTATTTTATTTGTTCGCGTCGCTCGCCGCTGGTCTGGTTTCGATTTCCTGGCCTGGCTTACTTCTAATCACCGCTGCCCTACCCTAGCTACGACCCTGCGGAGTGCCTACTGTTTTTCACACTATCACTACACAATCATCTTGAAGGATTTCTGTTAGCTTTTAGCATTGACCGAAATGACCGATAACACTATTATTGTTAGTGATAAGTTTGTACATATTATCTTGAACTGCGGGTGAAAATCGATAGAGATTAAGACGTTATCAACGTACCGATAAAGAAGAATAGAAAATAATTAGGCACCTACTACCTATACTATAGGTATGTTTTCTATATAAGCACAATTTTCGCTATAAAGGGCTTAGCCAAGTTACAGTCGATTATCGATGACGCTAGTCGATAAGTCCGAAAATGTATGGGATTTGACCACGAAGTCCGTGGATTTGACACATGCTATGGAAATATCACGTGATCTATCGACAACAAACCTACATAGACCTACGACGACCTACATGGCGCCGGCGAATAGCCGGCTGAGACACAGGAGGGAGCGAGTTCGATTCCCGCCGCGGAACAAATGTTTGCACGATCTACAGATATTTGTTCCGGGTCTGGTTGTTTCTCTATATATTATAAGTATGTATTTACAAAAAAAAATGTAAGTATATAAGTATTCTATCAGTTATCTGGTTCCCATAGTACAAGCTCTGCTTTGTTTGGGGCTAGATAGCGCTGTGTGAAATGTCCAGCAATATTTATTTATAGGTTTGTAGATATCTAATCGACTCGAAGCGAATGTAATTTGGCTACGGGCCCGTCCTATAGCGAAAATTGCGCTTATATAGAATACTAGCTTCCGCCAGCGGCTTCACACGCGTGGTTTGCCAATAAAAAGTAGCCTATGTGTTATTCCCGGTTATAATCTACGTACATACCAATTTTCATTGAAATCTGTTCAGCCGTTGTGGTTCAACAAACATCCACACATACATCCATACTGTGTACTAGTGGGACTAGCTGACCCGCACGCGGCTTCGCGCGCGTGTTTTGTTAATAAAAACATCACCCTTCTTCTGCGCAGTCGGTTAAAAACTAGACTATGCCTCGATCCCAGTCATAATCTATTTATATACCAAATTTCATCGAAATCGCTCCAGCCATTTAGTCTTGAAAACATAACAAACAGACAGACAGAGTTACCTACTTTCGAATTTAGAATATTAGTTTTACATTATTAGTAGCAAAAGTTTAAACTAGTAGGTAGCTAGGTACGTACCTACTTAGGTACACCTACCTTAAGGTATATTCAAAAGTTGAAAATCTTTTTATTCATTAAAATCACAAGGTTCAAAGGGATCTTTGAAACGTCAATTTTAGATACCGCCTTGCCTGTTACTGCGCGCCCAAGCCAGGAAATAAAGGCAATTAAGAAACTAGGCTACCTATGTATGGTCTACTTCAGTAAGTTTCTATATAGAGGCGTAGTATGAATACCTAATTATTCTTTGAAAGACGAAGAACCGACAACCGTTGCCAACCATAGACATAATATATTACATACTAGCTGACCAATCCGCAGCTTCGCACGCGTAGTTTTTTAATAAAAACATTACCCTCATTCTCCGCAGTTGGGTAAAAAGTAGCCTGTGTCACCCGGAGATAGTGTAGCTTCCCAACAGTGAAAGATTTTTTTAAATCGGTCCAGTAGTTTCGAAACTTATTCAATACAAACAAACAAATCTTTCCTCTTTAATATTACGAAGTTTTTTGTAGATATCGATATATTCTTTAATATTGTAGAACATACTTTTGTTCTATCATCAATAGTTTCCGCAGCGCATGCGACGAAAGACGTTTTAAGGCACTTTTTTTATAACTTGGGTTACGTTACTTAAGTTTTAGTAAGGATCCCTATTCTTTTCTAGCAATAAATCTAGCCTATGTCACTCAGGGTGGACGTAGCTTTCCAATGGTGAAAGAGTTTTTGAAATCGGCACAGTAGTTTTTGAGTTTATTCTTTACAAACATACTCACAAAAATACAAATCTTTCCTCTTTATAATATTAATATAGATATATCGATGTTGCCAACCACGCATGTCTGTGTTGCCAACAGTCCGTTGGGGTAAATGAGTTCTTGAGTGGATGGAGACTACATATAGGCAAACGTAGTGTGAGGCGCCCCCCGGCTAGGTGGAACAACAACATAAGAAAGCGGGCTGGCAAAATGATAGAAGAGCCGAAGACCGGGCTCAGTGGCGCGTATTGTGAGAAGTCTGTCCAGCAGTAGCCTAATGTAGGCTGACGGTGATTATGATGAAAGACGTAATGTTCTGTGCTAAAAGTAAACTCTACCACAACAGCATCTCGTCGAAAAACTTAATCGATGACACACGGTTGAAGCCAATAAATGGTAATGAGTTTTATCACCAATGAACATAAAAATAAATTTAAAAAAAAGAGTTGGCTTATCGTAGAATCTATGGGTAATTTACGTAAGTAATTAACCTAAATACAAAACTTTTATTGGGAGATAAATAAGAATAGATCGTCGTTGCTCTACCTAGGCGCTAACCGTAGTCGATGACATTGACCCGCCACACGCATCTAACCTACCAGCAAATAGGTGAGTGCGCGGCAGACGAGCACAACCCTCCCGTACGACAGTCAGCGGTACACTGCCGCCCGTCGCCCGCGCAACGCAACCACCTTCTAAGGATACGGCTGCTAATTATTCGGAAAATTTTAAAATAATTAATTGCCACGTGAAAGACCGTCGCAGCACAGAATCATTTGTTCAACTTGAAGGTATAGTCTTTGCTCACATTTAGGTGCAAGAAAAATTACAAAATTTTACGTCGTTTAGAGGTTGAATCAAATTGATAGTCGAAAACAGCTAGATTTTGTTATTTTTTTTCGCATATTAATTAGACAGGTAGAACTTTTTTGTATGTTCACTTTGCAGATAAAAGGTCAATGAATTACATATATTTTTTTGAGCACGTAGAACTGATTCCTCCTTGAGGAGAAAGCCTCCAAATTAGACCAATCAGCTACTATATTCGCCTTAAAAGAAGTGTGCGAGCGTAGGAGGTCTTTACGTCTATCAATTAAAGATTAAATATACCTACCACACCTTGTAGCAAGTTGCAGCATTAGCCTGGAAACGCAGCCATTGTTGTGACTGCATGATTTGAGATGATAGCTATACACGACCTGATACAGGTTATTGGGAGCCGCGCAAGATCGTTTTCTCTGGACATTTATGAAGGAGGTTTTTTTTTTATATGTTATAGGCTTGCGCTTGATCACGATCTCGCCTGATGGTATGCGATGATGCAGTCTACGATGGTACACGCTTGCCTAGAAGAAACCTGTTCACACGCGACTTAAAGATACTCAGGTTGTAGCTATCAGGAAACACAGACTCTGGCAAGTCGTTCCACTCTTTGGCGGTGCGCATAATAAAGGTCGAAGAGAAACGCTTTGTGTGAATGGGATGTATTTCTACCATATAGCGGTGGCGCACCGCAGAGCGTCTGGTTGTCCGTTGATAGAAAGGAGATGGTGGGATCAGGTTGAAAAGTTCCGCCGCACACTCGCCGAAATGTACTCGATAAGAAACCGAGAGGCTAGCAACCTTTCGTCGATACTCCAGGCTGAGGAGCCTTGCATCAACTAGCTCATCGTTGCCTATGAGCTTCTTGGCTCTTCTATCAATTGATTCCAGAGCTTCAAGTTGGTACTTCGCTGATCCGTCCCAGAGGTGATAAAAGTACTCCAAACACGATCGGACTTGTGCTTGGTACAAGTTGAGCAACTGTCCCGGTGTGAAGTAGTGCCTCACCTTTGCGAGTATACCAAGCTTTTTAGCAGCCAACTGGGCTTTCGACTCAATGTAGGAGCCGAAATTGAGAGTTGGAGTTAATGTGATACCAAGAAGCTCGAGGTGGTCAGATATCGGCACGGATACATTTCGGAAAGTAGGAATCAGATTAAATTGACTTCGTATTGCGGAGAACAGACACGCCTGGGTCTTATTCGCATTGAACTTGACCAGATTGGCATCACCCCAGTCGGAGATTGCCTTCAAGGACAAGTTTAAGCGCTCGACCATGGCCTCCCTGAGTGACTGAATCTGCGCTCTACTGGCTCGTGCACTAGAATCTAAAGAAAAGGTTTCTGCCCAGCAGTGGACTACCTGTGGCTAATATAATGATGATGATTATGGCGTCCCGCACAGGGACGTATTGTGCATTACCCCCCCTTCTAACAGTACCAAGTCGAGGTCACCCCAAAGTCTCGAGGTCGAAGGCGTCGAAAATGACTCTGAGTTCATTCAGTCGTGTCCTGTGTTCAGTCTAGATTCGTGTGTGGCCGCACAGTAGAATGCAGGAGCACGGACTCTACTAGCTGGCGGCATTTACAACAGAATATTATTATCCTGGCACGCTACGTGGTTGGTCCAGTTACCAGTTATATCAGATAGAGTTCTTCTTCGGCGATGGCAGGATGAGTAGGACTCCTATGATAAGGATTCACCGAAAATGAGAAATCATCGGAAGGGGAAAATAAAGACCATTACTCTACAGTGGCAAACCTCGGGACTCTTAATTGATCGATCGAAGCGAGATCTCTAAGTCAGCTTGGGCAAATTGGCGTTGTATGTATGTTTGTTTGTCCAAAGATAACTTTCGAAGCGTTGATCCGATCATCGTGAAATTTAATACATAGATTGGAAGTATGGCACAATTTTGGTGTGACTAAATGAGCTAAAAATTTTGGCGGGTTGTTGAGATATGGAGGTTCAAGAGGGGTAAAAAAAAATTAAATGTGACTATTAGGTCAAATGGGACGTCAAATGAAAGGTATTTATTATAAGGTTTAGATTTCGTTTTTATTTTTAGTAAAGTTCTTATAGTTTTTGAGTTATTAGCCATAATAAAAACTGAACTTTGACAAAATTCACAGGGTACCCCAGTTATCCCATAGTGCTGAAATTTGGTATGCGTGTAGCATAAGTGACACAAATATAGGCAAAAGTCTGAAATCCAGAGTAACTGCAGTTTGTACCCCAAAAAATGTTTCCAAATACTTGAACTCCCGTTACCTGTAATTTGAATGAAACTGTAGGTCAAGTAATTTGGTTATTATTTCGTGGCACTATTTTAATAGTCAAAGATTACAAATAATATTTTTTTGTTTTAATCGGAGACTCGCTAGATCTCCGTTCGGGGCGAAGCACTAGTTATAAGTAATAAATAACTAGGTAAATAGCTTCACTTCATCTTGTTTAATGAAGAAATTAAATATCCACCCATGCGTCTCATGTTATTTAGTTAGCCTTTTGTATACTCTCGAGATATTAATTTTATTGCGTAAAGATTGCTATTAAAAGTTGTCGACTTCGTTGTTTCTGGTTTCATCTTTCACGACGTGAAGTCCGTGTTCACGACGCTCGAGCATTTCCGTCCCTTGATGATCGCCACGGCGTAGGAAGTAGATATTTGAGCTATAGATGCAAAATTACTTTGGAGTTTTTTTCTAGTGTGGTTTAAAATAAAAATGATGATTTTAAAACAGTGGTTGTATTCAAAGTAAAAAAGAGTTTCGTATTTCCGAACAGCATGTGAAGTGTTCGTTTGTTGTATTCCTACGTACTGGTCGTTTTTGGTCTTCCTGGTATTGACAATATCGAGGTAGGTATGTTAACCCTGAAAAGGGTTTATGGCCCTCCTTAACCTGGGACCTCCTTTTCAGGACCTCCTCAACCTGGATGGGTGGGAGTATAAAGTGACTACTTATGTGAATCATCAGTGATTCATGAAATACCTAGATCATCATAACGTGATCCTCTATTATTTATTAGGTAGGTAGATTAGTAAAGTGGAATACTGAAAATTTGACAAAATACCTATATCTCTAATAGAGATATTCTATCAGAAGTGAACCCCCCTACTTTTTGACAAAAGTGACCAAGAAATCAGCAACGAAGTCACTACCATCACTAATCAACTGAGCTATGAAAATGATTCTGTTACAGACGGTACAAATAAGTCCCAACGCTAATGAACTTTGCTTCATCTCGAATTCTCGATTGACGCTCAGCAAAAAGAATGCAAACTCCACAACAATGCGCCGGCTATAAATACCTACCTATAGCACTATGTACTGTAGGTATTACAGCCCTGAAGTTTGTCTACACGCTTGATCTGGTCCGGTCACGAACGTACCGCGTACTTCACACCGGTTGGATCAGTTTTAGATGGGCAGCGCTTGCGCACCCCGTTGTGCCGCGATAAAACCGATACCGGCTTTGTATGACCGATTTTTTTACACAAAACATTAAATAGGTGAAGTGACTTCTATTGTGATTGTGAATTAAAATTGGTAGAGTTGAGAATTGTGAGTTTATTTTTGCGTTTTGAGCGAAGGATCTGTAGAGTCCGCTAGTGAAATTTCGTTGTACCTTTTCCAACTTATTAGTTCAAGTCAAGTTCAACGTGATTCTTATTAGTGTGGTAAGTTGAGTTTTCTTGTATTTTGAATCAGAGTCAAAGGTATGTCAATACTGGATATACAAAAATATTAATTTGTTTGGTTTCGTTTTATGATCTACGGTAAGGAGTGCGTGTTTTATAATTTCTTTTGTGTACCTATGACTGGTTTTGGGTCCTCGTTTCTTTGGGATTTGGTCGTTGCATGCGTACATATACCTATCTACTTTCTTGCTTATGTTGTGCATTGTGCAGTTCGTCTGGCTTGCTCTACCTACTCACAAGATGAGTCTGGAAGAGTTCGTTTTTATTTATTGTTGTTAATAATATTGCAGAGTTCAGTTATTAGTTATTCATTGAATTTGAGATATTTACTGTTTTTATATAACTTTAAGTCTCTACGGATCGATTTGATGTTCCATTAGTTTTGTTATTGTTGCTATAAATAATTTAATGTCTGTGAGTATTTTGGTAGGTATGCGATCTTAGGCAAGACAGTTTCAAAGAAAATACTCAAACAAAATACCTAGGTATATCGAATATATATATATCTATACCTACCTATTTAATATATGTAAGATAAGATAACTCTTTATTGTAGACCAAAGTAAAATACAGAACATAATTCTTACAAATAGATTTAGTACAATGGGCGGTCTTATCGCTAAAAGCGATCTCTGCCGTACCTACTATACTATATATTTATTTGACTCACGGTTTGCTCCTAAACCACAGTAATCTACCTCTCAGTAGAGTCATGTATAAGCGATCTAGTAGAGTCCTAGAATTGAATCTTAGATCCTATAAATTATGTTGACTCTGCTTGATCATATCAGGAATAGGAGTTCCGCTGCCGAACATAGGCCTCCCCCATAGATTGCCAGTGCGAACGATTGTGCGCAATCTACCCCAAAGATAAACTAGGTAGGTAGGTACCTACTTAATTACATTTTTTTGACAGGTTTACTTATGGATAAGGTAAAATTAAAAAAAAATAATAATAACGACATATTAAAAAAACCCCGTAGGTAATAATTTCCATTTTAAATTTGTGATCTCTTCACCAAAAAAATCCTTATCACAGCGCCTTCTGGCGAGTTAACACCATAACACACCTATCTAATAACCATCGCTGATGCATCACAACCCTTTTACAGAAAACCTTATTTAAATCGGTTATGGATATCAATCCGTTATGGAGATAAATAGGAACATTCGTTTTTTGCGCACACAAACAACCTCTCACACGAAACCCATACACCTTCTCCGTTCCGTGGGTAAGAAGGTACATACTTCGAAAGCGCCACAAATTACTGTTTTGCAATCAAGAGGAAAATAATTCCAAAAATCAGTAGGTACTTGAGCAACCAGTAATTGATGTACGACGTCACATATTACCGAGTAGCAGAGAAAGTCCCAAAGAAATGTTAATCTTGATTAAATGCCAGTATCAGCATACTAGTTGATGCTTAATCTGCGGCCAGCTAGCCGGGCCGCGAATGGGATATTGATTTTGACAAATCTACGAGTACATACGTACACTTAAAAGGTAGAGTCAGTCTCACAATCTTTAATTCAGAATTTGTACCCTAAAAAAATTAAAAAAAAACAACAAAAACCCGATTTCAAAAGAACTGAAAAGAAGCTTGCTAATTTTGATAATTGCAGATGGAGGCTTAGTTCGGCACAGCGATCCCTAAACGTATTTAGCGACTAAACATGTTTAAATTTGACGTATTTGTATGGTTTCACAACTTCTTTAATCATATTTAGCCATCACGTTTAGGCAAATTTTGATAATTGCAGATGGAGACTTAAGGTTGTATTACATTATAACGGCACGGATCCAGCACGGCTCCAACCTAGCAATTTACTTGTCATTCAAATTAGAGCATTAAAACCAGTGTCGTATAATATATTTCGTAATGTCAATATAAAAAGCCGCCGGCGGGCAGGCAGCGCGACTAGTCGCGGAGCCCGCGCGCTGTAAGCGAGGAGACCGCACGCTGTAAGCGAGGAGACCGCGTGCATACAGTGCGCCGACTGCGAGCCGTGTCCTAGACGTGTTCATTCACGAATACGTGTTCGCGGTGATAGTAAGCTACACACTTTGCGGATAGCTCGCTACCAGCGAGCTGGCACCTCGCGATCGGCGCGCTGCCAACGAGCTGGCACCTCGCGGGCGGCGAGCGGTAGCCGAAATTTGAGGCGATGCTGTGGTGCAGCTGTGTCGTTGCCGTGCCGCATCCGTGCGGCTACAATGTAATACAACCATTAGCCCGGCACAACGATCCCTAAACGTATTTAACTACTAAACATATTTAAATTTGACGTACTTGTATGGTTTGACCACTTTAATCATATTTAGCCACTAAGTACGTTTAGGCATCGGCACCGTTCCGATTTTAAAATTAAACTCGTTTCGATGCTTCGAACTTTTTGCCATTGTTATCTCTAATCTTGTTTGTAAAAATTACCAGCACGCTATTCCAAAGACCCCCTAGGAGTGGCCAGCCCTGTCAAAATAATTACAACGAATAATCCGATATTGACAGCTAGACTTAAATACATAGGCGTATATCTCTACAATTATAGAGCTATGACCGTTTAAAATTCAGAATGGTCACTGATTTCAGGTAACGAATATATTGTATCTTGTGGGGAGACCGGAGGGGAATCGCCCATACAACACGTACTACCAAGATCGTTTCTAATTGGAGCATATTTCTACCTTAATAAGGTATTATTTTAATTTGAATAGTATTTATCTAGGTTCCCAACCATATATTAGATCAAAATACTTACCTAAAATGAAATAGAAGCGTATCGCATTCTGCATGTTTTTACGTCATAAAAGACCTGTTTTCAAGCTAATTGTTTCGTATTAAAAACAACAACATCTTACGTATCCTAGTCATGAGAACATAGATTATATCGTCTAGTTACAGAATAACAACACAATGAGAAAAATATAACAAGTTTTCAGTCATCATTTTTAGTATTACGGAACACAGTCAAAATATAATCAAATTTAGAATCGTTCTATTGCTATCACTGTCGCTCTGCGTGGCTAAACTTCGTCACTAAATAGGGATAGCGATATTCAAGCCGAAGTTTTTGACGCGGCCAAATTGAACTTGCGCTCGGGGTTCGCCGGCTTTTTAAAGTCTCCTAGGTTTCCAGTTTTGAGGTTTTATCTGGGCAATTGCGTTCTTAAGTTCTTTGGACACGTAACACGTAAAGAGGACTTAATGGAACTTCTAGTAGTACAAGGCAGAGTGGAGGGCAAGAGACAGCGTGGTCGCTCTCTAACGAGATGGTCAGACCTCATCAAGTCCATCACGCACCACCGTGACTGAATGTTCTCACAATGCCTTCAATAAAGCTAAATTAGATATTTGTTCCGGGGTCTAGAGAAACAACCAGATTTCTCTATCTATACTAATATTATAAAGAGGAAAGATTTGTTTGTTTGTATTGAATAGGCTCCGAAACTACTGTACCGATTTAAAAAAATATTTCACTGTTGGGAAGCTACGCTATCCTCGGGTGACATAGGCTAATTTTTACCCAACTGCGCAGAAGGAGGGTAATGTTTTTATTGAAAAACTACGCGTGCGAAGCTGCGCGGATTGGTCAGCTAGTATATTATTATAAGTATGTATTTACAAAAAAAAATTAATGTATATATGTATTCTATTAGTTATCTGGTTCCCATAGTACAAGCTCTGCTTAGTTTGGGGCTAGATAGCGCTGTGTGAAAAGTCCAGCAATATTTTTTTATTTTATTTAAATGGAGACGCATCGCTAGAGCCCCTACTCGAGAGCCAAGACCTGACGACCACGACTACTCTGCCAAGAGTGCCCGACTAAGAAGAAGCCATACCGTCACATAATGCAAGGTAGTGGTCAAACAATAATAATAAAAAATAAAAAAAACATATTTCAGTGGCCGTCTTTCAAAAATCAAATTTCTTTTTATTCATAAAATCACAAGGATCACTTTGAAACGTCCATTTTACTGCCTGTTCCTTCGCGACCAGGCCAGGAAAGAAAGGCAAGAAACAAGGCTGGTTGTTCTTTTTAATGATCCTTTTAGAATACATACAATAAAAAAAAAATTACGTCTAAATTGTTACATTTTTGAACGAGTTGATGCAATTTCAATCCCAAGCTTCTCTATCATCTAAATAATCCGATATTTTATAGTAGGCTTTTATATAGAAATCTTGTTTAATTAAGTTTTTAAATTTTGTAAATTGTCAAATTTAATTTACAAATCACTTGGGAGTTTGTTATAAGAGTTGTTATAGGTTGTTATGAGTGGTGTTTGCTCTTTGAACGATTTACTAACTTTCCTCTTATAAGCGGTCATGCCGGCCCACAACCTTTCCCCATCTATTCTGCATGCTACTCATTAGAGTTCTTTTTTCATTCACTCTTTTCAATATAACTTCGTTTGTCACCTTTTTGATATGAAACATCTATTGGCGCGCTTTATGGGTAAGACCGTCATGCCGTGACGGCATGCGTTCAATATAATTAGGGTAGGATTTATTATTATTATTTTACTTAACTTTTTATGGGTAAGATATCGTCTATCAATAATTGTCAAAAATCAAAAGTCAACAGTGTTAAGCGAAAGTAAAAAGTACAAATATAGATTTGTTTGCCGTCAGGTGTATTTGTATTGCGTATGATAAGATAAGATAAGATAAACAATTTTCCATAATTACAAATTCTTTATTACCCATCAGTTTAGATGTTCCACATCTGCCAGGCGTCCCGTAATGATCACATTTTTTTTTAAGTTCATTCAGAGGGTAGCTTCATAATAAATGTAAGGAAAAAGTTAAAATACATTTACGCACTCTGAATTATGACGCAACTGAAATCTTTTACACCATCCCAAGTAAGTAATTATAAAAATAACTAAAAAAAAAAAATAATCTCGAATATAAATCTCGAATACAATCACTACACTTCATACACCGACTCACTCATACACTAACACACCCCCACGTACACCAAAAACACACTCACATATATATATATACATTTTACTATATTTATTTTATCTTAAGTTAAAATATACCTCTGTTTTTTATGTGAGAAACACAATTTAGGGACTTATTCCACATTAAAAAAACCCAAATAGCTGAAAATGAATTGATCAACCGCGAATGCAACTGGCGCTTATAGCACAGGATCAACCTGGTTTAAGCAGCCAGAGAATACTTAGTCATAATTCCATTTAAATTATTTTACCACCTACAGGAAAGTCATTGTTATCAATGTTATATGTATGTAACCAAGTTGTTTGAGTAAAGATTTATTATTATGTATATTAATTTGTAACTGCAGTCTAACCTATCAAACTGCAGCTTGACTATTGTATACACGTATATGCATTTGCGTAGACGCTTTTAAGATGTGGTGCTGGAGACGAATGCTGCGAATTCCCTGGACGGCCCGAAGAACCTTTCAATACTCAAGGAACTCAAGATAACCTCCAGGCTGTCAACCATCTGCCTCCAATGAGTCCTTGAGTACTTTGGGCACATAGCGAGGAAACACAGTGACAACCTGGAGAAACTCGTGATCACTGGGAAAGTTGAGGGGAAACGACCATCGGGCCGTAGCCCGATACGTTGGTCTGACATGTCGCCGCCAACAGACACCGATGGCGCATCATAATAAAGGAAAAAATCACGATCGAGGAGGTGCGATTTGAAGAGAGATAATATGATAATATACAATTGGCTAAACCGCTGTAGACCATTTTTACAGTGAACTATGACTTCGGATGAGCAGCCCACCGAACCTCTGTAGTATTTAAATACAACCTAGAAAAAAGGAAAAAAGTAGAAAACTTGGAAAAAAGTGACTGTGACATACGGACGGACAGACAGACAGACATGACGAATCCATAAGGGTTCCGTTTTTTGCCATTTGGCTACGGAACCCTAAAAACCGGCCAAGTGCGAGTCGGACTCTCGCACGAAGGGTTCCGTACCATTATCTATAAAACGGCAAAAAAATCATGTCTGTTGTATGGGAGCCCCCCTTCCTTAAATAAGTATTTGTTTTATTTTAATTGAATTATTTATGTTTAAAGAGAATATATAACTGAATATTCTGTAAATATTTCAAGCATCTACCTGTTGCCGTTATAAAAACGAGCAAAAAAAATCACGTTTGTTGTATGGGAGCCCTCCTTAAAGATTTATTTTAGTATTTTTTGTTATAGCGGCAACAGAAAAACATCATCTGTAAAAATTTCAACTGTCTAACTATCACGGTTCATGAGATACCTGGTGACAGATGGACAGACAAACAGACAGACGGACAGACAGACAGTGGAGTCTTAGGAACTCTAAAAGCGTAAAGCAAAACGTACTTTTTATAGAAAGTCTTAGAATTACTACGGAAGTAAGAATGCAATTGATAACCAAACTGGGTAATTACGGACGTGACATTTGAATACTGAGGATGTTGCGTTATACAAGTTAGAGATAATTTCTCGTTATTTCTCTTTCTATATTTTAATTATTATTGAACTACGCACATTTTTACGAATACAAATACATATTTGTTCCGGGTTTGGGTTTTGAAGGGGACGTAGGGCATCCTAGATTGGGGAATCAGTTTTTATACCATGTGAATACGGAACAAATGTCCCACCTGATGTTAAGGCGCTAACCATAGCCGATGACCTTGTGCGAATAGGCGTAGCTATTGTTTCGGCCCCGCACCAACCGCACCTTCCGCCACACGCATCTAACCGTCCAGAAAATAGGTGAGCGCGAGGCAGACGAGCAGCGTACCGCGTACGACAGTCAGCGGTACACCGCCGCCCGTCGCCCGCGCAACCACCTTCTAAGGATACGCCCGCTAATTATTCGGAAAAATAAAAATAATTAATTGCCACGTGAAAGACCGTCGCAGCACATCATCATATGTTCAACTTGAAGGTATAGTTTTTACCCACATTTAGGTGAAAGAAAAATTACAAAACTTTACGTCGTTTAGAGGTTGAATCAAATTAAAAGTCGAAAACAGCTACATTTTGTTATTTTTTTTCTCATAGTAAATAAACAGGTAGAACTTTTTTGTATGTTCACTTTGCAGATAAAAGGTCAATGAATGACATATTTTTTGAGTACATAAAACTGATGCCTCCCTGAGGGGAAAGCCTCCAAATAAGACCAATCAGCTACTATATTCGCCTTAAGTGGAAACCTACGCCTATATCTAACCATTCCCAGCGTCCATCAACTTGAGGCAGTAGAGGCAGGTGTAAAGCCTCATGTGCCTGTAATTTCACCGTTGCTCTTCAAACCGAAACACTACAATGTTTGGCAGAATTAGGTAGGTAACAGTTATAGTACTTTTCCGGACGAGCCCTTTCACGAATAACTCTACTGTTCTGTACTAAGTTGTTGTTCTATATATATATATATATATATTTCACTATATTCAATTTACTAATACGTTTTTAGAATAATTGACTGAACTTATTATTTTGTATTATTATGATTAAGGAACTTATTGACTCTTCGGAATCATATCTTTTATGCTGGTATTTCTTATGTATTTAGATATTTCTAAAAAATTTAATGTACTGAATTTTACTTAGATTATACTAAAATCTAGTTCATCATCATCATCATCATCATATCAGCCGTAGGACGTCCACTGCTGGACAAAGGCCTCCCTCATTGATC
Source organism: Philereme vetulata (assembly GCA_918857605.2). NCBI lineage: Eukaryota > Metazoa > Arthropoda > Insecta > Lepidoptera > Geometridae > Philereme > Philereme vetulata. Next base: position 11,099,225 of record OU975423.1, read on the forward strand.
TCCAGGAACTGCGGTTGGAAGCGGCCTGCATCCAACGCCGACCTGCGGTTCTTACCAAGTCGTCTGCCCATCTTGTGGGTGGACGTCCTACGCTGCGCTTGCCGGTCCGTGGCCTCCACTCGAGAACCTTTCGGCCCCATCGGCCATCTGTTCTGCGCGCTATATGGCCTGCCCATTGCCACTTCAACGTGCTAATCCGTCGGGCTATGTCGATGACTCGAGTTCTCCTACGTATCTCCTCATTTCTGATTCGATCCCGTAGAGAAACCCCGAGCATAGCCCAAAATCTAGTTAGTCCAGGAAAATAAGGATTAAACTCTACGACATGTTGAGTTATTTTTAGGTAGTCGAAAAACCGATTTTATGACCTTTGACCTTCAATATCTCAAGACGCCGGCACGACATGATAATTATATTTTTGAGACAACCTTTAGCAAGTCAAAACAAAAGTCCATGCAAAAATCTAGCTGGTTAGCTCAAATTCCGAGATTGACCCCTATTTTCGGGATATTTGCCTGGGCTAAGTGTATTTTAATATATGTTCCCATTATAATCCAGCGCTGTCTGAACGATTGTTGTATCTACAAACTCTTCGATCAATGTAGATTAAATTTTACACGTTACAAAGAGTACAACAAAAACTATCATTACTTGTATTTGCGTTACAACGCGACCACTTTTTGTTAACTGTACAAAAAATAAATTATGAGCTATTACATTCATTTAAGATAACTATCTAGGATATTGTTAAGGTAAAAATATTGGTAGAGATATTTAAAAGTAACGATTACATATTTTAGTGATGGCAGTATGTAAAACTCGGGTCACAAGCAAACATAAACGAGACATACCTACTAGTGGTTCGCCCCGAACTGAACTTTGACTATCAAAATAGTGACATGAATAAATTACCAACACACTTGACCTACAGTTTCTTTCAAATTACAGGTAATGGGAGTTCATGTTATTTGGATAATCCTTTTTTCTGGTAGAAATTTCAGTTATTCTGGATTTCAGGCTATTCCCTATATTTGTGTCACTAAATCTACACGCATACAAAATTTCAGCACTGTGGGATTACTGGTTTAGTCTGTGAATTTCGTCAAAGTTGTGTTTTTATTATGGTTATTAACCTATAAACTACAAGGTTTAAACTAAAACCAAAAACGGGGTCGAAATGAACTAATGAAGATCCTTCATTAAACGCCCCATTTGACCTAATAGTCTCATTTTGATTTTTTTCCAATTCTTGAACCCCAATATCTCAACAGCCCCCCACATTTTTAGCTCATTTAGTCACACTAGGATTGTGCCAACACTACCTACCTATATATCAAATTTCGAGATGATCGGATCAAGTTAATCTCGGACAAACAAACATACATATATTACATACAACGCCGATTTGCCCAAGACCTCGCTTCGCACAATCAAAAATCCCTGGTCAATAAATAATATTTTTTTTTGTCAACCTATATTGTCCTACTGCTGGGCAAAGGGCTCCCCCAAGTCTCTCCATCTATCTCTGTCCTGTGCGACACTCCACCACTCGTGCTCGAAGGCAACAAGATTGTCTCGCCAACGCTTTCTTGGGCGACCCCGACCGCGTCTTCCATCAGGGCTCTAGGTTGTGGCTAAATTAGCCCACCTATCGGTGCATTCTATTAATGTGTCCTGCCCAATCCCAATGAAATAAAATTTAAAAAATAAACCAGATTATATTCAAGTGCGTAGGATTGCATAGACTACAATATAATAATTTTGAATAAACAAACTTATTAGGCGACAATTTTAACTAACATAGAGTTGTATACCAAACACCCACGGACAATACACCAAAAAAACTATCAACCATTAAAAACTAACTACTTTGAGCTTTACAAACAGTAAGGTACGGTTCAAAATACCATTCCTGGTATCATTAGGAACAAATATCATGAGTAAACATTTGACTCTTTGTCTTGTCTATATTTACTATCGACACAGTATTTTCACGTGTATGCTATTTTGCATGTCCATAAAAGCAAGCCGCGTGTTTGCTCGATGATCTATGGGTAAATAGGATTGGCAATAAGTTATTTTAAACTTGTGAAGTCGTGAACTCCTAGTTAAAGAGGACATGGGTCCAGTGGTTATCTATTTCTCTGTGATAGGTCACATGGAGACATGGTTAATAGTCAAATACGTAGCTGACTAAGCGTCTGTTCAGACGGGCGTCAACAACACCACAGCGACAAAATTGAAAACTTCATTCATACATTCAAATATTTTTCAGCCGCGTTCAACTGTGTCGCGAACGTAGGGTCAATACCGATGACATCGAGCCACAGCGCAACTTCTCGTACTTCATGGTTCTCATTCACACAAGCTCTACTATACTGCTCGACCACATTTCTGTCGCTATGGTGTGGTAAGCCAAGAGTAGTATAGGTGCTGTACACCTTCTCTATTTACCAATCCCGGAACTATAGCAGCTGCGTCATTCACCCAGCTTAGTTCTGTAACTTGATGCTGCATGAATTATCTTCTACATCACGCACTTTTTAAACACAGAATGTTAACGGTATTTTTAACCAACTTCAAAAAAGGAGGAGGTTCTCAATTCGACTGTATTTTTTTTATTTTTGTTACCACACACAGAACTTTCGACTGGGTGAACCGATTTTGATGATTCTTTTTTTATATGAAAGCTGGTGCTTCCCGTGTGGTTCCATTTCCATTTGGTCCTGTTCTGACAATGGCATTTATGAGAAAACCATATAAATCTTAAAATTGTTTAAATTTTAATGTTATGTTTGTTAGCTCAGAACTCCGTTATATACCTATCAATTTGGAAAATTAGTTTTTTATTTGAAAGGATATACTTTTAGATTGATCTCATGGAAATTTCATCAAAATTGGTAGGGTAGTTTGGTTTTTACTGTTATCTGAAGTCGGTTATATTTTTGTTATAAAAGTTACTTGTTTATAAGTTGTATTCATGCGCTCGATCACTACCTCACCTGATGGTATGTGATGGTGTGGTCAAAGATGAAGCACGCCTGCCTAGAATGAACCTGTTCATTTTGGACTTCAAGACGTCTAAAACAGAACTGCGGAAAAACAGACGCCGGAATAGAGTTCCATTCCTTACTCATTCTAACAAATTATGTTAAACGTTTACCCTTTTTTATGCTACATGGAGATAGAACAAGCTTTTGACCCGCCTGATGTTAAGTGGTAACCATCGCCTATAACAGAGAATTGCCTCGTAGGTCATACGCACCTTAGATATGTGCCCTACGATGCACTGCTCTGTGCTCATCAATTTGAAGTATACATATGTAAAGCCACATGTGCCTGTAATTTCACTAGCAACCATACCCTTCAAACCGAAACACAACAATGCTGCTTGGCGGCAGAAACAGGTATGGTAGTACTTCCCCAAGCGAACCCTTTCACAAGGAACTCTACTACTCTTAAAACCTTTGATCTATATGTATACTTATACTTAATATTATAAAGAAGAAAGATTTGTATTTTTGTGTGTATGTTTGTAATGAATAAACTCAAAAACTACTGTGCCGATTTAAAAAAATATTTCACCATTGGAAAGCTACATTCACCTTGAGTGACATAAGCTATATTAATTGCTAGAAAAGATTAGGGATCCTTACTAAAACTTAAGTAATGTTCCTAACCCAAGGTGTAAAAAAAGTGCCCTAATACGTATTTCGTCGCATGCGCTGCGGAAACTATTGATGATAGAACAAAAGTATGTTGTACAATATTAAAGAACTTATCGATATCTACAAAAAACTTCGTAATATTATAAAGAGGAAAGGTTTGTTTGTTTGTATTGGATAGGCTCCGAACTACTGGACCGATTTAAAAAAATCTTTCACTATTAGGAAGCTACACTATCTCCGGGTGACACAGACTACTTTTTACCCAACTGAGCAGAAGGAGGGTAATGTTTTTATTAAAATAATATTGAAATACAAGCATCCCTGCGAATAAATGATTATGAAGATGTAAATGCCTCAGCAGTATCAGGTAGATGAAATCTTAATAAAAGGAATTCGCTTGTATCTACTAAGTACCTACAAAGGCAAAGATCGCAATAACAATGACATTAGGACATTCAGTAGGTACTTATGACAAAGATTGCAGTGATATAAGACGCGAAGTATTCGCATTGGAATCTAGCAGTCTGTTTGTTGACAGATAACGGAAGGCAAACATTGATAGGGGCACGTGTACTCGTTCTTAGATCAAGGTTCCGTGTTTTGGAATGCTGGTGCCTTAGCAGTGAATAGCCTGGTGAAACAAAAGTGATCTGTGTAATTTTTAGTGAATCACAGAATGGTCCCCTCCCAATGCAAGGCAGCTACGTGAAAGACCCAAAATGAGATGACAGGACGAACTTGACTCACACCTAAGAATGGCTAAGAACATGGCAAGTCTCAACGTTAAATCGCGAAGAATACAAGGGAAGTATGGCCCTGCAGTGAGACAGTTAAATGATAACTAGTGGTTCACCCCGAACTGAGATCTCGCGAGTCCCCCATAAAAGCAAAGAAATATTAGGTATTTGTAATCTTTGACTAGTAAAATAGTGCCACGAAATGCATAACCAACTTACTCGACCTACAGTTTCATTCAAATTACTGGTAACGGGAGTTCTTGTGTATTGGTTATATTTTTGGGGATAGAAAATGCAGTAATTCTGGATTTCAGATTTTTCCATATATTTCTGTCACTAAAGCTACACGCATACCAAATTTCAGCACTGTGGGGGTCACTGGTGTACCTTGTGAATTTTGTCAAAGTTCAGTTTTTATTAGGGCTAATAACTTAAAAACTACAAGGTAAAAAAAAGGTTAAACTAAAAATAAAAACGGGGCCAAAATGTACTCACAAATAATTTTTATTAGACGTCCCACTTGACCTAATAGTCTCATTTAGATTTTTTTTCCCCTTTTGAACCCCAATATCTCAACAACCCCCTAAATTTTGAGCTCATTTAGTCACACCAGGATTGTGCCATCACTACCTACCTATATACCAATTTCACGATGATCGGATAAACGCTTCTAAAATTATCGTCGGACAAACAAACATACATACATACATACAACGCCAATTTGCCCAAGTTGCACAAATATTGTACCTTTTTGCATGTTTGGGATGCACTCCACATAAATACCTTTCCTGTCTTCTGATCGGAAACATACCAGAAGCCAGAGTAACTAAATATTACTGGTACTAAGTAATTTTTACTTGTTTTCTAGACGTTATTTATTGTTATGGGATCCTCAACAACTTTCACCTAGATACGCTCCATAAACTATACCATGACAAATGAAGCCCACTGGAACTATTGACAAATTACTTGGCACACCCGCAAGAAGCATAATGTACACACAATTATTTGTCATAACCATAATGTAGCGTATTTTACACGCCATTACATCCACTTGGCAACTGCTGGTAACCGCATTCCTTGACGAAATTAGGCATATGTATAAATCTAAAGAGGTATAAATGAACAGTCATACATCCTAGGTCCTGATTAAACTGCAATATGTATATCACACTAATAATATAAATGCAAAAGTTTGGATGTTTGTTTGTTTGTTTGTTACTCAATCACGCCGTAACGGCTGAATCGATTTCGATGAAATTTGGTATATACGTAGATTATAACCTGGATCACCATATATGCTAGCATTTATCTCATAAATCAGTTCCCATGGGATAAAACATAGTTAAAATATAGGAATATAGAAAGAGAGGTAAGGATAAAATAAAGACTAACAAAAAAAAGTTAAGGTCTATTAAAAAAAAATCAAATAAAATAAAAAAAAAAAAATAATCTACGGTAAACTAACATACATTTTGCTACATTCAAATACTCCGTATAAATTTAGCTATTAATTCAAATAAATTATTCATTTAATAAATCAATGTATTTTCTGTAATAAAACATTGAAATGGGATTGAATTGTACGATTTGGAAGTTATTTATTTAGCGACGTTTGTAAAACTTAATTTTACTTCCAATTTGGCTAATTAATTTTATGACTGTGTGATATGATAAAAACCTTGAAAATAAACTATATTAATATAGTATAAGTAGTTAAGATGAATATAGTAGCTGATTGGTCTTATTTGGACGATTTCTCCTCAGGGAGGCATCAATTTTATGTGCTCAAAAAATATATGTCATTTATTAACCTTTTATCTGCAAAGTGAACATACAAAAAGTTCGACCTGTTTATTTACTATGAGAAAAAGAATAACAAAATGTACCTGTTTTCGACTTTCAATTTGATTCAACCTCTAAACGATGTAAAATTTTGGAATTTTTCACCTTAATGTGGGCAAAGACTATACCTTCAAGTTGAACATATGATGCTGTGCTGCGACGGTATTGCACGTAGCAATTAACTATTTTCAATTTTTCCGAATAATTAGCGAGCGTATCCTTAGAAGGTGGTTACGCGGGCGACGGGCGGCAGTGTACCGCTGACTGTCGCCCAAGAGGGTTGTGCTCGTCTGCCTTGCGCTCACCTATTTGCTGGTCGGTTAGATGCGTGTGGCGGAATGTGCGGTTGGTACGGGGCCGAAACAATAGCTACGCCTATTCGCTCAAGGTCATCGGCTACGGATGTAACGTGACAATTCTATGTCACGTTACATCCTTCACTTATCTTAACATTCACTATTAGAAAAAATTACACATCTAGCGGTATGGCGGCGTTCTTACTGCCCAAACACTCGATTCGCAGATATCGAATTCCAAGCGTCCTCTCAACGCAGTTCGCCAAGTATACCGCAGATGGCATTGCAAGCACTTTGTAAAAATGCAATACTTATTTTTATTGATTTATAATCTACTTTAATTATTAAAAACATCTGATTTACTAAATTAAATAATCCCTTTCTTACTAGAAACAAAATATTAAATAACTAAAGACAAAATTCAATTAGTGTCTATGACTGAAGCAAAACTGATGTAATCATAAAACTTTTTCTTGAGTGACACGCATAGTGTCAGATTTTTCTGTATGGTATCAGCAAAAGATTGCATCAGCATTTCTAGAAGGCTTTGGAACTATATTCGATTTTAATAATTAATAACGGCAGTAGTTTTTTATCGGGTATAAAAGGACAGTGCCGTCTGTACTCAAGGCTCTTTTCCACGCCCGGACTCAACTGTAAAACTTCTGAACTACGTGCTACAAACTTATCTCTTTGGACAGTATTTCTTTTGTCTTTTTATTGTGAATTCGTGTTACTGCCAAGTCGGGAAGTCAATTCACGGTCTTCGTTGCTGACCTTTCTGATTACTGCTGGATATCTACACCTTGACGCACGTCAAAACCTAACACCGGAGCCGTCGAGAAGCGTGGTCTTTTCTTGCGTTACCCTGTTGACCGAACCACGCTCTCACACCAAGTCTACCGCCACGAGCTCGATCGCCAAGCGTCCTGCTAGCTGCTTTAGAAACACCAGGAACCACGCCTGCCCACGAGGTCTACCGCCCGGCTCAACCCACTCCATCTCTCCGAGCAGATGCCAGGGACGTTCGACGAAAACACACGAGGTGTATAGATTCCATTATTTTATCCGGGTCAAACCCAAGTAATCCTCCTCCTTTTTTTCTGACGCTAACGTCAGATGGCGCCCATTTATTTTAACTAAGACGAGTTTGCTGGACCAGGTGCTCAACGTTCTTCAATTGCTGTAAAATAGGCCATAAGCCCTAATAATCTAAGCTCTTCAAGCCAGCGTCTTTCTATACTACCTTCAATGTGAAGTATTTAATCTATAATCTATAAATCTGTAATCTGTAAATTTTTAGTCTAAGTATATATTCACCGTAAACCAAGTCATTTGTGATTAACCTCTGTTTATCTTGCCACATGTACCTAGCCAGGTCATAAATTCTGTCACATGTTTAATATAAAATAATTGAAACAAGTTTATTCATTATGTAACCATTTATATACTAAAATCAACTTAACAAAACATAGATTCTTTTGACACTAAAGTTTATTCAAAATGACCTCCGTGATTTTGAATACAGGCCTTCAATCTGCGCGGCCTGTCGTCTATCGCAGCACGAACGAGGTCCAGGTCAATATCGGCGGCTGCCTTAATCAAGGATGTCTTGAGTGACTCCAAATTGGGATGAGGCTTTGAGCACGCCTTTTCCTCCAAGTGTTGCCATATCTTGTAATCTAACGGATTCAAATCTGGACTGGAGGAGGGCCAGTCTTCGTGCCCGATGAAGTCGATTTCACGCGCCGCCAGCCAGTCTTGCGTGCTCTTCGCTTTATGAGCTGGCGCCGAATCTTGTTGGAATACCCAGTGCCTGTTATTGAACATAGTATGAGAAACAGGTTCCACAAGGTTCGTCAGGACTGTATGTTTAGACACAACTGCATTCGTTTTTACACCTTTCTCACAAAAATGTGCCTCTGTTAAGCCCCAATAAGAAACTCCCAACCATACCATGAGCGAGGATGGAAAATGACCTCGTTGGACACGCGGAATACGGTTGCTCGCTTCTTCACTACTGTGTGCGTACACCTTATCATTTTGTTTGTTGTAGCTCTCTTCTAAGGAAAAAAAATTTTCATCCGAAAAAAGAATTTCCCGATATTTTTTTCCCGCGTACCGCTTCAACAAAGCGCGGCATCTCTTCAGTCTCAGGTCCATTAGACGAGCATTCAAACGATGTCCTGTTTTTCTTCGATATGCCCGAAGCCCTAAGTCTTAATTTAACACCCTTTTCACCGTGGTTCTGCTTAACCCCATCTGAAGGGCCAACAGTTTCTGATTACGTTTGGGATATCTTTGAATTCGCGCCTTCACAGCTTTTATCACTGCTGGAGTCCTAACAGACCGAGGGCGACCACTTTTCGACCTTATCATCTACACTAGAGTCTTCATTGTATCGTTTGATGGTACGATAAACGAATCTTTTGGTTATATTCAAATTTTTCAGTATGTCAAAAATTTGAATTGGCGCGTAACCGCAACGATGCAACGAAATAACTGCAACACGGTCTTCTTTAAGCGTCCACTCCATATTTAAAAATGAGTAAAATTCTAAAAAGTATACATTTTATTTTCATGAACAATTCGAAATTCGAATTCTATTAACTTTTTTGTGGCCAGCACTCTAAAAGAAAAGTTTTTACTGTGTGACAATACTTATGACCTGACTAGGTATAGGAAATAGAATCTACGAACCTACTCGCTCTACCGATTTGCTCTTATTTCATAATTATATGAATTGAAATCAAAATTTAGTTTCATTCATCTCTAATACCTAAATATAACTGCTACACGGTTAGCGCCTTAACCCCCAAAACTCGATGTCACATAGCACATAGATCAGCCGTTGGGGCAGAAAGCTTTTCAAATGGAGACCACGCGCTGGAAAGCTCAGCGTAGGACGGCCCCCGACTAAATGCAAATACGATTTGATAAAGATCGCTGTCGTGGACGTCGTGTGGTTGATTCTTCTTCTTAGCGTGTCAATAGCTCTACTTATATTGTATTAGATAGGTACTTGGCTACATTAATGGCGTCAGGAGAAGCCATTTTTAAGTCAACTATTGTGCAGGTGTTCAGGCACAAAGGGCACATTAAAAGGTGTTTCATCGATCATAGGTATTAGGAACTACGAGTACAAGCAAACGTGTGTCCCGCAGTGGAAAACGACTCGCACCACAGAGGTGTTCAACATTACAATAATACGTTCTCATTTCTCAAAATGGTTTAAAGTGAAAAATGGCAACACATTAAGCTTTTATGTAAAACATTATTGGAACTGGTATGCCCACTTTACGGTTTCGACATTTTGATAAATTCGTCGTTTATTGATTCAAATGATTTAGAACATCGAGTGGCACCGGCTGAGTGACTGTTGATTTACGCTCTTTGTTGGACATGTTTTATAAATATACCATGTTTTCTTGACGGTTGGTTAGTCAATAAATTGTAAATCAAGACATTGTAATCAATTGTTAATTATATTACTCTATACCTTTTTTAGGGTTCCGTACCCAAAGGGTAACGGGACCCTATTACTAAGATTCCGCTGTCCGTCTGTCTGTCTGTCCGTCTGTCACCAGGCTATATCTCATGAACCGTGATAGTTAGGCAGTTGTAATTTTCACAGATGATGTATTTCTGTTGCCGCTATAACAACAAATATTAAAAACAGAATAAAATAAATATTCTCCCATACAACAAACGTGATTTTTTTGCTCGTTTTTGCTATAATCTTTCCATTTCTTTATTTTCTCGATGACAGTTCTAATTTGATAGTTGTAGTGTTGTAACCGCATGGGGAGAGCTCATCGAGTGACAGTGACGTTTCATCAGATTTTGATTAAAATAAATATTTGTTTTTTTATTTATTTATTTAGAGAAACCAACGGCGATACAAATTGTTTGGTTAAATAGCTTAGAACTAAACGTAAGGCTAATAACAGGTTTCTACTTTTGAACATTGTAAAGAAAGAGAGAAATAAAGATTACCTGTCGTTTCGTTTCATTGTCGAGTACCTACCAATACCTACTTATTTTAAAACAGCTACCAAAATTTCAAAGAAGTTGGCATTGTCAATCAAGAATTAATACGTGTAACATCTTGTAATGAAATATAATATTAGGTAATAAATTTGTACAAAAGTATCCGGCAGTAGTTTAGTGTCTTACATTTTTGTAAAAAAATACCAGGTTATCGTGTTACGTTTATCGATAGTTCCATCCCTATCAGTTTCTCCGACTCTGGTATAACCTTGTACGTGCGTAAGCGTCATATTTTTATAACATAATGCATACATAATGTAAAAAAGACACTTTTTCAAGTTTTCACAGGAGCTGTCATCGAGAAAATAAAGAAATGGAAAGACTATAGTTATTGATAACTGTAACAGGTAGACGCTTAAAATATTCACAGAATATTTAGTTAAGTAAATTCACTTTAAAAATAAACTATTAAACTAAAATAAAACAAGTATTTAAGGGGGGCTTCCCATACAACAAACGTGTTTTTTTTCTCGTTTTTGCTCGATATTGATAACGGCAACAGGTAAACGCTTGAAATATTCACAGAATATTGAGTTTACAAGGAACTCTACTACTCTTCTAAGTTTTTAATCTACCTTTTGTTATTATTTTTATTAGGTAATTAAGAATGATGAAAGGGGTGTGATTTTTTTTTGTTTTGCGCCATTTTTTTATCAATGTCGCCTCGCGACTATTTGAAAAAAAAAATGGGGGATTGGGGACTATGCCAAAACTTTACGAACCGCTTTTCTAGAAGAAATAATAATGCAATTTGGATAAAAAAATATAAACGACTACCAATGCAAAGTTTTATGTAAATATAATCTTTACATAGTAAAAAAATGAAGTCGCTTTCGCTGTATGTTCGCTTAGATCTTTTAAACTACTCAACGGATTTCAATACAGTTTTCAGCAATAGATAGAGTGATTCAAGATGAAGGTTTATATGTATAATACATAAATTAGATTCAAGCGAGAAATTTCAAGCGTGCGAAGCCGCGCGCGAGTCGGCTAGTTTATTATAAAAGCAATTTATGAATGGTTATGAATTGAATTGTTACCTAATAGATTAGTCTGAAATTATGTTTTTAGGGTTCCGTACCCAATGGGTCAAACGGGACCCTATTACTAAGACTTCGCTATCTGTCTGTCTGTCTGTACGTCTGTCACCCGGCTGTATCTCACGAAGCGTGATAGTACGACAGTTGAAATTTTCACAGATGATGTATTTATGTTGCCGCTATAACAACAAATACTAGAAAAACAGAATAATACAAATATTTAAGAGGGCTACCATACAACAAACGTGATTTGTTTGCTCGATATTGATAACGGCAACAGGTAGACGCTTGAAATATTCACAGAATATTTCGTTAAATATTCACTTTAAAAATAAATAATTAAATTAAAATAAAAAAATACTTAAGGGGGGCTCCTATACAACAAACGTGATTTTTTTGCTCGTTTTTATACATAATGATACGGAACCCTTCGTGCGCGAGTCCGACTTGCACTTAGCTGGTTTTTAGGGTTCCGTAGCCAAATGGCAAAAAACGGAACCCTTATGGATTCGTCATGTCTGTCTGTCTGTCCGTCCATATGTCACAGTCACTTTTTTCCGAAACGATAAGAACTATATTGTTGTAACTTGGTAAGTAGATGAATTCTGTGTACCGCATTAAGATTTTCACACAAAAATAGAAAAAAAAACAATAAATTTTGGGGGTTCCCCATACTTAGAACTTAAACTCAAATTTTTTTTTTTTCATTAAATCCATACGTATATTTATTGATAGGTCTTCAAAAATGATATTGAGGTTTTTAATATAACTTTTTTCTAAACCGAATAGTTTGCGCGAGAGAGACTTCCAAAGTGGTAAAATGTGTGCCAGGTCCCCCCCGCCCCTGTAACTTCTAAAATAAGAGAATGATAAAACTAAAAAAAATATATGATGTACATTACAATGCAAACTTCCACCGAAAATTGGTTTGAACGAGATCTAGTAAGTAGGTTTTTTAATACGTCATAAATCGTCAACCGCAATTTACCTTTCATTCAATCAACTCAAATATAAAAAAGTTACAACGAACTACAAGAACTTTTATATTATGATACTTGCTGCTACGGAACCCTTCATGGGCGAGTCCGACTCGCACTTGGCCGGTTTTTTATTTTTGCTTTTTAACGCATACTCACATTGCAAGTTTGTATTTAAAGAAAACAGTAATAACTTATGGCAATGGAATATTTTACAGAACACATTAACGGACACGAAGTGGAATTGAATACAATATGAACCGAACACAATCGTTTTATCACTTCATGTAAATAAGTCTTTATTCCGTTCGATTAAAACCAGTTTCATCGTGACTCAATTTTTTACCAAAGAAATTGCCGCTAGTTTTTTTTTTTATTATTCCATTAGATGTATAATCATGTCATTAACATATCATTAGACAATCTTCCAACTATCAATACCAACTGCAGCCCCTAGACTCCTTGCAACGCAGAGCCGTTCGTATTGTCGACGACCCAGTAATATCTAAGGATCTAGAGCCGCTGAGTCTGCGCCGTGACATCGGAGCGCTCAGCGTTTTCTATAAAATATATAACGGCGAATGTTCTGAAGAGCTGTTCAATTTGATTCCTGCTTCCCACTTCTACCATCGAACCTCCCGCAACCGGCAACAAGCTCACCCACATATTGTAGATGCGTGGAAGTCTCACACGGTGCGTTTTACCCGGTCGTTTCTTCCACGCACTTGCAACATGTGGAATGACCTTCCTCCGGAGGTTTTTCCGGTGGGCTTCAAATTAAGCGCCTTCAAGAGAGGTGTAAATAGGGTATTAAGTGCTAGGCAACGCGACTGCGGTACCTCGAGTGCTGCAGGAGTTTATAGGCGGCGGTGACCACTTAACAACAGGAGGCCCGTTAGCTTGTGTGTATACAAGTATAATATAAAAAAAAATATATCATTATAGTAATCTTAATCTGTGTAATTTGGCCTTATATGTTATAATCAATTTGTTTGGTTTGATTGCGCTAGGTTGTTTTATTGGACCTACTATCTACTGTTATCATGTAAATTGGAGTTTACAATCTATGAGTATCTATCAAAGTTCGATAGAGCTGATGTGACTTGCAGTGATACAAATAGTGTCATCTAATGTAATCTCGTCTGCCAATATTGGCGATTTTACCTCCGTGGCGCAGTGGGTTAATAGCCGGCTGAGACGCAGGAGTTTAAGGGTTCGATTCACGTCGTGGTTAACAAAAGTTAGCATCTACAGATATTTGTTGTAATGAATTTACAAAAAAATGTATTTACCTATGTATTCTATATCTATATATATTATATGTATTGTATATCACACTAATATTATAAATGCGAAAGTTTGGATGTTTGTTTGTTACTCAATCACGTCGAAACGGCTGTACCGATTTCGATGAAATTTGATATTTACGTAGATTATAACCTGGATTACCACACAGGCTACTTTTTATCCCATCAGTTCCCATGGGATAAAAATGGGATTTCAACGTTTATATATCTATTTTGCACCGTTGTAGGCTAGATGGCGCTGTGTGAAATGCCCAGTATTAAGTATTTATTTGTTAATTACTATTTATTAATAATCAAAATTTCTTTGGTAGTAGCAGAGACTAGTAATATCAATAGACTGTCAATGTCCATATAAGAAATCGTAGCCCGCACAAAGCTCAAAATCCCGTATTATTTGTAGATGGCGCTGTCTCATAGCCTGGAAACTTTTATAGCGGCCATTGCACCCAACAAATAAAAATAAACTTCCACTAAAACACACCAAAATATTTAAATATTTTTTAGAATAAGTAATATTGTCCATAAAATAAGATTTAACGATTTTATTTTATATTGATTATTTACCACTTTCATATGCTTAATCACAGATGGCGTGTGAAGGTAGCACATCGTTTTTACCTAGATGGCGTTTAACACAAAATTAACACAAAGTCCGAAACACAGGGAACGAAAGAGAACCGTGAACTGACTGACATTGACAGCCGGGAAGCAAGCAAAGTCACGCTTTTTATGCCTAATTTTGTTACATGCTGTGTTGCCAAACCTCACTTCTCAAAAGTCGCGACTAGTAAGTCGATATTTTGTTGTACATACATAATGTATGTACATATTATGTACGTATTGAGTTCATCATTTTAGTAGTTATGTTTCCAGTTCAAATTAATAGAACGTATTATCTTGTAGTAGGTATGCATTTGCCGGGTACTTACAAATTAATTTTATTTTTTTTCAAAAAGTGTTCAACTTATCTGTACATCACTATAAATATGTATTTTTATTTTACAAATATGTAGGTATTTCAGCATTTAAGTGATAATGGTACGATCATAGACGTATGTAATGAATAAAAGATATCTATCCTTTCCTTTCCTAAAAAAATCCCTATTTTGACGGAAACTTTCATGTTCTGGCAATTCTGAGAAGATGTGCACAAATCTCAAAAATTGCTAGAGACTAAAGTTTTAACGAAACTGAAGAGCGGCAACCTCGCACAACGTAAAGGTTACAACGTCGTTTTCGTTATATTATCGCGCACGTGTAATTGGAAATAGCGCCATCTATTTTTCTTCGTACCATTATGAGCGGTAGTAAGCTAAGGGTTGGCATATATTTAACGATTTGTAACTCTTAGCGACATCTCGCGTCCTAGCAGGTAATCAAATATCGAGTTACATTATCTTGTTTGAGACTGTCAGTCTATTTAAATTATATTGGTCTGTGGTAGTAGTATCAGTATCATCATTATATCGATCTCCGTTACTGCTTCGCTCCTTACTATACTTACCTACATCCAAAGGTTGCCTGAAATAAATATTTCAGTTATAAGATCGCCATTTTTACTATGTTCGGCATTATCATTATCATTTTTAAAATTTGTTTTAATTTACCTATAATCTCATACTCATTTATTCAAACCGTAGGGACCAGGGCTTGCAATTCGCATATCCAAATACCCGTATTATTCGGATACCCGTGTGATTTTACTATCCGGATAGTGACGATCAATATATTCGAATAAAACTAATAGTAAAATTCATCTAAAAATCACGATATGAACATGAATTTAACTAAATTAAAACCATAATATCATGTAATGGTAATTGCCTTGGAATAATTGTTTTACCATATAAAACTATGTGAGAACAGTAGACCTCCTCGCGTTCCCTTAGTCCTAGGAGGTCGAATCTGGTGCCTCGGGTTCGTCGCGAAGGCGGAGAGTACTGCGTAGTCTAATTGTCGAAAAAAAACGAAAATATTGAAGTCCGACCTTAAATAACGCTACAGTAATCTTCCCCCTTTTTCTCCCCTCCACGCCCCCCTTTTGGAATTATTTTTGCAAGATCTTGTATAAAATGAAGTCCTTAGTGTGCCTCTCCAATTTGATTGAAATCCGTCGATAAATAACGCTACAGCAAAATTTTCCCTCCAATCAAAAATCGAGATCGATTAAAAAATCTAAATAAATCAAGAAACTTGTGTCAATTTTCGTCAAAATCGGTTGAAAAATACGACCAGCAGGCGAGAATAGGCAGACAGACGGACAAAAGCATTTTTTGACCAATCCGTAACTGAGAAGCTTCGCACGCTTGGTTAAAAAGAATCGTTACCGAGTTATTGATATTTGGATCTTATATGTGTTATCTTATGTGTAGTATCAAATACAATATTTGCATGTTCATAAAATGACTTGCTATCGATCCGGACAAAATATATTGGGACGCAATGTCCCATTTGACACTTTTGATTTTAATATTTTTGTTACTGTCGATTCGGACACCATTAAAAATAGCTGCATTGTACAGTCAGTTAGAAAAACAGGTTTTTACCGAGGCGCGGCGGCGGCACAGCAAGATGACGAAATAGATGCATAGCAAAGTCACACTCTCTCTATCTCTTAATTTGAGATGTTTTTAAGTGACCATTAAATAGATGCCTAAGTATACAAGATGTTGATTTATACCGAATATACGCTATGAATGAAACTTGTAGTTTTTTTAACATTAATGGAAGTCACCACACGCTCGTAAAGCAATTTGATTACCTTTATCACATTATATTATATTTTGCTTAAACATTTTTTACCTGATGCTATCACCGTCACTAATAATAACCTGCATTATATAGGTGAATGGAGCAAGGCTTATGGATTAAAAGTTAATCCTAATAAAACACAGACCATCGTACTGGGAAGTTCACGCACCTTATCGAAAATAAACTACACAACACTCCCTCAAATTAAGTTTGATAATGTAACTGTTCCCTACTCAAAGGTTGTGAAAAATTTGGGCATCTTCATGGATAGCTGTATGTCGTGGGGTCCTCAGCTCGAATCTGTGAGCCGGAAGCTCTGCTCTGCTGGTTCGCTCAGGAGACTGCGAAACTTTCTTCCAATAGCTACTAAAATTGCGCTTACACAATCTCTTCTTCTCCCAATTTTAGATTACGCTGATTCCTGCTATCTTGACCTCACGGAGGAGCAGCTCAATAAGCTTGAGCGTCTTCAAAATTTTTGCATAAGGTTTATTTTCGGACTCCGGAAATACGACCACATCTCCGAATTTCGTAATAAACTCAAATGGATCCCCATTCGACTTAGCCGGAATACTCACATCCTATCCCTCCTATTCAACATCCTTCGTAATCCTTCCACGCCTTGTTATCTGAAGAAACGCTTCGAGTTCCTTTTTTGCACAAATTCCAAAACACTCGTATCCTCTGAAAACCTCCTTCTCAAAACCCCGATACATAGAATCAGTTTCTATGCAAACTCCTTTTCCATCCACGCTGTCCGATTATGGAACGCCTTGTCGGTCTCTATTAGGACATCCCTCTCACCTTCCGTATTTAAAGCTAGACTCTAAAACTTTTATCTCCATGAAGAGTCATGATTCATCTGATCTCTAATATTATTAAGGGGAGACCGGAGTTGAATCCGCCCATACAACACGTACTACCAAGATCATTTCTAATTGGAGAATATTTCTACCTTAATACGGTATTATTTTAATTTGAATAGTATTTATCTAGGTTCCCAACCATATATTAGATCAAAATACTTACCTTAAATGAAATAGAAGCGTATCGCATTCTGTATGTTTTTACGTCATAAAATACCTGTTTTCAACCTAATTGTTTCGTATTAAAAACAACAACATCTTACGTATCCTAGTTATGGGAACATAGATATCCTCTAGTTACAGAATAACAACACAATGAGAAAAATACAACAAGTTTTCAGTCATGATTTTTGGTATTACGGAACATGGTAAAAATCTAATCAAATTTAGAATTGTTCATTTGCTATCACAATTGCTCTGCGTGGCTAAACTTCGTCACTAAACAAGGATAGCGATATTCAGGCTGAAGTTTTTGACGCGGCCGAATTGAAGTTGCGCTCGGGGTCCGCCGGCTTCTTAATGTAAGTTTAAGTATGTAAGTACATGTTTATTTATTTTATATATGATATTCATTTATATAAAATTATTTATGTACCTAATATGTATTTAAATAACTATTTAGGGTTAAGTAATTTTTCTTTTTCTATTATTAAGTTTATTTTTTTACACCTCGGCCAATCTTCCATTAAGTAATGATCCTCTTCGTCCAAAGGTTGAGAGATCGCTTTGTTAAGCGATAAAACCGCCCATTATGCTTACTTTTATTTGTTTATTTCTTTAAATCTATTGTCTAGCTTGTAAGGTATAATAAAGAATATTCATTCATTCATTCATTACCTGACTGTACTCAACAGCTTCAATAATTTGATGGTGTCCGAATCTACAGTAAAAAAATATTATAATCAAAAGTGTCAGTTGGAAAGTGTCTCAACTTACACTTTTGCTGACGTTGCGGACAAAATTTATTAGGACACAGTGGTGTCCTAATTAATTTTGTCCGTATCGTCAGCAACTTCACATAAAATGGACTTCACTATTTTTAACGTCTATTTGTTTAACCCTTGCTAAGCTCATCGAATAACTTACAGTAGCTATACTGTCAGCGATTATATTATCAACATTGATCAAACCATAATTTATTATCACTTTTCACTTAACCATTTTACTGTATATTAAATTAATGTGAAACCTTTGAAGACCATTCAAATGATTAAAGTCTTTATGGCATTGTATATTGGTGCTCGTATCCTATGACGGAAGAGCTAACTAAGATTTATTTTTCCGAATTGTACATGCGTTTCGTTCGATTGATTTTAGTACCTTGTCGTAAAGGGTTACGATTGAAAGTTGCTTGCGGTGTTTATTACAATATGCAAGAGTAATTTTGCAAGTCAAAGCGTTCATACCCACAAATCGTTCGGCCTCCAAAGTTAAACGACCCCATCTTGACCTTTTTGATCGAAGAAATCTCGAGGTATATAATTTGTTACTTATTTATTGACGAGTGCCGAAGATACTGTTATTGCTTGAGAGGTGTTTTAAGTACTTGATGCTCAGAACTATAAATAAGTTGAAATTTATTGGGTATCCGAGTGACTCGTGAGCTGAGTGTAGATAAACTTTAGGAAAAACTTGCAATATGAAAACACCCAACCTAACACATTATTCTCGTAATTTGCCTGAGTCAACCTGAGTTTAAGAAAGTAGTTGATTTATAAGTTTAATTAAATAAGGGCATTGCAGATATATACCTAGTCAGGTCATAAATTCTGTCACATGTTTAATATAAAATAATTGAAACAAGTTTATTCATCATGTAACCATTTATATACTAAAATGAACTTAACAAAACATAGATTCTTATGATACTAAAGTTTATTCAAAATGACCTCCGTGATTTTGAATACAGGCCTTCAATCTGCGCGGCCAGTCGTCTATCGCAGCACGAACGAGGTCCATGTCAGTATCGGCGGCTGCCTTAATCAAGGATGTCTTGAGTGACTCCAAATTGGGATGAGGCTTTGAGCACGCCTTTTCCTCCAAGTGTTGCCATATCTTGTAATGTAACGGATTCAAATCTGGACTGGAGGAGGGCCAGTCTTCGTGCCGGATGAAGTCGATTTCACGCGCCGCCAGCCAGTGTTGTGTGCTCTTCACTCTATGAGCTGGTGCCGAATCTTGTTGGAATACCCAGTGCCTGTTATTGAACATGGTATGAGAAACAGGTTCCACAAGGTTCGTCAGGACTGTATTTTGATACACAACTGCATTCGTTTTTACACCTTTCTCACAAAAATGTACCTCTGTTAAGCCCCAATAAGAAACTCCCAACCATACCATGAGCGAGGATGGAAAATGACCTCGTTGGACACGCGGAATACGGTTGCTCGCTTCTTCACTAGTGTGTGCGTACACCTTATCATTTTGTTTGTTGTAGCTCTCTTCTACGGTAAAATTTTTATCATCCGAAAAAAGAATTTCCCGATATTTTTTTCCCACGTTCCGCTTCAACAAAGCGCGGCATCTCTTCAGTCTCAGGTCCATTAGACGAGCATTCTAACGATGTCCTGTTTTTCTTCGATATTCCCGAAGCCCTAAGTCTTCATTTAACACCCTTTTCACCGCGGTTCTGCTTAACCCCATCTAAAAGGCCAACGGTTTCTGCTTACGTTTGGGATTTCTTTGAATTCGCGCCTTCACAGCTTTTATCACTGCTGGAGTCCTAACAGATCGAGGGCGACCACTTCTTGACCTGTCATCTACACAAGAGTCTTCATTGTATCGTTTGATGGTGTGATAAACGAATCTTTTGGTTATATTCAAAATTATCAGTATGTCAAAAATTTGAATTGGCGCGTAACCGCAACGATGCAACGCAATAACTGCAACACGGTCTTCTTTAAGCGTCCACTCCATATTTAAAAATGAGTAAAATTCTAAAAAGTATACATTTTATTTTCATGAACAATTCGAAATTCGAATTCTATAAACTTTTTTGTGGCCAGCATTCTAAAAGAAAAGTTTTTACTGTGTGACAATACTTATGACCTGACTAGGTATATCGTATACCTACTGCCATTCAGTGTTATTTGTCTGAGTGTGCTAACGAAAATCAGTAGATTTCGTAGTTGCTGCTTCCAAAGGATAACTACATTTTTTGACAAAATACATAATACTACAAATTACTTCTTATATATATCGTTTAAGGTTGGGTGCGCGGTGTTGCGCCCCTCATCAGTGCCAGTGCGGTTCAGCAGTCGAACATCTTGGTCACCATGGATTATCGTGTTCCAGGGCCGCCGGTAGGATTTCCCGTCACGCTAGCCTTAATTATATCATCCGCTTTTCGCAGCGTCAACGTTCCAGCTGTTCTCGAACCGAACGGTCTGATACGTGACGATGGTAAGAGGCCTGATGGTATGACTCTTATGCCTTGAGAGAAGGGTAGGCCTTTGGTGTGGGATGCCACGTGCGTCGATACCTTTGCGCCATCTCATCTGTCGGGTACGGCAGTTGGTGCCGGTGCGGCGGCAAATTCAACCGAAGATATCAAGCGTCGCAAATATGGAAGTCTTAGAGCTTACGTATTTGAGCCATCGAGACTCTGGGTCCATGTGGTACTGGGGCCTGGTCTGGTCGAAGCGACGGACGTGTGATCCGAGAACTGGAGCTTATCTGGGTCAATGCATAAGCATTGCAATTCAGTGGGACAATGCAGCTAGTGTATTGGGGACACTTCCGCTTAGTGATCTGGAGCAGTTGAGATTGTTTGTCCTATAGTTCGTTTGCAACGGTCTTTAGATTATTGATCTGTTTCTTCATTGTAAATAGTTGTATATTATTTCGGTTATTAAGGCGCTAACCGTAG
The DNA here is from genome assembly GCA_918857605.2 of Philereme vetulata. Taxonomy (NCBI): domain Eukaryota; kingdom Metazoa; phylum Arthropoda; class Insecta; order Lepidoptera; family Geometridae; genus Philereme; species Philereme vetulata. Next base: position 11,120,630 of record OU975423.1, read on the forward strand.
CCGATGACCTTGAGCGAATGGGCGTAGCTATTGTTTCGGCCCCGCACCTTCCTCCACACGCATCTAACCGACCAGCAAATAGGTGACAGCAAATAGCGCGAGGCAGACGAGCACAACCCACCCTTACGACAGTCAGCGGTACACTGCCGTCCGTCGCCCGCTCAACCACCTTCTAAGGGTGCGCCGCTAATTATTCGGAAAAATTTAAAATAAATAATTGCCACGTGAAAGACCGCCGCAGAACAACATCATATGTTCAACTTGAAGGTATAGTCTTTGCCCACATTTAAGTGAAATAAAAATTACAAAATGTGACGTCGTTTAGAGGTTGAATCAAATTGAAAGTCGAAAACAGCTACATTTTGTTGTTTTTTTTCTCATAGTAAATAAACAGGTAGATTTTTTTTGTATGTTCACTTTGCAGATAAAAGGTCAATGAATGACATATATTTTTTTGAGCACATAAAACTGATTCCTCCCTGAGGAGAAAGCCTCCAAATAAGACCAATCAGCTACTATATTCGCCTTAAAGAATTATTTCACTTAATACCTACTTTTATCGAACATGGTATAGTCAAGCATGACTCGAAATTAAGTAATTTTTTATACTACCAACTAAACTATAAGCCCAATTAAATATTTAGCTCTGGCTTAAATTTACCTATCAGTATTAAAAAACTTTTATGGTGTTGGTTCCTCCGACAATTAATGTTTCCGCAGCATAATTACGCGAAAAATACCCAATAATCTACTAATAAATCACGAATAACATCGAAAAAGCAAATATATACTAGAGTTTTTAAATTATCGAGACCTCCCACCGTTAGATCAGATTTGCATATGTAAGGAAGATGTTTTAACATAATCACAAGAGTTTTATGATAAATAGCTCGTAATCGACACATTAGAATCGATTATTGACTCACTAGTATCAATATAATCGATAGTTATAATTTTCACACATATGAATCAATCGGAAACATTAATTGCAAACCTGTTTGGTTATTGAATGAAATTTCATTTTGAATTAAACCGGATCTACTTTGTATTGGTTTTAAAACTAGGCAATAATTTTCGATAACTGTGCGTACGGTAGTTGAATTTATTTATCCGCAACACTTTTTGCATTTTATTATTATGCTGAATAGTTTTAATTGGCTATGATTATAAAATTTACATATTTTTCTATGGTGCTTCACTATTTACAGGTAAATTTATGACTGGTTTGATTCAAAAGCTAAGTTTTAGTATGTTTGCGTCCGCTTATTTATCTGGACTAATTTTGTTAGGAATTATTCATCGAGCGAAGCGAGATCTCTAAATCAACTTTGACGAATCGGAGTTGTATGTATGTATGTATGTTTGTTTGTCCGAGGATAACTTTCTGCTATATAATAAGTTGCCCAATATAGTCAAAGAAGCCCCTAGTATGTCTGTATTTAAAAAAAGATTGAGGAACTATGTACTAAAGAATATTAAGTTATTGTAATATATATGAAGTTAAGCAATGTTACTGTTATATCACTGGACATAATCCAGTACAATAATGTAATAAGATTTAGATGTTCTCTGTAAGTGAATCCTGTTCTTTGAGTATAAATATCTTTAACCACAAAGTTTGAAAAATACTAAAACGTGAATAGTTTTCGTGTGCATTTTCGTTTCCTTTACTAGTTACATTTACATGTAGCTAAGCAAGCTCACGGAAAATGCGTAACTTGTCAAATCGTACTAAACGATCTGAATTTTAATGGAAACATTTCTGGCTTTATCATTAAACTATCTGACCCGCCGAACTTCGTACCGCCTTGACATGTACTTGACGTGGGCGAATAGCCGGCTGAGACGCAGGAGGTAGCGGGTTCGATTCCCGCCGCGGAACAAATGTTTGCATGATCTACAGATATTTGTTCCGGGTCTGGTTGTTTCTCTATATATTATAAGTATGTATTTACAAAAAAAAGTATATAAGTATTCTATCAGTTATCTGGTTCCCATAATACAAGCTCTGCTTAGTTTGGGGCTAGATAGCGCTGTGTGAAATGTCCAGAAATATTTATTATTTTATTTATGTACGAGTAAATGAATTTTCTTCATAATTTTATTGTTGCGTGAATTTATCCGATATTATTATAGTTATTCTGCTATGTGGGGCGGAGACAAATCTAACAAATCAAAGATCATCAAAATAGATCAAGCTGTTCTTGAGTTATATATGGTGTAACTAACCTGACTTTGTTTTATATACCTATATAGATATAGATAGATTGTTTTAGATTTATATATTTTGCTGTGATATGCTAGGTACCCAAAACCAACCGTAATTAATTAATTGATAAGACGTTGTCATCTATTTTTAATATGCAAACGTGTTTCCTGTAAAATAAAGAGCAAATGATTCAACCGAAGCATAACGAAGCCATTATTCACCTGCTCTAACTTTGACTGCAAGTCTCGTAAATCAGTCACTTATTTCTAAATTATTTAACCTGAGACTAAAATAATGTTGCCAACATTTAAAACTGGACACATAGGGTCAACGATATTTTAAAATAAACTCTGCATAGGTATAAGATGAAATACAGATATTGTTCATATATCTGGCTCTCATACCTTTGCTTAGTAGGGGCTAGATAGTTACATGTGAAAATTAGCGACCCGCCCCGGCTTCGCACGGGTTCAATGCTTATACTAAATATACTACAGAATGTCTTTATATACAACGTTCACAGCTTTTTTGTCATTAGACAATACAGACATGTTTTCTTTAGAGGCATTTCTTGTAAAGGTTCTTGAAAGAATATTATGAGTATTTACGACATCACATTACAAACCTCTAAAGTTATTAGTGTTTCTCTACTATATCTCTTCTATACACACATACACGGTGTCCTTTAAATCACTGTTTTCCCAGATCAAACGTTGTTTAGACCATGGTCTACAAAGGGTCATGAAATCGGTCTTTGAAAAACATAAAAAGTTGCGAACATAAAACGTCTATTTTAACGTTACGCCCTGCAACATGCCGCCGTATCGCCACAAAAATAATAATAGTAGGTACGCTACGGCTAGCGTGCCAATCACAGAACACAAAAAACAATAGAAGTCGTAAGTAGGCGGGATCCGCGTAACACCAAGTACGCGGAGTTCCGCGCACTACAAGCTTCGCTCACTTCAGTCGTGTTTCAATTACTGTGGGGTAAACGTACTTCAAAAAAATATAAAAATGCCATATTGTGCCGTTATGGAATGTAAATATTATAGCCGAACCAAAAATTTAACAAAAGGGGGCATATCCTATCTCCGGTAAGTATTATTTTATTGTTTTTTGTTAGTTTTGTTTAAAATACAAAATCGTCAAACAAAATAGACTGTGAATCATACTCCTTAAGGTCGCGTTTTTCTTAAACCTCAACTTAAGCTACTCAATTAGGGATGTGACCCCAATATACTGATGAATGTGTTATCGATAGCTTTAATTAGTTACCCCCTATTAAAAAGTGTATAAGTTTTAGGGCGTTAATTCCTTGTTGTTTTATTGATGATTTTCTGAATGTATTTTAGACCTATGGTGTGAAATAATATAACAACTTCTGTTTTCAGTTTCCCCAAGGCGCAAGCCATAAAAAAATTAAAAAAACGTACAAATTATGAGTCATCCAGCATACAGAGTCATGACCTGGCACCGTGTGACTTTTTCTATTCCCAAAAATTAAGAACCAATTACCCGATCAACGGTTTTTATCACCAGAGAGGCTGTCGAAGAGTATGAATAACACGTATCTGACGTCACCACCGGAGGAGTGGCACAAATGTTTTGAAAATTTGTTCAATCTTATGAAAAAGTGCATTGACGCAAAGGGAGAATATTTAGAGAAACAATAAATTCATTTTTGACCATTATTAGTATTTTTTATTGATTCTGGAAACTTTTAGTGTGCCCCTCAAATCATAATTCAGTATACAGTGTTTTTTTTTACTGTAACAGTACGGCAGCACCCATAACCAGAGGAGATACAGGTGCAGTTTCTTTTAAAACATCAGCTCGTTTTCGAAGAAAAACATTTTGACATTAAAATTTTTTTGGTCAAGTGTGAGTAGCGCCTTAAAATGAATGAAGTTGGTAAATTTTTTTTTGATGCCGATCGATGCAGTCCTTAGTAAGGATTATTTTATTGTATCGTATGAAAAAAATCTGAACAGCGGAAGGTAATCAAATTTTATAAAAAATATTCTCATACAACAGGACAAACAATATTACTTCTACAAACATTTTATTAGATTACAATTGCACATTAAAGAAGTATTAATACTGTAGCGACGTCGGTTAAGGAAGTATGCTTCAATTAAGTCTACTTTTTGCGTATTTGACAAAGCCATGATAGAACAAATAAGATGATACAATGACTGATATAAAAGTCCGACAGGTGCAAGAACCATGTTCGAAATTCAAAATTGTTCTGAATTACGAAATGTTTTTAAATTGCTCATGAGAGCATGGAGTTCCTAAACTTTTTAATCGCTATAGTAGTCATATTTCTTTAATGTGCAATTAGAATCTAATAAAATGTTTGTAGAAGGAATTTTGTTTGTCCTGTTGTATGAGAATACTTTTTATCAAATTTGACTATCTTCCGCTGTTCAGATTTTTTCATCTGATACAATAAAATGATCCTTACAAAGGACTGCATCGATCGGCATCAAAAAAATTTTTACCAACTTGATTCATTTTAAGGCGCTACTCACACTTGGCCAAAAAATTTTTAATGCGAAAATGATTTTCTTCGAAAACGAGCTGATGTTTTAAAAGAAACTGCACCTGTATCTCTTCTGGTTATGGGTGCTGCCGTACTGTTACAGTAAAAAAAAAACACTGTATAATATTCCAGTAATATAATATTTTTTTAAGTAAGTATTTATGAGTTGAATACCTGTGATTATGTTGAGAAAGAAAGAAAAGAAAAGCTTTTTATTTCGACCACCACAAATATAACCTGACGTACCTATTTCGTTACCCGTAGTAGGTAGACGATAATCGATATCGATACATTCGTCTTGTATGCTCATTGGTACATCACTAAGTGAGTAGCGCTGTTATTTGAGCATGCGAGTAACAGCCATTGCATTATCAATCTTATTCTTTGCAGTTAGAGACTATAACAAAAATCGTTAGCGACAGCGCCATCTGTTGTTGAGTGGCTTTGTTTTGTGTGTAATCAAGTAACAGCCATTGCATTATCAGTCTTATTTCTTATTAATAGAGACTAAAATAAAAATATTTTCTAAAGCGCCATCTTTTGCCGAGTAAACTTTATTTTTTGTTACTGTTTATTTTATTGAATTTTGAACCATGTTCCATAGTAGCTAAGGTTTTATATCCGTTAAATTGGTTTTATGGTTTTAGGCCTCTTTGAAAGTTCTCTTTCAACCAATTATAACTTTTATTTCTAAGTGTGCTATTTTTTACATGTGTGAGTTTAGCTCTCCGGTTTTCTTAGTAAAAAGTCATCATGCTAGTTCTATTGTTTTTTATGTTCTGTGGTGCCAATGAACTTTATGTCACGGCTAGTTTTTGAACAAAGTTACAACAAGACTTATTTGAGAACGTCCAGATTTTTTTTATTCTATTGTTTGATGCTTTAAACCAGGGTTCGGTAACCTTTTGCTATAGCAGGGCCACATATGTTGCCAGAGTATCAGTGCGGGCCGCACTTATTTTTATATGTTCAGCCATGTATTTTTAATATTTAAAATTAAACGCATATATATATTCATGCAATCATGTCTATTTAAATTAAATTACTATACTAATATAAAAGTAAGAACTAGTGAGATTTTTCGGCTGCAATTGACTTGCAAGTTTTTTAACGTCTGCTTTCATTTCGCAGACACGCGCAGTATTGCGTCTAAATTTTCATCCTTTAATCGCGAACAATTCTTATTTTGGCTGTAGTTGAGAATTGAAAAAGTCTGCTTACACAAATATGTACTACCAAACATAGTGATTATCTGCTGAGCAAACTTTTTCAATTCTTTGAAGTTTTCAGAACTCAAACCTCCGTAGAACTGTACCAAGTCAGTGTTTTCCTTAAATGACGTTTTAAGTGTTCCATTACTTTGCAAATCTACTATGTTCATTTGCAAATTGCTTGGTACATCGTTAATATCAATTGCAAAAGGGTTTTGGAATATTTCCATGTTAAGAGAGATCTTTTTAAAGTCGGTGAATCGATTTACAAACTCAATTTGTTGTTGTGTTAACACGTTTCTCATTGTAATATTTTGCCACTCAAAATGATCTCCAGCTTCTTCCACGGCTTGCTTGCAATTAATAAAATGGTCAAGCTTTTTTCATCAATATGCTTGATAAACAGTTTCAGTTTCATCTCAAATGACTTTACATCTGCATACATATCGCAAATCAATTTTTTTCCCCTGTAAGCGTTTGTTGAGCTGATTCAGTTCCATCGTCAAATCAGTCCAAAAACCAAGATAATCCGCTGTTTATTAGTAAGCTGTACCACTGGTTTTCCTTTCATCTCCATGAAGTTGCCAATTTCTTTCCTCAAATCAAAAAACCGTTCCAAAACGGCACCTCGACTGAGCCACCTCACTTCACAGTAGTAAACCACGTCACCATGATCAGATAGATAGATAGATAGATAATTCTTTATTGTTACACCAAATTAAAATAACTTAACCTAGAAAACTTAAATACTAATACATGGTGGTACAATGGGTGGCCTTATCGCTCAAAGCGATCTCTTCCAGGCAACCTTTCAGATCAGCTACCAGATCTTCCAAAAACTTTTGAAACTGACGGTGTGTGAGCCTATTTCTTCTTATAAAATTAACAGTGGATGGTACAGTATTCATTATTTAATTCCAGGACATAACCTTGGAGCACAATGCCTCTTGATGGACAATACAATGAAAAATCAATGGCACAGTAGATCCAGAATATTTCACTTTGCTGATGATTCTCCCAACAACACCTTTGTTTTGACCGCTCATGTTCTTACCTCCATCGGTAGTGACACTTGTTAACTTTTCGCAGATTAATTGCAATGAATCCAGAGCTTGTTGCAAATAGTGAAATAAATCTTCTCTCGTAGTTGTACCTTTCAAACTGCACATTTTCACAATCTCTTCGTAAACACGAAAGTTTTCGTCAATGCCGCGTACAAATATGAGTAGCTGTGCTGTATCCGACACGTCCGTACTTTCATCCATCGCTAAAGAGAAGCAGTCAAAAGACTACGCCTTATCCCTGAGTTTTTCTCACAAATTAGCACCCAAGTCTTCGGTACGTCGGGTGCAAGTTCTGGCAGAGAGACGACTTTCAAACATTTTTTTCTGCTCTGGGCATATTTCTTCTGCGATAGCTAAGACACACTCTTTTACTAATTCACTATCGGTAAACGGACGTCCACTTTTTGCTAGAATCTCTGCTACCATGTAGCTGGCACGAACATTCGATTCGATATGGTCTGCCACAACCTTAAATATGTTTTGTTGATTTTTTAATGTCGATTTCAAAGTCGTCCTTTTTCGTATTTCTCCTTCAAGACAGTCAAATTTAGCTTTGTGCTTAGTGTCGTAATGACGCTTCAGGTTATATTCCTTCACTACAGAAATACTCTTTTGACAAATCAAGCATAACGGTTTTCCTTTAAACTCTATAAAAAAGTATAATTCTGCCCATAATTCGTTAAAACTCTTTTTTCTTCTTCTATCTCCCTTTTTCTTGAAGCTATGTTTCTATAATTATTCTGTAACAATAATGAAGTAATTTAAATTCGGTATAAAATTAAAAATAAATATGTTCGATTTGGCACCTACAACTTCAACTCCCCATTCAAAAAATAATGAAAACATGACATAACTATCTTCATGTCATGGCTAGTACTATCCCCGTCCTTATAATATTTACCCATCAATCTGAAGGTTCACATAAACAAGCAGTAAACAAAATATAACAAATTGCTTGCGAATGCATACAACGTACTCATACTTCGTGAGAAGCTATCAGCGAAGGGAAGAAAGGTGAAACGAAACGCGTAGCTGGCAACCAGATAAGACGTGATTTTCCGGCGAATTTCCACAACGGAATGAGGCGAGAGCTGCGCGCGGCTGTGCTTTCAACTAAAGCCGGTCGTTTTGAATTTTTTCGCCGCCGCACACCTGCGTCTAATCAAAGAGTGCCGGTGTCCATTATCTCAAAGGAACCGCCGCTGACGCCGACGGCCACGTGCGGCGGATAAGTGCAAAAGAAATTGCCAGGAATTGAATACAGCAAATCTTTATTTTCGGTAGAAACAATACATAACATCACAGTCTTGATAAACAGTTCTTAAGCAATGAAATAGGTACATTTTTTATCACCCCGCGTGGGAGCGAGCTTTCAAGTACTCTCATGGCCCAGCAGCAGCTTATAACTTGTCATATACATGTACTTGTCATATAAAAAATCCATATAAATTCTAGTGGATTTATATATTTTTTTCTTACGGACCTCAGGCTTGCGGGCCGCACCGAGATAGTCCACGGGCCGCATGCGGCCCGCGGGCCGCCGGTTGCCGACCCCTGCTTTAAACTGTTAGTAGATCATGATCTGAACAACGTTTGTTCTGGTAAAATAGTGATTTAAAGGACACCGTGTATAATACCTTCCGCTTGAATCACTCTATCTATTAAAAAAACCGCATCAAAATCCGTTGCGTAGTTTTAAATATCTAAGCATACATATGGACAGACAGCGGGAAGCGCCTTTGTTTTATACTATGTAGCGATGATTAACCAGCATTATCAATTTATAATAATTTTCACAACTGACTTCATGCAACTAAAAGTTTATACTATACTAACAACGTTTTTTATTGCAAGTTTAATAATCATTATCATCATTATATTTTGATATGTTTAAATCCAGTATTTTACTTTATTAAGTAACAAGTCAAAGTCCCTCATGCGGTTTCGCAGTAAGTAGGTATATTTTTGGTAATGCCTTACATATCCAGCCATATAATAGCATTTCTGCTATAGAAACGTTTCCAGAAGGAAACTTAATATAATTAATATATACTTCCATAGAAATGGAAGAATAAAGTTAAATGACATTTTAGCTTAGAGAATAGAAACACTAGCGTACCTACAAATGTTTTTACTTTCTACACTAAAATGTAATTTTACTCTATTTTTCCGTAAAGATAAACATAAGACAATCTTTTTCACGATAAATTTTTTTTTAGTAATTAAGTATTGTAGATAACTAGTTAATTGACTATCTAGAAGTCGCTTTCTTTATTTTTTAAGGTTCCGTACCTCAAAAGGTAAAAAACGGACCCCTTGTAAGATCACTCTTTTGTCCGTCTGTCTGTCAGAGTGTCACCACCGATTTTCTCAAGGTGGACCTAGCAAGTTAAAATTTATACCAGATACTGAGGTCTATAGTCCCTATTAGGCATATAAAAATCAAGGTCTTGAGTCAACACGACAAAAAGATATGGGCAAATTTAGATTTTAGCGAAAACTTGTAAGTACCAAAATTTACCTTAATTTTCAACTTATTTTATTTTTCAGAATGTTCCCTTTACTTGTGATTTAAAAACTTGCTTTTGACCAAAAGTGATGATTCTAGGTCAACCGGAAGTACCCTATAGGTTTTGGGTCGAAAACCTATACATAATATAGGTTTTCGACCCAAAACCTAATAAATAGGGTTACCACCACATTACCTGTTATACTACCATATTATAGTAGTTCCCATTGACCTAGAATCACAAAATTTGGCAAAAAAAAGGCAACACAAATAAAGAAAAAAATCCAATAAATAAAAAAAGTTGAAAATTAAAGGGGAAATACATAGGTACATAGTTCACGCCAATTAAGAAGAAACAGTCCTCTGTGTTGTATGGACGCTCATACAATTTAGAGGACTAGCTTAATCGGCACCAACCTCAAATAAGGTAAATAAATAAAATTATGCTATTGGAATAAAATAAATACCTATTTAAGTGGGGCTCCCATACAATAGACATGATTTTTTGCCGTTTTTATAGATAATGGTGCGGAACCCTTCGTGTGCGAGTCCGACTCGCACTTGGCTGGTTTTTTTTCTATTGAAGTTGATAGCTGAGACTCCTCTATCAACCGAGCTAGCTAGATCTTATCGGCCGATAAAAATTATCGATGAAGATAGTGTGAAGAGATTACTATTAATTAATTGTCGAGAATACAATTTCACAACTTTACAGTGGGCGGAATGTAGGCTGGTCAACTCCATTAATCTTCTGGACCACGTTCACGTCTAAATCACTCTGGATCGCCTTTCAATGTAAAATCAGTTTTACCACGCTGTCTTTAGGTTAAATTCGTGTCTTGGAAGGATCCAAAACGTCGCCCTTACAACAAAGATTACATATACCTAGTCAGGTCATAAATTCTGTCACATGTTTAATATAAAATAATTGAAACAAGTTTATTCATTATGTAACCATTTATATACCAAAATGAACTTAACAAAACATAGATTCTTATGACACTAAAGTTTATTCAAAATGACCTCCGTGATTTTGAATACAGGCCTTCAATCTGCGCGGCCAGTCGTCTATCGCAGCACGAACGAGGTCCATGTCAATATCGGCGGCTGCCTTAATCAAGGATGTCTTGAGTGACTCCAAATTGGGGTGAGGCTTTGAGCACGCCTTTTCCTCCAAGTGTTGCCATATCTTGTAATCTAACGGATTCAAATCTGGACTGGAGGAGGGCCAGTCTTCGTGCCAGATGAAGTCGATTTCACGCGCCGCCAGCCAGTCTTGTGTGCTCTTCGCTCTATGAGCTGGCGCCGAATCTTGTTGGAATACGCAGTGCCTGTTATTGAACATGGTATGAGAAACAGGTTCCACAAGGTTCGTCAGGACTGTATTTTGATACACAACTGCATTCGTTTTTACACCTTTCTCACAAAAATGTAACTCTGTTAAGCCCCAATAAGAAACTCCCAACCATACCATGAGCGAGGATGGAAAATGACCTCGTTGGACACGCGGAATACGGTTGCTCGCTTCTTCACTACTGTGTGCGTACACCTTATCATTTTGTTTGTTGAAGCTCTCTGCTACGGTAAAAAATTTTTCATCCGAAAAAAGAATTTCCCGATATTTTTTTCCCGCGTACCGCTTCAACAAAGCGCGGCATCTCAAATCTCAAAGCGAGCATTCAAAGGATGTCCTGTTTTCTTCGATATGCCTGAAGCCCTAAGTCTTCATTTTACACCCTTTTCACCGTGGTTCTGCTTAACCCCATCTGAAGGGTCAACAGTTTCTGCTTACATTTGGGATTTCTTTGAATTCGCGCCTTCACAGCTTTTATCACTGCTGGAGTCCTAACAGACCGAGGGCGACCACTTCTTGACCTGTCATCTACACTAGAGTCTTCATTGTATCGTTTGATGGTGCGATAAACGAATCTTTTGGTTATATTCAAGTTTTTCAGTATGTCAAAAATTTGAATTGGCGCGTAACCGCAACGATGCAACGCAATAACTGCATCACGGTCTTCTTTAAGCGTCCACTCCATATTTAAAAATGAGTAAAATTCTTAACAGTATACATTTTTATTTTCATGAACAATTCGAAATTCGAATTCTATAAACTTTTTTGTGGCCAGCATTCTAAAAGAAAAGTTTTTACTGTGTGACAATACTTATGACCTGACTAGGTATACTATACACCATCAGAGCGCATGAAAAGCAATGTACCGGGCCATGCTAAGAATCCACCTCGTCGATAGTAGATTAGATTAGATAAGAAAATTCTTTATTGCAATAATTAAATAGGCGAAATTAATGCTAATTAGTATTTTCTTCCAGCTAACCTTTGTGTAGTGTGGAGAAAGTGGTAGCGCCAGAAAATGGAAATTTAAACAAACTAGCTTAAAAATAAACTTACAAAACTTAAAAATAATAATAATAATACACATACATAAACGAAATACACAAATATATCTACATAAAGAGCTCAATTTTGTTGGGTATCTTAAAGAGATATGACGTGTTTAAAAAGTTTGGATTTGAAGATTCCCATAGAAGCGGCCTTGCGGATTTCCACTGGAAGAGAGTTCCACAAGCAGATATCAGTCACAGTGAAAGAGTTAGTGAAGAAAGAAGTTTTATGCTCAGGCGTCTTGAATAAATTATGTTGAGAAGAACGAGAAGGACGATCAGGTGGAAAAAGAGGAGAAAAACGTTCTTTAAGATAGCAAGGAGACAGAGGTTTTTGAAGGATGTTATAAAGAAGACAGAGTATATGAGTATCCCGACAAAACCTGATTTTAAGTCACTTTAACTGCGAGCGGTACACCAAATGTCAAGATTCGACGAACTAAAGTCACAGGTAAACGAATGGCGAGGTATAACTGGAGATGCGCAGGACAATTGGCTAGGCGGGATGACAACAGACGGACCAAGGCAGCTAAAAGATGGATTTCGATCGCAGGTCTGACCACCTGCCCGACGTTCTGACGATCTGAGTAGTAGAAGTTGGACAGCAAGAGATCAAAACCGCTTAGAATGGCGTAAATGAGAAGAGGTCTGTATTGTATAGGCCTCCTCTCTATTATCTTGTTGAGTATTCAACAGAGTGCGGAAGGCTGTATAAATAGATAGATGAATGTCCAAGTACATACTTGGACGGGAAATTGGATTCGAATTTTGTTAACTGCAATGTGAGCCTTTACACAGTATCTTTGTCAATGACAGAACATTTGCCACCAAGGCATGAACTGCAGTGAATCTGGAAGTAGACAGACTCCATACTCAGGTAGACCACTGTACACGCATCTTGGTTAAATGGGCTTAAATCGATACATTCCACGTCCGTCACGAGTGCGGGGCTTCTACACAAAATATGTCGCACATGCTCCTCTGTCTCTTGTAATCCACCATCTGCACCCTGGAACAGTTCACTGAAGCAACCGATGAGGATGCCGAGGTGGCCAGCTACTTGTCAAAATTAATTTGATACCCAAAATTTAAGTCATTGACGGAACATCGTTTGAGTGAGAGCTACAGATTATTTCCCAGGTTTTAGCATCATCGTCGAAGTGAAACTATTGTACGTTAGTTTAAACTGCCGACTATTTTTCTTCTGTACCATTGTAAAACAATAAAACGATCGATGGAGACCAGATACTGTTTATAAAGTGTTAGAACTAATTTAAATGATACGGTGTAAAACAAGATTTATGGTTATGCCGTTTCGTGGGCGTTGGGGCTTTTATTACAGGTGTTAGTTTCTTTCAATGGAATATTATGAGATTATCGAATTCAACAAACAGAAGGGATTAAACATTTTGTGTAGTGATTATTTCAGTGTAAACAAATATGTCTAATGCTCCACATAGACCAATGTTACCGACGGGTTTGGTAGTGTGTTTTTTTTGCGACTTTTTTATTTTAATTTTCTTTGTTTACTACAAAGTCAAAATCATTTATTCATTAAAATCACAAGGATCACTTTGAAACGTCAATTTTACTGCCTGTTCCTTCACGACCAAGCCAGGAAAGAAAGGCAAGAAACAAGGTTGGTTGTTTTTTTTAATGATCCTTTTAGAATACATTACAATACAGGAAATAAATTACGTCTAAATTGTAACATTTTGAACGAGTTGGAGAAATTTCAATCCCAAGCTTCTGTATCATTTTAATAATCCGATAATAAAATCTTTATAAAAAAGCCTACTATAAAAGGCTTTTTTATAAAGATTTTGTTTAATTGCGTTTTTAAATTTGTTAATTGTCAATTTTTGTACATCACCTGGAAGTTTGTTATAAAAGCGAACACCTTGCCCTTTAAACGATTTACTAACTTTATGGAGTCTACAAGTGGCAACAGCGAGTTTATCTTTATTTCTAGTATTAAAATTATGATTATCGCTATTTTTTTTAAACAAATTAATATTTTTGTGAACATACATCAGATTTTCATAGATGTATTGACAAGGGAATGTCATAATATTTATTTCTTTAAACTTTAACATAATAATTACATACCTACTTATTCCCCGGAACCCAGAATTAATACGTGAGGTCACTTAACCATCCCTCAATCAGACATCTGGCAGGGCGGCTAGAGACGACTGGCAGGCGCGGATCCGACACTCATACGACACTCGTATGTGGCTGTGTGATGCGACTTGTAGGTACGGTTATGCTTTGACGGGTTTGAGTTTGTCTATGCGGCTCAATCTCTAATTAACTCACTTTACCTATTTATTTGTGTTATTTACTGGCATTCGAGCAGCTGATAGTGAGTATAATGTAGGTATCCACTACCACATTTTTTCTGTTTTTTCACTGTTTAATCATATACCTATTGTTTGTAAAATTATTAATATTGTTCACTTCTTTAATTAATCTGTGGATGATGTCGCGGGTCATGCATTTATTCATGTAACTATTAGCACTATGTTCTACTTCATAATGTATGACTGTTTATCTTCCCAAATAAATAAAATAAATGTTGTCTTAGAAACGTTCTTGCTAACTATGTAGGAAATATGGTCGTACGAACGTAAGTGTCTACTAACTGACGTCGCTTATTTATCTTTCGTAGAAGTCGTAGACCATCACTAATGATAACAATCATAGACTTTCCTCAGAAAATGTCACCACGAACAGTCGAAAAGGTAGTCGAGTAGACAATGAGTCTGTTAACATTATGGCCCCTCATCATATCACACATCACAGGATGTCCACTGCTGAACATAGGCCTCCCCCCATAGATTTCCAAAGTAACCGATCTTGTGCGGCCTGCACCCAACGGCTCCCAGCGACTTTTATCAGGTTCTCATCTAGTGAGGGGCCGTCCGACGTTGCGCTTTACAGTGCGTGGTCTCCATTCGGCCCCAACGTCCGTCAGTTCTTCGAGATATGCCCTGTACACTGCCACTTCAGCTATCACCGTCTCAATCTCATTTAATTAAATATATCCCATCAGTTATAAGTGATCACCAGCTAAGAAATATCAGATAATCCAATTACTGTAAAGTCAATCATTTACAAATGACTTCTGACATTTAAAAGTAGACACAAAACCTATATTTAGAAGCTTTTTTACTGAAACACATAATTTCAGTATAAGTAACGAGTGTATGTACCTACATCAATTTTGTAGGTCGACGGCGGTTATGAACTTCCATTTGTATCCTTATCGTCTTACGGTTATGGTTGAAAGTAGAGTGTGGTTGAGAAATACATTTTTTAATTCGTGCTTAAAAATAAAAGCAATGCATCGTCGCGTACAGTATAAGCACAGATGAAGTGATAGTTACTATCGTACAGAAATTTCACTAGTGATGTCACTAGATCAGATTGAATACTTACTAATGATGTATAAATAGTGGATCATATAATAATAGTCACAGAGTTATTCTAAATTCCACCAAATTGACGGTCAGCCGTCCGGGGGCGAGCATGACCGCCCTAGAATAGTAGTAGTAGTAGTTTATTTCTAACACATATGTTCTGTGATTTCTAAGGCAGAATAAAGTAACTATATATACACCCGAGTTTAACACACAACTTTTCATCATGAATGCGAGGATATTAAAAAGTAACTTTCATAACAGTTGTTAAGGCGAATATTCTTATTTTCTGATTGATTATTTTCTTATTTTGGCTGATTGGTCTTATTTGGAGGCGTTCTCCTCAGAGAGGCATCAGTTTTATGTGCTCAAAAAAGTATATGTCATTAATTGACCTTTTATCTGCAAAGTGAACATACAAAAAAGTTCTACCTGTTTATTTACTATCAGAAAAAAAATAACAAAATGTAGCTGTTTTCGACTTTCAATTTCATTTAACCTCTAAACGACGTATAATTTTGTAATTTTTCTTTCACCTAAATGTGGGTAAAGACTATACCTTCTAGTTGAACATATGATGCTGTGCTGCGACGGTCTTTCACGTGGCAATTAATTATTTTAAGTTTTTGCGAATAATTAGCGGGCGTACCGGACTAGCCTTTTGCATTTTTAAATAGAAATAAGGATTTGTCATGTTTAATATATTTAATTAAATATAGCAATTAAGAATGTGGCCTCTCTCATTTTTAAATAGAAATAAGGCTTCGTCGTGAAGATTGTATTTTATTTTTGCTTATTAAGAATGCAGCCTCATTTTATTTCTAAATTTACTTACGGCCCTAGGTTCATAAATTGTATTTACGGAACCGCAATGACCAATTTTCTGAGCACGAGTGATGAAGATAAAATTGAGTCCATAGATTGTGCACCAAATTTTTGTTATTTTAAACCCTTCGTATTAGTTTTTCTAGAAAACGTTCGACATAACTTAATAGGTTTATTGGGATATAAGTCATTTTGAGTCACATAGAGATTATTAAACGATAAAGCAGTGTCTTGCGTTATGGGCGCTATATTGAATCCCGAACGTAACGAAGGATTCTAGAGTCTCGCGAGTGGAGCGAGGGAGTTACTAGAATTCTGAGTGCAGAGAGGGATATAAGCACGCCCAAGATGCAGACAGCTTTATCCACGAGCAGAGTACTCTACTTTTCACATTTTCTGCGAGACAATAAAAACCAAATCTAGGTTGGTGCATTCTGTGCAGAGGTTAGTTCGATTTACGATTAAGTTTTTACTGTGTGGGTCTCTTTGGTTCAAATTTTAATACAGATGCGGTTCGAAATTCAAATCACATTATGCCCGCGAGGGAATAACGAAATTCAGCACAACTTTACTCCCAGCTCAGCCCTAGGGATTTAATCACCTGCTTTCAGTGAGGTTTACATGACATATAATTTGACATTGTCGAGCGTCGAGGTAATGCGATAAGTTTTTTTTCATTAGTGATACAGGCACGATATAAGTCCAACAATAGAACCGTGAGTAGTTTACTGCGTTCAAAAATAAAACGAACAAAGTGTTCAAAATGAAAATGCTTTGTACACGTGGCAATGTTACGTGGCCATTACGTTTTAGGTAGCGCTCTTAAAATATATATGACTTGTACCACAGAGAAATAATATACTAGGCTCGTACAACCAGACGTATAGAGCGTAGGTATGAATATTTTAATAAGAATTTGTGCTCTGCCTACTATACCAAATTACCAATATAAACAGGTATAACATTTGTATGATCTTAATTTTAATTGTTTTTTGTTTATGGTATGCATTAAAGTATTATCTATCTATCTACCTATCTATATTCTTGAAGTCCCCACCGCTACTTCCCCACCGCCGGTGCGTAGAGGCCATCTAACTGGTAAATTACTACAGATATACAAGCTTTAACACGGGAAATTTCTTAATAACGACTGATGCGCTCTCCCCCAAGACCACGCGCCTCCTATATCGGTCCCCGGAGTCGAGTAAGGAAGACCTGGATTTATCCAAAACAAGCGGCCGAAGCACGCAAACTAAGCGTAGCAGTTGCTATGCTATGTGGGATGGGTCTGGGTTTAGTAGTTACTAATGGATAAACCCAAATATCCATTAGTAGTTACTAATGGATAAACCCAAACCCGCCCCGCCCAACCTTTTGTTTTTTTTAACGAGGGTAAATCCTCATGGAATCATCATTAACCAACTCCAGCGCGGGGACGCCAGAGTGGTTAAATTATTTGTAAATAAATTGCCCGTGTTAAATCATGTATGTTTGTAGTAGTTTCCAGTTACACTTGTAACTGGATAACTACTACAAACATACCACTACGCACCGGTAGCGGTGGGGACGTAGCGGTGGGGATTTTGAGAGTATACCAAAAATTGTGAGCTTGGATGTAATGGGTAATTACGCACTACAAGATCGATTTAGAAAATTCTTTCACTAATTGAAATCTACACTATCCCTGAGTACTATAAAAATAAAAAATAAAAAAATCCGGCTATAAAAATCCGTGCGGGGTTGAGTTAGCTAGTCTACTATATTTTGTATAAAAATATTCATAAATTGATAAAATAAACCAGCAATTGAAATAAGTATTAATTTATTTTGGTACATCATCATAATATCAGCCGTAGGACGTCCACTGCTGGACAAAGGCCTCCCTCATTGATCTCCAGGAACTGCGGTTGGAAGCGGCCTGCATCCAACGCCGACCTGCGGTTCTTACCAAGTCGTCTGCCCATCTTGTGGGTGGACGTCCTACGCTGCGCTTGCCGGCCCGTGGCCTCCACTCGAGAACCTTTCGGCCCCATCGGCCATCTGTTCTGCGCGCTATATGGCCTGCCCATTGCCACTTCAACGTGCTAATCCGTCGGGCTATGTCGGTGACTTGAGTTCTCCTACGTATCTCCTCATTTCTGATTCGATCCCGTAGAGAAACCCCGAGCATAGCCCTCTCCATAGCTCGTTGAGCGACTCTGAGCTTATTCATAAGGCCAATAGTGAAGGACCACGTCTCGGTTCCATATGTCATCACTGGTAACACACACTGATTGTAGACTTTCTTCTTAAGGCACTGAGGTTTGTTGGACGAAAAGACGTTGCGAAGTTTCCCAAACGCTGCCCATCCGAGTTGAATTCGACGATTGACCTCTTTCTCGAAGTTGGACCTACCTAATTGGACTGTTTGTCCTAGGTATACATACGCGTCGACAACTTCAAGAGCCGAGTTCTCAACCGTAACTGGGGCAAGGACGACATGGACATTCGACATGATTTTCGTCTTCTCCATGTTCATTTTAAGTCCTACCCGTTGGGAGACTCGATTGAGGCCTTCGAGCATCGTGCTGAGCTCTTCCATCGACTTTGCCATGACCACAATATCGTCGGCAAACCGAAGGTGAGTGATGTATTCGCCGTTAATATTGATGCCCAGTCCTTTCCATTCCAGAAGCTTGAAGGCATCTTCCAATGCGGTCGTAAACAGTTTTGGAGAAATGACATCTCCCTGTCTTACGCCTCTTTTTAAGGGAATCGCCTTCGAGCTCTGTTCATGTACTCGGACTGACATAGTGGCGTTTTTATACAAACACTTCAACACTTCGATGTACCGATAGTCAATACGGCATCGTTGGAGAGACTCAAGCACTGCCCATGTTTCGATCGAATCGAAGGCTTTCTCATAATCCACAAACGCGAGACATAGCGGCAAGTTATACTCTTCGGTCTTCTGTATGACTTGCCGCAGCGGATGTATGTGGTCTATGGTACTGTAGCCTTTACAGAACCCGGCTTGTTCGGGAGGCTGGAAGTCATCAAACCTGCGTTCGAGACGGTTCGCGATGACCCTCGAAAACAGCTTATAAACATGGCTCAAAAGCGAGATGGGTCTGTAATTCTTAAGCAAGGTGTTGTCACCTTTCTTGAAGAACAGAACCACCACGCCCCCGTTCCATGCTTTTGGCGTCGTACCTTCAAGCAAGGCGGAATTAAAAAGCTTCTGAAGGACTTTCAGTACCGGTGATCCACCCGCTTTCAGAAGCTCTGAAGTGATTCCGTCCTCACCCGGCGCCTTGTCGTTCTTAAGCTGTTTCAAGGCCCTCCTGATCTCATAAAGGCTGATGTCCGGAATATCTTCGGTATAATGTCGGGTCAGTTTGGCTCTTGGGTCGTTGGCCGCACTGCAAACAGGTTTAGTGACCGAATCGTAGAGCCGTCCATAGAACCTTTCGACTTCCCTTAACACTTCCGCTTTACTTGACGTTATGCTGCCATCTTCCCTCTTCAGCTTCGTCATGCGGCTCTGCCCAATAGAATTATCTCTCGCGAACACTTTGGAGCCTTTATTCCGCTCTATCGTATCTTTAATACCAGAAGTATTAAAGGTACGAATATCGTGCCGCAAGGATTTCCAAATCTTTCTATTGAGCTGCCTATGTGACTGAGCATCATCGGGAGACTGCAGTTGCAAAGAACGTCGTTCAGCCATGAGGTTAAGGGTGTCATCAGAGAGTTTCTGAGGTCTATTGGTACGGGGGGTCTTAAAGAACTGGGACCCCACCGTATGGACGGTTTCTACGAACCTGTTATTGATCTCGTCCACTGATCTACATCTACTATACTGCATCTACTTCTAGACAGTCAAAGCGATTTGCAAGTTCGAGTTGAAAGCTCTCGAGGTTTTGGATATGTGCGCGAGTGGGTCGGAGCGTAGATTGCATCAAACGGGACCTTTCAAGTTTAACGTTCATATTCAATGTGGCTCTAACAATTCGGTGATCACTGCCGGTTTTCACCCTGTGAATCACAGAGACATCATTGAATATCCGTTTCTTGTTGGTCAAGATGAAATCAATCTCATTTCTCGTGGAACCGTTGGGACTCATCCAGGTCCATTTCCTGTGAGGCGGCTTCTGGAAAAAAGAATTCATCATAAAGAGTCCTTCTTTCTCCAGAAAATCGGCCAGCCTCTGTCCTCTGGGGTTCCGTTGCCCATATCCAAATTGCCCCACTCTCAACTCATCATCGCTTCTCATGCCTAGCTTTGCATTGAAGTCCCCCATAACAACAATAAAGTGAGTTTTGTTCGTATGTATGGCTCTACTGATGTCCTCATACATAGACTCTACTTCTTCATTTGGGTGTGAAGAGGTCGGCGCATATACCTGAACGACCTTCAGCAAATATCGCTTAGATATTCTGAGTGTCAGGTACGCGACCCTGCTCGACACACTGTCGATGGTGATAATGTTGTTGATGAGTGACTTGTGAACGAGAAACCCAACACCACCTTGGGACTGTTGGTCGCCCTCCCGGTAGTATAGTAGGTTACCAGACTTAAGGGATATCGTGTCCTCGCCCTCTCTACGGACTTCTGATAACCCCAAAATGTCCCAGTGTAATCTACTAATTTCTTCTTCCAGCTCAACAATCTTTTCGTCTGTCCTCAAAGTGCGGATGTTGTGTGTTACCAGGGCCAGTGGTCGTCGTAGGGTTTGGTAGCCGATCGTCTCCCGGGGATTCTTAGCACCCCTGGCCCCGCCGTTACCGTGACTGCTACCGTAGCCAGGATTAGCGGGGCCGCCGGGGACTCGGGGCCTGGTTTTATGTTGTAAGTCCATGAGGGGGTTGTTGCCATACTCGCCACGCTTGGCAGGCGGGTTGGCGAGCGCAGTATAGGTATTGAAACACGAAAAGACGCTGCTGCCCATCTTTCGGAGGTATCCCTTAGCAGAATACTACTGCATCCACGGGCAAGAGCGGAGGGGCAACATTCTATTGCCGGCGCCCCACGGCTTCTATTACCACGGATTTACCACCTTTTACCACCGAACCCACGGATTATTTTGATGTACTTAAGAAATTTTGAACGGTTCATTTTCAGTCTATCGCCATCGTTAAAAAAATTCAGTTAGATGAATGTATGTAAATGATGTATGTAATCTAATGGTAATGTACCTAGGTAATGTACCTAGTGCATAAAACCAAGTTTTGTTCCGAGATTTGCTCAATACCAATTAGCATATCCGAATAGGTAAATACATATTTTACTCAACCACTGATGCTGGTATTGAGTTAATATCGCACGTATTTGATGTCTGGAAGAAGTCTCATGACATGACGCTTTAGGTGTTTTTTGTGATTTATCCAAGGCATTTGATTGCGTAGACCATGACACATTGATTAGGAAACTACACCATTATGACATTAGGAACGTTGCTCTAGACTTTCTTACTTCTCATTTATGTGGCAGAGTGCAAAGAGTTGACGTGAATGGGAAGCGTTCTCCGGGGTCTCTGGTTAAAATGGAAGTACCACAGGGATCAATTCTGGGACCATTTTTGTTTTTAGTATATATTAATGATCTTCCCCATCTTGTAAGGGACAATCATGGGGTTGTACTGTTTGCAGATGACACGTCACTTTTATTTAAATTAAAGCGAAGACAAACCGATTTTGAAGATGTAAACAATGCAATCTCTAAGGTCGTAAAATGGTTCAATGTAAACAATCTACTTCTAAATGAAAAGAAAACAAAGTGTATTAGATTTATACTACCTAATGTTACACAAGTTAAAGCAGATATAAAAATCAAAGACGAGGAGTTGGCTCTTGTGGACACCACCATATTCTTAGGTATAACCATAGATAATAAGCTTCAATGGGGCCCTCACATTGATAAGTTGTCGATGAGACTTAGTTCTGCGGCATACGCAGTCAAAAAGATCCGTCTTTTTACAGACGTAGACACAGCTAGACTAGTTTACTTCAGCTACTCCCACAGCATTATGTCATACCTACGGTATACTGTTGTTGAGGAGTGCTGCAGATATAAACACCGTTTTTGTACTGCAGAAGAGGGCTGTTCGTGCAATTTATAATATGAGCTCCAGAGAATCATTACGCAATAAGTTTAAAGAAATAAATATTATGACATTCCCTTGTCAATACATCTATGAAAGTCTGATGTATGTTCACAAAAATATTAATTTGTTTAAGAAAAATAGCGATAATCATCATTTTAATACTAGAAATAAAGATAAACTCGCTGTTGCCCCTTGTAGACTCCATAAAGTTAGTAAATCGTTGAAAGGGCAAGGTGTTCGCTTTTATAACAAACTCTCAAGTGATGTACAAAAATTGACAATTAACAAATTTAAAAACGCAATTAAACAAAATCTTTATAAAAAAGTCTACTATAAAATATCGGATTATTTAGATGATAGAGAAGCTTGGGATTGAAATTGCTCCAACTCGTTCAAAATGTTACAATTTAGACGTAATTTATTACCTGTATTGTTATGTATTCTAAAAGGATCATTAAAAAAACAACCAGCCATGTTTTCTTGCCTTTCTTTCCTGGCTTGGTCGCGAAGGAACAGGCAGTAAAATTGACGTTTCAAAGTGATCCTTGTGATTTTAAGGGAAAAAACTCATAAGGTACTTGCAGAAGTAAAGAGGTTTAATCGTCACCATCAGTATAGAAAATATTAGTAAAAAATGTTTTATCGTAACTAGAAAACACATCTTATTTGTTTAAAATATTAGTAACGAGATAAATATTAACATTCCGAGGCTTGATAAATTAATGCTTTTAGGAATCATTCGAGATCTCATCAATCAATACAACACTCTTGTATTATTTTTATACAAATAACTTCATATTTCAAATTTAAATTATGCAAAACCGTGATTTATGGTCCACTAATGTATTAATCCTATTTAAAGTGATGGTTTACACATGATTTCTTGTATTGATAGTGATTGGGTTTTGCCAGTGCCGCTTAATCTTCCTCTATTGGGTATTTTAGGAAACTACTGATATCCAGCTTTAAAATAAGATAAGATATCTCTTTATTGCACTAAAATACAGAACATAACTTTTACAAACAGATTTAGTACAATGGGCGGTCTTATCGCTAAAAGCGATCTCTTCTAGATAACCTTTGTATGGACAGGATAATAATTTATGACATGACGGCGGTGTATCTATATACAATTAACAACATACCTACATTAAAACCTAAAATACTGGTAATAACACAAATTAAATTTAAAAAAAAATAGGCAACTGTAGATACGGTTATGATGAATAACCAAGCTTTAACGAGCTAAAGTGGCGTGGCGTTTTCCAGTTTTTCGGGCATATATTTCGAAAAACTGGAAAACGCAGCGTAAGAACCGTCACTAGACCCCACCTGGATGGATACCTGATAAAGGTTGCTGGGAGCCGTTAGGTGCAGGCCGCAGAAGATCGGTCGCTCTGGAAATCTATGGGGAAGGCCTAAGTTCAGAAGTGGACGCACTATGGCTGATATTATGATGTTGATGATGATTAACATCCGTTACTTTAAGGTCTAAGGATGGATGGGGGTTGGAACGGGGTTAATGCATAGATGCATCATTATTCACATTGCAGGACATCAAAGTACCTATAAGACTATAGATCCTTTTCCTCCCCATCCTAGAATAAGAATAATTCACCTATAGTAGCTCAAAGTCGCTCATCGAGCTATGGAGAGGGCTATGCTCGGGGTTTATTTGCGTGACAAAATCCGCAATGAGGAAATCCGCAGAAGAACTAAAGTTGCCGACATAGCTCTCAAAATTAGCAAGTTGAAGTGGCAATGGCCAGGCCACATCGCTTGTAGAACCGATAACCGTTGGGGAAGAAAGGTTCTCGAGTGGAGACCACGGACTGGAAGACGCAGCGTAGGCCGGCCCCCCACAAGGTGGACCGACGATCTAGTAAGAATCGCGGGAAGCCGTTGGGCGCAAACGGCTACCAACCGCTCGTTGTGGCGATCTAAGGGGGAGGTCTATGTTCAGCAGTGGACGTCTTCCGGCTGATGATGAGGTGAATTATTCTTATTTTTATTAGGTATAGTTATCATTATCACAAGAATTGCCTCTGGTGTTGAACTTCGTGGACTTCTCCGGCCTGTCCACGGCCTTATAATCTTATAAGAGTGTCTGATAGAGAAACTGTACGGATCCAAACAAAATTGGCTTTAAATGCTTGTAAATAAAACAAACGTACTTGGTAGAAGTAGACAAATATTTGTTTTCAGTGAACTCGATGTTAACTTACATCCAGAACGCTTCGATAGTGCGATTCAGAAAATATACTAAATTTAGGGGCGCCATCTAGTTCTGTTTACCCTCACTAAACACGAGTCCATACATTTCATTCTTATTTTACGTTCAGTAGAAACCATAACTTTTCTTACCACAGAACCCCAGTTGCAAGTTTCCAACTCATCATCCCATATTTTTAGACCATGTGGTCAAATGTAAATTTTTACGTGTAGGATACAAAAGCCATTTAGATTTTTGTTCATATCTCTTCACAGTACTGGTTTTCAAACGATTCCTATACATGTCCTCAATAGCATGGCCAATGCCCCAGTGAATGATCCAAGCGCCCGAGGCACGACGAATAAACGGTATAATGTACTTGCCATCTTCCGGCGTAAACAAAGCTCCTAGATCTTTAAATTGAGTGTGGGCTAAATCTATTGCCATGCCGAAGTTAGTAGATAGCTGAGATTTACCATAAAGCATAAAAATAGCGGTTCTCGGAAGCAAGGGCGGATCCAGGGGAGGGTCATAGGGGTCATGACCCCCCTCTGGGCTGGGTCCTGGATCTAGGTGGATCACTAATTAAAACTGTTAAACATAATGTTTTTATATATTTTTGTCACAATATAGATTTTATGTAATTACATTCAATATGTAATTAATTTAATTTAATATTTTGTTATTTAAATATAGGTATTTTTAAGTAAAGTATGTAAGTTCATTAATAAAATACCTACTTTTTACTTGTATCTATGATTATAAAAATTAAATTATAACTTCTTGTGACTTGACCACGACTATGTGCCCCCCCCCCCCCCCCCCCCCCCGAGCTGGAAGCCGAAAACTTTAAAATCACTTTTGTTTTGCTAATTGTAATGGAAAAAAATCGGTGGTTATGCTCATATCTTGAAGTATTCATGACCGTTTGGGCAGAAAGCTTCTTAAATGGAGACACTGGAAAACTCAGCGTAGGATGGCTTTCACTAATAAATAACCATACCTTGGGCGCGAGTTTCGCACACTTGTATTCACATAATAGTCGAGGCTGGTTAGATAAGTAAGTTAAGTACCTTCAAAGCCCAGTGTTTACTAAATATATAAATCTATATTCATTTTTCATATTGCTAAGATTAACATTAGAGATTAATATCTACTAATAGGTAAGATTTTATACATTGCCTAAACTGGGAAAACCTGTATCTCAGGCGAATAAGGCTGGACTGGGGTAACCTATGAATACTCAAATTAACAAAACTTAGAATCTATTTACATAATTAAAAAAAAATAAAAATAACTAAATAAACTAAATGCAAACATGGAAGGTATGAGTTTACGTACTATACAATCTTTAAAATCTTACTTTATTACGGTTAGTAATTGCTCAGTTTCCTCGTAAGATAGATTGGATAGAGCAGAATGTAAGGCTCTTTTACAGTTTGAAAAGATCATTGAGTGGATGCTCAATTTACGATTTAGCCTGTTGTACAGTAATGGTCCTAGGAACATTAGAAATCTGGATGCAAAAGCATGCTTCACTGGGGTGTTAGTGCGGACGATATCCTTTCGTCTTTTGTTAGTACTTTCAGTGCTGTAGGGAAGTGCTCTGTGTTGTCTTAAAACTATGTTTAGTATGTTTAGTAGCTGCCTATCTGTTAGAACTTTACACGACTTATATAATAAGTTGGTTGGATAGAGAAAGGGACGAAAAGCACCTTAAGGGGACACCGGAGGGACAATCGCCCATACAACACGTACTACCAAGATCATTTCTAATTGGAGCATATTTTTTCCTTTATAAGGTATTATTTTAATTTTAATAGTATTTATCTAGGTTCCTAACTATATATTAGATCAAAATACTTACCTAAAATGAAATAGAAGCGTATCGCACTCTGCATGTTTTTACGTCATAAAAGACCTGTTTTCAACCTAATTGTTTCGTATTAAAAACAACATCATCTTACGTATCCTAGTCATGGGAACATAGATTATATCGTCTAGTTACAGAATAACAACACAATGAGAAAAATACAACAAGTTTTCAGTCATCATTTTTGGTATTACGGAACACGGTCAAAATCTAATCAAATTTAGAATCGTTCTATCGCTATTACTGTCGCTCTGCGTGGCTAAACTTCGTCACTAAACAAGGATTGCGATATTCAGGCCGAAGTTTTTGACGCGGCCGAATTGAAGTTGTGCTCAGGGTTCGCCGGCGCGTTAAGGATTGCTCTTTGTACCCTTTCTGCGGCTAATAAAAAGGTTTTACACGCTCCTAGATACTATCTGGGTATTGGAAGTTTCAGCGTTTAGGTACAAAACTCTATTATGCTTGCTCATTATTATCTCTAAACAACTTTACTGCGTAGGAAATATGACACCAACACACGCTATCTTGCTCAGATTGGCGTGTTGTGTTACAAGCTATTGTTATTAAATCAATAAGAACTTTAATTTCTTTGAAATCGTCATTTACCAAGACTTTTTAAATTATATTTTAGAAAGCTGTCATTCACTGCTGATCATACGCCTCTCCCATAGATTTTAAAATACACAGACAGTTTCTAGCAACGTTTATTAGGTTGTCTTTGGATCTAGTCCTACGCTGAGCTTTCCAGTGTGTGGTCTCCAGTCGAGAACCTTGCCGCCCCCCGTCAGGTCTCCGAGTTATGTGCCTGGGCACTGCCACTTCCAGCTATTTTAGCAGGCAAGAAGGACCAATTCATCGACCGGCTATGAAAAAAGTGGCACTTCCGATAGAAGTGAAAACTTTAACAATACGTGTGTATTTTTTGAATCGTTAGGAACGGTGTCAGTAACGGTAACAGTGTCGCGAATTCAATCGTTTTTCCCATCTCAAAAAATACGCGCCTAAAGAAATTTAACTTCAAATAAAATTTGGATATTGCAAAATGATCATGATGATATTGTAATGTAATTTGTAATGTCGCATAAACATGAAAATGCATTAAAAAATAAGTC
This sequence comes from Philereme vetulata, assembly GCA_918857605.2. Classification (NCBI taxonomy): domain Eukaryota; kingdom Metazoa; phylum Arthropoda; class Insecta; order Lepidoptera; family Geometridae; genus Philereme; species Philereme vetulata. Next base: position 11,148,104 of record OU975423.1, read on the forward strand.
TTATGCCCGATGAAAAGTCGGTTTACGGACGATAATTTTACGTGATAACGATTGGAAAAGAGATATAGGCGTCACAAGCCGAACGCTTAGGCCGATCACGCCTCTTTATCGCTTGTTCCGCGCTCTCGCTTGCACGCTCGGCTCAGGCGGAACGTGACACTTTTTCGTGCATGCAGCCGGCGTTCATCGATTTAAAAGACGTTATCATGTCAAATTATATACAGAGGTGTCGGTAACAGTGTCGCGAGTTCAATGGTTTTTTTCCCATCTCAAAAATGCCCAGCGCGCCTAAAGAAGTTTTCACTTAAAAAATGGTACTTATGGTATAAAATACGTAATCGATTTCTCCATAAACCACAAAATATTCGTCTTTATAAAAACATTTTGGTACAGTTTTGGTCCAATTCATCATTATCAAAGGATGTTTATTCAACTTGAGTTCAAAAGTAACCATAAACCATTTTGGAAGTCAAGAGTTGCGCAAGATGCGAGTCACATCAGGCTATTTTCGGTTCCGTATAAGAATTTGCCGATCGACAAAAATGTTTGCTACGAATAGACCAACCTACCTATTAATGGGTGGAATGTTTTGACTAACTGCAGACATTACGACTCGCCGCTACAAATTTCACTTTTGATTTTTTTTATAAACATTAAAAAGTAAGCTTACCATAATGTACACACCATAATCTTCAAAGCTGCTTGTTGGATTGCGGAAAACAAGACTTTCGTAACTAACTAGTGTTCAATCGTTTCATATGAAGGTATAAGTAGGTACCGCGTAGACCAATCCGCAGCTACGTACGCGTAGTTTTTCAATAAAAACATTAGACTGCTTTTCCACCAGAGATGTGCTATGCTACGTTTCTATGGCTGCCTTTGATATCCACCAATCATATTCATTGGTCCACATAGCATAGCACTGGTGGAAACGGATTCAACTAAGCTATGTTTTTTATATGGAAGATGGTCACGAGTGGTAGCTATGTGAAGAGCTACTCAGTAGGCCCGCTGTTGCACATCTTACTCGCTCCGCTACATAGCTTAGTATCAGTGGAAACGGTCACATAGTTTCATAGCTTAGCTTTTACATTCTCGCAGCATAGCTGCATACCTCATCTCTGGTGGAAAAGCAGCCTTACCCTCCTGCGCAGTTGGGTAAAAAGTAGCCTATGTCACCCGGGGATAGTGTAGCTTCCCAACAGTGAAAGAATTTTTTAAATCGTCCAGTAGTTTCGGAGCCTATTCAATATAAACAAACAAATCTTTCCTCTTTATAATATTAGTAATCTATGTAATAAGTTTTTTATCGTGAGGATTTTGTAACTTCAATGCGGGACCTAAACGGATTGTTGCTACTAAATCACTCTACTCCTAACATCAAAGAAGAATGCACAAAATGCAATGTAAGTTTGTTGTTTTTGTTGCGTGAAGCGTGCTTGTGTTAAATTAAAACGCTGGTGGCTACTAAGTAGGTGCGGAACTCTAAAAATAGACAGACCTATGGTAAAAATAGATACTAAATACACACTTATTAAGATTGATTTTTTTACCCACGACGGAACTAAATGTTGGACGTTGCTTCCCGATTGTCGAAATAGTGTAAGCTTGTAGGCTCTGGCAGGGGTATGATAACTTGTAGTAATTAGTATATTTTTATAATTAACTAGCGGTTCGCCCGCGGCTTCGCATGCGTGGTATTTCAATAAAAACATTACCCTCCTTTTGAGCACTCGGGTAGAAAGTAGCCTATGTCCTTCCCCAGGATATAATCTATCTCCTTGCCATATTTCATTACGATTCGTTCAGCCGTTTAGTTATGAAAAGGTAACAAACAATCAGTTACTTTCACAGTTACTATGCATGTTTTATACATATAAACCTTCCTCTTGAATCACTCTATGGTTGGTTGGTGGTGGTCAATTGTAGTTTTGCATGCCTGGTTTGTCCTTGAAAACATTACTTTCCTTCTGCGCAGTCGGGTAAAAAGTATCTTTTGTCCTTTTCCTGGTTCTAAGCTACCTCCCCACCAATTTTCAGCCAAATCGGTTCAGCCGTTCTTATAGCCGTTATAAATAGTGTAACGTAACACGTAGTAACACGACTTTCTTTTAAATATATAGATTTATCATGATAAATAAATAAATAGAATAAATAAATATTGCTGGACATTTCACACAACGCTATCTAGCCCCAAAATAAGCATAGCTTGTACTATGGGAACCAGATAACTGATAGAATACTTATATACTTTTTTTTTTTGTAAATACATACTTATAATACATAGAGAAACAACCAGACCCGGAACAAATATCTGTAGATCATGCAAACATTTGTTCCGCAGCGGGAATCGAACCCGCTACCTCCGGCGTCTCAGCCGGCTATTCGCCCACTGCGCCACGGAGGTCGTCGTGATGATGGAGGTACCGGCATACTGGTGTGGCGGCCTACTAAGCCCTAGATATTGCAGTGTAGATGCGATCAACGTGATTCAGTGCATTGTTTGTGCATGTTTCGTAATTTTATTATAATTTAATTCCTATTACTACATAGTATAAAACAAAGTCGCTTCTCGCTGTCTGTCCCTATATATGCTTAGATTTTTAAAACTACGCAACGGATTTTGATGTGGTTTTTTAATAGATAGAGTGATTCAAGAGGAAGGTTTATATGTATAATACATGCATAATATAGGAGAGAAACTCTGATAACCTTAGATGTTTCTAATGTGATGTCGATATTTTTTGCGCTTACATTGCAAACATACATATCAAAATAATATACTACAGTATTGTACAGCTTAAAAAGGGCTACAATAAAGTCCACGATGAAATATGTGTATCTTTTAGGGATAACCCACAACAACAATTTTTTATCCTTTACATTTTACGAGGAATAGTGGCTTATTTACGAAGTGATTTTAAGTAATACAGCATTAACCCTTATCTAATTAAGTACCTTAAATACATTGTGCATTTAACATACGAATACATATATACAAACATACAATTAATATATACAGACATTCTGTGGTATATTTAGTATCAGCATAGCACCCGTGCGAAACCGGGGCGGGTCGCTAGTAAATATTAAAGCAAGCCTAAACATTTTTTTTCTTTTTAGTTCTGATCTGAAGTCATTGCTCTAAGTCATTTCACGAAAATAATGTGTCTAATGATGAAGAGATTAGGAGATGAACTGGATGCTTACTATAAAGAGTGGCCCCAATTTTGGTGGTACATTTTTTATACGGCCTCTATGTGGTCGCACAAGCTTATGACCCACCTGATGCTTACTGGTAACCATTGTCTCGTAGGTCATGCACCTTACATACCATGTATACCATACCATGTATAGAAACATGCCCTACGATGCACAGCCCTGCGTCCATCAACTTGAGGCATACATGTGTAAATAAAGCCACATCAAGCCCTTTAAACCAATCACATCAATGATGCTTGACGGCAGAAACAGGTATAAAAAAAAATTACATATATTTTATTTTGCGACGGAAACCACACCTTATTACTAATATTTTAAAAAATCATTTATGTTAGTAGTAATCAGTGTCTCCAACTCTATTTGTCAAAATTACGGTGTTGCTAGTTTAAAAATACAGTAAATGCCGGAATATTACGGGAGATCAAAAATTAATAGTATGGTATCTTTATTCCACAATTAAACATTAAGTTTCAGGCGTTTCAGCCTTTTCGTACATGGAAACATTTATCATTTTATCGGTGGGGTGGAAATCTACGCAGTTTTTTCCTGATCTCTTTATGAGTTGCTGCGTAAATAAATTCTCAGCAATAGATTTGGTTGACAAATGGTTTCTCTTTTTTTTATTTTTAAGTACGTAATGTGGCTGAAAATGCGCTCGCTATCGGCGTTTGAGTGGGGCAATGACAACATTCAAAGCACAAAATGTGCTAAATTATAGAATGGTTGCAAATCTTCTTTAGTTCTGACTTCTGACACTTTATTTTAATAACGGTTGAATTGAACATATCTACGGTAGGTGGTAGATATGTTCAAATTACGGTAGGTTTACCGTATTTACGGCGTTGTTGGAGACACTGGTAGTAATTCCCCGGGCGAGCGTTTTCACAATGAACTATGTAGTATACTAAAATAGTATAGTTCCTTCTGAAAGGGCTTTATTTATTGTAGATCCATAACAAAGTAAATACATTATTATAAATACGGGATTTATCACGTACCGTCTTATCGGTGTTTCGACCGACAATGTTTCGGTTCAGTTCGTGAACCTTCATCAGGGTGAGTGCGATCCGCTCCGAATAACGTCTCGCCTCGCACTGCGCGCCGCTGCTCTCTGCGCACGAGTGGACGGGCGGGGTGGTGGGGATTGGGTCAACGAAAGCACAGTGCGTTGACCCGCTGTGTCATCATCATTATCATCACTGCTGCCCTCTTCTGTAGTTCTTGGTACAGGCAAACACACAACACTAACTATGTCTCTACCAGGTTCACTCACTCTTCTGTCACTTGCATCATGAAGACATGGCCTCCAGGCCGGCGGTAGAACCCATCCTCTATCCCTGTTGAAGTTCGGCACACGACTTATTTCTATCGCCTCTCGGATCTTGCGAGGAACGAAGAACTTCTCTCTCGCTAAAACCCGGGCCTTGTCGAAACGTATGTAGTGCGTCGAATCAGAATCTAGGGAACACCGATAAGACGGTACGTGATAAATCCCGTATTTATAATAATGATTGAAATCAATCACGAAAGTTTTCTAAGTAAAAAGTAAATACATTTAAACTACAACCATATTGCTTATTACATTATCTAATACAGTAACATGAGTCGCAGATTCGCCCTTGCACATCGATTGGGGCTACGCCACAGACCCGCGGTTTAGGACTAATGATACATATGATCTAATTTGAAGAGAAGGTTCTAGACTGATTACTAGAGAACAGCTTAGATTATTGACTTGGTGCAATGACTTTAGAAGAATTCGGAAAAATTAAAATTATAGTTCTGTTTCATTGTTTCGGTACTCAAGAAGATGAGTGATGCTTCGTGAGGAGAGTCTTTATTTATCTTTCCCGGTCGAAACATCTTGCACTTGATTTTGACGATTGCCTACCACCCATACCTGGTCGGCATACCACCTTGCCGTACCAAACGATTTGCTTCAACTTTTCTTGTTAGCACAGGTAATGCGTGGAACTCACTTCCCAGTAGTTAACCAGTATAATCTTGGAGTCCAGAGTGAATAGGTTCTTTCTAGGCAAGAATGCTCCATCTTCGGTCACACTTTCACTTACCATTAGGTGAGGTAGTTGGTCAAGCGCTTGACTATCATCAATAAAAAAAACGGCCATTGTCTATAAAAACGGCAAAAAAATCACTTATGTTGTAAAGGAGCCCCCCTTAAATATATGTTTTATTTTAATTTAATTATTTATTTTAAAAGTGAATATATAACTAAATATTCTGTGAATATTTCAAGCGTCTTTATGTTGTCGTTATCAATATCGAGCAAAAACGAGCAAAATAATCACGTTTGTTGTATGAGAGCCCCCTTAAATACTTATTTTATTCTGTTTTTAGAATTTGTTGTTATAGCGGCAACAGAAATACATCATCTGTGAAAATTTCAACTGTCTAACTATCACGGTTCATGAGATACAGCCTGGTGACAGACGGACAGACAGACAGCGGAGTCTTAGAGAGTCCCGTTGGACCATTTGGGTACGGAACCCTAAAAAAAAGAGAAATCTTGAGGAAATTTTTATTATGTCTTTTGTTACTTCTAAATCAGCTATATATAAATATAAATTATACATAGGTAACCTTTACAATAGCTATGTCACATCAAATATTTATTTTATGAAACACCATTTTTCGTTTACGTCCAATAAAGTTATATTTGTGGGCAATAAACTATTGCGAAATAAATAAATATTTAAAAAAAACCTTCATCTATACTAAGTTATATTTAAAAGTGTCTTGGGGACACTTCCGCCGGGTAGTGATCTGGAGCAGTTGAGCTATCTATAGATCGTTTGCATATTTAGATGATTCTACTGTTTCTTCTGTCATCATCATCATACGTAGGACGTCCACTGCTGGACAAAGGCCTCCCTCATTTATCTCCAGGAACTGCAGTTGGAAGCGACCTGCATCCAACGCCGACCTGCGGTTCTTACCAAGTCGTCTGCCCATCTTGTGGGTGGACGTCCTACGCTGCGCTTGCCGGTCCGTGGCCTCCACTCGAGAACCTTTCGGCCCCATCGGCCATCCGTTCTGCGCGCTATATGGCCCGCCCTTTGCCACTTCAACTTGCTAATCCGTCGGGCTATGTCGGTGACTTGAGTTCTCCTACGTATCTCCTCATTTCTGATTCGATCCCGTAGAGAAACCCCGAGCATAGCCCTCTCCATAGCTCGTTGAGCGACTCTGAGCTTATTCATAAGGCCAATAGTGAAGTTTCTCTTGTATTTTATTGTAAATAATAGTAAATGCTTTTTTTATTAAAGTGTTGTTGTATAAATAAAAAAAAAAAATTAAAAAGAGGAAAGATTTGTATTTTGGTAACGAACAAACTCAAAATCTACTATTCCGGTTTCAAAAACACTTTCACCATTAGAATGCTACTTATGTTAGTTAATTTATGCTTTTGAGGATGATATCTTACAATGTATTGATTGTTTATAGTAAAAAATAACATTTGCACCCTAAATTAAACTAAATTTAACGACAGTGTAAATCTATACTATTAATATTATATTGAGAAAGATTCGTGTTTTCGTAAGTTTGTAACGATTAAACTCAAAAACTGTGGTTCTGTTCTTCTAGAAAGGTGACAACACCTTTGCTTAAGAATTACAGACCCATCTCGCTTTTGAGCCATGTTTATAAGCTGTTTTCAAGGGTCATCGCGAACCGTCTCGAACGCAGGTTTGAAGACTTCCAGCCTCCCGAACAAGCCGGGTTCCGTAAATGCTACAGTACTATAGACCACATACATACGCTGCGGCAAGTCATACAGAAGACCGAAGAGTAACTTATAATAACTTGCCGCTATGTCTCGCGTTTGTGGACTATGAGAAAGCCTTCGATTCGATCGAAACATGGGCAGTGCTTGAGTCTCTCCAACGATACCGTATTGATTATCGGTACATCGAAGTGTTGAAGTGTTTGTATAAAAACGTCACTATGTCAGTCCAAGTACACGAACAGAGCTCGAAGGCGATTCCCTTAAAAAGAGGCGTAAGACAGGGAGATGTCATCTCTCCGAAACTGTTTACGACCGCATTGGAAGATGCCTTCAAGCTTCTGGAATGGAAAGGACTGGGCATCAATATTAACGGCGAATACATCACTCACCATCGGTTTGCCAACGATATTGTGGTCACGGCAAAGTCGATGGAAGAGCTCAGCACGATGCTCGAAGGCCTCAATCGAGTCTCCCAACGGGTAGGACTTAAAATGAACATGGACAAGACGAAAATCATGTCGAATGTCCATGTCGTCCCTGCCCCAGTTATGGTTGAGAACTCGGCTCTTGAAGTTGTCGACGCGTATGTATACCTAGGACAAACAGTCCAATTAGGTAGGTAGGTCACTTTGAGAAAGAGGTCAATCGTCGAATCCAACTCGGATGGGCAGCGTTTGGGAAACTTCGCAACGTCTTTTCGTCTAACATACCTCAGTGCCTTAAGACGAAAGTTTTCAATCAGTGTGTGGTTACCAGTGATGACATATGGAACCGAGACGTGGTCCTTCACTATTGGCCTTATGAATAAGCTCAGAGTCGCTCAACGAGCTATGGAGAGAGCTATGCTCGGGGTTTCTTTACGGGATCGAATCAGAAATGAGGAGATACGTAGGAGAACTCAAGTCACCGACATAGCCCGACGGATTAGCACGTTGAAGTGACAATGGGCAGGCCATATAGCGCGCAGAACAGATGGCCGATGGGGCCGGAAAGTTCTCGAATGGAGGCCACGGACCGGCAAGCGCAGCGTAGGATGTCCACCTACAAGATGGGCAGACGACTTGGTAAGAACCGCAGGTCAGCGTTGGATGCAGGCCGCTTCCAACCGCAGTTCCTGGAGATCAATGAGGGAGGCCTTTGTCCAGCAGTGGACGTTCTACGGCTGATATGATGATGATGATGATAAAACTCAAAAACTACTGGACCGATTTCATAAATTCCCTGAATAACATAGGCTACTTTTTACTCGACTGCGCAGATGGAGGGTAATGTTTTTATTTAGAAACCATGCGTGCGAAGCCGGAGCCAGGTCAGCTAGTCATTCATAATCTATTCGTACAGCCTGACTTTATCCAATTCTTGGTATAGATACGAGTACAGGCGTCCTTTTTGTATCATCACAATCCGGGGTATGTCTCATCCAGGTAAAAAAACAAATGTATTGAAAATGAACGAAGAAGAATCTATCATTAATTTAAATTATTAATACAGAAAATATTCGCAAACCAATATAAACTTTTGAATTAGGTATGAATTTTCATAATATTTACATAAAATAGCGGCATCTATGGAAAAGCTTTAAAACTATCAGCGGTTAAAGTAAGCCGCCCGCCCACTCTCCGTTAACCGCCCAGGCCAGCCCTTTCAGTACTAGTACTGGAAAACTTTCACAGATGTCGTTAGACAGTGGAGCTGGCGTTGCCTTTCATTTAATTTGGTTAATATCGAGATGTTTTGTTTTTGCCAGAAATGTGAAATTGAACCCTATTATAGGTAGTATAGTATTTTAAAATGCAATTTAGACTAGTGCTTCGCCCCGAACTGAGATCTCGCAATCCCTTTTATAGATAATGGTACGGAACCCTTCGTGTGCGAGTCCGACTCGCACTTGGCCGGTTTTTATTATAATACCTAAACATCTGACAGACTATATTGGTTTTCGTTTAAAAATTGCTGCAGATCAACCAAGGTTAACTTATGTTGATAGATAGCTTAGCCATACAATAATATTGTTTTTTTTTCTGAAATCACCGGTAGTTTTCAGTGTTTATATCAGTAAATTGCATAACACACGACAATCGTAGCAGCGGTTGGTCAGACTTGCTAAGGACCAAACGAATTAGCGTAATAGCAGTACCGTCTTTACCATAAGGGCACACGGAGCCCGTGCCCAGGGCCCCTATCGTCACGGGGCCCCCCGAAAGTCCGATATATTTGCTTACACTATACATTTGTTTCTATTTTAGGTAGATACGAGTATAACCCGACAAATGTAAAAGAAAAACTATTACAAAAGTTCATAGAGTAAAAGTGGGCGCTGTTAGCGACTTTCTGGCAACCCTGAGAGCAACAAGCCTCTGTCAACTCTGTTTTTTATGTAGCTTAGCGAATTTTAATCGGACACCAGACCAGTTTTTAATTATTTTCTAAATAGTGAACATTTTAATAATTATAAATAACTAGCTGACCAATCCGCAGCTTCGCACGCATAGTTTTTCAATAAAAACATTACCCTCCTTTGCGCAGTTGGGTAAAAAGTAGCCTATATTACTCAGGGTGAATGTAGCTTTCCAATGGTGAAAGAAGTTTTGAAATCGGACGGGTAGTTTTTGAGTTTATTCATTATAAACATACACACAAAAATACAAAAATACAAATCTTTTCTCTGTATAATTATTATATATTATAATTATAAATAATACCTAGAAAGTAAAACTAATTAACTACACAAACTAGCGGTCACCGACATAAACCACTTCGAATATAAGATCATAGTAGAAAAATGTTTTTTTCATCCACTTTAAGTACTTTCCAAATAGGCCTCAAAATCTTGTGTGCCCAAGCAAGGGCCCCAGCATAGCTTAAAACGGCGTCGCGTAATAGACAGTATAGGCCATACCCAACAGAGCATGCTGGAGGCTGTATAGGTAGATTGAAATCGCATAAAACCTCAATGCTCATGCATGACCTATCTTTGTTGCAGATCAGCGCTCAAAGCATGCGCGGCGTCACGTGACAGATGGCGTCCGAAGCGCGCTCCAGATCGCCGCAAGATGGCGCGCGAAGAAGGCGGGAATACTCCAGGTTCACTGTACTTACTCTTTCATAAACATTTTTACATATTATTATCGTTAATTCACTCGAATGTCGCGAAATTTTTGAAAGTCTAATGCTTTTGTTATTCAATGTAGCGTAGTTTTAACTACGGTTTCCTTGGACGTTGAATTAATGGAGTTATCTGAACAAATAGATTCTATATTCAAGCGGGTTGGTTCTTCGATGTTTAGGGTCAAGGATACCATTTATTTTCTTTCAACGTTTTGTTGGAACGTAGAATGGGAAGCACTTCTATGTGCTAGTTTGTTCTAAAATTCATTAAAATAGACTGAGTGAGCTAAGCAGTACCTACATAAGTTAAGTAGCTAAAATAACTCGGTAAAATTTTTATATTTTAGACTACGATCATTTTATTTAAACAGACGCACGCCCACCCGCATAATAAAATGTTCTGATTCAGCAATTACCAAAATGGATCTCAATGCCCCGTATTTTCAAACAAGTGATCCGTTTTAAATACGAAACGGTATGTAAACAAAACATTTGCACCTGTTTGAGTATGCAACACTCGAGTAAGGCACGCCTTCTCTCGCGTCTCCTCTAATGAATTAGAATTTATCTGTTCTCTCGGTCAGTAACTAAGTATGCATATTGTAAACATCGCTACGAGGTCGCAGTGTCGCCAAATCGCCAACGTCCAACTATTTTTAGGCGTCGCGTCTTCCGTCCGTCTGTCTTACACCTGCCGTCCTCGCAGACGCGCACGCTCGCACCGAGCCGCTCCTCAAGCGAGCGGAGAGTCATCTGCTCCGATATAACTCCCGAACCGTGGCGGAGTGGGTCGCGGGGAATCCTCCCGGAATCCGGAGTCGAAGCTCGCCCGACGCCCGCTCTAAATTAGTCCCACTCGCTGCCGAGCTTTTCAGTGAGCGCGCGCGTCGTTCCGTTCCGCGATAATAATAAGAGCATCGTCGGCGCAGGTCCCCGTACGTGACGCTGGGCGCGGTGCGGTACTGCGTGCGGCGTGTTCCACCGCCACGCGCCTGCCCGTGCCGCTGCTGCTCCGAAGAGGCGCTAGCGGCGTGCCTCGGCCGCGCGCGGCCCGACCGACGCACGCTGGACCGTATCCAGCGGCGCCTGGGCCGCGGCGCAAGAGACGAGCGGCCCTCGCCCACCTCGCGCCACCAACGCCTCGCGTCACTCACGGAACGCCTGTTGCAGCGGGGCACTCCGCCGCCTCCGCCGCCACCGCCTCCACCTCCGCACTCTGCGCCCGTGCTGCCACCGGTGCCGCCCCCGCGTCTGCGACACCGGCACAGCCCACCGCGCGGCGTCTCCGTCGACCGCTTCGACGACTTCGACGCCGACAACATCACCCTGGTTCGGGTCGAACCCCGCTCGATCGTCGGCTCCTATGCACAAAAGACTATACCGTATCGCAGTGCGTCCTTTTCTCAGGGTGACTTTGCGCAAAACAAATACTACCGCGACCCGAAGCGAGAACACTCGATCTTCGATTTTGGAAAGAAGACTATCAAAGCGCAGGCGGAATGCGCCGGAGCATCGCGTCGAGATGGTGAGGCATCTTCGACGACTGATGAAAACGTGACCGAGGGCGGCTCGGTCGCATCGGTGGACTCTGCAGTAGGTTCTGATGAAGGTCTTTTAGCGCACGCATCCCCGGCGCCGTGTTCGCCGCCTCTAGACACACCGTATAAGCAGCTCGGTGCGCGCTCGCTGACGCACCCGCTGCCGCGTCGCATTCCTTCAGTGCGGGAGGAGGGTCCGGCAGAAGCCGGCGGTAGTTTACCGGTGTTGATGGCCCCGCGAGTGTTACACGAACTACGTGAAGAAAGTGATGGCTCTCAAGCCGATAGTGCACAAGCCCACAGTGAAGGAACCTCTCCCTTAGATCCCACACAACCATTCGCGTTCCCTCCCCTTCCGGACCCTCCCGTGCCAGTGTGTGCCAACGTTGACTGTGATTGCTCACAATTCCCCGTGACGCTCGACGATCCTGATATTGCTGACGATATTGACAGTTCGATCCCGGTGCCCGTGTATGAGTGTATAGTGAAACAGTGGTCGCAGGAGTTACCGCAGGAAGAGCCGAATAAGTCTGATGGTGCGTCTGACGGTTCTTTGGATCGAGATAAAGAGGACGAGACGATAACGAGTGAACAGGTTGAAAGCTTACTAGCTGCAGTGCAGAACCCTTGTACACCAGCTCCGATCGGTGCTAGAGAACGAAGACGTCCCCTTGATAAAACGAAACGAAGAAAAGGCATTTATATCACGACTCCTAGCGACGATGGAGGAGAAGAGGATCCTCCGTCGATAAACGGTTGCCAACGAGAAAGTAGTGACGCTTCGTTACAAGATATGCGTCTCTCCGCAGAAACGCGGACTTCCTCGTTGCTAGGTGACAAATCAGACGACTCTTGTACGAATGGCCCACCGAGCCCCCTAGAGGCACCAGCACCAAGCTGGCCAAAGTCTGAGGAGTTAAGAGCTAGAAGAGCTAGGTTCTACCAGCAAAGTTCTGATGAAAGAGATGACGACTCGTTCCGAACGAGACAAAAATATAGAGACTCGCCTTCAGAAGCTGAGAGTGACACGTGCTCTAGAGACAGAACAGCCTCGCCATCTCCACTGAGTCCATCGGACACGTCCGATGTGGAAGCGAGACGACAGCAGTTCTCCTCCAAAGGGCCGTTTGGAAAAAATTTAGAGGCGCCGAAGTGTAGGTCCGTCGAAGTCGGTAGAAGAAGTTTTTCGGACGCAACCGTGCCGAGTCGCAAAACGAGTGTTGGAGCGATGACTGGATGCGGGAATAGAGGTCGTGGGCCGACTCATGTGCGAGCGACGTCGTCACCTTCGAAGCTCGCCGGGGTCAAGCCCGGCGCTGATTTACTGGCAGAGTTGCTTCGAGGCAGCTCCGAGGCTCTTTCCAATACTTCTACCTTCGACAACGTGGTCCTCACTCTACATCAGCACAACGTGAGTACATTTTCAGTATTTGCTTAGTACTTCCTTTGTATAATTGACCCCGATTATATCCGCAAAAGAGCAACAAAGTAAAGAATACTAAAATTCAGTTATGATGTTTATCTTAGCAGAAAATAGCGTAAGAACAAACGATCTTGTGTTATTGCCAAAGTTTATATGAGTTTATATCATACACTACGAAATTTTTGCCGATGGTATCTTGATTGGTAGTAAGTGAGAGATTTCGGTTAGTGATTTTGTTTCGATCATACTCAGGGTCGGGTATTTAAATACATACGAGTATTCGAGTTTCCCGAGATTTCTCAGGCCAATGTCGAATGAGTCATGCATAAACAGCTGTTTGTGGAGCATTAAAAATCATAAAGGCAATTGCGTTTATTTAAATCCGTCGCTAAATTGGCAAGGATGGATGGACAAAGGATATTCATGTTTCGAAATTAAGCTACCGTTACAGTCATTAACTACATTTTAAGCAATTATGGAGTTGTTTTTTGATAAAATCAGTTCAGAAATTACCTAATAATTACTTATCCAGATTTGGAAATGTCAGGGTAAACATATATTTTACATTAATTATGCAATTTAATGATATCTTTATCACCATAAGTAGAGGTAGAGGTGGCAGTATAGGATGTTTGATAATATACGCACAAAAATGAAAGGGGTTATTTTGGTGAGCCTATCAAATAAATTTGTGAAATTTTTACCATAGAAATGTGAAATTTATTTTGGCATGTAAAAACAAACACTTTATTAAACTTATGTTGTGCTATTGCATAATACTTGCCATCTAACCACAGATACTGTATTGGTGACGTCTCGAGATATCTCTTGTTGTCCTTTTCTAACCCAAAACCCGAAGCCATTTCCGAAAGAGATATCAAATCGGCCTTTATTTTTGGATGTTGATTGCAAGAGTAGGCAGTAAGTTTTATATCGAATTAATCACCTAAGTATAGTCGATTTTCTTTAAAATTTGTTAATTTAACTAGTTGTTTTTTTTCGAGAAGTCTTTTTGTTATGTTTTGAGAAACCGTCACTTGAATATCGTCAGTATATTACCAAACACCATGTGTAATCTTTAGTATTGGACAAAACACGTAGGGGTTCCTAATTATATGTAATATATTAAAACTTCAAAAAAAAAAAAATTATTGAAGGAAATAAAGAAGGCTTTATTTATTACTTATTATATTTATTAATGTTGGAAAAAAACATCGCGTTTCTTAAATTGCAGGTACTTGTTCCTATGACCTTCTCAATACAAAAATTGTATTTTGATAACAATGCAATTCAAGATATGCAAACTTCCAGCGGAGTAGAATGTGATCGTCTATTGGGCTGAACTAGTCGAAACGAATATGCTTATTAACATTTCAGGATAGGAAATTGATTTTTTGCGTTTTTCCCGAAGAATGGAAAAACTCATTTCATAAAATAGCGCGTGCTCTGTACAAAAAATGCGCTCAAAATTTGCTACATAGATAGATTATGACCTGGATTGAGACAAAGGCTACCTTGTATTGACATATCACGCGTACAAAGCCGCAGGCGGAAGCTAGTGGTTTAATAACTCACTAAAATATTAAATATGATCCAGACAGGGCCAAGTGGAAGGATTTGGGGAGACCTTTACCAAACATTGTGAGAGACTACTAAATAATGTGCACATTATAAAGTATAAAAACTATCTAAGTATGTATACCAATGTCTTCATGAGCTCCTAATTGTATGATGGAACGCAGCAGCCTGTGCCAAATTCGATAATTATGTACTGCATACATACCTAAACTATTTATGGGATAGTTCCTTTAAGACCGGTTCCTATATCCGTCGGTAACTGACTACGCCTCGTATTTCCTTGAAAATATGTCAAACTAGTGTCAAACTTTTGACACGTTTTTAAGGAGAAACGAGTCGTAGCTGGTTACCGACGGATATAGGAATCCGCCATAAGTAAGATGCATATTTTATGAACATTCAAGTAGATATATACGTTTTTAATAAAAAAGCACTATAAACTTAGTGAGTACTTCAAGATTTTCTTTCACGAATCTGTACATGTAATTACACATGATTGCTGCTCGTTTTGATCGCCCTATTCAGAGGCACTGGGTGGGGATAATTACTGGAAATTTAAAACACGTAGGTAATTAATTAATTCATTTATTTGTTTGTTGTTTATTTTAATTTTAACTTAACTACTACCTTTATTATAATATTGATTTAAATTAATTTATTTTTATATTAATTATTGCGATTATCTCTCTATATAAAAATGAATCCCTATTTCCCTTGGTCACGCCATCACGCGTGAACGGCTGAACCGATTTCGCTAATTCTCTTTTTGTTGTATTTCTTATTGTCAGAAGGTTCTTATAAAAGAAAAAATTAAGAAAATAACGCGTAAAATTAGAAAATTTAAGAATACTTAACCACCATATAAAATTATTTATAATCTAACCTTAGCGCTTTTATAATGTAACCTTATGACGTTTGACATAAAATTGACAGAATGCGTGCTGCAAATATCGTCAAAGAGGATGTAACAAAAATTAATATCGTTTGAAACAGATGCTTCAGTTGGAGTTATCCCGAGATATTGTCTATATATATAAAAATGAATTGCTGTTCGTTAGTCTCGCTAAAACTCGAGAACGGGTGGGGAGATTTGGCTAATTTTCGTATTGAATTATTTGTGGAAGTCATTCATTTTATAATACATAATGATGGCCGGGGACAACAATTGACAATTCTACCAGGGTGACGTATATTGACAGCCCGCGTTATATGCATGTCAAGGCGGTACGAAGTTCGGCGGGTCCACTAGTGGATTATAATTATCTGAAATAAAATGAATACAATAAAATGCAATTACGTCTACGCTCTGACCGATGTACCTACCTACTGGGAAAGTCTTCTGAGGACTCTTACAATTTTATGGATACCTTATCTGATTCCCCACAATTTCCATCCTCAGACGAGATTTTGAATCAAGCTTGGATTTCCTTGTCTGTATTAATTATGATCCATAGCGTTACTTCTTTTTAAACGACTTCAGAAATTCTCTTTTCGGTTCTCAAAGGGTAAAAAACGGGACCATATTACCAGGCTGTATCTCATGAACTCTGATAGTTAGACAGTTGAAATTTTCACAGATGATGTATTTCTGTTGCCGCTATAACAACAAATACTAAAAACGGAATAAAATAAATAAGGGGGGCTCCTTTACAACATAAGTGATTTTTTGGCTCGTTGTTGTTCAATATTGATAACGGCAACAGGTAGACGCTTGAAATATTCACAGAATATTTAGTTATATATTCACTTAAAAAATAAATCATTAAATTAATATAAAAAAAATATTTAAGGGGGGCTCCCATACAACAGACATTATTGTTATGTCGTTTTGGTAGATTATGGTACGGAACCTTTCGCGCGCGAGTCCGACTCGGATTTGGCCGGTTTTTTAAGTATGTTCAACCATATCTTCTTTGTTTATGAAACCGATTTGTATGATTCTTATTGCGATGGGTTCAATATAGCTCCAAGGGACCCATTTAAGTTTAATTGATTTCAAATGATTTTGAAAGTACTTATATTGAGGTAAACGGGTATAAAAACATTTTTGTTTGCATCTGTGTATTGTATGTAAACATTTCATAAGCTACTCTTAATTTTAGATCACCCTTTCCAAAATTATTTTCTATAGTCGATTATATTTAGATCTCTAAATCAACTTGGGCAAATCGGCGTGCAACAAACAAACATACATACATACATGTATGTTTATTTGTCCGAGGATAACTTTCGAAACGTTGATCCGATCATCGTGAAATTTGATACATAGGTAGGTAGTGATGACACAAGTGTGTGATGTGATGTTCAAGAGGGGTACAAAAAAATTAAATGAGACCAATAGGTCAAATAAAACGTCAAATGAAAGGTCTTCATTAGTACATTTTGACTCAGTTTTTATTTTTAGTAAAGTTATTGTACTTCTTGAATTTTTTGCAATTTGAATAAAAAAGAATAACCAACTTACATAATAAAATAATAATAAATATATATTGCTGGACATTTCACACAGCGCTATCTAGCCCCAAACTAAGCAGAGCTTGTATTATGAGAACCAGATAACTGATAGAATACTTATATACATTTTTTTTTGTAAATACATACTTATAATATATAGAGAAACAACCAGACCCGGAACAAATTATCTATAGGTCATGCAAACATTTGATCTGCGGCGGGATTCGAACCCGCTACCTTCTGCGTCTCAGCCGGCTATTCGCCTACTGCACCACGAAGGTCGTCATGTGTCAATCATCATCATCATCATCAGATCAGCCGTAGGAGGCCTTTGTCCACTGCTGGTCAAAGGCCTCCCTCATTGATCTCCAGGAACTGCGGTTGGAAGCGGCCTGCATCCAACGCCGACCTGCGGTTCTTACCAAGTCGTCTGCCCATCTTGTGGGTGGCCGTCCTACGCTGCGCTTGCCGGTCCGTGGCCTCCACTCGAGAACCTTTCGGCCCCATCGGCCATCTGTTCTGCGCGCTATATGGCCTGCCCATTGGCACTTCAACGTGCTAATCCGTCGGGCTATGTCGGTGACTTGAGTTCTCCTACGTATCTCCTCATTTCTCATGTGAGTTTCCTCATGTGTCAATGTGTACGTGTAATTTGAATGAAACTGTAGGTTAAGTTAGTTGGTTATTTATTACGTGGCACTATTAGTTAAAGAATACGAATAATATTTTTTTTGTTTCTATTTTAGCCACGCGAGATCTCAGTTCGGGGCGAACCACTAGTTTAGTTAGAAAATAACTTGTAAAGCTTTTCGTTGCATGTACAAGATCCTGTCTAAAGTCTTTTGGAAAATTATGTAATAACAATAAACACTTTCGATTTATATAGACGTCATTTTAACTAGTGGTTCGCCCCCGAACTTAGATGTCGCGAGTGTCCCAAAACGCAAAAAAAATATTCTTAGGCCGACTCGCGCAACGATGCCTTAATGTATTTGGTGACTAAATATGATTTAAGGCGTTGTCAAATCAAACAAATACGTAAAATTTAAACATGTTTAGTCGTTAAATACGTTTAGGAATCGTTGTGCAAGCCGGCCTTATTGTTTGACTATTAAAATAGTACCAGGAAATGCTCAACCCAAATTAATTGACCTACAGTTTCAAATTCAGTCATTCAAATTACAGGTAACGGGAGTTCATGAACATGGTGTTAATTTTTTTGGGGTTGAAATTGCAGTTATTCTGAATTTTAGACTTTTGCCTATATTTGTGTCACTAAAGCTACAGGCATACCAAATTTCAGCACTGTGGGGTTATTAATGTACCCTGTGAATTTTGACAAAGTTCAGTTTTTATTATGGCTAATAACTTAAAAACTACAAGGTTAAAACTAAAAATAAAAACGGGATCGAAATGTACTCACAAAGAGCTTTTATTAGACGTGCCATTTGACCGGATAGTCTCATTTTGGTTTTTTTTACCCCTCTTGAACCCCAATATCTCAAAAATCCCCGCGCATTTTAGCTCATTTAGTCACACTCATTATATAACAAATTTCACGATGATCGGATAAACGCTTAGAAAGTTATCCTCGGACAAACAAACATACATACATACAACGCCGATTTGCCCAAGTTGATTTAGAGATCTCGCTTCGCTCGATCAACTATATAGAGATTCTTAACATGTAATTCAGTATTTCCCATCTAATTTAAGAAACTTACGTGTAAAAGCAATTGATGCCATTCAAACAATAACAACCCATATAACTAATGACATACTGACTTTATTTGTATGAATAAGAGCGCTTTCGTTTTCATTACATTTATTAGTCCTCCGTTGTGCAATGGTTATAAATGGGACAGAAGTAAGTAAGAATTAGCAATGTTTGAGGTTTTATCAATGATTTGTCCACGACTGTTGCAACACAGCCGAAACGTCGGGATAACAAATAAAATATAAAACCAGCCAAGTGCGCGTCAGACTCGCGCACAAAGGGTTCCGTACCATTATCTATAAAAACGGCAAATCAATCACGTTTGTTGTATGGAAGCTTTAAATATTTGTTTTATTTTTAAAGTGAATATATAACTAAATATTCTGTGAATATTTCAAGCATCTACCTGTTGCCGTTATCAATATCGAGCTAAAACGAGCAAAAAATCACGTTTGTTGTATGGGAGCCCCCCTTAAATATTTATTTTATTCTGTTTTTAGTATTTGTTGTTATAGCGGCAACAGAGATACATCATCTGTGATAAATTTCTACTCTCTAACTATCACGGTTCATGAGATACAGCCTGGTGACAGACGGACAGGCAGACAGACAGCAAAGTCTAAGTAATAGGGTCCCGTTTTACCCTAATAAAAAAGGTACATACCCGATAAATATACGTTCGATTTGTCTATCTCTAAGGGGCCTTAATGGCCCCAACTACCGATTCTGAGACTGTGGCTGTGAATCCCGACCGTGCCTATGGATTCATAAACTCAAAAAATTATATTCGTGTCCTCAAACCGGTTCTGTTATGTTGTATTATGTGCCGATGGGCTTGCAAACTGCTCTTACTACTATGCAAAAGCGGCCAAGTGCGAATCGGACTCGCCCATGAAGGGTTCCGTAGCAGCAAGTAACATTATATAAAAGTTCTTGTAATTTTACTTAGAAAACTTTCGTGATTAACTTCAATCATTATTATAAATCCCGTATTTATATTAATAAAAGTTCTTGTAGTTCGTTGTAACTTTTTTATATTTGAGTTGATTGAATGAAAGATAAATTGCGGTTGACGATTTATGACGTATTAAAAAAAAAACTACTTACTAGATCTCGTCAAACTAATTTTCGGTGGAAGTTTGCATGGTAATGTACACCATATATTTTTTTTAGTTTTATCATTCTCTTATTTTAGAAGTTACAGGGGGCCGAAGTGGGGGGGGGGGGGGGGGGGGGGGGGCATTGTACCACTTTGGAAGTGTCTCTCGCGCAAACTATTCGGTTTAGAAAAGAATGATGTTAGAAACCACATTATCATTTTTGAAGACCTATCCATAGATACACGTATGGGTTAGATGAAAAAAATAAAATTTTATTTTTTCTATTTTTGTGTGTGCGGTTCACAGAATACATCTACTTACCAAGTTTCAACAGTATAGTTCTCATAGTTTTGGAAAAAAGTGGCTGTGACATATGGACAGACAGACAGACAGACAGACATGACGAATCCATAAGGGTTCCGTTTGGCTACGGAATCCTAAAAAGTGGGCATGTATGGACTTGCTTTCGACTACTTCCTTGTGTGATATTAACATAGGACGTTCATGGTGGTAGAGCTTTTGTGAACGGGCTCGAGGAAATGGGCACCACCGTCTTACCTTTATCTGCCGCCAAATAGCAGTAATTGTGCTGCTGTGTTCCGGTTAGACGGTAATGGTATGTTCCTGTAATTACTGGCACATAGGCATAACAGCTTAATCCTATAGTATGGCAACGTATCCACATAGAGATCAAGACAACATAATACCTTGTTTTGAATTCTATGTGGATATCCATGGGCTGCAGTAGCCACTTAATATCTGGTGAACTGCATGCTCGTTTGCCATATGAGTAGTTAAAAAAAATGGCTGATATGTTGATATGATGATAACGACAAATATTTGCAAATTTTCCTTAATTCAATCATCCTTAATTCAATCATAGAGTTTGCAAGCAAAACTAAGCGTTCCACCTGAGCTTGCGAATCAAATTCCACCAGTTTTTTATAAATACACGATAAATCTGTCTGTGCGATACCGATCAATGAGTCACCGGGTGAACATACTCTCTTTATTTAGAATCTAACTGTTATTTGTACTGAGATGTTTCTGCTAAGCTCTGTTTGATACGCCTATCTGTTTGTACATACGGCTATATATCAAGCTATACAATTCCAGTATAAGCTGACCTCGCATTATGTAGTCTTTTCGTAGAATGAGAGGTCAGCTTATACTGGAAAATTATAGCTTGATGTGTAGCCGTGTGTACTATATTTGAACGAATTTTAATGAAAGGCCTTTGTAATTGCTAATGGTTTTAAACTCGTGCTCCTTAACTTTTTGCCTCCTTACTTTATCAATGATCTCTGTATTGCTCTTTATTTAACCAGTAGGACCAATAAATAAATAAATATTGCTGGACATTTCACACAACACTCTCTAGCCCCAAACTAAGCAGAGCTTGTACTATGGGAACCAGTTAACTGATAGAATACTTATATACATTATTTTTTTTGTAAATACATACTTATAATTATATAGAAAAACAACCAGACCCGGAACAAATATCTGTCGATCATGCAAACATTTGTTTCGCGGCGGGAATCGAACCCACTACCTCCTGCGTCTCAGCCGGTTATTCGCCCACTGCGCCACGGAGGTCGTCAAAATCTTTGGCTTTTGCCCATTTTATGATGCTGTTTGACTATTGGTTTGTTTACATTTAATAATTATATTCCAACTAGTTTCCGCTTTCGGATTCCCACGCGTTGCTTAGTTCATAGTTCATTTATTGATAACACAAAAGTTACACGTCATTTGCATTGTTAACAATGGAATACATAATTAAATAAAGATATTAAAACCAGTATATGAGATACATTGAATAGTATCGTATTATAGGGTTGACGACTCAAAAAAGTCATCAATTCTATAATACGACTGTATAATAATATTATTTTTAATTTACGCGTAAAGGACTGCGCTGATTGTGCATTAATAATGTCTATTGGTAAGCAATTGTAGACGGCTGGCCCCAACACATGTACCAGCTTCGACGTTTTGGTAAGGCACCTCGGCACGGCCCTCAGCTTTTGGGCATTCCGTGTCATATACCTATGACAATCACCGAGTCTCGAGTACTCGCTTAAGTGATTTCGTGCATAGGTAGCGGCACGAAAGAACGGCACGAAAACTTATCAACAAAAGGTAGTCTATGTTTGAATCCAGATCATTATTTATCAACACACCAAATTTCATCGAAATCGGTTAAGCCATTACGACGTGAATAAGTAACAAACAAACAATGATGCGATGACATATACCTAGTCAGGTCATAAGTATTGTCACACAGTAAAAACTTTTCTTTTAGAATGCTGGCCACAAAAAAGTTTATAGAATTCGAATTTCGAATTGTTCATGAAAATAAACATGTATACTTTTTTGAATTTTATTCATTTTTAAATATGGAGTGGACGCTTAAAGAAGACCGTGTTGCAGTTATTGCGTTGCATCGTTGCGGTTACGCGCCAATTCAAATTTTTGACATACTGAAAAATTTGAATATAACCAAAAGATTCGTTTATCGCACCATCAAACGATACAATGAAGACTCTAGTGTAGATGACAGGTCAAGAAGTGGTCGCCCTCGGTCTGTTAGGACTCCAGCAGTGATAAAAGCTGTGAAGGCGCGAATTCAAAGAAATCCCAAACGTAAGCAGAAACTGTTGGCCCTTCAGATGGGGTTAAGCAGAACCATGGTGAAAAGGGTGTTAAATGAAGACTTAGGGCTTCGGGCATATCGAAGAAAAACAGGACATCGTTTGAATGCTCGTCTAATGGACCTGAGACTGAAGAGATGCCGCGCTTTGTTGAAGCGGTACGCGGGAAAAAAATATCGGGAAATTCTTTTTTCGGATGAAACAATTTTTACCGTAGAAGAGAGCTACAACAAACAAAATGATAAGGTGTACGCACACAGTAGTGAAGAAGCGAGCAACCGTATTCCGCGTGTCCAACGAGGTCATTTTCCATCCTCGCTCATGGTATGGTTGGGAGTTTCTTATTGGGGCTTAACAGAGGTACATTTTTGTGAGAAAGGTGTAAAAACGAATGCAGTTGTGTATCAAAATAAAGTCCTGACGAACCTTGTGGAACCTGTTTCTCATACCATGTTCAATAACAGGTACTGGGTATTCCAACAAGATTCGGCGCCAGCTCATAGAGCGAAGAGCACACAAGACTGGCTGGCGGCGCGTGAAATCGACTTCATCCGGCACGAAGACTGGCCCTCCTCCAGTCCAGATTTGAATCCGTTAGATTACAAGATATGGCAACACTTGGAGGAAAAGGCGTGCTCAAAGCCTCATCCCAATTTGGAGTCACTCAAGACATCCTTGATTAAGGCAGCCGCCGATATTGACATGGACCTTGTTCGTGCTGCGATAGACGACTGGCCGCGCAGATTGAAGGCCTGTATTCAAAATCACGGAGGTCATTTTGAATAAACTTTAGTGTCATAAGAATCTATGTTTTGTTAAGTTCATTTTGGTATATAAATGGTTACATAATGAATAAACTTGTTTCAATTATTTTATATTGAACATGTGACAGAATTTATGACCTGACTAGGTATGTAGGACCTACTATCATGGATGTAATTTAAAGCTATGTATCATAAAAACTGTTGTAACTATGCATAATAGGAATAACTAGGTGACCAATCCGCAGCTTCGCACGCGTAGATTTTTAATAAAAACATTACCCTCCTTCTTCGCAGTTGGGTAAAAAGTAGCCTATGTCACCCGGGGATAGTGTAGCTTCCCAACAGTGAAAGATTTTTTAAATCGGTCCAGTAGTTTTGCAGCCTATTCAATACAAACAAACAAATCTTTCCTCTTTATAATATTACTAAGTTTTTTGTAGATATTGATATGTTCTTTAATATTGTAAAACATACTTTTGTTCTATCATCAATAGTTTCTGCAGCGCATGGCACGAAAGACGTTTTAGGGCACTTTTTTACACCTTGGATTACGTTACTTATGTTTTAGAAAGGATCCCTAATCTTTTCTAGCAATAAATATAACCTATGTCATTCAGGGTGAATGTAGCTTTCCAATAGTAAAAAAAATTTAAAAATCGGCACAGTAGTTTTTGAGTTTATTCATTACAAACATACACACAAAAATACAAATCTTTCCTCTTTATAATATTATAGAATATAATATAGTATAGACTAGTATATATCTAGCTGACCTGACTTTGCATGACCTTTTATCAAAATAAAATAGTCTACCAGCTTCCGCCCGCGGCATCGCACGCATGTTACAATAAAAACATTACCCTCCTTCTGCGCAGTCGGATAAATCCCAGTATAATCTGTCTAAATTATACAAAATTTCATCGATATCAGTTCAGCTGTTTAGTCGCGAAAACGTAACAAACAAACAAAGAGACAAACAGACAAAGTTATTTTAGAATATATCATCATCATCATCATATCAGCCGTAGGACGTCCACTGCTGGACAAAGGCCTCCCTCATTGATCTCCAGGAACTGCGGTTGGAAGCGGCCTGCATCCAACGCCGACCTGCGTTTCTTACCAAGTCGTCTGCCCATCTTGTAGGTGGACGTCCTACGCTGCGCTTGTCGGTCCGTGGCCTCCACTCGAGAACTTTCCGGCCCCATCGGCCATCTGTTCTGCGCGCTATATGGCCTGCCCATTGCCACTTCAACGTGCTAATCCGTCGGGCTACGTCGGTAACTTGAGTTCTCCTACGTGTCTCCTCATTTCTGATTCGATCCCGTAGAGAAACCCCGAGCATTGCCTTCTCCATAGCTCGTTGAGCGACTCTGAGCTTATTCATAAGGCCAATTGTGAAGGACCACGTCTCGGTTTCATATGTCATCACTGATAACACACACTGATTGAAGACTTTCGTCTTAAGGCACTGAGGTATGTTGGACGAAAAGACGTTGCGAAGTTTCTCAAACGCTGCATCCGAGTTGGATTCGACGATTGACCTCTTTCTCGAAGTTGGACCTACCTAATTGGACTGTTTGCCCTAGGTATACATACGCGTCGACAACTTCAAGAGCCGAGTTCTCAACCATAACTGGGGCAGGGACGACATGGACATTCGACATGATTTTCGTCTTGTCCATGTTCATTATAAGTGCTACCCGTAGGGAGACTCGATTGAAGAAAACAATAATTTTTAGAGATAATTTTATCTTTTATTAGAGTGTATCTTTTTTTTTTAATATTTATTTATTTATTTTTGGTTTTCTCTTTGTTTTTTTGTTGTTTGTTTTTAAAGTACCTATTTGCCTAAGTAATGTTCGTGACTATTTATTTTGCAATTCGTGTATTTTTTGTATTGTTAATTTATTGAGTATCTTCTCCTTTTAATTTGTCTACATGGTATTTATATTTTATTCTATTTGTATTGTCTTTTCAAATGATCGTGTCGTCACCTAGGCTCTGTCAGAAAACCAGCGCTGCATCGTACCCATCGTGGTACGAAACAGCTTATGCTGAGACAGGGACCATTTTGTCCCCACGCAACACCAGTATTGTCTGTCTGAATGAATTTTGACTTTGCCTTTGTTTTTATTGTTTTTTTTATTGTGTGTGATGTCAAGTGGGTTCAAATAAATATATTTTCTTTTTTTTTTCTTTTATTGAGGCCTTCGAGCATCGTGCTGAGCTCTTCCATCGACTTTGCCATGACCACAATATCGTTGGCAAACCGAAGGTGAGTGATGTATTCGCCGTTAATATTGATGCCCAGTCCTTTCCATTCCAGAAGCATGAAGGCATCTTCCAATGCGGTCGTAAACAGTTTCGGAGAGATGACATCTCCCTGTCTTACGCCTCTTTTTAAGGGAATCGCCTTCGAGCTCTGTTCGTGTACTCGGACTGACATAGTGGCGTTTTTATACAAACACTTCAACACTTCGATGTACCGATAGTCAATACGGCATCGTTGGAGAGACTCAAGCACTGCCCGTGTTTCGATCGAATCGAAGGCTTTCTCATAGTCCACAAACGCGAGACGTAGCGGCAAGTTATACTCTTCGTTCTTCTGTTTGACTTGCCGCAGCGTATGTATGTGGTCTATAGTACTGTAGCATTTACGGAACCCGGCTTGTTCGGGAGGCTGGAAGTCATCAAACCTGCGTTCGAGACGGTTCGCGATGACCCTTGAAAACAGCTTATAAACATGACTCAAAAGCGAGATGTGTCTGTAATTCTTAAGCAAGGTGTTGTCACCTTTCTTGAAGAACAGAACCATCACGCCCTCGTTCCATGCTTTTGGCGTCGTACCTTCAAGCAAAGCGGAATTAAAGAGCTTCTGAAGGACTTTAAGTACCGGTGATCCGCTTTCAGAAGCTCTGAAGTGATTCCGTCCGCACCCGGCGCCTTGTCGTTCTTAAGCTGCTTCAAGGCCATCCTGATCTCATACAGGCTCATGTCCGGAATATCTTCGGTATAATGTCGGGTCAGTTTGGCTCTTGGGTCGTTGACCGCACTGCAAACAGGTTTAGTGACTGAATCGTAGAGCCGTCCATAGAACCTTTCGACTTCCCTTAACACTTCCGCTTTACTTGACGTTATGCTGCCATCTTCCCTCTTCAGCTTCGTCATGCGGCTCTGCCTAATAGAATTATCTCTCGCGAACACTTTGGAGCCTTTATTCCGCTCTATCGTATCTTTAATACGAGATGTATTAAAGGTACGAATATCGTGCCGCAAGGATTTCCAAATATTTCTATTGAGCTGCCTATGTGACTGAGCATCATCGGGAGACTGCAGTCGCAAAGAACGTCGTTCAGCCATGAGGTTAAGGGTGTCATCGGAGAGTTTCTGAGGTCTATTGGTACGGGGGGTCTTAAAGAACTGGGACCCCACCGTATGGACGGTTTCTACGAACCTGTTATTGATCTCGTCCACTGATGCATCTACTTCTAGACAGTCAAAGCGATTTGCAAGTTTGAGTTGAAAGCTCTCAAGGTTTTGGATATGTGTTAGAATTTATAATTATTTATAATTAGCAATATTAGTAGGGACAATACTTAGGGATAGGTAGTGTCGCTTTTTATCAGTGAAACAATTTTCAGAATCAGTTTCGTAGTTTCTGAGTTACAAATTAAAAAAAAAAACAAACGTAATTTCATTAAAATATTAGATATGTATTAAGTACGCTTTATTGCACAACAAAAAAAAATTACAATGAAAAAGGAATACACACTAAGAAAGATAAGTACAAAGGGCGACTTATCACTAGAAGCGATCTGTTCCACAACCCTTGGATTCGCATAGATTATGATTTTATTGTTCTGATGAACACATAATTATGAACACACCCGCCGACAAACACCAAAGCTCTTTAACTCTAGATTCCCAGGTATCTGCAGTCCTGGATTAGCCTGTAAACTATTTAAGACGCTAACCGTAGCCTATGACCTTGAGCGAATGGGTGTAGCTATTGTTTCTGCCCCGCACCTGCCGCCACACGCATCTAACCGACCAGCAAATAGGTGAGCGCGAGGCAGACGAGCACAACCCTCCCGTACGACAGTCAGTGATACACTGCCGCTCGTCGCCCGCGCAACCACCTAAGGATACGCCTGCTAATTATTCGGAGAAATTAAAAATAATTAATTGCCACGTGAAAGACTGTTGCAGCACAGAATCATTTGTTCAACTTGAAGGTATAGTCTTTGCCAACATTTAGGTGAAAGAAAAATTACAAAATTTTACGTCGTTTAGAGGTTAAATAAAATTTAAAGTCGAAAACAGCTACATTTTGTTATTTTTTTCCTCATTGTAAATAAACAGGTAGAACTTTTTTGTATGTTCACTTTGCAGATAAAATGTCAATGAATGACATATATTTTTTGAGCACGTAAAACTGATTCCTCCTTGAGGAGAAAGCCTCCAAATAAGACCAACCAGCTACTTAATCCTTAAGCAATTGCTTATGGCATCCCGTCTAGGGGGGCACCAGAGACGGCCGAGATAAAAAAAAGAGCACACGAAAGTTACCGCTATTTCAAAATCCGCGAACATGAGCCTCCCCCATAGATTTCCAGATCGACCGATCTTGTGCGACCTGCACCCAGTAACCTGTAACAGGTCACCTTTCCATCTAAGGGGGGGGGGGGTCCTACGCTGCCCTTTCCTGTGCGTGGTCTCCACTCGAGAACCTTTCTGTCCCAACGAACTTCACTGTCTATAGAGTCAACCTGTGGAATTTTCTACCACACTCTACCCGCGCAAGTCCATCACTTAGCACTTTTAAGCTTATTGTCAAAGAGCATTACCTGTCCTTGTAAACTTTTAGGTTATTATGTATAAGTAGGTATATTATTTATATTTTGTATAATGTATTATGTTTATCTATCATATAGGTATAGTTTATATGTATTTTTTAATATGGATAAGTGTTGTATTTATTTTAGAATATATATTATATATTAGTATTTTACTCCAATGTCCTTCTCTGTGCACGTTCCCACCACTATAATCAAATATCTTTATCTTCAAAGGTTTGCTGGAAAAACTCTTATTAGGGTTAAGCTCGCCTTTGTACATGTCCATTTTGTAAGCTATTTTTGTATGTAAATCTATTTGTGTACAATAAAGAATAAAGAACGAACTTTCCGTCTAGTCTATACGATATACGATATAGACTCTATACGATTCGCCAAATTCCAACTCATAAATGTACAGGATAAATACAATCAGTAGGTAGTAGACACTTGGCGGTTACTCTTTCGATATCAAATATTAACATTACAACAGTCGGCACAACAAGCGGGCTTTCCCAGAACTCAATGTAGCCAAGGTATTACAATAAAAATAACATGAACAGATTGGATTGCTTTGTATGTTCACTAGGGATGTACTAAGAAGATACCTGTGGGGTTAGAACACCTTTTTTTTCGGGGAGGAAATCTGCATGCCAGATACCCGCTGTGAGATAAATGGGCTTCGGGATCTCAGCAAGGGCCTATGCCGGAAAACGTACCCACGAGCGACGCCACGTAAAGAGCCCATCCGTATGGCCAGCTTGCGCCAGCCACCAACACCTCCCTCCATGGCGGTAGTACAGAAGACCACATCATACTGCCGCCCACCAATGACTCGCGTGCAATGAGCAGCCAGAGCCCTCACTCTGATTACTCACGAGCCCAGCGAATATCTCCCTTTTCCACCACGAAGGTACGGGCTAATGAGACCCGACCCGGCGATGGTTTGTGATGTCGCTTCCATCCCTGACATCATCTATCGACCGGGAATAGTCCCACCACACCCAGAAGACAGAGGAATCCGAAAGAAATCTTACTGCCATTTGTCCCATTTGAAAATGTCTCTGCAAAAATAAATGCGGGAGCAAACAGGCCTTCCCTGCCGGGGTTAGGACATCTGCCTTGTCTTAGCAATGTCTTACCTAAAACCAGGGAAAGTCGCGTTTGGCCGACGCCTGAGCATAGTTGGCTCATTACGGATTACGTGTATTCAAGCCGTAATTGTGGTCGAATACGAAAGTACCGTCCGTCGCTACCTTCAACTACCATGCGTGTTCCATAACGATTATGACCCAAACATTATGACAGTTTTCTTTTAAAATCTGTCAAATAAATCTATATCAGTGGTCAGATTGAGATTGAAATCAGTTTTGGGTTTTGTTACCGTTTTATAAAGCTGTCACTTGTATGTGTCGAACAAACTTGTATGTGTTTTTTTCGCCCTCGAAAGCAAGACCTAAATACGTGCCTGGAGCATGAGAGTAATGAAATTCACAAACACTTTTGAACCATATGCACTGAAAATAGAATCTAAAGTCGGTAAGGGGTTTTCTTGTTCGTGTTTTCAAGAATGTACTCTTGTAATTTATTATATTGAGTAGAATGATAGCTTTATTGCCTGATCTGAAACAGATTTACTTACTTGAAAAATCTGTAGGTAGGTAACTACTTAAGTAGGTAGGTACATTACTTCTTCGTGGAAATTTAAATAGATAGCTCAATAAAACACACAATCATGAAAATGGTTTTGTACAAAAAGGTTTGTTACCTTCATAATTCATCATTTATTTATTGTCTGTGAACCTAGGTGTTGAGCTGGTACACGGTGTCCTTTAAATCACTGTTTTCCCAGAACAAACATTGCTCAGACCATGGTCGAATAACTGTTTATAGCATCAAATAAGATAATAAAAAAATAAATTCTAGACCCTCTCAAATAAGTCTAACTTTGTTCAAAAACTAGCCGTGACATAAATTTCATTCATGTTCATGCGTAGCATATTACCTACTCCTTAGTTAGATAGGTACCTAATAGCTACCGGTCAGCGCGCTGACTATGTTGTAGGGTGTAACGTTAAAATAGACGATTTAAGTTCGCAACTTTTTATATTTTTCAAAGACCGATTTAGTTTTGTTTTTTAATTTGATATTATAAACTGTTAGTAAACCATGGTCTGAATAACGTTTGTTCTGGGAAAACAGTGATTTAAAGGACACCGTGTATAAATTGTATAACTGTATTCATTTTTCTATGTATAACTATACTAGGTCCCGCCATTTCAGCGTACAAATATAAATATTCATCACAATAGTACTTAGTTAAAATAACTAAAATGAATACAATAAAAATAGAGCAAAATTGATAAAAAAGGGATTAAATATTAAAAATGTTAAGGATTTGTATAAATTAGTTTAGAATCTAATATATAAAATTCTCGTGTCACAGTTTTCGTTGCCATACTCCTCCGAAACGGCTTGACCGATTTTGATGAAATTTTTTGTGCTTATCCTGTATCTATGAGAATCGGCCAACATCTATTTTTCATCCCCCTAAATGTTAGGGGTAGTCCACCCCTAAATTTTATTTTTTATTTTTTAGACAAAATTTTTAATTTCTATTTGTTTATGATACAACATACAAAAATACATACAATCCTCAATTTTCACCCTTCTACGATCAACCCTTATTTTTTAATAGCAATTATTTATATGGCAAAACAACGTTTGCCGGGTCAGCTAGTATAATAATAAAATCACATAAGAATAGGAAGTCAAAATAGAATTATAGATAACACAAACAAAATAATAAAGATCTAAAAATTATTGAGCTCAAATACACCAAATCCGTCATTATCAGTATTGCCGGCAAACCAATCATACTCGTACTAACTACCAACGACATCGGACGATGTGGGTTATATGGACTTATATGTCGGGTTCATATAAGTGAAAGATTTTTTAGAACAAACTCACAAAGTTTACCACTTTAAGGGGACACCGGAGGGACAATCGCCCATACAACATGTACTACCAAGATCATTTCTAATTGGAGCATATTTCTACCTTAATAAGGTATTATTTTAACTTGAATAGTATTTATCTAGGTTCCCAACCATATATTAGATCAAAATACTTACCTAAAATGAAATAGAAGCGTATCGCATTCTGCATGTTTTTACGTCATAAAAGACCTGTTTTCAACCTAATTGTTTCGTATTAAAAACAACAACGTCTTACGTATCCTAGTCATGGGAACATATAGATTATATCGTCTAGTTACAGATTAACAATACCATGAGAAAAATACAACAAGTTTTCAGTCATCATTTTTGGTATTACGGAACACGGTCAAAATCTAATCAAAAGAATCTTTCTATTGCTATCACTGTCGCTCTGCGTGGCCAAACTTCGTCACTAAACAGGGATACCGATATTCAGGCCGAAGTTTATGACGCGGCCGAATTGAAGTTGCGCTCAGGGTTCGCCGGCGCGTTAAAGTAAAGATTCTTTTTTTATTTACTTATGGAGTCGTTTGCGACTGTGTCAGCTCTGTTAAATCTTACAATGAAATCCTTAGCAACTAGACTTAATTAACTTTTGAAACTATCATGGTTATGAACACTATTTGTACTAAAAACGGGGTGAACAAATCATGGTAAATATCCCGTTTTTAGTACAAATAGTAGACTTAATTAAAATCATACATCATTGATCGAGCGAAGCGAGATCTCTAAATCAACTTGGGCAAATCGGCGTTGTATGTATTAATATGTATGTTGGTTTGTCCGAGGATAACTTTCGAAGCGTTGATCCGACCATCGTGAAATTTAATACATAGGTAAATAGTGATTTACCGATCGAGCGAAGCGAGATCTCTAAATCAACTTGGGCAAATCGGCGTTGTATGTATTAATATGTATGTTGGTTTGTCCGAGGATAACTTTCGAAGCGTTGATCCGACCATCGTGAAATTTAATACATAGGTAAATAGTGATTTACCTATGTATAGAACCACATTATATGGACTCCCGTTACCTGTAGTTTGAATGAGCCTGTAGGTCAAGTTAGTTGGTAATTTATTTTGTGGCAATATTTTGATAGTCAAAGATTACATAAAATATGTTTTTGTTTTAATCGAAGACTCGCGAGATCGCAGTTCGGGGCGAACCACTAGTTTTAATAAATTACCCTGACCATATCGCATAGCGAGACAGACAGGATACTTAGAAATACGGCAACATCTAACAAATTTATATTATATTGAGTCTGCATATGAACTGTCAAAGGCTGAAAGTAAAGATTTAAAATGGTTTTAAGAGGTTTAACCAACGATGTCAACGTCAAAGCTACAATACAAGAACAACAAATCGTAAACGCGTTTATGAAGCTCGAACATTGCCCAAGCTTTGCAAGAATAGCTCACGCAATCACCAATTTGACAGAATCCGCCGATGAATCACGATTATATGGGTCAGTAGCGATGTAGCATCAAACTACAGATAGATCACTGCACTATGTAGGGGCAGGTGGGGTTCAATGTTACAAGGGGCCCATACACAATCATTATTTAGTAATCAATTGACTGTATTTGATTGGCGACATCTAAAACTCTCCTATAAATGTTTGAACGCATCCGTTGCGATCGCGCTGACGAATACATTTTTGAATGTATGCGCTGACGAATACATTCTTGATTGTATTCGCGGACGAATACATTCCTCTTAAACATTTATAGGAGAGTTTTAGATGTCGTCAATTAAATACATTCAATCGATTCTTAAATAATGATTGTGTATGTGCCCCTTGTATCATTGTACCCCACCTCCCACCTCCCTCTACAGTTATTCAAGTCTTATATTATATGAATGAATGAATGAAAACACTTTATTGTACACTAGCAGACCAATCCGCAGCTTCGCACGCGTAGTTTTTCAATAAAACCATATCCTCCTTCTGCGCAGTTGGGTTAAAAGTAGTCTATGTCACCCGGGGATAGTGTAGCATCCCAACAGTGAAAGATTTTTTAAATCGGTCCAGTAGTTTCTTAGCGTATTAGCGGTCCAGTAGCAATACGAACAAACAAATCTTTCCTCTTTCTAATATTAGTACTTATAGATACACATTCAAAAATAAAAATTACAGACAAACTAGAAGACACAAAGCAAATGGTACAATTGGCGGTCTTATCGCTTTGAAGCGATTCCTTCCAGACAACCTTTGGATGGAGAAGATTTAGTAACGTCAAAGATATGGTGGTATGTATGCAACTTCATTAAGTCACATCGCAGCCTTATAAGCTTTATTTATTGAATCATTTTAAAAAGTCACAAAAGGAAGGTACTAAAAGAAAAAAGTCCGCTCTGCCACCTTAAGGGTGAATTTTCTATGATGCGACTAGCAGTTAACCCGCCTTGAAGTTTAATAAAACCCGCCTTGAACTTTAATAAAACTCTAAAAGTCATAAAAACGAAGGGCTTTCACAAAAATAAACAGATGTTCAATATTGTTCATCTCTCCGATTGGCCAAAATAAAAGGACAAAAGAAAAAGGCGGTGTCAGCTAGCTAACTACTTGCAAGCGAAACTGTTTCAAAACTGGCAGAGCGGAATTTCTGCTGACTGTACGTATAAACTAGTGGTTCGACCAGAACTGAGATCTCGCGAGTCTCAAATAATAACAAAAAAATACATATTGGTAATTTTTGACTATCAAAATGACGCCATGAACTCATATAACTTGACCTACAGTTTCATTCAAATTACAGGTAACGGGAGTTCATGTAAATTGGTTTTTTTAAGCGGTAGAAATTGCAGTTATTCTAAATTTCAGACTTTTCCTTATATTTGTGTCACAAAAGCTACACGTATACCAAATTTCAGCACTATGGGGTCTCTGGTATACCCTGTACATTTCTTTAAAGTCAGTTTTTATTATGGCTAATAACTTTAAAACTACAAGGTTAAAATAAAAACACAAACATAAAAATAAATAGGTCTAAAAATAAAAACGGGGTCGAAATGTACTCGAATTCGAAGAAAACTCTCGGATCAATCCGATAGCTTTCCGACGTTTTATAATACCTCTTGTATCTAGCAAATAAACTAACGTTATCTTATTTTAATCACACATAGCTATGAACCACCAAAATAAAACACATAGGTACACATAGACAGACATACCTAATCGTCAAACTTATAACATTACTTTTTTGCATTGGAGGTTATATAACGGTAAAAAAAGGTTTAAACATATAAATGACGGGGTAGCACGCATATTTAGTTTAAAATATCGTCATCCCCACGGAAAAGAAAAGATAGAGTATACGGGTTAACATTTTTCGTGGCAACAGGTCTCCATAGAATATATAATATTATATATTATATAATTAAATATCTAGCCCCAAACTAAGCAGAGCTTGTACTATGGAAAGCAGATAACCGATAGAATACTTATATGTATATATTTTTTTGTAAATATATACATATAATAAATATAAAAACAACCAGACCCAACAAATAATCTGTAGATCATGCAAACATTGGTTCCGGGGCTGGAATCAAACCCGCTACCTCCTGCGTCCCAGCCGGCTATTCGCCCACTGCGCCACGGAAGTCGTCAAGATTCTAATGGCAATTGGCCTTCAGTTTGGAAAAGACCGCAGTAGTCTCGTAGATGGGTGAATATTTCCAATGGAAATAGTTACCAAACACAGTTGAGGTTACGACGATGTTGAAAATGGTATTGATAAAAAAAAATCTTAAATATCTTTACTATTGGTCTAAGAAAAACATTCCCGCAGGCTTCTGAGCCGACTCTCTGTTTCTTTCTATATTCTAGTTAAAATTTAGAGTGATCTAGCTGTTCTTTCAAAGCTTTGCCACTAGTGTTTGAATCCACATTTGTTTCTAGGTCTCTGTGTTGCTACAATAAACACATTCAATTTTGAACCTTATTTTTGTAACGCTAAGGACTAAATTCTATTGAAAAGTCACGTGTTGTTGAAATGGTTTTCCGGATAGTGCATAGGACTTTGCTGAATGCTGGTAGTGCTTATTATTGCTGTTTAGGTATATACTCCTAAGAGTAGTAGAGTTCCTTGTGAAAAAGCTCGCCCGGGAAGTACTACCATCATGACGACCTCCGTGGCGCAGTGGGCGTATAGCCGGCTGAGACGCAAGAGGTAGCGGGTTCGATTCCCACCGCGGAACAAATGTTTGCATGATCTACAGATATTTGTTCCGGGTCTGGGTGTTTTTATATTTATTCATCATCATCATCATATCAGGCGTAGGACGTCCACTGCTGGACAAAGGCCTCCCTCATTGATCTCCAGGAACTGCGGTTGGAAGCGGCCTGCATCCAACGCCGACCTGCGGTTCCTACCAAGTCGTCTGCCCATCTTGTAGGTGGACGTTCTACGCTGCGCTTGCCGGTCCGTGGCCTCCACTCGAGAACCTTCCGGCCCCATCGGCCATCTGTTCTGCGTGCTATATGGCGTGCCCATTGCCACTTCAACGCGCTAATCTGTCGGGCTATGTCGGTTACTTCAGTTCTCCTACGTATCTCCTCATTTCTGATATATTATATTTATTGTGTTATTATGATTATATTTATTATAAGTATGTATTTACAAAAAAAAGTATATAAGTATTCTATCAGTTATCTGGTTCCCACAGTAAAAGCTCTGCTTAGTTTGGGGCTAGATATCGCTGTGTGAAATGTCCAGCAATATATATTTATTTTATTTATTATACCTATTTCTGCAGCTAAGCAGCATTGCTGTGTTTCGGTTTGAAGGGTATGGTTGCCGGTGAAATTACAGGCACATGAGTCTTCATACCTGTATGCCTCACGTTGATGGACGCATGGCAGTTCATCGCAGAGTACGTTATATATTATAGGCGATAGTTACCACTTTCATGAGGTGGGCTATATGCTTCTTCTATCACCAGGTATATAAAAAAAACATGTTGTATTTACGTGTTATTTTAAGTTTCCTTTACATCCATCGTAATTAGGAAAATAGCGTTCCTATAGTCATACAACCTGTTCTATTAGTAAGACATTAATTTAAAACACACGTCCGGAATCGTATTTACTGATTTTAGACGTGGGTTTATTGCCGGTAGCTTGAATATTTATCAAGTAATCGACACATTTCGAATAAACACTTTAACGTAAATCGGTGGCGTCTTTGCGACTTACATGTAGATTGAATATGATTTGTTTGCCTATTTTATGCAGGCTATTTCATTAATATTTTAGGTCTTGATATTAAGGATATTAAATTTAAAATGTTCTATAATGATCAATTTGAAAAAAGCTATTTTATAACATTGAATTTGAGAAGTATTTCTTTTAAATACTTACGCAGTTAAAATCAGTATAATGCTTAAACTTAACTAACCTATCTTTGCTAGACATAATTAAAAATATTTAGAAGAGAAGCCACTAGCACCTGAAACACAGTTTTATACTAGTTCGGGAGCCTATAGATTCAAATTTACTATGTCATACGGCATTCATGTAAGCCGCGTAGTTACGTAGTTTATCCATATTTTGCAGTAAAATCGATGTCCACGGTAAATTTTTTTTCTAATGAACATTAACTTTGCAAAATAATCTTCATAAGCAATTAAAGAATGAAGATTAATCTATAATATATATTTTTTTCGGTATTGTGTTTCAACGTTTTCCCATACTTTATAGAGGTTGAACAAACCCCAATATCCCCGAATCGCCCCGGGTGTCACCTTAATTCTCTCTCTCTCTCTCTCTCTTCCCAGCTATGTATCCCACATGGTGCTGGGGCCAGCTTTCCTGGTCGTTCTTATCCACTTCGCTCTATCCTTGACGTCGTCATCAGAAACTTGGCACTCTCTCATGTCTTTTGACACTACATCTCTCCACCTTGTCTTGGGTCTATCTCTAGATCTCATACTTAATGTCATACTTAATTATGTCAATAAATACGTTTTTACATTATTTTAACAATAATAGACATAAGTACTACCCGTGTTTCCATTTAATGTCGTTCATACATAACAAAACACGTAGATACATAATTTGATGGTGTTTGGCTTCTTTTAAGTGTTTCAGAAACCAGATTGGGCAAGTCTGAATACATTGTTATTTTAATAGTGTTGTGTTAGCAAACGTTGTTCGTTGTTTTAAACTAAAATGCGTACAATCAATCAACCCAGCTTAGTGAGATTTTATTCACCAGTAAACTACTGAGTTTTGCCACTTTGCCCTAGATTTTGTTCTATAAACCGCTTGGGGTAATCCTATTATTATTTTTGAAAAACATAAATTCATATTAAATGGATCAAACGAAAGTAAAGGATGTCCTTAGATTTTTGATCTCTATACTTTATGGTGTATTTCACACAGCGCTATCTAGCCCCAAAATCAGCAAAGTTTGTACTATGGGAACCAGATAATTGATAGAATACTTAATTTTTTTAAGTTTGAATAGTTAGGTCGAGGAATTCGAAAGCCAAGGTAAATAAAAAACCGTCCAATTCAAGTTCTACCTCCCTTCGGCTTTCAGTGACTCGTTTAATGTCCAGTCGCAACTTACATACGGTTTAGAACGATTATGACCACACAAATATGCCTATTTTTCTAGTTGATAAATAAATGTACCTACCCTTTGAAAATTTTGTAGTCTCCATTCACCGACATCCTTCAAATGTTACTACCATCGGTCCATCTAGACAGTATACGCCAATGTTCCTGGCAGATCGGGGATAAGCGATGATGATAATATATTGCTATCTCGCTCGCTTTTGCAGCCCTTATAGGAGTCGTAAGTGATGCGCTTATTACATATCGATAACACAAATTACCAGTATTTGTATTTAAAAGAAACAATAATACATGTTTATTGGTTGGCCACGTCTGCCACGAGTCTTGGCATATGCGGTGTCGACCTGCATTCTCCGGCTTGTTGTTGTCATAGGACCCAAATCGGATTCATTAATAGTTATAGTCAATACATATAGTCTTGGAACATTTGGTACAGTAAAAAGAAATATGTACTTAGTAAATTCATTCTAAAAGATAATAACTAGTGGTTCGCCCCGAACTGAGATTTCGCGAGTCTCCGATTAAAACAGAAATATATTATTTGTAATCTTACTATCAAAATAGTGCCACGAAAAAATAACCACCGTTACAGTACACTGTAACGGTGGTTATTTTTTCGTGGCACTATTTTGATACTGATATTTTGATGAAACTGTAGGTCAATTTGAATGTACTGGTACACCAGTACATTCAAATTGACCTACAGTTTCATTCAAATTACAGGTAACGACAGTTCATGTACTGTGGTTATTTTTTTGGGATACAAATTGCAGTTATTCTAAATTTCAGACTTTTGCATATATTTGTGTCATATAAGCTACACAAATATAAGTCGCGGCACGTAAGTCTAGCGCTGAACGATACGCGGAGGAGATAGCTGCGCATAGGTACTGTCACGCAAGCAATACAATAGCCAATAGCCACTATTGGCTTGATTGGAGATGTTACTTACCGTTGCAATTGACTCTGCTGTCCTTTTTTGGATTTTCCCTAAATCGCCATTTAATTTAATGTTAATAATTTCGGCAGTTTGTTTTATCTGGTTCAAATTTACAGTGCTGCTGTCCGAATGACTGACTAAAGTACTTGTAGCTTCATCAATCTCACTTTTGATTTGTTACAAAGAATCAATTAATTAATAAATTCCCTTTAAAAAAAACAATTCACGTCATTAACCATTTTCCTTGCCGTCTTTTCCTTTCCTGCGTCTTTTCAAAACAGTATTTCTTTTAGACATATTCACTTTAAAGTCACAAACAAATTCAAATAGCAGCAATAACAATACAATTAAGAACGCGACTGTACACTGGATGTGCGCGGGGTGTCGTATCAATGCGGGGAACGGAATGCGGCTGGAGAGCCAATCGGCGCTACGCACGCCCGCCCTTCATCCCGCTAGCACCCCTCAGGTATCTACCTTATTTTATACTTCTGCGCAATAACGGACTTATTTGCCGCGACTTATACGAAATTACAGCACTGTGGGCTCACTGATGTACCCTGTGAATTTTGACAAAGTTTAGTTTTTATCGTGGCTAATAACTCAAAAACTATAAATAATTTACAAAAATAAAACAGAGTCCAAATGTACTAGTGAATACCTTTCATTTGACGTCACACTTGACCTGATAGCCTCATTTTAATTTTTTTTTACCATTTTGAACCCCAATATCTCAACAACCCCCCAACATTTTTAGCTCATTTAGTCGTTTAGGCAAATTGTGTCATCACTATATATGTATTACCCGTGCGCGATAAGTTGGGACCTGAGCGCGGTGACGTCATATTGGCGTGTTTGTACCGCCCGCAAAAAAAGGATTTTTCGGCAATAGACATCTTCTCTAATAGCAAAACATCTTTTAAGAAACAAATTATATTTGTTCTTAGTCATATATAGCGCGTTCTATAAAATATTCAGAAATTCACTCAACACACATTACACTCTCTCCCTCACCCCCTCAAGTACACACATTTACACAGCATCCCTACCTTCTTTTGTTCTTCAAATGCGTACCTACTAAATTACTAAAATCCTTGAAAATTTAAAATTTAATTAATATAGTATGTTTTTTAATCTTTTTCTCTAGGTGATTAATTTCATAAAAGATAAGTCTATAAATTGAGAATCTGTTATTGGCATTAAGCATTAGTTATAAGGATTGTTTACATTGTTAACAAGTGCTGTTGATTCTGTAATGAATAATTAAAAAAAAAAAAAAAAAAAGCGTACATAACAAGCAGCCGCCCGCGGCTTCGTCTTTGTTTTTTTTAACCTAATTTATTATCTAACTCAGGGAGGACGCTGCTTTTTATCTAATCTTTTTTACACTATTTGAATAAAATAAAAATACAATGTTTAAGTTTATACATTTATTTTATCTATTATTTGCATTATCTCATCTTCGTCACTACTTAGTGGATTTATGCCTTCTAGAGGTTGTTCTTCGTCCTCAGTCTCACTATAATCACTTGACGAAGAGGTATCCGATAAATTTACAATTAATTGCGATTCAGTCTCTTGTAAGAGGATATCGTCCCAATACTTTTGTCGAAGCCTGTCCACATGGTTGACTTCTTTTTTCCAGTCACTCTCACTTATGCTGGTAAAACTACAACAACAAAACAATAACACAAACGAAAACTAAAAGAATTCCAGAGCGCGTCGTTACGTGACGTAGGCCAGTACGAGACTAAAAACCCTAGTAAAAAATAGTGATGCGAACGGTACAATACGGGCGCCACCGGGGAAGTCCAGGGGAAGCGGTCGGGGAGTCGCATTCCTAGCAGGTCCCAAGTTATCGCGCACGAGTAATACCTATGTATTAAAATACGATGATCGGATCAACGTTACGAAAGTTATCCTCGGACAAGCATACATACAACGCCGATTTGCCCAAAGATTTAGAGATCTCGCTTCGCTCTATCAATAATAATTATGGTCAAAAATAATAATTATCAATAATAATATCAATAATATATCAATAACAATAGAACCAATATCTCCTTCATCCGTCCTATTAACTCTCAGGCTTTCCTTATTTAAAAATCTGTCATGTCTCGTTTAAATATCTTTTAATCTGTAATTTTTTAACTACCCGTAAAATGTGTCCTACTTTCCGCATGCTACAGTACTAAGGAAATGTGGTATCCTGAATGTGGGACAACTTAATTAATTATAGAAATTCTATTTTGATCTTTGGGGTAATTTCATAATTTATTATATTTAATTTTAGACGAAAAATTATTTAAGTAGTACTTGCGTCATTAATACGTTATAAACCTAATTTTATTTTGGTCTAGATCGCGCTTTTTGATCTAGTTTAATAGGCTAGGCAAGGTTAGGACGTTCATCCGGCATTATATTCTGTTTAAATTGTTGTGAAAATACTGGATATAACGCCAACTGCAGTTGATAAACAGCTAAGCGCCGTGCTAATTTCACGCAACATTTCGGCGATTAAGGCCCAGACTCCGGTATAA
This sequence comes from Philereme vetulata, assembly GCA_918857605.2. Lineage (NCBI taxonomy): Eukaryota > Metazoa > Arthropoda > Insecta > Lepidoptera > Geometridae > Philereme > Philereme vetulata. The sequence goes on from OU975423.1 coordinate 11,189,319, forward strand.
ATCGCTTATTTAGAAACAATGTATTGTTTAACAAATTTTGTGATTTCAATTTGTAATTCATATATGTTATAGTTAAGGATACGTGCTAGAGCGCCTAAATCGTGAAAACACGATTTCGTAAGATTTTCTCGATAGAAAAAAAATCCAAAGATGACACCAAATTTATCTTAAAACCGTTCTTATGCGATGAATACTTCAATTTAGATCATGAAACTTTATACAGTGATTCAACATAAGATAAATAAGTGTACTGTAATTTAAATTTCTTAATTCCTTTTATTTTTACCATAAAATGAAAATACAAATGAATGAGTATAATTCGGAGCGACTTCAACATTATGTCGCACTCTTCTTACCGGTTAACTCGCGTATTTCACTTCTCGCTCACCCTAAATAATTAATGTCCGCGCCTTAAACCGGGCTGATATTGTACTAACTACCTATGTATATACATACATACTACTATACATAATCTACCTGAGCACCAAGATTAAATATAGGATAAACGTAAGGGTATATAATTAAGTATCATTGTTGATCCACATATTAGTAGTGCATAAGGACGTTGTCCGGAATCCACCGGAACATAAAGTGCTAAGATTGAACACAACAAGAAAAGATCTTGATGCTCCAGTATGCCCAAAATTAAATGTTGCGATGCATGGCTGTCGGTATCAAGCAAATAAATTATATACGTATAACTCTCTACCCATTCAAATGAAAATTATTGATATTCCAATTATATTTAAGACTAGGCTAAAAAAAAACTTTTGTTGGAAGGGTGTTTTTATTCAGTGGATGATTTCAAGATACAATGCAATTCAAAACTGATTTTAATTATATTGCTTTATGGCATATAACTTACATTATTATTCAGACATCGAATTAAAATCACAAGTATTTAAATGTATACAGGGTAATTTGGTAAGAAGTTATCAAAATTTGAAGAACGACTCTACCCGAAATCCAGAAAAATAATAAAATAATCAATAATTAAGATAAGATGATGGCTCATGAGGTTTTTAACTAAACTACCTTGTGAAGTCAAAGATAAAATATTTTATTCATTAAAATCACAAGGATCACTTTGAAACGTCAATTTTACGGCCTGTTCCTTCGCGACCAAGCCAGGAAAGAAAGGCAAGAAAACAACGCTGGTTGTTATTTAATGATCCTTTTACAATACAGGAAATAAATTACGTCTAAATCGTAACATTTTGAACGAGTTGGAGCAATTTCAATCCCAAGCTTCTCTATCATCTAAATAATCCGATATTCTATAGTAGGCTTCTTTATAAAGATTTTGTTTATTTGCGTTAATTGCCAATTTTTGTACATCACTTGGGAAACAAAATTCTCATTTTTCCCCAGATAAAAATGACGGTGCACTTTTATGCTTATTCAATATGTATAATAATTGCCGTTCACTTTAAAATTACCTTACTTACTGATCCACTCCTCGGTAACATTAAATTACTGGTTCACGCCATTTTACCCTTATAAGGCTTAAGCGCCACACCTCCAACCACACGAGTAGATAACAAACAGAACATAAGCTTCAAAATTACCGTTCTTTGCTTTCGAGGGGCATAGTCCCGACATCAGGATTGGCAACTAGTTACAAGTTTACTTATGTGTAAGTACGCAAGCATTATTAAATGTAGTTTTTATTAGTCAAAGCTTATGCATTTATAACAACATAAAATAATTTATAACAAATTAAAAAATATATAAAAAACCCTAATCTAACAAGCCGCTGCCAGTGGGCAGCGTGCCCAGAATGCTAGCCGCATTGCCACGTTGAATGGCAATACTTAAACGTTGGCCAAAATACTGGCCAGCATTTTGGTCACGCGTCGCCTCGACCAGGCGTTTTTTTTAGCATTATTATAATTAATAACATCATTATTAGTCCTCAAAGTTAGCGAATCTCTTACCATCATCATTGTGGGGGACAGGGCTACTACAGTATATACTGTGACTGAGTTTTATGCAAGTCTGCGTTTTGGCCAAACGTGGCATGATTAGCCCGCCGCCACGACAGTCGTCTCCAGCCTTTATAGTAGAGTAGTTCACGCAATGTAACGGACAATAAATAGTGCTTCAGTAAATCCGAGTCGGATGTTTGCATTCCTATATGCATTCCTACACTACTATCGACTCGACACTTCCCGAATGATACCCGACGTGATACCCGATAATTGGTTATAAGGTACCCGACAATCATCATCATCAACCTATAGCAGTCCACTGCTGGAAGTAGGTCTCTCCCAGGGTGCGCCATTGAGCCCGATCCTCAGCTCTTCTCATCCAATCCTTGCCAGCAACAGCGCGCAAATCTTCATTCCATCTAGCTGGAGGGCGTCCTTCGCTTTGCTTGCCTAGACGTGGTCTTCACTCTCCTCTCACCAGCTTTTAACATATTATGCCAGATAAAGTCTTACTCGATACAGATACAAATAATGGTTACCCACTCAAATAGTATTTTTATAGTGTTATCCGAACACATACGGAAAATTCCAAGATTATTAAAATCATCTCAAAAATTTCAAGCCTATACGGGTCTTGAACCCGCAACCTTCCTCTTGATACGAGGATGCATTATACAACTGTGCTACCAGGCCATTTTACGTCCAGGTCGAAATTATATTATATATTTTGAGATGATTTTAAAAATCTTGGAATTACCCACTCAAAGTTTCAAGCTAAGCCGATGCCATTGGTCAAAATAAATTAATTTGCGATCGATCTTCCTTCCTAACATAAAAAAGCGGCCAAGTGCGAGTCAGACTCGCGCGCGAAGGGTTCCTTACCATTATCTATAAAATCGGCAAAAAAATCATGTCTGTTGTATGGGAGCCCCACTAAAATATTTATTTTATTCAATAGTACAATTTTATTTATTTACCTTTTTTGAGGTTGGTGCCGATTAAGCTAGTCCTCTAAATTGTGTGAGCGCCCATACAACTCGGAGGACTATCTTAATTGGCGTCAACTGTGTATGTATAGGGACACCCTTTCATTTTCAACTTTTTATTTTTTGGAATTTTTCCTTTATTTGTGCCTCGCTTTTTGCCAAATTTCGTGATTCTAGGCCAACGGGAACTACCATATAGGTTATCGACCCAAAACCTATAGGGTACTTCCGGTTGACCTAGAACTGTCAATTTTAGTTAAAAGGTCTTACAGCACAAGTAAAGGAAAATTTCCGGAAAATAAAAAAAAAAGTTACAATTAAGGTAAATTTTGGTAATTACAAGTTTTCGCAAAAATCTAAATTTGCCCATAACTTTTTGTCGTTTTGACTCAGAACCTTGATATTTATACACCTAATAGGGGCAATAGACCTTAGTATCTGGTATAAATTTCAACTTTCTAGGTCTACCCGTTCCTGAGAAAATCGGTGGTGACACACGGACAGACAGACGGACAAAAGTTCCTTTTTTACCTTTTGAGGTACGGAATCCTAAAAACGTAGTGATAAGACAAAAGCTTCCCTCCGTCACTAACCGGAGGACATACCTAACTTTTTTTGATACATTACGTTAGATCAGTGACAAAGTTTTGGTAACCTTGCGAACTTACCTATCCGTATTCGTAATTCTTACAAACTGATGACTGAGTTTGTAAGAATAAGTTATCAACCCTAGTGATCTTGGACATAACAGTAATTCGATGGTTCAGTTTTACAACAAACACACCCAACCGTCATAATATAGTTTTGATTGTCTCCGCACCCCTGAACAACTTTGCAAAAATTAATTAAGGATTTTTCTATATCTAAACTAATATTATAAAGAGGAAAGATTTGTATTTTTGTGTGTATGTTTGTAATGAATAAACTCAAAAACTACTGTGCCGATTTCAAAAATTCTTTCACCATTGGACAGCTACAGCCCTGAGTGACATAGGCTACTTTTTACCCAACTGCACAGAAGGAGGGTAATGTTTTTATTGAAAAACTAAGCGTGCGAAGCTGTGGATCGGTCAGCTAGTTTATATATTATATAATACTCTACTCTTAACACAGTCTCTTGATCTGAATTGTCTCTCTGTTGGTTATTCACTCGTGTGCCACCGATGTTCTACAATTTATGGCGCAATTTGTCTTGGTATTGGCAACTTTCGTGCAATTAAGCGGAGACTGCATGTGTTAATTAATATATGGCACTGGAAGTTGGTTCATTAAGCTACAAGAAAAAGGAAACGATCCCTTCTTTGATGCAGTTTTTATGAAATGTTCGAATTCTTTTTGGGAGGGGCCGAAGTTGACCAGTTTATAGTTAGGGTTAATGTTGAGTTTAACTTTATAAGTCTAGTTTAGATAAAAACCAATTTTAATGCAGTTATTATTAGATTGAGTTGTCTCCGGAGTTCCGAAGACATAACAAAATTATATTATGATGAGAGATCTGGCAATAGAGAGATCTCTTTTTATTTTATTTTTATACTAGCTTGTACTGTACCACTGCTGAACAAAGGCTTCCCCTTCTTCCGTCCATGATATTTTTAAATTTTCCTTTGTAACTTTGTTGTAAATAATAAATAAATATTGCTGGACAGACACAGCGCTGTCTAGCCCCAAACTAAGCAAAGCTTGTACTATGGGAACCAGATAACTGATTAACACTTATACATATACTTGTTTTGGGAAATATATAGAAAGAAAGAATAAGAAAGAAAGAAAACGTTTTATTCAACAACCACACAGTAATAAAGGAAAATAAAACACAACAGCAATAAATTCTAACCTAAGCACTAACAAACTTAAAAGCTCTGTGTGGAGATGAATAGGTTCTCAGCTCAGCATGATGCTACGGTATCATAATATGCCGCAGCGCTGGTCTTCCGCTGAGTCCAGTTTATATTACCTCACGTACCTCTTGATCAAGGGTAGCCATATTAAGACAAACACAACTATTGTTCAAATCAAACCATATTAAACACATGCATAACAAAATTAGATGCCTACTATTTTAAACCAATAAAACTATCACTACTAACTATCACCGGTAAGAAAATTTCACTGGTATATTTAAGACAAGACATGGAGACCGGGGAGCGAGAGAGAGAGAGCTTCAGCTACTGCCACTACGGTTGGTTTAGCTGTGTTGACAGAATATCAGCTTTGAGTCTTCATCTAAACAAATTAACTGAACTAACATTACATAGAGGTGGAGGGATATCGTTCAACACTTCGTAGCGCAATAGCTAAAGCTACCACAAAAAGCTGCGGTGCCATGTGCAGGCGTCACCAGAAGAGACTCTGAAGCTCTGGTATTATATTTATTATAATCGCGGAACCAGGTTAATTTGCGAAAGAGATATTCTGGTTTCCGGCTCTTGATGACACCAAACTGAAGGATAGCAAAATGGAGATGTCTTCTGGAGGACATTTTAAGAAGTTTTGCTCTATTTATAAAAGGTGTTACATGTGCCCTAGCTGGGATAGAAAAACAAAACCTAGCACAAGCGTTCTGTACACGTTGAATTAACATCTCAGTCTGAGCCAGTAATCTGGGGCAATAGACTGTATCCACATAATTAAGCCTGGAAAAGACTAAAGATTCACATAACCGCACACGTAGATCAACATTGAGACATTCACGAATACGGCATAGAATCTTTAGTCTATAGAAACAATATCGCACGGATTCTGTTATATGTTTCTCATGGCGTAGTTCACTATCCATTAGTAGTCCCAAATTTCGAGCTTCATTTGTAGAGTCAATGGATTCTCCAAGATATTTACACTAGGTGTTTCAAGTTTAATGGCATTGATCTGGTTTTGGGATCCCAGAATAAAGAACTTAGATTTTCCCGGATTTAGAACTAAGGAATTTTGAGTTGACCATAGCGCAATGCTATCAAGATCTTCATAAATTTTTGCAACTGCTTGAGATGTTTCACTCGGTTTAAATGACATAAACAATTGCAGGTCATCTGCGTAGATGTGGTACTGACAGTGGCGAATGTTTGTATTATATCTGCACAATAAAGTACAAAGAATAGAGGTCCAAGAATAGAGCCCTGTGGAACGCCTCTAGAGACGGTAGAGTTGGCTGAAAAAGCCTTAGTACCGTCTAATTTAGCTGTTTCAACTATCTGAGAACGATTTGAAAGATAACCATCGAACCATTTAACTATTTCGCCGCCTAGCCCATAGTAAGCTAACTTAGAAAGAAGTAGAGTTACATTTATACAATCAAATGCACAAGAAAAGTCCAGCAGGACCAACAACGTTCCCTTGCCCTTATCTTGGGCCCCAAGAATATTGTCTGTAACATCGAGCAGAGCAGTAGCTGTACTATGACTCTTTCTAAACCCAGACTGAACTTGTGGTAAGATATTGTTGGTCTCAATAAAGTTTGATATTTGATCATGCACCGTTCTTTCCAGTATTTTAGAGAGACAAAGCAGGATGCTGATAGGGTGAAGATCTTTAAAAGTACTCGGGCTTGATACTTTTGGTATCGGTTTGAACAGCTATTTTCCAATAAGAGGGAAACGTTGCAGAGGAGATTGCTTTGGAGGATATACTTACATATAATATATAGAGAAAGATGCAAACATTTGTTCCGTGGCGGGAATCGAACCCGCTACCTCCTGCGTCTCAGCCGGCTACTCGCATACTGCGCCACGGAGTCGGTATTGCAGTATTTGACCTCATTTTGACCAACTGTTATAATTGTATTTTTGAAGTGAAAACTTCTTTAAGCGCGTTTGGCATAGTGTAATAAAGCTAAACTCGCTGTTGCAACTTGACTCGACACCCCATTTTTATCCCATGGGAAATAATGTATGGGATAAATGGCAGCCTATGTGGTGATCCAGTTTATAATCTACGTATATACCAAATTTCATCAAAATCGGTTCAGCCGTTACGGCGTGATTGAGTCACAAACAAACAAACATCCAATCTTTCGCATTTATAATATTAGTGTGATAGAACTATTGTAATTTCAGCAAATCTTAGAGTCTCAATATCTTCTAATGTCGTTGTTAGTTCGGTTGTTACTCTGGTTGACCGAACTACTGATATTTTTTGGTGTCAATAGTCCGGTGGGTACAAAGCATCGAACTACTGATATTTTTTGGTGCCAATAGTCCGGTGTGTACAAAGCATCGAACTACTGATATTTTTTGGTGTCAATAGTCCGGTGGGTACAAAGTATTGAACTACTAATATTTTTTGGTGTCAAAAGTCCGGTGGGTACAAAGTATTGAACTACTGATATTTTTTGGTGCCAATAGTCCGGTGTGTACAAAGCATCGAACTACTGATATTTTTTGGTGTCAATAGTCCGGTGGGTACAAAGTATTGAACTACTAATATTTTTTGGTGTCAATAGTCCGGTGGGTACAAAGCATCGAACTACTGATATTTTTTGGTGTCAATAGTCCAGTGGGTACAAAGCATCGAACTACTGATTTTTTTTGGTGTCAATAGTCCAGTGGGTACAAAGCATCGAACTACTGATATTTTTTGGTGTCAATAGTCCGGTAGGTACAAAGCATCGAACTACTGATATTTTTGGTGTCAATAGTCCGGTTGGTACAAACCATCGAACTACTGATATTTTTGGTGTCAATAGTCCGGTTGGTACAAAGCATCGAACTACTGATATTTTTGGTGTCAATAGTCCGGTGGGTACAAAGCATCGAACTACTGATATTTTTTGGTGCCAATAGTCCGGTGTGTACAAAGCATCGAACTACTGATATTTTTTGGTGTCAATAGTCCGGTGGGTACAAAGTATTGAACTACTAATATTTTTTGGTGTCAATAGTCCGGTGGGTACAAAGTATTGAACTACTGATATTTTTTGGTGCCAATAGTCCGGTGTGTACAAAGCATCGAACTACTGATATTTTTTGGTGTCAATAGTCCGGTGGGTACAAAGTATTGAACTACTAATATTTTTTGGTGTCAATAGTCCGGTGGGTACAAAGCATCGAACTACTGATATTTTTTGGTGTCAATAGTCCAGTGGGTACAAAGCATCGAACTACTGATATTTTTGGTGTCAATAGTCCGGTGGGTACAAAGCATCGAACTACTGATTTTTTTTGGTGTCAATAGTCCAGTGGGTACAAAGCATCGAACTACTGATATTTTTTGGTGTCAATAGTCCGGTAGGTACAAAGCATCGAACTACTGATATTTTTGGTGTCAATAGTCCGGTTGGTACAAAGCATCGAACTACTGATATTTTTGGTGTCAATAGTCCGGTTGGTACAAAGCATCGAACTACTGATATTTTTGGTGTCAATAGTCCGGTTGGTACAAAGCATCGAACTACTGATATTTTTGGTGTCAATAGTCCGGTTGGTACAAAGCACCGAAATGTCTGAAATTACAAAAGTAACACAACACAAAAAATATAAAAAATTGGGTATTCTAAGCAGAAAAACAAAACTGTATTCACCAGCTCGTCACCAAAATCGATGTATTGCATGCATCAGCGTAGATATATCGCTACCGCAGTTCGGACGGAAGCGTTGCTGGCGGAATGCCAAACCGTATCATCCGCTTTTTGCTGCGTTATAGCTTTCGTGTCGCATAACTGAAGGAAGAGGCATACTGACGCTGATGAGAATGTTAGTGATCTTTATCGCGTTTTCAACAAAGCCACCTGCAGAGATACTCCAATCTAAAATTGAAGACAAAAAGTAAATTTGAAAATAGTCCTTATAACTGCTATTAATAAATATTGATTCGCATTGATATAATAAAATAATAGAGTGCGTACCGTAGAGACGTCCAGCAGTGGACTGTTATAGGTTGATGATGATGATGATGTGCGTAACTTTGGATAGATAGAACCATCTATTTCGACATAAGTAAAAAAACACGCAGACACATTCACTAAATAGACATAGACAATCATTTATTCACTACATTAGCACACAATATACAATACTGTTACATTTTAAGACAGGAAATACAATTAAACAATTAAATAGTATGAACGTAAAACATAAACAAGAATAAGGGAGAACTTGGTAGATACTGTGTGCTACACCAGTAAATGGGACTCGACTCAACATTATGCCCGCCGTAAGCGCTGATATTCTGTCGAGACCGCTCCATTTAGCCACTAGACCTTGAGAGTATTGTGTTGTCAAGTGAGATTATTATGTGTCATGGTAGATATGTCATGTTGTGTCAAAATATAATAATATAGTCGTAGTAGCAAATAACAAAATAGTATATTATGTACATAAGTATATAAATCAAATTAATAAATTGGTTAAAATAATATCCCAATCGGCTAGTACGTGAAAGGCAAACGGTGAATACAAACAACATACTCGTATACATTATCATCTTATGCCGAAAAATGGGCTCAGCTCAGCTCCACGATGTCTACTGTGTACCTTGTAGAAGGTTGTTAAGCTAAGGGATACGTAACACTTCAGTATAAGGGGTTCTCAAGACCGTCTTGAATCAAGGTTTCCGTTTTGCTGATGGCGATGTTTTTTAATATATTATTTGAAATGTCATTGATAACTTTGACGTGTTTACAGAGTGGAATTTGTGTGCCTTACCTGGGGTGAAAGTACTCTAACTACTGAAGATAGCAAGTTTAATGCAAAGGAAACATTCCTTTATTTTTAAAAAGAAGCAAGTTGTCATGCAAACAAACATTTTTAGGGTTTCGTAACCAAAGGGTAAAACGGCACCCTATTACTAAGGCTCCGCTGTCTGTCTGTCCGTCTGTCACCATGCTGTATCTCATGAACCGTGGTAGTTAGATAGGTATTTGAAATTTTCACAGATGATGTTTTTCTGTTGCCGCTATAACAACAAATACTAAAAACAGAATAAAATAAATATTTAAGGGGGGCTCCTATACACCAAACGTGATTTTTTTGCTCATTTTTGCTCGATATTGATTGCAACAGGTAGACGCTTGAAATATTCACAGAATATTTATTTATATATTCACTTTAAAAATAAATAATTAAATAAAATAAAACAAACATTTAGGGGTCTCCCATACAACAAACGTGATTTTTTTGTCGTTTTTATAGATAATGGTACGGAACCATACGGAACCCTTTGTGCGCGAGTCCGACTCGTACTTGCTCGGTATTTCATTGAAAATCCTTAATAAAAAAATAAAATAAATAAAAACTTGAATATCGTTCAATGATCAGTTTCTCTGTTGTGAACTGTTTATGATGTAAGCGCTGATCTATCTATCGTATGCAACGAAGCATTGGTCTAATATAACTGCACAGTACGACAGACGGACACTGAATAGATTTATAGATATAGTCGTCTGGCTACTGGCACACGTTGACACATTTGCGATAGGATATTAGGACGGGTATCGTTTTATAGATCTTATTTATAGTTTTATCGGTGTTGCCACGCAAACAGTGTCAATTTTTTATTTTCACGTTTTTATATTTATAATCTTTATTGATATTGACTTTATAAACGTTGCTTTGGTACGGGCCAGTTCTTTATGACTGTTTCTTTAACACGTCGCTATAAAATGTATAAGTGCAGCGGCTTCTTGCATTCAATCAAATTTAATGCCTAATTTTCTATCTGTTATTTGATCGAACGAAGCGAGATCTCTAATAGCGGGTTTCTATATCCGTCGGTAACCGACTACGACTCGTATCTCCTTGAAAGAGTGTCAAACTAGTGTTAAAATTTTGACACGTTATCAAGGAGAAACGAGTCGTAGCTGGTTACCGACGGATATAGGAACCCGCCATAAATCAACTTGGGCAAATCGGCGTTGTATGTATGTTACACTACTAAATGTGTAGGTAACCTAGAAATAAAGCTAAACTCATTGTTGCAACTTGACTTGACACCTATTTTTATCCCATAGGAATTGATTTATGGGATAAATGTCATTCTATATGGTACTCCATGTTATAATCTACGTATATACCAAATTTCAACGAAATCAGTTCAGCCGTTACGGCGTGCTTGAGTAACAAACAAACATCCAAACTTTCACATTTATAACAAACAGACGTACCACCATATACGCACTTAAATGACCATGAACAAGATAAAACTCAAACAAACCAAATCTGAAATTATTGATTGCTTTAACATACAATACACTTAATTAGAGCCATATCTACCAAACTAAGTAGATAGGGGTCATCCAATCAATACAACAAAAGATCATTAACTTTTGATGTGATTGGCCGCACAAAAGGCGCTAAGCATCATTAGTAGGTACGCATTAATTTATCTTGAATAATGATTGATCAACTATTCATTCAACCGTTTAATGTACCGTTTTTATTGTTATGTACACACGGCTACACTTCAAGCTATTCATTTCCAGTTAAAGTGCTGATCTCGCATTGTGTAGGCTTTTCGTAGAATGAGAGGTCAGCTTAAACTGGAGTGTATAGGTTGATGTGTAGTCGTGAGTACGAGAAATGACGCTGTAAGTCCCAACAGGCCAGACGCATAAACCACTTCGCTTCTGCTACGATTTTTATTGTTCCGTAGCCAAATGGCAAAAAACGGAACCCTTATGAATTCGTCATGTTTGTCTGTCTGTCTGTCCGTCCGTATGTCACAGCCACTTTTTTTCGAAACTATAAGAACTATACTGTTGAAACTTGGTAAGTAGATGTATTCTGTGAACCGCGTTTAGATTTTCACACAAAAATAGAAAAAAAAACAATAAATTTTGGAGGTTCCCCGTACTTAGAACAGAAACTCAAAAAAATTTGTTCATCAAACCCATACGTGTGGTAGGTCTTCAAAAATGATATTGAGGTTTCTAATATCATTTTTTCTAAACTGAATAGTTTGCGCAAGAGACACTTCCAAAGTGGTAAAATGTGTCCCCCCCCTGTAACTTCAAAAATAAGAGAATGATTAAACTAAAAAAAATATATGATGTACATTATCATGCAAACTTCCACCGAAAATTGCTTTGAACGAGATCTAGTAAGTAGTTTTTTTAATATGTCATAAATCGTAAACCGCAATTTACCTTTCATTCAATCAACTCAAATATAAAAAAAAAACATTTAATTTCTTAAACATAAACCTTATGCATAAACTGTGAACCATTATTAAAGATAATGGATGCGGAACCCTTCGTGCGTAAAGTCCGACTCGCACTTGGCCGGTTTTTATTGTAGCAGAAGCGAAGCCTTTTCCCAAGAATTGTCACATTATCGGGGTTTATCGAGTACACAGTGTGCTGAATAACCTGAGATTTGTGATGGTTTGAACTGTATTAAGTTTATCTATACTAATATTATAAAGAGGAAAGATTTGTTTGTTTGTATTGAATAGGCTCCGAAACTACTGAACCGAATTAAAACATTCTTTCACTATTGGTAACCTACACTATCCCCGGGTGGCATAGGCTACTTTTTACCCAACTGCGCAGAAAGAGGGTAATGTTTTTATTGAAAAACTACGCGTGCGAAGCTGCGGTTTGGTCAGCTAGTATTTTATATAGGCATTTCTATCGAGCCTTATGAAGAGCCTTATGAATAAGCTCAGAGTCGCTCAACAAGCTATGGAGAGGGCTATGCTCGGGGTATCTCTACTGAATCGAATCAGAAATGAGGAAATTCGTAGGAGAACTCAAGTCACCGACATAGCCCGACGGATTAGCACGTTGAAGAGGCAATGGGCAGGCCATATAGCGCGCAGAACAGATGGCCGATGGAGCCGGAAAGTTCTCGAATGGAGGCCACGGACCGGCGAGCGCAGCGTAGGACGTCCTACAAGATGGGCAGACGACTTGGTAAGAACCGCAGGTCGGCGTTGGATGCAGGCCGCTTCCAACCGCAGTTCCTGGAGATCAATGAGGGAGGCCTTTGTTCAGCAGTGGACGTCCTACGGCTGATATGATGATGATGATGATGATTTCTATCGAGTACCAGTTTTAGCGTATAGAAGCATTAAATATCGTAAAAAAAATCTTAGGTATTGCTCACAGTTTAGCAGGTTTATAGTTCATGTTCCAAAAACTTACGTCCGTCTACTGGTCGTAGAAGCTTGTTCCTTTTTAACCGACTTAAAAAAAGGAGGTTCTCAATTCAACAGTATTTTTTTATGTTTGTTACCTCAGAACTTTCGACTTGCTGAACCGATGTTGATGATTCTTTTTTTATTTGAAAGCTGGTGCTTCCCGTATGGTCCTATTTCAATTTGGGCCAATTCTGACAATGGCATCCATGAGAAAAACATATAAGTCTTAAATTTGCATTATGTATGTATGTGCGCAACAAATGGATGAATAACTCAATATCACGCCAACCGATTTCGATTATTCTTTTTTTAACCGACTTCAAAAAAGGAGGAGGTTCTCAATTCTACTGTATATTTTTTATGTTTGTTACCTCGCAACTCCGTCATGTATCAACCGATTTGGAAAATTATTTTATTATTTGAAAGGATATACTTTCAGATTAGTCCCGTAGAAATTTCATGGAAATCGGTTCAGTAGTTTGTTTTTTCTGTTATCTGATTTCATCATATTTCATCTGATCATATTTCAGTTTGAATTTGCAAAACTAATTTTGCTCATCATGTTGTTTTATTTCGGAGACCATTCGTTTCTATATCTGTACCTACTGCAGTTGGCTCGGCTGAAACGATGCTGGAAACAGTTCTTCATCTAAACTCTGTCTAAGAAGCCGGCGGACCCCGAGCGCAACTTCAATTCGGCCGCGTCAAAAACTTCGGCCTGAATATCGCTATCCCTGTTTAGTGACGAAGTTTAGCCACGCGGAGCGACAATGATAGCAATAGAACGATTCTAAATTTGATTAGATTTTGGCCGTGTTCCGTAATACCAAAAATCATAACTGAAAACTTGTTGTATTTTTCTCATTGCGTTGTTATTCTGTAACTAGACGATATAATCTATGTTCCCATGACTAGGATACGTAAGATGTTGTTGTTTTTAATACGAAACAATTAGGTTGAAAACAGGTATTTTATGACGTAAAAATATGCAGAATGCGATACGGTTCCATTTCATTTTAGGTAAGTATTTTGATCTAATATATGGTTGGGAACCTAGATAAATACTATTCAAATTAAAATAATACCTTATTAAGGTAGAAATATGCTCCAATTAGAAATGATCTTGGTATAGTTTCACCGAAACCGCTGTACCGCTCCTCAGGTATGCGCGCGGCGAGACGGGGGGGGGAAGTGTCGGCCGCTCCGATCTATCAGTCTGCCGTCAACGCTCACGGCGGTAGGTAGCTTTTGTACTGGACGGTCTATGTCAGACGCACACGAGATAAATATCCAAAGATGTGTGTAATTTTTAAAGTGGCCGAATATTTTAAGAAACGAAAAGCAGACAGAGAAAGCTATAAAGAAAATCAGAATATCTGTAGATAATTTAGTTATAAAAAAAATATAAACATATCGTTGTATAAAATAACCATATCGTTTACGATATCCTAAGATATATCCGACAATATCGATCTCATGTGTACTCTTGCTCTTTTTTCCTCGGCCCCCACCTCGCCGCACTTTCCTAAGGAGCGGTACAGCGCTTTTGGTCAAACTATAGTACGTGTTGTATGGGCGGATTCCCCTCCGGTCTCCCCTAAATGACACTGGCTTTCAAACAAACAAAATATTCTTTCATCGTTTGAAATCGTATCATCGACTTCATTCAAGCCAATCTTTGGAGTAGGGTGCTAATGCGAATTACTTATTTACATGACAACAATCTTGGCGCAACATTTGTTGCAGCTTGTTATTTTCCTCTCAGCTAAAAGCACAAAGCACGGGAAAATATTTCTCGCCGTCTTTAATTGTCTTACGTGCCGTGTCATGTCATGTGAAAGTCAACGCTGATAGTGCTATCAAAATGTTGACATGACACGAATATTGACATGATTAAGTACAGGCATAGGCAGAAAATAATGATGAACAATGCTCTACAAACTCGAAGGTGGCCAATATTTTTTTTTCTAAAGTTCGTTCAACCATAATTACCTAAGGCTTTTATTATATGCCAAGATTCGTGTCAGACGGGCCAACTAATGTTTGTTTCCTTCTTAATACAATTACTGGTAAGTAGTGTTATCGAGAACCTTCCGGCCCCATCGGCCATCTGTTCTGCGCACTATATGGCCTGCCCATTGCCACTTCAACGTATCTCTTCATTTCTGATTCGATCCCGTAGAGAAACCCCGAGCATAGCACTCTCCATAGCTCGTTGAGCGACTCTGAGCTTATTCATAAGCCGCAGGTCGGCGTTGGATGCAGGCCGCTTCCAACCGCAGTCCTTGGAGATCAATGAGGGAGGCCTTTGTCCAGCAGTGGACGTCCTACGGCTGATATGATGATGAGTGTTATCGATAGGTACTCGGCGCATCACTAACGGCTCCGGCAAGGGCTGCAAGAGCGAGCAAGATAGCAAAATCATCGTCGCTTGTCCCACGTTTTATGACCCCGTGTGCCTGGAGCATCGGCGTCAAGTATAATAATGTGTTCGATTGCTTGTACAATATACAATGAATAGTGTTGTGATGGTGCTTGTTATGATCACACCGCTCGCCTTTGACATGGAATTCATCCTAATACAAGGAACTTCTTCTCGCGAAAACTTAGGTTGTGGAAAGATCCCTGGGTTGTTAAAAAAAATCAAATACTTTGCCTAAAAGCTGTCGTAGTTTTCCATACCGTGATAGGTGGAGCCAAATAAAACAGTTGGCAAAGAGAGCTATTTATTTTAAAATTGGGAAAGTTATCAAGTGAATTATATTGAGGAAAGAGTTCTTAGGAAAGTGAGAATCACAAATATTTATACTCGCCGTATCTCTAGAAATTATTGAACGAGTTATGTGGTGACACCATGATAATTGATCGAGCGAAGCGAGATCTCTAAATCAACTTGGGAAAATCGGCGATGTTTGTATGTATGTATGTATGTCCGAGGATAACTTTCGAAGCGTTGATCCGATCATCGTGAAATTATATACATAGGTAGGTAGTGACGACACAATTTTGGTGTGACTAAATGAGCTAAAAATGTTAGGGGGTTGTTGAGATATTGGGGTTCAAGAGGGGTAAAAAAAAATGAGGCTAACTGGTCAAGTGAGACGTCATATCAAAGGTATTCATTAGTACATTTATACTCCGTTTTTAGTTTTCGTAAATTCTATATAAATATTAGCCATAATAAAAACTAAACTTTGACAAAATTCACAGGGTACACCAGGGACCCCACAGTGCTGTAATTTAGTATGCGTGTAGCTTGAGTGATATAAATATAGGCAAAAGTCTGAAATCCAGAATAACAGCCATTTGTACCCCAAAAAAGAGTTCCAAGTTCACATGAACTCCCGTTACCTGTAATTTGAATGAAACTGTAGGCCAAGTTAGTTGGTTATTTATTTTGTGACACTATTTTGATAGTCAAAGGTTACAAATAATATTTTTTGTTTTAATCGGAGACTCACGAGATCACAGTTCGGGGCGAACCACTAGTTTATACAGGAAAGGAAAAGTCTATCACATTATAGGCCGGTGGACAGCTAATGCGAGTGCGTGGAGTTACGAGTATGTATGATGAGCAAGTCACGCAGGCACGGCGCGGCGCCCCGCCGCCGCGGGACGATCTGACATCTTCCTCAGAATTTCATACATTACAACCGCTGCATACACGCTCACGTCACGCACAGGCATTCGGTTCGCACAGGCCTTAGAAGACTAGTGGTTCGCCCCGAACTGAGATCTCGCGAGTCTCCCATAAAAACAAACATAATATTATTTCTAATCTTTGACTATCAGGTGCCACAACTTAAACTACTATCTTACTTGACCTACAGTTTCATTCAAATTACAGGTAACGGGAGTTCATGTAATTTGGTTCCCCTTTGTTGGGGTACCAAATGCAGTTATTTAGGATTTCAGACGTTTGCCTATATTTGTGTCACTAAAGCTACAAGAATACCAAATTTCAGCACTGTGGGGTCACTGATGTACCTTATGAATTTTGACAAAGTTTTGATTCTATTATGGCTAATAATCAAAAAACTACAACGACTTAAACTAAAAATAATAACAGGATTGAAATGTACTAATAAATACCTTTCATTTGACGTCCCATTTGATCTAATAGTCTCATTTTTTTACCCCACTTGAACCCCAATATCTCAAAAACCTCTCCACATTTTTAGCTGTTTTAGTCACACCAAAATTGTGCCATCACTACCTACCTATGTATCAAATTTCACGATGATCGGATTAACGCTTGGAAAGTTATCCTCGGACAAACAAACATACATACATAAATACATACAACGCCGATTTGCCCAAGTTGATTTGGAGATCTCGCTTCGCTCTATCAATAATCTATCCCTCGCGAGGACTCAACTATTCTTGTGTGAAATATAATAACTAAAAACGTTTATTTCAGACCAGACAGGGATCCATAATTCTTGTTAAACACTGAAAAAACTTACTTAAAAAATATTTATGGTAGGTACACAAACAGACAAGATAAAAAGAAATGCGGCAATATTAGAACATTAGGGCGTCTACTGAGACATCAGGCATGTGATCGGCATAGGCAAAGCCATCCAGCGTTTCATGATAGATGTTCACAGTTAAAGTGGCTCAAAATCCGGTTTCGTCGGGATACTCATATACTCTGTCTTCTTTATAACATCCTTCAAAATCCTCTGTCCCCTTGCTATCTTAAAGAACGTTTTTCTCCTCTTTTTCCACCTGACTCTTTTTCTCGTTCTTCTCAACATCTGTTATTCAAGACGCCTGAGCATAAAACTTCTTTCTTCACTTACTCTTTCACTGTGACTGCTATCTGCTTGTGGAACTCTCTTCCAGTGGAAATCCGAAAGGCCGCCTCTATGGGAATCTTCAAATCCAAACTCTTTAAATACTTCATCTCTCTTCAAGATACCCAACAAAATTGAGCACTTTATGTAGATATATTTGTGTATTTCGTTTATGTATGTGTATTATTATTATTTTTAATTTTTGTAAGTTTATTTATAAGTTTGTTTGATTAAATTTCCTTTTTCTTGCACTACCACTTTCTCCACACTACACAAAGGTTAGCTGGAAGAAAATGCTAATTAGCATTAAGTTCGCCTATGTATCTTTTTATTAGTGCAATAAAGAATTTTCTAATCTAATCTAATCTAATAGATGAGCTCATGTTCCCGGCAATCACGGCCAGGAAACTGTTGGTGCTTCCGCGTATGCAGCTCACCAGGGATGCGATTATTTTTCGTATGATCGCGTAGAAATCATCATTCATCATCAATTATTGATTTAAACGGGTATTTAACGCGTATATACTTTTTTTATTGTTTACAATAATTTTGTACAGTGATCGCGAAAGTTTGAAAAATACTATTTAATATCAATATAAAAACCGTTATAATTCAAAGATACACTCGACAAAATGAAACCTTTTTTGGCAGTCGATCAAAAAATACAGTTACCTTCTGGCATCACCTAAAAAAACGTAATACAAGGATGCGTTTCCACTAGAGATGTGCGATGTAGCTAAAGCGGTGAGCGAGGAAAAAAATCACCAATAGGATTGCTTCATTTGCCTAGGCTCGCAATCGCAGCTGTCATATTGAGGGATTTTTGAACTTGTATGCCTATGTTGAGCCTATGCACTTGTATTTTAAAATAAATAATAAATATTGCTGGACATTTCACACAGCGCTATCTAGCGCCAAACTAAGCAGAGCTTGTACTATGGGAACCAAATAACTGATAGAATACTTATATACTTTTTTTTTGTGAAAAGTGCGTGCAAAGTTTTTCATGTGTTTGAATCGATAAAAATGGCGGTTAAAACGCGACATCTGCGCATTTAAATACGCCGCGCCGTGTGCATAGGCCTTAAGGCAGTAGGTGGGCCGCTGGGTGCGGTCATCATGACTTATAAAAAATCTGTCAAGTAGATACTACGAGTTGGGAGGCAGATTTCAATTGTCATTTTAATTTTCTGATTGTCTTGTTTTGTTAAAGTAATTCGTGGAAATTCAACCGGATGTCTCTTGGTACTTAACTGCAGGTGTATTTTGTCTCAGTTTCCGTTGAAGCTTTTTATTAGAATTGGAACGTCGTATGCTCTTTGATGTGTTAATTTTTTAGCATCTAGGGTATAAGTTGAGTCTTTGTGGAATGGCATATAAGTACCTACTACCTACACTTAAGGCGAATATAGTAGCTGATTGGTCTTATTTGGAGGCTTTCTCATCAGGGAGGAATCAGTTTTATGTGCTGAAAAAAAATATATGTCATTTATTGACCTTTTATCTGCAAAGTAAACATACAAAAAAGTTCTACCTGTTTATTTACGATGAGAAAAAAATTAACAAAATGTAGCTGTTTTCGACTTTCAATTTGATTCAACCTCTAAACGACGTAAAGTTTTGTAATTTTTCTTTCACCTAAATGTAGAAAGACTATACCTTCCAGTTGAACATATGATGCTGTGCTACGACGGTCTTTCACGTGGCAATTAATTATTTTCAATTTTTCCTAATAATTAGTGGGCTTATCCTTAGAAGGTGGTTGCGCGGGCGACGGGAGGTAGTGTACCGCTGACTGTCGTACGGGAGGGTTTTGCTCGTCTGCCTTGCGCTCACCTATTTTCTGGTCGGTTAGATGCATGTGGCGGAAGGTGCGGTTGGTGCGGGGCCGAAACAATAGCTACGCCCATTCGCTCAAGGTCATCGGCTACGGTTAGCGCCATAATGGTATAGTATATGCCAGAGGGTGTAATTCTATCTCCTTTTCATACTATCCCATATACACAAAAATAATTCGAGATCATTGTGTTACAAAAGTCGTACATTTAATTAGGTTGGGGCTAGATAGCACTGTATGAAATGTTCCATTATTATCCACTATTGGTAAGATAAAAGAACCAATGGGATGCTGTGTTAAGTAGATACTTAATAAGAACGGTATTCCATGATCCTAGCATTTATTTTATTGGTCCATTATAATGTTTTGTCTGGTACATTTTATATTCCGAATGGAATTTCAACTCATAAAGTTATACAGTATGTGACAACGCACAATTTTTTGGTAAAAAGCCATTGAGACAAACATTCTTTGAAATACATTTTCATACATTTCAAAAACGAATTGCTCATGAAATTTAAATATTTTCGCCTGTCAGCGGACCAATTTAGGTTTTATTGCTTTGAAATTATCAAAGGATTTGTCAAATTATAATAATTTGTTGTTATTTAATTTTATAATCATTAAAAACGAAAGATTTCACTCACAACTTTGTTAAAATCCCTAAACTCTTTCCATTGCCAACGGATTTGTCTAGACGGATATTTCGATGATCAAAAACATTGCGTAAAAATAACCGCGTTAACAGATCGATGAAAAATAAATGAATCAAATTAAACCAGTGGTTCGCCCCGAACTGAGATCTCGCGAGTCTCCCAAAACACAAAATATATTCTTAGGGCTACTCGCAACGATGCCTAAACAAATTTAGTGGCTAAATATAATTTAAAGAGTGTTTAAATTGTACGTACAAATACGTACAATTTAAACATGTTTAGTCGCTAAATAAGTTTGGGGATCGTTGTGGAAGCCGGCCTTAATCCTTCACTATTATAATAGTGCCATAATAGTGAAATGATTAACCAAATAACTTGACCTATAGTTTCATTCAAATTACAGGTAACGAGAGTTTATGTAGTTGGATTTTTTGGGGTACAAATTGCAGTTATTCTTAATTTCAGACTTTTGCCTATATTTGTGTTACTAAAGCTATACGCATACCAAATTTCAGCACTGTGGGGTCACTGGTGTACCCTGTGAATTATGTCAAAGTTCAGTTTTTATTATGCTTAATAACTTATAAACAACAAAATTTAAACTAAAAATAAAAATGGGGTCGTAATGAACACACAAATATCTTTTATTAAACATATCACTTGACTGTGTGTGTTCCTATTTTGTTTTTTTTACCTCTCTTGAACCCCAATATTTCAACAACCCCCCCCCCCCCCCCTACATATTTAACTCATTTAGTCACACCAAAATTGTGTCATTGCTACCTACCTATATACCAAATTTCACGATGATTGGAAATAAACGCTTCCTAAGTTATCCTTGCACAAACAAACATGTATATATATACATACATACTTACAACGCCGATTTGCCCAAGTTGATGTAGAGGCAAAAAATTGGCAATTTTACCAACATAGTTTAAAGACAACCATTCCGCATTCCCGCCTTTCAAATTTCAATGACGGTGGCGTCTACCAGATTTGTCCGCGTGTCAGCAAACTGTCAAAATCAGCTGGCGGTCATAACTCAACTTAAGTTTTACGTCAAAAATATACAGCGCTCTCGAAATAGAAACGATTTAAGTACGCATTTATCTCGCGTCTATTTATATTTAGTTTATGAGCAGTATTCCGGGTGGATCCGGATTCTCAGTGAAATATTATCTCTTTGGCAAATTGAACTGTTTTGGTGATTAGTTTGTCAAATTGTTGCTCATTATTTCACCCCATGATTTAAACTGCACGTTCGGCTTTGTTTGTCAGTCCGTGGCTGGAAAGTGCAAGTATTGTAATGCCTAAGATTAAACATCACTATTTATGTGCAGGGAACTTATATGTGGTCTACGGTTACTGCCTTAAAGTTTTATTATCGATCTACCCTTTTAATATTTTTGGTATAGAGTGTAATTATAGTTCTATTATGAATACATTTTGTCAGTTTTTGTATGAAGTAAAGGATCCAGGCAACGAAGGTCTGCGTTTTTGCATTTTGAAGTGAAGAATCTTGAAAAAAAATTGGTTGTCTGTAAAGTTGGTTTACGGACGATAATTTTACGTGAAAACGGTGGAAGAAAGATAGATGCGCCACAAGCCGAACGTTTAGGCCGATCGTGCCTCTCTATCGCTTGTTCCGCGCTTTGCACGCTTGGCTCAGGCGGAACATGACAGTGTTTTGTGCGTGCAGCCGGCGTTAATCGATATATAAGACGTTATCACGTCAAAAAGCTTTTTTGAACTTTAGCTTTCAATATTTTATTATGTTATACCCGCTACATAATATGTAGATAATTATTGATTAAAACGGGTATTTATCGCGTATGTACCTTTTTTATTTGTTATCCCGACGTTTCGGCTGTGTTGCAACAGTCATGGTCTCGGGCTGACAGAGTCTTCGAGACTTGAGTCAGCCCGAGATCATGACTGTTGCAATACAGCCGAAACGTCGGGATAACAAATAAAAAAGATACATACGCGATAAATACCCGTTTTAATCAATAATTATGTACAGTGAACGCGAAAGTTTGAAATATGTAAATAATACAAATTTGAAAGTTTCATTTCTGCAAGATGAAATAAAAATCGGGACTTGAGCTCTATTCAAATTTCCCCATTGTCCTTTAGTTTTATTATGTTCCAATCTTTTTAACCAAGCTATAATTACGCCCCTTAAGCTACACAAGTACCCACTAGTTAACTGAAGGCGGTAAAGGCACCACAGCTCAATTTTTTTAAGTTTTTGTTAATTTTTTATCTACGATCAGCCTTTGGCTATAAGCAGATATTCGGAGAGCATAATTGGCGTGGTGTGCTGGACTCAATTGAGTATTGCACATTTGGAAAAACTAGTTTCTGTCACTCAGTTCTAGTATGTTGTGGCGCTTAAGGTGGTTTTGCTGATTTGGTTCGAGGAGCTTCACAACTAGTTGATTAGGATGCTTCGATAGTCTGACTTTGTACCATTTTTCCATGAGTTTAATCTCTTCCCTCACTGTGGCCATTTTCATGCAGTTCCTCGGTTGTGATAAACCATGGCGCATTTAACATTTCAGTATAGAATTTTGGAGTCGCTGGACGATGATTATATTGATTATATTTGATTTCGAGGCATCTCAACGATGTTCTTACTTAAGCTACACAATATTACTAGTTAACAAAAGGCGGTAAAAGAGATCCTACACCTACACTTAGTACTAGAATAAACTAAAATACATTTCAGTTTTTTCCAAATGTCATTGCCAAGGAATTCTGAAATTACGCAAGTGTTAACCATTTGTCTACGTAAGTGAACGGGTTAAATAATAGAATTTTAGTTTGGTTTATTGAGTCATCTGTTGTGTTAAACCAATAGGTACAAATACATTTATTTACCAAAAGCTTCACAAATATTATAAGTGTAGACTTAAGTTGGTAATGGTCCCCGCACTAGG
This sequence comes from Philereme vetulata, assembly GCA_918857605.2. Lineage (NCBI taxonomy): Eukaryota > Metazoa > Arthropoda > Insecta > Lepidoptera > Geometridae > Philereme > Philereme vetulata. The sequence continues at coordinate 11,212,541 of OU975423.1, forward strand.
TCTAGCCTTTATCGCTGGAAATCTGATTACAAAGAAAACGCTTACCATCTATAATCTAATCTAGGTGATATTTTAAAGTAGGTTTTAACCGACACATTAGCGGCAGGATTGGAGGCATTTGAATTGCAGTGGGACGTAATGGTACGCACTAGATCTAGCCTTTATCGCGGGAAAACGGATTACAAAGAAAACGCTTACCATCTAAAATCTAAGCTAGGTGATATTTTAAAATAGGTTTTAACTAACACATAAGCGGCAGGATTGGAGGCATTTGAATTTCATTGGGACGTAATGGTATCTTAAAAAAAATATTGCGGGCAAATGTTGAGTATATAAAATTCTGCCAATATATCCTAAGAAATTATCGAATCTTCAGATACGAGTACTTATTGCACGGTTCTAAACTAATATTAGGCAATTTTACTTAGAAAACTTTCGTGATTGTTTTCAATCATCAAAATCAACTTGGGCAAATTGGCGTTATATGTATGTTTGTATGTTTGTTTGACGGAGGATAACTTTCAAAGCGTTTATCCGATCATCGTGTCCAAATCAGAGCGAGGCGAGACGATGTTCTGAGCGGATCGCACTCACCCTGATGAAGGTTCACGAATTGAACCGAAACATTGTCGGTTGAAACACCGAAAAGACGGTGACAAATCCTGTAATAATGATTAATATTAGCCAAAATAAAAGTCATAATTCAAATGATGCTGTATTTTTATATATTTAGTATTTTTTAAACTTTCGCGATCACGGCTTTTTTTATGTTATTTGTGGGGAAACAGGCTAACGTTACGGCCCACCTGATGGTAAGCGGTCACCGTCGCCTATTGACACCGGCAACACCCGGGGTATTGTCGATGCGTTCCCTACACTGTAGAAACCTCTTTACAATAATAAAAAATAAAAGGCTGTTAATAAAAAGGGATTGCTGTACATAATTATTGATTAAAACGGGTATTTATCGCGTATGTTTTTTTTATTTGTTCTGTTTTTTTTATCTGTTATCGTTTTTTTATTTGTTCTGTTTTTTTTATTTGTTCTGTTTTTTTATTTGTTGTTTTATTTATTGTTGTTTTTATTTTTTATTTGTTTTTTATAAAAAAGGGATCGGCTAAAAAGTTTTTATTTTTATAAGAACAAATGACAGTTCACTTAAAATGAGCTTAAATACGTACAGTAAGTTTGGGCTAGTGTCCAAACGATGCATTATTAAACTTAAAATATTACATTGCAGAAACTTCATCACTTCACTTCACTTCATACATAAATCAAAGGTTTTCTAAAAGACTTCAACACACTCAAACTATAACGGCTTTTGGTAGGTAATTGAAAATAAATGCTGTTTGTACACACGGCTACACATCAAGCTATACGTTTCCAGTATAAGCTGACCTCTCATTCTACGACAAACCTATACAATACGAGGTCAGCTTATACTGGATTTTTATAGCTTGATGTGTAGCCGTGTGTACTGACCAAAACTGTTAGTCTACCACTCCACTATCATTTAAAAATATCTTAGACTAGAGGTTCGCGCAGAACTTAGATCTCGCAAAAATATTATTTGTAATCTTTGACCATCAAAGTGGTGCCACGAAATGCATAACCAGCGTACTTGGACTACAATTTCATTCAAATTACAGGTAACGGCAGTTCTTGTTATTTGGTATTGATTTTGGGGTATAAATGGCAGTTATTCTGGATTTCAGACTTTTGCGTATATTTTTGTTTCTTAAGCTATACGCATACCAAATTATAGCACTGTGGGGTCACTGGTGTACCCTGTGAATTTTGTCAAAGTTCAGATTTTATTATGGCTAATAACTCAAAAACTATAAATACTTTACTGAAAATAAAAACGGAGTCTAAATGTACTAATGTATACCATTTCTTTGACGTCCTATTTGACCTAATAGTCTCATTTTAATTTTTTTTACCACTCTTGAACCCAAATATCTCGACAACCCCCCAACATTTTTAGCTCATTTAGTCACACCAAAATTGTGCCATCACTACCAACCTATGTATAAAATTTCACGATGATCGGATCAACGTTTCGAAAGTTATCCTCGGACAAACAAACATAACATACATACATGAATACATACATACAACGCCGATTTGCCCAAGTTAATTTATGGCAGGTTTCTTTATCCATCGGTAACGAACTACGCCTCGTATCTCCTTGAAAAACTGTCAAACTAGTGTCAAACTTTCGACAGGTTTTCAAGGAGAAACGAGCCGTAGCTGGTTACCGACGGATATAGGAACACGCTATTAGAGATCTCGCTTCGATCGATCAATAAAAAGGTAAATACGTGATAAATACCTCATAAATATTAGTAATTATTATGTATTTAGTGGCTAAATATGTTTTAAAGAGATGTCAAATCAGACAATTACGTCAAATTTAGATAGATAGATAGATAATTCTTTATTGTTACACCAAATTAAAATAACTTAACCTAGAAAACTTAAAGACTAATACATGGTGGTACAATGGGCGGCCTTATCGCTCAAAGCGATCTCTTCCAGGCAACCTTTGGATGGACTGGATTGAAAAGACGTGCGAGGAGGCGGTGTTACAATAAATACCTATTTATGTAGGATAAAAATACATAAATACCTAAACTTAAAAATAATCACCTAAATAAATATATACATATATACTTTTACAATAAATATCGACAGGAAATTCAATGTTTACTTTAAAGAAGCCGCTAGTATAGTTTGCAGACCTCATTTTTAAAAATAGGTAAAGATTTAGCAAGTCTGATGGAAACGGGCAAGTCAATCCATAATCCGACAGCTCGTACCGTAAACGAGTTACTAAAGAAGTTGGAATTATGGGATGGAGTTTTCAACTGGAGAGTAGTGGAAGAACGCAGATCGCGGGTATGGGATAGGTTTAGGAATTCAAAGCATGATACGGCGGAGAAGAAGAAGTAAATACAATTTTATATAAAAAGAGTTAGAATATATAATTTAAACATGTTTGTATCTGAATACGTTTAGGGATCATTGTGCGAGCCGGCGTAAGGTTAGTTATGTTATTAGTAAACACTTTATTTACTTAAATTTTTTGTGTATTCCAGAATAACTCATATTTCTGATTCTGAAGCACGAATTCCGAATCAAGACTCAATTTTTGCAGCAGATCTTATTAATATTTGTGACAAACTCAACTTTCTCCCATCGCAAAGTTAGGTTATAGAAATGGGAAAGGAGAGCCAATGAGTCAAGATTTATGACATCGCGATGATCTCATGAACCAACCAGGCCGTAAACATCAAGTCACCGCCCTAAAATAATTTATTACGACCTACACAATAATCTTAATGACAATATCATGAGAATCAGATTTTCAAGGGAATAACTAGTGACGAGTGAATGAATCAAAATACTTAATTGTACACTTCAAAAGAAACAGACATAAAAATAAAAATTCACAAAGCAATAAGTACAATGGGCGGTCTTATCGCTTAGAAGCGACTTCGTCCAAACAACCTTTAGATGGAGAGGACTTTGAGAGATCAATAATATCCATATCCGCCATATCTGCGTTATCACATCATCACACTATCACACTTCACACTAATATTATAAATGTTAAATTTGGATGTTTGTTTGTTACTCTATGTCTTGTATGACTGAACCGATTTCATAAAATTTAGTGTTTTTTTTAAATAAATTATAGGCTTGCGTTTGACCACGATCTCGCCTAATGGTGTGCGATGATACAGTCTACGATGGTACACGCTTGCCTAGAAGAAACCTATTCACTCGCGACTTGAAGACCCCTAGGTTGTAGTATTCAGGAAATTACTTTCGACGATGCTCGAGGCTGTGGAGCCTTGGATCTGCTAATTCGTCATTGCAAATGAGCTTCTTGGCTCTTCTCTCAATTGAATGTGTGTTGATAGACAACTTGGATTTAAACATTGGCTATCCGCTGACGGAAGCTAGTATTCAATAATTCTTCTTCTTCTTCTTCTTTCGTGTCGATGTCTCAATACTATAGCCATTTTGACCAGTACGCCGCCACGTTCATGGCAGCGTCGGATCAGGTCATCAGTTGCCTCATCATGCAGGTGGTAAGGCAGGATGGGCATGCAAGGACGTGTGCCATTGTTTGTAGCTGGGCACCACATTGGCATTGCATCGCCGATTCGTCTATAATACCCCATTTACTAAGATTACACCTGCAGCGGCCGACTTGGGTACGCAGTCTGTTGAGGGTCCTTCACACTGGCCAAGGTAGGTGTTGACCAGGGGGTAGTTCCTCTGCAGGTGTAACATATCCAGGTGGGGTTCTTTATTTATTTTCCACAGGGTAACACTGGCATCACTTGCATTATTTGTTATGGATTCTGTCCAATCCAATAATTTGAAGCAACTATCGCTATTAAGTGCGACTCTGAATCGCGCACAAAGATAACGATTTTCGGATTTTTTCCTTTTTTTCCAATTTTCATGATTCTAGCTAGATCAACGGGGTACCCTATAGATTTGATTTATCTGAGATAATTAAAACCAATGAGTTTGTATGAAGATTGTGATGAGAGTGAATGAGGCAAAAGAAGTATGTAGCAAATTGAGATCCGTGGTCTCTGCCTACCCCTCCGGGTTAAAAGCGTGAGAGTATGTTTGTGTTTATTTAATTAAATTATTTAATTAGAACGGATTAACCAATTACACTAATTAATATAAAATAATTAAAACATTAATTACATAAACCATTGTCAAATTAAAATCTAAATTACAATAAGGATCTACATAGTATACAAATTAACAATAAAATAAAATTGAAATAATACACATTAATATAAATAAATAAATTAAATCACACAAATCATAAATTGAATTGTTAGATTAAAGACCTTTCATACATCAATCTCACAATACCTCAGACATACCAGCATCAATTCCTTCCATTCGTCAACAAACACATCGCATTCAGGGTTGGCATCTAGGAGTTTATTGAGGGCGGTGAGTGTGCGAGGCAGCGGGGAGTTAGCACGGGATACAGTACGGCTCGAGGGTACGGCAAGAAGCCTGTGTCTTCTGCACCGGATCTATTGATTTGGGACATAAAAGCGAAGTAGCTCGTTAAGCAGATCAGGTGCATCAATTTTGTTGCGAAATATTTTGCAGACAGTGGTTATTTGCTCACACGCTCTCCTAGTTTTGAGGGAATTATAACCTAAGTATCTTAAGAGGTATTGAGTTGGGTACATGAAAAGGTAATACCCTGTAATTCGCTTATAAAGGTACCTAAGAAATGCCTTTTGTACTTTTTCCAAACGAAGAGCGTACGTAACTTAATTTTGTAATCAAAACATGCTGCAAAACAACTCAACTCTAATGAACCGCAGACTACGTAGTAGGTATTTGATATTAATTTCAAAGTTATACCTCCTCTACGCGTTCTTGAAAAATAAGGGTCTTGTCTTGACAGGCAGGCAGACAGACGGACAATGAAGTGATCCTATAAGGATTCCTTTTTACTTTTTTTGTACCTACAGAACCCTAAAACACCCAATAGTTACATACATAGCTCTGACTCTCCTGAGGGCTAAGCCAAGATACAATCGATTAGCGATCACGCTAGTCGATAAGTCCGAAAATGTATGGGATTTGACAGATGCTATGGAAATATCACGTGATATATCGACAACAAACCAAAGTACATATGTAGAAATCGAATCGATTCGAAGCGAATGTAACTTGGCTAAGCCCTCAGACCTAGAATTATCCCTTTTGGGTTCCTTTTTTGGGTTCCGTACCCAAAGGGTAAAACGGCACCCTATTAAGTACTTAGGCTCCGCTGTCTGTCTGTCCGTCTGTCACCAGGCTGTATCTCATGAACCGTGATAGACAGTTGAAATTTTACAGATGATGTATTTCTATTGCCGCTATAACAACAAATACTGAAAATAGAATAAAATAAATATTTAAGGGGGCCTCCCATACAACAAACGTGATTTTTTTGCTCGATTTAGCTCGATATTGATAACGGCAACAGGTAGACGTTTGAAATATTCCTAGAATATTTAGTTATATATTCAATTTAAAAATAAATAATTAAATTAAAATAAAACAAATATTTAAAAGGGGCTCCCATACAACAAACGTAATTTTTATTGCCGTTTTTATAGATAATGTACGTAACCCTTCGTGCCCGAGTCTGACTTGCACTTGGCCGGTTTTTTTTTACTTTTGATGTACAAAACCCTTAAAACTCCCAATAGTTGCAAACATAGCTCTGACTCCCCTGACCTAGAATTAACCCATATGGGTTCCATTTTTTTGCTTGATGCGTACATCAAAAGGAAAAAAGGTACATCATGTTGAGTGCTTTAGAGTTCTGTGAAAAACCTAATAGTTAAATGCATAGCCCTGAGACTCTTCTGACCCAGAATCCCCTGTATTTCCCGAACACTTGCGTCTCGCCCACCACACAGAGATCGTAAAAATATTTTTACGACCTTGATGCCCACCTGGTGTTAAGTCGTAACCATCGCCTATAACAAAGTTTTGGCTCGTAGGTCACGCACCTTAGAAACATGCCTACATGCAATGCTCTGCGTCTATCAACTTGAGGCATACAGGTGTAAGACCTCATGTGCCTATCATTTCACTGGCAATCATACCCTTCAAACTGAAACAGAGCAATGCTACTTGGTAGATATACCTCCCTTTCGCACAAAGCGGTTCTCTACGGTTATGCGCACCGCCAAAGAGTGGAACGCCTTGCCAGAGTCTGTGTTTCCTGATAGCTACAACCTGGGTGTCTTTAAGTCGCAAATGAATAGGTTTCTTCTAGGCAAGCGTGTACCATCGTAGACTTCATCATCGCTTACCATCAGGCGAGATCGTGGTCAAACGCAAGCCTATAAAGTATATAAAAAAAAGCTACTTGGCGGCAGAAATAGGTATGGTGGTAGTATTTACCCGGGTGCACTGAACAACCGAATAGGTTGAACTCCATAATGTTGATTCCATTTAAATTGCGTTGACTTAATATCATGTATAAACAACTATTCTAGTACATTTAATTCTACAAAAATAATATTGTTAAAAATTAACAGGTTAAACCAACCACTAAAAGAGGTTATTACAACACAACATGTTTGGTATATTCGAATCTAAGTAAGTCTAACTGATAATTTAGTAAAGCCAACATGTTAAAAAAATAGAGTCAACAGAATAACCAAGTTAAATATATATAATCAGGTCAAATTTACATATATAGTTCATAAGTACAACCATCACTGTACAACAGATTAAGCCAATTGCTTACCGCGTCTGCGAACCCGAGTGCAACTTCAATTCGGCCGCGTCAAAAACTTCGGCCTGAATATCGCTATCCCTGTTTAGTGACGAAGTTTAGCCACGCAGAGTGACAGTGATGGCAATAGAACGATTCTAAATTTGATTAGATTTTGACCGTGCTCCGTAATACCAAAAATGATGACTGAAAATTTGTTATATTTTTCTCATTGTGTTGTTATTCTGTAACTAGACAATATAATCTATGTTCCCATGACTAGGATACGTAAGATGTTGTTGATTTTAATACGAAACAATTAGGTAGAAAACAAGTCTTTTATAACGTAAAAACATGCAGAAAGCGATACGCTTCTATTTCATTTTAGGTAAGTATTTTGATCTAATATATGGTTGAGAACCTAGATAAATACTATTCAAATTAAAATAACACCTTATTAAGGTAGAAATATGCTCCAATTAGAAATGATCTTGGTAGTACGTGTTATATGGGCGATTGTCCCTCCGGTAACCATCCCCTTATCATTTATCCATTACCATACTACAAATTCAAGTTTAAATGTTTAGAATGGCTGATATACTTATCTTACGATGACACTAACAATCTTCTGCTTTTTGATGAATAACACACATTCGACATACACACCCTAGACTACATTTTTCACACACTTACACACCCCTACATTCTTACACACTGCTCACGCGCATGTAATCTTCTCTGTTATTACTTAAAATTCAAAATAAAATATAATTGTGATAATTAAAATTTATCATAGTTACTATTCTTGTTATTATATATTTGTAATCGTATCGATACTCGATACTTATAATTTGTCTGTTAGAGTTGACTATACCTCAGCTCAAACTCGAATTTCACCCCCGCTTCTCCGCGCGCCGCTGCACGTCCTATCTCGCCGTGGTTCATATGTTTGCCGGTTTTTTATCATTCAGTCCCTTCATTATTTTGTTGTGTTTATTTCTCATTACTGCGTCTTTACAAAAACCAACTAAACATAAATTCTACCTTAGAATTACGTGTTCGTTTGGAGCGACAAGCGTCACGGGTACCCCGTCTGAACGCCGAGGCCAGACTGAATCGCGGAACGGGCGTCCGGAGCGAATGGTTTAATTAGTGCAAAATTTAGATATTTTTATTTAATGGTAAAATCAAAAGGTATTTTGAAAATTTAAAACACAGGTGCCCTTATTTATGTTGTGTAGAATTACTGTATAAAGTTTCAAAATCTAAATTGAAGTATTCATCGCATAAGAACGAGTTAAAGATAAATTTGGAGTCATCTTTGGATTTTTTTTCTATCGAGAAAGTTTTACGGAATCGTGTTTTCACAACACAGGCGCTCTAGCACGTATCCTTAACTATAACATATATGAATTACAAATTGAAATCACAAAATTTGTTGAACAAAACATTGTTTCAAAATAAGCGATTTATCGTCTCCCCAGGTATAGTGCGCCCTTAAATTAACTTTAGTCTTTCGTTAACTTAGCTTCTATTTTAGTCTAAAAATTGAACTCTTTATTTGTTAAGGTTTATGGAGGAGGGCGTTGATGCCTGCGACACAGTATTTTTTACTCCTGCAGGTATCACCGTTTTCATATTGTTTCTGTACGCTGTTTATGTACTAAATAAAGACATTTTGATTTTTTGATTTTTGATAACTATTTTTCTTTTGTTAATTCAACAAATCAAGTCGGTAGATAGATAGATAGATAATTTCTTAATTGCACACCATTAAATACAAACATATAAAAGAAAATACACTTTTAAATCATAGGTACAATGGGCGGCCTTATCGCTAAAAGCGATCTCTTCCAGGCAACCTTTGGATGGACCGGATCTATGTGAACAAATAAGGACGGCGGCGTAAGATATTATTAGAATCCCTAGAACAAGTAAATATTACAATTTATAAAAAATATAGATAATATAAAATAAAATGCATAATTATGTTATATAATATAATCGTAAAATTACATAAATATTAATATTAAGATACATAAAATATATATTATAAAGTTATAAAAATGTATAAATAAATAAATGGCCTAGTGAGCGATGTATGACAGAAAGTGTTGTCTGACCATGTTTTTAAAGATAGGGAGAGATTTTGCATGACGAATTGAAACAGGTTAGGCATTCCAGAGTCTGGATAGGTGGTCTGGTAGGTGCTATATTAACCTAAAATATACGTTGAAAAAAGGGTTAAAACAACATAATATTCGCTTTTTCAGTGTGAGCCCTTTCACAAGGAAGACTAGTACTCTTATGCTACTAGGTACATGTCTTAGGAAGCATCCTCTTAGCTTACACAATATGTAAACATATTCCGTGACATCAAAACATGCTGTCTCGTTTAATCCACATAATCCAGACAGAGTAACGAGCTATCGTTAACTTTTAGTCATACTTAACCGCGCGGTCATGACCTAAAATCTTTGGCAGTTACTCAAACATCTCACAGTGTTAACATTCAGTGATATCGAGTTTGTTTGTCGGCTTTTTATTAGAGTTCAATGTAGATTTTGATGATTCGAAACAGACTTATTACTGTAGAGTTCGTTTTAACTTTAATTGTCTGCTCCAATAATTAGTTAAGGCGAACAATCCTACTATAGATTATTTAAAACTAACTGTTTGCTGCGATTTCGTACGCATTGCACTCCTAAATGTGTAGGTAACCTAGAAATAAAGCTAAACTCGCTGTTGCAAGTTGACTTGACACCCCATTTTTATCCCATGGGAACTGATTTATGGGATAAAAGGTAGCCTATGTGGTAGTCCAGGTTATAATCTACGTATATACCAAATTTCATCGAAATCGGTTCAGTCGTTACGACGTGATTGAGTAACAAATAAATAAACAAACATCCAAACTTTCACATTTATAATATTAGTGTGATAAATAAATAATGCTGGACATTTCACGTAGTGCTATCCAGCCCCAAACATAGCAAAGCTACTACTACTCACCTAGACCGGGCGCTAGAGGTAAGTGAGTATGCAAAATGTGAGGACCGAATTCCACCAATGGATTTGAGTTAAGGAAAAGTCAAAAATTAATAATGCGGATCTTGCCGGTCAAATATTTGGTCCATATTTTTTTTACCCTTCTACTCTTATTTGTAAAGGAAGTGTATTGAGTACAATCTATAGTATCATTTTAAAGATTATTTCAGTAATAATTTATATTTTTTTCTAATGGTGAAAGTGAAGATGGATGGTTAAATGAAGAAAATAAAATATTATTTATTAATAAAAAATATTATAATGTATTAATAATCAGTAAATTTAAATAAAAATATACATAAAGTAGGCAAACAATTACTCATTTATATTTAGACAATTGTTATTAACCCGTGAGAAGGCGCGCTATGAGCAATTTGCTCACACTAAAATTGATTGCAAAAGTTTTTGGTGATCCTGACTTCATAGCTTCGCGAGCACCTAGGTACCTTCCTAACTATTCAGCCCCTGTTCCTCGCGCAACTCACGCGCTGCTCCATCTCACTGCGACTGCGCAGTAAAGCACTTGTGGAGGCCCTGCACCGTCGCGCGGCAATTTGCTCATCGCGCGCCCATCCGCGTAAATATTTTTGCTCGTATAAAAACCAAATTATTTAGTTTTATTTGTGTATTAAGTGGATTTTTTTGTTAAATTGTATTAAATTGGTTATTTATTACATAAGTACTCTAAAGTCCTATTATAATGCTAATGTGTTTTTGTTTTCAGCTACAACATTCTGTGCGATTTGTCCTAGATGTATGAATAAACGGTCAAAAAAAGCATGCACTTCGTGCAAGCAATTACTGTGCACCGAGCACATAATGTACATGTGTTCATTGTGTTTCAAAAGGCACACTTATCCTTATTTTATAGAAGAGTGAAATTTTTATTTGCGTAATTTTATTTATCGTGATTTTTTTAATACTACCAAAGACCCGAAAGATCCGAAATTATTTAATTTGTTATTTGCAGTAGAAGTTGTATTTATATTTCCTAATTTTAATTAAATCTATTGTTTTCGTATTAAATAAATATTGTTTTATTCATTATGATCCCATTTATAGCCAAACAGACCAAAAATGCAGAAATTTAAGCATTTAAAATTAATGTGAGCAATTTGCTAACGCACGCTTATCCGTGTAACAACATACGGCGCGCCTTCTCACGGGTTAATACATATAGAGAAATACAAGATAATTTTGATTTTTTGCAACTGCAAAACATTGTTTGAAATAAAAATAAATAAATTGTGCGACAATTTGTAGTACGTTCATCAGCAAATTTTTTTTTTTAAAGAAATAAGTGCAAACTGTTTCTAAATGTTTCAATTGTTCATTATTTAGGTCAAGGTTTCCCAAAGATATAAGGGCTGTTTGTACAAAATCTTCAGACGCAGCTTTCAAACATTGTATTTTACTGCCAAATGTACTAGTGGTGTCGCAACCACTTATAGCATGTAATGCTGGCAAAATATCGAGATTTATTTCGTTCTCGATAGGATTTTTTCTTGGTAAATTACCATTGCTGTTACAGTCTATACCGCTTAATGTTTCTTCATTGAAGTCATTGTTATCAGTAGCGCCATGAAGAAATAACGATGAATTTTTCACTACATTCTTAGGTATAAGCGAGTTTTTTTCTGCATATTCACAAACTATTGAAATTGTTACTTCTAAATCAATCTCTTGTACTTAATGCTTTATAGCTGATGCAATGTCCAAATTTATTCAATATACTTATCAACTGTTTTGATCGAGTTAAGTGATGAATTGATTCGCTAAAGCTATATGTTTTGGTGTTTGTTTCTCAGTAACAGTAAAAAATATGTCATAAAACTAAGATTCTATAATAGTTATCTCTTCTATAATAGATATCGCTCAATTTTTGGTTGTTTTGCATTAAACAAAGCTTGCAGAAAAATCTCCCACGTTTTTGACAATCTTTCATTTTCTAACAATTTTTGAAGCAAATTTCATCACGTAAATAGCCACTAGGTATAAGTTCTGTTTTTAATAATTCTTGACGCAATGCTTTTGCACTATGAACGATGTAGTTTTTTGAATTGATGCTACGAACATGTTCTATTATTTCCGCCAATGGTATATTTTCCATAAACACCAATGAAGATTTTGATCTATCAGCTGGGTAAGAAAATAATATGTTTTCACCGAATTTATCAATAAGTAGTGATTTTCCTACACGATTCTCGATCACAGCGTCTTCTATGTTTGTGAGTTTAGCGAGGCGCTGAGCTAAGAAGTGCACTTCAAAAGAATGAGTTGAAAACTGATCTTTAATTTCATCTATGAGTTTTTCAAATGCATCGTGAAGTATTTCTCGAGGGATCTGATTTGAAGGTCGACCTGCTGGTTTTGTAGAATTTCTCGGCATTCTTAAATAATCACGGTAACAATGTTTGTCATACCTCACTTCGAAGGCAAATAAATATTCAGGTCGTTGACAAGTACTAAGTTGAGTAAAAACATGGTCTTCTTTACTGCGTGCAGTATTTAAAATTTGATCCGCTGCTGAAATTTCGGAACACAAGTACAGCTGCTTATCTTTGTTCCTCGTTAATTTTCTACAAATTAAGCACTTCAACGATTTATTTACTTCTGCAGGTGTCCTTGATGACGGACGAGATTTTCGAGAATGTAACCCCACGCTTGCCTCGGAAGTTGAAGCATCTGAATCAGATCAGAAGAATTGCAGATTCTTCTTTTACTTCTTCCATAGAAGAATCCGACCATAATTGCCGGTCCTCACATTTTGCACACTCAACTACCTATATATATATATTTATATTTGTGACCATAAAATGTTACATAGATGAGTTGTGTCCCTGTTTCCCAGAAAAGCGTAAGCTGTGGCCTAGGAAACAGTTCTCTCCTGAATGACATGATATAAATATTACAGTCTACTAGTACATGAACGAAATTACAAACAAAGAAATGTATTGTTGGATAGCGCACATGCTTGCATGTATGCATCAGTGTTTAAGTGAGTGAAAGCGTGGGTCATGTGTGTGAGTATGTGAGTGTCTTGTCTGTGTGCGTGTTTGCGTGTGGGTGGGTTTGTTTTTGTGTGTATATGTTTGTGTATGCTTGTGTGTGTATGTGTATGAGTGTGTGTATGTTCAAGTTTATATAAGTAAGTCTTCTATACCGGCATAATCAAACGTGTCTAACCATTGCGTTAATATGCCTTTTAATTGGTGATATTTAGATATATTCAATTTAGAACCAAGCTTTGTATATAATCGAGATGCGTTATAGTTATATTGTCTACGAGCCAGAGAACAAATCAAATTGGGAATAGAGTAACGTTTAATTCTTCTTTCAGGTAAATTTAAAGTTGGAACCGTGAAGCGGTGATATCTGCGAAAGCACTGAAATATATATAATTTACGAACACTAAAGCCTAAGTTTTCTATACAAGAGATTTGTAGGATACCTGTATGGCATGTACATCATTACTTTAAGAAGGACTCTTTGGGCTCTTTCAACTTCCAACATGTATGTTTTAGGAGCACCTCCCCATGAAGTAATGCAATAATTTATGACGCATTGCCCCAGTGCCTTATATGTTCTATCATCAGCTACAACTCTGAGATTTTTAAATATGTATATAAGAGATCTTATTCTTTTCGCAGTGACAGTCAAATGTTGTTGCCATGTTACTTTCTGATCGATAATAACTCCAAGATATTTAATAGATGTAACTCGCACCAGCTCATCACAGCATATAGTTATATATAGCGCCTGTACTTTTTGTGAACTAGCCACCCGTGTAGCTTTGTCTTAAATTGTTTATTAGGTAATTCTCTTATGTCCCTTTGTATTTTATTAAATATTTTAATTGTCATTACATAACTATTCTTACTTTTAAGTGCCGATTTACAGATTGGTAGGATAAGCTTGGTGGGGTCTCTTTTTTATAATAGATGACAAGTTATCGGCATAACGATTGAAGACATTACTATTCTCCTTTGCAAAAAGTGCAGCTTGAAATACTCGTATATAAAGCCCGGTTAGTGTTAATAGCTTAAGTTTTATAGAGGACTACACTATTAAAAAGTATACCTACTCGTATAAGTATTCTATCAGTTATCTGATTTCCATAGTACAAACTCTGCTTAGTTTGGGGCTAGATAGCCCTGTGTGAAATGTCCAGCCATATTTAGTTTTATTAATTTATTTGTTATGAATAACTTAATTCAGAAAACATAATATTAGCACTGCCAAATGGTTCGCTAAGTGGCAAAGTGTGGGTAGATTAGTAATGTATGTTTATTTATCACCAGAATGATTCATTGTCCATTTCTCGTTGTGATGAAGCATGGTTAGCAATGCTATTATTATCATAATCGTGGGAGTTTACGTTGTACCATAAACCAAAGTACTAGTCCGATACTTGTCGGCTGCTTGTAAATAAATCTCGTCTACGAGATGAAGTTACTTTAGAATTGAGCTCATGCAATGTAGCCTTTATTAAACTGATAATAAACCCTTTGAAACTATAGTGGTTATGAACACTATTGGCCCTAAGAACGGGATATTCGGGAACCGAGTTATGATCGAGAACGAAACCAGTAGGAGTAATAGTATTAGTGAATTCATTTGTAGCAAGAGACTGAGAATGAGGGTAGATCGTTATATCTGCCAATAACTACCTACTCGCAAAGACTTCAGTTTACCCGTGATCATGGCGCGTGCAACTGCGTCGAAATATCGGGATACTCAAAATCATGGTAAATATCCCGTTTTTAGTGCAAATAGTAAATAAATAAATATTGCTGGAAATTTCACACAACACTATCTAGCCCCAAACTAAGCAGAGCTTGTACTGTGGGAACCAGATAACTGATAGAATACTTATATACTTTTTTTTTAAATACATACTCAAAATATATAGAGAAACAACCAGACCCGGAACATATATCTGTAGATCATGCAAGAATTTGTTCCGCAGCGGGAATCGAACCTCCTACCTCCTGCGTCTCAGGCGGCTATTCGCCCACTGCACCACGGAGGTTGTCATAGTGATATTAAACTTCTCGGTTTAGCCTACTTATTTGTTATTAGGTTTCAAGAATAATAAATAATACTGGACATTTCACAACGTTATCTAGCCCCAAACTAAGCAACGCTTTTACTATGGTAACTAGATGACTGATAGAATAAATCATAAATCTTTATACAGTACATGATACAACAATCGCGAGATATCGTGAGGCGTGTAACATCTGCCCCAAAAAACAATGATACAACATGTTGACCACGACCGCTCTGTCAAGAGCGTTACGATTGAGAAGAAGAAGAAGATACAACAATAAATATACTATAACTAAACTAAGCATGCTAAAATAAAAAAAAATAAAACTAATGTTAAGTAGGAATAGATAAATAATAATAATAAATATTTCTATACATTTCACACAGCGCTATCTAGCCCCAAACTAAGCAGAGCTTGTACTATGGGAACCAGATAACTGATAGAATACTTAAATACTTTTTTTTAAATACATACTCATAATATATAGAGAAACAACCAGACAAGGAACAAATATCTGTGGATCATGCAAACATTTGTTCCGCAGCGGGAATCGAACCCGCTACCTCCTGCGTCTCAGCCGGCTATTCGCCCATAAGCACCACGGAGGTCGTCAAATAGATAGTTATAGTCTCACTTTATATATTTCCCTAACCTCCACCCTAGGAAATACTAATATACTTTTGTTTTTGTAAATGCTTACTTTAGAGCATCATCCAGACCTGGAACAAATATCTGTGGATCATGCAAACATTTGTTCCGCAGCGGGAATCGAACCCGCTACCTCCTGCGTCTCAGCCGGCTATTCGCCCACAAGCACCACGGAGGTCGTCAAATAGATAGTTATAGTCTCACTTTATATAGTTCCCTAACCTCCACCCTAGGAAATACTAATATACTTTTGTTTTTGTAAATGCTTACTTTAGAGCAACATCCAGACCTGGAACAAATATCTGTGGATCATGCAAACATTTGTTCCGCAGCGGGAATCGAACCTGCTACCTCCTGCGTCTCAGCCGGCTATTCGCCCACAAGCACCACGGAGGTCGTCAAATAGATAGTTATAGTCTCTCACTTTATATAGTTCCCTAACCTCCACCCTAGGAAATACTAATATACTTTTGTTTTTGTAAATGCTTACTTTAGAGCAACATCCGGACCTGGAACAAATATCTGTGGATCATGCAAACATTTGTTCCGCAGCGGGAATCGAACCCGCTACCTCCTGCGTCTCAGCCGGCTATTCGCCCACAAGCACCACGGAGGTCGTCAAATAGATAGTTATAGTCTCACTTTATATAGTTCCCTAACCTCCACCCTAGGAAATACTAATATACTTTTGTTTTTGTAAATGCTTACTTTAGAGCAACATCCGGACCTGGAACAAATATCTGTGGATCATGCAAACATTTGTTCCGCAGCGGGAATCGAACCCGCTACCTCCTGCGTCTCAGCCGGCTATTCGCCCACAAGCACCACGGAGGTCGTCAAATAGATAGTTATAGTCTCACTTTATATAGTTCCCTAACCTCCACCCTAGGAAATACTAATATACTTTTGTTTTTGTAAATGCTTACTTTAGAGCAACATCCAGACCTGGAACAAATATCTGTGGATCATGCAAACATTTGTTCCGCAGCGGGAATCGAACCCGCTACCTCCTGCGTCTCAGCCGGCTATTCGCCCACAAGCACCACGGAGGTCGTCAAATAGATAGTTATAGTCTCACTTTATATAGTTCCCTAACCTCCACCCTAGGAAATACTAATATACTTTTGTTTTTGTAAATGCTTACTTTAGAGCAACATCCAGACCTGGAACAAATATCTGTAGATCGTGCAAACATTTGTCCCGCGGCGAGATTCATATCCTCAACTTCCTGCGTTTCGCCAGCAATTCGCCCATTGCGCCACGGAGGTCGTCATTTCACTTTTAAGAATTTATTAGAATAATATGTATATATAAGAAATAAGATATATATTTATAAGAATTACAAGCTTTTTATTAACTTGCAATGTATGTATGTATATTTGTCCGGGTAAAATCTTGCAACTGAATTTTAAACCCGTTCACCTCAATCGATTGAGCTGAAATTTGGGATACATATGTAACTTCGATGAATATGCAATAATATGTTACCATGGAGGTGATCTCATTATGAAAACTTATCTATTTTACTCATGCTACAGTGGATTAATCTGAATCAAAAAAAACACAAGATTCTAAGCATGGCAAAGAAACGATACAAAAATATATCATATAGATTATATTAGATAAGATAATATACTCTTTATTGCACCAAATAAAAATACAGTGACACAAGGAATATACAATAAATAACGGTACAATATGCGGTCTTATTGCTAAAAGCATACACTAATATAGTCGCGGTCTGGGTAGCGTTCCTGATACCACTTCAACGCATTAGTTGGGCTTCGTCGGTTAAAGAAGTATGCTTCAATTAAGTCTACTTTTTGCGTATTTGACAAAGCCATGATAGGACAAATAAGATGATGCAATGACTGTTATAAAAGTCCGACAGATGCAAGAACCATGTTCGAAATTCTAAATTGTTCTGAAATACGAAATGTTTTTGAAATGCTCATGAGAGCATGGAATTCTTAAACTTATTAATCGCTACAGTATTAATACTTCTTTAATGTGCAATTAGAATCTAAAAAAATGTTTGTTAGAGGAATTTTGCTGTGTCCTGTTGTATGAGAATACATTTTATAAAATTTGACTAACTTCCGCTGCTCAACTTTCTTTCATCCGGTACAATAAAATGATGCTTACATAGGACTGCATAAATCGGCATCAAAAAAAATTACCAACTTGATTCATTTTAAGGCGCTACTCACGCTTGACCAAAAAATATTAATGCCAAAAAGTTTTTTACGAAAACGAGCTGATGTTTTAAAAGAAACTGCACCTGTATCTCCTCTGGTTATGGGTGCTGCCGTACTGTCCCAGTTAAAAAAAAACACACTGTATATATAAATAAGAATGCTCTTCTTTTCTCAATAAAAAAAACGTGACTACTTTTGACATCTTTAATATTAAATATTTTGTACTACAAATTTTCGTTTATATTATGTACTATTTTCTAACTCTGACATTTTTATATAATGTGTTATGTTTTGACTTGCCTTGTAAAGCATTTCACTGCTATGTGGTTAATAAATTAAAAAAAAATTATCATTATCATATAAGTAAGTTAAAATAACAGAAAGAATATACAATTATTTACAATAAAATACAGAAGAAACAGTTGAATCATCTAAAGACCGTTGCAAACGATCTATAGATAGTTAACTGCTCTAGATCACTACTAGGCTGAAGTGTCCCCAAGACACTGGCTGCATTGCCCCGCTGAATTGCAAAGCTTACGCGTTGACCCAGATAAGCGCCAGCTCTCGCATCACAAGTCGCTTCGATCAGACGCCCAGAAATAATTTAAAATACGCGATGGGCCCCGGTACCCCATGCACCCAGGCTTTCGACCCCAAATGGCTCGAATACGTAAGCTCTGTCGAGACTTCCTTATTTGTGCCGCTTGAGAAATAAATAAATTGACATTTTAATAATATATTTATATGGAGCGACAATATAAAACTGGACTGAGAAGAGCTGAAAATAGGGATAAGTGGCACCTTGGCAGAGACTTAGGTCCAGTTGTGGACTGCTAGGTTGATTATCATGATATATTTAATTTAATTTAATGATGATAAAATATAGTCAGGTTTGTGATCTCGTGTACAGTAATTTTAAAATAATCTCTGGGAGGGGGTTAAAGGAAAGCGTTAGCTTTCGTGTTCTCCCATTACGACCTCCGTGGTGCAGTGGGCGAATAGCCGGCTGAGGTATATACGCAGAACGTAGCGGGTTCAATTCCCACCGCGGAACAAATGTTTGCATGATCTACAGATATTTCTACCGGGTCTGGGTGTTTATCTATATATTATAAGTATGTTTTTACAAAAAAAAAAGTATATAAGTATTCTATCAGTTATCTGGTTCCCACAGTACAAGCTCTGCTTAGTTTGGGGCTAGATAGCACTGTATGAAATGTCCAGCAATATATATATATTTATATGAATGAATGAATGAAATACTCATTATTGCACACCAAATAAAAATACAGTAATAATGGAAATAAACAATAAATAAAGGTACAATGGGCGGTCTTATCGCTAAAAGCGATCTCTTCCAGACAACCTTTGGATGGACAGGATAAACAAAATCAAAAGACGGCGGTGTAAGAGTACCTACAGACATAAACAGAACCCACAAAATAAAATATACCTATTAATTATACTAATAAACATAAACTTAAATACATACAAATAATATAAGTACAAATAAACTACACTACATAAAGAGGATAAATAACACAAACACTAACTAACAGTTACGAGACAACGAAAGGAAATGGTTGTATACCTTGACTTTGAAAATAGGATGAGATTGGGACGACCTTACAGACAAAGGTAAGGCGTTCCACAGTCGCACAGCTTCTACTGTGAAGGAGTCACCATAAAATTGTGAACTATGGATCGGAGTTCGAAGCTGTAGAGCTTCGGAAGAACGAAGGGTTTGAGAGTGTCCCTGATACAGAAACTCGAAACGCTCCTTTATATAAGAAGGTGAAGTGGGATTATAGTGAATGTTATATTTATATTACACTACCTTCTTGGTCCGTGCCATTATTAGTTCCATCAAGTTCCCCGCTATGAACTTGTTATTCCGTGCGGGCCAGTAAGCTGTTTAGAGAAGTGACGCTAAAGTGTTCAGTGCGACACTAAATGTCGCACTGAAAGCGTTTGCTCGGAATTCATATATTAGTAACTTTAACTCGTAACCACTTAAACTTGAAACACTTAAGCCGAAACATCGGGTTAACAAATAACTAGTGGTTCGCTCCGAACTGAGATCTCGCGAGTCTTCGATTCATACGACAAAATATTACATATTTGTAATGTTTGACTATCAAAATAGTGCCACGAAATAAATAACCAGATAACTTCACCTACAGTTTCATTCAAATTACAGGTAACAGGAGTTCATTTAATATGGAAAATCTTTTTTGGGGTACAAATTGCAGTTATTCTAGATTTAAGACTTTTGCCTATATTTGTGTCACTTAAACTACACGCATACCAAATTACAGCACTGTGGGGTCGCTGGTGTACCTTGTGAATTTTGTCAAAGTTTAGTTTTTATTATGGCTATTAACTTGTAAATTATAAAGAATTTACGAAAAATAAAAACGGAGTCTAATTGTCCTAATATACCTTTCATTTGACGTCCCACTTGAACCCCAATATCTCATCAACCCCCCCCCCAACATTGTTAGCTCATTTTGTCATAGTGATGGCACAATTTTAGTGTGACTAAATGAGCTTAAAATGTTGGGGCGTTGTTGAGCTGTTGGGGCTCAAGAGGGGTATAAAAAAATTAAAATGTGGCTTTTAGGTCAAGTGGGACCCCAAAAAAGTGTAACCAAATAATATAAGTCACGTTAACTGTAATTTGTATGAAACTGTAGATCAAGCTATTTAGTTATTTATTTTGTGGCTCTATTTTGATAGTGAAAGATTAAAAATAATATTTTTTTTTGTTTTAATCGGAGACTCGCGAGATCTCAGTTCGGGGCGAACCACTAGTCTGAGTAAGGATGGTTAAACGCTAAGCAAATATATTTATTGATCGTTAATGAAAATAAAATACTTTATTGTACACCACAAAAGAAATAAACAAAAATAGAAAAAAACCGGCCAAGTGCGAGTCGGACTCGCGCACGAAGGGTTCCGTACCATTATCTAAAAAAACGGCAAAAAATCACGTTTTTTATATGGGAGCCCCCCTTAAATATTTGTTTTATTTTAATTTAATTATTTATTTTTAAAGTAAACATATATCTAAATATTCTGTGAATATTTTAAGCGTCTACCTGTTGCCGTTATCAATATCGAGCTAAAACGAACAAAAATCACGTTTGTTGTATGGGAGCCCCCCTTAAATGTTAATTTTATTCTGTTTTTAGTATTTGTTGTTATAGCGGAAACAGAAATACATCATCTGTGAAAATTTCACCTATCTAACTATCACGGTTCATGAGATACAGCCTGGTGACAGACGGACAGACAGACAAACAGCGGAGCCTCAGTAATAGGGTGCCGTTTTACCCTTTGGGTAAGGAACCCACAGAATTACAAAGCAACATGTACGATGGGCAGTCTTAATGCTTAAAAGCGATTTCTTCCAGACAACCTTTGGATGGAGAGGATTTTTGTAACAACACAATAATGGAGGGGGGTGTACCTACATTAACAAAACAAAAACTAAATTTTAGCACTTATCACCTACTATGAAATAAAACGATATACATAAGTAAATATACCTACATTGACAATAATATATGATTATAACAACCAGAATCTTTTTCCTATGAGACCGTTGAGGAAAATTTCCTAAAAACATTCCCGCTCTTAATATTCTCCCTTCATACTTACATGGAATAAAGAAGGGCTAAATATTTCGAATTTGAGTTCTGACAAATAGACGGACATTTTCTAGAGTCCGAGCATAACACAACCTTCTTCTTCTTCAGGCCTTCTCCCATTTTTATTTGGGGTCGGCTCTCCTAATCACTTGTCTCCAGATATGTTTTTTCTGGATCGTCATTGGGTCTATATTGTCATTGTCTAGGTCTTTCTTTATTACAGCCATCCATGTTAGTAGGGGTCTTCCGCGCTTTCTGTGTCCGATCTTCAAGTCCAGAACTTTTCGAGTCATATGGTCTACCGGCCTCCTCACAACCAAAAAATATAAATCCTTTGTAACTGGGTTACTCGAGAAATTACTCCAGAAATCGACATATCACTAAATCTACTAAGATCCGGCTCGTTCGAACCCTTATTTTCCCCATATTTCTGTACGCTGCGGAGACGTGGACGCTGCGACAAGTTGAAAAGAAAAAGATAGACGCTCTGGAAATGTGGTGCTGGAGAAGTTTTCTTGGAATATCATGGACCGAGTTTCGTACGTACCGAGCTCGGCATAAAACAGCGTCTGTCAGCTTTAGTACAAACTCGCATTCTGAAGTTCTTCGGCCACGTCTCGAGGCGGGACACGGACTCTATTGAGCGTCTTGTCATACAAGGACGAGTGGAGGGCATCAGACCGCGCGGAAGGTCGCCCATGCGGAGGACCGATCAAATAAAAGCTGCAGTGGGCGGCCAACTGCATGAATGCACGAGAATGTCTGTCAACAGAGACAAATGGCGAGATATCGTGAGACGTGTAACATCTGCCCCCAAAAATAATGATACAACATGGTGACCACGACCGCTCTGTCAAGAGCGTTACGATTGAGAAGAAGAAGAACTGGGTTACTTCCATCAGACCTCCGGGTTGTAGCTAGATTATCACCTATCGGGATGCATTCTTCTAATGTGTCCCGCCCAATCTCATTTGAGCGAGGCTGTCTTTTCTCTAACATCGGCAATGCCTGTCAACGAACGCAGCGCGGTGTTACGCGGCTCGGCCAAGAAAGCGTTGTTGGCGAGGCGATCTTGTTGCCTTCGAGCAGGAGTGGTGGAGTATCGCACAGGATAGAGATAGATGGAAGGACTTGGGGGAGACCTTTGCCCAGCAAAAAAACTGGGTTACTTTGTGCATTGGTACTGATACTTTGTGTCGAGTTTATCTTAAATTATTTATCCCACAAAAAGAAAAATGTACAAAACATTGAGGACTTTATGCATTTTCTACCTTTCATCTGCGACAGATCTTGGTATTGTTTCAAAACTGATATCCTTACTAATACTATAAAACAACAGTAACTGTAATATTTAATCAGTTAGTTTATGTACGTCATATAATTTGTTTATAGTTCACATCTCTGTAAGTAGACATAACCAAAAGAGCACTAATTGCCAAGATACAAGTTTTTCACAAACTTAGTTTGGCAAGTCGGGCGCCATTTATTGTAAATTATGACAGAGAAAATAAAGAATTTTTGATTTGTGATTTGATTTTTGAAATTGTCTCTCTGTCTGATAAATAAATAAATAAATATTGCTGGACATTTCACACAGCGCTATCTAGCCCAAACTAAGCAGAGCTTGTACTATGGGAACCAGATAACTGATAGAATACTTATATACATTTTTTTTGTAAATACATACTTATAATATATAGAGAAACAACCAGACCCGAAACAAATATCTGTAGATCATGCAAACATTTGTTCCGCGGCGGGAATCGAACCCGCTACCTCCTGCATCTC
The DNA here is from genome assembly GCA_918857605.2 of Philereme vetulata. Lineage (NCBI taxonomy): Eukaryota > Metazoa > Arthropoda > Insecta > Lepidoptera > Geometridae > Philereme > Philereme vetulata. The sequence goes on from OU975423.1 coordinate 11,236,208, forward strand.
AGCCGGCTATACGTCTACTGCGCCACGGAGGTCGTCAGATTGTTACGTTTTCACGATTAAATGGCTTGACCGATTTCGATGAAATTTGGTATATCGATAGATTCTGGCCGGGATCCCTGTCGTTCTTAGAAGTAATATTTTTATTGAAAAACCACGGGTGCGAAGCCGCGAGCGGGTCTGCTAGTAAATATTTTGTAGTCATCCAAATACTATTGTCAGGTGGTTTAGTCGCCTATAAACGTGGCGGCGTTGAAGGCGTTCATGCTGAACATAATTTTGTTTTACGAAAATTTAACATTGTGATCTTCTTGTAACATTTAAACTATAAGTTCTTTAAAATAGAAAAGCATTAATTTCATTATAATTGAACGAGCGAAGCGAGATCTCCAAATCAACTTGGGCAAATCGGCGTCGTATGTATGTATGTATGGATAACTTTCAAAGCGTTGATCAGAGTATCGTGAAATTTGATACATAGTGATGGCACAATTTTGGTGTAACTTAATGAGTTAAAAACGTGGGGTAGTTGTTGAGATGATGGGGTTCAAGAGGGGTAAAAAAAAATTTAAATGAGACTATTAGGTCAAATGAGACACTAAATGAAAGGTCTTCATTAGTAAATTTCAACCCTGTTTTTATTTTTAGTTTAGTTTTTCTAGTTTTTGAGTTATTAGCCATAATAAAAACAAAAATTTGACAAAATTCACAGAATATACCAGTGACCCCACAATTCTGAAATTTGGTATTCGTGTAGCTTTACAAATATAGGTAAAATCTGAAATCTAGAATAATTGCATTTTGTACCCAAAAAAAAATAATCCAGACTACATGAACTCCCGTTACCTGTAATTTGAATGAAACTGTAGGTCAAGTATGTTGGATATTATTTCGTGGCACTATTTTATTGGTCAAAGATTAAGGCCGGCTTGCACAACGATCCGTAAACGTATTTAGCATCAAAACATGTTTAAATTATACATATTTGTATGATTTGACAACTCCTTAAATCATATTTAGCCACTAAATACGCTTAGGCATTGTTGCGCGAGTCGCCCTAAGAATATTTTCGTGTGTTTTGGGAGACTCGCGAGATCTCTGTTCGGGGCGAACCACTAGTTATTCGGTTGTTAAAATCCACCTTTGTATACCCATACACAGTAGTACAGTAGATAAAAAAAAAGTCCGGTTGGACCGAAAAACCGGAGAAGTTGGGACAAATCCGGACGAACTCTAGACGCAAATTAACGGAAGTAACGGAAATTACCCTATAACACCTTTGATTTGCCTCAACGCCTGTTTCCTTGATGATTCGGAACGTATCTAGGTTATTAGCTACAGAATAAAGATGTATAAATAAATAAATAAATAAATATTGCTGGACATTTCATACAGCGCTATCTAGCCCCAAACTAAGCAGAGCTTGTGCTATGGAAACCAGATAACTGATAGAATACTTATATAATTTTTTTTTGTAAATACATACTTATATCTAATATATAGAGAAACAACCAGACCCGGAACAAATATCTGTATATCATGCAAACATTTGTTCCGCGGCGGGGATCGAACCCGCTACGTCCTGTGTCTCATCCGGCTATTCGCCCACTGCACCACGGAGGTCGTATAAAGATGTATGCTTTATCCTTGCGTCTAAACACAAGTCTAGATAGAGCAAGGTAGCTAGTTATCACGAATTCATCACATCACTCAAAACCTAGGTCTTAAGTACTAGAAATAGATGTATCAATCACTTTAGTATCTAGTTATATTTTTTATTTTGGTATTAGACGCACTCTCTTAATAAATAGTTTGGCCATAAATGTACACCCCCGACCATTATCTTTGTTATAACAGAATCCTCTCCATCCAAAGGTTGTCTGGAAGAGATCGCTTCTAGGCGATAAGACCGCCCATTGTACAATTTGCTTTATATTTTCTTTTTTTTTGTTTTTTTTTTGTTTATACTGTGTACAATAAAGTGTTTTCATTCATTCATTCATTCATCAAATAATTACTTATTTGGACCACAAGAAAATACAAGTAAGTAAGTACATCATCATGATCCACAGCCCATAAGTACCCACTGCTGGGTGTAGGCCTCCCTTTGTAAACGCCACCCACGCCATGCTACCGGGAGGGGGTCTAGCCGAATCTCGCCGAATCTCACGTGAGGAAGAGAGGGGTGGGTCTCTGTTTACCTAGAATACGAGAGAAGCAATCTTGAAATAATGAAGCCAATTGTGTTTTGTATAAATAAGTTTTAACGCATTTACCATATGAATACAAATTTTGAAAACCCTTACGTGTGCTAATGGAGGAGGGGGTCGAAACAAATCTCGACATCTCACCAGAGGAGAGGGTTGGGGGGGGGGGGGGGGTAAAAATCGTCAAAAACGTCTCACATAATTAATTACCAAGTTCATCAGCTTTCATCAATGTTTTATGTTTCCGCTCCATTAAGAATTAAATATAAATGTAGATATGATGCCTATTGTCAGTAGAATCAGGTGCACAACTCAGCAACCCTTTATTAGAAGTGATTGAAAATTTCTGCACGTGTTACGTCTGGAGATAGCATTTTTCCAATATCTTGAACATTTTTGTAGTTATACCTACTTAAGTACTGATACTTACGAAACTTTGTATCGATTGTATAGGCAGACATTTATTCCAATATAAACTAAATACATTTTGTGTGGAAATCTAAGTTACTTCTGGAGCAGCTGAGCTATCTTTAGATGGTATGCAACGATTTTTAGATAATTCATCTATTTTTTCTATATTTTAGTCTTATAAATAATTGTGTATTCTTTCTTATAATAAACTAGCTGACCAATCCGCAGCTTCGCACGCGTAGTGTTTCAATAAAAACATTACCCTCCTTCTGCGCAGTTGAGTAAAAAGTAGCCTATTTCACCCGGGGGTAGTGTAGCTTCCCAACAGTGAAATATTTTGTTAAATCGGTCCAGTAGTTTCGGATTTAGAGAATAAATATCAAAAGCAGTAAAAAGTTTTTTGTCGAAAAATTACTTTTAAAAACAAGCTTTTATAAAATTGATAACCGGAACCGCAAGCAGATTCAAATGAGCCCAAACACTAAAAGCCTACTAAAATCCATTCAGAAGTTCCGCTGTCTAATATCCGTCTCCATCGTGAGACCACCTCCATGGTCCCATATTATTGCATTGTATTCCAAATTTCAGCTCAATCGGTTGAGGGGAACGGGTTTAAAATTCAGTTGCAAGATTCCACCCGGACAAACATACATACATACATTGTTAAATAAAGCCTTCTGCTACGATTTTGAAGGTTTCTTCTCGAAATCCCCACCGCTACGTCACCACCGTTGCGTAGAGGCATTATAACTGGACAATTACTACAAATATACATATTAAATTTTGCTGGACATTTGACACAGCGCTATCTAGCCCCAAACTAAGCAGAGCTTGTACTATGGGTATAAAATAACTGATAGAATACTTATATACATTTTTTTTGTAAATACATAGATACTTATAATACATAGAAAACAACCAGACCTGGAGCAAATATTAAGTGGATCATGCAAACATTTGTTTCGCATATTATAACACGGTCGATTTCTTATTTTGTGAGTGTTTGTGTACCTCACCAGGAAACTGAGGGCCTATATCCCGGAGGAGATAAGGCGAGATGGGATATGGATGTTGTAGCGAAAGTCGTAGGTAAGTTTATAATTACTAAAAGATACACGCCATTTGAGTTTATTAACAAAACTGTTTTATTCAGATACCCACAATCAATTATTAATCAGCTGTTAAATACATAACTTAACTCCCTTTCATAAATTAGAACAAACCAAAATACATAGATCAAAGTTAAAATTTCTTATTAAATTATTAAACAAACTGCCCGTGTTAGAGCATCTAGTATGATTGCAGCAATTGTCCAATTACAAGGCCTCTACGCACTTGTGGGGACGTAGCGGTGGGGATTTCGAGAATATATCAATACTTCTGAGCTTTGATTTAATAAGTAATCTCGAACTACAAACCGATTTTAAAAATTCTTTCCTGGGAACGCAGCGGTGGGGAATTCGAGAATAAATCGATTTTGGAACCTTGTTTCTTCGGTCAGTTTATGAATTTTGTCGAATAATAAGATTTGAACCCCGTTATTCTAAACAATCTATCAGTGCTTCAACTTTTATCGATCCATATTTTCTGTAGTATACCATAATTATACAGAGACAACCAATTTCTTAACACCTCTCACCATTTCTCTCCACCAATAGTTACTCACCACCTTGTAAATGGAATGATGAAGAGCATCCAAGTTTATTAATAAATGATAATTTGTAATTGTCAAAACTTGTCGCAGTCATCTTTGTACGGATGTTATGAGCATGAAATAAAATGATGGATGCTTTTAAATGGACGCACAGATTTAGATGCTGTTCTTCGCCAAAACGTTTTCATTTGGAATTGTCACGTCTACCAGATGCAATACAAACACGTGTATGAAAATTTAAAATCTTCATGTATCCACAAACTCTTTTCAAAAGCGGTTATTTAAATCAACTTTCTTTTCACTCCAACATACTAATACTAATAAAGTAGATATACTATAGAACGTGTTACGCCGAGGCTGTTACAGAATATGTAATAGTAAGGTATTAGGCGGCTTCTCGAAGTTATACCTACTGTGTCACAGAATAGGTAATAATTTGTATGGAATATACCTACATACTACGTTTTTACCTACAGTTGCACAGAATAAGAAATAGTAGTTGGACGAAATACCTACACTTTTCTAGTTACTAGTGGAAACGTCGAGAAGGTTCTGGAAATAAAGCACGGTGTAAATAGTGCGTAGAGACGTTCGCAGACGAGATTTCGGTGACTTTTAGTGGTTTATTGTGTAGCAGTAGTGAGATTTAGTGTGTTATTCAAAGTAAGTAACCCATGCAATTGACGCATCTTTGCCAACGCATTGGCAGTTTATTGATGCCCTTTTTGTAAAAATCAGCTTGACGGGAGGCAACAAACTCTTCAAAGGCATTTTGTACTGCCTCTCGGGAATTGAATTTTTTACCCACTAAAAAGTTGTCTAAATTTTGGAAAAAGTAATAGTGGGTAGATGCAAGGTCTGGTGAGTATGGCGGATGAGGGAGAGCTTCCAACCCCAGCTCTTGCAGCTTGGAGACTGTTTGTTTTGCAGTATGGGGTCGCGCGTTGTCGTGAAGGAGCAGTGGGGACAACCGATTGACCAAAGCTGGTTGCCGATGTGCAAGCTTCTCCATCATTGTCTCCAGTTCTTCACAGTACACATCTGCAGTAATGCTCATGTCGTTTTGTAAAAAGCTGTGGTGAATCACACCCGCACTAGACCACCAAACAGTGACAATCACCTTTTTAGGGGTCATTTTTGGTTTAGGGCATTGCTTTGGTGCTAAACCAGGATCTAACCAACTTGCTGAGCGCTTTCGATTGTCGAACAGAATCAATTTTTATATCGCACGTAACAATTCGGTTAAAAATTCCTTCATTTCTTTGCCTATTGAGCAGCGCGAGGCAGGTCTTGACGCGTACGTCGCGCTGGCGATCGTTAAGTTCGTGGGGCACCCATCTATCAAGTTTGTTTTACCTTGCCTATTTGTCGCAAATGGATCAAAATTGGTTTGATGCTAACATCAAAAGCTGTTGCTAGCTCAGCTGTAGATTAAGTTTCGTCAGCTTTCACAATCGCCTTTAATTCATCGTTGTTGACCAATGTCTCCGGGCGACCACGAGCTTTATTTTTCAAGTCAAAATTTCCAGAACGGAACCGGGAAAACCAATAACGGGTTGTGCGTTCGTTTGTACAGTTCACTCAGTAAACTTTTTGATGTTACGTGCCGTTTGTGTCACGTTGGTGCCACGACGGAACTCATATTCCATAATTACACGAATTTTTATAGTACCCATTAAGACGAAAAATGTTCAAATGTGATGAAAATACAATGCTAATCAATAAACAAAAGACTGAGTTTGTAAAAAAAGGTCATGTTTTTAAAACAAAATTAATTTGAATTTAGAATACAAAGCCATTCCAATCTTTTTTTCTATTTGAAATGACCAGTACTGAAGAACGGTAATTTCATACGTAAAGACCTATTATTTTATACAATAAAAATTATTCGCATATTTGGTGCTTCTTAACTTTCTGTAAGTCCGTTTGCCAATTGGCAAAGGCCTCCTCCAACCTACTCCACTCAGATCTCTCTCTCTCTCTCTACTCCATGTGATTCCTGCAACCTGCCTGATATCATCGTCCCTTCTTTTTTGTTGTCTTCCTTTTTTCTTTTTACCTTCCCTCGGGTACCATTGTACAACTATTTTGCTTTATTTGTCCTTTCCTCTGATCATGTGTCCCGACCACTTCCATTTTAGCCTTTTTATTTTTAGAGTTGCGTCCTGTAACTTGGTATTTTTCCTAATGTTGATATTTCTTATTATATCCCTCCTCTTTACTCCTAGCATGCTTCTCTCCATTGTTCGTTGGTAAATGGCAATTCTATTGGTGTTTTCTTTAGATAAGGCCCATGTTTGGCTTCCATACATTAGGATTGGTAAAATGTAGACATTAAATAGTTTACTCTTTGTTGTTATGTTTAAGTTTCATTACTTCCCTTAGGCCCCAATGCCTTTTCCAACTGTTTGCTAGCAAGCAATCAGTTGCTCTCCCTGTGGTAAAATATAAATAAATAATGCTGGACATTTCACACAGCGCCATCTAGCCTCAAACTAAACAAAGCTTGTCCTATGAGAACCAGATAACTGATACTATTTATACTAAAAACGGGATATTTACCATGATTTGTGAGTATTTGTTTACCCGTGATCATGGCGCATGCAACTGCGCCAAAATATCGGGATACTCAAATACAAATCATGGTAAATATCCCGTTTTTAGTATAAATAGTGTTCATAACCATGATAGTTTCAAAAGTTCAGATAACTGATAGAATACTTATATAGTTTTCTCGTTAGACTACGACATCGCACGCTTCAAAAGACATGTAGAGAGGTTTCTACAGGGTAGGGAACGCATCGACGATACCCCGGGTGTTGCCGGTGTCAATAGGCGACGGTGACCGCTTACCATCAGGTGGGCCGCAAGCCTCTTTCCCCATAAAATAACATTAAAAAAATATAGAGAAACAACCAGACCGGGAATAAATACCTGTAGATCGTGCATACATTTGTCCCGCGGTGGGAATCGAGTGGATTATTTATTTTATTGTAGAATACAATAAACGATTGAGTATTAAACCCGCAACCTCGCCGACCGAAACCGATTTTGTATCAATTTTCGTTCGAAAGCTTTGTTTTTAGCTATGTTATGCGGAGACTGGGGCATAAACAATTCAAAAGGCAAGGGTTTTGTACATTTAAACTTCAGGTTTAATTATCTGTGCTACATAGTGTTGCGTTTTCTTGGCAAATCTTCGGCATTTAGCGTTGTTTGACGTCGTAAAAGCGTCATTGTTGAAGTAGTTTTCGTCCCTCCACACGCGCTGTGTAATCCATTTTCTTTTTACAATTCCGTGGCGCAGTGAGTGAATAGCCGGCTGAGACGCAGGAGGTAGCAGGTTCGATTCCCGCTGCGGAACAAATGTTTGCATCTACAGATATTTGTCAATATTGACAAATTACATGTTCTTAGATAACTCAGTATATAAATATTCAAATAAAACTGTGAAGTACAATGTCATATTGGTAGAATTAAGTTATGATGTTATTAATGTTCCTACAACAAATTTTACAACTTAAATACATAGAAGTATAATATCAAATATTTATTATTTATTTGGAGCCTGTTCTGTCCCACTGCAGGGCAAAGGCCTCCCTTCCTTCCGCTCCACTCTAACATGTGTGTGTGTAGTCCAGTCTATCAGTTACGAGTCGAGTTCGTCTTTCCATCGGCGTCATGGTCTGCCGCGTGGTCGTTTTCTGTCTTTTGGGATTCACTCGGTGGTGGATTTTGCCCACAACTCCTCCGACATGCGGCAGAGATGGCCCGCCCAGTCCCATATTAACTTGCCTACTTGGTGTATAATATCAAATAATACAATTAAAAATGTAAAATGTCAAATTGTATGAATTTTATCTGCAAAAGCTTCGTCCAAACGATACAAACTTTTGTTAATTAAATGTCCTTTGATAAACAATTTGAAGTCATTATCATTTGTCCCTTATCATCATCTCAGCCGATATATACTCGTATGTCTGCTGATATAGCCGCCCAGGAACGTCACAACGAACGGTTCTGAACCGTCTCGAGCTACCAACCATTACGCCTGGTTCCATTTAGATCTTTCTTTAGCTATCCATAATATTGTATTTTGGAGGCAAAGTTAGATATAATATTGTAAAGTGTGGTTGGTACCATCACTTACCATCAGGAGATAGATGGTAAATCCTATGGTGATACTTTGAGGGTCATAACAAGAGTGGCAACATATTTTATTAAAACAAGTATCTACATCACTTACTCGCTTCTCTTTTTTTTAACGTGGGGAAATCCTCATGGATCACTCTAGCGCTGGGGCGCCAGACTGGTTATGCCGGACTCTTACCGGCTAAAACCACCACGGTGAGCAAACATTCCGCCGAGGTGGGGCAAGGTCGCGCTAATATTCACCACCCAGCCCCGGTGGTCGGCCGTGTTGCAAGCAACCAGGCCCCGACATGGAGGGGGGCGATCTTTCTCACAAAAAACCTCCCTCAAGACGACGTGCGCGATCGTGCAAGCCGGCTGTGAGTCCCCCGACTCGCAGCCAGTGACCCCGCTTAAGAAGGAGGAGTGAGGAGTAGAGCAAACCTCCACCTCCTTGCTCCCGTTCATCTGCGCCGGAGCGGGTCTGAAGAGGCATCGTCCTCTCTGGCTCGCTCCGCGGTCTCCTTCTACGTCCTAACACTTACTCGCTTCCCTAGCTTAAGCTACGTTAAGGTTACGTTTTTCTATTTTAGTCCTAAACCCTTTAAATAATGTATAACCTTTGAAAATAACCAGTAGATATTATTGATCGAGCGAAGCGAGTTCTCTAAATCAACTTAGGCAAATTGGCGTTGTATGTATGTATGTATGTTTGTTTGTCCGAGAATAACTATCAAAGCGTTGATCCGATCATCGTGAAATTTGATACGTAGGTAGGTAGTGATAGCATAATTTTGGTGTGACTAAATGAGCTAAAAATGTGGAAGGGTTGTTGAGATATTGGGGTTCAAGAGGGGGAAAAAAATGAGACTATTACGTCAAGTGGAAAATCCAATGAAAGGTCTTTATCAGTACATTTCGTCTCCGTTTTTATTTTTAGTAAAATCTTTATAGTTTTTGAGTTATTTATTACCCATAATAAAAACTTGGACAAAATTCACAGGGTTCACCAGTGACCCCACAGTGCTGTAATTTGTTATGCGTGTAGCTTAAGTAATACAAATATAGACAAAAGTCTGAAATATAGAATAACAACAATTTGTACCCCAAAAAAAGTAACCACTTTACATGAACTGCTGTTACCTGTAATATAAATGAAACTGTAGGTCAAGTTTTTGGTTAGGTATATATTTCGTGGAATAGTCAAAGATTACAAATAATATTTTTTTATTTTTATGGTTGACTCGCGAGATCTCAGTTCGGGGCGAACCACTAGTTTATTCGAAGTGCCTGTTTACTGGCATAAAGGGCTGTTTATAAATAGTTCGACCCACTTTCTCACCTGTCAGAAGGAATAGCGGATATCGCAATGAATATTCATTATTCGCGCGTTGTGTTATTCACTGTCGCACTTTATTCGTTTCAAACGTGTGGGCATTTGTTAAGGCTTGTAGTATCGATCAATAAAACCAATTAGCGACAGATCGCATGGAGCAAGGCTCAAAATCGTAAACGAAGACATCATGGTACCCATTGAACATTTACCGAATATATTTTGTTAATTATTATTATTTACTAGTGGACCCGCCGAACTTCGTACCGCCTTGACATGCATATAACGCCGGCTGTCAATATACGTCACCCTGGTAGAATTGTCAATTGTTGTCCCCCGGTCACCATTATGTATGAGAAAATGAATGACTTCCACAAATAATTCAATACCAAAATTAGCCAAATCGCTCCACCTGTTCTCGAGTTTTAGCGAGACTAACGAACAGCAATTCATTTTTATATATATAGACAATATCTCGGGATAACTCCGACCGAAGCATCTGTTTCAAACGATATTCATTTTTTTTACATCCTCTTTGACGGTATTTGCAGCACGCATTCTGTCAATTCTATATCAAACGTCATAAGGTTACATTATAAAAGCGCTAAGGTTAGATTATAAATAATTATATATGGTGGTTAAGTATTCTTAAATTTTCTAATTTTGTGCGCAATTTTCTTAATTTTTTCTTTCATAAGAACCTTCTCCTGATAATAAGAAATACAACAAAAAAAGAATTAGCGAAATCGGTCTCGCCGTTCACGCGTGATGGCGTGACCAAGGGAAATAGGGATTCATTTTTATATATAGAGATTTATTCAGACAACAATGGGCCCATTTTGTTAGTAAAAAGCTTAAATCTAGGGGAGTTAGTACTTAATTACTAATTGCGTTTTAGTCCTATGCATGAGCATCCACATCACCATCAGAGGACCATCGGGTTTGTTGGCGATGACGTTCAGGATGGTGTTGCTGCTCTCGCGCACCATGCGCAGTAGTAAGGCTGTTTTTTACGCCAGATGGCATCAAACTTGTCTGCGCATGCTTCGGCAACCATGACTGAGGCACTACAGAAGCGTCATTATGGCATGCAGCACTTATCGATATAAATTGATGCAGTGATAGATCGTTTGGATTGAAACAAGGCTCAAAATCGTAACAGAAGACATAATAGATACATATCAACCATTTACCGAAAGTATCGTCTCGAATACCTATTAGTTTTTTTAATAGTAAACTTGTAGACACAGCTGACGGGCCACCTGATGTTAAGTGGTCACCGCCGCCTCTAAACTTCTGCAGCACTCGTGGTACTGCAGTCGCGTTGCCTACCCCTTAATGCCCTATTTACACCTCTTGAAGGCGTTCATTTTGAAGCTCCGGAGGAAGGTCATTCCACATCTTGCAGGTGCGTGGAAGAAACGACCGAGTAAAACGCACCGTGTGAGACTTCCATGCATCTACAATATGTGGGTGAGCTCGTTGCCGGTTGCGGGAGGTTCGATGGTAGAAGTGGGAAGCAGGGATTAAATTCAACAGCTCTTCAGAACATTCGCCGTTATATATTTTATAGAAAACGCTGAGCGTTCCGATGACACGGCGCAGACTCAGCGGCTCCAGATCCTTAGATACTACTGCTGCATTCGTTAAGTATATCGATTTTTATCGATCGGTTTAGGTTAATTCTGTTTTACTACTGTCCGTACACAACTTATTTAAAGTAGTGAAAAGTTTGTAATGAGAAAAAGTCAAATATTACCCAATCGGGCCTTGGCTTTAAAAGCATAAAATAAGCATTGTGATCTAAATCCATAAATTAATCGTTAGAGGAGAGAGAGGGAGACGCACCACTGCATACCTAATTCCAACTTTGACCAATGAGATACCAGCTCCAACTTTACATGAAATCAACATAAATAATCATACATATAAATTTAAAAAATACTTCATTAATACTCTCGAGGATAGCTAACAAATAATTGAAACATTACCTCTATGCATGTTATATATATGTATATTTATTGTTGTTTATTTATCTTATTTAAGTATTTTAGAAAATCAAGTATTACTCGTGCGCGATAACTTGGGACCTGCTAGGAATGCGACTCCCCGACCGCTTCCCCTGCACTTCCCCGATGGCGCCCGTATTGTACCGTTCGCATCACTATTTTTTACTAGGGTTTTTAGTCTCGTACTGGCCTACGTCACGTAACGACGCGCTCTGGAATTCTTTTAGTTTTCGTTTGTGTTATTGTTTTGTTGTTGTAGTTTTTGTTGTTATAGTTTGTGTCATTGTTTTGTTGTTGTAGTTTTTGTTGTTATAGTTCTTGTTAAGTGTTTTTGTTATCATTATGAAGGGTAAACCTTTGCATAGCGGAGAAAGAAACCTCGTGCTAAAAGTGTTCGAGTTTTTAAAAAAGGAAAAACGGAACAAACAGTTTTGTTTACCTGTCCACTAAGTAGTGACGAAGATGAGATAATGTAAATAATAGATAAAATAAATGTATAAACTTAAACATTGTATTTTTATTTTACTCAAATAGTGTAAAAAAGATTAGATATAAAGCAGCGTCCTCCCTGAGTAACATAATAAATTAGGTTAAAAAAAACAAAGACGAAGCCGCGAGCGGCTGCTTGTTATGTTCGCTTTTTTGCGGGCGGTACAAACACGCCAATATGACGTCACCGAGCTCAGGTCCCAACTTATCGCGCACGGGTAATAAGTGGTTAAGTAGGTACCTATTTAAATAATATTGTGCGGCTCAAGTGTATCTAAGCACCGAGACAAACCTTTACGATGTTTTCTGTATTATATAGTAGTTGTATGTTATTTTGTCAAATAAATAAAAAAAAATATGAATTAGCAAGCTGAAGTGGCATTGGGTGGGACACATAGCTCGAAGTACTGACGACCGTTGAGGCAGAAGGGTTCTAGAGTGGAGACCACACACTAGAAAGCGCAGCGAAGGGGTGCAAGCCGTACAGGATCGGTCGCTTTGGAAATCTATGGTATTTATATCTTTATCATCATCATTATTTCAGCCCACATCTACCCGCTGCTGGGTAGATGGTAGGCCTCCTCGTTATCACGCCATTCTCTCTGTTCCTGTACCAAGCGCATCCATTGCCTTCCCGGAGCTCTCGCGATGTCGTCCGACCATCTCTCTCGCCCTTCTCGCGGCCACCACTCCGTTGCTGCCCTCGTTCATCATCCGTCTTTCCTCCTTGCTAAGTGTCCAGCCCATCTCCACTTCAGCTGGTTGATCCTTCTACGACTTTGGTTCTGCGTCGTATTTCGATGTTGGGTATATGGTCCAACAGCGAGATGCCTAACATGGCACGCTCCATTGCTCTCTGAGCAACTCTAATTTTGTGAACTTAATAACTAATATATCTTTATATATTATATATTTGTCATTAGATCCATTGATCACCAGAAACCCAAATACGTTTCGTGATTTGTAAGGAAAAGTTGATAAAAAGTTGTTATGAGCAACCGATTCCAAAGCTGTGACGAAATGATTACTTGCCTACCAACTTATTAGGGAAGCATCAAATAAATAAATCTGAGGTTTAGTATCGGTAATTTATGTATAGGTCACGTAAATTACAGATACTAAGCCAATAATTAAAGATACTATCTTTCAAAAAAGGCTTGGCATCTTACGGGAGTAGTTAAATCTATCCCCAAACTAAGCAGAGCTTCTACTATGGGAACCAGATAACCGTTGGAATACTTATATACTTTTTGTGAGGTTTGTAAAAACAATGCTTATTTTAGAATTACCACCGTAATGAGTCTAGACTAGACGAAAATAACATTGGAATAATAATACTCTAAATAAACATCTTATAACCCAGGAAGAAAAACGAGGGATGTTACGTTTAAGGCTTTGTGTAAGACATCGTAGCTCCTAAACTGGCCTCATTAATTGTTTTTTTTTTAAGTTTGTGTTTACAAGATACTTGTTGAAACCACTTTAAGTAATAAAAAAAAACGAGTGTGCTTTAGACCACACGACTGAAGTAAAACTTCTTTTTCAAAATATTAATTTATAAAATTGTTCAATTACAAAATTGTCCACACGTCTGTAGGTCGATCAGTCTATGTTCATTCTGAACAGACGCAACTAGCACTCGCACATTAATGTATAAAAATATACGAAACGTAACTCACTCTCTATCTTCACTAACTTATATCTTCCTCTCAACTTCCGTTCGCACTTTTCGTAACGCATTCACCAGCTTACTCCCCAAGTCAAGCGTGCGTAAAGAAGTTTTACTTCAAAAAGCGTACGTTAGAAGGTATATGGCGTGACTAAATAACTCATGTCATTATCACACCACTCGGATAACTTCAGACCGGAAAAAACTAACTTCAGGGTGTGTTACATCGGCGCGCGGAACTTCCGTCACAAGCTGAAAATACACTCATATCAGTTTTTCGTAACACGTCAAATGTAGTTAATCTTGTTTAATGAATAGAATAAAATTATTATTTCCGCTTGTATAAGTTCAAAACCTCTTTCCTTTTATTATCAGAACATCAATTCACATTTTGCATTGCTTTGTTCCGGTTCGAAGGAGTGTGCTTGAACACGTAAAGATGCTTCGCGCGTACTTTTTTATTATTTTGAGGAACACAATACAATTATTCTGTAACAGACTTATAGCACACTGGAGCCTTTATCATATGTACCTAAGCTCTTTTCTTATAATAAAAGAAATAGTGATGCGACAAATAAAGTACCTTATAATGGAGTCAACGATGAAAAACATGTCATATTTTTAACAAGCATCCCCTGTAACTAAGTTCATAGTGCTCAAAAATTTTTGGGTCAGCAAAGAATGCCTTCAAGTTAAAGCCGCAATTTTTTAAACATTGTCATAATTCAGAAATTACTGAAAACTCTATCCTCTTAAACCTCCATAGAGCATCAAATGAAATAATAAAAATTTCGCCATGAAAAAACAGCTTGAGACATTGTAAAAAAAATATTCTTCAAATGTGATTAATACACCGTCGCCACCGCCCTTAATGAAACGGAATCCACTCAAATGAGCGGAACAAGCACGTCCGAACAAAAGGGACATCCTGATGCGTGTCCATACTTTTTACCGCTATTTTGAGCCGTATTACGTTGGGGTAAGGCCGCTGAAATTTGCTATAGGGAGCGCTCCTGTTGCCTACCCGATTTTCAGTCAGTGCCGTACGCGGCGCCACTGTAGACGGTGGGCGTCGCGTAGCTCTGTAAAAACCGCGCTTTTCGGCCGAAAAATAAAAAAAATATTTAAAAATTGAACAACAACATAGTGACGTCCCAACGCCGTCGGTAAATCTATAACAGTTATATCGATAGTGCAGTTATCGATAATTGATCGGTTTACAAATACCGATACTAAAATAGTGTTTTATATGTGTTTTACGGCATGGTGGTCCAACTGAATATTACTGATTCGTCTGTAATTTCGCGTACGGCGTAGAACTGTGTGTTTTCAGGAAATATTTCCGTAATTGGAAGCGAGATTCAGTCCCTGTATGCGTGGCATTGGTTTACTGTAAACACTTTTCAGGAGTTCAACGCCTACTGTTGGTATTTCGAAATGTATTTGGCTGAATAGGATATTTATCATATCTACCATGGCAGGTTAGATATTAATAGAACATCAATTTGATCATAAATCTATACGTGGCTCATTAAATTAATTGATTCAGAAGCTAATTATACTGTAACATCGCATCCAATGATTTAAACCTAGTATTCGTTTGATTGCTTTGTATAGTTTAGGTATGCTAATATTGTTACTAATTTAATATTTTTTATGATTTTTCATAGTAAAACAACCGATGCTATGGTCCTTGAAAAATTTAAGTGATTATTATATTGATTATTGTATACATATTATTTTAGAAAGAAAAGAGACAGTTGCTTCCAGTCAAAACAAACATCCAAAGCTTATGTTGATAATCCGCATGAATTCTGTTTGGTTAAAGGCCACGACTTTTACAATAAAATAAGTATGAAAACGAAATACATAATAATAAACATGCTTCCGTTTATAAAACTGAATTTTCCGTACGAGATACTTTGTTTTTATATGGTACAAAACTAGCTGTCTATCTCACCCTGTCTATCACGAGTAAACATTTGAGAAATATTTTTTATTATAGGACAACTTGCTTTTGGCCTCTAAGGCCGATGCAGCATAACCGAATATTTGAGCAATAGCATTTACTTATAAGATTTGGTTGAAGATTGTCAAATCACTAATAACAACTTTTACAAGTTACTTTTTAACAAAAATATAACCAAACTACTCACCTGATTGCGATTCATTTCTATGACACCAATATGAAAGTATATGCTTTCAAATAAAAAAAGAATTTTCAAAATCGGTTGGTAAATGACGGAGTTCTGAGGTAAAAACATAAAACCGAATTGCGCACCTATAAAATTTTTTTGCCAATGGGATCACATGTGAAGATTACCCTTTTAAACAAAAAAAAAATTTCTCGAACCAGTCCTGGCGTATTCGAGTAATCGGGGAACATACTTACTTTAAATAAACCAAGTAGGCAAACGTAATATGGAAGGGAGGGGGGGGGGGGGGGGGGGGTATTATAAAGACAGGGGGGGGGGCAAATAGTTAGCCAGTTAGCCAAATAAATTGCAAAGGAAGAGTTAATAAATGTATATTCCCCAAAGCTTCAGGGTATAAAACCTTTTAGCAAGAACCCCATTAAAATCAGTGCGGTTAAACTCAATTATAATTGTACAAACACGTTTGATTTTATCAATTTACAGATGTAAACGATAATATATTATTTCAGTCTCAAGAATGAACAAAACATGAAACCTTGTTAAAAACACGAATCCATTTGTTAGCCATCAGCTGGGAGATTAATGCATTGCGATTCTAATAATATTTAATCGTATTTCAATAATACTATAGATACCAAACTTATGATACTAATACACAACATATTGTGTTTGGAAAGCTTTCTCCTTGAGACGTGGTAGCGTAGTAATAAGAAATATTTCTTTCTTAGCCCAAATATAATGGGTTTGTAACTTTGTATGTATATAGGTAATTGGTCTGAGTCTACGGAGACAATTGAACTGAGAAATGCATTATAACAAGTATTCGAAAGAGGCCTGAAAGAAAACCACATTGCTACATAATCCTCTTTAGTCTGTATATCTTCCTAGGATGGGCCGCCTTTAGTAATTTAGAAGACGTCCTTAAGTCTAAAATCCCTCAATGCCTCAAAACTTACGGTTCCGAGACATGGTCGCTCATAAAGGAATACATGCATAAGATTAGAGTAGCTCAACGGGCAATGGAGCGTGCCATGCTCGGTATATCACTCTTGGACCCAATGTAGAAATCCGACGTCGCACAAAGGTTGTGGACGTGGGTATGAGGATCGCAGGGCTGAAGTGGAGATGGGCTGGACACTTTGCTAGGAGGGATGACGGGCGTTGGACGAAGGCGATTACAGAGAGCTGGCCAAGGTATGCTCGTAGACCAAGAGGCAGACCACCCGCCCGATGGTCGAATGATATTGAAAGCGTAGCTGGGTGTCATGGATGAGACTCGCAAGGGACCAGAAAGAATGGCGTAATAAAGAGGAGGCCTATACCCAACAGTGGGTGCAGACGGGCTGAGATGATGATATCTTAGAGGCGGATTCGAAGTAAAGTTTGATGACTGTTTACAGTGCGCCTATCGCGGTACCTGCCAATCTTCAATGGTACCGTGTATTTAAAAATTTAAAAATACTCTGCGATCCAAAGGTTTTTAATGATCAATACTGTCTCTGACATTCTTTACTGGCAAACTATTGAATCTGTCTTAGCAGATACTCGTAGAAAATTAACGATACGTTATATTTATAGAAAACCTTGTCCTTGACGTTTTTATTGTGTTTTTCAACTATAAAACGTATTGTTACATGTCTTAGGATTCGCCTAATGGTGGAAGAATATAAT
This sequence comes from Philereme vetulata, assembly GCA_918857605.2. NCBI lineage: Eukaryota > Metazoa > Arthropoda > Insecta > Lepidoptera > Geometridae > Philereme > Philereme vetulata. The sequence continues at coordinate 11,253,935 of OU975423.1, forward strand.
AGCTTTCGAAGGTCGTAAATAAAACAACAGCTTACACAACAGCGATCTTGCTTATGAGCTACGCTGAATGTCGCTTTTCGCGCTATTTTGAGATTATTTCCGTAATTTTTTAACACACACGTCCAATATTTTTTTTTGTTTGAATACAGTTTTCATGAATATCGATTTTTGGCACACAATTCACAACCCCATACACTAAATGAGTACCTCGTGCGTAAATCAATATTTACGCAAAATACTGATGTGCAAATCTATATCTATACTAATATTATAAGGAGGAAAGATTTGTATTTTTGTGTGTATGTTTGTAATGAATAAACTCAAAAACTAATGGTCCGATTTCAAAAATTTTTTCACTGTTAGAAAGCTACATTCACCTTGAGTAACATAGGCTATTTTTACTCAACTGCGCAAAGGAGGATAATGTTTTTATTGAAAAACTACGCGAGCGAAGCTGCGGATTGGTCAGCTAATTTATATAATAGTTCTTACATAAGGGAGCATTTCTACTACAGCTGAGCAAGGAAGCTAAGCGGTGAGCGAGCAAAACGTCGAATAGTACCTATCACTTCGTTTTCCTAGCCTCGCTCAGCACAGCTTTAGTGGAAAAGGGCTTGCGGAGCGAGGTATTTGTGCGTACAAAAAAACGACAGATGCGTAAAAAGAATGTGTGCGAGAGGCAGTGTAGCGATCTAGAGCTACTGCACTACCAGTCAATAAAGGGTGACAGTTGAAAAGAGTAGCATCCTTGCATCTCTCAGCTTCCTCGCACATCTTTTGTGGGAGACAACCAGACGCTCTGCGGTGCGCCACCGCTATATGTTAGAAATACCTCTCATTCACACAAAGCTGTTCTCTTCGACCTTTATTATGCGCACCGCCAAAGAGTGGAACGCCTTGCCAGAGTCTGTGTTTCCAGATAGCTACAGCCTGGGTATCTTTATGTCGCAAGTGAAAATGTTTCTTCTAGGCAAGCGTGTACCATCGTAGACTGCATCATCGCTTACCATCAGGCGAGATCGTGGTCAAACGCAAGCATATAATGTAATAGGTTGGGGAAAAAGTATTTTCGCATTATACCTATAGTAAGTATGAACTTGTAATAAAATCTCTTTGGCTATACTGTTTGTATCGGGCTGGTTTTGGTATCATTCAAAGTTTAAATTTTAAAGAAGATAATTCCAAATTCAAATTAGGAAAATGTGTGACTTTTATTTGTTTTTCGTACTGTAAAGATAAAATAATAAATAAAAGGCATTTATTTACACACACACCTATTAAGCTAACAGAAGTAGGTAGGTACAATAATTACTAAATAAAGCTAGGTAGGTACAACAGTAGGCTTAATTCTAAGTAACATTAGTACATTATTGTAGGTAGCACCAAGGTAGAAGGTGGTGGTAAATAGGTTGAGGGCTCAGCTACGCTGGTTTTCAGCCTCGCCTTGGCAGAAACATCTGCAGCTGCCGCCGCCACAGATAGGGTTCTCGGGAACTGTCAGTTTTATGCACTGAATTAACAAGTAGTAATTGAAGAAGTAACTAGACAATTACCGAAAACCCATCGCGTAAATATTTTAAACCAGAAAAAAATAAATAAAATTCCACACACACGATAAATAGGCAAACTTAATGCTAATTAGCATTTTATTCCAGCTAACCTTAGTGTAGTGTAGATTAACCGGTTCAGACACTTAAGTATTTATTCTAATAAACAATAGATAGTAACTAAAATAAGAGTAGATATATAAACTTAAACCATTAGTAATTTGTCGAGATGAGTGAATCTAATGAAGCAATTCGATACATTTTAAAATTTTACTACAAAAAAGTAAAAATGCAACGCAAGCCGCGATAAAAATTTGCAATGTTTATGGACCTAGTGCAGTGTCTGTGAGAAAAGCACAAATTTGGTTTAAGCGTTTTCAATCCGGAAATTGTGATGTCAAAGATGCACGTCGCTCTGGTCGCCCTATTATGGATAAAATTGATGCCATGTTTGAAAAAGTGGAGCAACATCGGCATATCAGTAGTTGCGACGTAGCTGAAGAACTGGAAATTGACCACAAAACAGTTTTGGCGCATTTGAAAAAAAACTGGGTACACATAAAAGCTCGATATTTGGGTACCCCACGAGCTCACTGAAAGAAACCTAATGAACCGTGTACTCATTTGTGATTCTCTATTACGACGTAATGAAACCGAACCATTTTTGAAGAAGCTGATAACTGGTGATGAAAAGTGGATCACGTACGACAAGAACGTGCGAAAAAGGTCGTGGTCCAAGGCCGGTCAGGCTTCACAGACTGTGGCGAAACCCGGGTTAACTCGCAACAAAGTGTTGCTGTGTGTAGTGGGATTGGAAGGGCATTATTCATTATGAGCTGTTACCACCAGGCAGGACCATTGGTTCTGAACTCTACTGCGAACAACTGATGAGATTCAAGCAAGAAGTTGAGAGAAAGCGGCCGGAATTAATCAACAGAAGGAGTGTGGTTTTTCATCATGATAACGCTAGACCTCACACATCTTTAGCCACTCAGCAAAAATTAAGAGAGTTTGGTTGAGAGCTGTTAATGCATCCGCCGTATAGTCCTGACCTTGCACCTTCAGATTTCCACCTGTTTCGGTCTCTTCAGAATTCTTTAGGCAGTGTCAGGTTAACATCACGAGAGGACTGCCAAAACTACTTGCCGCGGTATTTTGATCAGAAGCCCCAAAATTTCTATAGCAATGGTATCATGTCCCTACCTACAAGATGGCAAAAAGTTATCGAACTAAATGGTACCTACATACTTTAGTTAAATGTAAATAAACTATATTAAAAATTGTTTTGAATTTTCTTACGAAGAACGAAGAAACTTTTTCCCCAACCTAATATAAAAAAAAGAGTCACACCATTTCACAGCGTCGCTACGAATCGAAACGCTACGCTCACTGCTCAGCTTCCTCGCACAACTCTCGTAGAATCGCACCCTAACACCTGAGGGACCCCAAGTTAATTGCAATTCTTAGTTTGGCAAAATAAGGAATTCATTTTACGATATAGAATAAAAAAAAAACAAAAAAAAAAAATATAACGCCACCGTCCTTTATTACTTTTTTTTACTATGAATTACTGGTTTCTGTCCTCAACCTCTCTCATAATAATATTGATGTTGGCAGATCATAACTACATGTTTGTTATTTTCTGTAATTTTGTTATATGAACCAGTCGCTTTTAGCGATAAGACCGCCCATTGCACTAAATCTATTTGTAAGAATTATGTTCTGTATTTTACTTTGGTATACAATAAAGAGTTATCTTACCTTATCTTTATTCAACCGTATGCACTAGAATCAAAATTCCAAGTGCCATCGGTTAGAATTCTTATAAGTGACGGTGTTCTTGGAACTTGTCACGTGAATGCTAAATCACAGTCCATAAATCCATATTATACTGGGCTTCTTTCTTTCATCTTCTTTAAAATTTAAACTTTGAATGATACCAAAACCAGCCAGATACAAATAGTATAGCCAAAGAGATTTTATTACAAGTTCATACATACTACCTATATAATGCGAAAAGACTTTTTCCCCAACCTATTATTTGTTTTCAATCTAGATCTAGGTGGATTTTTATCTGGTTTTGGGTACATAAAATACAATAAAAATAAAAATCCAAAGTCGTTTTAAAATAGCGTTTCGGATAAGATACTGGTCCAAAAAAATTTTTGGACTTTGAAAGATTTTTTTAAATCGGTCCAGTAGTTTCGGAGTCTATTCAATGCAAACAAACAAACAAATATTTCTTCTTTATAATATTAGTATAGATACGTTTGATTTGATCGGCCGAGTTCGGCCGTCAACGTCCGAACATACTACGGCGGATGACGGATTTGGTGCATTCGACCAGTTAGTGCGTCTATGATATACTAGCTTCCGCCAGCGGCTTTGCACGCGTGGTTTGCCAATAAAAAGTAGCCTATGTATTAATCCAGGTTATGATCTACGTACATACCAAATTTCATCTCAATCAGTTCAGCCGGCCTGGCATGAAAGAGTAACAAACATCCAAACATTCATACATACAAACTTTCGCGTTTATAATATTAGTAGGATATGTCGGAGCCAGCTAGCTTAAGGCGAATATAGTAGCTGATGGGTGTTATTTGGAGGCTTTCTCCTCAGGGAGGAATCAGTTTTATGAGCTCACAAAAATATATGTCATTCACTGACCTTTTATCTGCAATGTGAACATACAAATAAGTTCTACCTGTTTATTTCCTATTAAAAAAAAAATAAGAAATTGTAGCTGTTTTCGACTTTCAATTTGATTCAACCTATAAACGACGTAAAATTTTGTATTTATTCTTTCATTTAAATGTGGGCAAAGACTATACCTTCAAGTTGAACATAAGATGCTGTGCTGCGATGGTTTTTTACATGGCAATTAATTATTTTCAATTTTTCCGAATAATTAGCGAGCGTACCCTTAGAAGGTGGTTGCGCGGGCGAAGGGAGGTAGTATACCGCTGTCTGTCGTACGGGAGGGTTGTGCTCGTCTGCCTCGCGCTCACCTATTTACTGGTCGGTTAGATGGTTGTGGAGGAAGGTGCGGTTGGGCGGGGCCGAAACAATAGCTACGCCCATTCGCTCAAGGTCATCGGCTACGGTTAGCGTCTTAATTAGCCGTTCAATCAGCAGCCTAGCCTCTTTACTAAACAGCGCCGTACAACTAGATTCCTCAAACAAGGTTTGAGGTAAATAATACACAGACACACCGTATGCCAGTACGTCGTTAGGTTTTTGAAGTCAGACATCTTTTCCCACGCTTGACTTGGGGATTAAGCTAGGGAATGTGTTACGAAAAGTGCGAACGGAATTTGAGAGGGAAATATAAGTTAGTGAAGATAGAAAGAGAGAGAGTTACGTTTCGTATTACTGTAGGAGCTAGAGAGACAGGTGCGCGCGCAAATTTTCTTTCTCTCTTCCTTTATTTTTCGTAATTTAATTTCATTATTGAACAATTTTATAAATTAATATTTTTAAAAAGAAATTTTACTTCAGTCGTGTGGTCTAAAACATACACGTTTTTTAAAAAAAAAAAAATATTAATTATGTACTTTATTATGTATGAAAACTAAGAGTGCCGACTCGGAGAGAACAACCCTCCCAACTAGAATTTAAATGTTGTAACAAACGCTACGGCTGAATATTATTCAGCCCGCTTGTTGAATGGCGCTGTTTAGTAAAGAGGCTGTGGATTGAACGGCTAATTAAGTGCTGTGAAATATACATATCATTTAAAAGGATACATCCTTATAATCAGAAATAGTGGTATACAAGATTTGTTAAAAGTTAGTTCCTGTCTGTTTGTTAAAATTCAAAAAAGGCATAATAACTATTAGAACCTTTTTTTTGAACCTATGTCATCCCACTGCTGGGCAAAGGTCTCCCCCACTGTCTTCCAGGACTTTCGCTTGCGTGCCAAATTCCACCAATCTGTCTCGAGATCGTCGCGCCAGCGTCTACTAGGCCTTCCTCGGCGCCGTCGCCCGCCGTTAGGACCATACAATATATTTAGAATAGAATAGAATACTCTTTATTGCACACCAACAAAATTGGCAGTCTTATGGCTAAAAGCGATCACTTCCTCATTCATTCAATGATATATTTATTCATTTAATACACATGCAAAAATACACAATAAATGTACAAAAGGTGGGCTTAATGCTAATAGCATTGGCAACCTGACAGAGGTAGCAAATAGGTTGGCGTGCTAACTTAAACACAATATTGATTATTTTGGGCCTTGATTTATTTTGTGTGTCGCTCTAACGATATGGTTCTTAAACATTATTGTGTGAAATTATTATGAATCCAAGTCTTCGAGATACGTTTTATCATGAAAATTGTTAAAAAAAGAAACTTAAAAAGGCGTACAACGTTTTTTCTTCACGTATATATATATATATATATATATAATCATCATCCACAGCCCATAAGTGCCCACTGCTGGGTGTAGGCCTCCCTTTGTAAACGCCACCCTTCCCGGTCCTGCGCTGCGCGCATCCAGGAGCTGCCCGCGACTTTCCTTATGTCGTCGACCCACCGCGCCGACGGACGTCCTGGATTTCTTAGGTCTGTTCTTGGACACCATTCGGTCACAGATTTACTCCACCTGCCATCCCTCCGTCTAGCCAAGTGTCCTGCCCAGTTCCACTTGAGTTCCACCACCCTTGTTCCGACGTCTTGGACCTTCGTCTGGCGTCGGATTTCGGTATTAGGAACTCGATATATATATACCTTAGGTTTGCAGATGACCTCGTTCTTTTTGCCGATAATATAGAAGACCTATATATATATATATATATATATACTATATATAGATTATTTAATTTAATTGTACACAAATAGATTACATTCATAAAAACTTACAAATTTTACATTTATCAATCCATCCAAGTGATTCCGAGATATGAATTTCGAAGGTTTTATGAACTTATATGGATATTCATCGCAACACCTTTGATTTATTTCCTTCCGACAAATCACAAACCTTCATCCGACAGAAACAATATTTTTGTAGAAAGGGTCAGGTTCAGTAAAAAAGGTCAAGTGATATCCAGAAGGATAGAATTCACACAAAAGCCACCTTGAAAAGTACAGAAAACAAATAAATTACATTACCATTTTCGGTATGAAGGCCGCAACCTGATACCTCCACACGTAAGGGCTCAGTTACACGGCTATTGTCGCACTTGTGTAACCGGCTTTATTGCGACTCCTTGCACAGATTATAAAAGGAACAGCTAGTTAACTATTTTCGACTTGAAATGAGTGACTTAAATGTTGCTATGGATTGGCGCAAATAAAACCATAGGTAAATAATACTTACAACTACGTGCTATTACTACGTAAAAGTACGTTTAAGGTACTGTTACGCATGCTCTAAAATAGACAGCGTGCTATTGAGTATGCTCAATATGAGCATGCGATGAGCACTTTACATTTGCTAGCAATGAGCATGCTAGCAAGCATGCTTCCAAATAAGCGTGCTCACAGTAAACAATTGGACGACACACATGCTATTTAAGCACAGGCTCTTGGCTAAAATGGAAGTTCAAGAAAATACACATTTTGGTTCCTCAAATTCAATGGAAGTTACCCAAGAGAAAACATATTTAAATAGTGGTTCCTCAAACTAACAAAGATATAATGTTAATTATATCCGATCAAAACTGAATAAAATAATTTTAGTGTGCTAAAATTATACTACTAGCTTAATGAGGATCCGTAACGTTTTTAGTTGAGAATGTAGATTTATAAAGCTAAGAAATCCTTAACATATAGTGCAAAATATTTTATTTTGCGACGAAAATTTAATTTTATCTGCGACAAAAATTTACGAAGTTATAACCAATTTATTAGCGAAGTTCACTGAGCGGCCGCCGCGGTAGCTGTGACGTCACTGGGACGGTCGCCGCCAGTTAGCCGTTGGCAGTGATACAGCGTACAGTGAAGTGTTTGGTTGGGTTATTTATGACTTTAAAAGAAACTAAGGGTCCAATTTGTGTCTAATTCACCTTTTTAACTATGTATACATATTGTATAGTGCTGAAATGTACAAACACTTCTATTAAAACGCCAGAAAAACTATTTTATAACGTGCCGTTTTAACGTGGTTTGGCCCCTTAACATTTTTTTTCTATGGGCGATGGCTCCTAACTGCGTCTACGGAGCCATATTGAAAATGCTACGCTATGTTTGCAGCCTCCCTTTTGAGCAGCACAGTTTAGACATTCCACGTTCAAAACAGTGTCCTCTTTTTCATCACATGTAAATGTGCAGCAACAGGCCTTACTTTTTATTCTATGTTCAGGCGTTATTTTTAGTGTTCCGTACCGAAAGGGTAAAACGGGACCCTATTACTAAGACTTCGCTGTCTGTCTGCCCGTCTGTCTGCCCGTCTGTCACCAGGCTGTATCTCATGAACCGTCATAGTTAGACAGTTGAAATCTTCACAGATGATGTATTTCTGTTGCCGCTATAACAACAAATACTAAAACCAGAGTAAAATAAATATATATGAGAGGCTCCCATACAACAAACGTGATTTTTAACGTTTTTATAGATGGTACGGAATCCTTCGTGCGCGAGTCCGACTCGCACTTGGCCGGTTTTTGCTTTTACTGTACAAACATTTCCCGACCTCTGGAGAAATCCTACAGCATCATCTCCATAGGTTTCACGAGCAGATCTGTAAAAAATAAATAAAGCGGAATAATATATATGTATATATATATATATGTAAAGGAATAAAGTAAAAATATATGATAGTGAAGTAAAAAACAAATGATTATATTTTTTTATTTATATTCAACCCATCCTACGTAAGTACATACTGAAGGAATAATTTGTAACAATGGGCGAGATGGTAATAATAATGAGAATGATCAGTAAGTGCAGAGAACCATGCACTGTATAAAGCGACTACTTTCGCTTTATACTCGTACAGTGCATGGTTCTCTCATCAAAAATGTCATCCGTGAAAAGATTTACATATCTATCAAGATACTATAAACACGAATAAGGATTCATAAGTTAAAAAAGTTTAAGTTTACATTAATTCTTTTTACATTTACCTCATAGGTTCTGATTACATCCCTGTACCTATACTTACATTGTAGGTACTTTACCTACAACTAATAGCTTAGACCTAAAGATTACTAATAAGCACTGATGTACGTAAATAAATAAGCAGAATCCTTACCTTTGTAGTTTCCAACCACGGCTTACAGCGCTGGTGAACTTAGAATGATTACCTAAGCAATCAAATACCGTGAAAGAATCCACTTTTGGAAGGTTATCTGATTGAGCTTGCACAAAACCAGGTTCTACTTTATTAGTACTTATATTTTTTTACACACCTACTTATACTCTAAAAACTCTTTAAGTAAACAAATTGACAAATGTAGTGACCAAACGCGTCACCTGCCTCTCATTCGCGCGTGAAGTAAGAGTGCCGCTTGCGCTCGGTTCCGTCAAAGTGACGTCACACGCACCCGCGTCCATCCTTTTAGCGGGAGGAACGGCATGTAAAGTTTACTACCAAATATCTTCGTAACGAATGGTCCGATTTTGATAATTCAAAAAGATATATCATTTTTATGTCTTAAAGAATAACGTGGATACTAGTTCTATTGAATTTTCTATAACATTACTGATCCTCATTACGCTTTTTAGCGTGCTATTTTAGAGAATGTGTAACAGTACCTTAAAGAAGCGACAATTCAGTGTCCCCCGAAGCGTAGCAGTTGGCCTAGCAGTATTTCCATGCTGACGTCACTCGGTTCTCACCGTAGCTCGCTGCGTATGTTTCATTTATATATAACTTTCATAAATTTCAACCAATCTACTTTTATTCAAAACTAAGGCGAAAAAAAGCTTGGAACCTTATTATTCGTAAAAACTGCGATGGTTACCACTTAACATCAAGTAGGATGAATGTTTCATCTCCAAGTAGTCCAAAGAAAACTACAAATTTAGAAGTTATGAAAAGGAATTAAAAATATTAGGTGTACCGACCGAAATGACAGAGACATCACTCTAGTTGCTTACGTATAGTGCTGTCTTTGTCTCACTCGATTGGCTTAGCTCAGTCTTACAGTAAATTCCTGTAAAAACCGTGAAAAACTGCATACGGACAGGCATACACCTGTAGAAGTAATAGCTAATTACATCAGTATATTTGTATGCCAAGGATCTGCTATCTATATCGTTGAGATACCGCACATAAGATTCTATTATCTGATACTTCATATCTTAAGTAATCTTTTTAAATTTTACACCCATTACTAAACTATTTACGAGGCACGCTATCCTGCCAAAAAGCCAAACTGTGTAATGTTTAATAAAACCGGCCAAGGGCGAGTCGGACTCTCGCACGAAGGGTTCCGTACCATTATCTGTAAAAACGGAAAAAATCAAGTTGGTTGTATGGGAGACCCCCCTTAAATATTTGTTTTATTTTAATTTAATTATTTATTTTGAAAGTGAATATATACCTAATATTCTGTGAATATTTCAAGCGTCTAACTGTTGCCGTTATCAATATCGAGCTAAAACGAGCAAAAAAATTAATCACGTTTGTATGGGAGCCCTTCTTCATTATTTATTTTAATCTGTTTTTAGTATTTGTTGTTATAGCGCCAACAGAAGTACATCATCTGTGAAAATTTCAACTGTCTAACTATCACGGTTCATGAGATACAGCCTGCTGACAGGTGGACAGACAGACAGACAGACAGCGAAGTCTCATTAATAGGGTCCCGTTTTACCCTTTCGGTACAGAACCCTAGAAACTACCTGTTTTTATGTTCATTTTTAACCGACTCCAAAAAAAGGAGCTCGTTCTCAATTCGTCGGTGTCTTTTTTTGTGTATGTTTCCCGATTGCTCGAAGACGCCTGGACCGATTCGAGAAATTCAATTTTATTTAAAAGGGTATACTTTCCAGGTGGTCCCATTGGCACCAAGTCAGGATCTGATGATGGGATCCCAAAAAAATCCAGGGCAACCCTCTTATTTTAAGGGGACGCATAATTGTTTTATGTTTTTACCTCAGAACTCCGTCATTTATTAACCGATTTGGAAAACTCTTTTTTTTGAAAGCATATTAATTATTATTGGTCTCATAAAAATTTAATTAAAATCAAATAAATAATTCAAAATTCATATAACTTTATTTTGGAACAAAAACATGGTACAGCAAAAATACTGGAAGTAGTACTTAAGTAGTTTGGTTAAGTTAAGTTATATTTTTCTTAAATAGCTTGTCTCTTTTCTTATAACCTTTACCTATTTTATTATCCTGTAAATAAAGAAACCCAGCTAAGCCTTTAACAAGCTGTGGAGCGACAGAAGGTAGACTTACTGGTGTATTGATTTGTGGGAAGCTAGCTACAAATTGTCAATCTCCCCGTCGGTTTCATTTGACCAGGATTGATCATTTGATTCCTAGATTTTTCAACAGAGTGTTGATTATATTGAACCTAAGCTTTGACTTTGATTAAAACTTTACTGAAAGTTATACTTAAGTAAACCACCATGCCAAAAAACTCAAGGACAAAAATGTTTTATCCAGTGATTGAAACATAAGAAAAATCATAAGTTAAAAATGCAACTAAAACAATAAGTAAGCTGTTATCAAACCTAAAAAAACTAGTGAAAAAAGCAAACATTCCCAAAGATAAAACCAAAGATAAACGAAGTGAAGATGCGCCGAGACTGCCTCAAGTTAAGGCTCAGTGACCCGAGTCCGGGGAACCTGTCTTTCCATGCCTCGGACTCTGATGATGAGAGCTCTGATCGAGGAAGCAGGAGCTCTAGGAGTGTGGAAGATAGCCTGCTTCCGCTGGACAGGCTTCCCGCCGCTGTGCTCGCCGCGATGGCACAGGTAAACCCTAATGTATTATTGAGGTTGCATAGACCCTAGAATCTATTTTCTTAGTACTCTGAAGATAAGAGTTCTGATCGAGAAGACAGCCTGTTTCTGCTTGACAGACTTTTACCTGCTGTGTTGACGGCGATAGCACAGGTAACCTCTAAAGGAGTTGGAGCTCCAGAAGTTCAAAAGACAGGTTGATTTCACTTGTCAAATTTGCACTCGTTGTGGTGGCGACGATGGCGCAGGTAAATAACCTTAGATTTTTGATCCATCATTTGGTTGCCTTCAAAACCTCATACCAGGTTTCGGACTCTGGTGGTAAAAGCTATGATCATGGAAAGAGATGTAGTGTTGTTTTTCTGCAATTGTAAAGACGACAATGTTAGGTCACTGTTGTACCTAAGAAAGAACCAGCAGCAGATAATTCCAATTTGAAAATTCATGACATTCTACATCTGATGCGATGATCGATTACATTTATGACGTAGTACAATATACAACGAATTATCGACTACCCGTGGCTACCGATAGGAACCAAATTACGTTCACCGGCGTCACGTAGGTGTAGTTTTGTATATTTAGTAGGTACCTACTGTTTGCTACCAACGTCCAACCAACTGTAAAGACTATGTGAGCGTATAATATTGTAGATAGTTTGTATCACGTTGGGGAAGCTAAATTTTAACGCAATTAGGATAGCCTGGGGCAAGAGTTGGTGTTTCTGAAATATGAAAGGCGCTGGACACATAATCATATCTCCATACCTATGTAATAGTTATTTGTTATAGAAGTGTGCAAAGTTGCTTTTTAACCGCGTGCTCAATTTTGAAGACCGAGCAAGCGAACGATTCAAAAATTAAATCAAACATTAGAATCCTGAGCGATAGCGAGGGAATCAAAAGAGCACGAGGGGAAAAATTTTTGCACTCGAGTGCAACACGTATCTTTTCATCGCACCTCAGCGAGGAAATGACTGAAGATTGAACCAAGAAGACACCAAGAACCAAGACCAAGAAAAACCGAGATTCCGAGTTTTTAACAAATTAAAAAAGGTTGTACGATAAATTCGGCACCATGGAGGTAGAAATAAATAGGTTTAATGATGTTTTGAATTCACAAACTTAGTGCACACGATGTTCTAAATTCCATTTACTTTATCCTCTGAAAACCTCCTTCTCAAAACCCCGATACATAGAACCAGTTTCTATGCAAACTCCTTTTCCGTCCAAGCTGTCCGATTATGGAACGCCTTGCCGGTCTCCATTAAGAAATCCCCCTCACCTTCCGTATTTAAAGCTAAACTCAAAAACTTTTATCTCCATGAAGAGTCTTGATTCATCTGATCTCTAATATTATTGTTGTAAGTATAAGTATGTAAGTACATATTTATTTTATATATGATATTTATTTATTAATTAAAGTTATTTATGTACCTAATATGTATGTATATAACTAATTTCTTTTTCTATTATTAAGTTTATTCTTTTTACACCTCGGCCAATCTTCCATTAATCAATGATCCTCTCCATCCAAAGGTTGTCTGGAAGAGATCGCTTTGTTAAGCGATAAGACCGCCCATTATGCTTACTTTTATTTGTTTTTTTTTTCTATAAATCTGTTGTGTCTAGACTGTAAGGTATAATAAAGAATTTTCATTCATTCATTCCTCTAGCTAGCGGATAGAAACGGCTTTTGCACTCAGATATCGAAGAGCAAAAATACTCTTTCCGAGATGGGGGGATGAAAAACATATTAGTAGCTAAGGTATGAAGAACAATATTCGAGCATATTTTCCTTTGGCGTTAGAGCTATTGAAAGTAACTTCGAAAATGTTCAGTTCAGAACTTCAGAAATCTTCCTTAAAGCTTATAAGTTCTTCGGTATTGGAATTTGCAATGTTCCATGCAGATTATCGATGAAAGCGGTTGTGAGTACCTTGTACCTATTTGAGATAACTTTTGTCTCTGTAAGCGACTTGTTGTATTTTTGAACCACTGATTAAAATATTTAAATAACGGATAATACCTAAGATATTTTATGTTTTGTTGATTTTAATTTGGGTTGAAAGCTTGAAATACCATCGTTTACCATCAATCGTTTACGTCAGTAATACAAAGTCATCATATTTTAGAGCTCGCTCAGAATTAATATCATAAATATAACTAGATACATAACGAGTATTTTGGTCATAACCTTAATACTGGCAAACACCCAATCCTGATAAGACGCTAATAGGCTCATCTTTGGCTGTTACCACCGACATACCACCCAAATACTGATACGTATCTTCATTGAGTTGCTTATATGCCTGTTCAGATATAGTTGGTGTTCGGTACCGCAATCTCAGTCGGTGCTCTCGCTTGGAAGGGCCAACATTTTGCTACCACTGACAACGGATACCACGTATATCTGAACAGTCCCAATTGTTCTATCAATTGGTGATAAAGACAATAGAGTAGAGAAACCTTTTCTTTTCAGCACTGTTAGCTTTTTTAGGCAAAAATAATAAGTGGATTGCCTCGGATCTTGTGCAATGCTTTTGTCACTTCGTACGAAAATACACAGCGAGAAGTGAGCGTACTCCGCTGCGCTTTCAAGTGTGTGGTCTCCACTCAAGAACCTTTCTGCCATTTAGACGTGAAAATGTAAAAGAATTTATAACATTAGTAAGGATGTGGATTAGATAGGTACTTGCTACATTGATGGCATCAGGAGTAGCCGTGTTCAGGTCTTCACAAGCAGCAAGTACTCGAGACTTGTTCATATGAACTTAGTATGGCCATTGTTAATGCAATTAGGCAGGCTTTAGTCGAGAATGTCGAGATAGGTCATAGCATGCGTCACTCGCATTGCGTTTGCGGTTGACATTCCTAGCCAAATGTATTGCATCCTATTACGTAGTTCGTTTTACTACATTGACTATGCGCTAAGTAATATAGGTAATTCATTTTAAGCCTAATTTCACTGTAGAACATTCCGCGTCCTTAGATATTATATGAAAAATAACATAATTGTGCATAGGGATCTTTAAATTGCGCGATCGTTTACAATGCGTCATAGGGAAAAAATCTGTATTGAAAAAAAACTTTGTAAATTATTTTGATAATTTTACAACATCCTACAGTTATGTGAACGCGATGGTAGGGTGCGCTGATTTTGAATATCTATCTAAAGGCACAGATCTTATACTGAAAATAAAAACAAGGTTAACAGAAAATTCAGTGAGGTTGTGTTCTGTAAACCCAAGTTATACTTGGTACCAACTCGAAAGGTGTTTGGTGCTCACCAGTTATCGATTTGAGGACTGCGAATGGGGTAACCTTGCCTAAGTACTCGTATTTGCATGTCTTCTCGCATTTCGTACAAATACCCGCTGAAAACTTACCATCTATGTACACACGGCTACACATCAAGCTATTCTCTTCCAGTATAAGCTGACCTCCCATTCTACGAAAAGCCTACACAATGCGAGGTCAGCTTATACTGGAAATGTATAGCTTGATGTGTAGCTGTATGTACATATTTACATTATAAATTGGAAAGTAACTCTGTCCCTCTGTCAGTCTATCTGTCTGTCAGTTTGTTACGTTTCTACGACCAAACGGTTGGACCGATTTCGATGAAATTTGGTAGAGATTATGACTGTGATTGAGACACGAGGCTTCTTTTACTCGACTGCGCAGAAGGAGGGTAATGTTTTTATTGAAAAACCACCATACAAATGTAGTGTTAGCCACCTCATCAAAAAAACAAGAGTCGACTACAGTTAAACAAAGTGCGTACTGAGAGCTTATACTGCCATGCTCATTAAAATTTTAATATACCTTCAGAATTGTTTGGTTGTTATGTGTAGCTTTAATTCTAAGCAACATGTATATTCAAAATTAGAAAATTTAAAGAGTTAGCTATTATTTAAAATGAGGGTTTTGATTATTCCTAAGATTTATGACTCTGACAAAGGCAAGAAAAAATGTATTGAAAAGAAATATTTATGGTTTCTGTCCATTTAAATTTTCTAATGCTACTTCTGGAAAACCTTAGGGGAGACCATTCCACAGCCTTAGTGTTCGTGGGAGGAAACTCCTCTGGAACCACATCCAAACAACATCACATGTGCTTAATACCTATGCTATCGCCTCAAACCCCACCCAGCATATCAATCAAAATCTTAAACAATAGTGAGTGACGTTTGTCCCCATTAAGCATCATTCTATAGTCTGTCAGCCTCGAGGTGTTAAAAGTGTTATTGTGTGCGTAGTGACTGTTGAGTTAACTATGGTGAGAGTGTCATTCATTGTATAGGGCTGTTACTGTCACTGTCACTTGTGTACTGGAGTATGTAATGGATCCTGTTGTTTTTCCTTCAGTTCAGTTTTAAGGTACGCATCTACGGCTTTGCATCGTACGGACGTATCGAACTGATTTTAGTATTCTTCGCATAGAAAGTACCTACAGACCGCAAGCATCGGCCAGTCGGCAGTGCTGACGCTTGGAGGGACAACTATTCCGATGTATACCGTAGACGTCATACGAATTACTGAATAGTTGACGCTCTCCGCGCACCATTTCATTGTCTCACACACAGTTTCTTCTCATCCACTCGCTATGAAAATCCAAATGACGGTCGTGTTGGCAATTCGATTGTTGCGGATACAGTGGACGCACTGCCACAAACCATTCGGTTTGATACGATCCGTCCGGTGCGTGCGATGCGGATCCGTGAACGGATACCTTTATATGACGATGCGTATTTTTGAAGTAAAACTTCTTTACGCACGCTTGACTTGGAGAGTAAGCTCGGGGAGTATGCGTTACTAAAAGTGCGAACGGAAGTTGAAAAAAAGATATAAGTTAGTGAAGATAGAAAGAGACAGAGTTACGTTTCGTATATTTTTAAACGTTAATGTACGAGTACGAGTTGCGTCTGTCCAGAATGAACATAGACTGATCGACCTACAGACGTCTGGACAATTTGTAATTAAACAATTTTATAAATTAATATTTTGAAAAAAAAGTTTTACTTCAGTGGTCTAAAGCACACCTGATGATAAGCGGATATCGTAGCCTATGTATGCTTGTATCACCAAAGGCAACACTAGCGCTTGTCAACCCTTTCAAAAATGTTAAACGCCCTTTTTGTAGAACCCCTTACTATAGTCTAGTTTGTTACAAAATTATGTGACATAGCATTAAGTGCAATATACTAATGGCCGGTTACTATATGTACGTTAACCGATAACGACTCCTTTCTCTTGGAAAAAGTGACAAACTTTTGATACTTTTTCAAGGAACGTGTCGTTGTCGGTTACTGCCGGTAATATATAAACCGGCCGTAAAACAGAAAGACGCCATAGTAAAGATTCCTGGGAGCCACACAAGGTCGGCTGCTCTGGAAATCCATGGGCGTCAATCGCAATGGACATCCTCTGGCTGATCAGAAGATCAAGCAGACACAAAAGACCACAGACAACTAAAATTAAATTGCAACGCAGTCAATTTACATACAGCTAGATGCCAAAGTTGAGTGACTAATGGCGAATAAATTATTTCTAAATTCTCATCTATTGTAGTCATGATTTATTAACTTGTTATATTGACGTAACGGTTATGGTAGTTGGCAGCCCTGTCTACGTACAACTGCATTGAAGTTCAAGTACGCACTGCGTCAGACCGTGTCTGCAACCTCTCTATATTTTGCATCGGTTCATGGTATATCTTTGTTAACTTGCTCGCTCCACTGCTTCATTACATCAACAATAAATGGGTGTCTTCAAGGCAAGCGTGGTCCATCGTAGACTTTATTATCACTTACCATCAGGCGAGATAGTTGTCTTTTTTTTGGGTTCCGTAGCCAAATGGCAAAAAACGGAACCCTTATGGATTCGTCGTGTCTGTCTGTATGTCCGTTCGTATCTCACAGCCACTTTTTTCCGAAACTATAAGAACTATACTGTTGAAACTTGGTAAGTAGATGTATTTCTGTGAACCGCATTAAGATTTTCACACAAAAATAGAAAATCGAAATCTTTTTTCTAAACTAAATAGTTTGCGCGAGAGACACTTCCCTGTAACTTCTAAAATAAGATAATGATAAAACTAAAAAAATATATGATGTAGATCACCATGCAAACTTCCACCGAAAATCGGTTTGAACGAGATCTAGTAAGTAGTTTTTTTTAATACGTCATAAATCGTAAACCGCAATTTACCTTTCATTCAATCAACTAAATAATGGTACGGAACCCTTCGTGCGCGAGTCCGACCCGCACTTGGCCGCTTTTTTTTAAAAAATGAAAGAAATTATCATAATCAAAAACATTTGTCTTCTTATATTTTCTTCCAACAAAATTGTATGAAGTTGTTAAAACATTCAGTATTCACGCAGACTTTACATAGGACCATTTTGCATAAGAACGTCTTAGTTCAGTGTCTTGTGCATTATACGGTGGCTTTTTGTGACTATATAGTGCCTAGGGAGTTACTTTATATGATATTTTTCAGTCAACCCGAGACCATGACTGTTGCAACACAGCCGAACGTCGGGATAACAAATAAAAAAGGTTAATCGTTTTAATCAATAATTACTTAATATACTTGTGGTGACTAATGAAGCTTTTTACCCGTCGACGGCAAAGCCAAAGGAAGGGTTATGTTTTTAGCATTCTATAAATGTGTATAGTTACGTATTTTCCACCCTAGCGTCTAAACTACTCATCCGATTTTGATGAATGAGGTGTTAGAGAGATGCCACACGGGCGCTGCCGCTGCGTTGCGTCGTCGCAGCGCTCGTGTGGCACTCATTGCGTTGAAGTCAAGTCACTGAGTTGCGTCGTCGCAGCGCTCGTGTGGCTCTCGTTGCGTTGAAGTCACTGCGTTGCGTCGTCACAGCGCTCGTGTGGCACTCATTGCGTTGAAGTCAAGTCACTGCGTTGCGTCGTCGCAGCGCTCGTGTGGCACTCATTGCGTTGAAGTCAAGTCACTGTGTTGCGTCGTCGCAGCGCTCGTGTGGCACTCGTTGCGTTGAAGTCAAGTCACTGCGTTTTGTCATCGCAGCGCTCGTGTGGCACTCGTTGCGTTGATGTGACTGCGTTGCGTCGTCACAGCGCTCGTGTGGCACTCCTTGCGTTGAAGTCAAGTCACTGCGTTGCGTCATCGCAGCGCTCGTGTGGCACTCATTGCGTTGAAGTCAAGTCACTGCGTTGCGTCGTCGCAGCGCTCGTGTGGCACTCGTTGCGTTGAAGTCAAGTCACTGCGTTTTGTCATCGCAGCGCTCGTGTGGCACTCGTTGCGTTGAAGTCACTACGTTGCGTCGTCACAGCGCTCGTGTGGCACTCATTGCGTTGAAGTCACTGCGTTGCGACGTCGCAGCGCAGCGGCAGCGCCCGTGTGGCATCTCTAATAATCGATTCGTTATTATGATTCGGGTGGCATAGACTACCATCAAAACAGGATGTGTGTGGACTGAGTGACTACATGGTTTTTTGTAGTTTTTACAACCAAAAGGTTTAGTAAAAGTTATAAAACATTTGTAAAACGAATATTGAAATTTGTAAAGAATTTAATAAAAAGATATACTACCTAATGTGTGGTCTCTCAGTTCACACACTTGCCCTTCCAAATTTGGGTAAGTATATCGTTTACAGGCATGTTTTGTACCCAAATATTTAATAAAACGTGTATAAACGTATTTACAACAGATAACAAAACATAATGCGGCTATGATATACAAGAATACAAGAATTTATTAATAAAATTAATATGTTACACGTCATTTGGTCGAATTTTATAAATTATAATCAATTATAACATTATAATAAATGAATTATAATTACCAACGTATTTATGATTCATCTTGTGAAACATATGCTACAGTATCTTCTGATTAGTAGGCGGTGAGGGGGATCTTCTACAGTTCGGATAATTCGAGGAACTTACCTAAGCTGTAGAAAACCCTCCCAAACAACCATGTTTTCAAATGACCTTTAAACGCCGCGATGGAGGCTGCATTTCGGATACTAACTGGTAGACTATTGTAGACTGCTTTCCCGAGATGTACACCGATCTGTTCGACTTGTGCAGCCTGTGTGTTGGCGTCACCAGCCTGTGCTGGTGTTTATTGCTGCGGAGAGCGTGTACTGCGTTAACCCCGTATATAGAATTACAAATTAATGTATATGGTCACTCAGAGACCACATGTAAATCACGTGTAACGGGATTACATAATCGGGTTCAGTTTTTAAACTTATTGCTTCTATCGTATTTTGAAAACATAAAGAATGAGACGAATTCTGTAAATGTCAGAGAGATCTTAAAATCATCGGGCTCTGACTTTCATAACTATGTAATTACCTACATACATTTGTCCAATCGTAAGGTTAACCAACCACAAAATAGATAAGTACAGATGTCAAGCTCGGGCCGATTTTGATTTTAATTACCTACGCTCGAGCGTAGTAGCGCTACGGCGCGGCGCACCTACAATATTTTGCAATCAAATACATAACAATTTTGATTAGAACGTTTATTCATAGTCATATCAAAACATTTATAACTAAAAAAAAATTATCACAAGTAAATTCACAAACAGCTAACTAATTATGTCATACAAACCATGATTTACGTCTCGACAAAGCACGGCACTTGCGGCTCGTGCCAATGTGTAGCCGTGCGTACTAAGCTTACTTTCTGCATTATTCCGTGCCTAAAGTAACTTTAATTTATATTTTTAAGGTTCTTAAGTCTTAACATAGAAAAAAAGTAATATGTTCTGTATCATCAATTTAAGGAATGATTACATTGAAAGATAAAAAAGGGATAAAGGGAAAAGGGATGATAAAAACGAGATAAATTAATGATGAAAAAATGAATAAATAAATAATAATATAATATATATTTAATCACTTACTTAATCACTTTATTTAGTCACTTACCGTTTTATCGGTGTTACGACCGATAATAAATCGTAATATAATTGATTTGTTTTTGAAATTGATGTATTTCAATTATTCATAATAACGATTTAAGGCGATATGTAAAAAAAAAATGAGCCGGTAAGTAACTGTCGTATTCAATAACTGAAAATAGTACTGATTTCATATTTAACGCGCCGGCGAACACTGAGCGCAATTTCAATTCGGCCACGTCAAAAACTTCGGCCTGAATATCGCTATCCCTGTTTAGTGACGAAGTTTAGCCACGCAGAGCGACAGTTATCACTGTCGCAATAGAACGATTCTAAATTTTATTAGATTTTGACCGTGTTCCGTAATACCAAAAATGATGACTGAAAACTTGTTGTATTTTTCTCATTGTGTTGTTATTCTGTAACTAGACGATATAATCTATGTTCCCATGACTAGGATACGTAAGATGTTGTTGTTTTTAATACGAAACAATTAGGTTGAAAACAGGTCTTTTATGACGTAAAAACATGCAGAATTCGATACGCTTCTGTTTTATTTTAGGTAAGTATTTTGATCTAATATATGGTTGGGAAATACTATTCAAATTAAAATAATAACTTATTAAGGTAGAAATATGCTCCAATTAGAAATGATCTTGGTAGTACGTGTTGTATGGGCGATTGTCCCTCCGGTGTCCCCTTAAGGCGATATGTGAAAAAATTGAGCCGGTAAGTAACTGTCGTATTCAATAACTGAAAATAGTACTAATTTCATATTTAAGCAATATTTACTTGAGGATTTAAACTACATTAATGAAAGTCAGACGCAATTGGTGAAACTTTTCTCGATACAATTATTTGTCAAAATCGGCTCTTCTAAAACATTAATATCGTTCATTCTCCGACTCTAGAAAAGATTTAAAGTATTTTTTACATATTTATGTAGGTAATTGTGATACCTAAATTAATGGAAAAGCATTTTTTTTTCATTTGTTGGTTCTCTTGCAATTCGAGATTTTATCGTTTGTCACTTACGTCATTTACTCCTGAGACAATGCGACGCGGGTATGGTACATGTTTGTCTCGTTCTTCACCTAAGCAAGTAAATAGCACTGTCACTTTCTTGCATATCTGGATGCTCCACCCAACCGTCACCGAAATTAAATTTGTATATCGTCTTAATTAAATCACGCAAGTTTTCTAAGTAAAATTGTATTCAAAGATATTTGAGAATTGTTTAGGATACGGATTTTACCTTAGCTTTTACAGGATTGCAGGTGCCTCTAAACGGGCTATTTTTACGAGACTACTTATAAATATTGCCTGGTTAGATTAGATTAGATATATAGATAGATAATTCTTTATTGTTACACCAAATTAAAATAACTTAACCTAGAAAACTTAAAGACTAATACATGGTGGTGCAATGGGCGGCCTTATCGCTCAAAGCAATCTCTTCCAGGCAACCTTTGGATGGACTGGATTGAAAAGACGTGTGAGGAGGCGGTGTTACAATAAATACCTATTTATCTAGGATAAAAATAAATACATACTTAAACCTAAAATATACCTACCTATACTTACATAAATAAATATAAAATATATACATATATACTTTTACAATAAATATCGAAAGGAAATACAATGTTTACTCTAAAGAAGCCGCTAAGTATAGTTCGTAGACCTCATTTTTGAAAATAGGTAAAGATTTAGCAAGTCTGATGGAAACGAGCAAGTCATTCCATAATCCGACAGCTCGTACCGTAAACGAGTTACTAAAGAAGTTGGAATTATGGGATGGAGTCTTCAACTGGAGAGTAGTGGAAGAACGCAGATTGCGGGTATGGGATAGATTTAAGAATTCAAAGCATTGTTTGAGATACAGCGGAGAGAAGAAGTAAATAGAATTTTATATAAAAGAGTTAGAATATCAGCATTCCGACGAGAGCGGATTGGCAACCACTTGAGTTTAACGCGAAACTCGGAAATATGATCATACTTGCGCAAGCCACATATGAATCGAATGCAGAAGTTTTGAAGGCGCTCAAGCTTATTAAGTTGCTCTTCTGTAAGATCGGGGAAACTGCCGTCAGCGTAGTCTAGTATAGGGAGTAAGAGAGACTGAGCGAGCGCAACTTTTGTGGCGGTAGGAAGAAAATTGCGAAGTCTCCTCATTGAGGCAGCCGACGCAAAAATTCTTCTACTGCTTTCGGTAAGATGTGGTCCCCATGACAGCTCACTGTCCATGACGATGCCCAGGTTCTTGACAGTCTTGCTAAATGGAATGATAATGCCGTAAAAAGTAATTTGGTAAAGACAAGGCCAGTCAACCCTAGGGAGCATCCTCGAGCTTCCAATGAGTGTGACCTGCGTTTTTGTGGGGTTCACCCCAAGGCCGTAAGACTTGCTCCACTCGAGTGTACGATCCAGGTCACTATTAATGGTGAGATTAACTGTCTGGTTGCGAAATATCCATAAATATACTTTTTTGTCTGGATCTTGTGCCAAATGCTGCCAGTAGTGTGTACAGCTTTAGTTAAATAGATAGTTCTTTTATTGCACACCATTAAATAAAATCATATAAAAGAAATATACTTTTAAATAATAGGTACCCACAATGGGCGGCCTTATCGCTAAAAGCAATCTCTTTCAGCTTTATTGAATTACAACCTCCATGACAAATTCTTATTACTTTTAAATGAAAGATAGTTTAGTATAGTATAGTATACTTTAGTATACTATACTATACTTAGCCATAGTTTAGTAGTGAAAAAATACACAATGGATATCGGGAACACAAGTTTTCTTGTTACCCACAAACTGTTATAACAATTTTTTTATGTACCTCGCATTCGTATTGAAAATGTATGTGTTACGCTCGGGTGCAATTGATCCCTTACATCCCTTGTATAATAATGTACTGTTATATTTGTATTTAATTATTGATTAAAACGGGTATTTATCGCGTATGTACCTTCTATGTATGTATGTATGTTATGTTCTCTTCAGTGAACGCCGTTATTACAAGAGAATGGTTCGTGTAGCGATTGAAATCAAGAATTTCAATCGGGAAGATGGTATAGACTCTCAGCGTCCTGAAACCCGGTGATTGCTAGTGCGCGTCGTGATCGGTCGTCTCAGTGCGTAGATACGGTTAGTGTAGTGTGTCGCAATATGAACGAGGACATTTTTAATTCTGAAAACCAAGTGAGGGTAGTTTCTGCAGCTGCAATCACTTCTCGACGGTAGCTCCAAGTACTCCAGTCAGCCCGTGACCACGACTGTTGCAACACAGTACAACACAGATAAATACCCGTTTTAATCAATAATTATGTACAGTGATCGCGAAAGTTTGTAAAAATACTATATTTGTATTATTAACGTAGGTTTCGCCAACCCCAGCATGTATGTATGGTAAATAACTGGTTGGTTCCCTCTAATGCCACTAATGAGCACTGGATTGGCTCTTAGCATGTACGTTTTCTCTTAGGATGTGGGTGTGTAGAAATGGTCTAAAGTGACAGTAGAATTGCAGCTATTTGAGAGTCGCTCTCAGATACACTTACTGGCTTTTGTATTGGCACATTTTAAAAATCTATGCCACGCACCTGAATATATATGCAGAAGACCTGTTGAAGGTTGCTGGGAGCCGTTGGGTGGCCGCACAAGATCGGTCTCACTGGAAATATATAGGAGAGGCCTTGCTAGAAAGTTAGTTAGTTAGTGGAACTGTGCTTTTCTGTAGGGGAATTTGTGTGTCCAGTGTGGCACCGATCCACCCATGCTAAGTATACCGATGTTGCGTTGAATGAAACCTGCCACACGATAATTGGTTGCCTGAAGCCGACACCTTTAAACATGCTATACCCACTGGCGGGCATAGCACCACGGACAGGCGGGATGTTACTTGTGCTACAGAGAAGGCTACTTAGCCAACCGACCACCGATACCCCCTTTTTGGCCACCAAATTCCAGTAGCCCGTTTGAAAAGTCGCAAGAGCTTCATACGCACCACCCTAGCCGCACAAGACCACCCGGCGGCACTGAAAATCAACGGTTGGAAGGAGACGCACCCACCACCGTCTGATTTTGTTACTCCGCAGGAACAACGTAGGTCGCTCTGGAAATCTATGAGGAAGGCATATTTTTAACAGTGGACATCTTATGGCTAATATTATGATGATGAAGCTTCATCATCATCAGCCGGAAGACGTCCACTGCTGAACATAGGCCTCTCCCTTAGATCGCCACAACGAGCGGTTGGTAGCCGTTAGCGCCCAACGGCTCCCCGCGATTCTTACTAGATCGTCGGTCCACCTTGAGGGGGGCCGGCCTACGCTGCGTCTTCCAGTCCGTGGTCTCCACTCGAGAACCTTTCTTCCCCAACGGTTATCGGTTCTACGAGCGATGTGGCCTGCCCATTGCCACTTCAACTTGCTAATTTTGGAGAGGGCTATGCTCGGGGTTTCTTTGCGTGACAAAATCCGTAATGAGGAAATCCGCAGAAGAACTAAAGTTGCCGACATAGCTCTCAAAATTAGTAAGTTGATGAAGCTTACCTAGCACCAATACCATCCTCTGAGCTTAAATATCCGCAATCCATGGGAAAAATATTGTCATAAAGCGCAGAGATAACTAGGCCGCGGGTTTCCTCACGATGTTTTCGTATACCGACCGCAACAAAAGCTGAAAATAACAATAGCTTTACAAAACGGTAGTCTTATTACGTAAGCCAATTGCTGTCACGTCGCTATCGCCGGTCAGGCTGGCCCTTTTACACCTACAGTGCGTATCTCATATAGCGTTGACAACTGTACGTTATAAAGTATCTATGGTTAAAGAACATTTATTTTCTCAAAAGAAATTTACATTTCACTTATATGAGAAACTAATTTAAGCTTAAGCAATTTTAGTGCTTCGAAACAATTAAAAAAATTTAATAGTAGGTAATTCACAAAAACAACAATCAAGAATGATATTGATAATGAAACGTTTTACGAATACCCGCAATTTTCTGTCGAGTCTCGCCCGCAGTACGATCCAAGTTCACTCGTTGTGACATCATCAATATTATGATCATTTTCAGCCCGTGTCGACCCACTGCTGGGCATAGGCCTCTCTTTGTTTTAGCCATTCTTCCCGATCCTGTGCCAGTCTGAACCACGTGCGACCCTCGGTCTTATGGATGTCGTCGACCCATCTCGCTGGTGGACGTCCCCTATTTCGATGTCCAGTTCTCGGCCTCCACTCTGTTAGGTCTTTAGTCCACCTGTCGTCACTACGTCTGGCCAAGTGTCCTGCCCAACTCCACTTGAGCCCTAATATTCGCTTGCTGACGTCTTGTACTTTACTCGGTGTGACACAGTGCGAATAATACAGTAAATCCATTATATTGTTATCAACCACTGACATTATATGGTTATCTTACATCTGTGTGCTTAATATTTTTGAATAGCAAAATGTACTTTATTTTGGCCGTAACGAAAATGAAAAATTAACATTTTTTAAAATAAAATGCAATAATCATTACCAAATACAGAGAACCTACAAACTACCACCTACAACACCTACAACTACCTAAAAATACCTACAAACGGAAACTAAATTGAAACTATATTAATGTTCAGATGAATTAACTGCGCTATTCAGTTTAAAGTGTATTTTTTAATAGTTTAGGTAAGGTGCCTAGTTTTTTTCAGTGACTGTACTTTATTTTACAGTCCCAGAGACAATAAATAGGTTATTTCTTAAAAAAAGTTGGTAACCCTGCGTGTTTAAGGGACGGCCTGACCAGCGACAGTGATGCGACAGCAATTGGATTACGTAATAGGGCTACCGATGTGCTATTGCAATAATTGGGAACTGTAGGTCCGTGTAGCTGGAATGTTATTTAGAAATCTTGGTACAATTAATAACAAGTTACAGATGACAAAAAGCTAAGTAGAAAATCTAAAGAGAACATGATGCAATGAAACGAAATTTACCTATTCATCATCATCATCATGTCAGCTATAGAACGTCCACTGCTGAACATAGGCCTCCCCCATAGATTTCCAGAGTGTCCAATCTTGTGCGGCCTGCACCCAACGGCTCCCAGCAACATTTATCAAATCAAATACATTTATTAGTGAACAACACCAATAGTACAACAGAACAAACACACACAGGAGACATAACAAAAAGAACAAAGAAACAATAACTAAAAGATTTAAATTAAATTAAAATGCAAAATATCGCAGTGTGTGTGTCTCATCGTACTCACTGCATGTAACACAAAAAGGCCCTAACTCAGCATGTGCTGGGTTGCACTGGCTACCCAGCGCTGGTCTTCCGTTATAGCCTCTTTGAGTAGACCACGGATATACGCCCACTAACTAAGCAGTGTACAACTAAATACAATTAAATATACCAAGGATAAAAATAAATAACATAATAAAATATACTAATAATAACGCCTACCTATTTACTGTGAAGCCAGAGAGAGTCAACAAGTACTAAAATAAAATACACGAAAAGCTAGCCCCACAACAACGCACTAGCTGGCCACCTACTCATACGAACCTACTCCTAGCATCAGGTCGTCTTTCCATCTAGCGGGGGGCCGTCCTATGCTGCTCTTTCCGGTGCATAGACATAGACAATCATTTATTTGCCAAATAGCACACATAATGCAAAGTCAAACAAATATTTGAAATAATCAACATAAAAATAACCATTATTCAGAACCTACATGCAAAACAGACACAAACAAACAATATAATATAGCTATTGACTTTAAACATGAGGTAGGTATGTTGTGTGGTATAGCAGCAAAAGGGCCTTGACTCAGCATTATGTCAACTGGGTTAGCAGTTGATGCTGTTATTCTGCCGAGACCGCTTAATCACCCACTAGACCCTGTGAGACCAAAATTACAATAATTGTGTGATGTCAATAATGAATGTGTATCATAAATAAAATTATAATAATGTCAGTTATCTACAAATAACATGAATAAATTACAAAAATAGCAAAATCCAAAATACAAAAAGCAGCAGAATTCATGGTGCATGCAGAGTGCATGGTCTCCTCTAGAACCTTTCTGCCCTAACGGCCATCAGTTTTTCGAGCTATGCTAGCTCACTGCCACTTCATCTCGCTAATCCTCTGCGATGTCAGTGACCTTAGTTCGTCTAAAAGTGGTGAGTTGTTCATTTGACTAAAAAAAAACTCAACCTTATCTTACGGAATTTTTCCTTAACTTGTGCTGTGAGACCTTGTTTCTTGCCAAATTTCATGATTGTCAACGGGAAGTTCTCTATATGTTTTGATTTATATGCGAGTAAAAATATGCTGAATATATGGCCGTATGTTTGTATTAGGTTGACATAGAAGCTTGATTTTTTTACAGCTTCTAGAGACCGTAAGCTTAATTAGTATTTGATATTAATTTTAACTTGATATCTCCACGCGTTCCAGAGAAAAAGGGCCTTCACTGAACATACGCACAACGAAGTAATTCTATACGGGTTCCTTTTTATGGTTTTTTTATACTACTTATATGGCAAACGAGCATGTAGTCCACAAGATGTTAAGTGGCTACTGCAGCCCATGGATATCTACATAGAATTCAAAACAAGCTATTATGTTGTCTTGATCTCTATGTGGATACGTTGCCATACTATAGGACTAAGCTGTTATGCCTCATCATCATATCAGCCGTAGGACGTCCACTGCTGGACAAAGGCCTCCCTCATTGATCTCCAGGAACTGCGGTTGGAAGCGGCCTGCATCCAACGCCGACCTGCGGTTCTTACCAAGTCGTCTGCCCATCTTGTGGGTGGACATCCTACGCTGCGCTTGCCGGTCCGTGGCCTCCACTCGAGAACCTTTCGGCCCCATCGGCCATCTGTTCTGCGCGCTATATGGCCTGCCCATTGCCACTTCAACGTGCTAATCCGTCGGGCTATGTCGGTGACTTGAGTTCTCCTACGTATCTCCTCATTTCTGATTCGATCCCGTAGAGAAACCCCGAGCATAGCCCTCTCCATAGCTCGTTGAGCGACTCTGAGCTTATTCATAAGGCCAATAATGAAGTACCACGTCTCGGTTCCATATGTAATCACTGGTAACACACACTGATTGTAGACTTTCGTCTTAAGGCACTGAGGTATGTTGGACGAAAAGACGTTGCGAAGTTTCCCAAACGCTGCCCATCCGAGTTGGATTCGACGATTGACCTCTTTCTCGAAGTTGGACCTACCTAATTGGACTGTTTGTCCTAGGTATACATACGCGTCGACAACTTCAAGAGCCGAGTTCTCAACCATAACTGGGGCAGGGACGACATGGACATTCGACATGATTTTCGTCTTCTCCATGTTCATTTTAAGTCCTACCCGTTGGGAGACTCGATTGAGGCCTTCGAGCATCGTGCTGAGCTCTTCCATCGACTTTGCCATGACCACAATATCTTCGGCAAACCGAAGGTGAGTGATGTATTCGCCGTTAATATTGATGCCCAGTCCTTTCCATTCCAGAAGCTTGAAGGCATCTTCCAATGCGGTCGTAAACAGTTTCGGAGAAATGACATCTCCCTGTCTTACGCCTCTTCTTAAGGGAATCGCCTTCGAGCTCTGTTCATGTACTCGGACTGACATAGTGGCGTTTTTATACAAACACTTCAACACTTCGATGTACCGATAGTCAATACGGCATCGTTGTTATTATCGTGTGTTATGCCTATGTGCCAGTAATTACAGGAACATACCATTACCATCTAACCGGAACACAGCAGCACAAGTACTGCTCTTTGGTGGCAGATAAAGGTAAGGCGGTGGTGCCCACTACCTCGAGCCTGTTCACAAAAGCTCTACCACCAGTAAAACGGTTCCGTACCCAAAGGGTAAAACGGGACCCTATTACTAAGACTCCGCTGTCTGTCTGTCCGTCTGTCACCAGGATGTGTCTCATGAAACGTGTTAGTTAGACAGTTGAAATTTTCACAGATGATGTATATCAGTTGCCGCTATAACAACAAATACTAAGGACAGTATAAAATAAATATTTAAGAAGACCCATACAACAAACGTGATTTTTTGCTCGATTGCGCTCGACATTGATAAGGACAACAGGTAGACGCTTGAAATATTCACAGAATATTTAGTTATATATTACCATTAAAAAAAAATTAAAATAAAACAAATATTTAATTGGAATTCCTATACATCAGACATGATTTTTTTGCCGTTTTTATAGATAATGGTACGGAACCCTTCGTGCGCAAGTCCGATCCGCACTTGACCGGTTTATTATTTAGAGGTACGAACCAATAAAAATGATTCAGTGTGCAGAAAAGATACTATACTTCGGCCGTTCAGAGAATGCGTTCCTGACACCTATCAGTTAGTCATATAAAGCGCTGACATAACCTTGTAATAGCGCAGTTTAGATTTAGAAAAATATTGTTTACCAAGTTATTTGACACTCAGTTTGGCACAAAATTATAACATTAATTGATTATTGATATAATGATGTTGTTTTAATGCTCATCAATTGTTAAAACGGTAAACAACCAGCAATAATATTTTTATCGTAACTGCAACGCCATTACAAAGTTACGTCGTCAGTTCAATCGCGACGTGTCAGGAACGCATTCTCTGAACGGCCGTAGTATAATAAAGAAGTGACCATGTTTTGTAGATATTTAGTAACCTACTCTTACCCGTAGGTAAACTCTCATTTCAAAACTACACAATAGGGGACGGTATAACAAAGACATTAGATATATTTTGAGTTTTATCAACCAGTACTAGAGTTTAATCTGCGAAACTTGCAAAATTCGACTGTTTGGTAACATATCGGCACGTGACTTTAATCCGTATCAGCAAGGCATAGCGTTGAGTTCAGAGTGCTTGATAGTCTGAGTATGGTGTAATGAGGAAAATCAAAACAAAGCTCGGATAATCCCACGTGTGAAGGTATACCTTTCAACGCTTTGGCATAACGTTTAGAGGACTAGCTGTCGCGCGCAGCTTTGCACACCCCCATTTATATTCCACGGGAACTGATTTATGAGATGAAAATTCATGTTCCAAATATCAGACAAATCGGTTCTTTAGTTTTGGCGTTTGAGAGAAACAAACTTCCATCCAAACATCCAAACTTTCGCATCTATATACCTATCTATACTAATATTATAAAGAGGGAAGATTTGTATTTTTGTGTGTATGTTTGTAATGAATAAACTCAAAAACTACTGAACAGATTTAAAAAAATTCTTTCACTGTTGGGAAGCTACACTATCCCCGGGTGACATAGACTATTTTTTACCCAACTGCGCAGAAGGAGGGTAATGTTTTTATTGAAAAACTACGCGTGCGATGCTGCGGATTGGTCAGCTAGTATGTGGTTAGTATCTTATATTTGACAAGACTTTAAACTCATATTACGATTTACATGTTTTCGCATATAAGATTCAAATAGAGCTTGTTTGTATAGTTAGGTAAGTATTTTCAAAATATGTAAAAGGATATACTTATTACCAGTATTAAAATTTTAATGTCTGTCTGCTATTTCAAAATAAATGCCATCATTTTAGTGAAAACGCTACGATTACTACGATGACTTATCATAAAAGACCGTTTTTTTAAAATGTGTGTCTCGAATAGACTATGAAACGGCTCTACGGTTTTCAATGATATTTCTTAGGATTAGGATTTAGAAGAAGAAGAATTTTATAAAGCATCAGGCGTGTGATGGGGGGGTAAGCCGATAAAAAGCAGCCCTTAAGGGGACACCGGAGGGGAATCGCCCATACAACATGTACTACCAAGATCATTTCTAATTGGAGCATATTTCTACCTTAATAAGGTATTATTTTAATTTGAATAGTATTTATCTAGGTTCTCAACCATATATTAGATCAAAATACTTACCTAAAATGAAATAAAAGCGTATCGCATTCTGCATGTTTTTACGTCATAAAATACCTGTTTTCAACCTAATTGTTTCGTATTAAAAACAACAACATCTTACGTATTCTAGTCATAAAAACATAGATTATATCGTCTAGTTACAGAATAATAACACAATGAGAAAAATACAACAAGTTTTCAGTCATAATTTTTGGTATTACGGAACACGGTCAAAATCTAATCAAATTTAGACTCGTTCTAATGCTATCACTGTCGTTCTGCGTGGCTAAACTTCGTCACTAAACAGGGATAGCGATATTCAGGCCGACGTTTTTGACGCGGCCGAATTGAAGTTGCGCTCGGGGTTCGCAGGCTTCTTTAACCAAATTTCATCCAAATACAAATCCAAGTTACTTTAATTTGTTTTAATATTAGCTTTGATATTTTAGTCTTAAACCATGCATAAAGTCCGGGTCATAAAGCATGGGGTGTTAGATCCAAAATTAAAAATTAGTTCAAATAAATCTTAATAGATGGCACTACAGGTTCGATATGTTATTGTAATTTTTTGTATAAGTAAGAAATGAACAAAAACTGGCTAAAAATATAAAGTTCTCAACAACAAAAACTTCATAAATCATAATGACACGTAAAACTTGGTTCATCCCTTTTCGAGTTTAAACACAGGCAGACAGACGAACAAACGGTTTCAAACTTATAAAACGCCTATTTATGCATTGGGGCCCATATTAAAATAGCCAGTATTATCATGGAAAAGCCAGACATAATTTAGTATTACACGTTGTGGCGTATTTTAATTTTGCGCCTAACTCATTAACGAATTTCCAGGTTTCACAGTTTTCATATGAAATCAGCCTCTAATGACAGACAAACGGCAGAGAATGCCATAATGGTGATTACTAACCGAAGACGTAAAAAGGGGGTGTTATAAGTTTGACCTCTATATCTATCTGTCTATGGTATAAAAGATTAAAGACTCGGACGCGGTTTTTATAATAAATTATAATTTTTCATTCATTTATTTATCTCAGCCCGTCTGCACCCACTGTTGGGTATAGACCTCCTCTTTATTACGCCATTCTTTCTGGTCCTTTGCGAGTCTCATCCATGACACCCAGCCACGCTTTCAATGTCATTCGACCATCGGGCGGGTGGTCTGCCTCTTGGACGAGCATCCCTTGGCCACCACTTTGTAATCGCCTTCGTCCAACGCCCGTCATCCCTCCTAGCCAAGTGTCCTCATACCCACGTCCACAACCTTTATGCGACGTCGGATTTCTACATTGGGTATGTGGTCCAAGAGTGATATACCGAGCATTACACGCTCCATTGCCCGTTGAGCTACTCTAATCTTATGCATGTATTCCTTTGTGAGCGGCCATGTTTCGGAACCGTAAGTAAGAATGGGTAGGACACATTGGTTAAACACCCTGGTCTTGAGGCATTGAGGGATTTTAGACTTTAGGACGTCTTCTAACTTACTAAAGGCGGCCCATCCTAGCTGGACTCGTCTCGAAATCTCTTGTTTCTGGGAAAGTGAGCCAAAGGATAAACAGTGTCCAAGGTAAATGTAGTTGTCCACTGCCTCTATTGGGCAGTTACCTACGAGTATGTTAGGTTTTGGACCAACAAGATTGGTCATAATCTTGGTTTTGGACATGTTCATCCTAAGACCCGCCTTTGTTGAAGCTTGCTGAAGGTCTGCGAGCATTCCCTGGAGATCTTCAACATTCTCTACTATGAGTATAAGGTCGTCAGCGAAGCGTAGATGTGATATTTTGCGGCCGTCGATGTTGGTAACCATCTCACACCAGTCGAGAGCCTTCATTTTATAATTATAATTTATAATATTTTTTTTATTTTATTTTTAAAATCATCGACGCAAAAAAATATGGACTATAGGTATATTTGTTTTATAATCAATCAGTATCCAACAAAAACTTGATTTTTATCAGTAGGACGCCTATTGATAAAGATGGGCCTCCTAAATAGATTACCAGAGCGATTGATATTGTCTGGCCAACATACAATGACTCCCAGCAATATTTATGAGGTAATTTTTGCATCCCCCCCCCCCCCCTCCCCCCCCCCCTCTCCCCCCATAATGGGGTGTTATCCTACGCTGCGCTTTCCATTATGCGGTCTCCACTCAAGAAACTTGATGTCCCGTCAGTTCTTCGAGCCATTTTTGATATAAAAACATGAAAAATTACAAAAAATACTTATTAATTCTTCTTGGAGGGTATTTGGAAGAACCATATCGGAAACACCAGTTTTACCAATCAAGTCAATCCTTTTGGGAGCTACGGTTTACAAAAATTACATTCATTGGCATTACGCTGCCGTAACAAAGGGAGAAACGTGATAATTTTTAGGGGGCGGGTTCCGTACTCAAAGGGTAAAACGGCGTAAAACTCTATTACTAAGGCTCCGCTGTCTGTCTGTCTGTCTGTCCGTCACCAGGCTGTATCTCATGAACCGTGATAGTTAGACAGTTGATATTTTCACAGATGATGTATATCTGTTGCCGCTATAACAACGAATACTAAAAACAGAATAGAATAAATATTTAAGGGGGACCCCATACAACAAACGTGATTTTTTTTCCTTGTTTTAGCTCGATATTGATAACGGCAACAGGTAGAGGCATGACATATTCACAGAATATTCAGTTATTTAAATTAATATAAAATAAATATTTAAGGAGGGCTCCTATACAACAAACGTGATTTTTTTGCCGTTTTTATAGATAATGATATGGAACCCTTCGTGCGCGAGTCCGACTCGCACTTAGCCGGTTTTATTATTCCCTCAAACATACGTGCGTTCATTGCCATTTTGGTACCGTAATTGGGCGGAAAACATGCATTGTATGTATAGTGAAACCCATCACACAAATCTCTCACTAAACTGGGGTTATCGAAATGATTCAGGTGGCTTTATGAAATGTATTTCCTATAATACGTTAGCAGTTTCAACTGCAGGAAAATCCGTTCGTGTGTATTCAGGGTGTATGAGTCACAGTTGTTGTGCATTGTGGAGGGAAGGGAAAAACTGCACTGAGTCTTGTTTTTAACTGAGTTCTAAACACAAAGGGATAAGTAGATAAATAATATATTTAATGCACACCATTAAAATAACCAGACAAAAGAAAATGCACTATTATATGTATCATATGTAAAGATAAAAGATAATTTATTCGCAGAAAGTTAATTGGTACAATTTTACACTGGTCTTAATGTATACAATATAAGCTCATAACATTCTACCAGAAAATGTCCTAGTGTGCAAATATTTCATAAAATAATTAAAAATTAAAATAAACTATTCCTACACAATATAAAAAATGACAATAAAATAAAATAATGTCTAGTACTTACAATTAAAATATTCCGCAATAGTGTAAACACATTTGTATGATAACCATTGATTAATTCGGCGTTTAAATAAAGTCAAAGGAAAATCTTTTAATTCGTCTGGTAATTTATTAAATATTTTTACTGCCATGCAATAAGCCTTTTTGTTAAAGCGATCTTTTCCAGGCAGCCCTTGCATGGATAGGATCTATGTGGATCATTCGCGAGGGTCGATGGTAACCTTTTGTCAGTGTACCAAGAAGCATCCTGCTGGTAGTCCGAATTTTTTTCTTGTCAGTATCAAAATTACATGAAGTCGAATGAAGGATATAACCGACACAAATGTCCACTCGTGTACCCCTGTTTTTTTGGCCAAATTTAGGATTAGGAACCACTCCCTATGTGAGTGTGGACTGGACGAAGGAAACGTTGACCACATATTCTTCGACTGTCATAGATTGCGGCGTTCCCTCTATGAAATCCTTCCTCCTGAAATCCCTCGTCCTATCTCCTTTAAATGTTTAGTAACTCTTACCTGTTCCCCTTTAATTAATTATATTTTATGTAAATTTGTAAATGATAACAACATTAGGTTGTAAATGTATATATTACTTACTAGCTCACTAACCCACATTATCTATAATAGTACTAACAACTAACATTGTGCTGGTTTGTGTTGTGTTGTCTCTTTTGTTTTAGAGTTATCAAGGGTTTTTCCAAATACAATATACCGGTCATATTCTTGACCTATCTCCTATTAAGTGTATGAAAATATCGTGACATTTACATTGGCGGAATTGTGACACTCCCTAGTCACAGTAGCCACTAGCAAGAACAGAACTGAACTGACACAAATGTCAAAATGACCCTGTTGGCCTGTTTTGACAGTAATCTATCGATAGGGTTAATCGAATAAACACGCACACATGCAGCCCAGTTTGCACAACGATCCCTAAACGTATTTAGCCACTAAATATGTTTAAGTCGTTGCGCAAGTCGCCCTATGTATAAATAAGTTTTAATTCAGTTTTTTTAAGACCTATAAAATGACGATCGTTCTTTTTCCTAGTTCGACTACGGAATTTTCGCGATCACTGTACATAATTACTGATTAAAACGGGTATTTATCGCGTAAGTACATTTTTTATTTGTTATGCCGACGTTTCGACTGTATTGCAACAGCTGTGGTCTCGGGTGGACTGGAGTATTTAGCTATTGTCGAGAAGTGAAGGCAGCTGCAGCAACTACCCTCACTTGGTCTTCAGAATTAGAAATGTCCTCGTTCATATTACGATAAACTACTCTAACCGTATGTGCAATCTAATACCTGTTTAAATCAGTAAATATCGATTACGGAAGCTTAAAAATCAATGTTCTGAGTTAAAATACACCATTACTTAGGTCATCACCATTTTCTATAGAAACGGATCACTAATGTTGTGATTTGAAACATTCCAAGCTTTTATTTATATTCCTTTTGAATGGGTTTCCAAGTTTGTTATGATTTATGATTCCACTTAAAATTCATTTATGACTGCAATGAGTAATGACTGACAATGTTTAAAGGGTGTTTGATAATATACGCGCAAAACTGTAATGGGTTATTTTGATGAGCATATTAAATAAATCTGAGAAATGTTTACCATAGAAATGTAAAATTTATTTTGGCGTGTAAAAACAAACACTTTATTGCATAATGCTTGCCATCTAACCACATACTGTGTCGGTGACGTCTCGAGATATCTCTTGTTGTCCCTTTCTAACCCAAAACCCGCAGCCATTTCCGAAAGAGATATCAAATCGGCCTTTATTTTTGGATGTTGAATGCAATCGTAGGTAGTAAGTTTTATATCGAAATTTTCACCTGAATTTAGTCGATTTTCTTTAAAGTTTGATAATTTAACTAGTTGTATTTTTTTCGAGAAGTGTTTTTTATATTTTGAGAAGCCGTCACTTGAATATCGTAAGTATGTTACCAAACACCCTGTATATAATATGTACCTACGTAATTGTATTGAAAATCTTCGTACTTACATACACTCATTGTATTATGGAAGGAACTACTATTCATTTAATTATTTTTACTTACTAGTTTAGGTATTATAGATTATATGTACATATTTTTTGTACCACCTGGAGATGGAACATGCATATGGCCCACCTGATGTTAAGTGGTAACCATCACCTATAACAAAGTAATGCCTCGTAGGTCACGCACCTTAGAAACATGCCCTTCGATGCAATTCCCTGCATCCATCAACTTGAGGCATACAAGTGTAAAGCCTCATGTGCCTGTAATTTCACCGGTCAAACCGAATCACAGCAATGCTGTTTGGCGGTAGAAATAGATATTGTTCCCCTCACTTAAATAAACAAATACCAGATACACGCAAATACAAGTGACGGTCTTATCGCTAAAAGCGATCTCTTCCAACCAGCCGTTGGATGGACTGAATTTCACGAGAACGATAGGATGGTAGCTTTTGTAAATTAATTAATCCCTCTTTGTTTAAAAATGCGTACTTATGGTATACTCTATCGGTCTCTGTCTCTCCCCTATTGACAGAAAAAGAGAAAGTCCTGCGTCTTTCTCCTCTCGTTAACCTAATTGAATAATACGCCCTAGGCCTGGGCGACCTGGGTCTGACCAGTGACCAGGTTGAAGCATCAATCAATAGGCCTATTCTCAAAATAGATTGTCATAGTTTAGTATCGAACAGAATAATTTATGTGGACACTGGTAAGTCGCTCGATAGTCTGTTCTTGTTAGAACTATAAATATTTTTTTTAACTAGCTGTTCCCCAGCAGCTTTCAACGCGTCATAAAATAAATTGTGTGTATAATAGGAGAAATAAGGAGGAGAAGCCTCCTATAACGGCTTGACAGATAACCCCTCTGGTATATTAAATAAATAATGATAGAAATTCCACCTAGCGCTATCTAGCCCCAAACTAAGCCAAGCTTGGCATGGGGACCAGATAACTGATAAAATACTTATATCTTTTGAATATATACAGAAACAAGCAGACTCGGAACAAATATCTGTAGATCGTACCATCATTTGTTCCGCGGTTGGAGCTGAATCCGCAATCTCCTGCGTCTCAAACGGCAACTCGCCCACTGCGCCATGGAAGTATGATGCTTCTTTACGAGCTACGGGGATATCACGAGTTTAAGAAGTAACCCATCTCTGCACTGAAAAGTTTGTAAAGTTCATATGAATCCTAGTGGGCACTGGTGTTAAAGTTTACAAGCTGCCCGAAGGCCTAATATAACAATATAACAAGGTTTAAAAACTTCTACAGTTGACAATTTTAAGAACATAAGTTGTTAATGCTACTTGGGCTCAGTTTACGGGCCGGGAACGGAATGGAAACGATTTTTTGTAACGAAATAGTACATATCATTTTTTAACACGAATAAATCTTCGTTTGACCACCTGCTAGTAAGCTGATAGTCTAGGATGAAGCACGAAGATTTAGAAGACACCTATTTATTCTCCCCGTCTTTAGGAAAAACGAACGTTGAACCAAAACAGTAAGTGCGAATGGGTGGTATAGATGGTACTGAGCCGTGCGTCTGCTTCTCTATTAATGGACACATTCTCCAAAATATATCTTGTAAAAGATCGATAGGCGTGCAACGTCATGTAGATGTAGTACAAGCTCTACTTAGTTTGGGGCTAGATAGCGCTGTGTGAAATGTCTAGCAATATTTATTTATTTTATTTATGTTAATGCAATGTTTGACGTGTTACCAGTGATGACATATGGAACCGAGACGTGGTCCTTCACTATTGGCCTTATGAATAAGCTCAGAGTCGCTCAACGAGCTATGGAGAGGGCTATGCTCGGGGTTTCTCTACGGGATCGAATCAGAAATGTGGAGATACGTAGGAGAACTCAAGTCACCGACATAGCCCGACGGATTAGCACGTTGAAGTGGCAATGGGCAGGCCATATAGTGCGCAGAACAGATGGCCGATGGGGCCGAAAGGTTCTCGAGTGGAGGCCACGGACCGGCAAGCGCAGCGTAGGACGTCCACCCACAAGATGGGCAGACGACTTGGTAAGAACCGCAGGTCGGCGTTGGATGCAGGCCGCTTCCAACCGCAGTTCCTGGAGTTCAATGAGGGAGGCCTTTGTCCAGCAGTGGACGTCCTACGGCTGATATGATGATGATGATGATGAATGTTTGACGAAAGTGAAAGTGATGTTGCTTCTATTTATACTCTTGGCAATATAATTTTGACAGGTGTTTAATAACCAACGAACCACAAAACGAAATGATACAACATTGGAATATTGATCCAGGATTAACTAGTGTTTCTAAGTGTAATTTCAATATAAAATTAAACTTGCTGCTTATTAGTTATCCTAAATGTTCTTAAAAATTTAACTCAATTCTGAACGCGTGTAGACGTGATAACTTTGTAGTTATCACGTCTTGTGTAGTTATCATATATTACTGGCGGTAGAGCTTTTGTGAACGGGCTCGAGGATTTGGGCACCACCGCCTTACCTTTATCGGCCGCCAAATAGCAGTACTTATGCTGCTGTATTCCGGTTAGATGGTAATGGTATGTTCCTGTAATTACTGGCACATAGGCATAACAGCTAAGTCCTATAGTATGGGAACGTATCCACATAGAGATCAAGACAACATAATAGCTTGTTTTGAATTCTATGTGGATATCCATGGGCTGCTGTAGCCACTTAACATCTGGTGGACTGCATGCTCGTTTGCCATATAAGTAGTATAAAAAAAAACTTTCTAAATGATGGACGTGAACTCGGCCCGATTAGATTTTCTTTAGTGTAGGTATCGTATTCTGACAGAAAATTTACTGAATTTGGGCACAGCTACTAGCTATGAGCACCATCACTAACTTTTAATTATAGATTTGATTAGTAATTTATATTTGTTAGTATACATTTATTATAGAGTTTGATTTCAGTGAAGACAAATCCAAAATGTTCCTTCTAATTTCGATGATACTCAGCTATTTCTGATCGAATTATGAGAGTTGGGAAGCCAAAATCAATAAATTACAATATTCTTGATCCTAAAATAGCGAACGACAGTGGATGATGACTAGAGTGGGCCAAGGTTATGTGTTATTTAGATTCCAGGGAAGGATATAGGGAATTTCGTTTCATGTCAACAATTTACAAGCATTACGAATAAATATATCCATAACCTATTCGTATTCCTTCAGACTTAAAAGTTATAATTATGTATTTGTTTACACCTAATCGTATACCTAAAATTTTTAAATAATTTCCAATCAAAACTGTAGTGATAAGTTATAGTATTTCCATTTCTTTATTTTCTCGATGACAGCTCCTGTGAAAACTTGAACGAGCGTCTTTTTTTCATTATTTTATAAAAATATGACGCTTACGCATTTACTCGTATAGGGTTATACCAGAGTCGGAGAAACTGATAGGGATGGAGCTATCGATAAACGTAACACGATAACAGACCGGTAGTCTTATTACCTAAGGCAAATTGCTGTCGTGTCGCTATCGCTAGTCAGGCCATCCCTTTCGCACGTGAGTTACGTACTGTACGTGTGAAAGGGATGGCCTTACTAGCGGTAGCGACACTACAGCAATTTGGCTTAGGTAATAAGGGGGCGGATATTTTTTTACAAAATGTAAGAAACTAAACTACTGCTGGATACTTTTGTACAAATTTATTAACTAATATTATATTTCATATATTATAATCATTTGTCATAGTTGGTGTAGGTAGGCACTCGACAATGAAACGAAATAAATACCCACCATGAAAAAATATTTTTGAATGTTTTTGTTGTATTTGTCTTGGTTCAAAATATAATAAATATATGCGAACGATATCATTACATATTTGGTCACAACACTACAACTATCAAATTAGAACTGTCATCGAGAAAATAAAGAAATGGAAATTGTATAAGTAATCCTATTTTTGGCCAAACTAAAAGACATAAAAAATGTGTAATATATTTTGTATTACGCTGTTGGATTACGGAAATAAATAAATAAAAGAAATAATAATAAAACGAATGTTAAAAAATTAAGTAATTTTGCAAAATACACACGACTATGACGGAAAGAGCAACTTTGAGACTCGACAATATTTCGACAATAAAATTTACCCCCAACTTCCATATGTGAGGTGCCCTAAAAACAAATCGTTTTAGTTCTTTATATATTACTAGCTTCCGTCAGCAGCTTCACACGCATTTTTTGTCAAAAAAAAAGTAGCCTATGTTTGAATACAGGTCATAATCTATCAACACACCAAATTTCATCGAAATCGGTTCAGTAGTTGAGATTATGTAATAAATAAACAACTTGATGACCTCCGTGGTACAGTGGGCGAATAGCCGGCTGAGACGCGGGTAGCGTAGGTAGCGGGTTCGATTCCTGCCGCGGAACAAATGTTTGTATGATCTACAGATATTTTTTCCTCGATGTTTTTTTATATATTATAAGTATGTATTTACAAAAAAAGTACAGTATATAAGTATTCTATTAGTTATCTGGTTGCCATAGTACAAGCTCTGTTTAATTTGGGGCTAGATAGCGTTGTGTGAAATGTCCAGCCACATTTATTTATTTGTTAACTTTCAAATTATAATTATTAGTGTGGTGTTAGGATTTTAATAATACTAATGTCAGGATGTCCATATGATACCTCTTATTGAGCTCATGCGAATTAACACAGTTTTCGCCGTTAAATCACTCAAAGTTAGTTTATCGCTATAAATCCCTTTTCAATTTGCGGACACAAAAAGGATTTCTAAGGAAAATTATCTCAAAATTACCTAAACGGAAAATCTTAAAGGGATTTCGACGCTAAATTATACCCCAATTTAGCCACGAATACGCAAATAACCAAGAAAAAACAGCAACATATCATCAAGTATTGTCTGAAGTAAACGCACAGTAGCGGACAGTAGGACCTAATTAATGTGCCGATCGATCGGCCGAGGCCAGACGATAACGCGTAATAATGATGTACACACAATCTATGGCTACACATCAAGCTATACCTTTCTAGTATAAGCTGACCTCGCATTGTGTAGGCTTTTCGTAGAATGAGAGGTCAGCTTATACTGGAAATGTATAGCTTGATGTGTAGCCGTGTGTAGGTGTGTTGATAAGGTATGTTTGTAAATAATGTAAACAGACATTCAGTTACTTATCAAGTGGAAACTTAGCTTTTCATACAAAAGAAGTTGATCCTCATCATCTACAGACCGACGTCATTCACTAGGTATTAATCACGTCCTTTAACGTTCTCGTAAAATCCAGTTCATTCAAAGGTTGTCTGGAAGAGATCGCTTTTAGCGATAAGACCGCCAACTGTACTATCGCGTGTCGAGTTTTAAGTGTTTTAATTATGATTTGTTAATTTAAGTGTGGTATACAATAAAGCGTTTTCTATCTATCTATCACATCTATACATATATATATAAAAGAAAGTCGTGTTAGTTACACTATTTATAACTCAAGAGCGGCTGGACCGATTTTGATGATTTTTGATTTCTTGGATTTGTCTGTTACCCAAACAGCAGAAGAAGTACTAAAATATCGGAAAAATTCACGCAAAAAGACCGGAGACAACAATTGACAACAGCCCGCGTTATATGCATGTCAAGGCGGTACGAAGTTCGCCGGGTCAACTAGTTATATATAAATCAAATTGAGCGGTTAGAGAACCGAGTATTCCACTTGGACCCCTCTTACGCCCTGGGCAAACCACTGCTTTATGTTTTTTTATTTATTACATAATCTACAGCAATTGATGTCAATGTAAACAAACTTATTGCTAATAATGCTTAATGCCAATAACAGATTCTCATTTTTTAGACATAACTTTTAAGAAATTAGTCACATAAATATGATTATTAAATACACGATATAATATTATTGATATTTGTTCCGGGTCTGGTTGTTTCTCTATATATTATAAGTATGTATTTACAAAACAAAATGTGTATAAGTATTCTATCAGTTATCTGGTTCCCATAGTACAAGCTCTGCTTAGTTTGGGGCTAGATAGCGCTGTGTGAAATGTCCAGAAATATTTATTTATTTAAGTATTTATTATCATATCAGCACGCCATGTGAAATGTTCAGCAATATTTATTTATTCATATAAATCAAATTGAGCGGTTAGAGAACCGAGTATTCCACTTGGACCCCTCTTACGCCCTGGGAAAACCACTGCTTTATGTTTTTTTATTAATTACATAATCTACAGCAATTGATGTCAATGTAAACAAACTTATAGCTATTGCTTAATGCCAATAACAGATTCTCATTTTTTAGACATAACTTTTAAGAAATTAGTCACCTAGATATGATTATTAAATACACCATATAATATTATTGATATTTGTTCCGGGTCTGGTTGTTTCTCTATATATTATAAGTATGTATTTACAAAACAAAATGTGTATAAGTATTCTATCAGTTATCTGGTTCCCATAGTACAAGCTCTGCTTAATTTGGAGCTAGATAGCGCTGTGTGAAATGTTCAGCAATATTTATTTATTTATATAAATCAAATTGAGCGGTTAGAGAACCGAGTATTCCACTTGGACCCCTCTTACCCCCTGGGCGAACCACTGATTTATGTTTTTTTTTATTCATTACAAGATCAACTGCAATTGATGTCAATGTCAACCAGATTTTCATTTTTCAGACATAACTTTTAAGAAATTAGTCACCTAGATGGGATTATATAATAAACAATTTAATATTTAAATTTTAAAGAATTTAGTAGGAACGCATTTGAAGAGCGTAAGGGTGAGGGATGCTGTGTTAATGTGTATACTTGAGGGGGTGAGGGAGGGAGGGGAGTGTGTTCAGAAACTCACACAAGTTTCTGAATATTTTATGGAACGCGCTATGTATGATTAAGAAGAGAGATAATTTGATTCTTAAAAGATGCTTTGCTAATAAAGAAGATCTCTTTTGACGAAATACCTTGTTGTAACTATCTTGAGTGGGACAGATGACAGATTTTTATCTGTCATCTATCGCTATATCTATTGTCTTTATCTGTCGCTATTCCCCTGTTGGACCTTGGAGGTAACTAACTAAAACACCGACAGCTACGCCACAGCAATTGGTCGCGTTAATTTGCACATAGAAATTAGCGTTACCGGTCAAATGGGTCATCTTTACCCAAAAGGATCAACTTTACCTTAGTCTTCCTTGCATGATAAAAACTCAAATTAGAGAAAATGGTAATAGGGTAGAATTTTTATTAATATTTTAGTAGCTTTCTAATGAATAACTGGTACCCCAAAACTTTTTTCAAGCTGGTAATGTTGTAATCTTGAATTTTTTGAAAATTAACGGTAATTTAACTAACAGCCCATGTTGGCAACACATCAATGAATACTATCTTTACCTAATTTGCTTAGTTCTAGCTGGATCCAAGCAGAAAATAGTAAACAATTACACAATAATAAAAATACAATAAAAAATATTTAAAAATTAGGTACTTAGATGGCTATTTCCACCCAACGTCGATAAGCTGCCGTCAGCATCAGTCTATCCGCCAGACTCTTGATGATTGTGTTTTTACA
The DNA here is from genome assembly GCA_918857605.2 of Philereme vetulata. NCBI lineage: Eukaryota > Metazoa > Arthropoda > Insecta > Lepidoptera > Geometridae > Philereme > Philereme vetulata. The sequence goes on from OU975423.1 coordinate 11,298,134, forward strand.
CATGTCGACTCTGGACATGAAGGAGGCGATCCTCTTTCTTTGGATCGCATTGAAAGAGTCAACCCTAGCCTCTGCGTACATTTCCGAAGCGCTACAATAGCGCCTATACAGAGTCTGAGGCGCTATTGTAGCGATGGGTCTGAGGCTCAGACCCATCATGTGTCTGAAGACGTTATTGTACGCCACTCGTATACCGCTGTGCGACTTCTTAGTATAATCTGTCCAGAGTTGACATGTGTAGAACGACTGGCAGTAGGATCTGAAGAGTGTTATTTTCACGCCAGGCGATGACTTAAAGAAGTTTCTGGCTATCATATTGCCTACTACACACAAAGCCCTACAGGTAAAGCCTAAAGGTAGCCCTAAAGGTAAAAATGGCCTACTTGACGGAACCAGTAAAGGGATAGCAACAGATAACTATTTTTACATAGTAAATTTGACATTTCGCGACTGATTACATAAATAGGTGGCCGATCTATTCCTATCTATCATTATAATTACGTAGAACGTCCGGTAAGGAGATGAGTAAACGATATTGTTGACAAGCAAAGCACCACCGACAAAACTTTCTTAGCTATGAAATCAGTTACTTTCGGGCTGGATATTTCGCAGAAACGTTGTGTGAAAAATCCAGTATTAATTATTTATTAATGAAAGATCGATCTATCAAAAGATACTTGATGACCTAGTACGATCTATTCCCATCTAATACCAAAACTAATACCAATGGTAGGTATTTGTTTATTATCGTAATTAATATTCTATACCTAACGAATACCACTCATAAACGAATCCCAAAACATGTTAAAGGGTATGAGATACAGCCAGTTATAAAAATGCTTTTAAATGTGATTTTAAGTAGTATTTATTAAATCAAAATCAGTCCTATCAAACAAATTATTGTGTAGTAGGAAATCGTTTATATGTACAGTCAAACCTGGATAAGCGAGAGTTCAAGGGAGCACAATCTCATTCTCGCTTATAGAGGTTTCTCACTAACCCGAGTTTCTCGCTAATGCAGGCACATGGGTAGCGTTTCTCTCTTATGGTGATGCAATTTTATAATAGTTTATCACATAATGACAGTACTTTAATTTTCCGTTTTGACATGATGCAGTACAGAACTTTCCTTCGCAATTGATTGAGTAAGTCGGACAAACAGGACGGTACACAGGCACACGTGTCCATTCGAAAAGAATGCGATAAAATAACAACGTTATTTAGTTCCACGAAATAGAATCGGTACAATATTGACGAGAAAACAATACAAAAACAATGGTAGGAAGTTCCACGAAAGTTAAGAATGAGTTATAAAATAGCATATGTTAAATTTGTACATAAAGCTCGACTGTCGCTTATAGAGGTACAGATAAGTAGCAGTCTCACTTACGGAGGTCCATGAGGGAAAAACGAGTCTCTCTTACAGAGGTTTCTGTTTCTCGCTAATAGAGATTTTGGGAGCTTAAAATGACGGGTCCTGGCTATTACTCTCACTTATAGAGTTTTCTCACTTATCCAGTTCTCACTTACCCAGGTTTGACTGTATATATAAAGAAACATAAATTATTTCTGTGACTGTACCAAAAGTTACGTTTTGGTATTCGTTAGGAATAGAAAATATATTATAACAATAAACAAATACCATTTGTATTAGTTTTTGGTATTAGATGGGAATAGATACCATCCGAAATAATACAAAATCAGTTCTGCAAGCTCTGCAAGTATTTCATGAATAAAAAATACAAAATAATAACAGGAACAAATATTTATCAACGGCAACCTATTTACTAATTTTATGTTTCTCTTTGTAGGACACAAGAACGCATGTCGTGGTGGAAATGTACGAGACTGAAAAGTCGTATGTGGAGGCGTTGGAGATACTAGTCAAGGTAATATCTGACACTATAACATTTTACAAGCTTTTATTAACTTGCAATGTATGTTTGTTTGTCCGGGTGGAATCTTGCGACTGATTTTTAAGCCCGATCTCCTCAACCGATCGAGCTGAAATTTGGAATACGTATGTAACTTCGGTGACAATGCAATAATATGGTACACGCGGCTACACATCAAGCTATTTGCTTCCAGTATAAGCTGACCGCGCATTGTGTAGGCTTTTCGTAGAATGAGAGGTCAGCTTATACTGGAAATATATAGCTTGATGTGTAGCCGTGTGTACCATTGAGGTGGTCTCATGATGGAGACGGATACTAGACAACGGAACTTCTGAATGGATTATAGTAGGCTACTAGTGTTTGGGCTTATTTGAATCTGCTTGCGGTTCCAATTATGAATTTTATAAAAGCTTGTTTTGAAAAGTAATTTTACAACAAAAACGTATTTGGTATCAATTAACACATTAAAACCCCGTAAAACTGTCATAGCTAATAACCACTCCAGTTAAACTAGCTTTCTATTTAAAAAAAAATCTCAAACATTCTTGGAAGTTTGAGCATGATTTTGACAATCTTCTTCGAGATAAATCGAAATTGCTGTACTGGCCACATATGTACATGCGAGCAGCGGCCGGCAAAAGTTGTATAAAAATCCAATCTGTCGTGGTTTAGCGGCCAAATAAATTATATGGTAAACTCACATCTGTCGTATAATTTAAAAATGGAACGATCTTTTACTCCGAAACATGGCAACCAAGGAGGTAACTTATCAAAGGTTTTATTTATATTTCGAACTGGCTTGTAAATAGAAAGTTGTTTATTGAAAAAAAAACAAATGAACACTTTAACGTGGGCAAAATTATCCTTGTTCATTGTTCGTCATTGATTTTGAAAAGTAACAGTAGTTTTTATTTTATAATTTTCGCGCGGTATTTGAGGAAAGTACCTACTATACAAGCCTCGGCCACAACTAGGCATTGATGAACTTACGTATGTGTGCCTCGGCTTCGTCTCGGCCCACATTTACACGTTCGTCCATCAATGCCTCTTTTGCTGGCCGCTGCAGTAATGTACTGTTATTTTAGACCAAGTACCACGTTAGTTGCAATTATTTCTCACAGCTAAGTTAGTGCCACCACCAGAACAACACAAAACACAACATTGAAAGACAACAAGAAAAATTAAACCAACATAGAACACAGAACAACACAGAGACTGATATAAGCAAAGTTAAAGTCAAAATCATTCAAATCACAAGGATCACTTTTAAACGTCAATTTTACTGCCTGTTCCTTCGCGACCAAGCCAGGAAAGAAAGGCAAGAAACAAGGTTGGTTGTTTTTTTAATGATCATTTTAGAATACATAACAATACAGGAAATAAGTTACGTATATTTTAATTAAATTACATTTTGAACGAGTTGGAGCAATTTCAATCCCAAGCTTTTCTATCATAATCCGATATTTTACAGTAAACTTTTTGTAAAGATTTTATTAAATACGTTTTTAATTTTGTTAATTGTCAATTTTTGTACATCACTTGTGAGTTTGGTATAAAAGCGTAGGTAGGAACACCTTGCCCTTTAAACGATTTACTAAATTTATGGAGTCTACAAGTGGCAACAGTACTGCAGACTCCGCAATCATCTTCAGGATTCCATTGGTGCTTCCTCGAATTCGGTGTATTAATGAAAATGACATTTTGCGCATGATCGTAAAAAAGTCGTCTGTCCTCGCGTCAGCAAACATGCCCGAGGCGCTACAAAATCGAGGAAGCCTCATCGGTACCCTGAAAGCATTATTGTATTGAACACGTAGAGCCACGTCAGAGTTTATACCACGTTGAAATCGGTCAAGCCGTGTCACGAAAACTTAACAAACAGACAGACAGACAAAGTCACTTTCGAATTTATAATACTAGTGGTTCTGTGAGAACAGTAGAACTCGCGTCCCAAGTCCAAAAAGTAATTTGCGCAACAAAATTAACGAAGAAAGTCCAATTTTAAATCGAATTTCAGGTGCTTGAATTTTTCAATAGGTTTTTAAAATCATCTCCTAAATCTCAAGCCTAGACGGGACTTGAACCCGCAACCTTCCTCTTGATACGAGGATGCACTATCCAACTGTGCTACCAGGCTAATTTCCGTCTAGGTCGAAATTAGTGAGATGATTCAGAATTACGACTAAAGCGCCGTTAGCTCCATCTACAGGAATATTGAGGATAAGTGAGAAAACTTATATAGTTTTTTGTACCTGCTCAATGCCAAACGTTGCAGTTCAGTACATTGACAAGAGATGTCGCGTTGCATATTTCAAATAGTAGTAATCTTGGAATTTTCCGTGTGTGTTCGGATAACACTATAAATAAAATACTATTTTCTATGTAAACGTTTGAGCAATATATTGGTAAAAGTTTTAGCGATTACTCGCGTTGAATCTGGTGACTACGGGTTCGTCTTGTAAAGGCGGAGAGGACTGCCCTAGTCTGATTGGTAATTTGGTATGGGTAGGTATACATTTTCCGACAAAAATTCAAAAATTGAAATTCGTCCATATGTAACGCTACAGCACACTCCTCCCCCCCCCCACTCCCATTTTTTGGAATATTTTAGGTAACATCTTGTGTAGGATGAAGTTCTTAGTGTGCCTCTCAAATTTTATTGAAATCCGTTGATAAATAACGCTACAGTAAACTTCCCCCTTTTCCCCTTATTTTCCCTGCAATCAAATATCACGATCTACTGAAAAATTCAAATAAATTAAGGAACTTGTGTGCCAATTTTCGTCAAAATCGATTGAAAAATGCGACCTGTAGATAGGGTTGCCACCTTTTTTTCCAAGCACATAGAGTAAATTAATTTTTTTAGCCTAAAGAAAAGTACAACATCTGAAAATAAAGTACTATTTATTTACCAGACTATTTCTCTTCTATAGATATTTTTTGTTGCTTCTAGCAACATCCAACAAATATTTCTTACTCTTAAATATATTAACGGCATCTTTACAAACAATCTCTAAATTTTTCTTTTATCTCTAAACATGAAATTATTTATTAGGCCAAGGGATGCTCTATTGCGTTCATCCCGCCACTTAGCATTCATCAGAGAAAAAACTCTCTCTGTGAATGCTGAAGAGGCGGGAAGGGAATGGATAGCAGAAACGACACAATTTTTTCACTATTCGCAACATTACATGATATTGACATTGACGTTTTAGGTTAAGTTCTATTTAAAGCATTCCGTTCCGTTACACGCAAAAATAGCAGTCCGTTTAAAAAAATTCTTCACAAGTAAAAATAAAGTATTTTCACGTGCTTTACTGCCCTCATAAATTATAAAGTACGATTGGCAAAAATAGAGTACAATACTTTATTATAACGTACGGGTGGCAACCCTACGTGTAGACGAGAACAGACAGACGGACAAAAGCATTTTTGGCTAATCTCGAAAGTGAGACGCTTCGCTCGCTCGGTCAATTAGTATGGATATATATAACTAAAGACCAAATTAATCCCAACAAAATAATAATTAGTCTTATCTGCAATTCGGTAGAATTTAAATTTATCACTTGAGAGACCGACTTATTATTACAGTTTTGGAAGAAATTTAATTTATTGTCTTCTGTTTGGAGTTAAACGAGGAGTGACAAATTCGTTTATTTGCGGAGATGGTGGCACCCCAGGGTTACCACTTGGCATCTTATTTCCTTAATTGCAGATTTGTCAACTTTGTTTCCTTCCTTAATTGTGTCCATTATTCGCTCTATTGATTTAAATTTACTTGATATTTGAAAATATGGACTCTGAAAATATTCTCTCATTGAAATTTACTTGGTTTCCTTTAAATTCTTGACTTTTTATCTTAAAATACAAACTGCCTGAAAATATTGTACATACATAAAATTATGAATAACTTTAATGAAAACATATCTAAGCATGGTTTTCTTACAAGTAACTTACTTATATCTTACTAATATTATAAAGAGGAAAGATTTGTTTGTTTGTATTGAATAGGCTCCGAAACTACTCACTGTTGGGAAGCTACACTATCCCCGGGTTACATACATAGGCTACTTTTTCCCAACTGCGCAGAAGGAGGGTAATGTTTTAATTGAAAAACTACGCATGCGAAGCTGCGGATTGGTCAGCTAGTTGTAAATATAATATAAGTATTTTACGACGACCTCCGTGGCCCAGTGGGCGAATAGCCGGCTGAGACGTAGGAGGTAGCGGGTTAGATTCCCGCTGCGGAACAAATGTTTGCTAGATCTACAGATATTTGTTCCGGGTCTGGATGTTTTTCTATTCGCCTTTGCGGCTTTCATTTCACTGCGGCCACGAGGCCTATTGTGATCAACTGTGTTTTCTTATAAATATATTATAACTAGCTGACCAATCCGCAGCTTCGCACGCGTAGTTTTTCAATAAAAACATTACCTTCCTTTTGCGCAGTTGAGTGAAAATTAGCCTATGTCACCCGGGAATAGTGTAGCTTCCCAACAGTAAAAGAATGTTTTAAATCGGTCCAGTAGTTTCGGAGCCTATTCAATACATACAAACAAATCTTTCCTCTTTATAATATTAGTATAGATTATGTATTTACAAATAAAAACTATTAAGTATTCTATCAGTTATCTGGTTCCCATAATACAAGCTATGCTTAGTTTGGGGCTAGATAGCGTTGTAAAATGCCCAGCAATATTTTTTTTTGTCAATATAAAGACTCAACCAATTCAGAAAAATTAGATTATTTAGTTTTTTGAGAACATATAAAAAACTGAGATATCTTCATTAAAATTAATATTCTTTTAAATTAATATTATTTAACTGCTGAATCTCAGTTTGGAATTCGATCTAATAGTCTAGATCCGTAGACGAAGGTTCATGATGAGTTATGGAGCTCAAATGGTATTGGCCAAGAGATTTGGCTATACGTAGTGATGACAGGTGGAGAAGAGCAGCGATATAATGGTAGCCGAGGAGTGCTTACAGAAGGGTAGGACGTCCGGCAGTGAGATGGGTGGTCTTAGTTGAAGTTGCGGGCCGTCAATGGATGAGACTAGCGCAGGATCGTGGTGGATGGCACAAGCTTGGAGAGGCCTGTACCCAACAGTGGGTGAAGTAGGGCTGTGGATGATGATGATACATCCTAGGTTTTTATTTTTATTGAAATAATTTATTAAACACTTGATAATAATTTTCAACACACTTGCTCGTAGAGTTAGCCATAGTACATCGTTCTTAGGGCCATAAACCGAACTATAACACACACGTGCGTAATAATATTTCATACTAGTGCATAATAGTATTATCCATACAAAGTTAAGTTAGTACCTAACTGCAAATTACAAAACATAAACAGAGCATTTTCAATTTAACCGGGTAATACAGTTTTTGTAGCAACAAAGCGGTTTTATGCCGCTAAAAATTAATTTGAAATTACATTTTTGGAATAAATAAATGTATCCCTAATTAAGACGAAAAAACATTTATTATTATCAAAATATTTATAATTCACAGTAATTTGTTATAAAATACTTGCATTTCATCACTAAAATTATAATTTTGAAGTAAGCTGTAAGGCTATATGTAATCAAAACATTTGGCACGTGCAAAAAAAAATTGCGCGCCATTTCCCATTTTTTTGTTTGTATCCCATTTGTTGATGTGTAGTAAATAATTGTAGAAATGTCAAGCTTTAGTACAGAAGATTTGTTTTTTCCTCGCAAGTGTATTGAAAAAGTGCGTATGAAACTCGTGAGCAACTAGCTCATTAGACACTCGGCTGATTTACTGCAAACCACAGCCTCGTGTATAATGAGCAACTTAGCTCACTTGTATCATAATATACTATTATTTATTAAACGCATTGTAAAGCGCAGCGTAGGCCGGCCCGGAAAGACGACCTGTTAAAGATTGCTGGGAGCCGTTGGGTGCAAGCCGCACAAGATCGGTCGCTCTGGAAATCGATGGGGGAGGCTCAGCAATGGACGTCCCAAGGCTAATTGATGATGATGATGGTTAAACACTTCAACTAATTATTCACTCAGCAGCCCTATATCCCTCTTGTTTTCTCGCCCAATTTTCCTCAATGTGGGTCGGACTATTGTTAGAATCTTACGGTTAAGTTGCACTGAGATACGAAATATGAAAATTTCAATTGGAAAAATTGACTCGGGCAGTTATAAGAAATGTGCCAACTTGTAGTTGCTTTTCTTTTTATATTATATATAACCTTGTCCTACTTTTCCAAGATAAAGGAATATTATTGTGATAAATTTAACGTGAGTCATTCTGCCTAAAACTTACCCGGGTAAAAAGTAGGATTATAAGTACTTAAGAATGTTGTTGCTGCACAAAGCAAATGTTTATAATGTACAAGGTTCTGCTCGCGGCTTTCCACGCATGGTATGTCAATAAAAAGTAGCCTATGTCTCAATCCAGGACATAATCTATCTGTATACCAAATTTTTATCCATATCGGTGAAGCCGTCGTAAAACGTTAGAAACAAACAGATACACAGATTAACTTTCCAATATATATTATTAGTATGGACTCTATGGGACAGCCTCTAAAAAAATATCAAAAGGAACTTTCTGGACAATGTAGTTCTAAGAGTTTCGTTAGAAGTTTAAATTTATAAAAAAATCTAGAACCTTGTTCCTTCGAAGGAACTGTCAATGGATCTCCGTAGAATGGCGGTCATTAAAAAATATAAATATGAAAAGTATTTTCGCATATAAATTATAAAGTGAGTGGAAGATGACTCTACTTCAGAAACTTATAGCAAGTAAGCTCATCATCTTATTTCACTGGCTCTTCCATTACTCGTTGAGCACGGTACCCCAACTTTCAAAGTTCGAGATGTTTCTACGTTAAGGGATGCACTATTGTACTGGGAGAAGCGATTAGACAAGTTTTGAATTGAGCTATCAAAGGTTACAAGTTAGTTAATATCTAAAGCTTTGTATGTATTAGCATTTGACAGAACGTTATCGCCTAAATTTTCACAGCCCATCCCGTATTATTCCCGTGTTATGGGGGTTTTACAGCCTTCTTGAGTCTTGATCAAGTTTTCTGTGCATAGAATGGATGACGCTAAACTGTGATAAACTGTCAAAACAAAGTATAATTTTAAAATTGTGAGTTGACAAAAAATACTATTTAAAATTTTCATAATTTATTAAATCCAAGGAAGTTGTACGCAAAGGTCATATTCCTTGATTCTATGATAGTCAGTGCAGTCTATTGATCTATTAGGAACTTTTTTTATCTTAGATGAGAGCCAAATGAGTTAACGGTGAGTGCTTATAAATAGTAAATAAGTTTTCCACATTTGTCCATGTATGAAAGTTTCAATTTACATACAAACTTGGAATCAAATTTATGAACAAAATGTCGTCAGCAACGTTGCTTCTTTTATAATATGTTCTTATCAAAAGATCTCATCTGAATTGTTCAGGTATCAAAAAGAATGTAAATAAATTAAGCTTACTGACAAGTCGGAATTCCATTGCATAAAATAATTTCTGCTTATTTCCAACATTCAACTTAATTATTGGAAAAATCGCTTCCCTCTCGTAATATAATCACAGCCGAGGCACTTCGAACTTTGTCGTCTGACGAGGAGTTAGGGCGCATTGAATTTTTCCAGAAATCTTGAAAATACCTTCTTTGAAGAGATATGCACTAAAAAATTAAAAAATTGCTTATGCTGATAAAAAGAGGCAGCTTCAAATGTAAAATAAAAACGCTGAATATAAACTTTGAAATAAGTTGCAAACAAACATAATCAAATAAATAATTACATAAAAATAAATCATTTCTCACGGCGCTATCTAGCGCCAAACCAAGCGAATCTTGTATTAAGAGAATCAGATTGCTGATAGAATACTTATATTAATTGGTCAGGCAATGTCACTGTAACTAAGAAGAAAATCATATTATACAACACAAAACGTACGTACAATAAATAACAGAGAAAATATTCGGACACATGCAAGAGACAAAGAAGACTGAAAAGTCGATTGGAAGTTTCCCAAATTAACCTATCCCTAGTAACTTTTAAAGTTTGGAACATGATATCTTCAACTTGCTAAAGAAATACCTGTCTTACAGAAGTACCTCCAACCCCTCAAGAGTCCAGAGAATGCTGGTCTTCTGGATGCATTTGTGGTTGATGAGATATTCTACCAAGTACCCACTATTCTGAACGTGCACCAGGTGTTCCTGGAACAGCTTCGGCGACGGCTGGAGCAATGGGACCTGCAGCAAAAAGTTGGCGACGTGTTTTTAGATGTGGTAAAAAACCAATATTTGTGATAATTTAATTCCTTTCTAGATGTAACAACGATCTGCGCACTGTAGTCAGTAGAGACTGGATGAGAAGAGCCGTATCAGTAGCGTACCTTAGGAGCGACCTACGTTGAGCAGCGGACTGATATAGGTTGATGATGATGATGAATCCCAAAACTTGAATGAGTTTATAGACTTGATAGGCTTGTAGACTGTACAAGGGATACAAAAGGCCATATCTCGGAAACTGTACGATATTTTCATACGGACATTTTATTCTGTCCCTTGGACAGTTACACCCTAGTTGAAGATCCTCTCTCGGCTCGGAATTATTGAATTTTACTTGTTGGAATATAAATTGCATAAGTTTCCCGACGAATGTAAGTACTGAGTCAGACACACTTTGTACATTTTTTATGCAATGCATAAATTAATAACTTGCTGTTTGTAAAAAAAAAAATTTTACCAGCTTAGAGAGTGAACTTAGCTATAAACTTAGAGAATGAACCAGATCAGGTTCACGTCGCGTCTCGATAAAACCCGGTTAGGTGCACTTAAAAGGGCTTTATCAAAACAAAGCCGATTATAAGCAACACTTATTATTACGATACTCTTTCTAATCGTAAAGGAATTCATCGAAATCTTCGAAAGCGGGGTGATTAGTAGCGATAATGAATGAACGTTATTTGTCTTATGTGACAGTCAACATTCCTCGAATGGGGGACCTCGTTAGCTCTGGAATAAGGGATTTTCATTCGCAATAAAAAATATCTAACTTACTTGATAGATAACAATAACTAAGACTAACTGATAGAATCAGAATATTTCTAATAGTTGATGTTCATTATTATAAATAAGAGATTTATCACGAACCGTTTTATCGATGTTTCGGTAAAAAAATATCTATGTTGTTGTTAAAATCACAATAAAAATAATAAATTATTTGAATTTTTATCACAGTTCAGCGTCATCTATTCCATACATAAAGTATTGGTATTCCAAAATCAATTAAATTAAATTACACAGAAAAGTTGATTCGAGACCGTGAAAATCCCTCATTACAATATTCTCTTTCAGTTTACAAAACCCACCGTGATGGACACTTACATGTCCTTCATAAACAACCTGAAGAAAGCGAAGGAGACAATAAAGACTGCTGCATCATCCCGACCTGCTTTCGCGAAGTTCCTAGATGCTATGGCAAGGGACCACAAGGGAAAGTTATCATTGGATAATTTGCTGATAAAGCCAGTGCAAAAGTTCCCGAGCTATAAGTTGCTGATACAGAGACTAATAAAACATACAGGTAAGGTCGTTTCAGACGTTATATAAAAACAAAACTAAGAAATAACAATTTTCACAAAGAAATTGTATTACACTCATGACGGGTTAGGAATGAATGGTTATGAAACTGCGTACATTTTGACCTTATCAGAGACAGGTATAGTCAAAATAAACACAATACTCATGGGCTTGATATGGTGCAGTTTTCAAAGTATGAAAAAAAATCCAGATTTTGTTTTCCGATTCAGATCGAATATGTGTTTTGTATGGCCTTTTAACAAATTGGAAACAAAATGAAAAGCAAGCGCAAGCTCTCTCTGAAAAGTTGCATTAGCGTTGAAGATTATGCAATATGTATTGCGGCTATACGGGTAGTTTAAAATAGAATAGAAAAAAGATTGCTAGACGGCGTAAAATTAAACCTGGCAATATAATCAGGCAGTCGTTTTCCTTGCTGTAGGAAACCCAATAACTTTTCCATTTCCGTCAAGTTTATTAGCTTGGGTTTAGCAATGCAGGATTGCAATTTACTAGTTATATAAGCAATCATATAACTTGCGGGTTTCTTTGCTGTTATATTTTTGGCAATTTTTTCTGGCTGCTAATTAATATCTATGATGCAAATTCTTGATGAAAAAACTTAAATAATCTCAACTCGAACACTCGACATAATAAAATTACGAGTATGTCACTACTTACGTTTTCACAATAATCTAGACTTCGAGAGCTACTGCGAAATGTAGACCGGCTTAATTTTCCACCACAATAATTCCCCCAGAACAACCTTTAAAAAGAAAAGAAGACTTCAATCTTAAGTTTCTTTCAGAACAATCACACCCTGACCACAAGCTACTCCTAGAAGCACAAAAGGAAATCCACGAGTTACTAGAACTGATCAACTGTACTGAACGCGAGAGTCTAGAGCTAGAACAACAGCAGCAGACCCTCAGAGAACTGGAACAGATGATCGAAGGTCTGTCTAACTTGGCTACCACAGACAGGATTTTCCTACGACACGAGACAGTGTCGATGCCGTCTGCTCAGGGAGCTGTGAAAGATAGAGCTCTGTTCCTATTCAATGACACGCTGCTGATTACCAGTGTCAAGAGACGGACGGGGACAATCAAGAAGCCTACTCCGTAAGTGATTTTATAATATTCGCCAAATAACTTTACGGCTGAGAGTGTCAGAGAAAGGCAAACAATTTAAAAGTATCATAGTGTTCAATATGTAGAAAAGGACGCCGTATAGATATTTGTAAATAAATAAATAATACTGAACATTTCACACAACGCCATCTATTTAGCCCCAAACTAAGCAAACAATGGAAGGGAACCAGATAACTGATAGAATTCTTATAATAAATAGAGAACCAGCCAGATCCGGAATAAATATATGTAGATCATGCAAACGTTTATTGAACGTTACATTTTTTTTTTTCGATCGAACCTGCAACCTCCTGTGTCTCAGACGGCTATTGGGCTACGGAGGTTATCCATTACTAATATCTGTGTTGTTTTTTGTGATATATCGAATAATTGAATGCTACATATTGTAGAACGGTTCTAGCACGGTTTTAAAAACCCCGATTTGATATACATACAAGAATGCCTTTTGGTCTTAAATAATGTACAGTGACACCATCTGTCTTGTACAATTTACCTGTGTTTCGTGCAAATACAGATTAAGTTATTTATCTTGAATCTAACATTCCTATTCCTAAATCAAATCCATAAAAACTCGCGTCTTTAATTGATGAATGTAATGTCAAACACTGGCTAGATTTATTCCCCTAGGGTAAACAAAGTAGGGCGAGAGAAAATACTCGAAACACGAAACATTAACAAACTCTTATGACCTTTGAAATATATCTGGATTCCCATTACGAACTGTAATTCCGATTTCCAGAGCTTTTATTGTTAATTAATTATCCGGTACTAACCAGTATTCCAGTTGTTTATCTTTTTCAATGTGAGAGGTATTTGAATTCTCAGAATAGTTAGGATGCATGTATGTCATTGAATTTTTTCTCATTGTTTCTCATGAAATTACGTAGTTATAAAACTGAAGTTAGATTAGATAATTTAGATTAGATAATTTCTTTATTGCACACCATTAAATACAAACATATAAAAGAAAATACAATTTCAAATCATAGGTACAACGGGCGGCCTTATCGCTAAAAGCGATCTCTTCCAGGCAACCTTTGGATGGACAGGATCTATATGAACAAATAAAGACGGCGGCATAAGATTTTTTTAGAATCAGTTTTTTTTTTTAAAAAAACGAAGTTGTGAAGATCAAAGTGAATCTGATGCTTCGTAGGCTCTGAGTGTAGTTATTGTTTACATAATTATGTGGTTGGAATTCTGAATAGAACGAGTAGCTTGAAATTCAACCCAATTTATAGAATCTATCGTTTAATGAACGTTGTCCTGCATTTCCTAGTATTTAAAAATCACCCGTTATGGTATAAATATATAGTTCACTCAACATCAAAAATTTGCAGAATGGTAATAATTATGTTAATTTGAAATTTGGTACCCTGGATAAATAATATCTAGATATAACTAATGTTTGATATGAAAGTCTACAAAATCTCTGAGCAAATTTTTTTCTTTTCTTGTTTAATCAATAATGTACGCAGTATTTTCTTAATCATTTTTCAATTCTATTGCATTTTCAGTACATACCAAACGAGTATAGCGAGTCAAATGGAAGGAAACAAGTACAAACTCCTAATGAGGATGTCGCTGGCAGATCTCGATATTATAAAAGGTAAGGTTTATCATTCGTTATTGATTTCTAGTATTGTATTCTTTGGTTAAGATTCAGGATCCAGTATAGTTAGTATCTTAGATGGAGGCAGCGGAAAATTTAGAGGTAACATTATAAAACCCACAATAATTGTAACTTAATATGTAACAACTCAGCATATGTGATGCATATGATTACAGCAATAATCCTGCTAGGTTTATTTCTGCCTTATAATGCTCTTATAGAGCTTTGGGGGTTTACACAATACATAGATGATTTACATTGTCATGTGAGGTGTCATATGAAAATGCTTTCATAACACATTTAAAGTGAGGTATTTATTACGTATTAGCACGATTGTTTTTAATCAACGTGATGTTTTATTGTTACTTATGTGTTTCATGCTTTGTCCCAATGCTTTCTTACATGTGATATCAGAACGTAAGTACATACACCAAACTATCTTCATTTTTTTTTTACCAAACATGGGATATTTACCATGTTGAGTTTTTGGGTGTCCCGTTATTTCGACGAAGTACAGACGCATTTCTAGCAAGAGACTGAGAAAGAGGGTAGCTCGATATATCTACTACTAACCATCCACTCGCAAAGATTTCAGTTTGCCCGTGATCATGGCGAATGCAACTGCGTCGAAATATCGGGATACTCAATAACTCACAATTCATGGTCCCGTTAAATATCCCGTTTTTAGTGAAAATAGTGTTCATAATGATAGTTTCAAAATGTTATATCTAGATTTTGCTCTTTGTTATGTTTATGATATCAAAATAGGTTAGACCACGTTTTTGCTTAGATAATACTCGATGTCTTTCGTGCTTTGTATCTATGCTTTCTAACTTATGTATCTATGCAAACTATCTGTCTATTACCAATGTACACACGGCTACACATCAAGCTATACATTTCCAGTAGAAGCTGACCTCGCATTGTGTAGGCTTTTCGTAGAATGAGAGGTCAGCTTATACTGGAACTGTATAGCTTGATGTGTAGCCGTGTGTACATTGGTAATAGACAGATAGTTTGCATACTTGTACTTGCGCACAAGTAGTAGAGCTCGAAAAAGTACCTAATTTACGACGCGAAGCAGCTTTGTTCCGGTTTAAAGGATAGGATAGTGAAATTGCAGGTACATCACACTAATATTATAAATGCGAAAGTTTGGATGTTTGTTTGTTATCCAATCACGCTATAACGGCTGAACCGATTTCGATGAAATTTGGTATATACGTAGATTATAACCTGGGTCACCACATAAGCTACCATTTATCGCATAAATCAGTTCTCAAGAAATAAAAATGGGTGGTCAAATCAAGTTGCAACAGCGATTTTTGCTTTATTTCTAGGTTACCTACACATTTAGTAGTGTAACGCGTACAAAGTCGCGGGCAACAGCTAGTAACAATATGTTACTATTAGGGAAAGTAGAGAAACAATGCTTGCATCCCTACCAGTAGGGATAGTCTGGTGGATTCAGTTACAGTTATTCAGTAGTCTGGTCATAGGGGACGTCTCCTGCGTATTTTGCATTCTGGGAGACACATGCTTTTTTGACCACATATTCCTCGGGTGTTCTCATGATGTGGCTATATTATACCACCGTAGACGGCTTTTAGGTAGCTATCCGGTATTGGGCAATCCCAAAGCTTCCTCGGATATATTCATTCTTAGTCTTCTCGTTTAAGGTCTCTATAACGTTAAATTTTTTTGATCTTGCCTCTTACTTTATGTACTTATTACTACTATTAGCCCATATTGTCCCATTGTTGGGCAAAAACCTCCCCCCCCCCACCCCCCATTTTCATTTAGGTACTTATATAATAATAAATAAATAAACAAACTTTATTGAAACTAGAAAACATGTCATAAATAATTTGTAAATGTTCTCCACAGAGTAGGATTCCCTGTATTGTGGAGATCAAATACCTACAAGAAAGGTTAGGTTAGTTAATCAAGGTAGTGCAGTATTTGGCAAGTGAATTCAAATTATGTTATGTATTCAATGGTATTTCCCTATACATCTTCTGATATTCCCTTCAGAAATTCCTAAGCAAAATAGATAAAGAAGCTGTCTCGTCCGTGACCCGTCATCTTAAATAGGTATCCGTGTAACTTCATTTTAAACTGGGTCAGAACTGCACGGGACTTGACGCGATGCTATGAGATTTTATGATGAACTTACTCTAGGTATAAGATTGCTTCGTCTGAATTACTTCTTGGATGTTTAATAGAGAATCGGTTTTAGTTATTAGGTAAGATAGAAAGTTAATAATGCTTTAAAAGGTTTTGTGTAAATGGTTCAAACTCAGACATAACACTTATTTAATGTTTTTGAAGTAAACCTTCTTTACACACGCTTGACTTGGGGAATAAGCTGGTGAATGCGTTACGAAAAGTGCGAATGGAAGTTTAGAGGGAGATATAAGTTAGTAAAGATAGAAAGAGAGGGAGTTACGTTTCATATTGTTACAAGCTTAGGGTTCGGGATAAAATAATGAAAATCAATCTAACCAAAATAACACTTTTATTCAACACTGAAATGATAAATAGACGAACTTAATCACAAGTAATCACAATGTTCGCGCGTATCGCCAAATCAAGACTGCCTCTGCGGACGTCTCTACGCACTATTTATACCGCGCATTATTTCCAGAACCTTCTCTATGTTTCCACTAGTAACTAGAAAAGTGTAGGTATTTTGACCCAATACTATTTCTTATTCTGTGCAACTGTAGGTAAAAACGTGGTATGTAGGTATATTCCACACCAAGTATTACCTATTCTGTGACACAGTAAGTATAGCTTCGAGAAGCCGACAATTAGAAATAGAAATAGGAATATATTTATTGTGACCATAAATGTTACATAGATGAATTACTTTACTATTACTTATTCTGTAACAGCCTCGACGTCAAGAGAGAGAGGTGCGCGCGCACATTTTCTTGCTCTCTTCCACTCATAGCTAGTGCATGAAATATATTTTCGTAATTTAATTTCGTTCTTGAACAATTTTATAAAAAAATAGGTTTACTTCAGTTGTGTGGTCTAAAGCACACTCGTTTTTTTATATTCAACATTTAGACACTCAAGCTGAAAGGCCTCCTGGTATTAAGTGATCACCGTTGCCTATAAACTCCGTGGTTTTTTTATACTACTAAGGTAGCAAACAAGCATACGGCCCACCTGGTGGTAACCGGTTACCGTAGCCTTTGGACGTTTGTAACACCTAAGGTGTTAATCGCGCGTTGCCAACCCTTCAAAATTTTTAAAACGCCTTTTTTTGAAGAACTCCATACTGTAATCCCTGGCGAAAACCTGATGGTACTGCAGTCGCGTTGCCTAAAACTTAATGCCTTATATACACCTCTCTTGAAGGCGTCGTTATCAATGCCATCTCTCAGATCATTTTGAGTCATTTTCCGCATGTTTTTCACGATCAATCAAATCACATCTCACAGTACCGCTCACAGTTAAAGTGGCTCAAAATCCGGTTTCGTCGGGATACTCATATACTCTGTCTTCTTTATAACATCCTTCAAAATCCTCTGTCCCCTTGCTATCTTAAAGAACGTTTTTCTCCTCTTTTTCCACCTGATCGCCCTTCTCGTTCTTCTCAACATCTGTTATTCAAGACGCCTGAGCATAAAACTTCTTTCTTCACTTACTCTTTCACTGTGACTGCTATCTGCTTGTGGAACTCTCTTCCAGTGGAAATCCGCAAGGCCGCCTCTATGGGAATCTTCAAATCCAAACTCTTTAAATACTTCATCTCTCTTCAAGATACCCAACAAAATTGAGCACTTTATGTAGATTTGTGTATTTCGTTTATGTATGTGTATTATTATTATTTTTAATTTTTGTAAGTTTATTTCTAAGCTAAAGTTTGATTAAATTTCCTTTTTCTGGCACTACCACTTTCTCCACACTACACAAAGGTTAGCTGGAAGAAAATGCTAATTAGCATTAAGTTCGCCTATGTATCTTTTTATTAGTGCAATAAAGAATTTTCTAATCTAATCTAATCTAATCAATCACCGGAAAGTTCAGGCAACAAACCTGCTGATTGTTGCCGTCGTCGCTGAGTCAGGCTGTGACTTGCACACGTAAAATACGCACTGTCTCCACCGAAGCACGGAGGCTCTCATTTTGGATAAGCCAACGGTCACCCATCCAAATTGTATTTTGTTTTACTTTACTTGAGATGCCAAATCGATAGTTAGACCCGAAATGGTCGTAAATTGAAGTACGCCGTACTTTTGGTTTGGGTATATTGATTTCGCACAAAAACCTATGGTTTAAACATTTATTTTCTTAAAATAATTACAAATTCACTTAAAAAGTTATCTTAAAACAAGCAATCGTAAAAAAGTTATCTTAAAACAAGCAATCGTAAAAATAAAGACGGTGTGCCATTAGGCGTAGCAAAAACTCATTTTTCTGTTTGTAAATTAATACTGTCTTGATCATATATTTCTATAATGTTATTTTATAACTATTATTTACTTAGTTTTGCAAATATTATTGTTACCATTTTAAGAAAAACCATTAAAGCCAACAAGCCAATGTATTGATTGTATTGTGAGATGAAAAAAAAATGTTTTTGTTAAATTAGGTAGCGTGAAACAGAACAAGTTACTTAGATTAATTGTTAAGTGAGAATGCAATATTTTGTAAAGCAGATATTACTTACTAATAAATAATGATGTTTGTAAAATAATGGAAAGTCAAGTTTTAGTTATTTTTATTTAATGTAAGTATGTACGATCATTATCTGCTGTCAGATCGTACGCCGGGAGGTCATACGATGTCGGACGGCCGAATGTCGTGATTTTGATTATTTTACTGTAAAATGTTCTTCTCGTAATGGCAACAAGACAGTTTAAGCCTTGTATTTTTATAAACTGGCAATCAAACGCGCTGGGGTGGGTCGAATGATTCATTTTCGCTTGACTTAAAAAGCCTCAACGAAGATGTCGCGAAGAGCCAGCAGATCTTCGTTGGCGCTCGACAAGTTAACACGTTCTTAATATAAGTAGGAACTGTATTAAATAAGTTAAAATTGTACCTGCATATTCTATCTTGCATTTTATACTTAATAAAGGAAAAGTATTCCGAAGTTTATTTGTCTGTCTCCTTCAATCTACATCAATACGATATTCCTAAAATATCTATGTTGACATGTTGACAATAATATTATTATTATGTGGGTAGTTCTGTATTTGAACCTACTAGTTATCAACTAAACTGGTCATTATGAAGACATACTTTTGCATCTTCAGATTAGCAGAAACTTACCTTAACGTAAGAAGAATTATAGTTTTTTTTATGATGATACTAATCTGAATCTTCATTCATCCACAGCCAAAGACGAAAACCTCAGGCGGATAATGCACGAAGTTGAAACGCTCACTGAAGACGTCAACACGCTCACTCAGATCTCAGAACACGTAGCCGCGTTGCACACTCAACACTCACAGCTGGAAGAGATAGTGAGGGAAATGCTGCACTCACTAAATAAGCAATTATCGGAAAAGCAGAATAGTGATACGCAGTTATGCCATATGGAGTTTGCTTTAAATACTTCGTAAGTATACATCACTATAACCTCCATCTTATGTTTTGCACACTAAACACTTAAAGATAGAAGAGATAGTGAGATAAATGCTGCACTCACTAAATAAGCAATTATTGGAAACTATTCTAGTGATACGCAGTTATGCCATACGGAGTTTAATTTGAATATTTCTTACGTATACATGTCTATAACCTCCATCATAGGTTTTGCACACTAAACACTTATAGATAGAAGAGGTAGTGAAATAAATGCTGCACTCACTAAATAAGCAATTATCGGAAAAGCAGAATAGTGATACGCAGTGAAGTCTTCATGGGTAAATTTAATTTCATTCATTCTTCCCATCTTGCTGGGAATCGTCGCTCTGGAAATCTTATGGGGGGGGGGACTTATGTTCAGCAGTGGACGTCCTTTGGTTGATATGATGATGAAGGATAGGACGCGTCGTCTAAGTATTCTTAAATTTTATCTCGACAAGGTGAGTGACGAGATGGATACCGAACGCGCATGTTTAAGGCGAATATAGATAGCTGATGGGTCTTATTTGGAGGCTTTCTTCTCAGTGAGGAATCAGTTTTAGGTGCTAAAAAAATATATGTCATTCATTGACCTTTTATCTGCAAAGTGGACATACAAAAAAGTTCTACCTGTTTATTTACTATGAGAAAAAAAATAACAAAATGTAGCTGTTTTCGACTTTCAATTTGATTCAACCTCTAAATGACGTCAAATTTTGTAATTTTTCTTTCACTTAAATGTGGGCAAAGACTATACCTTCAAGTTGTACATATGATGCTGTGCTGCGGCGGTCTTTCACGTGGCAATTCATTATTTTAAATTTTTCCGAATAATTAGCGGGCGTACCCTTAGAAGGTGGTTGCGCGGGCGACGGGCGGCAGTGTACCGCTGACTGTCGTACGGGAGGGTTGTGCTCGTCTGCCTCGCGCTCGCCTATTTACTGGTCGGTTAGATGCGTGTGGCGGAAGGTGCGGGGCCGAAACAATAGCTACGCCCATTCGCCCAAGGTCATCGGCTACGGTTAGCGCCTTAACCGGTACGATTGACTGTTCCTTTGGATGCTAGCATTTTGACGATCGTAAAGGTCACCGTTTTGATTTACAGATAAATATGTTGGTCGCACTTTCGTCAGCTTTAAAAAAAGAAAATTCAAATAAAGATGTATGTTTATGTTTTTCAGAAGCGGGCCAGAAAACCTCACTTTAATATTTCCAAAACCAGAAAAGCGAAACGGTTGGGAGGAGTTGATCAACGAAACCAAACAAAAATTATGTGAGTACTATTTTAGTAGCATAAATTATGCTTTCGGCTTCATCTTGGACATCATCATTCACAGAGTCCTTCCTAAGTTTGTGCAATTGGTCATACTTTTCCATTCGCATTTGTTTGGCTGTTTTAAATCGCCGGCTTGCTCTGTTATCTATAGGAATAAGTAGTAGTCTAACTTTATGTTCACCATTGGTAAAAATCAATCATCAATCACCACCAGATTGCTTTGTCCCAGATACAGAATGACTGCCTTTGGTGGTAGCTTCAGGTATTACGAAACTGTAAATCAAAAATCATTTAAAAATCTTTATAGAAATACCTATACTTGTTAAATTTTCAAAAGTTTTTACATAATATATGTATATGTGGCCTATATATGTATATGTACTGGGCCTGGTTAATAGGAACTATAACTGCACATGTACCTACTTCATTTTTAAAGGTCTTTATGATGTTAACGGTTGTATATATTAATAAATAAATATTGCTGGACATTTCACACAGCTCTATTTAACCCCAAACTAAGCAGAGCTTGTACTATGAGAACAAGATAACTGATAGAATACTTAAATACGTTTTTTTTTGTAAACACACACTTATAATATATAGAGAAACCAGCAGACCCGGAACAAATATCTCTAGATCATGCAAAGATTTGTTCCGCGGCGGGAATTGAACCCGCTACCTCCTGCGTCTCAGCCGGCTATTCGACCACTGCGCCACGGAGGTCGTCGAATAATGTTTTATTCTATTTATGATTTATGTTTGTTTTTATTTACTAGTTCTTATGTGCCTATTAATACTCATAACCGATGTTTGACACAGTTGCTGCCCTTTACGCACAAAAATGGTGTTTAAAGTTTCTGTATTAGACACACTCTCTAACCCTTCGTTCTTCCGAAACTCTACAGCTTCTAACTCCCGTCCATAGTTCACAATTTTATGGTGACTCCTTCACAGTACAAGCTGTGCGACTGTGGAACGCCTTACCTTTGTCTGTAAGGTCGTCCCAATCTCATCCTATTTTCAAAGTCAAGGTATACAACCATTTCCTTTCGTTGTCTCGTAACTGTTAGTTAGTGTTTATGTTATTTATCCTCTTTATGTAGTGTAGTTTATTTATTTATTATTTGTATGTATTTAAGTTTATTAGTATAATCAATAGGTATATTTTATTTTGTGGATTATGTTTATGTCTGTAGGTACTCTTACACCGCCGTCTTTTGATTTTGTTTATCCTGTCCATCCATAGGTTGTATGGAAGAGATCGCTTTTAGCAATAAGACCGCCCATTGTACCTTTATTTAATGTTTATTTCCATTATTACTGTATTTTTGTTTGGTGTGCAATAAAAAGAAATCATTCATTCATTCATGGCACCACGGAAGACCAGCGCTGTAGTGGTGTAATTTTTATGCTATCTACAGCATAATGCTGAGTGGCGACCCTGATTGCTTTCACATTACAGTATATTATGTACCTATCACGTTAAATGTACACACGGCTACACATCAAGCTATATTTTCCAGTATAAGCTGACCTCGCATTGTGTAGGTTATTCGTAGAATGAGAGGTCAGCTTATACTGGATTTGTATAGCTTGATGTGTAGCCATGTGTACCCTTGCGATGCAAAATAAACGTTTTTTACGTTTACTTTACTTAGTTGGTAAACTTTATGTACATATTTAACCGACTTCAAAAAAGAAGGAGGTTCTCAATTCGACTGTATTTTTTTATGTTTGTTACCTCAGAACTTTCGACTGGGTGAACCGATTTTGATGATTCTTTTTTTATTTGACAGCTGGTGCTTCCCGTGTAGTCCCATTTCCATTTGGTTCAGTTCTGACAATGGCATCCATGATAAAACCATATAAGTCTTAAATTTGTTTAATTTTTATGTTATGTAATGTTTTTTCGCTCAGAACTCCGTCATTTATCAACCGATTTGTTTTTTTTATTATTTGAAAGGATATTCTTTCAAATTGGTCTTATAGAAATTTCATCAAAATCGGTTACGTAGTTTGGTTTTTATTGTTATCTGAAGTAAGTTTTTGTTAAAAAGTTACTTGTCTTTCTTTGTTGTAAACTGTTTCTAGGAACTGAACTAAATCATTAATTATTATTAACACGTAACTTGTACCTTATTGTACACACGGCTACACATCAAGCTATACAATTCCAGTATAAGCTGGCCTCGCATTGTGTAGGCTTTTCGTAGAATGAGAGGTCAGCTTATACTGGAAATTTATAGCTTGATGTGTAGCCGTGTGTAGTTTTCGTGTTTGTTTAATAAATAATTAAATAAAAAATATCACGTTCCAGGTGTATACGGCCAAGAACGGCCGGCCCCAGAGTTCCTATCACCAGTTCCAATAAGGAAGACGCGAGCTGGTCTTCAGTTCACATGCGCCGCGCCCACCCTCCCGCCTAAAGGGCAGTCTCCTGATGTTTGGGTAAGCAATTATCTTCCAAGATGCTAGACTAGAGATGTTTCGAATATTCGAATCCGCATCCGTAAAAGCGGAGCCTCCGCGTCTGCATCCGCAATAATCGATGCGGATGTTCATGCGGATGCAAATGCAGTGCAGGTCGCGACAAGAAAGAAATTGGGTGTGTGGTCTGCGAGTGGCGCGTGCCGTGGGCACGTGCTGATTGACGTGATTTTTGAGTGTTATTGTGAGTATTGTATGTTAAGCGAGTTTTCTGCAGTTAATCGCACTAATATTATAAACGCGAAAGATTGTATGGATGTATTTGTGAATGTTTGTTACTTAATCACGTCGTAACGGTTGAACCGATTTCGATGAAATTTGGTATGTACTAACACAGACGCCGATTTTTATAGACAAAACACGTGTGCCAAGTTGCGGGCAGAAGCTAGTAGTCTCTATTTTTGTTTTATTTCTGCACCAAAACAAAATTTCTTCAAAAAACCTTAATATCCGCATCCGCATCCGCGGATGTGAGCCTTTAAAAATACATAGGCCGATTTTTATAAACAAACCACGTGTGCGAAGTCGCGGGCGGAAGATAGTAGTCTATTTTTTTGTTTTATTTCTGCACCAAAACGAAATTTCTTCAAAAAAAATCTTATGATCCGCATCCACGGATGTGAGCCTTTAAAAATTCGCATCTGCGGATGTCAAAAAATCTACATCCGCAACATACCTGCTATAGATATTTATAGCCTGGTGTGGTAATGTGGATATACGGCTTATCAGAAATAGGATCGTTTATTTGATAGAATATTGGTACATAAATATCAATGTTACATTTTGTTGATCCATATACAACTTGTTTTGTTTGTACGTCATTAATTTAAAACACACATCCGGAATTGTATTAACTGATTTTAGAGGTAGGTTGCCGGTAGCTTGAACATTTATGTATAAATATTATTTCCAATAAACAATTTTTGTCGTAAATCGGCGGCGCCTTTGCGACGATGCCGCTTAGTCAGTTTAACAGGTACCCACTTACATGATGAATGAATATGATTCATTTAACTATTTGATACAGGCTGTTTCATTGATATTTTTGGACTTGATATTAAGGTTGTTTGAGAAATTTTAAATTTCTATGTTAACGAATTGAAACAAAACGGGTAGGTATTTACAACAATAAAACGGGTAGGTAATGTGGTACATAAAAAACACGTATACTAATATTATAAAGAGGAAAGATTTGTTTGTTTGTATTGAATAGGCTCCGAAACTACTGGACCGATTTAAAAATTCTTTCACTTTTAGGAAGCTACACTATCCCCGGGTGACATAGGATACGTTTTACCCAACTGTGCAGAAGGAGGGTAATGTTTTTATTGAAACACAACGCGTGCGGATTGGTCAGCAAGTTTTTAATAAAAAAAACTTATGGTTGAATAACGACGAGTGTTCTAATATTTTGTATTTGTCCAGGTTTGCAACAGCGATGGGTACGTGGGCCAAGTGTGCGTGCTAACGCTTACTCCCAAGCCTCAAGTGACCTCGTGCAACGGAGTGTGCAATGCACGGATACTTTGCGTGGCGTGCATACCGCCAGCGCCGGCGCTCTCCAGGCAACACACTGTAGATATACCGTAAGTACCCTTTTTCGGCTTCGTCTTTAGTTTTATTTTTTTGTTTAAGTTAATTGTCTGTACGAGGAGGGATCAAAAAGTAGTGAGAACGACATACTACTTGGTAAGAAAAAAATAAATACTAGCAGGCATAGCTCAGATACATATTTGTGATATTAATAAAGAATAAAATCTTCGATTCTCTTTTGTTTTTTTTCTGAATGTAGTCATTTGTTTGCTACGTGTCGGAATGTGTTCTCGAAAATGGAGAAAAACGAAGTTCGAGCCGTTAATAAATAAATACCTCTGTTTAAAAAAGTTGACGACGCAAGAGATTCATTGCGATTTGGAGGCAACATTAGGAGAATCTGCTCCGCCGTATTCCACTGTCGCAAGGTGGGCTTCTCAGTTTCGAGTAGGGAGAACGAGCACGGAAGACGAACTTCGTTGCGGCCGTCCATCGACGTCAGTCACCCAAGAAAATGTTGCGAAAGTCGAGAAAATTGTATTGAGCGATCGAAGAGTTACCATCCGATACGTAATTCAAGAAACGGGCATTTCATATGGAAGTATTCAATCCATATTGAAACAATCTTTGAATATGAGAAAAGTCTCAGCAAAATGGGTGTCGAGAATCTTAACCGACAGTCAGAAACAAAATCGACTTGACATTTCGAAGATATTGTAAGAAAAGGAGAGGGAAACTTCGAAGGGGCGTGCTGTTTCATCACGACAACGCACCCGCGCACAGGTCGGCAGTTGCGATGGCTGCCATTCAGATATATGGCTTCGAATTGGTTGACCACCCCCCTTATTCATCAGATCTGGCGCCTGGCGATTTTTATCTGTTCCCCAAATTGAAAGAATACTTAAGGGGACACAGGTACGAAGACGATAACGAGGTGATGGATGCCGTGGAGAGCTTTTTGCAGGACCAAGACAAAACGTTTTTTGAAAGGGATTGAAGCCTTGGAAAAGCGCTGGACTCGGTGTGTAGAGAGACTCGGAGACTATGTAGAAAAATAAATTATTAAGTTATCAATAGTCATTATATTCTAACTCATTCTCACTACTTTTTGATCCCTCCTCGTACGTAGATTATAACCTGGATTAACACATAGGCTACTTTTAATCCCATTAATCTGGTCCCATGGGATAAAAATAGGGCGCCAAGTCAAGTTGCAACAGCGAGTTCAGCTTTATTTCTAGGTTACCTTCACATTTTGTAGTGTAACGCGTACGAAGTCGCGAGTAACAGCTAGTTTACTATATAATACATAGTGTTTATTTCATTAATTGTGTTTACAATAACCTTACTAGTAGTTGAAACCTTATTTTAGGAATACCTGTATTGGGAGATTTCGCTCTTCTGTAATATAAATTGTTTAAAACTGAAAGAATATGGGTTACTGATAAAAAAACTTTAACGTCTACAAAACTTCCATTAAGTAAGGAAATCTTACTAACATTTTATAATGGTAATATGTAATATGTATGTGTAATCGTAATATGGGTAATAACGAGGTGTTGTACAGTAGTTGTGTAGGTACAGCCATATTCAGCGTTTAACGCATGCAATGTTAAAGCTTTACACATTCATTTTATTATTAAATTTTTGCATCTAAGCACAATGTCAGGGTTATTTATTTATACTAATTACAAGTATTTTATGAAGTTTTTACCTCATATAAAATTTAAAACAATAAAAAGTATTAATAATATTATAGTGTGACCATTAGTGCTGTGCACTCCCTGAGGTATGCGCGCGGCGAGACGGTAGGGAGAATCGGCTGCTGCGCTCTGTCAGTTCGCCGTCAACGCTCGTGGCGGCAGGTAGTATTATTCGTATCGGACTGTCTATCTCATGTGCGTCTGACATAGACAGTCCGATACAAATAACACTACCTGCCGCCACGACTTCTAATTACCTATATTTTTAGAAGTAGGTTATTTAATATTATAAAATTATTTATATTTATTTATATGTATATTTTATTTTAGTCATTTATGTACTTATTCTGTTAGTTATTATTTGATTAACGCCGCCGTCCTCATTTGTCCACACAGATCCTGTCCATCCAAAGGTTGCCTGGAAGAGATCGCTTTTAGATAGATAACTCTTTATTGAATTACCACACAAACAGAAATAATACAAAAATAAGTACTAGGTTAAAATAAATAAGGCAATACAATGGGCGGCTTTATCGCTAAAAGCGATCTCTTCCAGGCAACCTTTGGCTTTTAGCGATAAGGCCGCCCATTGTACGTTTGATTTAATTTTGTATTCTCTTTTGTTTGTTTTATTTTTAATGGTGTGCAATAAAGACATTATCTATCTATCTATCTTTGGAAGATGATTGTACAAACGTACAACCATGCAGATTACACTTTTATTGTATAAAGCCGTCTTGTTTCAGGGGAAACAAATTTTATTCTTTTCTTTACTTATACGGGTTCAAATATCGTTGTTTCACAAATGTAAAGGCAGGGAAGCGTTAGTATCTTAAGTTCAGTGAAGTAAGTGAAGTACTTATCCACCGTATGCAGTTTCTGTGTGTTTGTTACTTGTGTCAAAATGAATGTCTATATCTATCTATCTAAATCCGTAGAGTGGTTATACGATACCCTGGATACTTTAAGAAGCAATCAGAAGTAGTTGTTGAAAAAGCTTCCTTTAGAAATCCACATCAATTACTTGCTTAAAGTCAGACTGGACATTTATAAATGAAATGTTTATGTAAGTGTCACGAAATACCATTTAATGTATTCAAAGGACACTATGTTTTTTGAAGTAAAACTTCTTCACGCACGCTTGACTTGGGGAGTCAGCTGGTGAATGCGTTATGAAAAGTGCGAACGGAAGTTGAGAGGGAGATATAGGTTAGTAAAGATAGAAAGACAGAGCGTTACATTTCGTATGAAGGAACAAGAGAGAGAGGTGCGAGCGCACATTTTCTTTCACTCTTTTTTCACAATAATTAATATATAACATTGACTTTTAACTAACTTACTAGTTACTATATGACATTTGTAATTTGTTTTTGATGACATTCTATTTATTTTGTTGTTGATAATCTTTTATATAATAATTTATATTTTCACACCACCTGCTCGACAATGTCAAATTATATGTCACGTAAAGCTCACCGAAAGCAGGTGATTAAATCCCTACGGCTGAGCCGGGAGTTGTACTGAATTGTGATTTGAATTTGGAACCTCATCTGTATTAAACATTGAACCAGAGATAGACAATTAGAACTTATTCGTAAATCGAACTAACCTCTGCGCAGAATGCACCAACCTAGATGTGGTTCTTATTGTCTCGTAGAAAGTGTGAAAAGTATAGTATTATCCGCGTGGATAAAGCTGTCGGCATTTTGGGCGTGCTTATATCCCTCTCTGCACTCAGGATTTTTGTAACTCCCTCGCTCCGCTCGTGAGTTAACTCTAGAAACCTTCGTAATGTTCTATTTGTTTCGACGCTCTCCCTCCCTCCTTTTATCTGACGTGAGATTTTTAAAATTTGTATTCATAGGGTAAATGCTTTGTACTTAATTAAAAAAAAAGACAATTGGCTTCATTACCTATTTCAGAATTGCTTCTCTCGTAATTTATATTTACAGTAATTAAATTAAAAAAAAACGAGTGTGCTTTAGACCACACGACTGAAGTAAAACTTTTTTTTCAAAATATTATTTTATAAAATTATTGTCCACACGTCTGTGGGTAGGGAATGCAATCCCGACTCGAGATTGCAAACTCGAGATCCCGCGGGATTAGAAATATTAATCCCGAATATTAATACCGGAATTTTCGGGATCCCGTCTAGTTTTAAAAAAATGTTAAATTCTGATGACTGAAAAAGCTAATAACTGCTTGTTTGTGATAGTGAGGTTAACTAAAATAACATATTACTCGTAAGAAAATAAAAATCTTTATTCTTTAATCTTACCAACTAAATAATTATCGTCACCTGTCGCTAATATTCGGAAATAGTCGGAATAGTTTTCTAACGCTGTTTGGCGTTCCTGCCGCTTGCGGCCGTCAGTCAGCGCGCCGCTTGCGCCCCGAGTGGACGTGTGTAGCGTCGCTAACCACTGCCGCCTAATCCCGTCAATCTCGAACGGGATCTCGTCATATGATGCGTCGGGATTGATCCCGAAAAATTACATGAGATCTCACGAGATCTCGCGAGATCGGGATTGCATTCCCTATCTGTGGGTCGATCAGTCTATGCTCATTCTGAACAGACGCATCTCGCACTCGCAAATTAACGTTTAAAAATATACGAAACGTTTCTCTCTCTTTTTATCTTCACTAACTTATATATATATTTTTTTTATATTATTTACTACAATATAAGTACATTCATCCTTAATATTATACCCTAAAAACCGTGCAAGGTTTGTCTGGGAACTCACATTCGTCGATATTATAAGTACGTATACATATTACACATTACGCAAGACAGTACTAACTCATACAACCAAGACAACACAGTACTCAAACCGCTTGCGACTCCTGCTATGCATAATAGCACCTAATATGCTACAACATACATTATAAAGTTGTATGAAGCAGCTCATCACTCGTCAACCATCTCAGTCTCGTAAGCGTTTCTTCTAGTTCTTAGTGCAGTGCTTAGATATCTTCCTCTCAACTTCCGTTCGCACTTTTCGTAACGCATTCACCAGCTTACTCTCCAAGACAAGCGTGCGTAAATAAGTTTTACTTCAAAATACATGACATTAGTTCCCGCCCCCTCACCCCCACGTGAGATTGGGCGAGATTTGGCTAGACCCCCTCCCCCCATGAACACCTCCCATAATTATTGGACGGCACCTTACATGGTTGACCTGTATTTCAGGAGTACCAGTTCAATAGGCAGTGCATGTTCAGTGAAGCCCGGCATCAGCGTTTCAGATCCTGATGACAGCTGCAAGAATATACGACTTGATAGGTAAATAGATTTTTTTTATATATATTATATATTACCTACACACACAAGCTGACGGGCCTCCTGATGTTAAGTGGTCACCGTCGCCTATAAACTCCTGCAGGACTCGAGGTACCGCAGTCGCGTTGCCTAAAATGCCTTATTTACATCTCTCTTGAAGGCGTTCACGTTGAAGCCCACAGGGAAAACCTCCGGGGGAAGATTATTCCACATCTTGCAGGAAGAAACGAGCTGGTGAAACGCAAGACTTCAACGCATCTACCACATCAAATCAAATCACAGGAGACATGACAAAAAGAACATTATCTGGGCAAGCTCGTTGCCGGTTACGGGGTTCGATGGTAGAAGTGGGAAGCTCTTCAGAACATTTGCTATTATTGGTTGTCAACAAAAAGTAAGCTATGTGTTAATCCAGGTTATAATAGGTACGTAGGTACATACCAAATTTCAATGAAATCGGTTCAGCCGTTACGGCGTGAAATAGTAACAAACATCCATACATACATACAAATTTTCGCGTTTATAATATTAGTGGGATGCGAAAGTTTGGATGTTTGTTTATCTATTTGTTTGTTTGTTACTCAATGTTGAAGCTAGTATTTTAAAGAATGATAGGCAAGCGTGTACCATCGTAGACTGCATCATCGCTTACCATCAGGCGAGATCGTGGTCAAACGCAAGCCTATAATACCTAGTCAGGTCATAAGTAATGCCACAAAGTAAAAACTTTTCTTTTAGAATGCTGGCCACAAAAAAGTTTATATAATTCGAATTTCGAATTGTTCATGAAAATAAAAATGTATACTTTTTAGAATTTCACTCATTTTTAAATATGGAGTGGACGCTTAAAGAAGACCGTGTTGCTGTTATTGCGTTGCATCGTTGTGGTTTCGCCCTCGGTCTGTTAGGACTCCATCAGTGATATAAGCTGTGAAGGCGCGAATTCAAAGAAATCCCAAACGTAAGCAGAAACTGTTGGCCCTTCAGATTGGGTTAAGCAGAACCACGGTGAAAAGGGTGTTAAATGAAAACTTCGGGCATATCGAAGAAAAACAGGACATCGTTTGAATGCTCGTCTAATGGACCTGAGGCTGAAGAGATGCCGCGCTTTGTTGAAGCGGTACGCGGGAAAAAAATATCGGGAAATTCTTTTTATGGATGAAAAAAAAATTACCGTAGAAGAGAGCTACAACAAACAAAATGATAAGGTGTACGCACACAGTAGTGAAGAAGCGAGCAACCGTATTCTGCGTGTCCAACGAGGTCATTTTCCATTCTCGCTCATGGTATGGTTGGGAGTTTCTTATTGGGGCTTAACAGACGTACATTTTTGTGAGAAAGGTCTAAAAACGAATGCAGTTGTGTATCAAAATACAGTCCTGACGAACCTTGTGGAACCTGTTTCTCATACCATGTTCAATAACAGGCACTGGGTATTCCAACAAGATTCGGCGCCAGCTCATAGAGCGAAGAGCACACAAGACAGGCTGGCGGAAATCGACTTCATCCGGCACGAAGACTGGCCCTCCTCCAGTCCAGATTTGAACCCGTTAGATTACAAGATATGGCAACACTTGGAGGAAAAGGCGTGCTCAAAGCCTCATCCCAATTTGGAGTCACTCAAGACATCCTTGATTAAGGCAGCCGCCGATATTGACATGGACCTCGTTCGTGCTGCGATAGACGACTGGCCGCGCAGATTGAAGGCCTGTATTCATAATCACGGAGGTCATTTTGAATAAACTTTAGTGTCATAAGAATCTATGTTTTGTTAAGTTCATTTTGGTATATAAATGGTTACATAATGAATAAACTTGTTTCAATTATTTTATATTAAACATGTGACAGAATTTATGGCCTGACTAGATATAAAAAAAAATACGCTGAGCGCTCCGATGTCACGGCGCAGACTCAGCGGTTCCGGGTCCTTACATACTGCTGGGTCGTCGACCATACGAACAGCTCTGCGTTTCAAGGGTCTAAATATTTATTTATTTAATTTATTTCTAGAAAAACTAACATCACACTAATATTATAAATGCTTAAGTTTTGATGTTTGTTTGTTATTCTTACTTACTTACTTACTCCATTGGCGCAAGTACCCAAAGTGAGTCTTGGCCTCCGATATGAGAACTCTCCACTTTCCGCTGTCCATTGCCATCTCTTGCCAGTTGTTGGCTCCGAGTTGTTTGTTATTCAATCACGTCGTAACGGGTGAACAGATTTCGATGAAATTTAGTATCTACGTAGATTATAACCTGGATTAACACAAATATTTATATATACACTTATTATCCCATAAATCAGGTTCCATTGGATTCAAATGGGATGTCAAGTTGAAACTGGGGCGATGCCCACTTGATTAAGTTCAATGCAAATAAAACCCAGGCGTGTCTGTTTTTTCTCGAAACGGAGCAAATTTCATCTGGCTCCTACTTTCTGTAATGTATCCGTGCCAATTTCTGACCACCTCGAGCTTCTTGGCTATTAACACCGACTCTCAATTTCGGCTCCTACATTGAGTCGAAAGCCCAGCTGGCCGCTAAAAAGCTATACCTGCACAGGTAAGGCAATGCTTCACAACGGGACAGTTGTTCAACATATACCAAGCACAAGCCCGATCATGTCTGGAGTACTGTTCTCACATATGAGACGGATCAGCGAAATACTAGCTAGAGGCTCCAGATTCAATTGAGAGAAGAGCCAAGAAGCTCATATGCAATGACGAATTAGCAGATGCAAGGCTCTAAAGCCTCGAGCATCGTCGAAAGGTTGCAAGCCTCTCGGTTTTCTATCGGATACATTTCGGAGAGTGTGTTGCGGAGCTCTTCAACCTGATCCCACCATCCCCATTCTATCATCAGACAGCCAAAGGCTCCGCGGTACGCTACATGGTAGACATACCTCCCATACGCACAAAGTGGTACTCTTCCATTTATTATGCGCACCGCCAAAGAGTGGAATGCCTTGCCTGAGTCTGTGTTTTCTGATAACTACAACCTAGGGGTCCTCAAGTCGCGAGTGAATAGGTTTCTTCTAGGCAAGCGACTACCATCGTAGACTGCATCATCGCTTACCATCAGGCGTGATCGTGGTCAAACGCTAGGCTATAACTTATAAAAAGAGACAGCTAGTTTAGCTTTATTTCTAAGTTACCTACACATTTAGTAGTGTAACGTGTAAGAAGTCGCGGGCAACAGCTAGACCGGTATAAGTTATACTAAATACAGAGGTTTTGTACGTTTAAACAATAATAAAAAATGTAATTTGATATGAATTAAATATCAAAATTTGATATTTTACCCGGTTTGCACAACGGTTCCTAAACGTATTAGCGACTAAACATGTTTAAATTAGACGTATTTATATGATTTTACCACTCTCTAAATCATATTTAGCCAATAAATACGTTTATGCATCGTTGCGCAAATCGCCCTTAATTACAGTGTGTGTACCGCCAATTTATGGAACACCTTGCTCGAGTCTGTGTTTCCTGATAACTACAAGCTAGGGGTCTTCAAGTCGCGACTGGTTTCTTGTAGGCAAGCATTGTAGATCGTAGACTGCATCATCGTTCACCATTAGGCGAAGTAAAAAAAACCCGGACAAGTGCGAGTCAGACTTGCCCAGCGAGGGTTCCGTACAAATTTGTACCGACAGTTTCGATGATTGACTACGTTTTTAAATAAAGTTTTCAGATTTTTCCCTGTATTTGTAGTATAAGTCGATATTACTTGCCAAATTTCATAGTTCTAGGTCAACGGAAAGTACCCTTTAAATTTTGATTCCCTTGAGAGTGTCGAAATATAGGTTTTTTTGCGGCATAAATGGCCGTATCTTTTTTTACGTTACTTATAAGTTTGTCTTTTTCACAGATTCAAGGAACTGCATACCTGAGTTTAAATTTCACCTCGATACCTCCACGCGTTCTCGAGATAAAGGGTCTTGACAGACAGACAGACAGACGGACAACAAATTGATCCTATAAGGATTCCGTTTTTCCTTTTGGGGTACGGAACTCTAAAAATATAAAAACGATGGAGGACGAAAGAATGACGGTCTGAGATAAGTTGATTCAGCCAACAAGATCAACGGAAGACCAGCTCAGGTTCTAACGACCTGTGGACGCTGAGTTCCAACCTTTTTGCAACCAAAGTTTTGAATTGATTTTTTTGCAAGCTCACCCGCCTTGAAAGCAATCAATCAGACAATCCTGTCTGATTGTCTAATTTCAATTTAAAGCGACTAAGTCACTCATTACTAAATATGAACCTGTATTGTGTAGGTACGTAGGTCCCTAGGCACTTGCTTGCCTGCATAATATAGGTTCATCTATATATTTATATTTTTGTATGTAGTTGTATACACTCATGCCCACCATCTATCTAACGTAATCTGTGGACAACGGTGCTGGTTATGCCTGTAGTAAGACATCTTGTTAAAGTTATGAAGTCTAGTAATATTTAGGCATAATTGTTTGTTGTCTCAAATAAATAAAAATAAATAAACTCTTTGAAAACCTATATATTATGTTGTTATATACATGTATTTGTTTATATACTTACCATATTATTTATTATTATTTAGTGTTGAAAATAAACATCTTGATTTGATTTGAGTACGGCTATATTCAGCGGTAGACGTCCTAAATGATGATGACTTCTCTAATTCCAGTTCATCATCGAGCGACGAAGAAGACGACGGGTCCTCGACTAGCGAGAACCAGGACGCGCAGTCAGAGCGCAGCCACGAATCCGCCACCACCCGGCTCCACAGCTCCCTCACCGCTTCACTGAACAGCAGGAGCACTTTGACCCCCAATCACAACAAGAGCTTGAGCTCGCCTCACACAGGCCAGAACATCCAGGTCCACCCTGTTATGAAGAGCAGCTCAAATCCAGCTGTGGATAAACAGGCTATGGGAATTAGTTCTGGTAAGTCTTTTATCTTTGACGACCTCTGTAGCGCTGTGGGCCACGGAGCCGCCTGAGACTCAGGAGGTAGCGGGTTCGATTCCCGCCGCGGAACAAATGTGTGCACGATATACAGATATTTGTTCCGGGTCTGGATGTTTTTCTATATATTTTAAGTATGTATTTACAAAAAAATAGTATAAGTATTCTATCAGTTATCTGGTTCTCATAGTACAAGCTCTGCTTAGTTTGGGGCTAGATAGCTCTGTGTGAAATATCCAGCAATATTTATTTATCTTTCATTATCATCATCATATCAGGGTAAGACCGTCCTCTGCTGACCCTCCATTGATTTTCAGAGCGACTGATGCGACCCCCATCAATATTTATCAGGTCGTTGCGTGATTGCCTATAAAATATTTCTTACTTATTTGGCGTATTAGAAAGAAAACTCTTTAATACTCTAGCAAAACAATATATAGGCGACCTTATTGCTATTGTCTATATCACGCATTTTCTTCCAGCTCACATTTGTGTAACAAGTTAATTTTACAATATTTAAAAACCCCGAACACATCTTTCGCGTCAGGTTAAAAACTAATATACTTAGCTAAAAACCACCCCACTTAAACTAGTTTTCTATTTTAAAAATCGCGACCAAATCAGTTCATGCGTTTGGGAACTACGACGCCACAGACGGACATATCGTCACTGTTCTATCTAAGTGACGTAACCGACGTTTTAGAAAATATCACTAAATGTCGTAAGTGTACTTAGGAAACTTCGAATCATTTATAATTTTAGAAGATTAGGTAGAAGATGCAGATACGCCGATTAGACAGATCGGTTCGTCTTCAAAAGTAGATAAAAGTAACATTACAAATGCCAGTTACGCCAAAATGTCGGTTACGTCCCTTAGTTAGAACAAATATTTCTTTCAGACGTACATGTCCTTAAATGATTAGTAATACATTATATTAGTAATAAAAAAATCAAATAAATAAAGATTAATAACAAATAAATTTTGATAAATTACAATCAAAACAAAGTGCATTCAAAATCAAAATAAATTACATTAAAATAAAAATAATTTAAATTATAATAAAATAAATTAAAACAAAAAATAATAGTAATATATGAATAAAACTACTGAATATTTATTATTAATACTTTAAATTTAAGATGTAGCTGACTCAGGTACCACAATATTAGGCAGTCAGCTTTCTCAGCCAAAACGCGTTAAATAACACCGCTCTGTTTCTGTCCGGGGTTCAGAAAAGGTATATTTTCAGCATTTGAGTGGTTTAATTACAGTAGCGTAAATTTCCCACTTGGTATATTATTTTCTTATACCATCGTTTTCTATCGAACCAGTGCCAGAATCCACCTAAATATGTATTTACTTATCATTGTACAGAAAATTTTGTATTTAGTGCCTACATTTTCTATATATTGTATTCTTCTAACCTAACAATTTCTTTTAACGCTACATTAGTTACTGGACGTGCTATGCTGGGTAATAATGCTCCTACTAGTTTTTTATTAAGATTTTATTGCATGTGTAATCCACTTGTAATCTGCTTTGTAATTTAATAGTTTTACGCACCTTTGAAATTTAAACCAACTTTATAGTAACTATTGCTTCATGCTTTGTTATATCATTAAGATTTTAACTAATAAAGCTTACAGCTAAATTTTCAATACGCGACGGACATTGACTGGACGCAATTTAAATTTTACCTTCTAAATTTAGCATAAACTATATTGCCAGCACTAAAACGACAACCGTCACTCTATTTCCGTATGAAACAAAAAAGGAAGGTGTTGGGATGTTGGTCTAGGAAAGTCTAAAGCACAGACGCCGAGTAGCCAGACTTTCAGTTTTTTACAAGATACATTTTGGTGAATGTGCGCAAGATCTTCATGACCTTATCCCTCCTTCCCCCTTCCACCACCGGACAAGCAGACGAACCGAGAAGTACCACCTATACCTGGTCGGCATACCACCTTGCCGTACCAAACGATTTGCTTCAACTTTTCTTGTTAGCACAAGTGAGGAGTGGAACTCACTTCTGGCGTATGTTTTTCCAAACTAGTATAATCTTCAAGTCCAGAGTGAATAGGTTCTTTCTAGGCAAGCGTGCTCTATCTTCGATCACACCTTCACTTACCATCAGGTGAGGTAGTGGTCAATCGCTTAGCTAACATCAATAAAAAAAAATTTGAATGGCAAAGTTGCGTGTCTACCTAGAGTCCTACCTATCAAAAGGATCTAGATTTGTAAATTAAATTTAAATGCAAAAATTTCATTAGCAATAGAATCGCCATTATAGAATTGTATTATAACCAACTCGCTATAAAGTTTTTGTTTATTATTCATTCACTTAAAGCAGCCGTTGTGACAACTCTTATAATATAAATGAATGAATGAAAAAAAAACACAAATCAAATAGTACTATGGACGGTAATATCGCTTAGAAGAGATCTTAGAAACTTTCGTGATTTATTTCAATCATTATTAGACATACGGTCTTTATCACGTACCGTCTTATCCGTGTTTCGACCGACAATGTTTCGGTTCAACTCGTGAACCTTCATCAGGGTGAGTGCGATCCGCTCCGAATAACGTCTCGCCTCGCACTCGAATTGAACTGAAACATTGTCGGTCGAAACACCGATAAGACGATAGAAGAGATCTCCTCCAGACAAACTTCAAATGGAGAGGATTAGGTTATAACAAAGATAATGAACGGGGTAAATCTTTATTACAAGCAACAATAGAAAATTATAAGATGTTAAAACTTAATTCCACGGTCCATATAAATATATACCTTAGTGACTAACATACATATTATCGTACTTAAAACTATTTGCTATACATTAGTTATTAGAAAAAGTCGTTGTCAGTATTCGCCGAGTCTAATCCAATAACAAAACCGCTTACTAACATCATAATCAAAAAAATCATGTTACACCAGGCACTTTATCGTCTCCAGCCAGTCGACAGTCCTCAGAAGACAGCGGCACCACAGCCAACCAGCCGACCATGTGGCTAGGCACTGAAGACGGCTGCATACATGTGTACAACTGTCCTGACAATATCAGGATTAAGAAGAATAAAGTCAAGTTGCAGCATACTTCTGGGGTCCATTCTATTGTGTAAGTCGGTTTACTGTTAGTTTATTTTAAGAATTATTTTCTTGAATTTATTTAAGGTTTTTGACATTTTGTAATTAGTATTTATCGTTATGACTAGGCTTCTTTAGGCACTTGTCTCACCGCCGGCGATGAGCGAGAAGCGAGTAGAGCTAGAAACTAGAAACGAGTCGACGAGTAGCAAGAAGCGAGTGTGTAGTTCCTACGAGTATAGTTGTCTCGCTGGGCTATAAAACGAGTGACCGAGTGCGGCGGGCGATACTCGCGCCACTCGCTGAGCGCGTGGCTTACGTTCCGCTGGTTCATCTCATGGTGTGTGTTCTGACCGCCAAGCGAGCATCACTGAGCGAGCATCTCTGAGCGAGTGTTGAGGCACTTATTTCACCGCCGCGCCGGCGAGTAAACGATTAGCTATCAACTATTTTCTCGCTCAAGAAACGAACAAAAGATATAGATTCCGTGTCAGTAAAAGAGACACGTATATTAATAGTTGCTCGCTAGCCGTTTACACTGCCGGCAAAAACTCGTTCTCCACTATTTTGTCGCAGCGACTACCACACTCGCTCAGCGATACGCGCTCAGCGATGCTTGCGTGGCAGCACACATACACGCCGTAAGATGAACCAGCAGAATGGAACGCACGCGCCACGCGCTCAGCGAGTGGCGCGAGTATCGCCCGCCGCACTCGCTCAATCGCTTCTCGCTGCTCCCGATCTCGTTTCTAGTTTCTAGCTCTACTCGCTTCTCGCTCATCGCCGGCGGCGAGACAAGTGTTTTACAGCTGCAGTTTGTAATATCAATCATAACATCCTGAGTATTTTTAATAATTATTGTTTTTTTTTTACTTTGAAACATTATTTACGGTTTTGCAT
Source organism: Philereme vetulata (assembly GCA_918857605.2). Taxonomy (NCBI): domain Eukaryota; kingdom Metazoa; phylum Arthropoda; class Insecta; order Lepidoptera; family Geometridae; genus Philereme; species Philereme vetulata. The sequence goes on from OU975423.1 coordinate 11,337,199, forward strand.
AGACCTTGATTGATTGCCATATTTCTGTGTTTTTAATGTTGATGTGTAATGGTAATTTTTGTTTAATTTTTATTATTATTGGTTGACATTCTTTGTGACATATATAATAACATAATTAGTCACGATAGCTGTCTGTTTGAGCTACTGTAATGTTAATTTTATTACAATTGTTCTTGATGAATTCTGAATATGACGTAACTTAGTGTTCTATAATGTCCACACTAAAGTGGCACTGGGCAGAACACTTGACCAGACTTGGTGATAACAGATGGTGGTGACTGAGAAAGGGCAGAAGAGGCCGTGGCAGACCATCAGCATGGGTGATCGATATCTATCCGCAGGCTGCAGGGAGACCTGGATGCGAATAACAAAGGATCGGAATGAAATGAGAATGAATGAAGAATGAAGTTGCATTTAAGGAAGAAAGCTTATTTCCAACAGTGGGCTATCATTAACATACACACATAATTTACCTCTAGCATATAGTAGATTCTTATCTGATGAGCAAGCGCTTACAAAGGACGAAAAATGTCTTTTAAGAAGTAATTGGAGACTGCCCCACTAGAAATAATCTTCCTAGCACAACTCTGTTATATGAGATAGTATTTAAAAAATATTAAACAAGACTGCGACAGTTAACTATCAAATAGATTTGATAATCAAATTTGAGTTGAGTTTGAAAGAAAGTTTTGTAGGATAACATTATTATTCAAGCGGCTTGTAAATATTTGAATCGTTTTCTTTCCAGTTACATGGAGGGTAAAGTGTTTGTGGCACTTGGAAACGGCGACCTCGTAGTATACTGTCGAGATATAGGTAAGTTGAATCATATTTACCTTAAAATCCGTGGATGAGGTCGTGGGTCATGCATGTATTTATGTAACTACTAGCACTGTGTTTAACTTCATAATGTATGACTGTTTATCTTCCCAAATAATAAATTCCTGACAAACTATAAGATTGGTAGTATTTGAATAAGCTGGTTTTAAACCTAATGTTGATGGTTCGACAATTAACAAATATGTCTAAAGATCTTATTTCTTTAGGCTACTCTACTCTCTTTACGGGACAGCCCTATAATAAGTCTACGGTGTTGAAACATGAACAGATACAGTAAATCTAATCCACCAGTTCAAAGTTGCCCGGCGAGATTATAAAATCCGAAACGATATTATTCGACAAAGAAGTCACGCATAGTCCAGAGGATAAGCTTAAGAGAATGAAATTTAATATATTTATTTGAGACGACATGATGGTGGGATAGACTTCTGGCTAATTACGTTAATTTGTACATAAAATAAGACAAAATGCCAAAATTCAAAAAAACCAAATAGTGTAAATACTTATATAACAGGAAACTCCCACGCAACTTTCTTCTTCCTGCTCTTTTACCACATTACGCAGGATCACCACAACATGTATTCCTCCTCTACATCTCTCTATCAGCCGTCATATCCGTTGTCACATTTTCTTACCCATATCATTCTTCACACAGTCCATCTATCTCTTCTTCGGCCTTTCTCTACTTCTATATCCATCCACACTCATATCTAACACTCTTTTAGTCACATGATTTTCTTCCCTACTCATGACTTGCCCATAACAGGCTAGCCTCTTACTCCTCAATTTTTCTACTACCTGTATTAAAAAAATGCTTAATTTAAAATATTGTGCATAAGCCGAAGAAGCGGCAATCAAGTTCTTGAGTGGGGTTCTCGTCTTGGCACATGTAGCGTGAGGCGTCTCCGGGATAGGCACTGCGATGACTTAAAAAAGGCAATGACGTGCAGAAAATGGATGAAGAGAAATGAAGAGTCGACCACCAGTCTCAGGTCACGTATATAGGCTTATATTTAGGAGTGTGTGTGTGTGAGTAGGCTTATGTAATGTGGGTTGTTGAAGATAATGATGATGACCGTTGTTTTTTTAATAACAATTAATTAATTTCAGACGGCTCATGGACAGAGAAGTCAACGATTCCAGTCGGTACAGCCAGCTCTCCCGTTGGCAGTATGCTTCTCTCAGGAGGCAAGCTGTGGTGTGCTACACATGCCTCCATCAAAATCATCAACCCACATTCATTGCAGGTAATATAACAATTAAAAAGTTATATAAGTATTCTATCAGTTATCTGGTTCCCATAGTACAAGCTCTGCTTAGTTTGGGGCTAGATAGCGCTGTGTGAAGTGGACAGCAATATTTATATATATTTATTTATATTTAATTATGAATAGTAATGGTCCCAGGGAACATCCTTGTGGCATACCTAAAAAGGCACATTGGTGTTTTTTTACCATCGCTTTAAAGCTACATATCCTATCCAAATTTTTTGCTAAATTGATTTGGATTACTTGGCGTAGGTACTTGTAAGTCTTAGGAATAGGGTCAAAACAAACAAAAGATTCTCATTCTGCCGCTTGTAATAAATACAAAAAAAAAAATAATAGAAAGCCTATGTTTTGTCTCTTTGGTCCAAAAATTACAAAAAAGTGTTTAAAAAAAAATAACTTTATCTGTTAGGTATTTCAGTTTATAGTCTAATTTAGAAAATGCTGCAACTATGTGTCCAAAATTAAAACCTACAATTCGCTTTTAATCTATTTATACGTCATGTAAAAATCAATTGCTGTTCGTATGTCTCGCTAAAATTCGAAAACGGCTCGACCGGTTTGGCTGGTTTTATTTTTGTTGTGTTCTAAATTTTCAGGACAAAGTTTGCATGAATCATTTTTTTGGAAATGTTGGCTGGGAAAATTGACAGTTCTGGAAAACTGAAAGGGCTTTTTTCTATGGGCTATATTTTAGGTTGAAATCTGTGCAAAGACGGGGGGCGGGTCAACTAGTCTTTTATATTTTAATTTCTTTGCAGGTGGACGAAACATTCCAAATTAGTTCCGAAACGAAGCCGATAAGCCACATGGCGGTCGCTGGCGGTGCGATATGGCTATCACTACACAACGCGGCGCAACTGCGGTGTTACAATGCAAATACGCGCGAGCAACTCGCTGAGATCAACATAACGTCGCAAGTCACTAAGATGTTGCATGGTAAGCTCATTATTTTTAAATTATACGATGTCTTTTCTGTGGATCAACCTCACTAGTCTGGGATGGTGTAGATGTTGGTCTCATCCTCAAGACGTCCTCTGCTGAACATAGGCCTCCCCTAAAGATTTCTAAAGCGGCCTGCACCCAATGGCTCCCAACAACCTTCATTAGGCAGTCTACAGTATTTAGTTGGAGGTTAATGCCATAGACGTGGCTAAAAGCTATTCAACCCCAAAGTAATTGCCAATTTTAATATATTGTAAGCTATTGACAAGAAAAAAGAAGAAGCAGCTTTGCTATGTTTCGGTATGAAGGGTATGGTTTCTGGTGAAATTACAGGCATATGAGGCTTTACACCTGTATGCCTCAAATGGATGGAGGCAGAGCAGTCCATCGTTGGGTACGTTTCCAAGGTGTGTGACCTACGAGGCAATACTTTACTACTTAACATATGTTACTACTTAACATCAGGTGGGACATATGCCTATTCTATCTCCAAGTAGTATATATAAGAATTGGGGTAGGTGGCTCTATGAGGTAGGTGCACTTTTCGGTGCATGGACTTCAAATGTAGAAATGTTATTATTGAAATGCGCATTATTTATATTTTATGATTATTTATGTACCAATAGTCTGTTCAATGTTCCAGGTTGCGATGACATAATCCGTCAACACAAAGCAGCTTGTCTCCGGGTAACTGCATTACTAGCTCATCGTGATACGCTGTGGGTGGGCACGAGCGCTGGTGTTCTATTAACGGCACCCTTACACAACTCTCCTAATCCTAGGACTGGGGCGTTTACTGTTCCCATTCTTACTGGTAAGATATTGTCTATTTCTTTCTCACCATTAGTATCGTCAATAGTGTCATCATTCTTATCAAAGATAACTTTAATATTAATATCCGCGACAGAGATAATTTTAATTCTTTCGTGGTGAGAGTGCCAATCCAACATTTGCCGATCTTCATGAAGGAAGATTTTTGGTCGAAGGATATTTTGTTTTCAAAGACGGATACACCGACACCAAGAGAGAACTCACTTCTAAAATTTGTGTTTACGTAGTTAATAAATACAAGTTTTACTAGCTGACCAAACCGCAGCTTCGCACACGTAGTTTTTTAATAAAAACATTACCCTCCTTCTGCGCAGTGGGGTATAAATTAACCTATGTTACTCAGGATGAAAGTAGCCTTCCAATGGTGAAAGAATTATTGAAATCGGTTTAGTAGTTTTTGAGTTTATTCATTACAAACATACACACAAAAATACAAATCTTTCCTCTTTATAATATTAGTATAGATTATATTTTATGGCTAAGATCTTTATGACCCCTAGAATAAGTTATTCGCTATCCCGTTATAATTTTATTTTATATTTCAAATGTGTTTTTTTATTATTTATTTATTTAACTTGGATGTACTTCACGTGTTCTTCATTGGCATGAGCAGGTGTGGTTTCTGTTTTCATAGTGATACCGTTATGACTTATGAGTAAGACGCAATACTGATAGAATTCCTTAACTACTCTCACTTATCATGTCTTATGTACATCTCTAGGATTCTTTAGATTGTATGAATGAACTGTAATTTCATCTTAAATTTTTCCAATAAGGACTGTGATATCACACTATTTAATTTTTTAAGGATTTAACCTGGTGTGATTGTTCATACTAATATTATAAATTCGGAAAACTCTGTCGCTCAGTCTTTCTGTCTGTTTGTTACGTGTTTACGACTAAACGGCTGGACCGATTTCGATGTAATTTGACTTTTTACTGACGCAGAAGGGTAATTTTTAATGACAAATTACGCGTGCAAAGCCGACGTCAGCTAGTCTTCTATAACATCAAGTCTATTTCGTATGTTATAGGGATCACCTACGGACACACAGGCCACGTACGATTCCTAACAATCGTAGAGAATCCCGCGGCGACGAAACCACCCTTCAAGGCTGCTCACACATCACTCAAATCAAAAGCCTTGAGCCGAAGGTCAGCCAACGCAGAGAAACTGCAAAAGCAGGCCGACACAACACAAAGTCTTAAAGAAACACTCATCATATCCGGCGGAGATGGATATGAGGATTTCAGAAGTTCATCCATGACGGAAGACGCAGGAAGGGAGGACTCGACGAATCACCTCCTGCTTTGGCGAGTATGAACCGAAGTTAATACCTAACAGGGACCTAGTGATAATGCGAAAGCATTCGGCGGAATTGACGTTCAGTGTTGCAAACTTTACTAGACGAAAATGTAACGTCTAGTTTTTCATATGAATGTTAGTATATTCCAGCTTAGTTTGATGTACGCTAAATTTGTATTTATTTCACGTTCAGTGATCGAGATTATTAATCTAGGACATAAAATGTCGTCGACATACAAATTGCAGTATCATAATTGCAGTATTATTAAATCGTATCGGACCGTTTTGGCCTATTTATAACATTTGAGCGCTTAATGACTGATGAGAGGTTAATCGTTGAAACAGAGATATTTTAGAAACGTTTACATGTTTCATACCCATATCAAAAGTACCTATGTCGTTATCAATAGAAATAAATGTTCTAAAGTTGATAATAATAATTGGTGTACCTAAAGAGTTAGGTCCTTGAAATTGTTTAATTATCGTAGTAACATTGCAAGTTGCTAGTGCTTACTTTCCCAATGATAATCCTCCAAGAATAGTATTAGCTGACTTGCTTTTACTTAGCTATTAAACGCTATAGAAATAAGTAATCTAGAATTACAGATTTTTTTGATCCCTAAGTTGTAAGGTTTGAACGAAAACACTCTTGCTGTTACACTAAGAATTGATAATGATGAGCAAGTAAGCACAGTAACATAAAATTCTCTCAATTATTACTGATATTCTTCAATCATTGATGTCTAGAATTTGATACAATTTAACCAAAATTAATGTAAGTAAATGTATCCCATCCATCGAAATTGTTTTTGTATTTTGTGATTGCTCAAAAATATTTGTTACCTGCGATAAAAAGAGCAAAAATTAAAGGAGGTTTGGATATTGTATCCTATATTTATAATATTGAAGTGTAATAAAGGAAGTCGCACTAATTTGAGCTCGTTTAATTCAAAAAACCTTAGTAATTAGGAACTACAATCGGATAAGGGCGCACTATACCTGGGAAGACGTTAAATCGCTTATTGAGAAACAATATTTTGTTCAACAAATTGTGTCCTTTCAATCAGTAATATATATATGTTATAGTTAAGGATACGTGCTAGTGCGCCTGTGTTGTGAAAACATGATTCCGTAAAATTTTCTCGATAGAAAAAGAATCCAAAGATGACTCCAAATTTATCTTAAAACCGTTCTTATGCGATGAATACTACAATTTAGATCTTGAAACTTTATACAGTAATTCTACATAACATAAATAAGGGCACCTGTGTTTTAAATTTTCAAAATACCTTTTGAGTTTACCATAAAATGAAAATATCTAAGTTTTGCACTAATGAAACCATTCGCTCCGGACGCCCGTTCCGCGATTCAGTCTGGCCTCGGCTTTCAAACGGGGTACCCGTGACGCTTGTCGCTCCAAACGAACACGTAATTCTTAGGTAGAATTTATGTTTAGTCGGTTTTTGTAAAGACGCAGTAATGAGAAATAAACACAACAAGATAATGAAGGGACTGAATGATAAAAAACCGGCAAACATATGAACCACGGCGAGATATGACGTGCAGCGGCACGCGAAGAAGCGGGGGTGAAATTCGAGTTTGGGCTTAGTGAGGTATAGTCAACTCAACTTATTTAGACATCAACCGCTTAGCTGTAAACATAGTAAGTTTCCCAATAGTATATTTTGAGGAACTGATATACATACATGTGATGCAATATTCTACGTATACTTTCTTCAATCAAATATTGAAGTAAAAAAATCCATTATTTCATACTTTAATAGTAGTGGCTAAAGACACCGAAATGTAATAAGAAGATGGATTTCCAACTTTATTCTTCGATTTAACACTACTACTTACAACTAAGATTAAAGACTAAAGACACTCATTCATACGCATACTAACTTGGACTTGTTCCAGCGTCGCGGCGTAAACGCAGCCCTGCGTTGCGTTGCAATAAGAACCACTACCACCTGGTCATACCACCACACAAACTGAACAAGTCCGAGAGGTCTGTGTTCATAATGGGCCCGTCTGTTTATAATATAATTCCGGAGGACATTAGGGATGCTGCTTCCACAGCGATATTTAAAAATAAATGAAAAAAGTCGTTACTGGAGAGTATTTACTACAGTATAGATGAGTTCTGCGACCCATCAGAAATTTAATATTTATTATATCATTAATATTATTACCTCGTAAAATTGGATTTATTAATAAATTATTGGATTGTATTGCATATAATTCAGATTTGCTTAGGCTTTAGATAGCGCTGTGTGAAATGTACCTATATCATTTCTATTTATTTATTTATTATTGCTCTGGATTACGAACAGAGCCGTTCATCCTTTAAGTGTTTACATATACTGTTTTGTAGAAGGGTTTCGAAATGATGCCTAATAAAATGCGTTTCAAGAAATTACACTTTATTAATCAGGTCACTGATACATATGTATATGCACAAATCTTCCTAAATTTTATTCTTTTCTACTTCTAGTAAACATTACAATATGATTTGTTAATGATATTTTAAATAGCTACTCAACAAATCTAATTACATTTCTCGGCAATTTCAGTCATAAACTCGCGTAGATATTCTTCATTATACAAATTGTCGCTTTTTTTACCCCTACTAACAAAATACGGGTCATTTTGTAGTTGAGCAGTCAATTTCTTCAAAATCGTTCTTCTATCTCTATCATTGTCAATCTCTCTCTTCACTTTTCCATTTCCTTTCGGTACATTTATCAAATCAACTGCGGAACAAACGAGCTCTTTTACTTTTGTAAGTCCGTTTGACGAACTTGAATTATTAACATCGTCTTTCTTGCCTCTTGCGATGTAGTAAGGGTCGTTACGTACCGATTTCACAATTTCTTCTAAAGCACCGCGTCTGTCCCTTGCAGCTTTGTACAGTTTGTAATTGAGGTAGTATTTTTTTCCTCTGGATATGAAGAATGGATCATCAGCTTCTCCAGATGATCGACCGGTCCTTTCAACTAGAATGTAATTAGGCTCATCTGCGTAGATTTTGCTGTCGGTTAGAGTACCCGGGGCAGTGCTTTTTACATCTGAGTCAAAACTCTTAAATTTTTGTGCTTCAATCCTACTTCTGGTCTTACTAAACAACGACTTCAATTTGCTTTCTCGACCTCTGCTAGCCCAAAATGAACCTTCGCTCTTTTTATACCGAGAAAGATGTTCTATATCGTTTTTGATATTATTTATTGCATCCAGAATAGACTCTTTCAGATCTGACTTTCTTCTTCCGTGTGCTCCCCAAAATACGGCATTATCAGGTCGTCTGCCACGATTTCCCCAAAATGGATCATCGTCGTTTCGTTCTTTGTTATCCAAAAAAAGTTCTGCTTCGTGTCTTCTTCCACGATTTCCCCAAAAAGGTTCAGAGTCTTGTCTCCGTCCGCGATTTCCCCAGAAAGGTTCACTGTCGTCTCTACGACCTCTGTTGCCCCAAAATGGCTCGTCTCTCCTTCCTCGAGCGCCCCAAAAAGGTTCATCTTTTCGGCGTCCTCTAGTTCCCCAAAAAGGATCGTTATCCTGTCTTCTTCCTCTACTGCCCCAAAATGCTTCATCACCTTCATTGGAGTCTCTTCGACCGCGCACACCCCAAAATGGATCCTGGTTATCATTTTTTGCATTTCTCAAAATGTGATCTCTATTGATGTACCTTTGTACCGTTCCGAAGCAGTTTTTACAGTTAGAGTGATCGTATGAAACAAACTCTGGGTACTCTTCCTCAACATTATTATTCTCAACTGAAGAACTTTCACGACGGCCTCTTGTACCCCAAAATGGCTCGTCTTCTGTATCTCTTTCTTTCAAGAATTTTGACATCTTTTCATTGTTATGATTATTTAAATGATTGTAATTAGAATTGTCGTCAATTTGTTTTTTTCCTCGATTGCCCCAGAACGGCTTTTCATCTTCTTCGTCTAATGATCTCTTCAGACGTTCGATGTTAGATTTGTCTTTGAAATTATTTTTGTCTGCTTTGTGGGATTTGGTTTTGTTAGAGTTTTTTCCGTATACTAATTCTGATGATACAATGAGTGAGAATAGGATAATGGCGTATAGCTTTCTACGCATCGTGACAAGATCTGCAACAAAAAAGAGCATAGATTATTCTACTGTTTAGTCTTCAACACTGCTGGTATCCAGGACTTGACAGACTACATTTTTAAGTTGAATTTGAGTATTCTAACTTTATTACTAAGTCCTAAATTTATCGGTGTGTGTTACTACAGTTTGATGATGAGGCACGAGACTGAACTGGAGACTCTTAACAAACAATCGTGACGACCTCCGTGGTGCAGTGGGCGAATAGCCGGCTGAGACGCGGGAGGTAGCGGGTTCGATTCCCACCGCGGAACAAATGTTTGCATGATCTACAGATATTTGTTTCGGGTCTGGATGTTTTTCTATGTATTATAAGTATATATTTACAAAAAAATGTATATAAGTATTCTATCAGTTATCTGGTTCCCATAGTACAAGCTCTACTTAGTTTGGGGCTAGATAGCGCTGTGTGAAATGCCCAGCAATATTTGTTTAATTTATTATTAATTCTGTAAACAACACTTATGATGAGTTCATTATTTATTGAGTTTTTAACAAAGATTAGCATCGAATTAGCTGATCTATTTAGACAAATATACATTTTTATTGAGTCTGCTAGCTTATCTCTTCATTGGACTGTACCTATCTAAAAAGATATTATTTAGAACAAAAACAGAAATAAAAAGAAGACATTTTAAATTTGAAGTTCAGTTCTAAAGAGATCAAATTCAGAAATACAACTTACCTTAAAATCAGAATGATCACCATAACTTTACTATCTTCAAGTGTCCAGGGTTGGCAAAACACTGAACACCGTTCCTTCCTGATGCAGCTTTTATAAGGAAAAGGCGAGTAGGCGGTCAAGCGGCTCCCTAGGGGTGTCACGTTAAATTTGTTTTTTGTTTTCTTTATTTCCACTGGGTCTGTGTGACCGTTATTAAATTAAACAATACGAGTTGTATTGCTTTGGACTTTAGCTGCGGCTTGTCAAGTTAAGGGGTTGCTTTCTTAGGTATATTTTTTAAACCATTTGCGGGTATAAGTGTTTAAAAGTGTGTCTCCGTCTAACGCGCGCTGACGGTTTGAATAATTTAAGTCATCTCTTTAAGCAACCGGAACTAAAAGTAGGTATTTATTTTAATGTCGAATTGAAAATCTTTCATTATCAGTAGCGATTCTTAGTATTAATTATCATCATCAAGGGCTCCCAGCAATCTGTGATGCAAGCAGGGCTGTGATTAGATAGTGGGGGACAGTGCAACGCTGCCCTTTCCATTGCATGGTCTCTACTGAGAACCTTTCTGCCACAACGACCGTCAGTTCTTCGAGCTATGTGTCGCTCACTGTCATTTCAGCCTGTATATCCTCTGGCCTACGTCATTGATTTTGGTTTCTCGACGACTGACGTATCTCCTCATTCGGACTCGATTTTGTAGGTCTATGCGTCTTTCCGCCACCGTCGTCTCTCGACGTCTGTGGCGGCGTCGGAGCAGGTCAATTCAAAAATAGTGCTTGTGGTTAGGATAGGCTTGTGTGTAGGCTGATCGGGCACTGACGGGTCGACCATAATCATTATTTTTACTGGTTAGGTGGTCGGATCGTGACGTGACAGAGAACTGGAGCGGCTGACCGGAGCGCGCAGACTACAGATGAGCGGAAAGGGAAAGAAGTACGACACCGTTTAAAGTTGGTACTAGGTACGTACGGATACAAGTCGGACAAGTGCGTTGGCACCTCTGAAACTAGATTAGGAACGAAATCAAACTCAAAGGATTCATACATATGATAATCATTTGTTTATATCTATGTAGATTATTGGGATATGAGAAACACGGCCTTCACATTGTACTTCAAACCAGGGTCCACCTACTTATACCTAGACGTATTTTATTTTTCCATCTCTTTTACCAAAGGTCATTGATAGAACAGAAAACAAAAGACGAATATAATACGAATACTTACTTGTACCTAAATTATTTTATTTTATTTATTGACCGAGCGAGCGTCTCAGTTTCAAGATTGGCCAAATAATGATTTTGTCCGGCTGTCTGTCTGTTTGTGTTCTCGCCTACAGGTCGCATTTTCAACCGATTAAGATTATAATTGGCATACACCAGTTCCTTGATTTATTTATTTTTTTTAGTCGATCGAGATTTTTCATTGGCACTAAAGGGGAGAAGTTCGCTGTAGCGTTACTTATCGACGGATTTCAGTCAAATTTGAGAGGCACACTAAGGACTTCATTCTACACAAGATGTTGTAAAAAAATCCGAAAAGGGGGAGTGGAGGAGGAGTTTTCTAATAGTGCTCAAGAATGGATGATACGTTGTAGATAAGAAATAAAAAAAAAAAAATAGTTTCATTAATACCACTAAAAATCTGCTGTTTAAAATAAAACCTCCCCTACTCGTGGGATATCGTTGAATAGGTCTCCCAAAATCACTGTAAAGTTTACTCAATATGTTTTTAATACAAAATTCCGTTAAAAATCTAGAGCTTCAAAGTGGGCATTATTGTAATAGTCGTGTGTTTCCTTGCTTGCCAAACCGCTGTTCTTGTAAAAATATCCACAACATTAAAAGTACCCTCAAAAGTAGCACATAAACTGAAGTCAAAAGAAGAAGGAGGATAATCAACGCTGAGTAGACTTGTGGTTATAAACACTTACTTCATGGCGAATCCAATTGCGAAGCGCGCAAGCCACTTGAGATTTCGGGGCTCAAGATGCATCCTCGACATTAGTGAGATAAATCTTCACGCAATAAATCAACAAAAATCTTCATCACTTAATTAGAAAGGATTCAATCGGTGACGATGTCTATCAGATCACCGGAACGCCTCCAGCATATCTATATCTTCTAAATCTATCAAGTCATAAACACATTACGATAAATTATTTATCAAAACGTAACACAAAAATAAAATCAAAGTTAACCTCAAAACAAGAAAAACCAGAGATAAACTAGGGGTCTCGGGAGTTTATCTTTAGACCATAGACGATACGTAGTTTAGTGTTATACTACTTTTTGTAATAAAGTTTATCTTAGACCCTTGTTTAAATCTGGTTTAAACCCAGTACCTACTATTTTTAGACTGCGTTTTGAAATAAGGCCGGTGGCGTTCTAAATATCTACATCACTAGTACGCAGGGGCATCCCCAGGTAAGATGGTAGATCTGCCACGGTCAGTTGACGCGCGTTGGGACTTTGGAAAAAGATTGTATTTCACATTAACCAAGATTTATCTTCCCTAGCGCTGGTTCCCTCATGTATCTAGTTTAGAACATTGGTAATATAGTGTTGTTAACGTTTACACAGTCGTTTCAAATCTTTGACTTGGGACGTTGCAAAACTACCACAGGCTCTAGGTGCCAGTTTACGAGCAGTAGTCTACAGATTAAACGTCAGTAGTTGGGTTTTTCAGTTCATATAGTTTGACTACGTTACCCTAAAAATAGACAGAGGAAGTAAGTTACACTCTTTACTTGCAGGTATGCATATTATTTCTCAGTCTACTAAAAATGAAAGTTGAAGTGAATATTTTAAATGAACAATCTCTTTAAACCAGGGTCTTAATCTGGAGTCCATGGACCCCTTAGGAGTATATGGCAAGAGTCCCGAGTGTCCATGGCTACTGAAGAATTGAGTTCTTTGCGACTTCTATTCATGAAACGCAAAGAGTCAAAGAATAATTTTTATCTCCATTAGAAGTTTTCAAAGTGGTCTACGACTACCAAAAGCGTTAGAAACCCTGTTTTAAACTAAAGATGTGTTTAGGTACATATTTAGGTTAAAGGCAATCAATAAAAGCATATAAATATAGACATCAGTATTTCTCCCGAATTATTTACTGTAACTTAATCGAAGAACTGAAAAACGAACTACCGTACGAAAGCGCCAATCCAATTGATTGATGGGTTATCAATGTCCGGCGCTGTTCGAATTTACCACCGCCAGGATTTATTCCACTGCCCTATTTTAGTGGGAAATGGATATAGCCACACCTCTTTAAGCCTTATTTATGGCCGTGAAGCTTGCCTGTCCTTCTGGATCAGTGAAATCACGATCAAGAGCGGTGAACTTATAGGTGCGTGGATTTTTATGGCACAGCTGCCCAACAACTGATTTCTTCCGGGAGAAATTAAATATTTCAGATACTTGTGTATATTTTGTTATAACACTAATAAAGTAATAACACAGAAAATACCTAACAATAAAATAGGAAGATTGGTAGTTGGTAGTTCGGTACTACTTGGTATTCTGCTAAGAGTTCTGGATTTATTTCAAATTTATCGTAATTTATCGAGAAATACCCTCTTCTTTAGTAAAAATCTATTATGGCCGGTACTGACCTACGGTTCGGAAAGCTGGTTATTAAGCAAAAAAGACAGAGTAGGGTAGGGTGGTTTAAGACTGCGCACTTAACTTATCAGAGGATATAGAATCAAAATGAACAGCATTATAAAAGTCAACTTTATTTATTTCTATTCTTTGGTAATCAATTAACATTATTTTAAAGACACTTTGACATGAGATCAATAGTTATAAAGCTATTTGAGCAAAATCACAAAATGGGAAATGCGAACTCTTACACTACCGGTCGTGTAAGATTGCGCAGAGGGTTCGGTAAGACTGCGCGGGTAGTGTAAGAGTGCGCAGTTAATAATTAATTATATTATTGACACAAATCACACATAAAATCTGCAGTACCTACATGTGCCGTGCATTCTTCATGCCACCACTCATTACAAGCTACACATACATTCCAGTCTTCAAGTAGGTAATGGTTCCTTATAAATTTCTCCACAGCCTGGACTTATCCAAGTTTTCTTAGAACCGGGTTTTATTTTTGTTGTATCAATGTTATTTTTTTAATTTGCCCGTTTTAGGTTAGATTTTTCAACACTTTTGTGACTAGTACTTGCAGTTTCCTCAAGCTCTAAGATACTCACAAAATTCGACCTCCACTTCTTTCTAGAAGGTAGTTTCGTATCTTCCAAGATTGTTTGCTGAATGAAATCTGTTTAATCGTAGCCGTAAAGTGAACTCAGCCATGCCTAATTCTTTAGCTAAAGACCTTTTACTCTCGCCTTTTGCAACCCGTTTACGTGCTGTTTCAATAACTTCTTGAGAGCAAAGTGATCGTTCGGATGTCCATTTTCTTCTCGACGTCATCCTGTAAATACAAAATACCGTAATTATAGAATGATTTTAAGTTATAAAATAAGGAAAACGAAAAAATAAAATAGGATGTGTAAGTCTGCGCGCGCAATCTTAGACGACGATCTTCTTACACGATCGTCCATTTTCAATTCGTCATCCTGGTACCACCATCTATGCAGAAATATCTGAACTAACTTCACCAAAACTGTCTCGTGATTGTGTTTGCTTGCAAAATCTATCAACATAACTTTAGATTTACTTCAATGTAGTGATTGACAACACGTTTAAATTGATGACAAATAAGATCAAAGAATGTTAAAAACTTCAAACTCACCTGGAGCATCGTATTTTCACGGTAAACCAATTAAGTTCCGGGAGCGGTAGCAGGTGCCGTGCCACTTCAAAACAACACTGAAGTTGGCTACGAACTTCACTCTGCTTCTGATTAATGACGTCTGCGCAGTCTTATCAACCGCGCAGTCTTAGACCACCCTACCCTACAGCTTAATTGTGTCAGAGATGAAAAAATGAGAAGTATTTTTGGTGATACAACCAAGAACTCTACAACATGTTCCAAGAGCCCAATTTCATACGGTTCATCAGAGTTGGTCGTCTCAAATGGGTTGGTCAAGTAGAGAGAATGGAGGCAACCAGACGGTCAGAAACCCCGTGGCAGGCCTAAACTCAGGTGGCTAGATGGTATAGAGCTAGACATAAAAGCTATTGAATTTAGCGGCTGGAGAGAAAAAAAGTTAGACCCGGCTAGAGAAATCTACTTGACCATGTCAAGGTTCACTTGCGGCTGTAGCGCCTTAGATGATGATGATCTTATTCTACGTCGCCATCGTCGAATTACCAGTTTTGGACATAAACTAACACCCCCCACCATTGTGGACTTACTTATTACCTAGCAGTGAGAGTTTCTGTATTCAATCATTGATTTGGCACCAACTAATACAAACTCAATATAAGGTAGGTAAAGAATTTGAGACTATCTAAGTACAACTAATCGTAAAAACTCATTTTCCAGCCAATTGAGAGTTACTTTATTATTTCCCAAAAGAATAATATAATTATATTTTAAAAGAAAACCTGCTGCATCTTAACACACGCTGGCCTTCAGAAATCACAAGATGTTTGTCTTGTTGTCGTGATTACAACTGAGCAGCTGGGCAGAGGAGAATGGTACAAAATTGACCATTAACAGTTTTTCTTAGAAAACTTTCGTGATTCATTTAAATCATTATTTTAGAATCGACAAAAAAATATCACGCTAATATTATAAACGTGAAAGTTTGGATGTTTGTTTGTAACCCAATCACGCCGTAACGGCTGAACCAATTTCGATTAAATTTTGTATTTATTTACGTAGATTATACCCTGGATTACCACATAGGCTACTTTTTATCCTATAAATCAATTCCAATGGGATAAAAATGGGGTGTCAAGTCAAGTTGCAACAGCGAGTTTAGCTATATTTCTAGGTTACCTACACATTTAGTAGTATAACGCGTACGTAGTCGCAGGTAACGGCTAGTAATATAATAAGTGACAGAGGAGTGAATGAACCTGGTAGAGACATAGTAGGCGTTGTATGTTTACCTGTATCGAGGTCAACTCAAGAAGACAGCAGTGATGATGATGATGCAGCCACGCAACACGACGAACAGTGACGGGCCACCGTTAACTCAGGGAATCCGACACCACTTACCACCACGGCCACATTGCAAGGAGAGTATTTAAAGGTAAATTGGTAATAGCAAGAGATGTAATATTACTCGTTAAAAAGTTTTATAAAACGTGAGTTACTCTGGAAGAGATTGCTCTTATTGATAAGACCGCCGATTGTGTTACTGTTATTATACAAATAAATTAATTGCAAAGTTCAATTAGCGGTGTTATTTCAGATGTGATGTACAGATAGCGCTAACTTGCAACTCCTTATATGCTTATAGATTAAGAAAAATTTTACAAGACTGATTTCCAGAAATCTTGTTTATTGATCAAGCGAAGCGAGATCTCCAAATTAACTGGGGCAAATCGGTGTTGTATGTATGTAAGTTTGTTTCTCTGAGGATAACTTTTGGAGCGTTGATCTGATCATTATGAAATTTGTTACAAAGGTGGGGGGTTGTTGAGATATTGGAGTTCAAGAGGGGTATAAAAATAAAAATAAGACTATTATAGCAAGTGGGATGTTAAATAAAAGGTCTTTATTAGTATGTTTCGACTCCATTTTTATTTTTAGTAAAGTTCTTGTAGTTTTTTAATTATTAGCCATAATAAAATCTGAATCTTAACAAAATTCACAGTAATCAGTATACATCAGTAACCCCACAGTGCTGTAGTTTGGTATGCGTGTAGCTTAAGTGACACAAATATAGGCAAAAGTCTGAAATCCAGAATTACTGCAATTTGTACCCCAAAAAGGTAACCAGTTAACATAAACTCCCGTTACTTATAATTTGAATGAAATTCTACGTCAAGTAAGTTGATTACTTATTTCGTAGCACTATTTTGATAGTTTAAGATTAAGAATCATATATTTTTGTTTTTATGGGAGACTCGCGAGATCTAACTTCGCGGCGAACCACTAAATTATAAAAATATAGAATTTATCTAATCTATTTGGAATTTATCTAATCTATCATCCTACAAGATTTTATTTCAACCTTTAAACATGCAGAGGGTTACCAGTTAGCGACGCTGTCCGTACATTAAAGTGTTCTCTATTATTGTTTGATATCATGTCCATTTCCGCCCAACCTCCTCATACACAATCCCTATGTGTTTTCCAGTAATAAGATTGTTGTTGCTTATTTATTCCAGTTAGCAGCAGGAATGATATAAAGCCCGGTGTTTTCACAAAAATTATTATTTCGTTCTACGCAGCCGTAGGCGATACACGTCATATTTATTCACCCTTAGTTTTTCTGATTAACTTAGCTAATGCTTCACAAGGCATTTCTACTAAGTACATCTTTTTATATTTGTAAGGAAAAATAGACGTTTCTATACAAAGAGTTAAATCTTAATAGGCTAGATGGAAAGACGGCGTTGGGTCTCTGTCACCGTTATATGGTAGATACAACTCCCATTCGCGCACATCGGTTCTCTTTCAACTTTAATATGCGGACTGTCAAAAAGTGGAATGACTTGCCTGATTCTGTGTGTCCTGACTGGTTTACAAACTGGGTGTTTTCAAGTCGCGAGTGAACAGAGTTCTAGGCAAGTGTCATTTTAGACTGCATCATCGCTTACCATCAGGCGAGATCGTGATCATAAAAATAGAAGCCAAATATTTTATAAAAGAAAAATTTGAAATCAATGACAAAAGCATACTTTAAATTCACGTTCAAAATTAGTACTTAGTAGGTAATCGTATAGTATACAGGTACCTATTAGTCCTTTGTGTTGATATTTACTAGTAACTTTGTAACATTTTTCAGGATTGAACATTGATCTGCAAAAGGGTGTTGGTGAAATTGCAGTCATGAGAATCTGTTTCAGGGAGACGGTTGCAATGCAATGCCATAAAATCGTTTTTCAGACCACCCGCTCGATAATGTCAAATTATATGTCATGTAAACCTCACCGAAGGCAGGTCATTAAATCCCTACGGCTGAGTCGGGAGTAAAGTTGTACTGAATTTGTTTTGAATTTGGAACCTCATCTGTATTGAAATTTGAACCAAAGAGACCCAGACAATAAGAACTTATTCGTAAATCGAACTAACCTCTGCACAGAATGCACCAACCTAGATTCGGTTTTTGTTGTCTCGTAGAAAGTGTGAAAAGTAGAGTATTCTTCTCGTGGATAAGGCTGTCTGCATCTTGGGCGTCCTTATATCCCTCTCCAGCACTCAGGATTCTAATAACTTACTGCGCTCGTGAGTTAACTTTAGAATCCTTCGTTAAGTTCGGAATTCATTACGGCGCCTGTGACGCAAGAGACTGCTTTATCCCCCGTTTAATAATCTACTATTTTTTGTAGAAAACTTACTTATTCAAAGTAAGCTTTTATAAAATTCATAATCAGAACCGCAAGCAGATTTAAATGAGTTAAAACACCAGTTGCGTCGTTTTCTTACAGAGTTCCCATAGCCACCCTCCGGCTCCATCAGCCCAGCTCCATCAGCCCAGCTCCATCAGCTCAGCTCCATCAGCTCAGCTCCATCAGCTCAGCTCCATCAGCTCAGCTCCATCAGCTCAGCTCCATCAGCTCAGCTCCATCAGCTCAGCTCCATCAGCTCAGCTCCATCAGCTCAGCTCCATCAGCTCAGCTCCATCAGCTCAGCTCCATCAGCTCAGCTCCATCAGCTCAGCTCCATCAGCTCAGCTCCATCAGCTCAGCTCCATCAGCTCAGCTCCATCAGCTCAGCTCCATCAGCTCAGCTCACATCAGCTCAGCTCCATCAGCTCAGCTCCATCAGCTCAGCTCCATCAGCTCAGCTCCATCAGCTCAGCTCCATCAGCTCAGCTCCATCAGCCCAGCTCCATCAGCTCAGCTCCATCAGCTCAGCTCCATCAGCCAGCTCCATCAGCTCAGCTCCATCAGCTCAGCTCCATCAGCTCCTCAGCTCAGCTCCATCAGCTCAGCTCCATCAGCTCAGCTCCATCAGCTCAGCTCCATCCGCTCAGCTCCATCAGCTCAGCTCCATCAGCTCAGCTCCATCAGCCCAGCTCCATCAGCTCAGCTCCATCAGCTCAGCTCCATCAGCCCAGCTCCATCAGCCCAGCTCCATCAGCTCAGCTCCATCAGCTCAGCTCCATCAGCCCAGCTCCATCAGCTCAGCTCCATCAGCTCAGCTCCATCAGCTCAGCTCCATCAGCCCAGCTCCATCAGCTCAGCTCCATCAGCTCAGCTCCATCAGCTCAGCTCCATCAGCTCAGCTCCATCAGCTCAGCTCCATCAGCTCAGCTCCATCAGCTCAGCTCCATCAGCTCAGCTCCATCAGCTCAGCTCCATCAGCCCAGCTCCATCAGCTCAGCTCCATCAGCTCAGCTCCATCAGCCCAGCTCCATCAGCTCAGCTCCATCAGCTCAGCTCCATCAGCTCAGCTCCATCAGCTCAGCTCCATCAGCTCAGCTCCATCAGCTCAGCTCCATCAGCTCAGCTCCATCAGCTCAGCTCCATCAGCTCAGCTCCATCAGCCTCAGCTCCATCAGCTCAGCTCCATCAGCTCAGCTCCATCAGCCCAGCTCCATCAGCTCAGCTCCATCAGCTCAGCTTCCATCAGCTCAGCTCCATCAGCCTCAGCTCCATCAGCTCAGTGCTCCATCAGCTCAGCTCAATCAGCTCAGCTCCATCAGCCTAGCTCCATCAGCTCAGCTCCATCAGCTCAGGCTCCATCAGCCCAGCTCCATCAGCTCAGCTCCATCAGCTCAGCTCCATCAGCCCAGCTCCATCAGCCCAGCTCCATCAGCTCAGCTCCATCAGCTCAGCTCCATCAGCCCCAGCTCCATCAGCTCAGCTCCATCAGCTCAGCTCCATCAGCTCAGCTCCATCAGCTCAGCTCCATCAGTCTCAGCTCCATCAGCTCAGCTCCATCAGCTCAGCTCCATCAGCTCAGCTCCATCAGCTCAGCTCCATCAGCTCAGCTCCATCAGCTCAGGCTCCATCAGCCCAGCTCCATCAGCCCAGCTCCATCAGCTCAGCTCCATCAGCTCAGCTCCATCAGCCCAGCTCCATCAGCTCAGCTCCATCAGCTCAGCTCCATCAGCTCAGCTCCATCAGCTCAGCTCCATCAGCCCAGCTCCATCAGCCCAGCTCCATCAGCTCAGCTCCATCAGCTCAGCTCCATCAGCCCAGCTCCATCAGCTCAGCTCCATCAGCTCAGCTCCATCAGCTCAGCTCCATCAGCCCAGCTCCATCAGCTCAGCTCCATCAGCTCAGCTCCATCAGCTCAGCTCCATCAGCTCAGCTCCATCAGCTCAGCTCCATCAGCTCAGCTCCATCAGCTCAGCTCCATCAGCTCAGCTCCATCAGCTCAGCTCCATCAGCTCAGCTCCATCAGCTCAGCTCCATCAGCTCAGCTCCATCAGCTCAGCTCCATCAGCTCAGCTCCATCAGCTCAGCTCCATCAGCCCAGCTCCATCAGCCCAGCTCCATCAGCTCAGCTCCATCAGCCCAGCTCCATCAGCTCAGCTCCATCAGCTCAGCTCCATCAGCTCAGCTCCATCAGCTCAGCTCCATCAGCTCAGCTCCATCAGCTCAGCTCCATCAGCTCAGCTCCATCAGCTCAGCTCCATCAGCTCAGCTCCATCAGCTCAGCTCCATCAGCTCAGCTCCATCAGCTCAGCTCCATCAGCTCAGCTCCATCAGCTCAGCTCCATCAGCTCAGCTCCATCAGCTCAGCTCCATCAGCTCAGCTCCATCAGCTCAGCTCCATCAGCTCAGCTCCATCAGCTCAGCTCCATCAGCTCAGCTCCATCAGCTCAGCTCCATCAGCCCAGCTCCATCAGCTCAGCTCCATCAGCTCAGCTCCATCAGCTCAGCTCCATCAGCTCAGCTCCATCAGCTCAGCTCCATCAGCTCAGCTCCATCAGCTCAGCTCCATCAGCTCAGCTCCATCAGCTCAGCTCCATCAGCTCAGCTCCATCAGCTCAGCTCCATCAGCTCAGCTCCATCAGCTCAGCTCCATCAGCTCAGCTCCATCAGCTCAGCTCCATCAGCTCAGCTCCATCAGCTCAGCTCCATCAGCTCAGCTCCATCAGCCCAGCTCCCATCAGCTCAGCTCCATCAGCCCAGCTCCATCAGCTCAGCTCCATCAGCTCAGCTCCATCAGTCAGCTCTAAGCTCAGCTCCATCAGCTCAGCTCCATCAGCTCAGCTCCATCAGCTCAGCTCCATCAGCTCAGCTCCATCAGCTCAGCTCCATCAGCTCAGCTCCATCAGCTCAGCTCCATCAGCTCAGCTCCATCAGCTCAGCTCCATCAGCTCAGCTCCATCAGCCCAGCTCCATCAGCCCAGCTCCATCAGCTCAGCTCCATCAGCTCAGCTCCATCAGCTCAGCTCACATCAGCTCAGCTCCATCAGCTCAGCTCCATCAGCTCAGCTCCATCAGCTCAGCTCCATCAGCTCAGCTCCATCAGCTCAGCTCCATCAGCTCAGCTCCATCAGCTCAGCTCCATCAGCTCAGCTCCATCAGCTCAGCTCCATCAGCTCAGCTCCATCAGCCCAGCTCCATCAGCTCAGCTCCATCAGCCCAGCTCCATCAGCTCAGCTCCATCAGCTCAGCTCCATCAGCCCAGCTCCATCAGCTCAGCTCCATCAGCTCAGCTCCATGTCATAATAATATTTTACTTACATACGCATGCAAAATTTCAGCTCAATCGGAAACCGGTAAGTGTATTAATTTTAATTAAATTTAACTTGCAAGATTTGATTACAGACAGACCTGGACAGTTGAAACTAAAAAAACGCTTGTTATCATGTAATCAAAATAATTTTAATGTTTCTTCTACAAGAGTACATAACATAATGTCAGGAGATCTTTTTTTAATATGTATTAACCTGTGTAAGACGAGCTCCTCTTATCTGTGGTAGGGATTCTTGTTTAGGCTTAACATCAGGTAAGTCATGGGCAATGGCCGTCATCTCATCAAAAACTCTCAGTCGTTACACTCTTAGCAGAGTGGTCGTGGTCGTCGACGTCGTGTCTTACTTCTAAGACACGTACGTTCGTTTCACCACTGGAGGGGAGGGGGGGGGGGGGGGGGGAGATTTAAGAGATCAAAGAGTACAAAAATAAAATCAGCCTTCAGCCGAAATACTGAATTTGTTTATTCTATTCCCATGTTAAAAATTTATGACAAGTGCGATGTAAATGTGTATTTCTGACTATCGCTCTCGACTAGAGTGGATGCTGGGAGAAAACTCAATATAATTATAGGAAAATAAAATAGCCTTTACATACTTTAATAACAGGAAGAAAAAACAGTTATTTAAAAGACTAAAATACAGAAGAAACAGTCACACAGACACCAGGCGGAAATGTCCCCAAGACACTAGTTGCATTGGCCTGGTGAATTATTTTTAGAGAGAAGTAAATAATTGTATATATTTTATGTGACAGATAGACACTTAACTAATCAGCGCTAAAGAAGATTCTAACCCATCCAAGTCACAACATAAAGATCAGAATCTTGAAGTCACAACGCTACCTAATTACAATATTTTATATACTCGTAAAATACTTTTTGTAGATAGGTACATAACAAATAATATTGGTAAACGTTAATCTAACACAACACTCCATCCTTAAAAGTTTTTAGAATCAGTAATATAAAAACACTTTACGGTAGGTACATATAAAAATAAAAGCGGCCAGGTGCGAGTCGGACTCGCCCATGAAGGGTTCCATAGCAGCAAGTAGCACAATATAAAAGTTCTTGTAGTTCGTTGTAAAATGGTAACTTTTTTTTATATTTGAGTTGATTGAATGAAAGGTAAATTGCGGTTTACGAAAGACGTATTAAAAAAAACGACTTACTAGATCCCGTTCAAACCAATTTTCGGTGGAAGTTTGCATGGTACTTCATATATTTTTTTTTAGTTTTATCGTTCTCTTATTTTAGAAGTTACAGGGGGAACACATTTTACCACTTTGGAAGTGTCTCTCGCGCAAACTATTCGTTAGAAAAAAATGATATTAGAAACCACAATATAATTTTTGAAGACCTATCCATAGATATCCCACACGCATGGGTGTGATGAAAAAAAAATTGAGTTACAGTTACAGTATTGGGAACCCCCAAATTTATTGGTTTTATTCTATTTTTGTGTGTAAATCTTAATGCGGTTCACAGAATACATCTACTTACCAAGTTTCAACAGTTCTTATAGTTTCGGAAAAAAGTGGCTGTGACATACGGACGGACAGACAGACAAACATGACGAATCCATAAGGGTTCCGTTTTTTGCCATTTGGCTACGGGATCCTAAAAAGACAATAAAATAAGAAAAATGTTTGCAATATGGCCCATAAATATTTTGATAGTTAAATATTACAAATAATATTTTTTTGTTTAAATCGGAGACTCGCGAGATCTCAGTTCGGGGCGAACCACTAGTATATCAGTGATGATAATATTAACCTAACACATTTATAATTGTATAAATATTAATTAACATTAACACATCTCAAATATTTTTAGTCAGACACTAGCTGACCCGCCGAACTTCATACCACCCCTAGACATGCATATGACGCGGGCTGCCAATGTACGTCGCCGGTACATTTCATTTTAAACGTCGCCGTCGTTCATTTTAAACTATTCTTTCAATTTGATTTCTGAACGACGGGGTACACATCAAAGGAAAACCCAAATTGTTTTTTTTTATATTTGATTCTGAGCATTTTCATATTTATTCACCTTTTAAACCTTCTCTGGACTTCCACAAAAATTCAATGCCAAAATTAGCCAAATCTGTCCAGCCGTTCTCGAGTTTTAGCGAGACTATTTTTTATTTATTTTTTTCGAATGGACTTATCTCGCTGTTGGCCTCTGAGGCCGTTGCAGCTTAACCGAGCTTTTGGCGAGCGCAAAAGGCGCTCAGCCCTATAATTTTATTTTTGATGAGGCAACTAGCGCAAGGACACCACTTAGGTACGAACCTCGGCTTGGGCTGTTGCCGGGACGGGGATAGGAGAGAAACGCCCGGGTACGTGCTTGTACCTCGTGTAGGCGGCGACTAAAGGGACTCGTCGACCTCGCCGGCGAGGTCGGTGTATTTGTGGAGTGTTTGCTCTGTCTAATGTGGATGACTCACCCGAATTAGCGGAAGTGATTTCGTCATCCGGGTCTCCGAGAACGTGTCTCGGACGACGGAGGGTTTAATTTAGCGAGACTAACGAACAGCAATTCATTTTTATATACAGTCAAACCTGGGTAAGTGAGAACTGGATAAGTGAGAAAACTCTATAAGTGAGAGTAATAGCCAGGACCCGTCATTTTAAGCTCCCAAAATCTCTATTAGCGAGAAACAGAAACCTCTGTAAGAGAGAGTTGTTTTTCCCTCATGGACCTCCGTAAGTGATACTGCTACTTATCTATACCTCTATAAGCGACAGTCGAGCTTTATGTACAAATTTAACATATGCTATTTTATAACTCATTCTTAACTTTCGTGGAACTTCCTACCATTGTTTTTGTATTGTTTTCTCGTCAATATTGTACCGATTCTATTTCGTGGAACTAAATAACGTTGTTATTTTATCGCATTCTTTTCGAATGGACACGTGTGCCTGTGTACCGTCCTGTTTGTCCGACTTACTCAGTTTATAGTTAATCAATTGCGAAGGAAAGTTCTGTTCTACATCATGTCAAAACGGAAAATTAAAGTACTGTCATTAAGTGATAAACTTAAAATAGTGAATTTTATCATATTACATATTTACTACGTTCGTACCTACTTGCGAGAAACGCTATCCATGTGCCTGCATTAGTTTAGTGAGAAACCTCTATAAGCGAGAATGAGATTGTGCTCCCTTGAACTCTCGCTTATCCAGGTTTGACTGTATATAGATTATTGAATCACACATATTATTTCCGAAATGAGGTTATCGAGATAATTCAAAGGTCAAGGGAAAAAAATCTCATGATATTTACAATTAATGGAGGATCGCCCACCCTCCTCCCACACAATATATGTTTAAATAACCATCGAATATGAAATCCCTGATCAAACAAACACACATAAATTATTAAATCAACATAAACTTAAAAATTCTTTAATCTCCGCATCATAAACCTACACATCTACCAACAGACTGCGCTTTTCCAGCCGCAAGTACGCGCGAAAATGCAACCATCTCTGTCATTCATATTGGAAGGGTATACATCTGTCCCGGTTTTTCACTGAAGCGGGAAAATTTTAAGGCAATGCGGTCAGACCTGTAGATTCCCGCGACCGGAGAGGACGGCTTTTCAGAGGATTTTCGCGAAAATGCCCGCGAATCTAACTTTTTCAATAAAACCATGTGTTGTGTCGTGTTTTGTGAGAGTGATGTGAATTGAGAATTATTTCAGTGTTATATTAAGGTTGAAAGACATCAAAGTGAGGTATGTATATGTTTTATAATATATTCTAATGAATCGCTTAAATAGGTTGGATACCAGTATAAAATATTTCATTTCATTTCTTCTCAAACAATAAAATATTGTGTCGGAACTTTCGTCATTCTACAGTTAGACAATCTTTTACAGATACGTAATTAATGCTAACGAACAACGGTTTTGGTAAATACATGATAGAAAATGAAAATTAATAACCAGTAAAAAAAAACCTTATGATATAACATGTCAAGGAAAAATGATACTAATAATAAATTTTATTTCAATGGAAAATAATTATAAGATAATTATATTACGCATAATGGTACACACGGCTACACATCAAGCTATATTTTCCAGTATAAGCTGACCTCGCATTGCGTAGGCTTTTCGTATAATAAAGGTTAGCTTATACTGGAGAAGTATAGCTTGATGTGTAGCCGTGTGTACGAATGGTTCATTAAAAGAAAGCTTATGTTTCAATCCAGGTTATAATCCTAATACCAAATTTCATCGAAATTGGTTCAGCCATTAAGACGTGACTAAGTGTGAAACAAGTAAGCATAACTTTTGCATTTATAAAAATAATGTGATGTGATTGGTGAGTATATACTAGTGAGTGAGTAATATGTACCTAACTATTGATTAAAACGGGTATTTATCGCGTATGTACCTTTTTATTTGATATCCCATGATCATGACTGTTGCAACACAGCCGAAACGTCGGGATATCAAATAAAAAAGGTACATACGCGATATATTTATCGCGTATGTACCCCGTTTTAATCAATAATTATGTACAGTGATCGCGAAAGTTTGAAAAATAATATGTATCTAATATATTACTTTTAATTTAAATAACAACATGTTAAAATGTATAAATACTAAATGGTAAAAATGGCTGTAGAATATTCTATAAAATTCAGATAGGAATCGACTTAAAACATCAACTTTGAATTAAGGAAATCTGCATTCATCGGTTGGGAGTTGCCACAGACAGACAATGGTTTAATAAGTACTATAGGTGGTTCGATTCCTAAACAAACGATCAGAGCATATTCACTAGATATAAAATGCTGAGCTAAAGACCTTTTCGGTATCACACTGGATTATATAATTAAAAAACCAGCCAAGTGCGAGTTGACCTCGCGCAGGAAGGGTTCCGTACCATTATTTATAAAAATGCCAAAAAATCACGTTTGTTGTATTGGATAAATATTTGTTTATTTTATTTTAATTTAATTATTTATTTTTAAAGTCAATATAATATCAAAATATTCTGTGAATATTTAAAGCGACTACCTGTTACCGTTATCAATATCCAGCAAAAACAAGCAAAAAAATCACGTTTGTTGTACGGGATCCTTAAATATTATTTTATTCTGTTTTTAGTATTTGTTGTTATAGTGACAAGAAAAATACATCATCTGTGAAAATTTCAACTTTCTAACTATCACGGTTCATGAGATACAGCCTGGTGACAGACGGACAGACAGACAGCGGAGTCTTAGTAATAGGGTCCCGTTTGACCCTTTTGGTACGGAACCCTAAAAAACGTGCTTTTTATTATAATTTTCTACTTATTTAACTAGCTGTTGCCCGCGACTTCGTACGCGTTACACTACTAAATGTGTAAGTAACCTAGAAATAAAGCTAAATTCGCTCTTGCAACTTGTCTTGGCACCCCATTTTTATCCCATGGGACTTTACTTATGAGATAAAAAGATGTGTTAATCCAGTTTATAATTTACGAACATACTAAATTTCATCGAAATCTGTTCAACCTTACGACGTGATTGAGGAACAAACAAACAAACAAATAAATAAACAAACATCCAAACTTTCGCATGTATATTATCAGTGTGATGTGAATGTTTGCATGATCTACAGATCTTTGTTCCGGGTCTGGTTGTTTCTCTATATATATTATAAGTATGTATTTAAAAAAAAAAAAACGTTTTTATGTATTCTATCAGTTAACTGGTTCCCATAGTACAAGCTTTGCTTAGTTTGGGGCTAGATAGCGCTGTGTGAAATGTTCAGCATTACTTCATCATCATCATCATCATATCAGCCGTAGGACGTCCACTGCTGGACAAAGGCCTCCCTCATTGATCTCCAGGAACTGCGGTTGGAAGCGGCCTGCATCCAACGCCGACCTGCGGTTCTTACCAAGTCGTCAGCATTACTTATTTATTTAATATGTATATATTCTAGATTCTGTTGTGATGCGAATAAACGTATTTTTTTTTTGTTTTTTTCTTTCAGATAACTGAACAGCACAAATTTCTAAATATGCGTATCGAATTAGTCACATCTTATTCTTATTATTATCGCCAAACCAATAAAATTCCACACTTTACTATATAACATAAAATAACATATTTATATACCTACCTAATATAACACATAAATATAAATAAATATACTGGTGGTTCGCCCCGAACTAAGATCTCGCGAGTCTCCGATTTAAACAAAAAAGAAATATTATTTGTAATCTTTGACCATCAAAATAGTGTCACGAAAAATTAACCAAGTAACCTTGACATACAGTTTCATTCAAATTACAAGTAACGGGAGTTCATGAAAGTGGTTAATTTTTTTGGGGTTAAAATTGCAGTTATTCTCGATTTCAGACTTTAGCCTGTATTTGTGTTACTTAAGCTACACGCATACTAAATTACAGCACTGTGGGGTCACTGGTGTACCCTGTGAATTTTGTCAGTTTGGTTTTTATTATGGCTAATAATTCAATAACTATAGAGAATTTATAAAAAATAAAAACGGAGTCTAAATGTATTAATGGATACCTTTCATTTTACGTCCCATTTGACCAGCTGGCCTTATTATCATTATTTTACCCCACTTGAACCTCAATATCTCAACAACACCCCAACATTTTTAACTCATATAGTCACACCAAAATTGTGCCATCACTGCCTACCTATGTATTAAATTTCACGATGACCGGACCAACGCTTCGAAAGTTATCCTCGGACAAACATACATACATCAACGCCAATTTGCCCAAGTTGATTTAAAGATCTCGCTTCGCTCGGTCAATAATATAAATATATCGCACATAAATATATGCGTATGTTTTTCCGGACCAATATAATCTCGGAGTTTTGAAGTCCAGATAGTCGTCGATTAGCGACGACGCCAGTCGATAAGTCCGAAAATGCATGGGATTTGACACATGCTATGGAAATATCACGTGATATATCGACAACAAACCTATGTAGAAATCGAATCGATCCGAAGCGAATGTAATTTGGCTACGGGCCCTGGTTCTTTTTAAGCAAGCGTGCTCCATCTTCAACCACACCATTATTTACCATCAGGTGAGGTAGTTGTCAAGCGCTAAAATAAATAAAAAAAAACTCATAGGTACATATCAGAAATGAGGAGATACGTAGGAGAACTCAAGTCACCGACATAGCCCGACAGATTAGCACGTTGAAGTGCCAATGGGCAGGCCATATAGCGCGCAGAACAGATGGCCGATGGGGCCGGAAATTTCTCGAATGGAGGCCACGGACCGGCAAGCGCAGCGTAGGACGTCCACCTACAAGATGGACAGACGACTTGGTAAGAACTTGAAGATGCAATCGCAGTTCCTGGAGATCAATGAGGGAGACCTTTGTCCAGCAGTGGACGTCCTACGGCTGATATGATGATGATGATGATGATGACATAGGTGCACAAGCTTCGAAATTCGATTTTAAAATTACAAACTGTTATTCAACCAAAATGTTGCTGATAGTATCTGCCCTTATTAATTTATGATGGAAGAAGAGTTTCTTAATTATAACAACAATTACCTATTATCAAATACAAATAAATATTTTTTGAAAATAACGTAGAATAAAATATTTTTAAATTGAATATTGTCAAGCACCTGATGACGAATGATGATGTGGTCGAAAATGAGCACGCTTGCCTAGAAAGAACCTGTTTATTTTGGACCTGAATACTACGAGATTTATAGAAAACTAGCTGACCAATCCGCAGCTTCGCACGCGTAGTTTTTCAATAAAAACATTACCCTCCTGCGCAGTTAGGTAAAAAGTAGCCTATGTCACCCGGGGATAGTGTAGCTTCCCAACAGTGTAAGAATTTTTTAAATCGGTCCAGTAGTTTCGGAGCCTATTCAATACAAACAAACAAATCTTTCCTCTTTATAATATTAGTATAGACTAGCTGACCCGCCCGCGGCTTTGCACACGTGGTATGTCAATAAAAACATTACCCTTCTGCGCAGTCGAGTAAAATGTAGCCTATGTCTTAATCCTGGGTCATAATCTATTAATACATCAAATTTCATCGAAGCGGTCCTGCCGTTTTGTTGTGAAAAGGTAACAAACAGACAGACAGAGGGACAGATATATATATGTATAGATAGATAATTCCTTTATTGCATCCCATTAAATATAAACATATAAAAGAAATACACTTTTAAATAATAGGTAAAATGGGCGGCCTTATCGCTAAAAGCGATCTCTTCTAGGCAAACTTTCGATGGACAGGACAGACAGACGGAATTACTTTTGAACTTAAAATAGGTATTAGTACCTATGTTTTATAGTCGATGTATCTTACAAAGCATCCGCACTCCGTATCTTCGTAAATTTCGCTCCATCCAAAGGTTGCCTGGAAGAGATCGCTTTCAGCGATAAGGCCGCCCATTGTATTTCCTTATTTATTCTAGCCTAGTACTTATTTTTGTATTATTTCTGTTTGTGTGGTAATCCAATAAAGAGTTTTCTATCTATAGTGGTTCATAAAATATCATACTGGAAATAAATATTCCCTCAGTTTTTTCTATAGCGGTTTTGTTTGTTTAAATTCGCACAAAAGCATATTAATTTTCTTTCTAGGTCATTGTGTATGAATGACGTAGGGTTCTTTGCATCGGAGTCCGTTGGGATGCGACCCTCCAAAGGTCGCGGTTCTGTACATGATACAGCCATTTTGTTTAACGCTAAAACCATACGTGGAAGGCATGAAAGGCACTTGCTTTTTTGTTGTGTATCATTTTTGATGACACAGAAAAAGATAGGTAAATCATGGCACGTAGCAGAAGATTTGCTCATCTTCTGAACTAGGATTATTAGAAAAAATGCGAGTAAACTATGGCACAGCAGAGAATTGGATGAGAAGAGCCGAGGACCGGGCTCAATGGCGCACCCTAGGAGAGACCTATGTACGTCCAGCAGTGGACTGTTATACGTTGATGATGATGATGATGAAGATGATGAGCAGAGAATTTGCAAGTCTGCTGAAGTAGGAGTATGTTTCATCATCATCACATCAACCATAGAACGTTCAGTGCTGAACATTTCAATATCACAAATTTCAAGAAGGACCGACCTTGTGTGTCCTCCATCCATGGCTCTCAGCCACCAGCAACGTCTTTCCATCTACCACAGCACCCCAAATACATTTGCAGCCCGTGCATAAATTTGTAGATCATGCAAACAATTGTCTCGAAGAAATATCGTACGTATCTGCACCTCCCACAGTCTTAATATATGACCACCAGCGACGACCCATCTGTTGCTAGACGCGCATTGTGGATAGATAGAAACTCCCCACCACCTGACTTCATTCCCCCTCAGAACAGCTTCCACCAGGGCACGACCTGCCGTAAATAGGCTTCGCACACAGGTTGGTCGCTGCAGAGTCAATATGTGCAAATGAGGGTTCAGGGATCCCGGACAAACGCAATGCGACTGTGGTCACCCTGCACAGTCGATGAAACACCTGTTAATGTGCCCTTTTTGCCCGAACACCTGCACAATGGTTGACTTAAAAATGGCTTCTCCTGACGCCATCAATGTAGCCAAGTACCTATCTAACACAATATAATTAGAACTAGTGACACGCTAAGAAGAAGAATATATGAAACAATTAAAGATTTAAGTTAAATAAATAATAAATAAATAAATATTGCTGGAAATTTCACACAGCGCTATCTAGCCCCAAACTAAGCAGAGCTTGTACTATGGGAACCAGATAACTGATATAATACTTATATACAGTTTTTTTTTGTACTTATAATATATAGAGAAACAACCAGACTCGGAACAAATATCTGTAGATCATGCAAACATTTGTTCCGCGGCGGGAATCGAACCCGCTACCTCCTGCGTCTCAGCCGGCTATTCGCCCACTGCACCACGGAGGTCGTCACAGTACCTTTTTTATTTTAGTGAATATAAATTTATCATTATTATTACCAAATTTTAACGTTACTACTTATTGTCCACTACACCACAAACGTCGGAATGCGTCGGTAGAATATAATATATGTATTTAATATACAAATCACAATTTTATCTACATAGAGGAAGTAATTATAAGAAAATATAATAACATTCCCTAAACATAAGGGAAAATGTTTAATTAGGAAGGAATTACATGTCATCCAAAATGGGATTATTCCCAATCTCAACGTTAAACGAACCACAGGAAATAATGAGAAGCTGGTTCAAACTCAACATTTCTTCAGACAGATAGACAGAAAGATATTTAGACATAGATATAGACATAGACAGACATTTATATGCTACCATAGCAAACACAAACTCACACAATACAATCAAAACGTATAACATCAAAAAGAAAACAGAAAATTACATACAACAAACACATGAATAATTGAATGAAATAATAAATTTACAATGTAGTCAGGGAAAAATTAAAATGAGGCAAGTAGGCAATTCACATTACTTTATTAACTATGAACCCGAAACGGAAACCTCTTTTTTTGTCTATGCTGACGAGAATGGTGTTTGCTAAGCGATTGGTAAATCCTACATATTTAATTAAAGAATTGCAGCGTAGGAATCCCCCCCCCCCCCCCCCCCCCCAAGACGGAAAGGCAACCTAATAAAGGTTTCTGAGAGCTGTTGGGTGAAATGTAAGGGGAAAATTCAGTACATAAGGCGTTTTAGGTGCAAAACAAGAGCCCGTAGCCGTAAAGTTACATTCGCTTCGAATCGATTCGATTTCTACAAAGGTTTGTTGTCGATATATCACGTGATATTCGTGTGTCGAATCCCATCGTCATCGCTAATCGAATGTAACAAAAGTAAATAATTGTTATTGTTTTGTATATAATGTTATATTTAATTTTTACGTAAATTTAATGAAAAGTTAATAGAGTGAACCAGCTGTTTTCCTCTATAGCTAAACTTTCTTCAGGGTTCCAATTCGGGAACAAACCGCGACATTTCGATACCTTTCGAGGTGAGATCCCTTAGGTAATTATGTCGCCCTTTGAAAAGATTTGTTGTAGCCATTAAAGTCAGATTAGATATTTTAGATTGAGTATTGTTTTTCTTTATACTATATGAAAAAGAGGTGCTTGAACTAAGAGGCAATGCTTTTTTATCATCATTAACATTGATCGAGCGAATCGAGATCTCTAAATCAACTTGTTTGTCCGAGGATAACTTTCGAAGCGTCGATTCGATCATCGTGAAATTTAATACATAAGCAGGTAGTGGTGGCACAATTTTGGTGTGACTAAATGAGCTACAAAAGTTGGGGGGTTGTTTAGATATTTGGGTACAAGAGGGGTAAAAAAAATTAAAATGAAGCTTTTAGGTCGAATAGGACGTCAGATGAAAGGTATATACAGTGTAAACTCCATGTAACGTCACTCGTTTTAACGACAAACTCTCTAAAGCGTCGAAATCACTCGGCTTTGGTTGGTTTAGCTTGTCTTGCATACAATGGTACACTGTGTATAGCATTACACCCACTCTCAATAACGACAACAATTTGTAATAAAAAGTTCTTTTTAAGTTGCCAAATTAGTAAAAACTGCGCAGATGTGTATATCCTTTTGTCGTTTTATTATCCTAGACCATAATAAACTCGACTGTCGGCATCATACACACCAAACTTTCTAAGAAATCCGTTCTTTTGTTTACAAAATGGGATTGCTTGCACGTGTAGCTGCAGACTGTTGTTAGTAGAAGTGATGGATTTTATCTATACGTTGTCATATTCTTAGTAGCTCACAAACTTTCAAATTGTAAACATAATCTGTAAAACGCAATAGCGTTCAAATTAAAACAGATTTTTATTGTAGGTACTATTTAACAAGACAAATCAGAAATAAACGTTTTCTTTTTCTAATACAGATTTTACTTCTCTCCATTTAACGACAACTCTCTATAACGTCAAAATATGCTGAGTCTCTTCAGTGTCGTTATATAGAGTTTACACTGTATTTGTATATTTAAAGTCCGTTTTTATATTTTGTAAATTCTTTATAGTTTTTGAGTTATTAGTCATAATAAAAACTGAACTTTGACAAAATTCACAGGGTACACCAGTGACCCCACAGTGCTGTAATTTAGTATGCGAATATCTTAAGTGACACAAATATAGGGAAAAGCCTGAAATACAGACCACATCTCACCTTATCTCAATAATTCGTCCACTCTCAACATGGCCTCTTGGAGGTACTTACACTTGGCCGTACCTACTTGTTCACAGCATTATAACGTCTGGATCACCAGAATATCTCTTCTCCAAACTGAATCGTAACGAAAGCAAGTACAGCACAAGACCGACAAGGAATTCACTAAACTACTCCAAGCACAAAACGGTAGCGTTCAGGGGCAGCTTCCGATACCAGGCAACCAAGTGTTGGAACAATATTCTCCCACCACTTCGACATTTAAAATCACTGATAGTCTTTAAAAAACGTTTAAAATCCATAATTATTAGTAAACAAAAAACTGGGTTGCCTGGTGCGGGAAGCATTAGTGCACCTTTCACGTGCTAGCCGATTGGGGTATTCCTTTATCCAATTTATCAATTTGTTTTATGTATGTTCTGATATTATTTATTTTATTACATAATATAATATTTTGAAATTTTCTACTATATATGATTATATTTTGACACAACATGACATATCTACCATGACACATAGTATTGACAACACTTGACAACACAATACTCTCAGGGTCTAGTGGCTAAATGGAGCGGTCTCGACAGAATATCAGCGTAATGGTAAGCCATTACGGCGGGCATAATGCTGAGTCGAGTCCCATTTACTGGTGTAGCACACAGTATCTACCAAGTTCTCCCTTATTCTTGTTTATGTTTTACGTTCATACTGTTTAATTGTTTAATTTTAAGTATCTTCTCTCTTAAAATGTAACTGAAATTTATATTGTGTGCTAATGTAGTGAATAAATGATTGTCTATGTCTATGAACTCCCGTTACCTGTAATTTGAATGAAATTGTAGGTCAAGTTCTTTGGTTATATATTTCGTGGCACTGTTTTAATAGTCAAAAATTACAAATAATATTTTTTTTGTTTTAATCGGAGACTCGCGAGATCTCAGTTCGGGGCGAACCACTAGTTTTTTAAGGAATAACAAACAATTAAAATTAATATGTGAAGTACAGTCTGTGATAGTACATGGTATATCATGTGTGAGCTATTGATACTGTAGTCCACGACATTATCCACATGTTAGTTAAATACGTTTCATAAAAAATGTTCCCGCTAGAGGGTCTGTTAGAGGATAACACAGATTATTAAGGACGCACTATACCTGGGGAGACGATAAATCGCTTATTGAGAAACAATGTTTTGTTCAACAAATAATGTGTAATCTATATATGTTATAGTTAAGGATACGTGCTAGAACGCCTGTGTTGTGAAAACACGATTCAGTAAAATTTTCTCGATAGAAAAAAAACCAAAGATGACTCCATATTTATCTTAAAACCGTTCTTATGCGATGAATACTTCAATTTAGATCTTGAAATTTTATACAGTAATTCTACGCAACATAAATAAGAGCACCTGTGTTTTAAATTTTTAAAATAGCTTTTGATTTTACCATAAAATGAAAATACTTAAGTTTTGCACTAATGAAACCATTCGCTTCGGACGCCCGGTCCGCGATTCAGTCTGGCCTCGGCTTTCAGACGATAATTCATAAGTAGAATTTAATATTAATTTGATTTTTGTAAAACCGCAGTAATGAGAAATAAGTACAACAAGAAAATGAAGGGACTAAATGATAAAAAAACCGGCAAATATAATGAACCACGGCGAGATAGGACGCGCAGCGGCGCGCGGAGACGCGCGCGGGGGTGAAATTCGAGTTTGGTCTGAGGTAAAGTCAACTCTTAAGGTTGTGTTAATAAAAACAAACAAAGACGCTTAAAGAAGAAGAATAAGAATGAACAGTATAAAATTGAAGAGTAATATATAATAAATATTCGCGTAATTAGTTGCGAAGTATTTAGCGACTAAACATGTTTAAATTTGACGTATACCTATCATTATTATAAATACGGGATTTATCACGTACCGTAATATCGGTGTTTCGACTGACAATGTTTCGGTTCAATTCGTGAAACTTCATCAGGGTGAGTGCGATCCGCTCCGAACCACGTCTCACCTCGCACTCAATTATCATATTACCTACCCACTAAATACGTTAAGGCATCCTTGCGCAAGCCGCCCTTAGGAAAATCAAATTATAACAAAAATTACCTACGAGTCAGAGGGGATTTGAACCCACAACCTCCCTCTTGATACAAGGATGCGATACAGGTACTATTTTTTAGTTGGATATATCTTCGTTTGACCACAATCTCACCTGACGGATGGTATACACGGCTACACATCAAGCTATACATATCCAGTATAAGCTGACCTCGCATTGTGTAGGCTTTTCGTAGAATGAGAGGTCAGCTTATAATGGAATTGTATGGGTAGCCGTGTGTACGAAATGTTTCTTCACGGCTTTATAGTAAGTAAGTAAGGAAAGTATTAATTTGACACATGATAACAGCACAGGTAACATAAAACAAGAGTTAAGCCCAACACAAGTACCTACCCAATAACTATAAAAATAAATAAAATAAAATACATTTATTTCAAGCAATTATATAGCTCATATAGGAAAGCGCACAACACAATAGGTAAGCTAAGGTTTATACAGGGGTTTTGAGAGCATGCCTGTGACAGCAATGTCTGGTGTACGGGCAGTCTACTCTGCCGGCTATCATTGCCAAGACGGTGTTGGCGCTGGCCCGCAGCCTGCGCACCAGGGACGCGGCTCGCTTGCGCATGACGGTATGGAAGCAGTCGACCCGCGTCGCCGCGAACATCCCTGATGCACTGCAGTAGCGGGGCAGCCCCAGCATCGCCCTGAGTGCATTGTTATACTGGACGCGGAGTGCGCTGTACGCCGCCTGCGTATACATCGCCCACAGGCTGCACGAGTAAAGAGAGGTACAGTACGCCCGAAATAAAGTCAGCTTAACCCCCTCTGAACTACGCGCAAACCTGCGAGCAATCATATTCGCACGCACGGACAGCGCCCTCCGCTCCCGTTCGATGTCTTCATTGTTTTTGAGGTCGGTAGTGACAACGTGCCCAAGATATTTAAATGTATATACTCTGTCTAAGATAATCCCGTTAAGACTTAAGGTTGGGACACTTTCAAGACGTTTCGTACCGGCCTCAAAGACCATGAACTGACTCTTTTTAGGGTTATATTTTAACCCATGACCAGTGGCGTATTCCTCACACGTCCTCACCAGCTCTCTCAATCCACAGACCGAGGCGCTCAGCAGCACCATATCATCAGCATAACTCAAATTATTGACGCATACACCATCAATATGACATCCGATATGCCGGCTGCTGAGCGCCACGATCAGCTCGTTCAAATAAAGGTTAAAGAAAGCGGGAGAGGTCAACCCCCCTGTCTCACTCCACACTCCAGCCGATAAGGTTCTAACATTGCGCCCGCCCAACGTACGGTATTTATCTGGTTCCTGTACCAATACTTAAAGATATTCACAAGCTCAGGAGGTAGGTTGATGCTCTCAAGCTTCTCCCACAAGATTTTATAGGAAACCATATCAAAGGCCTTGGACAGGTCCAGAAAGCAGGCGAACACTGGAGTCTTTCTATCTGTATAGTATACTATGTATTACAATAGTCACAAATTTATGAGAAGGTAAGGAGGTACACATATCTTAGTGGCATCTAAAGGAGTTTACGCCGAAAGCTCTGTGCTTTAGTGGGTCAAAAAGGACTCGGTCTCAGCTTTGTGTTGGAAGCTCCGTTAGCTCCATCTTCAGGGAAACTGTATTACAGTTTTGCATCTGTTTAAAGACTGGCGTTTAAAGACTAAATCAGTCACAACAAAGATCTATTTTTTTTATTTACAACATTATGTAACAAAAACCCTTTCAGATCCATGAAGAGCGTATTCCTACATAGAAATTAAAATCAGACAGATGTTTAAAAAACATCCGTATCAAATAAATTGAAAGTTATTTCATTTTTAATTTAGAGAATAATCTGATTTTAACCCCAAAAATAGGCAAATTTTGTACGTCGTAGAATGTCGTACGTAGGTTATTGACCCCTCGACACCGCCCCGGCGCGGCGAGTAGGCCCGCCGGTGTTGCCAGAGGTAAGTTTTAAGTTTTCAGCGCCAAATAATTAAATTAGTCGGGTATTTTTTTATTTTTTTTCTAGGCAAGAATTACATTATTGTGACCAAACATCGATACCTACTTTATCACACTCTTATAGATCAGAAAGGGTTTTTCTTACAATATATTGTATAGTTCAATGGCAGAATCAAACAAATGGTAAGGAACTTGTTTATTTTCTTAGGCAAATTCAACAATCCAACACAATTCGCATTTAGCTCCAATCCCAAGTCACCAGATAAACTATCTAGGTAAAATAGCCGAATATCAATATTCATATTTAACTTTGTCCGTTATCGGGTTGTCCTCTACGGCCCATCGGCAAAACGTCCTAACTCACTATCTCGACAAACTAATTCTGATGTTTACGCATAACATCCTAACTCACAATATCGATAAACAAATTCTGACGTTTTACAAATCTGTCATTTAAACAAAGATTTATAATCTGTTTTCGTAGAAGCGATATATTTTGTACATCATTATCCCTGTTATTTGAGTTTTTATAAATTGTCGAAAGAGTATCAAGGTTCTACCAAAATATCTATCAAAATGCTAGTAAGAGATGGGTGTTTTGGTAACAAAGTATACCTACTTGTTTGCTCACAACTAATAATAATCCGTATGACGAACATCTTGGGATCGTTGAAGGAATCCCATTATGGGGGTATTCGGAGGCAAGTCCAAAGATAATGATTTTCTGCTTGTATTAATTTGGGTTTAAACATATTTAGGATACAAAACAATAAAAATCTGTTTTTATTATTGCTACGATGTGCTATGCAGGCGTAGAATAGTTATTATATCGAAAAATCAAATGTGTTTACGAATTAAAATGTATTCTAATTAGAAATACCTAATCAATTAATCATTTTCTTTATTTTGTTTCAGATAAATTAGAAAAATCGTAGTGATTTGAAACTAGTCAATAAAATAAGTGTTTATTAAATAAAAATAAAATATTTATTTATGTACCTAATTACTTGTAAATAAAACTATTTAAACAATTAGTAAATAATATTTCTCTGTGTACATAAAAAAACAAAAGCGAATTTAAATTAAGTAAAATGAGTTCTTTATTTGAAAATCGTTCCACAATCAAATGTAAATTCAAGTGAAAATTTATTCGCGATCAAAGTACCTAAACCCGAATTTATAAAAATACTGGTCAGAATAAAATAAGTTTGAATTTAGAAACAAGAAGTAATAAGTAAAAAGTTCGGATTAATTGATTTAAACATTATTAAATTAAACGACTATAAATTCAAAATGGAGGCGTCATCGACAGAATCGAAAGCTCTATCATCACCACCAGCTGAACGAGCTCAAGGTCACGGCCCCAGCAAAATAGAACGACGGATGTCCCACTTCAAAGAATACAAATTCTTCCGTTCCTTCAGTGCCAAGGTCGAAAACTGGCCTATGAGGAAAGCGGAACAACTTTGGAGGAAAATGCGAGAAAGAAAAATAGCAGGTGAGTGCAAAAATATTGACCGCCCAACGTGGGGCTCGAACCCACGACCCTGAGATTAAGAGTCTCATGCTCTACCGACTGAGCTAGCCGGGCTTGTGTTGAAACCGTTGAAATTAGTATTCTAGTTTCGCACTTCCGTACGTCGTCAAACAAATCTTATCATTACTTAACTTAACAAAACTTATCATATTTTATTCTGTGGTCGTGAGTTATTCACTACTTATGTGGCAACCAGGCGTTGAGAAACACGTTTTATCTAGTAACCCTATTTTTATTTACGTTCTGATTTTTTCCACATTTTTCATGTCTATTTACTAATAAACAACGCTAACCTTGAAATGTTGAAATAGTCGGATGATTTTTTTCTTTTGACAACTTTAAGTAAGTACATAAATGTGAATATAGATTAGATACATAGATTGAAATTCAATTGTTTTTAACCGATTCGACGGTTCTCAATTCGACTGTATTTTTTTATGTTTGTTACCTCAGAACTTTCGACTGGGTGAACTGATTTTGATGATTCTTTTTTTATTTGAAAGCTGGTGCTTCCCGTGTGATCCCATTTCTATTTGGTCCAGTTCTGACAATGGCATCCATGAAAAAACCATATAGGTATTAAATTTGTTTAATTTTTATGTTTGTTAGCTCAGAACTCCGTTATATATCAACCGATTTGGAAAATTATTTTTTTATTTGAAAGGATATACTTTTCATTGATCCCATGAAAATTTTATCAAAATAGGTAGAGTAGTTTGGTTTTTAA
Organism: Philereme vetulata; assembly: GCA_918857605.2. NCBI lineage: Eukaryota > Metazoa > Arthropoda > Insecta > Lepidoptera > Geometridae > Philereme > Philereme vetulata. The sequence continues at coordinate 11,377,426 of OU975423.1, forward strand.
TGATATCTGAAGTCGGTTCTGTTTTTGTTATAAAGTTACTTGTTTTATACGAGGGCTGCTATTTATGTATCCGGAATAAAATAAAATAACTATCATTGACTGTTAAATATGGTTTTATTGCTTTTCAAAATATTCGCCATGATGATCGATGCACTTTTGCATTCGGTGAAACCAGTTTTTATAGCACTTTTTCCAATCGGAAGACGGTATCTCCAAAACATGATTTTTGAATGCCTCAACGGCTTCTTCTCGGGTTGAAAATCGTTGACCACGTAATTTATTCTTCACGGTTGGGAATAAAAAGAAGTCGTTGGGTGCCAAATCAGAGCTATATGGCGGATGACCCGTTAATTCCACCGTTTCACCCTCCAAATATCGGGTCGTTTCACCCGAAGTGTGACAGCTTGCATTGTCGTGATGGAGAATGATTCTGCGTTGTGGATTATTCTTCCTGATTTCTGCAAAGACTTCTGGCAAACAAATGGTCGTGTACCACTCTGAATTAACAGATTTACAATTTTCTAGGGGTCTATACCAAAAAAACAGGCGACCATTTGCTTCAAAGTGCTTTTCGCACGAGCAACTTTTGTTGGGTTCGGCTCATGTTGGAAGACCCAAACTGTTGACTGTTGCTTAGTTTCGGGGTCATATGCATAAATCCAGGATTCATCACCTGTGTAGATATTATATACAGCTTTTGATGCACCACGATTGTATTTTTTTATCATTTTTTTGCACCAATCGACACGAGCCTGTTTTTGATCTATTGTCAAGTTGTGCGGTATCCAACGCGAACATACTTTTTTTGCAGCCAAGTGTTCGTGTAATATCTTATGTATACTCGTCATACTAATGGCCAAGATCGCCTCTATCTCTCGATATGTCACATGACGATCTTGAATTATTAGTTTACGCACTGCGTCGATGTTTCGTGGCACAACAACTGATTTAGGCCGACCATCTTTAATTTCGTCCGTGAGCATACGACGTCCACGATTAAACTCACTAAACCAGTGATACACAGTAGTCTTCGATGGTGCTTTATCCCCAAAAGTCGAACTGAGTTGATCGATACACTGCTGTTGAGTTAGACCACGTCGAAAATCATAAAAAATCATCGCACGAAAATTTTCTCGAGATAAATCCATTGTGATAATGACACGCAATTTTTGAAATCGCGCCACACAATGAAAACAATTGACAGACGGACGAAATAACCTGCATTCTACAGCCAAAGAGTTCCATTTTCAAACGTGATAATTTCTTTTTAAATATTATTTATGCAGTGGCCAGTTCCGGATTCTTAAATAGCAGCCTATGTATATAATTCAGTTTTAGTTTCAACTAAAATACATTAGAATAAAAAAATCTATATTTCAATGTTTTATAAATTGAATAAAACCTTTATAAATTGGCATTTTAGAATTCATTTCATAACGTCATTAATTTCAAGAACAATAGAATACAAGATAGAGAAGCGAAATCTCAGATTATAATAATATCGTCTTGTAACGTCATCCAATTATTTTAATAAATATCATTATTATCAAGCCTTTATTGCCAAAACAAGTACATCACAGTTAATTTAACGCTATTAATTAAATTTTTATAATATATAACACTAGTTGATCCGCCGAACTTCGTACCGCCTTGACATGCATATAACGCGGGCTGTCAATATACGTCACCCTGGTAGAATTATCAATTGTTGTCCCTGGCCATCACTTTACAACCATACATAACCATCATAACACTGTCATTTGCGTTTTGTTATTCCATGTCAGATGCGTTTTTGTTATACCACGTTTTATAGTGACTTGTATTCTCCTTGACGTTTTATGTCACGTTACACGGGAACGCGGTCGAACGAGATAAAAAGTATCCTATGTCCGTCTCCTGGTTCTAAGCTACCTCCCCACCAATTTTCAGCCAAATCGGTTCAGTCGTTCTTGGGTTATAAATAGTGTAACTAACAGGACTTTCTTTTATTTATATCTTTAAGATTAAATATTAGATTGACATTAACATTATAAAAAAAAACGCACATGACATAGACAGTCCGATACAAATAACACTACCTGCCGCCACGAGCGTTGACGGCGAACTGACAGAGCGCAGTAGCCGATTCTCTCCCCCGTCTCGCCGCGCGCATACCTCAGGGAGTGCACAGCACTAATGGTCACACTATATAATTACATCTCTCATTATTTTTTGTTGACTTTGTATTATTAGATACTAGCTGACCAATCCGCGGCTTCGCACGCGTGGTTTGCCAATAAAAAGTAGCCTATGTGTTAATTCAGGTTATGATCTACGCACATACCAAATGTCATCGCAATCGGTTCAGCCGTTCCGGCGTGAAAGAGTAACAAACACCCATACATACAAACTTTCGCGTTTATAATAATAAAGTAGGATAGTATGTCAGTTATTTGGTGCCGGCGTGTGTTTGCGACACGAAGGCCTCCTCCAGCTCTTTCCACTCGGCTCTTGTTTGAGTTATTCTGTGCCGTATTGGACCCGCATGCTTTCTCAATTCATCAGCTCAACGCTTCCTTTGTCTTCCTCGTTTTCTCTTTGTTTGGAATCTAGGGGTCCATTCTGTTATGTCTTTTGTCCATTTATTTATATTCTCTCTCATCATGTGGCCTAACCACCTCCATTTGATTTTTTGGTTTTGATCTAATTTGGGTTAATAAATATCATACTCTATTTCAAATTCCTTAATATCCTGGCGCAACAACACCGAAGCGAGTCTAGGCTACCGAAACTAAAATATGCCACTGGTCCCTATTTTGCGCCACTGCTTTCCAGTCTGACACTCAGGGTCACTCAGGATGGGAGTCACTTAGAAGCAAAAGCTGTGCTAACCTCCAAAAAACTTGGAGTCCTTAACCGTGCCAAACAGTATTTTACGGCATAACAACGGCTATTGCTGTACAAAGCGCAGGTTCGGCCGCACGTAGAATACTGTTCCCATCTTTGGCACGGAGCCCTAAAGTACCAATTGCTCCGTTTTGACTCCCTTCAGAGAAGAGCCATTAGAATCATCGGCGATCCCAAACTCGCCGACAGGCTGGAACCGTGACATCGGATCGCTCAGTGTATTCTACCGCCTGTATAATGGGGAATGTTCTGAGGTGCTATTTGATCTCATCCCGTCGTCGAGATTTTACCACCGCACTTCTCGACAACATAATAAAGCTCATCCATATATCATCGACAATTGGGTATCGCGCATCACACGCTTCACGCGATCTTTTCTACCCCATACTTGCAAGATGTGGTATGAGCTACCATCTGAGGTTTTCCCATTAGGCTACGACATGGCACGCTTCAAGAGAAATGTAAAGAGGTTTCTATAGTGTAGGGAACGCATCGACAATACCCCGGGTGTTGCCAGTGTCAATAGGCAACGGTGACCGCTAACCATCAGGTGGGCCGTAAGCCTGTTTCCCCACAAATAACATACAAAAAAGGTTCTAGACGGACGGACTGCATATAACTGCACCGCATCGAAACTACCGTATGTAAGAACTGTTCGCTAACTGGAAACAGACTGCACAGATTGTTGACAGCGTACAGTCTAAGGTTCGGACTATATGGCATCTGGGCTTGTCAGGGACCGTTTTTAACGGCCCCTGACCAATCCGTCGCACAACCAAACATTTGAATTTTTCCTGCATCGACTACACACCGGGACATGCTCCGGAATCGCAGGATTAGGGAGACCCGGATGCCATATAGTCAGAGCCTTGGAGAACACGAAGATCTTTCCACCTCATCCTTCCAGTGATATCTGAATCGCCCGACTAGTCGGCTGACTGGCAGTCATAAGTAGGCACGTTTGGCTGCACGATCGTCCCCCATTCGCTCAACGTGACCGAGCCAGCGTAATCTAAGAGATTTTATTTCGTCTATGATGTTGGGCTCGCCCACCAGTTCCGCTACCCAATTCCAAATTGGCGGAGACAAACTTAGTGATCATGAAGGCACTTATAACGACAAGATTATGTTTTTATTTTATGGTATAAAGTGTTTGGATTAATTAATTCATTTACAAACTTAATTAATTCTACAAATTGAATCCTTTTCAATATAATATTAATAAGACGACTTAAATGGGAGAAAATACCCTACATTAATTCAATTTTCCCCTTTCAAGGCGTCTTGACGTTAATCAGTTCTCTTTGTTTAAGTTCAGATATACTCGTAACTTTACATTTGTACGTCTGTGTACTTTTGTGTAAGTATTTTTAGTTTTAGATTAAACTTTTCAAGAAAATAATTCGGGGTTTAAAAATTATTGATATCTACAAATGCTCGAAGTGTAACTAGGAGATGGAACAAGCATATGGCCCACGTGATGTTAAGTGGTAGCCATCGCCCTCTATCAAATTACCTCGTAGGTCACATGCCCTGCGATGCACTGCACTGCGTCCATTAACTTGAGGCATACATGTGTAAATGCCTCATGTGCCTGTAATTTCACCGGCAACTATACGCTTCAAAATCAAACACATACTTTATAACTTATGAAAAAAAATACTTTTTAATACAACAATACATCAAATTACAATTACATATCCGAGAAAACTTATGCTTAGGTATAGTGTGACCATTAGAGCTGTGCACTCCCTGAGGTATGCGCGCGCGGCGAGACGGGGGGGATGTGTCGGCCGCTCCGATCTATCAGTCTGCCGTCAACGCTCACGGCGGTAGGTAGCTTTTGTACCGGATGGTCTATGTCAGACGCACACGGGATAAATATTCAAAGATGGGTCGTGCGTTATCTCGTGATATGAAATGGAAGATGAAGTTGAAACAGAATCTATGTCAGAATAACTTTCGTTAGAATATATAATTGTTTGTAAATATAAAAAATGTTCAATAAAACAAGTCCTTTGAATTATAAGTTTAGTTCTTATTTATCACCTGCATATTTTTAATAAAATATGAGTACATTTAAGTTACATTTTAATCAACTAAGTAAGTATAATATATTACAGATAGATAGCCTCCGACCATCGTCCCGCCACAAGTCTTGCATTAGAAATGCAAACTGATATCGTGAGATATGTCCGACATGTTTTGATCTCATGTGAACTCATGCAGTTTTTTCTTTGCCTCCCACCTCGCCGCGCATACCTCAGAGAGTGCACTGCACTAATGGTCACACTATAGTTCTTCACTGAACAGCTAGAGGTTTTCTCCAGAGACTAGGTTCTATTTTCATAAAAAATAGGGGTGGGTAGTATCCAGTGTTGCCAACTTGAGGGTTTTCCCCTAAAATTGAGGATAAGTTAGATGTTTTTTTTATGTATTTACTATTATAGCAAAGATTACAATTATATGTTACAATTATAGCATCTAAAAACCAGTGAGGTTTGTGCCGGTGCTATCGATGGTTTACATCACTGGGTGTTTTTTACTTAGCAATTAAAATTATATAAAAATGTAAGGGAAAAGATGTGTTGATGAAAAGGGGTATTTTTAGGGGCCATATTTTTTTAGGGGCATACCCTAGGGTACAATTTCCTTTACCTTTTTTTGGGGGATTTTCTAGGGGGAAATTCTTTTGTAGTGGTTTTCGTAACGTAAATTAGAAAATCATTGATTGGATTGGTGAATTAAATTTTATGAAGATGTGTAATCTCGAAGACATCAGCAAAAAAAAGGTTCTGTGTAAATTAAGGTAAAAATTAAACGATATTAGTGAATACTCAAGCGTGTCTAATAATAGTCTAGGGTGATCTTGAGTTAGTGTTAGGGGGAAAGAGGGGGATTTCGAGATGACTCTAGGGGGGACGCTTAGTCGAGGTTGGCAGCACTGGTAGTATCACTACACTACCATAATATTTTTTTGCGTGAAAACTTCTTTTGTGGACCGTAATTCAGCACAAGTTTTCACGCGAGTTTTTTTTTTTTGAGTTTTTTTTATCTTTCTGAGTACCTCAACATCCATACGACCCGGCGACGACACAGTCCGGGCTACCGTAACCGCTTATAAGGTGGGACGTATGTTTGTTTGTTACATAGGGGGTATAAAAACACTGATCGAACAGTCAGATAGACGGACATGGCAAAAACATGGATTTCTGGCCAGTTGGCATCCTCGTTTCGCTACGAGGCCTTCCTCGTAGCACACCCAGACGAAGCGCATCAAAGTACTTCCACATAGCGCACCCGTTTTGGTGCGCTTCATTCAATAGGTATAAATGTTAAGTTTTTATTCCTCGTTGCGCACCAATGATAATTGGTTAAATGTAATATAAATATTATATATTATATATACTAATAATATGAAATGTCCAGCATTTTTTTTTAAATATTGCGATATGGGCATTTTATACGAATACGCTATTCAAGAATGTTCCGCGAAAATGTACCTATATTTAAACATTTTGAAAGGTCATCGGATTCTCACAATTATAGTTATATTAATAATAATTGAGCAAGCGAAGCGAGATCTCTAAATCAACATGGACAAATCAGCGTTGTATGTATGTATGTATTTTTGTTCGTCCGAGGATAACTTTCGAAGCGTTGATCCGATCATCGTGAAAGGACAAGGTGACAAGGAACAAGGAAAGGTGCTACTTGCTACGGATTCTGATCATTGCTTTTGACTTGGATAAAGATGTTGAGGTGCATAAATTGTCACTTGTGCGTCGACAGGATGCTAAGACATGTTGTGTCTTCAATACAATCTGGACTGCAAACTCTTCTCGCAAAATGGAAATCGTTGCAACATGTATGTAGATACTACGTTATTTATTGATATATATATATGTAGTAACACGTAGACGCACGCGCACGCAAACATAGACGCACGTCATACGCGCGCATACAAGGATCTCGGTCGAACGTTCGACCGACTTGATCGTATTTGGAAATAATTGCTAATTTAATTTCGTGAAATAATCATATCACTGCTACTTAACGTATTAAATTTCACAGTCAAATTTTAATTTTGATGTCATACTTGCTACTTTATCACTGCTACGCGACTGAGCTACGCTATTTTATCCGTAACAGACTCGAACGAGTACGGCCGATGATTCACGATGAGAAACGAAACTGAAAAATGAAAAAGAACTTTTATTAGCAGACCGCCAATGATATCCGATGAATTCCGAATGACTTGTATTTTTAACAGATCCGAGCGAACACGACCGATAACTTACGATAAACAGTAATTTCAATGGAATGATTTTTAGTAAGTTACGTGAACGATGATAGCAGGTGTGACGTATGATTAATAATTTCATATGATTTTTCACATGCTACTTGTGAAAAGTTCCATCCTTAGATCCGAGATCCTCGTACACACGGCTACACATCAAGCTGACCTCGCATTGTGTAGGCTTTTCGTAGAATGAGAGGTCAGCTTATACTGGAAATGTATAGCTTGATGTGTAGCCGTGTGTACGCACGCGTTGTACTAAATTTAACTTCTGTACCCATGTATCTTATGAGCAAAGCTTAAACAAATAATATACTACGTTAAAATAACCAATTTCCTCCCTAGTAATACCCAGAAGGGTAGCAACATGGTTCTGTAAAAGCACTCGACCTCACAACATTTTGTACTCCCGTTGGCTAGAAATTGGTTTTCCCATCGCATTCTGTTTGGTTAAGGTTTTGCTACTACCATTTAATAATGTTGTTTGCCTCTGTTTGAACGAAGCTGTAGTGTCCTAAAATAGAAAATAAAACCGGCCAAGTGCGAGTCGGACTCGCGCACGAAAGAGTTCCGTGCCATTATCTATAAAAAAGACAAAAAATTATGTTTGTTGTATAGGAGTCCTCCCTCCCCCTCGTCATTATAAATTTTATTTTAATTTAATTATTTATTTTTAAAGTTAATAATGTAACTCAATATTCTGTGAATATTTCAAGCGTCTACCTGTTGCCGTTATCAATATCGAGCAAAAACTATCAAAAAATCACGTTTGATGTATGGGAGCCCCCCTTAAATATTTATTTTATTCTTTTTTTAGTATTTATTGTTATAGCGGCAATAGAAATACATCATCTGTGAAAATGTCAACTGTCTAAAACTATCACGGTTTATGAGCCTGGTGACAGACGGACAGACAGGCAGACAGCGAAGTCTTAGCAATAGGGTCCCGTTTGACCCTTTGGGTACGGGACCCTAAAAACCTATTTTAATAATTCCAGACTTACATAAGTTTTTGTATGGTTACATCAAAACTGACATAAGATAATTTCACACATCCTTTCGAATAAAAATATCCAAATAATTAGTTTATCTGTATTGGACCTACAATGATAAAAAAACACATGAAATAATTCAAATCTATTGCATTTCTATTTTTGCCTAGGGCAGAGGAGTCTGCAACTCTTAAGGGCGCACTATACCTGGGGAGACGATAAATCGCTTATTTTGAAACAATGTTTTGTTCAACAAATTTTGTGATTTCAATTTGTAATTCAATTCATACATGTTATAGTTAAGGATACGTGCTAGAGCGCCTGTGTTGTGAAAACACGATTACGAAAAATTTTCTAGATAGAAAAAAAATCCAAAGATCGAAAAATGAAAAAAAAAATGAAAAATATTTATTTACAGCCATAAACTTACTAATAAGATTAGGTAACATGAGGATAAATTTTGTAATTTACCTAAGATGCCTGGTATAATAGCAATATACATTTTATACAGTTTGAGGCAGAAGGCACTACCTACGATCACAATTAAGCAGCGGCCTTCACACTAGGCAAGCCTGTATCGTGAAGACCAGTCAAATAGAATTAGCAATTTTATTTCGTGACCTCGGGCATAACACAATTTTACCAATAACTAAAACTAATTTTACACATATTCTGACAAAAAATAATAAAATAAAATAAAACTAAAAAATAAGACTAAAAAATAACACAAAGAAAACTCCAAATTTATCTTAAACCCGTTCTTATGCGATGAATACTACAATTTAGATCTTGAAACATTGTACAGTAATTCTACACAACATAAATAAGGGCACCTGTGTTTTAAATTTTCAAAATACCTTTTGATTTTATCATAAAATGAAAATATCTAAGTTTTGCACTAATGAAACCATTCGCTCCGGACGCCCGTTTCGCGATTCAGTCTGGCCTCGGCTTTCAGACGGGGTACCCGTGACGCTTGTCGCTCCAAACGAACACGTAATTCTTAGGTAGAATTTATGTTTAGTTGGTTTTTGTAAGACGCAGTAATGAGAAATAAACACAACAAGATAATGAAGGGACTGAATGATAAAAAAACCGGCAAACATATGAAGCACGGCGAGATAGGACGTGCAGCGGCGCGCGGAGAAGCGGGGTTGAAATTCGAGTTTGGGGTGAGGTATAGTCAACTGTTAACAATAAAATATAAGAACGCGATGAAGGTGCTCACAGTAACATCCCGAATCGCTATAACTGTGCGTTGAAAATGAAATGCTGCTATCTAAAGTGTTTCTGCAGTGCAAAAGAGCATAAAGTCGCTAACAGAATACTAACAGAATTTCTCTTTGTATTATAATATTAAATAAACTTCTGCTAAAGTGCAGAGATGCCATGCGCATCTCTTGACAATGAAACAAAAGGTCATTTGTATGCTAACCGTCACGTTCTGAATTGCTATAACACCCCTTTTTAGGGTTCCGTGGCCAAATGGCAAAAAACGGAACGCTTATGGATTCGTCATGTCTGTCTGTCTATCCGTCCGTATGTCACAGCCACTTTTTTCCGAAACTATAAGAACTATACTGTTGAAACTTGGTAAGTAGATGTATTCTGTGAACCGCATTAAGACTTTTACACAAAAATAAAAAAAAAAACAATAAATTTTGGGGGTTCCCCATACTTAGACCTGAAACTCAACGATATTTTTTTTTCATCAAACCCATATGTGTGGGATATCTATTGATAAGTCTTCAAAAATGTTATTGAGGTTTCTAATATAATTTTTTTCTAAACCGAATAGTTTGTGCGAGAGACACTTTCAAAGTGGTAAAATTTGTGCCCCCCCCCCCTATGTAACTTCTAAAATAAGAGAATGAGAGAACTAAAAAAATATTATGTACATTTCCATGCAAACTACCACTGAAAATTGGTTTAAACGAGATCTAGTTAGTAGTTTTTTTAATACGTCATAAATCGTAAACCGCAACCGTAACCTTTCGTTCAATCAACTCTATAAATAATATAAAAAAGTTTTCAAATATAAAAACAACGAACTACAAGAACTTTTATATAATGTTACTTGCTGCTACGGAACCCTTCATGGGCGAGTCCGACTCGCACTTGGCCGCTTTTTTGCGTTGAAAATATAATATAGCTAAAGTGTCTCTACTGTGCGCAACTCTAGACAATACGACATTAGGACAATATGAAGAAACTCATTGCGAATTCAGAGATTTATTAGCCACTGAGAAGCACTTAAAAGTTTTCATCTAAACAATGTCTGTGTATTCTGAGAGGACTTTACGGCCTTCCTGTCTTTCGAACTAGAATAGAACGCGCGGTACAGATGCGACAATACTTTCAGAATGTTTTTTCTAAGACGCAATCTCTCTTAAGATTTCGTAGAAGTGTACTTAAGTTCTTTGGACAAGTTACCCGTAAAGAGGATATACACATCTAGTGTAAGGCAGAGTGGAGGCGTGTGGTCCCTCTCCAACGAGATAGTCAGACGTTAACAAGTCCATCACACACTCTGCCATGATCGAATGTTCTCGCAATGCCTTCAATACATAAATCGCATAAGTACCTTTTTTATTTGTTATCCCGACGTTTCGGCTGTGTTGCAACAGTCTTGGTCACGGGTTGACTGGAGTACTTGGAGCTACCGTCGGGAAGTGTGGGTAGCTGCAGCAACTACCCTCACTTAGTCTTCAGAATTAGAAATGTCCTCGTTCATATTACGACACACTATACTAACCGTACCTATGCACTGAGTCGACCGATTACGACGCGCACACTTAGCAATCACCGGGTTCCAGGACGCTGAGAGTCTATCTACTCTATACCATCTTCCCGATTGAAATTTGGAAATTTATTGATTTCAATCGCTTCACGAACAACTTTTCAACTACTCTTGTATAATGGCGTTCACTAGAAAGAACCTTAGGATCATGAAGTTCAATCCAATGATTCGGTCCCGAGTCTACCAGATGCTCTGCTATCGCTGACTTGTTTACCTGGCGATTTTTGACAGCTGCGATATGCTCTTTGACACGCTTGGCTATGGTTTGCCCGATGTGTGTTTGTCTCCAATACAGCTGAATGGAGATGCATCGCTAGAGCCGCTACTCAAGAGCCAACACCTGACATAACCACGACCACTCTGCCAAGAGTGCCCGACTAAGAAGAAGAAGAGACGAAGTGGAACTAGGTATTCTTAAATGCGCGTCTGCCTGTTTGTATCTGGACGTACATAGTTACAGCCGCGTTACTCGTCTATACTAATATTATAAAGAGGAAAGATTTGTTTGTTTCTTTGTAGTGAATAGGCTCCGAAACTACTAGACCGATTCAAAAAATGCTTTCACTTTTGGGAAGCTACACTACCCCCGGGTGACATAGGCTACTTTTAAATCAACTGTGCAGAAGGAGGGTAATGTTTTTATTGAAAAACTACGCGTGCGAAGCTGCGGTTTGGTCAGCTAGTAGACTATAAAGGCCGTGCAACCCGAATGCGCTTGCTTGGGGTATGCGTTAGCGTATTGAGGGCATCACTACAGCTTCATCAGTTGCATCATTGGGCTGCTTCCGACTGCAGGGGCCCAATTCTGCTAATTTATAAGAAAGAGAAAGCAGATTATGGAGCCTTACTATTATTTCATTATTTGACGATTATGATAGTTGTTTCTGTCATAAGATACCAATTTTTTTAATGGAGTGGTCATAGCAATGGCGGTCATGGCAAACTGGTTGTTTAAGTAGAATATATTATATCAATATATTATATGACGACCTCCGTGGCGCAGTGGGCGAATAGCTGGCTGAGACGCAGGAGGTAGCGGGTTCGATTCCCGCCGCGGAACAAATGTTTGCATGATCTACAGATATTTGTTCCGGGTCTGGATGTTTTATATTATATTATAAGTATGTACATATTTATAAAAAAAAGTATATAAGTATTCTATCAGTTAACTGGTTCCCATATTACAAGCTCTGCTTAGTTTGGGGCTAGATAGCGCTGTGTGAAATGTCCAGCAATATTTATTTATTTATTCAAATAACTCTTCTTACATTTGTATCTAAAACAATATATTTTAAATAGTTACCCATATTTATTATATATTATATATACACAACCATTTATCTTCATAACCTTGAGATTCTACTTAAGTTATATATATTTTGGACAAGTATGTTATCAGTATATATCTACATTTTGATAAAACTGCACACACCTTTTATTTAATCACCTCTTTATTTATTTTTATTTTCCTTCGTCGCTGCTGCACTACCTTTGTTTCTGGTTTCAGCTGAAAATCAGCGATGGGTGCTCAACATCCAACATTATGCTGAACTGAACGCCATTTTAATACGCAGGCACATGAGTCGAACTGACATAATAGATTCAATTGTATCTATTGTTCCATAAAATTGTTTAATATGTCATTTTGTGTGTACTATATATATAAATAAATAATAAATATTGCTGGACATTTCACACAGCGCTATCTAGCCCCAAACTAAGCAGAGCTTGTACTATAGAAACCAGATGACTGATAAGATACTTATATACTGTTTTTTGTAAATACTTACTTATAGTATATAGAAAAACATCCAGACCCGTAGCCTTATTACCTAAGCCAAATTGCTGTCGCGTCGCTATCGCTAGTCAGGCCATCCCTTTCACACGTGCGGTACGTACTATACGTGTGAAAGGGACGGCCTGACTAGCGATAGCGACGCGACAGCAATTTGGCTTAGGTAATAAGGGGGCCGGAAAAAATATCTGTAGATCATGCAAACATTTGTTCCGCGGCGGGAATCGAACCCGCTACCTCCTGCGTCTCAGCCGGCTATTCGCCCACTGCGCCACGGAGGTCGTCAGAAGAGGTCGTAAGAAATAAATCATTATTCTATTCTATATAGTGGTAATTTTGTGAAGATAGGATTGTCATATTGAAGCTATTAGGTTAGTAAAATTAGACTCTAGGTGCACTGGGAGCAGAGACACAAGTGCGGCATATTCTGCGTGTGAGAGACTCGCACTCGACACGAGTTAGATCAATTATGCTTATGCCCCATCAGAAGCTATCAAGACCTAAGATCTGATCCTAAATGTGACCTTATCTTTAGGTCAAAGCCGTCGTTCGAAAGTCCTCGGTCAAGGGCCCCATAAACAGGTTGCTTGTTTCCATTTTATGTATTTTGCTTATACCGACTAGATGAGATCGGAAGGGCCACTATAAACGCCCGTCGTAAAGTTCTAGAAGTATAGAGTTGGGATGTGACGTGAAAACTCGTAGCTTTCGTTTGTTTTCCTTCGGTTTTTCTACAAAAAAAGGAAATAAATCAGTTAGTGTAATAACTTCGGTGCGTCGGCAAATTCAGTCTCAACAGAGCTTACGTATTTGAGCCATTTGGGTTCGAGACCCTGGATTCATGGGATACCGGGGCCCATCGCGTTTTAAAATTCTTTTTAATTCTATTATTCTTTTCAATACTCTCAAGGTCTAGTGGCTAAATGGAGCGGTCTCGACAGAATATCAGCGCTTACCATTACCGCGTTGAGTCCCATTTACTGCTGTAGCATACAGTATCTAACAAGTCCTCCCTTATTTTTGTTAATGTTTTAAGTTTTACTTAGAAAACTTTTGTGAAACAGCGGCGCGCAGTGCGAGGCGAGACGGTATTCGGAGCGGATCGCACTCACCCTGATGAAGGTTCACTAATTGAACCGATACATTTTCGGTCGAAACACCGATAAGACGGTACGTGATAAATCCCGTATTTATAATCATGTTTTAAGTTTATACTGTTTAATTGTTTAATTTTTTTTATTTCCTCTCTCTTAAAATGTAACTGTATTGTATATTGTATGCTAATGTAGTGAATAAATGATTGTCTGTGTTTATAATTCTTTAATAAATATAAGGATTAGTCATGGAGGTTGTAATTATTGAGGCTATTATTAATGTGGCCTTTTTAGTTTTTAAATATGAAAGACTAGCTGTTGCCCGCGATTTCGTACGCGGTACTCTACTCAATGTGTTGGTAACCCTAGATATAAAGATAAACTCGTAAAGTGGTAACGGAGGCAAAGAAATATTGTTTTATAGAAACGTGACACCCCATTTTTATACCATGGGACCTGCTTTATGGGATAAAAAGTAGCGTATGTGTTAATTTAGTTTACAATCTACGTACATACCAAATTTCATCGTAATCGGTTCAGCCGTTACGGCGTGATTGAGTAACAAACAAATAACCAAACTTTCGCATTTATACCTATAATATCAGTGTAATGTGTGATGATAAATCTCTCGTCGTGCGTTTTATTCTCTGAGGTTTTGTTGAAACAAACTTTTTTATGAAATGCTCCTTCTCCAAGTTTTCATTTCAATCTTTAAAGATGCATGAGGCTACCAGTTAGCGAAGCTGTCTGTCTGTACACATCTCTAGTTCCGATAAATAGGCTATAAAAATGTTCTAGTCAGATGAGTGGATCGTAGAAGTTGCAATTTCTACTAAAGATCTTTCACTATCACTAATAGTACTAAATATTTAGGTACTTTTCTACCTACAGCTTTCAACCACTAATGTTATAAACGCGAAAGTTTATATGTATGTACGGATGTTTGTTACTCTATCACGTCGGAACGGCTGAACCGACAGCGATGAAATTTGGTATGGACGTAGATCATAACACACTTCTTTGCCCAGCAAGGAAAATGTGGGCTAGTAAAAATCATATTATTAATAATATTAAGAGCCTGTAGTGTCCCACTGCAGGGCAAAGACCTCCCTTCCTTCTCTCCTGTATTCTCTATTTTGGGCTATTGTGGACTAATCCTGTAAATGGGCATCAATTTCGTCCCTCCATCTTCTCCGCGGTCTGCCACGAGGTCGTTTCCCGTTTAGAGGCGTCCACTCTGTGGTGGATTTAGCCCATAACGCATTCGACATCCGCGATTTGCAGTTTAGAGAGTTTTATAAACATAAAAAAAAAATGTCAAAATAAATACTATTCATACGTCAATCTTGGAATACCTAAGACATACCAGCATTCATTCGTTCCACTCGCCAGCAAAATATATTGCAGTGTTATCGCTTAATAGCGATCTCTATCAGACAACCCTTGAATAGATCATTTCAGCGTTTGGTACCTGCGTAATGTTCACAATGAGGCGGTGTCTAACCGCCCCGCACCTCGATTGGTGTGTGGAGCTCCATAAAGACCATTCTGTTACTTATCACTTTCTAACCCGCTTGAGGCCCAGAATGCGTGTTTTGTTAAAAATAACATTACCTTTCTTCTGCGCAGTCGGGTAAAACTAATCTAACATCCAGTATGCAGTTAATGCACATTCTCGCCTAGTTCTCCCCCATCGTCTAAATTTTTGTTATTTACTTTTTATAACATAATATCCTTACCTACTTTTTTGTATATTTTATTTACTTATTTTTTCTTAGAGTGGCAACTTATATTTATCTATATATTCATATTTTTAGTAATTGTGGTACTGTGCGGGCAGTCATCCGTGACATCTTATTTTTAAATGGTTCCAACGGAAGATCAGCGTTGTGCCAAAAGCACAACAAATGCTGAGTTGGACGCCTTTTTGTGACGTCGATCATTAATACATATATAGGTAATTGTGAGACACACATTTGTTGGGTATTGCTGTTTTTGTGTGTATGAATTTGTTCTATTGTGTGTATCTTACTTATGTGCTGTGTATGTTTTGTACCGTCACAAATAAATGTTTTTTCTTTCTTTCTTTCAGTCACAATCTATATATACACTAAAATTCATGCAGCCGCTTAGTCGTGAAAATGTTACAAACAAACAGACAGAGAGACGGACAGACAGTTAGAGGGACAGAGTTACATTCTAATTTATAATATTAAATTAAGGTTAGGATATTAAATAAGTCAGGATTGATTTTATTTTATTGAAAAGCTCTCCTCATTTCTGTGCTCATTAATTGCTTTGAATGGATCATGAAATCACCCAAGCATTTTTAATTAGAACTCAATTCAAATCAGTACGATATAACCAAATAGGCATAAGATTTTACACGGGCGATTAAATTGCCTAATAACCACCAGACTAAACCGTACTTTATATATCCTTACTAATATTAAAACTTCGCAAGCAACTCTGTCTCTCTGTCGTCTTTCTGTTACTTTACTGCTACGTTTTCACGGCTAAAATCATATTTAAGCGGGATTCCCTGCGATAGCGACGCAACGCCAGCAGATGTTGCTAGACTAATTAAAAGTTTTTTTTTATCTGGCCTATGCTGTCCCACTGCTGGGCAAAGGCCTCCCCTTCATCTCTCCACTTTTCTCGATCTCCTAAATCCCGCCAGTCCCTATAAAAAACGTCCAAATCATCGCGCCACCGCTTCGTAGGCCTTCCACGGTGCCGCTTTCCATCTACAGGGATCCATCCAGTTACGACCTTAGCCCACCTATTTGGTTGCATGCGGGAGACATGACCCGCCCAATCCCACTTCAACTTGGCAGCCTTGATACCGACGACAGCGATGCCGGTCCTTGAGCGCAGCGAGGTCTTCCGAATCCTGTCTGAATTAATTTGACATGTCAATAATAATATCTATCGTTTTATGACGAGTTATATTTTTTGTTGCGTTCACGGCTTGGTAATGTATAAAACTTCATGCGCGAGGCCCCTCGGACCGCACGTCGCCCACTCTTACGCCTCTGCTGTTAACATAATAAGAAAATATAAAAAGCATACAACTATACTATTTCCATTTCTTTATTTTCTCGATGACAGTTCTAATTTGATAGTTGTAGTGTTGTGACCAAATAAGTAATGATATCGATCGCATATATCCTACTAATATCCTATTTCCTACTACTTAATATTATATACGCGAACCGATTGCGATGAAAATTGCTATGTGTGTAGATCATAACCTGGATTAACACATATGCTACTTTTTATTGGCAAACCACGTGTGCGAAGCCGCTGGCAACATCTAGTTTATTATATTTTGAACAAAGACAAATACAACAAAAACACTCAAATATATTTTTTTCAAGATGGGAACACTCAATGGCCCACCGCCATTTTGTGTTTGTTTTAATCTGTCACTCGCAAGAAGACGGTCGTGTTAGTCACTACATTTCTGTTCGCTGAGTTTTTTCACATTATCCATACGTTACGTTGTGTATTGTTTGTGTTGATTGCTGCCCAGCTGTCAAATATCAAAATGCCGAAAGGATCTGTCCTGAAAAGGCAGGCGAGAGAACTGGTGATCAAAATATCGGGTCTGTTATCGTGTTACGTTTATCGATAGCTCCATCCCTATCAGTTTCTCCGACTCTGGTATAACCTTGTACGTGCGTAAGCGTCAAATTTTTGTAAAATAATGCGTACATAATGTAAAAAAGACGCTCGTTCAAGTTTTCACAGGAGCTGTCATCGAGAAAATAAAGAAATGGAAATAGTATAGGTAGTAGCGAGGTTTTTTTTAATACATTATAGGCTTACGTTTGACCACCGTTTGATGGTAAGCGATGATGCAGTCTACGATGATACACGCTTGCCTAGAAAAAACCTATTCACTCGCGACTTAAAGATACCCAGGCTGTAGCTATCTGGAAATACAGACTTTGGCAAGGCGTTCCACTCTTTGGCGGTGCGCATAATAAAAGTCGAAGAGAACCGCTTTGTGCGAATGGGAGGTATTTCTACCATATGCGGTGGCGCACCGCAGAGCGTCTGGTTGTCCGTTGATAGAATGGAGATGGTGGGATCAGGTTGAAAAGTAAGTAGGTAATGTTTTATTGACAAACCACGCGTGCGATGCCGTCAGCGATAAAGTAAGCAATAATTGCCCGTGTAAACGCACTGAACCACTGTGGATAGGTATATATTGAACTGAAAACCGTTATCATTAGCTACGTTAGGTACGCAAGCGCTATCGAGTGGAAATATTGGACAGTTGCCAAATCTGCCAAGATGTTTTTACAGTTGAGTGCGCTTAGGAGTAGGAAAGTTCTAAATGAAACTTCGTGTTAGCAGTAATTGGACGTCCGCTGCCGATCATATGCCTCCCCACTCCCCAATATATTTCCAATCCTACAACAATTGCACTTCCTCACAGATTACGTACGGCTAAGTTTATTTCTTGTTATTTGTACATTTTATTTATTTAAATAATAACTACAAGCAACAAAATCTTACTATAAATAATTAATGAGCAAAGTTTTATATCGTTATGTATAAATTTATTTCATTATAATATGTATTAGCTAGACTAGCTAATAGTAGTATTTTTTATACTACTTATATGGCAAACGAGCATGCAGTCCACCAGATGTTAAGTGGCTACTGCAGCCCATGGATATCCACCTAGAATTCAAAACAAGCTATTATGTTGTCTTTCTATGTGTATACGTTGCCATACTAAAGGACTTAGCTGTTGTGCCAGTAATTACAGGAACATACCATTACCATCTACCCAAGAACAGACCTAAGAAGCCCAGAACGTCCGACGGCACGGTGGGTCGACAACATAAAGTCGCGAGAAACTCCTGGCTGCGCGCAGCACAGGACCGGGTAGGGTGGCGTTTACAAAAGGAGGCCTACACCCAGCCATAAGTACCAGTAGTGGGTACTTTTGGGATGTGAATGAATTGATGATGATGATATTATTTATTTGACAAAATATACAAATTACATAAATTCAATACATAATTACTAGGTACATTTAACCAAAAATTAAAAGATGTGATTTTTAATGTGACACAAATAATAAGCCTCAGTTGCCTAAACTAGATTGAAAAGCCTGCAATTGTGCTATTAATTCATGCAATGCATTTCTCCAGCATTGCGATACACACAGGTAAAAAGTCTTATGTGTCTGTAATTTCGGCACCCATACCCTTCAAACCGTAAGATGTAGGTAATGCGAGCAATACCCTGAGCCTTTATTTTTTTCTAGTTTTTTTTTCTTTATGATTTGAGGGTCCAAGCATAGTTTGATACCTTCCCAATCGCGATTACAATAATACCCACACTAAATGTTAAGGCAAAAATGAATTAAAAATAAAATTAAAACCCTGTCTAATATAAAACTGGTACCTAAGAAAGTCAGTGCGGCACCTCCGTACCTTTTCTCATTTTACGACAGATGAAGGAATCGAGTTCCGTTGAATTACCAAACCACTCGAGGAAGTTTTGGGTTGGTAACTTTCATTATGCGCCATTTCAATGGAAAATCTGAAACTAATATTACGAGTTTATAGTTTGTGTGTTTGTTTGTTTTAGATACTACTGAAATGATTCTAAAAATTCTTTTACTATATAACTGCAAGAATTATACTACGTCGATAAGTACATTTAGTTGGGCCAGATTGTCTCCTTCGAAAACAGGCAAGATAAAGAAGTTGATCGCCGCATCAAAAATGCTTGGAGGAGCGTCTGGTCCTTGAAGACGCTAATGAAGGGAGACCTTCCATTGTCACTTAAGCGTAAACTCATCGACATGTGTATTCTGCCCGTCCTTACCTATGGTGCCCAAACATGGTCATTGTCAGAATCTCAAAAGTCCAAACTCAAGGTTTGCCAAAGAGCCATGGAACGCAGCGTGTTAGGGGTAAAGAGAATCGACAGGATCCGCAATACCACACTGCGCGCGAAGACCGGCATCGCAGATGTTGGTGACAAGACTACCAGGCTGAAGTAGGACTGGGCGGGTCACGTCAGTCGTATGGTGACAGACAAATGGGCAACAGTCGTCACACAAGTCGAAGCCGGGGCAGACCGAGGAAGTGTTGGCGTGACGACCTCGATGCATTCCAGGATGGTTGGTGGGACGTGGCGAGTGATAGCACGTTGAAGTGGCAATGGGCAGGCCATATAGCGCGCAGAACAGAAGGTGGATGGGGCCAGAAAGTTATCGAATGGAGGCCACGGACCGGCAAGCGCAGCGTAGGACGTCCACCTACAAGATGGGCAGACGACTTGGTAAGAACCGCAGGTCGGCGTTGGATGCAGGCCGCTTCCAACCGCAGTTCCTGGAGATCAATGAGGGAGGCTTTTGTCCAGCAGTGGACGTCCTACGGCTGATATGATGATGATGATGATATTTTTGTTTTTATGGGAGACTCGCGAGATATCAGTTCGGGGCGAACCACTAGTAGATATTATAAACTCAACAGTAATTCTGTCTCTCTGTATGTCTGTTTGTTACGTTATAACGACGGCTGGACCGATTTCGATTTAATTTAGTATACAGATAGATTATGACCGCGATTACGAAATAGACTACTTTCAACCCGACTGAGCAGAAGGGTAATGTTTTTATTGACGTGCGAAGCGGCAGCTAGTAGCAGTAGTAGCTAGTAGACTTGATTTTGTTCTGTCAAAAATCTTTTCGAGGTCGGGGCGTGTCAGTACAACAAAACATAATCAAAATTTATTGTTCATTAAAATCGTAAAATGTTCCTCCACAACCAAGCCAGGAAAGAAAGGCCAGAAACAAGCCTGGTTGTTATTTTTCATGATCTTTTTACAACAAAGAAAATAAATTACGTCTCAAATTGTAAGATTTTTGACCGAGTTGGAGCAATTTAAATCCTAAGCTTCTGTATTATCTAAATAAACCGATATGTTAGCTAGTAATAAATGCATAAAAACTTCATATACCTAAGTCGTAATCGGGAAAAATGTGCTCCTTGATTACTTGACTCAATCAACGCAGTGCCTGATAAAAACAAAACGAACCATCGCAAGCTTGCTATTTGAAATTTATGAGGCGCTTATGCTACATATTTTCCTTTTTCATCCCCTTACGCAACAAGAGGTGAGTTAGAAGTTAAATAATAAATAAATAATGCTGGACATTTACACAGCGTCATCTAGCCCCAAACTAAGCAAAACTTAGGGAACCAGATAACTGATAGAACACATATATTTATTAAATACATTCGTACAGTATATATAGAGAAACAAGACCCAGAACTAATATCTGTCGATCATACAAACATTTGTTCAACAGCGGGAATCGAACCCACAACCTCCTGCACTATGGAGGTAAAATTTATTCCCCTTAAAAAAGTAACTTTGACAGTAATCTTTTAATTTCATTATTACTACTTCAGGTTTACTTTAAGTTTCTATACATAATATACCAAATGATGAATCTCTGATTAATAGTAGTCTTATCCTACTAATCCTACTAATATTATAAACGCGAAAGTTTGTATCTATGGATGTATGGATGTTTGTTACTCTTTCAGGCCGGAACGGCTGAACCGATTGCGATGAAATTTGGTATGTACGTAGATCATAACCTGGATTAAAACATAGGCTACTTTTTATTGGCAAACCACGCGTGCGAAGCCGCTGGCAACAGCTAGTGTATAATATAACTAAAGACAGTGTAAAACAGAAACCCTTTACGTACATAACCCTCGCTAAGAACAATAGACATAGTTTAGTTGATTGGAAGGTCTACCAGGAGGGTACGCGAGGTGAACAGACAGACAGATGGATAAACACGGGGCGGGGTGAGCGACCGATGCGTCGCACACACTTGAACGGTCACCATGACTTACTTGTGTCTTAGGACTTGATAATCAGTTCGGAGGTTGTTTTTCGGTATTTTCAGAAAGTATAGCGCCTTTGTAATTATATAAAACTAGTTACAGTGATAAATAAAATAAATTAAAAAAGCTTTTACTTCGAGGGACATAACATTAATTGTTTTGTTTCAAAGAAAACTTTTAGCGGTATAAGCTCTTCCGGCTCTTTCCAGTTCTCGCGATCCCTAGCGACTCGGCTCCATGTTTTGCCATCGTGTAGGGCCTTCCTTTTCTCCTTTTACAGAGTTTTAAGTTACAGTGAGTTTCTAATAAATTATCTAACAAGTACTGTAATGAGGTAATGTAAACTGGACTCAGCGGAAAACCAGCGCTGCGGCATATTAACATGCCGTAGCATCATGCTGAGCTGAGTACCAATTCATCTCCACACAGAGCTTTTAGGTTTGTTAGTGCTTAGGTTAGATTTTATTGTTGTTGTGTTTTATTTCAGATCCTATCACAGATCCTGTCCATACAAAGGTTGCCTGGAAGAGATCGCTTTTAGCGATAAGGCCGCCTATTGTACCATTGATTTAATTGTGTATTCTATTTTATTTGTTTTATTTTTAATGGTGTGCAATAAAGAAATTATCAATTCCCTATACTTGCAAGATGTGGAATGAGCTACCATCTGAGGTTTTCCCATCAGGCTACGACATGGCACACTTCAAGAGAAATGTAGAGGTTTCTACAGTGTCGGGAACGCATCGACAATACCCTTGGTGTTCCCGGTGTTATTAGGCGACGGTGACCGCTTACCATCAGGTGGGCCGTAAGCCTGTTTCCCCACAAATAACATAAAAAAAAATCTAATCTAATCTATTTTTCTTTATTACTGTGTGGTTTTTGAATAAAATGTTTTCGTTCTTTTCTTCTTTCTTTCTAATGGTTTCGGTATTTGAAAACCGAAACCTGAGATTAGAAGGCCCGAAGGGTACTTATATCGAATGTGTTTCTATGAAAAAGGGGTTATCCAACCTCTAATATAAATTTGTTAAACACGAATGTGATCATACGTAGGGACAGACCTGGATCCTTTTCTGCAATGCTTTTGTGTGAACTTATAACCCTAGATAATAAGCTTCAATGGGGCCATCACATTGATAAGTTGTCGAAGAGGCTTAGTTCTGCGGCAGACGCAGTTAAAAAGATCCGTCTTTTTGCAGACGTAGACACAGCTAGACTAGTTTACTTCAGCTACTTCCACAGCATTATGTCATACGGTATACTGCTGTGGGGGAGTGCTGCAGATATAAACACTGTTTTTGTGCTGCAGAAGAGGACTGTTCGTGCAATTTATAATATGGGCCCCAGAGAATCATTACGCAATAAGTTTAAAGAAATAAATATTATGACATTCCCTTGTCAATACATCTATGAAAATCTGATGTATGTTCACAAAAATATTAATTTGTTTAAGAAAAATAGCAATAATCATAATTTTAATATTAGAAATAGAGATAAACTCGCTGTTGCCACTTGTATATTCCATAAAGTTAGTAAATCGTTTAAAGGGCAAGGTGTTCGCTTTTATAACAAACTCCCAAGTGATGTACAAAAATTGACAATTAACAAATTTAAAAACGCAATTAAACAACATCTTTATAAATAAGCCTACTATAAAATATCGGATTATTTAGATGATAGAGAAGCTTGGGATCGAAATTGCTCCAACTCGTTCAAAATGTTACAATTTAGACGTAATTTATTTTCTGTATTGCAATGTATTCTAAAAGGATCATTAAAAAAACAACCAGCCTGGTTTCTTGCCTTTCTTTCCTGGCTTGGCCGCGAAGGAACAGGCAGTAAAATTGACGTTTCAAATTGATCCTTGTGATTTTAATGAATAAAATATTTTGACTTTGACTTTGACTTCCACGCCCAAAAACAGTTATTATCATTTTCAAATGAGTGAACTGATGAAAAATATTTATTGATCAAAATAGTTATAAAAGCATGGTCACCCGCCAATCCCGTCCAATGCACATGCGCACGCGCTCATTGTATGTTAATCTGCGGAGTTAACCAATTGTCTTACGCGTTCCACTATCTTGCGAGGTATTATTGTGTGAGACGCAGCTGACTGCTGACTAGCTGAATAACGCATTGCACGGAAAAGCTCTGTTGGTTGATTTCATAATTGTCGGTGATTTTCATCATCATTATCCCTTACCAGACGATGCGACATCCTGACATGTTTATGCAATACTTGCACACTGCAAGACCTTTTGATTTTTTTTTGATTTGATTTGATTATGAAGCATACACACATTACGTAGATTACTGTTCCCATATTTGGCACGGAGCTCCAAAGTACCAATTGCTTCGTTTTGACTCCCTTCAGAGAAGAGCCATTAGAATCATCGGTGATCCCAAACTCGCCGACAGGCTGGAACCGCTGAGTCAACGCCGTGACATCGGATCGCTCAGTGTTTTCTACCGCCTGTATAATAGGGGATGTTCTGAGGAGCGATTTGATCTCATCCCGTCGTCGAGATTTTACCACTGCACTCAACAACGTAATAAAGCTCATCCACATATAATCGACAATTGGGTATCGCGCACCACACGCTTCACGCGATCTTTTCTACCCCATACTTGCATGATGTGGAATGAGCTACCATCTGAGGTATTCCCATTAGACTACGACATGGCACGCTTCAAGAGAAATGTAAAGAGGTTTCTACAGTGTAGGGAACGCGTCGACAATACCCCGGGTGTTGCCGGTGTCAATAGGCGACGGTGACCGCTTACCATCAGGGGAGCCGTAAGCGTGTTTCCCCACAAATAACATTTAAAAAAAGCAGAACAAAGTGGTAGTAGTTACATGAATAAATGCATGACCCACGACATCATCCACAGATTAATTGGAGAAGTGAACAATATTAATAATTTTACAAACAGTAGGTATAGTATATGTATATGATTAAACAGTAAAAAAAACAGAATTGATGAGTAGTGGGTAGTGATTAGACAATACTTTATTGCACACCATAAACAACAAACAATTAACAGTAACAGTATTCAAATGAATGTATACAATTGGCGGTCTTATCGCTAAGTAGCGATCTCTACCAGACAACGTCTGAATGGAATGGATCATGTGAGTTTTACCTAAGATATCAATGGTGTACCACAGGCATTGTGCATCATACACACTTTAAATAATAATAATATAACGTTTGTTTCAGACAACAATGAGCACATACAAAGTTTGATCACAGGGCCCATATCTATAATTACCTTATATACTAACATACATAAAACAATAAACTTAAAACTAACACTTATTTATTTGGGGGATTTTGCTTCGCAGCCGCTTCCTTGTAGCGCCTGTAGACGATGCCGACTGGCCAGAAATGCAGATCAAGTAGTACATCCATAACCTTATCCTTTAAAATATAAATACAAAAATATATGAATGAATGAATGAAAATACTTTATTGTACACTTCCAAAGAAACAGACTTAAAATTAAAAAAAAACACAAAGCAACAAGTACAATGGGCGGTCTTATCGCTTAGAAGCGATTTCTTCCAGACAACCTTTGAATGGATAGGACTTTTGTGACATTACAATAGGTACACCCCACCTACATTAACAAAACAAAAACTAAATTTTAATAAAGCGCTGAACACTTACTTGAAATAAAACAGTATACATAAATACACCTACAACAAACAAATTAAATAAAAAATACATATATAATATATACATAAACATACACGCATACATATCTATAGCGATACTACGACATTTCTGTTAGATCAAATGTTTTCACTCTTGTTTTAAATGTGGCTAATGATGGAGCTTGCCGTATTGAGACCGGTAATGTGTTCCAAAGACGTGTTGCTTGATATATATTCATAGTCTGAAAGAGATAAGCAATAGTTAGCGACAGGTATTCAAATAATGTTCCCTGACCATACGTATGAATAAAGCGAGTGATTAGCCACTGGTAGCGCGTTCCATGAACGGACAGCCTACACTGTAAACGAGTCATTGTACGAGGAGGAGTGTACAGGTGCCGTAAGTTGGAGAGATTCGGATGAGCGCAAGGATCGAGGGTTGTATTGATGCAGAAAATGGAAACGTTCTTTGAGATAGGGAGGTGAGGAATGCTTAAAAAGAATGTTGTAAAGAAAGTTATACGAAGAGACAAAGCTTTTGAAGTGGCTACATTCTGAAGAAGAAAATAATCCTCTCTAAAGCAATCTTACCAGCGAGCAAAGATCCACTCCATCAAAATGTTGTCTGGAAGAGATTACTTTTAGGGCAATGCATCGTAGGGCACATTTCTAAGGTACGTGACGTATGAGGCAATGGTTACCTACCACTTTACATCAGGTGGGCCATAAGATTATTCCATCTCCATGTAGCATAAAATATATATAGCTGACCCGCCCGCAGCTTCGCACGCGTTGTTTGTCAATAAAAACATTACCCTCCTTCTGCGCAGTCGGGTAAAAAGTAGTCCATGTCCCAATCCCGGTCTCAATCTATCTAGAATATAATAGATTAAACATTTATTTGGTACACACGGCTACACATCAAGCTATACTTTTCCAGTATAAGCTGACCTCATTGTACGAAAAGCCTACACAATGCGAGGTCAGCTTATACTGGAAATATATAGCTTGATGTGTACCCGTGTGTACACTCAAAATGACACATGAAACACTTATAAGAAACAGTAGATACAATCGAATCCAATAAAACAGGTTCGACTCATGTGTCTGCGTAGCAAAATGGCGTTCAGCTCAGCATAATGTTGGATGTTAACGCGCCGGCGAACACTGAGCGCAACTTCAATTCGGCCACGTCAAAAACTTCGGCCTGAATATCGCTATCCCTGTTTAGTGACGAAGTTTAGCCACGCAGAGCGACAGTGATAGCAATAGAACAATTCTAATTTTGATTAGATTTTGACCGTGTTCCGTAATACCAAAAATGATGACTGAAAACTTGTTGTATTTTTCTCAATGTGTTGTTATTCTGTAACTAGACGATATAATTTATGTTCCCATGACTAGGATACGTAAGATGTTGTTGTTTTTAATACGAAACAATAAGGTTGAAAACAGGTCTTTTATGACATAAAAACATGCAGAATTCGATATGCTTCTATTTTATTTTAGGTAAGTATTTTGATCTAATATATGGTTAGGAACCTAGATAAATACTATTAAAATTAAAATAATACCTTATTAAGGTAGAAATATGCTCCAATTAGAAATGATCTTGGTAGTACGTGTTGTATGGGCGATTGTCCCTCCAGTGCCCCCTTTAGCACCCAACGCTGATTTTCAGCTGAAACCAGAAGCAAAGGTATCATAGTAGGAAAATATACCAACAGCACATACGGAGTACATCTAAAGAATACCTCATAATTTTAACCCCTTACTTCATCCTCCTCCCCCACCCCTCTTTAGGTATGATTTTGCAAAAAAACACACGTGTTTCTTTATTTTTTATCAAAAGTCTAAATATGTATTTTCAGATCCCTAACTTAAGGAATTATTGATTGCCCATACAAACTTTCAACCCCTGTTAGAACTTTAAGATTATTTTTTGAGACAAAAATAGCATATATCCTTCTCGAGGGTATAATTTATTTCTTTGCCAAGTTTCATTACGATCCGTTCAGCCGTTTAGTCGTGAAAAGGTAACAAACAAACTAACAAACAATCAGAGTTACTTTCGCATTTATAATATACTAGCTGACCAATCCGCAGCTTCGCACGCGTAGTTTTTTAATAAAAACATTACCCACCTTCTCCGCAGTTGCGTAAAAAGTAGCCTGTGTCACCCGGGGATAGTATAGCTTCCCAACAGTGAAATATTTTTTTAAATCGGTCCAGTAGTTTCGGAGTCTATTCAATACAAACAAACAAACAAATCTTTCCTCTTTATAATATTACGAAGTTTTTGTAGATATTGATATGTTATTTAATATTGTAGAACATACTTTTGTTTCTATCATCAATAGTTTCCGCAGCGCATGCGACGAAAGACGTTTTAGGGCACTTTTTTTACACCTTGGGTTACGTTATTTAAGTTTTAGTAAGGATCACTAATCTTTTCTAGCAATAAATATATCACTCAAGGTGAATGTAGCTTTCCAATGGTGAGAGAATTTTTGAAATCGGCACAGTAGTTTCGAGTTTATTCATTACAAATATACACACAAAAATACAAATATATCCTCTTTATAATATTATAGTATAGATGGATATTTGAATCGCTATAAGGCTAGTCTAGTTTAGTACAATAAGAGTAGTCTTATCTCAGGACTAGAGTTTCAGTTATCTATGATTTCTATGACCTTTACTGCTTGTTTGATGTCCATAGCGCAATATCACTTCGGCTAATATGCATCGTGATAGGTCTAAGATAATAATACAGTTATGAAATCATAATCTTCCATTTCACATCAGAATCTGTAGATATAATCTTATGGATTTCATCGAGGCGAATAACTCGAACTGACGGCCGTTGGGGCAGAAAGGTTTTCGAGTGGAGACCAAGCAATGGAAAGCGCAGCGTAGGACTAGGGTTGCCAACCCTACTATATACTAGTGGTTCGCCCCGAACTGAAATCTCGCGAGAATATTAAAATAAATATTTTAACCACATACTATTCAGACTTCGGCTAAATCCTGTCCTTCCTTCACAATACCTCTCGACAACTTGCAAATTCAAATTTGGCGCCACGACAACGGGAATGAACGGTGATCTAATTTTGAAGAAGAAAACAAGATGGCTGCCTTACCTTGAAAAGAGCTGTGCGTGCGCGCGACAAAATCCAAAAATTAATGTGAAAGCTTTCATCGTGAACTGAAAATTGATATCCAATACAATCCAAATATTGCTGTGATTTATTTTAACTATTAAGTGTGCAATAACGAGTGGAATGTTCCCTAAAATTAAGCGGACCAGCTACCGAACGCATTATGAGTACCTTTCAATACCTACCTGTATTCTGCTGGAGTCTGTCGAAGGAACTCTAATTTCACCTAGTTTAAGTTAAAACACATACTATATATTTTTTTGCCGACTACTATATTTTTAGAGGTAACAGCTTCGAAAATACTATATTTGATAGAAAAAAAGTTGGTAACCCTACGTAGGACGGCCCGCCACTAGATTGGAAGACGACCTGTTAGCTGTTGCTGGGAGCCGTTGGGTTCAGGCAGCATAAAACCAGTTACTCTGGAAATCTATGGCGAGGCTTCCTTCAGCAGTGGACGTATTTTGGTGGATACGAGTATGATGATGAAAAAGATGAACAATATTAATAGTCAACCTCTAATTCTAGGGGGGGGGGGGGGGGGGGGAAGGGGGGGGTTGGAATAAGATCTGCACTGACGTCCTGCATTGAGGTGTATTGTGCATTACTCCACTTCTAACCTAACTAATCCCAGCAATCCTAGCTCCTTGAAGTAACGGAGCAGGATTTTGTGTTGATGGATGCTGCTTTCCAAGTTCCCCGTGGATGTTGTTGTGGTGTTAGCAGGAGGGGGTTTCGATGAGCTTCCGCAGACCCGTCCTCAGCCTGATATCGCTCGTGTACAGTGAAGCATCACGTGCTCCACCGTCTGTACTCCCTGAAGACGTGCGCGACAAAGCCCACTGTCCGTGGCCCCGGTCTACAAGAGGTGATTGTTAAGTTCGCAGTGTCCTGTGATGATTCCCACCATCATCAACCTCTACTGAGAGTAAAAAAATAGCCCAGACATAGACTTCCCATAGATTTCCAATGCAATTAATTTGCGCTGCCTATACCCAACGGCCACCAGCAACCATTATCAGGTCTTTCCATCATCTTTCTTAAACAACCTACTTCATTGAAAATAACATATAGCCTTTTTAGTAATTAATTGTTTATGTTCCTCGATTTTATTTGAAATAAAATCGAGGAACATAAACAATTAATTACCTATTTGCCAATAAAATAACCACTTTCTTATAAATGTTACCTAACACATGAAGAAACTATTTTATTTGTAGGCAGAGACGTAATCAAGGATCAGTAAGAGGTATTTGCCCGGTAGGTACTAATAGCTACAAAAGCGTTCACATTATCAGAAATCATGTCTAACTGTTTTTTACATCATTAATAATATGAATAAATTAAAAATTAAAGAAAACCCCGTGTTGTAAAATACCCGTAATAAATTTATATTTTACAACTGTGATTTTTTTTCTAACAAAATCTTTATTACAGCGCCCTCTGGCGAGTTAACAACATAACACTTATCTAATAATAATAATAAACGTGTCATCCCAAATCAACTGTTTGAGTCACTTCTCACTTTTGGATTTAACAAAACATAACTTTGGCTTATTGCAGAAGTCAGTAATTTTGAATACATGCAGGATTGTAAGAAAGTTCTTGCAGACTGCCCTATCCACCGAATTGTTACCTGCACTAACATATACAACGGTTCAAAATGGTACCATCCGAACCATTGAGGGGTACTTGGCTTAGGCCCGTGCACCTCAGTTATTCCCCGGATTTTCTGAGCCGAGTTGATAAAAAGTCATAAATAAAATAAAATAATAATATTACGCTTATTTCAGGCAACACAAAAAAATCATTACAAGGCCCACAGAGACTAACAATAAACTTAAAAAATAACATTTATTTGGGGAATTTTGCTTCGTAGCCGTTTCCCTGTAGCGCCTGTAAACGATGCCGACTGGCCAGAAATCCGGATCAAGTAGCACATCCTTATGCTTCGCCAGAATCTGAAGAGTGTAGGACTTGAAGTTAGGTACTAGGTAACTAACTAACTAACTAACTTAATTTAATGAACTTAACTTACTACCATTAAGTTCGTTAAAGAACGAACTTAATGGTAGTAACTAACTTAACTTAATGAAGGTAGTTAGAAACTGGACTCCAGTCTCTGCAGAGACATTCGGAACGTGCCTGTAACACGGCCCTGGGTCCGCTCCCTCACGAATCATCATACATCATCTCCTGAAGTACTCTCATCTATTCGATTATCTAAGAACCATCGCTGTTGAATCACAAACCTGTTACAGAGAAACTGTTTTGGAGTTATGTGGGAACATACGGTTTTTTGCATAAACAAACAGCCTCTCACCCTAAACGCATACACCTTCTCCGTATCGCCGTGGGTAAAAATACAAAAATAACCAGTTGAGCTGAACAATCTTAGGTAGGTTTTGGCAAACGATACCCTGTAGACTTTTCAACTCAAAATTATAGTCGTAATCCAACATCAAAAAACTTACCCCTTTTGGAAAATCCTAAGTACACCCCTGCCATCACGCCCCTTAAATTATTATTAATTAGCATTAGAAAATGCAAAATCACATAAATAACAATTTAATTTCTTACGGTCAATAATTTAGCAACGGCTTTCTATATAATGACCATAGACCAATGGCCACCAGCCTAAGTGACATTTAATTAATAACACCAGATAACATTAATTTAGTATTTATTTTTACTATTAAGTAATGACTTTGGTTCAAGGCAGAGACTATAAGCGTACAATTATTAAAATCTTATTATCCTTAGCTACTTTTTTATATTTTTTTTTTTTTTTTAGTGTGGCAACTTACATTTATATATATATGCATATTTTTTGTAATTGTGGTACTGTGCGGGCAGTTATCCGTGATATCCTTATTTTTAAATGGTTCCAACGGAAGATCAGCGTTGTGCCAAAAGCACAACAAATGCTGAGTTGGACGCCTTTTTGTGACGTCGGTTATTTATATATAGGTAATTGTGAGACACACAATTGTTGGGTATTGCTGTTTGTGTGTATGAATTTGTTATATTGTGTGTATCTTACTTGTGTGCTGTGTATGTTAAGTACTGTCACAAATAAATGTTTTTTCTTTCTTTCTTCTTTCTTTATTAACTTTGACCTTTGATTTGTCCTAAAGGATGCACGCACTTGAAATCGCAGTGTAGGACGGCCTCCACTACATTTAAAGAAAACCTAATACATATATATTAAAATTATTATTATTTTTAATATCAAGCCATTGACTCATACATGGCACAAATAAAATTCAATATTAAATTAAGTTACCTAAATCAAATCAAATTAAAATATATTAAAATTATTTAAAAACTAGCTGACCAATCCGCAGCTTCGCACGCGTAGTTTTTCAATAAAAACATTACCCAACTTCTGCGCAGTTGGGTAAAAAGTAGCCTGTCACCCGGGGATAGTGTAGCTTCCCAACAGTGAAAGATTTTTTTAAATCGGTCCAGTAGTTTCTGTGCCTATTCAATACAAACAAACAAATCTTTCCTCTTTATAATATAAGTATAGATATAACAACATACGCAGAGACATACATAAATAATAATAAAGGTTGCTGGGAGCCGTTGGGTGTAGGCCGCACAAGATCGGTAACTCTGTAAATCTATGGTGGAGGCTTAGGTATGTTCTGCAGTGGATGTCTAACAACTGATATGATCTGATATGAGCCATCAACATAATTATATAACCTCGATACTGCTGTGCATCTACCATGTTTACTGAGGCGCGGGGCGATGGCTTCCATGCCAAAACCCAAAAGAAAACGGCCTCATTGCTAAGCAGAGTACGGGCCATTCTGCAGGTCATACCTGATAGATAAAACCTGCCTGCCATTCAATCTTTCATATGGCTATTGGGTTGCGATGCGAATGAAAGTTTTAAGAAGTCGGCGAACCCCAAGCGCAACTTCAATTCGGCCGCGTCAAAAACTTCGGCCTGAATATAGCTATCCCTGTTTAGTGACGAAGTTTAGCCACACAGAGAGACAGTGATAGCAAATGAACAATTCTAAATTATATTAGATTTTGAAAAGAAAAGAAACCTTGTTGTGTTTTTCTCATTGTGTTGTTATTCTGTAACTAGACGATATAATTTATGTTCCCATGACTAGAATACGTAAGATGTTGTTGTTTTTAATACGAAACAATTAGGTTAAAAACAGGTCTTTTATGACGTAAAAACATGCAGAATGCGATACGCTTCTATTTCATTTTAGGTAGATAAGTATTTTGATCTAATATATGGTTGGGAACCTAGATAAATACTATTGAAATTAAAATAACACCTTATTAAGGTAGAAATATGCTCCAATTAGAAATGATCTTGGTAGTACGTGTTGTATGGGCGATTCCCCTCCGGTCTCCCCTTAACAAAGAACAAATGATAATGAATAGATGGCGATGATATTGATGATGATAGGTCAAGTTTGCATAAAAAGGGGGTAGAGTCGAACCAAAATAAATCATTACCAGCAAAAAACAATAAAACATTTCAAACGGACCGGTAATCTAAAATTATGCAAATAAGAACATTATTATCTGTATAAATCTACGGTCTACTCGATTAAATGTTCGATTTGTCTCTGCCAAATTATTTATAATTAAATGTATCTATTACAGCGTGTAATCGAATGATATGTTATACAACCAGAGATCAGGTCAAAAACATTAATTTCTTTAATGAATAGGAGACAGTTGACACAGACCAAAGAAAACATAGCTTGATCACTACTTCAAACAGAACTACAAACATTATTTGTCGAGCGATGAATAAATGGGGTAAATATTAAGTTATTTAATAACAAGAAAAAGAGACTCAAGACGTTTAGATTATAATTGATCTAGCGAAGCGAGATCTCTAAATCAACTTGGGCAAATCAGCATTGTATGTACTCGTATGTATATATGTATGTTTGTTTGTCCGAGGATAACTTTTAAAGCGTTGATCCCATCGTCGTGAAATTAAGTATATAGGTAGATATTGAGGGCACAATTTTGTTGTGACTAAATGAGCTAAAAATGATGGGGGTTGTTGAGATATTACGGCTCGGGTACGGACGACGAGCCGTAACGTAAGCGCACCGCACCGCGCTTCGTGATCTTGTCCCGAAGCGAGGCGATTACGTTACGATTCCGATTAGTGTGCGTTGCAGTAGGGAGTATCATACAAAGAATACTGAACGGCTCGAGTTGATACCGTGACGATCCCTTTCCGAGTTGATATGACCTTAATTACGTTTCGTATACCAATCATTTGTACTCATAAAAACCAGTCACATACATACTAATCATCAGATCAACTTTATTAATCATTTAGATAATCTAACGTTTAAACACAACAACATTGCATGACTTTATCATTTGAATGAATATATGAGCTGTTCATTTTCTCATCTGCATGAGTAGTATCTGCTGTAACCTCTTAGTTTAGTTAGTTTAGTTCTAATTATTTTGTATTGATTTTATTAATTCTATAGTTACTTAGCTGACACAATTTGTATTTATTTTTGACATACCAAAATGAAATGATGAATAAATGAATACTAAATACTGAATACGATATTGTGGTCATGGCAAAGTCGATGGAAGAGCTCAGCACGATGCTCGAAAGCCTCAATCGAGTCTCCCAACGGGTAGGACTTAAAATGAACATGGACAAGACGAAAATCATGTCGAATGTCCATGTCGTCCCTGCCCCAGTTATGGTTGAGAACTCGGCTCTTGAAGTTGTCGACGCGTTTGTATACTTAGGACAAACAGTCCAATTAGGTAGGTCCAACTTCGAAAAAGAGGTCAATCGTCGAATCCAACTCGGATGGGCAGCGTTTGGGAAACTTCGCAACGTCTTTTCGTTCAACATACCTTAGTGCCTTAAGACGAAAGTCTTCAATCAGTGTGTGTTACCAGTGATGACATATGGAACCGAGACGTGGTCCTTCACTATTGGAGCTATGGAAAGGGCTATGCTCGGGGTTTCTCTACGGGATCGAATCAGAAATGAAGAGATACGTAGGAGAACTCAAGTCACCGACATAGCCCGACGGATTAGCACGTTGAAGTGGCAATGGGCAGGCCATATAGCACGCAGAACAGATGGCCGATGGGGCTGGAAATTTATCGAATGGAGGCCACGGACAGGCAAGCGCAGCGTAGGACGTCCACCTACAAGATGGGCAGACGACTTGGTAAGAACCGCAGGTCGGCGTTGGATGCAGGCCGCTTCCAACCGCAGTTCCTGGAGATCAATGAGGGAGGCCTTTGTCCAGCAGTGGACGTCCTACGGCTGATATGATGATGATGATGATGAATACTGAATAAACACATGTATGGCTAAACTGGGTTTGTAAATTAAAATGTATCAATAAAGAAGTCGCTTCCGCTGTCTGTTCGCTTAGATCTTTTAAACTACTCAACGGACTTTAATGCAGGTGTCAGCAATAAATAGAGTGATTCAAGAGGAAGGTTTATATGTATAATACATACGTAACTCTGTTTGTTTGTTAGTTTGTTTGTTACCTTCTCTTAACTAAACGGCTAAACGGATCGTAATGAAATTTGGCAAGGAGATTATATCCTGGGGAAGGACATAGGCTACGCAGGCAGGTCAGCTACTTAACAATAAAATGAATACTTATATATTTAGTGAAGTACACTGCGAAAATAAACTTTAACGATTAAACTAGCTGTTTTATCTAATCTGTGGATACAGTGAAATGAGAATATGCAAAATATATTTAGACTGCGCAGGTAACGTGAATTGGGTTTCCCCGAACTTTTTGATTTATTTATAAATAGTAGGCTAGCGTTTGACCACGATCTGCCTGATGGTAAGCGATGATGCAGTCTGATGGCGTGCAATGGTACAGAAGAAACCTATTCAATCGCGACTTGTAGACTCCTAGGTTGTAGTTATCGGAAAACACATACTCAGGTACCTTCGTTCCTTCTTGACCTCCGTGGTGCAGTGGGCGAATAGCCGGCTGAGACGCAGAAACTAGTGGGTTCGATTCCCGCCGCGGAACAAATGTTTGCGTGATCCTCAGATATTTGTTCCGGGTCTGGTTGTTTATCTATATATTATAAGTATGTATTTACAAAAAATATATGCATATAAGTATTCTATCAGTTATCTGGTTCCCATAATACAAGCTTACCCAGCATAATACCTGGAGTATTGTCCATGTTCTATTCTCTTTGTATTAGTCATGCGTGCTTACCACTCGAATGTATGAAAACCATTGTTGTGCCAGCAGTCAAAAACAGGTGACATATCTGAGAAAAGCAATTACAGACCAATATCACTTGGTACCATAATTGATAAAGTTCTAGACCGGCTTCTGGATAAGCACCTGGACCAGCACCTACTACTGCACGATGCACAGTTCGGCTTTAGAGCTGGACTGTCCACCGAGAGTGCAATATTATGCCTCAAGCACACGGTCAAGAATTATGTGGGTAGAATGACGCCAGTCTACGCATATTTTCTGGATCTGTCAAAGGCTTTTGACACGGTATGTTACGATATACTCAGGCAAAAGCTTCGTGACACAAGTTTGCCGAGGGAGCTGTGTTCTGTTTTTGAATACTGGTACTCTCATCAGATCAATCATGTGAGGTGGGTTGGCACCTTATCGGACGCCTATGGTCTGGAGTGTGGAGTGAGGCAGGGGGGATAACTTCACCAAAGCTATTTAATCTTTATGTGAATGGCTTGATAGATGGCCTCAACAACTTGCCGGTTGGAAGTTCTATTGATGGTGTAATGGTAAATAACATCAGCTACGCAGATGACATGGTCCTGCTGGCGCCATCTATCGGAGCACTAAGAACATTGCTAGCACATTGTGAGGCTTATGCTGCGAGACATGGCTTTCAGTATAATGTCAAAAAAAGTTAATTTATGGTATTTGGTCCAGGCGGAAAGAGCCCAGCCTCCATACCTGATATTGTATTGAATGGCCAATCCCTAAGAAGAGTTACAAAGTTTAGGTATCTAGGGCATATAGTCACAGAAAACCTAAAAGATGAAGAGGATATAGAGAGGGAGCGAAGGGCGTTGACGGTAAGGGCTAACATGTTGGTCCGCAGGTTTGCTCGTTGCTCCGATGAGGTTAAAATAACGCTATTCAAGTCTTTCTGCCAAACGTTCTACACGGGCAGCCTGTGGTTCACGTGTACTCTAAAGTCCGTCAACACACTTCGCGTCCAGTACAATAATGCCTTCAGGATGTTGTTGGGCCTTCCACGGTTCTGCAGCGCCTCGGGTATGTTCGCGGAGGCGCGCACGGATAGGTTTGCCGCCTGTATGAGGAAAAAGGCAGCCTCGTTGCTTACAAGAGTACGCGGGAGTACCAACACCATTCTGAGGACTATAGCGGACAAGTATGACGGCCCTCTCTATAAACACTGCATAGAGGTTCTGTGTAGGTAGCCTGTCCGCCCATATACCTAAGCTTTGTGACACGCTACAATTTATCTAATTTAATTTACAATTTATTTTTGATGTAATTTAATTTAATTCTGATTTTGATTTAATTTTGATTTGATTTTAATTTAATTTTAATTTAATTCTGTTTTGATTTTTATTTAATTTTAAGTTAGATCAAATTTTTATCTGAATTTGATTTGATTTTTATTTTTTTATTTAACTTTGATTTGATTTTGTTTTTATTTTTATACAATATTAATTTAATTTAATTTTTTACTACAATTTACTAACATAGTTTTTTAAGAAGTTTTTATTATTATAAACATTGATATAGATCATGGATATCTGAAATAAATGACTATTACTATTATTATAGCGGTGTGTGAAATGTCCAGCAATATTTATTTATTTATTTCTGATTGTAACGAATAAACTAATAATACAAAAATTACAGAACAATGCAAGCATATTAATATTTGCATGCCAACAACTGTATTTGGACATATAATGAACCTATTACTTATGTAAGACCTAATATTATCATTTATCACTTATGTGTTCTATAGCAAATAAATAAAGTTCGTTTCGTTTAAAAAAACATCAATTTCTAAAGTTTTATAACGTACATATTATATTTAATATCAAGGGGTGAGTGATCGGTGTCAGCTGGTTCACTTTTCATCTTTTTGCGTATATCTGATAGGCGACGGCGCGGGAAGTGGAAATGAATATGCGGGAACTGTGGAGTTGCCTGATATAAAGTTATTTCACACCACCTGCTCGACATGCTCGTCATGTACATATACCTCACTAAAAGCAGGCGATTAAATCCCTACGGCTGAGCCGGGAGTAAAGTTGTACTGAATTTCATTATGCCCTTTCATATTGTTATTGAATTTGGAACCTCATCTGTATTCAAATTTGAACCAAAGAGACAAAGAGAAACATAGTAAGAACTTATTCGTAAATCGAACTAACCTATGCACATAATGCACCAACCTAGATTTGGTTTTTATTGTCTCGCAGAAAATGTGAAAAGTACAGTATTCTCCTCGTGAATAAGGCTTTCTGCATCTTGGGCGTGTTTATATCAGCACTCAGGATTCTAGTAACTCCCTCGCTCCGCTCGTGAGTTAACTCTAGAATCCTTCGTTACGTTCGGAATTCAAAATAGCGCCCGTGACGCAAGACATTGCTTTATCCCCTCGTTTAATAAATGTGCTATTGTTATCTTTGACTATGCAAATAGTGCCACGAAATGCACAACCAAAAACTTGACCTACAGTTTCATTCAAATTACAAGTAACGGGAGTTCATGTTAATTAGTACACTTTTTTGGGGTAGAAATTGCAGTTATTTTGGATCTTAGACTGTTCCCTATATTTGTGTTACTAAAGCTACACGCATACCAAATTTCAGCACTGTGGGGGTCACTGGTGCACTCTGTGAATTTCGTCAGAGTTTTGTTTTGTTATGGCTAATAACTCAACGAGTACAAGTCTTAATCGAAAAATAAAAACGGAGTCAAAATATACTAAAGACCTTTCATAAGACGTCTCAATTGACCTTATTGTCTTATTTTGGTTTTTTTACCCCTCTTGAAATATCTCAATAACCCCCCCCCCCACACACATTTTTAGCTCATTTAGTTACACTAAGATTGTGCCATCACTCACTACCTACCTAAATACCAAGTTTCACGATGATCGGACCAACGCTTTGAAAGTTATCCTCGGACAATCATACATACATACAACGCCGCGTTGCTCAAGTTGATCAATATGAATTAATATTTAATTAACTAGCTTCCGTCCTCGGCTTTGCATGCGTCAATAAAAAGTTTATGTCCTAATTCAATTAGTAATCTATCTATACAACGAATTTCATCGAAATCGGTTCAGCTGTGAAAGCGTAATCAACAAATAAATAAACTCACTTTAATTGTCGCACTGTGAACACTGGTACCTGGTAATAATAATGTCACATTTTGACCAGCTTGTCCAAATTTAAATTTTTATTCCCTGCTGAAAATGTTCACAAAACTTCAACTGGATATCCCTAGAGACTTAAAAATTATTATTCCACCCGCAGGAAAACTTTTTACATAGAAAACAATCAGTTACAATTAGCTGCAAGCCTACATGGTCAAGCCTATTCAAGATTTCCAGTTTCGCAAAATCAAAAATAAAAAACAATTCCACGTTTTTTCCTGTTCAGTACAAGACCTCTTTGTATCTAATTACCAGAGTAAATAAATAAAAATAATATAAAAGTGTCGACCTTCGCCGCCGTATGCTCCATGAGTCATCTTGAAAATAAAAGTGCTTTATCCATGGGTAAAGAATAAAGACCTTTTGTCTGGGTTTCCTAATATAGCGACCGTCATTTAACGTTCGTTGGTATACTATTTTTTGTTAGTCTGTAATAAATTCATCACCATAACGTCGCTGTCAGTTCAAAAGTACGTATGTCAAAACCCTTTTTTTTCTAAAAAGACGTAAAAGTCCCGAAAATCATATTTCAAGCGAAAGGAATTTTGACATACGTACCTTACAAATTTATAGATTTGTTGTTAGATATGTTGAAAGCTTGTCCCTGAATAGTGTTAGTCTATGAATCCAAATTTAAAACAAAACCGACCAAGTCCGAGTCGGACTCGCGCACGAAGGGTTCCGTACCATTATCTATAAAAACGGCAAAAAAATAAATCAGTTTTGTTGTATGGGAGCTCCCCATTAAATATTAGTTTTATTTTAATTTAATTGTTTATTTTTAAAATGAATATATATTTAAATATTCTGTGGATATTTCAAGCGTCTACGTCAGCCGTTATCAATATCAAGCTAAGATGAGCAAAAAAATCATGTTTGTTGTTTGGGAGCCCTCGTTAAATATTTATTTTATTCAGTTTTTAGTATTTGTTGTTATGGCAGAAATAGAAATATATCAGCGGTGTAATTTTCAACTGTCTAACTATCACGGTTCATGAGATACAGCCTGGTGACAGACGGACAGACAGACAGCGGAGCCTCAGTAATAGGGTGCCGTTTTACCCTTTCGGTACGAAATCCTAAAAATTACAGTTTTTTTGTGTCTGCTGAAAACCTACTGTTTTATCATACAGTGTTTTTAACTGACAGCGACGATAATCATAATATTACCAGAGCGCCACTTCCCCTGCGACCTGCAACGAACGGCTCCAGGAACCTTTATTGGATGGTCTTTTCAGAGCGCTTAGCTAAAAAAGCTGACGGCCGCTGAGTGGAGACCACGCAGTGTAGGACAGCCCCCCCACTAGATGGAAAGAAGAACTGGTATAGTTTGCTGATATCTGCATGGTAATCTGCAATATCAAGAATAAATTAAAATTGAATTTAATTAAATTTGACTGCTGCGTTTCGTGGCTCTCAACAGGAACAGAGAATCGACAGGATCCGCAATACCACACTGCGCGCGAAGACCGGCATCGCAGATGTTGGCGACAAGACTGCCAGGCTGGAGTGGGACTGGGTGGGTCACGTGAGTCGTATGGTCACAGACAAATGGGCAACAGTCGTCACACAATGGGTGCCTGCAGATGACCGTCGGAGCCGGGACAGGCCGAGGAAGCGCTGGCGTAACGACCTCGATGCATTCCAAGATGGCTGGAGGGGCGAGGCGAGTGATCGTGAGATGTGGAGGAACAGGGGGGAAGACCTTGGCCCAGCAGTGGGAAAAGATAGGTTAAAAAAAATAACTGCTTTAAAGAACAATATTATAATACACTTGAGTTGGAGTGAAAACTCGGGAAGGGCTAGTATAATATTGTTGAAAAAAGGTTTTTTCAAATTCGTTACAATAGAAAATTATCAATTTTCAAATAAACTTAATATCAAGTCCTATTAAGTTTTTGTTAAAAAAATACTTTATCATAACAAGCTTTTATACAATTTATACAAACCAGAAAACATCCTCCCCCATCTTGGATTTCCCGCCATATTGGATTTATAGTATACATCTTGGATGGTCCCCCATGTTATGGATTTAATGTGACATTGTATTAGTTTTCGTGTTCTCCTTAGCAAGCCCTTTCATTTGATACCCATACTGTGGTAATGCAAAAAAATAACTAGTCCGCCATCTTGGATGACCCGCCATATTGGAATTAGAATGACGTCACATAGCTAGGCATGCATTGTCATCTAAAATAAGAGTGTATACCAAATTTCAGCTCAATCGGTTAATGATAACTGATTTAAAATACAATAAATAACAGGTAGAACTTTTTTGTGTTTTCACTTTGCAGATAAAAGGTGAATGAATGACATATATCTTTTTGAGCACGTTAAACTCATTCCTCTCTGAGAAGAAAGCCTCCAAATAAGACCAATCAGCTGCTATATTCGCCTTAAACCCACTGCTAAATTTTTGTAACTACGATTCCGGATGGTGTTTTAAAGTTATGTCGTACATAACTTAACAGGTTGTATTGTATATACAACGTACAAGATGTATA
Source organism: Philereme vetulata (assembly GCA_918857605.2). Taxonomy (NCBI): domain Eukaryota; kingdom Metazoa; phylum Arthropoda; class Insecta; order Lepidoptera; family Geometridae; genus Philereme; species Philereme vetulata. The sequence continues at coordinate 11,418,957 of OU975423.1, forward strand.
TTAAAAAAAAGTCTTGTAATATGTGCAAGTCACAGAGGCTTCTTTCACGCAGATACCTGCATATCGGCTTTCTATAGGAACCATGGCACGCGCCAGCCCCATCCGCTTCCTGTCGTAATTCTATCCGATGTACCATCGATCATAAGCGCATATAGAACAGCTTGTAACCTACAATTTTTACTAAAACTGTAAATTCAAAATTAACTCTGTCTTTGTCGCTTAGAAGATGAGCAATAAGACCGCTCATTGTACTTGTTGCTTTGTGAATATTTAAGGGGGGCTCCCATACAACAAACATGTTTTTTTTGCTCGTTTTAGCTCGATATTGATAATGGCAACAGGTAGACGCTTGAAATATTCACAGAATATTTAGTTATATATATTTACTTTAAAAATAAATAATTAAGTTAAAATAAAACAAATATTTCAGGGGGGGCTTCCATATAACAAACATAATTTTTTTGCTCCTTTTTGCTTGATATTGATAACGACAACAGGTAAACTCTTGAAATATTCACAGAATATTAAGTTATAAATTTACTTCAAAAATAAATAATTATATTAAAATAAAACAAATATTTAAGGGCTTCATACAAAAAATATTATTTTTTGCCGTTTTTATAGATAATGGTACGGAACCCTTCGTGCGCGGGTCCGTCTCGCATTTGGCCGGTTTTATTATTAATAGCTGTTTTAACTATATTATAAGATGGTTCTTAGCTTTGTCAGTTTTCATCCCCCGACGCAAAAAGTGTCGTGAGATTTTGAAATTTTGTAAAATTAACTTGTTATGAGCCAACACAATACAAGTAGCAAAGTCTCGAGACGGATAAAAAATCTTGAACCGTTATAGTCGTAATGCAACTTGGTTAGAGATTTGTAAAAAAACAATTTTTAATATATGCAATTTAATAAGCTTTCTAGACTTAGATCAGAGGTCCCCAAACATTTTGTCTCGTACTCGTAAATCGAACGAACCCTCTGCACAGAATGCACCAACCTAGATTTGGTTTTTATTGTTGTCTCGCAGAAAGTGTGAAAAGTAGAGTATTCTCCTCGTGGATACGGCTGTCTGCACCTTGGGCGTGCTTATATCCCTCTCTGCACTCAGGATTCTAGTAACTCGTACTTGCCTTGTTTATCGGTTTTAGACTCCCTACTCACCTAATGTTACATTTTTGCAAATTCATCGACTTCAATGTGCTTTTGATAATAGGAAATTTGGCTTCACATACTGTGGCACTACTCGCTTTGAAATATTTATTTTATTAATTGTAGTACGAAAAACTTGAAAAATAATAGGTACTTACTTTGTGTGTAGGTATGTGGATTTTTCTATTCATAAAAAGCCAAAAACAAGGTAAAATTAACCTGCTAAAATTAATAACACCTGCTTAATTGAGATCCGTTATATATGCATCCCTTAGAAATCTTAGTCGACCCCTGGGGGTTGATTTAGACTACTTTGGGTATCATCCCTTTAGATTTCAAAGGAGTGTTACGTTCTGTGTGTAAACCTCATTTATTAAATGATACAAGCGCATTGAGTGGACAGGGTAGATAGTTCCATTCATAAATTAGTAGACTAGACATCTTGTCTGCTAATGTCCACACTTACTTGCTCTTATTAATTTGCAATTAGCAGGCGAGAAGTCGCACTAACCGTTTGATATGTAGAGTACTTGTTGAAATTCCCTAGCTGTCACTATGAGAATTTGGTTGTGCTTTACCGCTAACATTGCATATAGATTCTCTCTTTGAGATTTGACACGATCTAGTCCTTAGGGGTCAGAGTTTGCAGGTTATCTAAACAATCGTATTACGGACGTAACATGAGCTGAATCTGTAACGAATACTAACTTAAGTACTAGATTTCCTTGTATAAGGGCTCGCTTGGAGAAGAACTACCACCATACCTGTTTCTGCCGCCAAGCAGCATGTTTTGGTATGAAGGGTATAGCTTCCGGTGAAATTACAGGCACATGAGGATTTACACCTGTATGCCTCAAGTTGATGGACAAAGGGCAGTGAATCGTAGAGCACGTTTCTAAGGTGCGTGACCTACGAGTCATTACTTTTCTATACCCGATGGTTACCACTTAACATCAGGTGGGCCATATGATTGTTCCATCTCCAAGTAGTATAAAAAAACCAAATACCATTTCCCTTCCTTTTACAGTAATTTATAACTTTTACCCAGTTTAGTATCTTTAAACTTAACAGCAAAGATTTAGAATAATACTAAAGCCACTAAAATGAATACCAGAACTAAAGTTCCATTAAGCAATGATCCTCTCCATCCAAAGGTTGTCTGGAAGAGATCGCTTTGTTAAGCGATAAGACCGCCCATTATGCTTACATTTATTTGTTTTTTTTAATCTGTTGTGTCTAGCTTGTAAGGTATAATAAAGAATTTTCATTCATTCATTCAAAGTTAAAAACAAATTAAGACATTTTTAACAGTAACGCTCATTGCATGACAGTAAAAACTTTTAATAAATTACCAGACGATTAAAAAGACCTTTGACTTTATTTAAACGGCGAATTAATAAATGGTTATCATACAAATGCTTATACATTATTGCGGAATATTTTAATTATACGTACACACGGCTACACATTAAGCTATATTGCTCCAGTATAAGCTGACCTCTCATTCTACGAAAAGCCTACACAATGCGAGATCAGCTTATACTGGAAATGTATAGCTAGATGTGTAGCCGTGTGTACTAGACATGACATTATTTTATTTTACTGACATTTTTTTTATATTATATAGAAACAGTAAAAATAAATTTTTAATTATTTTATGTAATATTTTCACACCAGGACATCGTCTGGTAGAATGTTAAGAGCTTGAACTGTATATATATACATATATACACATACATATATTGCTGGACATTTCACACAGCGCTATCTAGCCCCAAACTAAGCAGAGCTTGTATTATGGGAACCAGATAACTGATAGAATACTTATCATCATATCAGCCGTAGGACGTCCACTGCTGGACAAAGGCCTCCCTCATTGATCTCCAGGAACTGCGGTTGGAAGCGGCCTGCATCCAACGCCGACCTGCGGTTCTTACCAAGTCGTCTGCCCATCTTGTGGGTGGACGCCCTACGCTGCGCTTGCCGGTCCGTGGCCTCCACTCGAGAACCTTTCGGCCCCATCGGCCATCTGTTCTGCGCGCTATATGGCCTGCCCATTGCCACTTCAACGTGCTAATCCGTCGGGCTATGTCGGTGACTTGAGTTCTCCTACGTATCAATAGAATACTTATACTAGAATATTAATAGAATAGAATATACTAGAATACTTATATACATTTTTTTTTTGTAAATACATACTTATAATATATAGAGAAACATCCAGACCCGGAACAAATATCTGTAAGTCATGCAAACATTTGTTCCGCGGCGGGAATCGAACCCGCTACCTTCTGCGTCTCAGCCGACTATTCGCCCACTGCACCACAGAGGTCGTCAATAAATTAAGACCAGTGTAAAATTTGTACCTACTAACTTTCTGCGAATAAATTATCTTTATATTTGTCTTATGCGCAAAAGATCTACGGTCGCTTGTGCAGAGCTCGAAGATAAAAGCTATGGTGTTTTTGATGTATGCGGTGAACTAGCCATTCTCTAAGAGCTGTGACTCAATCGAGTACTAAAAGCGTGTATGTGTGCATCGATCGGCGGTGTCGATGCAAATTACGTTTTTAACGACGTATCGTGTTCTATTTTAATCTAAACTTGAGTTCAGATTCACGACTAAGCACAGTTCTAGAATGGGAGCCTAAGAATTTCTTTTATTTAATTTGCATAGATGTTCGTTTGACCACAATCTCACTTGATTGTAAGCGATGATGTGGTCTAAGATGAAGCACGAAAATCTAAAAGAAACCTGTACGCACGGCTACGCAACAAGCTGTACTTTCCAGTATAAGCTGACCTCGCATTGTGTAGGCTTTTAGTAGAATGAGAGGTCAGCTTATACTAGAATTATGTAGCTTGATGTGTAGCCGTGTGTACACTCTTACCTTAAAGAGACCCGAATTGTATTCTTCAGGAAAAACAGACGACGGCAGAGTGTTCCATACCTTAGCTGTACGCATCAAGAACGTAGAACCAAAACGGTGTGTGCGAATGGGTGGTATATCAACTAGGTACGGATGGTACTGAGCCGTGCGCCTGCTTGTCCGCTGATGGAAAAGGAATGGCGGGATCAGATCATATAGTTCCTGGGCACATTCCCCAAAATGTATTCTATAAAAGATCGATAGGCTTGAAACTTTACGGCGGTGTTCGAGACTCTGTATGCCTAAAAGGTCTACGTTCTATCGAGTCTAAGGTAGCGAGCTGGTATTTCGCCGAATCATCCCAAAGGTGGCATCACTACTCCATAGCAGACCGGACTTCTGCTTTGTAGAGACTAAGAAGCTGTCCCGGTGTAGTATCTCCTGACCTTGTTAAGGATGCCCAGCTTCATGACAGCTGTTTAGCCTTGACTCAATGTATGAGCTCAATGTTGAGAGTAGGCGTGAGTGAAACCCCCAGAAGCTCGAGGTGACCTTCTACAGTTACCGGTACATCTCGGAAAGAGGGAATTTGGAGAAACTGACTCTTTTTCGCCGAGAAGAGACATGATTGCGTTTGCCATAATAAATGCCATAAAGGTAACCTTATCAAATCATCATCATCATGTCAGCCAGATGTCGTCCACTACTGAACATAGGCCTGCCCCATAGATTTCCAGAGCGACCGATTTTGAGCGGCCTGCACCCAACGGCTCCCAGCAACCTTTATCAGGGGGCCAATTTTAAAACCAGATTGGATTATGAATTGTATATATTTTGGCACTCTGCTACACTAATATTACAACATTAGCTTGACATAAATAAAGTCTAAAATCGCATGTCAATCAACTCATGTATTGTGAATACCGTTTAGGACTTTGCATATAACGAGACTAGATCGATACTCGATTTTTACTATTTTAACTTACGGGAATTGGTCTTATTTCTATATTGTGGGGGGGGGGGGGGGGGTCAGACGTTGCGCTTTCAGTGCGTTGTCTCCACTCGAGAACCATTCTGCCCCAATGGCTGTCAGTTAATCGAGCTATGTGCCCGCTGCCACATAAATGTTTGTTCTTGTAACTGTGTTCAGTCACTTCAAAAACAAAAACATAACCTTTAAAAGAAAAGGATGGCAAATTAAGAAAATTTCGCAATTTCAGCCTCAAGATACGAGTACTCTCGATATCTTCAAAGCCAAGTCAATAACTCTGTATTTGCCCAACATAACAAAAGCTATACCGATTACTTTTCAATCGAAAATTAGTTCAGGAAACGAATTCTTCAAAGGTGTTTACAGGTCACAGTAAGCTGGTTTTTTCTTGGTGCTCGCGATCGTTAATTGTTTCCAAGGTGGTTTAGAGCAGAAATCAAAATTGACGAAAAAGTCGCTCGTCGTTTGTTCGTTTCTCCACAAATAACATAAAATTGACAGATCCTTAAATTATACTTAGCCACAAAATACGTTTAAACATCGTCGCCTATTTATGTTATGTTATGTATTTAACTACAAACACTTGTTTAAAATGTAGTATTGGTTTAACTAATGTAACCAAAGAAGCATCACAGCTTGCAAGATATTTTCACACTTTTCTTTTCATACATGAAACCAGCTGCGTTTGTTTTAATTATCATAAAACAACATCCAATACCAATATGGAAAGGCAATCAAAATTAATCTTTCGAAACGTTTCAAAACCTTTGAAGACTGTCGTCGCTAGGGTAACCAGCTTATTCGGCGGATTATTTAAATTCAACGTTTTTTGGTTGAAAACTTACTATTTCTAAGAAATTGTTATAAAACTCACAATAGGAACTGCCAGTTGGTTCAAATGAACCCAAACACTAATAGCCTACTATGATCTATACCGATGATACCCAAAATGGTCTATAACCCCCAGGGGTCGACTAAGATTTCCAGGGGGTCCATGTCATCGAACAAATAGATTGTAAATTTTTTAGCAGTTTAATTTTACCTTGTTCTTGGCTTTTCATTAATAAAAAATCCACATGTCTACACACAACGTAGGTACCTATTATCTTTAAGTTTTTCATACTACAGTTAATATAATACATATTTCAAAGTGAGTAGTACCACATTGTGTGTACTTAGCCAAATTTCCATCTCTCAAAAACTCATTGAAGTCGATGAATTTGCAAAAAATTTAGTGCGAGCAGGGGGTCTACCCAAAACAGAAAAATATGGCAAGTTGCAATCTATTTAAATGTTCCGTGATCTAGCATCCATCTCCATCATAAGACCACCTTCATGGTACCATATTATTGAATTGTCACCGAAGTTACATAATTCACATATGTGTTCCAAATTTCAGCTCAATCGGTTCGAGGGAACTGGTTTGAAATTCAGTTGCAAACTAACAAACATTGCAAGATTAATAAAAGCTTCTAATTAGTTAGTATTTTATTGGGCGCCATAAAAATAAGAACAACGTAAGTCTATCACACTAATATTACAAGTTTGGATGTTTGTTTATTTCAATGTTTGTTTGTCACTCAATCACGTCGTAACGGCTAAACCGATTTCAATGAAATTTGGTATGTACGTAGATTATAACCTGGATTACCACATAGGCTACTTTTAATTCCATAAATCAGTTCCAATGGGATGAAAATGGGGTGTCAAGTCAAGCTGCAACAGCGAGTTTAGCTGTATTTCTAGGTTACCTACGCATTTAGTAGTGTAACGTGTACGAAGTCGCGGGCAACAGCTAGGATGATATAATTGGTGGTTTTATCGCTGAATAGCGATCTCTACTAGATAACCTTTGGGTGGAATGGACTGTGTGGATGCAAATGGGCGGGGTATAATACATGTAACTATTTATAATAATGACTTATATACAAATATATTTATATTAAACCTAATTATAGATATTTAGATGTTGAGCTTCTATGTCCTAAAATGTCCCTGTGTCGTTATCAAAATACCAAAAAATAGAAACCAATGGACCTACTTACTACACAATAGTAAGTCCATGTGTAAACCCTAGTCGTAGCTATAATAACTGTTGAATAATCTATGAAGCTCGTGGTAGTAACTATTGGTTATTCGATGTATGTATAGATATTTCGAACTATGGACTAATCTGTGGTGGCTGAGGAGAGATGTATCCCGGATTTGGTTATTTGGAAATGAAACGGATTTGATGGAATGGAAGTAATTTTGAGAGTTCCAAAATAAGCTGTTGTAGTAAGGTGGTATGTTTTAATTTATGGCGCTAACAATATTCTGTACATTTCTAGTGTGTAACTTCTGTTTTTTCGCACACACCGAAATTACATATGTATGTATTCTAAATTTTAGCTCAATCGGTTGATGGCGAACAGTGCAGTGTTGCCAACCTCGACTAAGCGTCCCCCCCTAGCGTCTCTCAAAATTCCCCTAAAAAAAGATAACTCCTGAAAAATGCTTCAAAAATGGTAACCCTAGTGTATGCCCCTAAACATACCCCTTTTCATATAATTTATTCCCCAAATTTAGGGGGAAAACCCCCCAGTTGGCAACACTAGAACAGAGGCCCAATTCTGTTAATATATAAACGATTTATATATAAAAATATATAATATGTATAAAAAGATATATTTAAAACGGTTATGAAGCCATACTATGTAATAATTATGGTTGTTGTTCCTGTCATCCGTTTAGAAGAATTGGGCCCATCTGATTTAAAATTTAGTAGCAACTTGCAAGATATGATTTAGACAAACTAACAAACACTGCAAGTTAAATAAAAGTCATGTTAAGATGGTAGATAGATGGTAGATGGTAGATAGAATACAAAAAGATATCTATAATGGCCATTTTGCGACGATACCATTGTAATTATGAACTGATTGGTTTAGGAGAATTGTGCCCCTTAAAAATTCAATTGCAAGATATGATCTGAACAAACAAATAAACATTGCAAGTTTAACAAAAGTCATTATTATAAATACGGTATTTATCAAGTATCGTTTTATCGGTGTTTCGACCGACAATGTTTCAATTCGTAAACCTTCATCGTAGTGCGATCCGCTCCGAACTGCGTCTTGCCTCGCACTACGTGCGAGTAGACGGGGTGGGGGTTGCAACACCGGTCGCACATCGTGTTGATAGACTGCATCATTATCGTTATCATGGCTATACTCTTCGTTAGTTCTCGGTACAGGCAAACATACAACACTATGTATACCAGGTTCACTCACTCATCTGTCACTTGCATCATGAAGACATGGCCAGGCTGGCGGTAGAACCCATCCTCTATCTCTGTTCGGCACACGAACAGCTGCAGGGCTAGCACAGCGATTTCATTGTCTACTCTTCGAAGAGACGAGAAGGCTCTGACCGCAACTTGTATTTCTGCGTGTAATGTTATTTGTTTTTGTATGTTGTTTTTAAATTTGAATGTGATGTACAATTCATTCTGTCGATTTTTCGGAAATTGTCTTTGCCCCGAGCAGGCTCAATAATTTTTCTTTCTAGACAAGAGAAGGATACTCTGTCTATAGCAACGTACGTTATTAATATAATTAATTAAATACCTATCCAAAAGTTTGTTGGCAGGCGCACGATTGAAAAGAATGCAAAAGAGACAACCTGAGAAAACAGTGTTGTTTAGGCATCGCAAGACTTATGGCGGGTTCCTATATCCGTCGGTAACCGACTACGCCTCGTATCTCCTTGAAAAAGTGTCAAACTAGTGTCAAACTTTTGACAGGTTTTCAAGGAGAAACGAGTCGTAGCTGGTTACTGACGGATATAGGAACCCGCCATTAGACAATTTCAGAAGAAAGTTGTCTATCCGAAATGTCAAAGATTTAAAAGATGATGACTATCGTGCTCGGCGTTGTAGACTACTGTCGAGGAAGTGTCGACAACGTTTCTTCCCGTTCACTCAATCGCTGCGCACAAGACGGTCGACAAAGTGTCTTCTTTGTTCCGAAAAATGACTCATGCATGACTAAATCCTTCTCTACAATTACTGTGCTAGGCCTACTGGTATGGTAATCTCCCTTTGAACTTGCCGCTGGATAAAATTCTAAAGAAACATTGCACCAACAGATTTGCATCTAAAGAAAGAAGTGTCGAGACACACCCACGCGCTGTCTATTAGTATGGTTCGTTACTTGTTACAGTTGTTATCAAGTTCGTTAAGCGGGGAATCCGACGCAAAACGATCTTGAGACTTGGGAGATATTTTGTTACAGTGTTTTTAACCTCCTACGCAAAAAAGGGGTGTCTGAAGTCGCAAATCTCATAATAACCCGCTAATCTCTCTTTTATTAATAACTAGCTGACCAATCCGCAGCTTGGCACGCGTAGTTTTTCAATAAAAATATTACCCTCCTTCTGCGCAGTTGGGTATATAGTAGCGTGTGTCACCCGGGGATGTAGCTTCCCAACGGTGGAAGAATTTTTTAATACGGTCCAGTAGTTAGGTGCCTATTTAATGCAAACAAACAAACAAACAAATCTTTATATTTTATAATATTATTGTTGTAGATATTGATATGTTCTTTAATATTGTAGAACATAATTTTGTTTCTATCGCCAATAGTTTCCGTAGCGCATACGACGAAATACGTTTTAGGTCACTTTTTTACACCTTGGGTTACGTTACTTAAGTTTAAGTAAGGTTCCATAATCTTTTCTAACAATTAATATAGCTTATGTCACTTAGGGTAAATGTAGCTTTCCAATGGTGAAAGAATTTATAAAATCGGCACAGTAGTTTTTGAGTTCATTTATTACAAACATACACACAAAAATACAAATCTTTACTCTTTATAATATTAGTGTATAGACTGGCATACTTACCTACCATTCCAGTTATACTAGCTATGAGTATTACTAGTGGCGCGCCCGGAACTGAGATCTCGCGAGTCTCCGATTAAAACAAAACAATAATATTTGTTATCTTTTAATAACACAATAATGCAACAAAATGCATAACCAGCTAACCTGGTTTACAGTTTCATTCAATTAACGGCAGTTCATGGTTACCATTTTTAGGGGTACAAACTGAAGTTAGTCTAGATTTCAGACTTTTGCCTATATTTGTGGTACTTAAACTACACGCATGCTAAATTATAGCACTGTGGGGTCACTGGTGTACCCTGTGAATTTTGTTAAAATTCAGTTTTTATTATGGCTAATAACTCACAAACTATAAGGACTTTCCTCAGAACATCAAGGACTATTGAAGACATTTCATTAGACGTCCTACTTGACCTAATAGTCTCATTTTCATTTTTTTTTACTCATTTTATACCCCAATATCTTAACAACCCCCCACATTTTTAGCTCATTTAGTCAAGTTGTATCAAGTTTCACGATGATCGGATCAACGCTTCGAAAGTTATCCTCGGACAAACAAACATACATACATACAACGCAGATTTGCCCAAGTTGATTTAGAGATCTCGCTTCGCTCGATCAAAAAATACCGCATCCAAATGGGTCCATCCGTTAGAAAACTATAGTGTGACCATTAGTGCTGTGCACTCCCTGAGGTATGCGCGCGGCGAGACGGGGGGGATGTGTCGGCCGCTCCGATCTATCAGTCTGCCGTCAACGCTCACGGCAGTAGGTAGCTTTTGTACCGGACGGTCTATGTCAGACGCACACGGGATAAATATTCAAAGATGGGTCGTGCGTTATCTCGTGATATGAAATGGAAGATGAAGTTGAAACAGAATCTATGTCAGAATAACTTTCGTTAGAATATATAATTGTTTGTAAATATAAAAAATGTTCAATAAAACAAGTCCTTTGAATTATAAGTTTAGTTCTTATTTATCACCTGCATATTTTTAATAAAATATGAGTATATTTAAGTTACATTTTAATCAACTAAGTAAGTATAATATATTACAGATAGATAGCCTCCGACCATCGTCCCGCCACAAGTCTTGCCTTAGAAATGCAAACTGATATCGTAAGATATGTCCGACATGTATTGATCTCATGTGAACTCATGCAGTTTTTTCTTTGCCTCCCACCTCGCCGCGCATAGCTCAGGGAGTGCACAGCACTAATGGTCACACTATACGACGGACACAAAGACATAGGCGTAACTCGAATTGCACCGCCGCTTCTCCGCGCGCCGCTGCACGCCCTATCTCGCCGTGGTTCATATAATGTTTGCCAGTTTTTTTGACATTCAATCCCTTCATTTTCTTTTATAGTGCTTATTTCTCATTACTGCGTCTTTTTAAAAACCAATTGTACCTAAGAATTACGTGATCGTTTGGAGCGACCAGCGTCACGGGTACCCCGTCTGAAAGCCGAGGCCAAACTGAATCGCGGACCGGGCGTCTGAAGCGTCTGGTTTCATTAGTGCAAAAGTTAGGTATTTTCATTTTATGGTAAAATTAAAAGGTATTTTAGAAAATTTAAAACACAGATGCACTTATATAAGTTGTGTAGAATTGCTGTATAAAGTTTCAAGATCTAAATTGAAGTATTCATCGCATAAGGCCGGTTTTAAGATAAATTTAGAGTCATATTTGGATTATTTTTCTATCGAGTAAATTTTACGGAATCATGTTTTCACAACACAGACGTTCTAGCACGTATCCTTAACTATAACATATATGAATTATAAATTGAAAGCACAAAATTTGTTAATGAAAACATTGTTTCTCAATAAGCGATTTATCGTCTGCCCAGGTAAGTGCACCTCTCATTTTGCATTTTTGAGTTAAAAATTCTAAAATGACGTAGAATCGTCATAGGATGTTAGTAATTTTATTGCAATAATTTAACCGTTATAAAACTCAAACAAAGCTATTAAAACTAGCACAATTTATTTGATAGGTACGAGTGTTTTCTCGTAATTATATACGCTTCCGTGCAAAATAATTGACTGTTACGAGACGTACGCTGCGGCAATAACAATTCTGTCTCAGACCTGAATAGATATTTCAATGACTATCATTCAGCGTGCTTGTGGGATAGTATTTGAATATATCAGCAAATATCCTTTTATTTATAAATAAGGCTTCAACAGAAATGATGCGATCCGTAGACTAACCCAAGTCTCTGACATAGCTTTGAAATACCTCCCATCCGCACAAAGCGGTTCCTTCGACCTTTATTAAACGCACCGCCAAAGAGTGGAACGCCTTGCCGGAGTCTGTGTTTCCTGAAAACTACTCCTGAAACCTGGGTGTTTTCAAGTCGCGAGTTGTTTCTTCTAGGCAAACGTGATCCATCGTAGAATTCGTAGTCTGCATCATCGTTTACGAGGTGGTGGTTCAAACGCAAGCCATTTTTGTCAATAGACCATCTTTAGCTGCTATGTATGAGAAAATGAATTTAATCATTCTTTTTTTTTGTGAATTTATCCGATGTAGTAGAGTCACTTGTCCTTTCAAAGTTGAACTACACAGACGTGGTTTTTGGTCCACGACTTTTAGAAAAGACGGCTCGACTGATACAACGAGTTCAAAATTCTTGTACTCGTTTCTGCTTCGACGTTCCAAGAAGAGGACATGTTACTCCTTTCCTTAATGCACATTCATTACTGAAGATGAGACACAGACGTAAGCTTCATTTAGCATGTCTCCTCTTTGGTGTTATGAAGCACCATGCCCCTGGTTATCTCTACAGTAAGATTAGTGAACCGTCAAACTGGAGATCCTGCGATCGCCGACAATGTTCGATGCAGCTTTCAACACAGCGACATAGAACAGTAGGCTTTCGAGGCAGTTTTCGCTACGCTGCATCGAAATGTTGGAACAACATTCCACCGCCGATAAGGAACCTGCACACTATTCACAGTTTTAGACTAAAACTAAAAAAAAAAATTTTTAAACTGACAAAAGGAGCAGGAACTTAACAGATTTGACACAATTGCAATATAACTCTATACACATTTACATTATGATTTTATGAATTGTTTTGATCATATTTAATACTTTTAATCTCTTACTTTAAATCTACTTTTAAATATTTAACTAGTTTATATATTTAATATGACTTTATTTATTTTCTCTTGTTATTGTCAATCTTTTTCTGTTTGAAACTTCTTTTTGTTTTTGAGTGTTATATTTTTATGTACATTAAAATCACGTCCGCTATGTATTTATTTTTAATTATTTGTCCCTCTTGGTCCTAAAGGTCTCAACGGAAGACCAGCGCAGCTTCTAACGTCCTGCACACGCTGAGTTGATACCTTTTTCTCTAACCAATTTGTGTACCTACCTAGCTTTAAGTTTTTATGTTGTTTTTATTGATATACTGTTTTATTTTTTGTTGTTATGTTTGTATAATGTGTGTTGCAAAATAAAATATTTGATTTCATTTGATTCGATGTGTTAATTCTGTTATTCGGGGCGGAGACACATCCAACAAATCAATGAACATAAAAATCAGTCCAGCCGTTCTTGAGTTATAATTGGTGTAACTAACCCGACTTTGTTTTATATTTTAAATATTATATATTTATTTTATACATCGCTAGATCTGTTGCAGCATTAGATGTAGTGACGAGCTTATCATCAAAGCTGAACATAGGCCTCCCCTATAGGTTTCCGGAATTCCATTGGGTGCAGACCGCACAAGATCGGTCGCTCTGGAAATCTATGAGGATCTGATACCACTAAATATATGAACTGACCAACAATTCTACCCTAACTAACTACTAACTAACTATCTACCCATCTAACTTCCTGTACCGAGAACTACCGAAGAGAGCAGCAGTGAAGATAATGATAATGACACAGCCTGTCAACACGCTGGGCCATCGTTGACGCAAGCCCCACCACCCCGCCCGTCTACTCGCGCGCAGAGGGCAACGCGCGCAGTGCGAGGCGAGACGTTATTCGGAGCGGATCGCACTCACCCTGATGAAGGTTCACGAATTGAACCGAAACATTGTTGGTCGAAACACTGATAAGACGGTACGTGATACATCCCGTATCAAATAAAGACTGAAATGAATCACGTAAGTTTTCTAAGTAAAATAATGTAGAGTAGTCTGTGCTACAGTTAGATGAAGTTGGCAAATAATAAAGATTGCTGGGAGCCGTTGGGTGCAGGCCACACAAGATCGGACGCTTTGTAAATCTATGAAGAGCTGATGCCACTAAATATATGAACAGACCAACAAAAGTATAAAAATATGATTGCTATTTTTTAATAATGATAAGATATCCTAAGGTTCAAATGGAGCCGGAACACAGGTCATTAAATCGATAATGCTACTTCGTTTTACTGTTATTTAACTGACTCACAGATTCCCACAGTAAACCCAGTTTAGGTAATGTAGAGTAGTTAGTCTGTGCTACAGTTCGATGAAGTTGGCTAATAATATCACAAATAACTAGTAGTTCGCCCCGAACTGAGATCTCGCGTAATCTTTGACTATCAAAATAGTGCCACGAAATCCATAACTATCTAACATGTATGTAAATTGGTTATCCTTTTTTGGGGTACAAATTACAGGTATCCATGTGAATTTTGTCAAAGTTCAGTTTTTATTAAGGCTAATAAAAAAAATACATTTATTTCAAGCAATTATGTAGCTCATATAGGAAAGCGCACAACACAATAGGTAAGCTAATGTTTATACAGGGGTTTTGAGAGCATGCCTGTGACAGCAATGTCTGGTGTACGGGCAGTCTACTCTGCCGGCTATCATTGCCAAGACGGTGTTGGCGCTGGCCCGCAGCCTGTGCACCAGGGACACGGCTCGCTTGCGCATGACGGTATGGAAGCAGTCGACCCGCGCCGCCGCGAATATCCCTGATGCACTGCAGTAGCGGGGCAGCCCCAGCATCGCATTGAGTGCATTGTTATACTGGACGCGGAGTGCGTTGTACGCCGCTTGCATATACTTCGCCCACAGGCTGCACGAGTACAGAGAGGTACAGTACGCCCGAAATAAAGTCAGCTAATACCTAACGCAAAAACTGCAAGGACTAAACTAAAAATTAAAACGGGCCGAAATGTACTAATGAAGATCTTTCATTAGACGTCCTATTTGACCTGACAGTCTCATTTTTTACCCCTCTTGTACCCCAATATCTCAACAACCCCCCACATTTTTAGCTCATTTAGTCACACCAAAGTTGTGCCATCACTACCAAATATACCACCTATATACCAAATTTCACGATGATCGGATAAACGCTTCGAAAGTTAGCCTCGGACAAACAAACATACATAAATACATTCATACATACATACATACAACGCCGATTTGCCCAAGTTTATATAGAGATCTCGCTTCGCTAGATCAATAAAGCTGGTAAAGGTTGCTGGGAGCCGTTGGATGCAGGCCACACAAGATCGGATGCTCTGGAAATCCATGGGAGAGGCCTATGTTAAGCAGTGGACGTCCTTTGGCTGTTATAATGATGATTACCAATAATATTCACACAGTCCATTCCGATTAGAGGTTGTCTGGTAGAGATCGCTAGTTAGCAATAACACCTCCAATTGTATCTCTTTTTCTCTCAGCTTAGACAGCCTTCACAGAAAATACATTGATCATCATAGCAATATCGCAATCATTTTAATGTACTAAATTTAGTTAAATTAAGACGTTGCCTCCATTGACAACATCTACGTCACATAGTAATTATGAATACATAGTCTAAAACCAAAATTAAATTTTATTCTTAATTAAAATCACAAGGATCACTTTGAAACGTCACCTTTACTGCCTGTTCCTACGCGACTAAGCCAGGAAAGAAGGACAAGAAACAATGGAGGTTGTTCTTTTTAATAACCCTACGTGGAAACCTAATTAAGTCCCAGGTGTAAAACAAATCTTTCTAAGTGATAGCACGCTATATTTATTACAAGCTTTTATTTAACTTGCAATGAATGTATGTTTGTTTGTCGGGGTGGAATTTTGCAACTGAATTTTAAATCAGTTATCGTTAACCGATTGAGCTGAAATTTAGTATACACGTTTGTTTTGGATGACAATGCATTCTTAGCTATGTGACGGTATTCTAATTCCAATATGGCGGATTATCCAAGATGGCGGACTAGTTATTTTTCTACATTACCACATTATGGGTATCAAATGAAAGGGCTTGCTGAGGAGAACACGAAAACTAATACAACGTCACAAAAATCCAAAATATGGGAGACCATCCAAGATGTATACTATAAATCCAATATGGCGGGACCTCCAAGATGGCGGAGGATGTTTTGTAGTTTTCTGAAGTCATTATCAGCTGAATTTTAAAAAAAGTATGCCTAGGTCGACTTCATACTTTGACTTGTGTAATTTGGCGAGATAGGCGTCATCAGCAATGGTTTGAAATCTATCTGGGAGGAGGATATTGCTATAAATCCCAATTTGGAAGCGGTCAAAACGCCTATAGGTACTTTGTGCTTACAAATTAAATTTTTGATAGGTTTGCTTCCACAGCGTGCCGTACGTGCGTTTTGTCTTATATGAATCTGCATGCGGTTCTGATTATGAATTTTATAAAACCTTGTTTTGAAAAAGTAATTTTTCAAAAAATACTTATTTAATTCAATTCAAAAACTAGGTTATAGAACATCTGTTTTTTTATCTACCTCAAGATAGGAGCAAGCATATGGCCCACCTGATGTTACATGCTTATAAAAAACAATAAAGTCAAAGCCAAAAGGCAAAGCATTGCCTCGTAGGTCACGCGCCTTAGGAACGTGCTCTACGGGGCACTGCCCTGCGTCCATCAATTTGAGGCATACAGGTGTAAAGCCTCATGTGCCTGTAATTTCTTCGGCACCCATATCTTTAAACTATAACACAGTAATGCTACTTGGCGGCAGAAATAGGTATGATGGTAGTACTTCCTCGGATGAGTACGGCAAACTACTACTACTTAAGATACATTCATGAGTCTATATTAAAAAAAAACATTGGTTATGTTACCCGCAATGGTTATGTTATCCATTTTCTTTGTAGGATAAAAAAACGAGTTTGAAGATCACATGACTGGAGTAAAACTTCTTTTTCAAAATATTAATTTATAAAATTGTTCAATTACAAAATTGTCTGTAGGTCAATCAGTCTATGTTCATTCTGGACAGACGCAACTCGCACTCAAACATTAATGTTTAAAAATATACGAAACGTAACTCTCTCTCTTTCTATCTTCACTAACTTGTATCTCCCTCTCAACTTCCGTTCGCACTTTTCGTAACGCATTCGCCAGCTTACTCCCCAAGTCAAGCGTGCGTAAAGAAGTTTTACTTCAAAAGTGCTACACTTTTGCGACAAACACTGGTATATGTATAAAAATGTACTGGTTGGTAAAGGTACTGGTATAAAATAACGAAGCTACAGATTTTTAACTGCATGTGTTCAAATCAAGCCTTTAGAATCAATAAGTCCACCATTTAAATGAAACACTAAATTATACAATTTAATTTACCTTGCGTTTACGACCTTCGAATTTCACGCGAGGTAGCGATTTTAGTGATGTGGTTTGTCGGTAATCGCACAGAAGGTTATCGATAACGTGTCGTTTTTAGGACGTCTCTGCCCCCCGCTGCGCGCGCGCTGGTTAACGGCCGGTTGGTCTGTTTACATGCCACCAGTTTGTTTCCCTCGCTCGAGCGTCGCGCATGTCTGTTCAGCTGCGCGCGCGCTCTAAACTCGCGATCGAAAATCAGCTGTCAAACTTTGACGTTTCGTAATTCACGAACTATTCACGCATGAATGCGTTCCGATTGTGATCGCATTGGATTTTAGCGTGACAAGTGTAACAGAGGAGTTTTTGCTTGTGTTTTACCGTACCATGAAGCCGGAATGATTTTTTGAATGAATAATTCAAGTAGTGTTTGACGCGAATGTGTTTGCTAGTGATGTGGTATCGATCTGTTTTGTGTATGTTCTGTGATGGTGGCTGGTGATGTCGCTTGACGCTGACATGTCTGCATTGTTGAGTGACCTGCGATGGGTGTACGAAGATGATTTGTTTACGCTGTCATTGCAAAACGGTAGGTGTCAGTCCAAAAACTGAGAGTTATTCCGTATTCAGCACAAATGTTTTGATTCAGAAAAGTGCTGAAAATATTTATTTCACGTTAGACATAACATAGTATAATTAGATAATATTTTAATACGTACCTAGTATATTATAAGTTAAGAGTCAGTGATGTGTAAGTACTAAATTAATTTAACTTATTCGTTTCAGACGTATATGTCCATATTATATTGTTATAAATAAGTACATTTGTGTTAAAAATTAATTACGGTTTATTTTTTCTAAAATTAATTAAGGTTTAATTATTAATAAATAAAGATATTGATACGATATTAATTACAATACTAAGTTCTTACTTAACGACTGAAGCAATAAATTATGCTGACATTTCACACAGCGCAGCGCTATCTTGCTCCAAATTAAGTCAATCTTGTAATATGGGGAACTAATAAACTGATACAATACTTATATCCTATTTTAAATGAACATGAATAAATACTATGACTGACGTAAAGGCCGATGATGAGAATGTTGATGTAGTTGCGTGCCTGTGACCTCAAGGACTGTGCTATTACGACGAGTACACGCACTTACACGCTTCAAATGTTTACTTACCTACAGAGAGCTAATGTTTACGAAAGCTAAAATTGTACTGAAGATTTCACTTCTAGCTGTCCAGCAAGCTGTAAGGAAATAAGTTACTAACAATCAATTAATAATATATCAATATATACCTAGTTATCTCATAATTAAAAAAATGTTAATATCTAAGTAACGTATATGAAACTTAAAATGTCACTAAACATCTAGGGACCTACCTAAGGTTTCATAAGAACCTAATGTTCGAACTGTTCTTCAATCTCACTAGTAACAAAAAAAAAATATGTTGAAAAATATTCTGAGAAACTCACACGAAAATGGTGCTTTTCCGATACAAGCTCTTTTCTTAAATAATTGAATATATCCTGAAAGACTATAAAAAGCAGGATATTTGTTGACGAACTCAATAATCATCGTATAACGCTAACAAGTTTCTTCTTATAACTCGCTTTTATCTCGTGTCGATAGTTTTCTAAGCAAACACACCACTTCCTCATTTTTAGTGGTCGACAAATATCGATAATATTATCGACACTTTTTTGAAATCTCTTAAGTTTATAATGATAATAGGTAAATTTGGAAAAGAAAAATCTAACGCGCTAACACCGATCCAAATATTCGAAGTTTTATCAAATTCGGTTGAATCACCATAGAAGAACCAATAGTAAAAAAGTTAAGATAAATATTCTCGCGCTTAACAAAGTCAGAGGAATAAAACTGGCAACACAAACTGCAAATGAACAAAAAAGTATGAAAAAAATTACTAAAGAGGCAGTTGGGAAGCCTTACCGTTTACATCGAAAATTGTTGAAGCTACTCGTATAGGTATCGGGATGTGCCTCTTAATAAATAAATAAATATGGCTGGACATTTCACACAGCGCTATCTAGCCCCAAAATAAGCAGAGCTTGTACTATGGGTACCAGATAACTGATAGAATACTTATATACTTTTTTTTTGTAAATACATACTTATAATATATAGAGAAACAACCAGACACGGAACAAATATCTGTAGATCATACAAACATTTGTTCCGCGGCGGGAATCGAACCCGCTACCTCCTGCTTCTCAGCCGGCTATTCGCCCACTATACCACGGAGATAATCAATGACCCTTCTTTTTATTTGGGGGGTATAAAATCCATTCGTAAATAATGTCAAGGACCACGCCAATACTTTTTGTATGTTTTGTATTGTGTATGACCGATTAAAGACACCTAAAGTAATACAATTCAACATTCTTCAAGAAGAATTAGCATTCCTTAAAACAGGTTTCTCAAGGCCCAAAGAAAACAGCAAAATATTATTTGAACAACGGTTTAAATGTCTTTTTAATGTGTAAAGTGTTTTACAATATTTTGCAGCTAAAACTAGCCGAGCTGGTTTTATAGGCAATCAATCAAAAAGTCTGTCAGGTAAGATATTTGTGACTAAATTAGAGGGTTATAAATAAATAATAAAGATTACTATAAAAATACATTAGGATGCCCCTTTTATAATATCATTGGTGCAATCTATTCGCTCAAAAGTTAACTTATAATTCGGCAAAATTTGAAAGGTATAAATTATTATACAAGATTCTACATTACAATTTTGTCACCATCTGTTTTTGTGTTTTTATTTTGTACGTGTCAAATAAAAGTTTTCATGTTTTTTTTTTTTTTTTATACTCATTTTTTTTTTAGAGATACATAAACAAAATAGTTAAATAAATATCGTACAATAGTTAATCCAAAAATAATCTGCTAAAAATTACGTCATGATTTTACTAATAAAATCTACCAGTTTAAACTTCAACCTCAAATCTTCCTAATATCCAGAAGGATATCAAAGTAGAACTTTTGACAAAACGGTTCTTTTCGCGCACAGATTTGTATCAAAAATTACAATTTTGATATAAATCTGTGCGCGAAAAGACCCGTTTTGTCATAAAAACATGGATATCAAAGTAGTCAGAGGTAAGTCCAAACATCACTTTTTAAACAAGAAAATTACAAAGTGGCTCTGTGCAAGTGGGAAATAAAGGCGACCGTCCAAGGTGAGCTAGGTAGCCTGTTAGCATACTGCTACTTGGCATTCTGTGACGCCTGACACAGTACACAGACGTAACAGAGGCCAAGCTCATAGTAAACTTTTGTAACTATCATGGTTATGAAAAAAAAACTTGCAATACATAGTAAATATCCCGTTTTAAGTCAAAATAAAGTTTAAAGTAAAATCCATAAGACCTCAAAATAATTCAACAGTGCCTAACTGTTGTAATTTTTTAGTTTTTAATTTATTTTTATTAATTATATATTTTTTTAATAATAAGTAATAATTTAGTTCGAAAGTAAAATATAGGTGCATGGTATACGTTCTGATAATTATAATTAATTATATAACAAAGGTTTTTTTTTAATTTTAATCAGAACACTTTCGTGATTAACTATTTCAATCATTACTATAAATACGGGATTTATCACTTACCGTTCTATCACTCTCGCCCTGATGAAGGTTCACGGATTGGACAGAATCTCAGTCAGTCGTAGCAATGATAAAAAGGTATTTAAAAAAATCACGTATTCATAATAAGTAATGGTTTTTTATTATTTAATTTATTTTTATTGGAACGAAGATCCTTATCGCGCGTTGCGAAAGGGGACTAGACGGAAAAAATTAAGACCAAAAGTTGTAACGACACTTTTTGCTATAGTTGTAAGCCGTGCGGCGTGCGCGTGTTTTTCTGTCTGTCTTTCTCTCTCTCTCTCATAGAAAGCAAGCCAGTTATTTTCGTTTCGTCTTTCTATTTGGCATAAAAAAATATTATTATAACTTAAAAAAAACATTTTATTACAATTCCTTCACTAATTAATCGAAAGGAACTTCGTTCTATCCGGGTGTCCAATGACACCTCTCAAGTTTTTTTTTTGAATTTTTTTATTATTTCCTGCGACTTCGTACGCGTTACACTTCTAAATATGTAGGTAACCTAGAAATAAAGCTAAACTCGCTGTTGCAACTTGACATACACTCCATTTTTATCCTGATTTATAGAATAAAAATTAGCCTATGTGTTAATCCAGGTAAATCTACGTACATACTAAACTTCATCGAAATCGGTACAGCGGTTACGATGTAATACAAACAAACAAACAAATAAGTAAACAAACATCCAAACTTTCGCATTTATAATATTAGTGTGATTCGTTATCATTGATGTAGTTACATCCAGTTTGGTACTTTTTGATTGAACCTAAAACTACCCAGCGATGCAAAGAACACGGTGTAACTATTTAAAGATTTTAATAATTATCAGTGTATCACAGAAAACTTCAAAGAAAAATGTTTGTTTATGTTTATGTCTAACTGTCTATCTTAAAACTTTTGTTGTAAGCGCTATCAATTTCAGTAAAATTGTATCTCCTACTTTTCATATTGTAATCAATTAAAAATCTTAGTAGCAATAAATCGCCGTGTTTTCTTTCAGTTTTCATCCCATTAACTAAAGTAAGACGTCAAGCTAACGTACAGAGCGAGCGTCAACGACATCTAATGGCTATCGGAAGAACCAATCCTAGATCGCGCAAACGAAAGATTCTTACGATTGTAACATATATAATACATCTCGACAAGACTTGGGCTTTTGGCTCGGGGTCCTAAGACCCCGAGCCAAAGGTCGCATGATAGGGAGATCTCCTCTTTTCAATGGCGGATACCTATCAACTTGTCGTCCGCCATAAGTATCTTTAGTAGTGTTCTACACCGTAACAGCGCAACTGTATAAGCTTAGCTTCTGTGAGAGTTTACTGTGGTAGTAAGTTCTTCATCACTGTACTTTATTTGACCGGTCGGCTAAACGGTCCATTTTATGGTTTGTTGTGAAAAACTGTAGTATGCGTACCTTGAAGCTTATGTGTTGGACCATGTCCTATTATAATACTAGTTCGTAATACTAACGTTTACAGCAGTATGAATATAAAATAATACGCCAATTTCAAGCTTTTTGATCGAGCAAAGCGAGATCTCTATATCAACTTGGGCAAATCGGCTTTGAAGTTATGCTTCTTAGAGCCCGTTTGGATTTATTTATCTAGCCTAAGCTGTCCCACTGCTGGGCAAAGGCCTCCCCCTCATCTCTCCACTTATCTCGATCCTGTACCAACCCGCCAGTCCCTATAATAAGCGTCCAAATCATCGCGCCAACGCTTCTTAGGCCTTCCACGGTGTCGCTTAAAAAATAATGAGAGTAAAATTATTTGAATTTAGAATAAATCTAGAATTACAATTGTTGTCTCATAAAAAGTTCTGTTATAACTTTAACCACTGATTAGTACTGTCGGCTTACCATTTCTTACATCATGAACACAGATAAAATCAACATTACTGGTTTCCTTGTTTATAAGAAGTGGCCCCCGTTATTTGACGGTCGTAAATGGTGGAGAGAGTCAGTTGTTTCTTTTGACAATGAAATATTTGACGACAAAAAATTAGTTTTGAGGAAATATCGTGTGCCTTCCAGCTCCAGTAGAATGATCGCCACGTCTTACCCCAGCCCGCTACTCTTTTGTATTTATATGCGCGGTGTAAAAACTGCTCATATCATGTTTTTACTATAAGTTTGCTACATAAAATTAATAAAACAGATTTACAAAGTCTAACGAAAATATAAATAGTAGTTTTATCAAAACACCTAGAAAGGTGAGCTTATAAAGGCCTGCTGACTTATTTTAATCACACTAAGATTATAAATGCGAAATTTGAATGTTTGTACACATTTATATAAAAATAGGTTGTCAAGTCAAGTTGCAACAGCGAGTTTAGCTTTATTTCTAGGTTACCTACCCATTTAGTAGTGTACGCGTACGAAGTCGCGGGCAACAGCTAAAATAAAATAAGATATTGTTATACTAAACTTAGTTTAGCTATAATACACTGTAAAAACTTATGTTGAATAAAAACTATTTAGGATAAAAACTGGTTACTCTCTCACAACATCATAGAGGTAGTTAATGGGGTGATTTTCTTAAAATCAAAAGTATCAATAGAATTTTATTGAATACACCGTGACAATATGACCTCACGTGAAGTAACCCACGACTTCCGAATCTCAGGTCATTGGGGATGTTGCGGACGTCATATAACTGTGACCGCTTTTTAGAAAACGTATACTTCTATATTATGTTACACTGTAATTAGAGGCATTTAAAATAATATTGAACAAGCGGATGTAACACTTACGATAAATACAAGTCGGAGCATCTATGAGTTACTGTACTTGGTAATGATAGTGGCTAAACCATTTACTGGGCATAATCTGTTTTACTGACTAATATAATACTAGTTGACCCGGCGAACTTCGTCTTCGTACCGCCTTGATATGCATATGACGCGGACGTCGCCGGTAGAATTGTCAATCGGCCATCAGTAGCTGCATCTTCGTATATGAAAATAAATTTACTTAATGATTTTTTTTGCGTAAATTATTCCTATTTTTTACAAGCTTTTTATTATCTTGCAATGTATGTATGTTTGTCCGGGTGGAATCTTGCAACTGAATTTTGAACCCGTTCCCCTCAACCAATTGAGTTGAATTTGGAATACATATGTAACTTCGGTGACAATGCAATAATATGGTACCATGGAGGTGGTCTCATGATGGAGACGGATGCTAGAAAACGGAACTTGCGAATGGATTATTGTAGGCTACTAGTGTTTGGGCTCATTTGAATCTGCTTGCGGTTCCGATTATGAATTTTATAAAAGCTTGTTTTGAAAAAGTAATTTTTCAACAAAAACTTATTAATAGTTTACTCTGCTATTCGCGACGGAGACAAATACAACAAATCAAAGATCATTGAAATCGGTTCAGCTGTTCTTTAGTTATAAATGGTGTAACTAACTCGACGTTGTTATATATATATATTTAGTTAAATAAATTAAAACCATAAAATAACTACACATAGAACAGAAGTTTTGTACGTTCGAAACGTATACCACTTATCACCACTCGGTATGAGTTTTACATTCACTGCCACTCACACAAACGCACGAGTTACACCAAAAAAATTACTAGTTATTTTTTGCGCGTGGACTTTGTTTCTATGTGTAGTTATTAGGGAATGCAATCCCGACTCGAGATTGCAAATTCGAGATCCCGCGGGATTAGAAATATCAATCCCGCGGGATCCCGGAATTTTCGGGATCCCGTCTAGTTTAAAAAAAATGTTAAATTTTGATGACTGAAAAAGCTAATAACTGCTTGTTTGTGATAGTGAGGTTAACTAAAATAACATATTACTCGAAAGAAAATAAAAATCTTTATTCTTTAATCTTACCAACTAAATAATTATCGTCACCTGTCCCTAATATTTGGAAATAGTCGGAATAGTTTTCTAACGCTGTTTGGCGTTCCTGCCGCTCGCGGCCGTCAGTCAGCGCGCCGCTTGCGCCCCGAGTGGACGTGTGTAGCGTCGCTGACCACTGCCGCCCAATCCCGTCAATCTCGAACGGGATCTCGTCATATGATGCGTCGGGATTGATCCCGAAAAATTACACGAGATCGGGATTGCATTCCCTAGTAGTTATTCTAAGTTAAAAAACATGTATTTTTACGAAAGTTACTAAAACACTGATAATACTCTTAAACTTATGTTGTTAAAGAGAGATAAAGATTTATTTATTTGCCAAAACATGGGTAAAATTATACAGATGTTACAAAATTAAATGGTTTCACCATATTCAGCCACAGTGGCGTGGAAATTACATGTCATATAAAATTTAATTATATACAGATAACTATGAAATAATAATAGGTAATATATTATAATGCCAACACATACTTATGAAATAATTTGATTAAAATTTAAACTAGAAATGTCATTGTGTATCATTTAAATATTCATTGATTGTGTAATATATGAATTTTGGGTCAGGTATTTATTTAGTTTATCGTATATATTGAATAGATGGTAACTGTATAACGATTTTACATATATAGGAACCTTATTATATATCTTTACTCCCATACAAAACACACTCTTGTTATGTGGTTTACGTTTAGAGCGTACAAAACTTCTGTTCTGTGTGTAGTTATTTTATGGTTTTTATTTATTTAAGTTAACATGTTTTTGTTTGAAAAACTATCCGAATTAAATCACGTTGAATGATAAAAAAATGCACATAGCTCGACCCCCCCCCCCCCCCCTCATTTGGTCAGTCGCCCTAAAAAGATGAAATTCAGTTAAAAAATTAAATAGAATTTCGAAGAAACAAAACAAATTCTTGTAAGTATACCTACTAAAATAAGAGTACCGATGATATCATACTTAAATAAAACCTAATACGCACACACAAGTTAGTGCTATACGCACACATGAATAGCAAGCTCTGTGCCACGTTAGGCAGTAGCGATCACATTTTTAATACAGCTACCGATTCAAGGTTATGATATGAAAATTCACTAAAACTCAGTCACAATTTATACCGAATAGCCCTTGCCTTCCTTAAAGCACCTTCCTTAAAAAAAATTACATACTAAAATACTTATAAAACTATTACAAAGGCGAACTTAATGCTAAAGAGCATTCTCTTCCAGATAACCTTTGTGTATTGTAGATAAAGACGTGTAGGTAGTGCACAGGAAAGGGAACTAATGAAAATTTGCACAGGACTAATAAAATAGCATAGGTACATACTACTTAAATACTTTATACTTTACAAGAGAATAGTTCGTGAAGCGATTGAAATCAAGAAATTTCCAAGTTTCAATCGGGGAGATGGCTATAGACTCTCAGCGTCCTGGAACCCGGTGATTGCTAGGTGTGCGCGTCGTAATCGGTCGACTCAGTGCGTAGATACGGTTAGTGTAGTGTGTCGTAATATGAACGAGGACATTTCAAATTCTGAAGACCAAGTGAGGGTAGATGCTGCAGCTACCCGCACTTCCCGACGGTAGCTCCAAGTACTCCAGTCAGCCCGAGACCATGACTGTTGCAACACAGCCGAAACGTCGGGATAACAAATAAAAAAGGTACATACGCGATAAATACCCGTTTTAATCAATAATTATGTACAGTGATCGCGAAAGTTTGAAAAATACTACTTTATATCATAACCAAAATCAAATAAAAATATATACATACCAATAGAAGAAGTGATAACTGATAAGGAAAGATTACGTTGCTCATTTTTGGTGTCGGTTTGACCAAGAAGGTGCCTATAGATTCTCAATCTGAATGCTTCCACTGAAGTAGCCTTGAAATAGTTTGGTGGCATATTATTCCAGAGACGATTAGCGGTTACTGTGTAAGAGTCAGAGTAAGTAGCCGTGTTATGCTGTGGAGTAATCAATTGGAAAAGACGAGACGATCGCACAACTCTGTCCTCAGTTGATACGAACGCAAATCGCTCTCTGAGGTAGCTGGGAGATGAGGGTTGCGAAGAATACTGAACAGGAGGGATAGCATGTGCGCATCTCGACGAGCTCTGATAGTGTCATGTTATTTCAGGAATTTAATTTGCAGCACGCCTTTTATAATGTTGTTTCTGTATAACATCGTACTTTCCAAATAGATTGACAGATTTCGAAGCGATTTTTTTAATAGGAAAACTAGTATTACTGGGGTGGTAGGTGTTTAATCCCAGACGCGAATGAGGGAGTCGGGGTTTTTTAAATGTACACTGTTTCTATTCTTCTGCTGAGTTAATAGTTTTTAGGGTCATGGTCATGCTAACCTGGCTGGTCTATTTAAGTTCTCCACAAAGCACGCAAGATAATTATATTGTGTCAGTGAACACAATGGCTTCATGTCGAAAGCTCCCACTTATGTCATTTGTAGAGTAAATTGTCTGTGAAAAAGTTTTAGTTTACTGCAGAATAGCGTCGCATTCACTAACGTTCGTTCTGCCGGAATATACGATGGCTATGGAATGAACGCTGTGGGTTTTCAAGAGCGAGAACAAATGACGGTGTTACTTAGATTAGGGTGTTCGGAGTTTTATCCCGTCGCGTTTCTGTACAGATAGTAGGACACATCAGAAGGAATGAACATAGAGGGCCTCGTAGGACGGCTTGCACTAACGAATAACTATCCCTAAACGTATCAAATGGATCATATATATTGGACATCACATACTCAATATTGCTTGCAGAACCTACTTCATGCAACACCAGTATAGCTTTATGTCAATTCATCTCCATAAAAAAATTAATAAAATTCTAAATATACAGACGTTAAATGTAGGTACATAATTGCAAGCGCATTGTAAATCCTGGCTTCAGAAACTATCTTTTGAAACGGAGGATTTGCTAACAATACCAAAATAATAATACTGATACCTAGCTTTATAAATTAAATTTAAATTTACTTTAAAACTTATACTAACTTTACGTTAAATCTCTCTTACATTAATCAAGATAATTACTATACGATCAGCCTCGTTTGTCCAATCGAATAAGCTTGTATAACGGGGAATGTCCTGAGGAGCTATTTGATCTCATCCCGTCGTCGAGATTTTACCACCGCACTTCTCGATAACGTAATAAAGCTCATCCACGACAATTGGGTATCGCGCACCACACGCTTCACGCGATCTTTTCTACCCCATACTTGCAAGATGTGGAATGAGCTACCATCTGAGGTTTTCCCATTAGACTACGACATGGCACGCTTCAAGAGAAATGTAAAGAGGATTCTACAGTGTAGGGAACGCATCGATAATACCCCGGGTGTTGCCGGTGTCAATAGGCGACGGTGACCGCTTACCATCAGGTGGGCCGTAAGCGTGTTTCCCCACAAATAACATTAAAAAAAATGGAAGACGTCAAAAATCGGGATAAAGAAAATCTAGTCCGGTTTTTAACGCAGCATTATACTAATAATACTTACTTAGGTTATTATATACTTTAGGTGACTTATTGATTGATTTGTTTTAGATTCGTATATATTCTTACCCCAGTGTCTTGTAACTGTGATTATAACAAATTGGCTACTTGTATATACCTTTGTATTTACTCTTTTAAACCAATAAATCATTTATCATTTTCATTTAGCAACTAAACATGTTTAAATTTTGCGTATTTGTATGATTTAACAACTCATTCAATCATATTTAGGCACTAAATTTAAATATACATTTCTAAAATTAAGTTATTTTAATTATATGCTATGCTCGGGGTTTCTCTACGGGATCGAATCAGAAATGAGGAGATACGTAGGAGAACTCAAGTCACCGACATAGCCCGACAGATTAGCACGTTGAAGTGGCAATGGGCAGGCCATATAGCGCGCAGAACAGATGGCCGATGGAGCCGGAAAGTTCTCGAATGGAGGCCACGGACCGGCAAGCGCAGCGTAGGACGTCCACCTACAAGATGGGCAGACGACTTGGTAAGAACTGCAGGTCGGCGTTGGATGCATGCCGCTTCCAACCGCAGTTCCTGGAGATCAATGAGGGAGGCCTTTGTCCAGCAGTGTGACGTCCTACGGCTGATATGATGATGATGATGAACAACTCCTTCAATCATATTTAACCACTAAATTTAAATTTACCTCTCTAAAATTAAGTAATTTTAATTATATTGGTGTGGTTTTAAGGATTTCTTTTTATTGCAGTTCAACTACCCCTCAAACACGCTAATGCAGAGACACAGGAGGTGGCGGGTTCGATTCCTGCCGTGCTCTTGGTGGTTCTTGTGGGGTTCGATTTTGCTATGTGAAATGTCCAATATCATCATATCTGCTGTGTCTTAGGGGTCAGACTAGAATATACTGCATGTTACTGTATTTACGACATTAATTGAAATCATGAGTAGGTTGTTTGTATTGTTGTAAAATAGTTTTTTAAAATTCATTACATACCATGAATTACTGAAGTAAAACTTCTTTACGCACGCTTGACTTGGGGAGTAAGCTGGTGAATGCGTGACGAAAAGTGCGAACGGAAGTTGAGAGGGAGATATAAGTTAGTGAAGATAGAAAGAGAGAGTTACGTTTCGTATATTTTTAAACGTTAATGTGCGAGTGCGAGTTGCATCTCTCCAGAATGAACATAGACTGATCGACCTACAGACGCGTGGACAATTTTGTAATTGAACAATTGTAAAAAATTAATAATTTTAAAAAGAAGATTTACTTCAGACGTGTGGTCTAAAGCACACACGCTTTTTTTTATTTTCAATCTTCCATCCTATTTTATACAGGATAATTCATAAAACAGTCTGTATAAAATATGTATCAAAATCATATTACTTCATCATGTAAATAGGTAGGTATTACTCGTGCGCGATAACTTGGGACCTGCTAGGAATGCGACTCCCCGACCGCTTCCCCTGCACTTCCCCGATGGCGCCCGTATGTACCGTTCGCATCACTATTTTTTACTAGGGTTTTTAGTTTCGTACTGGCCTACGTCACGTAACGACGCGCTCTGGAATTCTTTTAGTTTTCGTTTGTGTTATTGTTTTGTTGTCTGGAAAAAAGAAGTCAACCATGTGGACAGGCTTCGACAAAAGTATTGGGACGATGACCTCTTACAAGAGACGAATGAATCGCAATTAATTGTAAATTTATCGGATACCTCTTCGTCAAGTGATTATAGTGAGACTGAGGACGAAGAACAACCTCTAGAAGGCATAAATCCACTAAGTAGTGACGAAGATGAGATAATGTAAATGATAGATAAAATAAATGTATAAACTTAAACATTGTATTTTTATTTTATTCAAATAGTGTAAAAAAGATTAGATAAAAAGCAGCGTCCTCCCTGAGTAACATAATAAATTAGGTTAAAAAAAAAACAAAGACGAAGCCGCGGGCGGCTGCTTGTTATGTTCGCTTTTTTGCGGGCGGTACAAACACGCCAATATGACATCACCGCGCTCAGGTCCCAACTTATCGCGCACGGGTAATACCTGTTAAACTGTTTTAGCACAAAAACATGTTAACTAGTCGACTAGGTACTTTTTTATTTAGCAATGCTCTATCATCACAACACAAATTATAACTGCTCTAATGAATCATGATATGTACGCATGTTTTAGGATGCCATCTAGCCCATTAAGCTATGTATTTCTTAATATTGTTATCTTAACTGGTTGTATTCTGTTTTGTGTACTTTATTTAAATAATAAAAAAAACTGACTAAGCGGCATCGACGCAAAGGCGTCGCCGATTTACGTTAAAAATTGTTTATTGGAAAATTATCGATTCATCATCATCATCATCATCCACAGCCCGAATTCACCCATTGTTGGGTATAGGCCTCCCCAAGTTTGTGCCATCCGCCACGATCCTGTGCTACTCTCACCCATTGACGGCCCGCGAATCTAACGATGTCGTACACCCATCTCGCTGCTGGTCGTCCTACCCTTCTATACCCGCTCCTCGGCCACCATTCAGTTGCTACCCTGCTCCATCTGTCATCACCACGTCTTGCCAAGTGTCCCGCCCAAGACCATTTGAGCTCCATAACTCGATTCCAAACGTCATGAACCTTCGTTCGTCTACTTATCTTTCTACTTTCTTTTACTTATCGATTACTGGATTAATATTTAAGCTACCGGTATTAAACCCACCTCTAAAATCAGTTAATACGATTTTGCATATGTGTTTTATATTAATGTCGTGAATGCGGTGACAGACTGTATGTTTCCCGGCTCCCGGAACTTTCCATCAAACTTAATCGTTAAGTTTTCTAATTAAGCAAGTTCTTGTTACAAACTATAAAACCGTTATTACAAATGCTTGAACTCTTGTGGGTCCAATAAAATTATTGCAATTTCAAAAACATATTTAAGTACCCATCTAGGCACCAATCATAAATATCTCTGAAAAGAACATAACTACAAGTACCATAGTAAACTTGAGTACAGTAATGTAGTACAGTACAGAATTAGTATAATAAGTAATTATAGTAGAATATTAAACGAGGGGATTTTTTATACATTATAGGCTTGCGTTTGACCACGATCTCGCCTGATGGTAAGCGATGATGCAGTCTACGATGGTACACGCTTGCCTAGAAGAAACTTATTCACTCACGACTTAAAGATACCCAGGCTGTAGCTATCTGGAAACACAGACTCTGGCAAGGCATTCCACTCTTTGCAATGCGTATAATAAAGGTCGAAGAGAATCGCTTTGTGCGAATGAGAGGTATTTCTACCATATAGCGGTGGCGCACCGCAGAGCGTCTGGTTGTCCGTTGATAGAATGGAGATGGTGGGATCAGGTTGAAAAGTTCCGCCGCACACTCCCCGAAATGTACTCGATAGGCTAGCAACCTTTCGTCGATGCTCCAGGCTGAGGAGCCTTGCATCAACTAGGTAAAGCAGTGTCTTGCGTCACGGGCGCTATGTTCAAACCCAAATCGTAACGAGGAAGGATTTTAGAGTTAATCATAAGTGCAGAGAGGGAAATAAGCATGCAAACTGCTTTATCCACGAGGAGAATACTTTACTTTTCACACTTTCTGCGAGACAATAAAAACCAAATCTAGATTGGTGCATTCTGTGAAGAGGTTAGTTCGAGGTTAGCTGTCTGCATCTGGGGCGTGCTTATATCCCTCTCTGCACTCAGAATCCTAGTAACTCTCTCGCTCCACTCGTGAGTTAACTTTAGAATCCTTCGTTACGTTTTGGATTCAATATAGCGCCCGTGACGCAAGACACTGCTTTATTCCCTCGTTTAATAGTATATTATTTTCTGTACTATCAGTAGTTTACTGTCGTCGTTAAGTACTTCTAGTTTATCTGCAACTAATATCAGATTATTTTAAAATAGGTAAGAGGCGTACCATGCTCGGCATCAGACTGTTAGACAGAGTTCCAAACGTCGAAATCCGTAGACGAACAAAGGTTCATGACGTTGGGATTCGAGTTATGGAGCTCAAATGGTCTTGGGCGGGACACTTGGCTAGACGTGGTGATGGCAGACGGAGCAGGACAGTGACTGAATGGTGGCCGAGGAGCGGGTATAGAAGGGTAGGACGACCAGCAGCGAGATGGGTGGACGACATCGTAAAGGTCGTGGGCCGTCAGTGGGTGAGACTAGCGCATGGTCGTGGTGGATGGCACAAACTTGGGGAGGCCTATACCCAACAATTGGTGAAGTCAGGCTGTGGATGATGATGAAGAAGAGGCTTCTGCCGAAAAAACTCAGTAATGCCAAAATTTACACCCACTATAGGTACTTACATACAAAGAAAAAGATGATCGTTTTCATACGTTAC
Organism: Philereme vetulata; assembly: GCA_918857605.2. Taxonomy (NCBI): domain Eukaryota; kingdom Metazoa; phylum Arthropoda; class Insecta; order Lepidoptera; family Geometridae; genus Philereme; species Philereme vetulata. The sequence goes on from OU975423.1 coordinate 11,451,789, forward strand.
CCCGTGGATGTGTGTGTGAGGTTACAGAACTCTGAATGAAGACATATTTCTGCTTTCAAAATATACTATGGTTCACTTTATGGCAGATCTTAATAGGCCAGAACTAGACGGGGTAATTAAGCATACCTGCAGGCCAGTTAGAATGGACTTCAATCGCTACGAGTACGTAATTACTACACTGATGATGATAATGCTTTATCGTTTAGCACAGATCAAACGAATTATCTTACTTTGTAACTATCAGTTGCGAAATTAAAGTCTATATTACTTACTACTTCTACAAGAAGTTGTAGTTTTTAGGGTTCCGTACTTCAAAAGGTAAAAAAAGGAACCCTTATAATATCACTCGCTTGTCCGTCTGTCCGTGTGTCACCACCAATTTTCTCAGGAATGGGTCGACCTAGCAAGTTGAAATTTATACCAGATACTGATGTAGTCCCTATAAGGTGTATAAAAATCAAGGTCCTGAGCCAACACGATAATAAAATATCGGCAAATTTAGATTGTCGCGTAAACTTGTAAGTACCCAAATTTACCATAATTTTCAATTATTTCATTTTCGGAATGTTCCCTTTTGTTGTGCTGTAAGTCTTTGCTTTCAACCAAAATTGACAATTCAAAGTCAACCGGAAGTACCCTATAGGTTGTGGGTCGAAAACTTATATGGTAGTTCCCGTTGACCTAGAATCATGAAATTTGCCAAAAAGCAAGGTCTTACAGCACAAATAAAGGAAACATTCTAAAAAATAAAAAAAGTTGAAAATTAAAGGGTGTCCCCATGCATACATAGTTGACGCCAATTAAGATTGTCCTCAGAGTTGTATAGACGCTCATACAATTTAGAGGACTAGCTTAATCGGCACTAACCTCAAATAAGGTAAATAAATAAAATTGTGGTATTGAATAAAATAAATATAAAGTGGGGCTCCCATACAACAGACATGATTTTTTGCCGTTTTTATTGATAATGGCACGGAACCCTTCGTGCGTGAGTCCGACTCGCATTTGGTCGGTTATAATTATTTTTTTTTACAATTCGGAGATGGAACAAGCATATGACCCACCTAATGTTAAGTGGTAACCATCGCCTATAGCAAAGTATTGCCTGGTAGGTGCCAAAGTTGTTAGGTGGATTATGAATTTATATAGGTACTACTTTATATTATTGACAATTAAATAATACGGGTTTCCCGTATAATACGTAATTATACGGGTGTGTCCCGGAACTAGTATTTTATGATTGAACTGAGTGATTCTATGAAAATTAATCAAAAAATCAAAATCTTAGCTTGATTTTAAATCTGCTGTTTTTTAGACAGTACAGACATACAGTACACGCACCCTGACACACGAACACACACCCACCCTATTGCATGCATACACATAGATGAAACACACACGCATACACGCACACAAACACACCCACTAACATACGTACACACACGTACATACAAATACTACCCATAAACACCTCCGTATGTGCTCGCTACTGTTAGATAACCTATTTGACGACCTCCGTGGTGCAGTGAGCGAATAGCCGGCTGAGATGCAGAAGGTAGCGGGTTCGATTCCCGCCGCAGAACAAATGTTTGCATGATCTACAGATATTTGTTCCGGGTCTGGTTGTTTCTCTATATGTTATAAGTACATATATGTTTACAAATAAAATGTATATAAGTGTTCTATCAGTTATCTGGTCCCCATAGTACAAGCTCTGCTTAGTTTGGGGTTAGATAGCGCTGTGTGAAATGTCCAGCAATATTAATTTATTTTATATATTTATTTATTCCATGTTAAAATCTGTAACCTAAATAAATAAATTGTATGGCTATTGAAGAGCGGGGTCTTCTGATACAAGTATAATATACTTAAAAGAAGATTCCTACAACCATGTCAAAGTTCTATATTTTACATAAATAAAAACATTTAGATTTTTTTTTATTTCATTAGACGTTAGGCCTTTATTAGAACTTACCTTATACAAACGTACCTAATAATCATCATCATCATCAACCTATAAGAGTCCACTGCTGGACGAAGGTCTCTCCCAGGGTGCGCCATTGAGCCCGACCCTCAGCTCTTGTCATCCAATACATGCCAGCCACAGCGCGCAAATCGACACTCCATCTAGCTGAAGGGCGTCCTGTACGCTTGCCTAGACAGATTAACGTGCCTATGTTTGTTTTGTCAGCTGTTAACATAATTTGATAAAGTTAATTTTAACGAATATCAGCAGATTTTTATTCTAATAGAAGTTGGATTATATCTCCTCTTTCCACATGGGCAGGTCTTAAACAAATATTTCCTCAATCTCGAATTATCTTCAATAGTATTTGGTACTCACCGTTATCAGTAACAGTGTCTTCCTTATGAACATTTTTTCCTTCCTTATGTTATCTTGTTGAAAATTATAAACACAATTTATTATATTAACAACTAGCTGATCCGCCCGCGGCTTCGCACGCGTGCTTTGTCTATAAAAACATTACCCTCTTTCTGCACAGTCGGGTAAGAAGTAGCATATTACCCAACCCAGTCACAATCTATCTATATACCAACGGTACATAGGGAGTATGCTTCGAATGGACTTATCTCGCTGTTGGCCTCTGAGGCCGTTGCAGCTTAACCGAGCTTTTGGCGAGCGCAGAAGGCGCTCAGCCCTGTAAGTTTTGATGAGGCAACTAGCGCAAGGGCACCACTTAGGTACGAACCTCGGCTTGGGCTGTTGCCAGGGTGGGGATAGGAGAGAAACGCCCGGGTACGTGCTTGTACCTCGTATAGGCGGCGACTGAAGAGACTCGTCGACCTCGCCGGCGAGGTCGGTGTATCTGTGAAGTGTTTGCTTTGTCTAAATGAAGATGACTCTTCCGCATTAGCGGAGGTGATTTCGTCATCAGGGTCTCCGAGAACGTGTCTCGGACGACGGAGGGTTTTGTTCTGTTCGGGCGGATCTATCGAATAGTCCGGAATAAGGGAGTATGTAAAGAACACCTCATAATTTTAACCCCTTACCCCCCCCCCCCCCCCCCCCTCCCCCCGCCCCTTTAAGGGAAGATATTGCAAAATAGTTGAAACACATATTTCTTTATTTCTTACCAAAAGCCTAAATATGTATGAATTTTCAGATCCCTAACTTAAGGAATTATGGATTGCCCATGCAAACTTGCATCCCCTTCAAGATTATTTTTTGAGACAAAAATAGCCTTATGTCCTTCTCTAAGATATAATCTATCTCCTTGCCAAATTTCATTACGATCCGTTCAGCCGTTTAGTAGTGAAAAGGTAACAAACAAACTAACAAACAAGCAAGCATAGTTACTTTTGCATTTATAATATTAGTGTAGCATGGAATATAGATACTAGTGCAGTATGTATATGAAGAAGTGGCGAAGAATGACCAGGAAAGCTGACCCCACCACCATGTGGGATACATAGCTCAGAAGAGAGAGAGAATAGTATGGATATAACAATACACTTATATAATGGTCGTTTATTTCAAATACTTGCACCAAACGACCCACGCAAACATTTATAGTGCAAACTTCATTAAAACATGCAAATTGATGACTTCATCACTACGTAGATGAACAAAATCCACCGTCTGGCCGTCCGTTCGAAAGGCCAATATTCTCGTAATTAAATCTAGTCAAAATATAGGTTGCTGGAAGCTGTTGGGTGTACGCACGGCTACATTTCAAGCTATACATTGGCAGTAGTAAGAGAGATCAGCTATGCTGGAAATGTATAGCCTGGTATTTAGCCGTTAACATTTTAGAGAAAGATCGGTTTGTTTAAAAATGTATGGGGAAAGCTAATGTTCAACAGAGCCAATGTTCCTATGAATGATATTATGATACTGAAGATACAACCTAATATATTTTATTGTATATTTTTGTATTATGGGTAGCGAACATAACAGAACTTATATTTTATTAACATGGAAGGGATATTAATTTAAATTTTAAAATTTTATGTAATACTAGCTGTTGCCCGCGACTTCAAACGTTACACTAAATGTGTAGGTAACCTAGAAATAAAACTTTTTAGCCCATTTTTATTCAAAATGATCTGTGATGATATATGGGATAAAAAGTAGCCTATATGTTAATCCAGGTTATAATATACGGACATACTAAATTTCATCGAAATCGGTGCAGCCGTTACGACGTGTTTGAGTAACAACAATTTTGATAATTTAAGTCTCCAATATCATCATACTCATCAACTCTCGACAGTCCACTGCTGGCCATAAGGCTCACCCAGTTCAAATTCAAATTCGTTTATTTACACTTAAATATAACTTTACAGAATTGATCTAATACGCTATATCTAAAACTACTACAAGAAAAATTATAAATTAAAATATGGGTTGGAGCTCTGGAATCAATTGAGAGAAGAGCCAAGAAGCTTACAGGCAACGATGAGCTAGTTGATGCAAGGCTCCTCAACCTGGAGCATCGACGAAAGGTTGCTGCTAGCCTCTCGGTTTTTTATGGAGTACATTTCGGGGAGTGTGCGGTGGAACTTTTCAGCCTGATCCCACCATCTCCATTCTATCAACGGACAACCAGACGCTCTGCGGTGCGCCACCGCTGGTAGAAATACCTGCCATTTGCACAAAGCGGTTCTCTTCGACCTTTATTATGCGCACCGCCAAAGAGTGGAACGCCTTGCCAGAGTCTGTGTTTCCAGATAGCTACAACCTGGGTATCTTTAAGTCGCGAGTGAATAGGTTTCTTCTAAGCAAGCGTGTACCATCGTAGACTGCATCATCGCTTACCATCAGGCGATATCATGATCAAATGCAAGCCTATAATGTATATAAAAAAAAGTTACATTCATTTTCAAACTTACATATGCGCGCCACTGAGTTTACTGCAAGAAAAGTCGTAAACTGCAGCAAGTCATACTTAAAAATGGCGATTGCTCAATCCGAAGACCGTTCGTCACGCAAACTGGAATGCCTAGACATGATATCACTTCCTTGAGTGGTTCCGAATAAAAATCGCGAATAGGCGAGGTTAATCAATGGTATCGATACATGAATTGAATATGGCCAATTGTAATTGATTATTGATCAATTTACACCACGAAAACGATTCTAAATATCTCTACGGTAGGTGAGATGTAATACCTACAACATCTTTTGGCCATTTGATCCGCAGTGGGAACCGGTCAAATATTTGCAAACCTGAAAAAAATTGTTTTGGGTCTGGCTGTTGTGATTTTATGGTAGATTCCTGGAGTTACTGATACTTCCTCAACAAGGAATCCTAAGGGTGTGATCAGAACTCTGCGAATATTAGGGCCTTACCACAGTAAAGTTAAACACACGTTGAACAAAAAAAATCGCTATTTCCTATATAAAAATTATTGATAACATTTTTAAACAGGTGTTCAACGGGTTTTTTACTTTTTGCGGTATTTTCTTCAACAGGCCTTTAAAGGTACGCCGCACTGTGGAAGGGATTTCAAGCTTCCCTTTCATTGAATTTTTGAAAATTATAATTTATTTTCTTACAGTTCCAAGAATGAAGTTTTTACCTCATAACTTCTTTCGGTCTTGCAAGGTAAGGCCGAAACTTTCAGGTATTGTTACCATGCCTGTAGTAAAGGAATATAATTTTTGACCTTGATCGCAAACGATCCGGTATCGGTACGATATATAATGATATGAATTAATTAAAAATGCATATTTATGCGATATTTTCATACGGGGAAATGTATCTAAAATAGATCTGTTTTTAACTTTTTTGCCCTATATTATTAGGCACCTGCTAAATAACGAGACCCCGCAATGACATTTGACCTTGGCCAAGAGCGTCCATATTCAAAATATACCTTTTTTCTAACCTATCTCGTCCCATTGCTGGGCAAAGGTCTCCCCCAAGTCCCTCCAAGCATCCCTATCTGTCGCTATCTCCCACCATCCTCTTTGGAAGGTGTCGAAATCGTCCATCGCTTTCTCGGCCGACCCCGACGTCGCCTTTCGTCTTCAGGCGTCCATGGTGTTGCAATATGGGCTCATTTCTCTGAGTGCATTCGGGAAACGTGGCCCGCCCATTCCCACTTAAATCCAGCCGATCTCTTCCCTACATCTGCAATGCCGATAAGTGAGCGCAGCATGGTGTTACGCACTCGGTCGGCACAAGCCGAGAATGCTGCGCTCCATTGCCCTTTGACAATACCTATTCATTGTTAATAATAAAGATAATATACTGATAAAGGAAAAATTGTTTTAACAAGACCTCAATATTGTATTGGTTATCCAAGGACTACCTACATATCTTTCTTGTTTTACTACCTAACTTAACAATAGGTACGTACTAGGTACCTACTACCTGCGTTACCTACCCTCAATGACAATTGATATTTCACAGAAGTGATACAATCTTTTGGTTTTTCTAATTACATTATGTACTTACATTGATAAGGTACCTACCTACCTAATAAATATATACATGTACACTCATCTAGGACAACTTACTATCTCTCAATAATTTGAAACAGTTTTTAGTTTACTCAACTGTTGAATTTGTATACTGTATATACTCCGTAAGTAAATACATGTTGAGTAAATATATATTTGATGGGCATTCCAAGGTCTTCAACATAATACAATACTCTTTAGCTGAGAACTGTTTTGGAATCTATGAGGTAACACAACACACGCCTACAATTTTAAGTACGCAGTGATATCATCGGATGCTCAAACATTTGGACAAAAGTCCGCCGTCCTGTATTTTTGTTTTATTTGCATGTTGTGTGTTTTATTTTTGCATATGATACGTACATAATCACTTTAAATCTATTATGCGCAATTTAATATTTTTTATTACTAGCAGACTTACCCGTGGCTTTGTACACGTGGCTTGTTAATAAAAACATTCCCTACATTTGTGCAGGTGGGTAAACAATAGCCGATGTTTCAATCCCTAAGCTCCGAGGCTTATTACCTAAGCCAAATTGCTGTCGCTTCGCTATCGCTAGTCAGGCCATCCATTTCACACGTGAGGTACGTACTGTACGTGTGAAAGGGATGGCCTGACTAGCGATAGCGAAGCGACAGCAATATGGCTTAGGTAATAAGGGGGCCGGTCATATTTTATCTACATACCAAACGTATTTAGTATTTACTTATTTCAATGCAACATACATCACAGGTTTCTTAAAGGTTGAAGGACGCAGGGCAGAGCATCGAAGGACCATGTTTTTAAGATGCGTAACCTACGAGGCAATTCTTTGCTATAGGCGATGATTACCACTTAACATCAGGTGGGTCATACGCATAATCCAACTCCTGGTAGTATACAAAAAAGCCTGAAATAGTCAACTTTACATCACTAGTCATTAAACTAGCATTCCAAACAGTGACAATACGATCGTTGAGAGTCAATAAACGGACAATGCGATTGTGACCTACTCTATCTCCGATCTGATAGTTATGATCATGGTCAGAGGTCAAATGGTCTGTCAGACGGTCAAACATTCTTTCCTATGCTATTTTCGTACAAACGATAGAGGGATATGATTATATAGAGTCAATATTAAACTTACATTTTGGTCGATTGGTTATCTATATATTTTTATAAATAAAACTAAGTCGGGTTGTTACACCATTTTTATCTAACTCAAGAACGTTTTGGATGATCTTTGATTTGTTGGATTCGTCTTCGCCCCGAATAGCAGTATAACTATTAAAATATTCACGCAAAAAAAATATGTAGTTAATTCTTTTTCTCATGCAAAGATGCATCTAATGATGGCTGATTGACAATTCTACCGGTGACGTACATTGGCAGCCCGCGTCGTATGCATATCAAGGTGGTACGAAATTCGCCGGTAGTATTTACATAAAAAATATGTGAAAAATCTCTATAAACAGAATATTATTTTTAAACTATGCGTTAGTAGGTATTTTTTAATAGGTAACGAAGTCCTATAAATCAAATTTAATTTGACTTCAAGAAACTAATCCAAGGGACTGTTCCAGAAAAAAACGCTTATATCTTTTGTTTCTTGAGTCATTATAAGCCTGTAAACAATGCAATTTTTTTAAAATAATATGTTTATATTTGCTTAAATTCTTGTATTCTACTTCAGTCATCTTTTGGTCCCGTAACAATATATAGAGCCATTCAATTATTTTGTTTAAACTTTGCATTGATAGACACTTGAATTGAAATATTTAATTTTGGAAATTGGGTTTCAGTTTTCTGTATGTGTATACCGGATGTTTGATAATATACGCACACAATTAGGGTTATTTTGATGAGCATAATAAATAAATTTGTGAAAAGTTTACCGTAGAATTGTGAAATTTATTTTGGCATGTAAAAACAAACACTGTTAAACTTATGTTGTGCTATTGCATAATGCTTGCCATCTAACCACAAATACTGTATTGGTGACGTCTTGAGATATCTCTTGTTGTCCCTTTCCAACCCAAAACCCGCAGCCGTTTCCGAAAGACATACCAAATCGGTCTTTATTTTTGGATGTCGATTGCAAGAGCAGGCAGTAAGTTTCATATCGAATTAATCACCTAAGTATAGTCGATTTTCTTTAAAATTTGATAACATAACTAGTAGTTTTTTTTTGACAAGTCTTTTTTTATGTTTTGAGAAACCGTCACTTGAATATCATCAATATATTACCAAATACCCTGTGTATATCTCCAAATAGATTATGTCTGTATCTATGGTGTTATTTTTATTTAAGAATCATAGCTATTAGGTAGGTGTCTACTTCAGTATTCTTTGCGCAATCATGGCTAGCAAATTACTGGGTAGGCAGACCTGACTCAACAGCTATATAGTAAATCATGCTGATGTAACGTTAATGTTACCTATAATTAATGATTTTGACTTGTCTGTTATTTTATCTATAGTTTTGCAATTGGTGATGTCAATGATATTATGATAAATGAATGTTTCATTCTATATCGTGTTGGATTCATAAAACTTATTGCGATATACGGTGAATAGAGGTGAGTTAAGTAGGTAAATTATAGTTTAGCTTATAAAGATTGAAATATATAACAGAAAACTATAGATATTTTAGAAGAATTGAAACTGTAGGTTAAACCTGCATGCAAAGGCATGTCTAAATAAACAGTTATCTTTATTAATCGAGCGAAGCGAGATCTCTAAATCAACTTGGGCAAATCGGCGTTGTATGTGTGTTTGTTTGTTCGAGGATAACTTTCGAAGCGTTGATCCGATCATCGTTAAATTTGATACATTGCTAGGTAATGATGGTACAATTTTGGTGTGACTAAATGAGCTAAAAATTTTGGGGGTTGTTGAGATAGTGGGGTTCCAGAGGGGTAAAAAAAAAATGAAAATGAGTCTATTAGGTCAAACGGGACGTCAAATAAAAGGTCTTTAATAGTGCATTTCAAAACCGTTTTTATTTTAAACATTGTAGTTTTTAAGTTATTAGCCGTAATAAAAACTGAATTTTGACAGTGCTAAAATTTGTTATGCGTGTAGCTTTAGTGACAAAAATATGGAGAAAAGTCTGAAATCCAGAATAACTACATATTTTACCCCAAAAAAGAATTATCAAATTACATGAACTCCTGTTACCTGTAAGTTACCTGTAGGTCAAGTAGTATGGTTGTTATTTCGTGGCACTATTTTGATAGTCAAAGATTACGAATAATATACTTTTGTTATTATGGGAGACTCGCGAGATCTCAGTTCGGGATGAACCACTAGTTTATTATGTACAATTAGGTATATTTTGTATTATATACTTATTATGTTTATCTATAATTTAGAGTAGTTTATAGATATTATCTTTAATATGTCTATCTATAATATGTATATCTTTATTATTTTACTCCAATATCCTATTCAGAGCACGTACAGGCCACTATAATCAACTACATATCTCGTATCTTTAAAGGTTTGCTGGAACTTTTTTGCTGGAAAACTTTTATTAGGGTTAAGCTCGCTTTTGTACATGTCTATCTTGTAAGCTGTTTTTGTCTGTAATATATTTGTGTGTAATAAAGAATAAAGAAGTAAGCATGCAGAGCACATATACCTACCATCCTCTCAGCTTAGTTAGACCTAGGAATGTCTACAACTGCTAAATGCTAATAAGAAAGTATTCATTCACATATCAATAATTTAAGCTCTATGAATGAATCCAGAAAGTGCAATGATCAAGAAAACAACACAATGAATCACAATATGAAGTAATTGAATCAACAATCAAATTATGTGACAACTTTATCGTTACGAAACACACACGACTTTCAGACCTTTCTTATAAGATGTAAGGTATTAAATCTTTCAGCGGAGTATTGTATATGAACATTGAGTAATTACATAAGTGTTATCAATCAAGCTCTGAGCTGGAATGTGCTGATAAGAGATGCATCTGCTTGCTCTACTTAAAGTTCATGTTACTGCTTGGTTACCAAGATAAACTGGAACTAATATTTACTCTAGATTTTGAGTGTTTATTTATCTATATTTCTTCTTAGCTTTGAAATGGTTTTATATATTGTTGACATATTTTTTTTTCAGTTTATTTAATTTAGATTTCAGCCTTGAAACTCTCGTTTTACCGTAACATACTAGGAACGGTCAAACAAAATGGTGAGTACGAAGGAAGTTCAATCTTAGACCATTATATATTTTATTAATATTAAAATGCATTATTAATGCTATTCGATGTAATATACAGTAGAAATGTTGCTTTACCTTACACCCGTATCTCGTTTTTATCGACTCTACTGTCGACGGAACTTTTGTCCAGTGTGGTCTTGTCTCCCATTTATGTCAAGCTGAGACTTATTTACTGGCATTTAATTACTAGTTCTTTCTTCAGCCGTCCACTTAGTTCTCGTGCAGCGTTTAAAACTCTTAAAATGCCCAGCTAAGAATGAACATCCTTTAAAGAACGAAGTAAATTAATTAAACAGCACAGTAACAAAAAAGAAGCTATGTTAATTCATTGAAAATTAAACCTTAATTCATAACAACAGAAGCGAGGTTATTCAATAAAGCCGTGTTGAAGTCAGTTGTTTACTATAAAAGTCATTATCGCTTACAATTTAACGAGTGCTATCTGTTTATCTAATAAAAAGAGGACACTGAACTGAATAAATGAAATGTTTAACATAAAGTTGGTGATAAAATTAGAGAAACAAAAGTAACTACATACTAACAACGGATAAAATTAAAATAATAAGAGGAGTCATTGTTATACCGAAGCGTACTAGAAGAGATTTTATGTAATTGCTACTGAATACACTCGTTTCAAATGTCCAATTGTGTTCGACAGCCTCAGAAGCGCGGCGGGCGAACCTGTTGATGCCTGCATTAGGACAAATGTTTGGATAACCTGCAAATATGTGTTATGGTTTTATGATACTATGGTCCCTAAAACCCGTGATACAGGGACTCCTGGTGTGGTAGAGCCAGAACTATTGAATACGATTGCTGGGTAAAGTTGGTTGAACTTATTAATGGGTTGCAGTAAAATAAGTACGCCAATTGATCAACATTTGATAAAAGCTAAATATAGGATAAATGATGGTTCTTTCTGATGAATTTTTAAACCTTGATGGCACTTACTTACTATTTCTTACTTACTACTTACTTACTTCGTTACTTTGCCGTGGCTGTAGCATTTTTCCCGTTGTAGCATTGCGTTGATGGTACCATTAGTTCGGTTCCAGACGTATCATATCATACCTTTCTAAACACAAATAAATAATTGTTATAGGCCAAAAACTTCAAAGATTTGTTCATATTAATATTTTCCAATCAACTGCAGCTGAGTTCTCACATAGACATACGCCATAGACCGGGACGTTAAAAATAAAATAAATGCGGGATGGATGAAATGGCGAAAGGTTACAGGAACAACGTGCGATCCTCGAACACCCCTTAAACTTAAGGGGAAAATTTGCAAGACGATCATAAGACCTCTCGTAATGTATGGTTCTGAGTGTTAGGCCACGAAAGGGACGGATGAAAGAAGAGTGCACGCGGCGGAAATGCAAATGTTGAGATGGATGTGTAGTGTAACGAGCATGGATAAGATAAGGAATGAGTATATCAGAGGAAGTTTAAAAGTAGCGCCAGTGATAGAAAAGTTGAAGACTAATAGGCTAGCGTGGTATGGGCATGTCATGCGTAGGGAAGAGAATCATGTGACTAAAAGAGTGTTAGATATAAGTGTGGATGGATATAGAAGTACAGGAAGGCCGAAGAAGAGATGGATGGACTGTGAGAAGAATGGACGTGACGACAGAGATGACGGCTGATATGGAGGAGGAATACATGTTGTACCGACCCCGCGTAGTTTGGGAAAAGACCAGGAAGAAGAAGAAGAGAAAACTGCAGCTGGTTTCCGAAGACAAGCTATGTCTGCAATTGCCAATGAATGTTTAGTATATACTTAAATATTAGTTGTAGTTTAGTCTTCACTGGTATTCTCTATTGTACTGTTTGTTTCCCAAATAAAATTAAGTAAAGGAAACATGAAACTTATTTTATTTAAATTATATAGAACAGTAATCCCATTATCACAAAATAATGTAAGAAAAAATTTAGTCTTACATTGAGAATTCTTTTGAACTTTACTCGGTTGTATGCTAAACAGTTTGGCTATTGTTAACCAGAACAAACTGAGTTCACCGACCCCTTCTAAAGAGTTAATTGTGTTTGTTAAAGAAGTTTATGTATTAGAACACTAACTTTTTAAGAATTTCCATATGAATTTAAATTTTATTATGCACTGGTGGTCTTAAATATCAGTCATTTGGCGAACAACCATTTCATTAACTAAATATATTACATCTGTGATTTGATGATACAACAATAAATAAATAAATATTGCTGGACATTTCACACAGCGCTATCTAGCCCCAAACTAAGCAGAGCTTGTACTATGGGAACCAGATAACTGATAGAATACTTACATACATTTTTTTTGTAAATATGTACATACTTATAATATATAGAGAAACTACCAGACTCGGAACAAATATATGTAGATCATGCAAACATTTGTTCCGCGGTGGGAATCGAACCCGCTACCTCCTGCGTCTCAGCGGGCTAATCGCCTACTGCGCCACGGAGCTCGTCAAGACAAAAACTTATATTAAAAAAATTTGATGTAATATCCTCCGGCAGTTTGTATCCCACTAATATTACGCGAATATTTTTATTAATGTTTGTTACTCTTTCACGTCGGAACGGCTTAACCGATTTAGATGAAATTTTGTATGTATGTAGATCATAACCTGGATTAACACATTGGCTAGTTTTTATTGGCAAAACACGCGTGCAAAGCCGCGGGCAGAAGCTTGTTGAATATTAAAATCAGGTCAACAACATAAAGGTTTTTATTGGTTTTACGAACACTTAAGAATCAATCATTGTGTGTTCAGAGATTTATTATCTTTGTAATGTAAATTCCTTTTGTGCTCTGTCTATTGAAAGCAAAAAAAAAATAACTTTTGCACATAACACAGCCTTGACTTGACAGGTGGTTTTGTCTGATTTATTAGGTGCTGTACTGTTTCTCGGCAAGAATTGTGTCAATATTTATTTGGTATGCTCTACGAATTCCTATGAAACCTGTTTTCGGTAGCAAAAAGTAATTCAATCTTAGTCCTAGAAAATAAAGAAGAAGAATTCTTAGATTTTTATCACTAATTTATTTTGACCGTAAGTGTCGGTAACACCATAAGAATAAAATACAATAAAAACTAAGGTTTTACAACAAAAGGTTTGCTCTCAGGGCGGCATAATCGCATGTGCTGTGCATGTGCTACAAAGCCCTTTTCATTTTTTTTTATACATATTATAGGCTTGCGTTTGACCACGACCTCGCCTGATGGTAAGCGATGATGCAGTCTACGATGGTACACGCTAGCCTAGAAGAAACCTATTCACTCGCGACTTAAAGATACCCAGGTTGTAGCTATCAGGAAACACAGACTCTGGCAAGGCGTTCCACTCATTGGCGGTGCGCATAATAAAGGTCGAAGAGAACCGCTTTGTGCGAATGGGAGGTATTTCTACCATATAGCGGTGGCGCACCGCGGAGCGTCTGGTTGTCCGTTGTTAGAAAGGAGATGGTGGGATCTGGTTGAAAAGTTCAATGATTGAAAAAAGCTCGCCTTTGTACATGTCCTATATTTCTGAACCTTTAAATTTATTTTCTTGTGTACAATCAGACTAATATTATAAACGTGAAAGTTTGGATGTTTGCTTATTTGTTTGTTACTCAATCACGTCGTTATGGCTGAATCGGTTTCGATGAAATTTGGTGTGTTGATAAATTATGACCAGGATTCAAACATAGCCTACGTTTTATTGACAAACAACGCGTGCGAAGCCGCTGGCGGAAGCAAGTAAAAAAAATAATAACTGTTTAGCACGAGTTTAAAAAAATCCTATACAAAAATTGATAAACAATATTTTAAACACGCGTTAAACAGTTGTTTAACTTTTTTGTGGTAACAAGGTATGTGTTTTCTGGCCTTCTTTTATAGCGTTGGCGGGACAATCTTGACGCTTTTGGGAAAGGATGGTAGGAGAACGCAAAAAACAGAGATGGTTGCAGGGGTTGAATGAGGAGGCCCAGCATTGATTTAACCTATAAGACTAACTAAATATAATATGTTCTAAGTTATCACTTTTACAAACTTATTGTAATAGTATTTATTCGTTTCGAAATACAAACTTTCAGATTTATTACAAACTTTTAATTAACTTGCAAAGTATTGGTCGGGGTGGAATCTTGCAACTGAATTTTAAATCAGTTATCTTTAACCGATTGTGCGGAAATTTGGTATACACGCTTATTTTGGATGACAATGCATGCTTAGCTATGTGACGTCATTCTAATTCCAATATGGCGGATCATCCAAGATTTCGGACTAGTAATTTTTTTTTCACTACCACAGTATGGGTGTCAAATGAAAGGGCTTACTGAGGAAAACACGATAACTATACAACGTCACATTAAATCCAAAATATGGGGGACTATCCAAGATGTATACTAAAAATCCAATATGGCGGGACCTCCAAGATGGCGAAGGCTGTTTTCTAGTTTGTATGAATAGAGTAATATTTCAACAAAAAACTTATATTATAAGTAGGATCCGTGATTTTCTAATCCCAGCAAAACTCCAATCCTTTTTAGAAGCAGATTCAACGGTCAAAAGGGCTGACATAACAGCACTACTTTTAAGGCAACGCCTAAGTTTGGTAAACGATGGTTTACTGAAGTCCCTAGATAGACACAGTTGAGTCAGACTCACTAATATTGACAATTTCTATGTCTTTATTGAGATTTAAGGACAGTACCGTCGTTATTATTTAATGTTTGTTTATTTTGGTGAAGCGTTTGAAGTTGAAAATATTTATTTCGGTTCAACACTAAGTCTGTCCAATTTGCAAAACAAGATTCGGTTTATCCGTGAATACTAAATGAAGGCTTATCTCATTATTTTGCATTGTAAATACTTTTATACCTGTTTTAAACCTTAAGGTTTGTTTTAGGGTTCCGTACCCAAAGGGTAAAACCGGACCCTATTACAAAGACTCCGCTGTCTGTCTGTCCGTCGTCACCAGGCTGTATCTTATGGACCGTGATTGTTAAGACAGTTGAAATTTTCACATATGATGTATTTCTGTTGGCGCTATAACAACAAATACTAAAAACAGAATAAAATAAATATTTAAGGGGGCTCCCATACAACAAACGTGATTTTTATTGCTCGTTTTTGCTCGATATTGATAACTAAAATAGTATAAAAATATTTAGGTCCCATACAACAGACATGATGTTTTTGCCGTTTTTATAGATAATGGTACGGAACCCTTCGTGTGCGAGACCGACTCGCATTTGGCCGGTTTTTATTTATATTCTGCCAAAAGCAACAGTTAGTGGCTATACTAGGTTTTTTGTGCACTACTTGGAAATAAAACAAGCAAATGGGCCACGCCCACCTGATTTTAAGTGGTACCTAACCATCGCCTCTCCATCTATGAACGAATGAATGAATGAAAATACTTTATTGTACACTTCAAAAGAAACAGACTTAAATTAAAAAATCACAAAGCAACAAGTACAATAGGCGGTCTTATCGCTTAGAAGCGATTTCTTCCAGACAACCTTTGGATGACTATGATGCGAACTATATGAACTATGATGAGTGACTTCTTAAAAACATGCCCTATAATGCACTGCCGTTCATCAACTTGAGGCATACAGGTGTAAAGCCTCATTTGCCTGTAATTTCAGAGTTAACTATACCCTTCATACCGAAACAGCAATGCCGCTTGGTGGCAGAACAAGTTATAGTGTACTTCTCCGGGCGAGCCTTTTCACAAGGAACTCTGTTACACTTAGTGGACGCGCACACACGACGACAGTCGCGCGACTGAAGTATTTGTAAAATTTTTCGTGGCGCATTTTGATCTCATCAAAAAGCAGAGAAAACTGCCCAAGTTCTTGGCGAGAGGTTAGTATTGGATGGACCTAATAACGGCGATGGATTCGTCGTACTCTCCACCGAGGCAAGTGCAACTAGAAGCTCCATTCACTCTTATGATGAACAACACAACCGTCTCTCTCGAATACTGTACTACTAATGATCGCTTCCTGTACG
This sequence comes from Philereme vetulata, assembly GCA_918857605.2. NCBI lineage: Eukaryota > Metazoa > Arthropoda > Insecta > Lepidoptera > Geometridae > Philereme > Philereme vetulata. The sequence continues at coordinate 11,468,440 of OU975423.1, forward strand.
ACGTTTGTCGTAACGACTGATTTTTGTGGTAATGTTAGCGCGTCGTATGTACGATCGCGCCCACAATTGCCGCCACGCTCACCTCAACGCCATCGCTCCGCTGCACGCACGGCCACCTGACATTCGAACTCTCTGGCGTCCATTACCGCGGGAGCTCCTGTGCTCACCATCCTCTCCGTAGCGTATACCACAAGATGACCAACAAGCCAAGACATCGGCCCTGTAACGTCTGAGAGGCCAAACTGCAAGCCAGCATGGCACTCCGGACATCACCCTGTGACTCAGAGATAGTCGTTTCTGACGTTGAAGCCAGGGTTAAGCTCAAAAGTCCGACCCTTACCCACACTTCCCAAACATAAAAGGTCGAAGTATTGAAGACCCATGATGAACGACTGATCGCCGACGCAAGCGACAGCTCCGCGTCTAATCGCGGCGACAAGACGCCAGATGCAAACGACAGCGCCGCGTCTTGCCGCGGCGACAAGTCGCCCAGTTGGCGATGGCCCTTAAATAAGACTTCTTAAAGAAGTGAAAGGCATTACTCATATACCTAGTAATTATTTTTATCACTATCGACTTATCTATAATGTATGAAAACAATACCAAAACCTTATTCAGTAACTTTGTCATTGAATCGTGTTTCAGTCATCGGAAAACGATATAATCGAATCGATTTGTCAGAGACGAGCAATTTAAATTACAAATTGAGCTTTGAACATGCAAATACCCTCTCAGGCGACTAGACAAATTGGATATTTTGCTTTGATAATTCATAACCAGACCAAGCTTCGGTTTTTGAAATGGAAGGTTTTCTCGCGATTCTATAAAACATAACGTAATTTAATATAGAATTTACAAAATGTTTAGCAACTGAACGCGCCTTTGACCTTCAATCAAGATGAGGTTTATACTTACCGCTAGACCAGTGGTTCGCCCCGAACTGAGATCTCGCGAGTCTCCCATAAAATCAAAAATATATTATATGACTTTTTTATACTACTTACTTATATGGCAAACGAGCATGCAGTCCACCAGATGTTAAGTGGCTACTGCAGCCCATGGATATACACATAGAATTCAAAACAAGATATTATGTTGTCTTGATCTCTATGTGGATACGTTGCCATACTATAGGACTTAGCTGTAATGCCTATGTGCCAGTAATTACAGGAACATACCATTACCATCTAACCGGAACACAGCAGCACAAGTACTGCTATTTGGTGGCAGATAAAGGTAAGTCGGTGGTGCCCACTTCCTCGAGCCCGTTCACAAAAGCTCTACCACCAGTAAAACTATCAAAATAGTGCCACGAAATATATTTCCAAATTACTTGACCTACAGTTTCATTCAAATTACAGGTAACGGGAGTTAATTTTTTGTACCAATTGCAGTTATTCTCGATTTCAGACTTTTGCATATATTTGTGTTACTAAAGCTACACGCATACCAAATTTCAGCACTATAGGGTAACTGGTGTACCCTGTGAATTTCATCATACTTCAGTTTTTATTATGGCTAATAACTCAAAAACTGGAGGACTTAACTAAAAATAAAAACGGGGTCTAAATATGAGTTACCAGAATGTTACATTAAAACATGCTCAATATTTATTTTTATGTTTTAACAATAAATAATTTAGCTAATTGATTTTATGTATGTATATTATATAGTAGGTTTTTTTATGTTGCTAAAATTTAATTTGTTTTTATCATAAGATCCAAGATCAACGTCAAGGTTTCATTACATGAGGCAATGAGCCGTGATCTTGAGTTAATCGTTTTTTTTGCCCAAACGGTATTCAAGGATGTAGAGATTAAAAATTTCCGTCTTTTTGTACAGTTCTATAAAATTTGTCATTATTCATTGGAAGTTTTTGATTATTGGCAATGTTAAGTCCTTCATTTAGTTCCGTAAACAATACTTTAGCTTAGTGATTTAGCATTAGAATCCAACTATTTATTTCTGTAGCAGTGTCGTCGTTTTCTTATTATGTTAATTCGTTATAATATAGGTTACACTGATTATTTTATAGTCGCCATGTCCTTGGCATACCATTCCACTACTCTCAGGCCATTTTAATAGGTAACATTTGACAGTTCATCAAAATTCAACAACGTACCTTGTAACGGCGGGCATAAAATAATATATTGTTTCGTTTTGTTAGAACTGCACAATTGCTTAATTTTTTTCAATTACGATTACATATTTATTGTAATAATGACCGATACGAGTACGAGTTCGGTACGAGTTGTACCGAACTGACAGATGTCAACAGACGTCAAATGTTACCTATTAAAATGGCTCGATAGTATACTATATTATAAACACGAAAGTATGTTCCTATGGATGTATGTGTGGAAGTTTGTTACTCTTTCATGCAAAAACTACTAAATTGATTTTAATGAAATTTGGTATCTATGTAGATTATAACTTGGATTAACACATATGCTACTTTTTACTGACAAATCACGCGTGTGAAGCCGTGGGCGGAAGCTAGTATTATATAAATGAATAAATAAATAGTGTTGGACACTTTACTCAGCGCCATCTAGTCCCGAACTAAGCAAAGTTTGTACTATGGGAACCAGATAACTAATAGAACACTTAAATACATATTATAAAAAAAATATTTATCATATATAGAAAAATACTCAATATCTGTAGGCTATACAAACATTTACCTCCTGCGATTCAGCCGACTGTTCGCCCACTGCGCCACAGATAGGTATTATGTGGTAAAATGTTGTCGTTGGAGCTATGAGTATGTCCAATAGCACTCTGAGTAGTCTGAGTTGATTATAATGAAGACTCGTTATCCAAAATCAACTCTATTATTCTGAACAGAGCCATTCTGAAATTCATAAAGTAAAAATAACAACTGGGACAATATTGAAACAGGTCGGAGCACGTTTAGGTATTTTGCTGACTTTGTCAAAGGTTGGCATACAACATTCTACAGAACAGGTTTCTGTGCGTTCCACGCTCATGAATTTATTATCTGCGAATAATTATTTGCTACTTGCTGTAATTATTATGAGTTTGCGTCGAAGTGCAAATTGCTTCACCACGTTCGCGTTCTTATTATCTATCTCAGTTCTCAATGGCGATTTCTAGATCAGCAATGGACAAACTGAAGAAGATATGGAGAAACAGGAACATTACGAAAGCCACCAAGACTCGTCTAGTAAGAGCACTAGTGTATCCTTTAGTCCTGTACGCTTCATAGGCATGGACTCTCCGGGAAAGTGAGAAAAAGAAGGTAGACGCTCTCGAGATGTGGTGCTGGATAAGAGTGCTTGGGGTATCATGGTCAGAATTCCGTACCAATCAGTCCATACTTCAAGAACTCGGCAACAAGCAGCGTCTCTCTTCCACGGTACTTACAATCTCGCATCAATATAAATACAAATCTTTTCTCTTTATAATATTATTAGTTTATTACAAACATATACAATATAGATAACCTGCTTAGTTCATTGGTTGGTTTTTCAAAATTTTGCTAAACACACTACATACAAGTATAGTATATATAGTATCGCGCGTGTTTCCTCGAGAGGTAGGCAGAGACCACTTTCCACTTTTTAGGGTTCCGTACGTAAAGAGTAAAACGGAACCCTATTACTGAGGCTTCGCTGTCTGTCTGTCCATCTGTCACCAGGCTGTATCTCATGAACCGTGATAGTAAGACAGTTGAAAGTTTCACAGACGGTGTATTCTGCCGCTCTAACAACAAATACTAAAAACAGAATACAATAAATATTTAAGGGGGCTCCCATACAACAAACGTGATTTTTTTGCTCGTTTTAGCTCGATATTGATAACGGCAACAGGTAGACGCTTGAAATATTCACAGAATATTTAGTTATATATTCACTTTAAAGAAATAATTAAATTAAAATAAAACAAATATTTAAGGGGGGCTCCCATACATCAAATGTGATTATTTGCCGTTTTTATAGATAATGGCACGGAACCCTTCGTGCGCGAGTCCGACTCGCACTTGGCCGGTTTTTTTATATGTTATAGGCTCGCCTTTGACCACAATCTCGTCTGATGGAAAGCGATCATGTTTGTTTCGACGATAATATATTATTTATATAATTATAATTTTGACTTCGAATTTCCCTAAGTATAGTAACTAAATACGCTACGGGAGATGAAATCCAAGGAACTCTAAAAATCTAAAGGGTTGATAAGGGTATGATCGGAATTCTTTCTCGAAAGGCTTCTTTTGTTTAAGTTAAATTTAGATTTCAAAGTTGACAGAACGCCATGTCAATCTGACAGTAGGTTAAAACAGACTTTTCGTAAATTACGGTTTGAGGAAAAACTTGGGTTTATTGTTGATTGAGAAATAAGAAATTCTGAACTAATTTTACCTTCTTTTGTTCGTCAGATTTTTTTCATTTCTGTCTTTGTTTACTTTGTATTTCTGGCTAGATCATCAGCATCATCATCATATCAGCCGTAGGACATCCACCGCTGGACAAAGGCCTCCCTCATTGATCTCCAGGAACTGCGGTTGAAGGCGGCCTGCATCCAACGCCGACCTGCGGTTCTTACCAAGTCGTCTGCCCATCTTATAGGTGGACGTCCTACGCTGCGCTTGCCAGTCCGTGGCCTCCACTCTTCCGGCCCCATCGGCCATCTGTTCTGCGCACTATATGGCCTGCCCATTGCCACTTCAACGTGCTAATCCGTGGGGCTATATCGGTGACTTGAGTTCTCCTACGTATCTCCTCATTTCTGATTCGATCCCGTAGAGAAACCCCGAGCATAGCCCTCTCCATAGCTCGTTGAGCGACTCTGAGCTTATTCATAAGCTACGTCAAATACTGATCTATTCTGGATAATTCTGGATCCAATGAAACAGGGCAGTTTTCGTTTTTGCGCAGATTCAACTTTTTTACCGACTTTAAAAAAAGTAGGAGGTTCTCAATTCGTCGGAATCTGTTTTGATTTTTTGATGTGTAACATCTTTCCTCTCGTTTTGTGGGAGTGGTTTTGGCAAAAGGGACGGTAATGTGTAAAAGGAAACCGGGGAAGCGCGCGCTATTTTTTAGCTTCTGTACGAAAACTTGACATGTTTACCATACTTATACATACTTATACTTGATACATTTACCAAACAGCAACAAATGCGATACAAACAAAAAAAAATGGGAAATGGCGCTAAGTTTTTCTTTTGCACGCGCCATATGTAAGGTGATTGATTGCATATAGCTATACAGCCTACTACAAAATTATAATTTTACTGATAAAATTGCAAATATTTTACAACAAATTATTGTGAATTATAAGTAATTTGATAATAATAAATGTTTTTTGTCTTAATTAGGGATACATTTATTTATTCCAAAAATGTAATAGGATTTTCAGCGGCATTTCATTTTTACCTCTTTGCTGCTACAAAAACTGTATTACCCGGTTAAATTGAAAATGCTCTGTTTACTCGCATATAATTTGCAGTTAGGTACTAACTTAACTTTGTAGGGATAATTCTATTATGCACTAGTGTGTAATATTATTACGCACGTGTGTGTTAGTTCGGTTTATGGCCCTAATACCGATGTACTATGGCACACATTACGAGCAAGTGTGTTGAAAATATATTTCTATTTCTATGTAGTTCGAAAAACGTAAAAAAACAGACAGAGACAGACAGAGCTATTTTCAAATTTATAATATTACTATGGATTATTATCGCTCAAAAAGTCAAGTGTAATGTCATCGTTCTCACGATATTCGTTAAACAAAGAGATGAAAACCATTTTTCACACGTTCAAATAATTTCACTGCTTTCTGGTGTTCAAACACTTTGTTTGTTTGTTTGTTGAAAGTGGCTGGGCTGTGCTTAATTTGATTACTCTCACGGTATTGGAACGTCAGATTTTGCTTGATCATTCTGATAAGTGTCAGAGAGAGAGAGAGAGAGATAACTCTTTATTGTTACACCAAATTAAAATAATTAACCTAGAAAACTTAGACTAATACATGGTGGTACAATGGGCGGCATTATCGCTCAAAGCGATCTTTTCCAGGCAACCTTTGGATGGACTGGATTGAAAAGACGTGTGAGGAGGCGGTGTTACAATAAATACCTATTTATGTACGTTATATGTTAAGATAATTTTGCATTTTCTAAATGCAAACGTGTGTATTTTTGATAGCGTTTGAAAATGCTATAATGATAACGATTTTGATTTTAATCACACATAATACTAATAATGCGAAAGTTTGGATGTTTGTTTGTTTGCTTGTTACTCGATCACGTCATAACGCCTGAACAAATTTCTATGAAATGTGGTGATTATGAACTGGATTGGCACATAGGCTACTTTTTATTGGCAAACCACGCGTGCAAAACCGCGGACGGAAGCTAGTAAACTATAAAAAGTTGTAGTTCCTCTATTTAGGAAAAGTTATTCACTTTTTTACGTAATAAGTAACTAGGTATTATGCTATTTGAAAATACCCTTTGGTCTTTCTCATATAACAAAATTTTACGCTCGAGGCTATTACAGAATAAACAATTGCTAGTGGGTTTGTCGTACTAAGTCACAAAAAACGTAATAGAAGGCACACATGGCGGGTATTGACTGGACTAATCCCGAATTTTCTGGAATTATGTAATGTGTACGTGCGAGGTGTAAAAAGGGGTTGGGGATGCACATTCAATCAAGATAAATTTAGTGGTTCATAGTGTTTTATTGGTAACGGTAGTGTGAACGATAGTTAGTGTTTCATAAATGTATTATTGGTGTTCAATAGATAGACGCAAACCATTTAAAAAACGACTGTGCTTTAGTCCAGATGACTGAAGTAAAACTTCTTTATCAAAATATTAATTTATAAAATTATTCAATTACAAAATTGTTCACACGTCTGTAGGTCCATCAGTCTATGTTCATTCGTGACAGACACGACTCGCACTCGCACATTAACGTTTAAAAATATACGGAACGTAACTCTCTCTCTTTCTACCTTCACTAACTTATATCTCCCTCTCAACTTCCGTTCGCACTTTTCGTAACGCATTCACCAGCTAACTCCCCAAGTCGAGCGTGCGCAAAGAAGTTTTCCTTAAAAAACTGAACATCAAATATTATGAACTCGTTATAACATTCATTTTTTCGTAGCATCTTGCATTTTATAAAATTCATACGGACTTCTTCTTTCAAAGCAAAAATATCTCTCAAGAACAAAATTAATTCAAAATTACATATAAGCGTACGGTATATTTTTTGAAGATGATTGAAAGGTTCCACAAATGACTCAACAAAAACCACAAGTCGTCATTTCAATTCTACTGAACGCGAAGAATGACATTACTTCTCCTTTGACAATGGCGACCACAGATTATGCAAATCAGAAGCGCAACACTGATGAATTAATGTCATACCGAATATTATTAAACATTATATCTGTCAAAGATTGAAACACCACCTTAAAATTACCGGTTCCGAAAATAAATTGATATTTATCGCCCAAAGAATAAGATTGATAATATAACTGACATGTAAATTACAGAAACTTTAAACTAAAATGCAAGCCAATCACGACACAGTTGATTGTTCGCGGATATCTCGATTATTGTTTTTGCTCGTTAATCTCAACTCTTTTTGCTTGCAGAATAGAGTTCAAAATACGGATTCAAATTCAATGAAAAGAAATACGAGTCTTTGATGTGACCGTGCAATTTTTTTTAACATGGCAGAAAATCTTTTGTCTCATTTTTTGGCTAACGAGCTGGCAATAATGAAGTAAGGCAAAAAATATTTACGGTACTAGAATAAGCTTGCCATTTCTGGAACAGTATTATATTGAATTGATTCTTGATCATCAATTTAAATTGTTTTTTACTACGAGTCAGATAAAAATTTAAAACTATTTTATTTGATAGTACCTATCTTTTTGATCGGACTGGAAGACGCAACGTAGGCCGGCCCCCCACAAGGTAGACCGACGATCTAGTAAGAATCGCGGGGAGCCGTTGTGGCGATCTAAGGGGGGAGGCCTATGTGCAGCAGTGAACGTCTTCCGGCTGATGATGATGATGATGCTCTTTTTGATGGATCGAAGCGAGATTTCTAAATCAACTTGGGCAAATCGGCGTTGTATGTATGTTTGTTTGTCCGAGGATACCTTTCGAAGCGTTTATCCGATCATCGTGAAATTTGTTATTTATGTAGGTAATGTTGGCACAATTTTCGGTGTGACTAAATAAGCTAAAAATGTGGGGTGAGGGGAGGGGGGGGGGGGGTGAGATATTGGCGTTCAAGAGAGGTAAAAAACAACCCCGATCAAATAACACGTCTCATAAAAGGTCTTTGTAAGTACCTACATTTCAACCCTGTTTTTATTTTTAGTTCAAACTTTGTAGTTTTTAGGTAAGTTATTTTATTAGATATAATAAAACTGAATTTTGAAAAATTCACAGGGTACACACCAGTGACCCCTAGTGCTGAAATTTGGTATACCTGTAGCTTTAGTGACACAAATATAAGATAAATAAGTCTGAAATCCAGAATAACTGCAATTTGTACCCCAAAAATAGTAACCAATTAACATGAACTCCCGCGCGTTACGTGTAATTTAAAGTGTATGTAGGTCAAGATATCTGGTTGTGTATTTCGTGGCACATTGGTTAGTCAAAGATTAAGACTGGCTTGCGCAACGATCTCTTAACATATTAAGCGACTAAACATGTTTAATTTTTACGTATTTGTACTATTTGCCAACTCCTTAAATTATATTTGGCCACTAAATACGTTTAGGCATTGTTGCGCGAGTCGCCCTAAGAATATTATTCTTTTGTATTTTGGGTGACGCGCGAAATCTCAGTATTTTTTTTAAACTGTATTACATCTTCGTTTGACCACAATCTCACCTGATGGTAAGCGATAATGTGGTCTAAAATGAAGCATGAAGATTTAGAAGAAACCTATTCACTCTTACCTTAAAGAGGCCTGGATTGTATTCTTTAGAAAAAATCAGATGACGGCTAAATGTTCCACACCTTAGCTGTGCGCATCAAGAACGTAGAACCAAAACGGTGTGTGCGAATGGGTGGTATATCAACTAGGTACGGATGGTACTGAGCCGTGCGCCTGCTTGTCCTTTGATGGAAAGGAGATGGCGGAATCAGATCGTAAAGTTTCTGGGCACATTCCCTAAAATGTATTCTGTAAAAGTTCGGGGCGAACCACTAGTTTCTAGCACTAAGATGCCAAAAAATGGCCAAGGAACAAAACTTTAATAAAACTTCAAAGTATTCTAATGAACCTTTACCGTAAAAGAACCAGTGGACAAAAAAAGAAGAAAGTAGGTATCAATCACAAAAACGGAAAACTTTGTTCGAATCGAAGTAAATGGGAAAACCAAATTGCAGTGACGTAAACGGCTTTAAGATCATAGAAATATAAGATTATAAAACTGTGAGGTTTTCCTGCGTATATTCTAAGAAGTAAACATATGGTCAAAGCTGCCTTGACTCATGCTAGTTTATAAACAAAACAAATGGTACTTTAGTATGAACGACTTATTTTAATCGCGAACGGAAGTTTATGGCGTTTTCTGAGTAACTTGATTGTCATTGCGTCTACACTGAAACCTCGTATAGGTTGTTTTAACCTTTTTTCGCGTTAAAAGGTTAAAATTAAATAAAAATGCAAAATATTGCAGTGTGTGCGTCTCATCGTACTCACTGCATGTGCCACAAAAAGGCTCTAACTCAGCATGTGCTGGGTTGCACTGGCTACCCAGCGCTGGTCTTCCGTTAGAGCCTCTTAGAGTAGACCACGGATATCCGCCCACTAACTAAGCAGTGTACAACTAAATACAATTAGATATACCAAGGATAAAAATAAATAACATAATAAAATATACTAATAATAACGCCTACCTATTTACCGCGAAGCCGGAACCGGTTTAGAGGTTAGGGGCATGTTTTAGTGTTAGCCGCTGAAGCACCTGAGACAAGTTAGGCGTTATCACACTGGCGGTTTGCGAGCGTGCTTCTAGAGAGGCGTTATATGACAAGTAACTTTTTAAGAAAAATATTACCGACTATACTTATATACATATATATTAGTAAAACCCAAACTACCAATTTTGATGAAATTTCCATGGGTTCAATCTAAAAGTATATATATCCTAAATCTAAGTATTTTCTAAATAGGTTGATATAAAATATAACAGAGTTCTGAGCTAACAAACATAACATAAACATTAAACAAATTTAAAACTTATATTGTTTTCTCATGGAGGACATTGTGAGAACTGAACCAAATAGAAACGGGACCACACGGGAAGCACCAGCTTTCTAATAAAAAAAGAATCATCAAAATCGGTTAACCCATTCGAAAGTTCTGAGGTAACAAATATATGAAAAAAAATACAATCGAATAGAACCTCTTCCTGTTTTGAAGTTGGCTAAAACCGCCTAGTAGGTTAAACAACACATAACAAAAAAAACTGTAGCCTAGAGCAATAGAGACATAACTAATGCCAAAATAACAATAAAGTAGAAACTATGCGGTAACGTAAAGCACTTGATAGAGGTTTCACTTTAAATTTGCATATTTTCACTTGCAATAACAATGGCGTATATATTGCTGATTTTGTCGTCATATCGCTGTATTTCACTTATATTTTTGGATATAAAAAAAGTATTTTTCAAACGCTTCTCCATACAAATAAACAGTTTAGAGACTATTTAGGCCGGCTTGTACAGCGGTCCCTAAACGTGTAACGACTAAACATGTTTAACTTTGACGTATTTGTATGATTTGATGAAATCATATCTAGCCGTTTATAACATACGTTTAGGCATCGTTGCGCTAATCGTCCTTATTAATATGTTAAAATTGGTTTAGACATCTCTTTACTAAAACTCCTTTAACTGTAACAAACAAATTAATTTTAGCATTTAGTATCCTATTGCAGGGCAATAACTTTTTAGTTGTGTTGTTTAGATGTCCATCCAGAGGTTGCCTCGAAGGAATCGCTTATTTTTACTGTGCATTAGTTTTTAAGTTATGTGATTTTGTTTTTGTGTAACATTATGGAGTTATCTATCTATCTACACCTATACAAAACCTTTTGAGCCGTCCCTTCATCATCAGCCGGAAGAAGTCCACTGCTGAACATAGGCCTCCCCCTTAGATCGCCACAACGAGCGGTTGGTAGCCGTTTGCGCCCAACGGCTGCCTGCGATTCTTACTAGATCGTCGGTCCACCTTGTGGGGGGCCGGCGTACGCTGCGTCTTCCAGTCCGTGGTCTCCATTCGAGAACCTTTCTTCCCTAACGGTTATCGGTTCTACAAGCGATGGTTCTTCTGCTTCGCCGTCCCTTTAAAGGGTCATAAACTTGACAAATACCCTATCCAATGTCATTGACCTGAAAATACCTATATAAATACAAAAGGGCATACGCAAATGACAGGATTCCACAGAGTTGCTCAAGCAATAATTACGATGTTATTCTCATCTGTGAGACATTGTGGAAAAGCAGAAGCGCAACTTACTTAATTACTAGTTGACCCGGTGAACTTTGTACCGCCTTGTGCCAATGTACGTTACCGGTAGAATTGTCAATCGGCCATCATTAGCTGCATCTATGTATGAGAAAATGAATACCATTCATAATTTTTTTGCGTAATTTTTTCCGATGTTTTATTAGTTACTAGCTGACCCGCCGAACTTCGTACCACCCCTGGACATGCATATGATACGGGCTGCCAATGTACGTCACCGGTACATTTAGTTTTAAACGCCAACGTCGTTTATTTTAAACTATTCTTTCAATTTGATTTCTGAACAACTGGGGACACATCAAAGGAAAACACCAATAATTTTTTTATTTATTTAATTCCGAGCATTTTCATATTTATGCACCTTTTAAACCTTCTCTGGACTTCCACAAATAATTCAATACCATAATTAGCCAAATCGGTCAAGCCGTTCTCGAGTTTTAGCGAGACTAACGAAAAGCAATTCATTTTTATATATATTGATTCTGCTATTAGGGCCTTAATACAAATCCAGCAAATCAAAGATCATCAAAGTCGGTCCAGCTGTTCTTGAGTTATAAATGGTGTAACTAACCCGACATTGTTTTATGTATATAAGATTATAAATTTGGGAAAACTTACAGCTAGATAAAGAATTTTTAATACATATACAAAACTTCTTTTTGAAAATATTAATTTATAAAATTGTTCAATTACAAAATTGTCCACACGTCTGTAAGTCGATCAGTCTATATTCATTCTGGACATACGCAACTCGCACTCGCAAATTAACGTTTAAAAATATACGATACGTAACTCTGTCTTTCTATCTTCACTAACTTATATCTCCCTCTGAACTTCCGTTCGCACTTTTTGTAACGCATTCACCAGCTTACTCCCCAAGTCAAGCGTGCGTAAAGAAATATTACTTCAATTACAAAAACTTATAGGTCACAATGAAGCCAAAAATAACCTATTCATCGTATACACAAGCCTGCAGATTCTGTAATGAGGCGGCAAAATTGCCCCTACATCTGTTAGGCGAGTGTGGTCCAATAATGCGCAAACGTAGCGTTTATCAGGGCAAATACATTTGTAGCCCGAAGGACCTAACAGCTATAACCCTTAAGAATATCCCACAGTTTCTAACAGCTGTATGGCTTAGTGGTCAACTTTGATCGTGCCCGCAGCGATATCAAAGCGGGAAAAGTAAATAAAATAACCTATTCATCAAAGAATTCCCTGTCATGAAGTCGTTATAAGCATACCAGCTTCCGCTAGCGGCTTTGGACGTCAATAAAAAGTAGTCTATGTGTTAATCCAGGTTATAATCTACGTATATACCAAATTTCATCGCAATCGGTTCAGCCGTTACGATGTCATTTAGTAACAAATAAACATCCTAACTTTAGAATTTATAATATTAGTATGCTTACCTATAGGTATTTATTTACAGAAAATTGATGCAAACTTTAAGTTCAATAGTGACTTAGGTTTCAAATAGCTTGGATCATTTAATTCTATATTTAAACTTATATGACCTTCTTCTTCTTATTAGCGTGTCAATACCTCTATTTACTCGTATATAGGATGATTGATAATATACGCACAAAAATGAAAGAGGTTATTTTTATGAGCTTAATAAATAAATTTGTGAAATGTTTACCATAGAAACGTGAAATTTATTTTGGCATGTAAAAACAAACACTTCATTTTACTTATGTTGTGCTATTGCATAATTCTCTCCATCTAACCACAGATACTGTATTGGTGACGTCTCGAGATATCTCTTGTTGTCCCTTTCTAACCCAAAACCCGCAGCCATTTCCGAAAGAGATATCAAATTGGCCTTTATTTTTGGATGTTGATTGCAAGAGTAGGCAGTAAGTTCTATATCGAATTAATCATCTAAACTTGGTCGGTTTTCTTTAAAAATTGAAATTTAACTTGTAGTTTTTTTTTCGAGAAGTCTTATTTATGTTTTAAGAAGCCGTCACTTGAATATCGTCAGTTTATTACTAAACACCCTATATTGTGTTAGATAGGTACTATGTACTATGGCTGCAATGATGGCGTCAGGAGGAGCCATTTGTAAGTCTTCCATTGTGCAGATGTTCGGGCACAAAAGGCACGTTAGCAGGTGTTTCATCGACTGTGCAGGAAAATACCTTATGAATTAAATGACCTTATTAGATATAGACTGTTACTGACCCATTACACTCGTAATTATAAAAAGCTGACCTACTACTATTCTTGTACAGTGGCACACGCACGCCGTAAAATTACTCAGAGAGGACGCGTTCGCAAGTTTGTTAAACGAACGAATTGAATAAGTTTTAAGATGGAATACAAGGTAATTCTAGTAAACAAAAACCCGCTCTAAAAACAGATTCATTAATTTTCACCAAACTAAGTTAAAACTTCCTCAAAATGGTAAAAAAAACGAAAAATCGCGGCTTTGTTATTTCTTGACTATGTCTTTCCTGTGGATATAGGCTGAATAAGCTAAATGGATGGTAATGTGCTGTGACTTCGCAGAACTTTAAACAACAGAGGCTCCGTTGCCGCCAGGCAGTTGCAGCTTCCCACCAGGCACTGTATCATCTATATAGCCTTACATATATATACTTAATATATGTATATGCTGACTCTGTCTGCTATATTTGTTTCAACTCTGTCTTGTTAATTGATTGAGCGAAGCGAGATTTCCAAATTGATTATTCTATTCGATTCCATTTGTTGTATGTATGTATGCATGCATGTATGTTTGTTTGTACGAGGATAACTTTCGAAGCATTTATCCATCGTGAAATTTGGTATATAGGCAGGTAGTGATAGCACAATTTTGGTGTGACTATATGAGCTGAAAATGTGTGTGGGGGGGTGGGGGGGGGGGGTTGAGATATTGGGGTTCAAGAGTGGTAAAAAAAAACAAAATGGAACTATCCGGTCAAGTGGTACGTCAAATAATAGGTATATGTGAGTATATTTCGATCCCGTTTTTTTATTAGCCGTAATAAAAACTAAACTTAAATTCACAGAATACACCAGTGACCCCACAGTGCTGAAATTTGGAATGCGTGTAGCTTTAGTGACACAACTATAGGCAAAAGTCTGAAATCCAGAATAATTGCAATTTCTACCTCAAAAAATAGGAACCACATTACATGAACTCCCGTTATCTGTAACTTGAATGAAACTGTACGTCAAGTTAAGTGGTTCTTGTTTCGTGGCACTATTTTGATAGTCAAAGATTACGAATAATATTTTTTTTTTGTTTTTATGGGAGACTTGCGAGATCTCATTCCGGGGCGAACCACTAGTAATTAAGTTTTGGAGTTATTATTCTCATAATTATCATCCCGGACAAGCGCTATAAAACAAAATAGAATTATTTCAAGCAATTATGTAGCTCATTATAAGGACACAACACAAAAGGTACCTAACTTATATTAAACATAATTTTGGAGAACATGCCTGTGATAGCAATGTATGGTGTACGGGCAGTCTACTCTGCCGGCTATCATTGTCAAGACGGTGTTGGAGCTGCCTCCCGGCACCCTGGAAACAAGGCTCGCTAGTGCATGGCGGTGTGGAAGCAGTCGACCCGCGCCGCCGCGAATCAATCATTTATTTACATCAAATAAGGTTGTAAAAAAAGCTGAATTAAAAATATACATAGATGGGTCCGCTTCTTTCTACCACAGAGGCATTCAAATCTATACTAATATAGGTATAAGGGGATTTATTTTTATTTTTGTGTGTATGTTTGTAATGAATAAACTCAAAAACTACTGTGCCGATTTCAAAAATTATTTCACCATTGGAAAGCTACATTCACCCTGAGTGATATTAATTGTTAGAAAAGATTAAGGATCCTTACTAAAACTTAAGTAACGTAACCCAAGATATAAAAAAGTGCCCTAAAACGTGTTTCGTCGCATGCGCTGCGGAAACTATTGATGATAGAACAAAAGTATATCAACAGAAAAACTTCGTAATAGATAAGAGGAAAGATTTATTTGTTTGTTTGTTTGAATTGAATAGACTCCGAAACTACTGGAGCCATGTAAAAATTCTTTCACTGTTGGGAAGCTACACTATCCCCGGGTGACATAGACTACTTTTTACCTTAGTGCGCAGAAGGAGGGTAATGTTTTTATTGAGAAACTACGCGTGCGAAGCTGCGGATTGGTCAGCTAGTTATTAAATAAAAGGGATAATATTTGATAACAAATTACAAAGTACATTATATATATATATAATGAAATACATATTATGTATATTCTATTGCATATTACCTTAAGTAATTACTTTTTTTTATACTACATATGTATATGGCAAACGAGCATGCAGTCCACCAGATGTTAAGTGGCTACTGCAGCCCATGGATATCCACATAGAATTCAAAACAAGCTATTATGTTGTCTTGATCTCTATGTGGATACGTTGCCATACTATAGGACTTAGCTGTTATGCCTATGTGCCAGTAATTACAGGAACATACCATTACCATCTAACCGGAACACAGCAGCACAAGTACTGCTATTTGGCAGCAGATGAAGGTAAGGCGGTGTTGCCCACTTCCTCGAGCCCGTTCACAAAAGCTCTACCACCAGTGAACCTTACTCCTATTTCTTCAGCTATAGTCTCAACGGCCTCCTAGAGTTTGGATAATAAGGTTACTAAATTTCCGCGCCACATATTAGGTACATACTCGCACTTACTCATCGGATATAATATTAATGAGTTAGTCATTGATGAATGCCTTCAATTGGCATTGAGTCACTGAGACATGGTACTATTGCCAATGATGTCTAGACTTTTCCTATGTATTCTATAAATACCAGGAAATTCTACGTTTTCTTTGAGCTAGAGAACAATCTGTAAATCGATTTTCAAGGAAAATACCGTATACAAGACAAGGGAATTGTTTTTCTATTATAAATAAACACACAAAAATTATAATAAAAATTATATATAAAAGTCTGTTTAAATAGATTAGAACGGGTCTTCGATTAAAAAAAACAAAAGGCAAAGAGGATAAATAACATAACATATTCATGCTAAATTTAAATCGGTGGAAATATATGAATTTGCATGAGTTCGTAGTAAACCAACCGCCATGGGCGTCACCGCCGCTGCTACCCATTTTTTAGCGTTCCGTACCTCGAAAGTAAAAAAGGAACCCTTATAGAATCACTTCTTTGTCCGTATATCTTTTTTTTTTATTGTTGATAGCCAAGCGCTTGACCACTACCTCACCTAATGGTAAGTGAAGGTGTGATCGAAGATGGAGCACGCTTGCCTAGAAAGAACCTATTCACTCTGGACTTGAAGACTCCAAGATTATACTGGTTGGGAAAAACATACGCCGGAAGTGAGTTCCACTCCTCACTTGTGCTAACAAGAAAAGTTGAAGCAAATCGTTTGGTACGGCAAGGTGGTATGCCGACCAGGTATGGGTAGTACTTCTCGGTTCGTCTGCTTGTCCGGTGGTAGAAGGGGGAAGGAGGGATAAGTTCATGAAGATCTTGCGCACATTCACCAAAATGTATCTTGTAAAAAACTGAAAGTCTGGCTACTCGGCGTCTGTGCTCTAGACATTGTCTGTCTGTGAAGACACTTTTTCTCAGGAACGCGTGGAGGTTTCAAGTTGAAATTTATTTCAAATATTACGGTCTACGGCTCCTTAGCGATGCAAGGACTCATACTTCTAATATCTATACTAATATTTTTAATTCGAAGGTAAAACTCTGTCTCTCTGTCTGGTAGAGAGACAGAGTTTGACAAAGGTTGTCTGGAAGAGATCGCTTTTAGCGATAAGACCGCCACTTGTATTTCTGCGTGTATTATTATATTTGTTTTTTATATTGTTTTTTATGTTAAGTGTGATTTACAATAAAGCGTATTCTATCTATCTATCTGTCTGTTTACGACTAACGGCTATTACGGACTGGCCAGAAGAAGGGTAATGTTTTTATTGCAAACAACGCGTGCGAAGACGCAGGCGGGTCAACTAGTCACCATACTTTTTTATGCTACGTAGAGATGGAACAAGCTTATGGTCCACCTGATGTTAAGGGGACACCGGAGGGACAATCGCCCATACAACACGTACTACCAAGATCATTTCTTATTGGAGAATATTTCTAACTTAATAAGGTATTATTTTAATTTGAATAGTATTTATCTAGGTTCCCAACCATATATTAGATTAAAATACTTACCTAAAATGAAATAGAAGCGTATCGCATTCTGCATGTTTTTACGTAATAAAAGACCTGTTTTTAACCTAATTGTTTCGTATTAAAAACAACAACATCTTACGTATCCTAGTCATGGTAACATAGATTATATCGTCTAGTTACAGAATAACAACGCAATGAGAAAATTACAAGTTTTCTGTCATCATTTTTGGTATTGCGGAACACGGTCAAAATCTAATCAAATTTAGAATCGTTCCTTTGCTATCACTGTCGCTCTGCGTGGCCAAACTTCATCACTAAACAGGGATAGCGATATTCAGGCCAAAGTTTTTGACGCGGCCGAATTGAAGTTGCGCTCAGGGTTCGCCGGCGCGTTAAGTGGTAACCATCGCCTATAACAGAAAGCTTACTAGGTCACGCACCTTAGAAATGTGCTCTACGATGCACTGCCCGTCCATCAACTTGAGCCATACTTCTATAATGATTGGACCCTGACTCATAAAGACTACAGGAACACTTTGAAGCATAGTTCTCACGGCACAAATAGAATCCTTGAAACATTTCTCGATATCGAACAATACGACCCATTGATTCTCTTTACATTCCGATCTATCAACCACCTTATCACCTTGTAATAAGGTTTATTTTACTTATTTGAAGCTGTGTGGGCAATATCCTGTAGCTGAAGTGCTTTGGAAATTAACTTAATGTAGGTAGGTCTTCGGGGTGCGCAATTTACTTAGACAAGCGGCGCGTAGGTGTTAGAAAACATTTTGAAGACGAAGCTTCAATTAGGTATTTGTAAATTTTACTCATCATATCAGCAAAAGGACGCCCACTGCTGGACATAGGCCTTCCCCATAAACTTCCAGAGTGATCTTGGGCAGCCTGCACCCAACGGCTCCCAGCAAACTATACTACGCTGCGCTTTCCAGTGCGTGGTCTCCTCGACTCGAGAACCTTTCTGCAAAGGGGTTGCTATAAATTGATGCCTATGTCTGTCTTTGGCATTTAGTTCCCAAACTTATGGCACGATTCGTTTGGGTAAGTCTTCCATACAAATACTATAACTTCAAAACAAACTGTTCATTATTATAAATACGGGATTTATCACGTTCCGTTTTATCGGCGTTTTGACCGATAGTTTTTCTGTTCAATTCGGGAACCTTCATCAGGGTGAGTGCGATCCGCTCCGACCAACGTTTCTCATCGCACCCGTATTATCCCGTATTTATAATAATGATTAAAATGAATCACGAAAGTTTTCTAAATAAAACTCTTTGTTTGTTACGTTTTAAACCTCCATCGACCGAGCCTCGCTCTCGGAGATGCAGATGACGAAGTCATCTACATTAGATAGAGCAAATACTTCACAGATACACTGACCTCGCCGGCGAGGTCGACGAGTCCCTTCAGTTGCCGCTTACATAAGGTGCAAACATGTACTTGGGCGTTTCTCTCCAATCCCTATCCTGACAACGGCCCAAACCGAGTTTCGTACCTAAGTGGTGCCCTTGCGCTAGTTGCCTCATCAAAACATACTGGGCTGAGCGCCTTCTCGCGCTCGCCAGAAGTTCGGTAAGCTGCATTGGCCTCAGAGACCAGCAGCGAGTTAATCCGTCAAAGAAAAAAAGTTTGTTGCATTTTTACGACTAAACCCCTGGACCGATTTTGATGAAATTTGGCATGCATGCAGATAGATGATAATGACCGGGATAGGGATATAGGCTACTTTTTACGCGATTGCGTGCGAAGCCACGGGAAGCAACTAACCATAACGTCACTTATTTTGATTGATGATTTCGCTATCCGAAACGTGAAAGAAAGCCTCCCTTTCGAGCTATTTGACCCCTTTCAAACTTCACACGGAACTTGCAAAAGCCAAAAGCATTGTAATATTTCAAGAATAAAAGCATGTCCATCCACGCTAAGTCTGCATAATGCTAAGAATAGGGTATTTAAAAATGTAGTTTGAAATACTGGTTCTTTATAGAAAACCAGCGCTAAAGTAGTAATTACTGTAGCATTCAGCATTACCAATCAGAGACGAACTGTTTTGGTTGTATACATTTTCTTTATTTTTTTTTAAATATATTATAGGCTTGCGTTTGACCACGATCTCGCCTGATGGTAAGCGATGGTGCAGTCTACGATGGCACACGCTTGCCTAGAAGAAACCTATTCACTCGCGACTTAAAAATACCCAGGTTGTAGCTATCAGGAAACACAGACTCTGGCAAGGCGTTCCACTCTTTGGCGGTGCGTATAATAAAGGTCGAAGAGAACCGCTTTGTGCGAATGGGAGGTATTTCTACCATATAGCGGTGGCGCACCGCAGAGTGTCTGGTTGTCCGTTGATAGAAAGGAGATGATGGGATCAGGTTGAAAAGTTCCGCCGCACACTCCCCGAAATGTACTCGATAAAAAACCGAGAAGCTAGCAACCTTTCGTCGATGCTCCAGGCTGAGGAGCCTTGCATCAACTAGCTCATCGTTGCCTATGAGCTTCTTGGCTCTATAATCTCTATAATATCTTATTAATGAATAAATGAAAACACTTTATTGTACACCATCATCATCATCCACAGCCCATAAGTAACCACTGCTGGGTGTTAAAGCTAGTTTTCCCGGTCCTGTGCTGCGCGCATCCAGGATGTGCCCGCGACTTTATGTCGTCGACCCACCGCGCCCTGAACTTAGGTGTTTAGAATGCATTATTATCTCATAATAATTTACAATTCACTTACTGAGACACACTTATACTAAATATACATTTATTAATGCCACAAAGCAGAGTGATACAAACTAACAGTATTAAGTTTAGACAATTTAAACAAAAACTTACTAAAATCACAATATTGTATCACTTCTTTATAACATTCTCTATAATCCCACTTCACCTTCTTATCCAAAGGAGCGTTTCGAGTTTCTGTATCAGGGACACTCTCAAACCCTTCGTTCTTCCGAAGCTCTACAGCTTCGAACTCCCATCCATAGTTCACAATTTTATGGTGACTCCTTTACAGTACAAGCTGTGCGACTGTGGAACGCCTTACCTTTGTCTGTTAGGTCGTCCCAATCTCTTCCTATTTTCAATGTCAAGGTATACAACCATTTCCTTTCGTTGTCTCGTAACTGCTAGTTAGTGTTTATGTTATTTATCCTCTTTATGTAGTGTAGTTTATTTATTCTTATATTATTTGTATGTATTTAAGTTTATGTTTATTAGTATAATTAATAGGTATATTTTATTTTGTGGGTTCTGTTTATGTCTGTAGGTACTCTTACACCGCCGTCTTTTGATTTTGTTTATTCTGTCCATCCAAAGGTTGTCTGGAAGAGATCGCTTTTAGCGATAAGACCGCCCATTGTACCTTTATTTATTGTTTATTTCCATTATTGTATTTTTATTTGGTGTGCAATAAAGAGTATTTCATTCATTCATTCAGCACAATATATTATTAAGAGGGTAGTTGCACAGTAAGCGGTGTAGTCGCTTATCGTTGAGCGCGAAACAAAGGCAAAAAAAATGGCTGGTTGTTCTTTTTAATGATCCTTTTAGAATACATGCAATAAAGAAATTAAATGACGTTTAAATTGTAACATTTTTGAACGATTTGGAGCAATTTCAATCCCAAGCTTCTCTATCATCTAAATAATCCGATATGTTAAAGTAGGCTTTTTTATAAAGCTGTTGAGATCCAGAAAATTGGTGGACGAAGTCACGGGCATTAAATTTGTGTTCGCTAAAAAATCGCAACTTTTTTACAGACTGTACAGAAGTTGGGTGGATATTGCCACTTAAACTAAGCGATAAGACCGCCCATTGTTCTTATCTTTATTTTGGTGTATTTCTTTGTATGTTTATTTTTGTTTTGTGTGCAATAAAGAGCATTCTTTTGTATTCTACACTATAGGACGTGTGTACATGTACTTATTTATGTATGGAGTTAGGGATTATGAACCATATGTCTGAAATTAAAATTTATTCACGCAGATATAGCGTGAAAATACTTGTCTGCGATCTACAACAAAGTATTCAACTTAAAATATTATGCGCTAATGAAACACGTGGGTAGACACAGACACACTAACAGTTAGTATAGATCCAAAGCTAAGAGGCAATAACACCCACCTTTATTTTAAAACTGACCTGGAACTAACTCTGTGCGATATTAGAGCGATTTCAAGACGATAAAGGCATATAAAAGACTGGTATGGGCATTTAATGCGTGGGGAAGAAAGTCATGTGACTAAAAGAGTGATAGAAATGAGTAGGGATGGATATAAAAGTATAGGAAGGCCGAAGAAGAGATGACTAGACTGTGGGACGAATGATATGGATAGGAAGGAAGTGACAACGGAGATGACGGCTGATAGAGAGATGTGGAGGAGGAATACATGTTGTGCCGACCCCGCGTAATGTGGGAAAAAAGCAGGAAGAAGAAGAAAGGCATATAAAAGACTTTATAATCGTAACTTTTTTTAATACAAATATCTGAATTCAGAATACCCAAATCGCTAAAAAGTGTTTATTGAAACTTCGACTACGACATTTTTAAAGATCTTTCCAACAATACCACACACAGGGGTGCAATGAGATTTGTTTCATCCCTCTTTAAATCAATGCAATGTACCTTAAAAATTATTTTACCTCAATGACATCACTCAAAAGACCAAGTAATTAAAAAAATAACACCATAATTGGTTCACCTGTTATAAACATGGATAACTTTGCTTTGAAGTGTTACCTCGTTCTTTTTGAATGAATGACAACACTATAATGTGACGTACTAACACAGTGGCACTCCGGGAGTGCCGACAGAAGTGAAAACTTGAATAAAAGCAGACTACACTACAGATACAGAGGTGACGTACAGAGGTGTCAGTAACACTCAGTGTCAGTAGTCAGTGCCAGGTGTCGTTAAGAGTCAAGTGTAGCGAGTTCAATGGTTTTTTTCCATCTCAAAATATGCTCAACGCGCCTAAAGAAGTTGTCACTTCAAAAAGTGGCACTCCGGGAGTGCCGACAGAAGTAAAACCTTCAACAATTACGTGTGTAGTTTTTGAATCGTCAGGAACGGTGTCGGTAACGGTAAGAGTGTCGCGAGTTCAATGGTTTTTTTTCCATCTCAAAATATGCTCAACGCGCCTAAAGAAGTTTTCACTTCAAAAATTGTCACTCCGGGAGTGCCGACAGAAGTAAAAACTTCAACAATTACGTGTGTAGTTTTTGAATCGTCAGGAACGGTGTCGGTAACGGTAACAGTGTCGCGAGTTCAATGGTTTTTTCCATCTCAAAATATGCTCAACGCGCCTAAAGAAGTTGTCACTTCAAAAAGTGGCACTCCGGGAGTGCCGACAGAAGTGAAAACTTCAACAATTACGTGTGTAGTTTTTGAATCGTCAGGAACGGTGTTGGTAACGGTAACAGTGTCGCGAGTTCAATGGTTTTTTTTCCATCTCAAAATATGCTCAACGCGCCTAAAAAAGTTTTCACTTCAAAAAGTGGCACTCCGGGAGTGCCGACAGAAGTGAAAACTTCAACAATTACGTGTGTAGTTTTTGAATCGTGAGGAACAGTGTCGGTAACGGTAAGAGTGTCGCGAGTTCAATGGTTTTTTTTCATCTCAAAATATGCTCAACGCGCCTAAAGAAGTTTTCACTTCAAAAAGTGTCACTCCGGGAGTGCCGACAGATGTTAAAACTTCAACCATTACGTGTGTAGTTTTTGAATTGTCAGGAACGGTGTCGGTAACGGTAACAGTGTCGCGATTTCAATGGTTTTTTCCATCTCAAAATATGCTCAACGCGCCTAAAGAAGTTGTCACTTCAAAAAGTGGCACTCCGGGAGTGCCGACAGAAGTGAAAACTTCAACAATTACGTGTGTAGTTTTTGAATCGTCAGGAACGGTGTTGGTAACGGTAACAGTGTCGCGAGTACAATGGTTTTTTTTCCATCTCAAAATATGCTCAACGCGCCTAAAGAAGTTTTCACTTCAAAAAGTGGCACTCCGGGAGTGCCGACAGAAGTGAAAACTTCAACAATTACGTGTGTAGTTTTTGAATCGTCAGGAACGGTGTCGGTAACGGTAAGAGTGTCGCGAGTTCAATGGTTTTTTTCATCTCAAAATATGCTCAACGCGCCTAAAGAAGTTTTCACTTCAAAAAGTGTCACTCCGGGAGTGCCGACAGATGTGAAAACTTCAACCATTACGTGTGTAGTTTTTAAATTGTCAGGAACGGTGTCGGTAACGGTAACAGTGTCATGAGTTCAATGATTTTTTCCAATCTCAAAAATGCGCCTAAACGCGTCTAAAAATGTTATCGCTTCAAAAATACGAACTAAATACAAGACACAGCAAGTGTTTGGGTTGGTAGGCTACCCACCATACGTTAATAGGAACTTGGGAACACAGGATGGTACCTAGTTATCGATCTTTTTTTTTTCTTTCTTCAAGTACATTGTGCTGTCTTATCGGTTTGAGGCAATTTCTGGATGGAAAGATCTTTCCCTCAGTTCTTCAACTTTTAAAGTACCGAAGTTTTACAACTACTTCAGAACCATTTCAATGTATCTTTCTACAGTATTTTACTCCTACTTAAAACGTATTAAACGCAGAGAATGACTTTCTAGATTGCAGAAGATTATCCAGAATACCTATAATAAAAGTAGGTACATACTAATAACTGCATCGACTTTTAGATTAAATTTTCAATACTGTGTGGCCAAAGTGCTTCAACGCATTTGCATGTAAAATTGCGTTTTTACTACGAAAAACATACTATTAATATATATTTTTGAATTATCTTAGAATAAACCCTGTGTTCTTCAGAAAAGGTTCAATTTGGTTTCGAAGTCGAAGTGGGTTTGTTTTGTTTTTGCAAAAGATGTGAAGCGCGAAGTTATTTGTAAAAGTACCTTAAATATTGCTTTTAAATATAGAAATTGATAAGCATTAAGGTTTTATGTAAACAAGCATTTATTGCATCGTGTTTGCATAAGAAACTCTGGTCAGCAGTTTAGGGAAAAACTGCTTCATTCGCCCGTTTTTCAAATTAAGAGAATTGTTAAAAATAAGCGTTTTAATGCCTTTGATATTACAAGCTCTTATATAACTTGCATTGTATGTATGTTTGTCCGTGTGGAATCTTGCAATTTAATTTTAAATCAGATATCTTTAACCGATTGAGCTGAAATTGAGATACACGCTTATTTTAAATGACAATGCATGCTTAATTATGTGACGTCATTCTAATTCCAAGATGGCAGGCTAGTTATTTTTCTGCACTACCATAGTATGAGTATCAAATGAAAGGGCTTGCTGAGGAGAACACAAAAACTAATACAAGGTCACATTAAATCCAAAATATGGGGGACCATCCAAGATTTATACTATAAATCCAATATGGCGGGACCTCCAAGATGGCGGAGGATGTTTTCTGGTTTGTATAAAATGTATAAAAGCTTGTTTTGAAAAAGTAATTTTTCAACAAACAACTCATTAATCCTACAAATTGAGGTTTATCTACACGTACGTACATGCTCGAAGAGCAAGTATGATCGAAGAATCGGTTCGAAGTTTGTGTGCATTTCCGTTCGACAACAGTAGGTATATACGTTTGATCGGTACGCATGTGTGGACTTACCATAATACTCTTTACTTCGTTAGATTTGGTTTTTGTTTTCGCATTGCTCAGACGAGGTCTCTCCTTCCACCCAAATGGATAGACCGATGCGGATGCAGTTTTTTTTTTCAAATCAAAAGCTAGTTTATTAGAGGTGGTTCTTAACATGTTTGATGAATATCAGGTCAGCTGGTCTGAAGACTATCAGCACTTTTCTTTTTGATCAAGGGATAACAGCTGTAAAAAAATGTAAATGACTTTTTACCATTTTTTAAGTGTCGGAGGTTTTTCAAACGTTGTAAAAATTTTGTATCTTGTTATAATCTATCTTTCGCGAAACTCTGGCTACAGGGTCCGAAGAGTTTTTCCACTTTTAACAGACTTAAAAAAAGGAGGAGGTTCTCAATTCGACTGTATTTTTTATACTATTTATACTAAAAACGGGATATTTACCATGATTTGTGAGTATTTGAGTATCCCGATATTTCGGCGCAGTTGCGTGCGCCATGATCACGGGTAAAACGGTTTAGTATAAATAGTGTTCATAACCATGATAGTTTCAAAAGTTATATTGTATTTTTTATTTTTGTTACCTAAGAACTTTCGTCTGCTGGGTGAACCAATTTTGATGATTTTTTTTTATTTGAAAGCTGGTGCTTTCCATGTGGTCCTATTTCCATTTGATTCAGTTTTGACAATGGCATCCATGAGAAAACCATATGTCTTAAATTAATTTAATTTTTATGTTATGTTTGTTAGCTCAGAACTCCGTTATATAACAACCGATTTGGAAAATTATTTTTTTATTTGTAAGGATATACTGAAAGATTGATCACATGGAAATTTCATCAAAATGGGTAGAGTAGTTTGGTTTTAACTGTTATCTGAAGTCTGTTATATTTTTGTTAAAACTTACTTGTTGTCGGTTCAAGATCACTCGAAAAATAAATAAACAAATAGCTTCCATGTCAATTTGGGACATACAACGTATTTGCGGGCATAGATAACAATACCGTCCTAAAACAAAACAGATTGTCAACCTAAATACTCAATTGACACTCGAGCTCATAAAATATATTCAGTACAATGCCGACAGAGCCACTACTCATAATTGTTGTCTAATTAGCTCACTGGAAGATAAATTACGGTGTAGCCTTCAAATGAATTAGACTTATGAAAGTTATTTACCTACAAAGGCTGCAATCTAAAGGTGGCGGTTCACGTCGCGACAAAGACAGGAGACCGAGACAGGAAACTGAGACGGGAGACCACGACCGGTCTCTTCTACATGTACTGTGGTTCGAGACCGGGACCGCAACCAAAGCTACAATTCATTCAGTATCGCAGTGTCTGTCGATGGAAATTTTCGTCTCTGTAGGAGTCTAGTTGTGCATCGTATATCAGAGGGTGTTATCTGATCAGTTCAATCAGCTTTTCAAAGTCTTCGTCAGAAAAAGTAGTTATTTTTTACAATAAACACACATACTTTTCGAGAGCGACACGAGACACTACTGGTCAAAGGCAGCAACCGTCGTGAAGTCTCCGTTATCGCGTCTTTGTCTCCTGTCTCTGTCTCGCTCGCTAACTGATGCTTATACATTGCCTAAAGTCAAATAACAGTCGCGGTCTCCCGTCTCAGTCTCTTGTCTCGGACTCCTGTCTTTGTCGCGACGTGAACCGCCACCTTAACGTTTGCCTTCTACTTCCTGTGGTGCTAATATGCAAAGTACCTATTCCATTGCATTATGAAGTAACAATTTGTACTGTCAAGTTCCTTGTAGCCAATAACTGCATAGCTATCATTCTCTCAATTTCAAGTCGCGCTATATTTCAGATCTGAATATTTATGACCAACCTTGTTCCATCAGGACTGCCCCCACTGTAAGCCTTCGTCGGTTTTTTTCTGTATTCTCTGCCTTAATGTCTTTCATTGTAATAGACAGTAGAGTTATTCTTTGAACAGACTCCACGTGATCAACCAGATGTTACACTCAGTCATTCGCGCCTCACACGACGTAAACTGGTATTATCTAACGACGGTTATCCGACAGAATAAATAACAGTACTAAATAGGCATTGCACACTATATCAAGAAAAGCCGCGATTTATTTATTGGTGCAACTGGACTGTGGAATCTCGTTTTTGACATAGATTTGGTTGGTGTTGATTTAAGATATTTACTTCGTATTGAAAGCCAACGCGTTTACTAAGTAGGGGAACCTGTCGACTGTTACCTACAACAATTCTGGTAACTTTAACTGTACTGAAGCTTCGTTCGCATTAAGATCTAGGTATGAAGATGGGAAACATTGCTTTAACCACTCCATGCATCCTCCTCATTAACCTTTCGTATTTCGACAAAAACGTGAGGACTGTCTTCCAAAACTTAGCGTATTTTTTTGGGTTTGCATGTAGTAGTAGGGTAGTTTGCATGATTAGACGGTTTAGTGACGCCTATGGTAATAGGTACTAGTGGTTTACTCCTAACTGAGATCTCGCGAGTCTCCCAAAACAAAAAAAAATATTCTTAGGGCGACTCGCAACGATGCCTGAACGTATTTAGTGGCTAAATGTGATTTAAGAAGTTGTCACATCATACATAATACGTGCTAAATACGTTTAGGGATCGTTGTGCAAGCCGGCTTTAATCTTTGACTAATAAAATAGTTCCACGAAATACGCAACCAAATAAACGTAGAGGTAACGGGAGTTCATGTAATTTTGTATTTCTTTTTTGGCGTACGAATTGCAGTTATTCTGAATTTCAGATAGATATCTCAAGCCCCCCCCCCCCCCCCCCCCCCCCACATTTTTAGCTCATTTAGTCACACCAAAATAGTGCCATCGCTACCTACCAATATACCACACGATGATCGGATAAATACTTCGAAAGTATCCTCGGACAAAAAACATACATACATACAAAAAACGCCAATTTGCCCAAGTTGATTTAGAGATCTTGCTTAGCTCGATCAAAAAACTAAAAAAATAGAACATTTCTTTAGGGAACCTAATAGAAGTTGGGGGTGATATTCGTGACTCGCACACCCCATTGTGTAGTATATTATTTTTCGTCTTTGTACTGAAATATAAAGCTTCAAATTGGTCATTTGCATAATAGTATTGCCTTAGTCCAGCTTAGTATTTGTATTGCTAACTGTAGTAATTCAATAAATAGTTATGAGAGTACATATACATGTACAAGTTTCTATTTTCTTTATATTATATGTACCTATCTATTTATTTATTTATCATCAAAATCCACAGCTCTTGAAAATACAAGTTTGAAATCTGTCTATCCTACAGCCAAAAACGGAATTACAATTTATGGATCTACAAATAATGACGACAATCACCAAAAAAAATATGCCAGTAGTTACATGTGTTGTACATAAGATACCTAGATGTAGGGTCATAAAACCTACATTAAGTATCCCATGTAACACAAAATATATATATATATATATATATACTAATATTATAAAGAGGAAAGATTTGATAGTTTGTTTGTTTGAATTGAATAGGCTCCGAAACTACTGAACCGATTTATAAAAATCTTTCACCGTTGGGAAGAACTATCCCCGGGTGACATTTACCCAACTGCGCAGAAAGAGGGTAATGTTTTTATTGAAAAACTACGCGTCCGAAGCTGCGGATTGGCCAGCTAGTGTATATATAAAATTAATATAGGTACTCACTATTAGTATATTATATAGTAAGTTTCATTGTAATGTACCCGTACTAGTAGTATAAGTATATATTATTACTCATTGGTGCATGGCCGGGATTTGAACCCAAAATCTTCGGAAAGGAAGACAGGATTCATCTCACTAGGGCAACACAGCTCTATACCTTATTATCCTGTACATTATTGCCTACTGAATTCAAATCAAACCTCCACTAATCATGGCAATCTTGACCCACTTGCTCCATGACTCATGACTACATCATCTTTATCATATACCATCTCACTCACACCTACCGTGTCACATATTTCCATCTCTCTTGCTATTCTAATGACACAAACATGTGTTTCATGATTCGAGACCTTCAAATCGGCCATTGTGAGGTAACAACTAAAGAAACACCTAGAACTTTGTATCTGTTGTGGTACCAGTATTTTATTTGTTGAGTACTTAGTGGATGGTCCTTAGATTTTGATTTATGAATATGTAATATTGTTTAGGTATTAAGTTCTCTCAGCGTTGAGGGAGGGTTATTCTTGGTATTTATCTATGAGATGAATCAGAAATTAGGAGATCCGTAGACAAATCAAAGTAACTCACTTATGCCTTCTAATTATCGTGGGTACTCTTACATGACGCGCCCGTCCGACGTACAGTTGAGTCTTACAATACGTCATTCGAGGCTGTAGACATATTTGCATGCTCAACTTATCAATTTAAGAACTTAGTGTCTATAATACTTTCAAAAGACGACCTTCAGTCGCTTCAGTCTTCGCGTAATTCCGTTCTGTGCTTTTCCTTTTTCCTATATTTACTTTGTATACTTTTAATTTACCTTCAACGAGCTATGGAGAGGGATATGCTCGGGGTTTCTTTGCGTGACAAAATAATCCACAATGAGGAAATCCGTAGAAGAACTAAAGTTGCCGACATAGCTCTCAAAATTAGCAAGTTGAAGTGACAATGGGCAGGCCACATCGCTCGTAGAACCGATAACCGTTGGGGAAGAAAGGTTCTCGAGTGGAGACCACGGACTGGAAGACGCAGCGTAGACCGCCCCTCCACAAAGTGGACCGACGATCTAGTAAGAATCGCGGGGAGCCGTTGGGCGTAAATGGCTACCAACCGCTCGTTGTAGCGATCTTAGGGGGAGGCCTATGTTCAGCAGTGGACGTCTACATTACTTACATAATTATAGTTTTGTTTTAAATAGATATAGGACCCTTCTGGCCCTCTAGTTGCATCTACTTTTCGACTCTGTCTTACCAATATGTGGATAACGTAGTGGGTTACATTATTAATACTTCTATCAAATGAATACTGTATCTTACCTAACCTTTATAGTGTAACTATTTGTTGTTCCGAAATAAATTATAATAAAAAAATGGTATTGTCCCCTGAACAAACTCCTCTACATCATGGGAGCAACAGACAGCCCACTCTGCAGGGGATGTCTCACCGAAGAAGAATCAGCTGCCCACGTAGTGCTGGAATGCGTGGGGGTAACAACACAATGTGCAGAAACCCTGGACTATCCACCACATGGGAGTCCACCAACATAACATAACTACATGTCATCCTTACTTGTGCGGTACAAGAAAAGTTACGGAATAACGTATTAGGCGGGACATTTCACATCACAAGTCTCCGAAACCACTACAAGCCTCCCAAAGTTACTATCGGTCACCAATTAAAAGTTACCGTTCTTAACCGTGATAAATAAATAAATAAAATAAATAAGAAAACTTTCGTGATTGATTTCAATCATTATTATAAATACGGGATTTATCACGTACCGTCTTATCGGAGTTTCGACCGACAATGTTTCGCAAGATCCGAGAGGCGATAGAAATAAGTCGTGTGCCGAACTTTAACAGGGATAGAGGATGGGTTCTACCGCCGGCCTGGAGGCCATGTCTTCATGATGCAAGTGACAGAAGAGTGGGTGAACCTGGTAGAGACATAGTTAGTGTTGTGTCTTTGCCTGTACCAAGAACTACAGAAGAGAGCAGCAGTGATGATAATGATGATGACACAGCGGGTCAACGCACTGTGCTTTCGTTGACCCAATCCCCACCACCCCGCCCGTCTACTCGCGCGCAGAGAGCAGCGGCGCGCAGTGCGAGGCGAGACGTTATTCGGAGCGGATCGCACTCACCCTGATGAAGGTTCACGAACTGAACCGAAACATTGTCGGTCGAAACACCGATAAGACGGTACGTGATAAATCCCGTATTTATAATAATGATTAAAATAAATAAGTTTTAGTGTAGCATTTCGATAGTAAGATATTTTTGTAATTTGTAATTACTATGACGGTGAAAAATATGACCAATAAATCTTATTCTAAAATAAACAAAATTAATTAACAAAATTTGAAAAAAAACCTGGAGCTTGTCTTAAAAATAATTTATGGTTCAACGTTTTTCTTTTTCGTAAGCTTCCATTCATCTTCACTTACTGAGAATTTTTCTAACTGTTTTGTTTCTTTTAGAATTATTCTCTCGTAAATTATTTTTGTTGAATGGGCTTTGAGGTTTCTTTTTCAAGCCTCGAATACTTTAACCTTTGCTTTTTTATGGTTCCGTGCCTCAAAATTAAAAAAGGAAACCTTGTAGAATCACTTCGTTGTCCGTCTGTCTGTCCAGACCCTGTTTATTAGGAACGAGTAGAGGTATCAAGTTGATCATCAAATACTTCAAGCTACAATCCATTGGAGTAAACAAACCAAGCATCTTGGTCAATGCCATTAAAATACCGCATATTTTGACACACGCAAATAAATCAAAAACTTATAGGGTACTTCCTTGAAATTTGGCAAGAAGCAAGGTCTTACAGCACAAGTAATAGACCGGCAGCTCGCGACAGATTTTATAGATCAATCGTACCACGTATGCCCTTCAAGTTGTTGATATTATAGTAGGTTTAACTAAAAATTGGATTTAAGCGCATCGTGATAGCGGGACGTGTAGCGTGAAATCGCAAAAAAAATATAATTTTTAATCAATCGTAGCACGTATGGCATTCATGCCATGATGCAATTTATGAAGAATAAATCTAGTAGAGAAGCATCGGCATACGTGTAGCTCGGGACCCTGTGGCTGTACACAATCCTCGAATTTACAAAAAAAAAACAATTTTTGCCAATCGTATCACGTATACTAAATGTTTATTTAATTGTGAAATTAATGTGTAGAGCTGCCGATCTATAAAGAAAAAACTTGAATTAAAGAAAAAAGGATTTTATAAAATTAAAATCCTAAATTGGTAGTTTTTCTATAAGCCACTCTTTTTTTTACGGAATTCTCGAAGCTCTAGTCAGACTTGCACTTGTCCTGTATTTTAATGAGGTCAAGCTTTTGTAACCCACCTGATATTAGGAGGTAAGTGGTAACCACTGCCTATTTGCATTGCATTGCATTACCTCATAGATTACGTCCAACTAAGGGCGCTTTCAAATTTGCCGCAACGCGCGACTAGTACGCGCGATAATACGATTTACATAGCAGCGCGGCCGCAGCGCTGCAGACGCGCTGCCTCCGCGCGGTTATTTATTTGGGCTGCAATCCAAATCACGCTAAAATCGATATCATCGTGAGCGCGACAACGATGTTCCGTGAATCGTCATAGATGACGTCATTACATCCGCTATTTTGCGCTAACAACGTTCGTGCTCCAAACCGATATCACCGTGAGCTTCCCTGTCAAAAGTGGCAGCTGGTTGGTTAGTTGCTTGTGAGTAACAGTGTTCTGTGGGTGGTTGGTTATCATCATCATCATATCAGCCGTAGGACGTCCACTGCTGGACAAGGGCCTCTCTCATTGATCTCCAGGAACTGCGGTTGGAAACGGCCTGCATCCAACGCTGACCTGCGGTTCTTACCAAGTCGTCTGCCCATCTTGTAGGTGGACGTCCTACGCTGCGCTTGCCGGTCCGTAGCCTCCACTCGAGAACCTTCCGGCTCCATCGGCCATCTGTTCTGCGCGCTATATGGCCTGCCCATTGCCACTTCAACGTGCTAATCCGTCGGGCTATGTCGGTGACTTGAGTTCTCCTACGTATCTCCTCATTTCTGATTCGATCCCGTAGAGAAACCCCGAGTATAGCCCTCTCCATAGCTCGTTGAGTGACTCTGAGCTTATTCATAAGGCCAATAGTGAAGGACCACGTCTCGGTTCCATATGTCATCTGTACTGGTATCACACACTGATTGACGACTTTCGTCGTAAGGCACTGAGGACGAAAA
This sequence comes from Philereme vetulata, assembly GCA_918857605.2. Classification (NCBI taxonomy): domain Eukaryota; kingdom Metazoa; phylum Arthropoda; class Insecta; order Lepidoptera; family Geometridae; genus Philereme; species Philereme vetulata. The sequence goes on from OU975423.1 coordinate 11,501,726, forward strand.
GACGTTGCGAAGTTTCCCAAACGCTGGCCATCCGAGTTGGATTCGACGATTGACTTCTTTCTCGAAGTTGGACCTACCTAATTGGACTGTTTGTCCTAGGTATACATACGCGTCGACAAGAGCCGAGTTCTCAACTATAACTGGAGCAGGCACGACATGGACATTCGACATAATTTTGGTCTTGTCCATGTTCATTTTAAGTCCTACCCGTTGGGAGACTCGATTGAGGCCTTCGAGCATCGTGCTGAGCTCTTCCATCGACTTTGCCATGACCACAATATCGTCGGCAAACCGAAGGTGAGTGATGTATTCGCCGTTAATATTGATGCCCAGTCCTTTCCATTCCAGAAGCTTGAAGGCATCTTCCAATGCGGTCGTAAACAGTTTCGGAGAGATGACATCTCCCTGTCTTACGCCTCTTTTTAAGGGAATCGCCTTCGAGCTCTGTTCGTGTACTCGGACTGACATAGTGGCGTTTTTATACAAAGACTTCAACACTTCGATGTACCGATACGGCATCGTTGGAGAGACTCAAGCACTGCCCATGTTTCGATCGAATCGAAGGCTTTCTCATAGTCCACAAACGCGAGACATAGCGGCAAGCATGTTGGTTGGTTATGTAATTACAGAAACACTGACTTGCAGCGCGTTCATGAGCGTTCCGAATCCTTGACGGCACTCAATTGTCATCAGCGCAATTACTGAATCGGTACGCAAAATAACTACGTGAACCGCTAGCAGCGATTATGTCGTGATTCGGAACGCGCTGCCTCCGCGCGGCACGTCGCGGCATATTTGAAGGCGTCCTAAGGTTTGGCCTAAATGGCATTGTGCCTGTCATCCTAAGACAGACAGGAGGACTCTTGTGCCTGTAATATCACTGGTGACATTACTGGTACATTTAGTAATGCAATAGTGACGTAACAATACTCATAGGTATACGTATTATATTTAAATTTATTTATAATTTATTTTATAATCTCATACATGCGAAGCCGCGGTCTAAAACATTACCTCCTTCTTTGCGCAGTTAGGTTAAAACAGATAAAAAGATTTGTTTGCTTCAAAATTTTATTACACAAAACTTTACTTAATTTGTTAGCAGACCAACACGTGTTCGTTAAATTTAGGACCGGATGGGAGCCAGAATACATAATGGAGGCTCTTACACTTATAATTAGAGCTAACTCAATGGTTGAAGAAAATTACGCAATGAGATTTTATGAATGAGTTTGCTAGTTTTATTGGTTAGTGTTAGATCAGTGGTCTTTGAGAAAATTATCTCTCTATTTCCATCGAGTTAGAATACTACTAGGTGTCTTTTTCTTAATTAAAAAGCCACCTAATTACTTAAAATCGGTGACAGCAACACGACTGCAATCGATCGCAAAACGTCAAATCAGACTAATATTATAAATGCGAAAGTTTGGATGTTTGTTTATTTATTTATTTGTTACTCAATCACGTCGTAACAGCTGAACTGATTTCGATGAAATTTAGTATGTACGAGGAGTGATCAAAAAGTAGTGAGAACGACATACTCCTTGGTAAAAAAAAATACTAGCAGGCATAGCTCAGATACATATTTGTAATATTAATAAAGAAAAAGATCTTCGATTCTCTTTTGTTTTTTTCTGAATGTAGTCATTTGTTTGCTTCGTGTCTAAACGTGTTCTCGAAAATGGAGTAAAACAAAGTGCGAGCCGTTAATAAATACCTCTGTTTAAAAAAGTTAACGACGCAAGAGATTCATTGCGATTTGGAGACAATATAAGAAGAGTCTGCTCCGCCGTATTCCACTGTCGCAAGGGGGGCTTCTCAATTTCGAGTAGGGAGAACGAGCACGGAAGACGAACATCGTTGCGGCCGTCCATCGACATCAGTCACCCAAGAAAATGTTGCGAAACTCGAGAAAATTGTATTGAGTGATCGAAGAGTTACCATCCGACACTTAATTCAAGAAACGGGCATTTCATATGGAAGTTTTCAATCCATATTGAAACAATTTTTGAATATGAGAAAAGTCTCCGCAAGATGGGTGCCGAGAATGTTAACCGATAGTCAGAAACAAAATCGACTTGACATTTCGAAGATATTGTTGGACAAGTTTCAAGAAGATTCTGAAAACTTTTACTTGTTTAGCGTAACAATGGACGAAACATGGGTCCATCATTTTGATCACGAGACAAAACAGCAATCTTCGCAATAGAAACGGTCCTCATCACCAACCCCGAAGAAGTTTCGTGCCGTGGCATCGGCTGGCAAGGTTATTGCCTCAATATTTTGGGACTCAGAAGGAATATTGTTGATTAATTACCTGGAGCGTGGAACCACTATTACAGGCCAACATTATGCAGCTTTAATTCTCAAGTTGAGGAATGCCATTAAAGAGAAAGGGAGATGGAAACTTCGAAGGGGCGTGCTGTTTCATCACGACAACGCACCCGCGCACAGGTCGGCAGTTGCGATGGCTGCCATTCAGCAAGCTGGCTTCAAATTGGTTGACCACCCCCCTCATTCACCAGATCTGGCACCTAGCAATTTTTATCGGTTCCCCAAATTGAAAGAATACTTAAGGGGAAACAAGTACGAAGATGATAACGAGGTGATGAATGCCGTGGAGAGCTTTTTGCAGGACCAAGACAAAACTTATTTTTTTGAAAGGGATTGAAGTCTTGGAAAAGCGCTGGACTCGGTGTGTAGAGAGACTCGGAGACTATGTAGAAAAATAAATTATTAAGTTATCAATAGTCATTATATTCTAACTCATTCTCACTACTTTTTGATCCCTCCTCGTACGTAGATTATAACCTGGATTAACACATAGGCTACTTTTAATCCCATTAATCTGGTCCCATGGGATAAAAATAGGGCGCCAAGTCAAGTTGCAACAGCGAGTTCAGCTATATTTCTAGGTTACCTTCACATTTAGTAGTGTAACGCGTACGAAGTCGCGAGTAACAGCTAGTTTACTATACAATACATAGTGTTTATTTCATTAATTGTGTTTACAATAACCTTACTAGTAGTTGAAACCTTATTTTAGGAATACCTGTATTGGGAGATTTCGCTCTTCTGTAATATAAATTGTTTAAAACTAAAAAAATATGGGTTACTGATAAAAAAACTTTAACGTCTACAAAACTTCCATTAAGTAAGGAAATCTTACTAACATTTTATGACTATCTATTTAATCTTATATAGGTACCTAATAGTGAACACTGATATGTGAGTGTTTATGCATGAGTTAAACCCGTACTAATCTATGAGATCGTGAGACTTTCCATAGTTCTTCTTCCTGCCCTTTTCCCACAGTACGCGGGGTCGGCACAACATGTATTCCTCCTCCACATCTCTCTATCTATCAGCCGGCATCTCCGTTGTCACTTCTCTCCTACCCATATCATTCTTCACACAGTCCATCTATCTCTTCTTCGGCCTTTCTCTACTTCTATATCCATCCACACTCATATCTAACACTCTTTTAGTCACAGAATTTTCTTCCATACGTTTTCTTTTCTAAACTCTGGATCTGCGAGTTTGCTATAAATCAATATTTCATCGAACGAAGCGAGATCTCTAAATCAACTTGGGCAAATCGGCGTTCTATGTATGTATGTTTGTTTGTCCAAGGATAACTTTTGAAGCGTTGTTCTGATCACCGTGAAATTTTATACATAACACAATTTTGGTGTGACTAAATGAGCTAAAAATGTTAGAGGGGTTGTTGAGATATTGGGGTTCAAGAGGGAAAAAAAATTAAAATGAGACTATTATGTCAAATGGGACATCAAATGATAGGTATTCATTAGTACATTTAGACTCCGTTTTTATTTTTCGTAAACTCCAGATAGTTTTTGAGTTATTAGCCATAATAAAAACGGGACTTTGACAAAATTCACTGGGTACACCAGTGACCCCACAGTGCTGTTATTTGGTATGCGTGTAGCTTAAGTGACAGAAATTTAGACAGCAAAAGTCTGATTTCCAGAATAACTGCAATTTGTACCCCAAAAAAGTCAAACTCCCGTTACCTGTAATTTGAATGAAACTGTAGGTCATGTAAGTATGTTATTTTTTTCGTGGCACTATTTTGATAGCCAAAGATAACATATAATATTTTTTTATTTTAATCGGAGACTCGCGAGATCTCAGTTCGGGGCGAACCTAGTTTAATCAATTTTATCTAGTTTTAGTTCTCGCGCCTCGAATTAACCTTCTCGCACTGTGCGCATTTAAACATGGATTAACAGATGCAGTTGCGGAGGGTAGGCTCAATTCAAAACCCAGCACGCAATACGTCTCTCTCTCTTCCCAGCTATGTATCCTACATGGTGGTGGGGTCAGCTTTCCTGGTCGCTCCTCTCCACTTCGCTCTATCCTCGACGTCGTCATCAGAAACTTGGCACTCTCTTATGTCTTTTGACACTACATCTCTCCACCTTGTCTTGGGTCTACCACTAGATCTTCGACCGGGGGTGGAAAGTTGTAGTGCCAAATTCCCTACGTAGTCAGGTGGCCTCCTCATCACGTAACAGTACCATCGCAGTCGACTCTCCTGCATCTTGCAATACCACCGTCTCAAAATAAACGAACGCAAGATTCGAATTAATTTTCCGGCTCTAAAACCAGCCAAAAACAGCCATTGTTTGGAACACAATGAATTACTCATTCAAACTGGGACAACAAAGAAAAATTGGTTAAACTAACGTAACGCTGTCCAAATCTCAGCTGTGACGCAATGCTAGTGTGGGCTCGGGTATCGATTGTCGATGGGTTTTCCATTTTGGGTTGTCGATATAATATTGCAAATACAGTTTTGCTCGTATAAGGTACCTGATAAAAGTTAGAAGCCTACTTGTTTTCTCAAGCATCACTATTTATCACTTGTTATATATTTATTGACTATCTGTATCGATGCAAATACAATGTTAAAAATTCACCTTATAGGTTAGTTGCCAAACTACAAAATGTGTTACACACATTAAAATGTGTTAATGTATTATATTAAATTTGTTTAATAAAATAATTTAATATAATATAATACAAATAATTTGTATAAAATTATGATGCTAATGTTTCGTTTTTTTTGTTTGCAGGTAATGAGATCTAAGCATCAGAAATTGGTTATTCGTAAGTAGAATTCAATAAAGTCGACTTCTGTAAATAGGTCGACTTTTGAATGAATCTTGTCTATTCTGTAATTCCCTTGCAGAAAGGTTCTAGAGTTTAAACCACGCGCTCTAGAACGCCCCCCCCCCTCTCTCCCCCCGCTTATGGAAGAATAAATAAATAAAATAATAAATACATATTTCTGGACATTTCACACAGCGCTATCTAGCCCTAAACTATATATAAGATAATTTCAAATTATCTAATCTGATATCATGTGCATCATCGACAATGCCCCATCACTACCCATCAAAACTGACCCATATCGAAAAGCATGCTTCCTCGTTGCTCCACAATCGGCCCACTGTTGCCGAGGCACAGTGTACAGGCATTCAGAGCACTGCAACGGTATTTAGGCCGACGACATCGACAGTGCGGTAACGGTTCAAATTTTCTGCCAATTTGTATGTAATGTTGAAATAACACAATATAACGAGTAGCTGTGTTGTGGTATCTGTGGAATTAGAAAATAATTAATTGCACACCATAAGTTACGACAACGTTAATTTATGCGATACAATGATTGGTCTTATCGCTAAGTAGTAAGTACATTATTTAAATTTAAACTGGGCTTAAGGGCGCACTATACCTGGGGAGACGATAAATCGCTTATTAAGAAACGATGTTTTGTTCAACAAATTGTGTGCTTTCAATTTGTAATTCATATATGTATGTTATACTTAATTTACGATTACGTGCTAGAGCGCCTGTGTTGTGAAAACACGATCCCACAAAATTTTCTCCATAGAAAAAAAATCCAATGATGACTTCAAATTTGTTTTAAAACCGTTCTTATGCGATGAATACTTCAAATTAGATCTTGAAACTATAAACAGTAGTTCTACACAACATAGATAAGGGCACCTGTGTTTTAAATTCTCAAAATACCTTTTAATTTTACCATTAAATGAAAATACTTAAGTTTTGCACTAATGTAACCATTCGCTTCGGACGCCCGGTCCGTGATTTAGTCTGGCCTCGGCTTTAAGGTACCCGTGACGCTTGTCGCTCCAAACGATCACGTAATTCTTATGTAGAATTTATATTAAGTTGGTTTTTGTAAAAACGCAGTAAATGAGAAATAAGCACAACAAGAAAATGAAGGGACTGAATTATAAAAAAACCGTCAAACATATGAACCACGGCGAGATAGGATGTGCAGCGGCGCGCGGAGAAGCGGGGGTGAAATTCGAGTTTGGGCCGAGGTATAGTCAACTCATAAATTAAACTAAAGTGAATACGTATTTGTAGCTATGATATTATTCATAGTCAAGGGATTATCCTCTATTTTGCTCTGTATGACGGCAGGTCGTTGCTCTTCACTATTCTTTTAAAAAGTTATTGCTAAAAATCAAATACTGAAGTTTACAAAGCCATCACCGAAATATAAATAACTTTCCTCTAGCAGATACGAAGCACAAAGCTATATTTCCCGAAAAACAACAATAATTTATTAAATAAAAAGTGCGAGTCGGACTCGCGCACGAAGGGTTCCTTACCATTATCTATAAAAACGGAAAAAATCATGCCTGTTGTAAGGGAGCCCCATTTAAATATTTGTTTTATTTTAATTTAATAATTTGTTTTTAAAGTGAATATATAACTAAATATTCTTGACGACCTCCGCGGCGCAGTGAGCGTATAGCCGGCTGAGATGCAGGGGGTGGTGGGTTCGATTCCCGCCGCCGAAAAAATGTTTGCATGATCTACAAATATTTGTTCCAGTTCTGGGTGTTTTTCTGTATATTATAAGTATGTATTTACAAAAAAGGTATAGGTGTATAAGTATTCTATCAGTTATCTGGTTCTCATAGTACAAGCTCTGCTTACTTTGGCGCTAGATAGCGCTGTGTCAAATGTCCATGAATATTTTTTTATTTATTTATATGTATATTTATTCTGTGAATTTTTCGAGCGTATACCTGTTGCCGTTATCAATATTGATAAAAAACACGAAAAATATCACATTGTATAGGAGAACCACTTAAATATTTATTTTATTCTGTTTTTAGTATGTGTTATTATAGCGGCAACAGAAAAACATCATCTGTGAAAATGTCAACTGTATAACTATCACGGTTCATGAGATACAGCCTGGTGACAGACAGACAGACAGCGGAGTCTCAGTATTAGGGTACCGTTTTACCCTTTGCGTACAGAACCCTAAAAAAGCGACAGAAAATAACCAAAGCATGACGCAAAGCGGTCTAATCGTAAAATTATCCATTCATCGCTTCTGTTTGCTGATGACGTCAATTTTCATCAAACATCATTTTTATCACACTTCTGATTTATTTCCTCTGTATTCTTCTTCTATCGTGTCACTGGTATAGCTAAACTATTTTATAGTAGTACTTTGGTACTTCAATAGCGTTGGGCGTGGCTAAAGTCCAAGACGTCTGCAAACGAATATTGGTACTTAAGGGAGTTGGCCATGATGCTTGGGCAGAATTAGTGACGACAGGTGGAGAAAGGCACTAACAGGAGGACGAGATCTGGCACAAAAACAGAACACGCCCACCAGCGAGATGGATCAACGATATCATCACCGTGGGTCATATATGGTTCAGACTGGCACAGGTTCCAGAGAGCATAAACAAAGAGAGCCCTATGTCCTGCAGAGGGTTGACAGGGGCTGAAAATGAAGATGATTACTCGTACACACTTATCAAACAGTTACACATTCGCAAGCATTTCACACGCACGCTGACGTAGTTAAGCCGACGCGAGCGACCGTGATAAACGGCTGTGTTTACACAATAGCACTCGTCACTCGCAATCAAGACGAGTGACGAGCGTGCTCGCTATTTGTCTCGTCACACATCTCATTGGTAGCGCAAATTATTGTGTACTAGCTGACCAATCCGCAGCTTTGCACGCGTAGTTTTTCAATAAAAACATTACCCTCCCTCTGCGCAGTTGGATAAAAAGTAGCATATGTTACTCAGGGATAATGTAGCAATCTAATGGTAGAAGAATTTTTGAAATCGGACCAGTAGTGTTTGAGTTTATTCATTACAAATATACACACACACACAAATACAAATCTTTCCTCTTTATAATATTAGTATAGAAATGCATTATAACGGCCTAATAGAGGGATGTAGCCGACCGACGTAAAACACACTCTCAAAATGTATGACAGTTTATCATAGTGCAACTTGATCTTTTTTAAACACAGACAGCTTGATTTGTGCGGCCGTGAAAACTCCTCATTGGGGAGCTATGATCGATGTCAAAATGTTAATACAAATAAACTTTAGTGGAAAGTACCTAACAGTGCCTAAACACGCAAAAAGTACGTAAACTCGGATAAGAGTAAACGAGGTTTGCAGTAGTTTTTCCGATATGTATGTAAATTTAGGAAAGTTTTTGCGCAAAATGGTGTTAGTCCATATTTTTTTTTGCCTTGATAGAAACGTTGAAACTTTGGAAGGTATTTGCGTTTGACATAAAAGGTTTCAAAGCAACAAAATTAGGTGCGAGGTTTTTATATTTATCTTATCTTTTTTTAGGCTTGCGTTTGACCACGATCTCGCCTGATGGTAAGCGTTGATGCAGTCTACGATGGTACACGCTTGCCTAGAACAAACATATTCACTCCCGACTTAAAGATACCCAGGCTGTAGCTATCAGGAAACACAGACTCTGGCAAGGCGTTCCACTTTCGCGGTGCGCATAATAAAGGTCGAAGAGAACCGCTTTGTGCGAATGGGAGGTATTTCTACCATATAGCGGTGGCGCACCGCAGAGCGTCTGGTTGTCCGTTGATAGAATTTAGATGGTGGGATCAGGTTGAAAAGTTCTGCCACACACTCCCCGAAATGTATTCGATAAAAAACCGAGAGGCTAGAAACCTTTCGTCGATGCTCCAGGCTGAGGAGCCTTGCATCAACTAGCTCATCGTCGCCTATGAGCTTCTTGGCTCTTCTCTCAACTGATTCCAGAGCTTCAAGTTGGTACTTCGGTGATCCGTCCCAGAGGTGAGAAAAGTACTTCATACACGATCGGACTGGTGCTTGGTACAAGTTGAGCAACTGTCCCGGTGTGAAGTAGTGCCTCACCTTTGCGAGTATACCAAGCTTTTTATCAGCCAACTGGACTTTCGACTCAATGTAGGAGCCGAAATTGAGAGCCGGAGTTAATGAAATACCAAGAAGCTCTAGGTGGTCAGATATCGGCACGGATACATTTCGGAAAGTAGGAGTCAGATTAAATTGACTTCGTTTTGCGGAGAACAGACACGCCTGGGTCTTATTCGCATTGAATTTGACCAAATTGGCATCACTATAGTCAGAGATTGCCTTTAAGGACAAGTTTAAGCGCCCGACCATGGCCTCCCTGAAAAACTGGATCTGCGCTCCACTGGCTCGTGCACTAGATGTATAGCTCTCCACAACAGTACTATCATCTGCATATCCAATGGTACCAAGTTTTAGCAGATCGTTAATATGTATCTTACAGTTACATACTTCATCATCAGCCCACATTTGTCCACTTCTGCATACCCCTATCCCAATAAGCGCCACTGAGCCTGATCATCGTCTCCACTTCCTGCCCAGATAGACAGGGTGCTTTAGTTATTTCCACATTACGACAAAACTGATTGCCACGAAAAAAATGACGTCACATTTTCTTGTTAACATATACACGCAAATAAAAACGTTAAATATAAGTATATATAATTGAGAGACGTTGAGATAAGAATGTCGCGTGCTGACGAAACCTTGAGATTTCAAACGATGTGTCGAATTCCACGCCAATTGAAAACCTTTTAGAGGCTTTTAAGTAAGAGGAAGCTTTGGCAAGCGTGAAGTACTTCAGATACTCTCTGTTTTGTAAAAAATTAACGAAATAGTGTTCGAGAAATTCATAAAATAAATAAATACAGCCTTTATTTCCAAAATTGTCCAAGAATCTAAGTTTACGTGCTCTATTTCATACACTTTGGCACCCAAAGTCGGGTGTAAGTCTCCTCCATACGGTAACACTGTGTTCGATCTTGTGCTTGACGAGTCCAAGTCCTTCCCGCTGCCTCTACGATATCGTCGCACCACCTTCTCCTCGGTCTGCCTCTCGTGGGTACCAGTGCAAGATCAGCTCCCTCAAGCGCTCATCTTTATGTGTTCTGGTGATGTAACCCACCCACTTCCATTTAAGTTTACAGAGCATACTAACTGCATCAGTAACCTTCGTGGTGTTTCTTATGCATTCGCACTTGACTCTATCTTTTAATTTAAGGTTCAGCATTGATCTCCCTGTTGCTCTTTGGAAAGAAGTTATTTTCCTGACTATTTCTCTGATCAAAGGCCAACTTTGACAACCATTCATACAATAGTAAAATTTCATTGATTTTCGGTAGAGTTTAACATGGCTCTACATTAGGCGAGCCCATTCGATTTTCTTTCTACACGAAAGTGCGCGCTTACATGTACCTAAAACGAAATGAAGCATGAAATTATCGTGAGGAAATCCGCCCAAGGACATCTAAGGTTACTGACAGAGCTAAGAGGATTAGCAAGCTGAAGTGGCAGTTGGCCACAGCCTGGTTTTTTGCCTCCCTGAGTTTGTGCCGTCCACCACGGTCCTGTACTAATCTAACCCATCAACGGTCCACGACTTTGACTATATCATCTACCCATCTCGCTTGTACGTTCTACGTTTCTGTAACTACTCCTGAGCTATCATTCCACCATATGATATTGTGTTTCCTTTTATACACGGTGTCCTTTAAATCACTGTTTTCCCAGAACAAATGTTGCTCAAACCATGGTCTAACAACTGTTTATAGCATCAAATAAGAAAATAAAAAAATAAAATCTAGAGCTTCTCAAATAAGTCTAACTTTGTTCTAAAACTAACCGTGACATAAAGTTCATTTTACCTACTCCTTAGTTAGATAGGTACCTAGAAGCTACCGGTCAGCGCGCTGACTATGTTGTAGGGCGTAACGTTAAAATAGACGTTTTAAGTTCGCAACTTTTATATTTTTCAAACACCGATTTCGTTTTGTTTTTTAATTTGATGTTATAAACTGTTAGTAGCCGATGGTCTGAACAACGTTTCTTCTGGGAAAAACAGTGATTTATAGGCCACCGTGTATGTCGTATATCATTCGGTCGTCACCCAATAGACACCAAAATTATTAATTTTTCAATTCCAGCGCAAATTATGTAACGAAAAACCATTATTACCGAGAATGTTTCAAGTGATTTCATTTACGATGTACAAAAAACCGTTCGCGATGGGCTATTTGGGTGGTTAACGACTCACTTTTGGGAAAAGTAAAATTTTACTGGCCTCAAACTCTTAAACTGATAATTTGTTCACATTACGACCAATGAGATTGGTGGTATTAAGATGATGGGAAGTCGATCAGTAAGGTGGGTAATGGAGCTCTTAGAGACATATGTTGATGATTTATTAACATTGGTCTCACAGAGTAACTAACACGTCTTTTTTTGGGTTGCTGGACACTGTGTCCTAATAAATTGTGTCCGAATTTATTAGGACACAGTGTCCAAATTGACACTTTTGATTTTAATATATTTTTTACAGTCGATTCGGACACCATCAAATTATTTAATATGTTGAGTACAGTCAGGTAAAAAATGTTTAAGCAAAATATAATATAATGTGAATGTGATAAAGCTAATCAACTTGCTTTGCGAGCGAGAGGTGACTTACATTAATGTTAAAAAAACCACAAGTTTCATTCATAGCGTATATTTGGTATAAATCAACATCTTGTATATGATGATCACAATATAAACTGCCACATAATTTCTTTAACTTTCACACTTTAACGATGCGTGTCCTTGTTTGCACTGACTTTCACTTACTCGCAAGACGAATTGTTTTGTTGTTTTTCTTTCGGCCTTTGTGCAAAATAGAGCGAAATAGAGCTATAAAATAAAGAGCTAGAGAGAGTGTAACCTTGCTATGCATCTATTTCGTCTTCTAGCTATGCCGCCGCTGCGCCTCGGTAAAAACCTGTTTTTTAACTGACTGTACAATGCAGCTATTTTTAATAGTGTCCGAATCGACACTAACAAAAATATTAAAATCAAAAGTGTCAATTGGGACATTGTGTCCCAATATATTATATCCGAATCGACAGCAACCCCTTTTTTCTAAGTTTCTTGTACACACTGCAACACATCAAGCTATGTATTTCCAGTATAAGCTGACCTCGCATTGTGTAGGATTTTCGTAGAATGAGAGGTCAGCTTATACTGGATATATAGCTTGATGTGTAGCCGTGTGTACAACTCAAAGACTACCCATCTGTGGCCTTTACCAGTAGAATAACATTCATTAAAATTAATCAAATTAGTGTAACGTCAGACACACGTCGTTTTTTGTTTGTTTATATTATTAGTATTTTATCAGTTGTCAGGTTGCCATTAAAAACTTGGCTTAGTTTGGGGCTAGATAGCGTTGTGTGAAATTTCCAGTAATATCTGATCGAGCGAAGCGAGATCTCCAAATCAACTTGGGCAAAACGGCGTTGTATGTATGTATGTATATATGTTGATCGAGTGAAGCGAGATCTCCAAATCAACCTGGGCAAATCGGCATTGTATGTATGTATGTTTGTTTGTCCGAGGATAACTTTCCAAGCGTTGATCCGATCATCGTGAAATTTGATACATAGGTAGGTAATGATGGCACAATTTTGATGTGACTAAATGAGCTAAAATGTTGGGGGGTTACTGAGATGTTGGGGGGTTAAAGATGGGTAAAAAAATTAAAATGCGACTAGTAGGTTAAGTGAGACGTCAAATGAAAGGTACTCATTAGTATATTTCGACCCCGTTTTTATTTTTAGTAAAGTTTTTGTAGTTTTTGAGTTATTAGCCATAATAAAAACTAAACTTTGTCTAAATTCACAGGGTGCACCAGTGACCCCACATTGCTGTAATTTGGTATGCGTGTAGCTTAAAATTAGTATTTTACTCCAATGTCCTTCTCTGTGCACGTACCCACCACTATAATCAAATATCTCTATCTTCAAAGGTTTGCTGGAAGAAAACTCTTATTAGGGTTAAGCTCGCCCTTGTACATGTCCATTTTGTAAGCTATTTTTGTCTGTAAATATATTTATGTACAATAAAGAATTAAATAATATTTTTTTTATTTTTACGGAAGACTCAGTTCGGGGCGAACCAATAGTTACTGTTTCTAAACTTACTCCATCGAGAAATTAAATACACAAATTCTTCAGCAGTAAATGTATTTGAATTCTGCTTTAAAATTCGGTGTTGTTAGCCGGCGACAGCGTAATTTTTAACAATTTTCCAATACCTTATACGTTTTAATTAATTGTATTGGTTTTTTTGTCTTCTCCGCCGTAAATCTCATCGGTTAACCCACTTTTCTTAAGACACCGACTATAGACCGCAAAAACCTACCGCCAAGTAAATTATGGGTTCGATGGTAGTTTTCTCTCGTTTAAGGAGTCATATTATTCACTTGCGTACGTAAAATTGGACGGCGTACAGTCAACGACTTCAATTTATCGGCGTTTTAACCGCTCTCTCGGATTATTTATATCGAATGGTTCGCATCATCATAGAAGCAAGTGGGCGAAATAATATTTATTCAGGGTCATGTTTTTGGGATATTGTGAAAACTGAAATGTTATATAAACGTCTGCTTTAGACAATTTTAAATCAAATTAGAACTAGTCGTTGAACCGAACTGAGATCTCGCGAGTCTCCTAAACCAAAAAAAATAAATTTAGGGTGACTAGCGCAACGATGCCTTAACGTATTTAGTGGCTAAATATGATTTAAGGCGTTGTCAAATCATACGAATACGTAAAATTTAAACATGTTCAGTCGCTAAATACGTTTAAGGATCGTTGTGCAAGCCGGCCTTAATCTTTGACTATTAATATAGTGCCACGAAATCGAATCAACCTACATGACCCACAGTTTCATTCAAATTACAGGTAGGAATCAACCTACATGACCCACAGTTTCATTCAAATTACAGGTAGGAATCAACCTACATGACCCAAAGTTTCATTCAAATTACAGGTAGGAATCAACCTACATGACCCACAGTTTCATTCAAATTACAGGTAGGAATCAACCTACATGACCCACAGTTTCATTCAAATTACAGGTAGGAATCAACCTACATGACCCACAGTTTCATTCAAATTACAGGTAGGAATCAACCTACATGACCCAAAGTTTCATTCAAATTACAGGTAGGAATCAACCTACATGACCCAAAGTTTCATTCAAATTACAGGTAGATAGATGGACAGAAAACGGTTTGTTGTAAAACACACTTAAAATAAAAAACAATATAGAAAAACTAATAATAATACACGCAGAAATACTAGTGGCGGTCTTATCGCACTGGTTTACCTTGTAAATTTTTCAAAATTTAGTTTTTATCATGGCTATTTACTCAAAAACTATCAAGAATTTACGATAAATAAAAACGGAGTCTAAATGTACTAATAAATACCTTTCATTTGAAGTCACACTTGATCTGATAGCTCATTTTTTTTATACCCCTCTTGAACCCCAATATCTCAACAACCCCCAACATTTTAAGCTCATTTAGTCACGCATAAATTATGCCATCACTACCTACCTATGTATTAAATTTCACGATGATCGAATCAACGTTACGAAAGTTATCCTCGGACAAACATACGTATTACTCGTGCGCGATAACTTGGGACCTGCTAGGAATGCGACTCCCCGACTGCTTCCCCTGCACTTCCCCGATGGCGCCCGTATTGTACCGTTCGCATCACTATTTTTTACTAGGGTTTTTTTTAGTCTCGTACTGGCCTACGTCACGTAACGACGCGCTCTGGAATTCTTTTAGTTTTCGTTTGTGTTATTGTTTTGTTGTCTGGAAAAAAGAAGTCAACCATGTGGACAGGCTTCGACAAAAGTATTGGGACGATGACCTCTTACAAGAGACGAATGAATCACAATTAATTGTAAATTTATCGGATACCTCTTCGTCAAGTGATTATAGTGAGACTGAGGACGAAGAACAACCTCTAGAAGGCATAAATCCACTAAGTAGTGACGAAGATGAGATAATGTAAATAATAGATAAAATAAATGTATAAACTTAAACATTGTATTTTTATTTTATTCAAATAGTGTAAAAAAGATTAGATAAAAAGCAGCGTCCTCCCTGAGTAACATAATAAATTAGGTTAAAAAAACAAAGACGAAGCCGCGGGCGGCTGCTTGTTATGTTCGCTTTTTTGCGGGCGGTACAAACACGCCAATATGACGTCACCGCGCTCAGGTCCCAACTTATCGCGCACGGGTAATACATACAACGCCGATTTGCCCAAGTTGATTTAGAAACCTCGCTTCGCTCAATCAAATATGAATTTTGTAAAGTGCAATAAAACACACAAAATGAACACTTAAATGAGATAAAATAAAATAAATTAATTCGTGTTACTTCGAGAATATTGTGTTTTTACTGTTTACAGATATTAAAAAAGAAATAACAAGTGCTGGTATTCTGAAAGCCTCTTCTACTGGGTATTTTTAAATAACATAAGGCAGGTACAGGCCAGACAGAAGAGACGTAGGGCGAAGACGCTGCGCCACTCTTTCATACGCTGTTCTTTCATACAAAATGTATAGAAACGTCGCTAAACTTACAGAGAAGACTGGACTCTCCTGATCGGCACCTCAAATTTCTCACACTGACTGCACTTGACAACTTAGTAAGCTGTGGCGTTGGTAATTTGGCAGTTTGCTTGCGAAAGTTGACACTCGAAATGCGCACGCGTCGCTCTTTGAGGAGTTGTGTGACTTCATAATTTCGTATGAAAGGGATTTCCCTTTCATACGGTATCATTATGTTGACAGTTTAATAGTCATGAGAACTGCTGACTCAATGATCTGGGAGATGAAAGGTTTATGCCTATTGTACCTTTAAGCTAGATAATAACATTAACATATATTTTATTAAGAAATACCAACAAATAGATTATATACATTATGTACCCACTGTCACTCCTACCTATTCACAAAAGGGGGGTTCTCAATGTTCTTGCGTCCATCCTCTTAACATACTCAACATTAGCTCATAAATCGAGTTAGGCTTGTATGAAGCTAGGCATCCTCAACAAGGTCAGGAGATATTTCACACTGCCTTGGCTTTTTAGTATGTACAAAGCAGAAGTCCGGTCTGGTATGCAGTACCAGCTCGCTACCTTAAATTTGATCAAACGTACGGCTTTTTAGCTTATAGGCGAGCGATCACACTAAAAATATAAATGTGATAATTTGAATATTTGTTACTCAATCGCGTCTTACGGCTGAACCGATTTCGATGAAATTTGGTATAAAGATCACAATAGCCTGGATTAAAACATAGGCTACTTAATATTGACAAAATACGCGTGCGAAGCCGCTGGCGAAATCTAGTAGGTATATATGGTGGAGGCTAAGATCCAAAGTCTCAAACACCGCCGTAAAGTTGCAGTTGTTCAAAAAAGGAGGAGGTTCTCAATTCGACTGTATTTTTTATGTTTGTTACCTCAGAACTTTCAACTGGGTGAACCGATTTTGATGATTCCTTTTTTATTTGAAAGCTGGTACTTCCCGTGTTGTCCCATTTCTATTTGGTCCAGTTCTAACAATGGCATCCATGAGAAAACCATATAAATCTTAAATTTGTTTAATTTTTATGTTATGTTATGTTTGTTAGCTCAGAACTCCGTTATATATCAACCGATTTGAAAAATTAGTTTTTAATTCAAAAGTATATACTTTTAGATTGATCTCATGGCAATTTCATCAAAGTTGGTAGAGTAGTTTGGTTTTTACTGTTGTCTGAAGTCGGTTATATTTTTGTTAAAAAGTTACTGGTACAGGATACATTTCCGGGAATGTGCCCAGGATTTCTTGATTGATTCCGCCATCTTTTTCCACCAAAGGACAAGCATACGCACGGCTCAGTACCATCTGTATCTCGCTAATATACTTACTAGATACAACACGCGTCAACTATCTAGTCATATCTTTCTCAATTAACTTTAAAGTTTATGTAGATTTCTTAACAATGTCTGACAATTATGATAAGTATTAATAGATTTGGGGGGCAATCGCGCAAATTTTGAACGATAACCAAAACAAAAACGTTACGTTAGTACATTCTATTTTTAAAAATGAGGTCTGCAAATTATACTTAGCGGCTTCTTTAGAGTAAGCATTGTTTTTCCTTGCGATATTTATTGTAAAAGTATATGTATATATTTTATATTTATTTATGTTAGTATATGTAGGTATATTTTAGGTTTAGGTATTTATTTATATATATCCATAAATAGGTATTTATTGCAACACCGCCTCCTCACACGTCTTTGCAATCCAGCTCATCCAAAGGTTGCCTGGAAGAGATCGCTTTGAGCGATAAGACCGCCCATTGTACCACATCTCACCATGTCTTTAAGTTTTCTAGGTTAAGTTATTTTAATTTGGTGTAACAATAAAAAATTATCTATCTATCTATCTATTTCGCAACGTGAGTCAAACCAACGTGAAACCCCAAACCAAATACATTACGCTCCAACGTTAGACACGTTCAAAATTAGCTCGATTGCCCCTCAGCTAGGGTAAGCTATATTCCATGTGGTCACTACTTAGATGGATGGACCGCTGCACGATTCCGTGCTTCACCGCGGACCGGGCGCAACCGACATTTCAACGTGTCCCCCTTGTATGTGCCCGGTTAGAAAAGTCGTCAAGTCATATTTTAGGGGTTTATGCATATTCATTTATTTTCACACTTTGTTTCAATTAAATCATGTTGCATCTAAAGCAGAAAAAACACACCACGAAGTTGGTAACCAGCTCATAGATACAAACATGATTTTTAAATGTTTAAAATATTTACCTTCAGAAGCCGGCGAACCCCGAGCACAACTTCAATTCGGCCGCGTCAAAAACTTCGGCCTGAATATCGCTATCCCTGTTTAGTGACGAAGTTTAGCCACGCAGAGCGACAGTGTTAGCCATAAAACGATTCTAAATTTGATTAGATTTTGACCGTGTTCCGTAATACCAAAAATGATGACTGAAAACTTGTTGTATTTTTCTCATTGTGTTGTTATTCTGCAACTAGACGATATAATCTATGTTCCCATGACTAGAGTACGTAAGATGTTGTTGTTTTTAATACGAAATATGTTGAAAACAGGTATTTTATGACGTAAAAACATGCAGAATGCGATACGCTTCTATTTCATATTAGGTAAGTATTTTGATCTAATATATGGTTGGGAACCTAGATAAATACTATTCAAATTAAAATAATACCTTATTAAGTTAGAAATATGCTCCAATTAGAAATGATCTTGGTAGTACGTGTTGTATAGGCGATTCCCCTCCGGTCTCCCCTTAAAAGAAATCAATTTAATTAAGAGTGAAAGACTCAACTTAAAAAATTCGCAAGAACCAACATTTTCCTTTCAATTTGCGCCTTAAAGGTCTACATTATAGTAAAATAATAACATATATGTATATACTACCATAAATTCCTTGAAGTATAATTTTACGAGTCCCGCATACAAATTTGTTTATAGCCCAATGTTAGCTTAGGATCGGGTCCACTTAGAATCTACAAGGCCATTTTGAGTCAACGCGAAATCGACTAATAAAAACAACTTGTCGACCGCATACCTTAGCCCTATTCAGAGAACGACTTTGCAACTCTGTCTCATTAAATATTCTGTAAAATTATTATTTTTATTACATAAAATAATACTAATAAACCATTTAATTCAGACAACAATAAAAAATGATATATAATTACTAATTAAAATGGGCGTTTCTCGCGTATGTACCTTTTTTAGACTCGGGACCGAATCATTGGATTGAACTTCATGATCCTAAGGTTATCTCTAGTGAACGCTATTATTACAAGAGAATGGTTCGTGAAGCGATTGAAACCAAGAAATTTCTAAATTTTAATCGGGAAGATGGCTATAGACTCTCAGCGTCCTGGAACTCGGTGATTGCTAGTGCGCGTCGTAATCGGTCGTCTCAGTGCGTAGATACGGTTAGTGTAGTGTCGTAATATGAACGAGGACATTTCTGATTCTGAAGACCAAGTGAGGGTAGTTGCTGCAGCTACACTTCTCGACGGTAGCTCCAAATACTCCAGTCAATCCGTGTCCAACACAGTCAATCCGTGACTGTTGCAACACAGCCGAAACGTTGGGATAACAAATAAAAAAGGTACAAACGTGATAAATACCCGTTTTAATCAATAATTCATTCCAGAGTCGTTCTTCGAACTGACCCGCAGCCTTTTTAACCCTTTTTACTCTAACCTTTCTCACCAAGCCGTGCATTATTCAATTACGTTTTACGAGTATGATCAGTTGGGAACTTAGAATTCGCAGCAATTTATCACTGATTTTATTGTTGCTACCGTTATAGCGGGTGTTCACCAGTGCTAAGAAAAATCCACAAATAACATGTAATTGACGACCTTCGTTGCGCAGTGGGCGAACAACCGGCTGAGACGCAGGGGGTAGCGGGATCGATTCCCGCCGCGAAACAAATGTTTGCATGATCTACAGATATTTGTTCCGGCTCTGGGTTATTTTTCTATATATTATAAGAATGTATTTACAAAAAAAAAGTATATAAGTATTATATATCCGTTATTTGGTTCCCATAATACAAGCTCTGCTTAGTTTGAGGCTAGATAGCGCAGTGCCAAATATAAAAAAAAAAATAAGATAATTTGTAAAGCTCCTGGTGATATGCGTTATTTTTATCGTGAATAGATCTTCTTTTGACCACAATCTCACCTGATGGTAAGCGATGATTGTGGTTTAAGATGGAGCACGAAGATCTAGAAGACACCTATTAATTTACGCCATTGTAGCCATTGTACTGAATCTGTTTCATCATCATCATCATCATATCAGCCGTAGGACGTCCACTGCTGGACAAAGGCCTCCCTCATTGATCTCCAGGAACTGCGGTTGGAAGCGGCCTGCATCCAACGCCGACCTGCGGTTCTTACCAAGTCGTCTGCCCATCTTGTGGGTGGACGTCCTACGCTGCGCTTGCCGAATCTGTTTGTAAATATTATATTCTGTTTTTTTATTTTGGTGTACAATAAAGACTTATACACTCTTGGTTTAAAGAGGCCCTAATTGTAGACTTCGGGAAGAGCAGACGACGGCAAAGTGATCCATGCCTTAGCAATACGATAGTGGCATTTCTACTGCTTAACTATTATTTTGTCATCATTTCTAGGGTTCCGTACCCAAAGGGTCAAACGGAACCCTATTACTAAGACTCCGCTGTCTGTCTGTCTGTCTGTCCGTCTGTCACCAGGCTGTATCTCATGAACCGTGATAGTTAGACAGTTGTAATTAAAACAGACGATGTATTTTTGTTGCCGCTATGACAACAAATACTAAAAACAGAACAAAATAAATATTAAAGGGGGGCTCCCATACAACAAACGTGATTTTTTTGCTCTTTTTGCTCTTTTTGCTCGATTTTGATAACGACAACACAACGATAACGATATGTAATTAAATTTAAATAAAACAACTATGTAAGGGGGACTCCCATACAACAATCGTGATGTCCCGACTCGCACTTGGCCGGTTTTATTAGTAGTTTGGTTCATCATCATCATCATTCAGGACGCCGTAGAACGTCCACTGCTGAACATGGGCCTCCCCCATATATTTCCAGAGTGACCGATCTTGTGCATTCTGTATGGCTCTCAGCGACCTTTATCAGGTCTTTATTCCATCTATCTCCATCGGGGGCTGTCCTACGTGGTTCCAGTGCGTGGTCTGCACTTGAGAACCTTTCTGCCCCAACGGCCGTTTAGGGAACATTGTGCAAGTCGGCCTTAATCTTTGACTAATAAAATACTGTCACGAAATGCGCAACCATCTAACTTGACCTACAGTTTCATTCAAATTACAGGTAACGGTTCAGTTCATGTTAATTGGTTACTTACTCTTTTTTGGGTAGAAATTGCAGTTATTCTGGATTTAAGACTTTTCCCTATATTTGTGTCAGCTACACACAAACCAAATTTCAGCACTGTGGGCTCACTGGTGTACCCTGTGAATTTTGTCAAAGTAAATTTTTTTTTATTGCTTATAACATAAAAACTACAAAATTAAAACTAAAAATAAAAACGGGGTCGAAATGTACTCACAAAAACCTTTTATTTTATAAAACACTTGACCGGATAGTCCCATTTTGTTTTTTTTTTTTACCCCTCTTGAACCCAAAAGTCTCAAGAATTGTGCCGTCACTAGCTATCTATGTAAGGTGCATTGGGGCTATTCCGATACGATTTTCTTTGAGTTGAAAGGTATTGTTAGTTTTCATTTATTTGTAAAAGATCGGTTATTATTTTTTTAAAACTGTTTTTACCTCTGTCTTATTAATTAAATGATCTATTAGCGTACACTTATAGATTCGTGATATGTATTTTAGTTAATTAATTATAAATATTTAAAAAATGCAGTGAGTACGATGAGACGCACACACTGCAATATTTAGTATTTTTATTTAATTTTAATCTTTTAATTATTGTTTCTTTGTTCTTTTTGTTGTCTCCTGTGTGTGTTTGTTCTGTTGTACTAATGGTGTAGTTCACTAATAAATGTTTTTGATTTGATTTGAAGAAGATCCAACTCTATCAATGTCTTTTCTAACAACTCAAAGTACTCGAAGATGAAAAATGGATCCGTCATATTTTTACGAACGTATTCCACGGGCTGTGCTTTCTTTATAGAGAGGCGGTGACGTTTGCAAAAGTTGATGAACCAATCTGGACCGGGCATGTTATTTTAAATGGCGTTTTAATCTCGTTTTTCTTTACGTATTCAGCGACAATTTCCAAAATTTCTTGTCTGGACAATCCAAATCCTCATTTTTCAATTACTCTTATAGCATCTGCTAAACGTTCTTCTTCCGACGAAAATATTGTAGGTCTACCTGCAGTTGGCCTGGAATACTTAGAATCCAGATTATCGCTTAAAGTCGCTTTTGGAATGGAGTATTGTTCTGCTACAGTGGTTATGGTAAGTTCTCCATTATTCATTTTTTGTAACGCCTCGGCTAAGTCTTCTGCCGTGTATGGTTCAATTATCAAACGAACGTAGGTACGAGGCATGTTTGGCCTGAAAAAATAAAATGGGGTAAGCTAAGTACTTAATGCAATTTTCGCTCTAGCAAATGACAGTTCTGAGCCACAGAAAAGGATAGAAACATAAGAAAGTGCGATTCCGTGCGGGAAGTGGTCTAGCCCTTAAAGTACCTAACTGTAATATTTGAGTTGTCATCGATCGATTGGATTTTTTTAAAACACTTCATTGCTACTTTGAAAGGTTGAGAACCTCTGCAAATTACTATAGGAAAACAAAATGGGTTTATTCCGAACACCAAACATGTCGGAATATCCCCATCGGGTTTATTACGAATAAAACTAAAATTTAGAGGTAGAACATCCTGGCCCATTGAATTGTCATTAAAAAACGACAATTTACCATAAAAACAAATAATCAGTTCATTAGCTTACCTAGTTTAGACACAATCCAAGTTGTTATTACGATTTGCTAAAAATGGCGCGAAATCGTCCTTTGGTACAAAAATTGTCACTGCACTTGCCTGAACGACGCTAGCGACTAGTGTCAACTGGAGACCGATAACCAAATAATTAATGTGCCTAAATAAATTTTGCCAGCATAAAAATATTAATGCGTTTGGTAGATTTTCCAGTTGTTCGGAATATAATCAAATTTGGAATAGCCCCAATTCACCTTACTAAATTTTACGATGATCGGATAAACGCTTCGAAAGTTATCCTCGGACAAACAAACTTACATAGATGCAACGCCAATTTGCCAAAGTTGATTTAGAGAACTCGCTTTCCTCGATCAATTAATCTACATACCAAATTACATGAATACATGACAAATATTCACCTAATCTGAAAAACATCAAAAAATCATAATTAATATAATTATTCTTAACGCGCCGGTGAACCCCCAGCACAACTTCAATTCGGCCGCGTCAAAAACTTCGGCCTGAATATCGCTATCCCTGTTTAGTGACGAAGTTTAGCCACGCAGAGCGACAGTGATAGCAATAGAACGATTCTAAATTTGATTAGATTTTGACCGTGTTCCGTAATACCAAAAATGATGACTGAAAACTTGTTGTATTTTTCTCATTGTGTTGTTATTCTGTAACTAGACTATATAATCTATGTTCCCATGACTAGGATACGTAAGATGTTGTTGTTTTTAATACGAAACAATTAGGTTTAAACCCGGTCATTTATGACGTAAAAACATGCAGAATGCTATACGCTTTTATTTCATTTTAGGTAAGTATTTTGATCTAATATATAGTTGGGAACCTAGATAAATACTATTCAAATTAAAATAATACCTTAGTAAGGTAGAAATATGCTCCAATTAGAAAAGATCTTGGTAGTACGTGTTGTATGGGCGATTGTCCCTCCGGTGTCCCCTTAAAGATGATAAACATCAACATTTTTATAGTCACTGCAAAAATAATAATCTTCTCACTGTCATGTTGTGTTTTGCTCATCAAGTCATCAAACTATAACATTGTATACATCATTTATGCAAGTTGACGGAGTGGGCATATCACGGCGCCGTATATCATCCCGTGCCAGAATTTTACATTATACAGAAAATACTTTATTTCACGGCATAAAAGAAATAACAATTCAAATGAATACTATGTAAGTGTTATACTCGTAAAAATGCGCTAAGTAGCAATACTAACTTTTAGATGATATTACAACGGTAGACACTACTACTAGCTAACTATTCAGGCAACTGTGTATTATAATATAACTTTTATAACCGTAAAAATAAACACTGATACTCGTAAATAACGTAAGCCTGTCAGTACTTTTTGTGCATAGTGCCATTTTGTGACGTCATAACTAGGGAATGCAATCCCGATCTCGCGAGATCTCGTGTAATTTTTCGGGATCAATCCCGACGTATCATATGACGAGATCCCGTTCGAGATTGACGGGATTGGGCGGCAGTGGTCAGCGACGCTACACACGTCCACTCGGGGCGCAAGCGGCGCGCCGACTGACGGCCGCGAGCGGCAGGAACGCCAAACAGCGTTAGAAAACTATTCCGACTATTTCCGAATATTAGCGACAGGTGACGATAATTATTTAGTTGGTAAGATTAAAGAATAAAGATTTTTGTTTTCTTTCGAGTAATATGTTATTTTAGTTAACCTCACTATCACAAACAAGCAGTTATTACCTTTTTCAGTCATCCGAATTTAACATTTTTTTTTAAACTAGACGGGATCCCGCGGGATTGATATTTCTAATCCCACGGGATCTCGAATTTGCAATCTCGAGTCGGGATTGCATTCCCTAGTCATAACGTGAATTGCACTGAGAGACACCCTGTAGAATGTAACGATAGTTTTTTTTGCATCTATGTTGCATCTATGTTGTTTGAATGTATGCATCTATGTTTATTGTATCTATGTTTGTCCGGGTGGAATCTTGCGACTGAACTTGAAACCCGTTCCTCTCAACCGATTGAGCTGAAATTTTGAATACATATGTAACTTCGGTGACAATGCAACAATATGGTACCATGGAGGTGATGCATAGAGACGGATTCTAGACAACGGAACTTCTGAATGGATTATAGTAGGAAACTAGTGTTTGGACTCATTTCAATCTGCTTGCGGTTCCGATTATGAATTTTATAAAATCTTGTTTTGAAAACGTAATTTTTCAACAAAATAAAAAAAGTAAAAAATAAATAAATATTGCTGGACATTTCACACAGCGCTATCTAGCTCCAAACTAAGCAGAGCTTGTACTATGGGAACCAGATAACTGATAGTATACTTATATACATTCATTTTTGTAAATACATACTTATATTATATAGAAAAACAACCAGACCCGGAACAAATATCTATAGATCATGCAAACATTGGTCCGCGGCGGTAATCGAACCCACTACCTCCTGCGTCTCAGCCGGCTGTTCGCCCACTGCGCCACGGAGGTCATCGCAAAATATTACGTGTTTTTACTTACTTTTGTATTTTCTTTGTTTTCCTGTGCTTGTAATCCGTGAAATTACAAATAACAGAATATCTTTTATTTTTTAAGTTTTGCCATCCCATGCTTTTTTTGTAGGTATCCCCTTTACACTTTCTTCCCCACTTTCCTTTCCCACTTTACCTTTACACAACTACACTTATTTTGCCAAATACGCTAATTATTATAACTACACTTTTCAGGTTCTAGATGAAGTAGGGTTGTTTGTGTGTGCGCTCTTAAAAGGCCAATCAACTTGGTCTGTTTATACAAAAGTTCAGTTCTGAATTTTTAAAGCGCCACCATATGCATTCGACAGGCTGTTATAACTTTTTATGCGGTTTTTTTTTGAGAAACGCCTCGCCTGCCGGAATGTTTTTGTTAGGCACCGCTTGATAGAGTGCCAGGGATATGTTGGCTTCGGTTTTTTCGGCGAAGCTTTTATATCCATGCCAATGTTTTATACCGAAACACAGCAATGCTGTTTGAGACCCTTTTTTTAAACTAAATAGATCTTCGTTTGACCACAATCTCACCTGATGGTAAGCGTTGATGTGGTCTAAGATGAAGCACGAAGATCTAGAAGAAACCTATTCACTCTTACCTTAAAAAGGCCCGGATTTTATTCTTTAGGAAAAACAGACGACGGCAAAGCGTTCCATACCTCAGCTGTACGCATCAAGAACGTAGAACCAAAACGGTGTGTGCGAATGGGTGGTATATCAACTAGGTACGGATGGTACTGAGCCGTGCGCCTGCTTGTCCTTTGATGGAAAGGAGATGGCGAAATCAGATCGTAAAGTTCCTGGGCACATTCCCCGAAATGTATTCTGTAAAATATCGATAGGCTTGCAACTTTACGGCGGTGTTCGAGACTTTGGGTCTTAGCCTCCGTTATATATTGATCACCTATTAGCCTAAAAACCCTACGTTCTATCGAGTCTAAGGTAGCGAGCTGGTATTTGGCCGAACCATCCCAAAGGTGGCAGCAGTACTCCATACCAGACCGGACTTGTGCTTTGTATAGACTAAGAAGCTGTCCTGGTGTGAAGTATCTCCTGACCTTGTTAAGGATGCCCAGCTTCATGGCAGCTGTTTTAACCTTAGTCTCGATGAGCTAAAGTTGAGAGTAGGCGTGAGCGAAACCCCTAGACGCTCGAGGTGACCTTTTACGGCTACCGGTACATCTCGGAAAATGGGAACTTGGAGAAACTGACTCTTTTTCGCCAAGAAGAGACATGCTTGCGTTTTTGAAGCATTGAATTTAACGAGATTGGCATCGCCCTAGTCAGAGACGGCCTTGAGTGTCAAATTCAAACGCTGCATCTCATCTCTCTGCCTCTGAATTTCAGCCCTGCTGGCTCGAGCATTAGAAGTGTACCTCTCCACAACTGTACTGTCGTCTGCGTACCCAATGATACCGGGCATGAGCAGATCATTGATATGCAACAGAAACAGTGTAGCACAGAGAACTGACCCCTGAGGTACTCCGGCGTTTTTTTTTAGCCCACTGCTACTTTTGTTTTCTAACCTTTAGAATTAACT
Organism: Philereme vetulata; assembly: GCA_918857605.2. Lineage (NCBI taxonomy): Eukaryota > Metazoa > Arthropoda > Insecta > Lepidoptera > Geometridae > Philereme > Philereme vetulata. The sequence goes on from OU975423.1 coordinate 11,528,564, forward strand.
AAAAATGATGCTGCTCCTATTAGATATGGTCGAAATAGCTTTATTTAACCATCGTGACTTTCGCCAAAATCATTGTATACCATCAAACCACCGTTTTGGTCGAAACAGTCAAGTGGGTCTAAAATGTATTTATAACAATATTCCTTCTATGTCTCGACATCTGGTGACCAAAACTGCGCCCACGAGGTTGGCATACGACTTTGGGATGCTCAAAATGGTCTTTTGTGATGCAATTATTATGATAATACCTACGTTGTTTGCTCGTCTGGGATTCTTTACTGAGAATGCATTTTTCTACGACTTATGCGTGAGAACTAGCGCTTTTATTTGATTAAGGATTGTAAAAATAAATGATACATATTTATTTGCAATCAAAAACATATAAATTAATGAATGAATGAATAAAAAACACTTTACGCCACAAAAGAAACAAGAATAAAAATTCACACAATTCACAACACACACACACACACAAAAGCAAGAAGAACAATGGGTGATCTTATGTCTTAGAAGCGATTTCTTCCAAAAATCCTTAAATATTTAAATAAAAATGTTCTTATATAACAGAAAGAATATACAATTATTTACAAAGAACAATACAGAAGAAACAGTTGAATCGTCTAAAGACCGTTGCAAACGATCTATAGATAGCTCAACTGCTCCATATCACTACCAGGCAGAAGTGTCCTCAAGATACTGGCTGCTTTGCGCTGAATTGCAATGCTTATGCGTTGACCCCGCGCCAGCTCTTGGATCACACGCAGCTTTGACCAGAAGCCCAGAAAGAATTTTGAAAACGCGATGGGCCTCGGTACCCCATGAACCTAGGGTTTCGACCCCAAATGGCTCAAATACGTAAGGTCAGTCGAGACTTCCTTATTTACGCCGCTTGAGATCTTCGGCTGAATTTGCCGCCGCACCGGCCCCAACTGCTGCACCCGACAGAAGTGGCTGTACCATTATTTATTATGTTGATAACTCTTTTATACATTTGGAACTCCATTGAATCGTACTTGGCAGGTGTCACAATACTATCAACGAATAGCATAACCTGATGATACAACATGGGAATAACGAGAAACTCCTTTCGAATGGATGATTTGAAGGGGCAAAATGCCTTTAATAACAGAAAGAATAAATCATTATTTACGTGACTTAAATACAGAAGAAACATTATCTAAAGACCATTGATTAAACTACTCCTAAAATAAGCATAGCTTGTACTATAAAAACCATATTATATTATCAGCCCGTAGAGCCCCACTGCAGGCCAAAGGCCTCCCTTCTCTCATTCCACGAATCCCGGTTATTGCCTAATTGGAGCCACTCTTTCTGGAATGCATCCAGTTCATCCCTCCATCTCCGCCTGGGTCTACCACGAGACCACCGCCCGTTTTAACCCATTTTGTAGTGGCTTTCGCCCATAGTTCCTCTGGCATACGACAACCGTGTGCTGCCCAGTCCCACTTCAATTTTGTGGATGTCAGAGCCACGTCAGCTATCTGTGTTTTGGAGCGCAGTGTTGTGTTTCTCATACGGTCTGTGAGCCTGACTCCGAGGATGCTGCGCTCCATAGCTCGTTGACAAACACCGAGGCGGGACTTTTGAATATAAGAACCAGATAACTGATAAATGTATCTAGTGTTATAAATCTACCTTTTGTCTGGAACAACTAAGCAAAGCCAGAAACTAATGCTAATACCTAATATGAATAAATGAATGAATATTCTTTATTGAACAAAATAAAAATAATCTGTACATAGACTCTGTAAATACGTTACATTACATCTGTAAATATTTATTTATTTAAAATTATTTATGTACCTAATATGTATGTATATAACTATTTTGGATTAAGTAATTTTTCTTTTTCATTTATTAAGTTTATTCTTTTTACACCTCGGCCAATCTTCCATTAAGCAATGATCCTCTCCATCCAAAGGTTGTCTGGAAGAGATCGCTTTGTTAAGCGATAAGACCGCCCATTATGCTTACTTTTATTTGTTTATTTCTTTAAATCTGTTGTGTCTAGCTTGTAAGCTATAATAAAGAATTTTCATTCGTTCATTCATTTATTCATTCATAGCCGAACTTATTGCAAGATAGCATTCTCTTCCGTTAAAACCTTTGTGTAATGCGCACAAACACTCCTGTCGTCGAGATTTATCCACCGCACTTCTCGACAACGTAATAAAGCTCATCCACATATCATCGACAATTAAGTATCTCGTACCACACGCTTCACGCGATCTTTTCTACCCCATACTTGCAAGATGTGGAATGAGCTACCATCTGAGGTTTTCCATTAGGCTACGACATGGCACGCTTCAAGAGAAATGTAAAGAGGTTTCTGCAGGGTAGCGTACACATCGACAATACCCTGGGTGTTGCCGGTGTCAATAGGCGACGGTGACCGCTTACTATCAGGTGGACGGTAAGCCTGTTTACCCACAAATAGTAAGATAAGATAAGATAACTCTTTATTGTACACCAAAGTAAAATACAGAACATAATTCTTACAAATAGATTTAGTACAATGGGCGGTCTTATCGCTAAAAGCGATCTCTTCCAGACAACCTTTGTATGGACAGGATAAAAATGTAACACATGACGGCGGTGCATCTATATAAATTTAAAAACATATCTACATACTATAAACCTAAGTTACCAATAATAACACAAATTTAATTTAAATAAGCAACTCTAAAAGTGGTTATGATGAATTAACAAGCAGCTACAACTTCAACACAAGGATAGATAATGGGTGTGCACTTTTGTTTTAAAATTACTAATAGACTTGGATGTTCTTATAGAGAGGGGCAAAGCGTTCCACAATCGTACGGCTGTTACAGTGAAGGATCGACTATAAAACTCTGTCGTATGGACAGGAGTTTTAAGTTTAGTAGTGTATATTTAGTTTAAAAATGTATTATCTTAACATACTAATAAATTTATAAATGCGAAAGTGCCTTTGTTTGTTTGTTACGCTTTGATATCGTAGCGGCTGAACCGATTTCGACGAAATTCGGTGTACTATTGAGACAAACTACTTTTTACTGACAAACCACGTGCAAAGCCGCTGGGGGAAGTTGTACCTAATAATATAGGTAGAAGTGGCACGCAAAATATGAAATTCCAAAAGGGAAAATCATATACGACTAATTAGCTAAGTAGGGCTTTATGCTTGACCTGGGCCGCTCTGAACCATATTCGGTACTGAGTCTGTTATTATGCGAAGCCAGCCTCGGATCTAGGGGGGGGGGGGGAGCAAGCCAGGACACCTGCTCCGAGCGGAAATTTCAGGAGGCGCCGAGTCCTTCAATAAAAAATATGTTTTTAAAAAATCTTGTAACAAAAACCGCTTGGCACCCAACGTCACGTCAACCCCACGTCGTACCTACTATCGGTTATTCCACTTCCTGCCCTTTCTGCCTGGGCCACCTACATAGTTCACCTGGTTGTTTATTTGATTAGGAACGCTTCATACTTTAGCCCCACCTCAAACTTTGGAAGAGAGGGGGCGCCTCATCAAGTTGGGGCAGAGACTTGGTTAGGAAAAATTCTAGATCCGAGGCTGTGCAAAGCCAATACAATGCTCCACTGAAACTCCAGTTTTAGCGTAAAATAAACTTTCTTGCACTGGTTTAAGAATCGATATCGCTGGGATGTATTGTATAAAGCGCGTCACATACGCTATTATATTTTATGTGAAGATAAAATATCGCTCGCCATGCAGTCTAATGGACCACCTGTATCGCTTAAGACGCGCTTTATATTGTTACTGTTGACGATATATTGTCTAAATTACAAATGCAACATACAAGTAAAAGGACGACCTGGCCGAACGACATGCGAGCGACAGCAACTGGCCTACGTAATACCGTTTTCCCTAGATAGTTAGACTCTTGTATAAACTAATGTACTTGCACCAATAGTAGATTATTAAACGAGGGGATAAAGCAGTGTCTTGCGTCCCGGGCTCTATATTGAATCCCGAACGTAACGAAGAATTCTAGAGTTAGCATATGAGCTAGAATCCTGAGTGCAGAGAGGGATATACGAGTAAGCACGCCTAGATTCAGTCAGCTTTATCCACGAGGAGGATACTCTACTTTTCACACTTTCTGCGAGATAATAAAAACCAAATCTAGGTTGGTGCATTCTCTGCAGAGGTTAGTTCGATTTACGAATAAGTTCGTATTGTATGGGTCTCTTAGGTTCAAGTTTTAATAAAGATAAGGTTCCAAATTCAAATCACATTATGCTCGCGAGGGCATAATGGAATTCAGTACAACTTTATTCCCGGCTCAGACGTAGGGTGTAATCACCAACTTTCGGTGAGGTTTACATGACATATAATTTCACATGGTCGAAGGTGGTTTAAAAATAATATTGTACCTTTACGAGTGAAGTTGACGTAATTAAATGTTCTCTGTTTATGTGCCCATGGATTGAAATTAATTGATTAAAAAAATGCATAAATATTAAATTTCGGTTTAGGTGTGTAATTATTTTCCTGCTAAACTGCTTGACCGATTTTGATGAATTTTATTTTTGTACCTATGTAGTCGCCTGGATGGTGCTTAGCTATAGTTGGATCCGGTAGGCGGCGCTGTTGTCGAGTTCCAGAAAATTGGCAGGCGAAGTCGCGCGCATTCAACTAGTATTAATAATATATTATGTTTGGAGTAAAATTTCTGTTTTAATACTATTATTTGTTCTGTGACGAAGCTTTCAGAATTTCGTGGAAATTACATAGAAACCTCGCAACTTCAATACGAAAAGTTTTTGAATAATGTACACTACTTTAGGCAGTTCTAATAAAGTTATGCTTGTTAAGATAATACTAAACCGGTTTTATTATGAATGTGTTGTGGTTTAAACATATTAATAGGGTCACAGTTAACACCAGTAGGTTCAAACAGTCCATCCAAATGCTGTCTGGAAGAGATCGCTTTTAGCGACAACACCATCACTTCTATTTCCGCGTGTTTTGTTATTTGTTTTTATATTGTTAGAGTTCCCTAGCCAAATGGCAAAAAACGGAACCCTTATGGATTCGTCATGTCTGTCTGTCTGTCCGTCCGTATGTCACAGCCACTTGTTTCCGAAACTATAAGAACTATATTGTTGAAACTTGGTAAGTAGATGTATTCTGTGAACCGCATTAACATTTTCACACAAAAATAGAAAAAATCAATAAATTTTGGGGTTTCCCCATACTTAGAACTGAAACAAAAAAAAACTTTTTTCATCATACCCATACGTGTGGTATATGTGGATAGGTCTTCAAAAATGATATTGAGGTTTCTTATATAATTTTTTTCTAAACCGAATAGTTTGCGCTAGAGATACTTCCAAAGTGGTAAAATGTGTGTCCCCGCCTGTAACTTCTAAAATAAGAGAATGATAAAACTAAAAATTATATGATGTATGCATACCATGCAAACTTCCACCGAAAATTGTGATCTAGCAAGTAGTTTTTTAATACGTCTACTCAAATATAAAAAAGTTACAACTATCTACAAGAATTTTTATATTATGTTATTTGCTGCTACGTAAGCCTTCATGGGCGAGTCCGACTCGCACTTGGCCGGTTTTCTTTTTTTTTATTTAATTGTGATAAGCGTTATCAATCAGTTAATCATTAATTTTAAAATCATTATTTAGTTTACAGTAGTTATTTTTTTCAAGATAATGGCCGATGTCGATTATTCTTTTGCTGTAAGTAATATTCACATAAATAAAATAAAATAAATAAAACCTTTTTTATATTACTATAATATAAACTTTAATATTTAATAATATAACTGTTGACCTATTTTGCCACTATTGGCCTTATGAATAAGCTCAGAGTCGCTCAACGAGCTATGGAGAGGGCTATGCTCGGGGTTTCTCTACGGGATCGAATCAGAAATGAGGAGATACGTAGGAGAACTCAAGTCACCGACATAGCCCGACGGATTAGCACGTTGAAGTGGCAATGGGCAGGCCATATAGCGCGCAGAACAGATGGCCGATGGGGCCGAAAGGTTCTCGAGTGGAGGCCACGGACCGGCAAGCGCAGCGTAGGACGTCCACCCACAAGATGGGCAGACGACTTGGTAAGAACCGCAGGTCGGCGTTGGATGCAGGCCGCTTCCAACCGCAGTTCCTGGAGATCAATGAGGGAGGCCTTTGTCCAGCAGTGGACGTCCTACGGCTGATATGATGATGATGATGATGAATATAACTGTACATAATCATAATCATATATTGCCAGAATGTAGGTTATACAGAAAGAGGTCACTTAATTTAAATTAGTTTCACTATACTTTACCCCACTCAGGGGCGCGCAATAAGCTTGCAAAGCTTTCATATTTGTTCACTTATAAATGTATTAATACAATATTACACTACTAGTGGACCCCCCGAACTTCGTATCGGCTTGACTTGCATAGGTATAACGCGGGCTGTCAATATAAGTCACCCTGGTAGAATTGTCAATTGTTGTCCTCGGCCATCATTATGTATGAGAAAAAGAATGACTTCCACAAATAATACAATACAAAAATTAGCCAAATCGCTCCACCCGTTCTCGAGTTTTAGCGAGACTAACAAACAGCAATTAATTTTTATAGACAATATATCTCGGGATAATTCCGACCGAAGCATCTGTTTCAAACGATATTCTTTTTGTTTTTACATCCTCTTTGACGATATTTGCAGCACGCATTCTGTCAATTTTATGTCAAACGTCATAAGGTTACATTATAAAAGCGCTGAGGTTAGATTATAAATAATTTTATATAGTGGTTAAGTATTCTTAAATTTTCTAATTTTGCGCGCAATTTTCTTAATTTTTTCTTTCATAAGAACCTTCTCCTGACAATAAGAAATATAACAAAAAAAGAATTGGCCAAATTGGTTTAGGCGTTGTTGAGTTATGCGCTTACTAACATATTTTGCGATTCATTTTTATATTATAGATTTATGTCAAGTATTTAATATTCTATTATAATTATTCTCTGTCCAAATAAATCATGTCATTATTTATTAAAGTATTCTTCTAATGTATAAAAAGTCTTATCTAAAAGCCATAATTTTAATTTGTGCCTAAATTTAAGAAGTGTTGTTGTTGAATGTCCTTCGGTAAAGTATTAAATATTATATTTTTAATAGCAGTACTTGTGCTGCTGTATTCCGGTTAGATGGTAAAGGTATGTTCATGTAATTACTGGCACATAGGCATAACAGCTAAGTCATATAGTATGGCAACGTATCCACATAGAGATCAAGACAACATAATACCTTGTTTTGAATTCTATGTGGATATCCATGGGCTGCAGTAGCCACTCTGGTGGACTGCATGCTCGTTTGCGATATAAGTAGTATAAAAAAAAATATAACAGCCATTCCATATACATTCTTTTTATAAATATCAAGTTTGCAATGTGGTAGATAAAGTACGAGTATATTATGATGTCTTGTATGCCTTTGCATATTGTCAGAGTGTTATACCTAAATTCGTTCTGAATTATCTTTAACATAGTTACATATAGGTACCATTTATATACGTACAGGCAATAGGCATGATTTTGTTCCTTAAAAATAGGACGACAGTTTTCAGTAAACTAGGCTCCACATAAAGCGCGAACATACATTAATATACACTAATTTTAGTAAAGGTCCCTTTCGGGTGTAGGCCTCCTGCATGATTGTTCTATTTAATTGTTCTATAGCTGCCAATCTTGCGCTCTTGCTATCCAGCTTGTGCCGGCTTTTTTTAATTCATTGACCCATTATTGAAGTTACACTTCTTTTGGCGCGTTTGGAAAAACATGAGATTAAATTTTATACTATGCGCGCACACCGACAGCCAATAACCGACATGATGAAGTTACCTGATAATTTTCTCATGCACGCGCACACCGACAGCCAAAAAGGCGACATAATGAAGTTAGCTGATAACTGTCTCTACATTTTCTGTGAAAACTCATAACTTTATTTATTAATTTATCATTCTTTTTACAAGCGATTGGCATACGGGATGAAATCTTTAGCTATTTTGTCCTGTTACGCCAAAGAAGTTTAAGTACACATACACACACAAGTTTTTTTTATTTACATATTTAATAGTCCATATTTAATAGTCATAGTACCGTTGATTTCTACGCGATCATACGCAAAAGAACCGCATCCTTGGTGAAACGCATGCATGGAAGCACCAACAGCTTCCTGACCGTTGTTGCCGGGAATAAGAGCTTATATATCATGAGGCACTGGATGGCTTTGCTTCAGCTGATTACATGCCTGGTGTCTCAGTAATGCACTCATGTTCCAATGTTGCTGCATTTATTTATCGTGTCGTCTTTTTTTTGTGTACCTACTAACAATATTTTTTAAGTAAGTTTTTTCTGTGTTACTAACAAAAATTATGGATCCGTATTGTCTGAAATAAACGTTTTATTATTATTAATAAAGTCCATTCCTCGTATCGCTAATAATGATGATAGCTTATGCTAGCAACTGATGATGACTCATACTCTTATTACCACAGAAAACAGAAAGTGAACTTCAACCCCAGACTGATTTAGTAAGAATGGCGCCAGCGCATTTTGATCACCAGATTATCCTTAGCGGTAAGTTAAAACGATTGGCTCAAAGGCCACATAATTGAATCGCAAGGCACGGTCAAGTTGCAAAGTCTACAGTTTGTTGCACACTAAGGCCCCATTCCCAGTAACTGGACCGGAAGTTTCACCGGAAACCGAATTTTTTTGTACGTCCCGGAGAAGGATCACAGGAGATACACTAGATCACTGGAACGAAGTATTGCCTCGTAGGTAGGGTTCCCAGATAGAAATTCCAGAGTAAGTTCCTGACATTTGATGAAATTTCCGGACTTTTTTGTAAATGTAAATGAACGAAGTAAATTCTCGAATTTTGGGCGCAATAAATATCAGTTATGATCAAAATGACAAATAACATAAGTAATGTTGATTCTTAATTTATTAATAATAAACATATGTGGTTTATTTTATATTTTATTTAATCGTTACCTACTTAAATTGTAAAAACTCCGGACGGTTTTGGATTTTCCCCGCATTCCGGACAAAGGACTATATTACCGGACATATCCGGAAAATTTCGGACGTATGGCAACCCTACTCGTAGGTCACTCAACTTAGAAACGTCTACGTCTTATGTCAAACTTAATAATAATAATAATAATCATCCAGGCCGTTTTCGACCACGGCAACCGTTCTTCCACTTTATGAATTACGCCCATGCGCTCTCATATGGCTTATATACCCTATCTTTGCTGTGAACGTGCGCTTGCAGATACTGCACGTAAGGGCATTATTCTCGTAATGGTAAATTATGTAATTTTGCGGTTTATTTTTCAGTGCGTCACGTTTTTGGTCAAGATCGCGCCTTCTGTCGTCTTCAAATAACCAAACTTTTTGCTGGACTTATGTATGTCAAACTTACCATTAGTACGTAAAAGTTTACGTTAATTTTCTGGCTAAATGAAATGATAAATCTAACTAGTTTTTTGCATGCCAGCTTCACTAATTGAGTACAGTTTTTTGGTATATAAATCATCACGATCCGTGCAGCCATTCTTGGTGAGGATTCGAACGTGACGTCAAGTTAGAACCCTCAGCGAATTACCTATCTACTAAACATTTGCGGCACTATTTATCGCTATATAGAATAAAATAGAATAATATTTTATTTGCAACATACTTAAAGTTAATACATAACAACAAGTAAAGTAAAAAAAACACAAAAAAAAAACAAATCTTAATTTAAATTTAAATTTAATTTCAGCACAGTTTGCTACATAATTGAAACCATTAAATTCCACTGTGAAGCTACCGAACTTGATGGACACAAACGCCCGGAAAAAATACGGAGTTTCGGCGAAATGAGAACAGCTTTATACAAATGCTCAGCTACTAGCAATAGTTCGGTATCGTGGGAACGGGGCCTAACTCTTTAACTCACTTGAGCTTTGGTTTTCAATGGAAAATGAACTGTACGTGATACTGGAATACGATCAAAATAAATAAATTACGCGATCTTTGCTAAAAATCAACATTCATAACCAAAAATCCCGATTTCATAGCACCTAACATTTTTTTCATTGTATCACTTCTTTGCATCCAAAGTTCATCTAGAAAGAGGTCGTTTTCTTTAGCGATAATACCGCGAATTATACATTTCATTCACTCATTCGTTCACTTCATAAATAAATAATTATCAGTCGTGTTTGTTATAATCATTATGAATACAGAAAAAGTAGTCACGAGCAAATAATTGGTATCAACTGAGTAAACAGTTTATTTAACTTTTTTGGAAATACTGTTTACTTGGTGGCTCCCTCCCCCCTTCTTATTATGATAGCTTGCGTGCGTCCCAAATAATTATAATATTTTCGTGTTGAACAGTCGTCGACACAACTTGAATAATAATGCGTTAATTTAGAAACGTATTTTCCAACTGACATTACCTTTTGATGGTGTGATCGAAGATGAAACACGTTTGCCTAGGAAAAAACCTAGACCAAGTCGAGACTGAATAGTCTGTGTGTAGTAGTGACCTGACGACCTCCGTGAGGCAGTGGTCGAATAGCCGGCTGAGACGTAGGAGGTAGCGGGTTCGATTCCCGCCGCGGAACAAATGTTTGCATGATCTACAGATATTTGTTCCGGGTCTGGATGTTTTTCTATATAATATAAGTATGTATTTACAAAAAAATGTATATACGTATTTTATCAGTTATCTGGTTCCCATAATACAATCTCTGCTTAGTTTGGGGCTGGATAGCGCTGTGTGAAATGTCCAGCAATATTTATTTAATATTTATTTGTCATGTCGTTCAATCTGTACAGAAACGCGGCGGGATAAAACTCAGACCTTATTGTTTTGCGTAATTCTAATTATAGTGTGGGGGGGATAGGATTTGCACTGACGCTACGCGTAGGAGTGTATTGCATTACCCCCTTCTTACCTTCCTTCCATTTGCGTAATACCACAATTGTCATTTTTCAAAATTGAAGATCTAAAGATTGTTACAAACGATCCATTAATTGCTCCATTCTTCAGATCACTGCCAAGCGGAAGTCAACTTATATGGGTGGCTGTACACTTTAAACTGTCTAACGCACACGTCACGTGTCGTGACGCACGCAACATGGCTGCGATGACGTCATATGCATCTGTTCAAGACCTTTGAATAGAAGCGGTGTCAGTGGCCTTTTAAATTGTTTTTTCTTTAAAGTTGATTCTTTTTATTTTTATGTGTATTTTATTTATATACTTAGGTTCACAGTCACATTACAGTAAGTATATTATAAACTATTTAACATGGTACTGAGCTTAAACCAAATTGAATCTACATTATGTACTTACTACAATAATTAATACTAAACTTTTATAAATTTGACGCGGCAAAGTAGCCCGCCTGTTAACTTTAACATACCTAATAATAATAAGACTACATTTTTACAAAAAAAAATTACAAGAAATTGTTTACAAAAAAAAGTGGATATAACAAATTTTTTGAATACTTATTAATGACAAGTGTCCCTTGAGCTGCAATGTTTGCTTGATCGCATTTGGAGTGTGTTTGTGTTTATGTGTGTATGGTGTACCTAGTGTGGGTTGTATTTTATAGTGTTACATTATGTTATAAAGTGTTAATTATCAGATCATCAGAATTGCAACAAAAAAAGAAGTTAGTTAACTAAGGTGCAGTTGAACCCGCTCAAAAAATAATAATACCTACAAATTGTTTACAGAGTGAGACACGCAAGGGTTACATGGCGCCAGGTTTTTGTTTGATTGATTGAAAATACTTTATTGCACTTATAAAACTAGTACAAAGGCGCACCTTGTAACCTTTGTGGTAAACCTTTGTGTATTGTAGATAAATATGTGAAGGAAGGAAAGGGAACTAATGAAAATTTGCACAGGACTAATAAAAATAGCATAGGTATATACTACTTAATTTAACCTACTTAAATACTTTATATCATAGACTAAACTATACCAATATCAAAAAAAAATACATACATAACAATAGAAGAAGTGATAAGGAAAGATAAGGTTGCTCATTTTTGGTCGGTTTGACCGAGAAGGTGCCTATAGATTCCTATAGAGATTTTTTATATGATTAATTTTAAAAAACTGGTGTTGAAAATTTAATTTTATTAAAAAGTAAAGATTTCTAGGTTTAGTAATTGTAATTTAGTATCTATAACAGTAAAAAGTTATCTATTCATCTATCTTATTTCCTAGCTGTTTATCGGTATGTCCAGCGGTGTCTGTTGCTTTAAATGCGTTTTAGTAGTGTTAAATGGATCTATGTCGTCGAACATTTTAAAAGAAGTCCATTTAAATTTTTGAAGTAAATCTTTCAAATTTTACGCACTTGACTTGGGGAGTAAGTTGGTGAATGCATTACGAAAAGTGCGAACGGAAGTTGAGAGAGAGATATAAGTTAGTGAAGATAGAAAGAGAGAGAGTTACGTTTCGTATATTTTAAAACTGTGCGAGTGCGAGTTGCGTCTGTCCAGAATGAACATGAACAATCTTATAAATTAATATTTTGAAAAGAAGTTTTACTTCAGTCGTGTCTAAAGCAGACTCGTTTTTATGTCACATGTCATTTTAAATTTGCAGTGTTGTTTTCGCCTATACCTAATTGTCATTCGTGTCAGAGTGGTAAGCCTTTAAATGCCAGTACTACTACACGACTTTTGAAAAGACCTGGGGATGGAACAAGTTAAATATTAACCCAACTGATGCTCTATAACAAAGTATTGCCTCATAAGTCACCCATCTTAGAATCATGCTCTACGATGCACTGCTCTGCGTACATCAATTTGAGGCATACAGATGTAAAGCATCATATGCCTGTAATATTTGTTTTTGAACCGAACAAATGCAAGGAATTACACCAGCTGCATCAGTTGCACAGACATGAAGCTCTTACATATCATGGTTAGCTAGTTTGTCGTCCAGTAGTAGTTTAAGTGTTCAATCAGTGTGTGTTACCAGTGATGACATATGGAACCGAGACGTGGTCCTTCACGATTGGCTTTATGAATAAGCTCAGAGTCGCTCAACGAGCTATGGAGAGGGCTATGCTCGGGGTTTCTCTACGAGATCGAATCAGAAATGAGGAGATACGTAGGAGACCTCAAGTCACCGACATAGCCCCACGGATTAGCACGTTGAAGTGGCAATGGGCAGGCCATATAGCGCGCAGAACAGATGGCCGATGGGGCCGGAAAGTTCTCCAATGGAGGCCACGGACCGGCAAGCGCAGTGTAGGACGTCCACCTACAAGATGGGTAAACGACTTGGTAAGAACCGCAGGTCGGCGTTGGATGCAGGCTGCTTCCAACCGCAGTTCCTGGAGATCAATGAGGGAGGCCTTTGTCCAGCAGTGGACGTCCTACGGCTGATATGATGATGATGATGACTAGTTTATATCCATACTAATACTAATTTTCATTTTTTCACCCCTCTTGAACCCCAATATCTCAACAACCCCCTGACATTTTTAGCTCATTTAGTCACACCTAAATTTTGCCATCACTATCTACATACCAAATTTCACGATGATCGGATCAACGCTTGGAAAGTTATCCTCGGATAAACATACATAACATACATACAACGCCGATCTGCCCTAGTTGATTTAGAGATATTGAGAAAGTAACTCTGTTTGTTTGTGACCTTTTCAAGACTAAACTGCTTCACGGATAGTAATGAAATCTGACAAGGAGATAGATTATATCCTGGGGTAGGACATAGGCTATCTTTTGTCTCAAAAAATAATCTTGACGGGGGTGAAATAGGGTTGAAAGTTTGTATAATCAATCCGTAATTCCTCAAGTTAGGCTATGCAGTAGGCAGAAGGGTACGTTTATATTAGGGTTCCGCATCCAAAGGGTAAAACGGCACCCTATTACTGAGGCTCCGCTGTCCGTCTGTCACCAGGCTGTATCTCATGAACCGTGATAGTTAGACAAATGAAATTTCCACAGATGATGTATTTCTGTTGCTGATTTAACAGCAAATACTAAAAATAATAAAATAATTATTTAAGGAGGGCTCCCATACAACAAACATGATTTTTTTTCTCGTTTTAGGCCGATACTGATAACGGTAGACGCTTGAAATATTCACAGAATATTTATTTATATATTCACTTTAAAAATAAATAATTAAATTAAAATAAAACAAATATTTAAGGGGGGCTCCCATACAACAAACGTAATTTTTTTGCCATTTTATAGATCGCACTTGGCCGGTTTTTGACAAACCACGCGTGCGAAGCCGCGGGCGCGTCAGCTAGTTTTAAATACGTTTTAAATAACTCATTTTTAGTATTTATGTGTTCGCGTAGTGATGTGTGGCATCACAGGCTCATGATTTATGTATTATTAAGCCTGTACATTACCGCAGTCAGGTAGATCATCCGACAAAGGCGAGGAATGCGCGCGCACTCTGAATGTCTAATGTCGGCTTAAGGAGACGACTTAGACCAAACTTCTTGGTAGTGACAATAAAAACCTTTAATGTGTAGGGAATATTTGTACAAGGAACTTTTATATGCCCTTGTGAGGACAGCAGGAACATCTATATCCCATTATCACACTAATATTATAAACGCGAAAGTTTGTATGGATGTATAAATAAATAGATATTGCTGGACAATTCACACAGCCCCAAACTAAGCTAAGCTTGTAATAAGGGAACCAGATAACTGATACAATACTTATATACTTTTTTTTTGTAAATACATACTATAATAAATAGAAAAACACGCAACCGGGAACAAATATCTAAAGGTCATTCAAACACATTTGTTCCGCGGCGGGATTCGAACACGCTACCTCCTGCGTTTCCACTGGCTATTCGCCCATTGCGCCACTGAGGTCGTCAGTAGTATGTGTAGATGCTTGTTACTCTTTCACGTCGTAACGGCTGAACCGATTTCGTTGAAATTTGGTATTTACGTAGATTATAACCTGGATTAACACATAGGCTACTATTTGTTGACAAACCACGCGTGCGAAGCCGCTGGAGGAAGCTAGTAATATTATAAATTTAAACGTAACTTTATCTCTCTCTGCTTGAAACGCTTTCACGACTAATCGGCTAAACCGATTTAGATGAAATTTGGTATAAAGATTATGATCGGTATTAATGCTACTGTTTACCCGATTGCGCATAAGAAGGCTGTGAATTTTTGATAAACAACGCGTGCGAATCCTCGAGCGGCAGCTATTAAACCGTTATAAGTTACGAGTGGAAATAACATAAAATAATACCGGGCAAGTGCGAGTCGGACTCGCGCACGAAGGGTTCCGAACCATTATCTATAAAAACGGCAAAAACATCACGTTTGTTGTATGGGAGCCGCCCTTCAATATTTGTTTTTAATATTCTGTTAATATTTGAAGCGACTACCTATTGCCGTTATTAATATTGAGCTAAAAACGAGCAAAAAAACCACGTTTATTGTATGGAAGCCCGCCTTAAATGTTAATTTTATTCTGTTTTAGTGTTTATTGTTATAGAGGCAATATAAATACATCATCTGTGAAAATTTCAACTGTCTAACTATCACGGTTCATGAGATACAGCCTTGTGACAGACGGACAGACCGACAGCGAAGTCTTAGTACTAGGGTCCAGTTTGACCTTTTGGGTACGGAACCCTAAAAACTATAAAACTTATTGAATAACAATTTGTATGTATTTAATAAGCCGTAAAGGAATAAAATAATAGTTTAAAAACTTACAAACTATTAAATTATATTTGCTTTACAAATGTATCCATTTACAATACTTATTCCGGTTTATTTACTTTGATTTTACATAAATATCAGCTAACCTGCCCGCGGCTTCGCATGCGTGGTTTGTCAATTAAAACATTACCTTCCTGCGCAGTCGATTAAAAAGTAGTTTATATCCCTCGTGATAATCTATGTAGGTATATACTAAATTTCATCGAAATCGGTCTAACCGTTACTCGTGAAATCGTAACAAACCGTCAACAGTCAAAAAACTACTTGTTTCAACTGTGAAGAACAATAAACCGCTATAAGCGATCTCTTTCCGACAACCCTAGGATGGCTTGGATATACAATTTAATCAAAACGAAATTAAGTCCAACAGTTTTATCCAAATTAAATCAAAAATTTAATTAAATAATTACTTAGACATAATTTAAAAAAATAACATAATATATACGGCCAAATTTTTTTAATAAGTGTTCTTAGGATGGAGAGGAGCAGAGAAGAGAGACAGAGTAAAACTTTTGGTGTCAATAATCGGTTGTTCGAATAAGAAAACGGGGAACTTTTGATTTCTAGAAGGGCAGAAGTCAAGGGAAAAAGATAGGAGGACATCTGCCGAAATAAAGAGAAAGAAGGACCGTATTTATTAAACTTATTATGCAAACTTTTACCTACTTTATTTAAGGTTTTATTCTAGATTAACAAACCAAATTTGCAGACATCTTCAGTTAACATTGTTCGACAAGATTAAAGTCCCAAACAAACACTTTAAACTTCAAATAACGTTCTAACATAAAAAAACTGATTTCTAAATCCACTTCAATAATATTGACTTTGATCTTATTTCGAAATTAAATCTGGGGTCATGTTTACATTGGTTTCCAAATATCCGCGCCTTAAGAGGTCAATTGTCAATCACACACGTTGACATTCCAAGTCTTGTACGTTTAATCCATAGAGAGCGAATGGAAATTAAGTTTGTAGGTAGACACTGATTAATATGTAAAAAAACGAGTGTGCTTTAGACCACACGACTGAAGTAAAACTGATTTAGCTCTATCTATATGTATTATATATACATATATGTATAATATAAAATCATGGTTTAATTAAGGCAATGTCAAACCTTTTTTCGAGGCGCATACAGTAAGTTATCTGCCATCTGTTGTGGAATAGCTGAACTTTTTCGTAAATATAAGCCGGTAGCTTCATAATACGAAACGTCGTAAATACTTGTTTTATCTATAGCAAAATGAACTCTATTATACAGCATGAAGGAGTGTTTTGTTTTAGCAGTTTGTATAATTTAGGCTATTTTGGGATAGGAGATATGCGACAAATCAACTGGCTATGAGAGAAAGAGAGAAAGAAGTTGTGTGCTCGCATCTTTCTCATTTGCGCTCACAGTAATATACGAAACGTAACTCTCTCTCTTTCTATCTTTACTAACTTATATCTTCCTCTCAACTTCCGTTTGCACTTTTCGTAACGCATTCACCAGCTTACTCCCCAAGTCAAGCGTGCGTAAAGAAATGTTACTTCAAATAGCTTATAAGTATTCTATCAGTTATCTGGTTCCCATGGTACAAGCTTTCCTTAGTTTTGGGATAGATAGCGCTGTGTGAAATGTCCAGCGTTATTTATTTAAACATATTTCATACTGCCAGGCGATCAAAAATCATAGGGGCGGTTACATTATCAATGTTATCATAGTGACTTAGCTACCTATTTATTTAATAATCAGAGGCGCAGTCCAAACTTTAGCGTTTGATTGATGTTAATATTTTATGGCAAAAATCTAAATGTTCCCATATTTTAATTGACATCAAAAAAGAAAGAGGTTCTGAATTCGACTGTATTTTTTGTTTGTTACCTTAGAACTTTCGACTGGGGGAACCGATTTTGATGATTCTTTTTTTATTTAAAAGGTGGTGCTTCCCGTGTGATCCCATTTCCATTTGGTCCAGTTCTGGCAATAGCATCCATGAGAAACCATCTTTAATTTGTTTAATTTTTATGTTAAGTTATGTTTATTAGCTCAGAACTCCGTTATATATTATATAAACCGATTTGGTAAATTAGTTTTTTTATTTGAAAGGATGTACGTTTAGATTGATCCCATGGAAATTTCATCAGAATTGGTAGAGTAGTTTGGTTTTTATTGTTATCTGAAGTCAGTTATATTTTTGTTAAAAAGTTATTTGTCATGAAGATGGATTTGTATTAGAATGCATGAGCTTCATTCTGTTTTTAAATGTTCTTACGGCCCTAGGGCTGTAAATCGCATTTACAGAACTGTTATCGAGTTTATAATGATCAAATTACAGAGCATGAGATGTAAATAATGTTTACCGCAGTTTCTTTATCGACAATCCCTGTTTACATCTCTATCCAAGCGTCAACAAAAAACTTTATTATCCAACGGTACCTATTCGTGTGGTTTGTACGTGAGAACATTTTTTGTGGCTCGCGGTGTACGGTTTTAGGAATACTGACGTGTGCGAGGCTTTAAATGTATTTAGGGGTTGTAGAGTTGATATATTTTGCTGAAATCTGCTAAAAACGAATTGTACTGGAGCGTGTATAAAATATTTTGCTGTTGTAAAAATATATTTTTGGTAGAATAATCCTGCTATGTAAAATACATATACAATTTTATCTATAACGTAACTGACGACCGTTGGGGCACATAGTTCTAGATTGGAAACCGCGCACTGGAAAGCGCAGCGTAAGACACCCCCGCCCCCCACTAGATGGAAGGAAGAACGCATAAGGGTTGCTGGGAGCCGTTGGCCGCACAAGATGGGTCGCTCTGGAAATCTATAGGGGAGGCCTATGTTCAGCAATGGATGTCCTGTGATGATGATGATGATGTCTTCATAATTTAAACCAGTAGTCGTCTATGCCAACAGTGCAGGATGCCAGACTATCTGCTAAAGCCTTTGAGAAATGGAAAACTTACTGAACCACTTTGCAAGGAAAATGTATGCATTACTTCATAAGAGTAATGCGAGGACACTAGAGCATTTTTTGACAATGCCCCTCTACAGCAGCTATAGTCTTATTTATTTATTTATTTTGTTCATAAAATCATTAACCAATTGTATTTGACTAATACGTTAATTACGTAAATTTACGTAACTACGTTATACATTAAATTATACTAACTATATATTAAAATCTTTAAAATAATCATAATTAAATACAAAAATAATCAATAAAACCGACACCATTCAAAACACAAGTCACAATAAAAAACACAAAAACAGCACTCAGGTTAAAAAGTCAGAGATACAAAAAAAATGTTACAAATTATTCGAATAAATAATTTATTTTGAATTGCATTGTAAATTGAAATCATCCACTGAATAAAAACACCCTTCCAGCAAAAGCTTTTTTAGCCTAGTCTTAAATATAATTGGACTATCAATAATTTTCCTGTCAATCGGGAGAGAGTAGTATAAAATAACTGCTTGATACCGAGAGCCATGCATCGCTACATTTAGTTTTGGACATAGTGGAGCATCAAGATCTTTCCTTCTTGTGCTCAATCTTAGCACTTTTTGTTCCGGTGTCTCATACTTATAGGGATGCCGGACAACATCCATAAGAACTACTAATATGTAGAGGCTAGGCAGTGTCAAAATTTGTAGGCTCTGTAAATGATCCTTACATGTTTCCCACCTTTCATGGTACGAATACCACGCTTTTGTAACACGAATGCCCTTTTAATATTATATTCGTAACTATTTCCCCAAAATTTTACACTATATCTCAACTTAGACTCCACCAGTGCGTAGTAAACTGTTTTAAGTTACTCAAGCTTAAGTACCTACATACTTATTAATCAGTATTTAGATGCATAAATGTAAATATCTAAGAAATGCTTGACAGTTTCTGGCACCTCCAAAATGATGTTGCAATGAGCTACTTAGATAAAGACATGTATCTAAGACATGTAATCTAAGCTTTTTTCCAACGATTGACCTCTATTCGCTCTGTCAGGTCCCCACTGTCCGTCAACTTTTTATCCTGAATTCTGTACTACGTAAACACTCTCAACTTCAATATAACCCTGATCATCAAAAATCCAAACGTAGATCGGATAAAATTTGCAAAATCGAAACTCGACGTACAGCAGCAGCAAGCCGGCACTTCTACTATGGTAGTTCTATGTTGTTTCGTTGGCCCAATCCCCGCCACCTCGCCCGTCTGCTCGCGCGCAGAGGGCATCGGCGCACAGTTCGAGGCGAGACGTTATTCGGAGTGGATCGCACTCACCCTGATGAAGGTTCACGAATTGAACCGAAACATTGTCGGTCGAAACACCGATAAGACGGTACGTGATAAATCCCGTATTTTTAATAATGATTGAAATTAATCACGAAAGTTTTCTAAGTAAAATATGTTAGTTCTTTCTTATACAATAGTATTAACAACAAGCTAAATATACCTAGTCAGGTCATAAGTATTGTCACACAGTAAAAACTTTTCTTTTAGAATGCTGGCCACAAAAAAGTTTATAGAATTCGAATTTCGAATCGTTCATGAAAAATAAAAATGTATACTTTTTAGAATTTTACTCATTTTTAAATATGGAGTGGACGCTTAAAGAAGGTCTTCTTAGTTCTAGTGTTGCAGTTATTGCATTGCATCGTTGCGGTTACGCGCCAATTCAAATTTTTGACATACTGAAAAGTTTGAATATAACCAAAAGATTAGTTTATCGCACCATCAAACGATACAATGAAGACTCTAGTGTAGATGACAGGTCAAGAAGTGGTCGCCCTCGGTCTGTTAGGACTCCAGCAGTGATAAAAGCTGTGAAGGCGCGAATTCAAAGAAATCCCAAACGTAAGCAGAAACTGTTGGCCCTTCAGATGGGGTTAAGCAGAACCACAGTGAAAAGGGTATTAAATGAAGACTTAGGGCTTCGGGCATATCGAAGAAAAACAGGACATCGTTTGAATGCTCGTCTAATGGACCTGAGACTGAAGAGATGTCGCGGTTTGTTGAAGCGGTACGCGGGAAAAAAATATCGAGAAATTCTTTTTTCGTATGAAAAAAATTTTACCGTAGAAGAGAGCTACAACAAACAAAATGATAAGGTGTACGCACACAGTAGTGAAGAAGCGAGCAACCGTATTCCGCGTGTCCAACGAGGTCATTTTCCATCCTCGCTCATGGTATGGTTGGGAGTTTCTTATTGGGGCTTAAAAACGAATGCAGTTGTGTATCAAAATACAGTCCTGACGAACCTTGTAGAACCTGTTTCTCATACCATGTTCAATAACAGGCACTGGGTATTCCAACAAGATTCGGCGCCAGATCATAGAGCGAAGAGCACACAAGACTGGCTGGCGGCGCGTGAAATCGACTTCATCCGGCACGAAGACTGGCCCTCCTCCAGTCCAGATTTGAATCCGTTAGATTACAAGATATGGCAACACTTGGAGGAAAAGGCGTGCTCAAAGCCTCATCCCAATTTGGAGTCACTCAAGACATCCTTGATTAAGGCAACCGCCGATATTGACATGGACCTCGTTCGTGCTGCGATAGACGACTGGCCGCGCAGATTGAAGGCCTGTATTCAAAATCACGAGGTCATTTTGAATAAACTTTAGTGTCATAAGAATCTATGTTTTGTTAAGTTCATTTTGGTATATAAATGGTTACATAATGAATAAACTTGTTTCAATTATTTTATATTAAACATGTGACAGAATTTATGACCTGACTAGGTATATCCCTTGACTCTGTTTACATGCAAGATAAAATGTCTCGAATGGTTGCAGTCTCTGTCTTATGAAGATACTGAAAAACTCCTAGAGGTTTCAAAATAAACACGCACAAAAAACACAGCTTTTCACCTATACACACACATACTCACTACCTCTCACCCACACTTCACACATTCACACTCACCTACATACCTACATATAAGATATAAGCTACGACTACTTTAACTTTTCTAAATTAATTGTCTACTCTAGTATAAATTGTCACTTGTTTACTTAAGAGCGCACTATCCCTGGTGAGACGATAAATCGCTTATTTTGAAACAATGTTTTGTTCACCAAATTTTGTGATTTCAATTTGTAATTCATATATATGTTATAGTTAGGGATACGTGCTAGAGCGTCTGTGTTGTGAAAATACGATTCCGTAAAATTTTCTTGATAGAAAAAAAATCCAAAGATGACTCCAAATTTATCTTAAAACCGTTCTTATGCGATGAATACTACAATTTAGATCTTGGAACTTTGTACAGTAATTCTACACAACATAAATAAGGGCACCTGTGTTTCAAATTTTCAAAATACGTTTTGATTTTATTATGAAATGAAAATATCTAAGTTTTGCACTAATGAAACCATTCGCTCCGGACGCCCGTTTCGCGATTCAGTCTGGCCTCGGCTTTCAGACGGGGTACCCGTGACGCTTGTCGCTCCAAACGAACACGCAATTCTTAGGTAGAATTTATATTAAGTTGGTTTTTGTAAAGACGCAGTAATGAGAAATAAACACAACAAGATAATGAAGGGACTGAATGATAAAAAAACCGGCAAACATATGAATCACGCCGAGATAGAATGTGCAGCGGCTCGCGGAGAAGCGGGGGCAAAATTCAAGTTTGGGCTGAGGTATAGTCAACTCTTAAAGCTACGCTTCTACGAGTACCTTAAACTGGAACTCAAACTTACCTTGTTGTGGAGGACGGCGTTGCTATCTGCGACACAGTATTATTACTTATGCAGGTAACATCGTTCTATTTTTGTAATTAATCTTATGTTTATTGTTTCTAAGACTTTGTAAGTTTGTAAGATTTACTTTACTTACTTTAAGTAAGTACTATTATTGTCGTAACTAAGTGTTCCATTGTGTCCCTACGGTTTGAATAAATGAGTATGCTTTCGGTTCATACCTTTACTAATAGATAGATAGATAGATCATTTCTTTATTGCACACCATTAAAAATAAAACAAACAAAAGAGAATACAAAATTAAATCAAAGGTACAATGGGCGGCCTTATCGCTAAAAGCGATCTCTTCCAGGCAACCTTTGGATGGACAGGATCTGTGTGAACAAATGAGAACGGCGGCGTTAATCAAATAATAACTAACAGAATTAGTACATAAATGATTAAAATAAAATATACATATAAATAAATATAAATAATTTTATAATATTAAATAACCTACTTCAAAATACATACATAGGTAATTAGAAAAAACAATAAAAAATTATATACAAAATTTAAGTTGCAAAGTCTTAGTGAGCGATGGACGACAGATAATGATTATTAACCATGTTTTTAAAAACAGGAAAGGATTTGGCGTTACGAATTGAAACAGGTAGTGCATTCCAGAGTCTGGTTGCCTGAAGAGTGAAGGAGTTAGTATAAAATACTGAGGTATGATGAGGAGTTTTCAATTTAAGGTTTTCAGAGGAGCGTAAGGACCGGGAGTTGGAAACATGAAGAAACTCAAAGCGTTCTTTCTATGGTAATAAGTGTGCCGTACATCTCTACATGTAATTAATTCTTACTCTGCGCATTAATGCATTAGCATTTGGTAACTGTTTTATCTCATTCTACTAATTGTTGGCAATTGTGTTTGGCAACAAGTCACGTGTGACATATTTCTTTATTTGTAGGCAAACACTTAAGTAAATAATGTATATTGTTAATGCCTTTACAGCTAAGTAAATAAGAGATACTTAGCACGTCCTGATGTTTAGAATTGTCAATGTCATTGTCTACTACGGGTTTTCTTGCCACAGTTTACCAGCATGTTTAAGATGCATAGATAGATAGATATAAAACGCTTTACTGTATACCAAACTTTACCTTGACGACCTCCGTGGCGCAATGGACGTATAGCCGGCTGAGACGCAGGAGGTAGCGGGTTCGATTCCCGCCGCGGAACAAACTTTTGCATAATCTACAGATATTAGTTCCGTGTCTGGGTGTTTTTCTATATATTATAAGTATGTATTTACAAAAAAAAAGTACATTAGTATTCTATCAGTTATCTGGTTCCCATAGTACAGGGTCTGCTTTGTTTGTGGCTAGATAGCGCTGTGTGAAATGTCCAGCAATATTTATTTATTTAAACTTAAATTAACAAATCATATTTAAAATACTTAAAACTAGACACGCGATAGTACAATTGGCGGTCTTATCGCTAAAAGCGATCTCTTCCAGACAACCTTTGGATGGCTTTATATCTTAAGCTTTTTATTTAAATGTATACTTGCATAAGCAAAACAAAATAAATAGATACCAAGGTAGGTAATATAAATATTATACATAAACATTCTATGATATTTAAAATACTAATAATACATAAAATACATATATGAAACAGCTGTAATACAAACAGTAACAACGACAAATATAATAACAAAATAAGATTACTCAGCTCTCTGATGCAGACAAATAGTGCTTAAACAATAGCGTTTTAAAGATAGGAAGGGATTTGGCAGATCTAATAAAAGAAGGAAGAGAGTTCCATAAACAGATAGCTTGTACAGTAAAGGAATTGTCATAAAAGTTAGAAGAGTGGATAGAGTTTTAAGTTTCAAGGACTTAGAAGAGCGCAACGGACGAGGATTAGATAAATGGAGATATTCAAAGCGTTCTCTGAGTTAAGAAGGACTAGAATGATTGAACAAAATACTGTACAAAAGAGCGAGGATATGAGTAGGCTGTATCTCATAAACCGTGACAGTTGAAATTTTCACAGATGATGTATTTCTGTTGCCGC
This sequence comes from Philereme vetulata, assembly GCA_918857605.2. NCBI lineage: Eukaryota > Metazoa > Arthropoda > Insecta > Lepidoptera > Geometridae > Philereme > Philereme vetulata. The sequence goes on from OU975423.1 coordinate 11,553,138, forward strand.
TGTAACAACAAATACTAAATGAATGAAATGAAATGAAATACTCTTTATTGCACACCAAATAAAAATACAATAATGGAAATAAACAATAAATAAAGGTACAATGGGTGGTCTTATCGCTAAAAGCGATCTCTTCCAGACCACTAAAAACAGAATAAAATAAATATATAAGGCTCCCATAAAACAAACGTGATTTTTTAGCTCGTTTTTACTCGATATTGATAGCTGCTACAGGTAGACGCTTGAAATACTCACAGAATATTTAGTTATATGTTTATTCACTTTAAAAATGAATAATTAAATAAAAATAAAACAAATATTTAAGGGGGGCTCCCATACAACAAACGTGATTTTCTTGCTCGTTTTTATAGATAACTAGCTGCTGCCAGCGACTTCGCACGCGTTTTTTGCCAATAAAAAGTAGCCTATGTGTTATTCCAGGTTATGATCTACGTACATACCAAATTTCATCGCAATCGGTTCAGCTGTTCCGGCGTGAAAGAGTAAGAAACATCCATACATACAAACTTTCGCATTTATAATATTAGTAGGATAGGGTAGCACGTAACCCTTCGTGCTCAACGATCAAACTTTTGTGATTAATTTAAATCATTATTATAAATACGGGATTTATCTCGAAACGCTTTATCGGTGTTTCGACCGCCAATGTTGAATTCGTGAACCTTCATCAGGGTGAGTGCGATCCGCTCCGAACTGCGTCTCGCATCGCACTACGCACCGCATCCCTCCCAGCAGATAAACGTGAGAAATCCTGTATTTCATCATCATCATCATCATCATATCAGCCGTAGGACGTCCACTGCTGGACAAAGGCCTCCCTCATTGATCTCCAGGAACTGCGGTTGGAAGCGGCCTGCATCCAACGCCGACCTGCGGTTCTTACCAAGTCGTCTGCCCATCTTGTGGGTGGACGTCCTACGCTGCGCTTGCCGGTCCGTGGCCTCCACTCGAGAACCTTTCGGCCCCATCGGCCATCTGTTCTGCGCGCTATATGGCCTGCCCATTGCCACTTCAACGTGCTAATCCGTCGGGCTATGTCGGTGACTTGAGTTCTCCTACGTATCTCCTCATTTCTGATTCGATCCCGTAGAGAAACCCCGAGCATAGCCCTCTCCATAGCTCGTTGAGCGACTCTGAGCTTATTCATAAGGCCAATAGTGAAGGACCACGTTTCGGTTCCATATGTCATCACTGGTAACACACACTGATTGTAGACTTTCGTCTTAAGGCACTGAGGTATGTTGGACGAAAAGACGTTGCGAAGTTTCCCAAACGCTGCCCATCCGAGTTGGATTCGACGATTGACCTCTTTCTCGAAGTTGGACCTACTTAATTGGACTGTTTGTCTTAGGTATACATACGCGTCGACAACTTCAAGAGCCGAGTTCTCAACCATAACTGGGGCAGGGACGACATGGACATTCGACATGATTTTCGTCTTGTCCATGTTCATTTTAAGTCCTACCCGTTGGGAGACTCGATTGAGGCCTTCGAGCATCGTGCTGAGCTCTTCCATCGACTTTGCCATGACCACAATATCGTCGGCAAACCGAAGGTGAGTGATGTATTCGCCGTTAATATTGATGCCCAGTCCTTTCCATTCCAGAAGCTTGAAGGCATCTTCCAATGCGGTCGTAAACAGTTTCGGAGAGATTACATCTCCCTGTCTTACGCCTCTTTTTAAGGGAATCGCCTTCGGGCTCTGTTCGTGTACTCGGACTGACATAGTGGCGTTTTTATACAAACAGTTCAACACTTCGATGAACCGATAGTCAATACGGCATCGTTGGAGAGACTCAAGCACTGCCCATGTTTCGATCGAGTCGAAGGCTTTCTCATAGTTCACAAACGCGAGACATAGCGGCAAGTTATACTCTTCGGTCTTCTGTATGACTTGCCGCAGCGTATGTATGTGGTCTATGGTACTGTAGCCTTTACGGAACCCGGCTTGTTCGGGAGGCTGGAAGTCATCAAACCTGCGTTCGAGACGGTTCGCGATGACCCTCGAAAACAGCTTATAAACATGGCTCAAAAGCGAGATGGGTCTATAATTCTTAAGCAAGGTGTTGTCACCTTTCTTGAAGAACAGAACCACCACGCCCCCGTTCCATGCTTTTGGCGTCGTACCTTCAAGCAAGGCGGAATTAAAAAGCTTCTGAAGGACTTTAAGTACCGGTGATCCACCCGCTTTCAGAAGCTCTGAAGTGATTCCGTCCTCACCCGGCGCCTTGTCGTTCTTAAGCTGCTTCAAGGCCATCCTGATCTCATACAGGCTGATGTCCGGAATATCTTCGGTATAATGTCGGGTCAGTTTGGCTCTTGGGTCATTGGCCGCACTGCAAACAGGTTTAGTGACCGAATCGTAGAGCCGTCCATAGAACCTTTCGACTTCCCTTAACACTTCCGCTTTACTTGACGTTATGCTGCCATATTCCCTTTTCAGCTTCGTCATGCGGCTCTGCCCAATAGAATTATCTCTCGCGAACACTTTGGAGCCTTTATTCCGCTCTATCGTATCTTTAATACGAGATGTATTAAAGGTACGAATATCGTGCCGCAAGGATTTCCAAATCTTTCTATTGAGCTGCCTATGTGACTGAGCATCATCGGGAGACTGCAGTTGCAAAGAACGTCGTTCAGCCATGAGGTTAAGGGTGTCATCAGAAAGTTTCTGAGGTCTATTGGTACGGGGGGTCTTAAAGAACTGGGACCCCACCGTATGGACGGTTTCAACCAACCTGTTATTGATCTCGTCCACTGATGCATCTACTTCTAGACAGTCAAAGCGATTTGCAAGTTCGAGTTGAAAGCTCTCGAGGTTTTGGATATGTGCGCGAGTGGGTCGGAGCGTAGATTTCATCAAACGGGACCTTTCAAGTTTAACGTTCATATTCAATGTGGCTCTAACAATTCGGTGATCACTGCCGGTTTTCACCCTGTGAATCACAGAGACATCACTGAATGCCACGGCCCTTTATGGATATAGTGCAACATAAAACCAGGCCCCAAGTCCCCGGCGGCCCCGCTAATCCTGGCTACGGTAGCAGTCACGGTAACGGCGGGGCCAGGGGTGCTAAGAATCCCCGGGAGACGATCGGCTACCAAACACTACGATGACCACTGGCCCTGGTAACACACAACATCCGCACTTTGAGGACAGACGAAAAGATTGTTGAGCTGGAAGAAGAAATTAGTAGATTACACTGGGACATTTTGGGGTTATCAGAAGTCCGTAGAGAGGGCGAGGACACGATATCCCTTAAGTCTGGTAACCTACTATACTACCGGGAGGGCGACCAACAGTCCCAAGGTGGTGTTGGGTTTCTCGTTTACAAGTCACTCATCAACAACATTATCACCATCGACAGTGTGTCGAGCAGGGTCGCGTACCTGACACTCAGAATATCTAAGCGATATCGCTGAAGGTCGTTCAGGTATATGCGCCGACCTCTTCACACCCAGATGAAGAAGTAGAGTCTATGTATGAGGACATCAGTAGAGCCATACATACGAACAAAACTCACTTTATTGTTGTTATGGGGGACTTCAATGCAAAGCTAGGCATGAGAAGCGATGATGAGTTGAGAGTGGGGCAATTTGGATATGGGCAACGGAACCCCAGGGGACAAAGGCTGGCCGATTTTCTGGAGAAAGAAGGACTCTTTATGATGAATTCTTTTTTCCAGAAGCTGCCTCACAGGAAATGGACCTGGATGAGTCCCAACGGTTCCACGAGAAATGTGATTGATTTCATCTTGACCAACAAGAAACAGATATCCTGTATTTATAATTATAATAATGATTTTTTATTATTATTGTGTTTATATGTGTCGTTGGTTTAATAAACTAAAATAAATAAACAATACAATAAATACCTTGTTCTTTGCTTTGACTTCCGTTATGTTGCAACAATAATTCAACTATTCTTCAAATGTTTGTAAATTGATTTCCCAAGTTCTACAAGAAACTCGTTCAAACAGCAAGCATTCTATATGAAGAAATACAGTTATATTGCTATCATTTCTTCCGCCATGCTGTCTCGACATATTTAGCTACGCCACAGCGCGATATGATAACAGCTGGGTAAGTGACGCGGGCCCGATAAAAGGAGTAATGGTAAGGCTCGGTGAGTCAAAGGTTATGTAGGTAAATTGTTGTCTACAAGCACAAAGCAGATTAGCTTTGGATATTTGAATTTATTTTGTCCCTGTAAGGTTTATTAGGTATTATATATCTGTGTTTTATGCATGTTGAAATTGTGTAGCACAAACCAATGAGCATAACGGTACTTTAATAGTTTATTAAAAGTTTTTAATTTTAAGAGATATTTTTTTTATATTTGCTCGCGTTTAACCACCATCTCGCCTGATGGTAAGCGATGATGCGGTCTGCGATGATTTATTACTTTCTGACCCGCCTTGGTTTCGCACAGATTTTTATCAAAATAAAATAAAATATATAGAACTCAAGGATAGTATGGCCTTCTATTAATGAAAGAATTCTCAGAATCGGTTAAGTAGTTTCTGAGATAACCTCCTACAAACATTCAAAAAACAAACTTTACTTCAATAAAATGATAGTATAGATTATTCTATTTTATAGCGTTTGCACACAACAACACGCAACAACGCAAGAAGACGTCTCTAGTATCTCGACTCGCGCGGAACACGCGCGTATAAGGCGTAAGTCGAGAGTCTGGCAAAGTGCGCGCAATTTACGCGCGTACTTTAAATTCGCGCGATGCTTGTGGATGCAGTGTATTGGCGCCAAGTATCTTACCAACGCGAGTATGAATTTGCGCGTATCGCGACAAGGTCTTAACATGTTTTTAAAAATTTGTTAGTGCTTAAGTGAGATGTAGTTGTTTTGTTTTTTCTGTATTTTTCCGTGTAGTTTTGAATAAAATGTTTTCTCTCTGTCTTTCTTTCTTTAATGCCTGGGATAGGATTTATGATAGAGTAGGCTTGCTCACTACCTATACTATCCTATCTGCTTCAGCATCAAGCCGTAAAAAGACATGGTCAATATGTAGATAGCTAACTTAGTCGCAGTTTTCTTCCCGATGATTACTTCTACCGTTTTGTGAGCTGTATAGATTGAACTAGCTGTTCTAGTCTATTCGCTGTGTCTAAGTCGTGGTAAGGTCACGGTCACAATAGAGGCCTGATATGGGCAGATAACGCAAGATATTTAAGCAAATATTTACTTGTATTGATCCCTTTTAAGGTAAAGAGGACAGTTTGCTTAAAACAGGACCGATTCTGTCGCGATCACGACCATGCGATATTTTGTACTGGATGTATAACTCGCATGCGACATTGCATAAGTATCTTTCTAGAATAAAGCTCTTTTAAACTGATGAACTCTGTGGCGCTAAGACGCAAGGTTGCGGGTTCCATTCCCGCCTCAGAACAATTAAAAACAAATGTTTTGATGATTAATTGTTTTGGTGGTTTCTTTAAAATTATACTTAAGTAAAGATAAATGTAAGTAACATATTAAAAAAAACTGCAAATATGTTTATTTCTTTGAAAACCCAATATGGCGGTTCACATCCGCCATATTTGATTTCCATAATTTGATTTATGTCACTCTCGTAGTTCAGACTAATCCAATGACACCTCATTTGTCAAAATCCATCAATCTGTTAAGCCTACAGGATGCGCCAAATAAACATACATACATTCATACAAACACTGAAAAAACATTACCTTCCTTCTGGGCAGTCGGGAAAATAGGTGTTTATTTACATTCTACACTATTAATAATGATTGAATGGCTATATTCAAGGTTGATAAGTAAAGAGCATAAGACTAACATTAAAATAATACGAAAGATTGATGACGGCTTGGACAAAAGTCAAGGTAAAGAGACAGGCTATTTGACAGATCTTAGTAACGATTTGGACATGGTTCTTTAATGGTACCGTTCAAAGTAAATTTACTGTATTTCAAGTAGGTATACTTATTAAGTATGCAACATATTTTACAATATACCATTAGGTATCCAAGTTGCAAGTGAACAGGTTTCTTCTAGGCAAGCGTGTTCCAATAGACTGTATCATCACTTACTATCAGGCAAAATCGCGGTCAAACGCGAGCCTAAAGCACAAAAAAACGGCTTACGGACGATAATTTTACGTGATAACGAGTGGAAGAGAAATAGATGCGTCACAAGCCATACGTTTAGACCAATCATGCCTCTCTATCGCTTGTTCCGCGCTCTCGCTTGCACGCTCGGCTCAAGCGGAACGTGACACTTTTTCGTCCGTGCAGCCGGCATTCATCGATTTACGAGTATAAGACGGTATCACGTCAAAAATATGCAAATGATTAATTTATGAAATGTTTTTACAGCGACTGATAATGTATAAGTAATGCAAAATAGGAAATTCTAGTATATGGTTATTTGTTGGGTGTGATTTGCTTTTATGATACCACACATTGTACCTCGTAAATTTGATAAAAATTCGTCCAACTTTTATGACCAATTAGCCAAATTTTAAAATTTCCAACGAACCGTCATTTTGAAATAGGTAATTAACAATGGGGTTATCCCAGAAGATAGAAGTCTAACGGCAAAATGATAACAAATCACTCTAAATATTGTAACATTAGAATAGTACCATGTTATTTATGTATACATGTTATACATATATATATATATATATATATATATATATATATATATAAACTATTCAAAACAAAATAGGGCCCACCTAATAAAATATGATTTAAATTAAAATAAAAAAAATACGTACAATTTATTTCAAGTTTAATTTTAGAAATAGGTTAACACATTCAGAATCATTAAGAAAACATTACAATGCCTTATTATTGCCAAAAAAATCGTCAAGAAATGCACGTTTTACACAATAACTTAAAATTACACGGTTTTCTAAAACAACACGTTGAAGACACGAGCACATTTTTTTTTAAACATGTTCTTAGAGTTGCTTCAATGCCTTATGTTTAGTAACGCGGAGGTCCTCCCCTATTGCGCACACACTCTCTGAGTCGGTTCGGAACACTCTCTATAAGGTGGATGACGTTTCATCTGGAATTTGCTCCCAACACACTTTTAAAGCAGTCATCAACTCCTGTCGGCTATGAATTTCAGTGTGGTTGTCTTTAAGGCTTCTTTTCAACTGGTCCCAGATATGCTCGATCGGATTCAGGTCCGGACTCATGGCAGGCCAGGGTAGAACTGCGATACCAGCTTCGGAGATTGCACTTTGGGTCACTCTGGCAGTATGAGGGCGAGCGTTGTCTTGTATCAGAATAAAGTTAGGGCCTACTCGCTTTGAATATGGGATCACATGAGGTCGGATGACATGCTGAACATAGCTGGCGGCCGTTACATTGCCCTCATCCAAAATCACTAGCTCGGTTTTGCCCATTATGCTAATCCCACCCCATACCATAATACTCGGTCCACCAAAGCGGTCAGTTTCACGAATACATGATTCTGTAAAACGTTCTTCAGGTCGTCGCCAAACTCGTACGCGTCTGTCATCATTAAAAAACTTTACTTTAGATTCATCTGTAAAAAGCACTGTCCTCCAATTATTCATGGTCCATTCGAGGTGATCACGTGCAAACATTAATCGCGCTGCACGGTGGGCTCTGGTCAATTTGAGCCGAACAACTGGCATTCTGGAGCGTTGTTGGTCTTCATGAAGTCTGTTGCGAACAATTTGGTCACTCACACGCGTAACAGTGGCGTCACGTAAGCGGTTTCTCAATATGCGTGCAGTTACAGTTCGCTCGCGACGTGCAGAGAGTCGGATGTATCGGTCTTCTTGGGAGGTTGTCGCTCGGGTTCTACCTGAACTGCGCCTTCTACTCACACTACCTGTCTCTTGAAAGCGTTCCAACACCTTTCGAATAGCTCGTCTTGACACACCTAATAAGCTTGAAGCTACCGATCTTTGCCAATTTCCCTGCTGAAGCAAAACAATGACTCTAGTCGCGGATTCCGTGTCCATGTGATGTCGAGAACCAGGCATTGTTTATGCAAACAGTAATTTAATCGATAATTAAAGGTAAGGTTACGATAACTTCTTCGTTAGACACAAAAAACCCCACTGAGCAACAATGTAATGGCACTCACAGGTTCTGCGGTATATCGTAAGATTTTGTTTCTTGTCTACCAACTTAAGAACTACCCTAAACTTGGCGTTTAAGTGTTAATTTATGATCAATAAATATGCCTACTTAAGATTTCCATAAATCAGTATGCCAACAACTCGCAAAAAAAAATGTGTCCGGCAAAATATCGAAATATTTCAAGTGGGCCCTATTTTGTTTTGAGTAGTATATATATATATATTAACATTTAACATCAACCCCAACAACTAGGAAACGAATGAATGTATGAATGAAAAGTCTTTATTATACCTTACAAGCTAGACACAACAGATATAAAGAAATAAACAAATAAAATTAAGCATAATGGGCGGTCCTATCGCTTAAACAAGCGATCTCTTCCAGACAACCTTTGGCTGGAGAGGATCATTGCTTAATGGAAGATTGGACGAGGTGTAAAAAGAATAAACTTAATAATAGAAGAAGAAAAGCATCAGATGAGCGTGATAGTTGGAGGAAAAGCATCAGATGACCGTGATAGTTGGAGGAAAAGCATCAGATGAGCGTGATAGTTGGAGGAAAAGCATCAGATGAGCGTGATAGTTGGAGGAAAAGCATCAGATGAGCGTGATAGTTGGAGGAAAAGCATCAGATGAGCGTGATAGTTGGAGGAAAAGCATCAGATGAGCGTGATAGTTGGAGGAAAAGCATCAGATGACCGTGATAGTTGGAGGAAAAGCATCAGATGAGCGTGATAGTTGGAGGAAAAGCATCAGATGAGCGTGATAGTTGGAGGAAAAGCATCAGATGAGCGTGATAGTTGGAGGAAAAGCATCAGATGAGCGTGATAGTTGGAGGAAAAGCATCAGATGAGCGTGATAGTTGGAGGAAAAGCATCAGATGACCGTGATAGTTGGAGGAAAAGCATCAGATGACCGTGATAGTTGGAGGAAAAGCATCAGATGAGCGTGATAGTTGGAGGAAAAGCATCAGATGAGCGTGATAGTTGGAGGAAAAGCATCAGATGAGCGTGATAGTTGGAGGAAAAGCATCAGATGAGCGTGATAGTTGGAGGAAAAGCATCAGATGAGCGTGATAGTTGGAGGAAAAGCATCAGATGAGCGTGATAGTTGGAGGAAAAGCATCAGATGAGCGTGATAGTTGGAGGAAAAGCATCAGATGAGCGTGATAGTTGGAGGAAAAGCATCAGATGACCGTGATAGTTGGAGGAAAAGCATCAGATGAGCGTGATAGTTGGAGGAAAAGCATCAGATGAGCGTGATAGTTGGAGGAAAAGCATCAGATGAGCGTGATAGTTGGAGGAAAAGCATCAGATGACCGTGATAGTTGGAGGAAAAGCATCAGATGAGCGTGATAGTTGGAGGAAAAGCATCAGATGAGCGTGATAGTTGGAGGAAAAGCATCAGATGAGCGTGATAGTTGGAGGAAAAGCATCAGATGAGCGTGATAGTTGGAGGAAAAGCATCAGATGAGCGTGATAGTTGGAGGAAAAGCATCAGATGAGCGTGATAGTTGGAGGAAAAGCATCAGATGAGCGTGATAGTTGGAGGAAAAGCATCAGATGAGCGTGATAGTTGGAGGAAAAGCATCAGATGAGCGTGATAGTTGGAGGAAAAGCATCAGATGAGCGTGATAGTTGGAGGAAAAGCATCAGATGAGCGTGATAGTTGGAGGAAAAGCATCAGATGACCGTGATAGTTGGAGGAAAAGCATCAGATGAGCGTGATAGTTGGAGGAAAAGCATCAGATGAGCGTGATAGTTGGAGGAAAAGCATCAGATGAGCGTGATAGTTGGAGGAAAAGCATCAGATGAGCGTGATAGTTGGAGGAAAAGCATCAGATGACCGTGATAGTTGGAGGAAAAGCATCAGATGAGCGTGATAGTTGGAGGAAAAGCATCAGATGAGCGTGATAGTTGGAGGAAAAGCATCAGATGAGCGTGATAGTTGGAGGAAAAGCATCAGATGAGCGTGATAGTTGGAGGAAAAGCATCAGATGAGCGTGATAGTTGGAGGAAAAGCATCAGATGAGCGTGATAGTTGGAGGAAAAGCATCAGATGAGCGTGATAGTTGGAGGAAAAGCATCAGATGAGCGTGATAGTTGGAGGAAAAGCATCAGATGAGCGTGATAGTTGGAGGAAAAGCATCAGATGAGCGTGATAGTTGGAGGAAAAGCATCAGATGAGCGTGATAGTTGGAGGAAAACTCCATCCGATGGGGTTTTCGTGCGCGACGACGCCTGGTTCGATCTATAATTCCAATAGCGGGACAAACGCCACCAACGCGCTGCACTATCATCGCCAGGCACACAATTTGTCTGCCAGTTCTGCGACCGTTGCTGTAGCTCTCATATCGGCATAACAAGTCATATGCGTAAGTGCCAAACCTCACAAACGGACGCTGCTTAAACCATCTTTTATAGATGCCTTTTCGACATCTTAGTTTTTTTTTTATAAATAACTTGAAGACGAACAAGCCACAACACACAAGCTGACGGGCCTCCTGATGTTAAGTGGTCACCGCCGCCTATAAACTCTTGCAGCACTCGTGGTACTGCAGTCGCGTTGCCTTGCACTTAATACTATATTTACACCTCTCTTGAAGGCATTCATTTTGAAGCACACCGGAGAAACCTCCAGAGGAAGGTCATTCCACATATTGCAGGTGCGTGGAAGAAACGAGCGGGTGAGTCGCACCGTGTGAGATTTCCACGCATCTACAATATGTGGGTGAGCTCAACTGTGCTCAAAAACTGTGTTCAAACTTCGATACCTGATAATAACCTTGTACTTAGTTATTAGCTATTTGTCTATACATTATTGTAATACCGTTGTTTTCTCTTAACAAATAAATGCAGAAACTATCAACGTTTTTATACCATAATATTTGAGTGTGTTGGCAAAAACTCAGTGTGATCTAATGCGGATCAGACTAACATCATATTCAGTCCCAGTGAAACCATTCAATTGGAATTGTAAAGCGCCACAATGGACAAACAAATCGGCGCAACCAGTAACTCTGAATCATGTAGCGCAGAAGCCAGTGGCAGTTATTCATATTCTAGGGTGAGGGTATAAGATCTGCATTGACGTCCAGTGTTAGGGTGTATTGTACATTACCCCCTTCTAACCTGATCTTAAATCACATAACCAATATTAAGAAAGTAATATTTACATAGTATAAAATGAAGTCGCTACTCTTTGTATTATAACGCAGTTTTCAACAATAGATAGAGTGATCGAGTAACTGCGAAAGTAACTGTTTGTTTGTTACCTTTTCATACCTCACGAACGGATCGTAATGAAAGGCAAGAAGATATATTATATCCTGGTGAAGGACATTGGCTACTTTTTACCCGAGTGCGCAAAAGCAGTGTTTTTATTGAAATACCACGCAGGAGAAGCCGCGGGCAGGTCAGCTAGTTTAATAATAAATCGTTAATTAAGTAGAACTTTTATAGTCCCAGGAGCTCAGTTAAAATTTTAATGATGGACTTTAACTGATTAGGCGCCTTTTTTTCTAAGAGCCCTATATTACCAAGACTTCCCACAGTAGACTTTGCCAAGATGTAGTTAAACAAGGTACCGTTTAAACATGTTTTCATATTTGACAAATAATTATGGTCAGCCCAGGAGGGGGCAAACCAGGGAACATGCCCTGGGCGGCAATTTCAGGGGGCGCCAAATTAATGTTTGAACAAAACTTGGTTCACAAGCGCTTAGCAAGCATCCAGCGCATGTCAAACAGCCCCAAAATGACATAAAATGTATCTTTGAGGAAAGTAATAACTGCGTGTCTGATATTAATACATCCCCTCTACAATCTCTCAAACGCTGAAGGAGGCACGTTTTTGTCCCGTTTCGGAGAATCGTAGAACCGAGCCTGATTATGGTAGCCGTGTTAACTGAAATATGAATCGTTATACTCCATTCTAAGTGTCTACCTACATTCTGCCTTTGCCTAACCATCAAATCAAGTAACAAATCAAATATACATATTTATTTCAGTAAACTTAATTAATATACATTTCATGGTTTTGGGACCCTCTTTTAAGTATAAAATACCTTTGTTACAAGGTACCATATTGTCATAAACGTAACTTATTAGATACATATTGGCTATCGTGACTTGTATTTTGGACAGAACAGGTGATGAACGAAGTATTGAAAAGAGTGAACGAGGAAATAACTCTAATGACTTACAGATTAGAAACAGATGACATGAAAGCTTTGATTGAAAATATTACAGAAAAGTATAAGATCGAATGAGAAATGAGGAGATTCGTAGACGAACGAAAGTCACCGACATAGCACAAAGAATTAGCGAGCCGAAGTGGCAGTGGGCATGCCACATAGCTCGAAGAACTGACAGCCGTTAAGGCAGAAAAGGTTCTCATGTAGACCAATCACTGGAAAGCGCAGTGTAGGACGCCCCCCCACTAGATGTGAAAGATGACCTGATAAAGGATGCTGGGAGGCGTTGGGTACAGGTTGCACAAGATCAGCACTCTGGAAATCTATGGGGGAGGCCTATGGTCAGCAGTGGACGTCCTTGTACCGACAACAGTGAAGCTCTTAAATGCGAGAAGAAGACTGGTTTTAAAAAACTAGCCGAATATTAAAAAGTTTTATCCAGTTTTAGTAGGCACTTTTTATTTCACGTTGAAAGATGATGTGTTGAAATCATTTCTAGCTCTCAAAATATCTTGACTAAGCCTATTGGGCAATAGGCCGCAGCGGTCACAATGCACTTTGACGTGGACAGTTACTTGAAAAATGGATGTCAGCTCAGTGACCTTAAATCATGCCTATCTATTAAGTGTTGAAGGTAAATTCTATTGTACATGAGATGCTTTAAAGACTGTCCTGACACTTGTTTCTTTTTGGTTACCCCGATTTAGATGAAAAGATGACCCAATATAGGAAGTTAGACGACGTTGGGTGCAGGTCGTCATCGGTCGGTTTGAAAATTATATAATATACATCCTATGAACTACACTGCTCTTGTATCATCGTCCCAGGAAAACTACATAAAACCATTCTCGTAACCTTAAAAATAGAACCGTAGATTAAGAGTAGATTTACTTTGAACCCGACATGCCCTTCTAATCTTCTTCTAAAAGTTTTGTCAAAGCGATCAATTTCTGTCAATAACTTGCCTCCGTTTTTTCTGCCCACACAAACGTTGCACTTTACATAATGTCTCATCATCATCATTATCATATCATCCGTAGGACGTCCACTGCTGGACAAAGGCCTCCCTCATTGATCTCCAGGAACTGCGGTTGGAAGCGGCCTGCATCCAACGCCGACCTGCGGTTCTTACCAAGTCGTCTGCCCATCTTGTAGGTGGACGTCCTACGCTGCGCTTGCCGGTCCGTGGCCTCCACTCGAGAACCTTCCGAGAACATAATGTCTATTAGCTTGACAATCGGGCCCAAGCATTTACAACTTACTTTACTCCTATTTTAAATCTCGTAAAATTGTGAAATCGATCCCGAAACTGTAAGTCGAAGGTTCAACAAACTGTTAAAATATCGCACAATCTATAAACACCTCACTATCGACTTCACACCGGCATTCGTTCGACTAACGGTGTCTATTGCGTAACGATTTTGCTATTGGTACTTTTTATAGGACCGCCTTTGTTTGGAGCTATGTTGGCTTAGTGATAAGAAGTTACAAGATATTTTTATTGAAGTAAAACTTCTTTACGCACGCTTGACTTGGGGAGTAAGCAGGTGAATGCGTGACGAGAGCGTTACAAAAATGTGTGATCGGGCGAGGAGAACGGAAGTTGAGAGGGAGATATAAGTTAGTGAAGATGGAAAGAGAGAGACTTACGTTTCGTATATTACTGTAGGGACGAGAGAGAGAGGTGCGAGCACACATTTTCTTTCTCTCTTTCTCTCATAGTTAGTTACGTTTCGTATATCTAAGACACAGTGCAGGCCTATTGTCTGTACCACACTGTAGGAGCAAGAGAGAGCAGTGCGCGCACATTTTCTTTCTCTCTTCCTCACATAGTCAGTGCATGAGTTGGCTAGCGTTACGCGAACGGTGATGTTTTGATAATTTTTCATAATTTAATTTCGTTCTTGAACAATTTTATAAATTAATATTTTGAAAAAGAAGTTTTACTTCAGTCGTGTGGTCTAAAGCACACTCGTTTTTTTTTATTTGTATAAACAAGTGTACAATAAGATCTTAAAAACTTCTCTTATCTATTATTATCAATAATAATAAAAAAAAATATTAATTGGCACTTTATACCTTTTTGCCCGTTAAAAAACTAAATGAACATTTCAACATTTATGCACTAAGTTTACATGTTTACACAGAGTATGTATATAATAGGCAATAAGGATATCTAACGTATTAATTTTTGATTTAAACCGCCATGCGCGTCACCGGCGCCGGCGGTCAGTTAGTTAATATTTGCAAACTGTTAAATCTACCCATTTTTAGCGTTCCGTACTTCAAAAAGAATAAATTACCCTATATAATCACTTCTTTGGCCGTCTGTCTGTCTATTTGTCCGTCTGTCAAGACCCTTTTGCTCAGGAACGCGTGGAAGTATCAAGTTGAAATGAATATCAAATACATAGGTGTGCATAGGCCCTTAGCGATGCATGCAAGGAGGAGTCATACTTCTTATTTTAAATTCTAAAGTAACTCTCTCTGTCTGTCTGCTTGTTACGTTTTCACGACAAAACGGGTGGACCAATTTCGATAAAATTTGGTATATAGATGATATAAGGTTATTTATCTTCTATTCAACAGGACTGACCCATGAAATTCTGTTTTATTTTATTATTTTTGACATGTGTGTGATAATTTTAAAATATTGTAACTTGTAATTAGGATGTAATTTCAAACACAAATATATAATTCTTTATGAATAAATAAAAAAAAACAATGATGTGTTGCTCTGTAAACAAAGATTATTATTTTATTGAAAATTCTCTAAAATACTAAACTACGTACAGTATTACACAATACCAAAACACCTACCTGTAAAACAAAGAAACGACATTAAAGCTTATTTTTCATTATTAGGTAATCCATAACACTTTTTGTTCGGTATTAGGTATATCATATTACAATTTTTTTTCATTTAAAATTAAAAATTATTTATTTGGAACATGATAATAATTATTAATAATTTATTTATTCAGCAAAAGACTGCATTGCAAACTGCTATATTATTTTTTTAATACGCCTAACCTGCTTTAACGACATTCTATACTCACAACCAACCTACTTTACAGACAGCGTGACACAATCCAAATTCTAAGGAACAGGTACGATTTCTTAACATAGATAATAATATAAATTCGAATACTGGCTTTATCTTCAAAAAACTGTAAAATCATTAAGATTTTATTTACCCAATGATTTTGCTTCTCGAATAGTTTTGTTTAAGACGTTATCTAGTGCGGAAAGCTTCGAAGACTCCCTTTGGGTTGCATTGCAATAAAATAATCATAAACGGTAACTATCAAAAGCAGTTAGTGGTACCTTACTCATCGAGATATAGGTACTACGATATGTGAGATTTATTGTTGATCACAAAAGAATCGATTTTTTTATCGTTAAATTGATAATTAACTTAATTGTTACCAAAAACACCTCACTATTTTGTAAAAAATAAAAAACTTAGTCGGTTTTTTTTTATTTTTTTACGGCGATTCGGACTCGCGCACTAAGGGTTCCGTACCATTATCTATAAAAACGGCAAAAAATCACGTTTGTTGTATGGGAGCCCCACTTAAATACTTGATTTATTGTTATTTAGTTATTTATTTTTTAAGTGAATATATAACTAAATATTTTGGGAATATTTCAAGCATCTACCTGTTGGCGTTATCAATATCGCCCCCCTTAAATATTTATTTTATTCTGTTTTTAGTATTTGTTGTTATATCGGCAACAAAAATACGTCATCTGTGAAAGTTTCAACTGTCTAACTATCACTGTTCATGAGATACGGCCTGATGACAGACGGACAGACAGACAGCGGAGCCTTAGTAATAGGGTGCCGTTTTACCCTTTGGGTACGGAACCCTAAAAAGGTCTCAGTCATGATTATTTAAAATGTTAGTGCTCTTGACGTATCCTATGTTTATAAAACATGGCAAGCCTATAGATTAAAAGACAAGACGTGACCAAAACATCCTATCCTATATTAGTATTGTGGTCCATTGTTTGCTACAATAGGATTTGTTTTTACTTTCAAACTAACTAGTATTTTCCTTAATCAAGATTACCAAGGTGGCAAAAATGGGTCACAATAAACAAAACAGTAATCCAAAAACGGCATTCTCGTAGAGCCTTATTCGGTTTACGTAGGCGACACATTAAAAGTGTAGTTCACGCAAGGTCAGGCATTGTTAAATGGGTGTAATACAACCTTTATTACTGCTATACGCCGTACAACAGGCTTATATTACTGTTATAGAACTACAGAGCTCTTATGATGCTCTTTTATAGTCAAATTCTTTATATTATGCTATTTTAACTCGACCGCTGTAAAATAAACAAATAGAACTTTTTAAATTTTCGCGAACTATACTCATATTTTTAAGACAAACGGGTCTTTTCGCGCACTGATTTATATCAAAATCATAAATTATTTAATCATAAATTTAGATCCACGCGTAACTTCAGATACTGTTAGTATTGTATGTCGAAACATTGATACGTGCGATTCAGAAAACCAAATGCGGGTAATTGGTGTCAACATTCGCGCTTCCCGGCAATGACACCCGCCCGCTTTCAGTCTCTCGTGACCACGGCCGATGTAATTTGGCCGAAACGTCGAGTTTAGTCAAAATTATGATTTTGATATAAATCTTTGCGCGAAAAGTCCCGTTTGTCTCAAAAACATAAATAAACAGATGTCACTACTCAGAAAAAAAACTGCATGTACTTCGATAAAATATTTATCGAAATTATTAAGATTTAGATTTAGACGTTTTTACTAAGTAGTAATTGACACAGTAGTAGAAGGGAAAGGCTTTTTAATAATAATAATAAATAAATAAATATTGCTGGACATTTCACACAGCGCTATCTAGCCCCAAACTAAGCATAGCTTGTACTATGGGAACCAGATAAGTGATAGAATACTTATATACTTTTTTTTTGTAAATACATACTTATAATACATAGAGAAACAACCAGACCCGGAATAAATATCTGTAGATCATGCAAACATTTTTTACCAGCAGTGGAAAAGTACAGGCTAGAAAAAATGTACAAATTATCGGTAATTATATAATTTTTGATTGATGATCACTTACTGTTGTTGAAGTAACGCGACAATGTTCGGTTCAAGTCGTGAACCGTGAATGCATAAGTAAAATTGGTGGTGCGTTTGGCAGACTTAGCTAACGGTAGCTTTGGATTGTGTGGTACTGTACTTTATATTGTTTGGTGATGGACATTAAGTTTATTGCATATTGTTAGACTATTTTGGATACGACTTTTATAAATTAACTTTCAATTTTAAGATTGCACTTAATTTATTAACCATACAATCTGTACTTAATACACGGAAATTGGGTACGATAATGT
The DNA here is from genome assembly GCA_918857605.2 of Philereme vetulata. NCBI lineage: Eukaryota > Metazoa > Arthropoda > Insecta > Lepidoptera > Geometridae > Philereme > Philereme vetulata. Next base: position 11,570,842 of record OU975423.1, read on the forward strand.
AACTACGTTTTTAAGTATAACTTTAATCGAGGCTCAAAAATCCAAACTCAAGATTTGCCAAAAAGCAATGGAGCGCAGCGTCCTTGGAGTAAAGAGGATTGACAGAATCCGTAACACCACGCTGCGTTTAAAGACCGGCATTGCTGACGCAGGAAGTAAGGCTGCCTGGCTAAAATGGGATGGGGCGGGCCATGTTAGATCGTCACGCAGTGGGTGCCTGAAGACGGGCGACGGCGCCGAGAAAGCCTAGTAGACGCTGGCGTGATGATTTCGATCGAGACAGATTGGTGGGATTTGGCACGCGAGCGAAAGTCCTGAAAGACAGCGGGGCAGACCTTTGCCCAACAGTGGGATGACACAGAAAAAAATGTATAACACGATACATATATATTTTAAGCCCCAGCGTAAAACGAAGGGTATTATAAATATGACGCCCATGTCTATATGTAGCGTAGTAGTTCCCAAACAGATGGACTGATTCTGACGCGGTTTTTTTGAATGGAAAGCTTGTATTACTAACCTGGTTTTCAGATATGTCTGTCGGAAATTTAAGTATTTCTTTCCTGAATTTCAGTTGTAATAGTAGATTATTAAACGAGGGGATAAAGCAGTGTCTTGCGTCACGGGCGCTATATTGAATCCCGAACGTAACGAAGGATTCTAAAGTTAACTCACGAGGGAGTTACTAGAATCCTGAGTGCAGAGAGGGATATAAAAGCACGCCTTAGATCCAGACAGCTTTAACTACGAGGAGAATACTCCACTTTTCACACTTTCTGCGAGACAACAAAAACCAAATCTAGGTTGGTGCATTCTGTGCAGAGGTTAGTTCTATTTATGAATAAGTTTTTATTGTGTGGGTATTTTTGGTTCAAATTTTAATTAATACAGATGAGGTTCCAAATTCAAATCCCATTATGCCCGCGAGCGCATAATGGGATTCTGTACAACTTTACTCCAGGCCCAGCCGTAGGGATTTAATCACCTGCTTTCGGTGAGGTTTACATGATATATAATTTGACATTGTTGAGCAGGTGGTGTGAAATAGTTATTTGTTATACAAGAGTGCAAAGTTGCTTTTAAACCGCGTGCTTTATTTTGATGACCGAGCAAGCAAAGGATTCTTAGAATCCTAAGCGTTAGCGAGGGAATCAAAAGAGCACGAGGTGAAAAATCTTTGTACTCGAGTGCAACACGTAACTTTTCATCCCACCTCAGCGAGGAAATGACTAAATGCAAAAAAAGTAATACACCAAGAAAGTTCCGAGTCTGAGTTTGTAACAAATTAAAAAAAGGTTGTATGATAAATTCGGTACCATGGAGATAGAAGTAAATAGGTTTAATGATGTTTTGAATTCACAAACTTAGTGCACACGATGTTCTTAATTCAATTTACCTTATCCTCTAGCGGATAAAAACGGCCTTTGCACTCATTTATCGAAGAGCAAAAATACTCTTTCCGAGATGGGGGGATGAAAAACCTTTTATTACGTGGGTTGATTTAATTAAAAACAAAAACAATGGCACGTTGCGTCATAACTTAACCCTTTTTTGGCAGACTGGCAAATACAACTTGAGGAAAGTAGGTAATCTCCCGCATAGAACCGCTGCCTACTATATTATGTCTTTAGCTTTTACGGTGTCCGCGGGGCGCCTTACAACGTATGTAAGCGAGTTAGTGTTGTATTACATATATTACTCGTGCGCGATAACTTGGGACCTGCTAGGAATGCGACTCCCCGACCGCTTCCCCTGCACTTCCCCGATGGCGCCCGTATTGTACCGTTTGCATCACTATTTTTTACTAGGGTTTTTAGTCTCGTACTGGCCTACGTCACGTAACGACTCGCTCTGGAATTCTTTTAGTTTTCGTTTGTGTTATTGTTTTGTTGTTGTAGTTTTTGTTGTTATAGTTTGTGTCATTGTTTTGTTGTTGTAGTTTTTGTTGTTATAGTAAATGTTGTAAATTTATCGGATACCTCTTCGTCAAGTGATTATAGTGAGACTGAGGACGAAGAACAACCTCTAGAAGGCATAAATCTACTAAGTAGTGACGAAGATGAGATAATGTAAATAATAGATAAAATAAATGTATAAACTTAAACATTGTATTTTTATTTTATTCAAATAGTGTAAAAAAGATTAGATAAAAAGCAGCGTCCTCCCTGAGTACCATAATAAATTAGGTTAAAAAAAACAAAGACGAGACCGCGGACGGCTGCTTGTTATGTTCGTTTTTTGCGACATATGTCGTCACCGCGCTCAGGTCCCAACTTATAGCGCACGGGTAATACTTAATTCAATAAACAAGAGGCTGATAGAAATAATTAAGTACAGTGGGCAAGGAACATGAAACTAAGTATAATAACTTTGTTAAGCATACATTTACTAACAGAAGGAATGTACAATTATTATTATGGTTTTCTCTAACCTATCTCGTTCCACTGCTGGGCAAAGTCCCTCCAAGCATCCCTTTATCAGTCGATATCTCCCACCATCCTCTTTGGAAGGTATCGAAATCGTCCCCCCCCAACGCTTTCTGGGCCGACCCCGACGACGTCGCTGGGGACATTTCCGCCTGGTCGTTTGCAACGGTCTTTAGAGGATTCAACTGTTTATTCTATATATTAATCATGTAAATAATTGTAATATGTAATAGACGACCTCCGTGGCGCAGTGGCTTAACAGCCGGCTGAGACGTAGGAGGTAGCGGGTTCGATTACCGCCGCGGAACAAATGTCTGCACGATCTACAGATATTTGTTCCGGGTCTGGTTATTTCTCTATATATTATAAGTATGAATTTACAAAAAAAAAATGTATACAAGTATTCTATCAGTTATATGGTTCCTATAGTACAAGCTCTGCTTAAAACTTTTTAAATTTTCGCAACCTATACTCATATTTTTAAGACAAAACGGGTCTTTTCGAAGTTAGTCAAAGTTATGATTTTGATATAAATCTGTGCGCGAAAAGATCAGTTTTGTCTTAAAAATATAAGCTCTGCTTAGTTTGGGGATAGATAGCGCTGTGTGAAATGTCCAGCAATATTCATTTATTTAAAACAAATAATTGTATAGGCATTTTGCCATACAAGAAATTTAATAAATACATAAACTTAATCATTGTCATGTTATACACTAAGTAGTTATTATGGTGACTTTGAGTTTTTGAGTGCTCAAATATTGAGGCACTCAGTTTGTGGCCGAAATATGACTAAAGTTAACATTAAAAGAATTAGGGTTCAGTCAGAAGCTAGCGGCTAAAAGCCTTACCCAAAATAGTAAGAACGTTAGAATAGGCTCCGCACCGCAATGCGACAGTTAATAATCGTCCACCACATGAAACCCTGCTAAGCTTAATAGCCAATAAACATTAAAAATTAGAGATACATTTATGTATGACACAGTCTAAAACAGAACACCTAGTACATATTATGAGCATCGCCAAAGAGTGGAATGCCTTGTCGGAGTCTGTGTTTCCTGAGTGTATTCAAGTCGCGAGTGAATAGGTTTCTTCTAGGCAAGCGTATACCATCGTAGACTGCATCATCGCTTACCATCAGGCGATATCTTGGTCAAACACTGGCCTATAAAGTATTAAAAAAAAACAGTGGCACTCCGGGTGTGCCGTCAAAAGTGAAAATTTGAATGAAAGCAGACTACACCACAGATACTTATAATATGCAGAGGTGTCGGTAACGGTAACAGTGTCGCGAGTTCAATGGTTTTTTCTCATCTCAAAAATGCTTAACGCGCCTACAGAAGTTTTCACTTTTAAGACCCATTGTTAATCATACTCAAATAACACAAAACAAAACGAATAAATATTAAACTCAAAATGCCGATCAAAATGTTGGTTTTTTAGGTAGAGAAAAAAGTAGACGACACTCCATAAATGCTAAAACACAAAAGCTATATCGGTATCCGTTTGATAGCCTTAAAGTATCAACAACAGATTTGATCACTAACCTCTACGAAGTGAAAACTGCAGTTACTTATTCAACATTTTCACTTTCTTATCAATCTAGGAAAAAGTTAGTTATTAAAGTTTGTAAAATGTAGTGACTTTGATATCGAAGTTCCATCAATTGAAAATGTCACTAGGGGCCAACAGGAGGACAATCGCGCTATTTTTTAAAGTTTCAAAAGTTGGAACGGAACGTATTTGGTTAACCAAAGCTAAACCAGCTTTGGCTTAGCTGATATCAAAAATGGTATCGCGCTATTTTTACAAGCTTTTTATTAACTTGCAATGTATGTATGTTTGTATGTTGTATGTTGTGTTTGTATGTATCTTACAACTGAATTTTAAACCCCTCAACCGATTGAGCTGAAATTTGGGATACATAAGTAACTTTGGTGACAATGCTATAATATGGTACCATGGAGGTGGTCTCATGATGGAGACGGATGTTAGACAACGAAACTTCTGAATGGATTCTAGTAGGCTACTAGTATTTGGGCTCATTTGAATCTGCTTGCTGTTCCGATTATGAATTTGATAAAAGCTTGTTTTAAAAAAGTAATGTTTCAATAAAATCTTTTTTCTAAACAACTTAAATGCTTACGTTACCAAAGTAAATCCGTTTAGTGGTTGAACGAGAATGAAGCATATTTCTCTATGGAATATGGGCTTGTCAACTATCTTCCGGCGTATGTTTTTCCAGTATAATCTCGGAGTCTTCAAGTCCAAGCTGTAAGTATAGGTTCTATCTAGGCAAGTGTGTTCCATCTTCGATCTCACCTTCAGTTACCATCAAGTGAGGTAGTGGTCAAGAGCTTGACCATCGAACTAATATTATAAATGCGAAAGTTTGGATGTTTGTTTGTTACTCAATTACGTCGTAACGGTTGAACCGATTTCGATGAAATTTAATATGTACACACGGCTACACATCAAGCTATACAATTCCAGTATAAGCTGACCTCTCATTCTACGAAAAGCCTACACAATGCGAGATCAGCTTATACTGGAAATGTATAGCTTGATGTGTAGCCGTGAGAACGTAGATTATAAACTGGATTTTTACATAGGCTACTTTTTGTCGCTTGAATCAGGTCCCATGTGATAAAAATGGGGTGCCAAGTTGAATTGCAACACCTTTAATTCTAGAGTTAAGCTTTAATTCTAGGTTACCTACACATTTAGTTGTGTAACGCGTACGCAGTCGCAGGCAACAGCTGGTCATTAATAAAAAATAAAATAAAAACTGCGTAACAGATGGCGCTGTCTGGAGATATGCCGGAAAAAATACGTACACACGGCTACACATCAAGCTATGAATCCAGTATAAGCTGACCTCTCATTGTACGAAAAGCCTACACAATGCGAGGCCAGCTTATACTGGAACATTTAACTTGATGTGTAGCCGTGTGTACTTGACCGATCTTGTTAATAAAGTGACCCAGCTAGAACCTATTCCCTGCGGCCGGAATTACTTGCGTGAAATAATGCCTAGCCTCATAAGAGAATGTATTGTTAATGCAATGAATGGAATTAAACAATAATTTAAGGGAATTTGACTATCACTGTGGTATAGTGGGCGAATAGCCGGCTGAGACGCAGGAGGTAGCGGGTTCGATTCCCGCAGCGGAACAAATGTTTGTATGATCTACAGATATTTGTTCCGGGTCTGGTTGTTTCTCTATATATTATAAGTATGTATTTACAAAAAAAAAGTATATAAGTATTCTATCAGTTATCTGGTACCCATAGTACAAGCTCTGCTTATTTTGGGGCTAGATAGCGCTGTGTGAAATGTCCAGCCATATTTATTTTATTTTTTATTTATTTATTTCATTCGAGTTCTGATGTAAATGTTATTAATTTAGGAGTTATGAAACTTCCATCACAAGTTATCTGTTGGTGCTATTAAAATATTATATATAACAGTATGTTTTCTCAATTTTGTCAGTAAGAAGATACAATTTGTTAAACCTAGATTTTACACAAAGGTTAACTGGAAGAGAATGCTATCTGGTGTTTAGTTCACCTGTGTACAGATTATTTGTATTGTGTGCAAGAACTTTCATTCAGTCATTTTATGATTTGATGCAAAACAAATTCCAAAACAAATAAATGTATAAAATGTGTATCAAATTAGCTTTTGACAATTTGGCTAATACTCACAATAATCACACTAACATTATTAATACGAGAGTTTGGATGTTTGTTTCCCAATTACGTAGTAACGGCTGAACCGATTTCGGTGAAATTTTGTATGTAGATAGATTACCGGGACTGAAACAAAGGCTATTTTTTAATTTCTAAACACACTTGAATAAATCATATTTTTTAAATGACCGAGCGAGCGAAGCGTTTTAGCTTCGAGATTGGCCAAAAACTGCTTTTGTCCGTCTGTCCGTCTGTTCTCGTCTACAGTTCGCATTTTTCAACCGATTTTGACGAAAATTGGCACACAAGTTCCTTGATTTTTTTTTTATTTGATCGCGATTTTTGATTGGAGGCAAAATAGGGGGGGGGGGGAAGGGGGGAAGTTTTCTGTAGCGTTATTTATCGACGGATTTCAATCAAATTTGAGAGGCACACTAAGGACTTCATTCACACAAGATGTTGCGAAAAAAAATCCAAAAAAGGGCGGAGTGGAGGGAGAAAAGGAGGGAAGTGTCGGTTATTGAATGGCTATAAGGGCACGCGAGGTCTGCTGTTCTCACAGAACCACTAGTGATAAAGTATTTACATTGTTTTAAAAGCAAGTAATTATGAAAGCTTTCTAGGCACCTACTTCTTCATAATTATTGCATCAGCTTTAAAATCAAGGGAGGTCTCCAAAGCACCGATTTCCAAAAATAAATAAACATAATATGACATCAATCCGTTTTTAAGTACATTGTAAATACATCCACATTTAGCTGACTTCGTCGTGGTATTCCGGGTTTCTGCAGCATTTACACCGTTATATACGATATTATTATCGCTACTGATATCTTCTTAAACGATAACATAGTCTAATGCGAATGCCCACATGGGGGCATTACGCATGGTGGCCTGCCACATTATATACACACCTTTAATTTACTATAAATGCAAAAATTATCAGCGATTTATCTCAGGGAAGTCGTACAGTTTTTTTTTGTACTAGCTGGAGATGGAACAACCATATGGCCCATTTGATGGTAAGTAATAACCATCACCTATAACAATGTATTGCCTCGTAGGTCATGAACCTTAGAAACGTGCTCTACGATGCACTGCCTTGCGTTCATCAACTTGAGGCATTCAGATGTAAAGCCATACCCTTCAAAGCGAAACACAGTAATGCTGCTTGGCGGCAGAAATAGGTACATTGTTATAGGCGATGGTTACCACGTAACATCAGGTGGGCCATAATGCTTGTTCCATCTCCAAGTAGAATAAAAAAATAGGTTGATTTTATCTTATTTTATTTTGAACAAAATCCACAGCTCTTAGTATATAACAGGTATATCTTATGCTAAAACTTACAGCCAATAAAGGATTTACATTTTATAATACAAATACTTATATATTGACGACGTAAATCACTTATCGCACTAAATAGGACCATTATTTTAAATATAAAGAATGACAATATAAAAAAACCTTAAGATAAGTATTACTTACACAACAACCATAACCACACACGCACACTAAACATTAAAGATATATATTCATACATACACATAAGATAGTAGATAGTTGATGATAGTACTTCTCCGGGCGAACCCTTATTTTAGCATGAGTAGTAAATGACATGGAATAATAGCAGCAGTATGGCTATTATTTGTACCTAGGCACAGATAAAACGCTAATTAGATACTCTTTGTATGTTAGAATACTGAAATAGATCTGTTAAGTTTATTTCCAAAACTTTGATTAACCAAAATATAGATTTATATACACACCATGTGTTATTGAAGAATTGTGAAACCCATCATTGTGTACCATGCTATTTCTAGATAGGTTTAATAATCATTTATTCTCAAAAAGATAACAATTATCACTTTCATGAGAATCAGTACATATAGAAAGGTTAATGTAATACAAAATGCTTACTGATAACCCCCTCATAAGATCCAACATTTAATTTTCGTAGTTCTTATATTGGTTTCTGACCAAACTCCGAATCCAACAACGGATTCACGGACATACGGACGAACCCATGAGAAGAAAAATATCCATGCAAATATTATTTCCTATTCCAAAATCATTGTGAACCACGAAATTTTTAATTCTTTGCTCCTAGATTAATCATAAAGTCATTTACTTTCTTTTCACGTGGCGCCCGATATCGTTCTGTCTCTACCGATATCGTACAGGGTAGTGTAAATGCGCTCACAGAGAGTGCTTCTAATTGTACCGACCACACGCATGGCGGATGTATCCCGTGGATTACGGTGAAGTGGTATTCAATGTGACACTAGTTCTGTTTTGGTTAGTCATAGTAATACGAAATAGTCTAGACTAGACACGACGTTTCGCGACAAATTGTTATCAAGTCGCAGTTTCTGATTTAGGTAACAATGCTTAACTCAGCTAGTCTGCTCAAAGTATTAACAAAAGTAAAGGCAGATTTACACAGGGTCTGTAACTGACTTCGATTTCGAGACAAGTCAGCGCTGACCCGAAAAATAAACTGATTTGAAGTCAGTACAGCGGCGGGAAGTCAGCGCTGACTTCAATATTCGCAGACAAATGTTTTGAGGTCAGTCGGCGCCCCCCGCCACCCGCGCCCTCCCACGCCAGTGGTAAAAACCCTCTGTAAATTGGGAAGTCAGCGCTAGGTCAGTTACTGTCACTGTGTTGTAGGTTGACGTCGTTTTGCGTAGACGCTAAAATGTCTCGTAAACTAAGCGAAAACGAAACCTTTAAATTGGTGCAATTATATGGAGAAAACGAGTGCCTGTGGGATATCAAATCTCACAATTACCGCAACAAAGAAATGAGTGCAACAGCGTTGCTAAATATTGCTCAACAAATGCAAATCGAAGAACTCACAATTACTGATGTTAAAAATAAATTGACTTCAGCTCTCACTGACTTCACAAACGTGTGCTCACCGTACTCAGCTTACCACGACTACTGACTCCATGTAAACGAATGAAGTCGTGGATGGCGGCAGTGTCGGCGCCGATACTGACTTGTGCACTGACCCTGTCTAAGCCTGCCTTAACAACTAAAATACTTACTAACTATGAAAACCTGCTACACAATTGTCGAATATTTTAATGACAAATTTTAGATACTTACCTACTACTTAGACCTTGTCCAGAAGGGGCGATACGCGCGAAACCATGCGCGCGTATGGCAAATGCACTGCGTCCCACGGATGAGGGAATTTCTCATGTCTGTGCTGCGTCCACAAGCATCGCGCGAATTTCAAATACGCGCGTTAATCGCGTGCACTTCGCCACTCTCGACATACGAGCATTTGAGATACTAGAGACACCTTGTTGCGTCCAGACTACGCGCGAACTTCAGAGCGAGTGCACGTATCAAGAGAATTGTTTATAGATGAATCGTCCGTCCCCAAATGCTCGCGCGTTGATACATTCCTTCTGGACGCAACGGTCGCGCGTAATACGCGCGAGAGAATCGCGGCGAACTCGTCCTTTCTGGACAAGCTCTTACTTTGACGATTAGATTTGAATGGTTTCTTTTTTAAATTAATATAACCTCCCAATAACAATAACGTGCTCCTCTCTCCATAATATTGTTGTGCCCAACAGGGTCCATAATGATCATGTACCTACCTATCAATTGCCATCTATTATTGCATTGTGGAATATAATGATTGAATCATTATTATAAATACGGGATTTATCACGTACCGTCTTATCGGTGTTTCGACCATTCAGCGACAATGTTTCGGTTCAATTCGTGAATCTTCATCAGGGTGAGTGCGATCCGCTCCGAATAACGTCTCGCCTCGCACTGCGCGCTGCTGCTCTCTGCTCGCGCGCGAGTGGACGGGCGGGGTGGTGGGGATTGGATCAACGAAAGCACAGTGCGTTGATCCGCTGTGTCATCAACATTATCATCACTGCTGCTCTCTTCGGTAGTTCTTGGTACAGGCAAACACACAACACTAACTATGTCTCTACCAGGTTCACTCACTCTTTTGTCACTTGCATCATGAAGACATGGCCTCCAGGCTGGCGGTAGAACCCATCCTCTATCCCTGTTAAAGTTCGGCACACGACTTATTTCTATCGCCTCTCCGATCTTGCGAGGAACGAAGAACTTCTCTCTCGCTAAAACCCGGGCCTTGTCGAAACGTATGTAGTGCGTCGATTCAAAATCTAGGGAATGTTCCGCCACTGCAGAACTGTTTGAGTCGACATTCTTCATTGCACGTATGTGTTCAGTCAACCTAATAATAATAATAATGATTGAAATCAATCATGAAAGTTTTCTAAGTAAAATTACAATGATTGAGTATTGAAAAGCTTCGACTTTGACCAGATCAGCTAGATCCGACACGCACGCAAGCGCAAAAGTTAATGCAACAAATAAATTGTCATTTTCTGCGCACAAACCGTTATATTTTATGTTTTTCCAACAGCCGCACTCACTTCCATTTGGCTCATAAAACTCAGAGCGCGGACGATGCTACCAATTGAATGCCCTCATTTTGCTTCTAAGTGTTACTCTAAGGTCTGTGCAATAAAATAATATAATTACAATAATAGCAATTGAAAACGATGATTATTGCACATTTTATTACTACTTATTAATATTACTGGACATTTCACACAGTGTTATCTAGCCCCAAACTAGGCAGAGCTTGTACTATGGGAACCAGATAACTGATATAATACTAAATACGTTTTTCGCTAGTTTTAGCTCGATATTGAGGCAACAGGTAAACGCTTGAAATATTCACAGAATATTGAGTTATATTGTTCACTATATAAATAAATAATTAAATTCAAATAAAATTAATATTTACAGGGGGGCTCCCATACAACAAACGTGATGTTTTTGCCGTTTTTATAGATAATGTTACGGAACCCTTCGTACGCGAGTCCGACTCGCACTTGGACGGTTTATTTATAATTTTTGAAGAGATAATCGTAATTTTTTGGTAGTGAATTGTCATGTGTGTAGCAAAAATCATTGCTGTTTTGTATGACATTATCCTAATGAACTAAACGACTCTTAATTAAATCCCCTATCTTTGTTACAGGTAAGCCACCCGAACCAACTGACCCACATCAGAAAATGAGGGCAAAAGTCGACCTCAAGTTAAAAAGACGAACTCAAGGTAAAAACTCGTCCTTGGTTAAAAATTTAACCACAATCTAAAATCAGAACTTTTTTGCGAACTCTACTGTCTTAATTATAAAGTTGGGTTTAGAATGAGGGGTAATAAGGAGGCTCTGGGTTATCAGCTAGGCTTTATTGCTCTCTATATGGTTTATATAAGGTTGGTTTTGGTATGCAGGATGTAAAGGATGTATGGTATGAAAGCGCCAGGCACGTGTGCTAACCATCTGCCTTCCCAATTAGGGTGTTCTTTGTAATATAGAGCGGTTAACTTTCTTTTTTTTATTGGATAATGGTGTCGCGTAAGCAAATTGAATAGGCATTGGGATGGGACAGGAAATGTTTTATCGATATCGATATAGTTTGGTCGACTTTTGTTAACTACGTCTGAGATTGACTTTCGGATCATTTGGGACAGCGCTATATTTTTTAAACCTTATTTTTATTTATTTTAGTAAAAATCATCGGTTTTAAATATTTTTTATTGATTTTATTTGTTATTCTCGTTTTTTTATCCTTTTTTTTGGTATAGTTAAATAGAATATATAAAATAATGATCCTTAGGATATAATGCAAATTATGTAAAACTTCCTTGTCCTTTTTTTATATTTGATCACATTACTTTTTGCGTGTAGAATCCTATTAGAGTTGGGAAAAAAATATTATAAGCTGTTATTGATACACGAGACTTTTTACCTGCATTTCTCAGAGTGGTGAGCTCAATGTAATGCCATTATTATGCAAGCCAAGTTTTTTTAATAGCAACTTCAGCTTAAATAACAACAGATTGTGCTATTATCTCAGCTTAAAAAAAATACATACACATATAGGGTAATGAAAAACACACAATATAACGTAACATACAAGAATGTAGGGCTTTGTAGATTAAATGATGTCGAAGGAACCAAAAAGCCCCCGTCTCAGCATTAATCGATACATAAAATATCGACACATCCCAACACAATCGGTACTTCTTGTCAATAGGGAATGCCCATAGATAAAGATCCGACGGTTTACAATGTGGGCGTATTGCAGATGTCAGTTTTTCTGCAATGTTGCAAATAAATAGATCGCAAACTGGGATAACATTTATGTAGTATTTTGGAATATCAGCTGTTGAATTAAGCTGTTTGTTGCATCTGTCGTATCTTTTACCATATCCATAGGTAAAGGTTAGGTTAGTAGGATTCTGAAGATATTTTGGTATATTTGTTTGTTAAATCGATTTTAGGACAGAAGGTAGGTAAAAATCGAATTTTTTTTTAGAGAAAAACGTCATGGAAATTCATTTTTAATAATAATTTATTAGTGAAAGAGAGGATATTTTTGGAGAGATAAATAGTAGTTCGCGCAGAACTGAGATCTCGCGTAATTTTTGACTAATAAAATAGTGCCACGAAATGGATAATCACGTAACTTGACCTACAGTTTCATTCAAATTACAGGTAACAGGAGTTCATGGAAATTGGTTATTATTAGGTACAAATTGCAGTTATTCTGGATTTCAGACTTTTGTCTATATTTGCATCATGCTTGCTATACGCATACTAAATTTCAGCACTGTGGGGTCACTGGAGTACCCTGTGAATTTGTTCAAAGTTCAGTTTTTACTTTTAATATTACCCCAATATCTCAAGAACACCCCCCCCCCCCCCTCCCCACATTTTAGCTCATTTAGTAAAACCAAAATTGTGCCAACACTACCTACCTATATACCAAATTTCACGATGCTCGGATACACGCTTCGAAAGTTATCCTCGGACAAACAAACATACATATAACGCCGATTTGTCCAAGTTGATTTAAAGATCTCGCTTCGCTCGATCAATTAGCTGTTTTAATCTAATGAGCGATTGCATAACCTATTTTTTTTTGCGTGAACTGTAGTTACTAGACTATCAAAATTGGTAGAGCCATACATGGGAGTGATTCTGGTAGCCATAGTGGTGCTTGTAGCTGATGGTTGATATTTAATTGTATTCGACTAGATTATGGAATATAGTACTACCTATTACTTACTATTTATTTCGAGGCTTAAGTGGAGATAGGCAGGACATCTAGGCACAACAGGTGGACTAAGGCAATCTCATAACTAGGATTACCAAATTTTTTCTATCAAATATAGTATTTTCGAAGCTCTAACCTCTAAAAATATATGGCAAAAAAATTTAAAATATATAGTATGTCGGTAACATAATTATTTTTAAATTAATATTTTTGCTGCTCTGCGCCTTGATAATTAAATTCTTATTTTTAAGAAAGCATTCATATGCTTGATGGCAGTCCAAAATTATGATGAAAAACACCATTAATCCTGCTTTTGTTAAATTAAAACTAGTCCTGTTACGTTCATCTCTCCGTTTCGTCTTCATGGCAGAAAATATGCGTTCCGCTTTACGCAGAAAATGGTAGTTTCGCCTTCTATATATTTTTTTTAGAATTATAATATTTGATCCCCTTATATAGTAGGACACTATAAATAGCGTTGGTAACCCTATTCATAACTGAAGTTGAACAGCAATTGATGAGACTTGCTCAAGACTGATTAGACTGGCGACATAAAGAGGAGGCCCAACAGTGGGAGCTGGGGGCTGGATAGATAGATAGATAGATTATAATAACAGGAAATAACCGACATTGAACTATATAAGTTTTAAACATAAACCTTACTTACAAAAGTTAAGCACACACGGCTACATATCAAGCTAAATTTTCCAGTATAAGCTGACCTCGCATTGTGTAGGCTTTTCGTAGAATGAGAGGTCAGCTTATACTGGAAATGTATAGCTTGATGTGTAGCCGTGTGTACAAGATCACTAGCATTTTCGACACCATTTCATGTAACCAAACTGGTAGTGGAATTTATCAGCTTACTTTTCTGAATTAAACATTCCTACAGTATCGAGTTACAATTTCTTACTATGGATTTCGGAATGTCCGAAAGGTACCTACGAGTACCATATAAGTACACTTACATTTTTCTGTTTGTCGGTCAGTAATGAAGTTTTGCGATACGATTTCGACATACTTTATTCCATTGAGATGGAGCGGGTCAGAATATTGAGTGATGGTTTCAGACGCAAAAAAACAGTATGTGTGTTGTTATTGATCGAGCGTTGTATGTAGTTAATGTATGTTTGTTGGTCCGCAGATAACTTTCCAAGCATTGATCCGATCATCGTCAAATTTGATACATAGGTAGGCAGTGATGGCATAATTTTGGTGTGACTTGAATTGACGGTGTGAAAAGAGCTAAAAATGTGGGGGGGTTGGTGAGATATTGGGGTTTAGGAGGGATAAAAAAAGATGGGACTATATCATCAAGTGGCATGTCTAATAAAATGTCTTTGTGTGTTCATTTCGACCCCATTTTTATTTTAATTTTAAACTATGTAGTTTTTAAGTTATTACAGTTATTAGCTATAATAAAAACTGAATTGTCAAAATTCACAGGGTACACCGACCCCACAGTGTTGAAATTTAGTTTGCGTGTAGCTTTAGTAACACAAATATAGGCAAAAGTCTGAAATCCAGAACAACTGCAATTTGTACTAAAAACGGGATATTTACCATGATTTGTGAGTATTTGAGTATCCCGATATTTCGGCGCAGTTGCATGCGCCATGATCACGGGTAAACTGGTGTGATAAGTTTACCCGTGATCATGGCGCATGCAACTGCGCCGAAATATCGGGATACTCAAATACTCACAAATCATGGTAAATATCCCGTTTTTAGTATAAATAGTGTTCATAACCATGATAGTTTCAATAGTTATAACTGCAATTTGTATCCCAAAAATGACAATCCAATTACATAAACTCCCGTTATCTGTAATTTTAATGAAACTGTTGGTCAAGTTGTTTAGTTCCAATTTTCGTGGCACTATTTTATTAGTCGAAGATTAAGGTCGGCTTGCACAACAAGCCCTTATCGTATTTAGCGACTAAATAGGTACGCCCTAGACCCGCTCCGCCCTGAGACTTTTTTTTGATTTTGTGAGACTCGCGAGATCTCTGTTCGGGGCGAACCACTAGTTAAAGAAATATTATATCAATGAAGTTAATTTATCTATTTTTTCCGATATTCAACTTTCGTGTTTCTTTTGTTTCATCACCCACGCTTTTATTCTACTAATTAGGTTTCGTTAAAAAAAAATACATGTACTTGTACATTGTATAAGGACACGCCCCAACAATCCTTCCAACAATAAACAATAGGTATTCAAATTATAATCAATATCTCCATGTACATCTAAATGAGCCTTTTGAATATTGTAATTTTATGCTCATCGGTTTGTATCTTGTATTTTAAGGCAGGGTACATAACTCGAAGAACTGACGGCCGTTGGGGCAGATAGGTTCTCAAGTTGAGACCACGCACTAGAAAGTCTTCTATGTAGTGGGGGGGGGGGGGGGGGTCCTACGCCGAGAACCCCCCCCCCCCCCCCCCCCCACCCACTACATAGAAGACGACCTGATAAAGGTTGCTGGGAGCCGTTGGGCGCAGGTCGCACAAGATCGGTCGCTCTAGAAATCTATGGGGCCTATGCTCAGCAGTTGACGTCCTTTGGCTCATATGATATACTCATTTTAGATTTTATACTTTTTCGTCATTAAAATTGAGTCTACTTTTACCCAATTTCATATAACAATCAAATCAAATCAAACCTTTTATTTGCAACACATAATACTAATACAAAAAGTAACTACAAAAAATCGGTCAACTGCGAGTCGGACTCGCGCACGAAGGGTTCCGTACCATTGATTATAAAAACGGCAAAAAAACCACGTTTTTTGTATAAGAGCCCCCTTAAATATTTGTTTTATTTTAATTTCATTATTTGTTTTTAAAAGTGAATATATAACTAAATAATATTCTATGAATATTTCAAGCGTTGAATTATGCCGTTATCAATATCGAGCTAAAACGAGCAAAAAATTACGTTTGTTGAATCGAAGCCCCCCTTAAATATTTATTTTATTCTGTTTTTAGTTTTATAGCGGCATCATCTGGGAAAATTTCAACTGTCTAACTATCACGGTTCATGAGATACAGCCTAGTGACAGACGGGACAGACAGACGGACTGACAGCGGAGTCTTAGTAATAGGGTGCCGTTTTACCCTTTGCGTACGGAACCCAAAAAAGAATACAGTATATCAATATAAAACCACATAAAACTTAAAGCTAGGTACACAAATTGGTTGCAAAAAAGTCTCAACTCAGCGTCTGCAAGACGTTAGAACCTAATTATTGATTAAAACGGGTATTTATCGCGTATGTACCTTTTTTATTTGTTATCCCGACGTTTCGGCTGTGTTGCAACAGTCATGGTCTCGGGCTGACTGATAAAAAAGGTACATACGCGATAAATACCCGGTTTAATCAATAATTATGTACAGTGATCGCGAAAGTTTGAAAAATACTACGTTAGAACCTGCTTGTGCATAACTGCTTTATATCTGAATTCAATATTAATGGATATAACACTTAAGGCATTGCTTTGTTTCGGGGGTGGGTCCTGAAAAGAACAGTTTGTTAAAACCATAACAGTCTTGAAAGGATTAGCCTAGACCTTCGACACGAAGAAGAAATGTGCTTGTTTAACCAACTTCAAAAAAGGAGGAGGTTCTCAATTTGACTGTATTTTTATCTTTGTTACCTCAAAACTTTCGACTGGGTGAACCGATTTTTATGATTCTTTTTTATTTGAAAGCTGGTGCTTCCCGTGTAGTCCCATTTCCATTTGGTCCAGTTCTGAAAATGGCATCCATGAGAAAACCATATAAGTCTTAAATTTGTTTAATTTTTATGTTACGTTATGTTTGTTAGCTTAGTACTCCGTTGTATATCAACCGATTTGGAAAATTAGTGTTTTATTTGAAAGGATATACTTTTAGATTGATCTCATGGTAATTTCATCAACATTGGTAGAGTAATTTGGCTTTTACTGTTATCTGAAGTCGGTTATATTTTTGTTAAAAAGTTACTTGTATACTCATACTGTAGGTATAATAGCCAGTTTCTTTGTTTTGTTACTGCGACCTGACTTTGCAAAGGAATGCAGCAGATCTAGACTAATCGTCTCCGTAAGTCGACTCTGAAAAGGCATTTGCCATCAACTGCGCAATTACTCAACGTCAATCTTCTATTAAAACTTGAAAACGGTGCTGCATTCAACTTTCAAGGGATACTGTAAACCTACTGTAAGTTTTTATTGCTTATTTTTTAAATAAATAAATAAATATTGCTGGACATTTCACACAGCGCTACCTAGCCCCAAACTAAGCAGAGCTTGTACCTACTATGGGAACCAGATAACTGATAGAATACATAAATACATTTTTTCTTTGTAAATACATACTTATAATATATAGAGAAACAACCAGACCTGAAACAAATATCTGTATCATGCAAACATTTGTTCCGCGGCGGGAATCGAACCCGCTGTTGAGTATGTTTTTCTGGGTATCACGATTTTAGATTTTCACTGATCTCCTTTTACAGCCGTCTATTATATGTACTCTCTCTCTCGTATAAAAATCACGTAATGACCAAATAATTTGACGTAAGTAAATACGGGATTTGTCACGTACCGTTTTATCGGTGTTTTGGTCAAAGTCAAAATCTTTTATTCATTAAAATCACAAGGATCACTTTGAAACGTCAAATACTGCCTGTTTCTTTGCGACCAAGCCAGAAAAGAAAGGCAAGAAATAAGGCTGGTTGTTTTTTTAATGATCTTTTTAGAATACATAACAATACAGGAAATAAATTACGCCTAAATTGTAACATTTGAACGAGTTGGAGCAATTTTAGGACTTCTCTATGTCGCCAGTCCAATCGCTCTTGAGCAAGTCTCAGCCATTGCTGTCCAACTTCCGTCACGAGATCGTCAGACCAACAGGCCGGTCATTCATGATTAAAACAAATCACGAAAGATTTCTATGTAAAAGTTTCTATGTCAAATTTGACGTAATACCGTTGTAAGAAAGATTTGCCTATTGCTATGAAGTTGTTATTTTGTTAGACTAAAAAGATGTTCATATTTTTTTTCTAAGAAAACTTTCGTCGTATCTGTAATTATTATTAACTAATATTATAAATGCGAAAGTTTGTATGGATGTTTGTTACTCTTTCACGCCGGAACGGCTAAACCGATTGCGATGAAATTTGGTACAAAGGCAACTTTTTATTGGCAAACCACGCGTGCGAAGCCGCTGGCGACAGCTAGTTATAAATAAATACACCACCATCGCGCCCGTCTATACCCACGCGCAAATAACTGCCGCGCGTAGTGCGAGACAAGACGCAGTGTGGAGCGGATCGCACCCACCCAGATGAAGTTTTTTTTGCCCTTAAAATAAGCTGTGTATGCATTCTATCAGTTAACTGGTTCCAATTGAATAAGCTCTGCTTAGTTTGTGTCTAGAAAGAGCTGTGTGAAATGTCCAGCATTATTTATTTATCCTTTATTATTTATTGTACACAAATAGATTTACAGATAAAAATAGTTTACAAAATGGACATGTACAAAGGCGAGCTTAACCCTAATAAGAGTTTTCTTCCAGCAAACCTTTGAGATATTAGATTGTAGTGGTGGGTACGTGCACAGAGACATTGGACAATTGGGACAATGACATTGGAGTAAAGTACTAATATATAGTATATACTATAATAAATACAACACTTAACCATATTAAAACAATAATAAATACCTTTTTACTATACCTACATTACAAATAAACATAATACATTATACAAAATATAAATAATATACCTACTTATACATAATAACCTAAAAGCTTACAAGGACAGGTAATGCTCTTTCACTCTAAGCTTTAGTCATATGAGGTATAGGCATTAGTAACAAAGATTCTGAATAAAATAAGACATAAGAAGTAGCTATACGCACAATTTAATAAGCCAATTAATTTAAACTTTTCAAATTTACCATAGAAATTCCTTGGAACTATAAACAGTATTCTCATTGACTGTCATTCAATCAATGCTCAAAGCAACAACGTTCAAATAAAATGATACCAACATCATAAAACGATGAAACTTGATACTTTAAGAGCCTACAGATAAATAATACAAAAGACGTGAAACTTCTCGTACAACAAAAAGCCGGTCTTTTGTTTTTACACCACTTCAGGTCTTTCATTCAGTCTCTGACAGCTACAGCGTGCAGATATTCCTCCTATCAAGCAGATAGGTGATAGCGGGTGTTCTGCACTATACCTAATTTTTGTCTCCACTTCAATCCTGTTACTAGAATTTAATTCTATGTAAGAAATTGTCATAACTTATTTTGTTTTATAGCTGACTCGCCCGTGGCTTGGCAGGCGTGGATTGTCAATAAAATCATTACCCACCTGTTGCGCACTCGGGTAAAAAGTAGCTTATGTCCTTCCCCAGGACACAATCTATCTCCTTGCCAAATTTCATTACGATTAGTTTATCCGGGAAAAGGTAAAAAACAAACAAAGCTACTTTTGCGTTTATAATATTAGTGAATGAATGAATAAAATACTCTTTATTGCGCACCAAACAAAAATACAGTAACAAAGGAAATAAACAAGTAATAAAGGTACAATGGGCGGTCTTATCGCTTCCAGACAACCTTTGTATTTGATTAGTATGGATAGATTACCAACAGTACCCGTGATTCTATGGACCAAACAAGTGTAAAATTGCGCCTTTTATAATTTGTCCGGTCATTTCTTAGGACAAGTTACAAAAGCCGGACCTGCAAACCTCTTGCCTTAGGGCGTCAACACACGAGATAGTTTATGCCTAATAAACACTAAGCTTCCTCGCCCCACGCGGCTTATAGACCGCCTTATCGTGATATCCTGCCGTTAGAAAGCTTTTATGTTCTATCGATATCGATAATGGTTATAGGCTTCCCTATTCAGGTTCAAAGGTGGAACGCGGTGACAGCCCACTGGATTTCTATTCAATTGTATTTAGTAAATGTTTCCTTTGCTATATTTTTGGTAAAACTATTTTTGTTGCTGACGGAAAAAATATACAGGGTGTTTGGTAATATACTGACGATATTCAAGTGACGGTTTCTCAGGACATAAAAAAAAATTTCACAAAAAAAAACCACTAGTTATATTAACTACTAGTCAAATTTTAAAGAACATCGACTAAGTTTAGGTGATTAACCCGATATACAACTAACTGCCTACTCTTGCAATCAACATCCAAAAATAAATTCGATATCTCTGTCGGAAATTGCTGCGGGTTTAGGATTGGCAAGGGACAGTAAGAGATATCTCGGGACATCATCAGTATTTGTGGTTAGATAGCAAGCATTATGCAATAGCACAACATAAGTACATATAATGAAGTGTTTGTTTTTACATGCCAAAATAAATTTTACATTTCTATGGTAAACATTTCACAAATTTATTTATTATGCTCATAAAAATAACCCCTTTATTTTTGTGTGTTTATTTTCAAACACCCTATATAAAGAATAATATGTATATGTATTGTCTATGTATTATTTTATTACTGCAATGAAGAATTTTCTGATCTAATCTAAAAATAAGGAAGTGTTACCAAATCATTATTGTTGGTGGCTTTATTTAGACAATCATGTTGGCGCCTTGCACCGTGTGCTGTAAGACTCTGACAGTAAAGTATCCCATACTTTTCGGGAATTTAATGATCGAATAATGACGAAAAACTCTTGCCATCGACTGCATGAGCACCCCTGCTCCAAAGCGAAAGTCCCTGAACCTGTCAATATAAACACCCATTGTAAACATATCAAACTATGAACACAAGCGTCAACTGCAGGCTGTTACCTAAGCGAGAGTACGTACTAGGGCAGTGGTTCTCAAAGTTTGTTGTCTCGTAGAGCACTTTACATATTTTTCGGTTTTGGGTAGGGTTTGAAATATTTAAATTTGAAATAATACTGTGAAAAACTTTAAACAAGCAATATTTTTGTAAATTTTAACGTTAATTTTTATATTTTTATACGTGAAAATGAAAATGAAATGAAAATGATAACATTTATTTGATACGACACACGTACAAAATAAAAACACAAAAGAAGAAGGTGATATAGTAGTAATGTTGACTTCTGGCTCTAAGAAGTAGGTGATGGATGTAAATTTTTTATAATTTTTTTATTTTATTTTAATATATAGTTAGTATAATTTAATGTATAACGTAGTTTCAAATACAATTGGTTAATTGTTTTATAAACAATAAAAAAAAAAATTAAAAAAAATACAAAAATATGAAGAGATAGAAGGACAAGAATGCCAAAAGTAGAAGATTACTTAATTAATAAAAAAAATACAGGAATATCTCACGCAACTTCCATCATAACCACAATGTCTAGTCATGCCAAAATGGCGTCAGCTCAGCATGTGCCAAGTAGGTAGACTAGAACCTAGCTACTTAACGCTGGTATTCTGCTGACCCCAGATAGTGTCGTCACGGACGCCAGAAACGTGCACTGCTCTCGGGGATTGAGTGAAAGTAGGTATGTGTAGCACCTACCTACCTACCCACCCATGTAAATATCTAAAATAATATATTATATACATGGCACATATATACACATAATATACCATATACAGAATTTATAACATTATAACAGCATGTAATACTAAAAATACTTAAATAAATATACAAACTTATATAGCCTACTATTTTATGTATATACAAAGAAACAAATTTATAATTCTACCTGTGATTCTGAATATAATATACAAATAAACAAAAAAAATGTACCATATCATTATCTGAGGAACAAATCATCTATGAGGAGGTCATGCCGTTCATATGAAACAAAACGTGATGATGATATGAGATGTGGGTTCGAGTCCCGCTGGATCGCAACTTTAAAGACGCATTTATATTATATCCCTCCACAACTTGTAAAAAGTAAAGCAATAATTTTATTATACATTATATATTATCATCAGATACGAAATTATAATTAAATCTATGATAAAATAAAAAAAATAAAATCATTAAAAAACTGTACACACATGTTTTTATGAAAGTATTATGTAAGTATTTTAATTTTTTTAAGGTATTTTATGTGTGTGTGCGTGGATTATTTATTCATGGAATTCCAAAATTATGCGCATATATTATAATATGTATTTGCATTATATTTAGGCGCATGATCGAAACCTACACTCATCTGAATCTTTTAAGTCTCCAAACCCCTGTCCACAGTTCTCACTTTTATGGTAAATTTTAAGAGCACTATCTTTCTCTGTAATTTTATTTTATTGTAGGTATAAATTTATATTTGTATATATTAGTTTTTTTTATTATAACTATAATATTATTAGTTACTTTAGGTATATTTCGTTATAGGTACATATTTATGATTCTTGTACACTCACCTATCTTTAAAATCATCTCTCTGTCTAGCATCAAAGGTTTGCTGGAAGTAAACTCTTCTTAGGGTTAAGCTCGCTTTTGTATATGTCTTCTATTTCTGTACTTTTAAATGTATTTTCTTGTGTATAATAAAGATTAGATACGCCACCGTCTTTTTGATTTTGATATGTCCTATCCACCAAATAGCTGTCTGGAAGAGATCGCTTTTAGCGATAAGTCCACCCATTGTACTTACCTTTATTTTTGTGTATTGCTTTGTACGTTTCGTTTTGTTTGGTCTGCAATAAAGAGTATTTTATTATATATTATATATTCTATTATGGACACGGCCTGGTTAAATGAGATCCATTATCGTTGACCCCCATTTCCATCTCATGTACCTCCAATATTTTTTTTGACGCCGTGGTCAGGT
The DNA here is from genome assembly GCA_918857605.2 of Philereme vetulata. Taxonomy (NCBI): domain Eukaryota; kingdom Metazoa; phylum Arthropoda; class Insecta; order Lepidoptera; family Geometridae; genus Philereme; species Philereme vetulata. The sequence continues at coordinate 11,593,892 of OU975423.1, forward strand.
TATTAGTATCACCTGGGGGTCGACATCGACCACTTTGGGCATCATCGTACTACGGTATTTTAGAAGATTTATAACAGCTGCCCGCAGGTCCACCAGTAATATTCTTGGAATTAAAGCTTTGGGATAAAAATAATTATTTGTTTTGTTATGGTCTTTCTTTGACGACCCCTCTGGCGCAATGGGCGAATAGCCGGCTGAGATGCAGGAGATTGCGGCTTCGATTCCCACTACGGGACAAATGTTCGCATCGTCTACAGATATTTTTTCTTTGGGTATTTTTCTCTATATTATAAGAATGTATTTACAAAAAATAATGTATAAGTACATGTATTCTATCAGTTCTGATTCCCCAAACTAAGCAGAGCTTGTACTATGGGGACCAGCTAGCTGATAGAGTCCTTGTATACTTTTACACAAATACAACAAATACAGTTTGCATGATCTCCTGCGCCTCAGCCGGCTATTCGCCCACTGCGCCACGGAGGTAGTCCCCTTTATTGAAGTTATTTCCCAAGCCATACCATCTGTTCGTTCCATAAAGGCATCCAGCTATTAAAGAATTTGTCTTGAGCAAACCGCGACTGAGAAATGCAATTAAAATTCCCGATGTATAGCCGACTACTATGACAATGGAGTTATCCGTTTGTCTGTGCCGACTAGAGGAATTTTACAGTCGTGGAACGATCTTATTGTAATATTGATTTTCCTTAGACTTTTTTTTTGTTATACTACTTATATGGCAAAGGAACATGCAGTCTACCAGATGTTAAGTGGCTACTGCAGCCCATGGATATCCACATAGAATTCAAAACAAGCTATTATGTTGTCTTGATCTCTATGTGGATACGTTGCCATACTATAGGACTTAGCTGTTATGCCTATGTGCCAGTAATTACAGGAACATACCATTACCATCTAACTGGAACACAGCAGCACAAGTACTGCTATTTGGTGGCAGATAAAGTTAAGGCGGTGGTGCTCACTTCCTCGAGCCCGTTCACAAAAGCTCTACCATCAGACTTTGTAAGGAACTATGTACATATATATTTTCCAGACATACAGTTTTTTAGGAAAACTTTTTGTTTGTATGTGTTTAACAACACAACGTTCAATGGAACGAAGCATACTTAACATCAAGTTAAAAGACAAATAAAGAAGAGACTTCGTTTGAAAGAAAACCAAAGTCATAGATGGACTGACAGCGTTTTTTTCACACTCAAAGACTAAAGTGGAAATGGGTAAGACATCCTGGCACGCCTAAAAGACAAAATATGGACACAAAGCGTAATGAAATGGACAGGGCTGACGGGATAGAGAGCCAAAGGACGCCCGCAAGAACGCTGGTACGACTAAATAAAGAAAGCCACCGCACAAACTGGATGGCAAAAGCGCAAGATAGGAAGCTTTGGAACAATTTGGAGGAGACCTTTACCCGAATGGGGCCTTAACTAAAATGTTACTTAATTTAAATATGTTAGTTTTAGTCTGTTATGTTATTATGTTATGTTAGACCATTAGTTTTAGTAAGGAAAAGGCTTTTTATTTTTATTTTACAGTAGCTGACCAATCCGCAGCTTCGCACGCGTAGATTTTTAATAAAAACATTACCCTCCTTTGCGCAGTTGTGTAAAAAGTAGCGTATGTTACTCAGGGTGTACATGCTTTCCAATGGTGAAAGAATTTTTGAAATCGGGTTAGCAGTTTTTGAGTTTATTCATTACAAACATACACACAAAAATACAAATCTTTCCTCTTTATAATATTAGTATAGATTAGTATAGATATTTAAGGGGGGTAATCTCATAAACTATTGAACTGATTCTGAAAATTATTTAAGAATTATACTATCAATAAATGCTTTCAACTATATTTAATGATCATGATAATTGTGCAGGAGCAGGTCAGCTACTAAAAAATAACAAACAATAACTTTAAACTTGGATCCCGACTACGTAATATCTATGTTGGTAACCTATATCACCCGGGCCATGATAATTGACACATCAAAACTTGGATGAGTAGTTAGAGCTCCGTACCCTACATTCGATAAGTATAACTCGATAGTTTTACTCTAAAACGAATAAAAATCAACGTATGGACCGCAAAACCCACAACTTGAAGGCTCGGATCGAGCCGGCTCGATAAAAAAATATAATATAAAATACATTTATTTCAAGCAATTATGTAGCTCATATAGGAAAGCGCACAACACAATAGGTAAGCTAAGGTTTATACAGGGGTTTTGAGAGCATGCCTGTGACAGCAATGTCTGGTGTACGGGCAGTCTCCTCTGCCGGCTATCATTGCCAAGACGGTGCTGGCACTGGCACACAGCCTGTGCACCAGGGACGCGGCTCGCTTGCACATGACGGTATGGAAGCAGTCGACCCGCGCCGCCGCGAACATCCCTCATGCACTGCAGTAGTGGGGCCGCCCCAGCAACGCCCTGAGTGCATTGTTATACTGGACGCGGAGTGCGCTGTACGCCGCCTGCGTATACTTCGCCCACAGGCTGCACGAGTAAAGAGAGGTACAGTACGCCCAAAATAAAGTCAGCTTAACCCCCTCTGAACTACGCGCAAACCTGCGAATGGAGTCAAATAAATTTAATTTCCTTCGCACCTACTCGAAGCGAGCCGTCGAGCTTGACTCCGGCGTGTGTACGTGTCCGAACTTGTCGAGCGGCTCGAGCGTCAGACCGCCAATGTTGAGCGTAGTTGAAATACGTGTTGGATTTATGATTGTATGAGAATAATGGATTTAAAAGTTTATTCTAAAGGGTTTATTGAGGTTTTTATAAACTTATATAGACATTGCGATTGTTTATGGAACGTCAAGTCAAATAATAATTAATTAAGAATTGCGAGACTTGCTAAATGCATCCACTGTCTCCTTTGTTGAAGAGACATCTTTTGGCTGGAACGGTTCGATGAATATTGAACGTCGCGCCGCTTCATAAGATTAATGCTGAATGTGTGTACGTAGAGCCCAAACCGTAGTTATTGCTCGACGTATTTGCTCGTTAAGGTCGTTAAGGTAAGACCGCATTAGAGCGGCGCTGCGCGGTGCTGCACGCCGCGCCACAAAGCGTCAAAATATTTTTTTAATGATATTGAATGGCGCGTGTCGTACTAGAGCAGGCGTAGCTACGCGTCGCGTCATAGTTGCCTCCAAAAGAATATTGTGACGTGCAGCGACGCGCCGCCCGCGCCGCGTGGTACAGCGACGCTCAATGCGACATAGCAAGCGGCACGTCGCGTTAGTATGCATACTGAGGTCAGTGGAGAGACAAATAAAAAGCGGCCAAGTTCGAGTCGGACTTGTAGCAGCAAGTAACATAATATAAAAGTTCTTGTAGTTCGTTGTAACTTTTTTTATATTTGAGTTGATTGAATGAAAGGTAAAATGTAGTTTACGACTTATGACGAATTAAAAAAACTACTTACTAGATTTCGTTCAAACCAATTTTCTGTGGAAGTTTGCATAAAAATGTACATCATATATTTTTTTTAGTTTTATCATTTTCTTATTTTAGATGTTACAGGGATGGGGACACACATTATATCACTTTGGAAGTGTCTCTCGCGCAAACTATTCGGTTTAGAAAAGAAATATATTAGAAACCTCCATATAATTTTTGAAGACCTATCCACACGTATGGGTTTGTTAAAATTAACATTTATGAGTTTCAGTTTTAAGTATGGGGAACCCCCAAAATTAATTGTTTATTTTTCTATTTTTTGTGTGAAAATCTTAATGCGGTTCACAGAATACATCTACTTACCATGTTTCAACAGTATAGTTCTTATAGTTTCGGAAAAAAGTGGCTGTGCCATACGGACGGACAGACAGATAGACATGACGAATCCATAAGGGTTCCGTTTTTGCCATTTGGCTACGGAACCCTAAAAAGGTGACGTGAAGTGACGTGCAGTGCTGCGCCGCTCTTAAGCCTGTAATGCGATAGGTGACGTGAAGTGACGTGCAGCGCTGCGCTGCGCAGCGCTGCTCTAATGCGGTCTTACCTTAAGATCGTATGTGAGTACCCAGTATTAGACGCTACGGTGGAACATACGTAAATACAAACAAACACATATGAATAAAAACAGAACCTGTCCTTTTGGCTTTGCCGTAGTCTTGTAAAATCTAGCTAATCCATTTTATAAATAATGCTGGACATTTCACAAAGCGCTATCTAGCCACAAACTAAGTCAAACTTGTAGAACCAGAGAACTGAAACAATACTTAAATACTTTTTTGTTTTTATATATATAGAAAAACACCCAGAACCGGGACAAACATCTGTAGATCATAAAAACATTCGTTCCGCGATGAGAATCGATCCCACAACCTCCTGCGTCTCAGCCGGCTCTTCGCCCACGGCGCCACGGTGGTCGTCTATGTGCGCTTGAGCGTTATTACAGTCTGTGGTTGTTATTGCCTCATCGCCTGCTTTACTTATAGCATTAATAACTAAACGCAACGTGGACTAATTGATCTAGAAATCATTTAGAACAAGGCCACGTCAAACACGAATCTCATATTGCAAGAGTTCGATCATCGTTCGATGGTAATTTTTAGTCAATAGTTATCAAATTAAGGTTGGAAGTTAACTCTAAATTTTAACACTTTTGATCGAGTTGGACCAACTTTAATTCCGAGCTTTATTATCATTCAAATAATCAAGTAGGCTTTTTTAAAGAGTTTGTTTTATTAGGTTTTTTAGTCTGTTAATTGTCCATTTTTGTCACATTCAGGTCAACTAAGTTCCAGAGTGAACAGTTTCTTTCCATATTGCCGACATAGCTCTCAAAATTATCAAGTTGAAGTGGCAATGGGCAGGCCACATCGCTCGTAGAACCGATAATCGTTGGGGAAGAAAGGTTCTCGAGTGGAGACCACGGACTGGAAGACGCAGCGTAGGCCGGCCCCCCACAAGGTGGACCGACGATCTAGTAAGAATCGCGGGGAGCCGTTGGGCGCAAGCGGCTGCCAACCGCTCGTTATGGCGATCTAAGGGGGAGGCCTATGTTCAGCAGTGGACGTTTTCCGGCTGATGATGATGATGATGATGCTACCTATTTCTGCTGCCAAGCAGCATTGCTGTGTTTAGGTATGAAGGGTATGGTGGGTAAAATTACAGGCACATTAGGCTTCACACCTGTATGCCTTAAGTTGATGGACGTAGAGCAGTGCATCATAGGGCACGTTTCTAAGATGTGTGCTCTACGAAGCAATACTTTGTTATAGGCGATGGTTACCACTTAACATCAGGTGAGCCATATGCTTGTTCCGTCTCCAGGTAGTATAAAAAAGGCAAGCCTACTTCATCACTTACCCTTACTTACCATCAGGTGAGGTAGAAGTCAAGCGCTTGTCGATCAACAAAAACATTTTTATAAGGGATTAAAAGTAGCAGGTTAAAAATAGTAAGTTAATTCAGGTTAAAATCTACGTACATACCAAATTTCATCGAAATCGGTTCAGCGGTTACGTCGTGATTGAGTAACAAATAAACAAACATCCTCACTGAACATCATCACATAAATTAATGTGATACGTTGTGATAAATTAGTACTCATTTAGTAGTGTAACGCGTACGAAGTTGCGGGCAACAGCTAGTAGTAAATATAAATAACGTTGGACATTTCACACAGCGCTATCTAGCCCAAAACTAAGCTAAGCTATGGGAACCAGATTACTGATATAATACTTATATACTTCTTTAAAAACTTACATAAAATATATAGAAAAACATCCAGACCTGGTACACATATCTGTAGATCATGCAAACATTTATTCCGCGGTGGGAATCGAACTCGCTACCTCCTGCATCTCAGCCGGCTATTCGCCCACTGTGCCAAGGAGGTCGTCATCATATAGTAGTGTGTTGGGTCTAATCGCACGTCATGTTAAGAAGTGTCAATTTGGCTGAACCGCAGTGGCATTGGTATGCAACTGTCATCGTCCAGGAAGTAATTACACTGGGTCCATTAGAACAGCCGAGGTTCGACCACAATTCGTGGTCACCGGCTTTTTATACACAAGCTATGCGCTGGTAGCGGAATATTAAATTATCGACGTAAAAAGTTTCAATTTCAAATATACTTTATTATCAAACCGACCACTAGTTTTACAATAAAATTGTTTAAACAATCTAAATTAGACATTGGTTTTCAAGGTTGTTTTGCTTTCCAGCATAGGCCTCCCCCAGAGTTTTCCATAAATCACGATCTTGAGCTGTCCTCCTCCACATCGTGCCTGCTGTAGCTCTTAAGTCGTCTTCCCATCTTTGAAATGGTCTTCCCCTTTTTCTCTTACCTTCTCTAGGATACCATTCTGCTATATCCCTAGCCCATTTTTCTTTTATACTTCGGATGTCATGGCCTGCCATTCCATTTTAGTTTTTGATTGTGTACGTGACACCTGTATTTAAATATTTCATCATCCTCATCATCATCAGCCCTTCTCATCCCACAGCTGGGTTTAGGCCTATCTTCTTTATCGGCATTCGCCTCCGTCTTGCGCTGTTCTAACCCAGATACGACCTGCGATTTTTATATTGTCGTCGACCCACCTTGCCGGCGGACGACCTGCGTTCCTGGTTTCATCTCGGGGCCACCACTCAGTCATAGCACACTGCTCCACCTGTCATCACCGCGGCTGGCCACATGTCCTGCTCAACTCCATTTGAGTCCCAATCTACGCTTGCTAACGTCTTGAACTTTAGTCCTTTTTTTTATTGATGATAGCCAAGCGCTTCACCACTACCTCACCTGATGGTAAGTGAAGGTGTGATCGAAGATGGAGCACGCTTGCCTAGAAAGAACCTATTCACTCTGGACTTGAAGACTCCAAGATTATACTGGTTTGGAAAAACATACGCCGGAAGCGAGTTCCACTCCTTACTTGTGCGAACAAGAAATGTTGAAGCAAATTGTTTGGTACGGCAAGGTGGTATGCCGACCAGGTATGGGTGGTACTTCTCGGTACGTCTGCTTGTTCGGTGGTGAAAGGGGGAAGGAGGGATAGGGTCATGAAGAAGTCCGCTTGCGAATTTCGATATTTGGTAGTAGGTCTAGCAGTGTGATGCCGAGCATGGCGCTCTCCATAGCTCTATATGCGACTCTAATCCTGTCATCACAGTCGCACATAAGAATTTATATTTTGTCATGTTTGTTACTCAATCACGACGTAACGGCTGAACCGATTTAGATAAAATTTGTAATAGATTACGCCCTAGATTGAAACATTGCTACTTTTATTGACAAATAAGGCGTGCGAAGCTGCGGGCGAAAGCTAGTTTTAAATAAAGCTTGCTAGTTACAGCTTGGAGGGTTTTAACGCTTCTGCCTTTAACATGCCGTTCTCTAACGGAAGCTAAAACGATCCATTGTTCATAAAACCAATTGAAATTCAACTCGGGAATCGAATTTAGCTAAATAATAATGAGTAGTCAATGTACTGTCTGCATCATTTGTTTCATTATTTGGATAAACTAATACATAAACTATGTGTCGTTCTCGTAAGATGCTATTGAACAAATTCTTAGATTATAATTGATATTAAAAGGCTAGGTCAAAATCAAATCATTCATTAGCCTATATAAATGACTAGATTGTTACGAGTATTATATTAGATTGATAGACTGATAGAAAACGCTTTATTGTATACCACACTTAAATTAACAAATCATAATTAAACACTTAAAACTAGACACGCGATAGTACAATTGGCGGTCTTATCGCTAAAAGCGATCTCTTCCAGACAACCTTTGGATGGACTGGATTTTACGAGAACGTTAAAGGACGGTAGCTTTATAACTTAAGCTTTTTATTTAACTGTCGGTATACTTACATAAGCAAAAGAAAATAAATAGATACGAGGGTAGGTCATTTTACCAGGGTCTTTTAAAGTATTGTACAAAAGGAATTATAAAACTGCAGTCAGACCAGCCATGGTCTACGGTGCCGAGTGTTGGCCTCTTAAAAAGCAACAATCCGACAAACTACACGTCGCGTCGACGAAATGAGAATGAGGTGGTCGCCCAAATTCACCCTTTTAGATAAAGAGCCGAACCATTATATCAGAGGAACCTTCAAGGTAAGACTCATACCAGACAAATTAGTACAGACACGATGGTACGGCCATGTCATGAGGAGGCCGGTAGATCGACTCGAAAAGATCTGGACTTTAAGATCGGACCAAGAAAGCGTGGAAGACCCCGACTAACATGGATGACTGTAATAAAGAAAGACCCGGAGAGTGACAATATAGACCCAATGACGATCCAGAAAAGACATCAGGAGAGAAGTGAGTAGGAGAGCCGACCCCAAATAAAAATGAGAAAAGGCTTGAAGAAGAAGAAGTACACAAGGAATTATAATAAATTAAAAAAAATAGATAAGATTAGGACAATTGTTTCTTGATCTAATAAAATAAGATATAGGCGAACTAAATCCTAATTACAATATTCCTGCTAGCCTTTGTGTAGTGTAGATGTGTGAGTACCAGAAAATAGATAAACTAACTTTAACTTAGGTAAATTTAACTTTACCTAACATAAAAATAAATAAAAATATAAACCGGCCAAGTGCGAGTCGGACTCGCGCACGAAGGGCTCCGTACCATTATCTATAAAAACGAAAAAAAAATCAGGTTTCTTGTATGGGAGCCCCCCTTAAATATTTGTTTTATTTTAATTTAATTATTTATTTTTAACGTGAGTATATAAATTAATATTTTGTTAATATTTCAAGCGTCTACCTGTTGCCGTTATCAATATCGAGCAAAAAAATCACGTTTGTTGTATGGGAGCCCCCCTTAAATATTTATTTTATTCTGTTTTTAGTATTTCTTGTTATAGCAACAACAGAAATACATCATCTGTGAATATTTCAACTGTCTAACTATCACGGTTCATGAGATACAGCCTGGTGACAGCCAGACAGACAGCGGAGTCTTAGTAATAGGGTCCCGTTTTACCCTTTGGGTACGGAACCCTAAAACGATAGAAATGGCATTAGCGTCAGCTCACATAGAGACGCGACGTGACGTGACGTGGCGCGCGCTATTTAAGATATCAACTTAGATAGATATCACTACACGCAAATATCCTGTTTTTAGTGAAAATGCCATATAGTTTATATTGAAACAAAAGCACTTTTATGAAACATTAAGTTTCTTCTAATAGTCGAAACCAAGTCTGCAGTAAACTTGGCAATCTCCTTGGCAACTTCTCATAGTTCGTAGCTCGTTATTTGTTTTTAATTAGTCTGGGTGTTCGGTCGAGTGAGTAGTACTTTCGGTTGTTCTAACTTTGGATTGAAAAGGTTTCGGATGAAATGAACTGGGTTTAGATGGACGTTTACACACGGCGACTTATAGAATCTGGGTTGTTACGGAATCGTGTTATCTGATTTTAGAGCTTGGTTTAATACTAATAAATATAACAGCATTTTTACATTTATGGTGTTATCCGAACACTTACGGAAATTACGGACGACCTCTATGGCGCAGTGGGCGAATAGCCGGCTGTGACGGAGGAGGTTGCAAGTTCGATTCCTGCCGCGGAACAAATGTTTGAATGATCTACAGATATTTGTTTCGGGTCTGGATGTTTTTCTATTTATTATAAGTATGTATATACAAAAAAACAGATATATAAGTATTCTATCAGTTATCTGGTTCCCATAGTACAAGCTCTGTTTAATTTGGGGCTAGATAGCGCTGTATGAAATGTTCAGCAATATTTATTTATAATTTCTAAGATTTTTTAAACCATCTCAAAAAATGTTTAAGCCCCCTTATAGACGGGACTTAATCCCGCAGCCTTCCTCTTGATACGAGGATGTGCTACCAATTTTGCTACAGGCCCTTGTTTCATAATATTAATATAAGTATAATGAGCGGTCTTATCGCCAAACAAAGCGATCGCTTCCAGACCTTTGAATGGAGGGGATCATTGCAAATTGTTTGCGAGTTCTACCATCATTTCAGTTTGGTTGCAATCTATTTCCCTAACAGAGTTGCTGTCATTATTTTATAATTCTTATCAAAAATCTTCGTAAACTAGCAACACCAGGGTAATAACTGCAAGCTTTGGGACTTTGATAGACCCTGTCACTTCACATTAGCTGTGAAAGTAAAATAAACTGTATCACGCTAGCTTTAGAAATGATTTCGCTTGCAGGTTTTTGATGCGTAACATCTTTCCGTTTGTGGGAGTGATTTTGGTAAAAGGGACGGAAATGTGTGACAGGAAACCGGGGAAGCGCGCGCTATTTGATTTGACCAATGAGCGCGCGCGGTGGTCAGATGTTACACATCATATGCGACTACTGTAAGGCTCGTAGTTTTTTTTTACTTTAGTAGGTACTTTTGTCAAATGGAAAAAAGCTGTCATTCAATACAGCTTGATAAAAATGCAGTAATATCAAATAATTTTTTTTTATTTTTTATTTCGTCAAGCGTTTTCCTAATACCTCGCCTGATGGTAGATAAAGATGAAACACGCTTGGTTAGAACTGTTCACCCTGGACTTGAAACCTCCAAAATTACAAAAAGTAGTACAGTTTCTTGTAAAAAGGCTCGTCCGTAGTACTACCACCATACCTATTTCTTTGTTGACGCAACCCCCCTCCTACCGTGCCCGTCTACTCGCGCGCAGAGGCTGCGGCGCGTGGTGCGCGGCGAGACGTTATTCGGAGCGTATCGCACTCACCCTGATGAAAGTTCACGGATTGAAGCGAAACATTGTCGGTCGAAACACCGATAAAACAGTACGTGATAAATCCCGTATTTATAATCATGATACATATTTCTGATGCCAAGCAGCATTGCTGTGTTTCTGTTAAAAGAGTACGGATGCTGGTGAAATTACAGGCCTACGCGGGCCAGGCATCTTAGGGCATGTTTCTAAGGTGCGTGACCTACGAGACAATACTCTGTTATAGGCAATGGTTACCGCTTAACATCAGGTAGGCCATAGGCCTGTCCTATCTTCATGTGTTATAAAATAAATAATAAAAAAACAATGTCCCGAAAAAGCAGACACCGGTAGTAATTTTCGATCATTAAAATCCAAAGGTTGTCTAGAAGTGATAGATTTTAACACAAGTTGTGCTTCTAGTGTTTGCTGTTATTATGTCAAGATTAAACATAGTTAATTTTCATTATTTCCTCCGTGGTGCGGTGAGCGAATAGCCGGCTCAGACGCAGGAGGTAGCGGGTTCGATTCCCGCCGCGAAACAAATGTTTCCATGATCTACAGATATTTGTTCCGGTTTGTCTGGTTGTTTCTCTATATATAATAAGTATGTATTTCAAAAAAAAAAAATGAACGTAAGTATTCTATCAGTTATCTGGTTCCCATAGTAAAAGCTCTGCTTAATTTGGGGCTAGATAGCGCTGAGTCAAATGTCCAGCATATTTATTATTGTTTATTTTCATAGTGGAACTTCTACCTGATAGTATTATTTGTTATGGCAATAGCATCGATAAGATTGGCCAACGTTTGCCCGAAAGTTGGCAAACGACTATGTCCCCTTGACCGGTAAGTAGATCTGTTTAGCTGTTTAGTGGATCGCGTAGGCGGCGTGGACACGGCGTTAGATTGATTGATTGTAAGTACGGAACAACAATTTGATAACTCGATGTGATAACTTAGAATTGATGGAAACTAATATTTGTTTACAGCTTTGTTTATGTACTAATGAAACTAAAAGAGAATTTCAAACATCTATATCGATTATAGCTAACTAACTGATGCCCGCGACTTAATACGTGTTACACTACCAAATGTAGGTAACCTAGAAATAAAGCTAATCTCTCTGTTGCAACTTAACACCTCATTTTTATCCAATGGGACCTGATTTATGGGATGAAAAATAAACTATGTGTTAATCCAGGTTATAATCTACGTACATTTTCAATTTAATCGAAAGGGTTTAGCCGTTACGACGTGATTGAGTAACAAACAAACAAATAAATAACCAAACATCCAAACTTTTGCATTTATAATATTAGTGGGATAGGCAATCGTTCATTTATCATATGCTATGTTACCACAAAAAACGTTAAACACTGTTTAACGCGTGTTATATAATATTCCGTACCAATTTTGTACAGGATTTTTTTCAAACAGTGTTTAGCGGTTGTTTTTGTGGTAAGGACCCATTTAGTTTACAAATAGGTTTTTATTAGGGTTTCATACTCAAAGGGTAAAACGGGACCCTATTACTAAGACTCCGCTGTCTTTCTGTCTGTCAGTCTATCCGTCTGCCAGCAGGCTGTATCTCATGAAACGTAATAGTTAGACAGTTGATATTTTCACAGATGATGTATTGCTGTTGCGGCTATAACAACATATACTAACAACAGAATAACATACATATTTAAGGGGGGCTCCCATACAACAAACGTGATTTTTTTCCTCGTTTTAGCTCGGTATTAATAACGGCAACAGATAGACGCTTGAAATATTCATAGAATATCTAGGTATATACCTATTCACTTTAAATATAAATTATTATAATAAAATAAAACTAATATTTACTGGGGGGTTTCTATACAACAAACGTGATTTTTTGCCGTTTTTATAGGTAATGGTACAGAACCCTTTGTGCGCGTGTTCGACTCGCACTTGGCCGGTTTTATTTACATTCAGTCGAATGGAGTCTAATGGGTACGAGCGTTTATTATCGCTTTTTTTACTAAGATTTAATTCCTATTTACTTTGAGTTTGTGTCCTGATTTTGAGTTGCAATTTGAACCACATTATTTTTTAAAAGTATTTAATCATTAAACCATGTTTACCGTCTAACTCAGATTTCTTAATTTCAATTAGCCGGCAGTTTAAAATGTTATCGATATTTATCTTTATATTGGCCAACAGCTACCAATTTGCTGCACTTATGCAACGATTTCACAATTTATCTAAATCGTTCATCGTAACTACTGTGCGCTTGCGCTTTATCGTGTCGGCGAATTAAAATTAATTTGATAATCGTGTTGTTAAACGCCAAAAATTTTATCGATATTTTATATCGTCTTACGCGAGCAACACTTTTATTAACCCAGTGTTATATAATATGTTTAATTAGCTTTTGGTTTTCCAAATCAATATACACTGTAATATAATTAGTCGTATTATTGATGATGTCTAGATATTCTCGATGTAGTTCGATTATCCTCTGATGTAGAGCTCACACAGAGAACTAATTATTTTAAGATTATTAAAATTCAAGTCAAAACGTTTTTATTCTTTAAAATCACAATAATCACTTTGACACGTTAATTTCACTGCCTGTTCCTTCGCGACCAAGCCAGGAAAAAAAGGCAAAAAACAAGGCTGGGTTGTTATTTTTATTGATCCTTTTAGAATACATAACAATAATGTAAATAAATTACGTCTAAATTGTAACATTTTTGAACAAGTTGAAGCAATTTTTATCCCAAGCTTTTCTATCATCTAAATAATCCAATGCTATAGTAGACTTTTTATGATGATTTTGTTAAATTACGTGTTTAAATTTGTTAATTGTCAACTTTTGTACATCATTTGGGAGTTTGTTATAAAAGCGTACACGTTAATCCTTGTAACCTAAATAATTTTATAAATTTTGGAACACAGCAATGCATGGATGGCATAAATAGGTAGTATGTAATATCAAATCAAAAGCTATCTGTAAGCAATGTCTTTAACCACCAAACTTGTGAACTAGCACTTTATCTTATACAGCATTCATCATCATCATTATCATATCAGCCGTAGGACGTCCACTGCTGGACAAAGGCCTCCCTCATTGATCTCCAGGAACTGCGGTTGGAAGCGGCCTGCATCCAACGCCAACCTGCGGTTCTTACCAAGTCGTCTGCTCATCTTGTAGGTGAACGTCCTACGCTGCGCTTGCGGGTCCGTGGTCTCCACTCGAGAACCTTCCGGCCCCATCGGCCATCTGTTCTGCGCGCTATATGGCCTGCCCATTGCCACTTCAACGTGCTAATCCGTCGGGCTACGTCGGTGACTTGAGTTCTCCTACGTATTTCCTCATTTCTGATTCGATCCCGTAGAGAAACCCCAAGCATAGCCCTCTCCATAGCTCGTTGGGCGACTCTGAGCTTATTCATAAGGCCAATAGTGTAGGACCACGTCTCGGTTCCATATGTCATCACTGGTAACACACACACTGATTGAAGATATACAGCATTGTAAGTATATAGATCTTCGTTAAATAAAATTGAATGAATGGCGGTCTTATCACCTAACAAAGCGATATGTTCCAGACAATCTTTGGATAGAGAGGATTTGATTGATTTGGCTGTGAATTCATAATTTTCAAAAACTTAATTTACCATTATTTTCGAGATAATGAAAATGTCAGTGATTTACAAAATACTAATTTATGTCAGGGTTGCTCTTAACTTATTTATTTAAATGAAACTTAATTACAAGCTTTGTGGGTTACTTGAGCGTTTAACTTAATTTGCTTTTAAATAAACGTAAAATACACGAAAGTACAGAATTATCTTGTCATGTTAACAAAACGTTAACCTCCCAGTGGGTATTAGGTAATTGACAAGTTAAATACTCAATCAATGTTAATTTTGGGGGATTTATGTAACAAGTTTAATAAGTGAAACTTTTACCGTTGATTTATATTGTTTACTATAAAATCTTAGGAGTTGATGGAAGCAAAATGCATATTTCGAGGTGTTGCAATTTTCATTGCAAATGATACCCTAAATTAAATTTCGATGTAATGAAATAGACCTTATTATACGTTCAGTACAGTTACGAGATGTTGATGGCATTTTTAGGGTTCGTACCCAAAGGGTAAAACGGGACCATATTACTAAGACTCCGCTGTCTGTCTGTCTGTCCGTCTGTCACCAGGCAGACGTACCTCATGAACCGCGATAGTTAGACAGTTGACATTTTCACAGATGATGTATTTCTGTTGCCGCTATAACAACAAATACTAAAAACAGAATAAAATAAATATTTAAGGGGGGCTCCCATACAACAAACGTGATTTTTATGCTATTTTTTGCTCGATATTGATAACGACAACCGGTAGACGCTTGAAATGTTCACAGAATTTTTAGTTATATATTATACTTAAAAATAAACAATTGAATTAAAATAAAACAAAAATTTAAGGGGGCCTCCCGTACAACAAACGTGATTTTTTGTGATAAAAAAGGAAAAAAAATCACGCTTGTTGTATGGGACAACCAGCGTGATTTTTTCCCTTTTTTATAGATACGAAACCCTTCGTGCGTGATTCCGATTCGCTCTTGGCCGGTTTTTTATTATAAACTACTAAGAGATGGAACAAGCTGATGTTAAGTGGTAACCATCGCCTATAACAGAGAATTGCCTCGTAGGTCACATAATGTTAGAAGCACGCTTACGTGTGTCATTGACCTTACTACACTGTATTACCTCTAGTGTATGTACCTACCTACCTACTTGTAATAACACTGTTGATTACCTAAATAAAAATGTTACAACAGTTTTAATAATATGACTGGCGGGACGAGCGCCTTTACCTAATAAGCGATCGCGGAGTCAACGCCGCGAACACGTTCACACACGGTCAACATCGCTCGCAACTCGACAAAGTGAAAAGGCTTTAGTTATAGCAATATTTTAAAAAAGAATTAAAATGGCGACACCTATTCACTTATAATAACCATCTCGCAAACAATAACTTCATCATCAAATGATTTGTCTAATTGCTGTGGCGTCTCACTTGGTCACCTTGTGCGATCAATATAAGTATCTGGGTAGTATGATGCATAATTCTGGGAACGTGAATTGTAATATTCAGCACCGAATATCCGCAGCGTGGCTAAAATGGCGAGAAGTTATCGGTGTCACCTGCGACAAAAGAATGCCAGTAAAACTTAAGGCGGTTGACACACTGCCACGCTGCATGTTGCGTGTCGACGCACCTACGCGCGTACTTGCGGGAGTGCAGATCTGCATCATCGTGCAGGTTTTTTACGCACTCACCCGCGTAGTTGCGTTTTGTGGATTCACGGCGGCTCTGACTCATTTCATTCAAAGCTGTTCGCTAGTGCAGTTCAAAAATAGTGCGCTTCCAAAATCACGCACGGCACTGCGGGACTTGGTGTGGCATACCTTGCGTCTCGCCCCGCACCTACGCGCGGGAGTGCATGTTTCTCCGCGCGTGAGAGCGTGATCTGCACGAACGCGCGTGGATGCATTTTCTGTGTGTTGGACTGCTCGTGTTTTCTATACAAACGGAGATACTTACAAGCAACGTTAGAACACGCATTCACCCAACATGCAGCGTGGCGCGTGGCAGTGTGTTGAGCGCCTATAGGTCTTATTTATAAGAGTATCATAAGACCAGTCTTAATGTATAGAAGCGAAACGTGGACTGTAACGCAGAAGAACGTAGATACCAGTGAAGTCGCCGAAATGAAGATGCTAAGGTGTGTGGCTTCACCAGGCTTGATTAAATCCGTAACGAATACGTGCGAGGAACCTGGGCGTGCGCGACATCGCTGACAAGATGCAGAAGAGTGCAGAGGAGGCAGCCTGACTACGTAGGGAATTTGACACTACAACTTTCCATCCCCGGTCGAAGATCTAGAGGTAGACCCATGACAAGGTGGAGAGATGTAGTGTCAAAAGACATGAGAGAGTGTCAAGTTTCGATATAGAATAGAGCGAAGTGGAGAAGAACGACCAGGAAAGCTGTCCCCACGACCATGTGGGATACATAGTTAGGAAGAGAGAGAGAACTGTGGCGTCTCAATTGTGGCCCAGAGTGACCTGTAGAATAAAACTTTTTTACCAAAGCTTAGCAGTTACCTTTACCTTAATTTCCTACCATTGCTACATCAAACCTCATTCTTCGCGTGAAAGCATATAATTTGTATCATTAGCACTGTCTCATTTTAATGTAATGGCTTCATTCATATTATCTACATGATTATTACTTAAATTGCTAGGGTACTCAGAATTCGTTTGACTTAAAATATGTAATCTTTTGATGTTCCTTGGAATGTTCGTTTCATGAATAACTAGCTTCCGCCTGTGGCTTCCTAAGCGTGGTTCGTCACTAAAAAAAACTTTAGGATGTTTCTAATATAAGTGTGATGGTTTTGGTTATACGAAAAATTAAGTTTTTATAACCATTTTACACACTAAAAGAGCAGTATAAAAAAAGTTTGAATAGTAAGCTTATGTACGGTGCACAAACCTGGTCTTTGATGGCTCTTCAAGAGTTCAAACTTGGGGTCTGCCAGAGGGCGATGGAGCGTAGTTATGGGGATTAGACTCACAAACCGCATAAAACCATACTACGTTCTAAGACAAAAATCGCCGATGTTACGCAAAAAGCTGCTAAATTGAAGTGGGACTGGGCTGGACACTTATGTCGAATGCACGATGACTTGTAGGCTAAGATAAGCTAGTGGGTCCCACAAGGCGAGAGACCGCGTGGCCGGCCCGGGCGGAGATGGCGGGACGAACTTGATGCACACAGCGCGAACTGGTCGACAGTAGCCTTAGACCGGGATGAATGGAAGGGCGGCCTTTGCCCAGCAGTGGAATCCAGCGGGCTCTTTAGATTATATTAGTAAGCTTTTCCTATATTAAATACCCTGCTAATTACATAAACGCGCGATTTTCAGTTGATCTAGCTAGGTGATGCAATTGTTGGAAGCAGCGATAAACACCTAAACTCAGGTGAAGCACGGCTTGAGGCATCACATCATTTAAAAAAAAAGATCTAATATTCTACTTTTTTATAAAACTAACGAATGAAACAAAGGCTCGCTCTTAAAACTTTTTTGAGACTGTTTTGGATAATAAAAATTGATAGAATCGCTAGAAAAATATTATGTTCAAACTTTTGCGATCACTGTACAAAATTACTGAATCATCATCATCATCAACAGCCTGACTTCACCCATTGTTGGGTATAGGCCTCCCCAAGTTTGTGCCATCCACCACGATCCTGCGCTAGTCTCACCCACTGACGGCCCACGACCTTTACGATGTCGTCCACCCATCTCGCTGCTGGTCGTCCTACTCTTTTATACTCGCTCCTCGGCCACCATTCAGTCACTGTCCTGCTCCATCTGTCATCACCACGTCTAGCCAAGTGGCCTGCCCAAGACCATTTGAGCTCCATAACTCGAATCCCAACGTCATGAACCTTCGTTCGTCTAATACGTAACTACGTCCGTAATAACTGAATAATTTATTGAAAATTTTAATGGACTTTAAACTAGACATTTTTGTTATAATATCCTCATGGTATTGAGGTTGGTTTATTAGGTCCATTAACTTAGCCCTTTTTTGTCTGGTAATACTTACCAACTACGTTTCTTGAAGTAATCAGGATAGGCTTGTACCAAATACAAGGAATAAACAAATAAATATAAATATTGCTGGACATTTCACACAGCGCTATCTAGCCCCAAACTAAGCAAGCTTGTACTATGGGAACCAGATAACTGTTAGAATACTTATAAACATTTTTTTTTGTACATACATACTTAGAATATATAGAGGAACAACCAGCCCCGGAACAAATATCTGTAGATCATGCAAACATTTGGTCCGCGGCGGCCCATCTCCTGCGTCTCAGCTATTCGCCCACTGCACCACGGAGGTTGCCAAAAGAGGCAGAATATTACATATCTTGACGAGTACAAACAAAAACTTACAAAGAGAGCGAGTTATTCGAGAGATTTCTTCACAATAAACCTAAATGAATTATGAATGAATTATGAAAACTTATGACTTATTAACTTAATAACGGTATCGAAACAATAGGCAGAAGCTTTTAAATTTTGCAAATAAAATTTATTTGCAATGTTTATAAGGCTGTAGCAGCCAAGAACAAACACCTATCCTAAATCACTTGTCGAAGAGAAAGCGTATACCCGGCGGTGTACACTCGGCTTATAATTATCGATACATACCTTTTTATCAAGTCGAAAATTGCCGGATGATCGGTTATTGTAATTGATTTTGGGAGGCGTTTCTCCGTAGCCTCTTTGGGTATACCACAATGGTACCTTACCTCATACTTTTGCTTACTGTCATAATTTTTAGGGTTTCGTACCTAAAGGCCTATGGGACCCTATTACTAAGACTCCGCTGTCTGTCTGTCACCAGGCTGTATCTCATGAACCGTGATAGTTAGACAATTGAAATTTTCGCAGATGATGTATTTCTGTTGCCACTATAACAAGAAATACTAAAAACAGAATTAAATATATATTTAAGGGGGACTCCGATACAATAAAAGTGTTTTTTTTGTCGTTTTTGTTCGATATTGATAACCGCAAAAGGTAGACGCTTGAAATATTCTCTGAATATTTAGTTACCTATATATTTACGTTAAAACAATTAAATTAAAATAAAACAAATATTTAAGGGGATGCCATAGAACAAACGTGATTTTTTTGCCGTTTTATAGTTAATGGTACGGAACCATTCGTACGCGAGTCCGACTCGTCTTGGCCGGTTTTATTTTCATGTATTATTTCTTGAAAAAACCTATCACCCCGATTTGTTTTTTTTATAATATTAGTGATAGACATTTCACACAGCACCATCTAGCCTCAAACTAAGCAAAGCTTGTACTAAGGAAACCTGATAACTGGATGTTTTTTTTTGTTGTAAATTTGTGCTTATAATATGTATTTAAAGAACCAGGCCCGGAGCAAATATATGTAGATCATGAAAACATTTGTTACGGTGGGAATCGAACCCGCGACCTCCTGCTTCTCAGCTGCTTTACCCACGGCACCGTAAAAAAGTATACCTAAGTAGTTTTTTCTATAGAATATCTTGCTAGTCTTAGGTTCAAGTTTTAAAGGATCTGGTAATAGCATCAAGGAGGCCGCGTGATAAGATTTTTTTTTATTATTAACCTATTGTGTCCCACTGCTGTGCTAAGGTCTCCCTTTTCCTTCCACATCTCGCGCTCCATTGCCAGAGCAGGCCATTGCGGCTCAATTGCATCCCATCATGTAATTTTTTCTGGGCCTACCGCGACGTCTAAATCCTTTTCTAGGTATGTAGATGATGATGAATGGAGAAAAACGAGTGTGCTTTAGACCACACTACTGAAGTAAAACTTCTTTTTCAAAATATTAATTTATAAAATAGTTCGATTACAAAATTGTCCACACGTCTGTAGGTCGATTAGTCTAAGTTCATTCTGGACAGACGCAACTCGCACTCGCACAATAACGTTTAAAAATATACGAAACGTAATTCTTTCTCACTATCTTCATGTACATCAGAGAAATCTGTATTTTTGTGAAACAGTTTCCTAGCTATTTTGTCAGACATGGAGCAGTGTAAGCCAGACACACTAGACATAAAAATAGAATGTTTCTACCAAAGCACAACTCGACATTTTTTAACAGTAACGCTCATTGCATGGCAGTAAAAATATTTAATAAATTACCAGACGAATAAAAGATTTACCTTTGACGTTATTTAAACACCGAATTAATAAATGGTTATCATACAAATGTTTTTACACTATTGCGGAATATTTTAATTACAAGTAATACACATGACATTATTTTATTTTATTGAAATTTTTATATTGTGTAGGAATAGTTAATTTTTATGTTTAATAGTAATTAACGTAATATTTGCACACCAGGTGAATCTGGTAGAAAGTTAAGAGCTTAAATTGTATACATTAAGACCAGTGTAAAATTGTACCAACTAACTTTCTGCGAATAAATTATCTTTTATCTATTTTATCACTAACTTATATCTCTCTCTCAACTTCCGTTCGCACTTTTCGTAACGCATTCACCAGCTTACTTCCCAAGTCAAGCGTGCGTTAAGAAGTTTTACTTCAAAAATGACGCAATGGTAAAGTAAATATTAACTTACTACCTTACTTCATTCATAAAAATCATATCATCATTATTAAATATGAAAAAAATTCAGACATTCACGAATTCCACCATAATTTTATGGCACATTATGAATTACGAGATACGATCTCGCGGATTCTTTAGGTATTTCCGGATGTATCTTGTTCATCTCTGCTACAACCGTAATTTTCTTGAATTCGTCATCTTGCGACCTACTTTCACGGTAAGGTATGTTTTGTTTATTTTTGCTTCATTTTATATGATTTCAGTCATAAATCTGTCAAAAAATACCTACAACATCATAAACAAAAAACGGAACTTATGACTACAAAATAAGTGTATTTTTAAAAGTTACACCCAAAATTAAACAGCTAAAAATTAAATAAAAACCAGCCAAGTGCGAGTCGGACTCGTGCACGAATGGTTACATAATAATATCTATAAAAACGGCAAAAAAAACACGTTTGTTGTATGGGAGCCTCCACTAAATATTCTGTGAATATTTCAAGCGTCTATCTACTTGTTGCCGTTATCAATATCGAGCTAAAACGAGCAAAAAAATCACGTTTGTTGTATAGGAGCCCCCCTTAAATATTTGTTTTATTCTATTATTAGTATTTGTTGTTACAGCGGCAACAGAAATACATCATCTGTGATAATTTCAACTATCTAACTATCACGGTTCATGAGATACAGCCTGGTGACAGACGGAGAGACAGACAGATAAACAGCGGAGTCTTAGTAATAGGGTGCCGTTTTACCCTTTGGGTACGGAACCGTAAAAAAAGCCTGTCGCCGGCTCTGTTTGAATTTTGAAACCATCGTTCCATAAAAAATTGGCATCAATTTGGTAATCGGCGCTGTCAAGTGGAAGATATGTCGGATTCGAGTTTGGAAGTCCGATAAATCTATCGGGTCTGATGAATCCGTGATTTGTAGCTATTGGTCTGTGGTTGTGGTCGAACTACTGTTTCTAAATGGCACCCTATTAAGAGGTTCGGTTGGTAGTACTGTTTTGTTAATAAAAGGGCACGATTCCATCAGTCTTAGGGCCCGTGTACACGCTAAGAAATTTCACCGTGTCTGCGGCAGATAGGACCAATTCATCGTGGACACAACTAGAATTTAGATAGATAGATAGAAAAGGTATTGTAAATCACACATAAAAAAAAAACAAATAACAATACAAGCATAAATACACGTGGCGGACATATCGCTAGAAGCGATCTCTTCCTGACAACCTTTGGATGGACTGGATTTCACCAGAATATTATAGGACGATAGCTATTATTAAAAATAATTACATAATGAATAAACAGTGTACTTACATAAGCAAAATAAATAAATATATATATATACATATATATAAGTACTCATCGATGGATTACGTACATAATAATATAACATAGTAAATAAATATTCCATACTAACAATAAATAAGGTATATTATATAAAATACTATAAGTAGGTACATATAGGTGTACAATAGAAGGGTGAAATAAAAACCAAGAGTAACGCAACGATAGATGAGAAAATGAGAAATCAGCATTGTAGTGCAGACAGATGTTTATACACGGTGTCCTTTAAATCAACGAACAAACGTTGTTTAGACCATGGGCTACTAACAGTTTATAACATCAAATTAAAAAAACAAAACGAAATCGATCTTTGAAAAATATAAAAAGTTGCGAACTTAAAACGTCTATTTTAGCGTTACGCCCTACAACATAGTCAGCGCGCTGACCGGTAGCTACTAGGTACCTATCTAATTGAGTAGATAATACGCTACGGCTAGCGTACCCATGAACTTTATGTCACGGTTAGTTTTTGAACAAAGTTAGACTTATTTGAGAAGGTCTAGATTTTATTTTTTTATTTATCTTATTTGATGCTATAAACAGTTATTAGACCATGGTCTGAGCAACATTTGTTCTGGGAAAACAGTGATTTAAAGGACACCGTGTATAGATCTGTTTTAAAGATAGAAAAGGATTTGGCAGATCTAATGTGTGGAGGAAGAAAGTTCCACAGACGGATAGCTTGTACAGTGAAGGATTTATCATAAAAGTAAGAAGAGTGTACATGAGTGTACAGAATTTAGTTGGATCTAGCCCTGAAAATTTGTCGTGTCTGCTATAGACAAGATAGGAACGTGTAAACGATGAGATTGTTTCCGGGCAGTCGTGCGTAGGGTATGGTAGGGTGCACTAGTCAAGCTTGACAACCCAACACATATACACCTCACCTACTCCGCCCCCTTCACCGCACCAACACAGAGCGCGTCGTGGCTAGAGCAGACAATATTTTTTTCTTGGTCAACGCCGGAGGATGTACACAGTTCGTGTGTAGAAACCGACACGAATTATTGCGTAGACCCGGCGGCAGCGTGTACAACTATACAAGTAGCCTTATCATTTTGTATTTACATAAACAAGTATACAATAAGGTCTTAAAAACTAGGTAATGGCACTTTAAAAATGTGCCATTAGTATATAATATATAACAAAGTAATTTTTCATCTTAATATTATAAATAAACAAATATATATTACTGGACATTTAACACAGCGCTATCTAGCCCCAAACTAAGCAGAACTTGTACTATGGGAACCAGATAACTGATAGAATACTTATATACATTGTTTTTTTTGTAAATACATACTTATATTATATAGAAAAATAACCAGACCACGAACAAATATTTGTAGATCATGCAAACATATGTTCTGCAGCAGGAATCGAACCCGCTACCTCCTGCGTCTCAGCTGGCTATTCGCCCACTGCACCACGGAGGTCGTCCATTAATAGTGTCGTGTGCCGTACATGATGCAGTTCAGTGGCACGCTGTGCACACTGGTGAATCGCAAGTTTAAATAAATAAATTCATTCATAATTCATTCATTACATTCGCACAAAGCGGTTCTCTTCGACCTTTATCATGCGCACCGCCAAAGAGTGGAACGCCTTGCCAGAGTCTGTGTTTCCTGATAGCTACAACTTGGGTGTCTTTAAGTCGCAAGGGAATAGGTTTCTTCTAAGCAAGCGTGTACCATCGTAGACTGCATCATCGCTTACCATCAGGCGAGATCGTGGTCTAACGCAAGTTGATAACGTATAAAAAAATATTGCTGGACATTTCACACAGTGCTATCTAGCCCCAAACTAAAGCAGAGCTTGTAATATGGGAACCAGATAGAATACTTATGCGTATACCTACTTTTTGTTGTAAATACATACCTAGAAAAACATCCAGACCCGGAACAAATATCTGTAGATCTTTCAAACATTTGTTCTGCGGCGGGATTTGAACCCTCTACCTCGTAAAACTTTAGGTTAACATTTTTTTTTTTAGTCTTTATTAATGAGCTTAATCACAATGGCAATTATGCCGCTCAGTTGTTACAGCAAAAACACATTACTAACTAATCAAATTTGTAGGTAATCTAGAAATCAACAACCCTAGCTTGAATTAAATACAACTAAGACTATCAATGATCTGAGTTGAACTTCAACTCGTAAAGCATGACTAAATATTTAATTTTATCTGAAAATGGATTTGACAATATAATGTTGCAATCAGCAGATTCTTTCAGAAATTGTTTACAATTATTAGATTAACATATTGATTCAGTTTTCCTAACAATACAAAGCCAGATTTTATTTTTTATGCAAGGACTTGGTGGAATGGTGAATTTCAATAAAAAATTATTAAATAATAATAATAATAATCCTCCTAGCCGATTTCGGCTACAGAGACTTGACTTTGTGACCATTGGCCTAGGTGTTTAGCCTGTATGTGGCTGATGTACCCTATTTTTGCGCTAAAAGTCCGGTTACAATGAACACAAGTTAAGGCGCCATTAATGTAGTTGTAATTGATATTAGCCGGCGGTCGACTTTTAAGCTGATCTCGTTTTAAGTCTAGTTCTTGCCTCCTTTCTTCTTCAAACTCGTACACTTTGTCCTGAACATGACGCCTCCATTCAGGTCGTTTTTCAGCGAGAGCCTCCCAGCGCGACGGATCGATACAACACCTCTTCATGTGCCTCTTCTGTACGTCTTTGAAACGTAGGAACTGACCTCCGCGTTTCCGCTTACCATGTTCTAGTTCACAGAAGAAAATGCGTTTCGCCCTTCGCTCATCAGACATCCGAGACAGGTGCCCGCACCAACGCAGCTGACGCCGCATCAAATATGCCTCTATGCCACAGACATTAGCCCGTCGTAGAACATCGGTATTACGGACCCGATCCGACCACTTGATGTTAAGAATGTCGCGGAGGCATTTCAGATGGAATCTGTCTAACGTGCGTATGTGTCTGCGATACAGGCACCATGTCTCTGACGAGTACAAGATGTTAGGAAGTACAATAGCCATATACACCTTAATCTTGGTACTCAATTTGATGTTATGGGAGCGAAATACCTGGACTCGTAGTTTACCAAAAGCAGCCATAGCGGAGCCAAGTCTGCTGTTGATCTCCGAGTCAAGGTCGCATTTTGTTGTTATGCTGCTTCCCAGATATCTGAATGTATCGACCTGTTTTATGGGCTTTCCATCGACTTGCAGATTCAGTGGAGCTTGGTTAACAGTGTCCATGGCCATCACCTCTGTCTTTGTAATATTAATTTTGAGGCCAAATCTACAGCACGCAGCGTCAAGCCGAGTCATCAAGTCCTGGAGTCCCTCAGAAGATTCCGCAACGAAACATAGGTCATCAGCATACATCAATTCGGTAATGAGGTCATACGATACCTTTGTGTGCGCTTTTAACCTAGCCAGGTTAAAGATACTGCCATCTGTGCGAAAACGTATGCGGATCCCTTCGGTGTTGGCTTGTAAAGTCTCCCTCACGACAACGGAAAAGTACAGAGCAAAAAGAGTGGGTGCTAATACACAGCCTTGTTTTACACCACAAGTGACAGGGAATTGCTCTGTCTGCTCACCATTGACGGTTACGCAACAAGTCATGTTGTCGTGAAGAAGTCTTATCAAGCGTATAAATTTGTCGGTGCAACCAAGTTTCGAAAGCACAATCCACAAAGCTTCGCGAGGTACACTGTCAAAAGCTTTCTCCAGATCAACAAAACAGAGAAACAGAGGTTGACACTGTTCCCTGCTTTTCTCTTGCAGTTGTCTAAGAGAGAATATGGCCTCGCATGTGCCGCGATTGGGTCTAAACCCAAATTGCGTTTCAGGCAATATACTTTCAGAGAGCTCCATAAGACGATTTAAGAGTACTCTGGCAAAAGTTTTTCCTGGAGTAGACAGAAGTGATATACCCCTATAAGAGTTGCAAACAGATCGATCACCTTTATTTTTATACAAAGAGCAAATTAGTGATACGCCAAAACTAGGAGGAACGAACTCCATTTCCCACATGCGCTGGAAAAATTGCCAAATCTTGTAGTGCAACTCATCTCCGCCATATTTTAATAGTTCTCCTGGTATGTTATCGATGCCGACAGCCTTATTGTTTTTCTGCGCTTTGATGGCGATGATAACTTCCTCAAGAGAAGAGGCTGATCCAGATCTACGGCTTGTGGTAAGGCAGGAAGTGATGCTAAATAGTTTATGTCAGCAGAACGATCCACATTGAGTAAGCTGTTATAGTGTTCTGCCCAGCGAGTAAGAACTTCTCCTTTGCTTACCAGGAGGGTACCTGAAAGTGATTTCAGTGGTACGTTTACTCGATGTGGACTTCCTACTAACTTTTTAATCTCGTTAAAGAAATCGCCGAGTCTATTCGAATCAGCAAGCCACTGAATATAGCGAACCTTGTTCAGCCACCACTCATCTTTTGCGTTTCGAGTTAGTCTCCTTATTTGGCTCGTACTCTCCTTTATTTTTTCAGAAGCAGTTGTCTGATTTCCCTTTCGAAGGAGCTGGCGGTGTTTTTCTAGGGCGACTGTCAATGTATTATCATTTTCGTCAAACCAGTCTTCACAGACACGAGGTTTTTGGCCTAAGATCTCAGTAGCCGCATTGATGGTATTTGTAGTTAACAGTTTCCAGCCCTCGTCTAACTGTTCATCTTCGGGGTGTATGCCTGCTGTAAAGGTATTGACAGCTTCCCTGTAATTTGCCAATATTTCAGCAGACTCTAGCTTTTTCAGATGAAGACAGTTAGGCTTAGCCCTGCGAGGTCTACGGCAAGGGCTAAGACGCAAAAATAGTTTTGTAACAACAAGTCGGTGATCCGACCAACAGTTTGCGCCCCTCATTACTCTCGTTACTTTGACATCCGCTATATCCCGTTGACGGACTATAGCATAATCAATAAGATGCCAATGCTTGGACCTTGGGTGCATCCAGGTAGTTTTGTATTTATTTGGGAGTCTAAACATGGTATTGGTAATACCCAGATGAAATTGGGAACAGAGGCTTAGTAACAGTTGCCCATTACTGTTCATGTTACCAATGCCATGTCGCCCTATCACCCGAGGCCAAGCTTCAAAATCACGTCCGACGCGAGCATTAAAGTCGCCAAGAAGCAAAACTTTCTCACAGTGCCGGATTTTAGTCAGCACTTCTGACACTTCCTCATAAAATTTGTCCTTGACGTCATCACTTTTGTCGAGTGTTGGCGAATATACGCTGATAACATTTAAGTATTTATTGTTTCGAAGATGGAAACGTAAGGATATGACACGATCAGAGATAGCAACTGGATGTTCTTCCAACTTAGAGGCTAAAGTAGTTTTAATAGCAAAGCCTACTCCTGACCGTCTAGGCTCAGAAGCTGGTGTGCCTTTCCAGAAGAAAGTGTACCCACCACCACGTTCAACAAGCTCACCTTCGTCAGCTAGATGTGTTTCGCTGAGAGCGGCTATGTCGACGTCATAGCGTTTGAGCTCGCGAGCCACAATGGCGGTTTTACGTTCTGGGCAGAGGTTGTTGGGTCGGTCTAAAAGAGTACGTACATTCCACGCACCAAAAGTCATATTCATCTGCATGTTTTTAGATTTATTCTTATTGCGAGGAATGAGCGTTTGTTTGGGGCACCTTTTCTAGCCCCCTCCCCGGCTGAGCGAGGAAAGCAGTGCCTCTCTAAATAAAGCTGCTTTGTCTCAAAGAGTGCTGCCGAACCACACTGTCACCCCGATGCAGTGCTAGAGCGACCACTCTCCTCTCCTTAGGCCACCCGTGTCCAGGTATTAGACCAAGCCCAGGACTTTTTTAAACTCGGAATGACAAAGCCAAGTCAGATGCGCAGGATATATTAAGTTGCATAAGTGTGCGCGCCGTACACAGATGCACCCTCTCCTCCTTACTCCCCTTGACCCAGTGGAACGGAGAACCGCTACGACTGGAAGGGAACAGGACGCAGTATCTGGCAACGATAAAAAACTCCTATCGCTACCTTCAGGCCTTCTACAGTTGCCTGGTTGCCTCGCCACTTGAGGTGGATTGCGTTGACGCCGAAGCAACGAGCACTAGCACGGGGAGTGACCGTGCCGACTCGAGGGCCGAAACACGCCGTTGCTACAACAAAGTGTTTCGGCACTCGAGCCCCCCTCTACCAGCCTAGGTTCCTAAGGTGTGGCCGCTGCATGCTATAGCGGCGACCACTAACGACGATCGAATGCGTGCCGCGCGATCTGAGGAGCCTTTTATAGGCGATGTTGCCTCGACCACTAACGACGATCGAATCTTCGTATATTCAACGGGCAGCGTAACGACGCCCCAGAGACGTCCGCACTGTACGACGGCTCGAGCACGACTCCTAAATTATTAAAAATACTTTATGAAACGGTAAATAAATAAAAGAAGACACAAATTCTCAAGTACAATAAGCGGTCTTATCGCCGAAAAGCGTACATGGCTGGGTACATCATTATTACAGCAATTTTAGATAGGTTTCAGCGTTTTTAGCGGAATAGTAACAAACAAACCAATGTAGGTACTTACATAGAGAATTCACATGAGGAGATTAGAGAGCAACACCAATTAAAAGTGGTAGGTATTTGGTTCGTCCTCGAGCCAATGAATATTAACTGAAGTGAATATTCAAAGACATTCTCTAAATCAGTTACCCAGTTTTCGTTCGGCACTTGCCAATCAACACTTGCGATAGAATTAACGCGCCGGCGAACCCTGAGCGCAACTTCAATTCGGCCGCGTCAAAAACTTTGGCCTGAATATCGCTATCCCTGTTTATTGATGAAGTTTGGCCACGCAGAGCGATAGTGATAGCAATAGAACGATTCTAAATTTGATTAGGTTTTGACCGTGTTCCGTAATACCAAAAATGATGACAGAAAACTTGTTGTAATTTTCTCATTGTGTTGTTATTCTGTAACTAGACGATATAATCTATGTTCCCATGACTAGGATACGAAGATGTTGTTGTTTTTAATACGAAACAAATAGGTTAAAAACAGGTCTTTTATGACGTAAAAACATGCAGAATGAGATACGCTTCTATTTCATTTTAGGTAAGTATTTTGATCTAATATATGGTTGGGAACCTAGATAAATACTATTCAAATTAAAATAATACCTTATTAAGTTAGAAATATGCTCCAATTAGAAATGATCTTGGTAGTACGTGTTGAATGGGCGATTGTCCCTCCGGTGTCCCCTTAATAGGACCTTCGCTGCGACGTACTGCTAGGTAAGGGCTCGATAGAGATAGAGGCGCAGCGATTAGCTGAGCGACAAGCGGAGCGGTGAATTTAGGTTTGACAGAACTAAAATTATAACTAATAGGCAAATGAAACAAAAAAGATTGCTATCATTTTAGTGCCGTCAAACCTCGAGGAGTTTGAAAACTATTGGCATAGGGAATGAATGAACGAAATACTCTTTATTGCACACCAAACAAAAATACAGTAATAATGGATAAACAATAAATAAAGGCATAGTCCCCGATCTACCATTTTTTTTTCAACATCGCATTTCTCAATAAAACTTGTACCTATCTATACTAATATTTTATAGAGGAAATATTTGTATTTTAGTGTCTATGTTTGTAATGAATAGGCTCCAAACCTACTGGACCGATTTAAAAAATTCTTTCACTGTTAGGAAGCTCCACCATCCCCGGCTGACATAAGCTACTTTTTATCCAACTGCGCAGAAGGAGGGTAATGTTTTTACGCTACGCGAGCGAAGCTACGGATTGGTCAGCTAATATTTGATAGACGAAAAAAAATTGCTTGTTGCATAAAGTTATGCAGTTAATAGGACATAAGTTGCAAAGTGATGGTTTTGCAATCTTTAAGACAAATTATCTCCACAGCGTGACACTTAGGACTTAAAGGAGCCCAGACCCGTCAACAATTGTATGTGCAAGTCTTGTAAAAATCTAAAAATTTGACAAATTCTTCCCGCAGTGGCTTATACAAAGAAATTGCTGACGTGTGTGAGTGCCGTTATGTTAGTATAATTTTTTTTGTTAATTAAGTCCCCAATTACATAATATACAGTGTCAAAGTTCGACGCAATTATAAAGAAAACAAAATGAGGGATTTCTATGCCAGCCGGAATTGCCACCATTGACTGCCGCCGAAACAGAATACAGGATGTTGAAATACAGGATGTTTTATAATATACGCACAACAATGAAAGGGGTTATTTTGATGAGCATAATAAATAAACCTGTGACATGTTTACCATAGAAATGTAAAATTTATTTTGGCATGTAAAAACAAACACTTTAGTAAACTTATGTTGTGCTGTTGCATAATGCTTGCCATCTAACCACAAATACGGTATTGGTGACGTCTCGAGATATCTCTTGTTGTCCCTTTCTAACCCAAAACCCGCAGCCATTTCCGAAAGAGATATCAAATCGGCCTTTATTTTTGGATGTCGATTGCAATAGTAGGCAGTAAGTTTTATATCGAATTAATTACCCAAAATTAGTGGATTTTATTTAAAATTTGATAATAACTAGTAGTTTTTGTCTTTTTTATGTTTTGAGAAACCGTTACTTGAATATCGTCAGTATATTACCAAACAGTATAGTGAAATTATAGATTTAGTAGTTTGTAATTTGTGTGACCATTTAAAAGCTATACAAGGTGAAATGAAAAAACATAATTTATTTTGCCGGAAACATGGTTGTATAAAAGTATTATAGCTATGATTGATTAGATTCACAAAGTCCACCGATCAACTCGGTATGCAAACAAAACATTTAATAAATGACATACATTAATTAAATTGGGTCAAAATGAAGGACTGTTTATGAAAAGTAGATTAATCTACCTATATTTTTTAGGTTTTCAGACTTTTACATGAATTTGGAAGAGAAGGTGCATATTGTGAAAAATTAAAAAAAAGAGTATTAGAGTTTTCCCCCCCAAATGTCGCTAATATTAGTGATCATTTTAAAATCTTAAAAAATTTCAAGCCTAGACGGGACTTGAAACCGCATCTTTCCTTTTGATACGAGGATGCACTACCAATTGTGCTACAGGCTCTCGTCACGTCAGGATCGAAGTTAGTGAGATGATTCAGGTTACGACTAAAGCGCCGTTAGCTTCATCTAAGTACAGGAAAACTTGAACAGTTTTTTACCTGCTCAATGTGCATTGTATTTTCCGTAAGTGTTCGGGTAACACTAAAAATAAAAATTAAAAAAAAAAGAATTATTTGAAAAGGGCTTTGTCGCATATGCGATTATGCCGACTTGCTGTCGATTCGGACAAAATATATTGGGACGCAATGTTCCAATTGACACTTTTGATTTTAATATTTTTGTTACTGTCGATTCGGACACCATTAAAAATAGCTGCATTGTACAGTCAGTTAAAAAAAACACGTTTTTACCGAGGCGCGGCGACGGCACAGCAAGATGACGAAATAGATACATAGCAAGATCACACTTTCTCTATCTCTTTATTTGAGATATTTTTAAGTGATCATTATATAGATGCCTAAGTATACAAGATGTTGATTTATACCAAATATACGCTATGAATGAATTTTGTAGTTTTTTTTAACATTAATGTAAGTCACCACACGCTCGCAAACTAATTTGATGGTGTCCGAATCGACAGTAAAAAAATATTTAAATCAAAAGTATCAGTTGGGACACTGTGTCCTAATATATTTTGTCCGCATCGTCAGCAACTCTTTGTGCCGCCCTCGAAAGTTTAGTTCAAAAGTTTCAGTTGTGATTTTTTTCTCCGCTCCGCTTGAGAAACATTGGTTTCTTGTTACCTGAATACCACAATTTTGTATATAAATAGATAAATTATCGGAACGTACGAAAGGGTTGCAAGGTAATGGGTATAGTTAGGGCCTACTCCGTAGAAATTAGTACGTGTTCCACTTACTACATGTTTAGTGCAATGGTACTTTTGAACGGGCTCGAGGAAGTGGGCACCACCGCCTTACCTTTATCGGCCGCCAAATAGCAGTACTTGTGCTGCTGTGTTCCGGTTAGATGGTAATGGGTATGTTCCTGTAATTACTGGCACATAGGCATAACAGCTAAGTCCTATAGTATGGCAACGTATCCACATAGAGATCAAGACCACATAATACCTTGTTTTGAATTCTATGTGGATATCCATGGGCTGCAGTAGTCGCTTAACATCTGGTGGACTGCATGCACGTTTGCCATATAAGTAGATAGTATAAAAAAAATGGTGTTACATAGAAGAAGTAGTAGTAAAATTCTTATTAAAGACACTATCATCATCACACTAATAATAAAAATGTGTGTATTTGTTGACAAACAATGCGCACGAAGCCGCTGGCGGAAGCTAGTTAATAATAAATCAATTAATATCCTAACTAATATTGTAAATTCGAACGTCATTCCGTCTGTTTGTTATGTTTTCACGACTAAACGTAACGGCTGGGATGATTTCGATTAAATTTGGTACACACGGCTACACATTATCAATTTCCAGAATAAGCTGACCTCTCATTCTACGAAAAGCCTACACAATGCGAGGTCAGCTTAAACTGGAAACGTATAGCTTGATGTGTAACCGTGTGTACATAGATAGATTATGACCGGGATTGTGACATAAGTTACTTTTTACCCGACCGCGCAGAAGAAGGGTGTACGGGAATTCAACAAAAGCCGATGCGAAAGCGACTAACCTAGGTTTACTCCGCAATTCCTCTATCCGTAGGTTGCTGTGGTTGATGGTAGATGTATGTCGTCTACTTCTGGGATGTAACACGCGCGAAAACTACCACTTGACTATCGTACGGCGCTGTACACTATTTGATATTTGGTAGGTACTTGCACTGAGAGTGGCGCGTGAGAACTGGTCGGCCCGTAGGACACGTTGACAGTCGCCTTGGTATGCCACTTCGCTCAACTAATGAGGGTAGGTTGAGAAATAAGAAAAAAACAAAGAAAAATGAGGATTGATGTACCCTCCAAATTGTGTGATCTACTAATCAATTTCGATACGGAACAGAGGGCAATCTGCGAGCCGCGGGTGTCAAGCTAGTTATTAATAAATATAACTAATTATTAATAATTAAATATGTTTACGCGGGAAATGAATGCAAAATATAGCGAAAATGTACAAAATTTGTGTTTGATTGTTGCGAAAGATGGAGGCTGAAAACTGTTTTGGATTTGGCTGAGAAAAGAAACAGTTTGCGATAAGGAAGATGCACAATACCTGTATATCCTTTGATGGCGTGTAGCGGCGACAGGTTCGAATAGGGTGCACTTATATTCACTGTATTTCAACCACAAAATTAAGTTCTTTAAGCGAGACGAATTCTAATACGACAGCGGCGCGGACATTTTTTCCAAAACTGTTTTTCGTTACACTTTCGATAGATGGCGCCACTTTGTAAGCGCCCACGACGGTGTTGAACGTATAACGCGTCCTCGCTCACACGTATAGAGACAGGTGTGTGGGAGAGGAATAGATATATAAGAGGTTTATGCAACAATAACATTAAATGATTTGTTTTTATGAAAATAGAATGAAAATTACGATTATCTATTGAATCAGCACAACCAATATATAATAATTAATGCGAAAGTGAGTATTTTTTATTTAAATGTTTGTTTGTTACGCTTTTGGGGAACTTTACAAACTGTTAGAATCTTCAAGTTTAGAGTGTTTAGGGAAACGTGCTTTATCTTCGACCACACTAAGACTTATCATCAGATAAAGTAGCGGTTATCTACATGGTTATAGGACTATATTTTGTTAGTAGTAAAACAATATTTAAGACAATACGCCAAGACTTGTGGCAAGGGCGGTTAACCAATAAACATAATGATAATAATAACAATGGTGGACATTACACACAGCGCTATCTAGCCCCAAACTAAGCTAAGCTTGTACTATGGGAACTAAATAACTGATAGAATACTTACATACATTTTTTTATACTTATAATATATAGAGAAACAACCAGACTCAAAACAAATATCTGTAGATCATGCAAAAATTTGTTCCGTGGTGGGAATCGAACCCGCTACCTTTGCGTCTCAGTCGGGTATTCGCCCATTGCGCCACGGAGTCGTCTACGTAACATGTTTGATTCCTTTTCAATATAATTACTGGTAATTATTGTTATAGATAGGTACTTGGCGCATCACTAGCGGCTCCCGTAAGGGCTGCAAGAGTGAGCGAGATAGCAATATCGTTGTTGTTTTATTTTATGTACTTATAATATATAGAGAAACAACCAGACTCGAAACAAATATCTGTAGATCGTGCAAACATTTGTTCCGGGGTGGGAATCGAACCCGCTACCTTCTGCGTCTCAGTCGGGTATTCGCCCATTGCGCCACGGAGAACGTCTACGTAACATGTTTGATTCCTTTTCAATATAATTACTGGTAATTATTGTTATAGATAGGTACTTGGCGCATCACTAGCGGCTCCCGTAAGGGCTGCAAGAGTGAGCGAGATAGCAATATCGTTGTTGTTTTATTTTATGTACTTATAATATATAGAGAAACAACTAGACTCGAAACAAATATCTGTAGATCATGCAAAAATTTGTTCCGGGGTGGGAATCGAACCCGCTACCTTCTGCGTCTCAGTCGGGTATTCGCCCATTGCGCCACGGAGGACGTCTACGTAACATGTTTGATTCCTTTTCAACATAATTACTGGTAATTATTGTTATAGATAGGTACTTGGCGCATCACTAGCGGCTCCCGTAAGGGCTGCAAGAGTGAGCGAGATAGCAATATCGTTGTTGTTTTATTTTATGTACTTATAATATATAGAGAAACAACCAGACTCGAAACAAATATCTGTAGATCATGCAAACATTTGTTCCGGGGTGGGAATCGAACCCGCTACCTTCTGCGTCTCAGTCGGGTATTCGCCCATTGCGCCACGGAGGACGTCTACGTAACATGTTTGATTCCTTTTCAATATAATTACTGGTAATTATTGTTATAGATAGGTACTTGGCGCATCACTAGCGGCTCCCGTAAGGGCTGCAAGAGTGAGCGAGATAGCAATATCGTTGTTGTTTTTCCTACGTTTTATTACCCCATCTGCTAGGAGCGTCAGCGTGTGATCTCTTCGCTGCATTAAATTAAAAGCCACTGCAATATTAGCTGATTTCCTTTGAAAGCGCATTCGAGTGGCACAGCTTGAAAGTAGTTAGGTGAGCAATAAAATATCGGTGTCAGATCTATTAAGAAATTGCTGGGGTTAGGTTAAATGCTGGGAAAGGAGACGGTATTTTTCATTGGTATGTAGGCAATTTATTAATGAAGCCGGTAGATTATCGAAAGAGGTAAAAAAACCTAGTAGAACGATGTAGGTACAAAATGTCAAAAATAATACACATTTTAATATTTAAAAATTAATTCTCGTAGAACTGATACACATAATAAACCTTAGTTCGCTCGCCTTCTCAATAAAAAGTTCCCTATGTTTCAATCCAGGGCATAATATATTCATATACCAAATTTCATCAAAATCGGTTCAGCCTTTACAGCGTGATGGAGTAACAACCAAAAAAATAAATAAGCATCCAAACTTTCGCAATAATATTAGTGTGATATAAAGTGCCGCCTTCGGCTTCGCACATGTGGTTTGTAAAAATATTACCCTCCTGCGCAGCCGGATAAAAAGTAGCCTATGTCGGAATCGATCCACCTGTTTAGTGCTGGAAACATAACAGAGGGATAGAGTTACTTTCAAATTCAAAATACCACTAATTCGCCCCGAACTGAGATATCGCGAGTCACCCAAAACACAAAAAAAATATTCTTAGGCCGACTCGCGCAACGATGCCTATACGTATTTGGTGGCTAAATATGATTTAAGGAGTTGTCAAATCATACAAATACGTAAAATTTAAATATATTTAGTCGCTAAATACGTTTAGGGATCGTTGTGCAAGCCGGCCTTAATCTTTGACTAATAAAATAGTGCCACGAAATGATTATCCAAATTACTTGACCTACAGTTTTATTCAAATTACAGGTCACAAGAGTTCATGTAAATTGGTTACAGTTTTTTGACGTACAAATTGCAGTTATTCTGGATTTCAGACTTTTGCCTATATTTTTGTTCCGAAAGCTAAACGCATACTAAATTTCAGCACTGTGGTGTCACTGGTGTACCCTGTGAATTTTGTCAAAGTTCAGCTTTTATTATGGCTAATAACTTAAAAACTACAAGGTTTAAACTAAAAATAAAAACGGGTTGAGATGTACTCATAAAGACCTGTTACTAGACGTGCAATGTAACTGGATAGCCCCATTTTTTTACCCCACTTGAACCCCAATATCTCAACCACCCCCCCACATTTTTACCTCATTTAGTCACACCAAAATTCTGCCATCACTACCTACCTACCTATATACCAAATTTTACGATGATCGGATAAACGCTTCAATAGTTATCCTCGGACAAACAAACATATATAGATACATACATACATATATACATACAACGCCGATTTGTCCAAGTTGATTTAAAGATCTCGCTTCGCTCTATGAATAAGTAAGGATTTTTGACAGGCTGAAAGTTTTCATTTTTATTTTTAAAAGATTTCGTCATTGAAAAGGAGGGGATAAAGTTAAAAATAAGTGAAATCTATACTAATATTATAAAAAGGAAAGATTTATATTTTTGTGTGTATGTTTGTAATGAATAAACTCAAAAACTACCGGTCCGATTTTAAAAATTCTTTCACCATTAGAAAGATACATTCACCCTGAGTAACCAACTGCGCAAAGGAGGGTAATGTTTTTATTAAAAACTACGCGTGCGAAGCTGCGGATTGGTCAGCTAGTAAATAATAATTAAATGACTGGCTGAATTTAGAGTTCTGTGCACTGGCAACTAGTTAAGTTAATTTCACACCTGGCTGCCTAAATTTTATCTACCATGGCGCAAACAAATAATTTAAGCTTATAGAATTAGCATCACAATAATTCATCATGCTAATGGCACTTAAACTTTGAATAAGCTGCCAACTTAAGTGAGTTGGCGTAACTGGGGCTGAGGAATTCATAAATAATATAATAACACAGCCCTGACCCGAAAACGGAATTGCATAATTCCTGACTGATTAAGGGGAGACCGGAGGGGTATCGCCCATACATCACGTACTACCAAGATCATTTCTAATTGGAGCATATTTCTACCTTAATAAGGTATTATTTTAATTTTAATAGTATTTATCTAGGTTCCCAACCATATATTAGATCAAAATACTTGCCTAAAATGAAATAGAAGCGTATCGCATTCTGCATGTCTTACGTCATAAAATACCTGTTTTCAACCTAATTGTTTCGTATTAAAAACAACAACATCTTACGTATCTTAGTCATGGGAACATAGATTTTATCGTCTAGTTACAGAATAACAACACAATGAGAAAAATCCACAAGTTTTCATTCATCATTTTTGGTATTACGGAACACGGTCAAAATCTAATCAAATTTAGAGTCGTTCATTTGCTATCACTGTCGCTCTGCGTGGCTAAACTTCGTCACTAAACAGGGATAGCGATATTCAGGCCGAAGTTTTTGACGCGGCGGAATTGAAGTTGCGCTCGGGGTTCGCCGGCTTCTTAAGGAATGGATGGTGGAATTGGTTAGTTACTAGTGATTGTTTAAGTCCTCTGGGATATGTCTGTGACTAGCACTGTGACTGCGTTTTTTACCCATTGGGGAGAAAGGTTCTTGAGACCACGCATCGGTAAACGTAGTAGATACCCTACTAGACGGAAAGCTGCTTGGAACCGTTGGGCGCAGGCCGTACAAAGTATTTTTGAAGTAAAACTTCTTTACGCACGCTTGACTTGGGGAGTAAGCTGGTGAATGCGTGACGAGAGCGTTACGAAAAGTGTGATCAGGCGAGGCGAACGATAGTTGAGAGGGAGATATAAATTAGTGAAGATAGAGATATACATACATATAGATGGAGCTAAAGAAGTTTTACTTCAGTCGTGTGGTCTAAAGCACACTCGTTTTTATTTTTTGTTTTTGTACATAAATTTTTATTATTACTTTTTTTATTATCCGGCAATAAAAAATACATACAACCATAAACCTTAACCCTTTTACCACCAACCCCTATTTTTAGGGTTCCTTACTCAAAGGGTCAAATGGGATCCTATTACTAAGACTCCGCTGTCTGTCAGTTTGTCACCAGACTGTATCTCATAAACCGTGACAGTTAGACAGTTGAAATTTTCTTAGATGATGTATTTCTGTTGCGGCTGTAACAATAAATACTAAAAATAGAATAAAATAAATATTTAAGACGGGCTCCCATACAACAAACGTGATTTTTTTGCTCGTTTTTGCTTGATATTGATAACGGCAACAGGTAGACGCTTGAAATATTCACAGAATATTTAGTTATGTATTTACTTTAAAAATAAATAGTTAAATTAAAATAAAAAAATTAAGGGGGGCTCCCATACAACAAACGTGATTTTTTGCTGTTTTTATAGATAATGGTAAGGAACCCTTCGTGCGCGAGTCTGACTCGCACTTGGCCGGTCTTGTTTCTACTCTCACGCTAAAATGATATATTTTTCTCTTTTCAACAGTTCTTGTTTTCATCCACAAGCCAATGAATACAAAGAATGCGAAGATCCCCGTTCTTACTGCCATTGATTATAAGGACCACCAAAGCCTTAATTTGCATTGCTTAATAACTTAATATCTGTCCGGCCATATTTTGGCCACACACAACGCTCCTATTAAGGTATATTTTCTTTTTGTTTTACGGACCTTATTAGGGGTAAGAATTAATTTTAAGGTTACCCAACCGCGAAGGAAACGAAAGTGAGTGTTGTGAATAAAAGTACTAAAGAAATGATAATCGAAAATGATTCATTATTTTACTTGACCTGTAATAAGTTAACAAACTAATATTTTAAATGTGAAAGTGTGGATGTTTGTTTGTTTGTTACACAATCACGTCGTAACGGCTTAACCGATTTCGATGAAATTTGGTAAATATGTAGATTATAACCTGGATTACCACATAGGCTACCTTTTATTCCATAAATCAGTTCCCATGTAATAAAAATGGCATATCAAGTCAAGTTAAACAACGAGTTTAGCTATATTTCAAGGTTACCTACACATTTAGGAGTGTAACGCGTTCGAAGTCGCAGGCAACAGCTAGTTACCAATAAATTATAATATATTTATAAACAGAAATAATATATAATTATTTACAAGACAAATATGTTAAATCATCTAAAGACCGTTGCAAACGATCTATAGATAGCTCAACTGTTCCAGATCACTTAAGGCGGAAGTGTCCCCAAGACACTGGCTGCATTGTCCCGCTGAATTGCTGTGCATTAGCGTTCGCCCAGATAAGCGCCAGCTCTCGGATCACACGTCGTTCGACCAGACGGACGCCCAGAAAGATGTAAAAAGTATAAAAAAATATACCAATAAATGACTATTGAACTTCTTTGTAAAGATGTATTTTTTTCAGGCTCTTTGTTCGAACGGGATTCAAAATTTAGTTATTTAGTATTTTTGTAACTATCCGGGTATACGTTGCTAGGTCTTTTGGTGTTCTGTTTTTTGTTTCGTTTTAAAGATTATTTTCTAGTTAATGAAGCAAAGAAAAGTTTTAGCCCTAATGTGTTCAATTAATGTTTTTTTTTACCTAATTATATCTCATGTTCATTTGCGTCATAGCGTCTCAACCGGATATTAAGCCCATTGCGCCACGGAAGTCGATGCTTAAGATGTTTCATGTTTTATGTCAATGATATCAATTTCCTACAGAATTTGTTAAACAGTTTGCTTGTTTTATCACCTAAAGACGTAACAATTCTACCAAAGCATTTTTTAGGATTTTTAAACGGTCTTGCCCTGGACTAATCTTCGCTTAGTCCTTCGCTAGTTTCACAGCCTAACTAAAGCATCGATGAAAGGTTGCAAGCCTCTCGGTTTTTTATCGAGTACACTTCGGAGAGTGTACTGTGGAACTTTTCAACCTAATCCCACCATCTCCATTCTATCATCGGACAACCAGACGCTCTGCGGTGCGCCAGCGCTATATGGTTGAAATACATCCCATTCGCACAAAGCGGTTCTCTTCGTCCTTTATTATGCGCACCGCCAAAGAGTGGAACGCCTTGCCAGAGTCTGTGTTTCCTGATAGTTACAACCTGGGTGTCTTTAAGTGGCGAGTGAATAGATTTCTTCTAGGCAAGCGTGTACCATCGTAGACTGCACCATCGCTTACCATCAGGTGAGATCGTGGTCAAACGTAAGCATATAATGTACACACGGCTACACATCAAGCTATACGTTTCCAGTATAAGCTGACCTCGCATTGTGTTGGCTTTTCGTAGAATGAGAGGTCAGCTTATACTGGATATGTATAGATTGATGTGTAGCCGTGAGTACAAAATAATACAATACAAAAAAAAATCTTACCAGTAATTGTTGTTGACGAAAAAATAAGTCTAATTTTACACTTTATTTCTCCCTAACGTTCGCTTTTGTAGAGCGTTGTATCTTTTATGTAGCATATAAGCGGGCCATTATGGTTCCTTGAGAAAAAGAAAAATATGTGTTATCTATCATTGTGTGCTCTCTAGAGAAAAGATATCAAACCGTGTGCATTATGTACGTCGAGCATTTTTCTTTGTTTTCCCAAAAAGTAAAGTAAGGAAGCACTTATGAGGATTGCATAGACGTTATCTGTGATCTATCACATACCAAACATCGAGAACTAATTGCAGAACAATAAAATAAAATAAAAATAATAAATTAATAAGCCTGTTTATTCCTTATCTTAGGTACTAAATAAAATACACGCAAATTCAATTCAAGATTTTAAAATGATAAAATGATTGATTTGATAAAAATAAAAATAATAAATTAATAAGCCTGTTTATTCCTTATCTTAGGTACTAAATAAAATACACGCAAATTCAATTCAAGATTTTAAAATGATAAAATGATTGATTTGATTAAAATAAAAATAATAAATTAATAAGCCTGTTTATTCCTTATCTTAGGTACTAAATAAAATACACGCAAATTCAATTCAAGATTTTAAAATGATAAAATGATTGATTTGATTAAAATAAAAATAATAAATTAATAAGCCTGTTTATTCCTTATCTTAGGTACTAAATAAAATACACGCAAATTCAATTCAAGATTTTAAAATGATAAAATGATTGATTTGATTAAAATAAAAATAATAAATTAATAAGCCTGTTTATTCCTTATCTTAGGTACTAAATAAAATACACGCAAATTCAATTCAAGATTTTAAAATGATAAAATGATTGATTTGATTAAAATAAAAATAATAAATTAATAAGCCTGTTTATTCCTTATCTTAGGTACTAAATAAAATACACGCAAATTCAATTCAAGATTTTAAAATGATAAAATGATTGATTTGATTAAAATAAAAATAATAAATTAATAAGCCTGTTTATTCCTTATCTTAGGTACTAAATAAAATACACGCAAATTCAATTCAAGATTTTAAAATGATAAAATGATTGATTTGATTAAAATAAAAATAATAAATTAATAAGCCTGTTTATTCCTTATCTTAGGTACTAAATAAAATACACGCAAATTCAATTCAAGATATTAAAATGATTGATTTGATTAAAATAAAAATAATAAATTCAGTTAAATTAAATTATTATAAAATTATATATTGATTGCGTGTAAATATTTTTATTATTATTATTTTTCAGTTAGGAAATATCGGGTAAATACCTCCTCTAGTCTTTTCCAGTGGTCTCGGTCGAGTGCTACTTTAGTCCAGTTTTCTGTTTTTATATATTTATTTAATTCGTCGGTCCATCTAGCTAGTGGCCTGCTAATTCTTCTCTTTCCTTTTGGTCCTTTCCTGGTGGTAATTGCAGTGGCCCATCTGTCCTTGTTCATTATTTTACGACTTGGACATCATTTTACGCGCATGCTCAAAAGCGTCTATAAATTTGGTTTTGTTCATTTGTTTATTGAAAAATTGCAGATTATCAAACATTTAATTATGTACCGCGGTGGGAATCGTACTCGTACGTCTAAGCTACTTGACTGTTCGATTCTGGGACACAGAAAAACTTATTCATTTTCAAAATAGCTCATCAGTTTTGCTTTGCTTTACTTTCTAAACAAACAATCATTTGACGTTCACTGGATAACAGAACAGCAAAAATATTTAAACACTATCTGACCAATCCACAGCTAGGTACGCGTAGTTTTTCAATAAAAACATTACCCTCCTTCTGCGCAGTTGAGTAAAAAGTAGCCTATGTCACCCGGGGATAATGTAGCTTCTCAAAAGTGAAAGAATTTTGTAAATCGGTCCAGTAGTTTCGGAGCCTCTTACCTTCTCTTACCTATTTATAATATTAGTATAGATTT
The DNA here is from genome assembly GCA_918857605.2 of Philereme vetulata. Classification (NCBI taxonomy): domain Eukaryota; kingdom Metazoa; phylum Arthropoda; class Insecta; order Lepidoptera; family Geometridae; genus Philereme; species Philereme vetulata. The sequence continues at coordinate 11,636,592 of OU975423.1, forward strand.
TAATATAATCTACGTATAATTGTATACGTATATTAAACGTAGATTATACGATTTGGAGCTACTGTAATATTTCCCGAAGGAGGGCGTTGATGTCTGCGACACAGTTTAATACTTCTGCAGATATCATCGTTTCTCACATCATTTGTACCATTGTTTGTGTTCCAAATAAAGAAATTTATGATTTAATAGTGGACCCCCCGAACTTCGTATCGGCTTGACATGCATAGGTATAACGCGGGCTGTCAATATAAGTCACCCTGGTAGAATTGTCAATTGTTGTCCCCGGCCATCATTATGTATGAGAAAATGAATGACTTCCACAAATAATTCAATACCAAAATTAGCCAAATCGCTCCACCCGTTCTCGAGTTTTAGCGAGACTAACGAACAGCAATTAATTTTTATATATATAGACAATATATCTCGGGATAACTCCTACCGAAGCATATGTTTCAAACGATATTCATTTTTTTTACATCCTCTTTGACGATATTTGCAGCACGCATTCTGTCAATTCTATGTCAAACCTCATAAGGTTACATTATAAAAGCGCTAAGGTTAGATTATAAATAATTTTATATGGTGGTTAAGTATTCTTAAATTTTCTAATTTTGCGCGCAATTTTCTTAATTTTTTCTTTCATAAGAACCTTCTCCTGACAATAAGAAATACAACAAAAAAAGAATTGGCCAAATTGGTCCAGGCGTTGTTGAGTTATGCGCTTACCAACACATTTTGCGATTCATTTTTATATTATAGATGATTTACCAAACTTGATCCTAATCGGAACAAACAAACAAACATCGAAACTTCCGCATTAATAATATTAGCGTGATGTCCAAGAAGGCCTCCTAAACAGGATCGTAAACTTAACCTTCCGTTGCCACTATGAACTTGAACTGATGTGCACGACAATATTATCGGCTTGGGAGATCGTTACAAAATCATTTTCACGTCCAAACAGCGATCAACCGATAGCCTGGTATAACAAACAAAGGTTCACTATTACGTGTGAGAATGGGGTGATAGCAATAGCCAAATAATTGTATTGCCATCAACAAAATAATTTATTTCCAGTTGTTTTTTTGTGATAGAACGTGGCGGTAAATCCACGATATAAAAATCAGGTACAAATTTTGGTATGAACTACAAAAACTATTATTTTGCTACTAGTTTTTTTAAATTTTATTTATCGCTTAAGCAAAAGAAAGTTCACATCATCATCATCCCTTCTCATCCCACTGCTGGGCATAGGTCTTTTTTCGTTGTCGTCATTCGTCTCTGTCCTGCGCTGTTCTAATCCACATGCGACCTGCGACTTTTAAAATGTCGTCGACGCATCTTGTCGGTGGCCGACCTGCGTTCCTGGTTCCATCTCGGGGCAACCACTCAGTCAGCACCCTGCTCCACCTGTCATCACCGCGCCTGGCCACATGTCCTGCCCAACTCAATTTGAGTCCCAATTTGCTTGATAGCAGTGTGATGCCGAAGATGGCGCAAAGTTCTCAACACATAAAAATACAGAGCATTATAGATTTTTACAATACCATAAAAATTAGTTTTTGGTTTTGAAAACTTTATTACATGCAAAACTCTGAATTTATTTAATTTTGAAGTTTTACACATCCTATTAGCAAATATCACATCATTCTGAATTGATTTTGTTAGACAATCTCAAATGATAGCCATCATAATTGTTTTTTTTTATTCCAATTTATTATAAGGACCTTTATAAAAATACATGTCGGTATGTACCTACAATTAATTAAATCAAAGGTATAAAGAAAATAAAATAAAGTTAAGCAAAACAAACAAATATTACGAATAACAATATCATAATAGTTGATTTTCCATTACGAATCTCAATTAGGACACGTAATAGCCCCTCTACCTTTCAGCTATCCGTCTTCAATTTTCCCCAGCTCTATCTAAATCTACCAATTTCTATTTCATAATACACACAATATCCAGAGATTTATAGTGTTGCATAACTATCTGAGATCACAGCTAAAGCTAGCTAGAAGCTAGGTAACTCCGTTTATCATCATCATATCAACAATAAGACATCTACTGCTAACCATCATATATTTCCAGAGCAACCGATGTTTTGCAGCCTACACACAACGCCTTCTAGCAACCTTTATCAGGCCTTCTTTCCAGTTACTTTGTTACTCTGAACTAAGAACTACCACCGTTCCATTTATGCCGTCAAGCAGCATTTCTGTGTTTTCGGTGAAATTACAGGCACATGCATGAGGCTTTACACCTGTATGTCTTTCCTTCACGGTTCTAAGGTACGTGATCTACGTTCTAACCTCTGGAACGGATCAGCGAAGTACCAGCTTGAAGATCTCAATCAATTGAGATAAAAGCCAAAAAACTCATAAGCAACGATGAGCTAGTTGACGCAAGGCTCCACAGTCTGGAGCATCGACGAAAGGTTGCTAGCCTCTCGGTTTTTTATCGAGCACATTTCGGGGAGTGTGCGGCGGAACTTTTCAACCTAATCCCACCACCTCCATTCTATCATCGGACAACCAGATGCTCTGCGGTTCACCACCGCTATATAGTTGAGATACCTCCCATTCGCACAAAGCGGTTTTCTTCGACCTTTATTGTGCGCACCGCCAAAGAGTAGAACGCCTTACCAGAGTCTGTGTTTCCCGATAGCTACAACCTGGATGTCGTTAAGTCGCGAGTGAATAGGTTTCTTCTAGGCAAGCGTGTACTATCGTAGACTGCGTCATCGCTTACCATCAGCCGAGATCGTGGTCAAACGCAAGCCTATAATGTATAAAAAAGATACGGAAAAAATAGATGCAAATCAATCAAATATTAGTTTCACAGCGAAAATTCGACCGCACCGTTCAGGTAAGATAGATAGATAGATAATTTCTTTATTGCACACCATTACATATTAACATACAAAAGAAAATACATTTTTAAATCATAGGTACAATGGGCGGCCTTATCGCTAAAAGCGATCTCTTCCAGGCAACCTTTGGGTGGACAGGATCTACTGTAAGAAGTGTAGTAAACCAGCTATTGTCTTAAAAGCCTGGATGCGACACAATAGGTCGCCTTATAGTATTGAAAAATATATCAAATGGTAAAATAGATAGCACTTCTATTGTCGATATCGGCATTGTGGAAGGAAAGGCATAAATAATTCATAAATAAGGGAATATTGCATGTGCGGTGTCGTTTATTCATCAAGTCATAAGAGGACAAGAGGGCTTAGCCAATTTACATTTAATTAGCGATGACGCTAGTCGATAAGTCCGAAAATGTATCGGATTGGACACATGCCATGGAAATATCACGTGATCTATCGACAACAACTTCCTATCTTCCTTCTTTTAGCACGGCCAGGATGACTGGTAATGCTATTTGCATTAAGGGTCTGTTCACACAGACCGGCTCGAAGAGGAGAGAGCAGATTCTTATCACGTTGAAAACGAGTTTTTAGTATTTGTAGTAAGGTTTATTTTTGCATGTGTACTGCTTTTGTCATTAAGAATGCTTGAACGCGCTCGGTGTGAAATAATAAAAGGAACTGACCGGCTCCGATCGCGTACTTTTTCTCTCAGCTGCTTTCAGATCGCTTCCAGCTGGTCTATGTGAAATAGTTGGCGGCTCCGCTCCGACCAACTCCAAGCGTATACGATCCGGTCTGTGTGTAAAGAAAAATGCGCGCCGATGCTCTCCGAGCCGGTCTGTGTGAACGGACCCTAAGTCCTCCTAGCACTATTCAGTTTTGTGTGTAAGTATTAAATAAATAAATAAAATAAAACAATGTAGAAAACGATTCGAAGTGATCGTAATTTGGCTAAGCCCTCTGGTCATATTCAGTACCTTACGAGTACCTATACAGTTTCTATCAGCATCATGCTGAGGACCTTTCATGCACGCAATAACAACAGATGGGACATCTTGTCTGTGTGTGTGTTTTGTACCTACGATCTCTTCCAGACAACCTTTGGGTGGACTTAATTTCACGAGAACGTTAGGTACTCGTATATAAGACGGTAGGTTACATAAAATAAATATTTATTGAATAACCAATGAAAAAAAACATTCCTAAGATCTTTTTAACAACCAGTTAAAAATTCGAATCATCTTGTCTGTCTTTGTGTTTTGTTCCTACGATCTCTTCCAGACAACCTTTCGGTGGACTGAATTTCACGAGAACGTTATAAGACGGTAGTTTACATAAAATAATTCGTTATTGAATAACCAGTGAAAAAATAGCTTCCTAAGATTTAATAACCTATTTAAGATTCTGAGATCGTCAACACAAAGGAAACAACAATCAATTGGAACTTCCAAATTAATATTTGCCTTTAGTTAACTGAGAACTCTGTGAATTAACTTAAGGATACCATCTTGTGTTTGAGAGTGGCCGTTAAAATTAGAAGTTTGCTCGAGTTACGAATCGGTAACAAAACATTAAAAAAACATAATATTTTTGTTACAAAATTACGTATACATTTATTTTTTCCGTACATAACTTATAATATTAAAAATGTCTCTAGATTCTTAGGCTACCCTATATCATGCGACGTTGCCAATCTACTATTGGAAACTAGCTTCCGCCAGCGGCTTCGCACGCGTAGTTTGTCTATAAAGTAGCTTATGCTTCAATCCAGGCCATAATCTATTTATATACCCAATTTCATTTAAACCGGTCCAGCAGATCTACTTGCAAATGAGTCGTATATATGCAAAAACCAGCGACATCAATTTTTTTCACTATAGCAACATTGAATGTATTCTGAAAGCGTTTTTTGAATTATTATCCCAAAAACTATAGGGTTGCGCAAGTAGCCACTTCACATGTAGGCTTCCTTTATGTATATAAAGGTAACTTGAGCCTATAATTATCATCTATTTTGTAAAAGTATTTAATTTATTTTGAAAGTTTCATACAGTTAATACCATAAATATATTTTTCAACAATATAATGTAATTATTATTGATTAGACACTATTGTATCAGATAATAATGAAAAAAATCTACTGCGCTCTTTTTCGTTCAAATGGATGTTGCTGGTTTTGCATCTAAAAGACTCAAATATCAAATCTAACAGATACACTCATCAAATAGAATGTATAATGGGTGGATAGTCCTTATCGCTAAATAGAGCGATCTTTAGATCGACATGAGACAAATAGAAGCGACTCAGGCTAAATATAAAATAGGTAAAAATATTAAAATACTAAGCATCGTCCCAATTACCATATCTTGGTCGTTTCAACTGCTCTGAGTAACGTTATCCAAAAGGCTGGTCATTAGTATAACAAATTCAATTTTCTCGGGGCGAATGGAAAACTAAATAAGTTATATAATGGTTCGAGTTACTAACATCCGAAATTGCGATCTTTTGGATACGCTTCTAACGTTTCTGCTAAATTGGATTAAAATTCAATATATGGAGGCAAGTATGAGCCGTTTCTGAATCAAAGGCCGGTGGGGCAGAAACGTTTCAGGTTTCGAGTGGTGACAACGAACTGGAAACGTAGCGAGGGCAACCCCCCCCCCCCCTCCCCCCTCCCCAAACCTCCCCTAAAATGTTTGCATGTTTGCATGTAACGACCGAACGGTGGCCGAGGAGTGGTAATAGAATGAGATGGGTGGACAACATCGTTAAAGTCGCGGGCCGTCAGTGGGTGAGACTAGCTACTGGTGGATGGCACAAACTTGGGGACCCCTAAACCAACAGTAGGTGAGATAAGATAAGATAATTTATTTCGATTACAAACTTCACAACACTAGGGTACATCAGATTCAGTATTTTAGTTAATTATTAAAACATAGGCACCCAAACTAGGAAGACCTATGATATGGCATACCTATGTCTATGATAATGATGATGAGGTTTACTTAAAATTTCTAGGATTTAGTTTTTCATAAACTCCTTCAAATTCCTGCCAATAACTCTCTTCCCTTATAACTTGAGACGCTAACAAAGTGACTCACGAGTATTCAATGTCGCTCCTTGTATTACCTTTGTCACTTCCTATTTCACAACGCGACTGAAGTCAATAAACTGATTTTGCGTATGATATACCTACAGTTTTTACAAGATAAAACCTGATTTATCATATAATTTATGAAAAATCTATGATCGAAAAAAGCAATTTCGCTATTCCAATTTTACAACGCGACTGAAGCCCATAAACTGATATTGCGTATGATATACAACTGTTAGAGTGTAAAACTTGATTTTACATAGAATTAAAAAAAATTATGATCGGAAAATGCAATTTCGCTATTCCTATTTGACAAAGCGACTGAAGCCCATAAACTGATATTACGTATGATATACCGACAGTTTTTACAGGATAAACCCTGATTTTACATAGAATTTATGAAAAATCTATGATCAGAAAATGCAGTTGACGACGATGACGACCTCCGTGGTGCAGTGGGCGAATACCCGGCTGAGAAGCAGGAGGTAGCGGGTTCGATTCCCGCCGCGGAACAAATATTTGGATGATCTACAAATATTTGTTCCGGGTCTGGTTGTTTTCCTATATATTGTAAGAATGTATTTACAAAAAAAAATGTACATATGTATATTATCAGTTATCTGGTTCCCATGATACAAGCTCTGCTTAGTTTGGGGCTAGATAGCGCTGTGTGAAATGTCCAGCAATATTTATTTATTTATTTTAATTTCGCTTTTCCTATTTCACAAAGCGACTGAAGCCCATAAACTGATATTGTGTATGATATACAACTGTTACAGTGTAAAACTTGATTTAACATAGAATTTATGAAAAATCTATGATCAGAAAATGCAATTTCGCTATTCCTATTTCACAACGTGACTGAAGCCCATAAACTGATATTGCGTAGGTATGATTAATGTGAGCTGATGATGATGATGTATTTATTGAGTGAGAGGGTCGCCATAGATTTGTAATGTTTGTACATTCGTTTCAGAGAAAAGTTACGGCTCACTACATAAACTGGTACACCCGTACACCGTTTAATATCAGTAATTAGCAGACCCGCCCGGGGCTTTGCACGCGTCGTTTGTCAATAAAACATTACCCTTATTCTGCGTGGTTGAGTAACAAAGTAGGTAGATAAATATATTATGACCTATGCTATGATAGATAGAGATCTATCTACCAAATATCATCGACACAAGACAATACCTAGGTATAATCCAAAGAGGCAATTCCCATATGTAAATCACTAATTTTGAATTTTTAAATATTTATCTGTTTTTATGGGTTTTCTCATTTTTTTTTCTTTTAAACTACCCCTGTATTAGGGCGAACAAGACAAAAAGTTGTAGTGTACTGATTGCCAAAGTTTGAAACTTCGTAATCTTCTTAGATGACGGATAAAGAAGCTTGGAATTGAAATTGCTCCAACTCGTACAAAAATGTTAAAATTTAGACGTAATTTATTTTCTTTATTGTTTTGTATTCTAAAAGGATCATTAAAAAACAACCAGCCTTGTTTCTTGCCTTTCTTTCCTGGCTTTGTCACGAAAGAACAGACAGTAAAATTGACGTTTCAATGTTATCCTTGTGATTTTAATGAATAAATGATTTTAAATTTGACTTAATATATAAAACAAAGTCGGGTTTGTTCGAACACTTATAACTCGAGAACGTCTAGTCTAGACCAATTTAGATGATTTTTGATTTGTTGTATTTGTCTCCGCCCCGAATTGCAGAATAACTATTATAATATCAGAAAAATTCACGCAAAAAAAAATTGTGAACAAAATTCATTTCCTCATACATAATGATGGCAGATTTTCAATTCTACCGGGGTGACGTATATTGGCAGCCCGCGTCATATGCATGTCAAGGCGGTACGAAGTTCGCCGGGTCAACTAGTAATATATAAAACAAAGACGGGATTGTTCAAACACTTATAACTCGAGAACGACGGGACCGATTTTCATGGTTTTTGATTTGTTGTATTTGTCTCCGTCCTGAATAGCAGAATAACTATAAAATTATTGTAAAATGTCATATATTATAAAGAAAAATAATTTTCTCGTACATTGATGCAGATAATGATGGATGACGTATTGACATCCGCGTCATATGCATGTCAAGGCGGTACGAAATCTACCTACTAGTTGATGCCGAGTCAACTAGTAGGTAGATAGATTCCGAGAAGAGAGTTTATGTTCCTAAAATGCAAATTTTCATTCAAAAGCGTAACTAAATGTACAATATTACTATTATTACATTTTAAATCTCGAAGATCTAAGCAATAAATCTACAAATGCGTATGGTGTGGAATTTCAAAATATTCCACTTTTCTTACACCAACAGCGGTACTCTGTGATGACAAATTTTATTAACTCAAAACTAAAGATGTCAACTTTTTTCGAATGAAAATAGAGATAAAGAGCAGTAGAGTTCCTAAGAGCAGTAGAGTTCCTAAGAGCAGTAGAGTTCCTAAGAGCAGTAGAGTTCCTAAGAGCAGTAGAGTTCCTAAGAGCAGTAGAGTTCCTAAGAGCAGTAGAGTTCCTAAGAGCAGTAGAGTTCCTAAGAGCAGTAGAGTTCCTAAGAGCAGTAGAGTTCCTAAGAGCAGTAGAGTTCCTAAGAGCAGTAGAGTTCCTAAGAGCAGTAGAGTTCCTAAGAGCAGTAGAGTTCCTAAGAGCAGTAGAGTTCCTAAGAGCAGTAGAGTTCCTAAGAGCAGTAGAGTTCCTAAGAGCAGTAGAGTTCCTAAGAGCAGTAGAGTTCCTAAGAGCAGTAGAGTTCCTAAGAGCAGTAGTGTTCCTAAGAGCAGTAGAGTTCCTAAGAGCAGTAGAGTTCCTAAGAGCAGTAGAGTTCCTAAGAGCAGTAGAGTTCCTAAGAGCAGTAGAGTTCCTAAGAGCAGTAGAGTTCCTAAGAGCAGTAGAGTTCCTAAGAGCAGTAGAGTTCCTAAGAGCAGTAGAGTTCCTAAGAGTAGTAGAGTTCCTAAGAGTAGTAGAGTTCTTAAGAGTAGTAGAGTTCCTTGTAGAAGGCTCGCCCGGGGAAGCACTCCCATCATACCTATTACTACACTCTAGACGACTTTTTTAACGACAAGACATGTAAATAATTTGCTAAAATAATGATTTTACTAATTAATAAAATTCAAAACACAAAATCGCTCAACTTCGATTCCACGAGAGCTGCCTAGTCAGCTTTAATATTGCTACACCCTTACTTGCAGGATACATATGAAGTGCTGGACCTGGACTCTTGACTATATAGATATTACAGATAGATGCAGTGCTTCGTAAGGCACGTTTAAGGTGCGTGACCTACGAAACAATACTTTGCTATAGGCGATGGGTATCACCTTATAGGTTGGCCATATGCTTGTTCCAACACCAGAAATTATAAAAAAATGAGTAAAAAGAACGGGATTTGACATCTAAGATGTAACTAATATAATTAACACAAAACATTGCATTACATATTAAGTGATCTAACATATTATTAACTAGCTGTTGCCCGCGACTTCGTACGCGTTACACTACTAAATGTGTAGGTAACCTAGAAATAAAACTAACCTCGCTGTTGCAACTTGACTTGACATTCCATTTTATTCCCATGGGACCTAATTTATGCGATACAAAGTAGCCTATGTGTTAATCCAGGTTATAATCTACGTACATACTAAAGTTTATCGAAATCGGTTCAGCCGTTACGACGTGAAATAGTAACAAACGGGAAAGGGGAAAAAGGCTGTCAACATTTCTAAAAGAAAGAGGAAAGCTTATGGTTGAAAATGGTTCAGAAAAGGTAAGTGTGTGGTATACTTACCTTTTCTTATATCTCAATATTTTATAGATATTATTCGCGCTGGTCAATCGCACGCCGGAGTGAAGGTGGATTTGAGATTTATTGTTTAATACTGCGTCACCTTAAAGCAATCTCTTTCGGTCAATCTTTGGATGTAATTATTGATTAAAACGGGTATTTATCGCGTATGTACCTTTTTTATTTGTTGTCCCGACGTTTCGGCTGTGTTGCAACAGTCATGGTCTCGGGTTCACTGAACAAATAAAAAAGGTACATACGCGATAAATAGCCGTTTTAATCAATAATTATGTACAGTGATCACGAAAGTTTAAAAAATACAGTTTTTGGATGGACTGGATTGAAAAGAACGTGAGTGAAGGCGAGTAATATTAGTGTAGATGACAAAACTAGAAGTCCCCAGAATTATAAGACGGTAGGCAACCCTACTCTTAACTAAGCTACGAGTTAAAATTTTCCCTTTTAACTTTCGATTTCCATTACGTTTTAGTACCAAATTATGTTTTATTATCTCTATTTCCGATAATGAAGTCTTCGGCTTTAATTGCGAGAAAACAAGTTTCGTTTTTCGTCATTAAGATGCAGCTAAAGTATTAAAACTACTAGTAACTTTTTAACAAAAATATAATCGACTTTACCAAATTACTGAACTGATTTTGATGAAATTTCTACGAGATCATTATGAAAGTATATACTTTAGACAACACGACTGAAGTAAAACTTCTTTTTCAAAATATTAATTTATGAATTGACAAAATTGTCCACACGCCTGTAGGTCGATCAGTCTATGTTCATTCTGGACAGACGTAACTCGCACTCGCACATTAACGTTAAAAATATACGAAACTTAAGTCTCTCTCTTTCTATCTTCACTAACTTATAACTCTCTCTCAACTTCCGTTCGCACTTTTCGTAATGAATTCATCAGCTTACTCCCCAAGTCAAGCGTGCGTAAAGAGGTTTTACTTCAAAAAAAAAATTCCAAATCGGTTGATAAATGACGGAGTTCTGAGGTAAAAACATAAAATAATTATGCGTCCTTATAACATTTGAGGGTATCCCTTGATTTTTTTGGGATCCCATCATCAGATCCTGACTTGGTGCCAATGGGAACACCTGGAAGTTTCTTTTATGTTATTTGTGAAAACATCTCCCACTATCAAAAATATGCATTACACAAATTTTTTTCCACATACACAAAAGTTAGTTGGAAGAGAATGCTATTTAGCAATAAGTTCGCCTATGCACAGATTATTTTAATTTTCTGCAATAAAGAATTTTCATTTTTTTTCACATTACCTGCTCGACAACGTCAAATTATACCTATATGTCATGTAAATTTCACCGAAAGCAGGTGATTAAATCCCTACGGCTGAGCCGGGAGTAAAGTTGTACTGAATTTCATTATGCCCTCGCGTGATTTGAATTTGGAACCTTATCTGTATGAAAATTTTAACTAAAGATACCCACACTTATGAACTTATTTATAAATCGAACTAATCTCTGCACAGAATGCACTAACCTAGATTTGGTTTTTATTATCTAACATAAAGTGTGAAAAAGTAGAGTATTCTCCTCGTGGATAAAGCTGTCTGTATCTTGGGCATGCTTATATTCCTCTCTGTACTCAGGATTCTAGTAACTCACTCGCTCCGAATCCTTCGTAACGTTCGGAGTTCAATATAGCGTCCGTGTCGACCGACACTGCTTTATTCCCTCCCTAGTAGATTACTATTATTTGTCTGTCTAGGGTAGCTTAAAATAACTCCAGTCTGTCCGTGACTACGATTGTTTCAGGTCGGAAATATCGTGATTCAAAATAAAAATATCAATTAAATACTAGTTTAATATCAAAAATGAAACGTATGTCTTAAGTGTTTATTGCACGGTTCTACACTGCTATTATATCAGATTTGTGTATTACAACTTAATTATTTACTTACAACTTACTATCCTGGCCCATCAACCTTGAAGCGGGTCTTGGCCTCCGACACTAAAAGACTACTGGTCACTATTATGTACCACTTCTTGCCAGTCTGACACTTGGAGAGCGCGAAGGTCTTTCTCCACCTCATCCTTCCAGCGATATCTGGGTCGGCCAACTGGCATTCCTAGGTGGGCACGTTTGGCAGCCAATTCGCCTATGATGCCAGTTCCGCTACCTCCCGATTCTTCCTCACTCTCAAAGTGCCATCACTCCGTACCGAGCCTAGGATCTTTCTAAGCACCTTTCTTTACGAAACCGACAAGAAAAGAAAGGTTTGTTTATGATGACAGAATATAAAAACTAATCAACCAGAATGCGCGCATTCTATAATAATATTGTTACGAATTACTGCAAACTGTAGCAAGTAGTTTATGCTGTTGTTACCTTTCAAACTTTACCAGTAACATTTTTTGTACTATTTCCAAAGATTCGACTGGTTTATTTATGTTATTTTTAGTTGCATCGCGGTTCTGTTATCCGGTTACGATAAAAGGGCTTTATGTTGCAAGAGTTTAAGTTGATATCTTCTTGATTAATAAGTAATATCTGATTGGGAACTAGTTTTGTGCGCAGATTAATTATAAGATTGGAAATGATTATAGTTCCAAACGTCATAAATTTCGTCTAAAAAATAACTTGTTAGTAATATTTCGCTTTGATAATTCGATAAACTGTTTTCCTTTTACCTTTATGTTTAGGTAAAAATATATATAATAAAATATATAAGTCCCTACAATAAAATACTAATATATTTCTCAGCTGAGTTTAGGATGCCCTCCGGCTAGATGGAGTGACGATTTGCGTGCTGTGGCTGGCAAGGATTGAATGAGAAGAGCTGAGGATCGGGCTCAATGGCGCATCCTAGGAGAGACCTACGTGCAGCAGTGGACTGCTGTTGGTTGATGACGATGATGATGATATTTCTTAATCCAATAACAAAACAACGAGCCTTACAGTAGTCGTATATGATGTGTAACTGTAAAATCAAATAGCGCGTGTTTCCCCGGTTTCCTGTAACACATTTCCATCCCTTTTGCCCAAAACCACTCACACAAACCGAGAGGAAAGTTACACATCAATATACAGTAGGTAGTTGGAGAGTTTATCTACATTCGTTGTATTAAAGCATGCAGATGCTAACAACTATATCGGTCCGCTTCATAGAAAGCACTTGACACAAAAATGTACAAATAAAACGTCCACTCAGAGTAAATTTAGCCAGAGCAAGAATCGAACTTTGATCCAAAAATAACACAGTTATAAATCTGTATTAATCGATTTGGGTCCTTTGATCCAAGAATCGATTTCTCGTTACATTTACATCGATTTTTAACTGTGTAGTTTATCTCAGAATGTTTATATACTACAACGTAAACATAGGGTTCGATAACCTTGAATGTATTTTTAAAGAATGATCCGTAGTCGTGAAAGTATCAAAAATAAATTTAGAGATCAAATAAATTTAGCTGTTAGCAGAAGTTAGCTGGCTTCAACCTTTTGTACAAAATAAAACGAAACAGTATTAATAGATATAATGTTGGAAAATTGTTATGTAAATGTTTTAAATCTTATAGTTGTATAAATGTCTGGGTGTCCGTGAGGTCAACACTGGCCTCAGCAGAATACCAGCGCTGCAGTATGGCAACATACTGTAGCAAATGCTGAGCTAAGGACCCTTTCGCCACCACATTTAAATTTTTTAGGTATATTATATTTTTTGTGTCATTTGTTTCTGTGTCCATTTGTGGTGGTCTGAATAAATATTTTTTCTTTTCTTTTCTTTTTTATCTGGGTAACAAAGTTATTGACTACTAGCCGACCAATCCGCAGTTTCGCACGCGTAGTTTTTCAATAAAAACATTACCCTCCTTCTGAGCAGTTGGGTAAAAAGTAGCCTATGTCACCCGGGGATAGCGTAGCTTCCCAACAGTGAAAGCATTTTTTAAATCGGTCCAGTAGTTTCGGAGCCTATTCAATACAAACAAACAAATCTTTCCTCTTTATAATATTAGTATAGATAAAAGTCAAACTATAAATGGTAGTAGTGTCACCTTTCCAATAAACAGCAATCAACCACACATCAAACCGAAGGCCACAATCTCCAAATACATGGACGTACTGTAAACAAATTCATTCATACAATAAACCAAATGCTATTTAGCTGTCAGTCAAGTGGCTCCGTGTTATTTTTGCTACTTGACACTATTTTATTGAGTGTCTTGGTGACTAAATAGAATCCTGCTGCCTACTCCATTGTAAATAGTTATAATTCAGTAGGACGACCTCCGTGGTGCAGTGGGCAAAAGGCCGGTGTAGGAATCGATCCCGCTATCTCCTGCGTCTTGCAGGTGATAGCGGGATCGATTCCTACCACGGAACAAACGTTTGCATGATCTACAGATATTTATTCCGGGTCTGGATGTTTTATATTATATTATATGTATGTATTTACAACAAAAAGGTAAATAATTATTTTCTCAGTTATCTGGTTCCCATAGTAAAAGCTCTGCTTAGTTTGGGATGATAGATAGATAGCGGTGTGTGAAATGTCTAGTAATATTTATTTATTTTATATTTATTTAAGTAACGTAACTAATAAAGTGGGCCAATATACAAATATTTACATGACTAAAATACAGAAGAAACCGTTGAATCATCTAAAGACCATTGCAAAAGATCTATAGATAGCTCAACTGCTGTGGACATCAACTGGATGCATTGCCCCGCTGAATTGCAATGCTTATGCGTTGGCCCAGATAAGTCCCAGCTCTTGGATCACACGTCGCTTCGACCAGATGTCCAGAAAGAAGTTTGAAAACGCGATGGGTGCCGGCACCCCTTGTACCTAGGATCTGGTCTTTAAATATCTGTAATTGTAATTCTGCCTGTATAAACTCATTGACTCATTTCTATGCAAACGTAGTATACTTGTTTATAGTGAAAGCTGATGGCTGGTACGCTTATAACCCATAAAACCAAACGATCTCATTCTCACGTCTTAAAAACATGAATTCAAATCTTTACGAAGTATAGTGATACAAAAATTATGTATAGCAGGCTACATCAGAATTACATTATGGGGCACAATTGGCCACATGTACGAAATAATAACAAAATAAGCAGTAGTTCCACAGTGTGTTACCAGTGATGACATATGGAACCGAGACGTGGTCCTTCACTATTGCCCTTATGAATAAGCTCAAAGTCGCTCAACGAGTTATGGAGAGGGCTATGCTCGGGGTTTCTCTACGGGATCGAATCAGAAATGAGGAGATACGTAGGAGAACTCAAGTCACCGACATAGCCCGACAGATTAGCACGTTGAAGTGGCAATGGGCAGGCCATATAGCGCGCAGAACAGATGGCCGATGAGGCCAGAAAGTTCTCGAATGGAGGCCACGGACCGGCAAGCGCAGCGTAGGGCGTCCACCTACAAGATGGGCAGGCGACTTTGTAAGAACCGCAGGTCGGCGTTGGATGCAGGCCGCTTCCAACCGCAGTTCCTGGAGATCAATGAGGGAGGCCTTTGTCCAGCAGTGGACGTCCTACGGCTGATATGAATGAAGCAGTAGTTCGTCCCGAACTTATATGTCGCGTAATCTTTAAGTATCAAAATAGTGCCACGAAAAGCATGCACTAACTTGACCTACAGTTTCATACAAATTACAGGTAACAGGAGTTCGTGTTAATTGATTTTACTATTTTGGGGTAAAAATTGGAGTCATTCTGGATAGTTTTGCCTTTATTATTGTCACTAAAGCTACACGCTTACCAAATTTCAACACTATGGGGTCACTGGTGTATCCTGTGAATTTCGTCAACGTTGAGTTTTTATTTTGGCTAATAACTCAAAAATTGGAAGGACTAAACTAAAAATACAAACGGGGTCAAAATATACCTTTCATTTGACGTCCTATTTGACCTAATAGTCTCATTTTTTTACCTCTCTTGATCCCCAATATCTAAACAATCCCCTCCACATCTTTAACTCATTTAGTCACACCAGGATTGTGCCAACACTAAGTACCTACCTATATATCAAATTCACAATGATCGGATCAACGCTTCGAAAGTTATCTTAGGACAAACAAACATATATACAACGCCGATTTGCCCAAGTTGATTTGAAAGAAAGAAAGAAAACATTTTATTCAACAACCACACAGTAATAAAGGAAAATAAAACACAACAACAATAAAATCTAACCTAAGCACTAACAAACTAACAAACTTAAAAGCTCTGTGTGGGGATGAATAGAGATTTGATTTAAGATTAGATTTGGAGATCTCGCTTCGCTTCATCAAATATAAACAAATAATGCTGGACATTTCACAGAATAGAAGACTGTGCCACCTCTCTGATAGATAACTAAAGCACCTATCGAACGATGTGATTGAATCAATTTAAACACTTTTTATACAGCATAAAAAAAAACATGAATTTAAAAACCGGCCAAGTGCGAGTCGGACTCGCGCACGAAGTTTTCCGTACCATTATCTATAAAAACGGCAAACAATCACGTTTGTTGCATGGGAGCCCCTCTCCCCCCCCCCCACCCCCCCGTGAACATTAATTTTATTTTAATTTACGAGTAAATATTTATTTTTAAAGTGAATATAAAATTAAATATCCTGTGAATATTTCAAGCATCTACCTGTTGCCGTTATCAATATCGAGGAAACAAATCACGTTTGTTGTATGGGAGCCCCCCTTAAATATTTATTTTATTCTGTTTTTAGTATTTATTGTTATAGCGGCAACAGAAATACAGCATCTGTGAAAATTTCAACTGTCTTACTATCACGGTTCATGAGATGCAGCCTGGTGACAGACGGACAGACAGACAGATAAACAGAGTCGTAGTAATAGGGTCCCGTTTGACCCTTTGCGTACGGAACCCTAAAATTACACAAAGCCGCAATGTACAAAGGGCGGTCTTATTTCGATTTGTTTCTACTTAATGCTCTCATGTAATAACAACACAGATTGTCACACTCCGCAAGCCCTATCGGCACTAGTGGTGCAAATGTGTGCGAAATTTTCAAGCGGTCCCGTACCATAAATAAGGCCGCATTCAGAATCTCGCTAAAATCTATATGATCGCGCTAACAAGCGTTTCGAGTCACCGTGAGCACGACAACGATGTCCCGTGAATCGTCATAGATGACGTCATCACATCCGCCATTTTGTGCTAACAACGTCCATGCTCCAAACCGATATCACCGTGAGCCTCCCTGTCAAAAGTGACGTGACAGCTGATTGGTTTGTTGCTTGTGAGTAATAGTGTTCTGTGGTTGGTTGGTTTTATTGTTGTTATGTAAATAAAGGAACACTGACTTGCAGCGCGTTCATGAGCGTTTCGAATCCGTGACGGCACTCAACTGTCATCAGCGCGATAACTGAATCGGTACGCAAAATAACTACGTGAACGCTAGCAGCGATTATGTCGTGATTCGGAATGCAGTAACTTGAAGTTAATTTCGTCATATTGTATTGGTATGTGATAAGCCCGACAACAAAAAACACACGTTTGATCGTTGGCGCGCATTCTCCATTTATAAAAACGAAATGTCAATGGTCTTTATGGCGCCTGAGTTACTGTTATTTTTAATTACAAACCATTGTAGACTTCATTTATGTTAAAGGTTATGTTATGTTAAAGGTTATTGTTGTTTAGGTTAAATGGGTTATGTTTTATTGTGAGGTGAAATTTTGAGATATACATAATAATGACTAACTGACCCGCAAGCTTATATCAGCTTATTAAATCAGAATTCAGAATCAAAACTATTTGTAAACGACTTCCACAAAGGAGGAGGTTCTCAATTCGACTGTATTTTTTAGGTTTGTTACCGATTTTGATGATTCTTTTTTAATTTGAAAGCTGGTGCTTCCCGTCCTATTTCTATTTGGTCCAGTTCTGACAATGGCATCGATGAGAAAACCATATAAGTCTTAAATTTGTTTAATTTTTATGTTATCTTATGTTATGTTTGTTAGCTCAGAACTCCGTTATGTATCAACCGATTTGAAAAATTAGTTTTTTATTTGAAAGGATATACTTTTAGATTGAACCAATGGAAATTTAATCAAAATTGGTGGAGTAGTTTGGTTTTTAATATTAACTGAAGTCGGTTATATTTTTGTTTAAAAGTTACTTGTTGATTGATACTTACTGTTATAGTCAGCTAATTAAATTATTGTGTAAAATGGTTCAAAATAATCTTATTTTGTGCAGTTGCTGAACAACAAAATATTTAAAATTTACATAGGCTGTGGCTTCGTTTTACTTGGTAGTTTTTGGCAATAATCACTATAAGTATATGACACGCTAAGAAGAAGAAGTATAGTTCAATGACACGCTAGGAAGAAGAAGTATAGTTCAATGTTTGAATAATATTCAAAGTGTATTACAGAAATTGATTATGTTGTAATTAATTAATGATTTTATTGGCATGCTCTCTTAGAACGTTCGCCGGTATAATGATAATATGAAGCCGGCGAACCCCGAGCGCAACTTCAATTCGGCTGCGTCAAAAACTTCGGCCTGAATATCGCTATCCCTGTTTAGTGACGAAGTTTAGCCACGCGAGCGACAGTGATAGCAAATGAACGATTCTAAATTTGATTAGTATTTGACTGTGTTCCGTAAGCTCCAGTATCTTTTCCATCCGTGTGCTATTCTTTTGTTTATTTCCCTGGTTGTTTGATCATGGGGTGAGGATAAGAGCTTAATAGCAACATTTTTTCATTCTTTTTAGGGTTCCGTACCGAAATGGTAAAACGGGACACTATTACTCAGACTTCGCTGTACGTCTGTCTGTCCGTCTGTCACCAGGCTGTATCTTCCTTCACTTATTTCTGTTGTCGCTATAACAATAAATATACAATAAATAATAACAGAATAAAATAAATATTTAGGGGGGGCTCCCATACAATAAACGTGATTTTTTGCTCGTTTTAGCTCGATATTGATAACGGCAACAGGTAGACGCTTGAAATAAACACAGAATATTTAGTTATATATTCACTTTAAAAATTAATAATTAAATTAAAATAATACAAATCTTTAAGGTTTTTATAGATAATCGTACGGAACTACTCGTGCGCGAGTCCGACTCGCACTTTGCCGGGTTTTGTCTCTTTTCTCTGTGTTTTATTGATTGAAGATTGAGTTTGAGATTAGTTTATATAATATAAGAGATTGAGTTATTAAATATAAAACTCTGTCACTGTCCCCAACAGCACGTTAAACTGTCAACCTTTTTACGGGTTAAAATCGTGTGAACGCGCACAATCTGGGCTCTCATGTTAATTTAATTGTGAACCCATTCACAATTTTGTACAGGGTGCCCCCGGAAATATAGGAACGACTTATTCCTCTAAGTTAAAAGTTGATGTCCAACCCTAGGTAAAATGTATAGTAGAGATCGCTGCGATAAGAACTCTATACATAATTCTTATTTCATTTATCACGTTCTTATTTAACAGTTTTGTTTTTGTTTTAACAAGATTTTTTATATATCTGTCTATCCTCTGTAAAATATTAACTTACCTTGGATTTTTTCTTTGCACTTTTTTTACCTACTTCAAAAAGTTAGGAGGTTCTTCTGTTGTTTTTATGTACTATATTTAGCGATAATCCTTTAATGCGGCTACGTTGTCCAATTTTAAATAGGTATATTTTTTGCATGGTAGTACCTCAGGGGTGGCCTATATAAATTGGGTCAAGATCTGATGATGAGAAAATCATCTGTGACGACCTCCGTGGCGCATTAGGCGTATAGCCGGCTGAGACGCAGGAGGTGGGTTCGATTCCCGCCGCGGAACAAATGTTTGCATGATCTACGGATACTTTTTCCGGGTCGGCATGTTTTTCTTTAAATTATAAGTATGTATTTACAAAAAAAACAGTATATAAGTATTCTATCAGTTATTTGGTTCCCATAGTACAAGCTCTGCTTAGTTTGGGGCTAGATAGCGCTGTGTGAAATGTTCAGCAATATTTATTTATCTCATTAATTTTTAAATGCGAATAATTGTTTACTACTTAAACCGATTTAGATGGGTTTTAAAAAAAAATAAATTAAAATTGTTTATTTCAGGAATTATTATTATTATCATTTTTTTTAGTAGTAACATTTTTTAACGTATTTTTATTAGGACACCCTGTATAATTTGAACCCACTTGGGACCCGTAAGCAATGATTGACAGGTGACCGGTCTGTCATCGCCATGTTTAATTTATTTTCATTATAAATTCCAGCTGATTTAATTCAATATGATTTTAAGTTCGATAAAATAAGTGACGAATTTGATTTTACCGTGTGGCTAGTGGGCTAATGTGATTCTTACGTAAGTCATACTGTTTTTAAGTTTAATGAGTAAATTTGTTTTATAAATCTTGAGTGAATCTTCGGTATTCAAAAACGTTCCTTGCCTATTTCTGCCGCCAAGCAGCATTGTTGTGTTTCGGTATGAATGGTATGGTTGCCGATGAAATTACAGGCACATGAGGCTTTACACATGTATGCCTCAAGTTGATGGACACAATGCAATACAGCACACATTTCTTACGAGCGTGACCTATGGGGCAATTTTCTGTTATAGGTGATGGTTACCACTTAACATCAGGTGGAAAATAAGCTAGTTCCATCTCCATCACACAAATACCATAAATGTGAAAGTTGGGATGTTTGTTTGTTACTCAATCACGTCGTAACGGCTTTACCGTTATCGATAAAATTTGGTATGTACGTAGATTAACTGGATTAACACATTTGCTACTATTTGTCTCATAAATCAGGTCCCAGGGGATAAAAATGGGGTGTCAACGTTTCTATAAAATTAAATTAATGTGTTAAGTTGTGATAAATTAGTACACATTTAATAGTGTAATGCGTTATTATAAATACGGGATTTATCACGTACCGTCTTATCGGTATTTTGACCGTCTATATTTTGGTTCAATTCGTGAACCTTCATCAGGGTGAGTGCGATCCGCTCTGAATAACGTCTCGCCTCGCACGTAGGTACGTGATAAATCCCGTTGTTATGATTTTATATTTTATAAATAGTAGAATTCTGGATTATAAGGCAACACCAAGTGACGTC
The DNA here is from genome assembly GCA_918857605.2 of Philereme vetulata. Taxonomy (NCBI): domain Eukaryota; kingdom Metazoa; phylum Arthropoda; class Insecta; order Lepidoptera; family Geometridae; genus Philereme; species Philereme vetulata. The sequence goes on from OU975423.1 coordinate 11,657,463, forward strand.
ATCGTGGTGGTATGTGTCGCATGGTGGGGGTACAAAAAAATGTAAGGATAGAGCGATGACTAGGAGGGCAGTTCAGTTTTGTTCGAGCAGCCAATTAGTATAGTCGATAATCTGATATCCTGTCCTGTGAAGTAATAACTGTAAAATAAAGTGACTTTTTATAAATATTGCTGGAGTTTTTATCACCGTATTTATAACTAGCTGACCTGCCTCCGGCTTCGCACGCATGGCTTTTCTATAAAAAACTTTACCCTCCTTCTGCGCAGTTGGGTAATAAGTAACCTATGTTACTCAGGGTGAATGTATCATTCTAATGGGGAAAGAATTTTTGAAAATCGGACCAGTAGTTTTTGAGTTTATTCGTTACAAACATACACACAAAAATACAAATCTTTCCTCTTTATAATATTAGTATAGATATAGCTAATGACTGAAATAAATCATTAAAGTTTTTTAAGTAAAAGTGTTATGCGTACGAAATAGCGGGCAACAGCTAGTGTAGTATAAAAAAATAAAAATAAACTTGACTGTGATTATGATGATTATTATTATTTATTCTAGGCATATTATAATCATTATTTTATTCCATGTTCTACCACAAGAAAACAAATAGGTACCTAAACAAAGGCTTAGTATCTACATGCCTTCCATTTTTGTATTTTGTTCTAACAAAATTTTATTAAGGCAGAAAATGAGGGGTTTTTCTCAGTAATTCGATCACACTAATATTATAAATGCGAATTTTTAATTGTTTGTTTATTTATTTGTTTGTTTGTTACTCAATCACGTCGTAATGGCTGAACCGATTTCGATAAAATTTAGTATGTACACTACTAATATTATAAAGAGGAAAGATTTGTATTTTTGTGTGTATGTTTGTAATGAATAACCTCAAAAACAACAATGCTGATTTCAAAAATTTTTTCACCATTGTAAAGCTACATTCACCCCGAGTGGCATAGACTATATTTATTGCTAGAAAAGATTAGGGATCTTTACTAAAACTTAAGTAACGTAACCCAAGGTGTAAAAAAGTGCCCTAAAACGTCTTTCGTCGCATGCGCTGCGAAAACTATTGATGATAGAACAAAAGTATGTTCTACAATATTAAAGAGCATATCAATATCTACAAAAATAATATTATGAAGAGGAAATATTTGTTTGTTTGCATTGAATAGGCTCCGAAACTACTGGACTGATTTAAAAATTTCTTTCACCGTTGGGAAGCTACACTATCCCCGGGTGACATAAGCTACTTTTTACCCAACTGCGCAGACCGAGGGTAATATTTTTATTGAAATATTCTTCGCACGCGTAGTTGCGAAGCTGCGGATAGGTCAACTAGTAGATTATAACCTGGATTAACACACATGCTACTTTATATCCCATAAATCAGTTCCCATGGGATAAAAATGGGATGTCAAGTCAAGCTGCAACAGCGAGTTTAGTTTTATTTCTACGTTATCTACACATTTAGAAGTATAACGCATACGACGTCGCGGGCAACAGCTAGTAATTACTTATATTTTCATTTTAGACCCGGAATAAATATCTGTGGATAATGCAATATACGACCAAGCAACGTCACCGATATAGCACAAAGGATTAACAAACTGAAGTGGCAGTGGGCATGGCACATAGCTCGAAGAAAAGACGGCCGTTGGGGCAGATTGGTTCGGAGACCACGCACTGGAAAATGCAGCGGTCCCCCACTAGATGGAAATACCTGATAAAGGTTGCTGGGAGCCGTTGGGTGCAGGCCGCACAAGATCGGACGCTCTGGAAATCTGGGGGGGAGGGCTTTGTTTAGAAGTGGACATCTTTTGGCCGAATATGATGATAATTTTGTAATCAAATGATACCAGAACAATATAAAAAAAGCGACCAAGTGCGAGTCGGACTCGCGCACGAAGGTTTCCGTACCATTATCTATAAAAAAGGCAAAAAAATCACGTTTTTTGTATGGGAGCCCCCCTTAAATATTTATTTTATTCTGTTTTTAGTATTTTTTCTTACAGCTGCAACAGAAATACAGGATCTGTGAAAATTTCAACTGTGTAACTATCACGGTTCATGAGATACAGCCTGGTGACAGACGGACAGATAGACAGACAGACAGCGGAGTCTTAGTAATAGGGTTCCGTTTGACTCTTTGGGTACGGAACCCTTAATACGATTGTGACATTTACATAACTAGACGTATACGAATATTCAGAAGGTCATTTTAATCTAGTGTTCTGCTAAATAGATTTTATAGCTTAGCTCCCACATCTATTAATCAATCTATCTAGATTATTAAGGTTACCATTCAAAATATCTTTATTGTCGACGGGGGATTCAACTTTTGCAGAGTTTAAATTTAACATCATCATATTAGGTACTAGCTTCCGCCATAGGCTTCGCACGATTTTTATGTCAACAAAAAGTGGCCTATGTTTAAATCCAGGGTATAATCTATGTACATACCAAATTTCTTAGATATCGGTTCAGCCTTTATGACGTGATTGAGCAACAAACAAACATCCAAACTTTCGTATTTTTATTATTAGTGCGGTAGGACGTTAACTGTTATACCTAGGCCTATATAGGCATACATTTTGAACCCAACTGCTCCCAGCAACATTTGACGCCGTCTTCTGCACTTTCCATTGTGTGGTCACCACTCGAGAACCTTTCTGCCCCAACGGCCGACAGTTCTTCAAGCTAAATGCCCCGCCCTCTGCCAGTTCAGCTTGCTGATTCTTTGAGCTATGTCAGTGACTCTGGTTTATTTATGAATTTCTTCATTTCTGTTTCGATCTCATAGAGAAACACCAAGCAGAGCTCTCTTCATAGCACACTGTGCTGGAGGATAGTAGGTATTATGGTTTTATGTGGAGGAAACTTAATAACATAGACATAGACATACATTTATTTGCTACCATAGCACACACAAATTCACACAATACAATCAAAAGGTTATAACATCAATGAAAAAACACAAGTAAGAGGAAACAGAAAATTACATTCAACAAACAGGAACAATAGAATGAATAATAAATATACAATGTAGTCTGGAAAAAATGAAAAAGAGGCAAGTAGGTGTGTATATGCTACTGCAGCAAATGGGTTTCAGCTCAGCATTATGCCTCGCCACCGATCGACAGCTCGGCGCTGTTATTCTGCGGAAAACTTTTTTAGGCAAGTCATTAGAACTCGTATGAACGAATAGGCAGTAATTGGTGTTTGCGTACAATTATGATAGGCTTAAATAGATAATTATGATAAGTAGATGGTAATGGTATGTTCCTGTAATTACTGGCACATAGGCATAACAGCTAAGTCCTATAGTATGGCAAAGTATCCACATAGAGATCGAGACAACATTATAGCTTGTGTTGAATTCTATGTGGATATCCATGGGCTGCAGTAGCCACTTAACATCTGGTGGACTGCATGCTCGTTTGCCATATAAGTTGTATAAAAAAAAGATAGAATTAATAAATATATTATGTAAAGAATAATAATAATGATAAGAAATGTTAGATAACAAATTATAAATAATAATACGAATAAATATAAATATACTAGGAACTTTACCCTCGCGTCAGCAAGTGAACGGCGCACGCAACGACAATACCCCGGGTGTTGCCGGTGTCAATAGGCGACGGTGATCGCTTACCATCAGGTGGGCCGTAAGCCTGTTTCCCCACAAATAACATTAAAAAACTGTAACAATTTGTACCAGTTTTTGTTTTTCAATTAAATGTTTTTATAATGTTTTTTAAATTTAAATTTTGTGGTGGTGGTATGTTATTCCAACACTTGGTTGCTTGGTACCGAAAACAGTACCTAAACGCTACAGTTTTATGCTTACTGTAACATATAACCTCATAGACCTCCCCCATTGATTTCCAGAGCGACCGATCTTGTGCGGCCTGCTCCCAACGGCTCCCAGCAACCTTTAACAGGTCGTCTTTCCATCTAGTTGGAGGCCGACCTACTCTGCGCTTTCCAATGCTCCTATAACCTATCCTTATATATATCCTCCGAGACGCGTGTTTTAATAATAACTTAAATATATTAATGAATAAATAATTCAGGACATTTTACACAGCGCTATCTAGCCCAAACTAAGCTAAATATGTACACACGGCTACACATCAAGCTATACATTTCTAGTATAGAGCTGACCTCTCATTCTACGAAAATTCTACACAATGCGAGGTCAGCGTATACTGGAAATGTATAGCTTGATGTGTAGCCGTGTGTACTATGGGAACCAGAGAAACCAGAGAAACACCCAGACAGAGAGATTCTTACCGAAAATGTTTGTAGATTATGCAAACATTTATTTCACGTTGGGAATCGAATCTGCAACCACCTTAGTCTCAGCCGGCTATTCGCCCACTGTGTCACGGGAGTCATCACTACTAATATTGTACAAACCAACAAACAAACCTAATTACTAATAACAAAGATCTAATTATTAACCAAGTATTAAGTAACCCTAGAAATGACTCAATCGATTCTAATAGGTAATTAATTTTCAATTCTGCAATTGTGTCTAAATAGTCGCTTGTCGGTTAAATGATCTACTGACCATAAAAGGGTAATATAAACGGTAATATAAGTACTGAAGTTCGTCCACGCTAAGTCAGCATAACACTAATATTATAGTATAATATATAAATAGTATATAAAATATGTCGCAGCTAACTAGCATAATTAGCCGTTCAATCAACAGCCTAGCCTCTTTACTAAACAGCGCCGTACAAGTAGATTCCTCAAACAAGGTTTGACGTACATAATACACAGACACGACGTATGGCAGTAGGTCGTTAGGTTTATTAATAAATAAAAAAGATTAATTTCCCACAGCTGGGCAAAGGCCTTCCCCAACTCCTTCAAATAAATAAATAAATAAATCTATTCCGTGGGAAAATGTAGACTAGATAAAAAATATATATGTAAGTATTATGTACCTTATTATGTATAAAACTAAGAGTGCAGACTCGGAGAGAACAACCCTCCCAACTACATATAATTTAAATGTTGTAACAAACGCTACGGCTGAATAATATTCAGGCCGAAGCGAGATCTCTAATGCCCGGTTTCTATATTCTACCACTCGTTATCGGTAACATTCAACGTCTCGTTTCCTTGTTATCTATAACGAGCCGTTTTTTGCGTTCCACAAGTTGCTTTTGACTTCGATAATCTACGCCCATCCGTCGGTTAAAGAATACCGATCCCTCCCGAACTGTTTCGTTTTACGCAAAAGTAAGTATTTTCATAAATACATACACAATTGTCAAGCCATTAATATTTGTATTTCTGTAATAAAACAGGTAGAAACCACGTAGAAACAAATCAATAATTTGCTAAACAAGTAACTTGTAGTATCAGAATAAAAAAAACACGATTTTCAAATTAAAATGCTAACGATTTCCTAATTCATAACATGAAACGGAACGTCTTACAAAGACAGATGATTGAAATATAGCCAGCGTTGGTAGGTTACTTTTGTAAACTGTTAGGTTACTTTTATTTTCGTCGGGTTACTCGACTCTGAAGGCTACTTTTTGAGATCATGGATTTGTGATTTTCTTTTCTGCAAAGAAAAATGTCCAAGATTCAGAACCCTGACAAATTTTCTGGGCATTGGAGTTATAAGTACATTATTACTTACATTATACTTTTGTATCAATCTAGGGTTACTTTTGACTAGAGCCTGCTGGCAGCACTAAGTATGATATTACTGTGCTTTGGTACTGATTTTGTTTTCAATAACAAAGTTGAAAAATATCTAAATATGTGCCAGCACCAGTAAAAAAAGTAACTGATATCTCTGCCAAGGCAATGAACTAACATCGGTATTGCTTACTTGTACTTTTCAGGGTGGCTAAAGTGTGAAATACGCTCATGGTTACCTACATGTATGCCCGTCAGATAAACTCGAGCTGAGAACTATGGAAAGGAACATAAATTAACTTAGTATGTGACACAGGCATCATCACAGCAGTGTAGCAAACCACGCAGTGTATGCACCTACCTGCCTACTATAGTCAGATCCTGTTTTGGAAACAACTTTGTAATGGGTACAGGAACTCCGTGCAATAAACAAGGAGGAAGTTAATTTACTGGTGGAGCTCACTGAAGACCCTTTAATTACCAGTTAGAAAGCAAATGCAGCTTCTGGATCAAAGTGAAAATATTTAGTTGTATGTGGTAACTGTGTAGTGAGAGAAAGAAATTAAATGTGTTTATAAATATAAAAGAAGTTATTTGATTTTCTCATAATACTTCTGAGCGGCTTAGGTTACATAGTGAACGCTCTTTAAGTTATAATATTAACATTAATAAAAGTCTGTTGTGTCTGTTGTGAGTAATGAATGAATGAACATATTACAATACAATAATATTTATTTCAGAAAAGTATATTGATATTTTGTTAGTACCTATACAATTAAATAATTTTTTTTAAAACTTTTAGTGACACTCTATACAATAAGTCACTTTGCCACTAATGTAGCTGGTGACTGCAGTAAGGACATCCAGTGGCTCACAATCAGACCAGAGACGTCCTCGATGACAGAAAATGCTAGATAACATTCTCTTTCAGTTAACTTTTGTGTAATGTGGAAAAACAGTTTATTGTAGGTAGTGCAGGAGAAGTTTAATTAAATTCCAAGACACACTAATAAGCCTAAGCAAACACAAGGTATTTCAATAATTTTACTTTGTAATACTTAAATATCAATGATCGTTAGTGAGACAATTCATAAAGAAAATAAATAATAGATGTAACAGAGTATTTACAGGATAACACTTATTTTGTAGCCTGAGTGAGGCTTGTACACATTGGATCTCAACTGGAGAAACATACTTGAACTTGTACTATTCCATAATCGGCTAACAGTGATGGTGAATGAATTGGAATAGTAATTTGTATTGTGCTGGGAAGTCATGAGTTATAGGTGTTGCGAGGGGAGTACAAAATGGTCCTCAGCATACAAGGGAGTAAATTGTTCTTTTAGGTAATTGTGTGATTGAGGAACATAATAAGATGTTATATGGAAGACGTAGTAGATGGATATCTTGACATTCTCTGATCTCAAGCCCTTGTAGTTGAGTTCGGAAGATTGATATGTGGTCATACTTTTGCAGACTGTATAAAAGCGTTTTGCAACCGCTCTAGCTTATTTTAGCTGGTCCTCCGTAGCATTGGGATAGCGATAGTAGAGTATGGGCCAGTCCTTCAGGTAGAAGTCTTGCTAGGAGACATAATTCAATCCCAATTCCCAACACACTCAACCTGTCATCCTCTGCGAGCTGTTCGTCATCAGCACTCATCATACTCTGTGAAAACATGTAAAAGTAAGGTTACTTTAATGTTAAAATGTTCATTGATTAGTTGTGTAGATTTTGTAATATTTTATTGTGAAAAGATTACTGAAATCAGTAATTTGCGATGCCATTTACAATGGCTAAAAAGTATAAAGTACCTAGTTTGGCCTTATTGTACTTACACTTGATTTTGCAAATAAATATCTTGATCACCTTTGTTTTTGTCAAATAATATGTAGTTATTCATGATTTCAATTCCTGATTTCTCAGAACTAGTGGAACTCATAGATATTTTTTTCCAATATTTCCTCTAAAATCAATCAAATAAACACAAAACCAACAGATATCGGCCTGTAAGCAAATCAAATACGCTTTGTAGTTTTGACAGTCAGCTGACGTCTTAAAATTTTTATAGGAACGCTAGTAACTGTCATTCTCATACATTTTGGCTACGAGGCGTAGCCAGTAGGTCCTCCCGTCAGTAAAGTTTCAGATCAATCGGTTACTGTCTAATGTCGGTTGATTTTAAATTTTATAGGAACGCTTTTGGCATACGCCTCGTAACTTTACTAACCATTCGTAGCAAGAACGCCTCGTATTTCGAATATAGGAACCGGCTTGGGCAAATCGGCGTTCTATGTATGTATGTTTGTTTGCCCGAGGATAACTTTCGAAGCGTTTATCCGATCATCGTGAAATTTGATAAATAGGTAGGTAGCGATGGTACAATTTTGGTGTGACTAAATGAGCTAAAAATGTCGGGGGGGTTATTGAGATATTGGGGTTCAAGAGGGGTAAAAATAATGAAAATGAGGCTAATAGTTTAATTAGGATGTCAAATTAAAGGTATTTTTTAGTGCATTTAGACTCTTATTTTTTGTAAATTCTTTATAGTTTTTAAGTTAGTAGCCATAATAAAAACTAAACTATGACAAAATTAACAGGGTACACCAGTGACCCGACAGTGCTTTAATTAGGTATGAGTGTAGCTTAAATGACACTTTTTTTATGTTATTTGTGGGGAAACAGGCTTACGGCCCACCTGATGGTAAGTGGTCACCGTCGCCTATTGACACCGGCAACACCCGGGGTATTGTCGATGCATTCCCTACACTGAAGAAACCTCTTTACATTTCTCTTGAAGCGTGCCATGTCGTAGTCTAATGGGAAAACCTCAGATGGTAGTTCATTCCACATCTTGCAAGTATGGGGCAGAAAAGATCGCGTGAAGCGTGTGGTGCGCGATACCCAATTGTCGATTATATGTGGATTAGCTTTATTACGTTGTCGAGAAGTGCGGTGGTAAAATCTCGACGCCGGGATGAGATCAAATAGCTCCTCAGAACATTCCCCATTATACAGGATCGGTTATACCATTATCGGATCGCTCAGTGTATTCTACCGCCTAGGCGGTAGAATACACTGAGCGATCCGATGTCACGACGTTGACTCAGCGGTTCCAGTCTGTCGGCGAGTTTGGGATCACCGATGATTCTAATGGCTCTTCTCTGAAGGGAGTCAAAACGAAGCAATTGGTACTTTGGAGCTCCGTGCCAAAGATGGGAACAGTATTCCACGTGCGGCCAAACTTGCTCTTTGTACAGCAATAGCCGTTGTTGTGCCGTAAAATACTGTTTGGCATGGTTAAGGACTCCAAGTTTTTTGGAGGTGAGCACAGCTTTTGCTTTTGCAATATAGGCAAAAGTCTAAAATCAAGAATAACTGCTATTTATCACCCAAAAAAATTAACTATGTTACACGAACTTCCGTTAGCTGTAATTTGAATGAAACTGTAGGTCAAGTTATTTGGTAATTATTTCGTGGCACTATTTTGATAGTCAAAGATTACAAATAGCATTTGTTTGTTATAATCGGAGACTCGCGAGATCTACTAGGAATTAACTAAGAAAACTTTATGATTATTCAAAGAACAATAACAATTATTGTTCTTTGAATAATTATATGAAAATGGTAAAAATTGCCGTTTGCAGACGTAGCGTGGGCGACTATATATAATTCACGTAACACGTATCTGGGCTAACAAGCAAGAAAATTCCTGCAGAGTATGTATTTGGTTTAATATTATACATTTCAACACCACTGTAATACCACAAATTATACTTGACCACCTCTATGGCGTAGTGCAAGAATACTATTCCAGTTGCAGGACAAATGTTTGCATGTATTTTTAACTGACTTCAAAAAAAGAGGGAGTTTTTTTGAGGAACAATGAATATAAAATCGTGTGTACAGTTTGAAACGATGTTTTTTTTATGTTTGTTACCTCAGAACTCCGACATTTATAAATCGATTTGAAAAAATCCTTTTTTATTTGAAAGGATATATATATATTTTCAGATTAGTCCCATTGAAATTTCATCAAAATCGGTTCAGTAGGTAGATTGTTTTTTTTTTGTTATCTGAAGTCAGTTATAGTTTTGTTAAAAAGTAAATTGTTATTTTTAACCCGGCTTACATAACTATCCATAAACGTATTTAGCGATGAAAAATGTTTAAATTTGACATATTTGTATGATTTGACAACTCTCTAAATCATGTTTAGCCACTAAATACGTTTAGGTATCGTTGCGCAAGTCGCCAATGTCGTATGTACATAACATGACACATTGTTTATCAAATGACTTGCGCAACGATACCTAAACGTATTTAGTGGCTAAACATAATTTAAAGAGTTGTCAAATCATACAAATACGTCGTATTTAAACATGTTTAGATGCTAAACACGTTTAGGGAACGTTTTTTTAAGCCGGGCTTAGTGAACCAAATGGTAACTTCTTTAAGCTTCTTTCGCGTTAAATATTTAGACCAAAAAAAGGCTACGAGTACACTCCTCAGAATAAATATCTAAATCAATTTATCAATGGCATATCTTTTTGTTCGCGAATCTACATTATCTGTCTAGTCTAGACAATGAGTATCAGATAATTATTTCTCTAGCTCGAGGCGTCTCGTGGTTTATTTGAAGGCTCCGTCAGCTGTGCGTCCGCTAAGAGATTCTAGTAAGCACCAAATAACGATCACATTAACTTATGTCATTCTATTTAAGAGTTGCGCACTGGGCTAGGATTCGGGTTTTTTTTATTGCAAATACGCTTAACCACTCACCGGATAGTAAGTGTGGTCGAAGTTGGTGAGCTTACCTAGAAAAACTTGTTCACTCTGGACTTGGAAGAACCCGATATTATTATCATCATCATAATTACAGCCATAGGACGTTCAGTGCTGAACATAGGCCTCCCCCACTTCCAGAGCGACCGATTTTGTGCGGCCTGCACCCAATGGCTCTCAGCAACGTTTATCAGGTCGTCTTTCCATTTACTGAGGGACAGTCCTATAACCTTTCTGCCCCAACAACGGTCGTAAGTTTTGCGAGTGACGTACCTCGCCCACTTCAGCTTGCTCATTCTCTTGGCTATGTCTGTAACCTTGGATTGTCTTTGACCTTATTTAATTATTGTTAAATGTTTTAAATAAATAAGTATACTAATATAATAATCCAGTTCACATTATGAAAAACATGAATGACAGTGAAGCTATCATTTTGTGTCGATGTTTTTTTTATTGGTGATAGTCAAGCGCTTGACCACTACCTCACCTAACGGCAATTGATGGTGTGATCGAAGATGGAGCACGCTTGCCTAGAAATAACCTTTTTACTCTGGACTTGAAGACTCCAAGATTATACTGGTTCGGAAAAACATACGGCGGAAGTGAGTTTCACTCCTTACTCGTGCTAACAAGAAAACTTGAAGCGAATCGTTTGGTACGGCAAGGTGGTAAGGCGACCAGGTATGGCTTCTCGGTACGTCTGCTTGTCATGTGATGGAGGGGGGAAGGAAGGATAAGGTCATGAAGATCTTGCGCACAGTCACAAAAATGAATCTTGTAAAAAACTGAAAGTCTGGCTACTCGGCGTCTGTGCTCTAGTCATCACCAATTAGTCTAGCAGCACGTCGCTCAATCGAATCAAGGTCTTCAAGCTGATACTTGGCCGAGCCATACCAGAGATGTAAGTCCAGAACGCAACTCATGAATAAAGTGACATAAGTTACGTGAAGTGTGCATAAGTAACTTAGAATATCATAGCTATGCCTGATGAGGTTTTATTGTTGGTTATTTTGCCCACGGCTGGTTTGGGGTACGACCTTTACGAAATTAAATTCAGTGCAAGCGGTAATTGGATTTAATTTTGTTTGCACGATTTAATATGTATATTGTTAACCCCCAACGCAAAAGAGGAGTGTTTATTTACAAGACTTTGTTAAAAAGAAAGTCTTCTATCGTATAAAAACTGTCGTGCCTGTAACATCTTATAGGTAGATCTTGAAAGGATAGACTGATTTCAATGCAGTTTTTCTAATAAGTTAGTACTTATTTGAGATATGGTTTTAGCTAGTTTTAATGGGAAATACTATGACGCAATTTACAAAACCTACATACATGCTATCTTCACATAGAATTCCTTTAACGTGGGTATCAAGAAAGCAATATTATGTAAACAATTTAGAACCTTTTCACAACAAGAGTGGGCATCTGACAGATGATACGCGGTCTTAGACATAATGCGACATCCATCCATATCCATGCTAGCTATATCCAACCATAATCTATACTAATATTATAAAGAGGAAAGATTTGTTTGTTTGTATTGAATAGGCTCCGAAATTACTGGACCGATTTAAAAAAATCTTACACTGTTGGGAAGCTACACTATTCCCGGGTGACATAGGCTACTTTTTACCCAACTGCGCAGAAGGAGCGTAATGTTTTTTATTGAAAAACAGTAGTATTATCAATGCGGAAGTAACTCTGTTTGTTAGTTTGTTACCTTTTCACAACTGAACGAATCGTAATAAAATTTGGCAAGAAGATAGAGTATGTCCTCGAGATGGACATAGTCTATCTTTTGTCTCAAAAAATAATCCTGAAGGGGGTGAAATAGGGGTTGAAAGTTTGTATGGGTAAACCATCATTCCATAAGTTAGGGATCTGAAAATGCATATGTAGGCTATTGGTAAGAAATAAAGAAATACATGTTTCAACTTTTTTGCAAAATAATCCCGGGGGGGGGGGGGAGGATTATGAGGTATTCTTTAGATGCACCGTTGGTATATAGATAGATTGTGACGGTATTGAGGCATATATGCTACTTTTTACCAACTACGCAGAAGGCGGTTAATGTTTTTATTGATAAACCACGCGTGCGAAGCCGCGGCCGGATCAACTAGTGGTACTATAAACCTACAATTACCAGCACCACAAAACTCAGACTAAATTATCATTACGAACAAACCGAAAATGAGATAATTTATTTTAATGATGTAGGCATAGTTAATGAAGTATTATTTACACCACATTAATTAAGTACTTTACTGATAAAGATTTTACGTAATAATATCCTATGGACATATTAAGGCCATTCTGTTATCAGTCTGTGTCTAGAACTAATAACAATGAATAACAAAATCAAAATACTGTGAACTAATGCATTGTAATTATAGATACACTTTATTGTACACTAGTTGAACCGGCGAACTTCGTACCGCCTTGACATGCATGTGACGCGAGCTGCCAATGTACGTTAGCGGTAGAATAGGGTTGCCATAAATCCCCAAAGCCCAGTCGGGACATTTACAATTAGGATTTTTTTTTTGTACACAGTGTGTAACAGAAATAATGGAAAAAGTTCTAGGTGTGTATTATTATGTCATACACATCTGTATCTCTAGCTAGATGTAAGGAACCAACACACCTGAAAAAATACCCAAGATAGATGATAGATTGTGTAGTGTAGATGATACATAATAGAAAATCTGACCCAAATAGCACAAATAAAAAGAAAAAAAAATATTTTAAATTTGTATTAAAATAAAAAAAGTCGTTTGTTGGCTGTTTACGCGTCCTGCGCGGCGTTATGTATTTCGGGACATTTTAGAGCTTGTCGGGACGTCGGGACACCACTGTTAATAACAGTGACATGTCTCGACGTATCGGGACGAATGGCAACCCTACGGTAGAATAGTCATACGGCCATCATTAATTATAGTACATCTATGTATGAGAGAATAAATTTTAGTCATATTTTTTTGCGTGAATTTTTAAAATTTACTTATTTTAATACTTATTCTGTTAATCGGGGTGGAGACAAATTTTACAAATCAAAAACCATTAAAATCGGTCCAGCCGTTCTTGAGTTAAAAGTGTTCGAACAAACCCGACTTTGTTTTATATATTAAGAAGATTACAATATTCACAGAACACAATACAAAAACAAAATACATAAAAACAACAGATAGCCAAACAACAGAATAGCCGGCTGAGACGCAGGAGGTAGCGGGTTCGATTCCCGCCGCGGAACAAATGTTTGCATTATCTACAGATATTTGTTCCGGGTCTGGATGTTTTTCTATATATGATAAGTTTGTATTTACAAAAAAAAAGTATATAAGTATTATATCGGTTATCTGGTTCCCATAGAGCAAGCTCTGCTTAGTTTGGGGCTGGATAGCGCTGTGTGACATGTCCAGCAATATGTATTTATTTATTATTGTTGTTATTATATGCACAATGGGCGGTCTTAGAGATTTCTGCCAACCAAAGGATGGAGAGAACTTTATGGAGGGAAACGACGGTGGCATCGTTTTATTTTCTAATGAAATATTTCTTTTGTTGCAGGTAATTCTCATTTGTTCTGGTAAAATCAGACGGATCCACACAACACAACACTGCAAGCGTTAAAAAAGGAAAGTTACGTGAATTAAATTTACTTTGCGATTTACCTGACTTTAAACAATGAAGTAAATCAAAGTGAGAGTACCCAAAATGTTACCTTGAGTTACACTTTGATAAGTATGGAAAACCGGGCAAATTCAACTTGGGCAAATCGGCGTTGTATGTACACACATCAAAAAAGTATAAGCAACACATAACTTTTTTAGTATTTTTTGTTTATTACTTCGTTTTAAACTTTCATAGAATATCAAGCCTTCTTTGAATAGTCAACCTCTTTGATAAACAAATAAGTACTGGCAGTTTTTTTCAGTAAATTATGTTTTTAAACAATAATAACATTCTTTTGTCCATTTCAACGGCATTTCATAGATGCGGTTTTATTTTTTATTCACCAAAAAAAAAATAGTAACCGCAGTAATCATTGGTTGTGTGTCCACGAGTTTTTGATGTGTAATAGATCGTCGTCATCTTACCACGGAAGAGATGCAAAGAGCTGCAGGGATTCTAGAAATTGAAAACAGTCAAGCCTATATTTCCCGGCATTTCGGTGTTCATCGAAGCGTATTTGCCGACTCTGGAGGCGTTATTGCGACACGTAATCCGTCTGAACATTACCCAGGCCGAGGGCGTCGTGAAGACCGATACATCCAGGTAACATGTAGACGTGAACCAAAGCTGACTCTCCAAGAGATAGAATGCTGATAGTCCCACTGTGACCAAACTGTGCGAAACAGACTGCGAGAGTATGGTCTACGAGTCTACGTGCACGTCGTCCAATCAGATGCCCACAAATAAAACAAAATGAAAATGAGACTATTAGGTCAAATAGGAAATCAAATAAAAGGGCTTCATTAGTACATTTAGACTCCGTTTTTATTTTTGATAAAGTCTTTATAGTTTTTGAGTTATTAGCCATAATAAAAACTGAACTTTGTCAAAATTTACAGAGTACACCAGTGACCCCACAGTGCTGTAATTTGGTATGCGTGTAGCTTAAGTGACACAAATATAGGCATCTGAAATCCAGAATAACTGCAATTTGTACCCCAAATAAGAATAACCATATAACATGAACTCCAGTTACCTGTAATTTAAATGAAACTGTAGATCAAGTTAGTTGGTTTTTTTTGTGGCACTATTTTGGTGGTCAAAGATTTAAAATAATATTTTTTTGTTTTAATCGGCGACTCGCGAGATTTCAGTTCGGAGCGAACCACTAGTCAGATTCAAATGTTTGCACGATCTACAGATAATTGTTCCGGGTCTGGTTGTTTCTCTATATATTATCAGAAAGTATTTAAAAAAAAATATGTATACATATAAGTATTCTATCAGTTATCTGGTTCCCATAGTACAAGCTCTGCTTATTTTGGGGCTAGATAGCGCTGTGTGAAATGTCCAGCAATATTTATTTATTTATATATCTTAACAATGATATTAGGATTACTATATTGTGAAAACGTACCTATTATAGAAACTAAATATATACTGTCTATTGCGTTTTCTTCTAATTATAAGATGCATACGCAATCAAAAGCCTCACTTAGATCGGATACCTGTTAACTAGATTACCTCTTAAGGAAATGTCCCGGGAGACAACAAACCACGCACCGGATTTGAAATCTTAATGACTTCCATATACTTTTAAAATACAGTGTATTCACAAAAAGCAGGCAAAGGAAACTATAATCATTATTACCTTAGAAGAATTGAGAAATGCATGAAGTAAAGATAAAATCGATCTGTCGATCATACATCGACTGTTAGCAGTCATATCTGAGCTAGAAGTACATTATGTTGCAGTAATGGATGTAGATATATCAATAGAGTTGATAGTTTGACGTGGCTATTAGTATCAACATTACTGTCAAGATTGAAGGTAGAAATGTACACGGTAAACAAGATGATAAAGTTATAGCATGTTGGAACTACTTCATATAAAAGGAGAAAGCTAATACTCAACTACACGTAGAGAAGGCAATTATAGGAAACACGGAATTTTCAACAATGACGAATGTAAATCAAACAAGAGCTCTAGAAATAAAAATGTATCCTTATCAGATTCGTCATTGTTAAGTTTGAACTCTAATACTCTGTACAAAAAATCTATATTTGCATAAGGTATCTTTTCCGAGAACACCTGTAGGTACTAATATTTCTTCTGTAACAGATTCAACATCAACATTGCAAAGATTATCTTTGAATGGCTTATCACCTTATCAGTCACACTAGTTTCTATCGCATCGCGAATAAGGTAGGTTTTAGCGTGCTTTGCAATAAAGGTGTGCTTTTTTTTTAATCAAATTGCAAGCCGACATGGTCCGCAGACTGCATGACGCGTATAACTTGTGGTTTTTGCAACTGGTCGACGGTAAATAGTTTAGAGGTGGGACGCGACCACTGACAACTATCGATGAAGTAAGGTCGACCTCTATCTGGCACGTTCTCACATTCACATCTCTATCGTTTAATATTAAATACCGATATAGCGGCGGCAATTTCAGCCGAAGATCTCAAACGGTGCAAATATGGAAGTCTCGACAGAGCTTACGTGTTTAAGCCATTCGGGGTCGAGACCTTGGGTCCATGGGGTACCGAGGGCCATCGCGTTTTCAAAATTCTTTCTGGGCATCTGGTCGAAGCGACGTGTGATCCGAGAGCTGGTGATTATCTGGGTCAACGCATAAGCATTGCAATTCAGCGGAGCAATGCAGCCAGTTTCTTGGGGATTCTTCCGCCTGGTAGTGATCTAGAGCAGTTGTGCTATCGTTTACTGTTATTAAAAGCATTCTGCCACATATCGTTATTACTGATATAGCAAAATTATTACTTTAAAGTTGCAATATTGTTTGCAGTTCATTGGACAATTTGGATCCTAAAAAAAGGATTGCGGAGCCAATTAGATAACCTAAGACGGCTTAGTTATTTGATAGAACGTAATCATAAATAAAATTATAAAAATCATCAAATAGAATATTAAGCTAAATCTGCTAGATCCACTGCTGAACATAGGCCTCCCCGATTGATTTCGAGAGCGATCGATCTTTTACGGCTTCATCAACGGCTCCCACCACCCAACCTTTATCGTCTTTCCATCTAGTGGGGGGCTGTCCTACGCTGCGCTATCCAGTCCATGGTACTTAAGTATAAAATGGTTATATTATTATACCTATGTAGTTTGAGCTCATTTTATTTGCACGCAATTTTTTGTAGGTATTTATGGTGATTGCTAACGATTTGCTATTTCAGAAAACTTCCTACGCTTCTTTCGATAAAGGTTTATCATATAGTTTCATGTAGGTATCTTTTCTTCTTTGATAGTTGCACAGAGAGCCATGGAGCGTACCATGCTCGGCATCTAGCTGATAGACCGTGTTCCCAACATCGAAATCCGAAATAGGACGCAAGTCAAAAATGTTAGGGATCGTAATTAAAATGGGGTTGAGCAGGACATCTGGCAAGGTGAAGTGATGGCAGGTGGAGTAAGGCGGTAACTGAATAGCGTCCTCGAACAGGGTACAGAAACGTCGCCCGACCAGCAGCGAGATGGGCAGATGATGTAGCAAGCATCGAGGGTCGAAACTGGATGAGGCTAGCACTGGACCGTAGATAATAGTACATGCTAAGGGAGGCTTATTCCCAGCAGTGGGTGAAGCCGGGTTGTGGGTGATCATGATGATTTTTTTTTTCTATTTTCGTGCCACTATCTCATTATTTGGGATACTAGACTCCATGCGCGTACTGGCGCATGTACTGCATCTAGGTCGTGTACTGGTTCAATTGTGCTTGTTACAAGACCTAAAATATAGTGGAGAAGTAGCCGGAGGGCTTCATAAAAGCTCAAAGTTTTTGTGTATTAACGTAATCAAGTCTAACATAAAAATAAATATCAACATCAATTTCCGATCCAATCTCGTGAATTAATTAGAAAGATTACCTTGCTGGGAGACTGAAAAGTTAATTTAGCCTCGGAATTATATTATGTAGCTAAATTAAAGGATTTCTTTGTGTGGTTTTTTTCTCTCTGTTTTTTATTCTATGTTCAGTGCAGTGGACGACTCATATGATGATGATGATGATGGCTACACAAGAATATCCATAGTCCTCATAGTTGATAGCTGAACAGTTAACCTTAAGGCCAGCTTGCACAACGATCCCTAAACGTATTTAGCGACTAAATATGTTTAAATTTGACCTGTTTGTATGATTTGACAACTCCTTAAATTCATCCATTAAATACGTTTAGACATCGCATCGTTGCGCGATTCACCTTTAGACTCACAAATTATGACATAATTTATAACATCTCTAAAAGCTTATTTCGCAAACGAAATATGTATTTACCTTTATGAGTAAAAATATGCGAGGAGCAAGTTTTACTGCAAGAGAGAACATATTATATAAAGAACTCGCAACGCACATTGTTGAAAAAACATGCAAAAGCAAGAATTTCACATTTTTAGGGTTCTATAATTGTAACCCTTGTAATTTCACCATATCCGTCTATCTGTCTTGTCCAACCAGCCCTTTTACAAATTCTTAGACTTTAAGCCCAGCTTGCACAATGATCCCTACATATATCGCTAAATACGTTTAAATTTGATCATATGTAGTCACTAAATACGGTTAATCATCGTTGCGCCAGTCGTTTTATGCTTTAAAGCTGAAATTTGGCATAATTATAAATTAGTTTTTTTTTATTTATTTTAATAAATTTGGGTGCAGTGCTATTAATTAATTTACATTTGTTTTAAAAAGTTGATGAAGACAGTATGTAGATGGAATTTCCTGGTTACTAAGTGATTCAAACGGGAAACGACCTCGTGGCAGACCGCGGCGAAGATGAAGGGACGAAATTCATGCCCATTTACAGGATTGGTCTACAATAGCCCGAAATAGAGAATACAGGAGAGAAAGAAGGCCTTTGCCCTGCAGTTGGACACTACAGGCTCTTAATAATAATAATTAAATTTGGATGTTTAATGACGCCTAGTAAGTGAAGAAACAGAAACTTAGAAGTATGATTTTTTTTAATCTTCAAGGGACCTTAGACGTACATACATAATACGTATTTGATATTAATCACAACTCAATATCTCCACAAGTTCCTGAGAAAAGGGGTCTTAACATACGGACAGACAGACAGACGGACAACAAATTGATCATATAGTTTGAGAGCTACCTCTCCGACCGCAGACAGGTAGTCGTAATTAATAATTTGTCTAGCAAGGAAGAGGGTATAAGTTTCGGTGTCCCGCAGGGCAGTGTTCTTGGACCCACCCTCTTTCTTATATACATTAACGACTTGTGCAATTTGTCTCTCCCGAACTGCAGTTTATTTACGTATGCTGATGATACAGCTCTTCTAATCGCAGGTCACGACTGGGCAGAGGCTAACTCACTTGCGGAATCTGCTCTTAAATCGGTCCTGACATGGCTCTCCCAGAACCTTCTTACTCTAAATGTTCCTAAAAATAAATTCATAACTTTCTCTCCTAGTATTAGAACTCAACCTCTCTCCTCTTTCATTCTTCGTGCCCATGCCTGTTCTGCAGCAGGACCAAACCCATGCCACTGTCCCAAAGTGGAACGCACTCTAAGTATTAAATATTTAGATGTCTGGTTGGATAGAACTATGTCTTGGGTGCCGCATATTGAGTGTACAGTGTCCAGAATCAGAAAATTAATGTACATTTTTAAGCAACTTCGTAACAGCGCTGACATTCTTTGCCTTAAAATGGTTTACTATGCTCTAGCTCAATCGGTTTTATCCTATTGTATAACGGCATGGGGCGGTTCTACTAAGACTCTCATGTTGAGAGTGGAAAGAGCCCAGAGAGCTGTATTGAAGGTCATGACTTCTAAATCTGGACTCTTTCCCACTGCTACCCTATATTCGATCTGTGAAGTTCTTACAGTGCGACAACTATTTGTCGCACTAAAAAAAAATATATAGGGGTTCCTTTTTAGGGTTCCGTACCCAAAGGGTAATACGGCACCCTATTACTAAGGCTCCGTTGTCGATCTGTCTGTCTGTCCGTCTGTCACCAGGCTTTATCTCATGAACCGTGATAGTTAGAGAGTTGAAGTTTTCACAGATGATGTATTTCTGTTGCCGCTATAACGATACAAACTAAAAACAGAATAAACTAAATATTTTAGGGGGGCTCCCATACAACAAACGTGATTTTTTGCTAGTTTTAGCTCGATATTGGTAACGGCAACAGGCAGATATTCACTTTAAAAATAAATGATTAAATTAAAATAAAACAAATATACAACAAACGTGATTTTTTGCCGTTTTTATAGATATTGGTACGGAACCCTTCGTGCGCGAGTTCAACTCGCACTTGGCCAGTTTTTATTATTTCTTTTTAACGTTTGTAACCCTAAAACCAACATTGTTCTTACACCCTGTATACAGTAGAATATATTTGTATGTTTACCTGGTACACACTGAGTCTAAAAGCTTGTCTTAATGCCTAGCCTGCGTGTCCTTGAATAAATGAGGTACTTTCTTATGTAACTTGTTTAAAATACAGTTAGTGCACTTAGCAAAATACTTGGGAACGTAAAGACCCAGGTTTATTTAGTATGCAGGATAGGTTGTTTTGATTTTAATGGGGATTTTAAGCTGTAGGTGTTGACTATTAAATATGATTATTGGCACCCCCTCCAGAACATGCCTGCTTAACTGTCCTCTGTGCCCTACGACCTGCACAAAGGACGAACTTAACAAGGCTACTAACATTGGAATAGAAGTGGCCAGGTTCTACTTAATGTCAATTTAGTTTCGAACCTATAAATCAATAATTAAGCATAAACCATTGACACGATAGAAGAAGAAGAAGTGAAATGTTATTGACGATTTGGTTTATCACTACTGGAAACTAGTAATGGGGGCGTCCACGTGAGGTGCTCAGGAGGGGTAGGTGGTCGAGCCCAATCTCGCCGAATCTCCGGTTGGGGAAATATCACGTAAGTATTTTTTTATTATAAATTACGAGAGAAGATAATGAAGCCAATTAATTGTGTTGTTTTTTTTAAATTCCAACGCCTTTACATTATGTTAACAATATTTTGAAAAATGTCATGTGCGATAAAGGTAGGGGGAGGAGGTCGAACCAAATCTCGCGACATATCACTAGGGGCGAGTGGGGGGGAGGTAAAATACGCCAAAAACATCTCACAAAATTAATGCACGCCCCCAATAGAATGTTTCAGGAGTAGCAGGTGGAAAATCATATGAAACAAAAAATCATACGTCACACCTGCTAATTTTTCTTCGCAAAACCTGCTAAAAGTCATTCCGTCGCAGTTATGGCTGCTACAAATCACAGTTGTTCGCATTTCTTCGGAATTCATCGGGTGTTTTCATTGCCCCTGATTTTTTACATGTGAAATAGCAGTGATAAAAAAATACTCATATGTTGATATAAGAGTAGCAATCATTTCCATGCCTACCGGACATCTAAGAAAAATAGCGATAATCAAATTGTAATACTAGAAATAAAAAAAACAGGCTGTTGCCACTTGTAAGCTCCATAATATTAGTTAATCGCTTAGATTAGACTAGATAAAAATTAAAAATATTAGTATTCAAATTAATGTATACAAATGGCGGTTTTATGTTTCAAGGGCAAAGTACACCTACGCTTTAAGGCGAATATAGTAGCTGATGGGTCTTATTTGGAGGCTTTCTCCTCAGGGAGGAATCAGTTTTATGTGCTCAAAAAATATATGTCATTCATTGACCTTTTATCTGCAAAGTGAATATACAAAAAAGTTCTACCTGTTTATTTACTATGAGAAAAAAATTAACTAAATGTAGCTGTTTTCGACTTTCAATTTGATTCAGCCTCTAAACGACGTAAAATTTTGTAATTTTTCTTTCACCTAAATGTGGGCAAAGACTATACCTTCAGGTTGAATAAATTATTCTGTGCTGCAACGGTCTTTCACGTGGCAATTAATTATTTTCAATTTTTCCAAATAATTAGCAGGTGTACCCTTAGATGGTGGTTGCGCGAGTGACGGGCGGCAGTGTACCGCTGACTGTCGTACAGGAGGGTTGTGCTGGTCTGCCTCGCACTCACCTATACCTATACCTCTGATCGGTTAGATGCGTGTGGAGGAAGGTGCGGGGCCGAAACAATAGCTAAGCCCATTCGCTCAAGGTCATCGGCTACGGTTAGCGCCTTAATCACAAACTCCCAAGCACTATACAAAAATATTAAATTAACAAATTTAAAACACTAATTGAAGAAGTACTTCATGTAAAAGCCAGCTATCAGATTATGTAGCAGATTAAAAAGGGACTGAAATTGCTCCAACTCGACCAAAAAATCTAACAAGAGGTAACGTAAGAAAATAATTTCAAAAATCACTATTATAAATACGGGATTCACCACGTACACACGGCTACACATCATGCTATACAACCCCAGTATAAGCTGACCTCTTATACTACGAAAAGTCTACACAATGCGAGGTCAGCTTTTACTGGAAATGTATAGCTTGATGTGTAGCCGTGTGTACTGTTTTGTCGGTTTTTCGAATCGACAATAATGTTTCGGTTCAATACGTGAACCTTCATCAGGGGATGGTGGTATCTGATGAAGCGGATGGTGAGTTTAAGACTCTATACAGAATGTTTGGTAATATACAGACGATATTTAAGTGCCGGTTTCTCAAAACATAAAAAAGACTTCTCGAAAAACAAACTACTAGATATATTTAAAAAAATTAAAGAAAATCGACTAATGGCGGGTTCCTATATCCGTCGGTAACCGATTACGCCTCGTATCTCCTTGAAAATGTGTTAAACTGGTGTCAAATTTTTGACAGGTTTTCAAGGAAAAAAAAAGTCGTAGCTGGTTACCAACGGATATAAGAACCCGCCATAAGTTTAGGTGATTAATTTGATATAAAATTTACTGCATACTCTTGCAATCAACATCCAAAAATAAAAGCCGATTTTATATCTCTTTCGAAAATGACTGCGGGTTTTGGATTAGAAAGGGACAACAAGAGATATCTCGAGAGTATCTGTGGTTAAATGGCAAGCATTATGCAATAGCACAACATAAGTTTAATAAAATGTTTGTTATTGCATGCCAATATAAATTTCACATTTCTATGGTAAATATTTCTCATCATCATCATCCACAGCCTGACTTCACCCATTGTTGGGTATAGGCCTCCCCAAGTTTGTGCCATCCACCACGATCCTGCGCTAATCTCACCCACTGACGGCCCGCGACTTTTACGATGTCGTCCACCCATCTCGCTGTTGGTCGTCCTACCGTTCTATACGCGCTCCAAAAAAAATAAAATAAAAAAGATATATAAAAAACGAAACAATTAAAAAATATTATTTATCAAATGTATTTATTATGTTCATTAAAATAACACCTTTCATTTTTAATATCAAACTCCCTATATATTTTAGATTTAAATACAGACAACTTGTCATGGAATATATCAATAGTTTTTACTTAGAAGTTCCTTGAGTAATATGCGGAGTCTAGGCAAAATTAATATCGGACATCTAATGATAGGAATTGTTAAATTATTTGAAGCGATCATCCTGATTACTTTAATACTACTAGAACTAAACTAAGCTAGTAAGGTCTTCGACCGCGTCCCTTGATTCCTTCCTTATATCTGCGCAGGCGGCAATTAGCTCCAGGCACTGATTATACAATAATTACTGCATTAGAATCAGAGTAGTGAACCAAGCTATAAAACAAGAATAACAGGTACGAACCAGTGTTGCCACCTTACTTAGAAAAGGGCGCTACTATGAAGCTAAAAAGGGCTAAAACAAGCAATAAAACATTTATTGAAAAACTAGCTGTTGCAAGCGGCTTCGCACGCGGGGTTTGCCAATAAAAAGTAGCTTATGTGTTAAAGTACAACGCACTCCGTAATTTTTAAAAATTTCGCTCCATCCAAAGGTTGCCTGGAAGAGATCGCTTTTAGCGATAAGGCCGCCCATTGTATTGCCTTATTTATTTTAACCCAGTACTTATTTTTTTTTATTATTTCTGTTTGTGTGGTAATTCAATAAAGAGTTATCTATCTATCTATCTATCTTATGTGGTAATCCAGATTATGATCTACGTACATACCAAATTTCATCGCAATCGGTTCAGCCGTTCCGGCGTGAAAGAGTAACAAACATCCATACATCCATACGTACAAACTTTCGCGTTTATAATATTAGTAGGATTAGTTGAGGTTTCGTACAATTTGTTACCATCCCCTTTTTACCTTAAACAAGATAGACTTGCAGTACCTACCTCTAGTCCTATTTTTTTTATACTACTTATATGGCAAACGAGCATGCAGTCCACCAGATGTTAAGTGGCTACTGCAGCCCATGGATATCCACATAGAATTCAAAACAAGCTATGTTGTCTTGATCTCTATGTGGATACGTTGCCATACTATAGGACTTAGCTGTTATGCCTATGTGCCTGTAATTACAGGAACATACCATTACCATCTAACCGGAACACAGCAGCACAAGTACTGCTATTTGGCGGCAGATAAAGTTAAGGCGGTGGTGCCCACTTCCTCGAGCCCCTTCACAAAAGCTCTACCACCAGTAAATGTTAATAATACCGAGTGTAAAAATAGGCACCATACTCCATTTACATTTTCCTTGTATAGTGTAAATCATCTAAGGGAGGTGTCAAGAGGGCTAGATTTTCCCTTTCGGGATAAACAGGGAAAAAATGGTTCCCTGCTGTAAAAAAAGCTAGCCGTGGCGTATTATCTACTCCTTAATTTAATAGGTACCTATAGTAACTACTGGACAGCGCGCTGACTATGTGGTAGGGCGTAACGTTAAAATAGACGTTTTAAGTGTTCGTAACTTTTTATATATTTCAAAGACCGAATTCCTTTTTTTAATTAATTTGATGTTATAAACTGTTAGTAGCCCATGGTCTGAATATTTGTTTTGGGAAAACAGTGACTTAAAGGGCACCGTGTATATCCAAAGATAAATTTAGAAGGCGATTCCTTCTTTCCATGGGCTATGCAGTTGTTTGGCTAATTAAATTAAATTAATTTTATGTTCGTACTTCGTAATCCATAGCCTGTTTCATATTCCTCTGGATAACTCCCATATTGTTTACGACTGACCCCGAGCGATGTCAATGGGCAATTTGCATGAACTGGGAGCTCTTATAAAACGGATCGTGTGTAACGTGCTTTAGGCTGCGCTGTTTGCTTGACGGTGTGAAATTCCAAGATGCATTTTATGACTGCACTTAGGAACCGAAATAACTGGGCTTGGATGCTCAATACCCAGCTACTAAGTACTACCAGTCACGCGGAATACCGCGTGACGGTCATATCTCTAAAAGCGATATTTTCCAGACAACTTTTGGATGGAATGGATTTCACGAGAATGTTATAGGACTGTAGCTTTTAATAAAATTAATAAAAATAAATAATATTCTTTTTTATATTAGAAACCGTCCCTTCGATATAATTACACTAATATATAATTAGTTTAAATTGCAAGACCATATAATATTATAAATTCGAAATCCCTTTGTCTATCATTGTTTTTCATTTTCAGGGCTAAACCAATTTCAACGAAATTCGCTATACCATAGACCTGGTATGGCTATAGATAGACCTGGTTGTTTTTTAATAACAAACCACTCGAAGCAGGTCACAAAAAAAACTTCCAACTTTGGACTGGTAATGTATTTGTGTTTTTCGTGTACATTATATTATTTATAAATTACAATAGGTATCGAACTGGCACAGTCACGTTTCATATTGGCTGTAACAACTTTATGAAAAGCGTCAATATACGCGTGGAAAAGTTTTGGTCGTTATAACTTATAATCAGGTTTTTTGCAACAAAAATGATGAGGTAGTTTTGTGTTGCTTAAAGTTGCGAGCGTGTATCTAAACTCCAAGTAAATACTTATTATTGACTTATTAAAGTAGATTATTAAACGAAGGGAGAGCAGTGTCTGGCGTCACAGGCGCCCGAACCGAACTAGGATTCTAGAGGGTTCTAGAATTAACTCAGAAACGGAGCGATTGAGTTACTAGAATCTTGAGAGCAGAGAGGGATAATTGACAATTAACAAATTTAGAAACGCATTTAAACAAAATCTTTATAAAAAAGCCTACTAAAAAATATCGGATTATTTAGATGATAGAGAAGCTTGGGATTAAAATTGCTCCAACTCGTTCAAAATGTTACAATTTAGAAGTAATTTATTTTCTGTATTGTAAAAGGATCATTAAAGAAAACAACCAGCCTTGTTTCTTGCCTTTCTTTCCTGGCTTGGTCGGGAAGGAACAGGCAGTAAAATTGACGTTTCAAAGTGATCCTTGTGCTTTTAATGAACAAAAGATTTTTACTTTGACTTGGATTTAATCACGCAAAAGATGCAGACCTACTTTTTACACTTTCTGCGAGACAATAAAAACCAAATCAAGGTTGGTGCATTCCGTGCAGAGGTAAGTACGATTTACGTATAAATTCTTATTTTGTGGGTCTGTTTGGTTTTAAATTGTAATACAGATGAGGTTATAAATTCATATCACAGTACAACTTTACTACCCGGTTCAGCCGTAGGGATTTAATCACCTGTTTTCGGTGAGGTTTACATGACATATAATTTGACATTGTCGAGCAGGTGGTGTGAAAAGAAAATTGAATACAAATGTGTATTTTAAAATGAGCCATTTTGCCTTTAAGAAATATTAAATAGATTTTTCTTTATTTGGATTGCTTGATCATGCAAACTAACTAAAATTGTATCTTGACATTAACTTTGAAGTATGCCTGACCGTGTATACATACATACATACAGGTGGTTTTCATTATGTTTATTACTAATTAATACTGATCGGCGTAGGTAGTGCTATTCACGGGAATCAGTGACTGTTAACTTAACATGGAGATGCCTTCTAAATCCCGGGAAATATATTTTTATTTTATTTAAACTGTTATTTTAGGAATTCGTATTTTACATAGTAACTATTCAGCTTTATGCAAATACATGTTGTATTGGTCACTAAAGTCATGGCTTTCCCTTACGCTTTTGTAGCTTATCGCGGGTGAGGTGAGGACTCGGTTTCACTATACGCACACATTTACATCGACATTAACATTTTATCGACATTTTAACTTCATTTACATCGGCATTCACAAAAATATTCCCGGGAATCGGGGAATAAATCCCGGGGCATATCCATATTAACTTATAATTCAGGATCATTGACCCAAAATAGCAATACCTACGCCGACCCCTACTAATTAAGGAAGGATTCTATGAAGGTAAACAATGTTACATAAAAATGTCAACAAAAAAACTTCGCTCACACTGATAAGACCTTTGATTGTACTTAGCGTATTATAATTTATTCGATTGTTAAAATGGGTTTTACCACAAACAATATTAAACACTGTTTTTTAAATAGATGTTCAACGCGTGTTTATTTTTTATTTTTTGATTTAAGTGTTTTCTATTTCATTATAAGGATCTGACTTTGGTGTTTGTGCCTAAACCAGTTATGACTTTTCCCAAAAATTGCCCCAAAATATTTCACGTATTAAATAATAATCCCTTTTTCTGAAATCGAACGTGTTAAGTACTCTTGAGTGCTGATGAGATAGGTGCCATTCGCATCTGCAACCATTCCTAAGTCCTTTAAGCGAGTATTTCCCCATTGTCACACAGGGCACGATCCACGCCAGCATTCTACGCTGGCTTATCGCGCCATCTGCTCCTTCACGCTACACCGTTTATTCTCAAGAGGTCTTCAAGAGGAGCACAAAATAGATACATAGAGATAGATTTTAAAGGTAGTAGAGTTCCCGGTGAAAAGGCTCGCCCGGGGAAGTGAAGTACTATTTCTGCCGCCAAGCAGCATTGCTGTGTTTCGGTTTGAAGGGTATGGTTGCCGGTGTAATTACAGGCACATGAGACTTTACACCTGTATGCCTCAAGTTGATGGACACAGAGCGTGACCTACGAGGCAACACTTTGTTTGAAGCGATGGTTACCACTTATAATCAGGTGGTCCATAAGCTTGTTCCACCTCCAGGGGGTATATAAAAATAGGTAGGTAATACTTTATTGTACACCTACAACAAAACAATTAAAGTTAACACAATTTAAATGATGCAGCATGCAAAATGATTATACCTACTGACGATATTTAAGTAACGGTTGGTCAAAAGATAAAAAAACTTCTCGAAAAAAAAACTACTGGTTATATTATTAAATTTAAAAAAATCGATTAAGTTTAGGTGATTAATTCGATATAAAACTTACTGCCTACTCTTGCAATCGACATCCAAAAATAAAGGCCGATTTGATATATCTTTCGGAAACGGCTGCGGGTTTTGGGTTAGAAAGGGACAACAAGAGATATCTCGAGAAGTCACTAATACAGTATCTGTGGTTAGATGGCAAGCATTATGCAATATCATAACATAAGTATAATAAAGTGTTTGTTTTTACATGCCAAAATAAATTTCACGCTTCTATTGTAAACATGTCACAAATTATTTATTATGATCATCAAAATAACCCCTTTTATTTTTGTGCGTATATTATCAAACACACTACATATATACTTAATGTAAAGAGCAGTTTGCCAGAGAGAGAAAGAAAATTCGTCGTCGAAAACTACAGGACTTGGAACTGCAGAAACAAAAACGTCAAATAGTTCCTAACCCACCATCTTTTTCTTTTCTTTCGACTGATGATGATGATGATATATCCTTGTCGATTTCGGCCACAGCGACTGCATTCATCCTGGATAGGCATATTTAACTCCAACTTGTATTGGCATAGGGGACGCCAATACAATTTTCAATGAGGACATCGCTGATCCGCCCCTGATGCGCCCTAATCCTGGCTTATATAACCGATTTTGTTTGTAAAGGTCCGACCGCATTTCTGGCACGTCAAGACCCTGTCGATGTAGTTATAGAGATGGCCGCTAGTTGTGGGTTCTTTTTTTTACAAGTTTTTATTTAACTTGCAATGAATGTGTATGTTTCTCCGGATGGAATCTTGCAACTGAATCAGTTCATCTTAAACTGTTGAAATTCTTAAACCGATTGAGTTGAAATTTAGTATACACGCTTATTTTGGATGACAATGCTTGTTTAGTTATGTGACGTCATTCTCATTCCAACATGGCGGATCATCCAAGATAGCGGACTCGTTATATTTTTTGCACTACCATAGTATGGGTATCAAATGAAAGGGCTTGCTGAGGAGAACACGAAAACTAATAAAACGTCACATTAAGAAGAAACACAAGGGCCGTTTTTCCATACAAACGTAGTCCCCTGTTTCCTCCCTGGATAATGCCAGAAATTACAGCAATAATTTTTTTCTTAAAAATCTATGGTCACTATTGGCATGCCCCTATGTTTTCCTTTTTTTTCATAAATTAATTATTAAAAGAGATATGAACATTCAAAAACGTATAAAATTTGACAGATTTTTCGCTGTGTTCAAACATCCAGAAAACAAATTTGACTAGATTGTATAAAAAAAAGAAAACATAGGAACACTGTCAAAGTCTATCTTTAATTTATAATGAAGAAAGTAGTTAAATCGGTCAAGTCTTGGAGAAGGAATCAGGGGCCTACGAATCGTTGATTTTGTGTAATTTTAATAGATATTTTCGGTGCAAACTGCAGTTGTCTCTATCGCGCATACTGCGCATACTGCGCGACAGCAATAGATTTTACAAATACTTATTTTTCAATTCTCTAGCCCTTGGTGTTTCCTCTTAAATCCAAAATATGGGGGACCATCCAAGATGTATACCTACTATAAATCCATTATGGCGGGACCTCCAAGATGGCGGAGGATGTTTTCTGGTTTGTATAAATTGTATAAAAGCTTGTTTTGAAAAAGTAATTTTTCAACAAAAAACTTATTCTTTTGACTAGACAACACATATTTTAAATGTACGCAGCACCCAACAACACTACCTCTTCGTGCGTCATATTGTCAACAACTGTTGATGTGGACGTTAGCCTGACTGAAACTCTTGAGAATACGCCCTGACACGTAGAGCTGTCAACAATATCTATACACTAGGGTTTGTTATCTTGACAATCGATGTTGACTTGCGAGTTATGAAATTGTTCCTCCTATCGATTTCATCACAAGTTCCAGAGTTTGTGTGGAATGTTTGGTATTTGAAGCGATTAGGTTGATAAATTGTGGCTGTTGCAAATACTTGAGGGATGCTGTAGTATCTATCGAACAATGTAGGAGATAAAAGGATTAATTCCACAATAATTTACATAAACTAGCTGTTGTCCGCGACTTCTTACGCGTTACACTACACTATGTAGGTAACCTAGAAATAAAGCTTAACTCGTTGTTGCAACTTGACTTGACCACAGTTTTATCCAATGTGACCTGATTTATGGGGTAAAAAGTAGTCTATGTGTTAATTGAGATTATAATCTACGTACATACTAAATTTCATGGAAATCGGTCAGCCGTTACGACGTGATTGAGTAATAAACAAACAAACAAATAAATAAACATCCAAACTTTCACATTTATAATAGTGTGATGCCGAAGTTTACTATTATTATTATGTTTATTTTTCAGACACGATATAATAATTGTTAATCAAATAAATGAAATGGTAACATTAAAAGATAAACTAGCTTATTTATTTTCTCTCTTGGTCAGGGAGAACCAGGCGGCAAAATTGACGTTTTTAACTGAGCCTTTTGATTTTAATTATAAGAATAAGAATAAGAATAATTTATTTAGTTCTTAAAATTGTTTGGTACTAGTAGGTATTTAGTTACATAAAATGTTAGCCTAAATTAAAAACAATTACAAAAACAATTACAATGTCCAGATGACAATTTGATATGGCATGTAAGGCTATTTTATTTGAGTACAGTACCTGACTTAGCTCTGTTTCTCACACTAGGTCTCTAGCGAGCCTGTGTTGTGAGGATCAAAATCAAAATCAAAATTCACATCAAACTATGAATTTGTCTCGCGTGATGGGAATCTAAACCTCTTGCGACTCAGCTGGCTATTCGCCTGCGCCACGAAGGTCGTCTAGAATAACCAGCTATATATCTAGAATCTGTGGTAAAATGGAAACTAGAAACACCTTACTGTCCAAGCACTTCTATCAGATATCATATTAACTGTACCCTTATCAGATAACCCGTGACCTTTAGAAAGTCATTCAGCAATAATGCGACAACGGGAACCCACAAATTATCCACACACTAGAATCTCTTGACTCCATCTTGAACAACGCCATCCACGATAGTTATCCTTACTTATGGTGAGATAATGCTAGATGAAGCGATTGCCTCACTAGAACAAACCGTATGTACGCTCTGTTATTTTATAACGTAAATCGTAGGTAAAAATGTTTCTTCTTTAATAATACCAGTTACTATTGCAAAAACAGAAATTTAATAAAATAAGTTGAATGATGGTTAGATATAAGAAAATTGGCTAGACGTGGTGATGAAAGATGGAGCAGGACAGTAACTGAATGGTGGCCAAGGAGCGGGTATAGAAGCGAGATGGGTGGACGACATCGTAAAGGTCGCGGGCCGTCAGTGATTGAGACTAGCGCAGGATCGTGGTGCATGGCAAAAACTTGGGGAGGCCTATACCCAACAATGAATGAAGTCAGGCTGTGGATGATGATGATGAAGTTGAATGATGCATAACGAGAATTGAATTTCAAGTACGTAACTTGAAATTTTGACAAAATTGTAAATGAAACACGTGGAGACGCACTGGAAATCGCAGCATAGGCTGCACGGCTGTTGCAACACACTCGAAATGTCGAGGTAACCAATAAAAAAGGTACATACGCGATAAATACCCGTTAAAGTTAGTAATTAAGTGCATAAACATAAAGCCAAAAAAACAAAATAAATAGACATGATAACTTTTACTTTCAAACGATAATAACATCGATCGATTGCACGCACAACACTAAACAGTCAATCAAAGATCATATCACGGCAACAATGCTGGGCACACAATGCCACTTAAAGTGTAGCAATAGCTAAGTTGAAATCTAAATGCATTAACAGACGACCCAATTTGGCCGGACCCAACCACCCGATATAACGTTAGCACTCAACGCAGCCAGAAAATCACAATCACTGTAGTATAAAAGAAAGTCGCTTCCCGCTATCTGTTCCTATGCTTAGATCTATAAAACTACGCAACGGGTTTTGATGCGGTTATTTTAGTAGATAAAGTGATTCAAGAGAAAGGTTTATATGTATAATACATGCATAATATAGTAGAAAAAGACTGATAATTTTATAGGTTTCTAATGTGATGTCGTAAATACTCATAATACTCTTTCAATTAAATACTCTTTCAAGAGTAACCTCTAAAGAAAACATGTTTGTATTGTCTATTGACAAAAAAGCTGTGTACGTTGTATATAAAGATATTCTTTAGTATATTTAGTATAAGCATTGTACCCGTGCGCAGCCGGGGCGGGTCGCTAGTTAATGATAAAATGAAAACATTTACACGACATATGAAGAAATAAAACACAAAACAAGATGGTGAAATAGAGGTAATGACAAATCTTGACTTCTGGCTGTAAACAGATAGATTAGTAGGTACAAAAATGCCAGGAGTCGAAGATTGTAAGGTAATTTTAATAAAACTGCACACACCTTTTATTTAATCACTTCTTTATTTATTTTTTATTTTACTTCGTCGCTGCTGCACTAGCTTTGCTTTCTGGTTTTAGCTGAAAATCGGCGTTGGGTGATTAATATCCAACATTATACTGAGCTGAACGCCATTTTGCTGCACAGATACATTAGTCGAACTGTCTTATTGGATTCAATTGTATCTACTATTCCTTATAATTGTTTCATATGTCATTTTGTGTACCAAATTAATGATTATTCTATTCTATAATTAAAGTACATAATGGTTGGCTCGACAGCGTCCGACCAAGGATTCAATTCTACTAAACCGTTCGCTTCACTATGACAATAGTATCGTCACAAAATGGCCACTATAGATACTTTTTGGTATTCTACTAACACAATCTTTTATCAATGACCGCCGTTGCTATGACAACGGCATTGGAAATTTGCCAGCTTATGACACGAACAATGGTCTAATTTATCATATATTCTTAAAATTTATCGACAAAAATTATGCGGCCTATCTTGGAATTTTTGATTCTCTAATTTTCGAAACGAAAGGAAACCAACTGCCGGTTTCCTTTACCGTTTTGAAAATTTGCAGTAATGCCTTCTCTTTTAAAATTGACTTCAAATCAATATGATCGTTTAGCATTCCAAACGTGTTACTACACTTTTCAACCTCAATATAAATCGTATCGATATGACAGCCGTATTCGATATGATAAGATCGGCTCCCGAATTGAGATCGCAATCTCGAAACTCGTGCGAACATGTCACTTTTCTCTGTCCTGTTACTGGTTCTTTTAAAGTCACTGCAGGTCACTCAGAAAGTTAAATAAATGGGCTTTAAGTTTGATGGCAAAAAAATGAATGTAAAAGAATGGCTGAAGAACATTAATGTAATGGTTCTTGAAGCGATTGAAATTAAGAAATTTTCTAATTTGGATAACCAACAGGAAAGGGATAAACAAAAGTTTGTAGAATAACAAACAGGCTGTTTCGAAGACATTCTAAGCAAGAAAACTGCGGAAGAAAAGTGCGGGACAGTCAAAACAGCATTCTGAAAACCATATCGGACAGTTATCGCTCCTATATGGAAGTGCTTCGTGTTGAGAGTGATCAAACCGACCTGGGTTGGTCACTCTCAGTGCGAAGGCCTTTTGTTTTTGATGTGTATTGTATTTTAATTGTTTATATTGTGTACCTAATAATCTAGTCTTTAAGTATTTAACTAACCATGTAAATGGATTTCTGTAATCTAAACTTAATTTTTTTAATTTTATTTATGACAATCAACCCATGTTTGTGTGGGGTATTGTTAGAAAGCTCTTTATAAGTATATGCAGTGGAGGTTTCATTAACGACTTTTCGTTTAAGGGATTGTATCAAAATTTTTCGTTTTGCTTCCTGATATTAAATTTTAGTAGGCGTAGGTCAACTAATTTATAATCAAACACTATCCCACTCTATAGTACCTATGCCTAGTACTTACTTTAAATGTCTAGATAGACAATATATCTTAGAATGTGGGCGAAGCAGGACATCAATTCGCATCGCTGGCCTTATTCCCAGCGCAATGTATCAGAATGGACGTTAAGTCTTGTATGAGCTGGTCATAAACCTAGATTGTAAAGCTATTCTTTCAAAAAAACAAAGTTTGATTGTTCTTATTTTATTAATAATAATATTTATTTCAGATATATATTATGATCTATATGATATACAGTGTAAACTCTATATAACGACACTCAAGGGACTGAGCATATTTTGACGTTATAGAGAGTTGTCGTTAAATGGAGAGAAGTAAAATCTGTATTAGAAAAAGAAAACGTTTATTTCTGATTTGTCTTGTTAAATAGTACCTACAATAAAAATCTGTTTTAATTTGAACGCTATTGCGTATAGTTATTATAAGAATATGACAACGTATAGATAAAATCCATCACTTCTACTAACAGTCTGCAGCTACACGTGCAAGCAATCCCATTTTGTAAACAAGAGAACGGGATTTCTTAGAAAGTTTGGTGTGTATGATGCCGACAGTCGAGTTTATTATGTTCTAGGATAATACAACGACAAAAGGATATACACAGCTGCGCAGTTTTTACTAATTTGGCAACTTAAAAAGAACTTTTTATTACAAATTGTTGTCGTTATTGAGAGTGGGTGTAATGCTATACAGAGTGTACCATTGTATGCAAGACAAGCTAAACCAACCAAAGCCGAGTGATTTCGATGCTTTAGAGAGTTACATGGTGCTGACACTGTATGTACCTATCTTTGTTTATATTTTTTTTTATCTTTATTAAAATACTTTTCTATTGTAGAATTATAATTCTACGGACCATATAAATTACACACCGTACTAATCCGCACCTTAGTGACTAACATACTAATGATTCCGTTTACATACATACTATAAAACGTTAAAATATTTGCGGTCACGTAAAAAAAACTGGCCAAGTGCGAGTCGGACTCGCGCACGAAGGGTTCCGTACCATTATCTATAAAAAACGTTATTTGTAAGTATTATATATTGTACGTGATTTCTGTACGAAACATTCTGTGAATATTTCAAGCGTCTACCTGTTGACGTTATCAATATCGAGCAAAAGCGAGCAAAAAAAAATCACGTTTATTGTATGGGAGCCCCCCTTTAATATTTATTTTATTTTAATTTAATTATTTAGTTTTAAAGTGATATAACTCAATATTCTGTGAAAATTTCAAGCTACCTGTTTCCGTTATCAATATCGAGCAAAAGCGAGCAAAAAATCACGTTTATTGTATGGGAGGCCCCCTTTAATATTATTTTATTTTAATTTAATTATTTATTTTTAAAGTAAATAATATAACTCAATATTCTGTGAAAATTTCAAGCTACCTGTTTCCGTTATCAATATCGAGCAAAAGCGAGCAAAAAATCACGTTTATTGTATGGGAGGCCCCCTTTAATATTATTTTATTTTAATTTAATTATTTATTTTTAAAGTAAATAATATAACTCAATATTCTGTGAAAATTTCAAGCTACCTGTTTCCGTTATCAATATCGAGCAAAAGCGAGCAAAAAAAATCACGATTATTGTATGGGAGCCCCCCTTAAATATATGTTTTATTGTAATTTAATTATTTGTTTTTAAAGTGAATATAATAACTTAATATTCTGTGAATATTTCAAGCGTCTACCTGTTGCAGTTATCAATATCGTGCAAAAAAATCACGTTTGTAGTATGGGAGCCCCTCTTTAAATTTTTATATTATTCTGTTTTAACAACAAATACTTTGTTGTTATAGCGGCAACAGAAATACATTTTGCTGTCCCACTGCTGGGCAAAGGCCTCTCCCTCATCTCTCCACTTTTCTCGATCTTGTACTAAATCCCGCCAGACCCTATAAAAAGCGTCCAAATCATCGCACCACCGCTTATTACGCCTTCCACGGTATCGCTTTCCATCCAGTTACGACCTTAGCCCACCTATTTGGTTGCATGCGGGAGACATGACCCTCCCAATTCCACTTCAACTTCGCAGCCTTAATACCGACGTCAGCGTTGCCAGTCCTTAAGAGATACATCATCTCTGAAAATTTCAACTGTCTAGCTATCGCGGTTCATGAAAAACAGCCTGGTGACAGACGGACAGATAGACAGACAGCGCAGTCTTAGTAATAGGGTTCCGTTTTACCCTTTGGGTACGGAACCCTAAAAACTATACATCCCGTATTGTGTATTATAACTACACACGAATACTATGGCTGGTATGTTGATGATGATGATGGCAACTACTAACTCTCTTTCCTACAAACTCGTTAAATTTTAAATATTCACGTGAAATCGTAGAATGCCACTCCATTCACTTTCTTACCAATGGTGTATTTGAATTAAATCAATTTCACCGTAAGTATTCGATTAATAGCAGTAATCTAGGCCTATAATCGATTTTAATCGCTACTGTTGGTTATCGATACTTTTTTTTTATATAGTATATAAAAAAAAATGCGTTTGACCACGATCTTGCCTGATGGTAAGCGATGATGCAGTCTACGATGGTACACGCTTGCCTAGAAGAAACCTATTCACTCGCGACTTAAAGATACCCAGGTTGTAGCTATCTGGAAACATAGACTCTGGCAAGTCGTTCCACTCTTTGGCGGTACGCATAATAAAGGTCGAAGAGCTTTGTGCGAATGGGAGGTATTTCTACCATATAGCGGTGGCGCACCGCAGAGCGTCTGGTTGTCCGTTGATAGAATGGAGATGGTGGGATCAGGTTGAAAAGTTCCGCCGCACACTCCCCGAAATGTACTCGATAAAAAACCGAGAGGCTAGCAACGTTTCGTCGATGCTCCAGGCTGAGGAGCCTTGCATCAACTAGCTCATCGTTGCCTATGAGCTTCTTGGGTCTTCTCTCAATTGATTCCAGAGCTCCAAGTTGGTACTTCGCTGATCCGTCCCAGAGGTGAGAACAGTACTCCAAACACGAGCTGACTTGTGCTTGGTACAAGTTGAGCAACTGTCCCGGTGTGAAGTAGTGCCTCACCTTTGCGAGTATACCAAGCTTTTTAGCAGCCAACTGGGCTTTCGACTCAATGTACTTGCACCAAACTTGCTTGAGCAGGTTTTATTTACTCAGAATGGAAATAATTGACGTCTTTCGATCACTGCCTGTGTTAAGATTTATCGTAGGTACTTTTATGTTTTTGAAGTAAAACTTCTTTACACACGCTTGACTTGGGGAGTAAGCTGGTGAATGCGTTACGAAAAGTGCGAACGGAAGTTGAGATGGAGATATAAGTTAGTGAAGATAGAAAGAGAGAGAGTTACGTTTCGTATACTTTTAAACGTTAATGTGCCAGTGAGATTTGCGTCTGTCCAGAATGAACGTAGACTGATCGACCTACAGACGTGCGGACAATTTTGTAATTGAACAATTTTATAAATTATTATACATATTTTGAAAAAGAAGTTTTACTTCAGTCGTGTGGCTTAAATGTGTTGTGTGGTGTGACTTTGAATTGTGTTGACGCTTCCTGACAACTACACATATATTATTTTAGTGCAATTTATTATGTGTGAAATAGATTGCTATCTTCAATTATTATAATCGTTAATCGATTTTGATTTGATTCCGAGTTCGAATAGAGCTGTCAACGACATACTATTTTATAAGTTTTGCATTGTTAATACAATCAATTAAACTTCTCAATAAATACAATTATCGATTCTGATTCTGAATGACCTAATAATTACAGTCAATTAAACTCAAATAATATAGTTTTATTCGTCATCTGTTAGTAAAATAGACAACTAATAAATAATGATCGACAATTGATTCGTTTCCCGATTCAAATAGAGCTGATAATTGCTGTCAATGAAGCAAACATTGTTTTTATCGATTTTATTCACAAAATCTAATGTAGGTACATTGCGCGTTTTATTGATAACATCACAATACACCACTAGTTCCGCACGCTCGATTCTTGACACTGTCATGCCATAAAGATCGCCTACGTTAAGTATGCATGATTGAACAGAATACAAAAATACAAAATGTATTTAATTGCAACAGAATCATACTCTGAACAATATGTTATGATAGATTCAGCACTTAACTAGCATGTGTTTAAAAATAAGAATAATAAGGTACAACTGGTGTTATTTAAATCTGTCATACATCATCAACTTAATCAGCCATAAGAAATGAACTGGTAAACGTAAGCCTCCCTAAGGTTTACTAAGTGACCGATTTTCAACAGTATGTACCCAACG
This sequence comes from Philereme vetulata, assembly GCA_918857605.2. Classification (NCBI taxonomy): domain Eukaryota; kingdom Metazoa; phylum Arthropoda; class Insecta; order Lepidoptera; family Geometridae; genus Philereme; species Philereme vetulata. The sequence goes on from OU975423.1 coordinate 11,696,011, forward strand.
GCTACCAGTAAGTTTTCTGAGACACCTTTTCTTCTAGTAAGTAATTTACCTTCTGCCCCAATACTATATACCCCTACTTTAGCATGATCCTTCGTCTATACCACAAGTGCTTTAGTAAAACAAATTCTAACTCCTACTTCGGTTTTATCTGGCAATAATTTCACAACATCTTTTCTTGATGAGGCTAGAATGGCTTGGGAAATTGCTTGCCCAAATACTGATCCCCCCAATCGTCTTTCATCTCAACGGCAATGGGACGGGCCTCTGTGCGAGTTGACGCTGGATTGTCTGTTACAAACGTGTTCATGCTCCACAGATCGTGCGCGACACCTTGCTGTTTCCAAATGGGAGATAGGACTTTGGCTATAAGCTCTTCTTTCTCACAATACCGGTACTTTAATAGATCCTATAACTTTCCAGATAACAACTTGTTTACGGTTAGGTGCGCGGGGCTGCGTCCCTCATCAGTGACAGTGCAGTTCGGCAGTAAAACAGCTTGGTCACCATGGATTATCGTCTTCCAGGGCCGCCGGTAGGATTTCCCGTCACGCCAGCCTTAATGATATCATCCGCCGGGCTTTTTGCAGCGTCAACATTCCAGCCGTTCTCAAACCGAACGGTCTGATACGTGACGATCGATGGTAAGGGGCCTGACCGTATGACTCTTGTACCTTGGGAGAAGGGTAGGTTTTTGGTGTGGAACGCCACGTGCGTCGATAACATTGCGCCATCTCATCTGTCTGGTACAGCAGTTGGGGCCAGTGCGGCCGCAATTTCAGCCGAAGATCTCAAGCGGCGCAAATATGGAAGTCTCGACAGAGCTTACGTGTTTGAGCCATTTGGGGTCGAGACCTAGGTCCGTGGGGTACCGGAGCCCATCGCGTTTTCAAACTTATTTCTGGGCGTCTGGTCAAAGCGACGTGTGATCCGAAAGCTGGTGCTTATCTGGGTCAACGCATAAGCATTGCAATTCAGCGGGGCAATGCAGCCAGTGTCTTGGGATACTTCCGCCTGGTAGTGAGCTGTAGCAGTTCAGCTATCTATAGATCGTTTGCAACGGTCTTTAAATGATTCAACTGTTTCGTCTGTATTTTAGTCACGTAAATATTTATTGTTATAAAGGCGTTTTGCCCATATTAGCATTAGCACTATTTATACGTTTCATTTTTTTACATAACAAAAATCAACCTTATTATGGAAACAAATCGTATAAGCAATGTGCTAATTTGAAGTAATTGCGTATGTAGTAGACATAGACATAATAATCGTTATTCAAACTTTTTTTTTATTCCAATTTATTATATGGACCTTTATAAAGGTATACATATGTCGGTCCTATCGTATGTAAAACTAATTAGATCAAAGTTACAAAGCAAACAAAATAAAATTAAACAAAACAAAACAAACAAATATTACGAACTAAATCTTATTTTAATCGGTCCGGAACCACAACCATACAAAAATGTATAGTTGTGATCCTTGACGGGCTATCTAAAAAAACGATAATATCTATCTATTATGTATGTAACTTGTGGCGACTTACAGCACTAAATAATTCCTTAGCTGCATCTGATGTAGGTTCAGCTAAGATTTCATATTTAAACTTTGAAATCATAATAAATTCAGGAACTTTACGTGAGGTCACAGAAGTTAAAAAAAATGGTAGAAATATCATACCAAGAGATACAGCTATTTATGGACTTTGTAGTTCGATTATTAGTTGTAGACAACATTTTGTTTTAAACCTGTCATGCTCAGGTGCCTAACTGACTGCCCAGGTGTCTATGCCATTATTAAACGCAAATCTATTTTTGACAGCTTTTATTGGAAGCTACTATAAAATCTACGCATGATCACAGTTGCAAAATATAAACCATTGTGATCTGCTGACTTAGCGTAGAAGAACTAGTTCCTGTTATATAATCTACGACATCTCGATTGCGACTTCTGTCTCACAGAATATACAAGAGTTAGTGGGGTTTGTGACGTAACAAAGCTTTCTTTAAAGTCGCCTAGCGTGACTGCATATTATAATAAGGTACAGTCAGATGAAGATACTAAGGCTAAGTTCATATGACCGGAGTAGTAGTACCGCGCGGAACACTTACCGCGCGGTACTCGTCTACATTACTACGCGCCACCGTAGCGCGCGGTCAAGAGCCTTGAAGCCAACAATCTGCCACTCCAGTTGTCTCTTCATCTGACTGTACGCACTGGAACAAATTGACGCAGTTTTTGTGGGGACGGTCATCCAGTTATTATCAAAATTAGATACAATCTTTGAGAATAATTTCTTCTGCGTTACACAATTTTGGTAGCGAGGTTGTTGAACTTTTGTAAATGAAGACCGAAACGGAAATTTGGAAATTCATTCATGGGTATTCAGGCATGGCACTATGGGATATCATCACTATTTACAGACCTTCTTTCGCTTCTACCACTACCATCGATTTTCAGCTTCTCTGATCCAGCTGGTGTTCGTGACTTTTATAATAGCATGGGATATAGAAAGAAGAAATATCGTTTCTCTTTAAATGAAACAAAAAACACTCAATGCATATAACAATTACATATAACCTTGGGTTCTGTATGTATTTTCTCTTACCTATCTCGTCCCACTTCTGGGCAAAGGTATTCCCAAAGTCCCTACAAGTATCCCTATCAGTCGATATCTCCCACCATCCTCTTTGGAGGGTGTCGAAATCGTCCCGGCAACGCTTTCTCGGCCGACCCCGACGTCGTTCCTGTTTCAGCAACAGTTTATGAGCAGGTCATAATTTGTGATCCTCTGTTATTCGTAAGGGCGGCGTTCGGGAAACTAAGTAACAGCTTCTCGTCCAAAATCGTCAGTGACTAAAGACAAATCTCTGATCAGTGTATTACCAGTTATGGCATAACAAAGAAACGTGGTCTCTCACTTTGGGCCTCATAAGAAGGCTGAAGGTCGCTTAGCGTGCTATAGAGAGGGCTATGCTTGGTGTTTCTCTACAAGATCGAATTATAATTATGAACATCTGTAGACAAACCAAGGTCACGGACCAAGAGGATGACCAAGCTAAAGTGGTAGTCGGCAGGGCACATAGCTCGAAGAACTGACGGCCGTTGGGGCAGAAAGATTCTCGAGTGGAGACCCCGTACAGTAAACCGCAGCGTAGGACCGCCCCCACTAGATGGAAAGACGATCTGATAAGCTTGTAGCTGGGAGCCGTTGGGTGCAGGCCGCACAAATTCAGTAACTATGGAAAACTCCAGCAGGGGACGTCCTATGTGTGATATGGTGGTGATGGTGAATCTAACCGAGTCGTAAAACGAATGACGACTCGATTAAGACTATCGCATATCCACCTGTCCTCGACAAACGGTGACAGATGAAACAGCCAATAACTCTTCTATTCATCGCTTTCAATCGATTAATCTATTCGAATAATCCACATCTACCTGAATCGAGTCACGGCCACTGGGAATCGAGGCTCAAAAGTAAATTGAGCTTTATGTTGCTGACTTTAAATACAATTTAGCTTGGGGTTCGGTAAATTTATGCTTCAATAAAACTCTGGTCTGCATAATAATAAATTAATAGAGAAAATAAAATTGTTACGCACCTGTATAAACGTTTTATTGGTGATTTCTAACCAGCTTAACGGCTCCTAGCAACCTCTGATCATCTTTCCACCTAGTGGAGGTCCGTCCTACCCTAACGGTCATCAGTTCTTTGACCTATGTGAGTAGTATAAAATTGGGTTTACTGGACCAACCAAGATCCAAAAACCCCAATTTTATACATATCTATTCATTTTCATCTTTTCAAAAGCTGAAATTGTATCGTAATGAATACTCATCTATTCATTTTCATCTATTAAAAAGCTTAAATTGTATCGTAATGAACTCTCATCTATTCATTGTGATTCAATTTAAGCTTTTGAATAGATGAAAATGAACAGATAAGTATTCAATAATATACAATTTTAGATTTAAAATACATGAAAAAGAATAGATGAGTGTTCATAACGATACAATTTAAGCTTTTGAATAGATGAAAATGAATAGGTATGTGTAAAATTGGGGTTTTTTGATCTTGGTTGATCCAGAAAACCCAATTTTATACTACTTATGTGCTCCGCCGACTGCCACTTCAGCTTGCCAATCCTATCTCATAAATGTCAGACAAAAACATATCTGACTTCTGGAACTGGTTAAAAATACTGCATCATCATCAATTAAAACTGCTGCAACACATCACACTTATAATTAAAAAGGGTGCACAGAGGAAACTGAATTAGGAAGCGGTCATTTGAAATGTGGGTCTACTTCATTAATTTAAATTGAACTTTATGATGCTAATTCATAGAAACGAGAGGGTTTGTTCACTTCTCATAATTGCTTCACTTTCACATTGTTTTCCTGTTGTAATAAGTATTGTTATTTTTATACAACACTAGCTGACCAATCCGCAGCTTCGCACGCGTAGTTTTTCAATAAAAATATTATCCTACTTCTGCGCAGTTGGGTTAAAAGTAGCCTATGTCACCCGGGGATGGTGTAGCTTCCAAACGGTAAAAGATTTTTTCAAATCGGTCCAGTAGTTTCGGAGCTTATTCAATGCACACAAACAAACAAACAAATCTTTCCTTTTTATAATATTATTTTTGTAGATATTGATATGTTCTTTAATATTGTAGAACATACTTTTGTTCTATCATCAATAGTTTCCGCAGCGCATGCGACGAAAGACGTTTTAGGGCACTTTTTACACCTTGGGTTACGTTACTTAAGTTTTAGTGAGGATTTCTAATCTTTTCTAGCAATAAATATAGCTTATGTTAGCTTGCTTTCCAATGGTGAAAGAATTTTTGAGATCGGCACAGAAGTTTTTGAGTTTCTTCATTATAAACATACACACACAAAAATACAAACCTTTCCTCTTTATAAAATTAAGTATAGATGGAGATTTGTTGTGAGATGGTCCCCCACTAGATGGAAACTGACAAAAGGTTGCTAGGAGCTGTTGGGTGCAGGCAGCACTAGATGTATTATGTATTGGAGATATCAGCAGGGGAGGTCCATGGAAGATATGATGATGATGGAGATGGAACAACCATGACCCACCGTGCCCTTGACCGGCACACACACCCTTTAAACCGAAAGACAGCATTGCTACTTGACGGCAGAAATAGGTATGGTGGTAGTATTTTCCCGGGCGAGCCCTTTTACAAGGATCTCTAATACCCTTAAAAAGTACTGAAAAGTACTTTCTCATTTCCACGTCCAAAGCCATAAATAAGCATTTGAAATATTATGTGCTATTTGTTCCTGTACCTAAGTATAAACAATTCCCCACGTGCGAATAATGTAAATAGTATAAAATATAGCAGATTAAAGCACGGATATAGCACAGATATAGTCCAGCTGTAATACAAATCGTTCATTTGTGATATGTGGCAATCGAGAGTAAAAATAGATGGTTGAGCTACACGCGAAGCCCGCATACGGCGATAATGCGACTAGAGATGTAACTTCATCGATAGATTTCAATGGCACTATAGGCCTATAAACATAACTACGACGACACTATGATTATGATGCGAACGACGCCTTGTCGTCTTCGTAAACGTCGTGTTAAGCAAGACACTCCGTCGCATTATAGTCAGAAAAATTGTACATCATCCTAAATTGTCTAAGATATACGCGGACGACAACACGACGTCGGGTGTACATTGCGATGTCGTGGGGCGATACGACACGTCATGTTATGTGTTATGTCGCTGTAGCAGCGACTGAAAAAAATATTTTTTTATAAAATCAAAAACCGGACTGTATATTAGATATTTTGTAAAACGCAGGCGGAGACTATTATAATCAACTTTATTGATATCGAAACTTTAGTGTCATCACATCACAAATATATAAATTTACGTCATTATCGTTGTTAAAAGTTTAATTTATTCGCTCCGGCCAATTTCTACAAACACTATTTGTAATCTAAGTCCCTATTGTGTATAACACAGTTCTAACGATACCTAATTTGTGAAAATTAGTTCAGTCGTTTAGTCTCTCTATAATCTGGATTTGGCGCTTTCGATTATAATTGGTTTCAACTGAAGAAAAACATAAAGATAACTGACAATAAACAGGTAAAGTTAGCAATTTCAGCCTATTTTGAAGACGTAGACATTTTTTTTTAACGAATTAATAAACTTTTTAATGATCAGGGGATCCAATTCGGCCATTGAAAAAATATTGTGTTCGTGGAGTACCAAAAGGTAGTAGCCATTTTGCGACATTAGTATTACATTGTATTATTAAAGCGATTGGTTTAGCAGAATTGAGCTGATGTTATAATGTGTTAGACATAAGGGAGAATTTATATAAATCATCGATATCGACAATCGCTGACCTGCGTCACTCCATCACTAGTCCTGCACAGTGGGTATCGAGTGTGCAATATAAATAAAAGAACGCGATAAAATGTGATATAATTACGCTGCATTCCACTGAATCTATGAAACGTGAATTTCAAAACCAAAGCTGTAGTCTAAGTACTAATAAGGGATAGAGGCCATTATTGAAGGGCAAGAATGAGTAGGAATTTGGAGGAGGGTTCTGTAGAAATATTTTTCATCTCTCTGCCTTTTACTGGTGGTAGAGCTTTTGTGAACGGGCTCGAGGAAGTGGGCGCCACCGCCTTACCTTTATCTGCCGCCAAATAGCAGTAGTTGTGCTGCTGTGTTCCGGTTAGATGGTAATGGTATGTTCCTGTAATTACTGGCACATAGGCATAACAGCTAAGTCCTATAGTATGGCAACGTATCCACATAGAGATCAAGACAACATAATATCTTGTTTTGAATTATATGTGGATATCCATGGGCTGCAGTAGCCACTTAACATCTGGTGGACTGCATGCTCGTTTGCCATATAAGTAGCATAAAAAAATCATTTTATCTATCTGAGTGTTTGTCTCTCTGTCTGTCTGTGGTATCATAAACGGATGGACCGATTTGGACTCGGTTTTTTAATAGAAAGTTAGCTTAACTGGGGTAGTTCTTAGTATAAACTAGTAGTTAGTTAGTATGTCAGTTTTATGTGGTTTTAAGGATTGTGTAAGTGCCAGTGGTTTTTTTTTAAATTTAACTTTAATCTTGTACAACCAATGTTTTAAATAAACCTTCCCAAATATTTTTTGTGGTGGTTGCATCGCCGCATGATAACAATGGATCTCTCCGAGACGAACTTAAAAATGAATACCAATAGCGAATGAATCTTTAAGTACTAATATTATAAATTCTAAAATAACACTGTCTCTGTTTGTTGCATTTGTAAACAGCTAAGCCGACCTCTATGTTTCTTCTAAATAATTGTCAGCTAATACAGGCTATTACAGGAGATCGCTTTTAGCAATAAGATCAGCACATGTATATCCGCGTGTCTTGTCTAAGTATCGATATATTTTTTTGGATAAACTACGCGGCCAAAGCCACTGGCGGAAGCTTGTATGTACACATTTTGTAAAAATTAGAGCCTACCATTAAAATTTCTTAAACATTTTGCTACAGAACCCTAATAACAGGAACAAAAAAAGCGTTTACTCAAACTATTTGCTGAGCTCACAGACGGTTCCATAATTAGTAGCCAGAGCCGCCACTTGCGAAGAGCAGAAATGAACAACAAGTGCAAGGTATGTAATAAAGAAAGAAAGAAAGAAAGAAAGAAAACATTTTATTCAACAACCACACAGTAATAAAGGAAAATAAAACACAACAACAATAAAATCTAACCTAAGCACTAACAAACTAACAAACGTGAAGATGAATAGGTACTCAGCTCAGCATGATGCTACGGTATGTTAATATGCCGCAGCGCTGGTCTTCCGCTGAGTCCAGTTTATATTACCTCACGTACCTCTTGATCAAGGGTAGCCTTCATAAGAAAAACAAACACAACTATTGTTTAAATCAAACCATATTAAATACATGTAATAATAATAATAATACATAATCTAACTATGAACCATATAACTTTTGAAACTATCATGGTTATGAACTGATATATGATAATGAAATGATATATATATATATAACGGGATACTCAAATACTCACAAATCATGGTAAATATCCCGTTTTAGTATAAATAGTATGAACCATGTACTAATATGACTATGAACATACACTTACCTAAATGATTATGTGTCATTTTTTGTGAAAACTTCTTTAGGCGTCCTTCGTTGGACATAATGAAAACTTCTTTAGAGCATTTTTTGAGATGGGAAAAAACCATTGAACTAGCGACACTGTTACCTCTGTATATAATTTTAATAAATTTAATATTTGATTTTTTTTAGTTTGTGGAGGGGCATAAGACAACTTTTTTAGTAAATTTTCATGTTTATGCGACATCCATCATGATCAATTTGCGACATCTAAATTTTTTTTCAAATTTAAACTTCTATAGGCGCGTTGGGCATTTTTGAGATGGAAAAAAACTATTGAACTCGCGACACTGTTGCCGTTACCGTTAATGACACCGTTCCTGACGATTCAAAAAATACACACGTAATTGTTCAAGTTTTCACTTCTGTCGGCGCTCCCGGTGCCACTTTTTTATTGATGATACCCAAGCTCTTTACCACTACCATACTCGATGGTAAATGATGGTGTGACATCTTGCAAGACGTAGAGACGTTAATCTTCAGCGATTCAGTTTGTGTTCAGCGCACGCGTCTCCTTATCATATAATTAAATTATCTATCATTGTATATACGAGTTTATCTGATATAATTTAAGGAGGTGGTCTTTAACCGAGGCTCAAAAATCCAAACTCAAGGTTTCCCAAAGAGCAATGGAGCGCAGAGTGCTTGGAGTAACGAGGATTGATAGAATCCATAACACCACGCGGCGTTTAAAGACCGGCATTGCTGATGCAGGAAATAAGGCTGCCAGGCTAAAATGAGATTGGGCGGGCCATGTTAGACGAATGCACCCGGACAGAGGGGCAACGATCGTCACCCACGAGACGCTGGCGTGATTCGCTGGATTTCGATGCATTCGAGACAGATTGGTGGGATTTGGCAGGCGAGCAAAAGTCCTGGTAGACAGTGGGGGAGACCTTTGCCCAGCAGTGGGATGAAACAGGTTGAATAAAAAAATTAAGAAGGAATCAAGAGGAAAATCTGTCATAAAAATTATTTTATTTTTTGAACTCCTTTTACATTTTGTATTAATCTTCATAGTTCGCTCGGAACTTCTCGACAATTTCTATCTTAATTACTAGCCGGCGCAAAGTACAGAGCTTAATTACTAGCCGGCGCAAAGTACAGAGCTTAATTGCTAGCCGGCGCAAAGTACAGAGCTTAATTAATTTGTTAAGCCTACACTGAAACAACACTTTAAAAGCGCCTTAAGCAACTGTTTTCACTTTCTAGTAGAACTACTTGATAGAGATTTTAAACGAAACTATTTAGAGCATAATATTTTTAATTTTAATTAACCTGTAAAATCAAAGGAATCAAATCTATCCATCCTCTCCATCCAAAGGTTGTCTGGAAGAAATCGCTTCAAAGCGATAAGACCGCCCATTGTACTATTTGCTTTGTGTCTGTAATTTCTATTTTTTTTAATGTGTACAATAAAGTGTTTTCATTCATTCATTCATCTATTAGATTATATATATTATCTTACGAATGTTAATAAAGTTTTCTTATAGTTAGAAACATTGATTAAAATAATAATAAGGCCCAAAGCGCTTGTTTACGAAGAAATTAAAGTATTTTCTCGTACATTTCGTAGTCTTATTGCATAATTTCGACCAGTTTGAACAATATTAAAGCCATGGTCATTATCATTATTTCTTAATTAAAGAAACACACAAAATTAACTAATTGTAATTTCATTTAAAATTTTTCCCGCTCAAGTGTAAATTGACAAGAATACTTCAAGGTCACAAGGAAACAAATAAATAAATAAATATTGCTAGACATTTAACACAGCGCTATCTAGCCCCAAACTAAGCAGACCTTGTACTATGAAAACCAGATAACTGATAGAATACTTACATACAGTTTTTTTTGTAAATTCATACTTATAATATATAGAGAAACAACCAGACCCGGAACAAATAATCTGTAGATCATGCAAACATTTGTTCCGCGGCTGGAATCGAACCCACTACCTCCTGCGCCTCAGCCGGTTATTCACCCACTGCACCACGGATGTCGTCGAAAAAAAACCACGCCAAAGCTCAGATTAAAATTTACTATCTCTGGAGACAGACATAAGAATTAAATAATGGAGATTACACGTGTGATGTGAGATTGGGCTAGTCTGACCGCTTCATTCAAGATTCAATATTTTTTTGGTGCGGTCAGTCCAACCCATACTATTAATATTTTAGGAAGTGAACTCGATCACTCTGGAAATCAATAGGAGAGGCCTATGTTCAGCAGTTTTTTTAATCTGATTATATCTTCGTTTGACCACAATCTCACTTCATATAAGCGATGATGTGATCTAAGATGAAGCGCGAAGATCTAGAAGACACCTATTTACTCTTACCTTATAGGGGTCCGGATTGTAATCTTTAAGAAAAACAGACGATGGTAAAGTGTTCTATACCTTAGCTGTACCCATTCAGAACGTAGAACCAAAATGGTGGACGTTTTAATGCCTGTCTAAGGAAATACAGCGGTGACGTTCTTTATCCAATACTAAGATTGCCACCAGAAACTGTATGAACCGATTCATATATCAGTCATAGGGAGTCCAATGTTGAATATGCCTCGCCAATATATTCAAAGCAATCTTGTGCGGCCTGCATCCATCAGCACAGCAATCTTTATCAGGTCGTCCGTCCTACACTGCACTTTCCAGAGTGTGGTCTTCACTCGAGAACATATCTGCCTAAAGGCAGTCAGTTCTTCGAGCTATGTGCTTCCAAGGTCAATACAATATGCAGAATTAACTAAAACAATCTTGGAAACAATGAAAAATCTCATGTGCGTCTGACATAGACAGTCCGATACAAATAACACTACCTGCCGCCACGAGCGTTGACGGCGAACTGACAGAGCGCAGCAGCCGATTCTCCCCCCCCCCCCGTCTCGCTGCGCGCATACCTCAGGGAGTGCACAGCACTAATGGTCACACTATAGTACATTGTTTTGCGAAGATAACTATTGTCATAGTGAAGCGATTGATTGATTAAGCATAATTGGGCCCTAGGGAAGTACCCTAATTATTGAAGTTACCAATTTTTAAACATATCATAATCATAATAACATTCATCATCGAGAATATTCTTTGGAATTTGGCAGCCACCAAGTGGTAAATCAGTAAAAAGATACGTACCTACTTTGCATTTCTTCACGGTTTTATAACTCTAGAAAACTCCGGAAAACCATTGACACAGAAAACACTAATAAAACAGAATGAAATCGATATTTATTGTAATGTTACCAAATCACAAAATCAATACGAATACATTTTAGATAGTTGGTTTCATCGCGTTCAGGTTACTTCTAATAGGTTTGAGCTGGGATCCATCTACTCATCAGCATAATTGATTTTCTTATACGGATTCGATATGAATATGAATCAATCAAAATATCAGTATGTGGTGGATGGTGCAAGTAACAGAAAAGTCCTTAAATTGCCATTATCTTAGTCATAAGAATAATCCTCCCACCCTAAGGTTATCTCAATGAAATTGCTTTAAACCGAGAAATCTGCAAATTGTCATGTTTGTTTTGTGTCTTCTAATTTGTTTGCATGGCTCAAGATGCATGAAGTTACCACGTACGGTGCTGCGAGTCGAATCGCAGTTTACGAAAGTTCACGAATTGATTTACATGATCAGTTGTTATACTTTTATAACAGTACGTGATAACTTCCATAATTATTTATAAATTTCTAGCTATTTCTCGCGACTTTGTACGCGTTACGCTACTAAATGTGTAGGTAACCTAGAAATAAAGCTAAACTCGCAGTTGCAACTTGACTTGACACCCCATTTTTATCCCATGAGAACTGATTTATGGGATAAAAGATAGTCTATGTAGTAATCCAGGTTATAGTCTATGTATATACCAAATTTAATCGTAATAGGTTCAGCCGTTACGATGTGATTGAGTAACAAACAAACATCCAAACTTTCGCATTTATAATATTACTGTGATGAAATCGAATTAATCACGAAAGTTTTTTTTGTAAACAGATATATAACTAAGGAACAAAAATTATGAAATTCAAGGCCTAAGAGAATAGAATAAGGATAGAAAAAGTTGAAAATTAAGTTGGAGATAGAATTTGGCCGGAAATTTTACACACTTTGTGTTAAAACCAGAAATACCTCCGAGATAATAAACAATCCACTTAGTACATCAAGTGGAGGTTATTCTATCATTTTCAATTTCTTTATTTATTCAATCTATATCTCCATGTTTGTAGTTGCCATGTGAAAACCTTTATTCTCCAATAGTTCTAGGCTCTACTTGCTACTAGTAGGTATATGACCTGCCCAGTTCAGTTCAGTTCAGTTCTTGATTGTGGCTACTGTGTGGCCTGCCCATTGTCTTACTTTTTGATATGACATTGTTTAAGTGCTAATCTAGATGGCACTTCTCACGTTTCTCGCTCACCGCTTTTAACTTGGATCAAATTCTATTTGCATAGATTGCTAGCTTACAATGGATCACTTCCTTCCAATGACCAGCTGTTGCATTACTTTAGCCATACGCGCTATAGCCTCTGTTATGTAGAAACCAGGTTTCTGTCCGGTAGACAGAAACCTGGTTTCTGCACGCAGCAACTTAGCAGAGACATCCCTAATGTTATCTAATGACATCCTGACTTTAAGCAGAGAATAATAGTCGTTTCTCAGTAATGCTTAGCGAAGTCATTGTCTCTGTTGCTGTTACAGTGTAATTGTTACACTGAGATTTTGACAGAAAGAGGTTAAATAACCTATATATGGGCTTTGGCCTAGGAGGTATTCTGCTAGACCTAGATTTGCTAGGTAAAGTTAGTTGCACCAAGAATCGGAAATATTTTCATTATAATGCTGGGTGTTCTTTGTTGTTGGCACTCCAGACTCTAAATAGAGTCTAAACTCTGTTCTCATAATACTAAATACTCTGGTGGTGGTAGAGCTTTTGTTCTGGTGGTAGAGCTTTTGTGAACGGGCTCGAGGAAGTGGGCACCACCGCCTTACCTGTATCTGCCGCCAAATAGCAGTACTTGTGTTGCTGTGTTCCGGTTAGATGATAATGGTATGTTCCTGTAATTACTGGCACATAGGCATAACAGCTAAGTCCTATAGTATGGCAACGTATCCACAAAGAGATCAAGATAACATGTCTTGCTTCATTATTTGTCATGTCTGATGCTTGTTTTGAATTCTATGTGGATATCCATGGGTTGCAGTAGCCACTTAACATCTGGTGGACTGCATGCTCGTTTGTCATATAAGTTGTATAAAAAAAACTAACTTCCAAATTTTATTTCCAGTAGACTGGTTAGATGTGTAGTACCAACATTCAAAATTCAATTCTCGTCAATTTAATTTCACTTGGTTCCCTGCTCTATCGAACGATTCGACTGAGAAAGACTATTCAAATTAGTAGTAGTGCCAGTGCTCAAACTTACACAGGTTTGCGTAGGTTCACACTTCACACACAGGCGATGACAACCAGTTAACGATGTAATTGCATCCATTCGATTAGCTTAATCGAGTTTGAAACAAAAACAGATGTTTTGTTTTAATAGAAAGGAAATGAAAGGCTAGACTTGAATGGATCAGATTAAACATGTGTGAGTGCTGATGTTGATTGATAGTGATGAATGAACGAATAGATAGGAGTAATTGTTGCTGTTTGAATGAATTGAGAAACCTTTAGATAAGAACGATTGAACCTACTCTCACCGTGAAGAATAATGATCGATATCCATGCTAATACCTCAGTGTCTTAAGACGAAAGTGATGAGTATGGGATATGTATGTATGTTACCAGAGATGACATTCTTTTTTTTTAAACTATATAGATCTTCGTTTGACCACAATCTCACCTGATGGTAAGCGATGATGTGGTCTAAGATGAAGCACGAAGATCTAAAAGAAACCTATTAACTTACCTTAACGAGGCCCGGATTATATTCTTTAGGAATATAATACGGAGATATAATAAGGATACGCATCAAGAACGTAGAACCAAAACGGTGTGTGCGAATGGATGGTATATCAACTAGGTACGGATGGTACTGAACCGTGCGCCTGCTTGTCCTTTGATGGAAAGGAGATGGCGAAATCAGCGGAATGTCATTTTTTTATACTATTTATATGGCAAACTAGTATGCAGTCCACCAGATGTTAAGTGGCTACTGCAGCCCATGGATATCCACATAGAATTCAAAACAAGCTATTATGTCTTGATCTCTATGTGGATACGTTGCCATACTATAGGACTTAGCTGTTATGCCTATGTGCCAGCAATTACAGGAATATACCATTACCATCTAACCGGAACACAGCAGCACAAGTACTGCTATTTGGCGGCAGATAAAGGTAAGGCGGTGGTGCCCACTTCCTCGAGCCCGTTCACAAAAGCTCTACCACCAGTAAAACCACCAGACTCTACCACCAGACATAATGGCAAAGATACGTGGTTTCATTAAAGAAGGCTTAAGGTCACTTAGCGTTCTATGGATATGGCTATGCTTGGAATTTATCTACGCGATCGAATCAGATATGAGGAGATTCGTAGACGACCCATAGTCTAGTCATAGCCAGAGGATTACTAGCTGAAGTGGCATTATGCGGGGGAAAACATTTGAAGACGGCCGTCTGAGCTAAAAGGTTCTTGAGTGGAGACTACACACTAGAAAGCGAAGCGTAGAACGCCTCTTCAACTGATAGAATGACGGACGACCTATGAAAGGTTGTTGCTTGTGATCCCTAGATGCGTAGAAAGCAAGGATACGATAGAGCGTCAGCAAGACTTGCGCAAGGCGTAGAAAGAATGCTGAAACACATCGCGCAGTGCTACTACTTCCCGGAATGCGACGGTTCGTGACCGATCTCTGGTGATCCGTTGGGTGTAGGCCGCACAAGATCGGTTGCTCAATAAATCTACGGGAAGGCCCATCTTCAGAAGAGATCGTATTATGGCTGATGTTAAAATAATGACCCTGACCCTGATTAGCTTTTATAGAAAGTTTTTATATTGTTGTTCATCAAATACAATAAAAACATATTAAAAATTTAATGTGAGCTCTTATGGTGCTCCTAAACGAACAATATTGAGACAAGACTGGCAACGTCACACAAAACCTTGTGTTTCCTCATAATTGCAACCTGGGGTCTTCAAGTCGCGAATGAACAAGTTTCTTCGAGGCAAAGGTGGTCCATAGTAAATAGCATCATCATTACTATCAGGCGAGATTGTGGTCAAAAGCGAGCTTATAATTGATCGAGCGAAGCGAGATCTCCAAATCAACTTGGGCAAATCGGCGTTGTATGTATAAATAAATAATTAAATAAATATAGCTAGACAATTCACACAACGTTATCTAGCCCCAAACTAAGCAGAGCTTGTACTATGGGAACCAGATAACTGATAGAATACTTAGATACCTTTTTTTTTGTAAATACATACTTATAATATATAGAAAAACGACCAGACCCGGACCAATATCTGTAGATCATGCAAACATTTGTTCCGCGGCGGGAATCGAACCCGCTACCTCCTGCGTCTCAGCCGGCTATTCGCCCACTGCGCCACGGAGGTCGTCAAATGTATGTTGTATGTTTGTTTTCCGAGGATAACTTTCGAATGGTTGATCCGATCATCGTGAAATTTGATACATAGGTAGGTAGTGATGACACAATTTTGGTGTGACTAAATGGGCAAAATATGTGGGGGGGTTGAGATATTGGGGTTCAAGAGGGGTAAAAAAAATAATGTGAGACTATTAGGTCAAATAAGACGTCTAATGCAAGGTCTTTATTAGTTTATTGCGACCCCGTTTTTATTTATAGTAAAGTTTTTGTAGTTTTTGAGTTATTAACCGTAATAAAAACAAAACTTTGACAAAATTCACAGGGTACACCAGTGCTGTGATTTGGTATGCGTGTAGCTTAAGTATCACAAATATAGGCATAAATCTGAAACTCAGAATACCTAAAATGTGTACCCCAAAAAAGTAACCAATTACATGAACTCCCGTTACCTTTAATTTGAATAAAACTGTAGGCCAAGCTCTTTGGTGTTATATTTCTTGGCGCTATTTTGATAGTCAAGGAGTACGAATTACGAATAATATTTTTTTGTTTTTTATGGTAGACTCACGAGATTTCAGTTCGGGGCGAACCAGTAGTTGATACTAAAAAAAATACCAGCATTAATTGAGCCGTATGTGGCTCAATTATACGGCGAGAAGGACATTATTGAGCATTGATGCCGAAGATTGGCGACTACACAATGAAAGGATTCGCTTAGGATGAATTTTAGGCCGTGTTAACAATATTGCTGGCATCAAAGTTAGCGCTTTGATAATAGCCAGTTAAGAATGTAATTACAAGCTAGTGCCGCTCAATGGACGATAGCGATTGGCTCGATTGTGACCACTCGACCTTAGTGTAGGTTGATGGAGTTTATTAATAGTATTTTTATTTATAGTGTTATCCGAACACATGCGGAAAATTCCAAGATTTTTTAAAATCATCTCAAAAATTTCAAACCTAGACGGGACTTGAACCCGCGACCTTCCTCTTGATACGAGGATGCACTACCATCTGTGCTACAAGGCAATTCACGTCTAGGTCGAAATTAGTGAGATCATTCAGAATTACGACTAAAGCGTTAGCTCCATCTACAGGAAAACTTATATAGTTCTTTGTACCTGCTCAATGCCGAACGTTGCAGTTCAGTACATTGACAAGAGATGTCACGTTGCTTATTTAGATTAGCACAGATGGTAGTGCATCCTCGTATCAAGAGGAAGGTCGCGGGTTCAAGTCCCGTCTAGGCTTGAAATTTTTGAGATGATTTTAAAAAATCTTGGAGTTTATTAAGTTTGGTGTACATTATGGAAACGACTAAGACCTTTGGAATTTGTGTGCTACCGCCTCCTTGAGTCGATGTCTTGAATGCTGAGGGCCGCGACCTTTATAAATATAATTAAAATAAAATATATTTATCCAGAACAGTATTTTTTAAACTTTCGCGAACTTTTCGCGATGTACATAATACTAGATTAAAACGGGTATTTATCACGTATGTACCTTTTTTATTTGTTATCCCGACGTTTCGGCTGTGTTGCAACTAGAGATACCGCGAATACTCGCTATTATTCGTTATCGGCATTACTCGACTTTTTTTGTTTTTTGACGAATACCGAATAATAGAGAGTTTTAGAGAACTAATCGGAATGTCGAATAATACTAGATTATTCGACATTCCGATTAGTTCTCTAAAACAAACATAAAATGAACAAAAGAACTATAGACTTAAGAGTTGTCTATACCTCAGCCCAAACTCGAATTTCACCCCCGCTTCTCCGCGCGCCGCTGTACGTCCTATCTCGCCGTGGTTCATATGTTTGCCGGTTTTTTATCATTCAGTCCCTTCATTATCTTGTTGTGTTTATTTCTCATTACTGCGTCTTTACAAAAACCAACTAAATATAAATTCTACCTTAGAATTACGTGTTCGTTTGGAGCGACAAGCGTCACGGGTACCCCGTCTGAAAGCCGAGGCCAGACTGAATCGCAGAACGGGCGTCCGGAGCGAATGGTTTCATTAGTGCAAAACTTAGATATTTTCATTTTATGGTATAATCAAAAGGTATTTTGAAAATTTAAAACACAGGTGCCCTTACTTATGTTGTGTAGAATTACTGTATAGTTTCAAGATTTAAATTGTAGTACTCATCGCATAAGAACGGTTTTAAGATAAATTTGGAGTCATCTTTGGATTTTTTTTCTATCGAGTAAATTTTACGGAATCGTGTTTTCACAACACAGGCGCTCTATCACGTATCCTAAACAATAACATATATGAACTACAGATTGAAAGTACGCAATTTGTTGAACAAAACATTGTTTCTCAATAAGCGATTTAACGTCTCCCCAGGTATAGTGCGCCCTTAACTATATATAAACTATTCCCCGTAAAATAGGTACAAGAAAGGATTGCCAGCATTTAAAAATGTCAAATCAGTATTAGCGTAGTATATGAGACTGATTTCTTTAATTTTATTGTTTGATTTTCTCATAACCTTAGAACATTTTTAGATTACTATAACAAATAAATGATTGGTAATTTCAAGACTACTACAAGCGTGATATTATTTAATAACAAATACATTATTTTTTATATTCCTTTTTCTATGTCAAATAATAATGTCGAGTTATTTGACTATTCGCCATAGGGAATGGCGATAAATCGGTATTCGACTATTCGCTACCACAGTCGTGACTCAGCCAACCCGTGACCACGACTGTTGTAACGCAGCCGTTAAATACCCGTTTTAATCAATAATTATTTATCCAGAACGTCGGGCGTTAGTTATGCAGTGGATACCGAACAGTCGACGCAGCCGTGGTAGGCCCAGAAAATAGACGGATTTTTTTTTCGAATGGACTTATCTCGCTGATGGCCTCTGAGGCCGTTGCAGCTTAACCGAGCTTTTGGCGAGCGCAGAAGGCACTCAGCCCTATAATTTTATTTTTTTTGATGAGGCAACTAGCGCAAGGGCACCACTTAGGTACGAACCTCGGCTTGGGCTGTTGCCGGGACGGGGATAGGAGAGAAACGCCCGGGTACGTGCTTGTACCTCGTGTAGGCGGCGATTAAAGGGACTCGTCGACCTCGCCGGCGAGGTCGGTGTATTTGTGGAGTGTTTGCTCTGTCTAATGTGGATGACTCACCCGCATTAGCGGAAGTGATTTCGTCGTCCGGGTCTCCGAGAACGACGGTCTCGGACGACGGAGGGTTTAGAAAATAGACGGAGAGACGACCTGGATGCATTTAAACCAGATATCAGAATTGGCTATGGATCGCGATGGCTGGAGGGGAGATGGGGAGACCTTTGCCCAGCAGTGAAACAATGTAACTCAATATAAGAGACACAAAAAAATTCTTAAACACATGCGATCCAATCGATCGATTTCAACAAGAAATTTGAATGGTATATCAGTGTGCTCCTCTACCTCGATATAGTTTAGTATATAGTTTTTAATTTTGCAATGTGTAAACTTCTTTTATTTTTTACTTTTTTTTGTTCCGGGCATAGAATACTATTTTATACAGACAGACGGACATTTTTTCTGAAGCATAAACCATCAAGATCCCTTTGTAATCGTAACCATCTCACATCTGCATTTTGCACCGTTAGAGCTATACAATGGATTCCTTGCAACTTGACGCTCCATTATTCCCAAATAACAAAAAAAAAACACTATCAAATTCATCATAGCCTCTCAGGTCACGATATCGACAACAACCGTTATAGTCCCTCCACGCTAAACCTGCATAGGAATGAATTAGTTTTTTTTCTATTGTTCTGTATTCATTTATTTCAGATAATTATTCCATAATATATTATAACCGAATATAAATTAAATAAAATTAAAAATGTTATACAAGTAAATTAAAATAAACAAACAAATAAATTAAATAATAAATTAAATGACATTACAAATTGAAAAATAAAATTAAAATTAGATTTAGAATTAGATTAACAAACTTCAATATTTCACAAACAAAAAATTACAATGGTGTGCTAGGTACAATACAATTTTCAGAATGGAAAACGTAGTACCCAAACTAGGATTGACCTGTAAGATGATCAATCCATATTATATGATACCTCCCTCCGGAATATGGTTCATAGTGGAATGTTCAGTGAATGTATTTGTTAGTGTGGAAGTATGTTGGTTGTGTGATTGGAGTGTGAGTGTGTGTGGACGAACTGTGTCCATATAGGAGACACACAACGCCCTACCACAGTTTGTAGGATAGTGTTGTGGCTGGCCCGCATCCTGCTCATCAGAGATGTTGTTTTCTTCTTGATGGCGTGAAAGCCAGCAGTTCGATTCTGAGCAGACATCTCTGAGGCACTACAAAAACGGGGGAGTATCAACATCATCATAAAAGTAATAAGGTTTAATTAAAGTTTACTAACTAGATATAAAACAAATGAGCAATAAGCAAATGTATAATTGAAAGCAGATGTAGTAAATGGAAAATTGGATGCATTGTTCAATTATATAATTATAATACACTAGCGGACCAACCAGCAGCTTCGCACGCGTAGTTTTTCAATAAAAACATTACCCTCCTTTCGTTTTCGTAAGGACCAAATAAATAATAATAATAAATATTTCTGGACATTTCAGACAGCGCTACCTAGCCACAAACTAAGCAGAGCTTGTACTATGGGAACCAGATAACTGATAGAATACTTACACCTTTTTTTTTGTAAACACATACTTATAGTATATAGAAAAACAACCAGACCCGGAACAAATAATTTGTAGATCATGCAAACATTTGTTCCGCGGCTGGAATCGAACCCACTACCTCCTGCGTCGCAGCCGGTTATTCACCCACTGCGCCACGGATGTCGTCAATGAAACTCGACACCGTGTCAGACAAGGCCTCAATTTTTTACTTAGCATTATGCAGACTTAGCGCGGTCTGATTATTCCACACGTGCTCATTGCGATTCGAATCGCGTGTATATTGTTGTCCTTCGTGGAAGTACATCTTTGAGTTGAGTTCAAATCGCTGGCAGCATTTTGATTGGTCATGGATAGTTGTCAGTAAAGGACAGGTTATGCCACGTAATTTTAATTCTAGACAACTTTTGGTCGGATTACGATCTATAAAGGCAGCATTACCTGTTATGTCCTTTTATTGAACGGATTTTTTTGAATTTTCTATGGGACTAAAGCGGTTGATAAGTGACGGAGTTTTGAGGTAACAAACATAAAATAAAACTTAGGCCAGTGCGAGTCGGACTCGCGCACGATTGGTTCCGTACCATTATCTATAAAAACGGCAAAAAATCACGTTTGTTGTATGGGAGCCCCCCTTAAATATTTATTTTATTCTGTTTTTAGTATTTTTTGTTATAGCGGCAACGTAAATACATCATCTGTGAAAATTTCAACTATGTAACTATCACGGTTCATGAGATACAGCCTGGTGACAGACGGACAGACAGACAGCGGAGCCTCAGTAATAGGGTGCTGTTTTACTCTTTGGGTACGGAGCTCTAACAAAACGTCAATATTTTTAAGTCGGATAATAAAATTTAATTTCTATGTAAGTAGGTAGGATAGTTTCTCAAAGTAGGATAAGATTCTCACTTTTCACCTAGAATTCAAACCTCAGTATGTTCACTTGCAGAGAAGAGACAGTGCACTGGGCATGCTGTATGCATTACACATGAGATCGCGAGGAAACGGACGGACATATCCTATGTTTAAGTATAGTCACAGTTAATAACAAACAGCTAGCACACTACAAATAATCCTGGCATTGCACACACTTTTACCCAACACACGCTTCCGTATTAGCGCCCTTCTAATCATACCATCTGAGCTGAGATCGACTGCATTTAGTGTTTTGGTTATCCTTTTTGTTTGTTAGTTTAGATTATTCCTTTAGATTTTGTTTTTTAATATTGTTTAACACATATATTGGATTTAAGAGACCTAGTGCGGGGACCATTACCAACTTAAGTCTACACTTATACTTATTGTAAACTCTTCGTAAATAAATGTATTTATATTTTAGATGTAGTAGAATTCTGTGTAGTTGTCGAAACAAAACTAACAGATCTAAGCGTATAATAACACCCAGGATTAGCGTCCTCGCTCGCAAAATAACCCGGGTGTACAATATATCACTTATACCTAGGGTTATACCTAGGGTTGCCAGCACTACTATATAATATAGTATATATACTATATTAGGGTATCAAATACTATATATCTAAAAAAAATATATAGTAGGCGAAACTAATATATTTTACATAAAGCGGAACGCATATTATCTGCCATGAAGACGAACTAGAGAGATGAGCGTAACAGGGCCAGTTTGAATTTAAGAAAAGCAGAAATAATGGTGTTTTTCAACTTAAATTTGGACTGCCATCAAGCATATGAATGCTTTCTTAAAATAAAAAAATAATTATGAGGGGGCAGAGCAGCAAAACATATTAATTTAAAAAATAAATATTTTTACCACATGCTTTATGACTTTCATTTATTTTGCCTTCTACTATATTCTAGAGGTAACAGCTTCGAAAATACTATATTTGATATAAAAAAGTTGGTAACCAAGTTACACCCGAGTTTAACACATACATTTTATCACGAATGCGAGGAAATTATAAAGCTTTTGATACTGTTTGTTGCTAATAAAAAAATTTGCGGTCCCGGTATCCATTGTTTTTTTTTCACTAATTGATTGTGGTCTTCTTCATTCAATAGAAATAAAGATGTGTCACGAAGTATTTAATTTCAGCATTTATGAACGTAACCTCTTATTTTTAAACAGAAATAAGAATTTGACATGGAGATCGTATTTAATTTAAGTATAATATAAAAGCAGTGAGCCTTATTCTATTTTAAAAATTACTTACCTAGGGCCGTAATTAAATTATTTATTTTCATAGCTGTTATTTCCTCAAACGCCTGCGGGATTTCTTTTGTGAACAGAACTCTAATTTGCCCCATTATAGGGCTTCCTTTAATCACGTGAGATTCGAAGAGGGGGATGGGGGTTAGAATAACATCACGATTGATCACGATGGGGGGGGGGGGGGGGGGTTAGAATAACATCACGATTGATCACGATGAGGGGGGGGGGTTAAAATAACATCTCGATTGTTCACGATGGGGGGGGGGGGATTAGAGTAACATCTCTATTGATCACAATGGGGGGTTAGAACAACATCACGATTAATCACGATGGGGGGGGGGGGGGGGGATATGTTGTGACAATCCGTGCGATGACGTGAAATCCTGAGCTAGCGAATTTATAACTACAAAGCAACATAACAACGATATTTAGCATTCAGCAGACCGTTCAGCAGAATGCGCGAATTTGTGCGGAATCTGTACTAATGATAATTTTTCACTAAAACAGATTCTTAGATATTAGATATCTGTTAATAAAAAAAATACATGATGTTGGGTGTGGGGGGCTGGGGTAGTCTAAAACATCACGACCACAATACGACAAAAATATTTATTTATCACCAAGGAGGATGAGGGGGGGGGGGCGAAAAAAATATATAGGCCCCTTATAGACCCTCATATGATGCAGCTTTTTAGCACACGCTGTGATTAATTACTTATAGAATACCTATCAATCAGCCGTCATTTTGCGGAAACGCGTGTGGTATCTAAAATCGATCATGCCATAAAAGTGGCCATAGAAAAGATGAACGCATTTTTATTGGTTTCCATTGGACGTTTCAATGCTCAATATTGGATAAAAAGCTATATAACCTGTTTACGACATTAATTTAAAACACACATCCGGAAACGTATTAACTGATTTTAGAAGTGGGTTTAATGAAGTGAAGTAGAAAAAGAAGTAGAAGTATCCAATAATATTTAAAGAAAAATCGGTGGCGCCTTTGCGATGTTGCCGCTTAGTCAATTTAACAGGTACCTACTTACATGATGAATGAATATGATTTGTTTACCTATTTTGTACAGGCTTTTTCATTGATATTTTAGGACTTGATATTATTGTTGTTTGAAAACATAAAATTTTCTATGGTAATGAATTTGAAAAAATCCTATTTTACAAGAATACTAGCCATTAGCTCTACCTTTATTTTCATTTGAGGCGCTAACCGTAGCCGATGACCTTGAGCGAATGGGCGTAGCTATTGTTTCGGCCCCGCACCTTCCGCTATATGCATCTAACCGACCAGTAAAAAGGTGAGCGCGAGGCAGACGAGCACAACCCTCCCGTACGACAGTCAACGGTACACTGCCGCCCGTCGCCCGCGCAACCACCTTCTGAGGAAACGTCCGCTAATTATTCGGAAAAATTGAAAATAATGAATTGCCACGTGAAAGACCGTCGCAGCACAGCATCATTTGCTCAACTTGAAGGTATAGTCTTTACCCACATTTAAGTGAAAGAAAAATTACAAAATTTTACGTCATTTAGAGGTTAAATCAAATTGAAAGTCGAAAACAGCTACATTTTGTTATATTTCTTCTCATAGTAAATAAACAGGTAGAACTTTTTGTATGTTCACTTTGCAGATAAAAGGTCAAGGAATCAGATATATTTTTTTGAGCACATAAAACTGATTCCTCCCTGAGGAGAAAGCCTCCAAATAAGACAATAAGGCAAATATTCGCTTTAATGTCGTACATAACAAACCACGTATATTATAATTTCTAAGTAAAGTTCAAAGGAATAAGTAAATTTAAAAATACCCTGGGGAGGGTTTACTTACGGTGTATTTTCTCTTGTTATCATAATTATGTAATTTGAGGAAAAACGAGACAAAAAGGTAGTGATTCGGTTTGTGGGTACAAGCTTTGCTTAGGTTGGGCCTAGATGGCGCTGTGTGAAATGTCCAGCATTATTTATATATTTAATTCCGTAAAAATATCGTACGTTCTACAATATAATATGCCTCATAAAGTCAACATGTGAATGTTGGATTAGGGTCATGTAATGAAATTTTTTGAACGAGTTTTTTCGTGTAGCTCTTTTCGTACGTGATTTCATACGAAATATTCTAATAGGGGTTGAGGGTTTATGAAGGTTAGACACACTTGGTTTTTAAATGCCTACAAAGGGTATTTGCAAATAAAATTACATTTTGTTATGTAAGAAACCACGATTTAATTAGGGCGGTCGAAATATAGCCTCAATTGGTAATGTTGGCGTTTGGAAAATAACATGGGTATTTTACCCGGATTCACAATTATTATACACAAACACAAATTTATTACTTGTAAAAGAGTTTATCTCAAAACATTGTAGGCTTTAAAAATAAATATAAACAATTATGCCACACACCATGGACGCCTGGAGACGGAAGGCGACGTCGGGGTCGACCGAGAAAGCGTTGGCGGGACGATTTCGACATCTTCCAAAGAGGATTGTGGGAGATAGCGACAGATAGAGATGCTTGGAGGACTTGGGGACACCTTTGCCCAGCACTGGGACGAGATAGGTTAGAAAAAAAATATGCCACAATGACCACTTCCGTGGCGAATCGTGGTGAACCACATCATTCCCGCCGCAGAACAAATTTTTGCACGATCTACAGATATTTGTTTCGGGTCTGGTTGTTTCTCTATATATGTAATATAAGTATGTACATATTAACAAGAAAAAGTATTTAAGTATTCTATCATTTATCTGGTTCCCATAGTACCTACAAGCTTTGTTTAGTTTGGGGCTAGATAGCACTGTGTGAAATGTCCAGCATTATTTGTTTGATTATAATATTATACCAGACACACAGTTTAAAATGTACCTGTAGGCAAGCCATAGGATGGCCCACCACTGAAAAAAAACCTGTTAAAGGTTGCTGGGAGCCGTTGGGTGCAGGATGTACTAGATTGTTCGTTCTGGAAATCTATGGGGGAGGCCTTTGTTCAGCAGTGGACGTCCTATGGTTGTAATGATGATGATGATGAGGCCAACTGACCTTTAATGTATTTCGTACCTACCTTTTTAGGGTTCCGTACCCAAAGGGTCAAACGGGACCCTATTACAAAGACTCCGCTGTCTGTCTGTCTATTTGTCCGTCTGTCACCAGGCTGTCACCATCTCATGAACCGTGGCAGTTAGATAGGTAGTTGAAATTTTCACAGATGAAGTATTTCTGTTGCCGTTATAAGAACAAATACTAAAACAGAATAAAATAAATATTTAAGGGGGGGCTCCCATACAACAAACGTGATTTTTTTTGCTCGTTTGTGCTCAATATTATTAACGGCAACATACACGCTTAAAATATTCACAGAATATTTAGCTATATATTCACTTTAAAAATAAATAATTAAATTAAAATAACACAATATTTAAGGGGGGTTCCCATACAACAAATATGATTTTTTTTTTTGCTCGTTTATAAAGATAATCTGATTGTTTCCTTCGAAATCAGGCAAGATAAAGAGGTCGATCGCCGCGTCGTAAATGCCTGGAGGAGCTTCTGGTCCATGAAAACGCTAATGAAGGGAGACCTTCCATTGTCACTTAAGCGTAAACTCATCGACATGTGTATTCTGCCCGTCCTTACCTATGGTGCCCAAACTTGGTCATTGACAGAATCTCAAAAGTCCAAACTCAAGGTTTGCCAAAGCGCCATGGAACGCAGCGTGTTATTGGTAAAGTTGGTGACAAGACGGCCAGGCTGAAGTGGGACTGGGCGGGTCACGTCAGTCAATGGGCAACAGTCGTCACACAATGGATGCCTGGAGATGGCCGTCGATGCCGGGGCAGGCCGAGGAAGCATTGGCGTGACGACCTCGATACATTCCAAGATGGCTGGTGGTACGTGGCGAGTGATCGTGAGATGTGGAGGAATAGGGGGGGAGACCTTTGCCCAGCAGTTGGATAATATAGGTTGAAAAAAAAACAACAAATACGAAATCCTTCGTGCGCGAGTTCGACTTGCACTTGGCCGGTTTTTTAATATTTGTCTCATACTTATGTAGGGTGGGTAGGTAATATTATATCGGTTTTAATTTTCATCTTTTTCGTTTTCCACAACATATCAATTATACATTTACAATATAACTAAACTACGTAAATATTGCCATAAATCTGTTATCTTAAAAGTTTCAATGACTCATTAATAAACTTTGAAATGCGCAATCTTAATTAGTAAACAATAAATTTGTACTATCTCGTTGCGATATTATTTATGAATGGACTCGGCTCGAAAGGCTTTAGATACAGGCATTAGTTTCGCGTTATACAAAGCTGATTTTATAGGACGCGACTTTTAATATACACGGTGTCCTTTAAATCATTATTTCCCAGGACAAACCTTGCTCAGACCATGGTCTACTAACAGTTTATAGCATCAAACAAAAGAATTAAAAAAATTTAGACCTCAAATAAGTCTAACTTTGTTCAAAAACTAGCCGTGACATAAAGTTCATTGGCACGCTAGCCGTAGCGTACCTACTAACATTATTTTTGTGGAGTTACGGCGGCATGTTGTAGGGTGTAACGTTAAAATAGACGTTTTAAGTTCGCAACTGTTTATGTTTTTCAAAGATCGATTTAATTTTTTTTATTTGAGCTTATAAACCCTTTGTAGACCATGGTCTGAACAACGTTAGTTCTGGGAAAACGGCGATTTAAAGGACACCGTGTATAACTTTATATGTAATTCGAGTCGAAAAGATTTGCCAATTAGCAAGTGCATGATAATCTGACATTTGAATATCATAAAAGCCTGTACAAGTAGTCTAGAAATTCTGCACCTACTTAAAATAATAGTCAAGGCTTGCTCTAGAGCGTTATCATACTGGCAAGATGAGGGTTTGTTTCCACTTGTTTCCAGCGAGGCGATTTGTGAACGTGGACGCCATTACATTATGTAAATCCCATCGCTCTAATATTATAAACGCGAAAGTTTGTATAGATATGTATATGTGTAGATATTTGTTGCTCGTTCACGTCGTAACAGCTTAACCGATTTCGATGAAATTTAGTATGTACGTAGATTATAACCTGGATTAACACATAGGCTACTTTTTGTTGACAAACCACGCGTTCGAAGCCTCTGGCGGAAGCTAGTTATACAATAGTTTCTACAATATGTCTGGCTGATGTAGGGCATGGCGCGTTTGAACTATTGAGCAAACGTGGCGTGCGCGTGAATCACGTCGATGGATACACGCTTGCAACTTACCAGTGTGATAACCCCTTAAAGCAAGCCTGACTATTGAAGCAAAAGCTTTAAGTATTAAAATTATATGACCAATTGTGTCGTTTAGCCTTAAATTAATCTATTCAATGTTTTTTTTCAATCACTTTTGTTTTTGCTGTAAAGCGATTTCTAGGCGCTAAATATTGATGGCACAAAACTATAGTAAGAATTTAACCAATGACAGCCGCGCTCACATCAACGTCTACAATTGTACTTAGCTCTCTGAGTAGTAATGGCGGGTTCCTATATCCATCGGTAACCAGCTACGACTCGTTTCTCTTTGAAAACGTGTCAAAAGTTTGACACTTTTTCAAGAAGAAAAGAGTCGTAGCTGGTTACCGACGGATATAAGGGCCCAATATTAGTCGCAAATAAAAGTCGCGTCCAAAAATATGTTGGAGGCTAGAAACAATAACCGTGGGCGTCCTTGGGGTCACGAACCATATTGCCACAGTTACGTGTTGGTGTTGTAACTATAATTTACGATCGCGGTTTCCTTTGCGATTTCGTGTTGAAATGAACTTGTTGATTTCTGTGTAATTATTGAGTGGGATTCTACAGTCGATTTGAAAGGTA
This sequence comes from Philereme vetulata, assembly GCA_918857605.2. NCBI lineage: Eukaryota > Metazoa > Arthropoda > Insecta > Lepidoptera > Geometridae > Philereme > Philereme vetulata. The sequence continues at coordinate 11,724,517 of OU975423.1, forward strand.
AAACGCGTTGTTTGAAATCATCTTTATAAGAAAATATCCATGGTGCCTGGCTCAGGTACCTAACAACTTCTTTTTTTATGTTATTTGTGGGGAAACAGGCTTACGGCCCACCTGATGGTAAGCGGTCACCGTCGCCTATTGACACCGGCAACACCCGGGGTATTGTCGATGCGTTCCCTACACTATAGAAACCTCTTTACATTTCTCTTGAAGCGTGCCATGTCGTAGCCTAATGGGAAAACCTCAGATGGTAGCTCATTCCATATCTTGCAAGTATGGGGTAGAAAAGATCGCGTGAAGCGTGTGGTGCGCGATACCCAATTGTCGATTATATGTGGATGAGCTTTATTGCGTTGTCGAGAATTGCGGTGGTAAAATCTCGACGACGGAATGAGATCAAATAGCTCCTCAGAACATTCCCCATTATACAGGCGGTAAAATACACTGAGCGACCTGATGTCACGGCGTTGACTCAGCGGTTCCAGCCTGTCGGCGAGTACACTACTATTTGCAACAAAATATACCCAAAATTTTGTCGTCCTTGGCTTTTTCCCCTTTTTCGATTATATTTATTTTATTTTATTATTTATTAATTAATTAGGACAACAACGGATTCATTTTGTTTGTAAAAAGCTTAAATCTAGGGGAGTTAGTACATAATTACTAATTGCGATTTAGTCCTCTGCGTGAGCTTCCACATCAGAGGACAGTCGAGTTTGTTGGCGATGACGTTCAGGATGGTGTTGCTGCTCTCGCGCACCGTGCGCAGTAGTGAGGCTATTTTTTACGCCAGATGGCATCAACGTTGTCTGCGCGTGCTTCAGCATTATTGCCCAAAATTAAGTGTTCAACGCCTCTATCTCTCCTGAGCAATTATTATTCCCGTCTGATGGTGGGGTCTGCTTTTTTCGTTTTCTCTTTCCACTTGTATTCAACGCCTATTTTTAAAAATGTCGCTTCTTTGCATAGTAATAATATTTTTTGGTTTATGATTGCTTTTACAAGTTAAACAATATAAGATAAACAATCATCACTTTCAGTTATTAGGTCGTCCACTGACAAACATAGTCCACTGACAAACATAGTCCACTGACAAACATAGTCCACTGGTCTTGTGCGGCCTACACACATAAACATTATATTATCGAAAACGTTATATTCTGTGATCATGTAATACTGCAGTAATTTAACTTTCAGATAATTTATTACGTGCATTAGAATAAATTTAATAGTTCTAAAAGCCATGAATGACAAAGTTCCACAAACACGAGAAATTGTACATAACAGTTCTATTAACTCTACACATTATTTGGCGCCTAAAATCAATTAAACTGTTTGAAAATGCTGGAACATGCGAAACAGGATACAAATTCAAGTGAACAACTCCTTGTTTGTTAAATTACAACAGACGTTAGGCGCGAATTACACGAGGCTAGTGAGAATCAAAATAATGCCAGTAGATGAATCACAGAATGCTATATTTAGGACGACCTATAGCGAGATGGGTTGTACACACCGCTACGCATCAAGTTGTAAATTTCCAGTATAAGCTGACCTTGCATTGTGTGGGCTTTTCGTAGAATGAGAGGTCAGCTTATACTGGAAATTAATAGCTTGATGTGTAGCCGTGTGTACTACTTACGAGAGTAAATAGTGACAGTTTTGTTTACTGGCGCAAGCCAACATTTATATATCTAGCTCTATTTCTGACACAAAATTAGTTTAGGAGTGTGTGATCCTACTAATTTTATTAATCATCATAGATCTAAAACTTTTTATCGTGTATACTTAAATCTGTATTAAATAATTGCAATAAAGGAAACATTATTACATATAAGGAAACATCGCTACGAATATATAGTTGTTTTTTTAATTAACCATCCTTATTAGACATCGCTATAGATATCAAGCATTTCTATAAAAAAAAGTTTCTTCGCATTTTTTAAGAAAATTCAAAACATTTTTTAATATTTTTTAATAATAGTTTATTTACATTTAACTAAAGTACGTAGGTACCATTTTGTTTGATAACTTTTTGCCATCTTGTAGGTAGGGACATGATCCCATTGCTATAGAAATTTTGGGGCTTCTGATCAAAATACCGCGAGAAGTAGTTTTGGCAGTCCTCTCGTGATGTTAACCTGACACTGCCTAAAGAATTCTGAAGAGACCGAAACAGGTAGAAATCTGAAGGTGCAAGGTCAGGACTATACGGCGGATGCATTAACACCTCCCAGCCAAACTCTCTTAATTTTTGCTGAGTGGCTAAATATGTGTGAGGTCTTGCGTTATCATGATGAAAAACCACACCTATTCTGTTGATTAATTCCGGCCGCTTTCTCTCAACTTCTTGCTTTAATCTCATCAGTTGTTCGCAGTAGAGTTCAGAATCGATGGTCCTGCCTGGTGGTAACATCTCTTAATAAATAATGCCCTTCCAATCCAACCACACACACAGCATCACCTTGTTGCGAGTTAACCCGAGTTTCGCCACAGTCTGTGAACCCTGACCGGCCTTTGACCACGACCTTTTTCGCACGTTGTTGTCGTACGTGATCCACTTTTCATCACCAGTTATCAGCAGTGATCGGAGTAGGTAGAGCTGTTTAGGTTCATTGACCGCAAACATTGATGTTAATATGGATATTCCATTAGATTCCGACTAATCCTCCGGAATTGCTTGAAGCTGCATCGTATTATAGAAAATATTATGAAGAAAAAATGAATGTTGTTTCTCGATTAAACAGCTTTGAATCAATGGCAATACGAAATGCGATAAATATTCTAGAAAAAGAGAATCTACGCAATCAATTAGTGTATATAGAAAATCATTATACGATTATTTTACTTTCTTTAAAAAAGTTGCAGAAACGAAATTTAACATTAAGCGACTCATTTTTGGCTTTTGATCAAGTCAGAGCTGCTTTAAATGAGTGTGATTCTGATAGAATAAAAATAAAAATTGAAAAAGTTTTGGATAGGAATCCTGACATTGATATCCTCAGAGGGTTTGAAGAAAAATTGTCAAAACATTAAGTAATGATGAAATTTTGTCATATAAATTTGTTCCACTAACATCCACAGATGTCGAACGCTCCTTTTTCTACATATAAATGGGTGTTAGATGTAAAAAGAAATAGACTAAAATTATTAAATTTAGAAAAAATAATGGTTATATATTTTAACTTAGGTCACTTAGGTACTTAGTCTTCTACTGAAGCTGAAGACGAAGTAGACCAATAAATAGATAATTTCTTGGTCTAGTTCATCTTGAGCTTCAGTAACAGATGTCGAACGCTCCTTTTCTACATATAAATGGGTGTTAGATGTAAAAATAAAAGGAGCGTTCGACATCTGTGGATGTTAGTGGAACAAATTTGTAGACAAAATTTCACCATTAACTTCATTTTTTGACAATTTTTCTTCAAATTCTCCAAGAATGACATTTTATGTTTGAATAAGTAAATTATTATTTAACGTGTTGATCAATTTAATCAGGATTTTATTGTAAATACATATAGCTTGTTCTGTTTGTATATTTTAATTATTTGAGGAACAAATAATTTGTATGGTAATATGTTCTTGTAAAACTTTAGAATGATAATGATTGATTTGATGTTAAATGATTGTTGAGTCTTGTATGAATATAAGAAATTGTTACATAAAAAAATATATGTGGTTTAATGAATCAAGTTTCTATCTATTTAGTATACTATCTTTAAACCTGTCCTTATACTTGCCCGTCGGAGAGGAAGTGTATTCTTTCATTACTCCTTAAGGCGTAAATAGCTTTTTATTATTTGTCTACTTAAAAAGCAAATCCCGGGATTTTGGGAATATCCATATTATTCTTACATATGACAAGTACACAAAATAGCGCTACCTAGTCCGATCACTGGTTATCAGCTTCTTCAAAAATGTTTCGGTTTCATTACGTCGTAATAAAGAATCACAAATGAATACACGGTTCATTAGGTTTCTTTCAGTGAGCTCGTGGGGTACCCAAATATCGAACTTTTTTGTGTACCCAGTTTTTTTCAAATGCGCCAAAACTGTTTTGTGGTCAATTCCTAGTTCTTCAGCTACGTGGTAACTACTGATATGCCGATCTTGTTCCACATTTTCAAAAATGGCATCAATTTTATCCGTAATAGGGCGACCAGAGCGACGTGCATCGTAGGCATCAAAATTTCCGGATTGAAAACGCTTAAACCAAATTTGTGCTACTCTCACAGACACTGCATCCATAATAATCGCAAATTTTTTTCGCGGCTTGCGTTGCATTTTTACCCTTTTTTGTAGTAAAATTTTAAAAAGTATCGAATGTCTTCATTAGATTCACTCTTCTTTACAGTACGAAAAACAAATAAAAACCACACAATTTCCTAATTTGAATTTGGAATTATCTTCTTTAAAATTTATACTTTGAATGATACCAAAACCAGCCAGATACAAATAGTATAGCCAAAGAGATTTTATTACAAGTTCATACATACTATAATGCGAAAAGACTTTTTCCCCAACCTATTAATATTTCAAATTGTTTTAGACTACAAAGTTCATAACTTCACACAGGTGTTTAAGTGTGCAGCTGTTATTGCGCATTGAACAGTGATTTAGCTTACTAAACTCGTGTAACCCGGACACTTGTTAGCATAGTCTACCCCAGGCATTAATTCCTAAGCATTATTTAGTATTTTGTTTGCTCGCTTGAAGTAAGTAGGGCAACGTTTATTTGGTCTAATCGATTCATTGCCTAAGGCGTCCATTGAATAGAAATCGTAACATTGGAGATGGGTGTACGCATGCGCTTCACTTGCCGTCAGGTAATCTGTCATTTGTGATTGACAGCTGTCAATGGGCGGGAGCGTTTTTGTTGGAAGGACCGTTTGGAAGGCTTGGCAGGTCAAAGCTTGCCATTCTGGCTTTTTGTAGTTTACATACGGTAGTTTGGGTATTTCTCTCACTATTATTATAGGTATTTTCAATTTGAGGGCGAGTAAAATATGCGTTCTGTAAAATACTTATATCATTTGTTTCGTTAGTGCTTTTGGTTTTACTTAGAAAACCTTCGTGATTGATTTCAATCATTATTATAATTGGATTTATCACGTACCGTCTTATCGCTGTATCGACCGACAATGTTTCGGTTCAATTCGTGAACCTTCATCAGGATGAGTGCGATCCGCTCCGATCACCTCGCACATTGTCGGTTGTTTTACCGATAAGACGGTACGTGATAAATCCCGTATTTATAATAATGATTGTTTTTGGTTTGTTAATTACTATTACAGCCCAGGGCATTTGCTGCTAAATATAAGCGTCCTTAATAAATTTTCAGAGCGGCCAATCTTGTGCGGCCTGAGTCCAACCTTATCCTAGACCTAGATCGTCTTTCCACCAGTATGGGGCCGGCGTGCGCTGCGCTTCCGGTGCGTGGTCTCCACTCCAGAACCTTTCTGCTCCAACAGCCATCAGTTCTTTGTTCTTAAACTATTCTACTCATTCAATTATTTTAATAACAGTTTGAACGTTCTTATATCCTAATGAAGTTCTCATAGAAAGAGTCCAGAATTACAATTTCAAAAATGTAGTATCATTTTATAGAGCTATAAAACAAAATCACTTGTTAATCAACCTAGAAATAACAGATTGGCTGATTAGACCGGCGGGCTGTAAAAATAAAAGTTTCTTACCGTAAAATCTGAATACTTGGAGAAAATACATAATTACAGAGAGTGGACGACCCAGAATCCTAAACTTCAAAAAATCTGCTTAAGGGCGCACTATACCTGGGGAGACGATAAATCGCTTATTTTGAAACAATATTTTGTTCAACAAATTTTGTGATTTCAATTTGTAATTCATACATGTTATAGTTAAGGATACGTGCTAGAGCGACTGTGTTGTGAAAACACGATTCCGTAAAATTTTCTCGATAGAAAAAAAAATCCAAAGATGACTCCAAATTTATCTTAAAACCGTTCTTATGCGATGAATACTACAATTTAGATCTTGAAACTTTGTACAGTAATTCTACACAACATAAATGAGGGCACCTGTGTTTTAAATTTTCAAAATACCTTTTGTATTTATCATAAAATGAAAATATCTAAGTTTTGCACTAATGAAACCATTCGCTCCGGACGCCCGTTTCGCGATTCAGTCTGGCCTCGGCTTTCAGACGGGGTACCCGTGACGCTTGTCGCTCCAAATGAACACGTAATTCTAAGGTAGAATTTATATTTAGTTGGTTTTTGTAAAGACGCAGTAATGAAAAATAAACACAACAAGATAATGAAGGGACTGAATGATAAAAAAACCGGCAAATATATGAATCACGGCGAGATAGGATAGGAGAAGCGGGGGTGAAATTCGAGTTTGGGCTGAGGTATAGTCAACTCTTAAGAATACTTGTACGTTGTTTTCTTTAGTTAGATCATCATTGATAGAAGTTACTGATATTAGATGGATACTTATTGCCTACCTACCTTTTTATTTTTTGAAGTAAAACTTCTTTACGCACGCTTGACTTGGGGAGTAAGCTGGTGAATGCGTTACGAAAAGTGCGAACGGAAGTTGAGAGGGAGATATAAGTTAGTGAAGATAGAAAGAGAGAGTTACGTTTCGTATTTTACTGCAGGAGCAAGAGAGAGAGGTGCGCTCGCACATTTTCTTTCTCTCTTCCTCTCATAGCCAGTGCATGAAATATATATATATCTCAGTCAGTAGTTCGTTTGCTTATTTATCGTAATTTCGTTTCGTTCTTGAACAATTTTATAAATTAATATTTTGAAAAAGAAGTTTTACTTCAGTCGTGTGGTCTAAAGCACACTCGGTTTTTTATCCCGACGACGTTTCGATTGAATTACAATAATCGTGGACGCGGGTACACTGTCTGCCTACTCTGTGTGTGCTTGACATATGGTACCTATGTAATTATGTGTATTGAACGCAAAAGTTTGAAAAATACTAAAATGATCTACTAATGAGATTTCATTGAATAAAGCAATTTTAAGTTGATGTTTTAACGTATATCTCATCGCATATATCACCTTCATTAAGTTGAGTAAGCGATAGTTATCTAGATATATTCAGTACGAGTGTCATTTCAACTAGACTGCGGCTAAATTCAGAATTATTTGGCGATACAAGTAGGTATAACGTTTGAATGTATCTTTTTGAAGTGAGAACTTTTTTAGGCGCGTTGGGCGTTTTTGAGATGGGAAAAAAACAATTGAACTCGCAACACCGTTACCGACACCGTTCCTAACGATTCAAAAAATATTTCCTGACGATTCAAAAAATACACACGTAATTGTTCAGGTTTTCACTTCTGTCGGCGCTCCCGGAGTGCTACTTTTTTGTCAGCTTCCATATTTATTTAATCACTTTGTTAGGACTTTTTATTGTTCACTTCGTATTTTGTTTTATTAAGTTGTTTAGCCACGAAAACCTATTAATGGCTTTCTTTTATTAATCGTGTTTTATAATCTGTATAATAAGCTGTTTTTTTTTCGAATAAATATATATAAATACTAGCTGCCGCCAGCGGCTTCGCTAACGTTGTTTGTCAATAAAAAGTAGCTTATGTATTAATCCAGGTTATAATCTACATTTATACAAAATTTCATCGCAATCAGTTCAGCCGTTCGGGCGTGAAAGAGTTACAAACATCCGTACATACAAACTTTCAAGTTTCGAATGTTAGTAGGATGTTTTACCAGCTTTACAAAATCATTCTTGTGTTCACATGTTCATAACCTAAACACAATAACTGTAGCTTATCACTACTCTAAACTTCTCACCTTAATCGTTTCGATCTTGATGCGCGGGAGTTCAAACCGTTAGTTCAATAGCGCTTTGTTTTTTGCTTCTATGGGTATAATACCATCCTAGCCCATGAGATTTAGATCTGTTGCAACACTGCTATTGTGAGTTTTGATGGTGCAATTGTCTTGTTTTGTATTTTTTGTATCAGTTTTTCCTCGGACAATTTGTTTTGGTAGGTAACGAACTGTAAAGCGCAGAGCTGGACGGCATTCACTGAATGGAAAGACAAAAGTTATCGGTTTAATTTCAGTTGTGATTCAGCACATAAAACGGAACGCGCAAGGTGAACGATCTAAGAAGTAGGTAGAGAGCTACGGATTGACAATGAAATCTGTCACAACTGACACTTACAGACACTTGACATGAAAATCTGCCAGAGAAATAGACTATGCACAGAAACTTTAGAGGTACTGCTGCACACAAAAAGGTTTATTTCTAAAAGTGGTGTACACACGGCTACACATCAAGCTATATATATCCAGTATCAGCTGGCCTCTCATTCTACGAAAAGCCTAAACAATGCGAGGACAGCTTATATTGGAAATGTTTAGCTTGATGTGTAGCCGTGTGTACCTTACGATGAACATTTGAGAATGTTCAATAAAAATATGTTTAAACATCACCAATACATAATTTTAAACATTTTATACGCATATTTAATCATCTATACTAATAATATTATAAAGAGGAAAGATGTATTTGTTGGTGTGTATGTTGGATTACCAACATACACACACACAAATACAAATCGGACCTGTAGTTTTTGAGTTTATTCATTAGAATAAACTCAAAAACTACAGGTCCGATTTCAAAAATTCCTTCACCATTGGAAAGCTACATTCACCCTAAGTAACATTGACGACTTTTTACCCAAAACTACGCGTCCGAAGCTGCGGATTGGTCAGCTAGTTAAAAATATACTTTAACTTGATTGGTAGTACTACCTATTTTTCATTTCAAATTCTACCAATTTCTACTAATTTTTACACCCTGTTCTACCATTTTGCCAAAATTGTATGTGACAACACTGGCTTTAGTACTTAGGAGTAAGGATTCGAAAGTAATTTACAGAAAGGTGCAATGCATTATAAGTGGCAATATGACAATCATCATCATATCTGCAACAGAACGTCCACTGCTGAACAAAGGCCCATAGATTTCCGATCGACCAATCTTGTGCGGCCTGCTCCCAGCAATCTTTATCAGGGTCGTCTTTTTAGTAGAGGAGGGGGGGGGGGGGGGGGCGTCCTATGCTGCGCTTTCCAGTGCGCGGTCTCCACTCTAAAACGTTTCTGCCCCAACGGCCGTCAGTTCTTCGAGCTATGTGCCCCGCCCCCTGCTACTTCAGCTTGCCAATCCTCCTTATGCCTGTGACTTTAGTTTATCTACGCAATAATAACAGGTAAAATAACCGTTAGAAAAGAGCTCCCATATAGTTAGGTCTGCAGTTAAAAAACTCATTTCCACCTCCATTCTGAACCGGAAGCTAATTCCGTGGGTAATTAGGTACAGCGGATATCAGCTATCCATCATTACCATAATTGCTGAGTCAGGGTTGGGGTGACCCCACTAAGAGTAGGACAATGACAGTACGACCATTTATCATTTTTAACTGTTTAAAATATGTTTTTCTAATAGTGTAGAATGGTCAATGGCGTTTTTTATAACAAAAGGTTTTAAAATGCTTAGAATTTCTTTTGAAAAGGTCGACTCTTTATGTTTTTGAAAAGTAGCTATATAAATATAAATATTGCTGGACACATCATACAGCGCTATCTAGCCTCAAACTAAGCAGAGCTTGTACACACGGCTACACATCAAGCTATACATTTCCAGTATAAGCTGACCTCTCATTCTGCGAAAAGCCTACACAATGCGAGGTCAGCTTATGCTGGTAATTTATAGCTTGATGTGTAGCCATGTGTTCTATGGGAACTAGATAGCTGATATAATACTTATATAATTTTTTTTTGTAAAGTCATACTTATAATATATAGAGAAACAACCAGACCCAGAACAAATATCTGTATATCATGCAAACATTTGTTCCGCGGCGGGACTCGAACCCGCTACCCCTGCTTCTCAGCCGGCTATTCGCCCACTGCACCACGGAGGATGTCGAAATACATTTTATTTGTACACACGGCTACACATCAAGCTATACATTTCCAGTATAAGCTGACCTCTCATTCTACGAAAAGCCTAAACAATGCGAGGTCAGCTTATACTGGAAAATATAGCTTGATGTGTAGCCGTGTGTACCGTAAAAACACAATTTTGTATATTTAACTTTTTTGAAATATCAGTATAAGTATTATGTATAACTAGTTTTCTAAAATATAATAGTAAGGTCGGTATTTTAATTTTTACAAAATTACTGCTATAAGATCTTAATACTAAGCTCAAATATTTGGAAAGATCAAATCAAATCAAATGTATTTATTACTTGAAATATATGTCATGTTACAAAGATGTCAGAAGTAAATTGGTATCAATACATTTCTGCCTTTCCGGCATGCAATATTAAAATTACAAAGTCCTAAGTAATAATAACACCTGAACAAAATTAGTTAGAATAATTATATGAAATAAAACTAGTAATAATATAAAAAATAAAATATTTATAATTATAAAATAAAATTGGTATAATCCTAGCTATTATTTTACATTTAGATATTCATTTATGGTATAACAACATTTATTTAACAGTGCAATTTTTAGCTTTCTCCGAAACATTGAACAAGGTAGCTCTCTCAGTGACTCCGGGAGCTTATTATAAATAAATGGAGCCATACAGAAGATGCTTTTGTGCATTAAGGCGGTTTTAGAGTTGCGGACGCATACTTCACTTTTATCGCGACGATTCCGCACAACGACATCAGAAAGCCGACAAAATAGATGTGGGTTCATTTTAACAAACATAGCCGTTTCAAAAATATAAAGTGAGGGTATTGTTAAAATATTGTGCTCAGTAAAATATGGCTGACACGAATCTGTAACGTTTAGTTTGAACATGGTGCGTATACATCGTTTTTGACACTTAAAGACCTTGTCAACGTCATCAAGATCTTAGATGGATTAAGTAATAAAAGAAGAAATTCAGAGAAGAAGAATTTCGTAAATGAATTAGTGACCTATCGCGAGCACTATAAAGCACACTATCGATCAATCACGTCACGTCATCCAACAGGTGTTAAGATGACCAAGTGATATGTAGGCTAATGATCTTGTGCGATGCTGTGGCTGGTCTTAATGCATTAGAATATTAGATTGATTTGATCGGAGAGTTCATTTCCTAATTGAATGTTTTATCATCATTATCAATTATTATATGAGAAGACGTAGACGAACCAACTTCACCGACATAGCACAAAAAATTAGCAAGCTGAAGTGGCAATAGGCAGGACAGAAGGACAGAAGAACGCTCGGAGAACTGACGGCCCTTGGGACAGAAAGGTACAAGAGTAGAGAACTACGTCTACTGGCTTTGGTTGGTGACAATGGATCGGAACCGGATACCAAAACCTGTAACCGAAGCAAAAACTTACAATATATTTAAATTTAGGTTAAAGTGTTGGCTCATCGAGCAGACAGTCTACATAATGCAGGTTGAATACTATGACAAGCATAGATTTAAGAGCTTTTGTCAAGCCTTTAGCAAACCTAGCTAATGCAAGTCTTTCAAAGACCTCTGTGGTCACTATTTTTTGAAATTTCTAGACTTGTGCAAGGCTTGTGAGAGGTTCTGCGGTCACAATTTGTTGACATTTCTAGACTTATGCAAGGCTTGCGCGAGCTTCTGTGCTCACAATTCGTTAACATTTCTAGACTTGTGCTAGGCTTGCGCGAGCTTCTGTGGTCACAATTCGTTGACATTTCTAGACATGTCATAGGCTTGCGCGAGCTTCTGTGCTCACAATTCGTTGACATTTCTAGACTTGTGCTAGGCTTGCGCGAGCTTCTGTGGTCACAATTCGTTGACTTTTCTAGGCTTGTGCAAGGCTTGCGCGAGCTTCTGTGGTCACATTCCGTTGACATTTCTAGGCTTGTGCAAGGCTTGCGCGAGCTTCTGTGGTCACAACTCGTTGAGATTTCTAGTGCAAGGCTTGCGCGAACTTCTGTGGTCACAATTCGTTGACATTTCTAGGCTTGTGCAAGGCTTGCGCGAGCTTCTGTGGTCACATTTCGTTGACATTTCTAGACTTGTGCAAGGCTTGCGCAAGCTTCTGTGGTCACAATTCGTTGACATTTCTAGACTTGTGCTAGGCTTGCGCGAGCTTCTGTGGTCACATTTCGTTGACATTTCTAGGCTTGTGCAAGGCTTGCGCGAGCTTCTGTGGTCACAATTCGTTGACATTTCTAGGCTGGTGCAAGGCTTGCGCGAGCTTCTGTGGTCACAATTTTTGACATTTCTAGGCTTGTGCAAGGCTTACGCTATGACATCGGTGACATGTGTGGGCTCCATTATGACAAATCAATTAAAAAAAGCTGAGAAATCGTCCGACAGGCTTGCTCCAATTCCTTTGCTCCAATGGTAACCAAAATTATCTTGCAAACTCCACTTTATAAAATAAAAACCGCATTTAAAATCCCTTTGGCAGCTCTGATCCGACGGACAAAAATGCAGAAAGACTGCCAAATGCAACAAACATTTTTGTTATTTTTATGATTTACTACAAATAAAAAAACGAGTGTGCTTTAGACCACACGACTGAAGTAAAACTTCTGCTGCTGCCTGCCATCTGTTTTAGAATATCTGAACTTTTTCGTAAATCGAAGCTGGTAGAATCAAAATACGAAACGTAAATACTTTTTTATCTATAGCAAAATGAACTCTATTATTCAGCATGAAGGAGTGTTTAGTTTTTGCAGTTTGTATAATTTAGGCTAATTTGTTATAGGCGATATGCGACAAATCAACTGGCTATGAGAGAAAGAAAGAAAGAAAATGTGTTCTCGCACCTCTCTTATCTTGCCCCTACAGTAATATATGAAACGTAACTCTATCTCTTTCTATCTTCACTAACTTATATCTCCCTCTCAACTTCCGTTCGTACTTTTCGTAACGCATTCACCAGCTTACTCCCCAAGTCAAGCGTGCGTAAAGAAGTTTTACTTCAATACTCCATGGTTGTTTTAAACTCATAATGTGCTACAAAAATTCAGCCTAAACTCACGTCAGCAAACACAAAACCACTATACAAACATTGCAACCTAATTTGCAATGCAACTCCATTTTCCACGTCACAGTCAAAACAACAATCCAATTTCAATACAAAATTACACTCTAACCCAATTTAGGCTTAATCTCGTTGGCTGAAGGTTGGTAATGAAATTACTAGAGGTTCTAGGCTCGACCTTTACCGCTTTGATGTAACCCTTTGATGGACAGTGCATACACCTGCAGTAACTTTGTTACATCACTTCCCTTTCAGATCAATGTTTCCGATGATAACTTCGAGTTAGTTGACTTTGGTAGTGTTCATCAAAAAATATTATCTGGGTAGGCCTAGCAATTGGTTAAAATGCATTAACTATATACTTTACTGTTATTACTTAATAAACTGGAGCGGTTGTTAAACCTCTGCATCAGATATGTATACGGGTTACGAAAGTACGACCACATCTCACAGTACCGCTCACAGTTAAAGTGGCTCAAAATCCGGTTTCGTCGGGATACTCATATACTCTGTCTTTTTTATAATTTCCTTTAATATCGTCTGTCTCCTTGCTATTTTAAAGAACGTTTTTCTCCTCTTGTTCCACCTGATCGTCCTTCTCGTTCTTCTCAACATCTTTTATTCAAGACGCCTGAGCATAACACTTCTTTCTTCACTAACTCTTTCACTGTGACTGCTATCTGCTTGTGGAACTCTCTTCCAGTGGAAATCCGCAAGGCCGCCTCTATGAGAATCTTCAAATCCAAACTCTTTAAATACTTCACCTCTCTTCAAGATACCCAACAAAATTGAGCACTTTATGTAGATATATTTGTGTATTTTGTTTATGTATGTGTATTATTATTATTTTTAATTTTTGTAAGTTTATTTCTAAGCTAAAGTTTGAATAAATTTTCCTTTTTCTGGCACTACCACTTTCTCCACACTACACAAAGGTTAGCTGGAAGAAAATGCTAATTAGCATTAAGTTCGCCTATGTATTATTTGATTAGTGCAATAAAGATTGTTCTAATCTAATCTAACTATTATTAGGTAAGCTTAGAGGGATTATGCAGTGAACTAACTATGTTAGATTATAATATCTCAACCTAAATTGAATTTGTCGATGGATTTAGGTTTTATTACCTTTTTGTTGATCGAGCGAAGCAAGATATCTAAATCAACTTGGGCAAATCGGCGTTGTATGTATGTATGTTTGTCCGAGGATAACTTTCGAAGCGTTGATCCGATCATCGTAAAATTTAATACTTATCTACGAAGTGATGGCACAACTATGGTGTAATTAAATGAGCTAAAAATGTAGGGGGTTGTTGAGATATTGGGGTTCAAGAGGGGTAAAAAAACCAACATGAGACTATCCAGCCAAGTGGCACGTCTACTAAAAGGTATATGTGAGTTCATTTCGACTCCGTTTATATTTTTTGTTTAAACGTTGTAGTTTTTAAGTTATTAGCCATAACAAACACTGAACTTTGACAAAATTCACAGGGTACACCAGTGACCCTACAGTTCTGAAATTTGGTAGCGTGTAGCTTTAGTAACACAAATATAGGCAAAAGTCTGAAATCCAGAATAACTGCAGTTTGTCTCCCAAAAAACGTGGAACCACAATACAGAAAGACTCGTTATCTGTACATTTAATTAAATTGTAGGTCAAGTAAGTTGGTTTCTAATTTCGTGGCACTATTTTATTAGTCTAAGATTAAGGCCGGCTTGCACAACGATCCCTAATCGTATTTAGCGACTAAACATGTTTCAATTTTACGTATTTGTATGATTTGACAACTCCTTAAATCATATTTAGCCACTAAATACGTTTAGGCATCGTTGCGAGAGTCGCCCCAAGAATATAGTTTTTTTGTTTTTCGGTTGACTCGCGAGATCTCAGTTCGTGGCGAACCACTAGTTATATTAATTTTGAATGATATTCACTGTATTTGTATGATCCATTTTCTTTCTATGTTTCGTTGTTTATTCTTTATTTAAGTTTAGTTTTTTTATTCGACCTGGATATGGAACATGCATATGGGCCACCTGACGTTAATGGTAAGAACCATCGCCTATTACAAAGTATTGCCTCGTAGAGCACGCACCTTCAAAATGTGCCCTACAATGCACTGCTCTGCGTCCATCAACATGAGGCATACAGATGTGCCTAATTTAGCCGGCATCCACACCCTTCAAACCGAAACACAGCAATGATGCTAGGCGGCACAATTAGGTGGTAGTGCATCCCCTAGCGAGCGCCTTTACAAGGAACTCTACTACTGGTGAACCCATGAACTAGGGGCGACATAAACACAAGTGGCGATCACAATTGGCCTCGTGGCCGTAGTGATATTAAAGCCGCAAAAAATAGTAAAAAAAATACTCTAGTACACACGGTTACACATCAAGCTATAAATTTCCAATATAAACTGACCTCTCATTCTACGAAAAGCCTACACAATGCGAGGTCAGCTAATACTGGAAAATTGTAGCTTGATGTATAGCCGTGTGTGTTGAAAAATACAATAGACAATTGGGTGTCTACAGTAAGACACCCAATTGTCTATTGTATTTTTCATTACTGTCACGTCCGTTTTCTCTCATTATAGCTAAAGAGCTTCCAATTCTGCGCAAAATTAAAACTTTGCCCAAACTTTGAAATTATTTAAATTTGCGCTCCATTAGGCAATTGTTGACGTCATAACTCGGCTGCGTCATCAACACTCCACTTTATGAATCATGCTGAATTAACCAATTACCAGTTTAAATGGTTTATTCAGGCTTATTTGCGAAATAACTCATATTAAAATTAGATTTTGGAAGCCTTGTATCATCAAATTAAGATTTTTATTTGCAAAACTTATTAATACAATACATAAAACTTAAATCTGGTTGCAAAAAGGTCTGAACCTGCGATATTTAAGTTTTACACATATAATCTGTTTTTATTATAATTTAAAAAACTATTTACGAAATCCATGGATTTATCTGTAACTAGTTGTTCGCGACTTCGTACGCGTTACACTACTAAATGTATAGGTAACCTAGAAATAAAGCTAAACTCGCTGTTGCAACTTGACACCCCATTTTTATCCCATGGGAACTGATTTATGGGATAAATAGTAGCCTATGTGGTGATCCAGGCTTTAATCTACGTATATACCAAATTTCATCGTAACAAACTCCCAAATATCCAAACTTTCGCATTTATAATAAAATAAAATAAATAAATATTGCTGGACATTTCACACAACGCTACCTAGCCCCAAACTAAGCAGCGCTTGTATTATTGGGAACCAGATAACTGATAGAATACTTTAATACATTTTTTTTTTGTAAATATGTACATAGTTAAAATATATAGAGAAACAACCAGACCCGGAACAAATATCTGTAGATCATGCAAACATTTGTTCCGCGGCGGGAATCGAACCAGCTCCCAATAATATTAGTGTGATTAACTTAGATAACTTAACAAAGAGGGACTTGAAACAAAATCACATGAACATGAAAACCATGAACATAAATGACAAAAATCAGCTCACAATCTAATAATATCTATAAATTCGAAAGTAGCTCTGTCTTTCTGTCAGTTAGTACGTTTTCACGACTACGAAATGGCTTGAACTGTCTTGATGAGACTAACGTCACGGATCCAGCACGGCTCCAACCCAGCAATTTACTTGTCATTCAAATTAGAGCATTAAAACCAGTGTCGTATAATATATTTCGTAATGTCAATATAAAAAGCCGCCGGCGGGCAGGCAGCGCGCTTACAGCTACCATACGACTAGTCGCGGAGCCCGCGCGCTGTAAGCGAGGAGACCGCACGCTGTAAGCGAGGAGACCGCGCGCTGTAAGCGAGGAGACCGCGTGCGTACAGTGCGCCGACTGCGAGCCGTGTTCTAGGCGTGTTCATTCACGAGTACGTGTTCGCGGTGATAGTAAGCTACACACTTTGCGGATAGCTTGCTGCCAGCGAGCTGGCACCTCGCGATCGGCGCGCTGCCAACGAGCTGGCACCTCGCGGGCGGCGAGCGGTAGCCGAAATTTGAGGCGGTGCTGTGGTGCAGCTGTGTCGTTGCCGTGCCGCATCCGTGCGGCTACAATGTAATACAACCATTAATAAGAAAATATTGTGTATGACATGAGAGGGAACATGGGATAGTTTTTGGAAAATTAAGAATAAATGCCATAAAATATTGATAGTATCTAAACACTTCGCGCCACCGATTACAAAATAGTATTTAGACATTGTCGAGAATTTCATAAATTCTTTATTTGGAACATAAACAATGGTACAAATGATGTGAGAAACGATGATATCTGCAGAAGTATTAAACTGTGTCGCAGACATTAACGCCCTCCTCCGGGAAATATTACAGTAGCTCCAAATCAAGGTGCATTACTTACACATACAAAATGTACGTGTATGTATATATTAATTAGTATGTGCTTGTAAGTGTGGGTGTGTGTATGTGCGTGCGAGCGTGTATGCACGAGGGTGTATTTGGGGTGCGTGTGTGTGTGTAAGTATGTGGGGGGGGGGGGGGCTACTTAGAGACAACCATGAGTTCTTTTTTTCATTGTAGGACAGTGATTGTGAATGAATGGTGAAGGAGGCGCTCAGATTTAACCAAAGAGAATATGGAATATCGAAATGGAATATAAAAACTTTTTGGTTTAACTATGACTATGCTTACCCAAACGGGCAGACGCGGTTGTCGGATGTGTTCGATTTTCGATAATTGGCGCTGTTATAGGCAAGTATGGCAATATAAATAAATGAACGTTCACGCGAATGAAGTCGCGGGTGAACCGCTCGCGTAGAATATAAATTAAAATTCACTCTTCCCATTTCGAACGAAAGCAATTTCGTTATACTAACTATTTAATTTAGCTGAATGAGCCCTGATCCGCTCATGTAAAATCAATTGTTGATGATAAAATATACAGAATATCCAATTAAAAACGTTGCGTGGACTGTGTAATTTTCAAAATAGAATCGTTTGAACTGAACTTTCTTATACAATACTAAAATCTTGTCTATTATTTTCATTAATAATAACAGTGATCATAAAATTATGAACATTCCATCCATCCAAAGGTTGACTGAAAGAATACAGTTTCTTGTTTCTCATTTTGTTGTGTCTAGCTTGTAAAGAATAAAAAAAATTTATTCATTCGTTCGTTCGCGCTGGGTTACCTATTATTTTTGGGATATGTTCATTTGGAGCCTACTCTAATCAAGCATAGGTAATTTAAAAGAGTTATAGGTACACACGGTTACACATCAAGCTATAAATTTTCAGTATAAGCTGACCTCTCATTCTACGAAAAGCCTACACAATCCTAGATCAGCTTATACTGAAAATTTATAGCTTGATGTGTAGCCGTGTGTACCATGTTTAGAGATCAGGGATCTAAAAGATTAATGGTTGAATATAACCAGTTTTAAAGAACTAACTTCCGTTTTCTAATATTTTTTCCCAAAACGTTCAAACATGAAAAATACAACTACAATAGGTATACGAGTATAATATTGGCAATTTATTGTAAAATTATTTTGTCGTATTTCATAATATTCTACATCCCACACCGACATGCAGCTCATTTCAAAAGGCTTGCGAGGCTTTGTTCAGTAAATACATAAGATACTTGGCTCTGCTACGTTTCGAGAACGATTTGCATAATAAAGGAAAATTAACTGCCAATTTGTGGAATAAATGACGTCTTGTATGGAGAGATGTGATTAATACCAAGCGAATCTAGTCAATCGACAATTTTTAGGGTTCCGTACTCAAAGGGTCAAACGGGACCCTATTATTACGACTCCACTGTCTGTCTGTCTGTCCGTCAGTCACCAGGCTGTATCTCATGAACCGTTATAGACAATTGAAATTTTCACAGCTGATATATTTTTAATGCCGCTATAACAACAAATACTAAAAACAGAATAAAATAAATATTTTCCCATACAACAAACGTGGTTTTTTGCACGTTTTCGCTCGATATTGAAAACGACAACAAGTAAACGCTTGAAATATTCACAGAATAAATACGGGATTTATCACGTACCGTCTTATCGGTGTTTCGACCGACAATGCCTCGCACGTGCGAGGCGAGACGTTATTCGGAGCGGATCGCACTCACCCTGATGAAGGTTCACGAATTGAACCGAAACATTGTCGGTCGAAACACCGATAAGACGGTACGTGATAAATCCCGTATTTATAATAATGATTCACAGAATATTGAGTTATACTATTCACTTTAAAAATAAATATATAAATTAAAATACAATTAATATTTACGGGGGCCCCCCGTTTTGCCGTTTTTATAGATAATAGCGCGGAACCCATCGTGCGCGAGTCCGACTCGCACACGGTCGGTTTTTTATAGTTTTTAGTTTCGATTAATATCTATGAAGTTGTTACAATTTCGCGGGTTTCTCTAACTTAACGACAACAGTTATCAACGTTTATAGAAACCGACTATTAGTCAATAAATTTAAACGGTTTTGTCGAATTTAAACGTTATTATGTCGAGATGTTAGTTCTTAGTTTCAATAATAGAGGGTAGTAAATAATACTAACATTTTGCTTAGTAAATTAACATACGTAAGTAATATACAATTACTTGTTTAACTGTATAAAACATACAAAATAAACAATTTGATCATCTTATGACGTCACAAACGATCTACAGATAGCTCAAATACTCGTGATTATTACCAGGCGAAAACGTCCCAAAATAATTCAGCGTCTGAACACAAAAGTCTCATCAGTGTGTGATACCAGAGATGATGTATGGCACAGAAACGTTGTCTCTCACTATGGGCCGCAGAAGGCTCAAGGTCGCTCAGCGTGCTATGGAGGGCTATGCTTGGTGTTTCTCCACGAGATCGTATCAGAAATGAGGAGATCTGTAGACAAACCAACGCCACAGACATAGCCAAGAGGTTTAGCTGAAGTGGCCGTGGGCAGGAATAGCTGATAGCCGTTAGGGCCGAAAGGTTCTAGACTAGATCAAGCACTGTAAAGCGGACGTCTAGAATAGAAAACGCTTTATTGTATACCACACTTAAATTATATTTAAAACACTTAAAACTAGACACGCAATAGTACAATTGGCAGTCTTATCGCTAAAAGCGATCTCTTACAGACAACCTTTAAATGGACTGGATTTTACGAGAACGTTAAAGGACGGTAGCTTTATAACTTAAGCTTTTTATTCAACTGTATACTTGCATAAGCAAAACAAAATAAATAGATACCAGGGTAGGTATTATCTAAAAGGTTGCTGGGAGCGGATGGATGCAGGCAGCACCTCGAGACCTCGAGAACTTTGCTCAGCAGGAGACGTTCTGTAGCTGATGATTTTGATAATGATTGTTTAACCGACTACATATCGTAAAAATCACAACACAGAACTACATAAAACTAAAGATAACCTCGTTATTTAAAATCTAATAAATTAAAAATTCCATTACTAAACTAAACTAAATGGGGCAAAATGCCTTTAATAACATAAAAAATAAATATTTACATGATTAAAAATATAATAGAAACAGTTGAATCATCTAAAGACCGATGCAAACGATCTATAGATAGCTCAACTGCTCCAGATCACTACCAGGCGGAAGTGTTCCGAAGACACTGCCTGCATTGCCTCGCTCAATTGCAATGCTTATGCGTTGACCCAGATAAGCGCCAGCTCTCGGATCACACGTCGCTTCGATCAGAACGCCCAGAAAGAATTTTGAAAACGCGATGGGCCCTGGAGATGTATTCCTCATATAGCTCAACTGCTCCAGATCACTACCAGGCGGACTCTCCAGGGCCCATCGCGTTTTCAAAATTCTTTCTGGGCGTTCTGGTCGAAGCGACGTGTGATCCGAGAGCTGGCGCTTATCTGGGTCAACGCATAAGCATTGCAATTGAGCGAGGCAATGCAGGCATCCTGTTGTCCCCATTAACGCTGTCCCCATAATGGGGACAACAGGAAGTCATACAATTTCCTTCCCGTTGTCCCCATTGATGCTTTCTCGTTATGGGGACAACGGGAAGTCATACAATTTCTTTCATTTTGTCCCCATTTTTTTTTGTCCTTTGTCGTACGCATAGTTTAAATGCATACATATAAAACGAATTTTCAACTTTAATGGGGTTTTAATCAAATGTGAATTAATGGACCCCAAATGGCTCAAACAACGATAATTACGCTCAACTACTAAAGTTAAATCACCTTAAATATTCATGAACAAATCTCATCACAGTTTTTATTATTTATTAAAAAAAGTAATTACTGAGTAAACTCGGCGTAATAAACACCTACCCGCACATTAAAATTTATTAAAGTCTGTACTGAGCGTTAGTTTCCAATCTCTAATTAAAAAGATTACAATTACAAGATCATATCGTGAGAATGAGATATCGGCCATTCGATCCTATTGCCATAGTTTATAATAACAATAGCTGGTTCGCTTTTACCACAATTTAATTTTTACTAAATTTATAATTCTACTGACCCACTTTTTGTGCATGGCATAGCTAAGAACCAACTCAAGTATAGCTTTCTATTAAAAGAACTGCCTCCGAATTAGTATATCCGTATGGAAACAACGATGCCACAGACAGACATATATCCAAATTAGGCGTCAAACTTAATACCTCCCTCACTTTTGCATCGGGGTTAAATATATTTAATATTACTTATGTACGTCAGCGTGATAAAAAAACAGATAGCGTGCCTTCCGGAGAATTCTGGTGTATTTATGGGAATTCTCGACAAACGACCTGGTTTTTAGCTCATATCTAGAATGAATGAATGAATGAATACGCAGAAAAAGGGTGTATTGTTATTAAAATACTTGTCGTTCTACTAATTCAACCAATATTGATATTAATTAATTTATTGATTGATTGAAAATACTTTATTGCACTTATAAAACTAGTACAAAGGCGAACTTAATGCTAAAGAGCATTCTCTTCCAGATAATTTTTGTGTATTATAGATAAAGATGTGTAGGTAGTGCACAGAAAAGGGAACTAATGAAAATTTGCACAGGACTAATAAAAATAGCATAATTTAGGTACATACTACGTACATAGACCTACTTAAATACTAAGACTAAACTATACCAATATCAAATAAAAATACATACTTAACAATAGAAGAAGTGATAAGAAAAGATTAAGTTGCTCATTTTTGGTCGGTTTGATTAAAATAGTTATTAATTTTAAATTATTTATTAAGGATTTTCAATGAGTAATACACAGACTAACATTAAAATATAATACAATATAAGCGCTCCCTGTGCTCACTCTGTGAAGGCAACCACAGCTAACGCAGACACATAATTCAATGGTATGCTAATATTGGCAATACATAATCAAAATAAATATAGTATTAACAACGAATAATAATAAAAAGAGTTGTAGTCTAGTTTGTACGTTACACAAATTAACATAGTGTTCATTAGGCTATTAACAATTTTGTTACACGCTTACATTGAGTTCCGCGGCAATTTGATTTGAGTCTAACTTTACCAAAAACTCTTGTAACCACGCCACGATGTGCCACCAGAAAATATTTTTTTAAAATACTTTAATTATTTTAACATTTTAACTATTTTAATTGTCGTAGCAATGGCAAGGGTTTATTATATTGTTAAATATATATCTATACATTAAACAATAATTATACCATCGCAACTTTCACAAACTAAGTCTCCTAACATCATTCTCGAGTGATGACAATGACCTAACAATGACAGCCTCTGTAGCGAGGAGGTGGGCAAGTAGCCGATTGTTATGTGTATTTTATTAGTGTGTAACTTCTGCCTACGGCTTCGCGTGCGTGGTTTGTTAATATAAGGTAGCATATGTTTAAATCCAGGTCAAAGTCTATCTATATACCATATGTCATCGAAATCGGTTCAGCCGTTACAACGTGATTGAGTACAAATGAATAAACAAACAACCAAATTTTCGCATCTATATAAATAAAAATGTATTACTGAAATGTTTGCACGCGCATAACTTTCAAACGACTGCACCAAATTGGATAAATCTTTCTTTTATGTGTTCCTTTTTGTCAGGAAAAGGTGTGTGAAAAAAAATATTAAAACATGATTAGTAAGCTAATATTTAAAAACTCTGACAGAACGTCTAGACCGATTTCTATGAAATTTGGTATATAGATAGACTATGATCGAGATTGAAACATAGGTTACTTTTTACCGAACTGCGCAGAAGGGTAATGTTTTATGGACAAACCAAGCGTGCGAAGCCGCGGGTGGATCAGCTAGTTTATAATATTAGTGTGATAGTGTGGTTAGTGTGATGTGATAGTAAAGTGGACCAGCTCATCGTCCAATCAGCTGTGGTATAGATCTTACATCGAACAATAATTATAAATTGTAAGGAGAAATGTGGCGTTGTAATTGACACCTGAGTTTTTATTTGTTTTTCAATGAGACTAGTTTTTGCTTCTGTCTTCGATCAAGTTAGGCAGAATTACTAATTGAATTTTATAAAGAACCACGTAGCTTCCGCCCGTGGCTTCGTATGCCAGTTTTGTCAATACAAAGTAGCTATTTCTCAATAGGTCATAATACTCCAGCCTTCTAGTCGTGAAAAAGTATCAACATCAGACATACAGAAAGAGAGAGAGAGACAGAGAGTTACTTTTGAATTTATAATATTAGTGTGGATGTTCCAGGTAAGTGGTTCAGCGATAGTAGAATAGAATAATCATTTATTTGGTACACACAAAATGACACATAAAACAATTATAAAGAACAGTAGATACAATTGAATCTAATATAACAGTTCGTCTCAAGTTTCTGCGTGCTAAAATGGCGTTCAGCTCAGCATAATGTGCACGGACGGCCCCTACTAGATAGAAAAACGACCTAATACAGGTTGCTAGGAAAAACTCTCCGTCGTCCGAGACATGTTCTCGGAGACCCGGATGACGAAATCACCTCTTAGACAGAGCAAACACTTCACAGATACACCGACCTCGCCGGCGAGGTCGACGGGTCCCTTCAGTCGCCGCCTATATGAGGTACAAGCACGTACCTGGGCGTTTCTCTCCTATCCCCACTCAGGCAACGGCCCAAGCCGAGGTTCGTACCTAAGTGGTGCCCTTGCGCTAGTTGCCTCATCAAAACTTACAGCGCCATCTGCGCTCGCCAAAAACTCGGTTAAGCTACAAAGGCCTCAGAGGCCAACAGCGAGATTAGTCCATTCGAAAAAAACAACATGTTGCTAGGAACCGTTGGGTGCAGGCCGCACAAAGATCGGTCGCTCCTGTTTTAATTAATGCAATTATTCCTTGCGGATTAGCAAACTGAAGTGGCAGTGGGCTGACCATACGAGTATATGCCGGAGTACCGACAACCGTTGGGGTAAACGAGTTCTTCAGTGGAGACCGCGTCTTGGCAAACGTAATGTGAGGTGTCCCCCGGCTAGGTCGAGGGAAGGTGGCGGGCAGGAATCGGATGAGAAGAGACGAAGACTGGGCTCAGTGGCGCGTATTGGACTATTTATGGGCTAACGTGGGCTGATGACGGTGATGTTCCTACTGTTCTTCATAATTGTTTCATTTATTCTATTAACTTTAACTACGCCAAATCTCTTACACCACCGCGAAATAAGCTTATACCACCGCGGAATAAGCTTATACCACCGCTGAATAAGCTTATACCACCGCGGAATAAGCTTATACCACCGCGGAATAAGCTTATACCACCGCGGAATAAGCTTATACCACCGCGGAATAAGCTTATACCACCGCGGAATAAGCTTATACCACCGCGGAATAAGCTTATACCACCGCGGAATAAGCTTATACCACCGCGGAATAAGCTTACACCACCGCGGAATAAGCTTACACCACCGCGGAATAAGCTTACACCACCGCGGAATAAGCTTATACCACCGCGGAATACGCTTATACCACCGCGGAATAAGCTTATACCACCGCGGAATAAGCTTATACCACAGCGGAATAAGCTTATACCACAGCGGAATAAGCTTATACTACCGCGGAATAAGCTTATAAAGGGGTCAAAGTACTCACTTCACGTATTAATTCAATAAATAGATCGTTAGGCAACGCAAGTACCTAGTCAAAGTCAAAGTCAAAATCTTTTATTCATTAAAATCACAAGGACTAATTTGAAACGTCAATTTTACTGCCTGTTCCTTCACGACCAAGCCAGGAAAGAAAGGCAAGAAAACAAGGCTGGTTGTTTTTTAAATGATCCTTCTAGAATACATAACAAATAAGAAAATAAATTACGTCTAAATTGTAACCTTTTTGAACGAGTTGGAGCAGTTTAAATCCCAATAAGCTTCTCTATCATTTAAATAATCCAATATTTATAGTAGGCTTTTTTATAAAAATATTGTTGAATTACGTCAATTTTTGTACATCACTTGGGAGTTTGTTATAAAAGCGTATACCTTGCCCTTTAAACGATTTACTAATTTTATGGAGTCTACAAGTGGCAACAGCGAGTTTATCTTTATTTCTAGTATTGAAATTATGATTATCGCAATTTTTCTTAAACAAATTAATATATTTGTAAACATATATCAGATTTTCATACATGTATTGACAAGGGAATGCCATAATATTTATTTCTTTAAACTTATTGCGTAATGATTCTCTGGGGCCCATATTATAAATTGCATGAACTGCCCTCTTCTGCAGCACAAAAACGGTGTTTATATCTGCAGCACTCCCCCACAGCAGTATACCGTCTGCCATAATGCTGTGGAAGTAGCTGAAGTAAACTAGTCTAGCTGCGTCTACATCTGTAAAAAGACGGATCTTTTTGACTGCGTATGCCGCAGAACTAAGTCTCTTCGATAACTTATCAATGTGAGGGCCCCATTGAAGCTTATTATCTATGGTTATACCTAATAATACGGTGGTGTTCACAAGAGCCAACTCCTCGTCTTAAAAAAAAATTTAAATATTTTTTATTTCAACTGTTCTGTTACAAAATATAAATAAATTTGTTACAATCCGTTATTTTAATATTGTTTCACCTTTATTGAATTACAATCTGAAATAAGCTGATATTTAAAACAAAATCGACAAAAATAATACTGAAATGTGCAGTGCACTATGTAGGTGGATAAAAAGTGTATTAAAAATAGTTGTGGACAATTTAACATCATATTTAATTCTTTGGTAAGTATTTGTTTTACCAGCTTAATTCCGACTGTAGCCAGCACCTATAAACCATTAGGAAACTTCACTGAAGCAAATCCTTTGATTTTTATATCTGCTTAAATTTGTGTAACATTATGTAGTATAAATCTAATACACTTTGTTTTCTTTTTATTTAGAAGTAGATTGTTTACATTGAACCATTTTACGACCTTAGATATTGCATTGTTTACATCGTCAAAATCGGTTAGTCGTCGCTTTAATTTAAATTAAAGTGACGTGTCATCTTCACTTCGCGATATCTTCTCGTCCAAAATTCCCCAGAGCCTGAAGACTAAGTCTTCAACCAGTGTGTGTTGCCAGTGATGACCTATGGCACTAAAACGTGGTCCTTTACTCATGGCCTCATGACCAAGGTCAAAGTCGCTCAACGAGCTATGGAGAGGGCTATGCTCGGGGTTTCTTTGCGTGACAAAATCCACAATTAGGAAATCCGCAGAAGAACTAAAGTTGCCGACATAGCTCTCAAAATTAGTAAGTTAAAGTGGCAATTGGCAGGCCACATCGCTCGTAGAACCGATAACCGTTGGGGAAGAAAGATTCTCGAGTGCAGACCACGGACTGGAAGACGCAGCGTAGGCCGGTCCCCCACAAGGTGGACCGACGATCTAGTAAGAATCGCGGGGAGCTGTTGGGCGCAAACGGCTACCAACCGCTCGTTGTGGCGATCTAAGGGAAGGCCTATGTTCAGCAGTGGACGTCTGCCTGCTAATGATGATGATGATGACGTGTCATCTGCAAACAATACAACCTCATGACCGTCCTTTCCTAAAGATAAAATTACGAGAATAAGGGTTAAGAGTTAACGACCCACTCACAGATTTTAAGTAAGCAGGTAACCTCCCGATCTTTTTTCCCAAAGAAAGCCAACAATAAACCATTTATTAATCTTAAACGAAAGCACTTCAATTTAAGATAAGGTTATTTATGTATTTAAGACTTCTCAGTATTCTATCTTCAATTTCATCTTATTTTCGTTATAAAATAGTCTTTATCTCAAAGGATATAAGGCTCTTGGCGTTTCTGGGGGGTTCCCATATCACTTGTTAATTTGTCGGTGCACTTCTTAAAACTTTGTATCTCGATTGGCCTAAAAAGCAGCTTAAATGGTCACGAGCGATGTTACAGAGTTTTTGAAGTATAACTTCTTTACGCACACTTGACTTGGGGAGAAAGCTGGTGAATGCGTTACGAAAAGTGCGAACGGAAGTTGACAGGGAGATATAAGTTAGTGAAGATAGAAAGACAGAGAGTTACGTTTCGTATATTTGCGAGTGCGAGTTGCGTCTGTCCAGAATGAACATAGACTGATCGCCCTACAGACGTGTGGACATTTTTGTAATTGAACAATTTTATAAATTAATATTTTGAAATAGAAGTTTTACTTCAGTGGGCTAAAGCACACTCGTTTTTTTTCTGGGTGCCGGACTTTCTTATTTTGCCTGAAAAGTTGGATGCGTAGGTTAACTTTTTATTGTTATGACCGTGGACTAGGCAGCTTGGCTGTGACAGCCTGGCTGCGACAGCCAAAGTTTATTCTGATAAATATTTGTAGGTAGGTACATAGTGCGAGATCCATTGCATTCTTGCATTGGCTGTGGGTATCGTATTGTTATATGGGATACTCAGCTAGAGCGTAGCTGCGTAGAGCCAGGCTGTGACAACCTGGCTATAGCAGCTGAAGTTTATAAAATTATTATTTTATTTTTATTTTAACTAGCTTCCACCCGCGACGTCGCATCGCCCGGTTATTATCCATATTTAAATACCAAACGTCTATTGACTTGTTGTATAAAATTAGAATTAATGTTCCATTTAAACAAACTAGGTTCATTACTCCTATAAATTTATCCATAGTTGGTACAAACGACAGGCAAAACTTATTTTTGTGGCGAACAAGTGACAATTTCAATAAGCTGTGTAAGCGCACGGACTGTGACATTTTCTGCATGAGCGTCAGCTCGATTCGACAGTGGTTGAATCGTGAATACTTTAGTGATTAATAATAGTATTATCCCGGGCTAGGCTCGGGGTTTCTCTACCGGGATCGAATCAGAAATGAGGAGATACGTAGGAGAACTCAAGTCACCGACATAGCCCGACGGATTAGCACGTTGAAGTGGCAATGGGCAGGCCATATAGCACGCAGAACAGATGGCCGATGGGGCCGGAAAGTTATCGAATGGAGGCCACGGAGCGGCAAGCGCAGCGTAGGACGTCCACCTACAAGATGGGCAGACGACTTGGTAAGAACCGCAGGTCGGTGTTGGATGCAGGCCGCTTCCAACCGCAGTTCCTTGAGATCAATGAGGGAGACCTTTGTCCAGCAGTGGACGTCCTACGGCTGATATGATGATGATGATGAATAGTAGATTTAATTATAATATTAGTATAGCTAGGCACTATTTCTTCATTGTATCTGTAATGTGAGATGTCGAATGGTTGTTCACATTTTTCAATTTCAAAGTATAGTTTTGTATAAACGTGAAAACCTGTAATTGGTTTTCTGGTAAACAATCTGTCTTAAATATAAGTTTTAACAGCTGTATTTTCTCCTACAAATAAATTATATTAAAATAAATTAAATCATTTCAGCCGTTGAGTCATGATTGAGTAAAGAAAGAAAGAAGAAAGAAAAATATTTATTCAGACCACCACAAATGGACACAGAAACAAATTACACAAAAAATATTTTATAAAAATTAAAAAAAAAAAAAAAAAAAAAAAAAAGCGGAGTAACAAACAATCATAAAAACTTTGCACTTATAATAGTGTGATTACACGAGGCAAAAAGTTGTTCATTTATCTGGTTTCCATAGTACAAGCTCTGCTTAGTTTGGGGCTAGATAGCGCTGTGTGAAATGTCCAGCAATATTTATTTATATAATTATTTTATTTAATGAGTGAGTACGAGACACATAAGAAAATAAATATTCATCGACTCTTCCGTTAACTTTTTTGTAGATCATGAAATAAAATAAAATGTAGAGTTAACTAGAGTAAGATTTATTTTCAACTAGCTGTTGCCGGCAGCTTTCCCCGCGTAGTTCTGGGGTGCAATAATATATATAGAAACTTGGACATCCTATTTTTATCCCATAGGAACTGATTTATGGGATAAAAAGTAGCCTATGTGTTAATCCAGGTTACAGTCTACGTTCATACCAAATTTCATCGAAATCGGTTCAGCCGTTTTGACTTGATTGAGTAACAAACAAACATCCAAACTTTCGCATTTATAATGTAAGTGTGTTATCTTATTTAAATCAGGGTTTTTGAAAAGCCAAAATACAATCAACAACCAAACATCATAATACAATACACCCTGACTTTTAAATGAATAAAAACAAACTTTTTTACTGAACAATACCAGTTAAAATTTAACCGGCAAAAAATTCAAAGGGTTAAGAGTAAATTAAATACAGGGTGAGGTATAAAAATGAATAAAAACACACAAAGGAAACATTCATCTGTCCGTAATACAATCATTTTTAACAATAAAGACTATTAGCGTTTAAAAAATAATATATTACGGGAGGTCGAATTCACACGAGTATGGAAATAAAACTTTTGTAGCATAGACAGTAGAGGCATTCCTCGTAGCGCACCCAGATGAAGCGCACCAAAATATTTCCACATAACGCACCCGTTTTGGTGCGCTTCATTCAGTAGGTAATGTTAAGTTTTTATTCCTCGTTGCGCACCAATAACAATGTAGGGTTTAGTGATGGGATAATAATGTGTTCATATCACTGAAGAAACTATAATTATATTACTTTTAATTACCTAAATCCTAGTTTTATTTATTTTTTTTAGAATTTTATGAAAACTTACAGGTAGGTACACAAAACATAATTAACTATCAGAAATATACATGCTGGGTACATTTCAGCTGAAAGCCAATTATAAATTTCCACTTATAGGTTACTAGTTAGATGAAAACAACCCTATCACTAGACCCTACATTGTCATTGGTGCGCAACGAGAAATAAAAACCTAACATGTATACCTACTGAATGAAGTGCACCAAAACGGGTGCGCTATGTGGAAGTATTTTTGGTGCTCTTCATCTGGATGAGCTACGAGGAATGCCCCAGATAGTATTATTTCATACATTTTTTTATTCCACTTTGTGATGAAACAAGCTAACTATCGCCTTTAATGAATTATTGACTTGTAAGTGCCTTAGAAACGTGCTCTACGATACACTGCCCAGCGACCTCTAACTTCGGCATATATGTGTAAAGAAAGACTCATGTACCTGTAATTCTCCGGCAACCATACCCTTCAAACCTAAACACGGCGATGCTGTTTGACGGCAGAAATAAGTAAGGTACCTCCCCGCGAGAGTCCTTTTACAAAGAGTTCTACTAATCAATGGTAGTCAGGTATTTTAATCTTTTAACAGTGGGAGACGATTTTATATCACTTAGTGGAATGTTAAAAAGTGGAGAGCGACTTACCATTGATTACAAAATCCTAAATAGAACATAAAAAAAATGGAGTGGCTTGAAGAGGCTATATATATACTCAGCAGTGGGCTATCACGTAGCGTGTAGCGGGTTCGATTCCCGCCACGGAACAAATGCATGATCTACAGATATTTGTTCCGGGTCTGGATGTCTTTCTATATGTATATTATATATACGTATTTACAAAGATAAGTATATAAGTATTATATCAGTTATCAGGTTCCCATAGTTTAAGCTCTGCTTAGTTAGGGGCTAGATAGCGCGGTGTGAAATGTCCAGCAATATTTATTTTATTTATATCTGTATATCACTTAAGCTGACAATGATGATGATGAAACAGAATGAAAATGTTCTTGCCAGGAAGAGTTTTGAGTGTGACGTCCTAAATAAACATTCCGTTTTTTATTCTCAGATAATATCGTTGTAATGGGATAGGCTCGTACTTGTGAAGCTGATTAAATGTATCTTTGTTGGCTTAACTTATAAGGTGCTGTTTGACTGCAATCGATTTTTACAACATATGTACATTTGACCGCTCGTGGTTCTACTCTACGCTTAAATGTAATTTTATCTCTAATGTATGATAAACTTTTTTAACGGTCTTCCTAGTTTTCTGACGGTCATGCTATCCTGGCTGAACGCCTTTGAGAGTGACTAGGAAGCGATAGCACCGGATCGTAGTAAATGGCGGAGGGGCGAGGGGTGGGGGTGGGGGGGGGGGGGGGGTGGGGGGGGTGGGCGGTGGGGGGGGTGGGGGGTGGGGGGGGGGTCTTGTACAAACGTGGGACAGTATGAGATAATAGTGTTAGTAATCATATTATAATGAGATGGTGTAAAGAAAGAGCATAAGAAGCCGTGGGTATACCATAAGCCCGGTGAATTAACGATAATGAGGCAGTTGACTTAGCTGAGGAATTGGCATGTTTGATGCTTATTTTAAGTTAACATAATTTTAAATTTATAACTATTATTTATGGAGTTTTAACTAAAAGCGTGAAAGTTTTTTTATGCTATAAAATACAAATCCGTACACTTATTATGTAACCAAGTCGCTGTCGCTATCGCTGTCGCCCTTCAAGCCGTCCCTTACACACATAAGATACGTACTGTAGGTTTGAAACGACGTATCTGAACGACAGGCGGGTGCCAGCAATTGACTTACGTAATAATGTTACTGTTTTTTTATGTTATCTATCAAGATTACAGATCACGAGCGAGGTCGCTTTCAGACAACCCCGCCCTTAAAAGTAAAAATATGGTAGAGTTTTTATGGATGCTGTACAGTGATGGATTTATAGTGTATCAGTTGATTTATTGTATAGTTAACGTGCCATAGTCAGGCATTATTTCTCTAAGGTAGTTGTTAAATGCGGGTAGTTGGTGAAATGCAATACAATTTGGGTTAGTAGAGTTTAGTTGTAAATCTTTCTTACTTATCAAATGGCATAACCTAGGAGTTTCAAATCCAGGAATCCTAATTACTAATCTTGGATTCTGCAAGTCCAGAGTCAACTGGTTCTTTTAAGGCAAGCGTGCTCCATCTTTGACCTCATTATAACTTACCATCAGTTGAGATAAAATCAATTGCATTAGTCTCGCTTTAACCCCAAAACGGCTGAACCGATTTTGATGATTTTTTTGTTTGAATAGATCCCTGGATAGTTTACATTAAAAATTGGACCCGTTAGGTGGCGCCGTTGTCGAGATCTAGAAAATGGCGTTTGAAGTCGCGGGCACACAACTAGTCGCCAATAAAATACAAAAATATTATTGACACTGTGCTTTGATATATAAATAACAATCAAATTTGTTCGAAATCATATAGATTTCCTGCCAGAGCGTCCGATCTTGTGCGGCTGCACCCATTCGCTCCCAGCAATCTTTATCAGGTCATCATTCCATCTAGAGGGATCAGAAATCATGAGATTCGTAGACAAACCAAAGTATCCAAAGAAAATTAATTATTAAATGAATGAATTTAATTTTTTATGAAAAATTTAATAAAAGTAAAATAGTTATAATGATAAACTTAGTATAGTTATACTTAAATAAATTTTATTACTTTCCATCCAAAGTTTGCCTGGAAGAAATCACTTTCAGCGCCATTGTACACACGGCTACACATCAAGCTATAAATTACATGATAAGCTGACCTCTCATTCTACGAAAAGCCTACACAATGCGAGATCAGCTTATACTGGAAATTTATAGCTTGATGTGTAGCCGTATGTACTATATTTAGCAATAGTTACTTTTTTTAAGTATCCCTGGTGTACAATATAGAATTATTCTATTCCCATATAGCCCAAAGGATTAGCACGCTGGGGTCACATAGCTCGAAGAAATAAAGGCTGTTGGGGCAGATAGGTTCTCGAGTGGAGACCACGCAACATGGACGACCTCCACTACATGAAGTTTTATCATCATCATCCACAGCCTGACTTGGCCCACTGCTGGGTATAGACCTCCCAAAGTTTGTGTCATCCACCACGATCCTGCGCTAGTCTCAGCCACTGACGGCCCGCGACCTTTACGATGTCGTCTACCCATCTCGCTGCTGGTCGTCCTACCCTTCTATACCCGCTCCTCGGCCACCATTCAGTCACTGTCCTTCTCCATCTGTCATCACCACGTCTAGCCAAGTGTCCCGCTCAAGACCATTTGAGCTCCATAACTCGAACCCCAACGTCATGAACCATCGTTCGTCTACGGACTCCTACCTGTACACAGCCTCCTGCGTGAGCGTTCATGTTTAAAACGCTGTTTTCGTATGTATTATCAATTTATCATGGTATGTTGTTTATGCTGTGTATGTTTATGTTGTTATATTATTTTTAAATCCGAACATGTATTGTTATCTTATTAGGCACCGTCATTAATAACTTAGTTTAATTTATATAATGGTGAATGGCAATATTTATTTAGTATTATATAGGTACTCGTTTACCAGTGTTCGTGTCCTCACTTAGGCCCTGTCAGAAAACCAGCGCTGCATCGTACCCAACAAGGTTCGAAGCAGCCCATGCTGAGACAGGGACCATTTTGTCCCCACGCAACACCACCATTGTCTGTGTTATTTTATTATTGTACATTGTCTGTGGGAGCAAATAAATGTGTTTTCTTTCTTTCTTTCTTCTTTTTCAGCACCGTAGGTCATGGTGGGCAGAACACAGTGGTTGAATAAGCGGGTCTTCAGACACTGTGGATATGAACACAACATGAGGTTTTTACTTGAGGGAAATTATTTCTAATTGTATGAATGGAGGATAACTGACAGTAACATAACCTAACGATTTGGTATTTTGTTTCAGGTATGTTATGAAAACAAAATCGGCCCAAACTACACACAAGGTATTGCAAACTTTCGCCTGATAGTGATCTGGAGCAGTTGAGCTATCTATAGATCGTTTGCAACGGTATTTAGATGATTCAACTGTTTCTCCTGTATTGTAAATAATGGTATATAATTATTATTATTAATTAATAATTATAAATAGTAATTAATAACTATACAGAGTGTTTTTTTTAACTGTAACCTAAAAAAGTTGGTGGCTAAAAAGAGGAGTTAAAAAAATTAAAATGAGGCTATTGGGTCAAGTGGGACGTCAAATGAAAGGTCTTTATTAGTATATTTCGACGCTATTTTTTTTATTTTTAATTTAATTCTTGTAGTTTTTGAGTTATTAGTTAAGTTATTTTTATTAGTAAAATTATTAGTTACCAGTTAATTTAAATTTTAACGAAAATTAAGTTAGTAAAGTATTATATCAGTTATTGGGTTCCCATAGTACCTACAAGCTTTGCTTAGCAAACCCCAAAGGGCTCTGAGAAATGACCAGCATTATATAATTATCCACAAAAAATAGGGAATGTTCTGAGGAGCTATTTGATCTCATCCCGTCGTCGAGATTTTACCACCGCACTTCTCGACAACGTTATAAAGCTCATCCACATATCATCGACAATTGGGTATCACGCGCCACACGCTTCACGCGATCTTTTCTACCCCATACTTGCAAGATGTGCAATGAGCTACCATCTGAGGTTTTCCCATTAGGCTACGACATGGCACGCTTCAAGAGAAATGTAAAGAGGTTTCTACAGTGTAGGGAACGCATCGACAATACCCCGGGTGTTGCCGGTGTCAATAGGCGACGGTGACCGCTTACCATCAGGTGGGCCGTAAGCCTGTTTCCCCACAAATAACATAAAAAAGAAAAAAACTCATTCGTACAAATTATAGGATATATATTGTAAACAACATATTGTAGATGCGTGGAAGTCTCACACTGTGCGTTTCACTCGCTCGTTTCTTCCACGCACCTGCAGGATGCGGAATGACCTTCCTCCGGAGGTTTTCCTGGTGGGCTTCAACATGAACGCCTTCAAGAGAGGTGTAAATAGGGTATTAAGTGCTAGGCAACGCGACTGCAGTACCACGAGTGCTGCAGGAGCCCATCAGCTTGTGCGTCTACAAGTTTAATATAAAAAAAAAAGATATTATCAATTAACCTCTTACAAGTTACAACTAAACTACTCCAACAACTCAATTTGGTAACTGATGAAGAAAAAGTTGACCTTTTAAGGCAACTTTGATGGCAACTAATGTACTTAGAACAGGCTATTTGCACCCACGCTGATTAGAATTCTGTCGTTTTATTCTTAGAATTTGTTCTGTAATACTTATGTTTTTAAATATCTAATTTCTGGCGGCGTTTTGGAAAGGCGATCGCTGTTTTATGTTGTTACTTTTTGTTATTAGGTCAGTCCGAATGGATAAATTAATGACAATTCTTTAACACAACTTATAATAACGTAAGAATCAATATAGTAAAAAGCAGAACCTTTATAAAAATATGAGTATGAGTTTCCGCCAGCGGCTTTACGCTCGTGGTTTGTCAACAAAATGTAGCCTATGTTTTAATACAGGTTATAATCTACACATAAAATTTCATAAATCGGTTCAGCCGTGATTGATTAACAAACAAACATCCAAACTTTCGTATTTATAATAATATACTATAGTATTTCCATTTCTTTATTTTCTCGATGACAGTTCTAATTTGATAGTTGTAGTGTTGTAACCGCATGGGGAGAGCTCATCGAGTGACAGAGACGATTCATCAGATTTTGATTAAAATAAATAAATTAAGATTACCTGTCGTTATAATTATTTCGTTTCATTGTCGAGTACCTACCTGTACCTACTTATTTTACAACAGCTTCGATAATTTTAAAGAAGTTGTCATTATCAATCAAGAATTAATACGTGTAACATCTTGTAATGAAATATAATATTAGTTAATACATTTGTACAAAAGTAGTTTAGTTTCTAACATTTTACCAGGATATAATCTATCTCCTTCTCAAATTTCATTATAACCCGTTCAGCCGTTTAGTCGTGAAAAGGTAACAAACAAACAGAGTTACTTTTGCATTTATAATATTAGTATAGATGCGTGAAGTGTGACTATTATCACCTAACAGAAAAAAGAGGTCTTAACGCTAAACAAAGTGATCTCTTTGAGACAATTTGGGTAGGGAGGACCTTAGGTCTGATATTAGAAGCTAAAACCGAAAAAGTGAATACCGGTTTTAGTGTGATGTGATACTTTCATTCTAATTTATTATCACAATACTCGAAATACTAAAATACTATAAATATATTTAAAACAGCTCGAAAAACTGACGGCCGTTGGGGCAATCAAGCACTGGAAAGTGCAGTGTCCCCCCACCCCACTAGATGGAAATACGACTGTTCCGTATCGGAATTGATTAGTAATAGATCACACAATTTGGAGCGTACATCAATTCTCATTTTTCTTTGTATACCTACCCGCATTGGCTGAGCGAAGTGACATACCAAGGTGACTGTCAACGCGTCCCTACGGGCCGACAAGTTCTCATGTGCGACTCTCAGGGCAAGCACCTACCAAAAATCAAATTAGTGTACAGCGCCGTCCAGTAGTCAAGTGGTAGTTTTCGCGCGTGTTACATCCCAGAACTATGGTTGTATTACATTGTAGCCGCACGGATGCGGCACGGCAACGACACAGCTGCACCACAGCACCGCCTCAAATTTCGGCTACCGCTCGCCGCCCGCGAGGTGCCAGCTCGTTGGCAGCGCGTCGTCCGCGAGGTGCCAGCTCGTTGGCAGCGCGCCGATCGCGAGGTGCCAGCTCGCTGGCAGCGAGCCATCCGCAAAGTGTGTAGCTTACTATCACCGCGAACACGTATTCGTGAATGAACACGCCTAGGACTCGCACGACTTCATAATGTCTCGGTTTACATTGCGCGAACTAGTAATAATCGCTATTGCTCTCAATGAAAAACAGAACAGTAAAAAGAGGAGAAGGAAGGAAGAGGCGACGCGACGATGTTTAGCTGGCGGGTCGCAGTAGGCGCACTGTACGCACGCGGTCTCCTCGCTTACAGCGCGCGGTCTCCTCGCTTACTGCGTGCGGTCTCCTCGCTTACAGCGCGCGGGCTCCACGACTAGTCGTATGGTAGCTGTAAGCGCGCTGCCTGCCCGCCGGCGGCTTTTTATATTGACATTACGAAATATATTATACGACACTGGTTTTAATGCTCTAATTTGAATGACAAGTAAATTGCTGGGTTGGAGGCGTGCTGGGTCCGTGCCGTTATAATGTAATACAACCTTTAGACGACATACCTACATCTACTATCAACCACATCAGCCTACGGATAGAGGAATTGCGGAGTTCCTGAGGGCACGCGGAACGCAAGACGGTGCAATCCAAGGTTAGTCGCTTTCGCATCGGCCTTTATTCCCGTACAACGACCTAAAGAAGTTTGCTAAAAGATGTTGGGGCAGGCCCCACAAGATCTATCGCACTAGAAATCTCTTCAAGGCCTATGTTCAGCAGTTGACGTTTTATTATGATGATGATGTTTCAAATCACAAAAATCTTCAAAAAACAAAAAAAGCCGTAACATAAAACACCGAACCTATTACACAAATAGCGATTTAAATTAAATTTATTTTGAAAATCCCACCGTAATTGGTACTCGATTTATTTCGAAGTTAACTTTTAAAAGTAATATTTTACATGTACTATTAATATTTCAAATCCCCTTGTTGGATTATAGGTACAGTCACCGGCTTTTGCTATGGTGAATACGCTAACATAGAACATATGTAGGTCTACAAGAATCTTATCAATAAAATCTTTACAAAATTACAAAAAAAAAATCTTAGTATGGAATACAAAGATTCGCTTAGTTTGCTTAGTTTGAGGCTAGATATCAGTGTAGAAAATGTCCAGCATTGTTTATTTTTTAATTAATATTTATATATATTGTCTATAGGTATTTCAAAATATGCCTCAATATGTAAGGAATGACTAATTTAATTCAAAATAATTGTTACCTATTGGAATATCAATTCAGAATCTAAATCTTTACATAGTATAAAATGAAGTCGCTTCCGCTGTCTGTTCCTTAGATCTTTTAAACTACGCAACAAATTTTAATGCAGTTTTCAGCAATAGATAGAGCGATTCAAGAAGAAGGTTTACTTGTATAACTAACTTCTGCCAGCGGCTTCGCACTCATTGTTTGTCAACAAAAAGTAGGCTAGGTGTTAATCCAAGTTTTAATCTACGTACATACCGATTTTAAAGTGACTCTTTCTCTCTGTTTGTTTGTTATCTTTTCACGACTTAACGGCTCGACCGATTTCGATGGAATTTGGTACCTATATACCTAGATAGATTATGAATGGACTTGAACATAGGATACACTTTACGCGACTGTACAGAAGGAGGGTAATGTTTTATTGACAATGCCCATCTGCAGCAGCTTTAATCTTAAGAATTTATTAATCAGTGTTTAGATGTCTATTATGAAATACTTATCCGTTTCTAGAACCTCCAAAATTATTGTGCTATGAGCTACTAGACGGACTGGAAGACGCAGCGTAGGCCGGCCTCCCACAAGGTGGACCGACGATCTAGTAAGAATCGCGGGGAGCCGTTGGGCGCAAACGGCTACCAACCGCTCGTTGTGGCGATCTAAGGGGGAGGCCTATGTTCAACAGTGGACGTCTTCCGGCTAATGATGATGATGATGAGCTACTAGATAAAGCCTATGTAATTACGTAAAATATTGAGGTAACCCGAGTGTTCTATTGTGTCCCTACGGTGTGAATAAATGAGTATGAGTATGCCAAAGCCAGTACCGAACACTGTAAGTAATATTTCAGACTAAAGCTATGGGATTATACTTCACAATGGGCCTACCTGCTGACAAATACCTTTCATAAACTGGCTACCGACACTTTTAATGTGGTTCGTCAAATCCTTTCAAATCCCATAAAAATGGTTTAGAATTTTTTATACATCATGAACTTTATTTATTTAGAAAGTTTAATATATTATGTTTTATTTCTAACAATGAAGAAAATATGAAGAACTAGTTATACGTAATAGATTAACGTAACTTTCTACGTAACATTCTTTTCTGTGGTTTACAAAGAACAAACTTTGCCTCTTTATATTGACTACCAGTTGTCAGTGAACAGTTTTCTTTTTAGTTTAATTCTAGTATTTGCCCCTCTATATAAACACTAGCAATGCTAAATCTAACTCCTCCGCGCAGTAAACTTAAAAGGGGGTACAAAATTCTTCGTATTTGTCTATACTTCTATAGGTACTAATATTATAATGAGGAAAGATTTGTTTGTATTGAATAGGCTCCGAAACTACTGGACCGATTTAAAAAAATATTTCACTTTTGGGAAGCTACACTATCCCCGGGTAACATAGTTTAATTTTTACCCAACTGTGCAACAGGAGGGTAATGTTTTTATTGAAAAACTACGCGTGCTAAGCTGCGGTTTGGTCAGCTAGTTATGGATATACTCGTAGATATACTCGTAGGTCTTTGTTCATGTTGTTTAAGCCGTCAAAGTTGTAAAACCCTCAGCTTGACTAGATACAAAATAAGTTTTTTTGTTGAAAAATTACTTTTTCCAAACAAGCTTTTATAAAATTCATAATAAGAACCGCACGCAGATTCAAATAAGCCAAAAGGCACGCACGGCACGCCGTGGAAGCAAACGTATCAAACATTTAATTTGTAAGCACAAAGTATAGGCATTTTAGCCGCTTCCATATTAAAATAAATAAATAAATAATGCTGGACATTTCACACAGCGCTATCTAGCCCCAAACTAAGCAAAGCTTGTACTATGGGAACCAGATAACTGATAGAATACTTAAATACCTTTGTTTTTGTAAATACATACTTATACTATATAGAGAAACA
Source organism: Philereme vetulata (assembly GCA_918857605.2). Classification (NCBI taxonomy): domain Eukaryota; kingdom Metazoa; phylum Arthropoda; class Insecta; order Lepidoptera; family Geometridae; genus Philereme; species Philereme vetulata. The sequence goes on from OU975423.1 coordinate 11,764,532, forward strand.
ACGAGACCCGAAACAAATGTCTGTAGATCGTGCAAACATTTGTTCCGTGGCGGGATTTGAACCCGCTACCTTCTGTGTTTCAGCCGACTATTCGCCCATTGCGCCACGGAGGTAATATTGGGCTTTATATAATCCTTCTCCTAGATAGATTGCAAACTGTTGCTGTTGACGCCTATCTCGCCAAATTACACAAGTCAAAGTATGAAGTCGACCTTTTGTTAAAGTTCAGCTGTTAATGACTTCAGAAAACCAAAAAACATCCTCCGCCATCTTGGAGGTCCCGCCATATTGGATTTATAGTATAAATTTTCGATGGTCTTCCATATTTTGGATTTAATGTGACATTGTATTAGTTTTCGTGTTCTCCTCAGCAAGCCCTTTCATTTGATACCCATACTGTGGTAATGCAGAAAAAATAACTAGTCCGCTATATTGGATGATCCGCCATATTGGAATTAGAATGACGTCACATAGCTACGTATGCATTGTCATCCAAAATAAGCGTGTATACTAAATTTCAGCTCAATCGGTTATAGATAACTGATTTAAAATTCAGTTACAAGATCCCACCCGGACATACCTACATTGCAACTTAAATAAAAGCTTGTAAAAAACAGCCACAATCGAGCTGAACTGTCAAATTCAACTCCCCGATTATTCCAAAGCAACGTCCTTTAAACTTCATAGACATACGTTACATAATAACAACATCTTAAAAATAATCATTAATTATTTATATAATGTTACGAGCTGAGGGTTCGGGATAAAATAATTAAAATTAATCTAACCAAAATAACACTTTTATTCAACACTGAAATGAACTGAATACACGAAGTTAATCACAACACACCTGTTATCTGTAGTTATCTGTATAATAACTATAAAGAGATAAAATATGTGTACTATTGGTGTATCTTTAAATAAATAAACACACTTATTCACCACACTATCGCACAATAAACCACTAAAAGTCACCAAAATGTTCGCACGTATCGCCAAATCAAGACTGACTCTGCGGAGCGGACGTCTTTACGCACTATTTATACCGAGCATTATTTCCAGAACCTTCCACTAGTATCTAGAAAAGTGTAGGTATTTCAACTGGCTACTATTTCTTAATCTGTGCAACTGTAGGTAAAAACGTGGTATGTAGGTATATTCCACACCAAGTATTACCTATTCTGTGACACAGTAGGTATAACTTCTAGAAAAGCCAACTATTACTTATTCTGTAACAGCCTCGGCGTAACAATATTATTTGATTGTCTAACATCAAATACTATAATCCATGCCATTTGTTAAGATTAACATACTCTTGACCAGAAACCATGTCGAAAACCTAATGTCTGGACATACCTAGGATAGGTTTTAAGACATCATTATACTATTGTATACCCAGCTTTTTGTATCAGATAATAACAAACAAGCAGCCTGTAGAGAAGAACATCTTTAACTGTCCTATAAACTTGGTCCTAATCCGTGTCTGTAAGAGGCTTTCCACATCATAATGTATTCAAATCCTTAACTCATTAAATACAGTAGCCTGTGGGAAATAAACTTCAAATGTCTACCGAATCATCATCATCATCTTTCTACCCTATTTCTTAGGGTATACCCAAAATGTAGTTTTACCTGACTGAGCGGAATCATCATCATCATCAGCCGGCAGACGTCCACTGCTGAACATAGGCCTCCCCCTTAGATAGCCACAACGAGCGGTTGGTAGCCGTTTGCGCTCAACGGCTCCCCGCGATTCTTACTAGAAGACTGACTGAGAGACTGAGCAGAAGCACCGTAATATTTTTCATACAGCCGTCATCTCAGTACGAGAAAGAGAAAGTATTTTAGTATTTCAGTATTTTTACATTTAGACTAAGACCCAAAGTTTTGAACACCGTCGTAAAGTTGCAAACCTATCGATCTTTTACAGAATAAACGATATGATATCTCGATTCCATCAAAGGACAAGCAGGCGCACGGCTCAGTGCCATCCGTACCTAGTTGATAAACCACCCATTCGCATACACCGTTTTGGTTCTACGTTCTTGATGCGTACAGCTAAGGTATGGAACACTTTACCGTCATCTGTTTATACTAAAGAATACAATCCGGGCCTTTTTAAGGTAAGAGTGAATAGGTTTCTTCTAGATCTTCGTGCTTCATCTTAGACCACATCATCACTTACCGTCAGGTGAGATTGTGTTCAAACAAAGATCTATTTAGTTTAAAAAAGAATTTAATAGCAACTAAGTTCTAAGAAGTTATGAAGTTCTCTAAAAAAGATAGGAAGCCGATAGCAGTCTAATAAATCTCTGGATTGGATGGGTTATTGATTCACATTGTAACTACTGAATGGATTTGGATATAAATTTGCGTGCATATGGATTAAAAAACATAGGCTAATTTTCATCGCATAAAGATTGCTAGGAGCTATTGTGTTACCAACTTTTTTAGTATATATATAGTATATATGTCAATAAAATAAAAAATATATAGGATGTGGGTAAAATATTAATTTTTACTATCAATATTTTTTGCTCTGCGCCATAATAATTATTTTTTTGTTATTAAGCCTTAAGAAAGCCATATGATTGATGGTAGATCAAATTTAAGTTGAAAAACACCATTAATTCTGCTTTTATTAAATTCAAACTGGTCCTGTTACGCTCATCTCTCCATTTCGTCTTCATGGCAGATAATATGCGTTCCGCTTTATGCAAAATATAGTAATTTCGCCTACTATATATTTTTTTAGAAATATAGTATTTGATCCCCTAATATAGTAAGATACTAAAAAATAGTTAAATAGTAGTGTTGGCAACCCTAGGTGTAAGTGATATATTGTACACCCGAGATATTTTGCGAGTGAATACGCTAATCGTGGATGTTATTATACGCTTAGATCTGTAAGTTTTATTTCGACAACTACACAGAATTCTACTACATTTAAAATACAAATACCGATACATCAATTTACGAGAAGTTTATAATAAACTTAGGTGTAGACTTATGTTGGTAATGGTCCCTGCACTAGGTCTCTAAAATCCATCTCTCTACATGACAGAAAATCTGGTCTGTTTGTTTCTCTATATATTATAAGTATGTATTTACAAATATATATATATAAGTATTATATCAGTTATCTGGTTCTCATATTACAAGCTCTGCTTAGTTTGGGGCTAGATAGCCCTGCTGTGTGCTTTTTTCTTTTTTTGACCAGCAATATTTATTTATTTATTTATTTAATATGCGCTTTGTGAATGCTGATGTTGCAGGAATTGAAATAAGAAATGATACATTTTTTTAAATATAAGGCAAGTCTGAATTATTTAAGAGAATAACTTATTGCAGTTGATTAAGTAGAAAATTTTTGGTCACAAAGAACAATGTTCAATATGTTCATTCTGAGTACAAATTGTTAAAATTAATTTTTAGTTTCTCAGCAATTTCTAATTTTAGAGCGGAATTTTTTTAAAAAGATTAAGACAACGTTCCGCATTTCGTAAAATATAGCAGTTTCGCCTACTATATATATTTTTTGTAAATATAGTAGCTGATCCCCTTATATAGTAGGATACTATATTATATGGTAGGGTTGGCAACCCTACGTGCAGGCCACACTAGATCGGTCGCTATGGAAATTTATAGGGGAACCCTTTGCTCAGCTGTGGATGTCCCATGGCTAGTATAATAATTTTTATTTATTTATTTTATACTTTATTGCACAAAAATACAAATTACATGTACAAAAGGTGGGCTTAATGCTAATAGCATTTTATACCTGCCAACCTCAGAGGTAACAAAAAAAGTTGGCGTGCTAACCTTATAACAATATGAATGATAATTTAAAAAAAACACAAGACACAAATAACAATAAACTCCGTTCACAGTTAGAATAAATACATAAACCTACTTGATATAACAATAATAATACATAGAATATATATAAAACAAAAAATACTATTAGATACAAACACACATAGGTACTGTTCCCGTTGTACTGAACAAGTTAAAGTTACGCTTTTTAAAGCGTACTGTCAGAGCTTTTACACGGGAAGTCTGTGGGTCCGAAATACCAAAAGATCATTGGAGGACCTACGCATCCAATATAATAACATCTTCCGGATGATATTGCGGTTGCCCCGATACTGCAGTGCATCGGGGATGTTTGCCTACTATCACACAGATGGCTTTCACGCCATCATGCGCTAAAAACCGGCATCGCTGATGAGCATAATTCGGGGCAGTCGCAACAGCATCCTGAGGACAGTGGCTGAGTGCTGCATATCTCCGCTCTGGAAGTGTTTTGTGCGGAGGGTGATTAATGAAGGAAATAATTTCCTCAGTTAGTCACCCTTGGCACAAAATGGTGTTTTCTATTTTCACCCAGTCCCTATTTTTTATTTTTGTATATTTAGCTGTTCTTCTTTGTTGTTATATTTTTTTTTGTATGTATGTTAGTATTAAGATATGGACTCTAGTTGTCTGAAATAAAATATTTTATTATTATTATTAATAGGTACTACGTTTTCATATATTTTAACCCTTAACCATTGACGTGCAGCCAGTGGAGGACTGCAAGAAATGGTTCTGAAAACCGGTTTACTAGGCGCCTTTTTAATATGAGTAGGTAGAGAGTTCCATAGACCGACAGCTACTACCTCAAAAGAGTTGCCACGGAAGGCGGTTGAGTGTTTCGGGGTAGCGAGAAGGAGAGAATTAGTGGATCTGAGGTCATGCTAATAATATAAAATATTTTTTGAAAGCTGCCATATTATTTTAAGAACCCTTTTCGGACGATTGAAAAACACAACATATCCTCCCACGCATATAAATAGCTCGTTAATTTTAACAATGTAAGATACAATTGTTTTTGTAGGATCAAAATAGCTACGGTACGTATAAGGTACATGAGAAAATACCGACTTTCAGAGTTATAATAAATACGGTAGATAATGCACTTGAAATAAAAATATATAATTCTAAATTAAATAACCATTGGCTAGTAGAATTAAGTTATTAAATTAGATAAGATGACTCTAATAGTGTACACACTACTAATGGCTACACATCAAGCTATACATTTCCAGTATAAGCTGATCTCCATTGTGTAGGCTTTTAGTAGAATGAGAGGTCAGCTTAGACTGAAAATGTATAGCTTCATGTGTAGTCGTGTGTACACCAAAATAAATTTCAGAACATAAATTTATTACAAATTGATTTAGTACAATGGGTGGTCTTATCGCTAAAACCAATCTCTTCCAGACAACCTTTAAGTGGACAGGAGCAAATAGTTTTATTTAGATATGTATTATAATTATGTATGTAAGTCACTAAAAGTATTTCTCTTTTAACTTGCTCATTATCTAGTGACTTGCCATTTTAAGCAAGGATTCGCGATCTTGTATAATTCCAGAATAAATGTTGCCAACAATTAAAACAAAAGTATTCGTTGCCATACAGGCATTGCAGTTGATTTTAAAAATAAAATATGTATATCGTATAATGGGGTGCTTTTAAAAACATTATTCAAGCTGAGACGTGGTTTGAATCGAAGTGGAAATTCAATGAATGAAGTTTAAACTTAAATGTTGAATGTTTTTTGTGAATGTTACTCGATAAATACAGTCAAAGAGAACAGAAGATACCTTTGGGGCAAAGATGAAAATAATTTACCTACCAGGGATACTGAACTCGAACTCTCTCTTCAAGATACCCAACAAAGTTAAGCACTTTATGTAGATATATTTATGTATTTCGTTTAGGTATGTGTATTTTTATTATTTTTAATATTTGTAAGTTTATTTCTAAACTAAAGTTTGTTTAACTTTCAATTTTCTGGCAGTACCACTTTCTCCACCCTACACAAAGGTTAGCTGGAAGAAAATGATAATTAGCATTAAGTTCGCCTATGTATTATTTTATTAGTGCAATAAAGAATTTTCTAATCGAATATAATCTAACTATGTTAAATAAATATTTCTGGACATTTCTGGACATTTCGCACAGCGCTATCTAGCCCCAAACTAAGCAGAGCTTGTACTATGGAAACCAGATAACTGGTAGAAATCTTATTTTTTTTTATAAATACATACTTATAATATATAAGAGAAACAACCAGACCCGGAACAAATATATGTAGATCATGCAAACATTTGTTCCGCAGCGGGAATCGAACCCGCTACCTCCTGCGTCTCAGCCGGCTATTCGTCCACTGCACCACGGAGGTCGTCAAGGAGGTGTTACTAATAAACATAACATAACATATAATAATAACTTTGGGATAGACTTTGGACTTATGGGATCTGTGAGGATCGGCCTGTGCTTCTAAAGTAAACTGCATCATGCGCTTCCAGAATGGCCTCTTGAAAAATATCTCAATTTCCCCCTTCATCAGAAATACTGAGCTATATGACACTTAAAATCAACACAGTCTCTGATGATCAAAGCTAATGCCCAAGCCTACCAGAAAAAGCTGAAAATACACCCAAATAAGCTAGTACAACAACTAACGAAGCATTCTGACTGAAAAGAATGAAGTGTCTATTAAAGCGAGATATGGGAGTTCACTCTGCCTGACACAAAACCCTCAAACAATCTGCTCATAGACAACTTTCGTGATTGATTTCAATCATTGTTATAAATACGGGATGTAGCATACGTTCCGGTGGTCTCCACCCTAGAACCATTCTGTCCCAAATTATCACTTCTCTCATTTCAGCTCACGGCAAAATCCGTACAGTTTTGGGCGCTCATTCACTACTTGTTTTGTTAATTCAAGTTACTGTGAATCGTGGATACCCTTTTAAAGTTACGTCCGCTATCAATTCAATGATTTCGTAAAGTACGGGCAGAAGGAAAAATATTTTATTCAGTTGAAGAGGGATTTCCATTCAATATTATTCATTGTATTTATTTATTTTATTCAATCAATGTCTGCTGACCATCGTTATACTGTTTCTTATGGACCGGAATTGGTGAATTTGCTCTTATATTGTTACGAGCTGAGGGTTCGGGATAAAATAATTAAAATGAATCTAACCAAAATAACCCTTTTATTCCACTGAAATAATAAATACACGAACTTAATCACAAGTAATCACAACACACTAATTCACAACACTATCGCACAATAAACCACTAAAAGTCGCACGTATCGCAAAATCAAGACTGCATCCTCAAGCGTCTCTACGCACTATTTATACCGCGCATTATTTCCAAAACCTTCTCGATGTTTCTACTAGTTACTAGAAAAGTGTAGGTATTTCGAACGACTACTATTTCTTAATCTGTGCAACTGTAGGTAAAAGCGTGGTATGTAGATATATTCCATACCAAGTATTACCTATTCTGTGACACAGTAGGTATAACTTCGAGAAGCCACTTTTATTACTTATTCTGTAACAGCCTCGGCGTAACAATATTGTATTTTTTTGGGGCGGTATTTGATTCGACTTCGTAAGTGACGTTTTCTGTAACAGACTCAGTTTATTTGTTAGGTTATGATGAGTAACAAATTCAAATCTTACCACTTAATTATTTGTTTAGATTCTGGATTAGATGTCTAGCAGACAATACGGATCATTGAATAATATCAACGTTAAAGTGAGAATTCAAAAATTCGATAGTACACACGGCTACACATCAAGCTATAATTTCCAGTATAAACTAACCTCGCATTGTGTAGGCTTTTCGTAGAATAAGAGGTCAGCTTATACTGGAAAAGTATAGCTTGATGTGTAGCCGTGTGTACATGCGATTGGTAAGAATTTAATGATGTATTAATAAAAAAAGCTTCATATGAAGGTAAAGTCGTGCTTGTTGATAACGTTTTCAGCCTACGTATGTCTTCATCTGTAGATAAGTGTTTGTACTATATATCATTTTTAGGGTTCCGTACCCAAATGGTAAAACGGGAACCTATTACTAAGACTCCGCTGTCAGTCTGTCCGTCTGTCAGTCCGTCTGTCACCAGGCTGTATCTCATGTACCGTGATAGTTAGACAGTTGAAATTTTTACAGATGAAATTCAACAGACAAGATTTTTTTGCCGTGTGTACCTATACATAATGGTTTCCGTTCCCTTCGTGCGCGAGTCCGACTTGCACTTGGCCAGTTTTATTTCAATCATACAAAACCATTGCATTACTATAAATCAAACTAAATAAACGTCCAAAACACATATTTACCTTTATTTTAAAGTCCACACTATTCTTACTTTAAAATATGTAAGTTTTATGTTGTCTCTACCGAAGACATTTTTTTCCGTTCATGTCATCTGTTCCATTCAAAGGTACGCACAGAGATTTAAAACTTTAAAATAAAAAACAATGCGATGTTCCATTAGTTTATTTTGGAAACAACTCGACAGTTTTCATGTACAGGGTATTGCGCGTCGGTTTTGTTTCACAAAAATTCATTGCTTTACTTCTTGTGAAGACAGTTTAGTGAATTTACGATCTTATCTATATTTTTATATTATTTTTAAAATCAGTTATGGTTCTCCATTTTGATTGAATTTATCTTTTTCTGAGACTAGCAGGAATATATACTCTGTCGTCCATTGTCGTAGTAAACATTTTAAAACATATTCAAAAGTATAAAATAAACTCTACACCAATAACCTATTTATTATATTTATTTCAAATAACTCAATAAGAAAAGGTACTTAGTAAAGTAACGCTACATAATATGTTGTTCCTCACTCAAATACGATTAACTCTTTATACGTCTGACTCCGATGTTAGCTCCCACTCGGATGACAGAAAAATAGGACTCGCCATCTTTCAGAGGAAACACAAGGGCCGTTTTCCATACAAACGTAGTCCCCAGTTTCCTCCCTGGATAATGCCAGTACAGAAATATTTTTTTTTTAAAAACTTATAGCCACTATTATTGGCATGTCCCTATGTTTTCCTTTTTTTCATAAATTAATTATTAAAAGAGATATGAACATTCAAAAACGTATAAAATTTGTCAGATTTTCCGCTGTGTTCAAACATCCAGAAAACAAATATGACTAAATTATATAAAAAATGAAAAACATAGGAACACGGTCAAAGTCTATCGTTAATTTATAATGAAGAAAGTAATTATATCCGTCAAGTTTTGGAGAAGGAATCAGGGTACTACGAGTCGTTGATTTTGTGTAATTTTAATAGGTATTTTCGGTCCAAGCTGCAGTTTTCTCTATCGCGCTTGTTCGGGCACTGCGTCACACTGCGCGACAGTAATAGATTTTACAAATACCTATTTTTCAATTTTCTAGCCCTTGGTGTTTTCTCTTATGTTGCCCGAAGCTAACATTCCCGCATTCATTTCCGCTTTTCCAGCAGAAATGTCTCATAAAAAGCATATCACTTTTTGCATCATTTTCAAAAAATTAGCCAACTTTAAAAAAACTAAATATATTAGTATCCCCTCCTATGCTTATCTATGCAAGATTGCAAAAAACAAATCCTGCTGCGCGAAAAAAAATTTCGCGGCGTTTGGACTAAGATTTATCAATTAGATAGGTATTATTAGATAGTTCGTAGCACAGAACTCAAATTTTGTTTATTTTTCTGATTTATGGCGATAAGGTTTACAGTAAAGTTTTTGTATGGTAATTCAGTAAATGGCTGTTTTGGGACGCGAATAACCTTGTTTTAGTATTTCTAGTGCTCCCGGCTTGCTCTGAGACTGATTTTTAGATGTACCCTCCAAATTGTGTAATCAACCTCAAATCAATTCCGATACGGAACAGCTTTTCACTTGCACCAAGCTAAGGTTTTTCTACACTGCTGACATTGCCGGCATTTCAATGCAGTGCAGCAAAAACAAACGCAGCAGGACACATTGACAGCTAGCGTTTTGACTTTTATAAAACCAGTTTGAGGCGGATTTTTTACACGATTATGGGCTGTTATAGTGTTTAAAAATTCTTAACATGACCTAATTGGTCGTCAACGGCACTTTATTTTTTATTAATGGAAGTTACAAATTCGATAAATTAAAATAAAATTGAATTCTGCTCTTTGTTTTTTTTTAAATATTATGGGAAATTTTTATGTAAATTGTACTTCGTTATTTTATAGGAGACATTAATCCTAGACATGTTTTTGTGTGTTTCTCAACATAAGTTAATTGTGTGTTTTTGTGAAAGAGATTTTGAAGTGAAAACTTCTTTAGGCGCGTTGGGCATTTTTTAGAAAAACACATAGATCTCGCGACACTGTTACCGTCACCGACACCTCTGTATATAAGTATAGTGTAATCTGCTTTTAAATTTTGAATACCTAAACATTGAGCGCTAAATGTATTGAATTTTTAAATAAAGAATTTGATTTAACGATGTCCAATGATCGGTGTGAGATCATGATTTAACGATGTACAATGATCGGTGTGAGATCATGATTTAACGATGTACAATGATCGGTGTGAGATCATGATTTAACGATGTACAATGATGTAATGAATAACAATAACAAAAACAATGAATAACGTCTCGCCTCGCACGGATTATTCGGAGCGGATCGCACTCACCCTGATGAAGGTTCACGAATTGAACCGAAACATTGTCGGTCGAAACACCGATAAGACGGTACGTGATAAATCCCGTATTTATAATAATGATTGAAATCAATCACGAAAGTTTTCTAAGTAAAATTTTCTCCATACAATATTAAACCACAAATAATTTTTTATCAACCCACTTTCTTACATCACATCTAAGGCGCGCCCACTAGTCTGAACTCCAGGGTTTGCCCGCGAAAGCACTAGCGTAATTGGCGAAAGTTTGCCACATAATTTGAATACAATGGTGCACGCATACGGTTTTACCATGAATAATACATACGGCTATTGATTTGAATGTTTCTATGGAATGATGTTGTATAAGCTGTGGTAATAATTGTGTTTAGTTAAATGCGTGTAGGTGACTGATTTCTCGCATCGTTTCGACATATATGATAATATGTAATATTATTATTTTGGCCCTCCATGTCCCACTACTGGACAACGTTCCTCTATATTCATTTCAACTACTTTTTAGCTATGCCAAAATGTTCCCGCCAGATCCTATTCCAGAAACAAGCTTCTTTTCACCGATAAGAAAAAGTATTTGTACTTTCAAGAAAAAAAACTAGTGTGCTTTAGACCACACGGCTGAAGTAAAACTTTTGTTTTCAAAGTAATAATTTATAAAATTGTTCAATTACAAAATTGTCAACACGTCTGTAGGTCGATCAGTCTATGTTCATTCTGGACAGACGCAACTCGCAATCGCACAATAACGTTTAAAAATATCTCCCTCTCAACTTCCGTTCGTACTTTTCGTAACGCATTCACCGGCTTACTCCCTAAGTCAAGCGTGCGTAAAGTTTTACTTTAAAAACACAAGAAAAAAGCAAGCTAAAATCCAATAACCAATCTTTTCAGAAAATAGAAAAATAATTCTTTGACGTCAATATAAAATGAGACCTTTCATTAAATCCTTAATAAATTCAAAATGGATTGGGGTCCTGATTAAATTTCCATATCCTCTTTCAAATAGCTTTTGAGGTGAAAGGGCTTCTAACGAGCAATATTACGACGGCCGCGCCCTACAATGGCTAATAGGTAACAAATTGCCGGCCGTTTTGGGAAATGGATCAAATATTCAACAGATTACGTCGAAGTTTGGACATACTTTTGGTCTCTTTTTCCCATTGCTTCGTCAGATGTAACCAAATTTTCTTGTTTACTTTTTAATTTACGGTATACCAGTAATTTAATTAAATTAATGTGATTTGTAATTTATTTATTTCAGTGAACTATTTACATGTAACTAAAACAATATTAACACTATTTGACGACCTCCGTGGTGCAGTGGGCGAATAGCCGGCTGAGACGCAGGAGTTGCATGCTCTACAGATATTTGTTCCGGGTCTGGTTGTTTCTCTATACAAGCTTTACTTACTAAGAGGCTAGATAAATAAATAAATACATATTGCTGGACATTTCACACAGCGCTATCTAGCCCCAAATTAAGCAGAGCTTGTATTATGGGAACAAGATAACTGATAGAATACTTATATACTTTTTTTTGTAAATACATACTTATAATACATAGAAAAACATCCAGACCTAAAATAAATATCTGTAGATCATGCAAACATTTGTTCCGCGGCGGGCATCGAATCCGCTACCTCCTGCGTCTCAGCCGGCTAGTCGCTTACTGCGCCACGGAGGTCGTCAATATAGATAGATGGCACGGTGGGAAATGTCCAGCATTATTTATTTATTATTCGCATTATACATTAATAAATAATGCACAGCATATACCAGTAATAAAATTAAGCTTTGCCGGGGTTCCTTATGCATTTTTTTAAGTGCTACATAGCTCGAAAACGGTCGTTGGGCAGAAAGGTAAGATTTGCGACCACTTGAAAATGCAGCACAAGACGCCCACCAAGTAGAAAGACGATCTAAAAAAGATTACTGAGAGCCGTTATGTGCAGGCCGCAGAACATCTGTCTGTCTGGATATCGGTAGTAGCCTAAGCAGTGGACTTCCTATGGCTGATTTTAATGATGATGATGGAACACCAATTAAAATTAATGACAAATCAGTTAGTATCAAAATTTAAATATAACGGTTAAATATATTGTCTTCTCTATTTATAAAACACTAGCTGACACCTCAAACGTTGTTCTGCCATATAAATTATCAAAGAAATCAAATGCAGAACGAAATGTCAAAGTGACGCGAAACTTCATGTAGATGACTTCACGTCAATGAGCGACGGCGACGGTCAAATTATATGGAACTTTCAACCCCTATTTCAACCCCTTCAAGATTATGTTTTGAAACAAAAGATAGCCTATGTCTTTCCCCAGGATCTATCTTCTAGACAAGTTTCATTACGAAAAGGTAACAAACAAACAAACAAGAGTTACTTTCGCATTTATAATATTAGTATGGATTTGGGTGATTATTTACAGTACCGTATTCAAAATCAAAATTGTCATGAAATATTACCTTAATCGTCCGTAAGCCTGGTGGTCCGCCGTCCGCATTAACTGACAGTATTGACAAATCTGACAAAAATTGACAAATCATGTACAAATCAGACAAATTACGGCCAGTGTTCGTTTGTCAGCGGCCTATTGTCTCGAGTATTTTCGATGTCAAGATTACTTTGTGGTATTGTTTGGGTGAGAAATGAGCGAGTTTTATCCTCTACTACCGATCTCTTTCAATATTTCACGAAGCGTTTCTCTTGCGTGAAACCCCAGAAGGCATATTTCCGTTTTACATCACTAGTAAAATTTAAATTTAGAACTATCTCAATTGTCTGTTAATGCAATTTTAGATAATATTGAAAAGTCTGTCCATTATGGCTTTGTTATGCGACCTAGTCAAATTTAGATTTAAATCTGAGTAATCTTAATGTGTACAATGCATTTGTAATATATATATTGGTATAATTATCTCTCAACAGACTACACAGTGCAAAATAACACAGGAAGAAATGTATTGTTTTTGCTCGACTTATTTGTATGTTGAAAATGTTACTATACTATAATGCAACATAAAGTAAATTGGAGTACAAGTAACTTTTTAACAAAAATATAACCAACTTCAGATACCAGTAAAAACCAAACTACTCTACCAATTTTGATGAAATTACCATGAGATCAATCTAAAACATAACATGACTGATACATAACGGAGTTCTGAGCTATCAAACATAACATAAAAAAAAAATTAAGACTTATATGGTTTTCACATGGATGCCACTGTCAGAACTGGACCAAATAGAAATGAGACCACACGAGAAGCACCAGCTTTTAAGTAAAAAAAGAATCATCAAAATCGGTTCACCAAGTAAAAGTTCTGAGGTAACAAACATAAAAAAATACAGTCGAATTGAGAACCTCCTCCTTTTTTGAGGTCATTTAAAAAAAAGACGAGCATTGGATAGATATTTAAGAGTAAACTAACCTAGAGATCTTTATTGACTTTATACTTAGCAGGAAGATGAGAGAAATCTTCAGCAAGGCGCTTTCATTTTACTTATAGATGTTTCTTTTTATTTTATTTATATAGGTCAATCAACGATATGTTTGTCAAACCTACTAATGGGATAACTTTAATAGTGTTCAACGAAGCTAATGTTTTTTCATACTCGTTGAAGCTAAATATGGGAGCTAGACGCTGACGTCGCACATCTTCATCGCTACACTATTTAGCTTGGATTTGGTAAAAATGGGCGCATGGTTTCGTATCTTGCTTTAACTTAGCAACCTCTGCACATCTCTGGTGAAAATGCACTCTAAATTCTCGTAATTTAAACTAATTGCTTCAGCCAACTTCGCATTACAATGTACGGGGTGGAAAGTGGAGATGGGGTGTAAAAGGCATCACTAAAGTTATAGCTACCAACCCTAACTTAAAAAAAAACTTAAAACTTCTTTTTCAAAATATTAATTTATGAAATTGTCCACACTTCTGTTGGTCGATTAGTCCATGTTCATTCTGGACAGACGCAACTCGCACTCGCACATTAACGTTTAAAAATACACGAAACGAACTCTCTCTTGCTATCTTCAATAACTTATATCTCTCTCTCAACTTCCGTTCGCACTTTTCTTAACGCATTCACCAGCTTACTCCTCAAGTCAAGAGTGCGTAAAGAAGTTTTACTTCAAAAATTCACTTCACTTCACAGTGTTAAGAAGTCGGCGAACCGCGAGCGCAACTACAATTCGATTGCGTCAAAAACTTCGGCCTGAATATCGCTATCCCTGTTTAGTGACGAAGTTTAGCCACGCAGAGCGACAGTGATAGCAAATGAACGATTCTAAATTTTATTAGATTTTGACCGTGTTCCGTAATACCAAAAATGTTGACTGAAACCTTGTTGTATTTTCTCATTGTATTGTTATTCTGTAACTAGACGATATAATATATGTTCCCATGACTAGGATACGTAAGATGTTGTTGTTTTTAATACGAAATAATTAGGCTGAAAACAAGTTTTTTTATGACGTAAAAACATGCAGAATGCGATACGCTTCTATTTCACTTTAGGTAAGTATTTTGATCTAATATATGGTTGGGAACCTAGATAAATACTATTCAAATTAAAATAATACCTTATTAAGGTAGAAATATGATCCAATTAGAAATGATCTTGGTAGTACGTGTTGTATGTGCGATTCCCCTCCGGTCTCCCCTTAAAAACTCGCCGATGCAAGATGCTTACCATGAGATTTGATCCATAGATAGAAATGTTATTCCAACGGTTGCAGGGCTCCACTCAACATCATCCATTACTGTATTTCCGTTAGAACTCATACACAATGGTGGGAATAAAAATAATCATCTTTATTGTAATATAATTGCCGTAATCTTCAGACGATAGAGTCCGGTCATCGATTTATCACAACTGAGTTTCAATACGGTAGCTTTAGGCGTCTTATTGTTTTAGTTTTGTTATCAAAAAGAAGTGATATGATTAACTGTGAACATCTTCACAATGTAATCTTAAACTGATAAATGGGTCAGTTAGTTTAAATCTTAACATTAAATACAGGATATATCATAATGGTTTGTATTTATAATAATTATTACAAATGTTTGCATGATCTACAGATGTTTGCATGTTTCGGAACAAATGTTTGCATGATCTGCAGATATTTGTTCCCGGTCTGGTGGTTTTTCTATATAAGTATGTACCTATTTACAAAAAAAAAAGTATATAAGTATTCTATCAGTTATCTGGTTCCCATAGTACAAGCTCTGCTTAGTTTGGGGCTAGATAGCCTTGTGTGAAATGTTCAGCCATATTTAAAAAAATTAATGACCGGATTATATGCAATCTTGGCAGGCATATTTGTTTAATATCTGATCCAAAAAGCTGGTTATACAATCGTTCAATGATGTCTTAAAACATAATTATTGATTAAAATGAGTTTGTTATTCCGACGTTTCGGATGTGTTGCAACAGTCGTGGTCACGGATTGACTGGAGTACTTGGAGCTACCGTCGAGAAGTGTGGGTAGCTGAAGAAACTACCCTCACTTGGTCTTCAGAATTAGAAATGTGAATAGAATACGGTTAGTGTTGTGTCGTAATATTAAGTAGGACATTTCTTACTCTGAAGACCAAGTGATGGTAGTCGCTGCTAGTGTTGCCGAAATATTGATAGTTTTACTATCGATAGTTTTCATCTGAAAAAGCCATACTATCGATTAGCCTATCGATAGTATCGACAATATCGATAGCTCAGAACGAGGCAGTCAACCCGTGCCTTAGAAATTTCAGTTCTAGGATATGTCGACTTCACCACGATGTTTTTACATCACCGTTGATCATCATCACATTGACAAAAAATAATTAAAATATAAAAAAAAAGCTTCTATATTTATACGAGTTGGAATAAGCTTGTGGCTTACCTGATGTTAAGTGGTAACCATCGCCTATAACAAAGTATTGCTTAATGCGTAATGTGTCACGTACCTAAGAAACGTGCCCTACGATGCTCTGCTCTGCGTCCTACAACTAAGGCATACATTTAAAACCTCATGTGTCTGTAATTCCAGCGTCAACCACCTTCAAACCGAAACAATAATGCTGCTTGAGCTTTTTCTTAATATAAAACGAAGATAGCACTGTTTGCGTAACATTATCTAATCACGTATGAGAAGAATGTGTAGAGCAAACACTGGTTTGCTGAGATTCGTAAGTGCTATTGCTGTAACATTGTAACGAAACGTAATACATATTTGTGTTTCGTTATTATGGTGCAAGGTAAAGGAGTAACCAAGCTCACTGGTTTGTTAAACCAGTAACTTTTTAACAAAAACATAACATTCAGATAACGGAAACAAATTACTTCACCGATTTTGGTTAAATATTTATGGTACCAATCTGAAAATATATCCTAGAAAAATAAAAAAAGTTACAGAGGTCTGACCTCGCCGGCGAGGTCGACGAGTCCCTTCAGTTGCCGCCTACACAATGTACAGACATGGGCGTTTCTATGATATCCCCATCCTGGCAACGGCCCAAGCTGAAGTTCGTACCACAGTGGTGCCCTTGCGCTAGTCGCCTCATCAGAACTTACTGGGCTGAGCGCCATCTGCGCTCGCCAAAAGTTCTGTTAAGCTGCATCGGCGTCAGAAGCTAAAAGCGAGTGAGTCCTTCGGAAAAAAAGTAAAGTCTTGGTTGAAAAAGGTTGATACACACAATTTCTTAGCACTCTGTGTGATACTCCGATCAAGGAGTTTATGTAACGAGCTAGGTACCGTAAGTACCTACCTATTTTTACCTACCTTACCTTTTTTATCATATAAATTAGTTTTATCTTGGTTTTTAGGGTCCCGTACCTAAAGGGTAAAACGGGAACCTATTACTGAGACACCGCTGTCTGTCTGTCTGTCCGCCTGTCACCAGGCTGTATCTCATGAACCGTGGTAGTTAGACAGTAGAAATTTTCACAGATGATGTATGTATATCTGCTGCCGCTATAACAACAAATACTAAACACAGAATAAAATAAATGTTTAAGGGGAGCTCCCATACAAAAAACAACGTGATTTTTTTGCCGTTTTTACATATTTTAATGGTACGGAACCCTTCGTGCGCGAGTCCGACTCGCACTTGGCCGATTTTATTTATAATACCACGTAATACAATGAAATTACTATGATTTTTTTAATAACTAACTCTGTTAGTGCCTTAGTCCACCTGTGGTCACTACGTCTGGCCAAGTGTCCTGCCCAAATCCACTTGAGACCCAATATTCGCTTGCTGACGTCTTGTACTTTAGTAGCGAATTTTGGTATTGGGAACTCGATTTAAGAGTGCATGGCACGCTCCGTGGCTCTCGGTGGTTCACTTATTTTGTGCCACCGTCCACCAGCAAGATGCGACGACGACATCAATAAGTCCGTGGGTCGTACGTGGTTCAGACTGGCACAGGATCGGGAAGAATGGCAGAAACAAAGCGAGGCCTATACCCAGCAGGGGGACGACACGGGTTGAGAATGATGATGATGATGTTATATTTATAATAATCTAACATTTGGTTGTACCTGTAATTTAAAAAAGTGATATTTTTTACTAAAAAATAAATCTTAGACCACACATCTCTAGTTACGTAGAGATGATGTCACTCATCTAGAGTGTTTGTGTACGGTTTAATGTTTAGTGAACTGGTATTAACATCTCTAGATACGAGTTGTTACAACACAGATTTTTGTTCCTCAGAGGTTAGGCTATTATGACGACCATGATCTTAATTGACCCTAACTTATTAAACTGACTAAAAGTATTGATAAATATTATAGAGGATAAGTTTACCTAGAACGTGATTTCTAGAAATATAAAGCGCTTTGGTAAATTTGCGTGGTTTTACGTTACGTTTTCTACTCCGTGGCGCAGTCAAAACCACATCAAAATGTTTTATTCATTAAAACCACAAGTATCACTTTGAAACGTCAACAACGTTTGCAGTTGGCGAATAGCCGTCTGAGACGCAAGCGGTTTCGGGCTCAATTGCCGAAGCGGAACAAATGTTTGAATGATCTCTAAATATTTGTTGCGTTTTTTTTATACTACATATATGGCAAACGAGCATGCAGTCCACCAGATGTTAAGTGGCTACTGCAGCCCATGGATATCCACATAGAATTCAAAACAAGCTATTATGTTGTCTTGATCTCTATGTGGATACGTTGCCATACTATAGGACTTAGCTGTTATGCCTATGTGCCAGTAATTACAGGAACATACCATTACCATCTAACCGGAACACAGCAGCACAAGTACTGCTATTTGGCGGCAGATGGCGGTAAGGCGGTGGCGCCCACTTCCTCGAGCCCGTTCACAAAAGCTACCACCAGTAAAGCGTGTCGTGTTTCTATATATTATAATCTATCAGTTATTTGATTCCCATAGTAGGTACAGACTTTTCTTAGTTTCGGGCTAGACAGCGCAATGAGAAATGTCCAGCATTATTTATTTATTCTCTTTTAAAATCTTCACTTACGGCCTTATTCGTAATGATTTTGTGTCAACATTAACAGAAGTATAGACAAAAAATCTCTGTTAATAAATTAATTATAGTATATATTTATTTTTAAAAAGTTATATGTGTATAAGTCTTGTATCAGTTATCTGCTGGTTCTCATAATACGAGCTAGAATTCGCTCGGGGCTAGTTACCTTGCTGGACATTTCACCCAGCGCTATCTAGCCCCAAACTAAGCAGAGCTTGTACCTACTATGGAAACTAGATAACTGATAGAATACTTATATACATTTTTTTGTAAATACATACTTATAATACATAGAAAAACATCCAGACCTAAAATAAATATCTGTAGATCATGCAAACATTTGTTCCGCGGCGGGCATCGAACCCGCTACCTCCTGCGTCTCAGCCGGCTAGTCGCTTACTGCGCCACGGAGGTCGTCAATATAGATAGATGGCACGGTGGGAAATGTCAACAACCAGACCCGGAACAAATATCTGTAGATCATGCAGTAGTACCCTCCTGCGTCTCAGCCGACTATTCGCACACTGCACCACGGAGGGCGTCTATAAACATATAACAACTATAATAATACAAACAAGGAGGTTGAGAAGTATAGAAGTAGATGCCAAACAAGCTGCCAATAAATCCAATCAAAACTGAATTTCTCTATTTGAAATAGAAACAATTACCACGCAACTTACAGCTAATACCCGCTCGTAAATACTGCATACTAGATAATTATCTGCTTGCTTCAAGACTTCATTTGAATATTCGCAATGGCACGTAAAGCACAGTGTCTGTCAAACCATAACAGAATAGTTGTGAAAGCGATCTATAGTCGCTTCTGAATTTAAAATGCTGAACTCCATTTCTGACTACCGAAGAAATGATAACATTATTGACAGAATAGTCGTGAAAGCGATTTATAGTCGCTTCTGAATTTAAAATGCTGAACTCCATTTCTGACTACCGAAGAAATGATAACATTATTGACAGAATAGTTGTGAAAGCGATCTATAGTCGCTTCTGAATTTAAAATGCTGAACTCCATTTCTGACTACCGAAGAAATGATAACATTATTGACAGAATAGTCGTGAAAGCGATTTATAGTCGCTTCTGAATTTAAAATGCTGAACTCCATATCTGACTACCGAAGAAATGATAACATTATGGTAAAAATTTTGGATTAACAGTTTTTAAAAGATTCAGACACCAGGATTCATAGTAATCATTATCATCACATCAGCTATAAGACGTCCATTGCTGTGCGGTATGCAATCAACGGCCCTCAGCAACCTTTATTAGGAACTCTTTCCATCTTGTAGGGGAGCTGTCCTTCACTGCGCTTTCCAGTGCGTGATGTCCACTCGAGAATCTTTTGCTCCAACGCCACTGCGTTACTGCGTAGCGTAGATGTCTGCCGCCCGGGACGGAAGAAAATTTTGCCGCCCTCTTATTTAGGTACTAGCTGACCAATCCGCAGCTTCGCATGCGTAGTTTTTCAATAAAAATATTACCCTCCTTCTGCGCAGTTGGGTAAAAAGTAGCCTATGTCACCCGGGGATAGTGTAGGTTAAGGATTACGGTTAAGGAATTTTTTAAATCGATCCAGTAGTTTCGGAGCCTATTCAATGCAAACAAACAAACAAATAAATCTTTCCTCTTTATTATATTATTTTTGTAGATATTGATATGTTCTTTAATATTGTAGAACATACTTTTGTTCTATCATCAATAGTTTCCGCAGCGCATGCGGCGAAATACGTTTTTGAGCACTTTTTTACACCTTGGGTTACGTTACTTAAGTTTTAGTAAGGTGTTCTAATCTTTTCTAGCAATAAATATAGCCTATGTCACTCAAGGTGAGTATATCTTTCCAATAGTGAAAGAATTTTTGAAATCGGCACAGAAGTTTTTGAGTTTATTCATTACAAACATATGTACACACAAGAATACAAAATACAAATCATTTCTTTTTATAATATTAGTGTTTATTTCAATTTAATAGACTATAATATACAGTAATTCTAAAGAACTTTCTGGCAAGAACAGGCTAAATTATTGTGTATTGTACAGGTTACAAATAAAACGGTCACATCATGTGTTTTGCAATATAATAATCACATTTGTTAGAAAAATTCTTACACGTGTGCCACTTACATTGATATAACAGGTATTATAAGGAACACATATTATAAATACCTTGACGATCATCAAATGTACTTGTTAAAATTAAAAACAAAACTTGTCTTTAACTAAAACTTGAATTCTACTTGTTTTAAGAGCAAAGTATTTTGTTGCACTATCAATGTATATAGCATCACACACCTCTTACTCAATAGACCAGAAAGCCAGATTGATTAGCTTTAAAATACTCATTGTTGATCATAAATAATTTTGGATCGATTTCAATTCTGATATACTTCTCTCGCAGCTGGCATTGCTTATGCAACAAAAATATGAAATGGTTCAAATATTTACAAGATATTATTATTATTTAATGTTAATAAATTTTTCCGCCCCCTAAACGTGCCGCCCGGAGCCGCCCCTGCCGCCCCTACTACGCTAAGCCACTGCTCCAACGGAAGTCAGTTCTTCACGGGATAGGAGCAGGATTGGTCACTCAGTAATAAAGTATTTGTGACAGCTTTAGCAGAAATCATCCTTTAATTTCAATATTCTCCTTGACACGTAAATCTTACCTTTCAATATTGTAATTTGAAGTTAGTCATCGTATTGCTTTCATGAATTATTTAAGGGACATTACTCAAATGCATTCTAAATTTTTAGGGCATTGACGAATCATTGCGGAACGTGTCACAAATGCGTGACAAAAATATCAAGGGCAATTTGCTAATGGCATTTTTTAGGCTTTAAAAACATCATTTGGGAAAACTGTAGATTGCCCAGGTATATTTTAATAAAACCGGTCAAGTGCGAGTCGGACTCGCGCACGAAGGGTTCCGTACCATTATCTATAAAAAATCACGTTTGTTGTATGGGAGCCCCCCTTAAATATTTGTTTTATTTAAATTTAATTATTTTAAAGTGAAAATATAACTAAATATTCTGTGAATATTACAAGCGTCTACCTGATGCCGTTTTCAATATCGAGCTAAAACGAGCAAAAAATCACGTTTGTTGTATGAGAGCCCCCCTTAAATATTTATTTTATTCTGTTTTTAGTATTAGTTTTTAGTATAGTAATTTTTAGTAGTAGTTTTTAGTAATGGATTATAGCGGCAACAGAAACACATCATCTGTGAAAATTTCAACTGTCTAACTATCACGGTTCATGAGATACAGCCTGGTGACAGACGGACAGACAGGCAGACAGCGGAGCCTTAGTAATAAGGTGCCGTTTTACCCTTTGGGTACGGAACCCTCAAACATTACGTATATTCCAGGGATATTTAGCGGGTTTATTGAAATCGTTCTATTTGCAGGTCGTTGGGTAAGAGAAACAGTTGAATGCATGAAGATTTAAATGATTAGGAGAAAACAGTTCCAAAAACCTTACCTCCAACGAAGTCGTTAAATATCTCTTCCATCTTCCGCTATCAAGCATATCATTATTTTCTACTTAATTGATGTTTTAATAAAAATATTCTAAAATGTAATCTAAGTTATTCCAATTAAGATTTAAATTCGCTTGTGCTTTTGGTGGAATGATAAAACTCTGATTAAACGGCGCATATTTTAATTTGTTTGAATTAATGTCTCTATCTTATTAATACTAATTAGTAGACATTTTAAGCTAAGGTTAAACTGGAACATATTAATATTTTAAATCAGGTTTCAAGCGAATACCCATTTTAATCAATAATTATCACTTATCTCATTTATATTCATTGATTATGTTATAATAAATTAATTTTGACGAATATTCATGACAACTAAACTATTTAGAAAAACTCTGTCTGTCTGTGATTAGTAATCCTGTTATTCATACTAACCCCATACCATACCATATAACATATGTCTAATTTTATGAAAAAAAACCCCCTGTTAGCCTAAAAGGGGTTTTCAGTACCCCTTTAGGTTGAAAAGGGTCACACGTGGACATCACCGCGTCGCTAATAATTGAATTAAACCACTCTATGTCCTTGTATATCTTCAGAATTTCAGATAATGCAAAAAGGTATTGTAAATGTGATTATGAAGTTCGAATTAAGTTACTGGCACCAGAAGCTTTACGCCTGTATGCCTCAAGTTGATAGACGCAGGGCAGTATATCGTTAGAGGACGTTTGTTATAGGTGATCAGGTGGGCCATATTGTTCCATCTCCATGTCATAAAAAACATGCAATTTTTACTACTCAAAATGTAGTGAAACCTTAAGAAGCCGGCGAACCCCGAGCGCAACTTCAATTCGGCCGCCTCAAAAACTTCGGCCTGAATATCGCTATCCCTGTTTAGTGACGAAGTTTAGTCACGCAGAGCGACAGTGTTAGCAAATGAACGATTCTAAATTTGATTAGATTTTGACCATACCAAAAATGATGACTGAAAACATTTTGTATTTTTCTCATTGTGTTGTTATTCTGTAACTAGGCGTTAAAATCTATGGTCCTATGACTAGGATACGTAAGATGTTGTTGTTTTTATTACGAAGCAATGAGGTTGAAAACAGGTTTTTTATGACGTAAAAACATGCAGAATGCGATACGCTTCTATTTCATTTTAGGTAAGTATTTTGATCTAATATATGGTTGGGAACCTAGATAAATACTATTCAAATTCAAATAATAAAATTAATATTTAACCTTAATATTTAAATTAAAATGTTAAGGTAGAAATATGCTCCAATTAAAAATGATCTTGGTAGTATGTTTTGTATAGGCGATTCCCGTCCGGTCTCCCCTTAAAGAACAGGCTAAAAACATTGCAAAACTGATGCCGCCAATTTACTCATTTAATCAATTAAATACCTGATTTGGCCAGCGCGGTCAAACTTTTTGTCCAAGTTGGTCACATTCGGCCAATATGGACACCGAATTGGGCCAACTTTACCCAGACTTTCGATTCTCAGTATAACTTTTACATTTTAATTACGCGTCAGGAATTTACTTAAGGTAAGTTTATTATCGCTTAATCATTATTTGAAGTCTGGTTAGAATTATTGGTTTCTCGTTAAAAAAGGTTGTAAATTGACACAAATCGAAGGTTCAATGCATAAAAATAAGATAAACTTGAAACGTACGCTTAACCAAAATCATTATATTTAGCTCATTTATTACGTCGAATCCGAACAATGTTTGTTCATTGCCATTCGAATGATCATTTTGAAACGTCATACTGTGAGTTAACTTTGAATAGACGCGGTATAGGGATGCGCAATTTAAGACTAAAAGATATCAACTACTTTTTATAATAGAATATTTGATCGAGCGAAGCGAGATCTCTAAATCAACTTGGGAAAATCGGCGATGTATGTATGTATGTTTGTCCGAGGATAACTTTTGTAACGTTAATCCGAACATAGTGAAATTTAATACATAGGTAGGTAGTGATGGCACAATTTTGTTGTGACTAAATTAGCTAAAAATGTTGGGGGTTGTTGAGATATTGTGATTCAAGAGGGATTATATAAATATAAAATGAGACTATTAGGTCAAATGAGACGTCAAATAAAAGGTTTGTATTAGTACATTTCGACCCCGTTTTTATTTTTAGTAAAGTTTTTGTAGTTTTTGAGTTATCAGCCATAATAAAACTAAACTTTGACAAAATTCACACACAGGGTACACCAGTGACCCCACAGTGCTATAATTTGGTATGCATATAGCTTAAGTGACACAAATATAGGCAAAAGTCTGAAATCTAGAATAACTGCAATTTGTACCCCAAAAAAGAGTAACCACATACATTAACTCCGGTTACCTGTAATTTGAATGAAACTGTAGGTCAAGTAATGTGGATATTTATTTTGTGGCACTATTTTGATAGTCGAAGATTACGAATAATATTTTTTTATGGTAGAGATCTCAGTTCGAAGCGAACCACTAGTAATAGAATATTATATATTTTATATGCGTCTCTATTATGTACACATATTGAAGATATTATTCTTATTTTAGCACGCTAGGCGAAACAGATAAGAGTTTATATTCAGCATAAGACCGAAGTTGCGCGCTGATGTAACACGAAATGTATGAAAATTTAAACCAAAGAGACCCACGCAATACGAACTTATTCGTAAATCGAACTAACCTCTGCACAGAATGCACCAACCTAGATCTGGTTTTTGTTGTCTCGCAGAAAGTGTGAAAAGTAGAGTATTCTCCTCGTGGTTAAAGCTGTCTGTGTCTTGGGCGTGCTTATATCCCTCTGCACTCAGGATCCAATATAGCTACCGTGACGCAAGACACTGCTTTATCTCCTCGTTTATTAATCTACTATTCCGTTAGAAGCTAAATTAAGATATACTATTATATCTTAAGATATAAACCTAGTCAGGTCATAAATTCTGTCACATGTTTAATATAAAATAATTGAAACAAGTTTATTCATTATGTAACCATTTATATACCAAAATGAACTTAACAAAACATAGATTCTTATGACACTAAAGTTTATTCAAAATGACCTCCGTGATTTTGAATACAGGCCTTCAATCTGCGCGGCCAGTCGTCTATCGCAGCACGAACGAGGTCCATGTCAATATCGGCGGCTGCCTTAATCTAGGATGTCTTGAGTGACTCCAAATTGGGATAAGGCTTTGAGCACGCCTTTTCCTCCAAGTGTTGCCATATCTTGTAATCTAACGGATTCAAATCTGGACTGGAGGAGGGCCAGTCTTCGTGCCGGATGAAGTCGATTTCACGCGCCGCCAGCCAGACTTGTGTGCTCTTCGCTTTATGAGCTGGCGCCGAATCATGTTGGAATACCCAGTTCCTGTTATTGAACATGGTATGAGAAACAGGTTCCACAAGGTTCGTCAGGAATGTATTTTGATACACAACTGCATTCGTTTTTACACCTTTCTCACAAAAATGTACCTCTGTTAAGCCCCAATAAGAAACTCCCAACCATACCATGAGCGAGGATGGAAAATGACCTCGTTGGACACGCGGAATACGGTTGCTCGCTTCTTCACTACTGTGTGCGTACACCTTATCATTTTGTTTGTTGTAGCTCTCTTCTACGGTAAAATTTTTTTCATCCGAAAAAAGAATTCCCGATATTTTTTCAACAAAGCGCGGCATCTCTTCATTCTCAGGTCCATTAGACGAGCATTCAAACGATGTCCTGTTTGTCTTCGATATGCCCGAAGCCCTAAGTCTTCATTTAACACCTTTTTCACCGTGGTTCTGCTTAACCCCATCTGAAGGGCCAACAGTTTCTGCTTACGTTTGGAATTTCTTTGAATTTGCGCCTTCACAGCTTTTATCACTGCTGGAGTTCTAACAGACCGAGGGCGACCACTTCTTGACCTGTCATCTACACTAGAGTCTTCATTGTATCGTTTGATGGTGCAATAAACGAATCTTTTGGTTATATTCAAATTTTTCAGTATGTAAAAAATTTGAATTGGCGCGTAACCTCAACGATGCAACGCAATAACTGCAACACGGTCTTCTTTAAGCGTCCATATTTAAAAATGAGTAAAATTCTAAAAAGTATACATTTTTATTTTCATGAACAATTCGAAATTCGAATTCAATAAACTTTTTTGTGGCCAGCATTCTAAAAGAAAAGTTTTTACTGTGTGACAATACTTATGACCTGACTAGGTAATATATATGTATAAGAAGATACTATATATAAGAAGTTAAGATAATATATATTATTATATCTTAACGCATTATTCATGCAAATAATTATAACTATTTACGTGCGCATACGCTTTTTTTATGCATATTTTATTTATGAATATTAAAGTATAGATATAAGATAAAAATTCACTTCTTATACACGGTGTCCTTTAAATCGCTGTTTTCCCAGAACAAAAGTTGTTCAGACCATGATCTACAAAGGGTTTATAACCTCAAATTAAAAATAAATTAAATCGGTCTTTGAAAAACATAATAAGTTGCGAACTTAATACGCCTATTTTAACGTTACGTCCTACAACATGCCGCCGTATCGCCACACAAATAATAATAGTAGGTACGCTACAGCTAGCGTGCCAATGAACGTTATGTCACGGCTAGTTTTTGAACAAGTTAGACTTATTTGAGAAGGTCTAGGTTTTTTTTTTAAATTCTCTTGTTTGATGCTGTAAACTGTCAGTACACCATGGTCTGAACAACGTTTGTTCTGATGAACAGTGATTAAAAGGACACCGTGTATTTAACCTATCACAACAGATTGCCTTGCACTTTCAAATTGAATTTGCTACCGCCTTTAAGCCGCTTATAAATATAGGGACCACCGAACCTAAGCTTTCAATTCGAGTGACGCTCAGAATATCAAGTTACTGAGCCAGGCTGCCTTGCTGAGACCACGTTTCTAGGATATAATATTGGATATGTCACCGATACCTACTATAAACTATTTAACCTATTTATTGGGCATTGTGGATTGAAGAGCAAGAGGTGGTGTTTGATTACCATGAAACAAAAAGATATTACAAAAAACCGGCAAAGTGCGAATCGGACTCACGCACGAAGGGTTCCGTACCATTATCTAAAAAAACGGCAAAAAAATCACGTTTGTTCTATGGGAGCCCCCCTTAAATATTTGTTTTATTTTAATTTAATTATTTATTTTTTAAGTGAATATATAACTAAATATTCTGTGAATATTTTAATTTGTATGGGAGCCTCTCTTAATTTTTATTTTATTCCGTTTTTAGTTATTTGTTGTCATAGCGGCAACAGATTAACATTATCTGTGAAAATTTCAACTGTCGTAACTATCACGGTTCATGAGATACAGCCTGGTGACATACGGACAGACAGACAGAAAGACAGACAGACAGTGGAGCCTTAGTAATATTGTGCCGTTTTACCCTTTGGGTACGGAACTCTAAAAAGTACGCAGTAATATTATAAATTCGAAAGTATCTCTGTCTACAGTTGCCTGTTAAGTTTTCACGACATAACGGCTAGACCGTTTTTAATGAATTAGTATTATTATAGAAATAGGATCTGAATTGAGACAAAGACTACTTTTTATTGTTAAACCACGAGCTCAGACGCGAGCGGAAGCTACTTGGTAATAAGAATAAGATAAAAAATATATCCAGCTTTGATGCTAGCTGCAACTTATTGCAGGGAGGCTGGACTTCGACTGTTCCTTCATGGAACAGTGGACGAGAGCGCACACTGTGCACGTCTAGCGTCTCAGGAGTCTAATGATACTGTCTGTTACCTATTTTATGTGTATTTTTTTATGTTATTTCTTTATATTATTGTTTATTGTATATTGTTGTATTGTATGTAATATGGACTAGGCCTTGTATGTTAGTGCTAGTCTGAAATAAATAAATAAAATTGATGACTTGTTGCGTAGAAAAGTAGCTAACTTACATTATCATCATCATATCGGATGAATTCCGTGGGTGAATTGCCGGCTGAGACGCAGGAGGCTGCGGGTTCGATGCCCGCCGCAAAACAAATGTTTGTATGATCTACAGATGTTTGTTTTTCTACATGTTTTAAGTCTGTATATACAAAAATAAAGTATGTAATTATTATATCAGTTATCTGATTCGCATAGTACAAGATCTGCTTAGTTTGGGGCTAGATAGCGCTGTGTGAAATGTCCAGCGTTATTTATTTTATTTTATATTAGCACGTCCACTGCTGACGTAGACCTACTCCATAGATTCCCCGAGCGACCGATCTTTGCTGCACCCAACGACTCCCAGCAACCTTTTGTCAGGTCACCCATCTATATATATGGTGAAGGGCCTCCAATGTGCAAAAGAGCAGACTGCTTAGGTTTATTAATCATTGAACGAGCGAAGCGAGATCTCCAAATCAACTTGGGCAAATCGACGTTGTATGTAGGCATGTTTGTTTGTCCGAGGATAACTTTCGAAGCGTTTATCCGATCATCGTGAAATTTGGTATATAGATACGTAGTGGTGGCACAATTTTGGTGAGACTAAATGAGCAAAAAATGTTAGGAGATTGTTGAGATATTGGGGTTCAAGAGGGGTAAAAAAACAAAATGGGGTTATCCGGTCAAATGGCACGTTTAATAAAAGGTTTTTGTGTGTACAGTTCGACCCCGTTTTTATTTTTAGTTTAAACCTTGTACTTTTTAAGTTCTTACACATATAATACAAACTGAACTTTGACAAAATTCACAGGGTACACCAGTGACCCCACAGTGCTGTAATTTAGTATGCGGTAGCCTAAGTGATACAAATATAGTTTGAAGTCTGAAATCCAGAATAACTGCAATTTGTACCCCTAAAAAATCCACTCTACATGAACTCCCGTTACCTGTAATTTAAATGAAACTGTAGTTCAAGTAAATTGGTTATTATTTTATGGCACTATTTTGGTAGTCAAAGATTACAATAAATATTGTTTTGTTATTATGGGAGACTCGCGAGATCTCAGTTTGGGGCGAACCACTAGTATATTCTCAAAAAGAAAATAATTAAACATGAGAATCAGTAGACATTGAAAAGATATTGTTCGTTCGAGTTATGGTATGTACTCAATTTATAACCACAACTGTTTACAGTAATTAACCGCAAAAAGATATTTTTCTCTTCAGCAACGAAAGTAAAATCAGAGACACAAGCGATTATTCCTTATTTGGAATTTC
This sequence comes from Philereme vetulata, assembly GCA_918857605.2. Classification (NCBI taxonomy): domain Eukaryota; kingdom Metazoa; phylum Arthropoda; class Insecta; order Lepidoptera; family Geometridae; genus Philereme; species Philereme vetulata. Next base: position 11,794,270 of record OU975423.1, read on the forward strand.
CAATTTATGCTTAGAACGTAAAACTCCCGTCGTTAAAATGGCCTGTGACCATATACCACAGACTGGACAGTCGACTATATAAATAAACTAGCGGTTGCCCGCGACTTCGTACGTGTTACATTACTGAATGTTTAGGTAACTTCGAAATAAAGCTAAACTCGCTGTTGCAACTTGACTTGATACCTCATTTTTATCCCATGGGACCTGATTTACAGGATAAAATGTAGCTTATGTAGTAATCCAGATTATAATCTACGTATATACCAAATTTCATCGAAATCGGTTCAGCAGTTACGATAAGATTGAGTAACAAACAAACAAATTTCAGTTTTTTAAATGATCTTCATGACCACCACCGGACAAGCAGACTTACCGCGAAGTACCACCCATACCTGGTCGGCATACCACCTTGCCGTACCAAACGATTTGCTTCAACTTTTCTAGTAAGGAGAGGAACTCACTTCCGGCGTATGTTTTTCCAAACCAGTATAATCTCGGAGTCTTCTAGTCCAGAGTGAATAGGTTCTTTCTAGGCAAGCGTGCTCCATCTTCGATCACACCTTCACTTACCATCAGGTGACGTAGTGGTTAAGCGCTTAGCTATCATCAATAAAAAAAATAGACGAATAAATAAACAAACATCCAAACTTCCACATTTATGTGATGACCTTTGATTGATTGTGATGACCTATGTACCAAATTTCATCGAAATCGGTCCAGCCGCTTAGTGGTGAAAACGTAACAAACAAACAGAGGAACAGCTTTAGCTCTTAAAATGGAATTACTTAACTGCACAACCCCATAGTCCAACTGATATTAAGCAATTACCACTGACTATAATAATTAATAAATAATGCTGGATATTTCAGACAGCGCTATCTAGCCCCAAACTTAGTAAAGCTTGTACTATGGGAACCAGATAACTGGTAAAATACGTACATACTTTTTTCGATTATACATACTTAGAATGTTATAGAAACATCCAGGCTTCGGAACAAATACATATACGTAGATCGTACAATCATTTGTTTTTATATTTACATATTTACTCATCATCGTCAGCCCTTCTCATCCCACTGCTGGGCCTTTAGGCCTTTCTTTGTTGTCACCGTTCGCCTCTATCCTGCGCTCTTCTAACCCACATACGATCTGCGATCTGCATTTTATAATGTCGTCGACTCATCTTGTCGGCGGACGACCTGCGTTCTTGGTTCTATCTCGGGGCCACCACTCAGTCAGCACCCTGCTCCACCTGTCATCACCGCGCCTGGCCACATGTCCTGCTCAACTCCATTCGAGTCCCAATATACGCTTGCTAACGTCTTGAACTTGAGTCCGCTTGCGAATTTCGGTATTGGGGAGTCGGTCTAGCAGTGTGATGCCGAGCATGGCGCGCTCCATGGCTCTCTGTGCGACTCTAATCCTGTGCACAGTCTCCTTCGTGAGCGTTCATGTCCCAGCCCATATAACCTTAATATATAGCCCTTAACCCGTGGAAGATTTGTCTGGGTACTCACATACGTAAATTTGATTCATCACACGAGCCAGCAATAACTCCGACACAAACAAGACAACGCAGTACTAAACATTAATAATAATAATCCTCCTAGCCGATTTCGGCTACAGAGACTTGACTTTGTGATTATTGGCCTAGGTGTTTAGCCTGTATGTGGCTGATGTACCCTATTTTTGCGCTAAAAGTCCGGTTACAATGAACACAAGTTAAGGCGCCATTAATGTAGTTGTAATTGATATTAGCCGGCGGTCGACTTTTAAGCTGATCTCGTTTTAAGTCTAGTTCTTGCCTCCTTTCTTCTTCAAACTCGTACACTTTGTCCTGAACATGACGCCTCCATTCAGGTCGTTTTTCAGCGAGAGCCTCCCAGCGCGACGGATCGATACAACACCTCTTCATGTGCCTCTTCTGTACGTCTTTGAAACGTAGGAACTGACCTCCGCGTTTCCGCTTACCATGTTCTAGTTCACAGAAGAAAATGCGTTTCGCCCTCCGCTCATCAGACATCCGAGACAGGTGCCCGCACCAACGCAGCTGACGCCGCATCAAATATGCCTCTATGCCACAGACATTAGCCCGTCGTAGAACATCGGTATTACGGACCCGATCCGACCACTTGATGTTAAGAATGTCGCGGAGGCATTTCAGATGGAATCTGTCTAACGTGCGTATGTGTCTGCGATACAGGCACCATGTCTCTGACGAGTACAAGATGTTAGGAAGTACAATAGCCATATACACCTTAATCTTGGTACTCAATTTGATGCTATGGGAGCGAAATACCTGGACTCGTAGTTTACCAAAAGCAGCCATAGCGGAGCCAAGTCTGCTGTTGATCTCCGAGTCAAGGTCGCATTTTGTTGTTATGCTGCTTCCCAGATATCTGAATGTATCGACCTGTTTTATGGGCTTTCCATCGATTTGCAGATTCAGTGGAGCTTGGTTAACAGTGTCCATGGCCATCACCTCTGTCTTTGTAATATTAATTTTGAGGCCAAATCTACAGCACGCAGCGTCAAGCCGAGTCATCAAGTCCTGGAGTCCCTCAGAAGATTCCGCAACGAAACATAGGTCATCAGCATACATCAATTCGGTAATGAGGTCATACGATACCTTTGTGTGCGCTTTTAACCTAGCCAGGTTAAAGATACTGCCATCTGTGCGAAAACGTATGCGGATCCCTTCGGTGTTGGCTTGTAAAGTCTCCCTCACGACAACGGAAAAGTACAGAGCAAAAAGAGTGGGTGCTAATACACAGCCTTGTTTTACACCACAAGTGACAGGGAATTGCTCTGTCTGCTCACCATTGACGGTTACGCAACAAGTCATGTTGTCGTGAAGAAGTCTTATCAAGCGTATAAATTTGTCGGTGCAACCAAGTTTCGAAAGCACAATCCACAAAGCTTCGCGAGGTACACTGTCAAAAGCTTTCTCCAGATCAACAAAACAGAGAAACAGAGGTTGACACTGTTCCCTGCTTTTCTCTTGCAGTTGTCTAAGAGAGAATATGGCCTCGCATGTGCCGCGATTGGGTCTAAACCCAAATTGCGTTTCAGGCAATATACTTTCAGAGAGCTCCATAAGACGATTTAAGAGTACTCTGGCAAAAGTTTTTCCTGGAGTAGACAGAAGTGATATACCCCTATAAGAGTTGCAAACAGATCGATCACCTTTATTTTTATACAAAGAGCAAATTAGTGATACGCCAAAACTAGGAGGAACGAACTCCATTTCCCACATGCGCTGGAAAAATTGCCAAATCTTGTAGTGCAACTCATCTCCGCCATATTTTAATAGTTCTCCTGGTAAGTTATCGATGCCGACAGCCTTATTGTTTTTCTGCGCTTTGATGGCGATGATAACTTCCTCAAGAGAAGGAGGCTGATCCAGATCTACGGCTTGTGGTAAGGCAGGAAGTGATGCTAAATAGTTTATGTCAGCAGAACGATCCACATTGAGTAAGCTGTTATAGTGTTCTGCCCAGCGAGTAAGAACTTCTCCTTTGCTTACCAGGAGGGTACCTGAAAGTGATTTCAGTGGTACGTTTACTCGATGTGGACTTCCTACTAACTTTTTAATCTCGTTAAAGAAATCGCCGAGTCTATTCGAATCAGCAAGCCACTGAATATAGCGAACCTTGTTCAGCCACCACTCATCTTTTGCGTTTCGAGTTAGTCTCCTTATTTGGCTCGTACTCTCCTTTATTTTTTCAGAAGCAGTTGTCTGATTTCCCTTTCGAAGAAGCTGGCGGTGTTTTTCTAGGGCGACTGTCAATGTATTATCATTTTCGTCAAACCAGTCTTCACAGACACGAGGTTTTTGGCCTAAGATCTCAGTAGCCGCATTGATGGTATTTGTAGTTAACAGTTTCCAGCCCTCGTCTAACTGTTCATCTTCGGGGTGTATGCCTGCTGTAAAGGTATTGACAGCTTCCCTGTAATTTGCCAATATTTCAGCAGACTCTAGCTTTTTCAGATGAAGACAGTTAGGCTTAGCCCTGCGAGGTCTACGGCAAGGGCTAAGACGCAAAAATAGTTTTGTAACAACAAGTCGGTGATCCGACCAACAGTTTGCGCCCCTCATTACTCTCGTTACTTTGACATCCGCTATATCCCGTTGACGGACTATAGCATAATCAATAAGATGCCAATGCTTGGACCTTGGGTGCATCCAGGTAGTTTTGTATTTATTTGGGAGTCTAAACATGGTATTGGTAATACCCAGATGAAATTGGGAACAGAGGCTTAGTAACAGTTGCCCATTACTGTTCATGTTACCAATGCCATGTCGCCCTATCACCCGAGGCCAAGCTTCAAAATCACGTCCGACGCGAGCATTAAAGTCGCCAAGAAGCAAAACTTTCTCACAGCGCCGGATTTTAGTCAGCACTTCTGACACTTCCTCATAAAATTTGTCCTTGACGTCATCACTTTTGTCGAGTGTTGGCGAATATACGCTGATAACATTTAAGTATTTATTGTTTCGAAGATGGAAACGTAAGGATATGACACGATCAGAGATAGCAACTGGATGTTCTTCCAACTTAGAGGCTAAAGTAGTTTTAATAGCAAAGCCTACTCCTGACCGTCTAGGCTCAGAAGCTGGTGTGCCTTTCCAGAAGAAAGTGTACCCACCACCACGTTCAACAAGCTCACCTTCGTCAGCTAGATGTGTTTCGCTGAGAGCGGCTATGTCGACGTCATAGCGTTTGAGCTCGCGAGCCACAATGGCGGTTTTACGTTCTGGGCAGAGGTTGTTGGGTCGGTCTAAAAGAGTACGTACATTCCACGCACCAAAAGTCATATTCATCTGCATGTTTTTAGATTTATTCTTATTGCGAGGAATGAGCGTTTGTTTGGGGCACCTTTTCTAACCCCCTCCCCGGCTGAGCGAGGAAAGCAGTGCCTCTCTAAATAAAGCTGCTTTGTCTCAAAGAGTGCTGCCGAACCACACTGTCACCCCGATGCAGTGCTAGAGCGACCACTCTCCTCTCCTTAGGCCACCCGTGTCCAGGTATTAGACCAAGCCCAGGACTTTTTTAAACTCGGAATGACAAAGCCAAGTCAGATGCGCAGGATATATTAAGTTGCATAAGTGTGCGCGCCGTACACAGATGCACCCTCTCCTCCTTACTCCCCTTGACCCAGTGGAACGGAGAACCGCTACGACTGGAAGGGAACAGGACGCAGTATCTGGCAACGATAAAAAACTCCTATCGCTACCTTCAGGCCTTCTACAGTTGCCTGGTTGCCTCGCCACTTGAGGTGGATTGCGTTGACGCCGAAGCAACGAGCACTAGCACGGGGAGTGACCGTGCCGACTCGAGGGCCGAAACACGCCGTTGCTACAACAAAGTGTTTCGGCACTCGAGCCCCCCTCTACCAGCCTAGGTTCCTAAGGTGTGGCCGCTGCATGCTATAGCGGCGACCACTAACGACGATCGAATGCGTGCCGCGCGATCTGAGGAGCCTTTTATAGGCGATGTTGCCTCGACCACTAACGACGATCGAATCTTCGTATATTCAACGGGCAGCGTAACGACGCCCCAGAGACGTCCGCACTGTACGACGGCTCGAGCACGACTAAACATTAAACATACATTAAAAAGTTGTATGAATTGACAGCGGCGGCGGTAATCGAACCCGCAACCTCCTGCGTCGCAACTGGCTATTCGCCCACTGCGCCGCGACGCGGAGGTCATATGTTTTTCTGTTTTTGTTAATCAACTTTGTTGTTTGACTGTACCATTGACCATCTTCTGTGGAATTGCCCATAAAATAGCAGACGCCAGCCCCTGCCACTTTCTTCGAATTCAAAATCGAGTTTATAGTCCAAGAGACAGGTGCAAGTTTATATGCAATATGCCAGTCAGCGTCATTGTTTTACCTACTATGTATAAACGTTCAATCAATCAAACATTTATTTGCTTTTAATAAGGGTAACAAAGTTGTGGAGTGAAAGGCTGTATATGAATGTAAAATGGCGTGTATTTATTTTATTCTCCTCTTAGATTTATCTACTAAGTATTTGAAACAACTTATAGATTATATACATTTTTGCATCGCAACCTTGATGGCCTCTATTAGATGAAAACACGACCTGATGAAGGTTACTGGGAGCCGTTGCTAAGTGCTGCTGCCATGCTGATGTTAAGTGGTCACCGCCGCCTATAAGCTCCTGCAGCACTCGTGGTACGGCAGTAGCGTTGCCTAGCACTTAATACCCTATTTACACCTCTCTTGAAGGCGTTTATTTTGAAGCCCACCGGAAAAACCTCCGGAAGAAGGTCATTCCATATCTTGCAGGTGCGTGGAAGAAACGAGCGGGTGAAACGCACCGTGTGAGACTTCCACACATCTACAATATGTGGGTGAGCTCGTTGCCGATTGCGGGAGCTTCGATGGTAGAAGTGGGAAGCAGGAATTAAATTGAACAGCTCTTCAGAACATTCGCCGTTACATATTTTATAGAAAACGCTGAGCGCTCCGATGTCACGGTGCACACTCAGCGGCTCCAGATCCTTAGATACTACTGGGTCGTCGACAATACGAACGGCTCTGCGTTGCAAGGAGTCTAGGGGGCTGCAGTTGGTATTTCGGCGCACCGTTCCTGATGTGAGAACAGTACTCCATGTGGGGCCAGATTTGCGCTTTGTAGAGCACAAGACGCTGCTCCGCTGTGAAGTAGCGCTTTGATCGGTTTAGTACACCGAGTTTCTTGGAGGCAAGAGAAGCTTTGCTTTCCAAGTGACCCCTAAACTGCACTTCGCTAGAGATGTCGACGCCCAGGATTGAGAGGTTCTTGGCCATGCTGAGGCGAATGTCCTGAAATAAAGGAGGTGTCAAGGCATAATTATGTTTAGCAGTGGACGTCTTATAGCTGATATTTCTAGAACATTTCACGTTTATTAGTGGTGGTTATTTAATCATCTTGACAACTATAGGACATTAGTATTATTTTGCCAAAGTTTCAATTTCAAAAAGTTTATCAAAGTTCAACGTTATCTATTTGAAACATAAAAAGCTGGATACAAGATGTTTGTTTGCATAGATAAAATGTATTTGTAAATTATTTATTTATTGAACAAAAATGTTTACATGTGTTCTGAAGTGGAGACTGGGAAAACACGTCTAGGCAAGCGAAATGTAGAACGCCCTCCGGCTAGATGGAGTGACGATTTGCGCGCTTGGCTGGCAAAGATTGGATGAGCAGAATTGAGGATCAGGCTCAATAGAGAGCCCTGGGAGAGACCTACGTCCAGTAGTTAGTAGACTACTATAGGTTGTTGATGATGATGATGATATTTACAAAGGTATAAATTATAATATAAAACTCTGGTTCTGTGAGAACAGTAGACCTCGCGTCCCAATTCCAAAAAGTTATTAGCGCAACAAAATTAACTAAGAAAATCTATGTTAAATCGAATTTCAGGTGCTTGAATTTTCCATTATCTTACATAAGTAGACTTTTGAGCAAAATATTGGTATAAATTTTAGCGATTACTCGAATTTCCTTGATCCTAGGAGGTATAATCTGGTGTCTACGGATTCGTCTTGTGAAGGCGGAAAGGACTGCGTAGTCGGATTGGTAAAACAATCAAAAATTGTAATCCGTACATATATAACGAAAACAATTAAATAAATCAAGGAATTTTTCGTCAAAATCGGTTGAAAATGCGACTTGAAAATGCGGCGAGAACAGACAGAGAACAGATTTTTTGGCAAATCTCGAAAATAATACGCTTCGCTCGCTCGGTCAATAAGTGTACAGATAGGTCCTATTATCTAGATATATATTACACTTTAGACTATTTTCCTCTTTTCAATCATCGCAAAGACAGTGAACACCACTTATTTGACTATGATTATGTTAAAAAAATCTATGGGCTTCTGCACCACATCACACTAATATTTTATATGATAAAGTTTGGATGTTTGTTTGTTTGTTTCTCAATCACGTCGAAACGGCTGAACTGATTTCTATGAAATTTGGTACGTACGTTATCCCATAAATCAGTTCCTATGGGATAAAAATGGGACGTCAAAGTTTCTATATGTATTTTTGCACTCCCAGAACAACGCGGGCAAAGCCGCTGGCAACAGCTAGTTACGAATATTTATAAGTTTTGTCTTTGCGAAACATTCCTTGAGTTAGAACAATTATCCGCCCACAGTAAATTGTATAATTATGTTATTAGGTAAGGGAAAGTGTTCGCGAATGCGAAGATAATCGCTTCATTTTGAGCTTTCGCTGTATTTATGGAAACAAATAAAATTATAGAGGAATGTAGATACGTTATAAGTTAATAGCAAACATATTTAATGTCCATAAAATAAGAATGTTTAACCTAAAAAGAAGGATCAAGGTCGCTCAGCGTGCTATGGAAAGAGCTATGCTAGGTGTTTCTCACGATGGGGACCAGCAGTGTTTGGGTGCGGAGAGCTCCGACTCTGCATCGCACAGGCCTCCTACACCGGGGAATGTCTTTAATATTCCAGAACATTCCTCTCTTTCCCACGTGGGGATCCGAAGTGTCCGCTTAAGGCGGACGTTCACCGACGGGGCCGCGGTTGAATCCAACCGGGACCCATGACCCTGTCAAGTGGTGGTGCAGCATCGACTCACTCATCTCAAGATGGACGGTTTGATGATGCACTGGCACAGAAGTGATTGAAGGAATATCGGTGGTTTTTTTTATCGGTATGCCGTTGCTTGCTAACCTACGGAGAGTCCGACAGACCCCTTCAGCTCTCCCCGAGTTGGAGGACATGCGTAAATCATTTTCCCATCGTAAAAAAAAAGATGTTTCTCACGAGAACGAATCAGAAATGAGGAGATTCGTGGACGAACTAAGAACACTGATATATCACAGAGGATTAGCAAGCTGACGTGGCGTTCGATAAACTCTTTCTCATTTATTCATAACTAGCTGACCCATCCGCAGCTTCGCACGCGTATTTTTTAATAAAAACATGACCCTCCTTCTGTGCAGTTGGGTAAAAAGTAGCATATGTCTTAATCCTGGTCATAACCTATCTATATACCAAATTTCATCGCAATCGGTCCTGCCGTTTAGTTGTGAAAACGTAACAAACAGACAGACAGAGAGACAGAGTTACTTTCGAGATTATCTATACTAATATTATAAAGAAGAAAGATTTGTATTTTTGTATTTTGTGTGTATGTTTGTAATGAATAAACTCAAAAACTACTGTGCCGTTTTTAAAAATTATTTAACCATTGGATAGATACATTCACCCTGAGTGATATAGGCTATATTTATTGCTAGAAAAATTTAGGGATCCTTACTAAAACTTAAGTAACGTAACCCAAGGTGTAAAAAAGTGCCCTAAAACGTCTTTCGTCGCATGCGCTGCGGAAACTATTGATGATAGAACAAAAGTATGTTTTACAATATTAAAGAACATATCAATATCTACAAAAATAGTATTATAAAGAGGAAAGATTTGTTTGTTTGTTTGCATTGAATAAGCTCCGAAACTACTGGACCGATTTAAAAAATCTTTCACCGTCGTTAGGAAGCTACACTATCCCCGGGTTACATACATAGGCTACTTTTTACCCAACTGCGCAGGAGGGTAATATTTTTATTGAAAAACTACGCGTGCGAAGCTGCGGATTGGTCAGCTAGTAATATTATAATATAGTAGTGTCCGTAGCGCATGCGATGAAAGACATATTATGGCTATTATTTACACCTTGGGTTACAAAACTGAAGTTTTAGTAGAGATCCCTAATTTTATCTAGTAATAAATACAGCCTATGTTACTCTGGGATAATGTAGCATTCTAATAGTGAAAAAAAATTTTGAAATCGGATCAGTAGTTTATAAGTTTATTCGTTACACACATACAAAAATACAAATCTTCCCATTATAATATAGATTTATTTATCCGGCAATCATCATCATCATCATATCAGCCGTAGGACGTCCACTGCTGGACAAAGGCCTCCCTCGTTGATCTCCAGGAACTGCGGTTGAAAGCGGCATGCATCCAACGCCGACCTGCGGTTCTTACCAAGTCGTCTGCCCATCTTGTGGGTGGACGTCCTACGCTGCGCTTGCCGGTCCGTGGCCTCCACTCGAGAACCTTTCGGCCCCATCGGCCATCTGTTCTGCGCGCTATATGGCCTGCCCATTGTCACTTCAACTGTTCCGGCAATATCCAGCAATATTTATACGGACAGTGACTGAAACTACACTTTTATGAATGAACGAAAATAACTCATTGCAAAAAAAACTAGTGTGCTTTAGACCACACGACTGAAGTAAAACTTCTTTTTTAAAATATTAATTTATAAAATTGTTCAATTGCAAAACTATCCATACGTCCGTAGGTCGATCAGTCTATGTTCATTCCGAACAGACGCAAACCGCACTCGCACATTAACGTTTAAAAATGTATGAAACGTAACTCTCCCTCTTTGTATCTCCACTAACTTATATCACCCTCTCAACTTCCGTTCGCACTTTTCGTATCGCATTCACCAGCTTACTCCCAAAATCAAGCGTGCGTAAAGAAGTTTTACTTCAAAAAGAATCTGTACGAGGCGAACTTAATGCTAGCTAGCATTCTGTTAAACTTATCATCATCATCATCCACAGCATGACTTCACCCCTTGTTGGGTATAGACCTCCTCAAGTTTGTGCCATCCACCACGATCCTGCGCTAGCCTCACCCACTGACGGCCCGCCACCTTTACGATGTCGTCCACCCATCTCGCTGCCGGCTGTCCTACCCTTCTATACCCGCTCCTCGGCCACCATTCAGTCACTGTCCTGCTCCATCTGTCATCACCACGTCTAGCCAATTGTCCCGTCCAAGACCATTTGAGCTCTATAACTCGAATCCCAACGTTATAGTTAACCTTAGTGTAATGAGGAAAAACAGTTATTGAAGGTGATGCTTAGAGGGAGAAGTTTAATTAAATTCCAAGACACATAGATATAACTAAACCTTGAGAAACACAAGATAATTTAATAAATTTACGATCTAATACGAATATAAATATCAATAAACCCTACTAATACAATTCATAGTGTAATAAATATCGTTATACTACATAATTATACAACCTGTTTTGTTATTTACCTACAACATTAATTTAAAACACACATCCGGAATCGTAAACAGATTTACAGGTGGGTTTAATACGTGAAGAAATTATAGCCTATAATAATCGATAGATTTTATTATTATTTACAAAAAAATACAGAAAAAACAATTGAATCATCTAAAGACCGTTGCAAACGATCATAGATACCTCAACTACTCCAGATCACCACCAGGCGGAAGTGTCCCCAAGACACAGGCTGCATTGCCCCGCTGAATTGCAATGCCTATGCATTGACCCAGATAAGCGCCAGCTCTCGGATCACACGTCGCTTCGACCAGACGCCTAGAAATAGTTTTGAGAACGCGATGGACCCCGGTACCTCATGGACACAGGGTCTCGACCCCAAATGGCTCAAATGCGTAAGCTCTGTCGAGACTTCCATATTTGCCGCCGCACCGGCATCAACTGCTGTACCAGACAGATGAGATGGCGCAAGGGTGTCACACCAAAGGCCTACCCTTCTCCCAAGGGTAATAAAGTAGCTTGGATATATATCCAGTACTCGATACATCTTCAATTAACAGTTTAAAACGTAAATCGGCGGCGCCTTTACGACGATGCCGCTTAGCCAGTTTAACAGGTACCCTATCTACTTACATGATGAATGAATATGATTTGTTGACCTATATTGTGCAGGCTTTTTCATTGATATTTTAGGACTTGATATTTAGGTTGTCTGAAAATTTAAAATTTTTTTGATTAATGAATTTGCTTGAAAAGGCTTTCGACAGTGTCGAGCATTGGGCTGTGTTTCACTCGCTTCATCGTTGCAATATTGACAAGCGATACGTGGATGTCCTCCGGAAACTATACCAGAACGCCACTTTTCAAGTCCGCATGCATAGACTTTCTGACTTAGTGTCCATCCAGCGAGGCGTACGGCAAGGAGATACCACCCAAATTGTTTACTAGCGTGCTCGAAAACATAATGAAGACTCTCGACTGGTGTGAGATGGGTATCAACATAGACGGCCGCAAAATATCACATCTACGCTTTGCTGACGACCTTATCCTCATAGCAGAGAACGTTGAAGATCTCCAGAGAATGCTCACAGACGGGTCTTAGGATGAACATATCCAAAACCAAGATTATGACTAATCTTGCAGGTCCAAAACCTAACATACTCGTAGGTAACTGCCCAATAGAGGCAGTGGACAAATACATTTACCTTGGACACTCTTTATCCTTTGACTCACTTTCCCAGAAACAAGAGATTTCGAGACGAGTCCAAGTAGGATGGGCCGCCTTTAGTAAGTTAGAAGACGTCCTTATGTCTAAAATCCCTCAATGCCTCAAGACCAGAGTGTTTAACTAATGTGTTCTGCCCATTCTTACTTACGGTTCCGAAACATGGCCGCTCACAAAGGAATATATGCATAAGATTAGAGTAGCTCAACGGGCAATGGAGCATGCCATGCTCGGTATATCACTCTTGGACCACATACCCAATGTAGAAATCCGACGTCGCACAAAGGTTGTGGACGTGGGTATGAGGATCGCAAGGCTGAAGTGGAGATGGGCTGAACACTTGGCTAGGAGGGATGACGGGCGTAGGACGAAGGCGATTACAGATTGATGGCCAAGGGATGCTCGTAGACCAAGAGGCAGACCACCCGCCCGATGGTCGAATGACATTGAAAGCGTAGCTGGGTGTCAATGGATGAGACTCGCAAGGGATCGGAAAGAATGGCGTAATAAAGAGGAGGCCTATAACTAACAGTGGGTGCAGACGGGCTGAGATGATGAATGAATTTGATTAAAATTTATTTTACAACAATACACATTATTAGCCCTACCCGTGTTATAATTTAATTACTTAAATAACAAAACACATATTATATTATTATTATTATGTGTATTTGTAGTAATCTCAATTTAGAGCGTGTTCTTAGCCGTGCCAAGACTTTCTTAAGTCATCCATACAAAGTACCTCAGGCATTTACACAAGCTTCGCCACATCATCACTCAACCATAGATCATCACACAGTTACTGTGCCTCGGACCACAGCTTACTCAACAGTTAGTACGATGTCCACCACAGTATAATCAGCAGTTAGTAGAGCTTCAGCTACTAAACATTTCATCTCTTGAACATAAAGATTTTTAAACACACATAAAATAGAGGTAATAGCTAGCGTATGGTGAGTCGTAAAAATGTCGCGAGTCCTATGGTTTATGCTCAAACCCCGTATGGGGTCCCATGAATTTGTATGAGTTGAGATGGGACAGTGTCCGTAAATAAGATTATAGGATAGAATGACAAGATGGGAAACAAATTATATCAAACGACAACGCTCTTTGACAAATCGTTGAGTGTAACTATTTTTAGATTGTATGTAAATTCTGAACAATTTATCAACTAGCTATCAAAAGTAAGTATCATAAGTAAGTACTGAAGTTCTTCATTCTTCAAACAGCTATACTCTTAGGTCATCAGAAATCTTGATACTCAAAACTCCTTCGCACAGCACTTCCTTTTACAGCGCTGTTCTGTCCAGGCGGTTCAGCTGTGGCATGCTCTGCCCGAAGAAATAAGACAGTAATCCCCCTTACACGCCTTCAAGTTGAAGGTGAGACAACATTACCTGACGATGTCATCTTCCTAGTGTCATTTATTTACTATTTAAGTATATTATCTGTTATTATAGTTTGCTATATGTATATACCTATATATTAGTCTGTTTTATAAGTATTTCAAATTGACGACCTCCGTGGTACAGTGGGCGAATAGTCGGCTGAAACGCAGGAGGTAGCGGGTTCGATTCCCGCCGCGGAAAAAATGTTTGTATGGTCTACAGATATTTGTTCCGGGTCTGGATGTTTTTCTATATATTATAAGTATGTATTTACAAAAAATAACAGTATATAAGTATAACAGTATATACGTAAGTAAAAGAGTAACAAAGATCCATAAATACAAACTTTCGCGTTTATAATATTAGTAGGATTACAAAAATCACTTATAACATTATAACAAAAGCAGCCTACTTGAAAGAAAACACTTTTTACATGAAATAGCGGATGCACAATCCGTAAACGGCACACCACTAACAAACAACTTTAAGTTATTTGTTCTTCGATATTTGCGACTTTGCGACGCACAATGTGTTGAAGACAACCCGCGTAAATTGAATTTCAAATTGCTATTTCGTATGAAAGCAAGACTTTTGGCGTATTTATTTAGAAAACAGGTGGACGCCGGTTTTCTACAGACACTGAACTGAAAATGAGAACTTTTATCCGCAAGCTGAATTAGCAGTGGGCTGGGCACATTGCTGGAATAACTGACAGCCGTGCGAGGGAAGGTTACCGCGCACTGAAAACCACCGTGTAGCGCAACCCCCCAATAGATAGGAAGTTTCTGGGTGCTTTTAGGTGCAGACCGCAATAGATCGGTGGCTCTGGAAATCTATGGAGGATAGCTATATAAATGTTAGATATTTGAAGTAAAACTTCTTAACGCACGCTTGACTTAGTAAGCTGGTGAATGCGTTACGAAAACGCGAACGGAAGTTGAGAGGGAGATATAAGTTAGTGAAGATAGAATAAATAAATAAAATAAATAAATAAATATTTATGGACATTTCACACAGTGCTATTTAGCCCCAAACTAATCAGAGCTTGTACTATGGGAACCAGATAACTGATAGAATACTTATGTATATACATTTTTTTTTGTAAATACATACTTTTAATATATAAAGAAACAACCAGACCCGGAACAAATATCTGTAGATCATGCAAACATTTGTTCCGCGGCGGGAATCGAACCCGCTACCTCCTGCGTCTCAGCCGGCTATTAGCCCACTGCATCACGGAGGTCGTCAAAAAAAAGAAAGAGAGAGAGTTACGTTTCGTATATTTTTAAACGTAATGTGCGAGTGCGAGTTGCGTCTGTCCAGAATGAATCGACCTACAGACGTGTGGACAATTTTGTAAATAAACAATTTTATAAATTAAAATTTTGAAAAGGAAGTTTTACTTCAGTCGTGAGGTCTTTCTGATGGCTCAGTGGGAAACGTCAAAACAGACCCAAGAACCCCTGAAGGTTTGAATTTTGGCTCTCGGGCAAATGCTGGAAACCGGGCTTTGAAATCTGTTTTCTGTGTGGAAGCTAAAATAAATCTCACGGTTTCACCCACGTATTTGTACTAACAAAGTTCACGTTTGTTCCTCAATGATAGGCCACTAAAACAGTCTGCTTATTGAATATGTCTTTTGCAGTTTTGGTTTGATAATAGCAAGTACATATTGCATAAACTTATTACACTTTTCAGGGCAAAACTCGAGATGCTTTTGGATGACAATATTTTTAGTAGGTGTATATTTTTGGACAGGGTTCCGTACCTCAAAGGTAAAAAAAGGAACCCTTATAAGATCACTCTCTTGTCCGTCTGTCCGTGTGTCACCGCCGATTTTCTCAGGAACGGGTAGAGCTAGCAAGTTTAAATTTATACCAGATACTAAGGTCTATAGTTTTTATTAGTTGTATAAAAATCGAGGTCCTAAGTCAACATAATAAAAAGATATGAGCAAATTTAGATTTTCGCGAAAACTTGTAAGTACCAAAATTAACTTTAATTTTCGCCTTTTTTATTTTTCGAAATGCTCCCGTTACTTGTGCTGTAAAGAATTTACTTTCAACCAAAATTGATAGTTCTAGGTCAACCGGAAGTACCCTATAGGTTTTGGTCGAAAACTGATATGGTAGTTCCCGTTGACCTAGAATCACGAAATTTAGCAAAAAGCAAGGTGGACAGCACAAATAATGAAAAAAATAAAAGAAGTTGAAAATTAAAGGGTGTCCCCATACATACATAGTTGACGCCAATTAAGATAGTCCTCTGAGTTGTATGAGGGGTCATACAATGTAGAGGACTAGCTTAATCGGTACCAACCTCAAATAAGGTAAATAAATAAAATTGTACTATTGAATATGGACATGATTTTTTTGCCGTTTTTATAGATAATGGTAAGGAACCCTTCGTGCGCGAGTCCGACTCGCACTTGTCCGGTTTTTTTCTCATTCATTAATAATTAACCATATATTTTCCTTGATATTTATTTGTATGACTAAATCGCGGTGCTTAGAAAAACTGAGCTATTCAGTAATGATTTACTGTCATATCAGCATAGGACATCCATTGCTACTCATTATTCCTATAGATTTCCAGAGCGAATAATCTTATATCATATCTATGCATTATTATGACTATCTCTACTATTACTATTAGGACTACCTCCGTGGTGCAGTGGGCGAATAGCCGGCTGAGACGCAAGAGGTAGCGGATTCGATTCCCGCCGCGGAACTACATATATTTGTTCCGGGTCTGGTTGTTTCCCTATATATTGTAAGTATGTATTTACCAAAAAAATGTATGTAAGTATTATATCAGTTATCTGGTTCCCATAATACAAGCTCTGCTTAGTTTGGGGCCAGATAGCGCTGTGTGAAATGTCCAGTATTTTTTTTTTATTGTTATAGTTTTCTTATTGTACCTTCATGTTTATACTGATAACACAGTGGTCTATTTCTTAAAAAACTGATTAAAATATAGTAAGTGCTCTTATATTGCAAAATTATGTACTTATATTGATATTGTTACGCCGAGGCTGTTACAGAATAAGTAAAAGTCGGTTTTTCTCGAAGTTATACCTACTGTGTCACAGAATAGGTAATACTTCGTAAGGAATGACCTACATACCACGTTTTCACCTACCGTTGCACAGATTAAGAAATAGTAGACCATCGAAATAATATACTTTTCTAGATACTAGTGGAAGGTTCTGGAAATAATGCTCGGTATAAATAGTGCGTAGAGACGTCAGTAGAGTCAGTCTTGATTTGGCTATACGTGCGAACATTTCGGTGACTTTTAGCGGTTTATTGTGTAACAGTGGTGTGATTTAGTGTGTTGTGAATCTTTGTGATCAAGATCGTGTATTTATCGTTTTAGTGTTGTATAAAAGTGTTATTTTGGTTTGACTCATTTTAATTATTCTACCCCGAACCCTCAGCTTGTAACAATATTATTATTTAAAAATGTTTTAAAATTATGTTCTATCAGTATTTTCTGTGACTGTCTTGAACTTATAAATGTCTATTATTATTGTTAATTTTTTTTTACACTATTTTATTGAAATTAATGTTGTTTACCTCCGTTAGGTGTGGTTGCCTTCACAGAGTGAGCACAGGGAGCGCTTCTACTGTAATTTATATAAATGTGAGTCTATGTATTACTTATTGGAAATCCTTCATAAATCAATTATATTAAATCTTGCACGCCTTGATCAATGTTAACTTGTGTAAGTCTATGAACCATGTTAGTCTTTAAAATTCCATAGACGTTATTCAACAGTTGAGCTGTTATCGTGGAAGGTCTACGACAGATAGGATTAGATCAAAATAACTCAATGGAAGTGAGGCTCTGCGGTGTAAAACTTCGGGGCTGTAAAATAAAAACAAATTGCTTTTTTTTTATTTATACTACTTATATGGCAAACGAGCATGCAGTCCACCAGATGTTAAGTGGCTACTGCAGCATGGATATCCACATAGAATTCAAAACAAGCTATTATGTTGTCTTGATCTCTATGTGGATACGTTGCCATACTATAGGACTTAGTTGGTATGCCTGTGTGCCAGTAATTACAGGAACATACCATTACCATCTAACCGGAACACAGCAGAACAAGTACTGCTATTTGGCGGCAGATAAAGGTAAGGCGGTGCTGCCCACTTCCTCGAGCTCGTTCACAAAAGCTCTACCACCAGTATATTTTTTTCACTTTCATCCTAACTTTTGTATAATATTTTGTGGGATTATTTGCAAGGGAAATTTTCGAATTGAAAGAAGTTTTTATTTCCGCGTCGTCGCGTTCCGCTTCGTTATCTCCGGGAGCGTTTTAAAAATTAAATTTTCAATATCTTAAGAGCTTTTGACGATGTTTTTGTCATATTATAAAAGGTTTTGAAAGTTATTTCGTCGAGTGCCATTTCGGGAATTTATATTATTCATAGGTATCTTGTTGTCATTGTTCTGCGCTCTATAGAATGTATATAAACTAGTGGATCGCCCCGAACTGAGATCTCGCGAGTCAAAGATTACAAATATATATTATTTGTAATCTTTGACTATCAAAATGCCACGAAATATCAACTAACTTAGCCTACAGTTCATTCAATTACAGTTAACGGGAGTTAATGTTTATTGTTATCATTTTTGGCGTAGAAATTGCAGTTATTCTGGATTTCAGACTTTTGCCTACATTTGTGTCACTAAAGCTACACGCATACTAAATTTCAGCGCTGTCCGATCACTGGTCTACCCTGTGAATTTTGTCTAAGTTCAGTTTTTATTATGGGTAGTAACTTAAAAACTGCAAGGTTTAAACTAAAAATAAAAACGGGGTCAAAATATACTCACAAATACAGGTTAAAAACAAACAAAAATACAAATAAAGGGTAAAACGGGACCCTATTACTAAGACTCCGCTGTCTTGTCTGTCCGTCTGTCACAAGGCTGTATCTTATGGACCGTGATAGTTAGAGAGTTCAAATTTTCATAGATGTTGTATTTCTGTTGCCGCTATAACAGCAAGTACTAAAAACAGAATAAAATAAATATTTAAGGGGTGCTCTGATACAACAAACGTGGTTTTATTCCTCGTTTTTGCTCGATATTGATAACGGCAACAGGTAGACGCTTGTCTACGATTAAGTCTTGATTAAGTTATATATTCACTTTAAAAATCAACAATTAATTTAAAATACAACAAATATTTAAGGAAGGGGGGGGGGGGGGGCTCCCATACAACAAACGGTATTTTTTTCTCGTTTTTTTGGTACGGAACCCTTCGTGCGCGAGTCCGACTCGTACTTGTTAATACTTATCGATTTGTTATTTTACATTTTGGTCGACTATCGATATATTTTTTACTTAGTTCTATGTCTATTTATTTTCTGCGTTTATATCACAGAACATCAATTAGCAGTTACAAATCTTTAAACAATATACCTAAAGCACATGTAAGTCCACTTATAAAATCCTCTACGAGTTTTCATTGGCTAATTTGAAATATGAGAATAGCTCATTAATAAATCCTTTGCAAACTAGTGTGGTCCTACATTTACACTTGAATAGGTCACTCGGCCCACCGGGAAGTAATCGCTTTACGGAGACGCGTGTCAGGTAAACTTTAGATAGAGGTTAGAGTAGTCAACAAAGCGAAATACAGCAAAATACCTTTCTAAAATTATGTTTTTTTCCCTAACCTTGTCTTGTCCCACTGCTAGGCAAAGGTCTCCCCCAAGTCCCTCCAAGCATCCCTATCTATCAAAATTATGTTAAATACCTTTATTTTGTAACATTCCTAAATCAAATCCAACAATGTCGAGAGAAAAGACGAATATTTAATAGAAAAAATCACAACAAAATTGTACACACGACTACACATCAAGCCTACTACTACTATCAAGACAATACGAGGTCAGCTTATACTGGAAATGTATAGCCTGATGTGTAGCCGTGTGTACCTACTAGCCGCCATTTCAACTGTAAGACTTCTGTAACTGAATTGGTACTGATGACCGTGACTAAGTATTGAATATATTTTGGCATTCTGCTCCATTAACATTACAATATTAGCTTTTTAAAAAATGTGTATAGTACGTAGTACGTAGATTGTAACCTAGATTAACACATAGGGTACTTTTTGTTGATAAACCACTCATGAAAAGTCGCTGGCGGAAGCTAGTATAATATAATGTTAAGTCCTCATACCACGACTCTATTTTTTGTGAAAGTATTCAATAAATAAATAAATATATGTAATAATAAATAGATGGAGATACTTGGGGGAGATCTTTGCCCAGCAGTGGGACAATATAGGTTGACAAAAAATAATAATAATAAATTTTGCTGAAGTGTTTTTTTTACTAGCCTGTACTGTCCCACTGCTGGGCAAAGGCCTCCCCTCTTCCTTCCACTTATCACGGTCTAGAGCCAGATCCCGCCAGTCTCTTTGGAATACATCCAAGTCATCGCTCCAGCGCTTTTTAGGCCTTCCTCGGCGTCGCTTTCCGTCTTTAGGAGTCCATATGCTTGTCTTCTTGGCTCATCTATCGGGTTGCGTACCGGAGACATGACCCGCCCAGTCCCATTTCAGCGTTGCAGCCTTGATGCCCACGTCAGCAATGCCGGTCTTGGAGCGCAGCCAAGAGTTTGGAATCCGGTCGATCCGCTTTACACCCAAAATGCTGCGCTCGATCGCTCTTAGGCAAACTCTTAGTTGGAACTTTTGTGACTCGGTCAGTGACCAAGACTGCGCACCGTTTAGGACAGGCAGAATACACATGTCAATGAGTTTGCGTTTTAGCGATAAGGGAAGGTCACCTTTCATAAGTTCCTTTGCTGAAGTATACGTACTAATAATATCTACCTGCGCCCGCTCCGCTTATCACCATAACCACACATTACATACAAGATTACGTCAACTTCGGTTCGAAATTGGGGATTATCTTATAAATGCTTAAATACCTCGTTGATGCCATGTAAGTCTCATTACAGCTTCGCGTTGTCGTGCAATGATTTTTATGTCGTCGGCTTATCTTGGCCCCACACTTCGTAACATAATTTTCGTTTAGTTAGACCGCGTTTAGGCTTGCGGATTGTTTTATATAACTTAGCGTTTCATGGACCGAGTATCGTACTAATGTATACATTAGTACGATACTCGGTCCATGAGCGACGGAGCTCCTGGAGTATACTCCAGGAGCTCCGCATAAAACAGCGTCTGTCGGCTTTAGTAGAAACTTGCATTCTGAAGTTCTTTGGCCACGTCTCGAGGCGGGACACGGACTCTATTGAGCGTCTTGTCATACAAGGACGAGTGGAGGGCATCAGACCGCGCGGAAGTTCGCCCAATCTGTGGACCGATCAAATAAAAGCTGCAGTGGGCGGCCAACTGCATGAATGCACGAGAATGTCTGTCAACAACAAATGGTGAGTTATCGTGGGGCGTGTAACATCTGTCGCCAAAAATAATGATACACCATGTTTACCACGACCGCTCTGTCAAGAGCGTTACGATTCAGAAGAAGAAGCGTAGAGTCTTTTGTATAAATATCTTCTTTCCGAGGAAAATTCCTTCCGAGGAAAGACAGATGGAAGAGAGCAGCAACTGAGTGGTGGCCGCGAGAAGGGCGCAGACAAGTTTGCAGACCACCAGCCAGATGGTCGGACGACATTCGAGAGTTGCGGGAAGGCAATGGATGCGCTTGGCACAGGACCGGAGAGAGTGGCGTGATAACAAGGAGGCTTATACCCAGCAGTGGGTGGATGTGAGCTGAGATTACGATGATGATGATACTACCTATCTGGAGATCTAACAAGCATAAAACCCACCTGATGTTAATGATGTTTAGTGGTAACCATATCAAATTATTACCTCGTGGGTCACGCACCTTAGGAACGTGCTCTACAATGCACTGCCCTGCGTCCCTCAACCTGAGGAATATAGGTGTAAAGCCTCATGTGCCTGTAATTTCATCGAAAACCTTCATACCGAAACAGCAATGCTGCTTGGCGGCAGAAATAGGTATGGTGGTAGTAATCCCCGGGCGCGCTCTTTCACAAGGAACTCTCTAACTATTCTTTGATACTGAAGTCTAAAGTCCCTATTAGGTGTATACAAATCAAGGTGCTGAGTCCACACGATAAAAAGATATGGGCAAATTTAGATTTTCGCGAAACTTGTAAGTACCAAAATTTACTTTAATTTTCTAATTGTTTTATTTTTTGGAATTTCGCCTTTACTTGTGCTGTAGGACCCGGAAGTACCCTATATGTTTTGGATCGAAAACCTATATGGTAGTTTCCGTTGACCTAGAATCACGAAATTTGGCAAAAAGCAAGGTCTTATCACAGCACAAATAAAGAAAACATTATAAAAAATAAAAAAAAATTGAAAATTAAAGTGTGTCCCATACATACACAGTTGACGCCAATTAAGACAGTCCTCTGAGTTGTATGGGCGCTCATACAATTTAGAGGACAAGCTTAATCCGCACCAACCTCAAATAAAGTAAATAAATAAAATTGTGCTATTGAATTAAATAAATATTTAAATGGGGCTCCCATACAATAGACATGATTTTTTTGCCGTTTTTATAGATAATGGTACGAACCCTTCGTGCGCGGGTCTGACTCGCACTTGGCCGGTTTTTTTGTTAGTTGACGTCAACTGATGCTGATGATAAATAAAAATATATTCTCATGTGTGCAACCAGCTTTATATTTCAATATTCGATTTGGCGAATGTGTAAATAATTTTATGAGATTGTCCATCGATTTGCAATCAGCTTAAAAGCAAAATTTCTTGAAACCGTAAGTGTTCGTCTTAGTTTGGATATATATTTGTTGAATTTGTTCCAGATTGTCTGAAATTGCCGACGATATACAGTAATTTTATGAAAGTTGGCTTTTTAAACTATTCACTTTTTTGCTAAAAAAAAATGATTTTTTTTTATTCTTTACTTGTTTTCGACCGCTGTTTAGCCAGTAAAAATACCCACGCTCAATTCAAGACAGGATTTATCTATATTCTTCTCAATCGTAACGCTCTTGACAGAGCGGTCGTGGTCAACATGTTGTATCTTTATTTTTGGCGGCAGATGTTACACGCCTCACGATATCTCGCCATTTGTCTCTGTTGACAGACATTCTCGTGCATTCATGCAGTTGGCCGCCCACTGCAGCTTTTATTTGATCATTCCACCGCATGGGGGACCTTCCGCGCGGTCTGATGCCCTCCACTCGTCCTTGTACGACAAGACGCTCAATGGAGTCCGTGTCCCGCCTCGAGATGTGGCCGAAGAACTTCATATAGCAGTCGTGAAAACGTAAAAAACAGACAGAGAGACAGAGTTACTTTCATATATTATATTAATAGTATGGAGTATGGATGGTTTCCATCGTGTGTGGTTTCCATACCGACCACACGATGAACAGGACCATTCGGCAAAATAAATGTTGGCAGACCGTTTAGACGCTGGGCTGATGATGTAATCCAAATTGCTGAAAAAACTGATCATCAAAGCAAACAACAGAGATTCGTGGAAGAAGATGGAGGAGTTCTTTACCCAAGAAGGGATCCATCTCTCACAATTACATTAAAACTAACAACTAGCGATAGGTAGATGTAGAGATTAGGAATATAGAGATTAGGAAGAAAAAGGTTTAATAAATAAAATAGACGAGCAAGGAGACGACCTGGATGCATTCAAGAAGGTCAGATTTGACTGTGGATCCTAATAGATAGAGGGGAGACGAGGAGACCTTTGCTCAGCAGTGGGTCAGTATATGTTAGTAAAAAAAAATAGATGGATGGTTTCCACATTGTATCTTGGCATCTTTTAGCAAAGCTTAGGTACTTATTTTTTTATCGATAACTAGCTGACCCTGTGAACTTGCATGTGACGCGGGCTGCCAATGTACATCGCCCCGGTAGAATTGTCAATCGGCCATCATTAGCTGCATATATGTATGAGAAAATGAATTTTATTTTAATAGTTATTCTGCTATTCGGGACGGAGACCAATCCAACAAATCAAAGGTCATCAAAATCGGTCCAGCCGCTCTTGAGTTATAAATGGTGTAACTAACCCGACTTTGTTTTATATATATTTTTATATATAAGTAGGTTAGTTGGCAATGATGAAATAAAATTTGTTTAACGGAAATCTTCAAAAGAATAACAACAGTGATGATAACCTATAACAAAAAGCCGATTACTTGCTCGTTATAATGTATAACATTGATAAGATATTATAAACGTATCAGAACATAATCTTTGTTACCACAAAAAAGTTAAACAGCTGTTTAACACGTGTTTAAAAAAAACTTTAGCAATTTTTGTAATTTTTAAACACGTGCTAAACAGTGTTTAGTTTTTTTTGTGATATGGCCCAATATGTTTTTACTTGTTATTATTAGGAATTTTAACATGAGATTTTGAATATTTATATTTTAATACTTAAATTTAAATAAGACCAGTCTCGAGCCGTAACTATTAAAAATAATCATCAAAATTCGATCACCCTTGTAGATGGAACAAGCTTATGACCCACCTGATGTTAAGTGGTAACCATCGCCTATAACAAAGAATTGCTTCGTAGGTCACGCACCTTAGAAACTTGCCCTACGATGCACTGCCCTGCGTTCATCATGTTGAGGCATACATGTGTAAAACCTAATGAGCCTGTAATATCACCGGCAACCATCCCCTTCAAACCGAAAGATACCAATCTTCATCATCATCATCAACCGGAGACGTCCACTGCTGAACATAAGCCTCCCCCTTAGATCGCCACAACGAGCGGTTGGTAGCCGTTTGCGCCCAACGGCTCCCCGCGATTCTTACTAGATCGTCGGTCCACCTTGTGGGGGGGCGGCCTACGCTGCGTCTTCCAGTCCGTGGTCTCCACTCGAGAACCTTTCTTCCCAACGGTTATCGGTTCTACGAGCGATGTGGCCTGCCCATTGCCACTTCAACTTGCTAATTTTGAGAGCTATGTCGGCAACTTTAGTTCTTCTGCGGATTTCCTCATTGCGGATTTTGTCACGCAAAGAAACCCCGAGTATAGCCCTCTCCATAGCTCGTTGAGCGACCTTGAGTTTGGTCATGAGGCCATGACAGCTATCTTGCTAGGCATTAAAAAGTTATGAGAACCTAACGCAGGAACCTCCTTCTTTTGAAGTTGGTTAATAATATTTTGATAACCTTGTAACAGTGTCCCAAATGCGGTACCAATTGTACACACAAAGAGTAGGTACTAATGTACACAACACGCGAATAACTGACAAACGTTCAAAGCGAACACACCCTAGATACAATTCCTCAATTGCACTAGGTAAGGGCCCACTATACTTACCTGGGGAGACGATAAATAGCTTATTGAGAAACAATGTTTTGTTCAACAAATTGTATGCTCTCAAGCTGTAATTTATAAATGTTATAGTTAAGGATACGTGCTAGAGCGCCTGCGTTGTGAAAACACGATTCTGTAAAATTTTCACGATTGAAAAAAAATCCAAAGATGACTCCAAATTTATCTTAAAACTGTTCTTATGCGATGAATACTTCAATTTATATCTTGAAACTTTATACAGTAATTCTACACAACATATATAAGGGCACCTGTGTTTGTAATTTTCAAAATACCTTTTGATTTTACCATAAAATTAAAATATCTAAGTTTTGCACTAATGAAACCATTCGCTCCGGAAGCCCGGTCCGCGATTCAGTCTGGCCTCGGCTTTCAGACGGGGTACCCGTGACGCTTGTCGCTCCAAACGAACACGTAATTCTTAGGTAGAATTTATATTTAGTTGATTTTTGTAAAGACGCAGTAATGAGAAATAAACACAACAAAATAATGAAGGGACTGAATGATAAAAAACCGGCAAACATATGAACCACGGCGAGATAGGACGTGCAGCGGCGCGCGGAGAAGCGGGGGTGAAATTCGAGTTTGGGCCGAGGTATAGTCAAATCTTAATGGAAATACCTAAATGGCAATTTCTTAGACCAATATGAAGAAAAATGTGTATGGTAGTAGTTTTTCTTTTAACATGGCTCGCGGTTGACCACGATCTCGCCTGATGGTAAGTGATAAATTAAGAGGCTGATTTCTACTTCGCTTCGGTTTTGTGACTACTTTTCGCTTTATTATGCCGATAAAACGACCGCCACCGTTCACACAAAGTGGATTAAAATGTTAAATGTCAGATCTTATTGACTAGTCATGAGTCCAGCACTTCATTCGAGTATGTGCCCTGCAAGCAAGAGTGTAGCCATATTAACTAACTAAATCTAACTAGGCAGCTCTAGTGGAATCGAAGTTGAGCCATTTTATGTTTTGAATTTTATTGGTTAGTGAATTCATTATTGTAGAAAATGATTTACATGTCTTGTCTTTAAAAAAGTCGTCTAGTGTGTAATCCATTGATTCTCAAGTGGTCCAGGTGTCCATCCCCAGGGATTCCCATCCCAGACCCCCAGGGGTCCATCCATTCGATGGGGTTCTACGTTGGCTTGTCAAAAAATTGGGGGTTCACAATTCGTAAGCAGGGGGTCCACGAAAATTTATCTGGTTTCGATAGTGAAGAACTAAAATGTTGGCTTGACTTCACCTATCAATGTAGGCAGATAATATTTTAAGAAGCTCAGGGACTGTTACTTATAAAAAACTTGCATATTCCATATTTAGTACAACATGTCGAGACTTGAAAAGCGAAAACTGTTAATCCGTGGTTGGAACTCAGCCGCAACGCAAACTATAGTTAGATCTAATCTTCACATTATTTGTCGACTGGGAATATGGTAGAAATGAAAGTGGTCTATGAGGAAAAAAAGTTTGGGAACCTCTGGTGTAATTAAATGTCAAGTTCTGCTCTCTTAGCTTTGACATGGTCCGTCCATGTCAAGCGTCTATCCAGTGTGAATCCGAGGGAGGTAACTAAGGATAAGGATGGATAAGTGAACAAAATTCGTAGACGTGATTTTTTTTACTCGCGTCTTCAAGTACTCAGTAGTTTGTTACCTCAGAACTTTCGACTGGGTGAACCGATTTTGATGATTATTTTTATATCAAAGGTGCTTCCTGTGTGGTCCCATTTCCATTTAGTCCAGCTCTGACAATGGCATCCATGAGGATACCATATAAGTCTTAAATTTGTTTAATTTTATGTTATGTTTGTTAGCCCAGAACTCTGTTATATATCAACCGATTTGGAAAATATTTTTTTTATTTGAAAGGATATACTTCTAGATTGATCCCATAGAAATTTCATTAAATTTAGTAGAGTAGTTTGATTTTTACTGTTATCTGAAGTCGGTTATATTTTTATTAAAAAGTTACTTGTTATTTAAATGGATTTATAAAACACACAACACATAAAAATAAAAAAACGAACGACAATAACAGCCAACGAATTTCTTCCACAACACCATCAAAGTCTAATCAGCATACACGATATGCAAATAAATAATCTTATCTTAGTCATTAGATGACACTCCGTAGGAAGTAAATAAGAAAGTATCTTCTTTGACGTCTACGATTTCCAGAAAGTAAGCATTGATGACTAAATCAGACAATCATCTCGCAGGTGATTCATAGCGGTGTACTACGGAATTATCACGAACTGTTTACGCTTGCAATGTTTGAAACAGCTATTTGTTTTCTAAAGGCCGTCCAGATAAGATTTCGGATTATGTCGATTTAATAAAATTATGTACGTAGATAAATAGATAACGCTTTAATGTAAGTACACACTTAGATTAAAAAAACTATAAAAAAATAACAAGCCACGCTGAATATAGTCATACTACAAAGTGCAATTGCTTCCGTTAATATTGCTCAAAGTTCTCTTCTCTTCACTGAGATCTCGCGAGTCTCCCATAAAAACAAAAATATATTCGTAATCTTTGACTATCAAAATAGTGCCACGAATTATAACCAATAACTTGACCTACAGTTTCATTCAAATAACAGGTAACGGGAGTCCATGTTAATTGATTTTTTTTTTGGGGTACAAATTGCAATTATTTTGGATTTCAGACTTTTACCTATATTTGTGTCACTTAAGCTACACATATAAAATTACAGCACTGTGGGGTCACTGGTGTACCCTGTGAATTTCGTCGAAGTTCAGTTTTTATTATTGCTAATAACTCAAAAACTACAAGGACTTTTACGATAAATAAAAACGGACTCAAAATGTACTAATAAATACCTTTCATTTGACGTCCAATTTGATAGAATAGTCACATTTTCATTTATTTTTACCCCTCTTGAACCCCATTAACTCAACAACCCCACAACATTTTTAGCTCATTTAGTCACACCAAAATTGTACCATCACTACCTATCTATGTATCAAATTTCACAATGATCGGATCAAAGCTTCGAAAGTTATCCTCGGACAAACATACATACTTACAACGGCAATTTGCCCAAGTTGATTTACGTCGCTTTGCTCGATCAATAAGTTATATTTATCTAAGCAAGGTATTATGTAATGCATTACCTATGTAAATAACCGTTTAGTACAAACAAACATGCATAATGCATATGGATTAGAAGTTGCTTTCGCTACCTTTATAGGGATATTATGATAACGGTATTCCATAGTTAATTCAAGTATTTCTACAAGAGCCAATTTGTTTCTCAACTCTAGCTCAAGCTATTTATGCAATTATTAAAATACAATTGTCTACAATAAAATACAAAACAAACAGTTCAATCATCTAAAGACCGTTGCAAACGATCTATAGATAGCTCAACTGCTCCAGATCACTACCAGAAAGTGTCCCCAAGACACTGGCTGCATTGCCCCGCTGAATTGCAATACTTATGCGTTGACCCAGATAAGCGCCAGCTCTCGGATCACACGTCGCATCGACCAGACGTTCTGAAAGAATTTTGCAACGCGATGGGCCCCGGTACCCCATGGACCCAGGATCTCGACCCCAAATGCAATTATTTAGGTTGTTACTGAGCCAACTAGCTCCATCTTTGACCACGCCAACACTTGGCTACTTGGTCAAACGCTTGAATACTTCCCATAAAATAAATGTTTACCAAAATAAAATACTACGTGGTTTGTTACGTACGACATTAAATGGAAACACGGGTAGGGCTAATGGCTAAGTCTCTGTCTAGTGTTGTTGTAAATTATTTTTTCAAACTATTTTTTTATCTATTCTTACTGCTGGGCAAAGGCCTCCTCCAACTCCTTCCACCTATCGCGATCCTTGACAGATTCCCATCATTCGTTCTCGAACTCGAATCCACTGATGTCGTCGCGCCAACGCTTTCGCGGCTTTAAGCTATTACAACAGAAAAAAAATAAACAATTATAATATCAATATTAAGTCCAAAAATATGAATGCAGCGGCCAGTATAAAATTAGCAAATATTATATTACTTCATGTTGTAGGTAGGTAGCTGTTAAACTGACTAAACGGCATCGTCGAAAAGGCGCCGCCGATTTACTGAATAAATATACACCGGTATTAAACCTCTAAATCAGTTAATACGATTCCGGATGTGTGTTTTAAATTAATGTCGTACATAACAAAACAAGTTGTAAGTACGTAGGTATAATTTATGTAATCAAGACTTATAATAATAACACACACAAACACATAAAATAGCTTACAAACTAATAGGATTGGTGGGTAGATATCACTCACAACAGCGCAGCGTCTTTTAAGAATAGTAGATTTCCTTGTGAAACTGCCCAGCGTCCATCAATTTGAGGAGGCTATGTTTCTAAGGTGCGTGACCTACGACGCAATATTTTGCTGTAGGCGATGGCTTCTACATAGCATCAGGTAGCATATGCTTACACCAACCCCAGTTGGTATAAAAAATTCTGGTGGCCATATTGGCCAGCACGACGTTGGAGCTGGCCCGCAACCTGCGCACAATGGACGACCCATCGTTCATTCCTTCTGACTTGTCCAGTCGTTCAATCTGTACAACAACGCGACAGGATAATAAAACTCAGAACAAATTGTTAGAGTAATATTGTTATTCTTTCTCGCTCTGCAAATCGACTGATGTTCATACCATAAGCGATTGTACATTCCGACAGGATTCACTGTTAGCGGATGCGCCGCTAATGTACACACGGCTACACATCAAGCTATACATTTCCAGTATAAGCTGACCTCGCATCATATAGGCTTTTCGTAGAATGAGAGGTCAGCTTATACTGGAAGTGAATAGCTTGATGTGTAGCCGTGTGTACGCTACATGAGTAATTACTTCGTGAATGACAGCTCAGATAACTCTAGCTCTAAATATTTTTCCTAATTTTTAAAGTCGTTCGTCTAACCACAACGTGGAGCTAAGAAATTTGGATACGCTATATAGAAAGAAAAAATATTTATTCAGACCACCACAAATGGACACAGGAACAAATGACACAAAAAATATAATATACCTAAAAATTTTAAATGTGCTGGAGAAAGGGTCCTCAGCTCAGCATTTGCTACAGCATGTTGCCATAGTGCAGCGCTGGTATTCTGCTGAGGCCAGTGTTGACCTCACGGACACCCAGACATTTATACAACTATAAGATTTAAAACATTTACATAACAATTTTCCAACATTATATCTAGCACCTTCACTAACTCAAAAAGTCATACAAACCATGACTGACAATTTATTAATAATTCGTGCCAAGCAATAAACAGAGTGACGACAGAGGAAAGTGAGTGGAGATATATTTGGGTTTTTAATATGCTGTAGGGAATGAAAAAGTCAAACTAACATAACTACCAAAAATATGGTGCTTCGAAAGTAGTGACTAGTCAAAACTATTATAACTGATACCGATGGATTTCTCTAGTTGATAAATAAATACATGAAATTAGTCAACGGTATTGTTAAATTTACAAGAATTATTTTGAATCGACTCATAGCCATCTCAACTACTCAACGATCAAAAAGTATCACACAATTAATAAAACATCAATTTATTTTATTAAAACTGTACCTACCTTAAATATATTCATATCTAATAAACAAAAATTGTTAATAAAAAACATAACCTTTCCATCTTCTCAGTTGTTATTTTGCCTTATAAGTACCTAACTGCATCAGAGTCACCTGAAGTCACCTTGGTTGAACAAATATTTAAATATTCGTTGATGATCTCATATCCATTTCATAATCCTAAAAAGTCAAAATCATCATTTAATAGGTGTACCTAAATCTCTGAAAAAAATTTCTTTGCATATACCTAACCATAATAATATACGTAGAGCTT
The DNA here is from genome assembly GCA_918857605.2 of Philereme vetulata. Taxonomy (NCBI): domain Eukaryota; kingdom Metazoa; phylum Arthropoda; class Insecta; order Lepidoptera; family Geometridae; genus Philereme; species Philereme vetulata. Next base: position 11,825,267 of record OU975423.1, read on the forward strand.
ACAGCTCTGGTTTTGTCCTCAACTTCGGATCAATTGATCGTAGGTTTCATAGGAAATTAATGAATTTAATAAAATTACCGTGTCCAAGCTTCTTCATTCAATAGCCTGCTATCGGTGACGCATCCGACGATTAAAGGACGTATAACGACCACCGATAACACTGATAACCAATCTCGTTCTTGGACTCGAGCACATTTGTTTGTTTCTTACATCCGTGGACGGTGTTCGATATTTGAAAATTAAAGGAAAAATATTTTAAAGTGTTTTTCAGTAAAAGTAGCAATATTTAGAGAGAAACAGTTTCGTACCCTCTACGTTTAGTGTTCGATTTGTGAATTCAATTAGTAAAACCTATTTCTTTCTTGTAAAAAATTCAAACAGTGTTCTGATTTCATAAGTAAACAAAAAGTGACGAACGTACCTCTATGGCCAGTGTTCGATTTAAAAATCGATGAATAAAAACTATTTCGTTTAAAAATTGTTTTTGAACAGTATTCTGAATTCAAAAGTAAACAGGGACGTTTTCGCGCTTCTGGGAAAAATGTAGAGTGTAAAATTATTAACAAGAAACAATTTTATATGTTTACCAAAAGCTCTGGGCTGGGTGCACACAGACTTCCAGACTTGTCGATTTTGATCGACCAAAAAACAGTGCGCTATTCAGCCTGGTCGATAGTTTATTTTTTGAGAAAGCGTAATGATGTGGGAAGTGTGAAAAGTATCGATAGATTTATAACTGTTTACCGTTATCGTCACATTTTCATCGAAACTAGTATCGTTATGCATAAAATAACAAGTGTCAAACTAATAAAAAAGAAGCGGAGTTTTGAATAACTAGTTATTGCGTAACTAACTTTAAAGTGTTAATTCAAAAGTCGAGGTTAATGGAGTTGATCGAGTTTTCGGTGGATCGAATGAATCAGTGATTGTTATGATGCGCGCGCGCCTGCAAGTCTCGTGTTTGTGAATTTCGTGTATAAATGAATCAGTGTTGTGATAATGAGTGTTCCGAATCTTAGTGCGGTACAAATAACAGGTATTTTTTGTTTTTTCTAATTTTTTATATGATTTTCTTTACAAATTATTACCAGTATTTTTACTAAAAACTGGATATTTACCATTTTATTTGAGTTTTGAAGTATCCCGGTGCGATTGTACTAAAATATCGATTTAGTGAGAAAAATTTCGAAGTGTTTAAGCAAATTTACATAACATTACGAGGTCGCTGTCTTGATTACAAATTTTAAACCTTTACTAATTTGTCTTAAAATAATATTGTTTTATCTAATATCTTTGGTGGTAAGCCAGCAGAGTTTACCCACTTAGTAGGTACACTAATTTAGCAATGTACACACGGCTACACATCAAGCTATACGTTCCAGTATAAGCTGACCTCGCATTGTGTAGGCTTTTCGTAGAATGAAAGGTCAGCTTATACTGGAAATGTATAGCTTGATGTGTAGCCGTGTGTACATAGTATATACGCGCTAATGGGTATATAATGTTATCTGGCCGTCTAATAGTCTAAAGTAATTATGGGTTCAATGAACAGAGTATTTGGGAATGTCCATTATATACAGACGAGCGGTTTTGTTCAAAAAACGCTCAGATATAGATAAATATCAGTGCACTAGCTTTAATTTTACTATTGTCTCGCTATTGAGAATTCTGTTGACATCACTTAAATGAGTACTGTCACTTTCTGTCCGCTTAGAAAGATTAAAGCAACATTTTTAAATACAAGCATTTGTAAAAGTGCTCTATGAGTATACAAAATTTCAACGGGTATTTATCGCGTATGTACCTTTTTTATTTGTTGACTCGACGTTTTGACTGTGTTGTAACAGCCGTGATCACAGGCGGACTGGAGTACTTGGAGCTACCTTCGAGAAGTGATGGCAGCTGCAGCAATTATATATTTCATCTGTACCTACCTAATTATGTACAGTGATCGCGAAAGTTTGAATAATACTACAGCAGCCATGTCATGGTCGAATTTAGAAAGGGATATCATAACTAAATATGTCATCATTTCGTGTATGTGCTGTTGACCGTTGAGGAGTTCCTTCGTATGAAGCTAATGCAAGGTGTAGAATAGGGCTTACCATAAAAATACATCGGAACTGAACCGAAAGCGTAGGATGGCCACCACAAGATGGAATGACGACCTATCAAAGGTTGCTGGGTGCCGTTGGAGCAGGCCTTACAAGATCGGTCACTGGAAATCTATGTGGGACGCCTATGTTCAACAGTGAATGTCCTTCGACTAATATGATGATGATGATGAATAAAAAAATGCTTTGACGTCCTCCGTGCAGTGGGCGAATAGTCGGCTGAGTTGCAGGAGGTAGCGGGTTCGATTCATTCGCGGAACAAATGTGTGCATGATCTACAGTTGTAATGTTGTTTTATTACCTAAGTATTTGCGCTGTGGGCAATGTCCAGCAATATAGAATATTTTATATATTGAAATCATTACAGTCTACATATATTAAATAACGACTAAGCATAGTCAAACTTAAAATAAACTTCTTCAAACTCTTCAACGACATCTAACATTCTTCTTTAAAAATAAAACAAATGAGAAATATTCGCAAAATTTACAACACACACGAGCGGCCGCGTCTCTGGTGACCGGCTCCTGAACTGATAAAATAAAATAAACAAAAACTTTTTTATTGGCACCAGAAAAGATGTCATGAACAATTTTAAACATAGGTGCTAGTTTACATATAGGTACTTACTAGTTATAATTTTTATGAAGCTTAATCATTTGAAATTTATACAAGTCATATGTATTTATTTATTGTGTAACGTTTAAAAAGCCGCTCGTCTGACCAGCTCCCTGACCACTGGCTGTCTGTCTGTCCATTGTTTACCGATTACGTTAACGTGGATACGTGCAATGGTTACTGACCCATATTCCATCCCTTTCAAATCATGTTATTATTACGCTATGGAATTCGCAACGGATTCAGTGTGATAACTCATTTGGGGCGTGTTACTTTCTCATGACAAAACACTCATCGAAGCCGCGCCGGAAGCTAGTCTCACTAATATGATTTGCTGACGATACGGACATAATTAGGAACCACTCCCTATTTGAGTGTGGACTGGACGAAGGAAACGTTGACCACATATTCTTCGACTGTCATAGATTGCGGCGTTCCCTCTATGAAATCCTTCCTCCTGAAATCCCTCGTCCTATCTCCTTTAAATGTTTAGTAACTCTTACCTTTTCCCCTCTAATTAATTATATTTTATGTAAATTTATAAATGATAACAACATTAGGTTGTAAATGTATATATTACTTACTAGCTCACTAACCCACATTATCTATAATAGTACTAACAACTAACATTGTGCTGGTTTGTGTTGTGTTGTGTCTTTTGTTTTAGAGTTATCAAGGGTTTTTCCAAATACAATATACCGGTCATATTCTTGACCTATCTCCTATTAAGTGTATGAAAATATCGTGACATCGACTTTGGCGGAATTGTGACACTCCCTAGTCACAGTAGCCACAATCAAGAACTGAACTGACGATACGGACAAAATTTATTAGGACACAGTATCCCAACTAACACTTTTCATTTTAATGTTTTTTACTGCCGATTCGGACACCATCAAATTATTAAGGCTGTACAGTCAGGTAAAAAATGTTTAAGCATAATATAATATAATGTGATAAAGCTTATCAAATTACTTTGCGAGCGTGTGGTGACTTACATTAATGTTAAAAAAACCACAAGTTTCATTCATAGCGTATATTTGGTATAAATCAACTTGTATACATAGGCATCTATATAATGATCACTTAAAATATCTCAAATAAAGAGATAGAGAGAGTGTGACCTTGCTATGCGTCTATTTTGTCATCTTGCTGTGCCGCCGCAGCGGCAGCGCCTCGGTAAAAACCTGTTTTTTTAACTGACTGTACAATGCAGCTATTTTAAATGGTGTCCGAATCGACGGTAACAAAAATATATAAAATCAAAAATGTCAATTGGGAAATTGCATCCCAATATTTTTTGTCCGAATCGACAGCAAGTCACTAATATTATAAATGCAAAAGTTTGGATGTTTGTTTATTGTTTATTTATTTAAGTATTTCTTTTTTTGTTTGTTACTCAATCACGTCATAATAGCTTAACCGATTTCGATGAAATTTAGAATGTAGATACGTAGATTATAACCTGGATTAACACATAGGCTACTTTTTATCCCATAAATCAGGTCTCATGGGATAAAAATGGGGTGCCAAGTCAAGTTGCAACAGCGAGTTTTGCTATATTTCTAAGTTACCTACACATTTAGTAGTGTAACGCGTACGAAGTCACAGGCAACAGCTGGTATTACATAAATTAGAACAAAATTATGAAGTATAGTTACAACAGTCTTATCACAATTTCATATATACTTAATTTTATCTATGTTTAGACAATAAGTGTGGATGTACATATGTATCTATTTGGATCAAAAGTCTTGGGATCAAAAATCAAAAGTCACGCTAATCAACATACAAAATAATGTAACATCGACTATCAGTAGTAACTTAAAACATATTAGACAAATTACTTAAACAGTGTAGCTTGAGTCTCTTAAAACGCCATAAATGGACTATAGATCATGGCGTCAGTGGGTAGCCAGTGACAGATAAAGGCCAATGCTTTCTGTAGCTTTACACATCAGAATCCATTCAATACTAATATTTAAATTCGAATGTGACTCTGTATCTCTGTCTGTTTGTTTGTTACGTTTTCACGACCAAACGGTTCGACCGATTTTTATGAAATTGGGTAAATAGGTTATGGACCGGGATTGAGACATAGGCATTTTACTCGAATGCGCCGAAGGAAGGTAAGTAATGTTTTATTGACAAAACACGAGCGAAGCAATGGGTGGAAGCTTTTAAGTTATAAAAACTGGAGACTGCAAAAATGAATGTTCACCCTCATGAACGAAGCCTATAAAATGAGTGGTGTTAGGGAATGCAATCCCGATCCCGCGGGATCCCGATCTCGAGTAATTTTCCGGGATCAATCCCGACGCATCATATGACGAGATCCCGTTCGAGATTGACGGGATTGGGCGGCAGTGGTCGGCGACGCTACACACGTCCACTCGGGGCGCAAGCGGCGCGCTGACTGACGGCCGCGAGCGGCAGGAACGCCGAACAGCGTTAGAAAACTATTCCGACTATTTCCGAATATTAGCGACAGGTGACGATAATTATTTAGTTGGTAAGATTAATTTAATTTTCTTTCGAGTAATATGTTATTTTAGTTAATCTCAATATCACAAACAAGCAGTTATTAGCTTTTTCAGTCATCCGAATTTAATTTTTTTTTTAAACTAGACGGGATCCCGAAAATTCCGGGATCCCGCGGGATTGATATTTCTAATCCCGCGGGATCTCGAATTTGCAATCTCGAGTCGGGATTGCATTCCCTAAGTGGGTGTCCTGTAGATGCTCTGTCATTTATCCACTCTGTTATATTTATATCATATGAGTTTATTTAGTTTTATTGTAAATACCTATTTATTAGTTTATCTATTATTTTTCAACTAGTGTTTATTGATGTGTAATATTTGAAAGTACGTTTATTGAAAACACTCTATATATAAAAATATATATTTGATGTTTCGTTCGTATTCTCAATATATCTTAGTCTTATTTTTTATTATAAAACTTTTCCTGCTACATTATGTCATGCACTACCTACAAAAATATTTTTTCAACACTACGCAAAGGTTAACTGGAAGAGAATGTTTGCTAGCATTAAGTTCGCCTATGTACAGATTTATGTATTTTGTGCAATAAAGAATTTTCAATCAATCAATATTCAGTATTGTCATTTCGGGGAATGTGCCATACGATCTTATCCCGCCATCTCCCTTCCATCAAAGGACAAGCAGGCGCACGGCTCAGTACCATCCGTACCTAGTTGATATATCACCCATTCGCACACACCGTTTTGGTTCTACGTTGTTGATGCGTACAGCTAAGGTATGGAATACTTTGCCGTTATCTGTTTGCCCTAAAGAATAAAATCCGGGTCTCTTTAAGATAAGAGTGAATAGGTTTCTTCTAGTTCTTCGTGCTTCATCTTAGATCACATCATCGCTTACCACCAGGTGAGATTGTGCCCAAAATAAAAAAAAATCGTTAATTTCGTTAACTCGGCTATAGCTAAATGACTAAATAAAACGAATACCAGGTACAATATTTACGAACCAGTAAAAATGCAGCGACGCTTCAACATACAGTTGCCTTAATCCATACAAATCATACCTAATCCATACAAAATACACACCGATCCGGACATTAATCGGAAAGTTATCGATAAAATGCGCCTCTCACTTGACCACTTAGGGCAAGCTCTTACAAATTAACTTGTCAAAATTTAGACTGTGGGAATTACTAATTCATAGTATTAGCACTCGCGCACTTGAAAGCGCACCGTAGGACGCCTCCCCCCTCCCCCCACTAGACGGAAAGACTATCTGATAAAGGTTTTTGGGAGCCGTTGGGTGCAGGTGGCACAAGATCTCTCGCTCTGGGAATTTATGTATAAAAAATACAGTAATAAAAAAATTATTATATAAGTCGGCGGCGCCTAGTAACCTTTTTAAGATCGTCGTTCCATCTAATGGGCAGCCTTGTAGGACAGCCCAACCCTCCGTCGACCGAGACAATATTCTCAGCGATCCGGATGACGGATCCGCTAGAGCGGAGGTAATTTCAGAGTCATCTACACAGAGCATACACTTCACAGATACACCGACCTCGCCGGCGAGGTCGACGAGTCCCTTCGGTTGCTACACAAGGTACAGACATGTACCTGGCCGTTTCTCTCCTATCTCTATCCTGGCAACGGCCCAAGCCGAGGTTCGTACATAGGTACTTGCCTCCTCAAAACTTACTGAGCGCCCTCTGAGCGGCCTCAGAGGCCAACAGCGAGTTAGTCCTTCAGAAAAAAGAAACCAAAAAATGGACAGCCCACTCAGTCAAACCAAACGGTAAAAAATAAAAACCAGCCAAGTGTGAGTCATTATCTATAAAAACGGCAAAAAAATCATGTCTGTGGTATGGGAGCCCCATCGTTATTAGGCAAATCCGAGAAAAAAATTGGGAAAAAATCACGTTTGTTGTATGGGTGCCCCTCTTAAATATTTATTTTATTCTGTTGTTAGTATTTCTTGTTATAGCGGCAACAGAAATACATCATCTGTGAAATTTTCACTATACATGAGATACAGCCTGGTCACAGACGGACAGACAGACAGCGGAGTCTTAGTTATAGGGTCCCGTTTTACCCTTTGGGTACGGAACCCTAAAACTCAATTTATTCTTTAATAAGCACACCTGAATAACAAGAGATTGGTTGGCTTACATTTCTTCAAACACGAAACTTTCCGAGTTCCTAGATTGTGACTAAAGTATTTTCTCTGAAAATCTCTGATTTTTCTGGACTCCGAACACTAAATTATGATAATTTAACGAGTATAAAAGATTTTGTCAAATGCAAATGGCGATATAATATTGAACGTTATCGATATTATAATAGAATAGAAAGCATACTTCGTTTATTTGTATTATCGCTTTAGGGCGCTTACATAAGTTTTCGATGTAATTTGAATAGAAGCGATCGGTTTAGTTTATTGGACTACCCGCTGAGAGAGCCTCTGTTTTCACGTGGTTTATACCTATCATTAAAACTGCTACTTGCCTGAGAAAGTTTGAATTTGATTTTCTAAATTTAAGATTTTGATTACATGACTATATATTACTTAGAAAACTTTCGTGATTGATTTCAATCATTATCATAAATACGGGATTTATCACGTACCGTCTTATCGTTGTTTCGACCGACAATGTTTCGGTTCAATTCGTGAACCTACATCAGGGTGACTTCACATATTTTCTCAATCATCATCTTGTGATATAAACTGTTGTAATCTATAATGTTCTTATTTTTGTTGCAGAGATCGAGGCGGCGGAGGCTTGCAAATGGCTCAGAGCTGCCGGTTTCCCCCAATATGCGCAGATGTACGAAGGTGAGTCCTCAATTAACATTTTTTCTCATAAGAAAAAATAATTACGTAACTTGATTCCGCTTCTAACACACAATATCTTACTACCAGGTAAGTTACCGGTCAAATATAATTCGAAACAATTGGCAGTCATTCTCGAAAGCACACATACGAGTAGTAGTAGGTACTCGTAGATAGGTGTATATCCAGTGCCTTAGGCGAAAGACTGGAACGGCGCGGTGCTCTTTTAAGGTAATACGCGACAAAATAAAACAATGGTATAAACAGACTAAGTGTGGTATGTTTCATCATCATCATCATCTCAGCCCACATCCACCCACTGCTGGGTATAGGCCTCCTCGCTATCACGCCACTCTCTCCGGTCCCGTGCCAAGTGCATCCATTGCCTTCCCGCAACTCTCGCGATGTCGTCCGACTATCTGGCTGGTGGTCTGCCAACTGGTCTACGCCCTTCTTGCGGCCACCACTCGGTTGCTGCCCTCGTCCATCGTCCGTCATTCCTCCTTGCCTTCTTTATCCTGGTTTATCCTTCTACCCACATCCACGACTTTGGTTCTGCGTCGTATTTCGATGTTGAGTATGTAGTCCATCAGCGAGATGCCTAACATGGCACGCTCAATTGCTCTTTGAGTAACTCTAATCCTGTGAACAAGTTCGTTCGTGAGCGGCCATGTTTCAGCAAAAACATGGTATGTTTAATCAAAAAAAATCGAGAACTTATTTATTACATAAAGGAAAGTTACTGTGTTTCTTTCTATACGAAAAAGTAATGCATAAAAACGCCTTTTGCCTTAATATTGGCAGAAACGATCTCCTATAAATAATTTGTTCCAGCTATTTCTTGCTCTATAAAGTTGACAATCACACAAGTCATTCTTGAGTTATTGTTGAGCAAAGACAAATATTTTAATAGAAAAATGCCTTAAAAATCTGAAGTATTTTTAAGTTGTAAATAAAGGAAATACTGTATTATTTTCCAATTTCGATCCCGTCGACTGCCGGCCCCCTAATACAAGCGCCCTAGGCCGTCGCCTAGTTCGCCTATAAGCGGGATCCTGCTTCTAAGCCTTATCTGTCTGTCTGTCTTACACCATAACCGCTACTCGTCTCTGGAATATATATATATATATAGTCCTCCTCATCGATTTCGATGACGGCGACCCTAATTATATTTAAATTTAAAGAAAATGCTATTATTATGCTATCGATTTAGGGCAAAGTCTAAAATGCAGAAGATCTCTATTATAGAGATTCTCTACGCAGATGACGTCTGCCTCATGTCAGACAGTATGGTACATCTTCAAACCTACGTTGACGCACTTCACCAATCCTGTCAACGGTTTGGTCTAGTTACCAGTGCTTCCAAAACTCAAATCCTCTTTGAAATAATATGCAACCAAACTATTTCGAGGTTACTTCAGTGGAAGCATTCAGATTGAGAATCTATAGGCACCTTCTCGGTCAAACCGACCAAAAATGAGCAACTTAATCTTTTCCTATCACTTCTTCTATTGTTATGTATGTATTTTTATTTGATACTGGTATAGTTTAGTCTATGATATAAAGTATTTAAGTATTATGTACCTATGCTATTTTTATTAGTCCTGTGCAAATCTTAATTAGTTCCCTTTCCTGTGCACTGCCTACACATATTTATCTACAATACACAAAGGTTATCTGGAAGAGAATGCTCTTTAGCATTATGTTCGCCTTTGTACTAGTTTTATAAGTGCAATAAAATATTTTCAATCAATCAATCTGTAGTGATAATAAGAAATCCACTAACGATGATATATTTTAAATTTATTCCCCGACACTTCACGCGATACAACAGTACCATATCTCCTTTAAAGACTTGACAAGCATCCTAATAGCCTATCCCGATATTAAGGCCGCGTCCCCGGAACAATACCGACCTGTCCTAACATTCAATTAATCATACTTGCTGGCTGTCCTACATTCTGTACAGGGTGTTTCAGATGATATATTGTACTGTTCCGGTTCACAATGGAGGATTTGCACCTAATCCTTTATCCATAACTCAGAATTTATAGGCGTTTTAGCAATTTTTTTTATAAATTATAAGCTAGCGTTTGACCACGATCTCGCCTGATGGTAAGCGATGATGCAGTCTCCTTCGCGACTTGAAGACCCTTGGGTTGTAGTTATCAGTAAACACAGACTCTGGCATGGCGTTCCACTCCTTGGCGGTGCGCATAATAAAGGTGGAAGAGTACAGCTTTGTGCGTATGTTAGGTACTACCATGTAGCGGTGGCGCACCGCAGAGCGTCAGGTTGTTCGATGATAGAATGGGGATGGTGGAATCAGCTTGAAAAGCTCCTCAGCACACTCTCCGAAATGTAAACGATAAAAAATCGAGAGGCTTGCAACCTTTCGACGATGCTCGAGGCTGCCTTGCATCTGCTAACTCGTCTTTGCAAATGAGCTTCTTGGCTCTTCTTCTTTTCTCTCATTTTTTAGGGTTAAAGTATCAGTCTTTCGATTTTCGTTTCTCCTGTCCATCCAAAGTTGTACCGTTATTTACCTAAGCTATGTATATTTCCTTTGCTACTGTATTTCATTAGGTGTGCAATACAGAGTATATCAATCAATCAGTGTACGAGGTATTGTTTATCAGTGCTTGTCAAAAATTATTAAATGTAGTTCATTTTCCCTTCATATTTTCAACGTGTTATAGTGAGCGTCTGTTACTTACAAGAAAATTACCCCAGGGGATAAGCAAGCTAAATTGGGAGGGATCCTCCATTATATGAAAAAATGACCGTTTTGTGCATGCTGCACAAGATAAGTCACTCTGAAAACGACGTCCTACAGAGCTGATATGATGATTAGGACAAGAGAGCTTAAAAATAGCAATATACCTACGGCAAAATTCGTACGGTTCAATTCGTGAACCTTCATCAGGGTGAGTGCGATCCGCTCCGAATAACGTCTCGCCTCGCACTGCGCGCCGCTGCTCTCTGCGCGCGAGTGGACGGGCGGGGTGGTGGGGATTGGGTCAACGAAAGCACAGTGCGTTGACCCGCTGTGTCATCATCATTATCATCACTGCTGCTCTCTTCTGTAGTTCTTGGTACAGGCAAACACACAACACTAACTATGTCTCTACCAGGTTCACTCACTCTTCTGTCATTTGCATCATGAAGACATGGCCTATCTCTATATAAAAAATACTATATATTAACTACATTAATGGCGCCTTAACTTGTGTTCATTGTAACCGGACTTTTAGCGCAAAAATAGGGTACATCAGCCACATACAGGCTAAACACCTAGGCCAATAATCACAAAGTCAAGTCTCTGTAGCCGAAATCGGCTAGGAGGATTTTTATTATTATTATAAAAAATACATCAAAAACTTTGCAAACAGTTGCATCTAACTCAATGTTATTGACATGAAAAGGTTTTCTTTAAACATTAGATAACGCACAACGCCATGTCCTACCCACAATATTAATCACTGCCTCACCTCAAGTCCAACTAAGACTTGGCATTCATGGCATTGCATTAGGTACAGCTGCGTCTCTGAGACATAAAGTTTTCATATGTGTTGGTAGGAGAGATAAGACAGTCACTGTTATTTTTAAATCTTTTACAAACTTCCACACGCGGCTTTGCACGCCTTTGTCTCAATCATAATCTATCTGTGTACCAAGTTTCATAGAAATCGGTCGAGCCTTTTAGCCGTGAAAACACACAGACAAAAAGACAGTCATACAGAGAGACAGAGTAACTTTTGAATTTATAATATTCTTAATAACGTAGAATGGATGAAACGAAACTTTTAAAAGCATCTATCAACTAAAATGTCTAACGATTTTTAAACTTTACAGTTTATCAGTTATCTGGTTCCCATAGTACAAGCTTTGCTTAGAGCTTTGGGGCTAGATGCCGCTGTGTGAAATTTCCAGCATTATTTATTTATTTTATTGACAGCATCCTGTACATTGTAGAGATCATAACGAAGCTCAGCTGCAGAGATGAAGCCAAATCCTCCCAATTGACCGCCGTCCTAACGTTTATTAATGAAATCTTTGTGTGGATAAGCCCATAAGAACAAACTCATGCAAATTAGAATTTTTGAAACTTTTGCGATCGCTGTACATTATTACTGATTTAAACGATGAGTCTGCCCGCGACCATGCATGCCTGTTGCAAACTTGTGACACAGTCGAAACGTCGGTTTAACAAAAAAAAAGGTACATACGCGATAAATACCCATTTAAATCAGTAATCATGCAAAATACGTTTACCTTCTGGATGTTGTGCCAAATTCATAATTGTTCTTTCTTTTGCACAAATACATGTTAAATGGTTTGTTACATCCAACTTACAGTTTTCAATTTTTGCTTAAATGGTTTTCTTGTTTATTTTCTGCCTACTTTTTTACATAAGGTTAGTTATAACAATCTCAATACTTATGACTTAGCAATTTTACATTAATAATTCACTTTGCCCTTTAAATAAAATTATGTCAATGTGATATTTTTTTCAGGCACAATAATAACAAAAACTCATTTTAAAATCACAAATTGTCAGGCTGGGTTAGGGTTGCCAATATTTTTTCGGGGAAATATAGTATTTTTCAAAATAAGCTTTAAAAAAATATAGTGCACATCAAAAAAATATACATACATATTGTATTATGGAAAAAGCAAAATATAGCAAAGATATAGAGATTATTTGTTACTTATTTATTTTAGATTTTTAGGCGACGTTAGTAGGCACTAGGGAATGCAATCCCGATCCCGCGGGATCCCGATCTCGCGAGATCTCGTGTAATTTTTCGGGATCAATCCCGTCGCATCATATGACGAGATCCCGTTCGAGATTGACGGGATTGGGCGGCAGTGGTCAGCGACGCTACACACGTCCACTCGGGGCGCAAGCGGCGGCGGCGTGCTGACTGACGGCCGCGAGCGGCAGGAACGCCAAACAGCGTTAGAAAACTATTCCGACTATTTCCGAATATTAGCGACAGGTGACGATAATTATTTAGTTGGTAAGATTAACGAATAAAGGTTTTTATTTTCTTTCGAGTAATATGTTATTTTAGTTAACCTCACTATCACAAACAAGCAGTTATTAGCTTTTTCAGTCATCCGAATTTAACATTTTTTTTAAACCAGACGGTATCCCGAAAATTCCGAGATCCCGCGGGATCTCGAATTTGCAATCTCGAATCGGGATTGCATTCCCTAGTAGGCACAGAACTTGATGCACTTTCGTTGTCGCTGCCACTTTCCATAGTTAACTTATTTAGGACTTCAACTTCTCAGAAGAAAGAAAAACATCAAATTGAAAATAAGTATCGAAATTACAAATCAAAAATAAAGCAAACCAAAAATTCGTTTGACGTAGTCAATTTGACATTACGGACAGGTTCGGAACGCGGAAATGTTATACTACGTAACGTACGTAGTTTAGTTAAAATGCTTCGTTCGGATACCTATATGCTTTTGCATCAGTTTGAGGTTAATGTAAATAAGCGTTCACAATTTTTTTTTATATGAAGGATTTGATTGTTGGATTTTGGTGTTGAACATATATTTTTGCGTACTATATATATTTCTTCAACAGTATATAGTACGCAGACTCAAAATATAGTACAATACTCACTATATATTAAAGTACGGTTGGGAATCCTAGTCTGGGAATTCCTAATTCTTTTTAACTAACCATTTCACATTTGTCTAACATGAGACTAAAAGGCGTAACTACAGAAATTTAACTCCTAACGAAATATCCACAGTAACCTTTCTCTCTCTGTTGACAATATAAACTAAATTATCCTTTAATAGCAGTAAAGGGAAATATACACGCACTTTCTTTACAACATACTATTATATTAACTGTAACCACATACCGTGAAATTTCATAGTAACAATCATTATGCGCTGTGGTGTTGCTTTACTAACTACATTGTTGGCTGTGGGCATTCTTTTCTATCAACAAATCTATTGGGCATGATTGAATACGTACTCGGTATTTGGATAAATACAATGACTTGGAATAAGTTTGATGCTATGAATTTTGCTGTGACTAATACCCAGTATTTATTTATGACGGCACGGACAGACAAAAGCTACATACCCCCCTTTTTCGTAGGGCTTAAAAACATACACAAGGCGGCACACTAAAAGAGTCTAAAATTTATAAAATAATAAAATCTATGGCGTCAACTTTTATCTTTAAAGACTTTTTATGGTGAGGAATATTTAGAGAGCCAAGGTTCGCCACTATCTCTGAGATAAGACAAATGCAAACTTATATAGAGATTTTAAAGCTATATGATATAACATCTTTGTTTTTTGTGTGAGATTATCCGTGACACATAAAATTCTTTACTTTAAGTCATAATCAACTTTCTAAAGGATAAAATGACTGGTGACTGGTTTCCCTTTTTTATTTTTAACATAATCAGCGTTCCGTAAAAATATTTTATTTGTCACGTCAATATTTTAATTAACTTTAACGTAATATTAGTTTAATAACGTTTTTCTGATTTTTTCCTTTACTTGTGTTGTGAGACGTTGCTTCTTGCCAAATTTCATGATTATTTGCGTGCGAAATGCGCGGTTTAAATAACAGTGTTTTTTATTGCTTTAACTTAGAAGCTACATTACAGCTCGAAGAGACCGTAGAACTATGTATTTAATATTAATTTCAACTTGAAACCTCCACGCGTTCCTGGGAAAAAGGGTCTGACTTGACAGACGGCCAGACAACAAAGTGATCCTATATAAGGGTTCCTTTTTTTCTTTTTGCGATCTTTTTCTTCTCAATCGTAACGCTCTTGACAGAGCGGTCGTGGTCGACATATTGTATCATTATTTTTTGGGGGCAGATGTTACATGCCTCACCATAACTCGCCATTTGTCTCTGTTGACAGACATTCTCGCGCATTCATGCAGTTGGCCGCCCACTGCAGCTTTTATTTGATCGGTCCACCGCATGGGCGACCTTCCGCGCGGTCTGATGCCCTCCAATCGTCCTTGTACGACTAGACGCTCAATAGAATCAGTGTCCCGCCTCGAGACGTGGCCAAAGAACTTCAGAATGCGAGTTTCTACTAAAGCCGACAGACGCTGTTTTATGCCGAGCTCCAAGAGTATAGAGGCATTAGTACGATGCTCGGTCCATGATATTCCGACAAGCCTTCTCCAGCACCATATTTTCAAAGCGTCCAGTTCCTAATCTTTTTCTTTTCAACTGCTCGCAGCGTCCTTGTGAATTTGGTGATTTGTCGATTCCTCCATATTTTCCCAATCTTATCCATTGCAGTTCTGGTTATTGCTATACGACGTTTGACTTCATCTTTTGCGGTACGGAACCTTAAAGCTTAATTAAAATCAGTTCATCCTTTTGGGGGCTACGATGCCACAGAGAAATATACATATCCAACTTACAATACCTCTCTGTTTGCATTGGGCGTCAACTAATCGTTAAGTCTTTAATGGTTTTCAACACAAATATCTCAGTATTTACTCACATTATGCTCATATTTGACTTATATGCTCATTATGACGACCTCCGTGGTGCAGTGGGCGAATAGCCGGCTGAGACGCAAGAGGTAGCGGGTTCGATTCCCGTCGCGGAACAAATAATTGCATGATATACAAATATTTGTTCCGGGTCTCGTTGTTTCTCTATATATTATAAGTATGTATTTACAAAAAAATGTATATAAGTATTCTATCAGTTATCTGGTTCCCATAGTACAAGCTCTGTTTGTTTGGGGCTAGATAGCGCTGTGGGAAATGTCCAGCAATATTTATTTATTTATTATTTGTTGACGACC
The DNA here is from genome assembly GCA_918857605.2 of Philereme vetulata. Lineage (NCBI taxonomy): Eukaryota > Metazoa > Arthropoda > Insecta > Lepidoptera > Geometridae > Philereme > Philereme vetulata. The sequence goes on from OU975423.1 coordinate 11,841,149, forward strand.
TCCGTGGTGCAGTGGGCAAATAGACGGCTGAAACGCAGGAGGTCGCGGGTTCGATTTCCGCCGCGGAGCAAATGTTTGCATGACCTACAGTTTATGTTCCGGGTCTGGTTGTTTCTCTTTATATTATAAGTATGTATTTACAAAAAAAATGTACATATGTATGTATTGTATCAGTTATCTGATTCCAATAGTACAAGCTCTGCTTGGTTTGGGGCTAGATAGCGCTGTGTGAAATGTCCAGCAATATTTATTTATTTATATTTGTAAAACTTAACTTTTACTTGAAACTCAGTTCAAGGAATCTGTCTTTAATTTATCGAAATCAATAAAAATAAAGTCGATTATAACATTTATAACCAAGCTTTTATAAAAATCGGTCCATTAAAATATTATTGGGTTAATTGCTAGTCGTTAAATAACTGTCGCACCTGATATTTTAATATGAAACAAGTAAATATTGTATACAAGTTGTGATATGGTCGTTGCATATGCGTAGGTTTGCACTTTGCGTGGGTAGAGTATTACAATGGTAACGGGTCAAGGCAGCCATTTAGGTAATCATAATGTCGAAGACGAAAGTCTTCAATCAGTGTGTTACCAGTGATGACATATGGAACCGAGACGTGGTCCTTCACTATTGGCCTTATGAATAAGCTCAGAGTCGCTCAACGAGCTATGGAGAGGGCTATGCTCAGGGTTTCTCTACGGGATCGAATCAGAAATGAGGAGATACGTAGGAGAACTCAAGTCACCGACATAGCCCGACGGATTAGTACGGTGAAGTGGCAATGGGCAGGCCATATAGCGCGCAGAACAGATGGCCGATGGGGCGGGAAAGTTCTCGAGTGGAGGCCAGGCCAGGAACCGGCAAGCGCAGCGTAGGACGTCCACCTACAAGATGGGCAGACGACTTGGTAAGAACCAAGAACCGCAGGTCGGCGTTGAATGCAGGCCGCTTCCAACCGCAGTTCCTGGAGATCAATGAGGGAGGCCTTTATTCAGCAGTGGACGTCCTACGGCTGATATGATGATGATGATGAATGTAGAAACGGCGATGTAATATCCTCGCTAATAAGAAATGTGATAACATGTCCGTATACCGAATACATACAGAGGTGGTAAATAGACTACGTAATCCGATAATTTGGAGGCTGGGTGAAATCATCAATATGTGTGGCTTCCTCGATATCTATAAGTTTGAGCGCGATGTAAAACATTTCATATTAAAATAGAAAAACGGCCAAGTGCTAGTCGGATTCGCGCACGAAGGGTTCCGTACCATCACTATCACTACATATGTAGTATAAAACAAAGTCGCTTTCCGCGTCTGTCTCTATGTATGCTTAGATCTTTAAAACAACAGCAACAGATTTTGATGCGGTTTTTTAATAGATAGAGTGATTCAAGAGAAAGGTTTATATGTATAAAGCATGCATAATATAGTAGAGAAACACTCATAAATTTAGAGGTTTCTAATGTGATGTCGTAAATACTTTAATAATCTTTCAAAATACTCTTGAAAACATGTCTGTATTGTCTAATGACAAAAAAGCTATGAACGTTGTATATAAAGACATTCTGTAGTATATTTAGAATCAGCATTGCACCTGTGCGAAACCGGGGCGGGTCGCTAGTTATCTATAAAAACGAGCAAAAAAAATCATGTTTGTTGTATTGGAGCTCCCTTTAAATATTTATTTTATTCTGTTTTTAGTATTTATTGTTATAGCGGCAACAGAAATACATCATCTGTGAAAATTTCAACTGTCTAACTATCACGGTTCATGAGATACAGCCTGGTGACATACGGTCAGACAGCGGAGTCTTAGTAATAGGGTCCCGTTTTACCCTTTGGGTACGGAACCCTAAAAACGATTATTTAGCATCACATGTGTACATCACAGCTTAGAAAAATGAGTATAGATTATAGAGGAAATTTTTTGAGCAATAATGGTCACCACTCAGCATTGTGCTATAGTAGCAATTAGCATATATATACCACTATAGCGCTGGTCTTCCGTGGTGCCATTGCTTCATTGCAAGCATATAACATATTATTACTAGTAGATATAAACTTTAGGACTCGTTTAAATACCAACTTACGAACTATTAAAACATACAAAATATGAAAATACAAAAAATTAAACAGTTAAGGGCGCACTATACCTGAAGAGACGATAAATCGCTTATTGAGAAACAATGTTTTCTACAACAAATTGTGTGCTTTTAATTTGTAATTCATATATGTTATAGTTAAGGATACGTGCTAGAACGCCTGTGTTGTGAAAATACGATTCCGTAAAAAAAAATCTATAGAAAAAAAAACCCAAATTTATCTTAAATCCGTTTTAATGCGATGAATACTTCAATATAGATCTTGAAACTTTATACAGTAATTCTACACAAGATAAATAAGAGCACCTGTGTTTTAAATTTTCAAAGTACCTTTGGATTTTACCATAAAATGAAAATAACTAAGTGTCACACTAATGATACCATTCGCTTCGAACGCCCGCTCCGCGATTCAGTCTGGCCTCGGCTTTCAGACGGTGTACCCGTGACGCTTGTCCCTCCAAACGATCATGCAATTCTTAAGAAGAATTTAAGATTAATTTGGTTTTTGTAAGGACACAGCAATGATAAATAAGTACAACAAGAAAATGAAGGGACTGAATGATAAAAAAACCGGCAAACATATGAACCACGGCGAGATAGGACGTGCAGCGGCGCGCGGAGAAGCGGGGGTGAAATTCGAATTTGGGCTGAGGTATAGTCAACTCTTAACAGACGTAATTAAAATAGCTTTGAGAATTAAACAATTAAAAAATAAAAATATAATACAGTTTACAGGCATAATTAAAAGAGCTTTGAAAATTAATAAATTAGAATTATAAAAAAAATACTAGAAACCAGGCCCAGAACCTACCTACGTGTGAAAACTTTTGGAAACTCAACAAGTATTTTTTGTACTTTCTTGTATATTGATGTACCTACCTACTTTCACAATTTCGGGAGTAATTTTGGAAATCCATTAATTTTTTTATGTTGTATTTGTATTTTTTTCTGATTTTTGGCTATAGGCTTGTTTTTCATTGATTCATAAAAAAAGTTAATTCTTTATTAGCCATTGTATCACTTTAAATTGAACCACCTTAAGACGAAAGTCTTCAATCAGTGTGTGTTACCAGTGATGACATATGGTACCGAGACGTGGTCCTTCACTATTGGTCTTATGAATAAGCTAAGAGTCGCTCAACGAGCTATGGAGAGGGCTATGCTCGGGGTTTCTTTACGGGATCGAATCAGAAATGAGGAGATACGTAGGAGAACTCAATTCAACGACATAGCCCGACGGATTAGCACGTTGAAGTGGCAATGGGCAGGCCATATAGTGCGCAGAGCAGATGGCCGATGGGGACGGAAAGTTCTCGAGTGGAGGCCACGGACCGGCAAGCGCAGCGTAGGACGTCCACCTACAAGATGGGCAGACGACTTGGTAAGAACCGCAGGTCGGCGTTGGATGCAGGCCGCTTCCAACCGCAGTTCCTGGAGATCAATGAGGGAGGCTTTTGTCCAGCAGTGGACGTCCTACGGCTGATATGATGATGGTGATGATGAAATTGAACCAAATTACAAAATTAGCACGTTTTATGGTCTTCAAAAACAATTGACCATTAACTTCAAATTAACATTTCTCAGACATACTAACACACATTTCTAAGATTATTACCATAATTACAAACATAGCCATTCCCTACAGATTCTAAGTTTGTATTACATCATAAAAACATCTCGCCTACTCTCATTTTAACAAAGAGTGACCCAAAACAACCATTATTATTATGGGTTTCCAATGACATAATCCATGAGTTTTTGCTGATATCAATTTTTAAACCATTTAAGTTTAGTAAAGTGTCCGCCTACTCTATCACTTTAGGGACACAGCATATGGAGAACAGTTGGTACACTATCTCGAAAGTAAAGGCAACTATGATCAGTCAACTTAGGACTATAAAGAAGTAGTCCAGGCATATAAAGAATGACGTCTTATCTAAAAAATAATACCAAAACCATGTGTAATTTGCATAATTTAAATAAAAAACCCGCCAAGTGCGAGTGTCGCGCACGGAGAGTTCCGAACCATTATCAATATAAAAACGGCAAAAAAATCATATCTGTTGTATGGGAGCCACACTTAAATATATGTTTTATTTTACTTCAACTATTTATTTTTAAAGTAAATATATAACTAAATATTCTGTGAATAATACAAGCGTCTACCTATTGCCGTTATCAATATCTAGCAAAAAACGAGCATAAAAATCACGTTTGTTGTATGGGAGCCTCCCTTAAATATCTATTTTATACTGTTTATAGTGTTTTTTGTTAAAGCGACAACAGAAATACATCATCTGTGAAAATTTCAGTTGTCTAACTATTACAGTTCATGAGATACAGCCTGGTGACAGACGGACAGACAGACAGCGGAGTCTTAGTAATAGGGTCCCGTTTGACCCTTTGGGTACGGAACCCTAAAAATGGTATATGACTATCATTTCTCGGAAGCACATACATGCTTTTTTTTTTGAATTAGCTAACGCGCTATTCCTAAGATTTGTTGCAATGTAGTAGCTGCTTTTATCATGAGCTGTGTAAACTCCAAATTCCTAAAAACATTAACCGATTAGCGTTATCTCAAGAAACGTTACCTGTAACATTTCTTTTAAATGACTAAATAGATGAAAGGACACGCCGTAACCAACCTTAATTCCTTGTGATAAGGTTCCTAACTTTTACAATTTTTTCGGTACAGAAATAAATTTTTTTGCCTTATAAAACTGACATGTATCACAAGGGAATAAGAATACATATTGCATGACATTTGTAAGGTGATTCAAAATGATTAAGGGCGGTAGGGGGTCGGCATTCTGTCAAAACACTGTACCTATCTGTCAAAATATTTTTTGGTGATTAGTTCAGGTATATTTGATATGTCATTCCGTGACAGGTCGCTGTGAAGTGAGGACCTATTTTGTGGCTTTGCGTGCAAAAAATGTGATATGTTTTTGCGTTTGTGACATAACTGTGCAGACAAGTTCTTTGGAATTGAATTGTATTGGGTGGTAAGTTTTTGATCTATTTATAACTAGCTGTTGCCCGCGACTTCGTACGCGTTACACTAATAAATGTGTAGGTAACCTAGAAATAAAGCTAAACTCGCTGTTGCAACTTGACTTGACACCCCATTTTTCTCCCATGGAAACTGATGGGTTAAAAGGTAGCCTGTAGTAATCCAGGTTATAATCTACGTATATACCAAATTTCATCGAAATCTGTCCAGCCGTTATGACGTGATTGAGTAACAAACAAACAAATAAACAAACATCCAACGACCTCCGACGATTTAACGACCTCCGTGGCGCAGTGGGCGAACAGTCGGCTGGGATGCAGGAGGTAGTGGGTTCGATCCCGCCGGAATAAATGTTTGCATTATCTACAGATATTTGTTTCGAGTCTGGTTGTTTTTTTTTCTATATATAGTATGTATTTACAAAAAAAGTAGTTAAGTATGCTATCAGTTAAATGGTTTCCATAGTACAAGCTCTGATTAGTTTGGGGCTAGATAGCGCTGTGTGAATGTCCAGCAATATTTATTTATTTATTTATCCAAACTTTCACATATATAATATTAGTGTGATCAACCGGTTGCCAGTGCACAGGGGTCAAATTTCAACCGTTATTCAGTTCTTTAGGATAATTTTAGTATTCTCATTAAGCCTAAAAAGAGTACAAAGTCTTCTTTCACGTATTTATTTTAATATAAATGTAGTGAAGATCAATCAACACTTATAATCGTTTATAGTATATCTAAGAGGAACATGTGTGGATTAACCTTGACCGTACCGCATGCATTCTTGTGATGTTTGGTCTAAATGAAAACGGCTAGCGATAATAATAGTATTATGCTGTGTTGTAGAATTAACGCGCCGGCGAACCCCGAGCGCAACTTCAATTCGGCCGCGTCAAAAATTTCGGCCTGAATATCGCTATCCCTGTATAGTGACGAAGTTTAGCCACGCAGAGCGACAGTGATAGCAATAGAACGATTCTAAATTTGATTAGATTTTGACCGTGTTCCGTAATACCAAAAATGATGACTGAAAACTTGTTGTATTTTCACAATGTGTTGTTATTCTGTAACTAGACGATATAATCTATGTTCCCATGACTAGGATACGTAAGATGTTGTTGTTTTTAATACGAAACAATTAGGTTGAAAACAGGTTTTTTATGACGTAAAAACATGCAGAATACGATACGCTTCTATTTCATTTTCCGTAAGTATTTTGATCTAATATATGGCTGGGAACCTAGATAAATACTATTCAAATTAAAATAATATCTTATTAAGGTAGAAATATGCTCCAATTAGAAATGATCTTGGTAGTACGTGTTGTACGGGCGATTCCCCTCCGGTGTCCCCTTAAGGATATTTTTTTTAGAAACTAGATGATATAAAGTTGGCTTGGTCGTAAACTAATAGAAGGTAAAGCTGTCTGATAAAGGTAGTTGCGAGCCGTTGGGTGCAGACTGTATAAGATAGGTCACTCTAGAAATCTACGGGGGAGGTGTATATTCACTGTTCAGCAGTAGACAGCCAGTGGCGGATATAAATGAAGTTTTAATAATAAATAAATAAATAAATATTGCTGTACATTTCACACAGCGCTATCTAGCCCCAAACTAAGCAGAGCTTGTATTATGAGAACCAGATAACTGACAGATTACTTATATACTTTTTTTGTTTGTAAATACAGACCCGGAACAAATATCTGTATATCATGCAAACATTTGTTCAGCGGCGGGAATCGAACCCACCTGAGTCTCAGCCGGCTTTTCGCCCACTGCGCCACAGAGGTCGTCAATTGTATTAAATTGCAATATTGTTTTTTTTATACTACATATATGGCAAACGAGCATGCAGTCCACCAAATGTTAAGTGGCTACTGCAGCATGGATATCCACATTGAATTGAAAACAAGCTATTATGTTGTCTTGATCTCTATGTGGATACGTTGCCATACTATAGGACTTAGATGTAATGCCTATGTGCCAGTAATTACAGGAACATACCATTACCATCTAACCAGAACACAGCAGCACAAGTACTGCTATTTGGCGGCAGATAAAGGTAAGGCGGTGGTGTCCACTTCCTCTAGCCCGTTCACAAAAGCTCTACCACCAGTATTGTATACAATTAATGTAATTTTTTGTCAAGAAAAGGTTTTAAGCGACCTTTGTAGCCGAGCAGCCGACTGAGTTACAATAGGTCACAGGTTTAATTCGCAATTAGTGTCAATATAATTGTCAGGTATAGTGCGCGCAGCCAAGATGAGACTTGACAGATCACGTGGTCATACCTGCGCAGTAGATAGTTCTCAGGCCATTTTGGCGGTATGCGGAGCAAGCGGGGAGAGACGGCGAGGTATGGCGTCCGCGCATGCGTATTTAGTCGTGTGTCGTTCTCCGCAGCCCGCGCACACGCTGCTGTGGTCCCAAGTTAAGGTGGGTGACAGGTCTTATCTTTGGCTGCGCGCATTATATCCGAAGTTCTCTACGAGATCGAATCAGAAATGAGGAGAGTCGTAGACTAATCTAGGTCACTAGCATAGCCCAGAGGATTAGCAATCTGAAGTGGCAGTGGGCAGGGCACATAGTTCGAAGAACTACCGTTGGGGCAGGAAAGTTCTCCAGTGGAGACCACGTACTGGATAGCTCAACGTAGAATGGCCCCACAATAGATGGTATACGACGTATATTGAAGCAAAAATGATATCCAGGTTGTTTATCAAATAGTATTTGAGTTCGATTAGTACTGATTTCTACTTTTATACATCATCATCATCCACAACCCGAGTTCACCCACTGCTGGGTATAGGCCTCCCCAAGTTTGTGCCATCCGACACGATCCTGCGCTAGTCTCACCCATTGACGGCCCGCGACTCTAACAATGTCGTCCACCCATTTCGCTGCTAGTCGTCCTACCCTTCTATACCCGCTCCTCGGCCACCATTCAGTTACTGTCCTGCTCCATCTGTCATCACCACGTCTAGCCAAGTGTCCTGCCCAAGACCATTTGAGCTCCATAACTCGAATCCCAACGTCATGAACCTTCGTTCGTCCACGGATCTCGACGTTTGGAACGCGATCTAACAGTCTGATGCCAAGCATGGTACGCTCCATGGCTCTTTGTGCAACTCTTACCCTGTACACAGCCTCCAGCGTGAGCGTCCACGTCTCGGCACCGTAGGTCACTTTTTTACATAATCATAATATAATGTCAGGCGGAAGTCAGACGGTAGTTGTAAGTCCGTTATAAAAATGAAAAACAGTGGAATGTTTACCAGAATTTCGTACACGCAAATAGTTTACTAAAGAGGAATGCTTTGAATTATCTTTATTACGCTTAGGACAAACCTTCTAGGCTTTTGAAGTAAAACTTCTTTACGTTCGCTTGACTTAGGGAGTAAGCTGGTGAATGCGTTACGAAAAGTGCGAACGGAAGTTGAGAGGGAGATATAAGTTAGTGAAGATAGAAAGAGAGAGTTACGTTTCATATATTTTTAAACGTTAATGTGCGAGTGCGAGTTGCGTCTGTCCAGAATGAACATAGACTGATGACTACAGACGCTCGTTGAAAAAATTGATTGTCTGTAAAGTAGGTTACGGACGATAATTTTACGTGATAACGAGTGGAAGAGAGATAGATGCGTCTCAAGCCGAACGCTTAGGCCGATTGTGCCTCTTTATTGCTTGTTCCGCGCTCTCGCTTACACGCTCGGCTCATGCGGAACGTGACACTTTCAAGCGTGCGTGCAGCCGGGGTTCATCGATTTATAAGACGCTATCACGTCAAAAAATACAAACTCATTAGTTGATGTGTTAGTTAATTTGTGACAGTAGTTGCAGGCCGCACAAGATCGGTTGCTCTGGAAACCTAGAGAGGTCCTATGTTTAGCAGTGGACGTTTCTGGTATGATGATGATGATAACTCGAAGCTTCCAATGCTCACAAAACAGGGAATCGTTGGTTCAGGATTGTTAGAAACCTGAAACTTTTGTCTGTACCACAAATAAGTCGGTATAGTGTGTCTGCATGTGCCTTGACCTCACTGCATGCCTCAGTGCAATAACATAGGTTCCTCTTCAATACAGTAAGTCCATTCAATTGCACACAGATGTCAAGGTTGCTGGGTCAGTACCTGCCTTTTGTTGGCTTATACCCAGGCTTTTGGTAGTATGCTTTCAGTTTTTTTAACTGTCACATACAAACTTCTTACCTCATTTTTAAAATATCGGTGTCTGAGTATTTTAAATTTAACCACTTAAAAACTATGTACACGCGTTTGAATCGATACAAACGTTGCAATCAGCTTTTTGAGGCTCTAAGGCGTGACGCTGAAAACGCGCGTCGTCTCGTACGAAATACGTGTGCATGCCCGGGGAAGTACTGCTACTATACTCATTTCTGCCATCAAGCCAGTGGAGTAGTTTAATAGGGGCGGCAGGGGCGGCCCGCCCCGGGCGGCACCTTTAGGGGGCGACAAAATTTCACAATAAATAATAATAATATCTTGTAAATATTTGAACCATTTCATGTTTTTGTCGCATAAGCAATGCCAGCTGTGAGGGAAGTTTTTGAAATTTTCAAAAATTATTTAAGATCAAAAATTTTTGAGTTTTTTTAAGCTAACCAATCTGGTCATCTTGTCTATTGAGCATGAGGTGTGTGATGCTATATACATTGATAGTGCAGTAAACGACTGCTCTTAAAAAAAGTAGACGAATAAAGTTTTAGTTAAAGTTTTGGTTTTAATTCTAACAAGTATATTAATTTTGAATATAAAAATATAAATATTAACAATATAGTAGTTCTAATTGCAAGTGAATTTGCGTTTAAATTCAATTCGCTAATAACCTAACCTTGATGATCGCCAAGGCATAATCATAAGTGTTATATACCTGTTATATCAATATTACTGGCACACGTGTAAGCATTTTTGTAATCAATGTGATTAATATACTGTATGATTTTTTTATTTGTAACTTGTACTTACACAAAAATGGTGCGTGTTCTTGGCAAAACGTTCTTTAGAATTACTGTATATTAAATTGAAATACATACCTAAATAAGAGGGCGGCGAAATTTTCTTTCGCCCCGGGCGGCTGACACCCACGCTACGCCACTGCATCAAGCAGCATTGTTGTGTTTCGGTTTTTAAGGGTATGCCCACTTTTTGCATAGTTTAGAGTTCAGAAAATCAACCAATGAATTTTTGGTTCTACAAAAGGCACTTTCCTCGCAACGCAATGTTTTCCTTTGTCGCTTTTAGCACGTATAAATGCGCATATATAGTCAAAGATTACTATAACGTTTCCAGGTAATTAAGTTATGTACTATACCTAAGTTAGATTACCTGTCAAAGCATACATGAATTAAGTTATTAACTAACATATCCAAACTGGCGCAGACCGCAAGCCACAAGTGCATACACGTACTACAAACATTAACAATTGATTGCAAGTTAGTCAAAAACTAAGCTTAGTTCTAAAACTCGATGTAAATGGAGTGTTTTTAGGGGCAAAGCTAATTTCCCTCTCAAATTACTGATTAGGACATTAACTTCCTTAATTATTATTTTTTTTATAAATTATAGGCTAGCGTTTGACCACGATCTCGCTTGATGGTAAGCGATGATGCAGTCTTTAATAGTACACACTTGCCTAGAAGAAACCTATTCACTCGCGACTTGAAGACCCTTAGGTTGTAGTTATCAGAAAACACAAACTCGAACACAGACAGGAACGCCTTGCCAGAGTGTTTCCTGATAGCTACAACCTGAGTATCTTTAAGTCACGAGTGAATAGGTTTCTTCTAGGCAAGCGTGTACTATCGTAGACTGCATCATAGCTTGCCATCAGGCGAGATCGTATCGAATGTTACCGAAAGTTTTACCTTTGTTTTGAAGTACAAAGTTTTTGGAGCCTTTTCCCTCTTTAATCTTTTCCTTACTGAACATACTTAACCATGTCGCAAATAAATAGGACTATACACTAAACTCGTAGAAATCTAATAGATTAGATTTCAATACTACCAACGAACAATAAAACCAAATAATGTAACATTGGAATATGGAATATTAATCCAGAATTAACGCGGATTCCACAATTAACCGGATTGCGGCTGCCCCCATACTGCAGTGCATCAAGGATGTATTCACATTATCACACAGATAGGTTTCACGCCATCCATCATGCGCAAAAAAACTGCATCGCTGATGAACAGAGTAAGGGACAGCCGCAACAGCATTCTGAGGACGGTGGACATCTCTGCTCTGGATGTGCCGCGTGCGAAGGGTGGTTAGATTATTGAAGGAAATAATTTCCTCAATTAATCATCCTTGACACAAAATGGTAGCATCTATTTATGACCCAGTCCAGTACAGTTCTGTATTTTATTCTTGTTCATTTATAATTGTTCTTTATTTTATTTTCTGTGTGTGTTAGTTATAGATATACACGGTGTCCTTTAAATCACTGTTTTTCCAGAACAAACATTGCTCAGCTCAAACGCTTCAGAAATACGGCGGCATGTTGTAGGGCGTAACGTTAAAATAGACGTTTTAAGTTCGCAACTTTTTATGTTTTTCAAAGATTGATTTCATTTGTTTTTAATTTGAGGTAACCTCTTTATAGACCATTGTCTGAACAACGTTTGTTCTGGGAAAACAGCGATTTAAAGGACACCGTGTATACTGAAGCCATTAAAATCATTGAAAGTAAACTGCCAATCTGTTTTAAGTATAAAAGCAAAAACAAGCATACAAACTTAGCACGAAGATTGAAAACGCAAATAGACTTTCCCGATACAATTGTTATTGTATCGGGAACGAAAGTGCTTGTATCAAAAAAGCAAAAAATGTGTTTGCGTGCACCCGTTTATAGAGAATAGGCATGTACCGATAGTACTTCGAATATCACTCCGAAAAGCGGAGTTTCGGATTTAAATTGTGGATGAAATGTCGTACTCCGAGGCAGAGTCCACGGATTTTCACCATAATACGTAATTATTTATGAATATTTGCATGCCTTATTAGGGTAGAACATACATGTGCTTAACTTATGGACTAAGACCTACTGATGTTTTTACCATGTTCTCGCAAAGAAACGTTATCTTATCTTTCCTTGGCACAGTATTTACCAAGTTCTCCTTTGTTTTTGTTTTACGTTTAGATTAAATCATTGTTTATTTTTGTATTTTCTCTGTCTTAAAATTAACTTAAACTTAACTTGAAATGTAACTGTATTGTGTATATATTACTATTTTCATACAAAAACTACACTAAAATACAAAAATAAACAATAAATAAAATATGTTAGTTAGTTTTTAGTCTTAGGTGGCTGTTTCCATCCAACGTACTGCCGTCAGCATCAGTATGTCTGCCAGACTCTTCATTATTGTGTTAATGAATATTGACTAGGTAATGAATTCAATTACAATCGGAACACATGGCGTAACGATTCAAAAAAAAAGTGTAACATAACATAATCAACACACAAAAACTATATAATACTTAGGTTCTGTGTGCTACAACATCAAATGGGCCTCGAAGCTAAATGTAGTACTTCTTCCTGCTCTATTCCCACATTACGTTGGACACAACATGTATTTTTCTTCCATTCATCTCTATCAGCCGTCATCTCGGTTATCACTTCTTTCTTACCCATATCATTCTTCACACAGTCCATCCATCTCTTCTTCGGCCTATATCTACTTCTAAAGCTCTCTCTTCTAAGCTTCGAAGTTCAATGTACTTCTTCTTACTGCATTTTCCCACATTAGATGGGACACAACATGTATTTTTCTTGCATACCTCTCTATCAGCCGTCATTTCCGTTGTCACTTCTTTCTTACCCATATCCTTCACACAGTCCATCTATCTCATCTTCGGCCTTCCTATACTTCTAAAGCTCTCTCTTCTAAACTTCGAAGCTCAATGTAGTACTTCTTACTGTCTTTTTCCCACATTACGTGGGACACAACATGTATTTTTCTTCCATACCTTTCCATCAGCTGTCATCTCCGTTGTCACTTCTTTCTTACCAATATCATTCTTCACACACTCCATCCATCTCTTCTTCGGCCTTCCTCTCCTTCCAAAGCTTCGAAGCTCAATGTAGTACTATAGGTATTATTCTGAATTGTAATTCTAACAAAAACACTTCAACGTAACCACAGCTCTATAGTTAATCGAATGCACGGCTGAGTGGCTGCGGGCCTTTGTTACCTTTAATTCTCAAAGGCCTATTCGCAATGAAGCCTATCGCTAATAAAAAGGGAAACTTCGTATGAGAGCCTTTCAGTGCAGTTCATTTGAACTCTAATTGGATCTGCCAGCAGATACGATTTAGTTTTTTTCAAACTTTCGCGATCACAGTACATAATACGGGTACCCGAGACCACGACTGTTGCAACACAGCTGAAACGTCGGTATAACAAATAAAGAAGGTCCATACGCGATAAATACCCGTTTTAATCAATAATTACAATTTAGTTTATCTGACTTTTGATTTGAAAATACTTTTACATAATTTTACTTAGAAAACTTTCGTGATTGATTTCAATCATACGAGACGTTATTCGGAGCGGATCGCACTCACCCTGATGAAGGTTCACGAATTAAACCAAAACATTATCTGTCAAAACACCGATAAGAAGATACGTGAAAAATCCCGTATTTATAACAATACTTTTATGTAACTTTATTAACCAAACAAGTTATTAGTATATACAATAAAAATATACGAGTTAAATCTATTTCATTTTCGATAAAGAAAAATAACCTAAAATATATCTAACATAGGTATTACATAAAATCATTTTATACACCGCTTCTCCAAAACTGCCATAATCTCTATCTGTATTATACTAATAATCAAATGTACGTAAACCCAATTAATCTGTTATAACATTTGAATAATTAATCTACTTGGATTATTAATAAGTTTATTTATTTATTTGTTTTTTTTTTACGACTCGGTGATAGAAAATGTTATGGTATATATGTTACGGGTAATGCTTGAAGATGGAGTAAACCTAGGTTTACCCGGGTACAATTAGTATTACCCAAGATTTTTGGTAAAGTCTGAATTGCAATTAGAATAAATTTACCCGCATACACTTAGGTCTACCCAATACCGGCTGGGTAATGTTAAGTTGGTTAGTTTTTTTTTATTGTTGTTTCATAAAACTGGTTGAACACAATAATAAACATAGGCTTAAATAAAAACTATGACATAACATATTAGTGTAACAACCATCTTCATACTAGTGGTTCGCCCCGAATTGAGATCTCGCGAGTCTCCCAAAAAACGAAAATAATATTTATTCTTAGGGCGACTTGAGCAACGATGCCTAAACGTATTTAGTGGTTAAATATGATTTAGGGAGGTGTAAAATAATACAAATGCGTCATATTTAAAATTGTTTAGTCGCTAAATACGTTTAGGGACCGGCCATAATCGTTGACTAATAAAATAGTGCCACGGATTGCACAACCAAGTACTTGACCTACAGTTTGATTCAAATTACAAGTAACGGGAGTTCATGTTATTGGTTACTCTATTTAGGGGTAGATTTTTTTTGTACGACCTGGAGATGGAACATACCTATGGACCACCTGAAATTGCAGTTATGCTGGATTTCAGACTTGTCCCTATATTTGTGTCACTAAAACCACACGTTTATCCAATTTCAGCACTGTGGAGTCACTGGTGTACCCTGTAAAATTCGTAGTTCAGTTCAGTTCAGTTTTTATTAAGGCTAATAACTAAATAATATAAACTAATAAATAATAAATAAATATTGCTGGACAATTTACACAGCGCTATCTAGCCCCAAACTAAGCAAAGCTTGTATAATTGGAACCAGATAACTGATAGAATACGTATATATTTTTTTTTGTAAATACATACTTATAATATACAGAAAAACAACCAAACCCGGAACAAATATCTGTAGATCATGCAAACATTTGTTGCGCGGCGGGAATTGAACCTGCTACCTCCTGCGTCTCAGCCGGCTATTCGCTCACTGTGCCACGGAGGTCGTCTCGTAACTAAACTACAAGGATTAAACTTAAAATAAAAACGTGCTTGAAATTTACCGTTCATTAGACGTTTGATGTTTCATTTGACGTTTGATGATTGTCGTACCATTTGATGTAAGTATCATTTTTTTTTTACCTCTCTTGAACCTCAATATCTCAACAACGCCCCAACATGCTTAGCTTATTTAGTCACACCAGGATTGTACCAAAACTACCTACCTATATAAAAAAAATCACGATGATCGGATCAACGCTTCGAAAATTATTCTCGGACAAACAAACATGCATACATACATACAACGCCGATTTGCCCAAGTTGATTTAGAGATCTCGCTTCGGTCGATCAATGAACACTGCATGCAAATTTTTGTGAACTGTTGTCATACAACATTTCAATATGCATATCTCATATAACCAAGTATACGAATTATCTACGCCATAAATACTTTAAATAGTTGTGGTATGCTTAAGAAAGCTATAATGTTTTTTTATTAAAACTATCAATGCACTTGATTTTTAGTTACATTACTTACTAGCTGACTAACCCGCAGTTTCGCACGTGTAGTTTTTCAATAAAAAAATAATCTCCTTCTGTGCAGTTGGGTAAAAAGTAGCCTATATCACCAGGGGATAGTGTAGCTTTCCAACAGTGAAAAATTTTTTTTAATCGGTCCAGTAGTTTCGGAGCCTATTCGATACAAACAAACAAATCTTTCCTCTTTATAATATTAGTATAGATTCTAACATTACTCAGCCAGTGTTCAAGAAAATCATAAATAACTTTATATTGGAACAAAAACATAGTAAAACAATACTGGAGCACGATAGTATTCGCAGAAGTTATAAACTGTGTCGCGAACACGCCCCCTCCGAGTTTATTATAGGTTATGTTATTATGGGGAGTTTAGGTTGGGTAGTCCTAGGTGTGTACGGGTTAATCCCGGATTAACATATAAATCAATTATTATTCGGGTTTTACCCAATAAGCTTGGGTAATAAGTAAACCCGGGTAAACCTAGGTTTACATTATCTTCAAAAATTACCCGTAACATATACACAGTGTCCTTTAAACCACTGTTTTCCCAGAACAAACGTTATTCAGACAATGGTCAACTAACAGTTTATAGTATCAAACAAGAGAATTAAAAAAAAATCTAGACCTTCTCAAATAAGTCTAACTTTGTTCAAAAACTAGCCGTAACATAAAGTTCATTGGCACGCTATCCGTAGCGTACCTACTATTATTATTTTTGTGTTGTGTATTACGTTAAAATAGACGTTTTAAGTTCGTCATTTTTTATGTTTTTCAAAGACCGATTTCATTTTTTTTTTAATTTGAGGTTATAAACCCCTTGCAGACCATGGTCTGGATAACGTTTGTTTTGGGAAAACAGCGATTTAAAGGACACTGTGTTTATGGTATGTATTCATTTATGTGTTTATGAATGAATGTATAAACATTTGTTTGAAGTATATTTACCTCACGTGTTGATTAATTTTTGTATTGAGTAATGGAGTGCATTTTTTTATTGATGATAGCCAAGCGCTTGACCACTACCTCACCTGATGGAAAGTGAAGGTGTGATCGAAGATGGATCACGCTTGCCTAGAAAGAACCTATTCACTCTGGACTTGAAGACTCCAAGATTATACTGGTTTGGAAAAACATACGCCGGAAGTGAGTTCCACTCCTCACTTGTGCTAACAAGAAAAGTTGAAGCAAATCGTTTGGTACGGCAAGGTGGTATGCCTACCAGGTATGGGTGGTACTTCTCGTATGTATACGTTATAACAAAAACATATTTTTCTTTCATTATCCTTCTTATTTCTATTAAATACCGACCTTTTATAAATCATTGTAACTGAATAAGCAAACTTTCTACACAACGATAAATCCAAACATTTTTGTTGCCAAGGAGAAAATATTACTTATGTCGTTACTTCAAATATTACCCTTGTTATGAAATAAACATTATCTCTAAAAAGTAATGCTATGAATAACGTGACCATTTATTTTAGTTGTCAGAGCGGGACGCTTGCGGAATTAAACAAAACAACAATTTATTTTACTAGGTATTTATTGTAAAAAGAAAAGGGCATGAAAAACAATATATTATGTATGAAATTTTTAGATTAGATTGCAGTTGTAGACGCAATTGGTTTGTATTTGTCAGTGGAGCAAATTAGTGTTAAAATATCGGGTGTAGGTTTTAAGTAAGAATGGAGCTTATGACATGATTTGTCGATGTTAGTCTTTTACTCGGTTTCGCCTGTTACTCGCTGTCTTCTCCGTGCTGCCCGCGCTGCCGCTGTCAGGTAGATAAAGTAAGTTTATTGAATTTATCGTTTGGTCCCTTTGTAAAAGCGGAACATATTTGCTCTGATTGGAGACAACGGGACAGACGGCCTGAAAGCGGGACTGTCCCGCCAAAAGCGGGACGAATGGTCACGTTAGCTATGAAGCAACCACTCAAGCGTTGGCTTCCATTTTATTCATAAATCAACGTGCATAACGTACATCAGATAAACATTAATTTTTGATCAGATATTGAAGGTACAATAATGTGGATTGGGGTTGAAAGACATTGTTAAAACAAGTAGGTACTTTTTTATACCTTCTAAATAACCGGACCACCTAATTATTTCATTTAAGCTTTCAACTTGGGCTCACACATGGGCACACAATATTACATTTATTTTATATCATTTTATAAATATAAGATTAAGGAGAGACCGGAAGGGAATCGCCCATACAACACGTTCCTACATACATTTCTACCTTATTATGGTATTATTTTCATTTGAATAGTATTTATCTAGGTTCCCAACCATATATTAGATCAAAATACTTACCTAAAATGAAATACAAGCGTATCGCATTCTGCATGTTTTTACATCATAAAATACCTGTTTTCAACCTAATTGTTTCGTATTAAAAACAACAACATCTTACGTATCTTAGTCATGGCAACATAGATTATATCGTCTAGTTACAGAATAACAACACAATGAGAAAAATACAACAAGTTTTCAGTCATAATTTTTGGTATTACGGAACACGGTCAAAATCTAATCAAATTTAGAATCGTTTATTTGCTATCACTGTCGCTCTGCGTGGCTAAATTTCGTCACAAAACAGAGATAGCGATATTCAGACCGAAGTTTTTGACGCGGCCGAATTGAAGTTGCGCTCGGGGTTCGCCGGCTTCTTAAGTACGTTAACTATAATCTCTACTATTATTTTCGTATATAATCTTCATTTATTTCACGCTGAGCTGAAGACCTTCTTGCCAAAAAACTTAGCAGTTGCAATTGTAGTTTATTTATTAATGTGTTCTTATTCCTTACTTCTTGTGACATGAGTAAATGTTATTTCTTTCTTTATTTTATTCTTTCTTCTTCTTCTTCTTTTACTTTCTATCGAATTCTACGAAAAGGCTCATGTTCAACAGTAGAGGTTCTATGGCTATGCTGACCCCTTATTTTTTGTTTTCATAATTCATAATCATTTATTCGCATGAATGTATGTACAATAGTTCGTATGCCAATTTTAAATAGGATTCCATTACATTCTGCCTCATCGAGGCGTGCGAAATTCTAAGATACAAACAATAATACTAAAAAATAAAAATGTCAAACTAACTATGATTAAATAAATTAATACAAATATAAAAAATGATAATACGTAATTTCAAACCTGTCAAACTCATACAAAAAACAATAATAGTAATGTCAAAATTACAACTTAAATATTGAAAATGTCAAATTCTCTAAATACATTAATAATAATTATTTTAAAATTAATCTTTATAATTTAAATATTCATTCATGTCATAAAAACACTTATCCATTAACCAAATCTTAAAAGTCTTCTTTTAAATAACAGAAAAGGCAACTCCTTGATTATTATTTATTGATTGAGTTGATTATCGATCAAACCAACACCAATAACTTAGATATAGGTCAATCATGCATATTATAATTTAGAGGCAGACTCATACGTTTGGGCTCACCGATTTAGGATAAAAGCGAGGGCATTCAAGCGGCCTGTTACAACCCGTTGAGCCCGAGCTAATTTTATATAGCCCTGTTCGTAACAAAAAGAGTTTTAAAACGATATTGTGGATTTAAAAGCGTATGTGCAAATGTTTAATTTTTGTTTATGTGGTTTTCGCAGCGGTTTTCGGGGACATTTGTGTTCGAGTTTTTCAATTCATTTATTTCATAAAGGCAACAATAGCTCATTTAAACACATTTTAAGTTATTATTTAAATAAAACTAGTGGTTTGCCCGAACTGAGATCTCGCGAGTCGCCGTTAAGAACAAAAAATAATATTTGTAATCTTTGACTATCAGGTATAAATTGCAGTTTTCTGGATACCAGACTTTTGACTATATTTGTGTTACTAAAGCTATACGCATATCAAATTTCAGCACTGATGTACCCTTTAAATTTGGTCAATGTTCGGTTTTTATTATGGCTAATAACTTAAAAACTACAAGGTTTAAACTACAAAGGCCTTTTATTAGACATGCCATTTGACCGGATATCCCCATTTTTTTTTGTTGAACCTCTCTTGAACCCCAATATCTCGACCCCCCCCCCCCCCCCCCCCCCATTTTTAGCTCATTTAGTCACAACAAAATTGTGCCATCACTACCTACCTTTATACTAAATTTCACGATGATCGGATAAACGCTCGCCGATTTGGCCAAGTTCATTTAGAGATCTGGCTTCGCTCGATCAATAAAATCAATAAAGTATATGCCAATTGCTGTCGCGTCACGGTTTTTTGTTTTTATCTAAAACAATTAAACCCCTGAAATGTATGTATATAAATTAAGTTTACTGAAATAAATATATTTGATTTGAATTAAAGCATTTTTAATGTTAATAACATTCATAATTCTTAGGTAATGCTTGACGGTGACGGATCAAACCAAAGGCAGACCTTATGTGATTACTGCCTGTCATTACAGGTTACATCCAACTAAGACTTGACCTTTGAGATATTGGGCAAAAGTTTCATGTGCCTGTAATTTCACCGGCACCCCTTCGAACTGGAACAATGCGAAAATGTTTTAGAAACTTTCCCAGTTAGTGCTAGGGCAACGATATCCTTCAAACCGGTAGCCTTATCACGTATGCCAATTGCTGTTGCGTCGCTATCGCTGATCAGGCCGCCCTTTACACACTCTTCTTCTTAGTTGTAGCACTCTTGGCAGAGTGGTCGTAGTCATGTCAGGGTTGTGGCGCGCTTATCTACCTTTCGCCACTCTTCTCGCACCGCTGCTCCTATGATACACTCGTTCAAAGGATGCATGGCAGCCCTTATTTGATCCATCTATCTCATAGGTGATCTGCTCCTTTGGCGTCAACCCTCCCTTGCACCAAGAGTTCAATGGAGAGCTCCCCGTGGCGCGACACGTGTCCAAAGTAGGTGAGGATGCGAGATTGTACCGTGGAAGAGAGACGCTGCTTGATGCCGAGTTCTCGAAGTATGGACTGATTAGTACGGAATTCTGTCCATGATACCCCAAGCATTCTTCTCCAGCACCACATCTCGAGGGCGTCTACCTTCTTTTCTCACTTTCCCGGAGAGTCCATGTCTCTGAAGCGTACAGGAATATGGGAAACACTAGTGCTCTTACAAGACGAGTCTTGGTGGCTTTCGTAATGTTTCTGTTTCTCCATGTCTTCTTCAGTTTGTCCATTGCTGATCTAGAAATCGCCATACGTCCCTTTATACACTGTAGGTGTGAAAAGGATGACCTAAGGGGTCGTCCTTTAATTAAGTGAGGCTAGCACAGGGGGGAGGGGAATAGAATAACATCACAATTGATCACGAATCACAATTAGGAGGGGAGGGGTTGTTGTGAAAATCAACGAGAAGGCTAGAAGAGAGGTGAGGGGGTTAGAATAACACCACAATTGATCATGAATGGGAGGGGAGGTGTTATTGTGCAAATCATGTGTATATTTTCCGTGCAACCTCCTGAAATCCTGAGTGAACGAATTTATGTCTAAAAAGCAACATAACAACAATATTTAGCGTTCATCAGACTCCTCACATGCGCGACTCATGCCGGAAGACGTCTACTGCTGAACATAGGCCTCCCCCTTAGATCGCCACGACGAGCGATTGGTAGCCGTTTGCGCCCAACGGCTCCCCGCGATTCTTACTAGATCGTCGGTCTACCTTGTGGGGGGCTGCGTCTTTCAGTCCGTGGTCTCCACTCGAGAACCTTTCTTCCCCAACGGTTATCGGTTCTACGAGTGATGTGGCCTGCCCATTGCCACTTCAACTTGCAATTCTCCGATATTTTATTTATAAATGAATACGTGATGTTGGGTGTGGGGTTTTGGGTAGTCTTAAACATAACGACGTATCACCAAGGGGGATGGGGGGGGGGGGGGGGGGTAAAAATGTGGTAGAAAAAACCTCACGTGATCATAGAGTCCTAACCAGCGACAGCGACGCGAGAGCAATTGACTTTCGTAATGGCTACGAAACAATGCAAAATTGTTTTGGAAATGTTCCCAGTTAGAGCTAGTGTAACTGCGTTCCTCAGTTTATGTTGGGGCATGTTGCGACGGTTCATTTTAGTTGCGCTTTGAAGCTAGAATTTTAGTTAGAAATGTTTCAGTGCCATTTTGGTAGCTTGTTTCAAAGTTGTGACACGAAGGTTAATTGGAAAGCTGGTGCATTTCATAACGAATTCTATGAAATTCTGAATACAATTTCTAGGGAGTAATTGAAAACGTCCAATTACTCCCTAGAAATTGTATTCAGAATAGCGCACCTTCGAGAGAGCAACAACCTCTTCTTAGTTTTTTATTAGGGTTCCGTACGCAATGGGTGAAATGGCACCGTATTACTAAGGCTCCGCTGTCTGTCTGTCTGTCTGTCCGTCTGTCACCTGGCTGTATCTCATGAACCGAGATAGTTAGACAGTTAAAATTTTCACAGATGATGTATTTATGTTGCCTCTATAGCAAGAAATACTAAAAACAGAATAAAATAAATATTTAAGAGGGGCTCCCATACAACAAACATGATTTTTTTGCTCGGTTAGCTCGATATTGATAACGGCAACAGGTAGACGCTTATGTTATATATTTACTTTTAACATAAATAATTAAATTAAAATAAAACAAATATTTAAGGGGGGCTCCCATACAACAAACGTGATTTTTTTGCCTTTTTTATAGATAATGGTAAGGACCGCTTCGTGCGCGAGTCTGACTCGCACTTGGCGTTTTATTAGAAAATACAGCCCAATTAGCTCTTTCATCCAAACATTGACTTATTTTGTTTCAAAGTCCTGAATCATTAAAATATATCTAACGTTTTCATATTTTCTTTCGTGCAATCTGAAAACTCTCTACTAGAGATATTATATCTGAACGAAAAGTGAAGTAACTATCCCTTCCTATTATTGAGTTATTTCTAAAATGGCTGAGACATTTCTGTTCCTATCGGCTTTTATTAGAAAATAAACTGTATCTTCGTTTACTCTAGATTTAACCAATAGACAACTAAAGTTAAATTTGAAGCTGCTACGTACGGAATTACAAAGAGTTTGTTTTAAGATCACTAAAGTCGGCTTGCACCCTACCCCTAAATGTATTTCACGACTAACCATATTTAAATTTTACGTATCTGTATGATTTGACTACTCCTTAAATCAGATTTAGCCACTAAATTGGGCAATAGGCATTTTTGCGCAAGTCGCCCTAACATTTGGCCATTTTATATCGAAAGTACTTACCCGAAGAAGACTAGGTTTATCAAATACTTAAATACAAAAAAAACTGTGATTAATGTTTAATTATCGATAATTCGTATTTTTTCAATAGTTTAATAGTTTTTTGGTGGAAATTAATAAAGAAAGACTAAAAAAACGAGTGCGCTTTAGACCACACGACTGAAGTAAAACTTCTTTTTCAAAATATGAATTTATAAAATTGATCAATTACAAAATTGTCCACACGTCTGTAGGTTGATCAGTCTATGTTCATTTTGAACAGACGTAACTCGCACATTAATGTTTAAAAGTATACGAAACGTAACTCTCGCTCTTTCTATCTTCACTAACTTATATCTCCCTCTCAACTTGCGTTCGCACTTTTTCGTACGACATTCACCAGCTTACTTCCCAAGTCAAGAAGTTTTACTTTAAAAACTTAGGTATTGAAAATTAAAGTATCTTCTATACTTAAAATACTACTAACTATGACAATTATATTTTAATGTTTTCTTTTTAAAAATAATATATCTAACAAGAACAATGACGTCCTCCTCTCTCCAAAATATTGTTGTGCTCAACAAGTTCCATAATGATCATGAACCTATTAATTAACACCTATTTGGGAAATACAATTAACTGATCGAGTATTGAAAATAGAACGACTGAAAATTGTATAGTGTCAAGGTGAAACTTCTATAGAAAAATATTACGTTTTTATTCTGTGCTAGCTGTTACTCAGCTCGTTTTATTTCGAACGCTTGAAACGTGAGATTGCTCTGGGTAGGGCCTCCTCTGATTCTTTTCTTTCATGAGTAAATGCTAGAGGATATTCTGGGTGGGATTAAATGTAGCAGGGCTTAAATACTTGGGATTTTACGGGATAAATTCACCTGAGAATGATAGAAAATGTTTTATTGTATAATCATATGGTACCATGCTTGGCATCAGACTATTAGATCGAGTTCCAAACGTCGAGATCCATAGACGAACGAAGGTTCATGACGTTGGGATTCGAGTTATGGAGCTCAAATGGTCTTGGGCGGGACACTTGGCTAGACGTGGTGATGACAGATGGAGCAGGACAGTGACTGAATGGTGGCTGAAAAGCGGGTATAGAAGGGTAGGACGACTGGCAGCGAAATGGGTGGACGACATCATAAAGGTCGCGGGCCGTCAGTGTGTGAGACTAGCGCAGGATCGTGATGGATGGTACAAACTTGGGGAGGCCTATACCCAACAATGGGTGAAGTTAGGCTGTGGATGATGATGATGATAATCATATGTAGCATAGGTGTTAGATCTAATACACAATAAATTAGAGTTTAGTATTAATCAATGAATCATACCAATTTTCTCCGTTTTTGCTCGAGGCTGTTTGATACCAAATTTGATATGCCAAAAAAATCTAATCTCATTTTATATTTCACAATGACTATCTCATATTAGGCTGTTACGTTCTGGAGCAGCGTTTTTCCCATTTGCCGGGTCGCGACCCGGTACTGGGCCATCAAAATAAAATACCGGGTCGCAGCATTCCCGACTTCAGTAAACACTAGTTTACCTTAAATACAAATACTAAAAACAGAATAAAATAAATATTTAAGGGGGGCTCCCATACAACAAACAGGTTTTGTTGCTCGTTTGTTTTTTTAGCTCGATATTGATAATGGCAAAAGGTAGATGCTTGAAATATTCACAGAATAGTTATGTATATATTCACTTTTAAAATAAATAATTAAATTATAATATAACAAATATTTAAGGGGGCTCCCATACAACAAACGTGATATTTTTGCTGTTTTTTCTTTAACTTTCAAATATACTTTACATGAAGTTTTAAGATATCAATGAAACAACCTGTATAAAGTAGGTAAATAAATTATATTCATTCGACCATGTCATCATCATCCACAGCCTGACTTCACCCATTGTTGGGTATAAGCCTCCCCAAGTTTGTACCATCCATCACGATCCTGCGCTAGTCTCACCCACTGACGGCCCGCGACCTTTATGATGTCGTCCACCCATTTCGCTGCCGGTCGTCCTACCCTTCTATACCCGCACCTCGACATTCGACCATGTAATTTACGTTAAAAATTGTTTATTGATTCGCACACACCGTTTTGGTTCTACGTTCTTGATGCGTGCAGCTAAAGTGTCGAACACTTTGCCGTCGTCTGTTTTTCCTAAAGAATACAATCCGGGGCTCTTTCAGGTCACGAAGATCTAAAAGAAACCTATTTACTCTTAAATAGGTTTCTTCTAGATCTTCGTGCTTCATCTTAGACCACATCATCGCTTACCATCAGGTGAGATTGTGGTCAACGAAGATCTATCAAATTAAAAAAAAATTGGATATGTATCGATTACTGAATAAATATTCAATCTACTGGTATTAAATACACCTCCAAATTCAAGTAATATGATTCGGCCCCCTTATTACCTAAGCCATACTGCTGTCGTCTCGATATCGCTAGTCAGGCCATCCCTATCACACGTACACACGGCTACACATCAAGCTATACTATTTCAGTATTAGCTGACCTCTCATTCTACGAAAAGCCTACACAATGCGAGGTCAGCTTATACTGGAAACTATAGCTTGATGTGTAGTACGTACCTCACGTGTGAGAGGGATGACATGACTAGCGATAGCGACATGACAGCAATTTGGCTTAGGTAATAAGGGGGCCGGATGTGTGTTATAAATTAATGTAGTACATAACAAAACAGGTTGTATTACACATTTACGTCACTTCCAACAAACAGTTCATAAAATTTTTTTGTAAACGGGTACCTATCGCGTATTTTATCGTTTTACTGATATGCATATAACGCGGGCTGTCAATATACGTCACGCTGGTAGAATTGTCAATTGTTGTCCCCGACCATCATTACTAACCCGAGTTATATATTTATTTACAACCATACTTACCCATAGACAAAATTACGTTTAGCTGTCATTTGCGTTTTGTTATTCCACGTCAGATGCGTTTTTGTTATACCACGTTTTATAGTGACTTGTATTCTCTTTGACGTTTTATATCACGTCACACGGGAACACGGTCGAAAGGGAACACGGTCGAAAGGGATATAAAGTATCCTATGTCCGTCTCCTGGTTCTAAGAACGGGATAAAAAGTATCCTATGTCCGTCTTCTGGTTCTAAGCTACCTCCCCACCAATTTTCAGTCAAATCGGTTCAGCCGTTCTTGAGTTATAAATAGTGTAACTAACACGATTTATATATATATATACCTAGTCAGGTCATAAATTCTGTCACATGTTTAATATAAAATAATTGAAACAAGTTTATTCATTATGTAACCATTTATATACCAAAATGAACTTAACAAAACATAGATTCTTATGACACTAAAGTTTATTCAAAATGACCTCCGTGATTTTGAATACAGACCTTCAATCTGCGCGGTCAGTCGTCTATCGCAGCACGAACGAGATCCATGTCAATATCGGCGGCTGCCTTAATCAAGGATGTCTTGAGTGACTTTAAATTGGGATGAGGCTTTGAGCACGCCTTTTCCTCCAAGTGTTGCCATATCTTGTAATCTAACGGATTCAAATCTGGACTGGAGGAGGGCCAGTCTTCGTGCCGGATGAAGTCGATTTCACGCGCCGCCAGCCAGTCGTGTGTGCTCTTCGCTCTATGAGCTGGCGCCGAATCTTGTTGGAATACCCAGTTCCTGTTATTGAACATGGTATGAGAAACAGGTTCCACAAGGTTCGTCAGGACTGTATTTTGATACACAACTGGATTCGTTTTTACACCTTTCTCACAAAAATGTACCTCTGTTAAGCCCCAATAAGAAACTCCCAACCATGCCATGAGCGAAGATGGAAAATGACCTCGTTGGACACGCGGAATACGGTTGCTCGCTTCTTCACTACTGTGTGCGTACACCTTATCATTTTGTTTGTTGTAGCTCTCTTTTAAGGTAAAAATGTTTTCATCCGAAAAAAGAATTTCCCGAATTTTTTTTCCCGCGTACCGCTTCAACAAAGCGCGGCATCTCTTCAGTCTCAGGTCCATTAGACGAGCATTCAAACGATGTCCTGTTTTTATTCGATATGCCCGAAGCCTTAAGTCTTCATTTAACACCCTTTTCACTGTGGTTCTGCTTAACCCCATCTGAAGGGCCAACAGTTTCTGCTTACGTTTGGGATTTCTTTGAATTCGCGCCTTCACAGCTTTTATCACTGCTGGAGTCCTAACAGACCGAGGGCGACCACTTCTTGACCTGTCATCTACACTAGAGTTTTCATTGTATCGTTTGATGGTGAGATAAACGAATCTTTTGGTTATATTCAAATTTTTCAGTATGTCAAAAATTTGAATTGGCGCGTAACCGCAACGATGCAACGCAATAACTGCAACACGGTCTTCTTTAAGCGTCCACTCCATATTTAAAAATGAGTAAAATTCTAAAAAGTATACATTTTTATATTCATGAACAATTCGAAATTCGAATTCTATAAACTTTTTTGTGGCCAGCATTCTAAAAGAAAAGTTTTTACTGTGTGACAATACTTATGACCTGACTAGGTATATATATATATATATATAATATATAAGATCTCGGCCGACGTTTTGACTGTGTCACTCGCGGGCCATCCATTTAATTCGAAAGTAGCTCTGTATCTCTATCTGTCTGTCTGTTGTTACGTTTTCAGAAACGACTGGACCGAGTTCGATTAAATTTGGCATAAAAAAATTGATAGGCTACCTTTTATCCGACTGAGCAGGAGGAGGGTAATGTTTTTATTGACAAACAACGAGTGCAAAGCCGCTCGTAGTGGAAGTAATAAATCGTAATAAAAGATTTTGTAACTAAAAAAAATTAACACTTTGTTGAGGCCAGAATGTTTGTTCGTAGACGGTACGGTTAAATTAATATCTCGTAATGCATTGTGGCATAGACGCATATCTCATAACGCAATAAGTTTAAAGAAATAAATATTATGACATTCCCTTGTCAATACATCTATGAAAATCTGAACATATATGTTCACAAAAACATTAATTTGTTTAAGAAAAATAGCGATAATCATAATTTTAATACTAGAAATAAAGATAAACTCGCTGTTGCCACTTGTAGATTCCATAAAGTTAGTAAATCGTTTAAAGGGCAAGGTGTTCGCTTTTATAACAAACTCCTAAGTGATGTACAAAACTGACAATTAACAAATTTAAAAACGCAATTAAACAAAATCTTTATAAAAAAGCCTACTATAAAATATCGGATTATTTATATGATAGAGAAGCTTGGGATTGAAATTGCTCCAACTCGTTCAAAATGTTACTATTTAGACGTAATTTATTTCCTGTATTGTTATGTATTCTAAAAGCATCATTAAAAAACAACCAGCCTTGTTTCTTGCCTTTCTTTCCTGGCTTGGTCGCGACGGAACAGGCAGTACAATTGACGTTTCAAAGTGATCCTTGTGATTTTAATGAATAAACGATTTTGACTTTGACTTTCTCGCAAATCGTAGAAGTCAAATCTACGAATATGTTTATCACCTAGAGTGTCATCTAGATTTCTCTCCCAAATACAGCAGCGGCCATAAACTAGTATGTCAGCAAAACTTATTCTCACAAACATTTTGCGTGTAATCTTTCTTGAATGTAACGCCTCTGTAACAAAATACTTCATCACTGCAGACAATTCGTAACTTCTGAAAGACGTCACATCACATCGTCTCACGTGTATTATTTGACACAAACGAGTAGGCTTATAAAACGAGTAGGTATTGTGGTAGTACTTTCCCGACGAGCCCTTTCACAAGGAACTCTTCTACTCTTAAACTAGTGTTTTTCAAACTTTCGCGATCACTGTACATAATTACTGATTAAAACGGGTATTTATACGTTTCGAATGTGTTGCAACAACAGGCCGCCTGCGACCATGGCTGTTGCAAGACAGTCGAAACGTCGGGATAACAAATATAAAAGCAGTTTAAGAGTAATTACTGATTAAAACGGGTATTTATCGCGTATGTACACTCGATAAATACCCGTTTTAATCAGTAATTACTCTTAAACTGCTCATTATATTTCATCATCAGCATCAACCTGTAGGAGTCTACTGCTGACGTTACTCGGTGTGTGGACTTGTGGAGCTTTTGTTCTGTGACGAGTAAAATAAAATGCAAGTGTTGGTGTAATTCTATCAAATGATAAGAAGAATATAATTTCCTTCTATGAGAGTGGCTGTTATTTTTCAGTCGCAATTTATAAGCCGAGCAGTAACTCAATTCTGAGATCACGTACGACCTTTAGGGGTTTTCAATCAAAATGTACTTGGAAAGTAAATTGACTTGGATCGTAACAATGTTAAGTTCATAACAATGACAGGGTAAAAAATTTGAAAGATAGACACGTTCAAGGTAAATGCTCGTTTGAGAGGGCTTTTGAGAAAGAAAGATTTTTTTATTTATAACGGCACATATAAGACTACAAATCGAGACACGGACATAGCAAAACCTAGAAGTTACGTAAGGAAGGTATAAACACTCAGTGCCATCCACGTGATGACGTCACAAAATGGTGTCCGACTCAGCATGACGTTAATCTTCTGCCGAAACCAGGCGGGTGCGTCACAGATGTTCCACAAAAAAGAAACAAGATTATATTAGAATAAACATTAACTACAATAAAAAATATACTTATTAAAATAAAGGTTTAACATCCGATTTGGGAGAAAAAAGTTGTAAACTTATTTAGATTAAAATGGTTCCTTCAGAAGTTCATATTTATCTAGTACTATTTATTATATCCAAGAATGCGTCCTACACGTTCGACAGTCGCTGCTCGACTGTGCCGGAACTCTCCTGCCACTTCCGCCCCCCCTGACCGGAAACGGAAGACGGCTGACGTAAACAGGCGTCCTAGTTTTATGGTTGCGATAACTTCAGTTGTTAGATTTTATGCTGTTTATAATTGATGTCCTTTTTATTGCTTTGTCGTTTAAGTCATTTGTGGGTTTGTAGGAAATAAAGCTTGAATGTCTTCTTTTAGGGCGAGCATTTAATTTTGCCCAAACAAATTAATATATCAAATTCATTAGACTGAAAGTTCATGAAATATTTCGATAAATTAAAAGAATTTAAAGACATAATAATTCAACAGTGGACGACCTGTGGTTGATATGGTGATGATAATAAAACCATGCAGTATTACCAGGGATTCCATGAGTTTAATGATAATAATATAGGATCATAAGTTATCTGTGATAGTTATGAACCTCGTACTTGTATAGGATGATAAGTATGACAACATTTTTTGGAATATTTTTTTTGTTATCTTACACCAGGCGCTGTATAAATAATCTTCAATTAAAATATGTTGTGATTAAATGATGTGCAAACCATGCTAAAGTTGGATATACTTTTAAAACCGCGAACATAATATCGATTGGCGTCTAAGGGCGGTTTCAGATTAGCGTTTTTTCGGCGCGTATTAGCTCGTTTTTGGAACCGCGGAACATACGGTATTACTCTAACGAGCAAACACGTCGAGTAATAACTACGGTTCGGACTCTACGTACACACATTCAGCATTAAGTTTATCGAGCGACGTGACGTTCAGTATTCCCCGAACCGTTCCAGCCAAAAGATGTCTGTTCAACAAAAGAGACAGTGGAGATCTTTTGACTTGACTTCCATAAACAATCGCAATGTCTATATAAGTTTATAAATTCCTGAATATACCCTTTAGAATAAACTATTAAATCCATTTCTAAATAAACACATATTTTAACTACGCTCAACAATGGCGGACTGACGCTCGTATCGCCCGACAAGTTCGGACACGTACACACGCCCGAATCAAGCTCGACGGCTCGCTTCGAGTAGGTGCGAAGGAAATTACATTTATTTGACTCCATCGAGCCGGCTCGATGCGAGCCTTCGAGTTGTGGATTTTGCTGTACACACGTTGATTTTGATTCAGTTTAGAGTAAAACTATCGAGTAATATCGAATGTGGGTATGGAGCTTTAGCCACACGCGCAACTCGTGCGAGCGTGTATAAGCGCACCAACGCGACGTCCGTTCATCCGTCCGTCCGCTTTTTGTGTTACTTTTTCGTTTTCGCAGGTGACGACGAATAAGTTACTCAAAAAGCATTGCTACTGAGTCAGAATCCATATTGCTACTGACAGAAAAACCTAATTTGAAAGCGCCCTAATATCCTTAAATAAAGAACTCTCTTACCTTTGTTTTCCTAACCTAATTCCACTCGGCTATTCCACGTACTTGTGTCAGACATCACTTTAACTGCCAAGCACAATTCAGTTCGCATTGCTCGTTATTGTGTTAATTCATTTGCGTTGCCATTCACACAGGGGACCAATTCTACTAAACCAATCGCTTAACTATGTCAATGGCATCGTTGCATAATAGCCGCTATGATACCTTTTAGTATTCTACTGTTTTCAATGACCGCCGTTGCCACAACACCTTTGAAAACTTGACAGCTTATGTCCAACTACCTATCATAATCGTTAAATGGCACCATAATCTTTTTTTCTAA
This sequence comes from Philereme vetulata, assembly GCA_918857605.2. Classification (NCBI taxonomy): domain Eukaryota; kingdom Metazoa; phylum Arthropoda; class Insecta; order Lepidoptera; family Geometridae; genus Philereme; species Philereme vetulata. The sequence goes on from OU975423.1 coordinate 11,872,622, forward strand.
AAAATTGCAGAATTGAGCCTCAGGTTCTTTGATGGCTATAATGAAAAGTCCTTGTCAGAAAAATCATGGAATGTTCTAATCTTAACTAATTTTTCAGAATAAGTAATTCGCACTATACCATTGTTAATGATAAACATAGATACTGCATCATGGGTCTTTAACACTTCGACCATTTTTGTTTGGGAAGTGTGGGTAAGGGTCGGACTTTCGTGCTTAATCCTGGCTTCAACGTCAGAGACGACTATCTCTGAGTCACGGGGTGATGTCTGGAGAGCCATCCTGGCTTGCAGTTTGGCCTCTCAGACGTTACGTGGCCGATGTCTTGGCTAACGTCGATAGATACTTAGAACGAAATGGTTTTTGTCAGACGACAAAATGGCAGATAATAAAATTATTCATCTTAACTTACGAACAGGCAAATCGCCATCATCATGTGAACCAATTTCAATTCCCATTTAAATGTAAAGTCGTCTTGTTTGATGTTTTCAATTATTTATTTGAATATTGTTAATTATTATTAGGAATGAATGTAAAAATTCAATTATATTTTCACCGTCGTTGGCGAATGTTGTATACACCTGTAATTGGTGCACGTATCAGAAATGTGTTTATGACTATCGTCATAAATCTGGCAACTAGCTACAAAGTGATGAAATATGTGTACTGTTAGTGTATCTTTAAATAAATAGAAAAAGTTAAACATTTCACTAGTAACATGTAAAAAGTTACACCTGCTTATTTTCTTTCGCATAACCTGTTTAAAACCATATAAATTAAATCTCTTTCGATTGTCATCGTATATCGGTCGCAGTTATTCGGGTCTGCAACAAATCACAGTCATTCGCATTTCTTCGGAATTCACCGGGCATTTTCGTTGGCTGTGATTTTTTACATGTGAAATAGCAGTGTTAAAAAATAATCATATTATGATCATATGGTATAGGGAATTTTTCTTTGCTGTTATAATTCAATTATAATTATTTAATATGTATATTATTATTTTTTATTTTTGTATTTTGCTATTTTTGTAATTTATTCATGTTATTTGTAGATAACTGACATTATTATAATTTTAATTTATGATACACATTCATTATTGACATCACATATTTCACACAATTATTCTAATTTTGCTCTCACAGGGTCTAGTGGGTGATTATGCGGTCTCGGCAGAATAACAGCGTCAACTGCTAACCCAGTTGACATAATGCTGAGTCGAGGCCCTTTTGCTGCTATACCACACAACATACCTACCTCATGTTTAAAGTCAATAGCTATATTATATTGTTTGTTTGTGTCTGTTTCGCATGTAGGTTCTGAATAATGGTTATTTTTATATTGAATATTTCAAATATTTTGTATTATGTTTGCTATTTGGCAAATAAATGATTGTCTATGTCTCTATATGAAAATTATTTCAAAACAACAATCATTTCCGTGATACTTTCAAAGGTTAATGGAGTTAAACAGCTGTTTAGTTATCGCTACGGCTACATCTTCAATGGAAGTCGAGAACGCTCCACGCTGAAAGCATTTCCTCGTTTCAATTCAACGCATCCGATGTAATTCCACTTCCATCGCTATTAGGGCACAGTTTGATTTTTATTATGTTTTGCAATTATTACCCGACTGCGAAGGTAGGTAATGTTTTTATGTATGTATGCTATTCATTTGGCGCATCGTGTAGGCTAAACTGCTTGACAGATTTTGACTAATGAGGTTTCATTGAAATCGTCTGAATCACTGACAAGACACCAATTAACCTAATAAAATATCATAACAGTTAGCGATTATCAAAATTAGCAAGGTTGTTTACTTTTTTTCTAGTAATTTGCAAGTTATTTCTCTCGTCATTATCTCATAAATGATAGTCCGAAGCGATAAGACCGCCCATTATGATTAGATTTATTAGTTTTCTTTTTTTTATATCTGTTGTGTCTAGCTTGTAAGGTACAATAAAGAATTTTCATTCATTCATTCAAAGTTCATTTGTGTACCATATTATTAAGATCTTGAAAAAATTGTGGTTTTGGGCTCCAAAACACTCATCTTTCATAATATATATTTATTAATGTATATCACTCATCTCACTGCTGAACATAGGCCTATGTTCCCAAAGTTTTATACAGTGATCGATCTTGACCTTCTCCCAACGCCACCTTTATTAAGTTCTATTTCCATCCGTCTTTCTGACGGCTGTTGGGGCAGAAAGGTTCTCAAACGTTCATGCTCCACCAACTTCACTGATCTATGTTCCTCCATTGCTACCGAGTCTTGCTAATCCTCTGGACTTAGGTTTTTTTGATACTATGTTGTGTTGGAACCTGATATTAAGTGTTAATCATTGCTAACAAGTATTGCCTCGTAGGTCACGCATCTTAGAAACGTGCCCTACTATGCACTGCTCTGCGTCCATTCAATTGAGGCATACAGGTGTAAAGCCTTATGTGTCTGTAATTTCACCGGCAACCATTCCCTTCAAACCAAAACACAGTAATGCTGCTTAGCGGCAAAAATATGTATGGTGGTAGTACTTCTCTTTTTCTGAGTTTTAATTAAAGTGAGTTTGTCTACGATCTTCTCATTTCTGATTCGATGTCGTAGAGAAACTTTTACATATCACATTGTTATGAAATACTTTTTTTCTAATATTATGAATGAATACTACAAATCTTGGAAAATACGATATATACTTGCATTCTGCAATCTCGGAAAATACATGACTAGTATAAAATACCCGTAAAATTCCCAGGAAACACCTGACACGTCTTCAGACGTCATATCAGCCTACTTTCCAACAGGTACACTTATATTGATCTACCCACACCTCACAATGTCGTAATATTACCTGTGACGTGCGGAGTCTCTTTGAATGACGTTTCCTACCATTCTAGTTTGTGAACTGATAAGAGTAGGTAGTGTTGGCTTATAAGAACTGTTAAGTTGAGATAAATAGATGGTTAGCATGTGTTAATATTGAATAAATACATTTTGACTTTGACTTTTTTGTTTTTGAATAGGGGCAAAACTCTGTATAACTGTGTGTCTTTAATAACAATAAATATTTACATGACTTAAATACAGAACAGTTGAATCATTAAAAGACCGTTGCAAACGATCTATAGATAGCTCAACTGCTCCAGATCACTACCAAGCGGCATAATCCCCAAGACACTGGCTGCATTGCCCCGCTGAATTGCAATGCTTATGCGTTGACCCAGATAAGCGCCAGCTCTAGGATCACACGTCGCTACGACCAGACGCCCAGTTTTTAATGGTATGTCCCCACGTGCGTACATGCTGGACGTGTCTGCATCCAATCGAGCAAGATCGAACGTGTAGACCTAAATACTTAAACCTAATGTTCCAAGTTAAACCGATACTTTATAAAAATTGTTAATAGTTTTCGATTATGCTTGTTCATCCAGCTTATTCGTAAATTTGCACCTTTACTGTAAATTCGTTTGCAGTGTTAATCTTCAAGCTGACTCTCACATGTATTTCTGAAGTTTGCTTTTGCTTGTGTTATTCTTGTTGCAAGCTGTGATACCCACTGAGCCATCATTTGTTAAGCCAATTGTTATAGTAGGAATATGACAGCCTGCATCAAAAATTTCACCGGGTGCCCTATCAGCTGTTATTAATTCGTTGAATAGACTCTGTGTTTTCAGTGTGGCCGAGCATTGGGAGGCTTCTTCCAGGAGTGTGATGTGTTTGTAAGCATCATATAACTCCTTCTCCAAGACAGATGATCGCTTTAAATCCTGGTCATCACCACACTGATCCAACCCTAAAATTATATATTCTAACCTATCCCGTTCTCCATTAACTAAAGTGTACTGTGAGTGCAGTACAGACAACTAGCGCATCTAAGATCATTTTTTATGGTCTTCTCTTTCCAACGACAACTGAGAACACAACAACAATAACACAAATCATTCGATTTGATAATGGATGTATGGTTGAACGTGGCTCAACTCGTACATCGTGGTTTTCAATGGAAATTTAGTAACTATATTTAGTAAAAATACATTTTGATAAACTAAGTATTGACGACAATAATCAATCCTATTGAAGTTGAAATTGAACCTGCTCATACATTAGATTAGATTAGGTAGCTAAAAACTAAAAAGGAGACCGTAAAACTAGCGATCTCTACCAGACAACTTTTGGATGGAATGGACTGTGTGGAGATTACCTTGGGTGTAATGGTGTACCTAGATACTACATATACATTGCGGTTTATTCCAAAAGTGCGGGGATTAAAAATGTAACCTATTTTCTTTTGTTTCAGATCTCCAGTTTCCCATAGACGTGTCAGGAGTCCAGAACGACCATCCATTCCTGGACGCAGACTCCCTCCAGTCTCTCTTCAGGCGACTTACTGCTCTGAATCGATGCGCGAATATGAAGCTGGAGCATCATCATCATCAGAAGAGATCGGTATGTAACAATTAAATGAGACCGTTATACATCATCGTCATCATAACTGCAAAACGTCCACTGCTACATAGGCCTCTCCTATAGATTTCCAGAGTAACAGATCTTACCAACGGTTCACATCAACCTTTATCAGGTCGTCTTCTAGGGAAGGACTGTTCTACGCTGCGTATTCCAGTGCGTGGTCTCCACTCGTTAACCTTTCAGCCCCAACGGCTAACCGAAGACCTGGCTTTGGAAAGTGCTGCGTAAGGCGCGGCCCAACTAGATAGATAAAAGGTCAAGCTGATAAAATTAATAAGTTTTGTGTTGAAAAATTACTATTTCAAACAAGCTTTTACAAAATTCATAATCGGAACCGCAAGCAGATTCAAATGAGCCTAAACACTAGTAGCCTACTTTAATCCATTCAGAAGTTCCGTTGTCTAGCATCCGTCTCTATGGATACCACCTCCATGATACCATATTATTGCATTGTCACCAAAGTTACATATGTATTCCAAATTTCAGCTCAATCGGTTGAGGGGAGCGGGTTTAAAATTCAGTTGCAAGATTCCACCCGGACAAACATACATACAGCGCAAGTTAATAAAAAACTTGTAAAAACTTAACAGCACCACCACGTCAGTCTTTAAGTTTTCTAGGTTAGGTTATTGTAATTTGGTGTACTAATAAAGATTCACACTTCACACTAATCACACTAATATTATAAATGCGAAAGTTTGAATGTTTGTTTGTCACTCAATCAAGCCGTAACGGCTCAACCGATTTCGATGAAATTTGGTATAAACGTAGACTATAACCTAGATAACCATATAGTTTACCATTTATCCCATAAATCAGTTTCCATGTGATAAAAATGGAGTGTCAACTCAAGTTGCAACAGCGAGTTTAGCTTTATTTCTAGGTTACCTACACATACGCGTAGTGTAACGCGTACGAAGTCGCGGGCAACAGCTTGTCATCTATATATCTATCTAAATAAAAACGTTCTTAGAAAGTCACCAATTTTATCATTTACTTCAATAAATGAGATATTCATTTACTGCTGTAACCTCTTAGCTTAGTTTGTTTAGCTCTTAGTCTCTCTGTTGAGTTGTAGTTTTTTGTTTATGTATTTATTTCTATTGTTAACTGACATTTGTTATTAATTTTTGTCATTCCAATATTATGAAATGGTGAATAAATGAATACTGAATACTAAAGGTTGCTGGGAGCCATTGGGTGCAGGCCACAAAAGATCGGTCGCTCTGGAAATCTACCGGAGAAGGCTTTCAGCAGTGAACGTCCTTCTGCTTATCTGATGATGATGACAGCCATTCTCAATTTAGTGCTTGTTCAGTTAATAGTTGTTAAAATTAATTTCATCACTAGAAAACGTCTCTATCTGAATAGGGCATTGAAAAGGTATCTAGATTTATGTGATAAATGCAATAGCAATAAAATATTGAATTATCTTTTAGTTGCAGTAGCAATCTATTTTCAAATTGAATATTCATATATTTTACAAATATGAAGGCCTAAAAAGCGCTGCAGCGATGTTTTGGACGTCTTCCAAAGAGACTGGCGGAATATGGCTCTAGACCGTGAAAGGGGAAGGAAGAGAGGGAGGCCTTTGCCCAGCAGTGGGACAGTATGGACTAGTTTCCAAACATACTTTCCCTAATATTTTTAAGGTATTGTATGAAGCAGTTTTGCACTTAGAGCGACTTGCGCAACAAAACGTATTTAGTGCCTATGATTTAGAGAGTTGTCAAATAATACAAGTACGACAAATTTAAACATGTAGTCGCTAATTACCAACAGCGATCGCTGTGTATGCCGGGCTTAGTCTTCATTCTTATAAAAAGCTGTTTATTTAGACGCAGACTTTTACTCTCTCTTATAAAATACCACCATACAGACATAGAGGTAGATAGGGGTTTTGAAGTGACCAAAAAAATCAATTTACATAAAATGCTAATTATTTTAATTTGCATTCGCTAATAAATTAATTAAATAGCTTATCAAAAGCAATTTCGTACGCATCGATTTGATTTAAACGATTTACTATCTGAAATTGTAAATTTATTTCGCATAAAATTTATAATTTGCCAAAAGAAATTGGTGAACATCTAAGACCTAGAAAAAACTCCATCATCATATCGCCCACAGCACGTCAACTGCTGAACATAGGCCTCCCCCGTAGATTTACAGAGCGACCGATATTGTATACCCAACGGCTCCCAAAACCTATATCAAGTCGTCTTTGAATCTAGTGGGGGGGCGTCCTAAGCTGCTCTCTCTGTGGGTGGTATCCACTCAAGAAACTTTGTGCCCCAACGGCCGTCTTCAAGCTTTGAGCTCTGCTCAATGCCACCTCAGCTTGCTAATCCTCGTGGCTATTTCAGTGACCTTAGTTTGTCCACAAATCTCCTCATTTCTGATTCGATCTAGTAGAGAAACACCAATGATTCTCTTAAAGAAAATGTTTCACATTAGAGTATTGTACTACAGTAGTTTTTTTGTTTGCATTTTTAACCCCTGATGCAAAAAGAGGTGTTATAACTTTGACGTCTGTGACATCGTAGTTTCCGAAGCACTTTTTCTTTTAGATCTCAGCTTTAAAATATAAATTTACTACGGTTTTACTTAGAAAACGACGACCTCCGTGGTTCAGTGGGCGGATAGCCGGCTGAGACGCAGAAGGTAGCGGGTTCGATTCCCGCCGCGGAACAAATGTTTGCATGATCTACAGATATTTGTTCCGGGTCTGGTTGTTTCTCTATATATTATAAGTATGTATTTACAAAAAAAATGTATATAAGTATTCTATCAGTTACCTGGTTCCCACAGTACAAGCTCCGCTTATTTTGGGGCTAGATAGCGCTGTGTGAAAGGTCCAGCAATATTTATTTTCTTTTTTATTTAAACTTTCGTGATTGATTTCAACTATTGTTATAAATACGGGATTTATCACGTACCGTCTTATTGGAGAGTGCGAGGCGAGACCTTATTCGGAGCGGATCGGGTTCACGAATTGAACCGAAACATTGTCGGTTGAAACACCGATAAGACGGTATGTGATAAATCCCGTATTTATAATAATGATTTACTATGGTTTTATGGTTTTCGGGTTATTTTTAATATTTATTTATTAACTTACTTTTAAAAATGCAGTCCATAAAAAATCAAACACATCTACCAATATTCATTGTGTGATGATTATCATGAACTGTTTTTATATATTGATGGATCCAGTATCCCCAATATTCATTAATTTCTGTGCGAAGAGATTTAATTAAAATAATTTAAATAAGTTTTGAACGTTGATTCGGAGTAGAAAGTCAAACTTTATTATGACTGAATTTGAAATTTAAACGTTTGAAATGGAATCCTAAAACTTAGACCGCAATTTGAGCAGGATCAATTAAGACACGTATGAGTATCGAATTACAAATTAAACATAATATGTTGAATGTGTAATTCGATAGTATACCGTTAATTCGCCACTACCACATCCCTGCTCCTAATCGTACTTTTTAAAATCCAGATAAATTCAGATCTATTATATCAAAATTCTATAAATCCATACTGAGTTTTTTCAAAGATAGATAAATTTCATTCCATTTTATCAAATAAAGGTAAATCCTATAATAAAGGTAATAATGTTGTTGATGAGTGACTTGTGAACGAGAAACCCAACACCACCTTGGGACTGTTGGTCGCCCTCCCGGTAGTATAGTAGGTTACCAGACTTAAGGGATATCGTGTCCTCGCCCTCTCTACGGACTTCTGATAACCCCAAAATATCCCAGTGTAATCTACTAATTACTTCTTCCAGCTCAACAATCTTTTCGTCTGTCCTCAAAGTGCGGATGTTGTGTGTTACCAGGGCCAGTGGTCGTCGTAGGGTTTGGTAGCCGATCGTCTCCCGGAGATTCTTAGCACCCCTGGCCCCGCCGTTACCGTGACTGCTACCGTAGCCAGGATTAGCGGGGCCGCCGGGGACTCGGGGCCTGGTTTCATGTTGTAAATCTATGAGGGGTTTGTTGCCATACTCGCCACGCTTGGCAGGCGGGTTGGCGAGCACAGTATAGGTATTGAAAACACGAAAAGACGCTGCTGCCCATCTTTCGGAGGTATCCCTTAGCAGACTCCTACTGCATCCAAGGACAAGAGCGGAAGAGGCAACATTCTATTGCCGGCGCCCCACGGCAACTTTTACTTTTACTTAGAACAAATCATCATCATCATCATATTTGTTGTGTTCTGTCTGATAACATATTTGAAGGGTTGCTTACTATAATTGTATCAGTCGTTTTCGTTAATGTTCACATCTTAAAGCTTTTTTTTTAAATTTATTTTCGTGTACCATATGCTTGTTTTACCTTTCTATTATCTACTTAAAACTAGGTGTTATACCTGTACCTTATTCCCAAGTTTACTAAGGTTTCACCATTCCGCATACTTACCTTGAGTATGAGCAGCTAACTAACAAAGGCATCCTAAGTAGACTGCAGAACAGAGGGGTAGCTAAGACAGAGGGGGCCATACGGACCTATTTCCGCGAGACAAGGAATAGTCTAAATTTAAACAGCCCTGTAGTTTCAAAATTTACATTCAAATCCAATAACGCATTGTCTGCCCTTTTTTGGATAACAGCACGAAATTTTCGATGCTCGTTTAGCTCGTTAAAATACACAAAACTGCCTATAAACATAGCAATTTTTTTTATATTTGATAATATTTAACTTATAATATCGTAACAGTGTGTATTAACATATAAAATATCTAAGTCAATATTACAAATTTATTACCTCCGCCTTTTTTTTAATGGACTTTCTCGCTGTTGGCCTCCGAGGCCGTTGCAGCTTAACCGAAAGTTTGTATACATGTAGGAAATTCATTCTAAAAGATGAATGACTGAAAATGGTAACAATTGAACGTTATTATTTACATGATAATTAAATAAAATATCAGATGATAATGAATAATGTCAAATAAAAAGATAAAAAAGAATATAAAATACATTATAAATATCATAACATGTCAAAACTCCAAGTCAAATGATACCTAACATTAAGTACAAATAATAGTACTTAATAAATAAAAGTTTTGCGGTAATTAGAGACTTGTCCTTACAAAATTCGTCAATGGAGTAAAAACACTTTTTCAACAAACACTGCTTAAGTTTAGTTTTGAATTCAAATGTGCTGTAGATGGTTTTAAAGACGACGAACGACATGTTGGCGAGCGCAGATAACGCTCAGCCCAGTAATTTTTGAAGGCAACTAGCCAGGAAGGGGATAGGAGAGGAACGCCCAGGTATATGTTTGCACCTTGTATAGGTACGCGCCGACTGAAGCGACTCGTCGACCTCGCCGGCGAGGTCGGTGTATCTGTGAAGTGTTTGCTCTATCTAATATAGATGACTCAGAAATATCCTCTGCGTCAGCGGAGATGGTCTTCCAAATTTCCGAGAACGCCTAATTACTCTCTGCTTTTTATACAGTCTTCCACATCAGTTTCGATGACGGTGACCCCAGCTAAGTAAGAAACACTAATAAAGTGACGATAAAAATAATTATTTAACAAACAAAATTAACTATCAACTAGGACATTATTTACAAATTTATAAAACTAATTAATATACAAACAAAATTATCTAACTAGAAATTATTTACAAGTTAGCCTGCATCCATTAAACGTGTAGGAACGTAACTGGCGCTTAACATCGAGTGTGTCGAGTCTGCTACATAGAATAGTACGTTTACTGCTTTCTGTGTGAATTTAGACTAAGGAATTGTATAAACATCGTAATCTTTCTCTTCACCATTTTTGTTTATTATGCGAAGTACCGGCGCTTCTCATAGTGGCGCTTCCTTCATCATGTTAGTCTTAATCTTAGGCGTCCTATTTGCTTTGCTCGTCTGCTTTATAGTACAGTTAGCATAACCACAAAAAGATACGTACTTTGATCTCTTCTGAAATTTAGTTATTTGAAGAACACGCTCAGATACGGTCCTGGCAACTAAACAAATTCCACTACTACCATACCAGCAATACGGCTTTTCAACTTTGATTTCTGTGAAACGATAACCGTTAGATGACGGTCCATATTGATAAAGTTATGATATAAAAAGAGGAACCTTTTATAACATCTCAATATCCACATGATGACTTACAAAACTTAACTCGTGTAACCCTTAAAGTTAGGATCGGAGTTATGACTAATTCTTTGATCACACAGAGAATTCCGAGACTCTTTTTCAATACCCACTCAATGAAATAGACGCACGATGGCGTTCATGCACCAACAGGCAACGTGTTGCCCATTTTCAGAATATATACACATCCTTGACTCACGATAATTTATAAATTTTTTTGGCGACAACAAAAGTGTTTCATCACTAACTCTCCTGCCTTAGTATGGAATTATTTTTAAAGCTTGCTTGTTGAGGAACACTTTTAACCTTATGCCAAATCAATAAAGTGTCCTGTCGTCTCTTATACGACCGTCATATAACCACAACAGAACCCCAACAGAACCAAGTTGTCAGAGACCTAACGTTCTTAGCTTAAGTGCCTCTCACCGTTTGTGAAAAGACAAACAGCGCGAAACTTCAAAATTGCCTTTAGCTTGCGGTTTTAGAAGTTTGTTGAACAGGAATTCTTGAAGCTTTCATTAATTGTTTAATCGTTAATGAAAGTATTTGGCGTTCGGAGTTGTTTATTGCATAAATGATTGAGCTACACGCATTTGATAAAAACGAGTGAAAGGAAGGTAGGGTTTTGCCCTGCATTTTTTATACGACCTGGAACAATCGTATGACCCACCTGATGTTGAGTGATAACCAACACCTATAACAAAGTGTTGCCTCAAAGGTTACGTACTCTAGGAACATGCACTGCCCTGCGTTCATTAACTTGAGGCATACAGGAGTAAAGCCTCATGTGACTGTAATTTCACCGGCACCAATACTCATCAAACTGAAATACAGCGAAGCTGCTGACGGCAGATTTCTTCCTATTTAGGAATGGTTGTAGTACTTCCCTGGGTGAGCCGGTAGTAATTAACTAATTTCCATTTCTGTTTGTATGATCTACAGATATAGGTTCTGGGTCTGGTTGTTTCTGTATATATTATAAGTATGTATTTACAAAAAAAAGTATATAAGTATTCTATCAGTTATCTGGTTCCCATAGTACAAGCTCTGCTTAGTTTGGGGCTAGATAGTGCCGTGTGAAATATCCAGAAATATTTATTTATACTTATATCGATATAGGTAGCGATTCTGTTGTTTCACGCTGACTAACTAAAATTGTGTAAAATACGAACGGTCTTATTTCGTTTACGCTAAAGATCAAATTAGAATGACATAAAGTGACATTTCTAAAATTAAGTAATGTTTACTAAGATGGCGTGTTAGCGGGTTAGTTTTAATTTGACAATTTGACTACCCAAAAACACGCCATCCTAGTACAAATACTTAATTTTAGAAATGTCATTCTAATGTGATGTTTAGCGTGAACAAAATAAGACAGTTCGTATTTTACACAATTTTAGTTAGTCAGCGTAAACAACAGAATCGCCACCACTATATTACCATCAGATTAAACTACAGAGTAAGCTCATTAACACTCAGTATCATCAATCCCCATGCAATTTCAAGCACGAGTGGGCTTCACTATCAGGCTCGATCTTACACCACATTGAACATAATAACCTATTTGGATTGTATACTGTGTCCCAGATTTGCAACACTGAGCATTGATCAATAAAAGCAACATGTTAGTTTATATATGTTGATTTGTATTAGACGCGGTGTCTTTTAAATCACTGTTTTCCCAGAACAAACGTTGTTCAGACCATGGTCTATTAATCCATACCTATTTTTCTAGATGATCTAGATTTAGCATACTATCTAGATCTGGTTAAGTTTAAGGGCGCACTATACCTGGGGAGACGTTAAATCGCTTATTATGAAACAATGTTTTGTTCAAGAAATTGTGTGCTTTCAATCTGTAATTCATATATATGTTATAGTTATGGATACGTGCTAGAGCGCCTGTGTTGTGAAAACACGATTCCGTAAAATTTTCTCGATAGAAAAAAAATCCAAAGATGACTCCAAATTTATCCTAAAACTGTTCTTATGCGATGAATACTTCAATTTAGATCTTGAAACTTTGTACAGTAATTCTACACAACATAAATAAGGGCACCTGTGTTTTAAATTTTTAAAATACCTTTTGATTTTAACATAAAATGAAAATATCTACGTTTTGCACTAATGAAACCATTCGCTTCGGACGCCCGTTCCGCGATTCAGTCTGGCTTCGGCTTTCAGACGGGGTACCCGTGACGCTTGTCACTCCAAACGAACACGTAATTCTTAGGTAGAATTTATATTTAGTTGGTTTTTGTAAAGACGCAGTAATGACAAATAAACACAACAAGATGATGAAGGGATTGAGTGATAAAAAACCGGCAAACATATGAACCACGGCGAGATAGGACGCGCAGCGGCGCGCGGAGAAGCGGGGGTGAAATTCGAGTTTGGGCTGAGGCATAGTCAACTCTTAATGATCATTTATTCTCAAAAAGATAATATTTATCACTAACATCTAGCACCTAGACCGAAACTATTCAGACTCGCATAAATTTCAACAATCGAAGTATCGATTAACTTATAAAACAATAGGATCGTAGGCGTCTTACCAACAGCTGATTTGCATGTGAATCACTAACTATCATAATCACGATTGCATAGCTTTCTCGATTGAGGCGTAGAGTGTTCAACATTTTCATCGAGTGGGTGCAATATTTTTTTTATTATTTTTTCAATACAGAATCAACAGTACTTGATATCAGTGTAACTCTTATAGCTAATGCGTAATGCCACTAACAGATTCTCATTTTATATACATAACTTTGTAGAATTAGTTTTAATTAGAAGATAAAATCATGAACCTTCGTTCTTCTACGGATCTCGACGTTTGGAACTCAATCTAAGAGTTTGATGCCGAGCATGGTACGCTCCATGGCTCTCTATGCAACTCTTAACCTGTACACAGCCTCATGATGTTGGGAATCGAGTTATGGAGCTCAAACATAATACCTTGTGTTAAATTCTATATGGATATCCATGGGCTGAAGTAGCCACTTAACATCTGGAGGACTGCATGCTCGTTTGCCATATAAATTGTATAAAAAAAATGGTCTTGGGCGGGACACTTAGCAAGACGTGGTGATGACAGGTGGAGCAGGGTAGCAACTGAATGGTGGCCGAGGAATGGCTGTAGAAGGGTTAGACGTCCGGCAGCGAGATGGGAGGACGACATCGTTAGAGTCGCGGGCCATCAATGGGTGAGACTAGCGCAGGATCGTGGCGGATGGCACAAACTTGGGGAGGCCTATACCCAGCAGTGGGTGAAGTCGGGCTGTGGATGATGATGATGATGAGAAGAGAAAATGATTATAAACACAATATATTAATTAATTTTCAAGGAATTTAGTAGGTACGCATTTAATAAACGAAAGAGAGGGAGGGATGCTGTGTAAATGTTATACTTGTGGGTGTGAGAGAGGGTACCCTCCCTCTCTCACGATTGAATTCAAGAAATTTCCAAATTTCAATCGGGAAGATGGCTATAGACTCTCAGCGTCTTGGAACCCGGGGATTGCTAGGTGTGCGCGTCGTAATCGGTCGACTCAGTGCATAGATACGGTTAGTGTAGTGTGTCGTAATATGAACGAGGACATTTCTAATTCTGAAGACCAAGTGAGGGTAGATGCTGCAGCTACCCGCACTTCCCGACGGTAGCTCCAAGTACTCCAGTCAGCCCGAGACCATGACTGTTGCAACACAGCCGAAACGTCGGGATAACAAATAAAAAAGGTACATACGCGATAAATACCCGTTTTAATCAATAATTATGTACAGTGATCGCGAAAGTTTGAAAGATATAATTTGGTTCTTAAAAAATGCTTTGCTATTAGAAAAGATGTCTATTAACGAAAAAACCATGTTGTAGCTATCTAGCGTGTAACAGATGACAGAGTTTTGGGAATAGTTGGTGTGACTTAAAGGAACATGAAAGAGGGTTGTGTATCTAGTACGTTTAAAGAGCGTTGAAGGCCTAAAGATCTAACATCTAACTGACGTATTTAGCAACGACCTTATAAACCTCTTATATCAATATTATTTAAATTTTCTGCTAAAATGAGTGTAAGGAATTCAAAGGACCAAGCTATTTTTAGTGCCTTCATTCATTCAAGTACAAGATCGTTCACGCACGTGTGAACAAGGCCGTTTAATTATCTGTGGCCCAAGTAATTACATGTACATAATTGTTCTGACCTCTCTGAGATCACGGCTTTTTCACCATCGTGTTGTTTGATGTGATGATACAATATTCTACGCCGTAGGTATATTGTACTGAAAAAAATGTTTTTTAACAATGTATCATGCTTAGGCTTCTCTATGAGATCGAGGCAGAAAAGAGAAAATCCGTAGACATACCTTATTAATAATTTTAACATTGCTGGAAATTTTACACAGCGCTATCTAGCCCAAAACAAATTGTACTACGGGAACCAGATAACTGGTAGAATACTTATATATTTTTTGAAGTAAAACTTCTTTACGGACGTTTGACTTGGGGAGTAAGCTGGTGAAAGCGTTACGAAAAGTGCGAACGGAAGTTAAGAGGGAGATATAAATATATAGTCTCTCGTGACCACGGCCGATGTAACTTGGCCGAAACGTCGAGGTTAAACAAAATTATAATTTTGATATAAATCTGTGTGCAAAAAGACCCGTTTTGTCTTAAAAACAGGGAGATATAAGTTATTTAAGATAGAAAGAGAGAGAGTTACGTTTCGTATATTTTTAAACGATAATGTGCGAGTTGCGTCTGTCCAGAATGAACATACACTGATCGACCTACAGACGTGTGGACAATTTTGTAATTGAACAATTTTATAAATCCATATTTTAAAAAGAAGTTTTACTTCAGTCGTGTGGTCTAAAGCGCACTATATAGTTTAGTTTGTAAATAAATACATATAATATACCACGAGTTTTGTTACGTACGACATTAAATGAAAACACGGTTAGGGCTAATGGCTAGTATTATTGTAAAATGGGTTTTTTCAAATCAATTACCACAGAAAATTTTAAAATTTCAAACAACCTTGAAATCCAGTACTAAACTATGAATGAAACAGCCTGTATAAAATAGGTAAACAAATCATTTTTATTTGACAATCTCCGTAGCGCAGTGGCCGAATAGTCAGCTGAGACGCAGGAGGTAGCAGGTTCGATTCCCGCCGCGGAACAAATGTTTGCATGGTCTACAGATATTTGTATTTGCAAAAAAAATGTATATAAGTATTCTATCAGTTATCTGGTTCTCATAGTACAAGCTCTGCTTAGTTCGGGGCTAGATAGCGTTGTGTGAAATGTCCAGCAATATTTTTTTTTTATTTATATATTTAATTTTTTTTCAATTTGCATTAATTATTTTTTATTTTTTTATCATGTAGGTACAAGTACCTATTAAACTGATTAAAAGGCATCGTCGACGTTACGTTTTACGTATTTTTATTTATATTGGAAAGGTATCGATTATTGGATAAAAAATCAAGCTATCACTATTAAACCCACCTCTAAAATCAGTTAATACGATTCCGGATGTATGTTTTAAATTAAAGTCGCATAACAAAACAGTGTGTGTTACCAGTGATGACATGTGGAACCGAGACGTGGTCCTTCACTATTGGCCTTATGAATAAGCTCAGAGTCGCTCAACGAGCTATGGAGAGGGCTATGCTCGGGGTTTCTCTACGGGATCGAATCAGAAATGAGGAGATACGTAGGAGAACTCAAGTCACCGACATAGCCCGACGGATTAGCACCTTGAAGTGGCAATGGGCAGGCCATATAGCGCGCAGAACAGATGGCCGATGGGGCCGAAAGGTTCTCGAATGGAGGCCACGGACCGGCAAGTGCAGCGTAGGACGTCCACCCACAAGATGGGCAGACGACTTGGTAAGAACCGCAGGTCGGCGTTGGATGCAGGCCGCTTCCAACCGCAGTTCCTGGAGATCAATGAGGGAGGCCTTTGTCCAGCAGTGGACGTCCTACGGCTGATATGATGATGATGAACAAAACAGGTTGTATAGAAAAACATCCAGACCCGGAACAAATATCTGAAGATCATACAAACATTTGTTCCGGCGTGGGAATAGAACCTGTAACATGGTCAATAGACGGTGTTTGTTACCACACACTCCACCCCGCCCGCATATTCCACACACCGCTTTCTCTGGTTTTCTGGTTAGATCGTCGTTTGACCACAATCTCACCTAATGGTAAGCAATGATGTGATCTAAGATGAAGCACGAAGATCTAGAAGAAACCTATTCACTCTTACTTTATAGAGACCCGAATTGTATTCTTTAGGAAAACAGAAGACGGTAAAGTGTTCCATACTTAAGCTGTACGCATCAAGAACGTAGAACCAAAACGTTGTGTGCGAATGGGTGGTATATCAACTAGGTACGGATGATACTGAGCCGTGCGCCTGCTTGTCCTTTGATAGAAAGGAGATGGCGGGATCAGATCGTATAGTTCCTGGGCACATTCCCCAAAATGTATTCTGTAAAAGGTAGGCTTGCAACTTAACGGCGGTGTTTGAGACTTTGGGTCTTAGTCTAGCTTCATCGCAAATCTCTGGTGGAAACGCAACCTTGCGCTGTCTCATTAATTCCAAAAGGCCGCGCCTTATTAACTATCTCCTCTTATCAATGGATCTGTCAAAAGGACTTTTGTCAGGAGAATAGATATCAAATTGAATGAAAACGAGAATCACTTGTGTTAACGAGTGTCCTAAAATCTTCGAGATACGACCTGTTATTTCATCCTTATCATTCCAACAAATTGGTACTCGCTTATATTTAACCTAGCGTTTTATAAGCTTTTATTGTCATCGTATCAGCCGTTGGTCTACTAAACAAAAGCGTTTCTATTGATTTCCAGAGTGGCTGGTCTTTTAACTATTATTTGATTATTATCAGCCTACTGTTTCCCACTGCTGGGCAAAGGCCTTCCCCCATTCTTTCCAGACACTTCTTTCAGGCGCTAAGATGGTCCAGTCCGCTCAAAAAAGACGCAGTAATGAGAAATAAGCACAACAAGATAATGAAGGGACTGAATGATTAAAAAAAACCGGCAAACATATGAACCACGGCGATATAGGACGTGCAACGGCGCGCGGAGAAGCGGGGGTGAAATTCGAGTTTGGGCGGAGGTATAGTCAACTCTTAAACGTTTGAATAAAACTTTGAACTTATAATTTCATTTTTAATTATTTTTATGACGTCGAGTTTACTAACTAGACACCTTCATCCACACAAACTTTCGCATTATATTTATAGCGGTATAGTTTAGCCGACGACTTTAAGAGAACCTTTAGAGATTTCAAAACATCCCATAAACCCCCATATCAAGGGGAAGGCTGGTTCAAATTACGTCTGCCTCATAACTTTTGGGATCATTTGAAAAATCATAGTAACATGTATAATGTCTCAAACCAAAGCTTGTTAGAAACGATTGCTACTCCGCATCGTAAGTTCCCATAAAAGCATAATCTTAACCAACCCATTATTCAGGAGGCATTTCAATTACGACTAAAACCCACAGAACCTCAAACAACTCCAACGTAACTTATTTTATTGAACTCAATACTAAAGGGTCGTTTTGACTGACAGAGTTCACATGCGCTCTCTGTGATCTGATCACTCTGTGAAGGAAAGTAGTTAACACAGGTAGCCATAGTATAAATAAATTGTGAAAAATTTAACAATTAGAAGAAATATGTTACGAATTTATTGATCGATCGAAGCGAAATCTTTAAATCAATTTGGGCAAATCGGTGTTGTATGTATGTATGTTTGTCCGAGGATAACTTTCTTAACGTTGTTGATCCGATCATCGTGAAATTTAATACATAGGTGAGCTAAAGATGTAGGGGGATTGTTGAGATATAGGGGTTAAAAAGGGGTAAAAAAAATGAAAATGAGGCTATCAGGTCAAATGTGACGTCAAATGGAAGGTATGCATTAGTACATTTAGACTCTGGTTTTATTTATCGTAAACACTTTATAGTATTTAAGTTAGTAGTAGTTTTATAGTTTTGGGGCTATTAGCCATGATATAAACTGAACTTTGACAAAATTCACAGGGTACACCAGTAACCCTACAGTGCTGAAATTTGGTATGCGTGTAGTTTTAGTAAAACAAATATTGGCAAAAGTTTGAAATCCAAAATAACTGCAATTTGTACCCCAAAAACGAGTAACCAATTGTTATGAACTCCCGTTACCTGTAATTTGAATGAAACTGTGGGTCAAATATTTTGGTCGCTGTTCGTGTTACTATTTTATTAGTCAACGATTATGGCTAGCATGCACAACGATCCCTAAACGTATTTAGCGACTAAACATGTTTAAATATTACGTATTTGTATGATTTGACAACTCCTTAAATCATATTTAGCCACTAAATACGTTTAGGCAACGTTGCGCGAGTCGCCCTAAGAATATTTTTTTTGTTTTGGGAGACTCGCGAGATCTCGTTTCGCGGCGAACCACTAGTAATATAATATAAGATATACCGACATTTTGAATATTAATAACATAAGTATATATGTATACAAAATATAATAATTGTTATTGATTAAAACGGTTATCGCGTATGTACCTTTTTTATTTGTTATCCTGACGTTTCGGCTGTGTTGCAACAGTCGTGGTCACGGGTTGGCTATTTAATAGTTAAAAAAAAGGTACATACGCGATAAATACCCGTTTTAATCAATAATTATGTACAGTAATTGCGAACGTTTGTAAATACTATAATAATTGTTTTTACTTAGCAGTAATGTTAGCGGTTTCTGTAAACAATGTAGCTTTAGAAGATTCTAAATTATTATACCCATTCACTCAACTTAGACATAGACAGACATTTATTTGCTACCATCATCATCATCCACAGCCCATAAGTGCCCACTGCTGGGTGTAGGCCTCCCTTTGTAAACGCCACCCTTCCCGGTCCTGCGCTGCGCGCATCCAGGAGTTGCCCGCGACTTTCCTTATGTCGTCGACCCACCGCGCCGACGGACGTCCTGGATTTCTTAGGTCTGTTCTTGGCCACCATTCGGTCACAGATTTACTCCACCTGCCATCACTCCGTCTAGCCAAGTGCCCCGCCCAGTTCCACTTGAGTTCCACCACCCTTGTTCCGACGTCTTGGACCTTCGTCTGGCGTCGGATTTCGGTATTAGGAACTCGATCCAGCAGGTTGATGGCAAGCATGGCGCGCTCCATGGCTCTCTGTGCGACTCGTACTCTGTACACAGTTTCCTTAGTGAGCGCCCATGTTTCGGCACCGTAAGTCATGACTTGCCTAAAAAAGGTTTCTGCAGAATAACAGCGCCGAGCTGTCCATCGGTGGCGATGCATAATGGTGAGTTGGAACCCATTTGCTACTATAGCACACACAATTTCACACCAATACAATCAAAAGGTATAACACCAAAGAGAAAGCACAAGTAAGAGAAAACAGAAAATTACATTCAACAAACATAGGAACAATAGAACTAAATAATAAATATAGAATGTAGTCAAAGAAAAATTAAAAAGAGGCAAGTAGGTGTGTATGTGGTACTGCAGCAAATGGGTTCCAGCTCAGCATTATGCCTCGCCACCGATCGACAGCTCGGCGCTATTATTCTGCAGAAACCTTTTTTAGGCAAGTCATTAGAACTCGCAAGAACGAATGTGTTTGCATACAATTATGATACGCTTAATTAGATAATTATGATAAGTAGATAGAAGAAATAAATATATTATGTAAGGAATAATAATAATGATAAGAAATGTTAGATAACAAATTATAAATAATAATACGAATAAATATAAATATACTAGGAGCTTTACCCTCGCGTCAGCAAGTGAACGGCGCACTGTAGCAATTTGTACCAGTCAACCCAGTTTTTTATTATTCTAGTAAATGTTTCTTATTTTAAATGTAAATTTTGATTTTAGGAGTCGTAAAGGTGGTGGTATTTTATTCCATCACTTGGTTGCCTCGTACCGAAAATTTCCTCCTACAAGGGTTCGTTTCCATCAGAGTTGTGCGAGGAAGCTAAGCGAAGAAGAATCTACAAAAAGGATGGCTGAGTTACGCGAGGCTAAGCAAATGAAGCAATTCTATATTGTTAAATATTTTCCTCGCTCACCGTCGGCGCTCACCTAGCACATCTCTGATAGAAACGCCGTGATATCTGATGCGAGCTGCGACGCAAATATGTAAATAGCAATCGGAATGAAGCTGTTACAACATTGAGACGCGGGCTTAACTGGAGCTTAGTGTTTCATTTGAGGTGAAATTGGAGTTTAATTTTGAAGAAAGACTGTTTGCGACTTTTTGTATTAGTAGATACGTCAGTATAATAAAAATAATCAATTAAAAATAATGAATAACCCACGTCCAAAGTACATTTATGTCAAATTAGTAAAATTGAAACCATTACTTTTTATTGTTAGTATTAACATTGCATGACCTAAAGCTTAAGTCAGCTGACACTTTGCTTCTCAGCACCCCTTCCCATAATACTTCCTATTTCTCCAACTCCTTTTCGGTTGTGGCGGTCTGCCTCTGGAATGACTTGCCATTAAACATTACGAGTAAAAAGGTTGAAACACGAGAGTCGTTTAGAAGATTGGTGCGTCAGCGCTGCCTTGAAAAGTTAAAGATGATTTAGCCACCGATAGATACCATCATTGCGTTTGACTTATGTTTGCAGTGTAATTTCAATTATATTACTATTATTTTTTTAAAACTAACTTATTTATAGGATTTTAGTTATATATATATACTAGTGGACCCGCCGAACTTCGTACCGCCTTGACATGCATATAACGCGGGCTGTCAATATACGTCACCCTGGTAGAATTGTCAATTGTTGTCCCCGGCCATCATCATGTATGAGAAAATGAATGACTTCCACAAATAATTCAATACCAAAATTAGTCAAATCGCTCCACCCGTTCTCGAGTTTTAGCGAGACTAACGAACAGCAATTCATTTTTATATATATAGACAATATCTCGGGAAGCATCTGTTTCAAACGATATTCATTTTTTTACATCCTGTTTGACGATATTTGCAGCACGCATTCTGTCAATTCTATGTCAAACGTCATAAGGTTACATAATAAAAGCGCTAAGGTTAGATTATAAATAATTTTATATGATGGTTAAATATTCTTAAATTTTCTAATTTTGCGCGCAATTTTCTTAAATTTTTTCTTTCATAAGAACCTTCTGACAATAAGAAATACAACAAAAAAAGAATTAGCGAAATCGGTCCAGCGGTTCACGCTCGATGGCGTGACCAAGGGAAATAGGGATTCATTTTTATATATAGGTATAGAGATATATTATAGTTATTGTGTTAGGCATTTATTATTATTTTCTTAATTGGTTATTTAGAGTCTGTATTTATAGTTTCTGTATGTCTTAATTTTTTTTTGTACCTTTGAAATACCACTTTTCCTGTGTCACGCCTTACCTTCTTTTAGCACGACCAGGATGACTGGTAGATAATGCTATTAGCATTAAGTCCTCCTAGCACTATTCTATTTTTTGTGAAAGTATTAAATAAAATAAAATAAAATCTGTTTAGTATTATTAGCTAGGTACTTAAGGGGAGACCGGAGGGGAATCGCCTATACAACACGTACTACCAAGATCATTTCTAATTGGAGCATATTTATACCTTAATAAGGTATTATTTTAATTTGAATAGTATTTATCTAGGTTCCCAACCATATATTAGATCAAAATACTTACCTAAAATGAAATAGAAGCGTATCGCATTCTGCATGTTTTTACGTCATAAAAGACCTGTTTTCAACCTAATTGTTTCGTATTAAAAACAACAACATCTTACGTATCCTAGTCATGGGAACATAAATTATATCGTCTAGTTACAGAATAACAACACAATGAGAAAAATACAACAAGTTTTCAGCCATCATTTTTGGTATTACGGAACACGGTCAAAATCTAATCAAATTTAGATTCGTTCTATTGCTATCACTGTCGCTCTGCGTGGCTAAACTTCGTCACTAAACAGGGATAGCGATATTCAGCCCGAAGTTTTTGACGCTGCCGAATTGAAGTTGCGCTCGGGGTTCGCCGGCGCGTTAATAAAAGCTTTTAAAAGATAATTTAATGATGAAATTGCGGTAATTCCCACGGGACTCATTTTCATCTCACGAAACAAGTAATCAAGTAAAGTGTTCATTATTGAATGAGAAGGAATATACACTCTTTTTACATCGTTAATATCCATTAACTGATTGGGCATTTTTCGAAGGCACCAATTTTATCTGAAACATATTACCTACTTCAAAACCTTTTACAAGACTTCCTTTTACCTATTGTCAGTTGTAATTCTATAGAATACTTATTATGGTGTTAATAAGCTTATGGTGAAAATGTATAACCCTGCGTAAAAGGCTATCAATCCCCTCCTATCGACGTGAGTGACTCCGTAGCCCGATCATCAGAAGGCCAATTCCTGTACCTTAAAATAGTAAAAGTCGAGTATCGATCTAATCTCTAAAGGTATTCACGTAATTGACAATACAATACTATTTGGGTACTCATACAGGCATGCGATTATAGACTTGATTCAACAATATTAATGGATCAGAATGCCAAAATATATTCATTTCATAATCCAAGGTCAACTTTTGTTATGTTTTTAATATTTCATTCCTTGAATTGCTCCCCTGATTAGGAAATATTAGGAACTGATTAGAGAATTATCCCTTTGAAGAATCGATGCGCAAAAACCGTAATAAAGAGAGTGACCTTGCTATGCATCTATTTCGTCATCTTGCTGTGCCGCCACCGTGCCTCGGTAAAAACCTGTTTTTTTAACTGACTGTACAATGCAGCTATTTTTAATGGTGTCCGAATCGACAGTAACAAAAATATTAAAATCAAAAGTGTCCATTGGGACATTGCGTCCCAATATATTCTGTCCGAATCGACAGCAAGTCACAACATAAATGTGATATTCTACGCAAAGTATTTGCTAGTCGCAACTTAGAGAAATAGTTTTATTTTTATTTTGCGCCACAAAACCAAACATAAAGATCTTTAAACTAAATACAATAACAGTCAACAAAATTGGTCATCACTCAGCAACGTCCTAACGTGAAACACTGAAGGCTGGTTTTATATAGTTTTCTGTGCATTGATAAATTTTGTATGGAGCCTGTCATAACCATTTTTTTTTCTATTTCGCATTGTTTTAGTAGCAGTTTTTGTACCTATGTCCGGTTTCAGTAAACGACAGGATAATAAAAGAAATATTTTTTTGTTGAAAAACACTAATAGCCTACAATTCATTTAGAAGTTCCGTTGTCTAGCATTCGTCTCCATCGTGAGACCACCTCCATGATACCATTATTGCATTGTCACCAAAGTGACTTAAATATTAAAATTTCAGCTCACTCGATTGGGGGAAACTGGTTTAAAATTCAGTTGCAAGATTTGACAAACAAACAAAAATGTTCAATGACTATTCCAAAAGTTTTCAAACCCTTTGCAATGTTTGTTTGTATGTTAGTTAGTTAGGTTGCTTTAGGTCGAATCTTACGAACTGAATTAGTACCATTTGCTCTTATCCTACGGATGTGAAAATTGGCATGTGGGTTCAGTTCCGGTGACAATACATTTTTATGGTATGCATGACCTGATTCTACACCCTGGATTGGCTCCAGACGAAGGAACTCCTCAACGGTCAATAGCACAGACATGAAATTTTTGATTTATTTTATTTTATAAATAATATTTAGATTCACAGTTACATTACCGTTTATCATACATTTATTACCATAATACTGAACTTAAACCAAATTGAATCTACATTATGTAATGTATGATGGCCTTTTCTAAGTTCCACCATGACATGGCTGCTGCACTTGGGGTTGGCTTCCGAAAAAGGAAGTCCTCAACGGTCAACAGCACAGACACGAAATTTTGTGTACGCATTTAATTAATATTTCGACAACAAATATTTATTTTCAAATTGGTTTTGTCCTCAGAACGACTCGGATGACGACCAGTGTGCGCTCAGCGATAAGTGGCAGTATGAGAGGAAGTCAAGAAGATGGTCGAGGGTTGTGGAGATCACACCACAAGCTCAAAGAAGACTTCAGGTAATCGTCAACATCAAATCATCCGTATGACGTTACTGCTGCACATAGACCTTCCCCATAGAATTCCAGAGCGACCGATCTTGCGCGGCCTGCACCCAACGGCTCCCAGCAACATTTATCAGGTATTTCCATCTATTGGAGGGCTGTCCTACGCTGCGCTTTCCAGTGCATGGAATAGTATAGAATAAATATTTCTTGTAAACCAGGAATATTTAAATAAAAACCGGCCAGAGTGCGAGTCGGACGCGCACGAAGGGTTCCGTACCATTATCTATAAAAACGGCACAAAAATCACGTTTGTTGCATGGGAGCCCCACTTAAATATTTGTTTTATTTTAATTTAATGATTTATTTTTAAAGTGTATATATAACTAAATATTCTGTGAATATTTCAAGGGTCTACCTGTCGCCGTTATCAATATCGGGCTAAAACGAGCAAAAAAATCACGTTTGTTGTATGGGAGCCCACCTTACATATTTATTTTATTCTATTTTTAGTATTTATTGTTATAGTGGCAATATAAATACATCATCTGTGAAAATTTCAACTGTCCAACTATCACGGTTCATGAGATACAGCCTGGTGACAGACGGACAGCGGAGTCTGAGTAATAGGGTGTCGTTTTACCCTTTGGGTACGGAACCCTAAAAACGAATTAATGCTAAATATTAATCTTTGGATGGAAAGTAATGAGAGAGCACAGTTTGCAGTGCTTCAGATTATACAGACTTTGAATTGACTGGGTGAAAAATATGTCCAGATAACTTCATTGGTTCTGCTAACGTATAAAATAATTTAAAGACTTAGTTATTATTGATCTGTATCATTTAGTTGGATAATGGGGCCATTAGCAACCTGAGTCGTTAATTTGTCTGGCAAAAATTTTATAAATACTGCTGGGTATTCCACACAGCGCTATCTATCCCCAAACTAAGCAAAGATTGTATGATAGAAACTAGTTATCAAAAATACTTTAAAGTTTTTTAATCAATATATTCTTATACGCTTTTAGCGATAAAACCGCCCATTGTACTAAATCTATTTTTAAGAATTATGTTCTGTATTTTACTTTGGTGTACAATAAAGAGTTATCTTATCTTATACCTAATATAATTATAGAGAAACATCTAAATAAATATATTACGTAGATTAAGCGAACATTTGTTCCGCGACAGAAATACATTTATTAAATACTAGCTGACCAATCCGCAGCTTCGCACGCGTAGTTTTTCAATAAAAACATTACCCTTCCTCTGCGCAGTTGGGTAAGAAGTAGCCTATGTCACCCGGGGATAGTGTAGCTTCCCAACCGTGAAAGAATTTTTTAAATCGGTCCAGTAGTTCCGGAGCCTATTCAATACAAACAAACAAATATTTCCTCGTTATATATTAATATAGATTATTTATCTCAAAAGAAATTTAAGGTCATAAACGTCGAAGTTACTTTGTGGATTCGGTAAAATAAGAGTCCCAGTTTTCTTAAAAATAAAGTGTACTTGGGCATTTTTGTCTATGATGAACAAAACAATAACACAGGACATTCCACATAGCGCTATCTAGCCCCAAACTAAACAAAGCTGATAGAATACATTTTTATTTTGTAAATACATCCTTACTGATATTATAAATTCGAAATTAACTCGGTCTCTTGGTCTGTGTGTTACGTTTTCGCGACTAAACGGCGAGACCAATTTTGATGATATTTGTAATATAGATAGATTATGGAAATAGGTTACTTCTTACCGACTGCGCGGAAGGAGGGTAATATTTTTAATGACAAATCACGCATGCGAAGCCGCCATTGGGTTAGCTAGTTATTATTACATACATAAGTTATTATTTCTTCAGGTGATAGCAGCTAAAGCGATAGCGGAGCGAGAAGCACGGGAGGCGAGAGGAGAGGTGGAAGATGATGAGGACGACACCCTGCCTACCATCAGGGTGGGGCTGGTCGATGCAGATGGACACTACACTGATGTCGAGCCAGATCTGTAAGTATTACATGATCGCATGAAAGCCGTCTGTGTGCGCCTCTGCGAACATACCCGGTGCTGCAAAAGCGAGGCAGAAAAATAATAAAATTGATAAAAGTATCCCCGATACAACAATGTTCAAGTTATATCTATCCCGATACATGTTATAATTACAATATGTTTTAATAAAAATATTTTCATGTGTTCCTATCTAATTAACTGAAGGAATAAAGTTATTTCCGGGCACGACTTCATCATATCAGCCGTAGGACGTCCACTGCTGGACAAAGGCCTCCCTCATTGATCTTCAGGAACTGCGGTTGGAAGCGGCCTGCATCCAACGCCGACCTGCGATTCTTACCAAGTCTTCTGCCCATCTTGTAAGTGAACGTCCTACGCTGCGCTTGCTGGTCCGTGGCCTCCATTCGAGAACTTTCCGGCCCCATCGGCCATCTGTTCTGCGCGCTATATGGCCTGCCCATTGCCACTTCAACGTGCTAATCCGTCGGGCTATGTCGGTGACTTGAGTTCTCCTACGTATCTCCTCATTTCTGATTCGATCCCGTAGAGAAACCCCGAGCATAGCCCTCTCCATAGCTCGTTGAGCGACTCTGAGCTTATTCATTGGGCACCACTTGTTTCGGCCTAAAGCAATGTTTCTTATTTAGCAAAATATATAAAAATCTCGTGTCCCGGTGTTTGTGGTCGCACTCTTCTGAAACGGGTTTCAGTTTAATGATTTTTTTTGTATATTTGGTAGGTGTGAGAATATATCGTAAAGTATTTTTCACCCTCATACCCCATCCCCCATTTTTAATTGCGATTTTAGTGTTTTTGTAAGAACAATATCCATATAATTTAAACGTCGGTCATGTGTTGCGTCACTTAGACAAGAGTGTTTTATAAAGTTTTTATCCCGAAGTTCCCACGGGAACGGGAAATTTCAAGCGTGCGAAACCGCGGGCGGGTCAGCTAGTATTTTAATGAAACAGCCCCGGCGGTTGTTGTTTTTTTTTATAATGGATTTTTAAATTATTTACTAAGGCCGGCTTGCAAAACATTTAAATTCTAGGCATGGTTGTGCAAGTCGCCAAACAATTAATTAGATACGGGTCACGTGCGATTTTTTAAATCTTTGTTGTATAAAGCTTATGAAGGGTAAGTTTTATGTTAAGGGTTAATCCCCATAACTACAAAACCGATTTTTAAAATTATTTTACTAGTAGCAAGCTATATTTACCCTGGTTATATTTGATTTTATGTACGACGACCTCCGTGGCGCAGTGGGCGAATGGCCGGCTGAGACGCAGGAGGTAGCGGGTTCGATTCCCACCGCGGAACAAATGTTTGCATGATCTACAAATATTTGTTCCGTGTCTGTTTGTTTCTCTATATATTATAAGTATGTATTTACAATAAAAAATGTATATAAGTATTCTATCAGCTATCTGGTTCCCATAGAAGAAGCTCTGCTTAGTTTGGGGCTAGACAGCGCTGTGTGAAATGTCCAGCAATATTTATTTACTTTTTATCATATAAATAAGTTTATTGATTGATTTGATTATGTAGGATTTGTTATTTTTATCGTTATTTTGGTACTGATTATTTTAAAAGTACTTAATTATATTTTAATGACAAATGATTATTATTGATTGACATTAAGTAACTACTCTTTTGTATTAGTTAACTGTATTAATAGATGTAAATGTGTTAAATAAATAAATAAAATTTTGATAAGAATCCATGCAAAGTGGGGGCGGGTCAACTAGTTAACACGCTTATAAATGCGAAATCACACTTATGTTATATAGTTTTGAGTGTTTGTTTATTTATTTGTTTGTTTGTTACTCAATCACGTCGAAACGGCTGAACCGATTTCAATGAGATTTAGTATTTACGTAGATTGTAACCTATTGCACACTAGTTGTTGCCAGCGGCTTCGCCCGCATTGTTCTGGGGCGGTCACATATATAAATTTATACATCCCATTTTTATCCCATGGGAACTGATTTATGGGATAAATGGTAGCATATGTGGTGATCAAGGTTATAATTTACGTAAATACCATATTTTATCGTAATCGGTTTAGCCGTTACGGCGTGATTGAGTAACAAACAAACAAACTAACATCCAAACTTTCACGTTTATAATATTAGTGTGATATTGGTACTAACTTTTTTGAAGTTGGTAAAAAAGAATGTATACATATTTTGTGCTATCTTTGGTTAACGTAAAGTAGGCTTCAGCAGCACGATACGATCTTCTAAGCTTCATCACATCAGTAACAGAACGTCCTCTGCTGAACATAGGCCTCCCCTAAAGATTTTCAGAGCGACCAATCTTGTGCGGCCTTCACCTAACGGCTCCCAGCAAACGATTTCCACAATGCGTTGTCTCCACTCTAGAACCGTTCTATCATCAGTTCTTCGAGCTATGCACCCCGCTCACCGTCACTTCACTTATTATTCCTCTTGACTATGTCTGTAACTTTGGTATGTTAAGAAAGAAGAAAGAAAATACATTTATTTGCAGACACAACAAAACAAAGACATACACAGTAACTAAAATAATACGACAGAAGGAGTAGCAATATAACAAACACAAATAGAAAACATTAAATATACATGGGCACCTTTCCAGCTTTTCACCTTTCCAACTCTCGATCCTAACGTTCCTCTGAAACTCTTCAATTAAAAATTCCCTATCATACCTCAGTATTTTATAGTACCTCGTTTACTCTGCAGGCTACCAGACTCTGGAATGCCCTACCTGTCTCAATTCGTCATGCAAAATAAATAAATATTGCTGGACATTTCACACAGCGCTATCTAGCCCCAAACTAAGCAGAGCTTGTATTATGGGAACCAGATAACTGATAGAATACTTATATACATTTTTTTTAAATACATACATATAATATATAGAAAAACATCCAGACCCGGAACAAATATCTGTAGATCATGCAAACATTTGTTCCGCGGCGGGAATCGAACCCGCTACGTACTGCCTCTCAGTCGGCTATTCGCCCACTGCGCCACGGAGGTTGTCAATCCCTCCCTATCTTTAAAAACATGGTCAGACAACACTTTCTGTCCATCGCTCACTAGGTCATTGATTTATTTATATATTTTTATAATTTATGTATGTATGTATGACAATATATATTTTATGTATCTTAATATTAATATTTATGTAATTTTATGATTAAATTATATAATATAAATAAGCATTTTATTTTATATTATCTATATTTTTTATAAATTGTAATATTTACTTGTTCTAGGGATTCTAATAATATGTTACGCCGCCGTCCTTATTTGTCCATATAGATCCTGTCCATCCAAAGGTTGGCTGGAAGAGATCGCTTTTAGCGATAAGGCCGCCCATTGTACCTATGATTTAAAAGTGTATTTTCTTTTATATGTTTGTATTTAATGGTGTGCAATTAAGAAATTATCTATCTATCTATAGGCAGTTAGTACGTCTAGGTTATGAGCGTCCGCAAACTAGGATCCGGCTCAGCATTATGCGCCACGCACTAGTAAATACGAGTACGCAGCGCGCTGAACTTCCGGCACCTACATTCAGTACCGGATAGTCCGATTTTAATAAATATAAGATTACATAAACTAAAGAATTTGAAATCTAAAGGATATTGAACCTATATGTATGTATGTTACGGATCTCCTCATTTGTGATTCAATCTCGTAGAGAAACTCCAAGCATTACAATTAAAGCTTTCGAAATAAACTAATCGAAGCGTAGAGATACACATTAGGCCGATATTTATCGTATCTACAAGAACTGAACAAAGCTGTGGGTGTTACGATCTTTTTTAATTCCCAGATAACGCTAATCTTACTTTTAAATTGGGGAAACTGTAATTAATTAAGGCTTTCTTTATTTAAATTGAAGTACAATTTACAATGTTTGGTACACGCGGCTACACATCAAGCTATACATTTCCAGTATAAGCTGATCTCTTATTCTACGAAAAGCCAACACAATGCGAGGTCAGCGTATACTGGAACTGTATTAGCTTGATGTGTAGCCGTGTGTACTTTGTAGTCTACAACAGAGGTTTCCAATTTTATTTGGCCATGGAACCTTAATTGATCATACTTTTTTGGCGGAACCCTAGCTGGTTATTTCGATAACTAAAGTGTTTACCTTGCAGTTTGAGTATATTCATGTTAGACTCGAAGAATGAACAAATTATAAATGAAAATAATTATTATAAGTATTGCAAATAATTTATTGTAATAAAGAAATACAATGTACCTAGGTATTAAAAAAGATTGAAATTTTTTCACATTATTTCTTATAAGAGCCGCAAAATTAGGCTTTATGCCTGACAATTGAACGCAAACCAATCTCGCATCGGTAAATCTTCACAAACTTAATCAGAACCAGGACAGCTTTCTCAACGATTGCCGGGTATTCATCTTTAAGTCCAATTCAATTTTAACTCCACGGAACCCCAGGGTTCCGCGGACCACCTTTTAGGAATCACTGGTCTACAAGACTATCGGATGTGGTGATTCTGTGGTTTACACTACTGTATAAAATAAACCGTAGGATACAAATTTTAAACAGTTTTTTGAAGTAAAACTTCTTTACGCACGCTTGACTTGGGGAGTAAGCTGTTGAATGCGTTACAACAAGTGCGAACGGAGGTTGAGAGGGTTATAAGTTAGTGAAGATAGAAAGAGAGAGAGTTACGTTTCGTATATTACTGTAGGGGCAAGAGAGAGAGGTGCGAGCAGACATTTTCTTTCTCTCTTTCTCTCATAGCCAGTTGATTTGTCGCTTAAGGCGAATATAGTAGCTGATTAGTCTTATTCCTGGCTTTCTCCTCAGAGAGGAATCAGTTCTAAGTGCTCAAAAAAATATATGTCATTCATTGACATTTTATCTGCAAAGTGAACATACAAAAAAGTTCTACCTGTTTATTTACTATGAGAAAAAATATAACAAAATGTAGCCGTTTTCTACTTTCGATTTGATTCAACCTCTAAACGAAAAACATTTTGTAATTTTTCTTTCACCTAAATGTGGGCAAAAGACTTTACCTTCAAGTTGAACATATGATGCTGTGCTGCGACGGTCTTTCACGTAACAATTAATTATTTTCAATTTTTCCGAATAGTGGGCGTACCTTATAAGGCGGTCGCGTGGGCCACGGGCGGCAGTGTACCCACCTCCTATCCCAAATTACCCTAAATTATACAAACTGCAAATATATATAAACATATATATATATATGTATATACTAAATAATACTAGCTAAAGAAGTTTTTCAAGAAGTTCAGTCGTGTGGTCTAAAGCGCACTCGTTTTCTGTATAACTTTTAAAGTAACGTTTTAGCTATCTCTAAGGTTCATCATCATCATCATATCAACCATAGGACGTCTATTGCTGAACATATGCCTCCCCCATAGATTTCCAGAGCGTCCGATCTTGTACGGCCTGCACCCAACGGCTCCCAGCAACCTTTAACAGGTCGTCTTTCCATCCACTCGAGAACCTTTCAGTCTGTTCTTCCAGTATGTGCCTTGCCCACTGCCCATCTATTGTATGTTTGGCAGGTAGAAAATGATCGTATAGCATTAAACCCACCGGAAACAAATGTATAGAATAATAATTTGACGACCTCCGTGGTGCAGTGGCTGAGACGCAGGAGGTAGCGGGTTCGATTCCCGCCGCGGAACAAATGTTTGCATGATCTACAAATATTTGTTCCGGGTCTGGTTGTTTCTCTATATGTATGTAAGTATTTACAAAAAAAATGTATATAAGTATTCTATCAGCTATCTGGTTCCCATAGTACAAGCTTTGCTTAGTTTGGGGCTAGATAGTGCTGTGTGGAATGTCCAGCAATATTTATTTATTTATTTATAATAATATTTTAATTTTTTTATGTGTTCAAAAGCTGTATATAAATCACAAGGATCCATTTTGTTACAAGTTTAAATCTAGGGATGTTATTAATTACTCGTTGCGATTTAGTCGTCTGTTTGAGCTTCCACAACAGAAGACAATCGAGCTTGTTGGCACCGACGTTCAAAATGCTAAGCAATGAGTTTAGGAACGTTGTGGATAATTTTTTGATTAAAACTTCTTAAAAATAATCTAAAAAAAACACTTCCTTATACGAACTTTTGCGGTGTAACTGAAAATTTAATTATATCGAAAGAAATTTATTTAAACTCACTTTCACTCCTCAGAAGTTGGTTTGAAATTAATTAACGTGTTTTATTATAAGTAAAATGTGGACTGGAGCAGAATACCTGAAAATCAGATGAAGGGACGTAATTAAATTCAATCTTTACGCGCTAGGTAGCGTGGGTAAGATCAGAGCCATTGTTAAATAAATAGCTCTGGTTTCGTAGTACCTCCGAGGCGGAGTGGGCGAATAGCCGGCTGAGACACAGGAGATAGCGGGTTTGATGCCCTCAGCGGAACGAATGTTTGCAATGATCTACAGATATTTGATCCGGATCTGGATGTTTTTCTATTTATTTTATGTACGTATTTATATTATATACATTTATAGAGGGTTATCCGATACATACGTGAAAATCTTAAGATTTTTAATATCATCCCCCAAAAATTTCGAACCAGACAGGATTTGAACCCGAAACTTCCGTTATAGAGAGTTTAATTCCTACTTGAGAGTTATAGACGAATTCTAAAATCGAACTTCGAAATTTATCGAACAAAAACTTCACTCAATATTTCTTGAACGTGTCGATGTTTAAGAAAATTATTTCGTGTCATTTCCCATAAAGTTATTAAATAGACGAAAGCGGCTGTTAAATTTACCGAAGCTAATTTTGTTACCTAAAGTGAGTTGACGCATAATGAAATAATTTTGTTCTTCCTCAAACTTCGCACTTCCTCCGGCAGGCAAATTAAGTTAAAAAACAGGAATATGCTACTTACTTATATACTCGTAACTTCCAAATCAATCTGAATTATTTTCGTCTTCACAAAGTTTATTTTTCATGAAACAATTGTCGCCTTTCACAACCTTCTTTCAATGTAAATGCGGCCTTAAATCCTTCAAAGCTTGTTATAAGTTGGTTATAAAGTGCTTTGTTTTAAAATCCGACATGTTTATTTTTCCTTTATTTAATTAAAGATAAAACACATTTTGGAAAGTTATACTTGTTGGAAATTTGCCATTCTGGCTTGTTTTATTTCAATGATATCTCATTCTCAAGCAATGTTAATTATGTAGGTGTATACACTTTAGATATAAAAAGTATTTAAGTTGTATCACACAAACATACCAATTTCTAAAGCTATTATTTAAATTCTTTCTTCTTGTTTCAGGCTAACAGTTCCGGGGCAACCAATGATCCAGTTACCAAGTGACAATGAAAATGACGAGGAAACAGGAACTCGTTTTAGAAGGACCGGCTCAGAACGTCTCCGAGACGGAGCAAAGGCTCTATTACGACGAGTAGAATCCCTCAAAACAAGGAGAAGAAAGCGGCAAAATAGAACAGAAGTCATCGTTTCCTCGCCACAATTTTTGGATGTATCACAGGACAAATACCCTGACCTAAGCTTCATAGATATGACACCAACAACGCCTACTGCTTTCCCGTTTGAGTTCAACTCCCCTGCTCATGCCGTTGGCATCAGAACACAGCCTCCGTCCCCAATAACGATACTTCC
This sequence comes from Philereme vetulata, assembly GCA_918857605.2. Classification (NCBI taxonomy): domain Eukaryota; kingdom Metazoa; phylum Arthropoda; class Insecta; order Lepidoptera; family Geometridae; genus Philereme; species Philereme vetulata. Next base: position 11,907,008 of record OU975423.1, read on the forward strand.
ACCATCTCCTATCGCTCCTCTTGAGCAGTCTTTCATTTTGAATCCACCTTTTGGAGATGATAGTTCAAGTTATGCATCAGATGGGAGTATGGGATCAAGCAATAAGAGTTCGAAGTCTAAACTTGGACGGGCGAAGAGGATTTTCCATAGAGGAGTGAAGAATGAAGACTCAAGTGCGCTGAGTGATTCGGAGTGCCAGCCGGCGAGTTGGAGGCATAATTACTATAGGGAGTTAAATACTCATCATAATACAGAGGTACGGCTTGGCAATTCTTACCTTTAGTACAAATGATTCTAAACCATATTATCTGGTCAGTACAGTCTCCATCACTAAAGCCATGACACTAATGTTTCATGCCTTTAACACGGTCTAAGAAGGTCTATGGATAGGCAATGGTACAAGTACATTTATATAGACTTGTTGTGTAACTGTATGAACATGGTTAGTGATGGATTGGCCATACTTTAATGACCCTTCTATTTTTTTAATATTCGGTGCTTAAAACAAGAATTGAACCTACAATCTTCAGGTTTGTGATTCAGTTCTGTGCAACTGCAGTTGAACCGTAGGTCATGTTTATATTCCTACGAGTATAAATTGCTAATAATAATGTTATGATCAATAAACCTTATCAGTGTTTATCTGTGTGTGGTCCAGGTTTACGTAGAACCACCTTCACCAGTGGAGCTCAAACCAGATCCTAAGGTACTCAGTGAGGTGCAAAAATCTCCAGGGCATACTGTGCACCGACGGCAAGCTATAAGGACCAGTTCTTTGAATCTCGGGAAAGACGGACAGAAGTAAGTAGCTTCCAAAACTAGTCCACATTATTTTCACACATATTTTGCTCATAATCATTGCATATTTCAAACTTAGAGGCATATTTTCTATTAACTCCTTGGGTACTGGTGTCAAATGGTCTTAATTCAGGGTGAAAAATAAATCGTATAAATTGCTCGTCAAGTATTGCCTTTTTCTCCAAAATTGCAACTGGATGAAAATCATCAAGTGGCTTGTAGTTTTCAAGTGATTGGCAGATTGTCTGACCCTTAACCCTAATGCTAGGCTGTTCCTTGTCCTTTTATATGTATAGATTTAACCCCTAACCCTACCCTTAAGTTTCCAGATAACGGGTTGGTATACAAAAGATATTATTTACAATAGGTTTTCCAACTCTATGACAGCCTTTTCAACGCTGTCAAGAGCTTCAACGTAGTAATGAATAAACTCACTATCAATAACCTATTGTTACTCCGGCACTCATTAGCATGTGACTAATCGACAAACCGGTGTCATTACTCCAAATGGTTCTTCCATGATAATAACTTATTTGCATTGCAATGGTTCTGTGACGTATTCGTGAACGTGGTGAATATTATTTAGTGGTGTTTTTTGGTTTCTGCGCTTAAATAATGGAAAACGTGCGTTTAAAGGAGTGATTAAATAGTATCTTTTTTGCGCCAAATTGTCATAGGTTTTATTTTTATCACTTTTTACGTATGATTTTTTTTAAATACCTACCGTTTTATTTACCTTCGTTTAACCACTACCCTACCTGATGGTAAGTAATGGCGCGCAGTACTAAGGTGTTTTTTTAACCATAAGCATGATCCATTAATAGTAAGAGAATCCATTAATACCACAGTTGATCTTGAACAGCTGATATCTGTTTATATCTTAACTTTTGTTGTTATGTTCTAGATTCCGTGACAGAAGCCTAAAGAGGGATAAGTCAGGATCGCGGAGTTCAGAACTGGACAGCAGCAACAGTCAGAACTCAGCTGGTTCCAGGTCACACGATGGCGACCAAGATGATGATGACGATAGTATTGATATAAAGACTAAGAAGTGAGTTTTTTTAAATAAAGAGTTATACTAGACTGACAATACAAATGAAACAGGAGAGATATCAAAAGACCATAGTAAAAATACTTTGATCAATTCAAAACAACTTTATCTTCGAGACATTGCATTGCTTAAATGAAAATGATTATAAGTTGATAGCAAATGTGGATCGTGTTATCTTAATCAATGTGATCATGCCCATTTTTTCTTATTCCTATACTCAATCCTCTATAATATATTGTATTCCACAATGTAATAATAGGTTGTAATTGATAGGTTATGGACCCTGTTGGGCACAACAATATTATGGAGAGAGGGGGACGGCAATCCTCATTTTCACTCACTCTACCTACGTTATCTTTCTACACTGTTTAATTTACACTATACGTACCATCATCATATCAACAATAGGAAGTTGCCTGCTTAACACATATATATATAGTACGCCGTACACATCATTAATCCTTCGAGCTGTTTCTGCAGCACTGGTGCCACGGTAGAACTCGTACTCGTAAATATACCTATTCATGTTTTCCATTGTGCGGTAATAAGCGACGCCAAAGAAAAAAATAATGAGGAAAAAACAAATGAATAACTGTTTTCAAAACTCAAATGTACCAGCTAAATGAATTTATAATTTGGAATTTGGAATTCTTAACCAAAGAGGAGATATTTCAGATCAAAGTGGCCAGTACGATAAAACGCTAATTTCATATGTAAAGACCTAATATATATATACCATAGACTTCCAGAGTAACCAATCTTGTGCAGGCTGCACCCAACGTCTCAAGGCCGCTCAGCGTGCTATGGAGAGAGATAGGCTTATTTAAATACGAGATCGAATCAGAAATGAGGAGATCCATAGACAAGATCATAGACATAGCCAAGAGGATATACTTATCTAGGATTTTAAATATTTCCAGAAACAACATCCAAAGATGGTACTCGTTTAGAACGACGACGCTCAACGGTGGTCCAAAAGCGAATAACACGCTTCAACCTTCGCCCGGACAGAAAGACCCTGATTCTTATAGTGAGTATTTATATCTACAAATAATAATACTGCTGGACATTTCACACAGCGCTATCAAGCCTTAAAGGCTTGTATTATGGGAACCAGATAACTGATACAACTGATAGGCTTTTTTTTTGTAAATATTTACTTGTAATAGGTATTTAGAAAAACAAGTAGATCCGGGACAAATATCTGTAGAACAAACAAACATTTGTTCCGCGACCTCCTCCACGAATCCTTCTTAAATATGCTGATATGGGAGACCAGTCAGCATGCAACTGTAGTATCCTAATGTCATGTGGTCTTCAAAGATATCATGGCACTCATCCTTACCCTGGTGCTGAGAAATCCTGATCTTGGCATTCATCATTATCATCATTTCAGGAATATGACGTCTAGTGCTGTACATATGCCTAGACATAGATATGTATGCCCCATAGATTTCCAAAAAGACCGATATTGTGCGGCCTGCACCTAAAGGCTCCCAGCAATCTTTATTACATCTTCTTTCCATTGGTCATTTTCATTTCGCTCCGACGGCCGTTGGGGCAGAAAGGTTCTCGAATGTAGACCACACACTGGATAGCATAGCATAGGTTGACCTCCCACTAGATGGGCTTAGAGCTTCACCTAGCTAATTCTCCAACTTACTCCCAGGCACTATTTAAATCTCACTTGAAGCACCCGAAAAAACATTTACCAAAAATACTTGACCATAATTATAGGAGTTTATTACAAAAGTTACACCTTCTGTAAGTAATGAATGCCAAATAATTTAACATATCTCTTTCATTACAGTGGCTCGTCCAATGTCCTCTCTCTCTTGCGGCCAACTCCACATTCTTCGGAAGCTGGCCCTCCTCAGGCTGACGGCGTGCATGGAGCGGTACTGTCCATCACACAAGTCTGGGTGGAACTGGGAACTGCCCAAACTTATCCGGAAGATCAAAACTCCGGATTACAAAGGTAAGAGCAACAAGCAAGACATACATACCCCATACTTACAAGATGTGGAATGAGCTGATCTGAGGTTTCCCCGTTAAACTACGACATGGTACGTTGAAGCGTACGCTCAAGTACGCTTTAAGAGAAATGTAAAGAGGTTTGTACAGGGTAGGGAACGCATCGACAATACCCCGGGTGTTGCCGGTGTCAATAGGCGACGGTAGCTACCACGACGGTGGTAGGTACCATCAGGGGGGCCGTAAGCCTGTTCCCCCACAAATAAAATAAAAAATAGACAATTATTTATTTGACACAGCACATTTACAACAGACAAATATGACAAAAAGACAAATATGAGACAACAGAATGAAGATATGCTAATTCAAAAGGAAGTTTATCAGATAATGTAAAAATACCGGTCAAATGAGTCATCTTTACCCAAAAGGATCAACTTTACCTTAGTCTTCTTTGCATGATAAATACTCAAATTAGACAAAATTGTAATAGGGTAGAATTTTTATTACTATTTTAGTAGCTTTCTAATGAATAACTGGTATCCCATAACTTTTTCGAGCTGGTAACGTGGATGGTTGTCAAAATCTTGGAGATTGTTTGAAAAACAACGGTAATTTAACTAACAGGCCATGTTGGCAACACAAATATTATCTTTACCTGATTGTTATTTTTCGTGGTAGTGCCGTAACTATGAGGCTTAGGAACACAAATTATGAATAGAACTAAAGAGAAAGACTGCTTGATTACATAAAAAACAGAATATTAAACCTTCCTAGTAAAACAAATACGCAATATAGGTATTTTCTCATAAAATTATGGTAAAGATGGCCTACTTTACAGTCATTTATTCAAAAGAGTATTTCTTTATAGTGCCACCCAACAATAAGCAAACAACGTATGTTGCTTCGTAGTTTATTGCATAAAGCTACAGCAGTGGTGGATTCACACATTTCCCGAGTATAGGCTGTTAAATTTTTGCCGCCCTTCATTCCAACAAGTTAAGTTATAGTTTTTGGTTATATTTCTGAGCGCATCGATAAGGCGGCTAAATGTAGTATGTACTGGTTGGGAGCCGCGAACTGGGTGTTATACCATAGAATATGGAAGTTTGTGGTACCGCTGCTTGAATATACAATGAAAGGGAAGAGGGAAAAGTCATCGGAAAGATGGCTTATAGACTTCTTTCTGCAAAATACTTATCAGAAAAAAAACGGTCCCCAAATTTGCCGCTCCTAAAATCTGCCGCCCTAGGCTCAAGTCTAATCAGCCTGTGGGTAAATCCGCCACTGAGCTACAGGCCCAGAAATCTAAAAGAAAATTTAGTTAGAGTTAAGTAAGTTAATTTTTCTGATAAAACTGCTCAACAAATTGTTTAAGGCGCATAAAAGCTTGTATGTACAATAAAAGCTTTGAAGAGTAGAGATAACGTTAATAAAATTTAGAAACTTCTAACAAAGTTCTAAGAATGAAATATGAAATATGAGAGATAATTCGTCTGAAACTTTTTCAAGTAAGTAATCTGAAAAAGGCAATAACAAGTTTAAAACTCATAACCCAAAGGGATGTAAAACAAAGATTAAAATTATTTTTCAGATTAAACCAAAGTACCTGGGTAATGTACCTACCGTTTTTAGAGTTCCTTAGGTCGTTTGTCCACCGCCACCGGTCCCGGGACGTCACCGAGAACGAGATGACGGCGCCGATTTAGCGAAACATACATTTACATACATTATAGGCCATGTGTCCACCGCACGCCCGTCACCCGGGTTCTGGCGACTGCGGCGGTGGACAAACGGCCTATAGTATATGTAGTATCGAGAAATCGGCGCCGTCATCTCGCCCTCGGTGACGTCCCGGTGACAGTGGCGGTGGACAAACGGTCTTAGTCCACTAGGAACCCATAAAATATCAACATTTTGGTGGGGTGTAAGTATGCCTACTAAGTCATTATATGAAAACGATATGATGAGATGAAATTATGAATGAATAAAAACACTTGATTCTATAAAAGAAACAAACATACAAATAAAAATTCACAAAGCAACAAGTACAATGCGCGGTCTTATCGCTTAGAAGCGATTTCTTCCAGACAAACTTTGGACGGAGAGGATATTTTAATATTACAATATTTGAAGGGGGTGTACATTAGCAAAACAACATTTTTATTTCGTATCCCATTGTGTGGGGTATCGTTGAATAGATCATCCTTTCATCATATGGCCATTTTTGTTGTCATGCTCTTGAACCAATATATTTTTATTTTCTAGACAAAACAGTGTTTGGCGTTCCTTTAACGGTGTCTTTACAAAGGACAGGGCATGCGCTACCGAAGCCGATACAAAGCGCTTTGAATTGGCTGAAAAAAAATGCTTTGGATCAGGTAACGTATCAGATTTTCTTAAACAGTCTAAATACTACCAACAAGAGTACACACGGCTACACATCAAGCTACACATTTCCAATATAAGCTGACCTCGCATTGTTTAGGCTTTTCGTAGAATGAGAGGTCAGCTTATACTGGAAATGTATAGCTTGATGTGTAGCCGTGTGTACCAAGATGATTGACATAGCTCAGAGGGTCAGCAAGCTGGAGTGGCAGTGGGCCGGTCATATCTGCCGCAGAACCGATAACCGTTGGGGTAAACGTGTTCTGGAGTGGAGACCACGTCTAGGCAAGCGAAGTGCAGGACGCCCTCCGGCTAGATGTAGTGACAATTTGCGCGCTGTGGCTGGCAAGGATTGGATGAGAAGAGCTGAGGATCGGGTTCAATTGCACACCCTGGGAGAGCTACGTTTAGCAGTGGACTATTATAAGTTAAAGATGATGAACTAAAAATATGTTGCTTTACGACTGTTGGAAATTCCTTATCAGTAATATTTAGTAAAAAACGGTAAACTACCACAAATCAATAGCTGAAGTTTTGTTTTCCTGATTGTTGAAAGTAACTAAGTACCTATATTTTTTTAAATGTTATTTATATTTGTGGAAAGAGTCTCTTTCGGTTTGTATTTATATAAGTTGACTAGCCAAGAAGATTAGCAAGCTGAGGTAGCAGTAGGCGGGGTACGTAGCTCGAAGAACTAACGGCCGTTGGGATAGAAGTGTCTAGAGTGGAGGCCGCGCACTGGAAAATGCAGCATAGGATAGCCCCCTACTAGGACCTATGTCCAGCAGTGGCTGCTATGTCTTATAGCTGCTAATGAAAGATTGCTGGGAGCCGTTGGGTGCAGGCCGCATATGAGCGGTCGCTCTTGAAATATATGGGGGAGGTCTATTTTCAGCATTAGAAGTCTTATGGCTAATGATGATGATGGCAGAAAACGAAATTGACAAATTACTTACATAGTTTATTACAAAATTTTTCAGATGGGCATATTCCGCAAAGCCGGTGTAAAATCCCGCATCGCCAAGCTCAGAACAGTAGTCGAAACTGCGGGTAGTATCACGGGAACCTTTGCTATAGAGAACATGAATACTACTGAGGCATCGGAATCCAGTCTCAACTTCGACGGGTCTCAAGCTCATGACGTTGCTGACATGGTGAAGCAATACTTCAGAGAACTGCCCGACGCGTTGCTGACCAATAAACTCAGCGAGACTTTTATAGCGATATTTCAACGTAAGTAGAGATACGCGTAAGTTTAGATTTGCTATAGAGACTAGCCTTAGTTTTGACGACTCGCAATTTAGTCTCACCTTCGATGATGGGCCTCAAACCCATGATGTAGCTAATATGTTGAAGCAAATACTTCAGGAAAATTGCCGACGCGTAGTTAACAAATAAGCCCAGTGTAACTTTTATAGCGATATTTCAACGTAAGCTTAGAGATAGCGTAAGATTGTAGTCGCTTTAGAGACTAGCCTTAATTGTGATGGCTAGTATTTCAGTCTCAACTTCGACGGGTATCAAGCTCATGATGTTGCTAATATGTGCTTTAGGGAACTGCAATGGGTTGCTCACGAATAAACTCAGCAAGACTTTTATAGCTATATTTCAACGTAAGTTTAGAGAGCTTTATGTCAACGTAAGTTTAGATTTAATTATTCTGTGTTTAAGGTTCATTTTGGTGTGCCGTTCCCACATCATTAATTGTATAATAAATAACTAATTTTTATTTTGCAGATGTCCCAGAACCATTGAGGCCGGATGCTGTGCAAAGTGCTTTACTCCTGTTACCAGAAGAACATCTCGAGGCATTACATTCCTTACTCATTTTCCTGCATGAGGTACGTTTGCAAGAATTGAAATAATTAGTATATTGTTTTACACAAATTTCATCACTATTTCGAAGAAATTAAAAATATGTTTTTCATAACAGACTGTTGCCAAAAAGAATATTTGCGTTCGCGGTGTCCATTGTTTTATTATTTTTTTCACAACCGGACTGTGGCCAGTTCTAAATAGAAATAAGGATTCATCATGGAGATTGTATTTAATTTTAACATATCTATAAAGGTGTATATATTAAACGCAATTGCTGTTCGTTAGTGTCGCTAAAACTCAAAAACAACTGAACCGATTTTGATGAAATGTTTGATTGAGTCTCTGGATGGTTTAGGCACACAGTTGAACCCGGTAGGTGTCGCTGTTGTCGAGATGTAGAAAATTGCGGATGAAATCGCAGGCGTACAACTAATTATGAATATAATAGTTCTATTTTCAACTTTACTTTCGGTACGGGGCTAGATAGCGCTCTATGAAATGTTTTTTTTATACTACTTATACTCGTATGGCAAACGAGCATGCAGTCCTCCATATGTTAAGTGGCTACTGCAGCCCATGGATATCCACATAGAATTCAAAATAAGCTATTATGTTGTCTTGATTTCTATGTGGATACGTTGCCACACTATAGGACTTACCTGGTATGTCCTATGTGCCAGTAATTACAGGAACATATTATTACCATCTAACCGAAACACAGCAGCACAAGTACTGCTATTTGGCGGCAGATAAAGGTAAGGTGGTGGTGCCCACTTCCACGAGCTTACAAAAGCTCTACCACCAGTAAAATCCAGCATTATATTCTTTTTTTTATTACATTGTGGAATTCAATAAAAGATTGGGTATTTATGTCTATTTTCTTAGGTGGCTGAACATTCCGGAGTGAATCAGATGACAGCGTCAAACCTAGCTGTATGCTTGGCTCCTACGTTGTTGAGACTACATCACGCGCCGCCGACCACAGGCAGCACTAAGGAAGGCAACTCAAATCGGTATAAATATCTTTACATTATTTTCATTTTTAGTTATAGTTAATAAGTAGCTGTTTTTGTTGTGTCATTTGTTTCTTGTGGTGGTATGAATAAAAGTTTTTTTTTGTGTCATTATTTCTTTCTTCATCATCATCATCATCTCAGCCCGTTTGCACCCACTGTTGGGTATAGGCCTCCTCTTTATTACGCCATTCTTTCCGATCCCTTGCGAGTCTCATCCATTGACACCCAGCTACGCTTTCAATATCATTCGACCATCGGGCGGGTGGTCTGCCTCTTGGTCTACGAGCATCGCTTAGCCACCACTCTGTAATCGCAGAGTGGGGGAGAGTACATAATCTAATAATTACTTTCTTAATATTAAATAATCTGTGATTCCAGTATGGTGATCGAGAGCGTGGCGGACCAGCGTCAGATCAGCGAGAGCCGGGCGGCGCACGCGTGTCTACTGCTGCTCATACAAAAACACGCCTCCTTGTTCCTGGCGCCCGCTGATATGCTGGCCAGGTGCAAGTTCAACTACTTCGAGGAAAGTGTTCCGGTAAGTTGATCTCATAGATAAAAGAACCGACGGCCTCTGGGAAACCAGATGACTGATATAATTAAATACGGGTGGGGTTAGTGGTTATTGCTGTAAAATAGGTTTTTTTTAATCCATTTCCAGAGTTTTTTTTCAATTTTCAAACATCCATAATATAAAGTTCTAAAATAGGAATGAAAATAAAAAATCATACTTATTAATATAAATAGCTGGATGTGTAGCCGTGTGTAGTTTGTGTAGGCTTTTCGTAGAATTAGAGGTCAGCTTATACTGGAAATGTATAGCTTGATGTGTAGCCGTGTGTACCTGATAAACTGAGTAAACGGCATCGTCGAAAAGGCGCCGCCGATTTACGTAATATTTTTTTATTAGAATTGTATCGATTACTGGATAATTATTCATGCTACCGGTATTAAACCCACCTCTAAAATCCCAGATGTGCGTTTTAAATTAATGTCGCACATAACAAAACAGTTTGTATACTAAAATTTTATATGTATTTATCTGGTTCCCATAGTAAAAGCTTTGCTTAGTTTGGGGCTAAGTAACGCTGTGTGAAATGTCCAGAATTATTTATTTGAATTTACACGCATGTACATAAGTGCTGATTTTGTATTATGTTTTTTGAGTAACAAATAAACGAAGTTGTATAATTATGATTTAGATTGACTTATTTTTCGAACTTTCGCGATCACTGTACATAATTATTGATTAAAACGGGTATTTATCGCGTATATACCTTTTTTATTTGTTATCCCGACGTGGAGTACTTGGAGCTACCGTCGAGAAGTCTGGGTATCTGCAGCAACTACCCTCACTTGGTCTTCAGAATTAAAAATGTCTTCGCTCATATTACATTGACTTATTTTAATGTCATCTTTTCATTCGTAGGTGGCATTAGAAGAATTAGGTGGAGACTTCAAACAAGACTGGAAAGGTTTCCAGCAAGCCTGTATAAAAGCTTTATTGAAAGAAGCCAAAGAAAAGTGAGTTTTGCTGCCTTTAAATACTGTCGATATTCTCTTACTCTTGCAGTTTGTAGAATGTTCTGCTAAGGAAACTATAGAGCTTGTTATGAAACTATAGAGACAAAACATATGAAAGAGGGTGTAAGAGAAAGGGACGGATATAGTTAAACAACTCTATAGTTTTCTACTCTGTGATTCTGTCTATATAATCTGTACCTGTATAGTCTAACTTTTTTCGTGCTTTTTTAGAGTCTGTGGCCGATCGGGAAAGAGGTGAGATTTCGGTGTTAGAGATCAATTCGCTTCATTGTTGTTATAATTTCTGTTCTGTGTCGTTGCTCTAAGATCTAGAATTAAAAAAATATTAATAATGTCTGCGCTATTGTGCACTACTGTTCTGAATAAACACTCCATATAGATATTCAAAACGGTAGATAGTGTGTTAAAAAAAGATATCGTTCGAGCCGAATTGTGTACCAACAAAAAGTCCCACAATAATTTTATTATTATTATTAACTAGAGTGCCCAATGCCAATATAAGTACTCAAGGGCAATACTAAATTGATCTGGAAAAGTATCCAGATTTTGAACAGAAATTATGACTCTCCAAATTCATAGAAAGCTCTATCAAACTTTCTCACCTCATGCACATTGTAGCTTTTCGTGGCCACTAGATGTCTCTGTGAATTCTTGTTTATTTTCTAACACTGCAACAATATTACTTCACGGAAGGTTATAAAAAACTTCAGAAACTTACCACACTTCAGTCTTTTAAAAGCCTATGTGATAACCACATTACTGACTTAAGGGGAGACCGGAGGGGAATCGCCCATACAACACGTACTACCAAGATCATTTCTAATTGGAGCATATTTTCTACCTTAATAAGGTTTTATTTTAATTTGAATAGTATTTATCTAGGTACCCAACCATATATTAGATCAAAATACTTACCTAAAATGAAATAGAAGCGTATCGCATTCTGCATGTTTTTACGTCATAAAAGACCTGTTTTCAACCTAATTGTTTCGTATTAAGAACAACAACATCTTACGTACCCTAGTCATGGGAACATAGATTTTAACGTCTAGTTACAGAATAACAACACAATGAGAAAAATACAACAGGTTTTCAGTCATCATTTTTGGTATTACGGAACACGGTCAAAATCTAATCAAGTTTAGAATCGTTAATTTTCTATCACTGTCGCTCTGCGTGGCTAAACTTCGTCACTAAACAGGGATAGCGATATTCAGGCCGAAGTTTTTGACGCGGCTGAATTGAAGTTGCGCTCGGGGTTCACCGGCTTCATAACACAAGATTTAAAAAATACGCGTTTTTTTACTATAATGCTAAACACGTTCTGTAACTTAAGCTTGATTTGAAAAATGTACTAGAAAGTATCTATAAAACGTCACTGGTTCTGAGGGCTCGATAAGATTGCATTAGCTATGTTCCAGACATTTTAATGGGTAGTCTAATAACTCCGACACTAGGGTCAGCTAACTACCAGCTTTTATGAACTTGCATACATTTTCAAAAAAACACCTTTTACAATTAATTATTTTTACCGCAAATAAAATAAATAAAATAGGGTATTTGTATGTATTAGTCGTACCTATCCTAAATAGTATTGAGTTATTAAAACGGTTATTTCCACTTTCAGAACAAGAGGATGGATGTCGGTGTCCGGTGCCGCTCCTCATGTGGAACTCTGTTGTAAGAAGGTCGGTGATGGGCATCCACTGCGGCTGTGGAGAGCCACTACAGACGTGGAGGCACCGCCTCAGGAGGTTATGCAAAGGTATGATTCAATCAATCGTCTACAGGCTCATGCGTGTATTCAAACAAACAGCTGTTGCGCCATAAGCTAGCCATAAGGCTATTATCACACTAATTACACTAATATTATAAATTATCATTATAAATTAGTTTGGATGTTTGTTTATTTATTTGTTTGTTTGTTACTCAATCACATCGTAACGGTTGAACCGATTTCTATGAAATTTAGTATGTAAACTACTCAAAACAAAATAGGGCCCACCCAATAAAATATGATTTAAATTAAAATAAAAAAAATACGTACAATTTATTTCAAGTTTAATTTTAGAAATAGGTTAACACATTCAGAATCATGCCGCTTACATTGCCCTCATCCAAAATCACTAGCTCGGTTTTGCCCATTATGTTAATCCCACCCCATACCATAATACTGGGTCCATCAAAGCGGTCAGTATCACGAATACATGGTTCTGTAAAACGTTCTCCAGGTCGTCGCCAAACTCGTACGCGTCTGTCATCATTAAAAAACTTTACTTTAGATTCATCTGTAAAGGCACTCCTCCAATTATTCATGGTCCATTCGAGGTGATCACGTGCAAACCTTAATCGCGCTGCACGGTGGGCTCTGGTCAATTTGAGCCGAACAACTGGCATTCTGGAGCGTTGTTGGTCTTCATGAAGTCTGTTGCGAACAGTTTGGTCACTCACTCGCGTTCCAGTGGCGTCACGTAAGCGGTTTCTCAATATGCGTGCAGTTACAGTTCGCTCGCGACGTGCAGAGAGTCGGATGTATCGGTCTTCTTGGGAGGTTGTCGCTCGGGTTCTATCTGAACCGCGCCTCCTACTCACACTACCTGTCTCTTGAAAGCGTTCCCACACATTTCGAAATGCTCGTCTTGACACACCTAAGCTTGAAGCTACCGATCTTTGCGAATTTCCCTGCTGAAGCAAAACAATGGCTCTAGTCGCGGATTCCGTGTCCATGTGATGTCGAGAACCAGGCATTGTTTATGCAAACAGTAATGTAATCGATAATTAAAGGTAAGGTTACGATAACTTCTTCGTTAGACACAACAAACCCCACTGAGCAACAATGCAATGGCACTCACAGATTCTGCGGTATATCGTAAGATTTTGTTTCTTGTCTACCCACTTAAGAACTACCCTAAACTTGGCGTTTAAGTGTTAATTTATGATCAATAAATATGCCTACTTAACATTTCCATACATCAGTATGCCAACAGCTCGCAAAAAAAATGTGTCGGGCAAAATATCGAAATATTTCAAGCGGGCCCTATTTTCTTTTGAGTAGTTTACGTAGATTTTATCCCATAAATTAGGTCCCATAGGATAAATATGGGGTGTTACGTCAAGTTGCAACAGCAAATTTAGCTTTATTTCTAAGTTACCTACACATTTAGTAGTGTAACGCGTACGAAGTCGCAGGCACCAGCTATAATTCGTGACTACGTGAAATAATTCCTAAACATTTCCTGAAACAAGTTACTTTGACTAGATACGTAAAATCAAATCGTATTATAAACACGTAGGTATAGCATGTGTAAAGTAATTTGTTCACCCCCCCCCCCCCCCCCCCCCCATATATTTCCAGGGCGGCCGATATTGTGTGGCCTGCACCCAACGGCTCCCACGTTAATACATATTTTCTATTTAATTTCAGGATTCTCCGTGAGCGTCACATCTGGGACGACTCGCTGGTGAAATGGCGGGTAGCTGAAAAACTCGGCACCAACGCTGAGGTGTTCCAGTACATCACCGCTTCTAGCATCAACCTGCCTTCTAGAGACTATTGTGTTCTACGGTATGTCTCTTTCACTTTCTATTATGTTTCTATAAGGTTGCCTGGAAGAAATCGCTTTCAGCGATAAGGCCGCCCATTGTACTATATTTCACATAAATTAGTTTTTTTTAAGTATTCCTGGTGTACAATAAAGAATTATTCTATTCTATTCTATTCTATTAAGACCTCTGTGGCGCAGTGGGCGAATAGCCAGCTGAGACGCAGGAGGTTGCGGGTTCGAGTTCGACAAAAGTATTCATGGTCTTCACATATTTGTTCTGGGTTAGGGTATTTTTCTCTATATTACAAGTATGTATTTAAAAAAAAATATTTGTATTCTAACTGTTATCTGGATAACATCCTAGGTATAAGCCTTGCTTGGTTGGCGCTAGATAGTGCTGTGTGAAATGTCCAGCAGTATTTATTTATTTATATGATGGACTTGTCTCTTTCTTGGCCCTCGGCTAAGCTAACATGACCACTATAGAAAAGGGTACATGTATGCCTAACAAAGGGAATTTGTACGGTCTCTTTTAGATATGTTTTAAATTCTACGCTAAAATGTAATTTGTCTCTATTCTTGCGAAAAGAGAAACGTGGGCATTCTTGATAACCTGACAGATGTAAAATGCCTAGCACTATCTTATCTATATCTTAGCTAATTTAAAAAATAGCATATAAGTACTCAGTTATATTTTTAATGTTTCGTTTGATACTCATAAAATAATTATTTCCAGGTCGTGGCAACAAGGCGGTGGTGGTGGGGGTTGGTGCGCAGTCGCTGAAACGTCAGTAGCGCACGGTTCAGCGCCGACAGAGGGTCATCGTGGCGTAGTATTGGCGTCGAGGTATCTGGCGCAGCCGGCCGGAAAAGGCAGGAGTCGACTTGTGCATCTAGCTAGAGTGGATACTATGTAAGTTGTACTACGTAAGTGTACTATGTAAGTGTAAAAGTAGCCTCCTTCTTGAAATTAACACAAGCATCCCTAACTTAGAGGTACACTCAGCTAATGCTGCAACTTGCTGGAAAAACTTGCTTTTCTTGTTAGCACAAGTAAGGAGTGCAACTGACTTCCGGCGTGTGTTTTTGCGAACCAGTATAATCTCGGAGTCTTCAAGTCCAGAGTGAATAGGTTCTTTCTAGGCAAGCGTGCTCCATCTTTGATCACACCATCACTTACCACCAGGTGAGGTCAAGCACTTAATTATCATCAATAAAAAAACTTGTGTTGTGTTTATATGTCTAAGTACTTTGAGATGGAAGAAGCTTATGGCCCTCCTGATTAAGTGGTAACCATCATCGCCTATAACAAAGTATTGCCTCGTAGGTCACGCACCTTATAAACGTGCCCTACGATGCACTGCCCTGCGTCCATCAACTTGAGACATACCTACAGGTGTTAAGCCTCTCAAACCGAAGCAAAGCAAAGCTTGGCGGCAGAAATAGGTATCAGTTCTATTGAAGTCAAAAATTATGAGACGAGGATCATAACTGAATTATGAGACGAGGATAAACTGTTGGATAATATAAATAAATTCTTTAAAGTCCTATTAACTCTTTTCTCCGATTTAATTTCAATGTATCTTATCTTCCAGGGGCCGAACACCAGAATGGTACAACAAATGCTACGGCCACATCTGCGCTCTTTACCTCGCTCGCATTCGCGCTTCGTTCAAGCACAATACGGAAGGACCGGAGTCGAACGTATGATCCAAGCATTCCACTTAAGCCGGCGCCATAATGGAGCTGGCTTAAGTTGACGTTTGGAAACGTCAGTGTAATGTCATGTCAAAGTTACAGTTTGACGGCAAGTCGAATGCAATTTTGGTGATAGGACTCGGTAGTGACGTCAGTGAATGTGACGGTGATAACTCATGTTTTGTAATTTCCGTGCTAAAGACTTTAGAATGTATCGAGGTTGTAGTTTAAGACGTCTGTTTGAATGGCATGTTAATGCAAATTTGGTGTGATTGAAATTACCTACTGCAGGTATTATGTATAGGAATTAATAAATGTTGTGTACCTACTTGAGTACTGATTAAGAAAGATATAAATTAAAATAAACACGTAGATAAGAAAGTGAACAAAATGTGATGTGGGTATAAATAGTCAATGTATTTTGGACTCGAATAAAAAGTGGTCTGGTAAAGATGAATAACTATATTCTTTAAATTTTTTTTCGTTGGAAATATATAAATAATAATATTTTGTATTTATTTAAATGTACATAGTTTATTAAATTATATTTAATGACATTCTAGGTGTGATAGAGACTATCATTTACAGATAGCATTTAAATTCAAATTAGGTAGGAGGTACCTATTTTAAAAAATCTGAGTGTTTCCAATCTTTGACATAGTTATAAATGCGTTGTAGCAGAAATGTCGGTAGGTAGGTGGTGTGCATTATGCCATCATTTTACATTTTAATTTAGAGTATAGGTACATTATTTAGGGCCCCTTAATAATAATAATGTTCAAAAACACACCATGCTTGCGATAATTTGGTGATTTTTAATTTTAAAGATATTTTTTAGTAATATTACTTAATGTTGTTGTGTCATCTATTGTTGGTAAAAAAATAACTAAGCTATAATTATATTTAGGTAATTAAAATAAAACATAGCATGTAAAAATAATAAATCAATTTTATGGATATAAATGACCAAAATATATTCTTGATCTGATATTATTTATAAATTATAATTAGATAGGCGAAATATATCAAAATATTCTGGTACATTATTATTAATGTTAAAAACGCATAATAAATTAAAAGTGTAGATTTTAAAATTACTACCTACCTCCATGAAAAACAAGATTATTTTGACCCTTGTTATCACCCTATACGGGATTTACCAAAAAGCCTGACGTTTAGAAATGAATGGTATATTAAGTAAGTTAAGTAACTCCCCTCTGTTTGGTGCATTGTAAATAATTTAATAATAATTTCAATAAGTACATAAAAAATCTAATACGTATCTAGTTATGTAACATCAAAAATATTATTTTATGAAACTAGGAGTAACAATTTTAGCTACAAGATTTGGAGTTGCAAATAATTATTGTCTCCTAGGTTACCTACCTGTTTATTTAAAAATAATCGCGTTGATATAATTATGTTTTCAAATAAATTGAATCTGTTTACCATGCCCTATGTAAAGTTATCGTTACATATCACTAGTCATTATATAAATAATTTAAATAATAATGATTTTTCAAATATAATTCATATAATAACCGTACCTGCCCTGTGTTCAGGAATAGTATTAAAATTAATTTAGAGATATAAAAAAAAATATTAAATCCGATTTTATCTACATACATACCTACATATTCAAAATAAAATTTAAATTGTCAACAATAGTCATTTTAATAAAAGATGTTTATTGAAAGTATAGTTTCAATGTCAAGAAACTTTAAGATGTATCAAGTTAAATTATTGTAAAAAGTCTGATTGTAAATAGTTTCACTGTGTACAATATTTTATTAACCATCACAATATTTAAATAGTTTAGTTTGAATTACTTATAATTTGAATACGTGAGTAAAAGTGTTTCATACATTGTTATAAAAACATAACTGACCAAACATTACCCATCCTCTAAATACGCACGTACCTCATCTAAGAAGGTACAGATATATAAAATATTTTTATATAACATAAATACATTTACTGTGAAACACTTTACTCGGTTAATTTTTTTTCCTTTGGAAAATACATTGAAGCCAAATATCACAAGTAAAAGATAAGTAATGTAAATACTTATGCAGTTTGTAATCTCGATATTGTAAGTTACCCAAGTATCACAATTTTATGGTGCAATTAATATAATTTATTGTTGCAATAAAAACATATAAAATATATTGTATCATGTTTAAGAAGGTATTATATGACATACGACATTGTAGTACTTACCTACATAATAATTATTACATACGGCCTTTATAGTTCTACCACTGTGACAATTTATTACGATCGAACGTAGCATTAAAACGTATAGCACATTTGTACAATTACAAGGCCAGTTGAAATATAGACTTATAGCCACAATCCATTTAGCAAGAAGCAAACTGGGTATGAAGAATAACCTATTTTTAAAATACATATGAACAAATTAATAAAAAAAACTTTATAGAGAAATATGTACAAACCTGCCAACATACCCTGTTGTTGTTTGTTTTTATTGATGGATGTAAAAATATTTGATTTTGGACATACCTGGTTTGTTTTTTTCGAAATTCTAAGCATTCCAGTAAAAAATAACCAAATAAATTATTAGAATAATCTAGCAATAATTCTTTTAATAAATCACTACTTTTCCAAATCAAATTATTGACCTTTAAATGTTATAAAGTACTTATTTACCAGTATAATTACTCAGTATTAAAAATAGTAAAAATGCACCTTTGACGTTATAAATTAACAAAAACTAAATAAAAGTAGGTACAAATTCTGTTTTAAATACTCCAAAATTCTGTAAAATATAATATAATGCATTGTGATTTTATTCTCTATGAAAATATACTATGGACCATTAATTGAGACTTGATTTTTATTTTATCTAATAATAAAACAAGATCCAAAAGTTAGTGTCCTTCAAAAACATCAACAAAAAAAGTAGTCGCTCCATATTGTTGAAAATGCAATTATCTGTGTTACCTACATTTTAGTTTTGCATCCCTAGACTGGTAAGGTTACAGTGCGTAGGAACCTACTGCTGATGCTGCTGATTATCCGAAAATAACCATGAAAGATATGGTTGATAAAAGGAACGTATGGAATGATAAAAGCAGACATCTGAGCAGGAATCTACAAAAAAAATTCATAAAAAAGCCTTTGAAATAGTTTAAATTGTTGCATTATGGATTTCCCAACCAATAGAATGACACAATTTAATGAAACTATATTATTGGCGAATAAGTTATAACGTTCCATTCCGATAAAATATTTAGTTAATCACGACTTGGGGATATTTGTGTCCTGTTATCACGACGGACGACTCAACCGAGGTGACGACCGATGGACGGTCTAAAGCCCACACATGCACAAAATATTAATAGGTTTTTGCTAATTCATCTAATTTATTAATGACGAAAATATAACATTCGTATGACAATAAAAAATATGTAACGAAACTAGTAACTTTCATCGTGAAATGAAACGTAATTATTAATGTCAAAAGCACATTGATCCTGTCGACGGACGAGTAGTGTTGAGCCGCCACGATTTTTATGTCAGTCTAAAATCGTAAACCGTGATGGAAGGGTAACTAGTCTTGAGTTTGAAACGTGCTTTTTTATTTTATAACTGTGTTTGTACTTACGTGTTATATTGATTATATTCACCATGAAACACAAGATTATTTTCTGAACAATAAATTAATTTGTGCATGTCGTTCGATGGGCTACGAACCGCATCACTTTCTATTCATCCCGTTCTTCATTTGAAAATCCTAAAAAATAAAAAAAGTGCATTTATTACTGGCTGGCTGCTAAAAATTAAAAACAAATCGACGATGGAGCAACCAGACTATTCAGGAAGCCAAGCAAATGACGAAATGGAATCTAAAAAGGAGGCTTTCTGGGTCTTTGGCTACGGATCTCTTTGCTGGAATCCTGGCTTCGAGTACCAGCAATCGGTCTGTGGATTTGTGAAAGGTTTCTCAAGAAGATTTTGGCAAGGAAACACCACGCATCGTGGGACCGATTCGAAGGTAAAGAAAGACAAACAATTTTGTAATCAGATTTACGTGCGTTTAAATTTCAATTTACTTTCGAAAATTGAATGAATACTCTTGTTTTTGTTTTCTGTAATAACAGTTCAATTGTTTTTGTTTGGAAATTGGTGGTTTTGAGAGAGTGAAGCCTAGTTTGAGGTCAGTTAGCTCAGAGAAATGATCTAACAGTTGGCTGATGCAATGATTCACCTTACCTAGAAGCAGGGTCATTAATTTTTTTTATATGTAGGTAGGTAGGTTATGATTGAATGTCAAATTTAATTGCTGTCTTTATTTTTATGGATATTACTGAATTTATAGGTATATCACACCGGCAAAGATAACATATTTTGATTTACTATACTTTAAGACATTTATTTGAAAAAATAATATTCATGGGCCGGGCAGTACACCCATACAAAAGTTTATTGTAGTGATCCTCGAGGGGTTAGTCACATTAAAAACTAGCTGCTAGATAATTTTAAAATCTTTGAAACCACCCTTTAACATCTACAATAGTTAACTATCCTTTAAAACGCCAAAATGAGGCCTAGTTTTGGATTTTTTGGAATTAATTGTTTTCTATAATACCTATCTGTAAGTATAAGAGAAATATGCAATAAGCATTGTAGGTAGGGTTGCCGGTAATATACCTAGGTCTTTGTCTGGAATGTGGGGGGGAATCCTAAACCATCTGGAATTTCTACTATTTAAGTAGATAACGAGTAAAATAAAACAAAACGAACCAAATATTTTTATTACAAATAAATTAACAATCAACATTTATTATGTTCTTTATCATTTTGATTATTACTGATATTTACTGCTCCCAAAATACGAGAATTTGCTTTGTTCATTCACATGCACGATGCTAACAACATTAATGTTATATTTACAAGAAAGTCTGGAATTTTCATCAAATGTCAGGAATTTACTCCGGAATTAATACTCCGGAAGGACAACCTCCGTGGCGCAGTAGGCGGACAGCCGGCTGAGACGCTGGATGTAGTGGGTTCGATTCTCGCCGCGGAACAAATGTTTCCATGATCTACAGATATTTGTTCCGGGTCTGGATGTTTTTCTATATGTTATAAGTATGTATTTATAAAAAAAAAGCATTAAGTATTCTATCGGTTATCTGGTTCCCATAATAGGTACAAGCTCTGCTTAGTTTGGGGCTAGATAGCACTTTGTAAAATGTCCAGCAATATTAATTATTATTTAATTTAGATTTTTTAATCTGGGAACCCAAATTTAGGTAAGTATCTAGGTACTAAAGTAAGAAAGTGCTCATATTATCTGACCTGATTTTTATAAATGCCCATGATGATGATAATTATGTATCTACTGAATTTGCCTGTGTGCCTTTGGCTCCACTCATTAGAACCAAGTTCCAACTTAGTTCCAACATGTTGCCACTATGTACCTAGCTATTAAGTAAACCTAATTAAATTACACATAAGTAGGTACCTAATTTAAAGATCAAGTACTTCCTTCTTTTAAACCATCATCGAAATCCATTAAAAGTCATGAACAACCTTGAACTAGCTGACACACTGACTTCAATCTCATAAATATTTGGTGTTTGATTCAAGGCAATGCACTTTTTAGTATCAACTACCTACCTAGCCACGTGGTCAACTTTAATGCATCGGTATTTCTGGATGACCGGATAGTGAGGATGTAGGTTTGATTGTCAGTCATTTTCCCTTAATAATATAATAAATATGCTAAACAATTCACACAGCGCTATCTAGCCCCAAATTAAGCAGAGCTTGTACTATGGGAACCCAATAACTGATAGAATATACATTTTTTTTTGTAATTACATTCTTTTAGTATATTTATAGAGAAATAACCAAACTCGGAACAAATATCTGTATATCATGCAAACATTTGTTCCGCGGCGGGAATCGAACCCGCTACCTCCTGCGTCTCAGCCGGCTATTCGCCCACTGCGCCACGGAGGCCGGATTATAGCTGTGGATTTTTATGTACCTAGTAAGTAAAAGTAGCTACTTTTGCCTATTCTATTTTCAAAGTAGACCCAGGTCAACATTAATGCATCGGTATTTCTGGTCATCAATAAGATCCGCATTGATATCCTTCATTGCCTGGAGGTAAGCGATGGTGTGGTCAAACGAGCATGCTTGCCTAGAAAAAAACCTGTTTACTTAACTTGTGGACTCCGAGATCATAAACATCCAATAAACAAAGTCCAGAAGCAAGTTTTATTATTTACTTGAAAACTGCAAATAATACAATAACTTCTGTTTTGATTGATGCTTATGTAACTCAATTGTTGCTTATGTAACCAGTACTAGAGATAGGTAGGTGTATTTTCGTATAACAACAGGTTAGGCTACAGATTTAAATGTATTTGCACATCTAATCTCTAGCAGACAGCTTTATTGACGTTAGATACTAGATTATTAACAGTTATCGCGCATCTATACTATGGACAGGCACGTTTTAGCAAATGATCGCGATGTGCGTGAGAAACTTCCGAAATAAATGACATCCAAATATAGACTAAGCGTCGCCGCACACGAGCTACGCACCACAGCCACAACTGGAAGGCCGTGAAGCTAGAAGCGGCTACATAGTAGCGGAATCGACAGCGAAAAGCGGTTCATGGCGTGTAGCGACCACCCGGCGTCCGTCGTGAAGCGATTTCATAATTAAAAATTAGTGGTTCGGTTCGCCCCTAACTGAGATCTCGCGAGTCTCCGATTAAAACAACAGAAAATATTATTTGCAATCTTTGACTATCAAAATAGTGCCACGAAATAATTACCAACTAACTTGACCTACAGTTTCATTCAAATTACAGGTAACGGGAGTTCATGTAATTTGGTAATCTTTTTTGGGGTACGAATTGCAGTTATTCTGGATTTCAGACATTTACCTATATTTGTGTCACTTAAGCTAGACGCATACGAATTTTCAGCACTGTGGGGTCACTGGTGAACCCTGTGAATTTTGTCTAAGTTCAGTTTTTATTATGGCTAATAACTCAATAACTATAAGAACTTTGCAAAAAATAAAAACGAAGTCTAAATCTTCTAATAAAGACCTTTCATTTGACGTCCCATTTGACCTAATAGTCATATTTTTTTTTTTACCCCTTTTGAACCCCAATATCTCAGCAACCCCCCAATATTTTTAGCTCATTCTGTCACAACAAAATTGTGCCATCACTACCTACCTATGTAACAAATTTTACGATGATCGGATCAACGCTTCGAAAGTTATCCTCGGACAAACAAACATACATAAATACATACAATGCCGATTTGCCCAAGTTGATTTATCTCGCTTTGCTCGTGCAGTGAAAAATGTAGTCCGCAGCTGGGTGGCAGCGTTTTGTAGCTGTGGGTCGCTCGTGGCGTGGCTCATGTGCGGCGAGGCCAAAGAAGCATCAAGGTCATTTTTAAGTACAACAGGTTGACAGTTTGACTTGAAACACTGTTTTCGTTCGACCTTGCGTTTTTTGGCGTAGTAACATGACAGTGATGGCACCTATATATATTTTAATACCTAACAAAGATATTGATGAAAACTGAATGGTTACCTGTTAATGTTATGCACTTTTTCGTAACTAGATACCTACTTTTATTATTCCACTATAATGGTCAATGTCTGTTCTCTTAAGTTTGCTAGGTACCTTTATCCTACAAAATTATTATGTATTTACTAATGTGGTAGACACCTATACCTTCCTAAATCATTTTGTTTGCAAATTGCGAGAATTTTCCATTTCTACGCATTCATTTCAAGTTCATATAACAAGTTCTAATTATAATTTTTGTAAACACCTTTAACCACAAATTATGCTATATGATGGCAAGCACCTTATTTTCATCAAGGTTAGGCATATTTTTAAACTGAATTATTTATTTTCAGCCCGGACGAGTAGCAACTCTCATAGAAGACAAGGAAGTAAGTACATAAATACTATTTTTACTTCGCAAACCGAAGTAGTAGATATTTTGGTATAATCTGTGAGTTCTGTGACCCAGTGCGCGTTTTAGAACGTAAATATCTGTGTGATGAATGTGAGGCATTCCACTAAGAGCAACGATTTTTTGAGCACCAATTTTATTCCACGAAGAGAAACGATTTATATTTTGGCTTGGTGCTCTTCGTGGAATACTTAAAAGTATTTCGAGCTAGCTGTTGCCCGCGACTTCGTACGCGTTACACTACTAAACGTGTAGGTAACCTAGAAATAAAACTAAACTCGCTGTTGCAACTTGACACCCCATTTTTATCCCATGGGAACTGGTTTATGGGATAAAAGGTAGCCTATGTGGTAATCCAGGTTATAATCTACGTATATACATACCTACCGAATTTCATCGTAATCGGTGCTGACGTTACAACGTGATTACCCAATCACGTTGTAACGTCATAACAAACAAACAAAATGTGCTTAACTTACGTTACGAAACACTAAACTTGAAAATCTTACACGTAAGGGTTGTTTATTCACAAACATTCTCTCACATAGACAGACATTCTCCCTAGACTAGGGTTGCCATAAATCCCCAAGGCCCCGTCGGGACATTTACAATTAGGAGTCCTTTTTTTGTATACAGCGTATAACAGAAATCATGGAAAAAAATTCTAGGTGTGTATTATTATTAGGTTGGGGGAAAAGTTTCTTCGCCTTTTTTAAGAAAATTCAAAACATTTTTTAATATAGTTTATTTACATTTAACTAAAGTATGTAGGTACCATTTTGTTCGATAACTCTTTGCCATCTTGTAGGTAGGGACATGATCCCATTGCTATAGAAATTTTGGGGCTTCTGATCAAAATACCGCGACAAGTAGTTTTGGCAGTCCTCTCTTGATGTTAACCTGACACTGCCTAAAGAATTCTGAAGAGACCGAAACAGGTGGAAATCTGAAGGTGCAAGGTCAGGACTATACGGCGGATGCATTTACACCTCCCAGCCAAACTCTTAATTTTTGCTGAGTGGCTAAAGATGTGTGAGGTCTAGCGTTATCATGATCATGATGAAAAACCACACCCCTTCTGTTAATTAATTCCGGCCGCTTTCTCTCAACTTCTTACTTAAATCTCATCAGTTGTTCGCAGTAGAGTTCAGAATCGATGGTCCTGCCTGGTGGTAACAGCTCATAATGAATAATGCCCTTCCAATCCCACCACACACACAGCATCATCTTGTTGCGAGTTAACCCGGGTTTCGCCACAGTCTGTGAAGCCTGACCGGCCTTTGACCACGACGTTTTTCGCACGTTCTTGTCGTACGTGATCCACTTTTCATCACCAGTTATCAGCTTCTTCAAAAATGGTTCGGTTTCATTACGTCGTAATAAAGAATCACAAATGAGTACACGGTTCATTAGGTTTCTTTTAGTGAGCTCGTGGGGTACCCAAATATCGAGCTTTTTTGTGTACCCAGTTTTTTTCAAATGCGCCAAAACTGTTTTGTGGTCAATTCCCAGTTCTTCAGCTACGTCGTAACTACTGATATGCCGATCTTGCTCCACTTTTTAAAAAATGGTATCAATTTTATCCGTAATAGGGGGACCAGAGCGACGTGCATCTTTGACATCAAAATTTCCGGATTGAAAACGCTTAAACCAAATTTGTGCTACTCTCACAGACACTGCACTAGGTCCATAAACATCTCAAATTTTTTTCTAGGCTTGCGTTGCATGTTTACCTTTTTTGTAGTAAAATTTTAAAATGTATCGAATTTCTTCATTAGATCCACTCACCTTTACAGTACGAAAATCAAATAAAATTCGCACATTTTCCTAATTTGAATTTAGAATTATCTTCTTTAAAATTTAAACTTTGAATGATACTAAAACCAGCCAGATACAAATAGTATAGCCAAAGAGATTGTATTACAAGTTCATACATACTATAATGCGAAAAGACTTTTTCCCCAACCTATTATCTCATACACATCTGTATCTCTAGCTAGATGTAGATACTCAAGATAGATGATTGATTATGTAGTGTAGATGATACATAATAGAAAATCTGATCCAAATAGCACAAATAAGAAGAATAAAATATATTTAAAATTTGCATTATAATAAAAAAGTCGTCTGTTGGCTGCTGGCGTGTCCTGCGCGGAGCGCTCGATTATGTGTGTCGGGACATTTTAGAGCTTGTCGGGACGTCGGGACACCACTGTTAATAACGGTAACATGTCCCGACATATCGGGACGAATGGCAACCCTACCCTAGACAGGTGTTCCCGTCCTATAGAGACTTGATGTATTTATGCTTTTACCACAGATACTCCATTTTTACCCTAACGGGATTTATTTTAAAAGTAAAGTAAAGTAAAAAAAGTAATAGACACTTATTTAGGACAACAGTAGGTACAGTACAGACAAAACAAAACAGAAGGTAATAAAATAAAACAATGAAATAGACATTAAAAACAACATTATGAAAATGTTAGGTACCTACCTATAAAAATACAGAAAGACATAAAAACAACAGAATTAGAAACGTTCATTATACTTGAAAAAACATAGCTTGATCTCTGCGACATTTGTTAAACTGACATTCCTAGGGTTGTTATGATACAGAAAAAAATATCGATAGAAGCTTTGCAGTAAGACCAATTGTTGGACTTTGGAGGGCTCCAACAACCCGTAACGACTGCCATTAGATATTCGTATGGCAGCCGGGACCGACGGCTTAACGTGCTTTCCAAGGCACGACCAGACCAGTGCAAAAACTACTATTTTTCAAAATCTTCGACAGTGACGGCAAGCTTCCTTTAAACAAGTCTGCGTCTTTTAGGGACGCCGCCAGTTTTTTTAATATAGGTAATTCGCCCCGTGTATAATAACCATATACATGTTTGCGAATCGCAGCGGCGTCAAAGTAGTCAATTTTTGTGACAGGAGCAGCCTTTCTTCTTTTTTTATTTGGCGTTGAAAGCTTTTTTTCCTCGTCTTCTGTCAATACTGCGGTTGAAGATTCGCCATATTTTTCTTTACTGATGCGAATTACTGTCGCACGTCCAATGCCAAGAGCATCTGCAACTCTGTCACAAACTTTTGCCATGGGTAATAGCGGTCCACCATTTTGGTTTTCTCGCTCAAAATATTCGCGCAAGCGAATCACAAACTCACGACTTTGACTGTTCAAAACAGTTTTCTTCGTTCTCTTTGGCATTATGCCAACAAACAATAAAAACAAAGAAACTAACAATAATAAATAAACTTATCAAATTAACAGCAATAGTAACAAAAACAAAGTGATGAGAACGAAAAACACGTGGCGTATACAAAGCGTATACTCGTTCGTACTGAGGAGAATGGGTCATGTCAAACAAGATGGCGGCGCGTTGGCGCCATCTTGCGGAAGAAGACACGCCGCGGCCAAGTTGTCGGAAGGAATGTTACGAGTAGGTTAGAATTTAGATTTTATTTACTCACTATTGTAAATAATGTTATTTTTTTAAATATTCAATAATGTTATTTTTTTAAATTAAATGATGAAATAATTTTGAATTAAGTTTTATACAAAATATCGATAGTTTATAGTCTGTGGTCACGATGACTCATCGCTCATCACTATAATTAGCTCAGCATGCCCATAAAGTATGACATTGACTGGTACGTTTGTCCGTACTGTTAAATTCAGAACTTCATACGCGCGATTTTACTGACAGCTGTCCCAGAGATCAAGCTATGTTTTTTCTAGTATAGGTTTAATATTTATTCTCAAAAAGATAACAATTACATCTCAGGGTAACTTATTATGAAGCTGTGCGCCTTCGTGAACTATTGTTTTTTTTGCCATAGTTTGTACGACATTTAGGTAATACAAGAAAACTAGCGCGACGCGTACTTCGCTTTGTCAATTCCTTTACTGTAGTAAACGTTAGATTAGTGTAGATCGATTTATTGAGGATTTTTCGGACGAGAATGCATGTAGTATTATGTAAATAATTGTTTTAAGTTCATAATTTTAGTTTCTTGGTAGATTTTATTAGTTGATGTTAGATATTGATAGTTAGATAATAATTTGTAGAATTTGTAGTTCAGATAATTTAGTTTTAGCGGCACTCCCCCAAATTTCTATTAAGTATAACAGATGTGGCTTTACGAGTGAATTGTAGATGGTGTAGCGTAATTGACGCGGGACACACCGAACAATGTTGCGTAGAGATCCCATTCGTGATGAGAGTTTAGTTTTAACTTTTCATTCATTATAGGCAGGTACCTAACAAGAGCTACATCTCGTAAATACGTGGGCACTAAAAGGTTCTGTACTGTGTGGTGTCCCAAAAAGGATCAGTCTCAGCTTTGTGTCGGTCCACGCATAGGCACTAAGTGCAGACCAACGCTGGTTTTCAGACTTATAAAACCATTATAAGTTCCTAGAACTTTCTTTCCCCAGAGTCGCCAATCGTATGATGAAAAACAATTTAGGCAAGAAGTTAAAAAGCACGTTTATTAACCGACAACCTTTGGCAATTACTCTTGTTTGTCTACTTACGGCCACTTCAATAATACAACTGATAATGTTGTGCCACGTACGTGGATGTTTACCGAATTTGTCTGGTCATAATCATTATCACTCTCATTTTCTTTAGTAATATCAGCTGATTTGTTTACTGGCTGACTGTTTTTTCGTGTCTATTATCTCACCTACAACCTCTTCTTATATAATCCAACCTAAAATTATCACGAAATGATTTCTCATTTGTATTTTACATACATAGGTAGGTACTTCAGAAAAAAATGTTTCAGCCAGAAGGTGCCCGTGTGTTGTCGGAATGTGTTCGGAACGCGGCCGAGCGCCATACCTCTATGTTGTTTACCGATAACAGTGTAGGGAGGTGTAACAGTTTCTTGTCATCATCATCTGATGAGGCCAGGAGACTGCTTAAAATTTACCTATCATTGTTAGTTTTTATCGGCGTCGTGGTCTGCCACGTGGTCGTTTTCTGTCTTGGTGGTGGATTTTGCCCATAACTCCACTGACATGCGAAAGACGAACTCGACTCGTATACGGAAGACTGGACTACACACGCGCATGATAGAGTGGAGTGGAAGGAAGGGGCAGTACAGGCAGCAGTGGGACAGTACAGGCTCCAAATAATAATAATAGTTTTTTTGTGTTTTTTTAAAAAGTAGATGTAATTTGATGATCAGACTTACGGAAGTGACATAACCATCCGGTTAAAAGTCCCATGATAAATAAAGAATTAAAAAAAAAGGTGCCCGTGCTCTACAGCCCCATCAGTTGCCTCATTGCGATCTACACTACTGTATTCACAATAATTGATACCGCTATGTCGATGACCAATGGAATTAGCTACCGAGTAATATCAGTTTATCAGAATAAGATAACCTAATGTTAAGAAAAGGTTGCGTTTATCAAAAAACATGTCTTCCTCTTCAGCTATCTAGAGACCACCACTCCAGAACACGTTTACCCCAACGGTTATCGGTTCTGCGGCAGATAAGACCGGCCCACTGCCACTTCAGCTTGCTGACCCTCTGAGCTATTTCTAGGCAAGCGAAGTGTAGGACGCCCTCCGGCTAGATGGAGTGACAGTTCGTGCGCTGTGGCTGGCAAGGATTGAATGAGAAGAACTGAGGATCGGGCTAAATGGCGCACTCTGTGAGGGACCTACGTCCAGCAGTGGACTGTTATAGCCTGATGGTGAGGTGCAGGACTTATTACACCAAAAAGCATTTACTCAGCAGTGGATCTTTACGGACTAGTTAAGATACACCTCAATCTCCCTCGTATTGTCACTAGCTTGATCCTCAAGATCAGGTAAGATCAGGATGCCTATCTATGGGTAGTGACTTGCCGTTAGTGGCATTTACAACTGAATGCTTTCGATGTCAGTCCGGGCTATAAACATCTTCAAATAATAAAAATTAATAATAAATATTGCTGGACATTTCACACAGCGCTA
This sequence comes from Philereme vetulata, assembly GCA_918857605.2. NCBI lineage: Eukaryota > Metazoa > Arthropoda > Insecta > Lepidoptera > Geometridae > Philereme > Philereme vetulata. The sequence continues at coordinate 11,936,802 of OU975423.1, forward strand.
GCTAGCCCCAAACTAAGCAGAGCTTGTATTAAGGGAACCAGATAACTTATAGAATACTTATAAGTATACATTTTTTTTGTAAATACATACTTATAATATATAGAGAAACAACCAGACCCGGAACAAATATCTGTAGATCATGCAAACATTTGTTTCGCGGCGGGAATCTAACCCGCTACCTCCTGCGTCTCAGCCGGCTATTCGCCCACTGCACCACGGAGGTCGTAATGTATATTGACTTGAAGCGGCTTATAATTTTTTTTAGCTTTTCTTAGCCACTCTTACAAAACAAGAACCTTGCATCCTATCAGTTCCGGTTTGTCAATTTTCCATAACAAATGGTCTGCTTGATTGCTCGTGTCGCAAGACCCGCAATTGCGGTCTGCTTTGTTTCATTATCATTGATTAGTAAAAATTTGGTTAGCAGAATGATCAATTGGTCAATTCCGACTTGGTCTAATTCCCTCAACCTTAAAGTATTGATTGATTATGATTGCGTAGTTCCTAATGTTGCATTGGCTTTTCTAATGACGTCATAGGAAAAAGAACTCTGGGTGATGTTCTGCCAAGGGTTAATAGTTTCGAGTTTTCAAATCAAAAACAATAAATATAAGATTAAAATTGTTTATTCTTTGGATGAAATACTTTGTTATTCAAAACAGTACGCAGTTCCGCGCATAATGTTCATCTGATATTGGTAACACATCATACGTCGTCAAGCCGTATGCAATGCATCAATTATTGCATAATATACATCCCAACTATTGTACCTAAACTTTAATGTGTGGTTGGGTTTAACGGCTTCACCTATTTCCTTTTTAGGGTTCCGTACCCAAAGGGTAAAACGGGACCCTATTACTAAGACTCCGCTGTCTGTCTGTCCGTCTGTCACCAGGCTGTATCTCATGAACCGTGATAGTTAGACAGTTGAAATTTTAGAACTTTTTAAATTTTCGCGAACTATACTCATGTTTTTAAGACAAAACGGGTCTTTTGACGCACAGATTTATATCAAAATTATAATTTTGACTAACCTCGACGTTTCGGCCAAGTTACATCGGCCGTGGTCACGAGAGACATTGAGTTGACACGAGTTGAAATTTTGACAGATGATGTATTTCTGTTGCCGCTGTAACAAGAAAGACTAAAAACAGAATGAAATAAATATTTAAGTGGGGCTTCCATATAACAGACATGGTTTTTTTGCCGTTTTTATAGTACGGAACCTTTCGTGCGCGAGTCTGACTCGCACTTGGCCGGTTTTTTTTATTTAACTTTCTCTACGGAATCAACTTAGAAAGTGTAGTTAAAATAATGAGTCTTTTTGCATTCTATCGAAGTCTCTTTTGCCAATTTGCCCTCATACCTCGTTTGGTTACCAATTGCAATATGTTTTGCCAACTTTATTTTTATCGACTTACGTTTTCCACGTTGGCAATTGTCTTTACCTAAGGAAGTTAGGACGTTGTTTGTTATTCTCTTTGATTTTTGATATACCAACAACAAAAAGTTTTCATGCGTCTACCAATAAACTAGTGGTTCGCTCCGAACTGAGATCTCGCGAGTCTCCCACAACAATAAAAAATATTCTTAGGGCTACTCGCGTAACGATGCCTAAACGTATTTAGTGGCTAAATATGATTTAGGGAATTGTCGAATCACACAAATACGTAACATTTAAACATGTTTAGTCGCTAAATACGTTTAGGGATCGTTAATCAAGCCGGACTTAGGCTGCTTTTCCACCAGAGATGTGCTATGCTACGTTGCTATGACTGCGTTTGATATCCACCAATCATATTCATTGGTCCACATGGTATAGCACTGGTGGAAACGGATTCAATTAAGCTATGTTTTTTATATGGAAGGATGCGTGCTATGAATGGTCGCGAGTGGTAGCTATGTGAAGAGCAGAGTACTCAGTAGGCCCGCGTTTGCACATCTTACTCGCTCCGCTACATAGCTATGTATCAGTGGAAACGGATGCGTGCTATGGATGGTCGCGAGTGGTAGCTATGTGAAGAGCAGAGTACTCAGTAGGCCCGCGTTTGCACATCTTACTCGCTCCGCTACATAGCTTAGTATCAGTGGAAACGGATCCGTGCTATGAATGGTCGCGAGTGGTAGCTATGTGAAGAGCAGAGTACTCGGAAGGCCCGCGTTTGCACATCTTACTCGCTCCGCTACATAGCTTAGTATCAGTGGAAACGGATGCGTGCTATGGATGGTCACGAGTGGTAGCTATGTGAAGAGCAGAGTACTCAGTAGGCCCGCGTTTGCACATCTTACTCGCTCCGCTACATAGCCTAGTATCAGTGGAAACGAATCCGTGCTATGAATGGTCGCGAGTGGTAGCTATGTGAAGAGCAGAGTACTCAGTAGGCCCGCGTTTGCACATCTTACTCGCTCCGCTACATAGCTTAGTATCAGTGGAAACGGATCCGTGCTATGGATGGTCGCGAGTGGTAGCTATGTGAAGAGCAGAGTACTCAGTAGGCCCGCGTTTGATTATCTTACTCGCTCCGCTACATAGCTTAGTATCACTGGAAACGGATGCGTTATATGAATGGTCGCGAGTGGTAGCTATTTGAAGAGCAGAGTACTCAGTAGGCCCGCGTTTGCATATCTTACTCGCTACGCTACATAGCTTAGTATCAGTGGAAACGGATCCGTGCTATGAATGGTCGCGAGTGGTAGCTATGTGAAGAGCAGAGTACTCAGTAGGCCCGCGTTTGCACATCTTACTCGCTCCGCTACATAGCTTAGTATCAGTGGAAACGGATGCGTGATATGGATGGTCGCGAGTGGTAGCTATATGAAGAGCAGAGTACTCAGTAGGCCCGAGTTTGCACATCTTACTCGCTCCGCTACATAGCTTAGTATCAGTGGAAACGGATGCGTGATATGGATGGTCGCGAGTGGTAGCTATGTGAAGAGCAGAGTACTCAGTAGGCCCGCGTTTGCACATCTTACTCGCTCCGCTACATAGCTTAGTATCAGTGAAAACGGATGCGTGATATGGATGGTCGCGAGTGGTAGCTATGTGAAGAGCAGAGTACTCAGTAGGCCCGCGTTTGCACATCTTACTCGCTCCGCTACATAGCTTAGTATCAGTGGAAACGGATCCGTGCTATGGATGGTCGCGAGTGGTAGCTATGTGAAGAGCAGAGTACTCAGTAGGCCCGCGTTTGCATATCTTACTCGCTACGCTACATAGCTTAGTATCAGTGGAAACGGATCCGTGCTATGAATGGTCGCGAGTGGTAGCTATGTGAAGAGCAGAGTACTCAGTAGGCCCGCGTTTGCACATCTTACTCGCTCCGCTACATAGCTTAGTAGCAGGGGAAACGGATGCGTGATATGGATGGTCGCGAGTGGTAGCTATGTGAAGAGCAGAGTACTCGGTAGGCCCACGTTTGCACATCTTACTCGCTCCGCTACATAGCTTAGTATCAGTGGAAACGGATGCGTGATATGGATGGTCGCGAGTGGTAGCTATGTGAAGAGCAGAGTACTCAGTAGGCCCGCGTTTGCACATCTTACTCGCTCCGCTACATAGCTTAGTATCAGTGGAAACGGATGCGTGATATGGATGGTCGCGAGTGCTAGCTATGTGAAGAGCAGAGTACTCAGTAGACCCGCGTTTGCACATCTTACTCGCTCCGCTACATAGCTTAGTATCAGTGGAAACGGATGCGTGATATGGATGGTCGCGAGTGGTAGCTATGTGAAGAGCAGAGTACTCAGTAGGCCCGCGTTTGCACATCTTATTCGCTCCGCTACATAGCTTAATATCAGTGGAAACGGATGCGTGATATGGATGGTCGCGAGTGGTAGCTATGTGAAGAGCAGAGTACTCAGTAGGCCCGCGTTTGCACATCTTACTCGCTCCGCTACATAGCTTAGTATCAGTGGAAACGGATGCGTGATATGGATGGTCGCGAGTGGTAGCTATGTGAAGAGCAGAGTACTCAGTAGGCCCGCGTTTGCACATCTTACTCGCTCCGCTACATAGCTTAGTATCAGTGGAAACGAAAGTTTAAACTAAAAATAAAAATGGGGTCGAAATGTACTTACAAAGACCTTTTATTAGACGGGTCATTTGACGGGATAGTCCTATTTTGTTATTTTACTCCATTTGAACCTCAATATCTCAACCCCCCCCCCCCCCCCCCCCCCCCCCCCACATTTTTAGCTCGTTTATTCACACCACAATTGTGCCATCACTACCTATCTATATACCAAATTTCACGATAAATCGGATAAACGCTTCGAAACTTATCCTCGGACAATACAACTCCGATTTGCCCAAGTTGATTTAGAGATCTCGCTTCGCTTTATCAATAACTAGCTGCCGCCAGCGGCTTCGCTCGCGTTGTTTGTCAACAAAAAGTAGCCTATGTGTTAATCCAGGTTATAATCTACATTAATACAAAATTTTATCGCAATCGGTTCAGCCGTACCGGCGTGAAAGAGTAACAAACATCCATACATACAAAATTTCGCGTGTATAATATAAGTAGGATATATAATTTGTTTAAATTAATACATGATCTTGAATTTATTGCACCAAATTCAATGAGCCTTTTGCGCTGTTCCTTATTTCAAGGTCTCTGATTAATTTCCATCCAGTTTCACACTTAGATCCAGACTTCCATGTGTACCGAATGCAACTGCGTCATATACTTGTTTTATCGGCACGTGTTTACTTACACGTGTAAGATTCACTTGAGTGTAGCTAATATTGTAAACATTACCTTCTCGCAGTGCAAGTTATCCTACATTTTTGGTTTATTTTGCTAGATGTTTTAATATAATATTCTTTTATTTTATTGTAATTTCTAGTTAAAATGTCTACTAAATCTAATCTTCTTAAAAGAGTCCAGTAAACAAATAGAGTTAATCGCTTATAAATACTTTGGAACCTTTTTTTACTCCATCAATACTGTCTAAATATAATTATCCACTGTTTTATCGTCGATGCAATCGAAACAAGCATTTATTTTTGTCGTTCACAGGTTTTATGAGATTCGTACTTTTAAAATAAATTCCATCGGCATTTGATTTGTCAGTGTTTTACCCACTTGTTGGTGGACTTCCAACGAGTAGGTAAGGTATCTCTTATGAAATCGGTAAAGCCAAATAACATTGCAAATCTATTGTCAATTTGCACTTTATTGGGTTTTTGATTTGCTTGCGATTTATAATTTGGACGAATGCCAAAGTCGAAAACCCAAGTTGAGAATTTGATGTTTCTAAAAATACTCGAAAGAAAATCAAAGCTTTGTGATTCATCAGAAAGGCGAGGTAAAGGTTCATGTTGATATTCTATGTTACTCAAGTAATGTTTTTTAATGATATTATCCGCCGGGCTTTTTGCAGCGTCAACGTTCCAGCCGTTCTCGGACCGAACGGTCTGATACGTGATGATGGTAAGAGGCCTGACGGTATGACTCTTATACCCTGGGAGAAGGGTAGTCCTTTGTTGTGGGACGCCACGTGCGTCGATACCCTAGCGCCATCTCATCTGTCTCGTACAGCAGTTGGGGTCGGTGCGGCTGCAAATTCAGCCGAAGATCTCAAGCGGCGCAAATATGGAAGTCTCGACAGAGCTTACGTATTTGAGCCATTTGGGGTTCGAGACCCTGGGTCCATGGGGCCTATCGCGTTTTCAAAATTCTCTCTGGGCGTCTGGTCGAACGACGTGTGATCCGAGAGCTGGCGCTTATCTGGGTCAACGCATAAGCATTGCAATTCAGCGGGGCAATGCAGCCAGTGTCTTGGGGATACTGCCGCCTGGTAGTGATCTAGAGCAGTTGAGGTATACCGATCTATAGATCGTTTGCAACGGTTTCAACTGTTTCTTCTGTATTTTATTGTAAATTATTGTATAAAGTAACGTTTTGTCTCCTTTCAACACAGGTAGGTCTCGTTGATACACTTGTAACATGTAGGAAATAACAACTATTGATGATATTTATTTTTATTTTAAATAATATTTAGACTATCTTCAACTTTAAAACATTTTCTTGTGTTACGTGGGAACTCTTCAAAGTTTAGGATCTTCAATTCTAAGTTAAGTATCCATTTAGCTATCAACACGGCACACTACAATGACACCTCACAATACCATTGAAATACATCCGCCGATTTGCGAATTGGCCACTGCCAATTCACCTGATCCTGATCACTATCAGACGACATGTATCTGACCCTCAAGGTGATTTTTATTGCCTAAATTTTAATATAGTAACTACTGAAATAGTATATTCTTCTAGATGTGTAATAAAATACTGAACATTACAGTAAAATAAAAAAAAATGCATTGAGAATATGAGATAAAGAATGAATGCATTAATCACACTAATATTATAAATGCGAAAGTTTGGATGTTTGTTTGGTTTTACTCAATCACGCCGTAACGGCTGACCCGATTTAGATGAAATTTGCTATTTACGTAGATTATAACCTGGATCACCACATAGGCTACCATTTATCCCATAAATCAGTTCCCATGGGAACTGTATAAATGGGGTGTCAAGTCAAGTTGCAACAGAGAGTTTAAGCTTTATTTCTAGATTACCTACACATTCAATTTCAACAGCGAGTCATACATAAATGCAAAACAATGAACCTAATGGGCTATGCTCGGGGTTTCTCTACGGGATCGAATCATAAATGAGGAGATACGTAGGAGAACTCAAGTCACCGACATAGCCCGACGGATTAGTACGTTGAAGTGGCAATGGGCAGGCCATATAGCGCACAGAACAGATGGCCGATGGGGCCGGAAAGTTCTCGAATGGAGACCACGGACCGGCAAGCGCAGCGTAGGACGTCCACCTACAAGATGGGCAGACGACTTGGTAAGAACCGCAGGTCGGCGTTGGATGCAGGCCGCTTCCAACCGCAGTTCCTGGAGATCAATGAGGGAGGCCTTTGTCCAGCAGTGGACGTCCTACGGCTGATATGATGATGAATGAACCTAAAATCTTTATACTCCTTTTTCAGCAGAAATATATCTTATTCTCTTTGTTATATAAAAGTTTTATTTTAAATCTTTTCTGGTAGCAGTGGTGGCCCTTTTCATTAGCTAAGATAGATCCTAAATACATAGCTAGGTAATTTCTTAAATATTGCAAAAGCATGCTAATTAGTAGTAATGGTTTGTGCTATATAATTAGTAGTAATGGTTTGTGCTATATAATTAGTAGTAATGGTTTGTGTTTTATAATTAGTAGTAATGGTTTGTGCTATATAATTAGTAGTAATGGTTTGTGCTATATAATTAGTAGTAATGGTTTGTGCTATATAATTCGTAGTAATGGTTTGTGCTATATAATTAGTAATAATGGTTTGTGCTATATAATTAGTAGTAATGGTGTATGCTATATAATTAGTAGTAATGGTTTGTGCTATATAATTAGTAGTAATGGTTTGTGCTATATAATTCGTAGTAATGGTTTGTGCTATATAATTAGTAGTAATGGTTTGTGCTATATAATTAGTAGTAATGGTTTGTGCTATATTACTTACCTGTTAGCATTGTAATGAATACTCAATCAATTAGAAATAGGTACTGAAATATTACACTTTGCAATCACTCGCCTGACGTTCAATTCACGTGCTAAAACATTTAATTCTGATGACGCAGTATTTGGCCCACGAATGCGTATTATAAGAATAGGTGTCCTGCTATGATTCACAATTCAGATGTTCCGAAAGGTTTGGAAAATCCCCTCCTGACCTTGTTGTTTCGGTAATTTGTGCTGAATAGGTCAATTTCGAGAATGTCAAGCTAATTTTGAAACCTACCAACACATGTTGTGCAACTCTTCTTTGTTAAGTGTTCCTCAAAAAAACATCATTGTCAGTCTGAAAATAGTAATTACTATCATTGCGATGATTCAAACAAATGCATATCTCAATATACAAAAATAAGAATCTTTCTTATTTACTGTTTCCTATTAATAGGTTGGGGAAAAAGTCTTTTCGCATTATAGTATGTATGAACTTGTAATAAAATCTCTTTGGCTTTATTTATTTGAGACAACAATTATGCCTAAATATTACTAGACATAATATTTATTACAAGATGTCTTACAGGCATAACCAGCACCGTTGTCCACAGATTACGTTAGACAGATGGTTGGCATGAGTGTATATACAATATTAAATACATACAAAAAATATAAATATATAGATGAACCTATATTATGCAGGCAAGCAAGTGCCTAGGTACCTACGTACCTACACAATACAGGTTCATATTTAGTAATGAGTGACTTAGTCACTAAAAATTGAAATTAGACAAACAGACAGTATTGTCTGATTTCGGCTTCGTATGGAAATAGCTGTATGTTTAGTGTAGATAAGTAAAGTATCAGATCTATCGACTTTTCCATGACATTATGTATCTCAGTAAAGTAATCTAAATTGATATATGATTAACTTCAGTTATTGACTTTCATAAAACGCAAAAGCATGCTAATGTTAGTCTCTTTAACGTCCGTCTCTGACTAACATTGTCTCGCCTGTTATACATATATGTCTCGCTGTATAGTCACTTATGCTGTTTTAATTATTATGGCCCTTTATTGAATACATATTTAAATTCATATCCTAGGCAGATTATTTCCTTACGATTAGACAGTAATATAATGACCAGCTGAAGTGGAGATGGGTGGGACACTTGGCAAGGAGGAAAGACGAAAGATGGATGAGGGCAGCAACCTAGTGGTGGCCGCGAGAAGGGCGCAGACCAGTTGGCAGACCGCCAGCCAGATGGTCGAACGACATCGCGAGAGTTGCGGAAAGGCATTGGATGCGCTTGGCACAGGACCGGAGAGAGTGCCGTGATAACGAGGAGCAGTGGGTGGATGTAGGCTGAGATGATGATAATGACTTCACAGTGACGTTATATATTTCCTGTTAGATCCATGTTATAATAACTATACAAACAGACCATTGTCTCGACAACAGATGACCTATGAACCAATGAACATTCAATGAGTTAAAACAAGAGCTAATTAAATAAAGGAAAATGTAAACAAAATCATTGAACTGAGTTTGTTTTGGGAAAAATAGGAAGACAATTATATCAATTATGCGTACAGCTAATAGGCATTCCTCGTAGCGCACCCAGTTGAAGCGAACTAAAGTACTTCCACATAGCGCACCCGTTTTGGTGCGTTACATTCAGTAGGTACAAATGTTAAGTTTTTATTCCTCGTTGCGAACTAATAACAATGTAGTGTCTAGTGATGGGGTTGTTTTCATCTAATTAGTAACCTATAAGTGGAAATTTATAATTGGCTTTCAGCTGACATGTACCCAGCATGTATATTTCTGATAGTTAATTATGTTTTGTGTACCTACCTGTAAGTTTTCATAAAATTCTAAAATAAATAAATAAAATTAGGATTTAGGTAAATAAAAGTAATATAATTATAGTTTCATCTGATATTGACTAAACCCTACATTGTCATTGGTGCGCAACGAGAAATAAAAACTTAACATTTATACCTACTGAATGAAGCGCACCAAAACGGGTGCATTATGTGGAAGTACTTTGGTGCGCTACGAGGAATGCCTCACAGCTAAGGTTTGGAACAATTTGCCGTCGTCTGTTTGTCTAAAGAATACAATCCGGGCCTAAAAGTTAATAGGTTTCTTCTGGATCTTCGTGCTTCACCTTAGACCATATCTTTGCTTACCATCAGGTGAGATTGTGGTCAAACGAAGATCTATCCAGTTTAATAAATATATATATATTTTGTAAAGCATTTATGAGCATTTTATAAGCATTACAAAATGCCTGAAAAAGTATTTGAAAAATAGGATGGTTTAAAATGTTGTACCTATTTATAATTATGTAATGAATCTGTAATGGGAAAGTCCGTCTACTCAAACTTGTACAATTGTTGCCTCGCATTATCTGCATCGGCCTTATGCCAGACCTCAAGATTTCTGATTCTCGTGCTGGAACAAGCTTTTATTTAATTGCCCTAAAAAGAAGAGAATAAACTTTAAATTAAATCCAACCAATCAATTCAGTACATGTATTACACAATTTATTAAAAATATAAGCTTGTCGCGAGATTTACCTGTGTTTAGTACAAAGGTAAATCTCGCGATAAGCTTTTCTAGCTAGACTTGCTTGATAAGTAAATGATACATAAGTATAAGTAAATAATTCTATGAAAGAAAATGTTTCCTATAAAATATGCAAATCTCGCGACAAGCTTTTAAATAATTTAATAAATTGTGTAATAGATGTACTAAATTGATTGGTTTAATTTAATTTAAAGTTTATTTTCTTCTTTTTAGGGCAATTAAATAAAAGCTTGTTTTAAAAAAGTGTTTTTTACCATTATTTATTAGTTATGATTAGAAATGTTTCTAAGCCTGCGCATTATTTAAATTTTGGTTTCAATGTGACGTTGTATTAGTTTTCGTGTTCTCCTCAGCAAGCCCTTTCATTTGATACCCATACTGTGGTAGTGCAGAAAAAATAACTAGTCAGTCGTCTTGGATGATCCGCCATATTGGAATTAGAATGACGTCACATAGCTAAGCATGTATTGTCATACAAAATAAGCGTGTATCTCAATTTCAGCTCAATCGGTTAAAGATAACTTTAAATACATATGTAATAAAAGACTAGTTTTCTAATGCACATTTTTTGTGACGGTTCCTGGTATTTGATCTCGCTTGAGATTGATTACAAAACCATTAACTGTATTACAAAAACATGTATTTACAAAAACATTTTACTGGTGGTAGAGCTTTTGTGAACGGGCTCGAGGAAGTGGGCACCACCGCCTTACCTTTATCTATCTGCCGCTAAATAGCAGTACTTGTTGACACTTTGACACGCTATTAACCAGTTTTCTTTTTTAGTTAGATTCCGGAACACGTGATTGTGTGTGATAGCCCAGTTTCTGTCTACAATTCTTTATCCTAGACGACATTCACATCTGTATGTGTTCCACATTCATGAATTAATTCGGATTCTTCCGCATTGCGTAGTGGTAGTGCGCACTTTTATTAATCAATTTCTTTGTTTTAAAATGATTAAAATCAATCACGAAAGTTTTCTTTGTTTATGTCCTAGAAAGTACAATATTTTTACAAATTTCTCTACTTCTGTCTAAAGGATATTTTTTTTTTAATAAATAAATATTGCTGGACAGTTCACACAGCGCTATCTAGCCCCAAACTAAGCAGAGCTTGTATTATGGGAACCAGATAACTGATAGAATACTTACATACATTTTTTTTTGTAAATACATACTTATAATATATAGAAAAACATCCAGACCCGGAACAAATATCTGTAGATCATGCAAACATTTGTCCCGCGGCGGAAATCTAACCCGCTACCTCCTGCCTCTCAGTCGGCTATTCACCCACTGCGCCACGGAGGTCGTCGAAATACATGTCATGTTAGTGTTATCAACATATTTTAGAATTAGAATTGAATGTTTCATGGACTGTCATAAGAATTCCGCGTCGTATCATGCATTACGACGACCTCCGTGGTGCAATGGGCGAATAGCCGGCTGAGACGCACGAGGTAGCGGGTTCGATTCTCGCCGCGGAACAAACGTTTGCATGATCTACAGATATTTGTTCCGGGTCTGGTTGTTTCTCTATATGTAAGTATGTATTTACAAAAAAAAATGTATATAAGTATTCTATCAGTTATCTGGTTCCCATAGTACAAGCTCTGCTTAGTTTGGGGATAGATAGCGCTGTGTGAAATGTCCAATATTTATTTATTTATTAAATCGAGACCTTAAACAATCTTACGTCTTGCTCTCATTGCGGTTTGTGCTGGTTTATACAAAGACGCAAATACAGTTTATCTATAGTATTATTGTAACTCCTAATTTTAGCATATTCATGGCACAATTCGCGGATCCCAACACGTTACTTTACAGTATTATTTTTGCTCGACCGTGAAGCCCTGACCTATTTTGAGGACACTAATGCGATAAACGATAAACCGTTTAATATGCCACTCTCATAATAAATTAATTAATATTGTTTTCTAGTAGGTATTATTTCCTAGTCGCGTAATTCAGTTATGTTATTGTTTTTGAATAACCTTTGTCCATGTCTAAAGTGCTTTAGAAACATTGTATCGTTGATTTCCTTTATCTCATCACACTAATATTATAAATGCGAAAGATTAGATGTTTGTTTGTTACTCAATCACGCCGTAACGGCTGAACCGATTTCGATGAAATTTGGTATATACGTAGGTCACACTAAAAGTTTTGCGTAACTTAGAAAAACAACATGTTATAACCAAAATATTATGTTTGTTGCTTCTAAAAATACTCTCCTTTACATTTTAAATATTTTTTCATGCGATCGAATAATTTTTTAAAACAGGAGGTCCATAGATCTGAAGGCATGTTTTCTACGTGCTGATTGAACGCTATATATATCACTGCCTCTTCGGAGTTGGTAAAAGTTTAACCTCTCATCAAATCTTTATTTTTGGGGAGAATACAGAAATTACAGGGTGCTAGGTCGGGGCTATGTGCAGGATGGGTGACGAGCTGTACTTTTTCGGAAGCTAAAAATGACTTTGTTTTGTTGGCCGTGTGTATAGAAGCGTTGTCATGATGTAGGAGAACGCGGCTTTATGATCGTCTTTCGCGAACTTTTTCTAACACCGTGGGTAAACAAATGGTAGAATACTACTCGGCATTAACACTCTTTTAATCTTCAAGGGGAATTGTGCAGATGGGACCCGCAGCTGAGGAAGAAAACGCTATCATCACGTTTCTCGCCTGCCTCACTTTTGTTGGCCTGTTCTCATTTTCAAACACCCATTCACAAGATTGCTGTTTTTTTTCGGGTTCAAAACAATAAATCCAAGTTTCGTCTCCTGTGACAATGTCATAAACAGCATTAGAATGTCCGTGGTCGTACTTCAGTAGCATCTGTGAGCACCATTCCACGCGAACCCGCTTCTGCTCCGCTGGCAGTTCATGAGGGATCTAACGACAACAAAGTTTCCGAACTTTCAATTCTTCGTGTAAAATTTTCTGAATTTGGCTCATACCAATCCCTAATAGTCCTCGAATTGTCTCATAGGTAATCCGCGAGTTTTCTTCAATTAGTCGCTTAACAGTAGCCACATTATTTTCGTTGACGGCAATTGAAGGCCGCCCTTCACGAAATTCGTCATGTAATGAAACCCGACCTCTCAAATTCAGCAATCCATCGCCTTACGGTGCTCAAACAAGGTGCTTCCCTCCCAAAAGAATTTTGAAGACGAACGGCACAGTCTTGCTGAGAGAGAGAACTTTTAAAATCATAAAAAATCATCGCTCTAAAATCTTTTCGACTTAATTCCATTTTCGTTGCGTACGTAGAACTTTGATGTGTGTTAAAAACAATTGACAAATGATTTCCCGCCAATTTTTTTTTCTAAGAAGGTTTCAACGGTTCAAAAAATATAACATTCGAAATTTAAATAGTTCCGATTAGCTAGAAGTGCAAAACTTTTAGTGTGCCCCATGTACGTAGATTATAATTTGGATCACTACAGAGGCTACCATTTATCCCATTAATCAGTTTCCATGGGATAAAAATGGGATGTCAAAGTTTATATATGTATTTTGCACCCCTGAATAACGCAGGCGAAGCCGCTGGCAACAACTAGTTAGATATATATCTTAGTTGTCAGCATAAGGTGGTAGATATGTCTGTGATAGTCAATATAGCTTAGTTTTCTAACTATTGTTGTGTACGTGTGACCTGCTGAATATTCTGGGTCAATAATTTCATTCCTACCTTTGTAAAACCTTGTTTACAAAGATCCAGTTTAAATAACGTCTGCGTTTGTTTATTTAGTTGTTAAAACTGTTTACCGACTTTTATTTCAACGGCTATTTTAAAACATTACAATTTCTCACTATTTTGGCTCATTTTCATGCGCGTGCGTAGTTCGGTTTAAAGAGTTTATTCTCATAAGAACAAATTACAGTTCATTAAAAATGATCTTAAATATATTTAATTTATAACAGTAAGTTTAGGCTAGTGTACAAAAGCATGCATTCATCATGTAGGTATTTAATTTAAACATTGTAACAACATTGTAGAAACTTGTATATCAAAGGTTTTCCAAAATTAGCTACCAACACACTCAAACTATAAAGGTTTTAGGTAGGTTATTGAAATTTAAAATCTGTTAGCACTGACCAAAAGTATTTAGACCCTTCGATCATATTTTTTTTTTGGTTATGTGTGAGTGAAATGGTGTGACGAGACGAAATTGCATTCCAGTCGGTATGTTTGTGTGCGCAGCGTACCTAAGCTATTGAGGAAGTGTATTGAGTTGCATTCGTTTATGTGCTTATTGTACGGCCCCTTACTAAGTTGTATATAATTTAATTAAACTGTAGGATTAGCATTTATATTAGTTTTATTTGTGAAAGGTTAATAGATATTGTATTTTATGATTCAGATTTTAATAAGGTATGTAGGTACATTAGAATGGTGCTAGTACATTAATACTAATACAAATACACAGAGTAAGGGTTTTTAAATGTATATACTTTTGTTTATTTGTGGTGTTGCTTTATACACGTACTATCTAAGAAAAGGTTTTTATTATTATTTCATTTTTTTTAACTTGAATCGATTATGTATTGTTTTAGCTTTTTTTTGTACATATTTATACCAACACATTCTTTAAGTTCGTTTGGTAATTCATTGTACATTTGAGTACCTTGGAATAGGAGGTTCTTTCTTCCATACCTTTCTGTTCGGGGAGGACGCACGTAAAGCTTATTTTTACATCTTAGGTTATACTTGTATTCTTTAACTGTTAATTGTATCATTGTTTGAATCGATTTGTTTAAGATTTTTTTAATTAGAATACATGTATTGTAAATAAATATTTGTGTTACGTTGAGTAGTTTAGTCTCCCTATAGAGTATTTCGGTTCGTGTTAGGTAGTTGTTGTTGTATAATCGTTTGATAATTTTATTTTGTGCTATTTGTAGGTCTATAATGTTGGTCTTGGCTGCAGATCCCCATACTTCAATGAGATACTCGAGGTGGGGTTTCACCAGAGAATTATAAATTGTATTTTTTATCTTTGGCGGTACACAATTTCCCATTATGCGTAAGGCTCCAGTAAGCGATGTTAGTTTGGACCGTATATGCTCAATATGAGGCTTCCATGATAGTTTGTCATCCAATAGCAACCCAAGATATTTCTCTTGGTTGGATTGTTGAATATTAATCCCATGTACTGTTAGGGGAGTAAAAGCAGGAACTACTTTATTTATGGCGGTAAAAATCATGTAAGAGGTTTTTGATATGTTTATCGTTAGAAGATTATACAGGAGCTACTCGTTTAGTAAATTAAGATCATTTTGGGCCTCATTGACAATATTATGCATATGCTTGCCAAAATAAAAAAGACACGTATCGTCGGCGTATAGTGTTAGGTAGCCGGTGAGACCAATTTGATTTATGTTATTGACATATATAAGGAATAGAAGTGGACCTAAAATTGAGCCTTGCGGAACTCCGCATGTGATTTTACGTGGCGTGCTTACGTAATTTCCAATCTTAACTATTTGATGTCTGTTGCTTATGTATGAGGAGAGTAGGTCGAACGCAGTTCCGGTAATGCCTAGGTTTTTTAATTTTCCCAGTAGTTTTTGGTGGCTGACGGTGTCAAACGCCTTCTTTAGATCGATGAAGATTCCTAAACATATATTTTTTTGATCAATATTTGTTTTTATAGTAGTCACCAAATCTACTGACGCCGAGAGCGTATTTGACTTTTGTCTAAAACCGTACTGTTGATCTATAAGGAATTTTTTATTAGATAGGTATTCATTTATTCGCGCGTAGATGATTTTCTCAAAGATTTTTGAAATTACAGGCAGTACGGAAATGGGTCTATAGTGGGCAGGGTCAGACTTTGCTCCAGATTTGTAAATTGGTGTAACTTTTGCTAGCTTTAGGTTTTCTGGAAATATGGCTACTTTAAGGTATTTATTTATGTAATTTGTTAAAGGTTCTAGTATTACAGATTTTATACATTTTATTGCCTTAGTGCCAATTTCATCGGAGCCAGTGCTGCTATTTGTTTTTAAATCGTGAATTATTTTACTAATTTCTTTGGTAGTACAAGGCGCAAAGTGATTAAGTGTTGTTTTGTGTTCGTGTTCTTCGCTATACATGAGTGTGTTACCAGATTGATTATGATATTGGATGGGAATTTTACTCTCCAAGTCGGTGCCAACAGAGGAGAAGAAAATATTAAAGATTTCACAGATTTCTGTACCGTCAGTTATAGTTTGGGAATTTGATAAGATTTTAGGGAGCGCACAGTTTGTCTTCAGCTTATTTGCTGATAGGGTGTTGATAAGATCCCACATTTTCTTTGGATTGTCTTTGCATTTAGTAAATTCATTGTAATAGTATCTTGTTTTGTCTATGTTTATTTTTCTTCTAACCTTGTTTCTTTTCAAAACGAATTCCTTTTTCAGATTTTCATTTTCTTTGTCTATCTTTAGTCTTTGCCATAGTAAGTTTCTTTGATTGATCATGTTTATAACTTCTTTATTAATCCAATCATCTTTAGGAAGATTCATTATTTTGGTTTTATATGTTTTGTTCTCTTTTATATGTGTCTTTATGAAATCTTGTAGTTTGACGTATTCATTTTCCTCGTTTAGGTAAATAGCCTCCTTGATTCCTTTATATAGATTGTCATAATCGATAGATTCGTACTTGGTTCGCTGTTTAGTACTTGGCTTAAAAGACGAGAGTTCAAGATATATCTGTTTATGATCAGGTAGCGATGGGTCTAATAGAGCGAATTTAAAATTGTTTTTGGCTAGGTCTGTTGTCGCGTGATCCAAGATTGTTCCTGTGGTTGTGGTTTGACGTGTGGTGTAGTGTTTGTCTATTTTATTAAGAACTTCATATCCTGTTTCTTCAATGATATCCAAATAGCGCTTGACTTCAGCATTAGGACATAAGAGATCTAAGTTGATGTCACCAAATATCAGAGATCTTTTTCGCTTTTCTAGCTGAACGGAAAATATGTCCAAAAAGTCATTTACGCTTCCCGGCCTGTAGATACCTCCGATGTTAAGTGCCAGTTTTGGCAGATATATCCATAAATAGTGGTTGCCATTTTTATATATTTCTTCTGTTGTTTCAAAACTTAAGCTGTTATGAATGTAGATAGATACGCCTCCACCTTTGCTGTCGCTTCTATAGTTATAAACATGTTTGTAGTTTGGGAGATCGTACAACTTTGCATCCTGGTCTGATATCAACCAAGTCTCGGTTATTATGATTATATGTACTGTCGAGTTGATTCCTTTTAGTATACATTTTATTTCGTTAAATTTTCCCTGTGTGCGTATACTCCTTGCGTTTGTATAGAAATTTTTTAAAAATGATGAATCTGAACGTAGCTCTTGGTATCTATTTGCTAGGTGGTACGTTATACGATTTGTTGTAGGGTTGAGGTCTACTGCCCTCGTGGTAACCAGCCCTTCTGAGGGAGGATTTTTCGTAGTTTTTTCAAAAGTTTTGGTTATAGTAGAGTTAGTTGCGGCAATGTAAGAAGGCTCTGTTAGTTGCTATAGGCTAGGTTTTTTCGGCGGTGATAGTTGAAGAAATCATCCCGATGTTGGCACTTTTAATTTATTGATAAAATTCTTCATAGAGCTCTGGTTCTCTGTAGACGTTTTGTTCTTCTTTGGCTTTTGATATTTAACCAGTGCATATACATTTTTTTCAAATGAGTTTGGTGGAGGGGAAATTTCTAGCTCTCTCTTTTTGGAGTTTACATCTCTTTTGGTGTGGTTGGGTTCTCATACAACAATTTTATCGTATCTTAAGTAGGCGGTCCGCCCTTTGTCCCTCTCTTTTTTTAGTTGCTCCTGAAGTGATCGTCTGACTTCCAGTACATGTGGTGAAAAGTCTTCTTTGATATAAATACCGGTGTTTTCAAGTTTCTTCTTGTTCTTAAGAATAGACAATTTTATTCCATATGTTGTGAGCGTTGTATTTACAGGTCTTATTCTGTCCGGTATCAGTTTTCCCATTCTTCTGACCATCTCTAGATTATTTTTGTCACATTTTATGCCCATGTTATTTATGATGGTCAAAAGTTTTCCCTCCAGGTCTTCGTACGATTTTTTACCTTCCTTTACCCCAAAGAAAATAAAATTTTTGACCCTTATTTGTTTTTCGACTAACGCAAGTCTCTTTTCTTGCTCTTCATTATTTTGTTTGAGTTCTTCGATCTCCTTTTGAACGTGTTTAAATTTTTCATCAATGTTTTTATTTATGCTTGTAGTTATTCTTTCTTCTTGTTCAATGGCAGTAATGTTAATGTCGCTCTTGATCTGTAATCTTAGTTCGTGAAGGAGTTTTTCCAAATTCATAGCCATTTTAATTTTAAATTATGGTCATCCAGTTTTTTCTCTATGGCCCTACCGAACTAATTAATAATACCGTGTAAGTGCTCTACAAGTTTCTCTAGGGCTCTACTTTGTAGACGGTTTCTGAGAGAACTACAACTTTTTTATGTTATCTACTCAGCGATAGATGGCGTTGTCTTGAATTTGCGTAAGCGCATTCTAGTGATTGTGTCTGGTAACTGTATCATCCACTCGTTGTTAGATGGCGCTTTTGGTAAGAATATTCAACGATGGGTGGTGATACTCACGCAGAAGTTGTTGTAGGTTATATTTGCTCTAAGAAAATTTTCAATAAGCACGGGAAAATGTTGTTTTACTACTCACAGTTCTGCACTGGTGGTATAATTCACTTGTTTTTATTTCGAATCACTTTTTGTCCTAGAAATGTCACTCACTCGAACAAACACAGTGTAATGTTTTTCTACTTTATAACTTCACTAAACTGTTTGTTCAATCGTTGCAAACGCTGTCACACTTGCACATTCTGTTCTTAGGTGTTATTTCACAGTTTACTGATCAAATCACTTCGTAATTATGGAAAGATTAAACATTAATATCTGGAGATCGTTAGAGACTATGTTTACGTTTCTGCGCCTTCTACCCTCACTATTTTGGCACATTTTCATGCGCGTGCGTAGTTGCCAAAAGTAATACTTGTTTTCTGTCTTCTATTTGTTGTTTTTAAATCGAAGCAAATGCTTCTCGTGCCTACTATACACTATGTATAGTTCGTATGATGAGCTGGTGGTCAACAAATTCATAACAATAGGGTTGACATAAAATAACTTTTTGGTTATGATGAATTGAAGAGTCTAGAAAATAACATCATCATCCACAGCCCGAATTCACCCACTGCTGGATAGGCCTCCCCAAGTTTGTGCCATCCGCCACGATCCGGCGCTAGTCTCACCCATTGACGGCCCGCGACTCTAACGATGTCGTACACCCATCTCGCTGCCGGACGTTCTACCCTTCTACAGCCATTCCTCGGCCACTTTTCAGTTGCTACCCTGCTCCACCTGTCATCACCACGTCTTGCCAAGTGTCCCGCCCAAGACGCCAAACATACCAAACAACAATACTGAAATTAAGACTAATAAACCGATAATTGCTTAGATAATGTTTTACATTCTGCACGTGCATTTGCTATCCACAAGGTCAAATAAAATCATGATGTGGTTATGAAAAGAATTTTAAATATGTGGTCATCCGAAATAAAAATAGATATGTAGTAATACTACAATTTGTTTTATTAAGGGGAGACCGGAGGGGAATCGCCCATACAACACGTACTATCGAGATCATTTCTAATTGGAGCATATTTCTACCTTAATTAGGTATTATTTTAATTTTAATAGTATTTATCTAGGTTCCCGACCATATATTAGATCAAAATACATACCTTATATGAAATAGAAGCGTATCGCATTCTGCGTGTTTTTACGTCATAAAAGACCTGTTTTCAACCTATTTGTTTCGTATTAAAAACAACAATAACTTACGTATCCTAGTCATGGGAACATAGATTATATCGTCTAGTTACAGAATAACAACACAATGAGAAAAATACAACAAGTTTTCAGTCATCATTTTTGGTATTACGGAACACGGTCAAAATCTAATCAAATTTAAAATCGTTCATTTGCTATCACTGTCGCTCTGCGTGGCTAAACTTCGTCATTAAACAGGGATATCGATATTCAGGCCGAAGTTTTTGACGCGGCCGAATTGAAGTTGCGCTCGGGGTTCGCCTTAAATATTCAATACATTGAGTGAGACGTACCTAACTTACGTACGTCCTAACTAAAGGGTAAACCAGAGGACTTATTGAACGTGTACCAATAAAGTTGAACGCATTAAAAGATTAGTCACGAGGTTTCAGAAGTAATAAATGTACATAATTTAATGCGATTTCAGAACAAGGAAAATTAGTCTTTGGCATGATAATCCTGCTTGACACTGTAATTCAGAAATACGCAAAAACCAAGCTTTGTTTACGCAGGAATATATGGATTATTTATGACACACTAATATTATAAATGCGAAAGTTTGGCTGTTTGTTACTCAATCACGCCGTAACGGCTGAACCGATTTCGATGAAATTTGGTATATAAGTAGATTATAACCTGGATCACCACATAGGCTACCATTTATCTTATAAATCAGTTCCCATGGGATAAAAATGGGGTGTCAGGTGAAGTTGCAACAGCAGTTTAGCTTTATCAGGTTGCCGACACATTTAGTAGTGTAACGCGTACGAAGTCTCGGGCAACAGCTACTTTAAGATATATAATTGATGCTCGTTGGGGTTAACTGACTGAAAAACGCAGCTTAGAACGGCTTCCCTCTAGAAATCTAAATGGAAAGATGAAGAAGGATACTTGGAGCCGACCTTGGATCAATCGCACAAGATCGATCGCTCTTTATATCTATTGAATTTAAAGATTTGGATTGAATATAAAATACCAAGGCTTACAATAAAAATATCGCTTATCATACAAGATTATTGGCTTTTAATGTTTATTTTGCAGCAATAATAATAATATCAGCAATCTGTGTCTAATGGTGAATGACCGACCGAGACGGTCCGTAGTTAGTTACCCAGCTGCTTGGCATTGTTATCGTGAAATGCAATAAGAACAATGAGAACTCTTTCGTCACGATTTTAAATTCGAGTGACAATTTTTTTTTATTTGTGCATAGAACCTTATGAAAGCCAGTACAGTTGGATATTTTATAAGGATTGCTGGGTTCGAGAGAAGCTCGCAAATAAATAGCAGCAGGTTGTAGGTGATATTTCAGTTACACATTAATGCTTCACATCTGGTTCATTGACCCATTATCGATGTACTTAGATTCAGGGCCTTGATGAACTTTGTCTAATTACTGAATATTTTATCATGCTGTCTAATTTGACCAATTGAATTGACAATGCGAGCCGGACTCACGCACGAAGAGTTCCGTACCATAATCTATAAAAAGAGCAAAAAAAAAATCACGATTGGTGTATGGGAGCCCCCCTTAATTATTTATTTTATTCTGTTTTTAGTATTGGTTGTTATAGCGGCAACAGAAATGCATCATCTGTGAAAATTTCAACTGTCTAACTATCACGGTTCATGAGATACAACCTGGTGACAGACGGACAGACAGACAGCGTAGTCATAGTTTTAAAAAAAAATTAAAATATTTATGTATAAGGAGCCAAAAACTTCTCGATGAAATTACCATGAAGACAACTTTTGTAATTGATCTAAGATGCCTGGTATAGTAGCAATAAACATGAGTAAACAAAGTTTGATGCAGAAGGCACTACCTACGATGTGTACCTACGACCACAGTTTATGCAGCGGCCTTCACACTCTGTATCCTGTATAAGTAATAGGGTCTCGTTTTACCCTTTGGGTACGGAACCCTAAAATGGTTAAAAAAATATTGCTGGGCAAAATATACTTTACCTACCTACAGTTGTTCTAACCCAACCGTAAGCATTAAAAGGTCACTTTAGGTTAGGTAGTAGCCGTGCCGTCTCGGGGAAATACGACTGTCAGATAGGGCATTTACCTCCTTGAAACTATAGTCACATCAACCCTACCATTGATATTGACGAGGGCTTTTTGTATATACTTGTTTCTTACATAAAATAAATTCAGTAGAACTACAGTACCCAAAGTTATGTACCCGTAAGAGTATATCCCAAATAATTTATTAGGTTCCAAATAATTGGAAGGTGTAAGTTTGATAAGTATGGATGCTAAGATCTCGGTCCACACAAATTTGCTACCTATATATATTGTGAATGACTTATTCTAATAACGATTGACATTCTATCTCGCGCCTGATAATACATATTCGGACGCTCTTGAGAAATGATTTATACAGCCTGTCTACAGAAACAGATTGATTTCTATTTCAGTTGAAACATCTTTGTCTCATTTTCAACAATGTTACTTACATGAGAACTACAATTTATCATACAGTTATAAGAAATATATATACATTTCGTTGTCCTTGTGTCGATACCCTTCAATCTCTTTGGTATTAGGATAACCTTACTTACCGTAATCACAAAGCATATTATCTGCCTGAATTACTATTGGAAACCCATGCTTAATGTAAACTTCTCTTTGTTCCAGGGCATAACATGGGGCAAAGCATTTCTGATCTCAGCGACCAACAACGCAGCACTGCCCTACCTCAACACGCGAGAATGCCAGCTTGGAGGCTACAGGACTTACAACGTCAATTTTCACCCTCGACCTACCTTCCTACAGGAAGGTATCGGTCTTCCTTCTACCAGCGTAACTTGCCTAGTTTCCACTTGTTCGCCATCCAGCCTACCTGTTACCATTCCATCTGATGACAAAAAAGATGCGTTACTGTACATAGCTGTTCCTGAAAACAGACATTGGCTGGGAGCCGCTCCATTACCAGCGATCGCAAAGCAAATCCTCGAATGCGAAGGATCTTCCGGTTCTAACGCAGAATACTTGCTCCGACTCGCTGATTTCATGCGAGATGAAATTCCAGAGGCTTTAGACGACCATCTGTTTTCTTTAGAACGGTTAGTACGGAAATTCGCCGCAGATATGAAGGTATGCCTTAGCAGTTTGATGGGTGAAAGTAGCAAAGAAAAGGAGGCCAAAGCTGTTGTTCCTAGCTTCGCTTTCGCGTCGCGTATTCCAGAGAAAAAGCTGCGCTGTGTCAATATGTGATTTAATTTTGATATCGTGATATTCAGGGGTAAAGTTAACAAAGACTAAGTGGGATCGTGAAGTCATTACTAATCGCTAGGGTTCTAAGAATATGTCTCGAGGGGTTTTGCTTTCAGTGGAATATATACACACAAATACATTCACGATACAGCACGAATCTAAGCGACTTTACCAAATCGACGATTCATTGACTACTATAATAGCTAGAATATAATTGATAGGGCAATGAATTCTCTTGCTTTGTTATGTTAGATGAAGGCATTTGTTTCGCATGAACCTTGTACCTTGAATGGTCCAGTGTAGCTATAAGATGTTATGATATGTCTTCTTTTATTTAAAAACAATATAGTTTTATGAAACCATTGTTATTCCATAGAGCAATATGTCATATTGTCTTTTAAAACAATTAAATCTCTAGACGAACCATTCACATAATTTACTTGTGGTTAAATATGATAATACATGTAGTTATGTTAAACCAATCTTCTGTCTTATATAAAAATATCTCAAAGAATCCGTTAAAAGAGTTACATAACATAAAAACATTGCAAAAGTCGCGCACTTTTTGACCAATATAAATATAATTATTTTTCTCAATATGTTTCCTTTTCTTGTTAATGTTTATGTACTAACCATCAGACCGCTACATCACCTGATGGTAAGTGATGGTGTCGAAGATGAAGCACGCTTGACTTGTAGAGTTATAATGGTCCGGAAAAGCAAGTTTCCAGTAAATGGTGATAACAGTCTTGCTTCCATTTCGTCGAACCTATCAAAGAAACGTTCTGTGCAGGTGCTTTAGATAACAATTTAAATATTCAATAAAACAATTTAATTTATCACCCTATTTCCAAATAGTTTTGACTACAAAATCCAAATAAACTGAATGCATACGTGACATTTAAAATGTGATAATAAAATGTGTTATTTTACTCTCTTTTATACGTTATTTAACTATAGTTTTGTTGTGACAATAGCTACTAGAAATCAATATTTTATCAAATTTTTATTTTGCGAAATGATGTAAAAAAATAATTTCAAAAACTGACAAACATTAATCTGACAATTGACATAGTTATATAATTGCCTATAGGATAATGTAATTTGACATCATAATAGAATTCACATTTTAATGATAACAAATTTTATGTAATTTATAAAAAGTGTGTTTGTAAATTGAATAAAGCAGCTAGATTATTGTAAGCTTTGTATACCAAATAATAAAAAGAAATGATAAAGTATTATTTGAACCTTGTTTAAATTTAAGAATTTGTGATTAAAATTAAGTTTTAAGATCAAATAATGAGTTGTGTTTATTATTGTAACGATTCTCGAAATATCTTTATGCCCAAGTATTTTAGGGGTATACAAGTTTCGAAATCTATAAAATTTTATTTTGTTATTATCTGACTAATATGTGCTATTTTATTCCTTTAAATTAAAAAAAAACATTTCATTTTTAAATTGTATTAGCTTGCTAGAATAAGATAATGAATGTAATACTATCTAAGCGTAATTTTTTGTATGAGAATTTGTATCTAATAAGGCCAAGCCATAATATAAAACGACAAATTATAGAACAAATTAAACAGTTTTTTATTAGTACTGACGCCATCTAGCGGTAATATTATGACAAATACTCATCATCGTAGGAAGTTATGATAGATTTTTTTTTTCAACCTATGTCATCCCTCTGCTGGGCAAAGGTCTCCTCCGCTGTCTTCCAGGACTTTCGCTCGCGTGCCAAATTCCACCAATCTGTCTCGAAGGCACCGAGATCGTCACGCCAGCGTCTACTAGGCCTTCCTCGGCGCCGTCGCCCGTCTTCAGGCACCCACTGCGTGACGATCGTTGCCCATCTGTCCGGGTGCATTCGTCATTAAATTAATTAAAAACACAAAAAGACATACTACGTACATTCTCTTTATTTTTCGACACATTTTCATTCAAAAAGCCATCAAATATACAAACAATAATGTTACTACACCGACATAACTGACGATAGATTTTTTTAATCTTAATTCTGTGACGACAGATCAAAACAATTATATCAAAAAACTTTTATTATGTCATGATTTCTATGCACACTAAACATAAAAAGTATGTCTGATGGTTAGGTCCTCAGTATGGTAACCAAAGATTTACCTATATTGACTACACCATAGTAAAACAAGAAACATTATTTTACCAACTTATCCTACCTTTGTCAGAACTGAATACTATTTGAGTTCTAACACGTAAATGCATAGATAATATCATATATAAAACGTATACATAATAAGTATACGAAAACAGTGTTAAAATCATTAGAAAACGCAGCCAGGTGTATCCCCAGTTATTTCAAACCTATCGATATTGAGACTTAAATATATAATATATATTTAATATTTTTATAATCCCCATCTCTGCCCCACCCGGGATCTATAGAAGGGATTATGAAAAAATAAAAAATCGTGCTATTACTATTCCCACCGCGCGATCAGTGTTTAAAGAGGTGGATATTATGAGCTATCAAATATTAAATTTCATGAATAAATCTCAATATTTACTGTTTTAATATTACACATACAAGATTTATCACGTTTTATCAGTGTTTCGGTTCAATTCGTGAACCTTTATTAAAGTGAGTACGATCCGCTCCGAACTGCGTCTCGCCTCGCACTACGCGCGCGAGTAGGCGGGCGCGGTGGGGGTCGCGTCAATGGTTGCCCATCCCGTATTTATAATAATAATTGAAATAAATCACGAATGTTTTCTAACAAAAATTTACTGCCCGATTTGAACATTTTACATATCAAAAGTTCTGTCGTCTACAATCAACAAAATTATCGCCTAGGGGGGATAATGGTACGAGTGGTGGGGATTATGAAACAAATCAATTATCGTTAACCCCTTTTAAACACGTTCGATAATATTAATATCTTTTTCAACGACTTATGATGACAAAGGTTCGGGCCTTGTTGTTATTACAATTTAAAAACTTTTAAATAATATTTTATAGGAATCATTAAAACAATAACTTACACATAAAACACTGTTAATATTTACAAGTAAATCTTGAAATAATTTCATTTCTGAATTCTTAAATATTTTTCCTACCTAACTACTTGATTTTTAAAAACTAATCTCTAGTTAAGTACAAATAAATTTTGGTGGTAAAATGCACTTTCTTTACAGAAAAATAAAATAAAAGGACATAGACTAGATGCTACATACATTTTTCTATGTTCAATACATTAAAATAATAGTATTCATTATTATATTTCTACTTAATATTAAAATAATAATTTAGTGAATCAAAAGTCATGGACATCTCTTAGGTTTAATTTTTAATACAAAAAGACAAAATAATACTTTAATAATACACATAGACTTTGGTACTTAAATAGGTATTTACATTGTATTATGATTTTATTTGATTTATTTACAATTATTATGCACATAATTGTTATTTAGGTACGTCAATGAATAATGTGCCAACTAACCCAGATATGAATAGGGTTCACATTATCTTGATAAGTAGGTATTTGCTGTTGAAGTATTATTCAAACTAAGGTCAAAACGTCACTTGCGTTTTGACTCGGCGGGGAAGTTGTAAAACGGGTTGTCACGACTCCCCAGCTTACATAGTACTAGATGGACTACCTCTTAGAACTGAGCCTAGAAAGTAAATGTTTATTTTCTAAAATGTTTTTACTTCATAGACAAAATGGAATTCACAATCGCTTTTATAGCCTCATGACTCAACGGGGGAGTGTCTAACTCGGGTAGTCACAACTACTTTTCGGAGGTCAATCTTTCATCTTTTCCCTATTATTTGATAAAAGGAAATTCACTATCACTTTCATCTCCAGAGCCATCATAGCTCGACGGGGGAGTGTCTAGCTGTGGTAATCCCAGATCCAAGTACTCCTGGTTGGCAGTCACTGTTAGGATCTTATCAAGGTCTTCCACCAGCTCAGTGAAAGAAGGCCGGTCTCCGGGTGAGAAGGACCAGCATTCGCGCATTAGCATGTAGCTGTGGAGAAATAGTAAGTGATTATTGATTAATTAAAATGGTATTAGGTAGGTATGTAGGTATGATAGTAAAAATTGTGGGAAATGTCTCATTCTGGGTTTTGATTTGGCTGGCAAGATCTTATAGGTACTGATAATATATCGCCCGTTTAGAAATTGTCGTTCGTAAGCGAAAATCGTACTGCCTTTATATTGTGACTACATACGAAAATATAAAAATTCCCTACTAGATCGACAAACGACCTGTTAAAATAGACCTGTTTAGTCGTAATCTGAATCATTTCACTAATTTCGACCTAGACGTGAAATGGCCTGGTAGCACAGTTGGATAGTGCATCCTCGTATCAAGAGGAAGGTTGCGGGTTCAAGTCCCGTCTAGGCTTGAAATTTTTGAGATGATTTTCTAAAAATCTTGGAATTTTCCGTATGTGTTCGGACAACACTATAAAAATACTATTTGACCTGTTAAAAGCCGTTGGGTGCAGGCCGTTCAAGATCGGTCGCTCTGGAGGCCTATATTCAGCAGTGCTGATCTATGATGATACGAAAATAACAGGAGCAGCAGTTCCATCTGCTGTATGAAGTGTGGTAGAAGTTATGTTTGTTTAAACTAGTGGCTAACGCCTGACAGATTTATTAGACTTCTGACGTAATGTAATTCTCTATGAGAAATGAGGAGATTAAACGAACCAAAGTCTCCGACGTAGCACAAAGGATTAACAAGCTGAAGTGGCAGTGGGTACGGCACATAGCTCAAAGAAATGTTGACCGTTGGGGCCAGCGCCCCCCACTAGATCGAAAGACGACCTGATCAGTCGCTGTTGAAATGTTTGGGGGAGACCCATGTTCAGCTGCGGACGTCTTTTGATTAGTATGATGAATATAATTATAGTCTAACGTTTATTACAGTCCAATAGCTAATCGTTGTATAAACTTACATTTCCAGGCTACAGCACGGCGGCTTCTCCATCCGATGACCAGCGCTGAGATGCTGGTACATGTACTGCCCCGGCACCGTGGGGTACGGAGTGCCGCCCAGTGTCATGATCTCCCAGAGCAACACGCCGAACGACCAGCTGGAATGAAGAGACGAAGGTTTAAGAGATGATCTTTAGAATTAATTGAATGTCTTGTAGATTATAGAATTGTAGTGAGGTCTTTCCGGAGGTCAACAAGATTGCCTTCAAGACAGTGTTAAAAGGCATTTATGTCGCCTGTTTTTCCAAAAGAATATAATCCGGGCAGTGCCGTAACCAGGGCAGTGCCGGCGGTGCCCAGGCACGGGGCGCAGAGCCTGGAGGGGCGCAGAAATGACCAGACCAGGGCCACTAACAATACCTATTATTTATTTATTTATACGTGTCACCTAATTTATAAATGCAATTTATTTGAACTTCCTTATTATAACTTTACCAAGTACTTAAAATTAAGTTTACATAAACTTAGTTTTTGGATGATAGATTTATTTTTCACAATCCATTTTATTGTCAGAACCGGTTATGATTAGAGAATATTTCAAGGGCGCGGTTATAGCAGCTCACACCGAGCGCATAAAAGGCTAATTACGGCACTGAATCCCTTTAAGGTAAGAGTAAATAGGTTTCTTCTAGGTCTTCGTGCTTCATCACAGATCACAACATCGTTTACCATCAGGGGAGATTGTGGTCAACCGAAGATCTATCCAGTATGAAAAAAAGTAATAGGCAACTAACGCGGCTGCAGTTACGAGAGCTACATACGATGTTTATAGCCGATGGTCATCATCAGCCCGTCAGCTTGTTTATTTGCTAGTTAATCTAAGAAAAAAGCCTGGGTATTATGTATTATTCCAAGTTAGATCACATTTTTATACCATATCTCAATACGGTCAGAATTTGCGTCGTGAAGGAAGATAGTAGATAGTGGAAGTTAGATAGTATGGTTCTCTAAACTCCATACCAGAATAACCTGTGTTGTGGAGTTTAGTCTCCACAACTATCTCTAAAGGCATAAATTAATATAAGTGTCCAAATAAGAGCCTTATTTACATAGGTGGGTACTTAATTAAATATAGACATAGTAGGTATAGGTATATATTATATAAGCGAAAGCAACTTACACATCAGTCTGCGTCGTAAAGACTTTATGGTACAAGCTCTCTGGTGCCATCCACCGTACAGGCAGTCTTCCTTCTGTTTTCTTCCTGTAGTAATCGTTGCTATGAACGTCCTTGGCTAGACCGAAGTCAGCTATCTTCAGAACGCAGTCGTCTGTGACTAGGACATTTCGGGCTGCTAAGTCTCGGTGAATACACTGAAAGTTAAATAAGGTGTTGGGTTAAGAGTGGTAGAGTTTCTAGTGAAAGGGCTCGTTCGGGGAAGTTCTACAGCTATACCTATACCTGTTTCGGTTTGAAGGGTATGGTTGCCGGTGAAATTACAGACACACGAGGCTTTACACCTGTACACCTCAAGTTGATGGACGCAGGGCAGTGCACCGTAGTACACGTCTCTGATATGCGTGACCCGCGAGGCAGTGCTTTGTTATGTGCGATGGTTACCACTTATCAGGTGGGCCATAGTCTAGTTCCAGCTCCAGGTGGAATAAAAATACAAAAAAAATTTAACTGTTCGGTAATTCGTCCCTGGTTCATTTTTGGTCATCCTTTAAAGTGATGTCAGTCCATAAAGACCCACTGACCTACAATAAGTGGTAGTATTTTCAGTGGATCTGTATTCAGGTAACACGTAGATATCTACACAATTCTTGATTTGGTAGTCAAGATCTAAAGCAGTGATTAGGTTTACAGATAAGGTCATAAAGACCTTAAAATGTAAAAACTAATTTTAAATTTAGTGGTAATTTATTAAGGCTTTTACTTACTCTTCTTGACGCTAAATACTCCATCCCTCTTGCGACTTGATATGTGAAAGATACAAGATCCTTCTGTGTTAGTGTTTTCTTCTCTTTCAAATCTTCATTTGGAGATTCATATCTGGAATCAATCAATATAGTACTACATATGAACTAAAATTCGAATAGAGTCGACCTGTGACTGAATTTTATTACTATTCTTCCCTCTTAACTCCCGCCGACTCGATATCAAGCTTTTAACAATTTAAAATCTATTGTGTTTAATTTTGGCACGATGAGAAGTCCACAAACTTCTTACGATTGGAATGTCATTCGTCCTTCAGTTAAATAAGAAAGTGGTTTGCTTGGTCTTCCACCTAACTCAAAGTATGTAGATACTTAACCCATTGAATATTTTTAGACTAGGCTTGAATGAGAGTAAAACTAATTACCTGTTCCCTGGCCGATGATTCCTCAGAAACTCTCTAAGATTTCCATTCGGCGCATATTCCACTATCACATACAAGGGTCCATCTTGCGTACAGCAACCTAGCAGATTGATTATATTCACGTGCTTGCCAATCATCTTCATCATCTCCATTTCTGAGACTAGAGCCATCATTTCGGCGTCTGTATGTCCCTCTGTAAATAGTTCAAACATATTTTAAGTGCTATTTATACTAAAAACGGGATATTTATCATGATTTGTGAGTATTTGAGTATTCCGATATTTCGGCGCAGTTGCATGCGCCATGATCACGGGTAAATTGAAGTCTTTGCGCGTAGGTAGTTATTGGCAGATATAACGATCTACCTTCTTTCTTAGTCTCTTGCTAGGAATGAATTCGCTAATTCTATGACTACCACCGGTTTCATTCTCGATCATAACTCGATTCCGACAACTCCACTTGTAATGAATGAAAACGGTGTCTGTTGTTCCGAATCATTTTTCGCAATAATTTTACACTCGCTTGTCACAGAATACTCGCGGATCCCTGAATGTATTCGCGAGATTTAATACGTACGCACACTGGTATTAGGTCTGCGTCACGACACTTCACTAAGAAGTCCAACGATTCACGTAAACATTCACACTTTTTCCGCAAGCGTTCTAGGTCTTTTACCACTTTTAGCGATCGGGATACTCAAATACTCACAAATCATGGTAAATATCCCGTTTTTAGTATAAATAGTGTTCATAACCATGATAGTTTCAGAAGTTATATTTTGAGTGTTTGAAAACCCAAAAATAAACGCCCAAAATTCTAAGGTCTAATCTAAAAAAATATTTTTCAAGTATTATGAGAATCAATTATAATAAAAGCAAAATGTATTAGACTCTTAACAAATAAATAAAGCGAAATAAGTGTCGAAATAAGTGGCATAAAATAAAATTGCTGCGCTTAGTATTTATTAATTTTTCATCTATAAACTAACTTTTCATGATTTATCTTACCTTTCAACATCTTAACAGCCGTTACACTCTGCAGTCCAGGCTTCAATATCCCCACGCATTCCGCCTTCACTACCTTCCCAAACTCCCCTTCCCCTAGTATCTTCCCAAGACAGAGTGACTCCCTAGGTACTTCCCAGTCTATGTCCACGGGTAGTTCGTATTCAGACATCATCATGGAGTCACTTGTGTTGCTGTTCGCTTGAACTTGCGATAGCTTTTGTTTCTCGATTTTGACTACTGGCATTAGCTGAAAAGAGATAAAAAATGTACTATAAATTCTCAGATTATTTTTTATAACAAAGTATTAGGAGCCATATTTTTAGCATAAAGTATTCAGAAGCCGGAGCTAACTCATAAACACATTCTGATTGATATTCTGATTTATTTTATTTAAAATATGAGATAACATTTGTGGTTGTTGCGTACGACGAAAATAATAAAGCGAACGTAAATGAAATTGCCATTAAAATTTCAGTAGGGGCTCTAAGAAAAATCATCAAAATGTGATCGAAATCGTGACATGTTGCGCATACTAAATCATAGTTAAGTGACAAGATGAACTAAATTATAGTTCCCAACCTTCGCAGTTTCTATTTTATGACCTTCAGGGGTTCTGCCAAACTTGAAAAACCAAACGATGGGAGCAAATGTAAAAAAAAAACAAATAGCTCATCGTTTTTTTTTCAATAACTTGCCTGGTTGTGATATGGAGCAGTTGAGCTATCTATAGATCGTTTGCAACGGTCTTTAGATGATTAAACTGTTTTATAAGTGTTTTTGTAGTTATTTAAATAATTGTAAGTATATTAAAAATGTGTTCACAAATCTCAGAAACAAAAGTTAAACAAATATACCGATTGCTTTTATATTTATCTAGGGGCTCTTCCCACAAAAGTTTAACTCACCAATCCCTCTCCGATCGCGACTGGCGTTCCATTCTGTCCCGGTTTCTCCACGACCACCTTCTTAGTCCAATGCGTCACTATCACAGCTCTGGCCGTCTCGATAGCCAGTTGTTTCTTAATCTTCTCACGTTTCAACTTCTTAAAGACCATCACTACGATAATAGCGGCCACGAAGAACATAGCACCCAGCACTGCTGTTAGGATGTTGATGAGGAGGGTATGTTTTCCGTTGCCAAGGGCTTCTGTCACTGGGAATGCTGGAAGTAAGGTTTTTATGGTTAAGCTTTTGTAGGCTACTTTCTAGTTGGAAGTTTCATCTGTCGGGATAATGAGGAAAGATTTTTAGAGTGGTCTGATGGTTTATTATCTTTTTTTAACAAAAATTGTACACATTCTAAATGCTAACATATATTAAACATTTAGTCACATAAGCTGACGGGCCTCCTGATGTTATGATGTGGTCAGCGTCGCTTATAAACTCCTACAGCAGTCGTGTTACTGGAAGTGGTCAAAGAAAATGTAAAAAGGATTGAATCTGTATTCAATTTTAATTTTCGTGAAACATAGCTTACCACAGATGTAATATTAATTTTATGTGCGCTTATTCTAAACAAGAATGTTACACAAAATTTTGGTGCTAAGTTTTATAGTTCAGTTCATTAGGCTTTGTTTAATAATTTGGACTAACTACAACATGGATTTATGAGTTAGGGCTAAATCGTCTTTCTTCATGCCCAGAAAATGAAGACAGATAATATCTAAACTGGCTTATACTTACATCATACTTAGTCCTCATCTAAATCGCAATTAACACTAAAACAATTCGCATAGCTAGCACATTTTCAGTTGCCCCCGCATAAATTCTCTAGACATTATCAGAGATTTATACGTATACTACCAATTAATAAACCATTTATATTGCGTGTAGGATAATCTCACGACAGTTGAAGATAATACCAATTAGCTGTGTGTTGAGACTGGGGAGATAGGTTTAATGGAGGTTTTACTGGTCTAACTCGTTGTGTGTTGTTTGAATAGTGGGCTTTAAAGAAAAAAAGCAAGTATTTGTTCTTTTTTAATTTATATTCATCAGTCAGAAAATCACTGCTAGACTTCACACAGGTAATTACCAAAAAAAATATTAAAAGATTAAAAAAACAATATTATAATATTCAAAAAATATAATATTTATGTATTTCTTCCCCATTAATTAAAGAATTAACCAAGTACCATATAAACGCATGCTTTATTTTCATGTTTTTTTACTTTCTTTACCAAAGTGTTTTTCAGTCTCTACCACATTCTTTTCAGTGTATTAACCTCTCCATCAGCTTCTACCTTTTTAAAGTAAGACTTACATTCCAAAACAGTCAGATATCCCTTCGCTGTGGTATTGCCAAGGGTGTTGAGGGCGACACACACATACCATCCCTCGTCGTCTCTGGTTACATTGTAGATGGTCAGCTGTTCTGGTTTATCCGAGGGATTATCACTCTAAAAATTTTGGAATATCGTTAAAATATTGATTTTATAAAGAGCTTGGTCTCATGCTTCCAATTCGTAGTGAACCTTATTCAATGATACAAACAAGAAAATAAACTTAGAAAATGATCTAGATTGTTTCAAGTCAATCCTAGTCTTATAAACGGGCTATACATTTTCTGATAAATTAAGTTACTTCAGTTGACATGGATATGTACTCTTTTGGCATGCGCTGTAATGTAACTGACTAGTAAGCGTTTTTCAGGGTAAAGGTTTGTCAGACGTGTACGAAGTGCAGACGCCTTGATACACGACTTTAAAAAGTGTGTACGTTCGATCAAAACTTATTCTAGTCAAACTCCAGTACGGAATTTCCCTTACATAATTGCATAGAAAAAAAACTAAAACCGATTACAACGAAGCACACAAACAATAAGCAGCAATAAAGATATAACGTAAATAAGCCATACGCAAAGCACAAACATAAAAATGCAAAACCCATGCGTTAGCCACAATCCCTCACCGGTCTAATCTTATTGTTATCGAAGTACACAACAGACTCCTTGTTTTCGTTTCCCCACGTATCATTGTACACGAATTCATCCTTCGTGAAATACATCCAGTACACGGCCTGGTGCATGTCTGAGAGGAATTCACAGTTAAACTCTGCCGTCTGACCTAAGAGCTTAGTCTGATTCTCCACACCTTTGGTTAGCACCGGCTTGGCGTATAAACGCTCTACAATTGAGAAATAAAGCATTTGTAAAAAGATATGTATACTCGTCAGTATGTACGTGAACACTTTATCTTTCTCGTTATTAAAGAAATAGATACATTAGTTGCGTACACGAACTCTTTATTCGTAAAATACACTTCATAAACCAGCTTGCTGCTAGCTAAGTGACCCCTAACCTAAAATTAGCATGAAACGACAAAACACTTACAATGATGATTAAAACATTTACCATCACCAACACCTAAACCATAGTTTATGATAATAGGAAAAAGATACATTAATAATCAAAGTAGTACCTGGTTATTACATCAGGTAGCAACAATAGCAGAATTGAAAAGAATCCCAAAACCGAAGAAATTATGTTTTTCACCAATAGAAATGAAATGTTCTGACACCGCGGCTTTAGGCAGTCTTCTAATATCTTGCAATACAACTTAAAAATTCAAGTGATTATTAAAATTTCTAGATTGCTTCACTATTAAAAAGAAATGACTTTAAAAATAAACCGCTGTTTACGTGTGGCTTCAAAGCTTCGATTCCAGTTTGTTTATTCTTACATTAACTTAAATTTATTTGAAGATAGCCAATATTGTTTTAGTCTCAGCAGTGTTATGAGCAATGTTTTAAACTGAAAGTTTTAAAAATCTAGAAAGCAATAGTCTCCGATTTTTATTGTTTTGCAAGCTAAATATATAACAACCAACAGTCATACAACAGATTCCTGATCCTTTCTCGATTCCTTGTATCCTGGGTATCAGGAACTCTGATAGTTAGATCCATGAGACATTTAGATGAGACCCTCAACCAAAGAACCTTCACCGTAACAAAATGATCAAAGACCTCTATAGTGCTTCCGGCAGGAATTGGCATATCACTGGAGTCGCTTCCAGTGTCCTTTAGCGATATATTCGTAGGCCTTATCCAGTACAGATAAGGTTCAAGATCGGATACCGGCGGGCAAGACAGTTGTACTGTGTCGTTTACTAGCACAGTAATGTTTCCTGGGTACCCTTCTTTAATGTACGGCTTCGATGGATAACGTTCTATGGAATCAATTCCGTGAAAGTTACAATTTTGTTGAAAATACGACTTAATATTAGAAATTGATTCTTTTACAAAAATACCAAATAATTTTCGCCAACACATAATATGTAGATAACAAATTACATCACTAAAATACCAGATTACCTCATAAATTATTTGGGTCTAGTAGAAACCAGACAGTTAGTTTAATTATCATATTCCTTTTCGACAATTTAACAAGAAACCACCACTTCCGGCCTAATTAATGACTCCAACTCAGTCTAATTCTAACATTACACAAGCAATATTTTCAATGCTACAAGGAATTATATCCAACAGATGAAAAAATAATCTTACCTCGAACGTTCAGTGTAACAGTGTGCTGAATACAGCCCAGCTCGTTGCAGACAACGCACGTATAGTTCCCACTATCAGCTTTCGTCAATTCATCAAGGGACAAAGACCACTTTCCATAAGATGGTTGGAAGTAACTCCGTGAGATGGGTTTGTTTTTATTTTTGAACCACGTTATATTCGGTGTTGGGTTCCCTGCAAAAGTTTATGGCATCGTTAACAGGTATATTTTTGTTGCGTGACCATTAACTTGTAGGGAGGTTCAGTTTCATTTAAAAAAATTCGATGAGTGATAATCACTGTGAATTTGTAACTCCCTAAGAATTGAAAACATTTCTTTAATTGCTATTTTCTAGTTGATAATTATTGATTACGATGTCGATGGTATCTATTATATTAAAAACAACTTAAAAGCAAATAATATCAAGATCTTATGCATCAAAGATTCTTTGATTTTAAGAATCTTTCTCCATTAGTACGAATGTATTTTATCCCATTCATATGTTTAGCAAGCTTAGCAATTTTATCCCCAGAACTCTATAGTCAAAGAATAGTGTTGTATCGTAACATAAAACTGTACTACCTTCAGCAGCACACCGGAGCCTGGTGGAACTGCCAGCTGGTTTCATATCCATTTTGTACATCCTAGTTGGATGCTTGAACTTAGGTGCAATCTTAGTTTTAGTATCATCTACATGCCCGTAGTTTGGATGTTCCCTTTCACTCTTCTCCTCGGGATCTTCTTCTTTGATATCTTCTTCATTTAATTTCACGTTTTTCGGGAATCGTTTTGTGGTATCTTTTTCTTCAATGGTATTGTTTTCTAGTTGTGCTGCCATTTGGTGTTGGGATAGGATTTCTGGTAAAGGGCTATCGATATCGACGTCTGCTTGGTAGCCTGTTATTGAAATTATTAGATATAGTAATACATAACGTATATTGTAACATTCTGAAAACCAATCATTGTATTCTAAAAATATTACGACCTCTGTGTCATTAGGTGAATAGCCGGCTGAGACGCAGGAGGTTGCGGGTTTGATTCTCGCTGTGAGGGACAAATATTTGCATAGATATTTGTTCCCAGTTTGGATATTTTTCTATATAGTATAAATATGTATTTACTTTATATAAGTATTCTGCCAGTTATCTGGTTCCCATAGTACAAGCTTTGCTTAGTTTGGGGCTAGAGCCCCAAACTAAGTAAAAGCCATTTCGCCGTGTGAAATGTCCAAGCATTATTTTTTTATTTAAACACGTTTGAAATTCCAAGATTTTTTGCATGCGTACAATTTTGTAAAATATTTTGCCTAGTATTTTTGCACCATATAAAAACAAATCACCTGTTCTATTAAAATAAGTACTAAGTGTACTCAATGAAAACGTTGAAATTCAAAACTCACAGGAAGTCCCACATTTCGAAATTAAGTGGAGTATTAAAGAAAAACATGAATTAAAACCTTATTTATTTATAACCAAGATGCCGTACAACCCTGGATGGAATCCGACGGACTTGGCAGTTTGTTTACACATGTGGATATTGTGGATGTACGGTGAGATGATAATAAAATATTGTATGAAAATAGCCGCATACTAACAAGATATGGTTGGAAAATCTGTATTTTAGCTCACTGACATACAAATACTTGTAGTGCAGATTATTTTGACAACCAAGCGCGCCAGTTTATTGGAAACCGCTTATGTAACACTCAGTATATAGTTAGTAAACGTAAAGATAGGTAGGTAGATTAAAAACGTCCATGTTACACGGAGATAAAAACCCAAATTGCCATATGTAATCTCAAAATCTACACTTTTATTAGTATTTTCCCTTGTTTTAATTAATATTTTAGAAATGTTTATTCAGTGGTATAAGTCATAATTTTTATTACCTGCAGTATCCTGATTTTGGGATTCTTTATGTTTGATGGTGATGCTCATCTCCCGCCCTCGTTCGTCTTCATTCTGGCACGTGTACATGCCAGCATCTCTTGGTCGGAATCCCTTTATCCTTAACCTGGAAGTATAAATATACATTTCAGTTTTACGTAACGCAATTCCAAAACATCTCTATATAATTTCGTGCCGTCATCAGTCATAAACATCTTGAACTTTATACATATGTATGGCTATAGGCAAGTGCAAACAAATATTGGCAATCATGTTGCATTATTTCTTATAGCCTACTATCGTATATTTATTCCATAAATCAAGTCTTATATCGTCCAATAACGTAGTCAAATAGCAATATATTATTCCATGCATTGGAATGGCCACAAGTCATGGGGTGTTATAAGTTATCGCCATACCGTCCCGGTATAGAACAACGTAAATATTGAACTAGCTTGTCTGTATGTCTGTGTCTCTATTTCTGGTGTAGTTCGCGGTAATATTGTTGCTATCTTTTGATACTATCCTTGTTATGACTGTGTTCTAAACTTTTAGCATACCTTGTTTATTGAACATGAGATGAGATTCTCTTTCTATAAGTTTATTTTCTGACTCAATTACAAAACCAGACCTTTTATCTTAAAAGCTATATTAAATTTTTGGTTTTCTAGTATTATATATATGTAAAACAAAATCGGGTTAGTTACACCATTTATAACTCAAGAACGGCTCGACCGATTTTGATGATCTTTGATTTGTTGGATTTGTCTGTGCCCCGAATAGTAGAATAACTATTATAATACCTATAGTAAAAATCTCACAAAAAAAATTTAACACATATAATTTTCTCATACATACAGTGCAGCTAATGATGGCTGATGGACTATTCTACCGAGGCGACTTAAATTGGCAGCCCGCGTCATATGCATGTCAAGGCGGTACGAAGTTCGCCGGGTCAGCTAGTGTTATATAAACTCTAATAAAATATAAATTTAGTCCATTATGATTTATCGGAGAAATCAAACTTCACGCAATTTACATATATTGGATTGGATACGTATGATACCAAGAACCCTAGCTAGATGCAGTTAGGTAGTTTCAAATTTCTTTTTTAAATTATGTACAATTTATTCTCTGGTTCGTCCTTAATTTAACTGCATTATTATTCCTTATTTTTCAACATGCACACGCAGAAGTTACTTAATTAGTATCATGTTTCATACAGTCAAATAGTCGATTTAATAGACGAGTAAAATTTTAAATAGCATCAATTGGCCGTCGAATAAAGCAATATTTACAAGTAAGATTATTATTTACATAAACTTTTATTTGAAGACCAATGCGCGTATCTCAACTTTGGTAGTTATTTTTATTGCTGTACCTAGTTGTCCTGGTTTGAAAAAACTGTGCTTAAATGTTTAAAGCGGGCTTGTTTCGGAACTTTAGGTATTTTACGCTACCTCAGGCCCCGCCAATCTAAACGTATCTGCATTGCACTAATTTGAAACGCGGGGGAATTTTCGAGAGACAAACAAATTTTAAGGCGTGCGTCCGACCGAACACGTATCGACAGGCACTGGCCGCCCGGCGCGAGCGCCTGAACGAGTAGATTTTGATAGTTTTCTTTCACAGAGATTAATAATAACTGAATTACATATTGTTTTTTCACAATTCCTTAGTTAATAATAAGCTCTATCCTTTGGTATAAATTTGACATGATTTCAAGAAGAACCCTCTTAGTATCGACCGTTTAAATATCAATTTAGTGTCAACTTTATGATTTTTTTGATCGAGAAAAGTATTATTATTCGCGTTTCTATCTTCACAAAGCGGTAGATTATATGTTTAATTTTAATAAAATATGTTTTTTGTTCATATTTTACATTTCAGTAGAGATACAGTTATTAAAAAAACCTAAAGGTCGTCACCCTTCAAACTTTCCTGCCTTAATGCGGCTTGAGATGAGTTCTGAAATTCTGACCGAAACATATCACTTAACTGCATCATAAAACAAAAGTAGATTTTGATATCGCCTGGTATTAGAATTAAGATACACCGAATTGCACGATAAAGACGTCGAAGAAAGTTGTACAATTGTAGCTAGAAATTGAAGCACAACGTTCAGCGTCTTCAAATAGACTCACCACTGTCTCTGTTGCGCCACTCTTTTTGACTGTCCATCTACTTCTTGTCCATCTTTGAACCACTGTACCATCGGGTTCTGACTCCTCGGCATCAGGCCACATACCAGCCGTAGTCTTTCATTTGTTGACGCCT
This sequence comes from Philereme vetulata, assembly GCA_918857605.2. Lineage (NCBI taxonomy): Eukaryota > Metazoa > Arthropoda > Insecta > Lepidoptera > Geometridae > Philereme > Philereme vetulata. The sequence goes on from OU975423.1 coordinate 11,976,971, forward strand.
CTATCACTGTGTATGTGTCATCTGAAACAAACGAAATATTTTGTTAAATTTGAATACCTTGTTGTATTGAGTTGAAACTAAGTAGTGGAGATTTATTTATCTATACTAATATTATAAAGAGGAAAGATTTGTTTGTTTGTATTGAGAAGGCTCCGAAATAACTGGACCTATTTAAAAAATTCTTTCACTGTTGGGAAGCTACACTATCCCCGGGTGGCATAGGCTACTTTTTACCCAACTGCGCAGGAGGAGGGTCATGTTTTTATTGAAAAACTACGCGTGCAAAGCTGCGGATTGGTCTGCTAGTAGACTATAATCAGATAGTTTTTTGAACGGCATCGCAATAAGTAGGGGTGATAGGACAATCTAATCGTCCTACATCTAATACCCATGAATAATTTTCATTAACATTGTCCAAAATCAATGCAAGACAAATTTTGACGACCTCCGTGGTGCAGTGGGCGGATAGCCAGGTGAGACGCAGGAGGTAGCGAGTTCGATTCCCGCCGCGGAACAAATGTTTTCATGATCTACAGATATTTGTTCCGGGTCTGGTTGTTTCTCTATATAAGTATTTTATGTATGTATTTACAAAAAAAATGTATATAAGTATTCTATCAGTTACCTGATTTCCATAGTACAAGCTATGCTTAGTTAGCTAGATAGCGCTGTGAGAAATGTTCAGCAATACTTATTATTTTGGACAGGTGATATCAAGATATTATAAAATTCAAACAAGACTAGACGAAGAATAAGATTTAAATGAATCTCATTACATGGCTTGTTCCTTTCCAAGTTAACACTTTAATGGAAAGTTTATACAATCTTCTTTGAAAAACAAAGAATCCGTGTTATAAGGATCCATAAAACAATCAGAACAAAATACTCATACATCTCGGTTACCCAACGCTCTCAGCTCATAAACATTGAGTGAGTTGAGTGCATCGCGTGAATACGAATGAATGCACTTCGTTTTTAAAGGCATATATTTTTGTAAAATTGCATATTAAGTTAATAAGATATAGTGAGTGAATGAGTTATATTAAACTAATTTTCTATTGGTTTTTTTTACTTAGAAAACTTTCGTGATTGATTTCAATCATTATTATAAATACGGGATTTATCACGTACCGTCTTATCGGTGTTTCGACGGACAATGTTTCGGTTCAATTCGTGAACCTTCATCAGGGTGAGTGCGATCCGCTCCGAATAACGTCTCGCCTCGCACTTCGAATTGTCGGTCGAAACACCGATAAGACGGTACGTGATAAATCCCGTATTTATAATAATGGTTTTTTTTATTTATTTGAAAACCTAAATTGCTGAAAAAGATAATTCAGTAGTGAACTACTTCACTACTTAATTCAGTAGTACTGTACTGAAGTACAATATATAATAAACATATTTATGTTATTCTTGTGTGTTAGCTTCGCACCTTTTTCATTCATGTATATATTTTTTTATAGATAATGTCTTTATAGCACATTCATTAAAAATAAAAAAAAAATAAAGTAAATACACTTTTAAATCATAGGTACAATGGCTGGCCTAAACGCTAAAAGCGATCTCTTTCAATAGATAGGATCGGTGTGAACAAAATATTTATTCTATTATTCATATTCTGTTTTCTTTTATTGATCGAGCGAAGCGACATCTTCAAATCAACTTGTTTGTCCGAGGATAACTTTCGATGCGTTGATCCGATCATCGTGAAATGTGATACATATAGTCTAACTTTTTATTAGCTGCAGTAAAATGACGTTTCTAAATGTCATTCCGTAAAATAATGTTGCCAGCCTAATCTCAATAGGGATGTGATTCAGTTCACAAAAATTAATTAAATAACATTATTATGACGTTTTTGTTTCATTTTGAATGTACCTCCCTATACTTCCACTAAAAAAGATCAATCCTCTAGTATAGTAATAATAATAGGTTAAAAAAATACATTACAACTTAATATTAAATCTCAAAAAAAAAAACCAAACTGATTATTCATTTATGATTCACTCATTTAGCTATATCCCTATTTATTTTTCTTCAAAAACCGGCAACCCACAAAACGTCATTTTACTGCAGCTAATAAAAAGTTAGACTATAGGTAGGTAGTGATGGCACAATTTTAGTGTGACTAAATGAAATAAAAATATTGGGGGGGTTTTTGAGATATTGGGTTTTAAAAGGGGTAAAAAAATGAAAATAAGACTATTAGATCAAGTGGGTCAAATTAAAGGTCTTTAATATTACATTTGAACTCTGTATTTATTTTTAGTTTAATCGTACCTAGTATTTTTTGATTTATTAGCCATAATAAAAACAAAACTTTGTCAAAATATACAGGGTACACCAGTGACTCCACAATCCTGAAATTTGGTATTCGTGTAGCTTTAGTCACACAAATATAGGCAAAAGTCTGAAATACAGAATAACAGCATTTTGTACCCCAAAAAAGTAACCAAATTACATAAACTCCCATTACCTGTAATTTGAATGAAGCGGTAGGTCAAGTAAGGTTTCGTGGCACTATTTTGATAGTCAAAGATTACGAATAATATTAATTTTGTTTTTAGAGACTCGCGAGATTTCAGTACGGGGCGAACCACTAGTTAATAATAATACTTTTTCAAAGTCAAAATCTTTTATTAATTAAAATCACAAGGATCACTTTGAAACGTCAATTTTATTGTCTGTTCCTTCGCGACCAAGCCAGGAAAGAAAGGCAAGAAACAAGGCTGGTTGTTTTTTTAATGATCCTTTTAGAATACATAACAATACAGGAAATAAATTACGTCTAACATTTTGAACGAGTTGGAACATTTTAATCTTCAAAATAAATCAATAATAATAATAAAAAACGGCAGCAACCAGCAGTAACTTTTTCTGCATATTTATTTTTGTCAGCAAAAGTTATGGCAAAACTCCCCTCTTAAAGCTAAAATAAGTAACCATTGCAAACTCATTAAAATCACGTTTAGGCCAAAAATAGGGCCACTTCGCAAAGGACACCTGAATACTATAAATCTGCTTGTAACTAATAAAGCTGGGCTATAAGCCTGCTGATCTGCCCATAATGCCATGTTGAGTTTGACAAACATCTGTTGAAAATTGTTAGGAATGTTTTTACCTGCGTTCAAAAGTTCTCTAAATTTTGGCTTTTGCTATCATCGGCTATAGTGTGACCATTAGTGCTGTGCACTCCCTGAGGTATGCGCGCGGCGAGACGGGGGGGGGGGGGGGGGAGAATCGGCTGCTGCGCTCTGTCAGTTCGCCGTCAACGCTCGTGGCGGCAGGTAGTGTTATTTGTATCGGACTGTCTATGTCAGATCCCCCCCGTCTCGCTGCGCGCATACCTCAGGGATTGCACAGCACTAATGGTCACACTATAGTAAAATATTTTTCCACACGACCCAACCTTCTGTATTTCGTGTTATTATTAGCGATTTTCTTCTGTGTGATCTCAGTTAAATCTTTTTCAATTATACCTACTGCTGTGCTCAACATTTTCATTTTGATGTCTGGAACTGAGTTTTGGAAAGTCGGAAACCTTCTGAAGTCATAAAATATTAGAACTATACCTTTTCGTGACCCAAAACCTTATGAAACAATGTATATATTACACGTTCATAATTATGCACTCAAAATGAACCTGAACAAAATTACTGTATTGTTCATTGACTGGGACAGTCTGGACAATGTTACAATGCTTTGTTTTCAAGTGTTTAATGGCAGCTGAGATTTGTGGCCTGTAAATTATGGGTTTTAATAGTGATGCACTTCAGGCATTATCGATATCGATAGATTTTATCTTCTCTAAATGAAGTTCAAGGACCGTTCAAGTATTACGTAAGCACTATAGAGGGGCGGGGGTAGACCGCTTTGCTTATTTTTGATGACATTGGGGTCTAGATGGTAATAGCGTCAGCAGTAATACTGTTTGTAATATTACTTCAGATTATAATATTTGTTTCTTACTTTAAATTAATAATGTTTGTTTAAATTAATATTATGTGCGTTGAAGTCCTCCAACCTAAGCTTATTTGACGACCTCCGTGGCGCAGTAGGCGAATAGCAGGCTGAGACAAATGTTTGCATGATCTACAGACATTTGTTCCGGGTATGGATGTTTTTCTATAACTTATAAGTATGTATTGACAAAAAAAAAGTATCTATATAAGTATTCTATCAGTTATCTGGTTCCCATAATACAAGCTCTCCTTAGTTTGGGGCTAGATAGCGCTATGTGAAATGTCCAGCAATATTTATTTTATTTTATTTATTTCTAGAATTAAAGCTGATGCTCATCAATCAATAAAAAAACAGAATACTCTCCTCTGAGGTTGGCAGGTAGAAAATGCTATTAGCATTAAGCCCACCTTTTGTACATGTAATTTGTATTTTTGTGCAATAAAGTATTAAATAAATAAATACTTACATTAAAAGAAAAATGCATATATCAATGTTTACGTAAACATGGAGGGGGGGGGGGGGGGGGGTAAGAGTTTTTATTACTTTTGCTGATAAAGAGGGGGGGGGGGGGTAAATAATTGTAATAAATCTGCTTACGTAAAATTTGAACGGCCCCTCAGTCGTTAGACGAACTAAAAATATTACAATATTAGTAGTTAAATCGACTACAATAGTCACATGATTTACTCAACAATGATTTTGGTCAAAAGTACAGACAAATTGTCCACAAAAGTAGTTAGGTCAAAATGGTCAAATAAGCAAATTTAGTTAACGTTCAGACGTTCAAAAATCATATAAATTAATTTTCTGTTGAGTTCAGACTAAACAGTAAAGGAATTTATATGATTTTCGAAGTTTATTCGACTGATAAAGGTCGATGATTTCGGATCGATCATCTTGGTGTCCATCACTAAAGTTTTTTGCAAACTCTTCAAAATGTGGATTTAGTGGTTGCATGTGTTGAGCAGATGCAGGCTGCACCCTCGGGTCCCAAAATAAAAAATGTCGTCAAATCTCAATCGCCATGGTTTTAAAAAACATTTGCAAAAGTTCGTGAGAAAACAGCTTCAGATCAGAAATTTATGCTTAAAACACCAGAAATTTTATACAAATCTTTCTTTAGGTTACCGAAGACTATTATTTATTTGTTGGTGGTATTATCTACGATCCCGGGCCATCAATGGGTGAGACTAGCACAGAATCGTGGTCGATGGCACAAACTTGGGGAGGCCTATACTCAACAATGGGTGAACTCAGGCTGTAGATGATGATGATGATGATGATGACTTAACACGTTATAGCCATCACCAGTTATAATATAACATATAGTTATATACTCGTATATCTACCTATGCTTATAGCACCTACATGTAATTTCCACCAATGAATTCAAAATTACATCATATACATGTAACAGTGATTTTATCGTTTGAAAATAAAGATTGAAATAATACAAATCCAATCACGAAACAAGAAATATCTACGTCACTAAACATTAGGTTTCAACTTTCACAGTATATGAATTAGTTCTTTCGTGTGTGTGTTAGTTCTTTCTTGACGGTATAATTCACACCCAAAGACCACCAGTGTGGATCATCATTAAATTTAGTCTCTATTGTTCTTTAATACCTTCCATTACAGGACATATTAGATTACCACCTAACAGATGATTAGAGCTATTTGGTTCAAGTTATTGTTTGAGAAATTATAGCTGGACACTTTCGTTGTTCTCGGTTGTCTTGGGATTATGTTGTTCATTCATTCATTTATTCAATTTTCAGAGGTCAAAGATCCATTTAGTTGTTAGTAAAAAAAACTTAAATCAAACATGTCACATGGGTTAGTACAAAGTATAGGCACAATAAAACAAACAAAATTTAAATAAAATCAATAAAAGTATAAGTCCTTCACTCAAATCCCGAGCCAATAGTCTCTCACAAAGACTATTCGATCAGAACCCGATTGAAGGACTTCATAATCGGTGAGTCGTACTTGTCTGCAATGACCTGCAGGATGGTGTTGGTGCTGCCTCGCACTCTACTGAGCAGTGAGGTCTTTTTGCGGATGATGGCGTTGAACCCATCGACCCGCGCCTCCGCAAACATGCTCGAAGCGCTGCAGAAGCGAGGCAGCTCCTCCAACATCCTGAATCCATTATTATATTGTACACGCTTGACTGTGATTGATCGCTTTAGATCATTATAAAATAAAGAAACATGAAACGATGGCTTAACTAGTATTAGATTTAACATAAATTAGAGGTTGGCACGTAGAAAATATTATAGGTACATATCTTTTGTTTTTATCTCTATGTATTTTGTGCTATATAAATACGGGAAGATAAAACGTTGTGTCCCATTTTAGCGTGTGAGATTTGGTATAGGTAGTTAAACTTTATATGGAGGAGGAGGGGCGAATGCTAAAAAATATGATAAATATCATCATCATCATCATCCCCAGCCTGACTTCACCTATTGTTGGGTATAGGCCTCCCTTGGGCCTCCCCAAGTTTGTGCCATCCACCACGATCCTGCGCTAGTCTCACCCACTGACGGCCCGCGGCCTTTACGATGTCGTCCACCCTGCTGCTGGTCGTCCTACCCTTCTATGGCTCCTCGGCCACCATGATAAATATACTATGAATTTATATGAAAATAACTACCGGGCATCTAGCGTCATTCATATTATTTCTAACTATAAAAAAAATTAGCAGTCCTATCCAACCATAGACAGACCGTTAAAAAGTTTATAGACATCTTTGAAGCTAAACCAATCTGCTACCGTAACTTTAAAAGTTTGTTTGAAAGCGTAGCCACAAAGAAGAAATATTTTCTCGACCTCCCTCCCTTTGTTGGCTTTGATGAAAATTTACAATGAAACTATCAGTTGAACTTTGCTTTGAGTTTAACTGACTGACTTTTACTTTTAAGATTGATTTACTGTGTATTTATTTCTATTAAATTTCGCTCGATTAAAATTAACCTAGCGACATAGATCAGGCACAATAGACTTATTCATCATATCAGCCGTAGGACGTCCACTGCTGGACAAAGGCCTCCCTCGTTGATCTCTAGGAACTGCGGTTAGAAGTGGCCTGCATCCAACGCCGACTTGCGGTTCTTACCAAGTCGTCTGCCCATCTTGTAGGTAGGCGTCCACTCGAGAACCTTCCGGCCCCATCGGCCATCTGTTCCGCGCGCTATATGGCCTGCCCATTGCCACTTCAACGTGCTAATCCGTAATAGACTTATTATTAGCAAAAAAATACACATGCAATGCAAAACTTAGCATGTTAGATCCTCTATGACTTTTTGATTGTTTGGCACTATTCCAAAGACAATACGAGTATCTTGTGGGTGTAGTTTTAAAAACGTGTCTAGTCGAACGTTGTCTGACTTTCTTTGATAAATGTATTGAAACACGTAATATACGAGTATAAAAAATATAGTAGGTCAGTCTTCTTTGGTATATGTATAAGGTTCAATTGCTTTTAACCTTGTCCGCTTGTAACAGTAACCATTTGGCAGTTTTGGCAGCGGTTTAAAAAGTAATGCGTCTAATTTTTCCCCAAGCCAGAACTTATCAGTTTCGTAAGAAACTCTACTGTTGCTGGGTTTTTATTTATAGTGCCAGAGTGTAGTTTTAGGGTTCCGTACCCAAAGGGTAAAACGGGACCCTATTAGTTGACTCCGCTGTTAGTCTGTCCGTCCGCCTGTCACCAGGCTGGTAACTCATGAACCGTGATAGTTAGACAGTTGACATTTTCACAGATGATGTATTTCTGTTGCCGCTATAACAACAAATACTAAAAACAGGATTAAATAATTATTTAAAGGGGGCTACCATACAACAAACGAGATTTTTTTGCTTGTTTTTGCACGATATTGATAACGGCAACAGGTAGACGCTTGAAATATTCACAGAATATTTAGTTATATATTCACTTTAAAATTAAATAATTAAATTAAAATAAAACATATATTTAAGGAGGGCTCCCATACAACAAATGTGATATTTTTTGCCGTTTTTATAGACTTGGCCGGTTTTTTGGTGTTTCCTATCAACATATTTGTATATATTTAGCTTTGTCTAGGGTGTCTAATCTACATTTTTATAGTTTGCTTGGTCATTATTGTAAACGTTAGGATGTAGATATTTCTGGATTTCCCTTAAGTTCACAAATTTCTTTTTATAAACCAATCAATTTCCAGGATACCAAGATACAGGACACAAAACTCATTAATCCCCAATATCGCAACCACACTTCCGCAGCCCGTCTAAAGAGTCAGCTCATTTATTATTAGTATGTCGTGTATTCCTGTAGCCGCTAAATCATAATAAAATTAAATTATGCATTTCGTAAGCTAAAAAATTGTGGATTGATTTATTAAACTGTGGTTGCGAACACTCAGATGACAGGGTTGGTGAATTAATGCAGTTTTCTCAAACTGCGACGTAATTGCGAGTATGTTTAAATTAATTTGGTGGGTATAATGAGTGAGGACCTGGGATTGAGATATTTCGGAACGAAGTTTAAAGATAGTTAAAGCGTGAATACGGTTTTTGGATAGTTCTTTGTTGGAAGTTGTCAATCAATCGATATTTAAGTCTAGTTGAGAGTGGAACTCTGGAATAGGAGTCAAAAAGGCTCAAGATAAAAAAAACTCTCATTTAAGTGTGCATAATTCACGTAGAGCGTTTAAACAGGTATTTTAATCGACATTTTCCTTTCCTCAGCGAAAATAACAGGAACAATGTATACCAGTATATCCAGTACTTGTAATGAAACGAAGGCCAATTATACCTTGACGAACAACCTAAGCATAAGAAATTCAACTACCGTATCTGAAAAATGAAGCTTAATAAAAACAATCTAACATTATGTCTGCAAATCCATAAAAATATCATAAAACAATACCGCTCAGCTCATTAAAAATCAGCTTTTAAAACTTTTTCAAAAATAGCCCAGTAAAAAACTGCACGTGAAATAAGGCGTCAAGTATCAATGACGATTCCAAAAACGATACCAAATACCCTAGAAAATTGTTTACAACTGTCAAACTAACGATCACTCAACTGTGAATTTTATGCCCTTGTTTATAAAGTCCACGTGGTGTGTAGGGTTGGAAATTTACGTTATGTTTTGAGTATATCGTGTGACAGACGTCATATTGCGTTTGACGTTTAGAAATAGCACCACTTCCTGCAGTGAACGTATGATTTTCTGGTATGGTAATTGGAAGGTAAACTGTATTGATTTGAAGATATCAAATTCGTAAATGAACATGGATGTGCGAATTATGATGAGTCAGAACTTAACTAAATTAAACCAATCGATGACTCTAAATTGGACTAAGATCTAATTGACAAATAAAAACTATATAGTTCAGTATTGGACGTGTACTGATGTCTTAATTTTAGCTTTCAATGTCTCATATTGCCCTAAATAAAGAAACATCAAAGAAAGATTTGAGACAGTTTGAGAGCTAGGAAGCTATTACAGATTACCAAGAGTCGCAGCCGCAGATGAAAAGAAAACTTTTATTTTTAATTCCGACCGGCCAGCGCCACACCAATATAAAGAAATATTAAAAAGACAACCGGCACATCCGTTTCCTTTTCGAATTTCAAATGTCTATGCTTTTCCCAATAAGAGATGGCGGAAAGGCGGAAGCGTTACCTACAAATTGAAACGGGTAGTTTCCGCTGGCAAATGACAGTTGCAAAATTCAAATGCTGGGGAATTCTGTTGACAGGTGATCGGAAATGCGGTGTTACGCTATGAAGGGTATGATTGCCGCTGAAATTACAGGCACATGAGGCTTTACACCTGTATGCCTCAAGTTGATGGATGTGCAAAATGCCTCGCCTACGAGGTAATTCTTTATTATAGGCACACCACTAAACATCAGGTGGGCCATAATATGCTTGTTCCACCTCTAAGTCGTACAAATAGAAATAAATGTTGAATTACCTGTGGAATACGTCTTTTGGAGTACTTATGAGTTACTACAGTTTCGACTATATATGCTGCACCTATACCAATAGATTACCGATTATGGAATGACTTGCCCGTTTCCATCTGACATGCTAAATCCTTACCTATTTTTAAAAATGAGGTCTAGAAACTCTACTTAGCAGCTTTTAGAGAGTAAACGTTGTTACTTCCTTCCCATGTAGATATATTTTTTAACGTATACATACATTTTATTTATTTAACAAAATCCACACCCCTTACTATATAAAATACAAACGTATACTAAGCGTAACATACGGCCAAAAACTGATTCACTTTATATAAAAAAGAATTTATAAATATACAGTCTAAATTAAACTAAAAATACGAACAAAACAAATGACGTGTAAAAAACAAAAAAGGTTGATAAAATACATAGAATGCATATATGTATATATATATATATATATACCATAATAACCACTATTTTGTGTTGCATTGTTATCATGCATGTGTGTCATCCTCCATAATTATTTTTAAAGTTTCACTTTTAAAAGTTTCCTTGTTGTTATGACAAATATCAATCGAGAAGAACTCCTTATTGTAAACTCTTTGTAGTCTGTTACCCATAGAATGTTGTGCATAGTTAGTTGTTGAGTGTGATACAGCAAATAACTTTGTATGTCTAGTGCGGTATTTCGGAGCACAAAAACGTAAAACTCTACCCGTAAGTTCAGGGCAATCTATATGACCATAGCATAGACCATGAAGCCAGGCCATATCTGTAAGAGTTCGACGATCGTGAAGGCGTGTGAGACTTTGGTAACTGCACGATACTTTATAGCTTTCTGGATAAATATATTACGCTTTCTATAATTGATGTGTTTAACTTGTGTTAAACGCGTTCTAAGTTGCTGATATACTTATTTTATATATATTTATTTTTAGTATATGTAGTTATATTTTAGGTCAAGGTATTTATTTATTTTTATCCTACTTAAATAGATATTTATTGTTAGAACGCTACCTCTCACGTTTTGTTAATCCAGTTCATCTAAAGGTTGCCTGGAAGATATCGCTTAATGGCGGGTTCCTATATCCGTCGGTAACCAGCTACCACTCGTTTCTTCTTGAAAACTTGTCAAAAGTTTGACACTAGTTTGACACTTTTTCAAGGAGATACGAGGCGTAGTCGGTTACCGACGGATATAGGAACCCGCCTTTAAGCGATAAGGCCGCCCATTGTACCACCACGTATTAGTCTTTAAGTTTTATAGGTTAAGTTATTGTAATTTGGTGTAACAATAAAGAATTATCTATCTATCTATCAATAGAGGTAAATTTAAACAAAGAAGCCTCAAATTTTGCATCTAGTACTTCAAAACTATAAACCACATTTTTATCAATTTTATCCTTTATACTAGTTCGCGGATAAAACACAACATTGGCAGACCGCGCGGCAGTTGATCTAACGCGACACGCCAATTACAGCCAAACACACTCATCTTTACGATACGACCGGAATAGTTTTATTGAGGAAAATACGGACACCTCAGATTTAGGGAGACGGAGACGTAGTAAGAATATAATCTAAGATATTGATTGTTTATACTAAGTTTTTCAATTCACGCGTTACTTAAAATTGTATTATTAGTAAGATATTTTGTGAATTATATTGACAATAGAAAGTAAGCTAATACAGTATAAACAGTACAGGCTAACTTTACTAAAAGCTTACTACTAAGTTTCAACTTCTTAAATAACCACGGTTCCATGAAATCGATTTCCCACAAATCAAACTAATTGAAGAGAGGCGCACGCGCAGCCTAAATATAAATCCAAAATGGCGGACGACCCTTCGTTTACTGGGACAAAAAATTATTGAACACACAAAAAGTATTTCAACATTAGCAGAAATTTACCTAATTAGGTTTAAAATTGTGCATCAAAAACTTCAGAGACTGAACTTACTGTATAACTAATATAGTGGTTATTGAATGTGATATTCTATAGTGTAGATGAGTTTTATGAATTACACTGTATCATATCACACCAGGACTAATATAAAGATATGGACCAAAATGAATTTTATTTTAATTAAGTTATATAACTTTATAATTGTGATTTATAATTACGAGTCACTATGGAGTTATAAATAATGTTTTGTATTGTATTGTAATAATTTCATATCCTTGGATTAGTAGCCGTGTTTTAGTTTTTACGTTCGCTGATAGTTTCAAATCTAATTAACTACACCGTCAGATGATAGCACGAGTACGTCAAAATAGTATCGTAGTTACAATTTTATTTTACTCCACCAAAATACTATTTAAATAAGTAATATACCGGCATCCTTATTGTTATCCAAAGGGCTTCCAAATCCGTCCCAATATTAGCCCACAAAGATTTGTGGCGTCCGCATAGGAAGTAGCCGTGACTAATGTTTTCCCATGACTTTGTTTGGTTAGCGCGCCGGTGACAGCTAAATTGGGAATCTAGTTGGTGAGAGAAATCAGTTAGATTGGGGATATTATGGTTATCTGAAAGAAAATAGACTGATTATATGATGGTAAGAAGATTGATTTCTGATTGCGTATAAAAAGATAAGTTAGACCAGCATGCCTGTAATTAAGAAATTGCAAAAATCCAGAATGTTCAAGTTTTCAACAATGCTGTTTGTTGGCCTCATGAAGTCATGACCGTTCTGATTAATTTTGAGTTTCACAAAGAAACTGGTGATTAGATAGGTCACTGACATGACACGTTTATGTGTAGTTTGCATGAAAAGTGCGTAGGCGAAACTATTCATGAACTGAGAAGTTAAAGTGTGTTGGACGCATTTTTGAGATACATCAGCGCAGGAATGTTGGTGAAAATGTTTACCTTACATATTTCTCAGTGTGAAATATTATTATTTTTAATACATAGAAAGTAATAGTATTAAATGGTGAAAACAACAGTTTTTCCTGTACTTATAGCTTAGAACGAGTTTTTTAACAAAACAAATTAAAGCATTCAGCTTGAATCGTTTCAGTACTTACTCAGATTACCCGTACAGACATACCAACTACAAGCTTTACCTCTTTAAAATATTAGTATTTTACTTAGAAAACTTTCGTGTTATATTTCAAATATTATTAAATATGGGATTTATCACGTACTGTGTTACGACCGACAATGTTTTGGTTCAATTCGTCATACTTATGGGTGAGTGCGATCCGCTCCGAGTCGGGTCTCGCCTCGTACTCATCGATCTGTACTTGATAAATCCCGTATTTATAATAATGAATTTGAAAATCTATACGTATTAGTCTATGCTGTATTAAATTTTAATACAACATTGACTAATACGTATCGATTTTTAAAAGGATACTCTAAAATGTAAGTTTTTTTTATTGTTTTTATTGATGATAGCCAAGCGCTTGACCACTACCTCACCTGATGGTAAGTGAAGGTGTGATCGAAGATGAAGCACGCTTGCCTAGAAAGAACCTATTCACTCTGGACTTGAAGACTACAAGATTATACTGGTTTGGGAAAACATACGCCAGAAGTGAGTTCCACTCCTTACTAGTGCTAACAAGAAAAGTTGAAGCAAATCGTTTGGTACGGCAAGGTGGTATGCTGACCAGGTATGGCTGGTACGTCTCTCGGTATGTCTGCTTGTCTGGTAGTGGAAGGGGGAAGGAGGGATAAGGTCATGAAGATCTTGCGCACATTCACCAAAATGTATCTTGTAAAAAACTGAAAATCTGGCTACTCGGCGTCTGTGCTCTAGACTTTGTATTAATATAGAGCTCGTTCAGCTAATGATGAAGATATTTTTAACTTCATTGTTGATAATGTCCTCATTTATCCTTCTACCTTTAAAGTCAGATTGACGCACATCTTAGTAAGCGCCTGCGCACGATTTCTGCTACCGATGACTGACCAACAACGTGTTTATTAATTTTAAATCAGCACCTTTCCTCATTTTAGCAGTATCAACTTTATACCTTCAATATACAGTCCAAAATAAGAAAGTATCGATCTTCTCAATTGTATGGTTTGGTTCTAATTACTATTTTAGTATGTTTGGGAAACAAGAGCGGTGAAATATTCAAACTCATGAGAAAGGGACTTGCTAATTTGAAAAACTCCTAATTTTTCATTAGATTCTTCGTACAGACTCCTAACTATGTACTGTGCTAAGTAGGTCGTATATTGACTCATTATAATGTTTTCTTTACTCTGTGTTTCCATCATAAGTGCTTCGTACATTGTAGATGTAATAAAGCCTAGGATATGGCCCACGTGTTTCAAAAGTTCAAATAGTTAATCGGAGTTCTCTTCTAAGGTCGTTTTATGGTATCGAGTTTTTACACTGTTTACGTAAACCTCTATGTTCTTGGATATTCAAAAACTTTCTTGTTTCAATCTTTAGTTTCAAACTTATCCACTACTAGATGCATTTGTCGAAACGAATAAATATAATACCAACCAATCCAACATCAAGACACATGCACAACCAAATATGTAACAATTGTATAACTGTAACCGTGACCAATAAAGAAGTCATAAGTACACTACAATACATTTGTATGCGGTGTGTCACATAACACCTGTGTTTGGTGTCCTCCTTGTTAGATTCGAGCTGTGATTGCCGGAACGTGCTGTTTTCCATCATGTTACGCCCATCTAGACTTTTGTTGCTACTAGCGGGACTCAAATCTGGTGACGTTACCAAAATAATGCATGCATCAAACAGTAGCAGGAAATACGTTTAGCCGAGGATCAAATTAGATTTCAAAAAGGCTGTAAAAAATAAATCTTGAAGTTTATCATCAGACAAATGTTTTAGCAAAGCTATCGGAATCACATAACTGATAGAACACTTATATACTTTTTTTTTTGTAAATTCTTATAATTATAGAGAAATAATTAGACCCGGAACAAATATTTTGTACTGTGCTATTTTTTTGAACTTACAAAGTCTATCGAAATTAATATTTTGAATAATATGACAGTATTGTTTGAAAGTAACTAGAAATATCTAGGTGTGGCCTGAGGCACGCCATTCAAGCTCTTTTACTACGATATTTACGCTATAATCTAAATTCCTTAAAACTAAAGGTCTGTATAAAATTGGATAACCGGATCCTAATAAATTCTTCCCTACTATTGAACTGGAAGTGTCTACTTATTTCAAGTATTTTAATGAGTCATAGACTTCATCCCAGATGCGCGGGAGTACAAACGGAAATACCTAATCTTTGCATTAATGTATCTCGGGTTCGCACTTACTAGCCACGTGTGGGCCCATACATGGGATCTTTAATCTTTTTGGTGATAATGGCATTGCTGTCGGTGTTGACTATTCATCTATTAGAATTGCGACGCGTCAGTGTTCTTCATGCTTTTCATATTTTTGTCGCTGTTTTCTGAAAGACGAAATTGAGAATTTATCGTAACAAATAATCTAAAGAACTTTATAAACAGCGATACACGATAAATACGGTATTACTACGGTAAAGTCCTCTTATTTTTCACAGCTTAATTTTTATCTGAAGCGTGAATGTTCACCTAATTGTTAGTTTGGGGCTAGATGGCGCTGTATGAAATGTCCAGCATTATTTTTATTTATTAAAATATGATACGTCAACATATTAACCAACAGGATTACACATTTAAACTGAATATAAAGTTAAAATTACGTTTAAATTAAACAAACGTGCCAAATTATACAAATGCGAAAACAATGTAGGTACAAGAACGAATGACAATGACGCCAATATACTGTAAAGCATTTTAAAGATCCATAAACTGCATCATAAATATGAACCCTTGTACCTACAGTTCAGAAACGCATTATAAGATTTCTGTGCTCTTTTATTACAAAGAACCCTTTGTCCTACAGCTTTCAGTGACATCTTCACTTAAAATCAGCATAACTATAAGTGAATCACTTGACCTTGTTTGAGACAGACGCCAACGAGACAAGAGTCCAGACGGGGAGCAACAAAAACCCAGTTACTCATGCATCATCTGTGAGTCGCGACAGGAGAAATATGGATCTAGTCTTTGCAAATGACTTTGTTTGCGAAAAATTCAGATCCAGCCAGAGCATAGTTATCGAGGATAGTAGTGGATAATAATATATTTAATATTTAAACAACGCTATCTTTTTTCGACTTCGAGAAAGAGGTCAATCGTCGAATCCAACTCGGATGGGCAGCGTTTGGGAAACTTCGCAACGTCTTTTCGTCCAACATACCTCAGTGCCTTAAGACGAAAGTCTACAATCAGTGTGTGTTACCAGTGATGACATATGGAACCGAGACGTGGTCCTTCACTATTGGCCTTATGAATAAGCTCAGAGTCGCTCAACGAGCTATGGAGAGGGCTATGCTCGGGGTTTCTCTACGGGATCGAATCAGAAATGAGGAGATACGTAGGAGAACTCAAGTCACCGACATAGCCCGACGGATTAGCACGTTGAAATGGCAATGGGCAGGCCATATAGCGCGCAGAACAGATGGCCGATGGGGCCGAAAGGTTCTCGAGTGGAGGCCACGGACCGGCAAGCGCAGCGTAGGACGTCCACCCACAAGATGGGCAGACGACTTGGTAAGAACCGCAGGTCGGCGTTGGATGCAGGCCGCTTCCAACCGCAGTTCCTGGAGATCAATGAGGGAGGCCTTTGTCCAGCAGTGGACGTCCTACGGCTGATATGATGATGATGATCTTTTTTATATATTTTTATATTATTTGTTCTCTGTTCTCATAAAAGTCAAAATTTATACTTACTCGGTTTGGTCTCGCGTATAATATCTGTTTAACTTTTGCAAATCTATACAGGGCATCTATGATACAGGTGTTACACCTAGAGCGGAGCTCATTATGTACTACATATATGTTAATTCTGATTTGTAAAATAAAAATATGTATATGTATTTTATATCTTTTATGCACTTTCAGGCTGAAGGTGTATAAAAAAGATATAAACTGTGACACCAGAGTAATATTGCCCCTAGCTACTATGAATTTACCTGGGTACTTACTTTTAGTACCGTCGGTATTGATTTCAATTTCAACATAACTAAAAGCTAAAGAAACATCTACGTAATCTGATAAATAAACAATCTCGCTTTTTACTACAAATGAAAGTTATTGAAAATCACTTACCATAAGGTGTTGTTTAAATATACATATTTAATATGACTACCGTTGGTTAAGGCAAACATCGTATGAAGTGCATAGTAAATATCATTATAACATCGTTAAAGTGCGGTGTCATCTTCCACAATAAGGTTAAAGACTATAGCCTGTAGCAAAAGCTGTACAACTCATGTATTCAAATCAAGTTTCTCAATCAAAACTAATGAGCTTTTTACATCTACACGTAATAACTAATCTGACTAGAACGTTTTAGAGTTGTTGATGGTTTTTTTGTGCAGATGTGCAGATTACATGAGTTGTAAAGTTACTTCAGCTCTAACTATAGAAATGCACTGCGCGTAAGTATAAGAACTTATGATTGTAATTGAATATCTGAGGAGAAATATGAAGAGTAATTTCCTAACGTTATAGGAGAAAGCTGTAATTTTGAACAAATTGCTGTGCGGTGCAAGTGTTACTTACCGTTGAAAATTGACAATCATAAATATTATCACGTTTAAAATTATAGGCACCATTCTTAATAATATATTATGCTGTCTTATCACCAGCGTCAATTTTAGCGTTTGTATTACTGGCACCTCGTAATCTTATAAAACCGAAAATGGCATCAAATTCACCAAAAACGATTCCGTTAGTAATCTCAGAATACCAGGTACACTTATTTAATTTTTACCCCTTTGTTTGTACATCGTTGTGCTACTTAAAAAAGTTAGTTAATCTTTTTTTGTTATATTTGAATTTAACAAGTACAGAAGCTAATTTGAAAACTATTTCTGGTAATGGCATGGCAAATTATTATAAATTCCTTAACTCCAAAACTTAATTGGTTTATCTTATCTTAATTTAACCGCAAAAACTTCCATTCAATTGACTTCAATTGCAGACAGGCAAAAAGTCCAGACGTTAAAAAAGTACTAGACTTCCTAGCTGCATTACTGTGGTTAAATATTTTTACGAAGTGCAGTCACCGCGAAGATAAAGCCGACGAAAATAATTGAATAGCAAACGCGATTCCCAAATTACCTAAAGTATTTGCATCGAGTTTTGCAAAAATAACAGTTGTTACATAGTCATATTTTAAATGAGACAAGATCTGTATTGTACAATGAATAAATGGTTTCAATGGTTTTAAAATATTATATTCATAATCCATGATCAACATATAATAACCGTTATAGGATTTCCCGTCACGCTAGCCTTAATGATATCATCCGCCGGGCTTTTTGCAGCGTTAACGTTCCAGCCATTCTCGAACCGAACGGTCTGATAAGTGACGATGGTAAGAGGCATGACGGCATGACTCTTATACCCTGAGAGAAGGGTAGGCCTTTGGTGTGGGACGCCACGTGCGTCGATACCCTTGCGCCATATGATCTGTCTGGTACAGCAGTTGGGGTCGGGGTGTTGGCAAATTCAGCCGAAGTTCTCAAGCGGCGCAAATATGGAAGTTACGACATAGCTTACTTATTTGAGCCATTTGGGATCGAGACCGTAGGTCCATGGGGTACCGATGCCCATCGCGTTTTCAGAATTCTTTCTGGGCGTGTGGTCGAGTCGACGTGTGATCCGAGAGCTGACGTTTATCTGGGTCAACGTCATGTCATTGCAATTGAGCGGGGCAATGCAGTCAGTGTCTTGGGAACACTTTCACCTGGTAGTGATCTGGAGCAGTTGTGCTGTTCATAGATCGTTTTCAACGGTCTTTAGATGATTCAACTGTTTCTTCTGTACATATTTTTGTTCTAAATAATTGTATATTCTTTCTGTTATTAACGAATTATCATTTACATAAGATAAACTATAAACAATCAATATGACCACCAACCCTCTACATAGGTTACAGTTTTCGGTCTGAAAATAATTCGATTTTTTAAACTTATTTAACAGAATTGTTCTCGGCATTACAATGGGGGCATCCTTCATTTAGCCAGCAACTTACCATCAGATTCAATATAATTACAATACAAAACAAATCGATAGATGTTTTTTAACAGAGGTGTGAACTAAACTATATACAACTATCACTATGAAGCTAGAGTGCTATTGTGCAGTTATAATGGTCACTGATGCCTATTTTTTTATGAAAATCATAAATGATTGACGTGGGAATATAAAAACCTCGATGTAAAACACCGGTTCTTTTTGGCACAATTTTAGGAATATTTCTGTATGATTGATGTCTGATGGAGTCATTTCCGGTGGTATAGTGCTAGAAAACGTTGATTTCATGCAAAAGGTACGCTTTGTTTTTTGTATTTTAAGATCACGCGCAATACAGCAATATATTTTTTTATTTAACAAATATAACATTGTTTTTTGAAGGTCGGTTATTAATATATGGGTAATATACTTATCTTATAATATTTTGTACCAAATTAACAATTTTGCATTGACAAATGGACGTTGCTAAGCAGATGCAAAATTATGACAAACACCTTCTGTATGATCAGCTAAAAATATGTCCCCAGCTTTACCACTTGCAATCATTTCACTTGTAAATTAGTAAGAGTCATGCTAAGCTATTTCCAGCTTTCGAACGCACCCTACCTTTCCATTCGAAGGTTCAAGGCCTTCTGTCTGAACGATTTGTACTTCAAATGTTTACTGAAAGAGTAAACGGGATTGTTGGAACTATAAACAGACATCGTTAGTGTATTGGTAGAATTTTATTTCACATAGTTGTGTGGTCGCTAGGCCAATCTAAGCTTTTTATGTTTATATTATCGAAATTATCAATGTACTTTTTTGTGGTTCAATGTATTTGTAAACTACTATTTGATTTTAGCATGCATTTAAATGATCATTTTAATTATGCAAAAACATAAGCAAAAAAATATAAAAGGCCATCTTTTTTATGACTGTTTTAGTGAGACATAAAATAAATCAAACAAACGATACTTTAATCTGTTTGGTTGGAGCTACGCAGAAAATGTTTGAGATGTAGAAATTCAATTTGATAGATCCATGTTTGGTCCCAAATCTAAGAGAAATAAGCATTTAATAATAAAGTTCGATACATTAACTTTGGCGGCACTTAAAAACCGCCAAATCTGTATCTGTTTTTTGGGGTGGCCTCCACCAGAACTCTCGCGTGGTCGCCCCTGAGTATCGCTTCACCCACTTTACCTTCACTCCGCTACGAAGGTCAGCGGCTCCACGGCGACCTTCCACGCGAGCTTCTGGCTCCGCGCTTTGCGCTTCTAGGGGTGTCACGCACAAGACTGCCTAGAGTCGGGGTGCTCAGTGTCGGTTCTCCCACTCATAATACGATATAGACCAATAATTAAAAAAGGGGATAAAATATTATTTTTGAATACCAAATATTTATAATATTTATAACTGATAATAACACATTTATAATTGATCAATTAGATTCTTGAGGATCAAATAATATTATCCTTTGATTTTGTATCTTCAACCTTCATACAATGTATATTTGGCATAGAAAATATAACTAACCAATATTTTTTATGTGTAACTTTCTAAACCTATATTTAATAATGAGGATTCTATAAAACTTTATAGAAGTGTGACCGCAACTGCTACGAAGTCTACTCATAGCTCTAACAATCAACAAGAGCTACAAGCTCTTGCTCTTATTTTTCTTAGAATTTCCTTGCAAGCTTGCAACAAAGTAAGAAACAGAAGTCCATATTTACATAGTAAAACGAAACGCAGAGTGACACAGATAGCTTGTATGAAATAAAAACAACAGTAGGATTTCCAACAAAATTTGGTTGGCCCGTACAACATGACAGTAAACTAGTATTGTACTACTGCTAATCTTCCATTGTTGATGTGATACTATTAAAATGATTAACATTACATAAAAATATAGTACACGTACAGAATACATAAATAATATATATCATACTGCTTTTAAGTATAATATAAACGTACACAGTAAATGTGATATAACATGCTTAACTTCCATTCATCCAAAACCTGAATTTAGATACTCTCAGCCTATTATTACTTCTACTTAAAATTATAAGCAAATATATAGAAATACAATTACCAACCATTCATCACCCAGACTAAGCACATGACCTACCGACTTTTTAATTGATCGTTAAACTGCTACTTATTGACACAGATTCTAAACTTTCAGAAAAAACTTATACAGTCGACACTGATTACAAAGCTATACAAAAAACCAACAGAGCAACGGTTAGACGAGGTCAGGATCGTTATGATCTTTTTTGTGCAACTTGACACGATGTCTTTTTAGAATAAATAAACGAAGCAAAAACACACGCCAATAAATCTGCAGATCGGATGTGGACTAAAGAAACTATGGAGACATAGACTTTAATAATTTCAGAAGATAAGATAAAAAAGCCGCAAGAAATATACGAGTAAATGCACCATGCTGTTAACAAAGTTCTTTAGACGTATAAATATACTGATTCGAAAGACCTATAAACAGTTTGTGAACCTCAAGTATTATCACTTAGTTTGACATTAAACATTATACAATCTTTTACAAAGTTTGCAGTTAAGTATATTACTATACATGGAGGAAGGACACTTAAAATAGAAAACGAGTAAGCAACTGAGCGCATAGAAAATAATTAAGTGCATGAAAATTGATGAGCCACCGGATACCAGACGCAAACAAATCGCAAACACAAATTCATGTATCTCCAGGGCCTCATTGGCACTGTCTAGCATAACAAATCAAGTAGATAAATTAAACATTACTTTCTCTACACCATTGCAACGCAGTTCCACGCATATGGTCGTGAGAAAATTCTTGATAAACAAACGTAGTTCATGTCTTTGAGATGCCGCAGGTCGCAAAAACAACGTGGGACTAAAAAGACAAACTAGTAATAAAAGCAAAATAAGGATTACTGAAAATGAACGAATGTTCTAAAAACTTTTGGTACTGTATTAAACCTTTAAAAGCAGCGTTTATTGATGAATATCGGAGTTTCAACGTTGCCAAAACATTAATGATGCCATTAATTATTATTTCTCTGTAATCATGAATAAAGATAACAACTGAAAATTTGCTCTAACTGACATTTTATCAATCATGTATTACCTACGTAAACATACGTATAGGTAAAGTACGTTTGTCCGTCTATAATAATACAACCGATCTATAATTCTATTGCACCCATATTTGTCATCCTAACATACTGACACAAAGAATCAGAACTGACTTAATTAATAATTAGTCAGAACACCATAATTGGGATCAAGTTCACTATCAAAGAATCAAAATAAGAATCAAAATCAGCTAATAAATCCAGACAGCTGCGTCAGAAACAAATAAGAAGACAAATCTACGTATTCCTATAGAATATGCAAATAATATGTCGTATCCCTTTCTGATATTTCAGCAAAAGGAAGAAGCTTCGACATCTGGACACCTGAAACTGAAATACTCTGAGATATGGACGAATATTATTCCTAGAATAGCATCAGACTGTAAAATGAACATGGTGTCTACACGTGCATTCAAAAACTTGCCAAGGCAACTTTACGACGGTACTAAAACCAGCGATGCAAATTCGTTTTCAACTCTATCTAATGGCGATAAAGACTAAGAACATTAGATTACGGTAGATCTGAAAGCAGATTAAGACATGAATTGGTAAGTGAATAATTTGTCATATTCTTTGGTCAGTGTTGACAAACCGTCTTGCTTTGCTAATGCTCATTTTGGGAGGTTGATGGTAGCTCTTAAGTGGAAAAAGTATTTAGATCCCCTTTGGTTTCTTTGATGTGATAATGTTGGACTTAATTCTTGAAATTACCATATGAAATAAAGACAAATTGGTATTTCATGGTGTTTTAATGGAAGTATATATTATAAACAGCTGAAAAGATAAAGAAACCATTTTGATCCGAAACTGTGTAAGTAGGTATTAGGTATTTTATTATCTTCTATAACTTTTCACTTAATTTTGATATAACAGAATAAGCAAACTGAAATTTTGGTTGATTAAACCATATTGGCTAAATATACTTTTACCCTTTCCCTTTTCCTACAAATAAAAAAAGCATGCTTATTCTAATATTTTCAAAATAAAATGAGTATTTTACTTTGGTAAAATACGTGGCGACGTACCGGTCAAAATGGCTATAGTCCTGAGACATTGACACGAAAGAAGAAGATTTGGTAGACTTTCTCAAAAATCCACAAAAATTTCCACATTCATGGCATACTAAATTATCAAAATCAGCAGATGCCGCGTTCAAATTCCATTGCTAATTCATTCATATTCCCAGCATTTCAAAAACAGAAGCAAAGCACTAAGTAGTTCGTTTCAATGACTAGCATAACATAGATCTTAATGGTGCAGTTTCCCCTGTTATAGCAAATATAGATCTGGGAGCTCAATGAACTGGACCTATGCCTATACCCACAGAATAAATAAGCTCGAAAGTACAGAAGTTTCACTCCAACAATTAAAAAGGACATTGTAAAAAGAACACACGCGTGGGACATTAAAATTAAAATTTAGAGTTGTAATCTCAAAACCACGTAAGCAAAATTAGGCAGCCAGCGCGAACCGTTCAACAGTATATGAACAGGTAGGCTCAGTTTCATCCGAGACGTATTGTAGTCTTAAGTAAGTGGAATACTAGTGGTTCGCCCCGAACTGAGATCTCGCGAGTCTCCAATTAACACAAAAAAAATTTTTGTTATCTTTGACCATAAAACTTGACCTTCAGTTTTATTCAAATTACAGGTAACGGGAGTTCGTGTACTGTGGTTTTGTTTTGGGTACAAATTGCAGTTATTCTAGATTTCAGACTTTTGCCTATATTTGGGTCACTAAAGCTACACGCATACCAAATTTCAGCACTGTGGGATCACTGGTGTACCCTGTGAATTTTGTCAAAGTTCCGTTTTTATTATGGCTAATAACTTAAAAACTACAAGATTTAAACTACAATAAAAACGGGGTTGAAATATACTCACAAAGACCTTTTATTAGTTTTATTAGACGTCCTACTTGCCCGGATAGTCCCATTTGGTTTCTTTGTCAAAAACCGATTCAGTGATACAGGTCTGCGATAGCTATATCCTATATCATACAAATATTTACAGAGGGCAGCTGCGTATGCGCAGGTCGACACGCGTGCTGTAAATTTATCAATGACAGACTGTAAACTTGGACGTAGTACCAAATGGAAAAGACATGGATGATTTTATGTCAGGTTTCGATGAAATGCGCGCAACAGGTGTAATAAATACTAATAGTAGGTTAGTGGTTTATAAATAAAACGAAAACAAGTTGATACAAAAGCTGGTCAAGGAAGATAATGATATTCATTAGAACTATGAAAAAGAGAAAAATAATTTATGAAGAATAATGTATACAATAGTAGCTAGGTTTATTTTGTTATGCACTATCCGGAAAGAAATGAAACGAGATGTTGCAATAGTTATTTCAGTGCGTATGGTTAGATTGGCACGAAAATAGAAAGTGTCATAGATCAAGGCCCAGCTGACGTCAAACGTACGAGATTTATTGGATACGAGTATAGAATCGCCAACTGTGCATGCTAATGAAGAACTGTCAAAACTATCCGATGTTGCGATGAAATGGAAACAAGAATAATGAAATAAAAAACAAGACTGGCTGAACTACAAATGCGTATATGCATTGGAATGTTTATAAATAACTTTAAAAAACATCATACTATTAATGATTACTTTAACATTATAGATTTAATTTTAACCATAATAAAATCAATTTGTTTATTAGGTATAATATGGGTTTTATTGGAATCTTATGATGCAACTTGAATTAAATATTTAGGTAGGTTACCCTTAGATAATTTTGAAGCAACATAACGCAAGAATATTTATTTATTTAAAATTAAAACCAATATAAAAATTAAAGTAAATTAGTAAAAATACGTACAAAAGCAACTTAGAAACATATCCTGATAAGAATTAGTTTATCAACAATAAAATATAATAACGAACTTCGCCCCGAACTGAGATCTCGCGAGTCTCCAATAAAAACAAAAACATATTATTTGTAATCTTTTACTATCAAAATAGTGCTACGAAATGCATAACCAACTTAGGTACTTGACCTACAGTTCCATTCAAAGTACAGGTACGAGTATTTAACGGGAGTTCATGCTAATTACTGTTTTTGGGGTAGAATTACTTTATTTTGGATTTCAGGCGTTTACCTATATTTGTGTCACTAAAGCTACACGCATACCAAATCTCAGCACTGTGCATGTACCCTGTGAATTTTGTCAAAGTTCAGTTTTTATTATGGCTAACTAATAACTTAAAAACTACAAGGTTTAAAATAAAAATAAAAACGGGGTCGAAATAAATAAAGTTTGTTGTTAGTAAGGGAATTGAATAACTTCCAAAACGAACCAAAGGAATGACATATAATATTACTAAGTTTATAATTCTTTCTCATTGTCAGTGACAATGTCTATATATGAGAAATAAAGATTATTTAAACTGAATCTAACAAAATATTTCTTTGTTAGAAGGCTCCATTACCCCTGCTTAATTTTATATATTATTTTGATATATATACATGCAATTCCTGGTTCTGTCAGCTAGTAATATAATAATCAGGTGTAGTATAATGATTGTAAAGTTTGTATGTTTGTAGAATAATCTCTGAAAACTCCTAAACCGATACAGAAAAAAGCTTCCACTGCAAAAATCTACGCTATCCTTAAATGTTAAAGACATTATTTTATTAGGATAAAAGTACATGCGAAGCCGGGGCTGATCAACTAGTTATAAATACATATATAACAATAGTTTAACGTTCGCCATAATAATGCGTTTGAATTATAATTATTCTACCTTGCGATATTTAGAAACGCGTTGTATTTTGAATGTATTATTAACGTTCTCATAATTATTATGGTACATATTTTATGAGCTATTGACAGCAGAATATTGAAATTAACAGCTGCGTATGAAACATTTGCAACCTTTAGCAGCGAATATTTCAGCTTTTTCTACAAATGAGTTATTTTATAACTCGTTTCTTTATTGCAAGGTGCATTAATAATTTTGCGTTCATTTGTTTAATGAGCAATTTCTTTTGAAGTTACTAATGTTTATAGTGCAATGATAAATTCTACTTGTTAGTTATTATTATTACTTGTATTTCTTTCGACTAGGCGATCTAAATGCGCTACATTGCTATTTGTATCTAAATTGTTGTCTGTTTCTTTTTTTAAAATAACTAAGTAGGTATCTACATTTTCGTATTTAATCATTTCTTTATAATTTTAATGTAATGCTAATCCTAACTCCAATGCACCTTAATTTAGTATTAATTTACAAGCTGCGTATTCAACCTTTAACACTAAAAATCAAAAGGAATATTAATATATTCTTGTAAAGCCGCAATTAATTCAATGTTTCAAGTAGAAAATAACCATTATTCATGAGGTAACGCTCGCATGAAGATTTTACGTGTGAGAAGTGACAAATTCTCTTAAGATAGGTGGCCTGAGATTCTGCTTACCTATTTGGCGTGCAAATATATTAAGGGTGTCGGATTATTTCAAGATTATGCGAATGCTTCGTTTAGTTTATAGTGCCTATTTTAGCGGAACGTGTTTAAAACAAGGGAGGTGAGAAACTGGCCGATGGCCCATTTGATTCTTATAAGCTGGAATATACTAGTAGATAATAGTGGATCTAACATGCTTCAAAAACAAGTGTTTAAGTATTATATCAGTTATCTGGTTCACATAGCTACAAGCTTTGTTTAGTTTGGTGCTGAATAGCGCTGTGTGAAATGTCCACCATTATTTATTTATTTAGTTCATGGTTTCTCCCTCGCCACAGATATACAAGCTTACGGAATGTTTGAGTTATGCAGTCTATTTTCTATGGGTTGTAAACATTTTATTGTACTGCCTAAATGGAACGCAGTGGAAAACTATTTATTTACATTGAAACTATAAAAAATTTACGACATTTTAAGCACCATCGCCACTTTTGAGTTACAAATCGTGACTAATAAAGGTTTGTTTGTCTTAGCTTCTGTTAGCAGGGAAATGTTGAGATGGGGGTGTGTTTGGCGTAGTGGAGGGGTTGTAGAATAATACACCACCGTACTTTATCAAATCAACCACAGGACCTCCACTGCTCGGTCAGATCGGTCGCCGATCTTGTGCGGTTGCACCCAACGGCTTCCAGCATCATTTATCAGGTCGTCTTTCCATCTAGTGCAGGCCGTCCTACGGTGCTGCTGGCCGCGTTTCTATGTTTTGTACGCGGTGTCCTTTAAATCACTGTTTTCCCAGAAGAAACGTTGCTCCGACTATGGTCTAATAACTGTTTGTAGCATCAAATATGAGAATAAAAAAATAAATTCTAGACCTTCTCAAATAAGTCTAACTTTGTTTAAAAATTAACCGTGACATAAATAAAGTTCATGGGTACGTTAGTCGTAGCGTATTACCTACTCCTACTCCTTCCTTTCCTTAGATAGGTACCTAGTAGCTACCGGTCAGCGCGCTGACTATGTTGTAGGGCGTAACGTTTAAATAGACGTTTTAAGTTTTTATTTTTTTCAAAACCGAATTCTTTTTTTTAAATTTGATATTATAAACTGTTAGTAGACCATGGTCTGAACAACGTTTACTCTGGGAAAACAGTGGTTTAAAGGACACCGTGTATAATTTAACTGGCTGTTGCCGGCGACTTCGTACGCGTTACAATACTAAATGTGTAGGTAACCTATAAATAAAGCTAAACTTGCTGTTGCAACTTGACTTGGCACCCCATTTTCATCTCATGGGACCTGATTTATGGGATAATAAGTAGCCTATGTGATAATCCAGGTTATAATCTACGTATATACCAAATTTCATTGAAATCGTTTTAGCCGTTACGATGTGATTGAGTAACAAACAAATAAACAAACAACCAAACTTTCACATTTTATAATATTAGCGTGATTATGAAGGTCTATCAACGATCGTTCCAATGATCTTATATTGCGATAGGTAAGTACTCATAATTGAATGTAGGTAGGTTAAATATATACTGAATAGTAGGTACCTAAGTACATGTCGCATGGTATAGTTAAATATAGGTAAACACCACATACATGATTATTAAGTAGAAAGAGTAATATAACCAATATAATATGCTTACATCACTTACCGGTACTATCCATGCAGAAATAACCACTTTTTAACAATAATTTACACGGAGCGGCAAAGTAATCACATCAATTTTGTTTACGTTTTGATCAGTTACTTACGCGGTATTCTTTTTCAACCACAACCGCGGGAAACGCATCGCGCTATTGCAACGAAGCGTCAGAGAGGATCTGATTGGCTTATTCAAAGTAGTGTGTCCACTAACACCCACCAATGACAGACTAGGACAGCGCGGCGCGTAAATTTGAATTTCGCTACTTTTTGCAGTTTCGCGGTATTGCAGATGGTTCAACGCTATTGCAGTATCGTCGACGAAATGAATCTAAATAAATTGACAAAAAATCTGTATAAATCAGTTTAAGAAATTATAAGTATTTTTAAGTAGTTCATAACTTGATGTCGCTCCTTATCATAATGGTAATAGGTAGGACATGCAATGTGTTTTTATGAATAGATTTCTATAGTTTAAGATAAGGATAAGAGGCTGGGAGTTGCCTATCTTGGTGTTGTTTGCATAGAAAGTGTTCAAAAGAGCTTTTACTCGAACAAGTTTTTCTCAGGTTTTGAAGCAGTATTTTTTTTATCTGTAAAATAGTGGGGCTTCTGTCCCCATTTCTATATCCTAAGAACCTTTAATTCGTTCGGATTTTGACGAGTTTATTGAATGTAGTTCTTATTGCCTCTATTTCTAGGAACCCATTAAATGCGGTAGGTGGATTGGGTGCTACTAACTATTTGACATTATTTTTATGACCATGTTTATTGACGAAAACAAGTAGTTTTACAGCTCTTTCATTTTCTTGTAGAGTGATTTTCAGAGATGGGGTTTAAACGAGCTAATTAGGAACGACTCCTATGTTTTAAGATTTTCTTTCACTTCATCTAGTGATTGATTTTTCCTGTCTGTCTTTTGTGGCTTCTCTTTTGTCTTTTTGTTGACCATTGAATACTTTTTCTTTTGTTTTTTTTATTGGAAGAGTGAACAAAGCAATAGGTATTTATTTATGTAGGTTTATGTAGGTGTAAGTTAAACCTACCTACTAGTTTTATTGCATGTATAGTTATGTTTCATATTGAATTTGGTGTAGGTACAATAAAGAGGTGTCCATCTATCTTTATTTTTTCAACCGATTCGTTCTCTTTCAGTTCAGTTCAGTCGGAAGATGTATAAGAATTGTTAACAGCTATAAATAATGCTAAGTCCCAACCTGCGTAGGTACATGCTCAATGCTTTGCGCCAAATCGAGCAAGATCGAACGTCTAAACATATAAAACTTAAGACTTAGGGAGACTTGCGCAACGATGCCTAAATGTGATTTAGGGAGTATTTTATTTTTTATATCCGTTATTTTTTAATCGATCAAGATCTAACGTCTAAACATATAAAACTTAAGACTTAGGGAGACTTGCGCAACGATGCCTAAATGTGATTTAGGGAGTATTTTATTTTTTATATCCGTTATTTTTTAATCGATCAAGATCTAACGTCTAAACATATAAAACTTAAGACTTAGGGAGACTTGCGCAACGATGCCTAAATGTGATTTAGGGAGTTTTTTATATTTTATATCCGTTATTTTTTAATTGAGCAAGATCTAACGTCTAAACATATAAAACTTAAGACTTAGGGAGACTTGCGCAACGATGCCTAAATGTGATTTAGGGAGTATTTTATTTTTTATATCCGTTATTTTTTAATCGAGCAAGTTCTAACGTCAAAACATATAAAACTTAAGACTTAGGGAGACTTGCGCAACGATGCCTAAATGTGATTTAGGGAGTATTTTATTTTTTATATCCGTTATTTTTTAATCGAGCAAGTTCTAACGTCAAAACATATAAAACTTAAGACTTAGGGAGACTTGCGCAACGATGCCTAAATGTGATTTAGGGAGTATTTTATTTTTTATATCCGTTATTTTTTAATCGAGCAAGTTCTAACGTCAAAACATATAAAACTTAAGACTTAGGGAGACTTGCGCAACGATGCCTAAATGTGATTTAGGGAGTATTTTATTTTTTATATCCGTTATTTTTTAATCGAGCAAGTTCTAACGTCAAAACATATAAAACTTAAGACTTAGGGAGACTTGCGCAACGATGCCTAAATGTGATTTAGGGAGTTTTTTATATTTTATATCCGTTATTTTTTAATCGAGCAAGATCTAACGTCTAAACATATAAAACTTAAGACTTAGGCAGACTTGCGCAACGATGCCTAAATGTGATTTAAGGAGTATTTTAATTTTTATATACGTTATCCGAGTTATCCAAACACTTACGGAAAATTCTAAGATTTGTAAAACCATCTTAAAACATTCAGGCCTAGACGGGAACCCGCAACCTTCCTCTTGATACGTGAATGCACTGCCAATTGTCTTATAGGCTCTTGTCACGTCAGTGTGGAAATTAGTGATTTGTTTCAGATTACGACTATCTATAATTAACGAATTGATCAAACGATACAAGTACAAATTTAAACGTTGTTTAGTCGATAAATACGTTGAAGTATCATTTTGCAAGTCACTTTTAATGTTCCAAGTCGAACAGAAATGCTCACGAAACTACAAAACGTCGAGCATAATATACTTGCTCATTATACATACATGAACGTAGGTACACACGACTACACATCAAGCTATAACATTCCAGTACAAGCTGACCTCGCATTGTGTAGGCTTTTCGTAGAATGAGAGGTCAGCTTATACTGGAAATTTATAGCTTGATATGTAGCTGTGTGTACATACGTGTAACATAAGAATATATTGAGCAAATCAGTTATTCAAATGATTCTTTATTATACACAAATAGATTATAAACAAAAACAGCTTAAAATAGGCATGTAGAAAGGCGAGCTTAACCCTTCTTCTTCTTTCGTGTCGATATCTCAAGACTATAGCCATTTTGACCAGTACGTAATAAGAGTTTTCTTCCATAAAACCTTTGAACACAGAGAAGATGATGATTCGGAATGTATGAGAAGTAAGTTGCTACATCCTATTTATATCATAAAATACTGAAGACACGTTTTCTAACAACAAAATCGTTACACACAATATGAATTAAAATTATATTTATGAAGAAAACAAGCTTTTCTTGGACGTCAAAACAACACTAGATGCATACTGATTCGCCACCGCGACCGCCAAGGCTGTGGGTTGTCACGACAAGAGTAGTACTAGTATAGGTACTACGTGTACTAATATTATAAAGAGGTGAGTTTGTTTTTTGTATGTATGTAGGAGGTAATCTAAAACAATACAGAACCGATTAATTTTTTTTTTGTTGGGGAGAAGAGTTCACGAGAATACTAACATTTCTCAACATACTTGTAACATTCGTACATGCGTAACATTACTCTATTTTTATAGTATACTAGTGGTCCCGCCGAACTTGGTATCGGCTTGACATGCATAGGTATAACGCGGGCTGTCAATATAAGTCACCCTGGTAGAATTCTCAATTGTTGTCCCCGGCCATCATTATGTATGAGAAAATGAATTACTTCCACAATTAATTCAATACCAAAATTAGCCAAATCGCTCCACCCGTTCTCGAGTTTTAGCGAGACTAACGAACAGCAATTAGTTTTTATATATAGACAATACATCTCGGGATAGCTCCTACCGAAGCATCTGATTCAAACGATATTCATTTTTTTACATCCTCTTTGACGATATTTGCAGCACGCATTCTGTCAATTCTATGTCAAACGTCATAAGGTTATATTATAAAAGCGCTAAGGTTAGATTATAAATAATTTTATATTGTGGTTAAGTATTCTTAAATTTTCTAATTTTGCGCGCAATTTTCTTAATTTTTTCTTTTATAAGAACCTTCTCCTGACAATAAGAAATACAACAAAAAAAGAATTGGCCAAATTGGTCCAGGCGTTGTTGAGTTATGCGCTTTTCAACACATTTTGCGATTCATTTTTATATTATAGATAGACTAGCTGACCGATGCGCAGCTTTGCACGCGTAGTTTTTCAATAAAAGCATTACCCTCTTTTGCGCAGTTGGGTAAAAATTACCCTGTGTTACTCAGGGTGAATGTAGCTTTCCAATGCTGAAAAAATTTTTGAAATCGATCTAGTAGTTTTTGAGTTTATTCATTACAAACATACACACAAAAATACAAATCTCAATATAATATTAGCATAGAAGTATAGATATTTAGGTAGGTATGTAATTTAATAATTCATTAATGTCTATATATATATATATTATTTCTGTTTATTTATATTTTATTAGTTGCACTCCCTTCATCCATATCTTATGTGCACCCCCGACCATCTTTGACATTACTATTTCCTCTCCATCCAAAGATTGTCTAGAAGAAATCGCTTCAAAGCGATAAGACCGCCCGTTGTACTATTTGCTTTGTGTCTTCTATTTCGTATCTGTAATTTCTATTTTTTTTATGTGTAAAATAAAGTGTTTCCATTCATTCTTTCATTCATTTCTCGTGATCTCCGAAACACAGCATCGCTCAATTTTAAATGTCATTAATCTGAGTAGTGACCAAAAGGAGTATTGCCTATGTATACTAGCGGATCTATTAAGACTAAAAAATCTCCTTACACTACGAATATATGATGTACTAGCTGTTGCCAGCGGCTTCGCACGCGTGGTTTGCCAATAAAAAGTAGCCTATGTGTTAATCCAGGTTAAGATCTACGTACATACCAAATTTCATCGCAATCGGTTCAGCCGTTCCGGCGTGAAAGAGTAACAAACATCCATACATACAAACTTTCGCAAGCGCTTTCTTCGTGCCTTGTGCCTGTTTTATTATTCCCAGGTCACGATTATTGAAAGCAATAACAATAAAATGTATTATTAGGAAAAGATATCTGCTGTTCGAATGACAATCATAACAACAATGTAATATTTACTCTTTACGATTGTTTGATCGAAGTTCGTTAGATCTCGTGAGAATTGATTGCTAATTTAACGACTAATAAATAGATTTTTATAATGAAACAACAGCATATAAATGAGGTATATCTTTTAAGGTATATCTATTAATCTATACTAATATTATAAAAAGGAAAGATTTGTATTTTTGTGTGTATGTTTGTACTTAATAAACTCAAAAAGTACTGGTCCGATTTCAAAAATTCTTTCACCATTGAAAATCTACATTCACCCTGAGTAACATAGGCTACTTTTTATCTAACTACGCAAAGGAGGGTAATGTTTTTATTGAAAAACTACGCGCGCGAAGCTGCGGATTGGTCAGCTAGTGATATTATAAAGAGGAAAGATTTGTATTTTTGTATGTTTGTAAAGAATAAACTCAAAAGCTACGAGTCCGATTTCAAAAATTTTTCACCATTAGACTTCTACGTTATCCCTGAGTAACATAGGCTACTTTTTACCCAACTGCGCAGAAGGAAGATAATGTTTTTATTGAAAAACTACGCGTGCGAAGCTGCGGATTGGTCAGATAGTTTAAAAGGAAGTAAAAGGACATTTATTGTAAGAATGTTGTATTTATTAAAAAAAGGTTGCTGGGAGCAGTTATGTGCAAGCCGCATAAGATCGATCGCTCTGAAATCTATGAGGGAGGCCAATGTTCAGCAATGGCTGTGGATAACATGATGACGATGTTTCTTGGACTTGGATTTTTTTTTATTTTGAGGGCGCACTATACCTGGGGAGACGATAAATCGCTTATTGCGAAACAATGTTTTGTTCAACAAGTTTTGTGCTTTCAATTTGTAACTCATATTGTTATAGTTAAGGATACGTACTAGAACGCCTGTGTTGTGAAAACACGATTCCGAAAAATTTTCTCGATAGAAAAATAATCCAAAGATGACTCCAAATTTATCTTAAAACCTTTCTTATGCGATGAATACTTCAATTTAGATCTTGAAACTTTATACAGTAATTCTACGCAACATAAATAAGTGCATCTGTGTTTTAAATCTTCAAAATATCTTCAAAATGAAAATACCTAACTTTTGCATTGATGAAACCATTCGCTTCGGACGCCCGGTCCGGGATTCAGTCTGGCCTCGGCTTTCAGACGGGGTACCTGCGACGCTTGTCGCTCCAAACGATCACGTAATTCTTAGGTAAAGTTGGTTTTTAAAAAGACGCAGTAAAGAGAAATAAGTACAACAAGAAAATGAAGGGACTGAATGATAAAAAAACCTACAAACATATGAACCACGGCAAGATAGGACGTTCAGCGGCGAGAAGTGGGGGTGAAATTCGAGTTTGGGCTGAGGTATAGTCAATACTTAAAGAGGAGTGACTAGACCATTCCTCAGATCCACTTCTACAAAACTCTATCAATTACTTTATTAAGACATTAGCACCTAGGGCTGTCGGGTCATACATACTAATTTTCAGATAAAAAAGTCCCAGGTAAGATTATGATCTCACTACCCCTGAATACAAAGTAGCGCTCGCGCAGGATGTGTCGGTGCCTTTTGCCACAGAGTAGTAGTAGTAGGCTTTTGCGCCAGTGTTGCCAATAAGGCTTTGGTTACTACTGGTGCATTTACAATATACCTCTTGGGAAAATCGTGATAGAGTAAGGAGTAAAAATAAGTGCAGGTACTTACGCTCTTGACACAGTACAGAATAATCAGTATTGGTAAAATAAGTATACATTACATGCTAACTTATACAAATTAATATTCACAAATTTTATATTACTATAATAATAATCTAAATGTGAAAGTTTGTATGTTTGTTACTCAATCACATCGTAAAGACTGAACCGATTTCGATGAAATTTGGTATACGTAGATTATAACCTGGATTATAACCATGCATTATACCTTCCAGTATAACAATGCACTCAGGGCGATGCTGGGGCTGCCCCGCTACTGCAGTGCATCAGGGATGTTCGCGGCGGCGCGGGTCGACTGCTTCCATACCGTCGTGCGCAAGCGAGCCGCGTCCCTGGTGCGCAGGCTGCGGGCCAGCGCCAACACCGTCTTGGCAATGATAGCCGGCAGAGTAGACTGCCCGTACACCAGACATTGCTGTCACAGGCATGCTCTCAAAACCCCTGTATAAACCTTAGCTTACCTATTGTGTTGTGCGCTTTCCTATATGAGCTACATAATTGCTTGAAATAAATGTATTTTATTTTATATTTTTATTTTATTACCACATAGGCTACCTTTAATCTCATAAATCAGTTCCCATGGGATAAAATGGGGTGTCAAGTCAAGTTGCAACAGCGAGTTTAGCTTAATTTCTAGGTTACCTACACATTTAGTAGTGTAACGTACGAAGTCGCGGGCAACAGCTATAAATTTATTAACAGAAAGGATATTACAATTATTAATAAGACTATAAAATACATAAGAAACAGTTGAATCATCTAAAGACCGTTGCAAACTATCTATAGATAGCTCAACTGCTCCAGATCAACCAGGCGGAAGTGTCCCAAGACACTGACTGCATTGCCCCGCTGAATTGCAATGCTTACAATAACAGATATATCTGCAACTCGTAAATTTAACAACGCCTTAAAGATCTAGAGCTCTTGAATCAATCAGCTGCAGTCATCGAAGCCTTATCAAAAGGAATATATCAAAATAACTGCTAACTCTGTCAGGTACACCGTTAGAATTATACTCTTTATCGAAGTCAATTCAAATCTGTTTACTTAAGATTTCTTGAAGTGATTCGGAGAAGAGGTCTGGACTATCGTTTGTTAGATCTTTTATATAAGAAATAACGCGTTTTTGAACTTTCATGTGACTTTCCAATACAGTAATTTGAACATATTTTACATGTATTACCAGGGTAAAACATAAATGTACTTAACTTATAGACTAAAACCTACTGATGTATTTATTATGTTCTAGCAAATAAACCTTATCTTATCTGATTAATTCTCTCCATTTATCTCTTTCCAATGCGGTCTCTTTTACCTACGACACAGCGATCTTTTCCGTAATCTAGCTAATCCTTTTTTTTGTATCACAACCTTAAAATAGATACACGAGACGCTACAAATTAACGCTACCATTAAAATAAATCCATCACATCCCTTCAAAATTAACCAAATTAGCATCCCCCTAATCAAATTAAATTACCAGGACAACAGAATTACCAAGGATATTGAATTTAATCATTCATAACGTCCAATTTACTCTGAACCCTCTTTTATTTTCCGTGCTGTATGAAAGTAAGAGCAATAGACTGGGCGGTTACTATAGTAACCCGACCTAATAGTGTACCAATCCAAGATGGGATAAATCGGGTTAAAAAGGAAAAATACATAAAGAAGTTTAAGGGCTTGTATTTTTAATTCTTTTTTTAGTGTACAAAACTAGTAGGCTACCCAATTTTACGTCATTTCCCATTTTTAAAAGGAAAGGAAAAAAAGGAGGAGGTTCTTAATAAGTCACAAATCTTTTTTTAGGTATGTTCTCAGATTACTCGAAGACGCCTGGCCGATTCGAGAAAATATTTATGTGTTTAAAAGGGTATACTTCCCAGGTGGTCACAGTGGCACCAAGTCAGGATCTAATGATGGGATCCCAAAGAAATCGAGGGCAACCCTCAAATTGTATACCACCTATACCACCCTCAAATGCATCCCTATGCATTATGTGTTTTATATATTATATAGCGATGACCCGACTGCCGCTAGACGCACTCTGTGGATAAAAAGTAACAGTTACTACACGGGCACGATCTGTCGTGGCCAGTCTGGAAGTCCAGGTTGGCCGCTGCAGACTGAATATGTGCAAATGGGGATTCAGGGACCCTAACTTAACGCAGTGCGACTGCAGTGATCCCGCGCAGTCAATGCAGTACTTGCTGATGTGCCTTTTGTGCCCGAACACCTGCACGATGGAGTACCTAATAACCATCACACCTAATTCTATTGTTGTGGCCAAACACCTGTCCAACAAAGTATAAATGAAAACGTAGAACTCTTGTCACGCTAAGAAGATTGTTTGATTTTAGTACTCCATTAGGTAAAGTTAGTAGAATATACCCCCGGTCTTCAAGCGAAGGGCTCACAATTGCCTGGTCATTAAAATGATGCATCCGGTGAATCTAATGAGCTCCAAATGAGCGGGTTGCGACAATCGATTTGTCCCCGTGAAGTTGTTATACTTTCCGGTGTGATTTTTATTTCGGTATAAATTATGAGTATGGCATTTTTCTGTGG
Source organism: Philereme vetulata (assembly GCA_918857605.2). NCBI lineage: Eukaryota > Metazoa > Arthropoda > Insecta > Lepidoptera > Geometridae > Philereme > Philereme vetulata. Next base: position 12,014,349 of record OU975423.1, read on the forward strand.
TCATGGGTATATATTCTTAGTAATAGAATGACAACTCGGTAACTGATTACTAGATAACTATTTCCAGAAAAGCGTTTAAATGCGTTCAGTAGATACTACGTATCTCTTTGGATTGGTCATACGTTATTATTACGAGTATTTAACCTATATTTTCCCACTGCTGGGCAAAGGTCTCTCCCCTGTTCCTCCACATCACACGATCACTCGCCACGTCCCACCAGCCATCTTGGAATGCATCGAGGTCGTCACCCCAGTGCTTCCTCGGCCTGCCCCGGTTTCGACGGCCATCTGCAGGCACCCATTGTGTGACGACTGTTGCCCATTTGTCTGTGACCATACGACTGACGTGACCCGCCCAGTCCCACTTCAGCCTGGCAGTCTTGTCGCCAACATCTGCGATGCCGGTCTTCGCGCGCAGTGTGGTATTGCGGATCCTGTCGATTCTCTTTACCCCTAACACGCTGCGTTACATGGCAAACATAAGTAATACATTTTAAAAGTGAGGTTTTTGCGGACCAGATTTATAAATTGGCCGGTTAGGTATATATTGGTTAGGTTGGGTATAATTATTTATTTATATATTTTTGTATATTATTATATATGGTTAGGTATATTTATTCAAAAATTGTAGAGTCGTTTTCTGTTCCAATGATTAGTTAATCATTTAATTGGAACAGAAAACGACTACAATTTTTGACAAAAAAACTCAAACATTAAACTCTTAGAAATTGCGAACCGATTATGTAGAGACTTAGCCCGGCAAGCACAACGATTCCTAAACGTAATTAGCGTTTAAACATGTTTTGACGTATTTGTATGATTTGACAACTCTTTATATCATATTTTTGCAATATATACGATTAGGCATTGTTGCGCAAGTCGCCCTTAGTAAATTATGTATAAATGTAATTTCACGATAGAAAATACAAGGGAAAATACAATATATTATTATTTGAAGAAGGCTATCCTACTAATATTATAAACGCTAAAGTTTGTATGTATGGATGTTTGTTACTCTTTCACGCCGGAACGGCTGAAACGATTGCGATGAAATTTAGTATGTACGTAGATCATAACCTGGATTAACACATAGGCTACTTTTTATTGGCAAACCATGCTTGCGAAGCCGCGGATTGGTCAGCTAGTTAATACATAGTTAGTGAAACTCCGAAACATATAACGACCACCCTAGTGCAGTGTGCCGGCTGAGACGCAGGAGGTTGCGGGTTCCAATCCCGCTATGGAACAAATGTTTGCACGATCTACAGTATTTGTTTCGGGTATGTTTCTTTATATATTAAAAGTAAGTACATATTTAAAAAAATAAAAAATAAGTATATAAGTTATCTGGTTTCCATAGTATAAGATTTACTTAATTTGAGGCGTGTGTGAAATGTTCAGCATTATTATTGATCGAGCGAAGCGATATCGCTAAATCAACTTGGGCAAATAGGCGTTGTATGTAAGTATGTATGTATTTTTGTTTGTCCGAAGATAACTTTCGAAGCGTTTATCCGATCATCGTGAAATTTGGTATATAGGTAGGTAGAGTTGGCACAATTTTGGTGTGACTAAATGAGCTAAAAATGTGAGGGGGGGGGGGGGGTTGAGATATTGGGGTTCAAGAGGGGTAAATGAAAATGAGACTATTAGGTCAAGTTGGACGTCAAATTTAAGGTCTTTGTTAGTACATTTCAACCCTGTTTTTATTTTTAGTTTAATCTTTGTAGTTTTTGAGTTATTAGCCTTACTAAAAACAAAATTTTGACATAATTCACAGGGTACTCCACAGTGCTGAAATTTGGTACGCGTGTAGCTTAAGTTACACAAATATAGGCAAAAGTCTGAAATCTAGAATAACTGCATTTTGTACCCCAAAAAAGTATAACCAATGAATACGAACTTCCGTTACCTGTAATTTGAACGAAACTGTAGGTCAAGTATTTAGTTGTTTATGTTGTGGCACTATTTTGATAGTCAAAGATTACGAATAATATATTTTTGTTTATGGGCGACTCGCGAGATCTCAGTTCAGGACGAACCACTAGTATAAATTGATTTAAAAGGGTGTTTCCATATATTTCACAACAAAACAACGACAAATGCCCCTGTGTCCAAGCAATGGTTCTAGAATATATTACAGTCTCTATAGCCCAAGCAAAGAGGAGTACTATGCCCGGACTGTTAATTGCAAACGCTCATACGACCCGATAACGGATACGACGCTGGGTGGTCTAATAAAAACTGTACATAATGCCTCTAAACACACACAAGCCTGCAAGTTTGACAATTGACTTTATAAGGTCTACGTTGCTTGAATATGAAATGAAAGAAAACATTTTCGATTGCCAAAATAACAACTGACACGGGTTATGTAAATATATGATATAACTATGTGATATGACTACGTCCGGTATTCTGGGAACATACACTTTATATTTTTAAGGTTCTCCGTTACGTACCTAAACACCGTAAAAAGAAAAAGGAAGCCTTATAGGAATACTTCCCAAGGGCGGATCCAGGGGGAGGATCATGGGGGTCATGACCCCCCCCCCCCCCCTGGACTGGTTCCGGGACCTAGGTGGACCACTAATTAAAATTGTTAAACATAATGTTTTTATATAGTTTTTTGTCACAGTATAGATTTTATGTAAGTACATTCAATATTTAATTAATTTAATATAATATTTTGAATTGAAAAATTGATTTTGTTATTTAATTATTTAAATAAGATATATTAAAATATATATGATACTTATATATATTTTTAAAAATATATATAATTATTAATATATATATTAATATAAAATAATAAATAAATAATAAAAATAAATATGTAAATAAATTAATAAATAAGAAAAAAATCTTTGTATCTATGATTATACAAATTTAATTATAACTTCTTGTGACTTGACCACGACTATGTGACCCCCCCCCCCCCCCCCTGGCACCAAAGCTGGATCCGCCCTTGATACTTCCCCGATCCTATAAGAGGCCGACCTTTAACTACATTACAACCCATTTTTTAACCATCTTCAAAAAAGGTTTTTTTTATGTTTGTTACCTCAGAACTTTCGACTGGGTGAACCGATTTTGATAATTCTTTTTTTTTATATGAAAGCTGGTGCTTCCCGTGTAGTCCCATTTCCATTTGGTCCAGTTCTGACAATGGCATCCATGAGAATCAATAATCAATCAATAAGTCTTATATTTGTTTAATTTTTATGTTATGTTTGTTAGCTCAGAACTCCGTTATATATCAACTGATTTGGAAAATTAGTTTTTATTTGAAAGGATATACTTTTAGATTGATCCCTCGGAAATTTCATCGAAATTGGTAGAGTAGTTTGGTTTTTACTGTTATGCAGTAAAAACCTCCGTGGTGCAGTGGGCGAATAGCCGGCTGAGACGCAGGAGGTAGCGAGTTCGATTCCCGCCGCGGAACAAATGTTTGCATGATCTACAGATATTTGTTCCGGGTCTGGTTGTGTCTCTATGTATTATAAGTATGTATTAAAAAAAGTATATAAGTATTCTCAGTTATCTGGTTCCCATAGTACAAGCTCTGCTTAGTTTGGGGCTAGATAGCGCTGTGTGAAATGTTCAGAAATATTTATTTATTTATCTAAAGTCGGTTATATTTTTGTTAAAAAGTTACTTGTTTAATAAACTGTCGATTAAGTTTTCGTTTTCGCTACATTGCAACTAAACCGGACTACTATTGTTAGATCTCGCAACTCTAAATAATAAGTCACTACACTCAATATGCATACGTACACACGTACCGATGTAAATTTTAAAGATTTTGGCTAATACGGATGCTTAGAATACGAAACAATTGTAAAGGCTATATAAATTCAAAGGACATGACTTGAGCCTATTGTCTTGTGTTTTGATTTAGGATTTAGATTTTGTTTATGAAAACCTGACTAAGGCCGTTTGGCCACCGCCACCGTCACCGAGAACGAGATGACGGCGGCGATTTAGCGATACATACATTTACTATAGGCCGTTTGTCCACCCGTCGCCGGCGCTCGGGTGACGGGCGTGCGGTGGACACACGGCTTACAGTAAATGTATGAATCGCTAAATCGGCGCCGTAAACCCTCCGTCGTCCAAGACACGTTCTCACATGTTCTCACACGCACACCGAGACCCGGATGACGAAATCACCTCCGCTAATGCGGAAGAGATTTCCGAGTCATCTACATTAGACAGAGCAAACACTTCACAGATACACCGACCTCGCCGGCGAGGTCGACGAGTCCCTTCAGTAGCCGCCTATACGAGGTACAAACACGTACCCGGGCGTTTCCATCCCCACCCTGGCAACAGCCCAAGCCGAGGTTCGTACCTAAGTGGTGCCCTTGCGCTAGTTGCCTCATCAAAACTTACAGGGCTGAGCGCCTTCTGCGCTCGCCAAAAGCTCGGTTAAGCTGCAACGGCCTCAGAGGCCAACAGCGAGATAAGTCCATTCGAAAAAAAAAATCGGCGCCGTCATCTCGTTTTCGGTGAGGTCCCGCTACAGGGCTGAGCGCCTTTTGCGCTCGCCAAAAGTTCGGTTAAGCTGCAACGGCCTCAGAGGCCAACAATGAGATAAGTCCATTCGAAAAAAAAGAATCGGCGCCGTCATCTCGTTCTCGGTGAGGTCCCGGTGACGGTGGATGTGGACAAACGGCCTAAGAATAATGTTAAAAAAACAGGACGGTGCTCACTTCCTGAGATTTTTAATGATATGCATAAAAAAACGAATGAATCACCTTCTCAAAGTGGACAAGATTTTATATACCGGAAATCATAACGAACTCGATATGGAAATGCTGATGCTGAAAATATGGTCTTATTTTTATAGTAGGTATATAAAGCTGGATCCGCTTATATACCTTTTATACCTGGAGGACCTTTTTATAGTAGGTATATATATGAAAAAGAGCGAAAAATAAAATCTCACTTATAAACGGTGTGGTAAAAGTAATGTCATAATGTGAAAACTGGCTGCCATTTTGTTAAATATGAAAAAATCGAAAAATTTATGACATTATGTTAAAAAATGATATCCGTCAAATGACCACCTCCTGAGTTAATGCACATTTGTGCTCGTTTTACGGCATTTTGATTAAAATTGTTGCTCGCAAAATATCTGGCTCCAAATTGTTGATTTCTTCTTTACTGTTGGCTTCACATTATGAATTACTTTTGCCTCACCTATTCATTACACCTGTACATTTATTTATAGTAGATTATTAAACGAGGCGATAAAGCGGTGTCTTGCGTCACGGGCGCTATATTGAATCCCGAACGTAACGAAAGATTCTAGAGTTAACTCACAAGCGGAGCGAGGGAGTTACCTACTAGAATCCCGAGTGCAGAGAAGAATACAAGCACGCCCAAGGTGCAGACAGCTTTATCCACGAGGAGAATACTCTACTTTTCACACTTTCTGCGAGACAATAAAAACCAGATCTAGGTTGGTGCATTCCATTCAGGGGTTAGTTCAATTTACGAATAAGTTATTATTGTATGGGTCTCTTTGGTTCAAATTTTAATACAGATGAGGTTCCAAATTCAAAACAAATTCAGTGCCTACAACTTTGCTCCGGATTTTATCACCTGTTTTCGGTGAGGTGTACATGACATATAGTTTGACATTGTCGAGCAGGTGGTGTGAAAAATAATTTACATTATTAACTAACAAGTTTAGACTCACCCAAAACAATGTCTCTGGCTGAAACGATGCATGCCGTTGCCAAGAGAGTGACAGTGACAGCGATTGGCATTTCGCGCCAAAACGCAATGGCGGCGAGGCTCATGTTTCCCCGGGAATCTCAACTCTTATTCCGATCCATTAGTATCTGGAACAATGGAGCAATGGAAAGTTAAATTGGTTGTCCTATTTATGTGTTGTAAAGGCATAGTTTGAATTGTTTTGAGGGCTGGCAACTTTCGTAGCGGGTATTTGAAAAAAGAACACTCTATTTTTTATTCATCGCATTCTTGCCAGTCGACTTTAATCATAGATAATAAATATTGATTTCAGTGTAGAGTTTGCAAAGAAAAACACTTAAATAGTATCATTATTTAAAACTAAATTCCGTTCTTCAGATGTTGTCATTATTAGGTACGCTGACCGATATACCTTCAATTTTCAGTGTCATTGGCATCACCAATGCTGCCAATATTTTTCAACGTCAATTAGACTTACGTCACTTCAGTAAATTAAAAGTGACTCAACGTAGATTAAACAAGAAGAAATGCGTTTAACACTGCATTCTGTCGTGTGATTTTAAAAATAATTTCACTTGCAGCAGGCCGGTCATTGCCTTGGTATAAAATTAAACATTAAAATAAACAGGCATATAAAATAAGTCAGGTTTTGATTCACTGTTCTGTTCTGTTCATGAAAGTTTATATTTGTATGTCACGTGTGAAGGTATCTTGTTTCTTTTTAATAATATTCTATAAAATATAGGCAAGTAACTGTCTATACACAAATAGAATTTCTAATATTAGACACTTAAACCTTTTTTAATTTAACGATATCTAGTGGTTCGCCCCGAACTGAAATCTCGTGATTCTCTTATTAAAACAAAAATATATTAGTCGTTATCTTTACTATAAAGTAGTACCCCTAAATAAATAACCAAATAACTTGAACTACAGTTTCATTCATTACAGGTAACGGGAGTTCGTTTAAATTTCTTACTCTTGTTTGAGGTACACACGGCTACACATCAAGCTATACATTTCCAGTATAAGCTGACCTCGCATTGTTTTGGCTTTTCGTAGAATGAGAGGTCAGCTTATACTGGAAATGTATAGCTTGATGTGTAGCCGTGTGTACAAATTGCAGTTTCGGATTTCAGACGTTTCTCTATATTTGTGTCACTTAAGCTACACGCATACCAAATTACAGCACTGTGGGGGTCACTGGTGTACCCTATGAATTTCGCCAAAGTTCAGTTTCTAGTATGGCTAAAAGCCAAAAACTTTACTAAAAATAAAAACAGAGTCAAAATGTACTAATAAAGGCCTTTCATTTGACGTCCCATTTGACCTAATAGTCTCGTTTAATTTGTTTTTACCCCACTTTGAACCCCAATATCTCACTACCCCCTAACACATTTAGCTTATTTAGTCACACTAAAATTGTGCCATCACTACCTACCAAATAAAAAAAAATCTTAAAAAAAAAAAATATCCGATAGCAGGAGAACCCGATGAAGAAGAAGCTTGGTCGGTAGACTTATGAATGAGTTATTCTAAGATTGGTTCTTTAGTTATTTTTCAATACACCACCGCATAAACAGTTAAAATTTTACGACGCGTCATAAAACTATATAGCAGAGTTTCATATAAAAGAGCTTAGCTAGATTTTTTTCTTAAGTTCTGTTTTATGTTACTTTCCATTAGATCGTATAACACCTAACACGTGCCTTCGTAGATCATGTTAGAGGGTTACCATATTTAAAAATGGATACATCAACCCGTTTTAGGGTTAGATTTGGTACTTTTTTATAGGGCCGTTGTTTTAAAAATAGGCCTGTCAACAATGTGTTTGAGTTAATTTATTTATTGCGATGCTGAAGGGTGTGACGATATATCAGTACGATAAATATCCTTTATTGTAAGATAATGAACTGACAACTAAATATCATCATCATCCACAACCCATAAGTACCCACTGCTGGGTGTAGGCCTCCCTTTGTAAACGCCACCCTTCCCGGTCCTGTGCTGAGCGCATCCAGGAGTTGCCCGCGACGTTCTTTATGTCGTCGACCCACCGCGCCGACGGACGTCCTGGACTTCTTAGGTCTGTACTTGGCCACCATTCGGTCACAGATTTACTCCACCTGCCATCACTCCGTCTAGCCAAGTGTCCTGCCCAGTTCCACTTGAGTTCCACCACCCTTGTTCCGACGTCTTGGACCTTCGTCTGGCGTCGGATTTCGGTATTAGGAACTCGATCCAGCAGGTTGATGGCAAGCATGGCGCGCTCCATGGCTCTCTGTGCGACTCGTACTCTGTACACAGTTTCCTTAGTGAGCGGCCATGTTAAAATATAAAATAAATAAATAAATATTCCTGGACATCTCACACGGCGCTATCTAGCCCCAAACTAAGCAGAGCTTGTACTATGGAAACCAGATAACTGATAGAATACTTACATACTTTTTTTTTGTAAATACATACTTATCATATATAGAAAAACATCCAGACCTGGAACAAATATCTGTAGAACATGCAAACATTTGAATATAAATAGTCACTAACGATTGATTACTGAATTCTTCGCCACCTAACGATATATTGCAGTCTCTTGCATTGCAGGGTTTATGTTTGAAACAGAAACACTTTGAAACCTATGTAAAACAACAATATCATATGTATTTACTAGAAAAATGTATACCTTCTCATCTAAATCTTTTTCATATGAGAAATTATAAATTTTGTAGTAATCGTTCATCTAAAATACACCAATCAAACTAATTATTATTGGTAATATTATGAACGAAAAACATTGAGATGTGTTTTTCGAAATCTATAAATTACATAACGCAACCCTAGCGCCAGATGTCCTGTTTTTTTCGAATATTAGTAAACAGAGCTGTTATGGACTAATACAGGATGATCATAGTTCAAAGATCTCGCGAGTCTCCCATAAAAACAAAAACAAAATTTGTACTCTTTGACTATCAAAATAGTGCCACGAAATACTTAACCAGTATATGCGGTAATTTTTTTGTGGTACAAATTGCAGTTATTCTGGATTTCAGACTTTTGCCTATATATGTGTAATTTAAGCTATAAACATACCAAACTACATCACTGTGGGGTCACTGGTGTACCCTGTGAATGTTGTCAAAGTTCAGTTTTTATTATGGCTAATAACTGAAAAACTATAAGGGTTTTACTAAAAATAAAAACGAAGACTAAATTTACTAATAAATACCTTTCATTTGACGTCCCACTTGACCTAATAGTCTCATTTTAATTTTTTTTACCCCTCTTGAACCCCAATATCTCAACAAACCCCAACATTTTTAGCTCATTTAGTCACACCGAAATCGTGTCATCACTACCTATGTATCAAATTTCACGATGATTAGATTAACGCTTCGAAAGTTATCCTCGGACAAATAAACATACACACATACGACGCCGATTTGCCCAAGTAGATTTACAATGAAAATTTAAAATGACATAATTATATTTAAAAATTAAATTAGCTTTTGGCTAAACGATTTCTAAGAAATAATGGAAGTCACAACATTAACGGTACAGTGAAGTAAACAGATTTAATTACGAACCAATCACAGGAATTGTACAGTCGGCTACAGAGATGATACAATGATTGATTTTCCAGAAAAAACTTTTACTTGTCAAAAAGTAATTTAATTCCTATTCATAACTTTAAGCGCGTTTTTAACTTTTATTTCCTAAATGACAGACGAGACGAAAGAGAGTTAAACTGCAGGTGAGGTACCAGTTTTTGCCTGCCGCTTCAGCTTACTTCTTGCAACCATTTGGTTTAGTTTTAATTTATACTATTTTATACCTTAACCTTTTTTGTGTTATTAGATATTACTTACTAGCCTCCGCCAGCGGCTTCGCATATGTGTTAATTCAGGTTATGATCTACTTGCATACCAAATTTCATCGAAATCAGTTCAGACGTTACGACGCGAATGAGTAACAAACACCCACACATCATTCACATTCATATACAAACTTTCGCGTTTATAATATTAGTGGGATCTACACGCGGTAGCGTGTCAAGCAAAATTCAATGTAACAGAACTGGCGAGCAGCACCGTGTGTAATATTACACGAACCATTTGGAGCAAATACATTTATTCTATTCTATAATGGATCTGAATCTTATTTCTGTTCGATCTCGTAGAGAAACATCAAGCATTGCCCTTTTCTTAGCACGCCTTGAGCCTTCATAATAGGCCCATAGTTCGTCAAATGACAGGTTTTCTGACCGCAATTAGTGTTTCACTTATATACTTGATTGTACATTTTCGCATGTACAGCCACAATCACAAGCGATGTTTACAGTAGCCGGCATTAGCCGCAACAATAAACAATTGGTCGAGAACCGACCGCAAACCAGCGACAGCTCGTAATGGCCGCCTGCGGTTATCGCATTGTAATGAGTTGTAAATTAAATTATTGTTTCGCGCCCGTCTTGTTGTTTAACCCCGAACTCAAAAAGAGGCGTGTTATAAGTTTGATGTCTGTCTGTCTGGTATTGGTCGGTTCTTAGCTATATGAAACAAAAGTATATAAGTATTCTATATATTCTGATACGTGACGGTGGTCAGAGGCCTGACCTTGGGAGAAGGAACCTTTGGTGTGGGACGCCACGTGCGTCGATACCCTTGCGCAATCTCATCTGTCTGGTACAGCAGTTGAGGCCGGCGTGATGGCAAATTCAGCCGAAGATCTCAAGCGGCGCAAATATGGAAGTCTAGACAGAGCTTACGTATTTGAGGCATTTGGGGTCGAGAACCTGGGTCCATAGTATACTGGGGCCCATCGCGTTTTCAAAATTCTTCCTGGGCGTCTGGTCGAAGCGACGTGTGATCCGAGAGCTGGCGCTTATCTGGGTCAACGCATAAGCATTGCAATTCAGCAGGGCAATGCAGCCAGTGTCTTGGAGACACTTCCGCCGAGTAGTGATCTGGAGCAGTTGAGCTATCTATAGATCGTTTGCAACGGTCTTTAGATGATTCAACTGTTTCTTCTGTATTTTATTGTAAATAATTGTATATTCTTTCTGTTATTAGTATTCTATCAGTTTTCTGGTTCCCATAGTACTGGCTCTGCTTAGTTTGGGTCTAGATTAGGGTTTCGTTCCCGGGTCCCGGGAATCGGGAAATCCCGGGAAAAATGTAGTCTAGATAGCGTTGTGTGAAATGTCCGGCAATATTTATTTATATCAGTTTTAACGCTCTGTTAAAAAGAGTGAATCGGGTTTTATGAGTTTAGATGATGGCACAATAAACCCACAACCAACAAGCAGTTACCACAGACTGCAACAATTTCATTAGAAACCGGACAGGTTGCGAGTTACGGAACTTATCTAGCATTATCCACTTAACATCCATCTATATCTATACTCTATACTAATATTATAAAGAGGATTTTTTTTTTATATTTTTGTGTGTATGTTTGTAATGAATAAACTCAAAAAGTACTGTGCCGATTTCAAAAATTCTTTCACCATTGGAAAGCTATATTCACCTTGAGTGACATAGGCTACATTTATTGCTAGAAAAGATTAGGAATCCTTACTAAAACTTAAGTAACGTAACCCAAGGTGTTAAAAGTGCCCTAAAACGTCTTTCGTCGCATGCGCTACGGAAACTATTGATGATAGAACAAAAGTATATTCTACAATATTAAAGAACATATCTACAAAAAACTTTGTAATATTATAAAGAGGAAAGATTTATTTGTTTGTTTGTATTGAATAGGCTCCGAAACTACTGGAGCGATTTAGAAAATTCTTTCACTGTTGGGAAGCTACACTATCTCCAGGTGACACAAGCTACTTTTACCTAACTGCGGAGAAGGAGGGTAATGTTTTTATTAAAAAAACTACGCGTGCGAGGCTGCGGATTGTTCAGCTAGTTATCCAATAAAACATTATCACTTTATCCGCACTACACAAAGGTTAGCTGGAAGAAAATGCTAATTAGCATTAAGTTTTCCTATGTATTATTTTATTATTGTATAAAATAATATTCTAATATAATCTAACAATTTGAAATTATCCAAAAAATTATGAACCAAACAGGTTTCAAACCCGCATTTGGTGAGGAGTAATAACAATATCGTATGTGCTATTGATTTTGTAAACTAAAAAATACCTCTAAATAGGTAAAAGGCAAAAAGCGACATATAATCCAATATAATAATATATATCTAAAATAATCTGGCAGATTTACTTTTGGGTAGTTAAATGATTTAAGGATGTTTAGTCGCTTTCGTTTAGGGATCATTGTTGAGGATTACCTAATAAACGCGATGACGTGCCAAGTCAATGTAGGTAATAAGTACCAAAATTAAAAACACTACATGAATTTTAAGAGTATATGTTACAAAAGCAAACCTCAATATAATTCAATTAATATTTCTTGTACAAATCAATCCTTTTTTATACTAGCTTCCGCCCGCGGCTTCATACTTAAACGAGTAATAAAAGTGAGCTATATCTCATTACAGGTTACAAATTTTGACGACCTCCATAGCGCAGTAGGCGAATAGCCGGCTGAGACGCAGGAGGTAGCGGGTTCGATTCCCGCCGCGGAACAAATATTTGCATGATCTACAGATATTTTTTCCGGGTCTGGTTGTTTTTCTATATATTATATGTATGTATTTACAAAAAAAAAGTATATAAGTAAGTATTCTATCAGTTATCTGGTTCCCATAGTACAAGCTCTGCTTAGTTTAGGCTAGATAGCGCTGTGTGAAATATCCAGCATTATTTATTTAAATAACATCGAAATTGGTCCCCCGTTTAATCGTTAAAACTTAATAAACAGACAAAGAGAGACATAAAAACAGAGCTACTTTCTAATAAATGGTATAAGATTGGATTTGACTTCAACACATGGCAACACTAAAAGCTTACAATCGCAGCCCTAAACTAAAATCACGCACATTTCGCGTCCACGTTCGTTTTAAAACATCCTGTGCAAGGAAGCCGCGCACGTGCCGGTAAACTTCCTGCGCAAGCGCACCTATCGCCGCCGCTATTCTACACCGATGGAATGGCGCTGGAAATGGGCTGAGAAAACGGTTAGGTTTGAAGCGGGTTTGAATGATGATACTGTTGATAGGAGGCCTACAGTTTTTGCTCTATTACATACATACATATTGCTGGACATTTCACACAGCGCTATCTATCCCCAAACTAAACAGAGCCTGTACTATGGGAACCCGATAACTGATAGAATACTTATATACAATTTTTTTTGTAAATACATACTTATAATATATTGAAAAACATCCAGACCCGGAACAAATATCCGTAGATCATGCAAACATTTGTTCCGCGGGAATCGAACCTGCTACCTCCTGCGTCTCAACCGCCTGTTCGCCCACTGCGCCACGATATTGAAAAGGGTTGTGTGTAAAATGTACTTATGAGGATAACATTCTTACACCAAATCAACAATAATGATTAACTAAAAGAAAATATTCATACTAATACTATAAATTAGACCGACGACCGCCGTGGCCCAGTGGGCGAATAGCCAGCTGAGACTCAGGAGGTAGCGGGTTCGATTCCTGCCGCGGAACAAATGTTTGCATGATCTGCAGACATTTGTTCTGGGTCTGGATGTTTTTCTATATATTATAAGTATGCATTTACAAAAAAAATAGTATTCTATCAGTTATCTGGTTCCCATAGTACAAGCTCTGCTTAATTTGGGGCTAGATATCGCTGTGTGAAATGTCCAGAAATATCTATTTATTTATTTTATTTATTTAAATTCGAAAATGATTCTGTCTCTCTGCTTGTCTGTCTATTTGTTACGTTTTCGCGACTAACCGGCTAGACAGATTTCGATGAAATTCGGTATTAAAACAAATTATGACCGGGATTGGGACATGCGCAAGCGCTTGCGCAAGTGGAGTCTTTATTGACAAACCGCGCGTGCGAAGCCTACCTAGTACTATATGTACACGGTGTCCTTTATTTAAATCACTGTTTTCCCAAAACAAACGTTGTTCAGACCATGGTTTACTAACAGTTTATAACATCAAATTAAAAAAACAAAACGATATTGGTCTTTGAAAAATATAAAAAGTTGCGAACTAAAAACGTCTATTTTAACGTCACGCCCTACAACATAGCGCGCTGGCCGGTATCTACTAGGTACTAAGGAGTAGGTAATACCGTAGCGTATTACCCGCAAGCGTAAGTTCATGGGAACTTTATGTCACGGTTAGTTTTAGAACAAAGTTAGACTTATTTGAGAAGGTCTAGTTTTTATTTTTTTATTCTCTTATTTGATGCTATAAACAGTTATTAGACCATGGTCTGAGCAACGTTTGTTCAGGGAAAACAGTGATTTAAAGGACACCGTGTATAAAGTACCTATTCCTGCAAAAAGTGACAATGCAACTTTTTCCCTTTCAAAACATCTGTAAGGGTAGAAAAATCTTAATGGAAACTATTTAATCGATAATAAACTCTATGGAGAAAGTCTTTAGAGTCATTGGCCTTAAACCTCTGCTTATTACTTAAATAAACCAGAGTTCCGTAACTTAATGAATCCCTAAAGCAAGGGTGCGTACCTGGCCCCTAAAAATAGTTTCAAGAGTACTCGACCCCCTTAGGACGCATTTACATTGTAAGCTGGCGTAAGAATACCGGCCCCTATGCACAACAATTTACAGATTGAATAAATAAATTAAAATATTTGTTATACCTCAAATTATAACTCGACAATGTCATGTAAACCTCACCGAAAGCAGGTGATTAAATCACTACGGCCGAGCCGGGAATAGAGTTGTAGTGAATTTCATAATGTGATTTGAATTTGGAACCTCATCTGTATTTAAATTTGAACTAAAGAAACCCACACAATAAGAATAAGTATTCATTAATCGAACTAACCACTGCACAGAATGCACCAACCTAGATTTCGTTTTATTGTCTCGCAGAAAGTGTGAAAAGTAGAGTATTCTCCTCGTGGATAAAGCTGTCTGCATCTTGGGCGTGCTTATATCCCTCTCTGCACTGAGGATTCTGAGGAGGGAGGACTTCCTCGCTCCACTCGTGAGTTAACTCTAGAATCCTTCGTTGCGTTCGGGATTCTAAATAGCGCCCGGGACGCAAGACACTGCTTTATCACCTCGTTTAATAATCTACTATTACTGAACATTTATAAATTTGTGACTCTAACTGCCTAACTCACTTACTGACTTAAAATTCTTCATTATAACTTACAAGCTAGATAGATTAGAAAATTCTTTATTGCACTAATAAAAATATACATAGGCGAACTTAATGCTAATTAGCATTTTCTTCCAGCTAACCTTTGTGTAGTGTGGAGAAAGTGGTAGTGCCAGAAAAAGGAAATTTAATCAAACTTTAGCTTAGAAATAAACTTACAAAAATTAAAAATAATAATAATACACATACATAAACGAAATACACAAATCTACATAAAGTGCTCAATTTTGTTGGTTCAATTTGGTTGGTCAATTTTGAAGAGAGATGAAGTATTTAAAGAGTTTGGATTTGAAGATTCCCATAGAGGCGGCCTTGCGGATTTCCACTGGAAGAGAGTTCCACAAGCAGATAGCAGTCACAGTGAAAGAGTAAGGTAAAAATTAAGGTTAATGGGCGGTCTTCTTACTAAAGAAAGAAATCTGACTGACTGTTGCGCTTATAAAGGTACATTAGACGGTCTTATCGCTAAAAAAATAAATCTGACTGACTGTCGCGCTTATAAAGGTTCAGTAGGCGGTCTTATCGCTAAAGAAAGAAATCTGACTGACTGTCGCGCTTATAAAGGTTAACTAGGCGGTCTTATCGCTAAAGAAAGAAATCTGACTGACTGTCGCGCTTATAAAGGTTCATTAGACGGTCTTATCGCTAAAGAAAGAAATCTGACTGACTGTCGCGCTTATAAAGGTCCATTAGGCGATCTTATCGCTAAAGAAAGAAATTTGACTGACTGTCGCGGTTATAAAGGTTCATCCCAGCAACTGTTTTAATGTTAATAATGGTTGGTGGGAGCCGTTGGCTGCGGGCCGCACAAGATCGGCCGCTCTGGAAATCTTTGTGGGAGGGATATATTCAGTAGCGGACGTCTTGTTACTGTTATGATGATGTTGATTCATCATTATGCTAGGTTCAAAGATAAAAAAATATGTGTATAACCCGCATTGCCTATGCCACGATTAAAGGAATAAATTGTTCATATTCAAAAGTATTTAAAAAAAGCAAGGTAATAAAATGATTTGTTTTATTAGTAGATATAAGTCTGACCAAAAAATACTAACTAGTACATAAAACCTTGGCTAGGAGGGATGCCGGGCGTTGGACGAAGGCAATTACAGAGTGGTGGCCAAGAGATGCTCGTAGACCAAGATGCAGACCACCCGCCCGATGGTTGAATGACATTGAAAGCGCAGCTGGGTGTCAATGGATAAGACTCGCAAGGGACCGGAAAGAATGGCGTTATAAAGAGGAGGCCTATACCCAACATTGCGTGCAGACGGGCTAAGATGATGATGATGATGATATAGATAATAAAGATAATTTATTTTCGGTAACAAACTTCACAACACAAGGGTAGGTAGGTACTTACATCAAATTCAGTATTTTAGTTAAATGTTAAAACCTAGTTGCAAAAGAAACATGGCACCCAAACTAGGAAGATCTGTGATATGGCATGCCTATGCCTCCCGCCGGAGGCGCCACTTGTACTGAAGAAGATTAACTCTTGTTTTGTACTTACAAACTTATACAAAAAAAATAAATTAATTATAATAAGTTTATATTTATAAACGAGTAAATATAATATATAGGTATGTATATATATATATATAGGATGAATAATTATGTTTGTGCGTAGGTGTGTGAAGCTTTACGTTAAGACAACGAGCAAATTTTCGGTTTCCACATAGTTTTGTTCGAGTAGGTAAATTTTCAGGATAAATTTACACTTATGGGTGATGATGACATAATACCTACTATTAACACCGTAATTTCCTATACTTCTCTACTAATCATATAAAAGGTTAACTTTATGCGTGTGTTTCTGTGTACCTATGGGTAATCTCCAGGATTACTGAACTGATTTTGATGTTTTCTTTAATAGAAAGCTACACTATCCCGGATTACCATATTTTATTTTGGTTGGTTAGCTAGTTTTCAATAAAATAATATATGGCCATCTTTTTTTTATCAGGCGAGGTTCAGACGAGATTATGGTCAAACGAAGATCTATCTTCATTTGACCACAATCTCGCCTGATGGTAAACGATGATGTGATCTGAGCACGAAGATTTAGAAGACACACTCACTATTACCTTAAAGAGGCCCAGATTGTATCTACTTTACTGTCTTTTCTACCCCATACTTGCAAGATGTGGAATGAGCTACCATCTGAGGTTTTCCCATTAAGCTACGACATGACATGCTTCAAGAGAATACCCCGGGTGTTGCCGGTGTCAATAGGCGACGGTGACCGCTTACCATCAGATGGGCCGTAAGCCTGTTTCCCCACAAATAACATTAAAAAAAATACTCTTTAGAAAAAACAGACGACGGTAAAGTGTTTTATACCTTAGCAGTACGCATTAAGAACTATTTAGTCTAGAAGTACCATGCATTATTAAACTATTATTACTCGTGCGCGATAACTTGGGACCTGCTAGGAATGCGACTCCCCGACCGCTTCCCCTGCACTTCCCCGATGGCGCCCGTATTGTACCGTTCGCATCACTATTTTTACTAGGGTTTTTAGTCTCGTACTGGCCTACGTCACGTAACGACGCGCTCTGGAATTCTTTTAGTTTTCGTTTGTGTTATTGTTTTGTTGGTGTAGTTTTTGTTGTTATAGTTTGTGTCATTGTTTTGTTGTTGTAGTTTTTGTTGTTATAGTAAATGTTGTAAATTTATCGGATACCTCTTCGTCAAGTGATTATAGTGAGTCTGAGGACGAAGAACAACCTCTAGAAGGCATAAATCCACTAAGTAGTGACGAAGATGAGATAATGTAAATAATAGATAAAATAATCCTCCCTGAGTAACATAATAAATTAGGTAAAAAAAAACAAAGACGAAGCCGCGGGCGGCTGCTCGTTATGTTCGCTTTTTTGCGGGCGGTACAAACACGTCAATATGACGTCACCGCGCTCAGGTCCCAACTTATCGCGCACGGGTAATACCTGAACACTTCAAAGTAACCCTTCTATTATAGGTATCGGCTGTTTTGGCCTAAAATAGAAAAGGTACGCTCGTTAAAAAAGCACTTACGATTCATTCTGTTATGTTAGGGCATGGTTTCTTCAGTCTGGTGACAGCAAAAATACAAAAGGTAAGGAGGTACTCTCAATGGTAATATGATAAAAATTTTAGAGGTTTTTTATTCGTACATAATTTTACTTATTTTCGTTATAATAACTGAAACGATATCGAATTTATGAAAACTGACGCTACAATTGATATTCTTTCCTTCATTTTGTAAAACAAACGCTTTGTCAAAGACATTATTCTTATCGCTCGTTGATTAGTTGTCCGTGATTTTATTTTATATGCAATGCAACTAGATCTTCTCGGCGAAAAAGAGTCAGTTTCTCCAAGCTCCCATTTTCCAAGATGTACCGGTAGCCGTAATGTCACCTCGAGCTTCTAGGGGTTTCGCTCACGCCTACTCTCAACTTTATCTCATCGAGACTAAGGCTAAAACAGCTGCCATGACGCTGGGCATCCTCAACAAGATCAGGAGATCAAGACCGGGTCAGCTTCTTAGTCCTTACAAAGCACAAGTCCGGTCTGGTAAGGATTCCTGCTGCCACCTTTGGGATGGTTCGGCCAAATACCAGCTCGCTACCTTAGACTCGATAGAACGTAGGGCTTTTGGGCTTATAAGTGAGCAATGTATGGCGGAGACTAAGACCCAGTCTCGAACACCGCCGTGAAGTTGCAAGCCTATCGATCTTTAATAGAATACATTTTGGGGAATGTGCCTAGGAACTATAGATCTGATCCCGCCATCTCCCTTCCATCAAAGGACAAACAGGCGCACGGCTCAGTACCATCCGTACCTAGTTGATAAACCACCCATTCGCACACACCGGCACCGTTTTGGTTCTACGTTCTTGATGCGTACAGCTAAGGTATAGAACACTTTATCGTCGTCTATTTTCCTAGTGAATACAATCCGGCCTCTTTAAGGTTAGAGTGAATAGGTTTCCTCTAGATCTTCGTGCTTCATCTTAGACTACATCATCACTTACCATCAGGTGAGATTGTGTTTAAACGAAGATTTATCCAGTTTAAAAAAGAAACATCTCAGCAGGCTTTGACCGCTGCGCCCGCGCAGAAAGTCTTTAAAAGAGCACTTTTTATTCGGTTATTTTGGTATATGGTTTGTTCTGGCAGTAAAAATACAGAAGTTGATAAGATGATACAAATTCATGAGTTTTCTAAAAGCTGTTTCTCTCAGATTTTCTCGACTTCAGTTAACAGTAACTGTACTTCTGTACTCTTAAACGAAAAAAAAATATAGTACACGATCCAAAGGTGCTTTCTATATATTGGTATGTACTTTCTCTATAACTTTATAAAGTTCGTTCATTAAACCCAGCGAAGCGACCGTTAATATAAACAAGACCAGCGCTGGTTTCTGTCTGTCTGAGCGCTCTGCGAAACTTGGAGTTATGAAGCTGAAAATATTTAAGGAAGTACATGACCCGCGTTCTATACGAAGAACAAAAGCATTCATGTATTTCAGTTAGGCAAAATAAGGTCTGGCAATCGATAATCACAAAGCATTTAGTTACTAAACAGTCAAAAAGTACGATGTTATTGGTAATTTTCTTAGGTAATCCAAACACTAATCTGGCTTATACCCGGCATTGAGCTATCACTTAATTAAGCTAACGATCATGATGATGAATGAACTTTAGAGTGCCGGGGAAGTACTACGACTATACTTACTTCTGCCGTCAGCAGCATTACCTACTGTGTTTCGGTTTGAAGGGTATGGTGGCCGGTGAAATTTCAGGCACATAAGGCTTTACACCTGTAAGCTTCAAGTTGATTAACGCAGAGCAGCGCATCGTAGGATTCGTAGGTTACATATCTAAGGTGCGTGACCTACGAGGCAGTTGGGGCATAAGCTAGTTCAATCTCCATGAAGTATTAAAAACGTTTCTTTATTTCTTGTATAACGCGCTTACGCGCTCCATCTGGGGTGGACTCTTTTAATGCGATCCAAAGAAAGAGGATTGCCTCCTTCATGTCCAGAGTCAACATGTGTAAAAACACAATCATTTAGTCTGGCGGACAGACTGGTGCTGACGGCAGAGTATCGACGTTGGATGTAAATAGCCACTGAAGACCTAAGACTGAACATAATTTTGTAAAATATGGATCATTGTATCTGCAGTAAAGAATTTATTTATTTATTTATGTCATATTTTATCGTCTTCTATACCACAATGCCTGAAAGCTAAATTTTTCAATCAGTGAGTCCTACCCGTAATGACCTAGGGAGCTGAGACGTGGACACTCATGGTACGACTAGTCCACCATTGTAAGGTTGCGCAGCGAGCTATGGAACTGGCTATCCTCGGAGTTTCTCTGAAGGATAAAATCAGCAATGAGCAGCAAGTAGCAGTTGGCTGGTCATGTGCCGAAGAACCGACAACCGTTGGGATAAACGAGTTCTTGAGTGGAGACCGCGTTTTGGCTAACGTAGTGTGGGGCGTCCCCCGACGGACGGGCAGAAAGTGGATGAGAAGGCCTATGTCCAGCCGTGAACTAATGTGGGCTGATGATGATATTCTGGGTACTGAAATAGTCATGCTTCTTAGCAGACTGTTGCTCAGGAACACCCACACAATACACACATAAATGCACAATCAAAATTTAACTTACCTTAACTTATCCTAATCAGGAATAATCTTACTTGGGCCACATTAATTTAATGTTTGCGTACTTTTAATTTAACTTAATTAACATTAACTTAAACTCGTTTTTCGTTTTTTTTTTCGTGAAGCGATTGAAATCAAGAAATTTCCAAATTTCAATCAGGAAGACGACTATAGACCCTCAGTGTCCTGGAACCCGGTGATTGCTAGTGCGCGTCGTGATCGGTCTTCTCAGTAAGTAGATACGGTTAGTCTAGTGTGTCGTAATATGAACGAGGACATTTTTAATTCTGAAGAACAAGTGAGGGTAGTTGCTGCAGCTACCCACACTTCCCGACTCCAAGTACTCCAGTCAGCCCGAGACCATGACTGTTGCAACACAGCCGAAACGTCGGGATAACAAATAAAAACGGTACATACGCGATAAATACCCATTTCAATCAATAATTCCTTCTAACACAGGTATTTTATACTTAAAAGAGGGTCCCAAACCCGTGAAATGTATATTAATTAAGTTTAATGAAATAAATATAATAAAAAAATAAAAATATTATTTAGTTTTTCGTTTCTGAGTATAATTTCAGTATAAGTTTAGTCCAGTTGAGTGCAATATACATAAACAAATTTAAAGTTTCGTTAAAATGACAAAGAAGTTTTATTTTAGTTAAAAAAATTATATTCCATAACAAAGGGAATTTACCACGCCCTCATACCATTTACCCCAAAATCCCACATTTATTTAAAAACGCTATAAAACACAAAAGGCCGTAATGCCCTATTCTAAATTCTAAAAGCATACCAAACTTCCGCATTTAGTTAGATTGTGATTAAAGTATCGAATGACTGTAGCCTTGGGATATTGTAGCCGAGGTATATATTCCCCTCATGACACAGAAACATGCCACATCATGACACAGCAGAAGGTGAAATAAAAATATCGCTTCTTGAAAGAGGTTACAAAAAAATTTGAAGTGCGTTTTCGGATACTGTGGCAATTATATGAACTAGTTGCCAGTGCATATTGTTATAAACTAATCAGTTTTTTTTTAATTTGTGTTTTCATCATCTGCGAACCATACTTTAAACTTGTGTCGGAATATTTGGTAGACCGTCTACTGTAAAAATGAATGCCCCTCCACTTCATTACGTCAAAGCGAAATGTTCTATAAATAAATAATAAATAAATAAATATTGCTGGACATTTCACACAGCGCTATCTATCCCCAAACTAAGCAAAGCTTGTACTATGGGAACCAGTTAACTGAAAGAACAATTTTTTTTTGATAATACATATTTATAATACATAGAAAAACATCTAGACCCGAAACAAATACCTGTAGGTCATTCGCGCATTAGTTGCGCGGCGGAAATCGAACCCGCAACCTTCTGCGTCACAGCCGGCTATCCGCCCACTCCGCCACAGAGGTAGTCAAAATTTTTTTTTAATTTACTGTCCACCTACTTTATTTACTGTAATCACAAAGCTAATTTTGAGTCTTGATGTAGTGTTGACGCACAATAATGATGTGTAGCGGCGTTCATGGACGATCTCTACCTAGACGTTTTTATATATGTTTTTTTTAAGTTACAACAGAATTGTATTATTTATATAATAATTAGTTAAACTCATTAATTAAGAACATGTAATGTCAAAATTAAAAATAAATAAATTGCACATAACAATAATAGATGAATGCTTTGCGTCAGATGACGACAGAGAGATAAGAGCCTTGTCTTTACAAAATTTGTCTATGGAGTAAAAACACTTTTTCAACAAACAATATATTTTTTAGGGTTCCGTACTTCAAAAGGTAAAAAAGGATCCCTTATAAGATCAGTCTCTTGTCCGTCTCTCCGTCTGTCTGTCTGTGTGTCACCACTAATTTTCTCAGAAACGGGTGGACCTAGCAAGTTGAAATTTATACAAGATACTGAGGTCTATAGTCCCTATTAGGTGTATAAAAATCAAGGTCCTGGTCAACACGATAAAAAGATATGGGCAAATTTAGATTTTCTCGAAAACTTGTACGTACCAAATTAACCTTAATTTTCAACCTTTGTTATTTTTCAGAATTTTCTCTTTACTTGTGCTCTAACCTTGCTTTTAACCAAAATTAACAATTCTAGGTCAACCGGAAGTACCCTATAGGTTTTGGGTCGAAAACCTATATGGTAGTTCTCATTGACCTAGAATCACGAAATTTGCCAATAAGCAAGGTAAAGGAGCACAAATAAAGGAAAAATTGCAAAAAATAAAATAAGCTGAAAACCATATACATACATAGTTGACGCCAATTAAGATAGTCCTCCGAGTTGTATGGGCGCTCATACAATTTAGAGGACTTGCTTAATCGGCACCAACCTCAAATAAGGTAAATAAATAAAATTGTGCTATTGAATAAAATTAATATTTATGTGGGGCTCCGATACAACAGACATGATTTTTTTGTTTTTATAGATAATGGTACGGAACCCTTCATGCGCGAGTCCGACTCGCACTGGCCGGTTTTATTTTTCTGTATAATTTGCTCTTCTTTCTCCTCACAAACTTACTTTATAAGGAATTGATTCATTGCTTATTCATTATTTAGTGTAAAATATGGCCAAATGTTTAATTAGGTAGGTCCAACTTCGAGAAAGAGGTCAATCGTCGAATCCAACTCGGATGGGCAGCGTTTGGGAAACTTCGCAACGTCTTTTCGTCCAACATACCTCAGTGCCTTAAGACGAAAGTCTACAACCAGTGTGTGTTACCAGTGATGACATATGGAACCGAGACGTGGTCCTTCACTATTGGCCTTATGAATAAGCTCAGAGTCACTCAACGAGCTATGGAGAGGGCTATGCTCGGGGTTTCTCTACGGGATCGAATCAGAAATGAAGAGATACGTAGGAGAACTCAAGTCACCGACATAGCCCGACGGATTAGCACGTTGAAGTGGCAATGGGCAGGCCATATAGCGCGCAGAACAGATGGCCGATGGGGCCGAAAGGTTCTCGAGTGGAGGCCACGGACCGGCAAGCGCAGCGTAGGACGTCCACCCACAAGATGGGCAGACGACTTGGTAAGAACCGCAGGTCGGCGTTGGATGCAGGCCGCTTCCAACCGCAGTTCCTGGAGATCAATGAGGGAGGCCTTTGTCCAGCAGTGGACGTCCTACGGCTGATATGATGATGATGCCCAAATGTCTAGAATAGCATGGATTGCGTGTTTGCCAATCATTTCAATACACACAAATGTATGTGTTTGGATCTCGAAATCACCAAATCACCAGGTGGATTATGTAGGTTATTTACAAGATCTCCCACTGAATTCTCTGTGGCCCTGAGCTCAATTTCTAAACGCTGCCTCCCCTATGCAAAGATTGGGTCTATTGTAACAATGGGGCAATTTGTAAATCATCGATAAGGAGACAGAGATTTAACAGGGATGGGACAGAGTAAGGATTTCGATATTTGTTATCGATAGCGCTGCGAACTGCGAGCAATGGACCAAATTGTTATATTCACAAAGTTATATAAAAGTCGATGTTTATCTATTTTTTGTCACCCGGGTGAATGGAAGCAGGGAAGAGAGACCTTTGCCCAGCAGTGGGATTATGTATTATATTATATTTCTTTAGATTTTATTAGAATATGAAAATAACTGAGACGATATCGAATTTATGAAATGACGTTTTATGATGTTATTAGTTGTTGCCCGCGACTTCGACTTCGTATGCATACAAAATGTGTAGGTAACCAAGAAATAAAGCTAAACTCGCTATTGCAACTTTACTTTACACCCCTTCTTATCCCATGGGACCTGGTTTATGGGATAAAAAGTAGCCTATGCGTTAATCCAGGTTGTAATCTACGTATATACTAAATTTCATCGATATCGGTTCAGCCGTTACAACGTGATTGAGTAACAAACAAACAAATAAACAAACATCCAAACTTTCGCATTTATAATATTAGTCTAAATAGTGTAATATAGTTCGTTAATTACCTCGTTAATTTGTTATTTTTATTATTTCCTTAGATAAGAAAAGTAAACGTTTTGTCAATCGCACTATTATTATCTCTCGTTTATTAATTGTCTATGCTTTATTTAATCGACAATGTGCAACTCTACATCTCAGCAGGCTACCTTGCGCCCGCGCAGAAAATCGTTATTCAATTGAGCGCAGGCCGTTAGCTACCCAATCACAGACGTGTGTTGAATTGCGCAAACTGACAGACTAAAGGCTCGTATTTTCGGCTATGTTTTGTGTATTCAGAATATTAATTCAATAGGTGGAAATGTCGTAAAAATAAAGCTATCATTGATCTAGCGACGTGAGCAACTAAAAACATTCGCAATTTTTTTTTTCGGTTTGAACACGCATGTTTTTTTTAATTGTTAATTAATTTCTCTGCATTTGTTAATAAACTAAAAGTCAATAAACTTTCTTTAATAGTTTCTATTATCTTCAAATGGCTCAGTTATTTTATACATAAGCTATATATAGATACATAAGCTTAAACTATTTTATTTCCGATTCTTGACCTCTCTAAATAAATAAATACTTACTAAAATATTTATTAATATTTCAGTGACCTCATCTTGTCAACTATCAACTTGTTGACAGCTAATCTGAAGGTAATCTTTTAGTGCAAATAAAAAATATATTAGGAAAACCTATAACAAATTCTTGGCATTGTATACCGTCCGTCACCCTGAGATAGTAGTTATATTGAGGATTATTGGGTCTATTAAAAAAAACAAAACATACGAAACATTCTATCAAAATCACTAAAACAAAACGATAACTTGTTCTTTTTAATATTTGTCTCGTTCAGCAGTAGATTATTCGGCTAATTTACTATGACAGATAGGTACAATCTGCCATAATCAATTTTGTTAGTTACAATGTTTATTTTTTACATCACATTCGACTAGCCCTTATTTTTTGTTGCGTTCAAATGCCAGTGGAGTTTCAAAAAGAAATTGACTTACTTTGGACATTAAGTAATTTTTTTGGCCGGCACGAAAAGCACCTCACTAAATACAACTAGGGTTCACTGATCCAAGTAGTGACCACGCGGAATATTGCTTAGTAAATATTCTACATTATCATCACCAAACAAGTTACGATCCTCAGCAGTAAAGGAAAGAGGGGATGAGAGAGAGTGAATCATCGCATCTCGCACACCTGAAATGTCTAACGTCTGTTCGCACGTACAAAGACGTTACTATATTTGAAATATTATAACAGTAGAGGCGTTGGACTCAAATGCAAATACTTGTCTATTTAATTCGCGATCTGACCGTTGGTTATTTATGCTATGGCCTGCTGAAGTTTTCACGGCGCTCTATAATTTATCGGCGCTATTTCTGTCTTTCTGCCTACTTGCTACTTGGTACGTCGTGATACATGTTCTTTTAAATTCAGCTCGCAATATAATAAACTCCATTTTTAATGTGTAATTTTCTTTATTGTTTTTTAATTGATCATAATAACAGTCTTGAACTTGACTTGCGTTCTATTTTTAAATGTGAATACGCGTTGCGCCATTTTGACATTCGATAAACATTTTATCGTCATTTGCACATCACTAGTTTTTGATAAACATTTTTTAGCGAGAGTAAAATGTTTGTTTTATAAAACCATGAAGATATAGGTCACCTTATTCACCTATAGGTCACCTATGATATGCTTTTGTTTGTCCTTGAGTTGAGAGAAAACGGATGCATCAAAAGATGTCGGTCAAGTTTGTTAAAACATTTATTTTTATAATAATTAGAATAGGTTGTTACACACGACTACACATCAAGCTATACGCTGTTAAGCTGACCTCTCATTCTACGAAAAGCCTACACAATGCGAGGTCAGCTTATACTGGAAATATATAGCTTGATGTGTAGCCGTGTGTACTTACTCTCGGTTAAGTAACTTAGTAATGTTTTCTGAAAGATATCGTTTTCTTTAACGATAATGCCGCCAATTAAGCTTACTTTTATTAATATGCTATGATTTTGTAATGTACAAGTCCTATTAATTTCTGTCGCCAATCAATAATACTCACATTTCTTTGTTCCGGTATGAAGGGTATGGTTTCCGGTGAATTAACAGACACATGAAGCTTTACACCTATATGCCTCAAGCTGATGGACACAAGTGTTTATCGTAGGGCACATTTCTGTGATGCGTGACCTACGAGGCAATACTTTGCTAGGTGCTTCCCCGGGCGAGCCCTTTTACAGAGAACTTTTTGCCTTTTGTATCAAAAAGGTCGCTTAGACTACGGTAACCGCTTACCATCAAATGTATGCTTCTTGCCACCTTAGTGATATAAAAAAAACCAAAACTAATTTATTCGTTCCATCTACCTACCTCATAATATTCTAAATAGTCCACTATTTATACTAAAAACGGGATATTTACCATGATTTGTGAGTATTTGAGTATCCCGATATTTCGGCGCAGTTGCATGCGCCATGATCACGGGTAAACTGACGTCTTTGCGAGTAGGTAGTTATCGGCAGATATAACGATCTACCCTCTTTCTTAGTCTCTTGCTAGGAATTAATTCGCTAATTCTATTACTACCACCGGCTTCATTCTCGATCATAACTCGATTCCGACACACAACACTCACGGTATCAGGACGCGTAATTGACACTTCACTTCTTCTGTTCTTACACATTCTCACCACAGGATTCCAGGCTCCAGATAATTGAAAACCATCTTCACGATTGAAATTCTTGTGTTTGGCAATCTCAATTGCCTCTTGCAATTGCAGAGTGGAACGAAAACCTGCTTTTCTACCATATGTTAAAGGAGTGACAGATAAAATCGCAAACATTCTACAAAAATTTTCACTTAAGACCATCTTTACTCTTTTAAAGAAAATTACACACTACCTGCGCTCACCAAAAGATTGTTTTCCACTAGAAAAACCAGGAGTGTATAAAATAGACTGTAGCTGTGGGAGTTCTTATATTGGTCAAACCAAACGCACTATAGCTTGTCGGGTGAAGGAACATATCAGGGCGGTGAAGAATGTTGACAGACAAAAGTCTGCCATAGCGGAACATCTGCTGGACTCAGGCTCAAACCACTGGATCGAGCTACACAACCCACAAGTAATCTCAACTGAGCGACATTACATGCCAAGACTGGTTCAAGAGGCAATTGAGATTGCCAAACACAAGAATTTCAATCGTGAAGATGGTTTTCAATTATCTGGAGCCTGGAATCCTGTGGTGAGAATGTGTAAGAACAGAAGAAGTGAAGTGTCAATTACGCGTCCTGATACCGTGAGTGTTGTGTGTCGGAATCGAGTTATGATCGAGAATGAAGCCGGTGGTAGTAATAGAATTAGCAAATTAATTCCTAGCAAGATACTAAGAAAGAGGGTAGATCGTTATATCTGCCAATAACTACCTACTCGCAAAGACTTCAGTTTACCCGTGATCATGGCGCATGCAACTGCGCCGAAATATCGGGATACTCAAATACTCACAAATCATGGTAAATATCCCGTTTTTAGTATAAATAGTGTTCATAACCATGATAGTTTCAAAAATTATATTCTAAATAGTCCCCACTCTGACTTGTACCTACCACCAATCATAATAAAGAAATTGTTCAGATTCGCTACTCCTACAATATTAGCAGTATGATGTCATAACATAATCTTTATAACATTGAGCCAAGGTGCCTTTGGGCTCAATATGCATTTAATATTGTAATCACTGGGTTAAAGAGACTCATTGTATTCGGAATATTAAATTAAGACTTACAGACATTGATAGACCCTAAATCACTGTCAGTTTCCACATTCCCCCCATTCTATCATCGGACAACCAGACGCTCCGCGGCATGCCACCGCTCGCTGTATGGTAGACATACCTCCCATACGCACAAAGCGGTACTCATCTTCCTTTATTATGCGCACCGCTAAGGAGTGGAACGCCTTGCCTGAGTCTGTGTTTCCTGATAACTACAACCTAGGGGTTTTCAAGTCGCGAGTGAACACGTTCTTCTAGGCGTATTCCATCGTAGACTGCATCATCGCTTACCATCAGGTGAGATTGTGGTTAAACGAAGATCTTGTGTTAAACTCCGCCGTTCTAAGAAGTCCGATTTGACGTTGTCAAAATACAGAGAGTAGAGATGGGAACTAGAGTAAAAATAAAAAATTGGTTGCTAGGAATATCGATTATTGAAACATATTGATTAATTGTACTGAGAGTTTGTTATCCATAAATTTAACTTAGGTTAACTTAATATCGAACTAGCTTGGCTATATATACATAATTTGTATCGTTTTTTATTCAAGAAAATGTTGACGATAATGATAAGTAGATAAGATTAGAAAATTATTTATTGCACTGATAAAATACTGATAAAAAACCCTTATTGTGCGTGAAACCTATAATCGATTCTTATATAAAACATTAAAAAAATAAAAATAAGTTTCTGTTTTCATAAATCTAAAGTTTAGTTTGATTAGATTTTTTGTGATAATCGATTTTGTTTTGTTGACAAGTGGTTAAAACGATCGCAACTCTACGGAGTTTAACCCAACGATACAACATTGGAATTGCGTCGGTTATCATAATAATTTTGACATTACACGGTTTTTTGAATTTTTGTGTAGATAATTATTGATTTAAACGGGTATTTATCGCGTATGTACCTTTTTATTTGCTATCCCGACGTTTCGGCTGTGTTGCAACAGTCATGGTCTCGGGTTGACTGACTCGGGTTTTTTGTGTAGACTTTCATTAAGAACGTTATCACGGCGAGAAAAATGACAGACGTCAAATCGGGCTTGTTATTATAAAACAAAAATAAAATATTTCATGACCAATTACAACAAAACTAATTAGGTAGAAACAGTTGAATAATCTAAAGACCGTTGCAAACGATCTATAGATAGCTTAACTGCTCAAGATCACTACTAGGCGGAAGTGTCCCCAAGACACTAGCTGCGTTGCCCCGCTGAATTGCAATTCTTATGCGTTGCCCCAGATAAGCGCCAGGATCACACGTCGCTTCGACCCGACCAGGAAAGAATTTTGAAAACAATAGTAAATAATTTTAAATTATTTCTGTAATTAAAAGCGTTTTGCCCCACTAAAAAAATACATAAAGAAACCTACTTATAACCCCAAACCTTAAGCTTGTCTGGAAGAAATCGCTTTATGCAATAAGACCGGACCTATGATCTTTGTACGCATGATTTACGAGTGTATATTCTTATTATTTTAAATAGTGTGCAAAAAAACAGTCTTGGGCAATTTTGTGGGCACAAACTAAATTTATTTTTTCATTGAAAAAATGGAAATAACAAGCAGATGATGAAATAAACATGAAATTCAGATCCTCCATAATCTGAGAATAACCTTGAGCGAATGGGTGTAGCTATTGTTTCGGCCCCCCACCAATCGCACCTTCCGCCACACGCATCTAACCGACCAGAAAATAGGTGAGCGCGAGGCAGACGAGCACAAACCTCCCGTACGACAATCAGCGGTACACTGCTGCCCGTCGCCCGCGCAACCACCTTTTAAGGATACGCCCGCAAATTATTCGGAAAAATTGAAAATAATTAATTGCCACGTGAAAGACTGTCGCAGCACAGCATCATATGTTCAACTTGAAGGTATAGTCTTTGCCCACATTTAGGTGAAAGAAAAATTACAAAGTTGTACGTCATTTAAAGGTTGAATCAAATTGAAAGTCGAAAACAGCTACATTTTGTTATGTTCACTTTGCTGATAAAAGGTCAATGAATGACATATATTTTTTTGAGCACATAAAACTGATTCCTCCCTGAGGAGAAAGCCTCCAAATAAGACCAATCAGCTACTATATTCGCCATAATTTATAATTATTTAAATTATGTTTGGTTTCATAAAGTCAGTGTAATTTTAGTGCTGACAAACCTAAAGTTAGTTTGAACCATCACCCCCATTATCTAGTATCTATGATGCTAGGTCAAAGATTCTATCCAACGGCGTCTAGAAGGTCGTGCGTAAGTTTTATAAATAGTCCGAAAATTCACGGTAAAACAAACAAGCAATGTGTTTGGAAAACATTGAACTACTCTATCCACTCGTAATTGAAACCATTTCTTGGATACATAATTAAAGATTTATTTACAAAACTGTACGTTGTTGAGTAAATTTAAGGTTTTTTTGCTCTCAATATGTGTTAGATTGTTTTTAAGAATACTATTGGTATTATAAACTGACAAATGAGTTCGTCGATGACTGATATCCATACTAATTCTATAAATGCCAAAGTAGCTATGTTTCTTTGTTACCTGTTCACGACTAAATGGCTGAATCGTTATGAAATTTGGCAAAAAGATAGATTATATCCTGGGAAAGGGCAAAGGCTATCTTTTATTTTATCTTTTGACGACCTCCGTGGCGCAGTGGGCGAATAGCCGGCTGAGACGCAGGAGATAGCGGGTTCGATTCCCGCCGCGGAACAAATGTTTGCAATGTCTACAGATATTTGTTCCGGGTCTGGATGTTTTTCTATATATTATAAGTATGCATTTACAAAAAAAAGGATATAAGTATTCTATCAGTTGTCTGGTTCACATAGTACAAGCTCTGCTTAGTTTGGGGCTAGATAGCGCTGTGTGACATGTCCAGCAATATTTATTTATTTGTTTCAAAAAATAATCTTGAAGGGTTGAAATAGGTGTCGAAAGTTCCATATAATTTAACCGTCGTCCATTGACGTGAAGTCATTTACATGAAGTGTCACGTCACTTTGACATTTCATTCTGCATTTGATTTCTAATGATTTATATGGCAAAAATAAGTTTGCCGGGTCAGCTAGTAAAGAAACATTGTGTAGAAAGCAGAATCGTGTAATCAAAATACTTGTCAAAATACAGTTTGGTAAGTTTAAAAATCAACGTTCCAGCCGTTCTCGTACCGAACGGTCTGATACGTTACGATGGCCTCACGGTATGAATGGGAGAAAGGTAGGCCTTTGGTGTGGGACACCGCATGCGTCGATACCTTTGCGCCATCTCATCTGTCTGGTCTGGCAAATCCAGCCGAAGATCTCAAGCGGAGCAAATATGGAAGTCTCGACAGAGCTTACGTATTTGAGCCATTTGGGGTCGAGAACCTGGGTCCACGGGGTGGGGTCCATCGCGTTTTTAAAATTATTTCTGGGCGTCTGGTCGAAGCGACGTGTGATCCAAGAGCTGGCGCTTATCTGGGTCAACGCATAAGCATTGGAATTCAGCGGGGCAATGCAGTCAGTGTCTTGGGGACGCTTTCACCTGGTAGTGATCTGGAGCAGTTGAGCTATCTATAGATCTTTTGCAACGGTCTTTAGATGATTAAACTGTTTAATTTGTATTTTAGTCATGTAAAAGTTTATTATTATTAAAGGCATCTTGCCCCCTTTAAAAAATACAGTTTTAATTCTAATCTCGATTCGTGTCAATTTAACATTTGATTTACATAACTGAAATATGATCTATAGATGCAACCGAAAGGCGACTCTATTACGATACGATAAACCTTCAAATCCCCTTTTTCTGACAGAGTTGTAGAGATTTTATTTTGACTCGCCTTAAAAATATTTACAAGCCGTATTTCGCAAAATACATTAAAACAGTTTTCTTAGGTAAGTTTATCTCGAATTTTCCACTAAATTTTCACGTAAACATGAGAATCCCTGAGATGGAGCACAAATATTTACTTTGGCATTGATTGACTTGAAGTAGGCAAGTGTTTTAGTTACACTTGAGAGATGACGAAACACTTGTATTAAGGCTGGTTTACATTAACTGGTGGCCAGTACTGGTGTTTTAGTTTATAGGTTACCTGAGACCCCTTTTTAATCTTATTCTGCATTAGTTAAATTTTATACGGACAAGGAGAGGCAAATACTAAAGTTAAGGCAAAAAAACGTGTGTGTGTGTGTTCTTATGCACGCACGTAAGAAGTTATACTACTTTGGCGTAACAGAACCAAAATAACTAAAGATTTCATATCTCATGCCACAACTCTTTGTTTGTAAAAGGAATAATAAATATAGTTATGAGTTTTCACGGAAACTTGAGAAACGGTTATCAGCTAACTTCATCATGTCGCTTTTTGGCTGTCGGTGTGCGAACGCATCATAAACATTTTACGGTAACATTTTTTCCAAACGCGCAAAAGAAGTATAACTTCATAACATAATATAATTATGAGTTACGATCAAATTTTGACTACCTACTGTGCACATGATACAACTACAGGCTTAAAAATTGGTTAGCTTAGTAGCGTCGTGCGAACGCTCGAAACTAGATCTCGAATTACGTTCCTCCCATCGTACTGCATTTTCTTAAAAACCATTTTCTGCCAAAGGTCTCACCCTCTTTGAATACTAACCAAACTTATCCTTTTAGATATAACTGATCTGCTGAACGCAGGGTCGAATACCTACCCTGAGAATCGATTACACATTGTTCGCTTCATCACTCTAAAGTCTAATGTAAATTATCATCATCAGCCTATCTTAGTCCACTGTTGGACATAGGCCTCTCCCAATACGCGCCACTGAGCCCAGTCTTCGGCACTTTTCATCCAATTTCTATCAGCCTTTTTTCTTAATTCACCACTTCACCTAGGAAGGAGGCGCCCCACACTACGTTTTCCAAGACGCGGTCTCCACTGAAGAACTCGTTTACCCCAACGGTTATCTGTTCGCTGGCATTATATGGCCAGCTCACTGCCACTTCAGTTTGCTATCTGGTCAAGGTCACCAACATGAAGATGTAAATGTGTTTAATAAAATTCAAAAACTCGCCTTACCCCGAGGATTCCAAAGATAAATTCATATGAAGTTTGAACTTCCTTCTCATCAAGGAATCTGACGCGAGAATCAAATAAAACTAATAAAACGATTGCATCCGCATAAAAAGTCATACTAAACCAAAAATAAACATCTAAGGAATAGTCAAACGTTCCCGGCGTACAGATAACTGCATAGTTGGTACTAACACAACTCTATTAAACATAGAAACGAAACTAGTAAAGTAAATTTTTAATACTGATAAAGCAAAGTTATAGTGGTTCGCCCCGAACTGAGATCTCGCGAGTCTCCCATAAAAACAAAAAAATAATATTTGTAATCTTTGACTATCAAAATAGTGCCTCAAAATGAAAACCAACCTACTTTTCCTACAGCTTCATTCAAATTACAGGTAACGGGAGTTCATGTAAATTGGTTATCCTTTTTTGGCGTAGAAATTGCAGTTATTCTGGATTTCAGACT
Organism: Philereme vetulata; assembly: GCA_918857605.2. Classification (NCBI taxonomy): domain Eukaryota; kingdom Metazoa; phylum Arthropoda; class Insecta; order Lepidoptera; family Geometridae; genus Philereme; species Philereme vetulata. Next base: position 12,048,260 of record OU975423.1, read on the forward strand.
TTTCCCTCTAACTGTGTAACTAAAGCTACACGCATGCCAAATTTCAGCACTGTGGGGTCACTGGTGTACCCTGTGCATTTTGTCAAAGTTCAGTTTTTATTATGGCTAATAACTTAAAAACTACAAGCTTTTAAAGAAAAAAAAAATAAAAACGGGGTCGAAATGTACTCACAAAGACCTTTTATTAAACGTGCCACTTGACCGGATAGTCCCGTTTTGTTTTGTTTTACCCCTCATACCAATATCTTAACATCCCCCCTACGTTTTTAGCTCATTTAATCACACCAAAGTTGTGCTAACACTACCTACGTATATACCAAATGTCACGATGATCGGATAAACGCTTCGAAAGTTATCCTCGGACAAACAAATACACATACACACATACAACGCCGATTTGCCCAAGTTGATTTAGAGATCTCGCTTCGTTTGATCAATAAGTCAACTCAAACTAACATTAGGTATAATCATAATAAATATTGAAAGTATTTGTAGTGAGGGCCTTTTCGTCACACTTTGATTAATGTAAAGGTCATTTAGAAATGATTTGTTTTTTTCAATTACTGTGACCGAACGCAAAGCCTAAACCGCTATTTATCATTTAAATCTGTCCATTTCAAGAGTTTCACTTCTACCTTCAATTCCACAGCCCCACAGTTAAGTGCGCAGTTACTACTGCCACATCACAGGAAAGGCAAACCCAATGTAACCACATACGTTGAGTAACATTAATGTACGGTGATAAACCGTAACGAAACGTACACGTAGTATTTCCTTACTAGCGATGCGTGAAACTGGCAAGAATGTGGGCGATATGTAAAAAAAATTGAGCCGCTAAGTAACTGTCGTATTCAATAACGAAAAATACTACTGATTTCATATTTGTTCAATATTTACTTGAGGATTTAAACTACATAAATGAAAGTCAGAAACGCAATTGGTGAAACTTTTCTCGATACAATTATTTGTCAAAATCGGCTCTTCTAAAACACTAATATCGTTCATTCTCCGACTCTAGAAAAGATTTATAGTATTTTTTTACATAGTTATGTAGGTAGTTACAGTACCTAAATTAATGGAAAAGATTTTTTTTTAATTTGTTGGTTCTCGTGCAATTCGAGAATTTATCTTATGTCACGTACGTCATTTACTCCTGAGACAATGCGGCGCGGCTATGATACATGTTTGTCTCGTTCTTCACCTAAGCGAGTAAATAGCACTGTCACTTTTTTGCATTTTCGGATGCTCCGCCCAATCGTCACGGAAATTTTTGTATATCGTCTTATGTCGCCAACCGTGCGTGATACATTAAAAATACCGCCTAAATGGTATTTTTAGCTCCCGATGGAAATTGACATTGTAGGTACTTGATAAATTATTAAACGGATTTCAATGGTTTTTATTAATTATAGACATTTTAACGAAATAAGTCATTTGTCTAAGCGCTAAGTGTCAATAGACACTAGACACTTTATGGAACGTAAGCTTATTTTTTTATCCGATAACAGTCAATTCCTTGAACAGCCACGGGACTTCTTTTGCGAAATGGACTTTAACAAGGCTGATGGAAATGGTAAATACACAAATAATTGTATAATAGAATATGGTTTTCGCCTTTAAACCTCGCTCGTGGAGAATTACTCTACCATACCTACGTCCCCCGCCAAGCTGCCTTGTAGTGTTTCGGTTTAGAGGGCATGGGTGGAATTACAGGTGCATGAGGCTTTACACCTGTATGCCTCAATTTGATAGACGCAGGGCAATGCATTGTAAGGCACGTTCCTAAGGCGCGTCACCTACGCAGCAATGCTTTGTCTTATGCGATAGTTATCTCATCGGTAGGCCGTTTGTGTAGAGGAGTTGGCTCTTGTGGACACTACCGTATTCTTAGGTATAACCCTAGATAATAAGCTTCAATGGGGCCCTCACATTGATAAGTTGTCGAAGAGACTTAGTTCTGCGGCATACGCAGTCAAAAAGATCCGTCTTTTTACAGATGTAGACGCAGCTAGACTAGTTTACTTCAGCTACTTCCACAGTATTATGTCATACGGTATACTGCTTTGGGGGAGTGCTGCAGATATAAACATCGTTTTTGTGCTGCAGAAGAGGGCTGTTCGTGCAATTTATAATATGGGCCCCAGAGAATCATTACGTAATAAGTTTAAAGAAATAAATATTATGACATTCCCTTGTCAATACATCTATGAAAATCTGATGTATGTTCACAAAAATATTAATTTGTTTAAGAAAAATAGCGATAATCATAATTTTAATACTAGAAATAAAGATGAACTCGCTGTTGCCCGTTGTAGACTCCATAAAGTTAGTAAATCGTTTAAGAGGCAAGGTGTTCGCTTTTATAACAAACTCCCAAGTGATGTACAAAAATTGACAATTAACAAATTTAAAAACGCAATTAAACAAAAGCCTACTATAAAATATCGGATTATTTAGATGATAGAGAAGCTTGGGATTGAAATTGCTCCAACTAGTTCAAAATGTTACAATTTTTACATAATTTATTTTCTGTATTGTAATGTATTCTAAAAAATTCATTAAAAAAAACAACCAGGCTTGTTTCTTGCCTTTCTTTCCTGGCTTGATCGCAAAGGAACAGGCAGTAAAATTGACGTTTCAAAGTGATCCTTGTGATTTTAATGCATAAATGATTTTGACTTTGACTTTGACCATCTTCATGTTTTAAAAAAACCTCACCAAACCGGTTACATAAAACCGAAAGAAATAATGCTTTATAATTTTCAAAAATTAATCAAATTCTATTTCTTAAAACGCAAGCATTGCGCTTTACGCACGGATGTTGCAACACAAACATCCGAAAACCCCACAATTTTTAAGACTGAATCACTCTAAAACCAAAATACGGATTTCCTTTCAGATTAACCTTAAATTAGGGCAAATTTCATATCTTTATACTCTCCAGACTTTTTAAATAGGTCGGGGGAAGCGAGAAAGCGATTATTAAACAATGCCTTATTGTTCTGGACTAGTTAACGAGATGACGTAGTTAATAGGCTACCAGACGTCTGTACTCTGTACAAACATGTAAAACACCTTATTACCTTCTATTGTTGTGGATTTTAGACCCGCGAACAGTTTTTCTATAAAAAAATTGTGTACACGTGCTTGAAATGGCGTAGGAAGGCTATATTATAGGCTACGTTTGACCGCGATCTCGCCCGATGGTAAGCGATGATGCAGTCTACGATGGTACACGCTTGCCTAAAAGAAACGTATTCACTCGCGACTGGAAGACCCCTAGGTTGTAGATATCAGGAAACACAGACTCTGGCAAGGCGTTCCACTCCTTGGCGGTGCGCATAATAAAGGTGGAAACTGTGTGCGTATGGGAGGTATGTCTACCGACCGGTACCGGTAGCGGTGGCGCATCGCGGAGTGTCTAGTTGTCCGATGATAGAAAGGAGATGGTCGGATCAGGTTGAAAAGTTCCGCAGCACAGCAGTCTTCCTTCAAGGTTTTCTTTAAAACGAGCGTTTTAACATATAACTTTTGAAACTATCATGGTTATGAACACTATTTATACTAAAAACGGGATATTTACCATGATTTGTGAGTATTTGAGTATTAGAGTTTACCCGTGATCATGGCGCATGCAACTGCGCCGAAATATCGGGATACTCAAATACTCACAAATCATGGTAAATATCCCGTTTTTAGTATAAATAGCGTTTTTACATAGTTGCAGGGTCAGTTAGGTACCTTTGCTTTGGTGTTACAACCCTCCATAACCCTCCATAAACTAACCGCTTACGTTTAGTTAGTGCCAACTTAGTGGTATAAAAAAATAGCCCACAATATTGTACTAAATGACACTCGTTTTTCCAAATTTTTATTGCTTATTCTGTAGCTATAAACTGAAATCAATATATGTAGAGTACTATACTACAGACATAACATTTCTCTAGTAAACACAGTCCCACATCATTATTCTCCAGACCGAACGATCCCGACACGATACTAACATGGAATTCGACGTACGAAATGCTAATGGTGTTGTCAGAATTCGTATACGATTGACAGTTCGCCTTACTTCGGAATTGGGACGCACATTTGAATTCTTGTGGGTGCTGATTGATAAGCAATATTATTGTTTACTTTGATGTGGGTCACTGAAACTGTTAATATATTTTAATATACTTTGATATTAGTTATTTTAGAAAGAAATACGATTTCTAATTCTTCGGAGAGTCAAGTGTAGAGCCTGGATTAAACACATTAAATAAAGCGAAAAAAATTACCTATCTAAACCTTTGCGTAGAAATTTGACTACACTGATCTTTTTAAACATCCTTTAATTATTGTCAAACACACCTCAACCTCAACTGTCACTGTCAAAACGCAAGGTGGACGAAATGACGAACAAATTCTGCGTTTATAATTATTTTCTTAATTGTTATTTAGAGTCTGTATTTATAGTTTCTGTATGTATTTATAGTTTCTGTATGTATTAATTATTATTGTTTTTGTAGCTTTGAAATACCATTTTTCCTGTGTCACGCCTTACCTTCTTTTAGCACGACCAGGATGACTGGTAGATAATGCTATTAGCATTAAGTCCTCCTAGCACTATTCTATTTTGTGTGAAAGTATTAAATTAAATAATAAACAAATAAACAAATGAAACTTGGCATTCGTACCATCGTTCTTCGTTTTCATCGTGTCATGGTTTTCCCTATTTTTTTTATAGATTTAAATTGAAATTACTTCTTTTTACTTGAATTTGAATTAATTATTCTGGAAAATTATTAATTATCCATTCACTACTGGACATCGAATTACCTTCAATAATGTGTCAATTGTCATTCCCGTAACTTCATCTGATGCATCACGAGGTGTGAACAGCGCCATCTACTGTCTTACAAAGGCAGATGGTATCTCATGCAATTGTCATTCCACCGGCTCACCTGTGCGTTCTCGAAGATTGTGAGATGAATCCAGAACAAGCTGCTTGTTTCTTGGAAATAAACTTTTTTAATGAAAAATATGTCAAAGTCCGTAAAATATTCAACCTTAAGACAAGTATCGAATAAATAATGAGTTGGATTTTGTTGGAAACCGTTGAGTGCAGGCCGCGCTAGGTCGGTCGCTCTGGGAATCTATGAGAAACCTATGTTCCGAAATGGACGTTCTATGGCTGTCATGATGGTAATGTTACTTGAATTAAACCAGTTTTAGTAAGATCTACAACAATACACAGCCAAAAATATTCTAACCTAATCGTAAATTAATTCTGCTTAGTGTTTATCTAGATCGAGTTCCAAACGTCGAGATCCGTAGAAGAACTAAGGTTCACGATGTTGGGAATCGAGTTATGGAGCTCAAATGGTCTTGGTAAGTGTCCCACTTGGCGAGACGTGGTGATGACAGGGGGAGCAGAGTAGCAACTGAATGGTGGCCGCGGAATGGCTGTAGAAGGGTTGGACGTCCGGCAGCGAGATGGCTGGACGACATCGTTAGAGTCGCGGGCTTTCAATGGGTGAGACTAGCGCAGGATCGTGGCGGATGGCACAAACTTGGGGAGTCCTATCCAGCAGTGGGTGAAGTCGGGCTGTGGATAATGGTGTTTATCTACTAGATCGAGTTAGAAATGAGGAGATTGGTAATCGAAAGAAAGTCACCGACATAGCACACAGGATTAGCGAGCTGAAGTGGCAGTGGGCAGGGCACAGAGCTCGATGAACTGATTATCATTGGGGCAGAAAGGTTCTCAAATAAAGATCATGCACTGAAAGCGCATTACAAGACCGGTCGCTCTGGAAATCTATGGGGGAGGCCTATATTCAGCAGTGGACGACCATGTTGATGTTGATGATGACTATGTTACCTACATAGCTAAACACGGTAGGTAATAATATTATGTATAATGATGCATTATCGACTATAGTCTCATTATCATATTGCATTCATAAGATGATGTACCTACCTAGAACCTCATAAGGAACACTTCTTGACGCAATAGTGCAGAGTTGTGCCAAGATAAAGGGAACAAGGCAAAGGACATCGCCTTGTAAACATTATCTATTAGTAAATATACGTTGTAGCAATAATATTATAGTAGGGCGGCGCTATTGAATCCTACTAATATTATAAACGCAAAAGTTTGATGTATGGATGTATGGATGTTTGTTACTCTTTCACGCCGAAACGGCTGAACCGATTGCGATGAAATTTTGTATGTACGTAGATCATAGCCTGGATTAACACATAGATTACTTTTTATTGGTAAACCACGCGTGCGAAGCCGCTGGCAACAGCTAGTCAATTATATAAACACGTCCAAGATGCAGACAGCTTTATCCACGAGGAGAATACTTTTCACACTTTCTGCGAGAGAATAAAATCCAAATCACATAAAAAAGAGGTTAGTTCGATTTACGAATAAGTTCTTATTGTGTGCGTCTCTTTGGCTTTCGTTCAAATTTGAATACAGATGAGGTTTAATAACCATAAATTTGACATTGTCGAGCACGTGGTGTGAATATTAGATTATTAAACAATGGGATAAAGCAGTGTCTTGCGTCACGGGCGCTATATTGAATCTCGAACGTAACGAAGGATTCTAGAGTTAACTTACGAGCGGAGCGAGGGAGTTTCTAGAATCCTGAGTGCAGACAGGGATATAATCACGCCCAAGATGCAGACAGCTTCATCCACGAAGAAAATACTGTTCTTTTCACACTTTCTGCGAGACAATGAAAACAAAATCTAGGTTGGTGCATTTACAAATAAGTCCATTATGTGTGGATCTCTTTGGTTCAAAATTTTAATACAGATGAGGTTCCAAATTCAAATCACATTATGCCCGCGAGAGCATAACGCAATTCAGTACAACTTTACTCTCGGCTCAGCCGTAGGGATCACCTGCTTTCAGTGAGGTATACATGATATAAAATTTGATATTGTGCAGCAGTTGCTATGAACATAATATTTCACCCACCGTGACGCCGCAGAGGGTGAATAGCCGGCTGAGATGCAGGGTTTGATTCCTGCCGCGGAACAAATGTATTCATGATCTACAGATATTTGTTCCCGGTCTGGTTGTTTCTCTATATATTATAAGCATGTATTTACTAAAAAAATATAGAAGTATTCTATCAGTTATCTGGTGGTTATCCATATCTGGTTTTCGAAGTCATCATGGCTGATCCATCTTAAAATAGATACAAAAACCGGCCAAGTGCGAGTCGGACTCGCGCACGAATGGTTCCGTACTATTTTCTACAAAAACGGCAAAAAAATCATATTTGTTGTATGGGAGCCCTAATTAAAAATTGTTTTATTTTATTACAATTATTTATTTTTAAAGTGAATATATAAGTAAATATTCTGTAAATATTTCAAGCGTCTACCTGTTGCCGGTATCAATATCGAGCAAAAACCAGCAAACAAATCACGTTTGTTGTATGGGAGCCCCCTTAAATATTTATAGTGTTTTTTGTTATAGCGGCAACGGAAATACAACATCTGTGAAAATTTCAACTGTCTTACAATCACGGTTCATGAGATCCGCCTGGTGACAGACGGACTGACAAACAGCGGAGTCTCCGTAATAGGGTCCCGTTTTACCCTTTGGGTACGGACCCCTAAAAATGAAGATTAATTAACCCAACTAAGTTAAGAAGTACGGTTTTTTTTAATATAACCCACGGCTATATTGATTCCTAGGACATCCTCAGATCTCTTTATTCATTACACAGACACGTGATGATATCCCACAATCATTATCATTTGTTTTGCAACAAGTAGTTGAGTACATTTTTTGGTCGACAGATGTTTTCAATTTTCAGAAAGTTCAAGAGATAGATATATGAATGTGCATTAGGGCGGCGTGGCAACATATGAGTTTTGTATCAAACAAGGTACCTATAAATAAGTATAGGTACCTAGTTTAATACAAAACTATCACAATCACAGATACTAAAAATCTATATCATTAATAGATCTTAAGGGGGTAGGGTTTCGCACGCGTGTTATGTCTATAAAAAAGCCTATATATATATGAATATTTAATAATACGAGATATTACGTACCGTTTTGTCGTTTTACGACCTATATAAATTATACTAGCTGACCAATCCGCAGCTTCGCACGCGTAATTTTTTAATAAAACATTGCCCTCCTTCTCCGCAGTTGGGTAAAAAGTAGCCTATGTCACCCGGGGATAGTGTAGCTTCCCAACGTGAAAGATTTTTTTAAATCGATCCATTAGTTTCGGAGCCTATTCAATACAAACAAATTTTTCCTCTTTATAATATTTCGAAGTTTTTTGTAGGTATTGATATGTTCTTTAATATTGTAGAACATACTTTTGTTCTATCATCAATAGTTTCCGCAGCGCATGCGACGATAGACGTTTTAGGGCACTTTTTTTACACCTTGGGTTACGTTACTTAAGTTTTAGTAAGGATCCCTAATCTTTTCTAGCAATAAATATAGCTTATATCACTCAGGGTGAATGTAGCTTTCCAATGGTTTACCCACCTATACAATAAAATAAATAAAATTATGAATATATACCCAATGAACAATCACAAATGTAAAAGAATTGTTTCTGAATGGCTAATATCATTAAATTACGACGAGACAGAGACACTTTTAGAAATTGTTAAGTAATTAGTATTATAATATAAATCGAGTCGAAATGCTAATCGCACACCTACCTACCACCACCGTAACATAGAAGCGCCTGTACTGTACCAACATTCTCTTTACGCCCAAACACCAACACTATACCCATGCACATACTCACGCACATACATTCACACACATATACTCATGCACCTCCTTACGCGCTCTCATACACACACCATCACACTCACGTACATACATAAACACATGTATCACACTCACACACACGCACACACACACCCACTCACACACACACACACCCACTCACACACGCACATACACGCACCCACTCACACTCACTTATCCAGTGTACACTATTACCTATATAAGATAAAATAAGTATATAAAATGTTAGTAATTGGATTTGAAGTTAAGTGCTTTTTAGAATATGTATTTGATTTTGTAAACCTCAAATGTTTTTCTTAAGTTACGTCTATTTTTTTTTTATATTACGGAAGAGCGAAACCTCCTAATACAGGTATTATTTACTTAAAAGGAGGTTTCAATTACTAGTTAACATATTGTAAACACAAGTTATCGAAATAAAACATTTGTATTTGTATTTGTAAAATGGTGAAATAATTTTTGAAATCGGCACAGTAGTTTTTGAGTTTATTCATTACAAACATACACACAAAAATACAAATATAGATGTCTCAATCCAGGTCATGAGAAAAGATTAATTAGATAGAAAAACTGATAGAATTAACTACAAAATAAGCAATATAATTATAAATGCGAAGGAAAGTTTTGTTTGTTTGTTTGGAACGTTTTCCGTGCTAACGGTTCGATATATAGACATGTCTATATACCGAATTTCATCAAAATCGATCGACTTTCCTTCGCATTCATATTATTCATATTTATTTTATATTGCTTATTTTGTAGTTAATTCTATCAGTTCGTGAAAGCTAATTACTTAAAAGAAACCAAGATAAATACATTATTTCCAACGCACAAAAGCTACTGGAAATTATTACGCCATAAATAAAGGAAGTTACCTAGAATTTATTTCTACTTAACATACACGACTTGGAGATTCTTGTACATTACTAGGATCTTAGTATTCTCAGCTTGAATCGATCTCTATCTAAGAATATGTCTAAAGAGACAAAGCTAATAAGTAATTAATTCCTACATAAAAAAAGAACGGTAAGTATTCTAACGGCGTCGGTATGCGGCAGGTCACCATTAGTACAGCAATCAATATGTTTAACACGTGTGCACGAACGGTAACCGATACCTGCTTTTGAGGCTAGATTTCAGATAGCTACCATACATGTATCCTTATACTATAGAGGTTTAAAAGAAAAAATATACAAATGTTTCCACCCACAGCTTTATAATAATAATAATCTTTATTTCAGACTCATGAGGTCCATACACATTTACTACACACAATACAATACACATAATTCACAATAAATCACCTTAAGTAGTTTAGGTGGCAATACCCACCCACCCACCCTTTGCACGCGAGGAACACACAACCCAACTAGCAAAGTAGTCCGTAAATATGAAGCCTAAATAACATTTGGTCATATAGAGGTCATATAGTTATAAATAATATAAATATTGCTGGACATTTCACACAGCGCTATCTAGCCCCAAACTAAGCAGAGCTTGTACTATGGGAACCAGTTAACTGATAGAATACTTACATATATACATTTTTTTTGTAAATACTTACTTAAAATATATAGAGAAACAACCAGACCTGGAACAAATATCTGTAGATCGTGCAAACATACTATAGAGGTGTCGGTGTCGCGAGTTCAATGGTTTTTTCCCATCTCAAAAAATGCACAACGCGCCTAATGAAGTTTTCACTTCATATAAAGAGGTGTCGGTAACATTAACAGTGTCGCGAGTTCAATGGTTTTTTTTTCACCTAAAAAAATGCCCAACGCGCCTAAAGAAGTTTCCACTTCATATAAAGAGGTGTTCGGTAACGGTAATGGTAACAGTGTCGCGAGTTCAATGGTTTTTTTCCATCTAAAAAAATGCCCAACGCGCCTAAAGAAGTTTTCACTTCATATAAAGAGGTGTCGGTAACGGTAATGGTAACAGTGTAGCGAGTTCAATGGTTTTTCCTATCTAAAAAAATGCCCAACGCGCTTAGAAGTTTTCACTTCATATAAAGAGGTGTCGGTAACGGTAATGGTAACAGTGTCGCGAGTTCAATGGTTTTTCCTATCTAAAAAAATGCCCAACGCGCCTAAAGAAATTTTCACTTCATATACAGAGGTGTCGGTAATGATAACAGTGTCGCGAGTTCAATGGATTTTTCCCATTTAAAAAAATACACAATGCGCCTAAAGATGTTTTCACTTTAAAAACAAAAGAAAATAACCGCCTGCACGTAATAAAAACAAACAACAGATCGAAATAAAAACTTGGGAAAGGATTTTTTAAAAATAGTTTGCTTGTTAAAATATAGATGTTTTTTTGCTTTCGTATTTAAATCTTTAATAACAGAAAGAATATACAATTATTTACAATAAAATTAAATATTTTTAACTAAGATGGTTGATGGTTGAGAACCTGCCCCAGTTATGGTTGAGAACTCGGCTCTTGAAGTTGTCGACGCGTATACCTAGGACAAACAGTCCAATTAGGTAGGTCCAACTTCGAGAAAGAGGTCAATCGTCGAATCCAACTCGGATGGGCAGCGTTTGGGAAACTTCGCAACGTCTTTTCGTCCAACATACCTCAGTGCCTTAAGACGAAAGTCTTCAATCAGTGTGTGTTACCAGTGATGACATATGGAACCGAGACGTGGTCCTTCACTATTGGCCTTATGAATAAGCTCAGAGTCGCTCAACGAGCTATGGAGAGGGCTATGCTCGGGGTTTCTCTACGGGATCGAATCAGAAATGAGGAGATACGTAGGAGAACTCAAGTCACCGACATAGCCCGACGGATTAGCACGTTGAAGTGGCAATGGGCAGGCCATATATCGCGCAGAACAGATGGCCGATGGGGCCGAAAGGTTCTCGAGTGGAGGCCACGGACCGGCAAGCGCAGCGTAGGACGTCCACCCACAAGATGGGCAGACGACTTGGTAAGAACCGCAGGTCGGCGTTGGATGCAGGCCGCTTCCAACCGCAGTTCCTGGAGATCAATGAGGGAGGCCTTTGTCCAGCAGTGGATGTCCTACGGCTGATATGATGATGATGAACTAAGATGGCGTGTTTTTGGGCTAGTTTTAGTCATCAGTCAAATTGGTCAAAAACTAGCCTTCAAACACGCCATTTTATTAAAAACTACTTAAGTTTAGAAATGTCACATTAAATGTCATTCTAATTTGATCTTTAGCGTAAACAAAATAAGGCAGTTCGTATTTTACAAGATTTTAGTTAGTGTAAACAACAGAATCGCCAACGGGGTTTCACTAGCATGTAGAAAATTTCGTCCGGAAGGTTTAAAAACGTTTAATATATTATATTTACAGAAAGAATAGAAAGTCGATGTTTTGTAATCCGTTCGTAAAGTATATTTTCGAACTTACATTGCTAAACGTCATGAGATATACACATCAAAGAAATCCCCGCGAAGCCGGGCCGAGTCGCTAGTCAAAATAAAAATACCAACATCTTGATCTTGATCCATCTACCAAATATGCACTACCTAGAATGTTTTTTTTAATTTTTCCAGTTAACCTTTGTGTAAAGTTTGTCCGCATTACAAAAAGGTTAACTGGAAGAGAATGGTATCTAGCATTAAGTTCGCCTATGTACAGATTAATTTTATTTTGCAGTAAAGAATTGGCATTCATTTGTTCATTGGTAAACAAAATCTATAGGTATTCAAATTAATCTCTACCTACATTTAAAATAAGTACCTAAACATTGAGGTTTTCTGAGTAAGAAACGCGATAGTAAGTTCATGACGACAATAAAAACGTGAGTCGGAAATAGATTTAAATACATTAGCTTTCACAGAAATCTAGTGAAAGCCAAGGGACAGAAATAGCATACAACAATCGATGATATTTATAGCAAAAACATTTAAATAATCAAATTTCAGAGAAATATTATATGTAACGGCTTTCAAGCGCGCATATTCATCATCATCATCGTCAGCTCTTCTCATCCCACTGCTGGGCATAGGCCTCTCTTCGTCGTCGCCATTCGCTTCTGTCCTGCGCTGTTCTAACCCACACACGACCTGCGATTCTTATAATGTCGTCGGCTCATCTTGCCGGTGGACGACCTGCGTTCCTGGTTCCATCTCGGGGCTACCACTCAGTCAGCACCCTGCTCCTCCTGTCATCACCGCGCCTGGCCACATGTCCTGCCCAACTCCATTTGAGTCCCAATATACGATTGCTAACGTCTTGAACTTTAGTCCGCTTGCGAATTTAAGTATTGGGGAGTCGGTCTAGCAGTGTGATGCCGAGCATGGCGCGCTCCATGGCTCTCTGTGCGACTCTAATCCTGTGCACTGTCTCCTTCGTGCGCTTCCATGTCTCAGCAGCGTAGGTCAATATTGGCGTATATTACATTAACTAGTATAGTGTAAAACAAGAAATGTATTATAAAACGAATTAATTGTAGGAAAATGTGAATTTCAGTAACTTTATAACTAAATAAACCACAGAAACAGTTTGATTATGTTTATTTTTAGACACGATCAACTAAGTAGAGTTTAAGTATGTATAAATAAATATGTTCTTTTGTGTGTACCTTACTTGTGTTCTATGTGTGTTTTGTTCCTTTGTATCTTAATATACCTATTTTTTTCTACCAAACTTGTATCCTCTAGATCAGTGATTCCTAAAAGGTGGTCCGCGGAACCCTGGGGTTCCGTGGATGGGTCACAGGGGTTCCGCGGTCTGTCCGAGAGTTAAGATTGAATTGGACTTAAAGATGAATACCCGGCAATCGTTGAGAAAGCTGTCCTTGGTTCTGATTAAATTTGTAAAGACTTACCGATGCGAGATTGGTTTGTGTTCAATTGTCAGACATAAAGCCTAATTTTACGGCTATTATAAGAAATAATGTGAAAAAACGTACGTTGTATTTCTTTGTTACAATAAATTATTTGCAATACTTATAATAATTATTTTCATTTATAATTTGTTCATTCTTCGAGTCTAACATGAATATACTCAAACTGCAAGGTAAACAGTTTAGTTATCAAAATAGCCAGCAAGGGTTCCGCCAAGGTTCCATGACCAAATAAAATTGGGAACCTCTGTTCTAGATAAATTTGATTCGTTGGTATGAACCAACGAATCAAATTTATCTGATCTTCAAACAAAACTGTTTATTCATCACAAAAATAACAGGGGATATTTTTTTTGTGTCGAGGAGGTAGGTGTATTAGGCCAGGGATCGATAAAGGAGTGGAAAGAATTGGGGAAGACCTTTGCCCAGTGGGACAGTATATGTTAGAAAAAAATATACAAACATGTTTTTAATCAAGCGACTCTACAATTGTTCATGTTCCGTTCGTCCCAATAAGGAGGTAGTGCATCAAAACGTAAAGATACCAATAAAGCGATCTCATTGTGCGTAACACATACCTACTGGAGCCAGACAGGCACTTGTCGCTAAGTGCAGCTTACTCGACTGCGGTAGAGGGTTATGTATCTAACTGTCTATGACTTCGGGCCCAATTCTACTAAACCGATCGCTTCACTGCGTCAATGGTTTCGCGCCAAATTGCCACTATACATACCTTTTGGAATTCTACAAACAAAATCTTTTTTCAATGACCGCCTGTTGCTATGACAACTCCATAGAAAATTTGACAGCCTATGACAGGAACAACATATATAATCGTATATTTAACTGGGGTGCTTTTTATGTAGCTATGTCAGTTTTTAACCCCTGAAGCAAAAATACATTAATAATTTATTTTAATAACTTCAAACACTCCGATGGGGCCGGAAGGTTCCCGAGTGGAGGCTACGGACCGGCAAGCGCAGCGTAGGACGTCCACCTACAAGATGGGCTGACGACTTGGTAAGAACCGCAGGTCGGCGTTGGATGCAGGCCGCTTCCAAACGCAGTTCCTGGAGATCAATGAGGGAGGCCTTTATCCAGCAGTGGACGTTCTACGGCTGATATGATGATGGTGATGAAACACTCCGTCGAATTTCGTTGTGGTTTATTGAAAGGTGGAATGCATTTTCAAAATATACTGAATTGATATTAGCTTTTCATCGCATCTCCTACTTAACCTAATTTCATCCATCATAAACATTTGGAAATATAAGCAGGTACTTCGATAGTCTCTTATACTCAAGTCATTGACTTCCCAACCGGAAGTTTAGATAATATTCAACTACCACCACGAATATAGATGATTGACTGCAACTTACTCTTCCCATCTCGCTTCCACCTATCAGGAAGTATATAGGAGTGAGAGAGACAATAGATTTGAAATGCTCCTCACGTTCAAGGAAGCGGGAATGATTTCTGATGCCCAAGAAATATTAATCGGGTGTGCATTGAATGAGAAGTGTTTTAATGTAAAACGTACATAAAGGAGGTGAGATATGTAATATGATTTATACTATAGTCTTTCCATTTCTTTATTTTCTCGATGACAGTTCTAATTTGATAGTTGTAGTGTTGTGACCGCATGGGGAGAGCTCATCGAGTGACAGTGACGATTCATCAGATTTTGATTAAAATAAATAAATAAAGATTACCTGTCGTTATAATTATTTCGTTTCATTGTCGAGTACCTACCTATACCTACTTATTTTACAACAGCTTCGATAATTTTAAAGAAGTTGGCATTAACAATCAAGAATTAATACGTGTAACGTCTTGTAATGAAATATAATATTAGTTAATAAATTTGTACAATAGCATCTGGCAGTAGTTTAGTTTCTTACATTTTGTAAAAAAATATCGGGTCTGTTATCGTGTTACGTTTATCGATAGCTCCATCCCTATCAGTTTCTCCGACTCTGGTATAACCTTGTACATGCGTAAGCGTCATATTTTTATAAAATAATGTATACATAATGTAAAAAAGACGCTCGTTCGAGTTTTCACAGGATTTTCACTGTCATCGAGAAAATAAAGAAATGGAAAGATTAATAGTAACAGCTATTTTTAGGTATTGACTTTCTAAGGTGATTTGATTCCTATACAAACGATCAGTGGCGATTCACTAGATTCCTAACTAAACTGCAGAAATGTCTAAACATAATCGATTCCCGCAGCGGAATAAATGTTTGCATGATCTACAGATATTTGTTCCGGGTCTGGATGTACTTCTGTATATTATACGTACATATATATATATATTTATACTACTTATATAGCAAACGAGCATGCAGTCCACCAGATGTTAAGTGGCTACTGCAGCCCATGGATATCCACATAGAATTCAAAACAAGCTATTATGTTGTCTTGATCTCTATTTGGATACGTTGCCATACTATAGGACTTAGCTGTTATGCCTATGTGCCAGTAATTACAGGAACATACCATTACCATCTAACCGGAACACAGCAGCACAAGTACTGCTATTTGGCGTCAGATAAAGGTAAGGCGGTGGTGCCCACTTCCTCCAGCCCGTTCACAAAATCTCTACCACCAGTAATATGTACTTACAAAGAAAAGTATATGAGTAATCTATCAGATATCTGGTTCCCATAGTACAAACTGCGTAGTTTGGGGCTAGAGAGCGCTGTGTGAAATATCTAGAAATAAGCGTATCGAATTAGTTACGTCTTCTTATTCCCGGAAAATCAATAACTTTTTATAAATAAAAATAAAAAATAAAATTAATTTATTTCAAGCAATTATGTAGCTCATATAGGAAAGCGCACAACACAATAAGTAAACTAATGTTTATACAGGGGTTTTTGAGAGCATGCCTGTGACAGCAATGTCTGGTGTACGGGCAGTCTACTCTGCCGGCTATCATTGCCAAGACGGTGTTGGCGCTGGCCCGCAGCCTGCGCACCAGGGACGCGGCTCGCTTGCGCACGACGGTATGGAAGCAGTCGACCCGCGCCGCCGCGAACATCCCTGATGCACTGCAGTAGCGGGGCAGCCCCAGCATCGCCCCAGCAGTGCATTGTTATACTGGATGCGGAGTGCGCTGTACGCCGCCTGCGTATACTTCGCCCACAGGCTGCACGAGTACAGAGAGGTACAGTACGCCCGAAATAAAGTCAGCTTAACCTTTCTCTTATAAAAGAGATAATAGTTCCAATTAAAAAATTTAAAAACGTAATTAAACAGAATCTTTATAAAAAAACCTACTACATAATATCGGATTATTTAGATGACAGAGAAGCTTGGGATTGAAATTGCTCCAACTCGTTCAAAATGTTACAATTTAGACGTAATTTATTTTCTGTATTGTAATTTCTAAAAGAATCATTAAAAAAAACAACCAGCCTTGTTTCTTGCCTTTCTTTCCTGGCTTGGTCGCGAAGGAACAGGCAGTAAGTGTAAGTGATTCTTCTGATTTTAATCAATAAAAGATTTTGACTTTGACGTATGTATGTAACATGTTTGTTTCTCCGAGGATACCTTTAGAAGCGTTTATCCGTTATCGTGAAATTTGGTATATAGGTAGGTAGTGATGGCACAATTTTGGTGTGACTAAATGAGCTAAAAATGTGGGGGGTTGTTGAGATATTGGGGTTCAAGAAGGGTAAAAAAAAAAACAAAATGAGACTATCCGATCAAGGGGCACGTCTGACAAAAGGTCTTTGTAAGTACATTTCGACCCCGTTTTTATTTTTAGTTTAAACCTTGTAGTTTTTAAGTTATTAGCCATGATAAAAACGAAACTTTGAGAAAATTCACAGGGTACACCAGTGACCCCACAGTGCTGCAATTTGGTATGCGTGTAGCTTTAGTGACACAAATATAGGGTAAAGTCTGAAATCCAGAATAACAGCAATTTCTTCCCCAAATAACTTTAACCAGTTAACATGAACTCCCGTTACCTGTAACTTGAACGAAACCGTAGGTCAAGTCAATTGGTTTTTTTATTTCTTGGCACTATTTTGATATTCAAAGATTAGGTACATATATATATTTTTTATGGGAGACTAGCGAGATTTCAATTCGGGGTGAACCACTAGATATGTAAATAATAATATAGTAACATATTTCCCGCTGGTACAAAACCCTCAACACCTCGGCTCGTATATCGCAATCTTTATTCCTATCTTTCAAGCTTATTGGCATTACTTTGCAGATTTCTTCGAATACAGGATCTACGTCAAATAAAGAGAATCAATGAGTATTATTATCGTTCATTTGTTATTTTATGATCGTTGTATGCGTGGAAGTAAAAATATATACGCTAGCTTGGAAATTACGCACTGTTTTGCATCATTTTTACATACAGAGAAATAAATAATGTTAGTACCTATTAAGATAAAAGAAAGTAAATACAAAATTATCAGTATATTTTAGGAGAAATAATGTACCTAATACTTGTAAAAAATTACGAACTACACTTGAAAAAACATAGCTTGATCTCTGCGACATTTGTTAAACTGACGTTCCTAGGGTTGTTATGATACAGAAAAAAATATCGATAGTAATTATCGATAGAAGCTTTGGAGTAAGACCAATTGTTGGACTTTTGAGACTTTTGACTTTTGGGTCATGTCAAACAAGATGGCGGCGCGTTGGCGCCATCTTGCGGAAGAAGACACGCCGCGGCCAAACTTCTCTCGAACCCCAAAGTTGTCAGAAGGAATGTTACGAGTAGGTTAGAATTTAGATTTTATTTAGCCACTATTGTAAATAATGTTATTTTTTTTAAATATTCAATAATGGTTTTTTTTTAAATTAATAAATTAATTTTGTTTTAAGTTTTATACCAAGACGTCTTGGACTTGGTAAGAACCGCAGGTCGGCGTTGGATGCAGGCCGCTTCCAACCGCAGTTCCTGGAGATCAATGAGGGAGGCCTTTGTCCAGCAGTGGACGTCCTACGGCTGATATGTGATGATGATGATGAAGTTTTATAAAAAATATCGATAGTTTATAGTCTGTGGTCACGATGATTCATCGCTCATCACTAGAATTAGCTCAGCATGCCCATAAAGTATGACATTGACTGGTACGTTTGTCCGTACTGTTAAATTCAGAACTTCATAGGCGCGATTTTACTGACAGCTGTCCCAGAGATCAAGCTATGTTTTTTCTAGTATAGTCGAGATTTGACGCGACCTTCCTGTACAAGGATGCGATGACCATCTTTGCAAAGTCGGTTGTATTTGATTTACTGTGATTTTTGGTAATCATTTTGGTTAGTACTTCCGCCCCCTGAAGTTTTGAAGTAAAACTTCTTTACGCACGCTTGACTTGGGGAGTAAGCTGGTGAATGGCATGACGAGAGCGTTACGAAATATGTGATCGGGTGAGGCGAACGGAAGTGGAGAGGGTGATATAAATTAGTGAACATAGAAAGAGAGAGAGAGTTACGTTTCGTATATTACTGTAGAGGCAAGAGAGAGAGAGAGCACACATTTTCTTTATCTCTTTCTGTCATAGCCAGTTACGTTTCGTACATCTAAGACAATGCAGGCCTATTGTCTGTATCACACTGTAGGAGCAAGAGAGAGCAGTGCGCGCGCACATTTTCTTTCTTTCTTCCTCTCATAGCCAGTGCATGAAATAATAAATGTATCTCAGTCAGTAGTTCGTTTGCGAGTTTGCTAGCGTTACGCGAACGGTGATTTCTTGATTATTTTTCGTAATTTCATTTCGTTCTTGAACAATTTTATAAATTAATATTTTGAAAAAGAAGTTTTACTTCAGTCATGTGGTCTAAAGCACACTCGTTTTTTTGTTGGTAGTCTTGTATTCCGTATGTATATCTGTATGTGTATTTATTTTTTATTGTTTTATGGTGTGCAATACAAAATTATCTATCTACCTATGTAAGTAAAAATATTGTTTGTAGGTATGGCAAAAATAATCATACAGATATTGTAATTTTTCGCGTTGATTATAGGTAAGTAGGTAGGTAGGTACATGTTTTTCAAAAGATATTTATTTACCGGCATAGGGTTATCCTAATCATACACAGCTTTCAAAGTTTCTGAAAATCGTCTGTAAAATTCGACGAATCTTATGCTTATCTATACTAATATTATAACGAGGAAAGATTTGTTTGTTTGTATTGCTCCGAAACTACTTGACCGATTAAAAAAATTATTTCACTGTTGGGAAGCTACACTATCCCCGGGTGACATAGGCTACTTTTTCTCCAACTGCGCAGAAGGAGAGTAATGTTTTTGTTGAAAAACTACGTGTGCGAAGCTGCGGATTGGTCAGCTAGTTTATCTATATGTATAGGTACCTAGGTAGTTCACGCAACGAGTATTTTTATACCAAAAAAAATGTCTAGCCAAATCTCTACTGGGACAATTGCCATAAGCTGTCGACAGGTCTAATTGAAATTTATCGCATCTCATCCACTAGGGAACATAATCGTTATAACTCACCGCACGACTTTATATTTCAACACCTTTGAAATAAAGTCTTGTTTCGTTTGGCGGGATATGATTTACGTTCCGTTCCATGGTAGCATCTTAATATTTATTGTGGTCAGACAATCGAAGATAATGCTGCGCTTGTATGATTTGAGACAATCACAGGCCTTTGTTTTATTGGTTGAAGTCGTGTCTAGATGGATTAAATGGATTAAATTGAACGTACGCTATGGAGAAGTAAATAAATCGTTGTAAATTCTCGAGTCCACTTGTGCGTAATTTGTAGAGTTTCCTTTTCAAATTAAGAACGTTTGCTTCGAACAAAACTCCACGTTCAAAATGTTAGTATTGTTAACCTCTAAAAATATCATATGTGGTCAGTTTTCACAATAGGAATACTAAACTCTAGTTAAGTTCAAAATGTTTGTTTTCTAGACTGTAGACAGAAATATTCTATATGGCCAGTAAAACATTGTTCGAAACATAACTCTATGTTCGAAAAGTTGTTCTCTATACAAATATTATGTGTGGCCAGTTAACAAAGAGAATCATTGAATGAGTATTTATGCAGTTTCCTATATTATTTAAGATTAATTTCAACGTTTATTTAGGCATCGTTTCGTTTCCCTATCTCAAGATCTGGAAGTCAGATAATGCCTGTAGCCATTTATTAAACAATATAGCATCAATACAGCCTATCTCTTGAGAATAGCGGATTAGGGAACATTTCAACATACTTTAAGTATCTGTAATCTGATTGATCGAGCGAAGCGAGATCTCTAAATCAACTTGTGCAAATCGGCGTTGAATGTATGTATGTATGTTTGTTTGTCCGAGGATAACTTTCAAAGCGTTTATCCGGTCATCGTGAAATTTGGTGTGTAGGTAGGTAGTGATGGCACATTTTTGATGTGACTAAACGAGCTAAAAATGTGGGGGGGTTGTTGAGATATTGGCTTCAAAAGGGGTAAAAAAACCAAAATAATAATAAAAGGTATTTGTGAGTACATTTCGACTCCGTATTTATTTTTAGTTTAAACCTTGTAGTTTATAAGTCATTCATTAGCCATAATAAAAACTGAACTTTGACAAAATTCACAGGTTACACCAGTGACCCCACATTGCTAAAATTTGGTATGCGTGTAGCTTTAGTGACACAAATATAGGAAACCGTCTGAAATCCAGAATAATTGCAATTTCTACCGCAAAAAAGAAAATCCAATTTACATGAACTCCCGTTACCTGTAATTTAAATGAAACTCTAGGTCAAATTCATAGGTTGGTCATTTCGTGGCACTATTTTATTAGTCAAAAAATAAGGCCGGCTTACACAACGATCCCTAAACGTATTTAGCGACTAAACATGTTTAAACTTAACGTATTTGTATGATTTGACAACTCTTAAATCATTATTTAGCCACTAAATACGTTTAGGCATTGTTGCGCGAGTCACCATAAGAATATTTTTTTTTGTGTTTTGGGAGACTCTCGAGATCTCAGTTCGGGGCGAACCACTAGTATCTTTTTGTAGGTGACTAGCTGACCCTCCCGCGGCGCCGCTCGCGTGGTTTGTCAATAAAAACATTACCCTCCTTCTGCGCAGTCGGGTAAAAAGTAGGATAATCTATCTATATACTAGGTAACTTTCACATAGTATTTTCATTTGTATAGTCCGAACACTTACGGAAAATCCCAAGATTTTTAAAACCATGTCAAAAATTTTCAATCCGGGTCTAGAACCCGCAACTTTCCTCTTGATTACTTTAAACATCTCTTGTCAATGTACTAAACTGCAACGTTTGGCATTGAGCAGGTCAAAATACTGTCTAAGTTTTCCTGTAGATGGAGCTAACGGCGTTTTAGTCGTAATTCTGAATCGTCTCACCAATTTCAACCCTGACGTGACAAGAGCCTGTAGCACAATTGGTATAGTTCGACCGAAACCGCTGTACCGCTCCTTAAGAAAGTGCGGCGAGGTGGGGGCCGAGGAAAAAAGAGCAAGAGTAGGTACACAAGAGATCGATATTGTCGGATAGATCTTACGATATCGTAAACGATATGTTTATATTATATAACGTTAAGTTTATATTTTTATAAGTAACTAAATTGTCTACAGAATAGATATTCTGACATAGATTCTGCTTCAACTTCATCTTCCGTTTCGCTATCGTAACTTGAATCAGAGTCGTTTTGCAAATTTATTATTAACTAGCTGGTACCCGCGACTTTGATTGCGCAGGATTAGTAAGTACTTCGAGTAGCTTCTTTTGTTACTACCAAATGTGCATTAGAAATATATTATCAATTTTTATTGGATTTATGGTTTACTCTTTTGGCGATAATGGCTTACTCATATAAGCTAGATATATGCTGTCGCGGACTTTTTTGTAGGACGAATTAAGATAAACATTTCTTATAAGCATTATATACGTGTACACTCTACAGTTTTTGCAGCGTACGCTAGAATAGCTCGCAGATGGCAGATTTTTTTCCGACCTACTTGACAACTATCGTTATATTTTGGACAATTCACACACTATCTTTAAAAATTATAGCCTATGTGTTATTCTAATGTATAAGCTATATTATTGCAAACTTTCATTAAAATCCATTCGGTAGTTTATGCGTGAAAGAGGAACAAACAACCATACATCCATACATACAAACTTTCGCGTTTATAATATTAGTAGGATAGGATATGATGGATCGATAATAATACTAAATCTACGATCGCGATCCCAGTAATTGTTTTCATTTTTTTTGGACATGATGTCGGTCTTGACATCACGATATCACTTGACGCTCTCTACCCATCTTTGAATATTTATCTCATGTGCGTCTGACGATGGATCGGAGCGGCCGATACTTCCCCCCGTCTCGTGTACCTCAGGCGCGGTACAACGGTTTCGGTCTAACTATAGTGCATCCTCGTATCAAGAGGAAGGTTGCGGGTTCAAGTCCCGTCTAGGCTTGAAAATTTTTGAGATGGTTCAAAAAATCTTAGGTAAATTTCATCGAAATCGGACAGAGTTAATTTCGAGTATATAATATTAGTAGTACAGGAGTAGATGGAGTAGCAAGTTTGTAGTAGGTACCTGTACCTACTAATGACTACCTAAATATTTTTTTTGTTATATTTTCTTTAGGAAACTATATCAGCATGAGACTTGGTAAACTGAGTAGGTACCTAAGTACACTAAAACATACCTTATAAATACGCACATCAAAAAAGTCTAAGTAACACATAACTTTTTAGTATTATTTTTTTCTTCGTTTTTAACTTTCGTGGAATATCAAACCTTCTTTGAATAGTCAACCTCTTTGACAGTTTAACATCTTTGACAGTGAAACAAATAAATACTGGCAGTTTTTTTCAGTAAATTATGTTTTTAAATAATAAAAACACTGTTGTCCATTTCAACGGCATTTCATAGATGCGGTTTTATTTCTTATTCAACGAAAAAACTTTGTAACCGCAGTAATCATTGGTTGTAACCGCAGTAATCATTGGTTGTGTGTCGCGAATTTTTGTGTGTTTAAGAGTTTTTGGGTACACACGGCTACACATCAAGTTATACATTTCCAGTATAAGCTGACCTTGCATTGTGTAGGCTTTTCGTAGAATGAGAGGTCAGCTTATACTAGAAATGTATAGCTTGATTCTTAACCGTGTGTACAATGTTAGTAACGTATGTGTTTTAGTGTAAACGCATTATAAATTCCTAAATGCTTAAAAAATGTTTTCTCACTAAAACACTCTAAGACCCCCATTAAAGGTACAAAAGAATGTAAGTGTACCATAATGTCCCATTACCTCCCGCGGTCGCATTACTGTCCCGGATTACGGTGACTTGTGGCCAACTAATAGTTCCATTTGGGAATAATCACCGTGAATACGTTTTTGTATTGTGGTATTAAGGTTCCGGATAAAAATTGTAAAGAAGGGAACCCTTATGGTGCATTGTTCGTCTGTTCGTCCGTCCGTAAAGCTAATGGACTTTAAATTTGGAACAAATACAAATAACTAGCTGACCCGCTCGCGGCTTTGCATGCGTGGTTTGTTAATAAAAACATTACCCTCATGCGTAGTTGAGTAAAAGTAGCTTCTATCCCAATTCCGCCCTCTTATTACCTAAGCCAAATTGCTGTCGCGTCGCTATCGCTAGTCAAGCCATCCCTTTCACACGTGAGGTACGTATTGTACATGTGAAAGGGATGGCCTGACTAGCGATAGCAACGCGAGAGCAATTTGGCTTAGGTAATAAAAGGGCCGGTCATAATCTATCTATATACCAAATTACATCAACCAGTTACTTTCGCATTTATAATTTTAGCATGGAGACTGACCCACCTCTATTGCAAGCAAAAATAATTCAATAATATTTGTATTATATGGCGGCAAAAACGTAGGGGTCAAAATTTCAAACATTGAAAGAAAATATCATTTATTATGCCAACCACTTACAATAACAATAATTTACAACACAAAAACAAAATACAGTACAACAAAAGATAACATTGATATTAGTTATTAGTATTAGTAGCCGCCACAAAAAAGGTACCAACTCAGCATTTTGCTATGTGACAGCAAGGTAACATAGCGCTGGTCTTTCGTTACATTGGTTACTTTTCTAGATCAAGTGGGGTATAAAAGTGAGTGTGGTTGGCAGGAGAGGCTTGCCTCTTGCGAAAAGCCACAGGCTCGCCTTGGTATTTTCGCATTATCGATCTACACTGCGAATTGAAAATAGAGTCAATAGTCAAGTTCATCGAGCTCGCTTCTAAGCGACATTATGAACTTGCCACTCATCATCCGAATCCTTTCGTACATACCATTCCGGACTATCCGATAGATACCATCCGCGAACAAGATCTCGGTGACATGCGCCAATATCGCCATGATCGCGCCAAGCTCTCGGTGACATGATAGGTCACGACCTCTCTCTCTCGACCGTAGTTTGCGCAATGGTCGAGAGCGATAGGTCTTGGCAAGCTGTTAAGGACTTCTGCGAACATATAGTGCAGCAGAAAGAAGCAGCGGAGAGGGACAGGGAATCTGGGAGTACTCTCCCAACCCGCCGCACGAGACCGGGGCGAAGGAGGACGGCGTATGCGAAAGCGTATGCCGACCTCCATCCCCCATAGCAGTGGCCTGAGACCAGTGTTGTCACCTACCAATTTTTTGGTAGATCTATTTATTTTGCCTCTGTTGTACTTATCTACCACCCTCGGCCTCAAATCTACCTATTTTTCTAAATATTACGATTGTAAACAATTCTTCACGCGTGTAACGAAATGTTACTTACTTACTATCAAATTTAGCCTGTCTTGTAATTGTAATTTCAGCACTTAAAATGGAACGCGTTAGGTGAATGATCTAAGAAATACGTATAGAGAGCTATAGATTGACAATGACATCTGTCACAACTGACACTGACTGACACTTGACATGAAAACCTGCCAGAGAAATAGACTGTGCACAGAAACATAAGAGAGACTGAACTTTTAAAATTTTCGCGAACTATACTCATGTTTTAAGACTAACCTTCTTGTGTGCTGTAGCAGTGCCTCTAATGTTTATAAGACAAACGGGTCTTTTCGCGCACGGATTTATATCAAAATCATAATTTGACTAACCTCGATGTTTCGGCCAAGTTACATCGGCCGTGGTCACAAGAGACTATGATTTTGATATAAATCTGTGCGCGGAAAGAGCCGTTTGTCTTATAAACATTAGAGGGACTGCTGCAGCTCACAAGAAGGTTTATTTCGAAAAGTGGTGTACCTAACGATAAACATTTGAGATTGTTTAATAAAAATATGTATAAACATCACTAAAAATGTTTGAAACATTTTATACGCATTTTAATCATTAAAACAGTACTTATACTTGATTGGTAGAACTACCTTTTTTATTTTAAACTTGTAGACGCACAAGCAGACGGGCCTCCTGATGTGAAGTGGTCACCGCCGCCTATAAACTCCTGCAGCACTC
Source organism: Philereme vetulata (assembly GCA_918857605.2). Taxonomy (NCBI): domain Eukaryota; kingdom Metazoa; phylum Arthropoda; class Insecta; order Lepidoptera; family Geometridae; genus Philereme; species Philereme vetulata. The sequence goes on from OU975423.1 coordinate 12,074,364, forward strand.
GTGGTACTGCAGTCGCGTTGCCTAGCACTGAATGCCCTATTTACACCTCTCTTGAAGGCGCTCATTTTGAAGCCCACCGGGAAAACCTCCGGAGGAAGGTCATTCCACATGTTGCAGGTGCGTGGAAGAAACGAGTGGGTAAAACTCACCGTATGAGATCTTCACGCATCTACAATATGTGGGTGAGCTCGTTGCCGGTTGCGGCCCATTTTTTATTTAAAATTCTACCAATTTCTACTAATTTTTGCACCCTGTTCTACCATTTTGTCAAAATTGTATGTGACAACACTGTAGAGAGTAGAGATGACCCTAAGCCCTGAGAGATGGGGCCCGCAAGAGCGGATCAACGCCACCGGGGTCGCGGAAGCATGTTTTCTTTTCTCGTGTCCCCGGTATAAAGCGAGCGGAGGAACGCCGTGGAGGTATAGCCGGTAGGAGTCCGACATACCGCTCCCTGGGTTCAGAGCGGTATCCTCCAAGTAAAAAAAAAGGTTTTAGAAGATCTTAGCACATTTCAATACATTTTTTTATAATTATTATGGAACCCTTCACTTCACTCTTGACCAATTATTTATATTTACATACGAGGCAATTATCTGTTATAGGCGATGGTTACCACTTAACATCAGGTGGCCCATAAGCCTGTTCCATCTACATTATTAAAAAAATTAGCTTGCAATTTCAAAGTTACTACTTTTACATCAGATTGGCATGTATCAAACTAAGAACGTATATGCCCACGTCTATTATCTAACCAATGGGTCAGAAGAGACAGGCGTCATATCGCGATATCCGGCAATACATCATAGCTTCCTCAACCAGACGATATGCGAATGATAACAAGACGAGCCGCAGCATAACGCATAGTTAGTGCAATGTGACACAGTATACATAATAGTTGGTTGTGCATGACACAGAACATAAAAAACAATAGAACTAGCATGATGACTTTTTACTAAGAAAACCAGTGTAGCTAAACTCACACATGTAAAAACTAGCACACTTAGAAATAAAGGTTATAATTGGTTGAAAGAGGCCTAAAACAATAAAACCAATTTAACGGATATAAAACCTTAGCTACTATGGAACATGGTTTAAAATTCAATAAAATAAACAGTAACTAAAAATTAAAGTTTACTTCTTCTAATCGGCAAAAGTTGGCGCTTTAGAAAATATTTTTATTTTAGTCTCTATTAATTATAAATAAGACTGATAATGCAATGGCTGTTACTTGATTACCCACAAAACAAAGCCACTCAACAACAGATGGCGCTAACGATTTTTGTTATAGTCTCTAACAGCAAAGTATAAGATCGATAATGGCATTGTTTTTTGTGTTCTGTGGTACATGAGACATTATGTCATAGAAGTTAAAATAGATAGTATGGAGTTTTAGCAAAAAAAACTGCATAAAATATATGCACACAATACATAGGCTTGTGTTATACTCAAGATTACATCCACGGCTTTGCAGCTATCAATGTGGTCAATTGTGGTTTTGCATGCGTGGTTTGTCGATGAAAACATTACGCAGTCCGTCCTTCCTATGTCCGTATCCTATGTCCGTCTTCTGGTTCTAAGCTACCTCTCCACCAATTTTCATCCAAATCGGTTCAGCCGTTCTTGAGTTATAAATAGTGTAACTAACACGACTTTCTTTTATATATATATATAGAAGAATGATTCGTGAGTTTTTGAGCATCCCGGTAATAAATAAATATCCCATTTTCAGTGAAAATAGTGTTCATAACCATGATAGTATCAAAAGTGATATTGAATCAAACCTAGTCTTTTAGTAGCTTTATTTTCATAGAATAACGAAAAAATAAAACAAAAGTTAACTTCAAAAACCTGACTAAAATTATAATACTCGGTCTTGGTGCAGCGAAATAAGAAAGTGTCACTTTTATACGATATCCTACACTTTATTTGGACACAATATTAAATTTATATCGCATAACTTTATTTTATATGCCATACATTTTAATAAATAAATTTCTACTAAGTACTTTAAATTATAAAAGAGCTATGTGAATATAAATAAGTAAATATTCGAATATCTATGTTACAAAAGATAGTCTCATTGGGGTCACAAAAAATATTTAAATATGAAACGAAATTTTTATATTCAATTCTGAATTTAGTCATGTTTTTTTTCTTAGATTGAGTGTACTTTAGAATGGTATAGATTAAAACTAGACCCTAAAACGTTCCAACATCAAAACTTTCTCAAAACATATAATACCTAGTCAGGTCATAAATTCTGTCACATGTTTAATATAAAATAATTGAAACAAGTTTATTAATTAAGTAACCATTTATATACCAAAATGAACTTAACAAAACATAGATTCTTATGACACTAAAGTTTATTCAAAATGACCTCCGTGATTTTGAATACAGGCCTTCAATCTGCGCGGCCAGTCGTCTATCGCAGCACGAACAAGGTCCATGTCAATATCGGCGGCTGCCTTAATCAAGGATGTCTTGAGTGACTCCAAATTGGGATGAGGCTTTGAGCACGCCTTTTCCTTTAAGTGTTGCCATATCTTGTAATTTAACGGATTCAAATCTGGACTGGAGGAGGGCCAGTCTTCGTGCCGGATGAAGTCGATTTCACGCGCCGCCACCCCGTCTTGTGTGCTCTTCGCTCTATGAGCTGGCGCCGAATCTTGTTGGAATACCCAGTGCCTGTTATTGAACATGGTATGAGAAACAGGTTCCACAAGGTTCGTCAGGACTGTATTTTGATACACAACTGCATTCATTTTTACACCTTTCTCAAAAAAATGTACCTTTGTTAAGCCCCAATAAGAAACTCCCAACCATACCATGAGCGAGGATGGAAAATGACCTCGTTGGGCACGCGGAATACGGTTGCTCGCTTCTTCACTACTGTGTGCGTACACCTTATCATTTTGTTTGTTGTAGCTCTCTTTCTACGGTAAAAAATTTTTCATCTGAAAAAAGAATTTCCCTATATTTTTTTCCCGCGTACCACTTCAACAAAGCGCGACATCTCTTCAGTCTCAGGTCCATTAGACGAGCATTCAAACGATGTCCTGTTTTTCTTCGATATGCCCGTAGCCCTAAGTCTTCATTTAACACCCTTTTCACCGTGGTTCTACTTAACCCCATCTGAGGGGCCAACAGTTTCTGCTTACGTTTGGGATTTCTTTGAATTCGCCCCTTTTCAGCTTTTATCACTGCTGGAGTACTAACAGACCGAGGGCGACCACTTCTTGACCTGTCATCTACACTAGAGTCTTCATTGTATCGGTTGATGGTGCGATAAACGAATCTTTTGGTTATATTCAAATTTTTCAGTATGTCAAAAATTTGAATTGGCGCGTAACCGCAACGATGCGACGCAATAACTGCAACACGGTCTTCTTTAAGCGGCCACTCCATATTTAAAAATGAGTAAAATTCTAAAAAGTATACAGTTTTATTTTCATGAACAATTCGAAATTCGAATTCTATAAACTTTGTTGTGGCCAGCATTCTAAAAGAAAAGTTTTTACTGTGTGACAATACTTATGACCTGACTAGGTATATACCTAATATACTTAGCTCTGTAAATCCTATAACTCATTGATTATACAGTTTTGTATGCCTTAACTTTATAAAGTAAATGATTTTAAAAAATGGCTGGATATTTCACACCGCGCTATCTAGCCCCACACTATTACTAAATAAATAAATAAATTCATTGACAACTTCCAAAGTTATTGAGACAGACACTTGGACATCTGAATCTATTATTGGGTCACTGACATGGTCTAAGACCAATAAGGAACCCGACAATTTTGTACGGCATCTGCATACAACTTCGAAATGACCATAGAGTCAAATTGACATGCGGCTTGTGTTCAAAAATCTATTGTGGGAATAACATTTGATATTCTACGCCGAAGAGAACATACCAGCTTAATTTATGAAGATTTGAAATCCTTTTCGGATATTTAGTAAATAGATTTTATATATACATATTTATATTATATTTAGTAAATATAATACAAATAAAAAATAGTTGCTTCCTTAATAGTTAAAGGAAGGTATTAAATCAAAAAAATGTTAAAAGCACAAAGGAATTCAAGGTACACACGGCTACACATCAAGCTATAAATCTCAAATATAAGCTGACCTCGCATTGTGTAGGCTTTTCGTAGAACGAGAGGTCAGCTTATACTGGAAATGTATAGCTTGATGTGTAGCCGTGTGTACCTAGCGGTTTTAACGTTCGCGTTCGGTCGAGGAAACGCAAGCGAGGAGCTATCCCTTATTTTGTAGCCTTGTTAGTAATTGTATATTCTTTCTGTTATGTAATAAATGTATTTATTACAAAAATAGAATATAATATAAATTTAAAAACCATTCGTCGAGAAACACAAAATCAATTTTAGTTATTTCGGCACAAAGTTTAGTTTAGAATAAATTGTAGTTTGTAACCGACATTATTTTGGTCGAGTAGTGCAAAGGGCGACGGAATCGGAACACTGGCCGCATAGAATACTCGTACAGTTCAAAAATAGAACGTTGACAATGAAAAAGAGAACTAAATCGAAGTATTTAAAATTGGAATTCTATCCTCGCGGCTGTCTGATAAAATTAGATAGAAAACTTTTTAAATAAATGTTGAAGCTCAGAACTTCATTCATTCTATAACCAATTTAGTGATTATATATTATAGTTACAATATTTTTTTAATTTTTAATTCGTTGTTACTAATCGAGCGAAGCGAGATCTTTAAATCAACTTGGGCAAATCGGCGTTGTATGTATGTATGTTTGTTTGTCCGAGGATAACTTTCAAAGTTTCTCTGATCATCGTGAAATTTGGTATATACCTAGATGATGGCCCAATTGGTGTGACTAAATGAGCAAAAAGTGGGGGGTTGTTTAGATATTGGGGTTCAAGTCAAGAGGGGTAAAAAAAACAAAATGAGACTATCCGGTCAAGTGGCACGTCTAATAAAAGATATTTATGAGTACATTCTTACTCCGTTTTTATTTTTAGTTTAAACCTTGTGGTTTTTAAGTGGTTTTTAGCGATAATAAAAACGCAACTTCGACAAAATTCACAGGGTACTTACACTAGTGACCCCACAGTGCTGAAATATGGTATGCGTATAGCTTTAATGACACAAATATATGGAATAGTCTGAATTCAGAACAACTCCAATTTCTACCCCAAAAAAGAAGAACTAATTTACATGAACTCCCGTTACCTGTGATCTTAATGAAACTGTAAGTGTTTTGGATGGTTATTTCGTGGCACTATTTTATTAGTCAAAGATTAAGGCCGGCTTGCACAACGATCTCTAAACGTATTTAGCGACTAAAAGTGTTTTACGTATTTGTATGATTTGGCAACTCCTTATATTATATTTAGCCACTAAATACGTTTAGGCATCGTTGCGCGAGTCGCCCTAAGAATACCTATTATTTTTTGTGTTTTGGGAGACTGCGAGATCTCAGTTCGGGGCGAACCACTAGGTAGTTTACAAGTTTACTTTTTTTTAAAACTAGGTTGGATGTCTTCTTTTAAGTTAATAAAAAAACCTGTGTTAGAAGAGTCATCTATTAGGTACCTGTGGTCTGTAAGGACACTTGTAATTAATGGTGGGAGTCAACGAAAACCAAATTAGTTTTTCAATTCAACGAGTTCCATTTACAAATTCAAACAGAACTGAATGAGTAATGACTTCACAATTAGCATTTAAACTGACTAAAGAACACAAACAGGGCAATCCTGAGAATTGTTGGCTATCGAGTATAAACAATGATTCAATGCATTTCCATTCGTGAAATTGAATACCTAGTCAATTGATCAAATTTCAACAGCTTTTTCCTTGGCCATAACATGTAACTTATCAAGGAACTTTCATACGGGGAATTTGTAAACATAACATTAGAATGATACACTAGAATAGGGTTGCCATTCGTCCCGATACGTCGGGACATGTCACCGTTATTAACAGTGGTGTCCCGACGTCCCGACAAGCTCTAAAATGTCCCGACATACATAATCGAGCGCTCCGCGCAGGACACGCAAACACTTTTTTTTTACAGACGACTTTTTTATTTTAATGCAAATTTTAAATATTTTTTCTTCTTATTTGTGCTATTTGGATCAGATTTTCTATCATCTATACACTACACAATCTATCATCTATCTTGGGTATTTTTTTCAGGTGTGTAGGTTCCTTACATTTAGCTAGAGATACAGATGTGTATGACATAATAATACATACCTAGAATTTTTTCCATAATTTCTGTTACACGCTGTATACAAAAAAGGACTCCTAATTGTAAATGTCCCGACGGGGTCTTGGGAATTTATGGCAACCCTACACTAGAACAGAAGTTTTGAACGAATTTCCGTTCGAAACATAGTAAGCTCACTAAACAACGAATGTGAGCGTGAGTGCCATGTTTAATATTCACCGACACCCACACTAGCGCACTCAAACGGATGAACATTTTCACTACACAAATTGTGATATTTTTTTGTTTCTTAGGGTTCCGTACCCAAAGGGTAAAACGGCACCCTATTACTAAGGCTCCGCTGACTGTCTGTCTATCAGTCTCTTGAACCGTGATAGTTAGACAGTTGAAATGTTTACAGATGATGTATTTCTGTTGACGCTATAACATACTAAAAACAGAATAAAACAAATATTTTAGGGGGGCTCCCATACAACAAACGTGATTTTTTTTTGCCGTTTTTATAGTTAAAGGTACGGAACCCTTCGTGCGCGACTCCGACTCGCACTTGGCCGCTTTTTTAAAAGCCGCACTCACTGGTCTGGTCACTACCACCTCGCTCATAAAACTCACAGCAGCGCGGAAATCGTTTAGAACTATTTGTTTGCGCGTATACTTTGTTTCTATTTGTAGTTTTAGTAAGCATTCGAAATAAAAATGAGGAACAGCCTGCCCGTAAAACAACACGAAAGTTTTTGACAAAAATATAACTCCTAGATCCTACATAAAATAATAGCGCCTTCTTTTGCAGTTAGGTAACAAATTGTAGCGATTTCTGTCTATCTTATCGCAAATCGCAATTTTTTTTATATCATACTTTCCCACTGCTGGGCAAAGGTCTCCCCCATGTTTCTCCACATCTCACGATCACTCGCCACGTCCCACCAGCTATCTTGGAATGCATCGAGGTCGTCACGCCAACGCTTCCTCGGTCTGCCCCGGCTTCGACGGCCATCTGCAGGCACCCATTGTGTGACGACTGTTGCCCATTTGTCTGTGACCATACGACTGACGTGACGCGCCCAGTCCCACTTCAGCCTGGCAGTCTTGTCGCCAACATCTGCGATACCGGTCTTCGCGCGCAGTGTGGTATTGCGGACCCTGTCGATTCTCTTTACCCTAAACACGCTGCGTTCCATGGCTCTTTGGCAAACCTTGAGTTTAGACTTTTGAGATTCGGTCAATGAGTAAGTTTGGGCACTATAGGTAAGCACGGGCAGAATACACATGACGATGAGTTTACGCTTAAGTGACAATGGAAGGTCTCCCTTCATTAGCGTGTTCATGGACCAGAAGCTCCTCCTTTTCGACGCGGCGTTCGACTTCTTTGTCTTGCCTGTTTTCGAAGGAGACAATCTGGCCAAAGTAATTGTACCTACTCATCGACGATTCTTTTGTACATGTAAATAATAAAATACATGTTTAATACTTTCCGCTTAAATAAACAAGGCTTATTATTATATATTCAGCACTTTTCAAAGCCAAGTGCAATAAAATACCGTATTGTACGATATTGCGTATTTCCTAGAAATAATTTAGAGTTTACAAAGATAGCTGCCGTTATACCTATTGGCGGTTTGGCAAGGATTGTAACGTAAACTTTCCTTGAAAACCGATGTGATTGTGTATCTTTCGACTAATTCGGGAAGTTGCGGTGTGTATGTACATGGTTATGTCTTATATTGTCATGAGTTGCGCACCATATACTAACAAATATTACAAAGAACAAAAATATTATGTAACTAACAATCCATAGAATAGATAAAACACCAGAAGAAGTGAACGCGCCTTATAGTATACCGCATGACGTATTTTACAGTGTTCAATTTAATTATGTTATGCCTTCTCGTGTCTTCCCAACGTGTAAAAATTCAGCTGGGCTCAAAAAAAACAATGGGATCACATTTCATACCTATGTATCGCATGTATATGTTGTGTTATTTGTTTATTAAATAAATTGTTCGGTTTCTAATTGTCGTAAATAAAGATCATCTATTTTGCGGGTGTTGCCAAATATCGAGTGTTATTATTTTCCCTACTCTAGAATTCTGAGATTAAGAACTTTTATTAGTTGTAGTTTTAAATTATACTAGTGGTTTGCTCAGAACTGAGATCTCGCAAATCTCTCAAAAAAACGTAATAAATATTATTTTTAGGGCGATTTGCGCAACGATGCCTGTATTTAGTGTTTAAATATGATTTAAGAAGTTCTCAAATCATACAAATATGTATGTCAAATTTAAACATGTTTAGTCGTTTAATACGTTTAGGGGTCGTTTTGCAAACCGACCTTAATATTTGACTAATAAAATGTTAATACTCATATTCATACTCATACATACTCATACTAATAAAATACAACTAATGTAACGATGACACTATCTTAAAACGGGTATATAATGACTAAACTAGCAACATTCATAATCATAATCATTTACTCGCATGAATGTATGTACAATAGTTCGTATGTCAATTATAAAATAGTATTAAATTACATTCTGCCTCATCAGGGCGTGCGAAACTCTAAGATACAAACAATAATAATAAAAATAAAAACATTACGCGGGTGGGAGTGAGGTGGACGCGAGATGAACGACATCTGAATGCGTCTGCTGGTGTTTTAGCTATTCTGAGTAACAACCGTACAAAATTTAGAGCGTCTTACAGTTTTGCACAACATACCGTAGAGTTGGCAGCATCAAGTGAATCCTGTAGTTACTTGTCTGTTGCCGTGAAACGAACACATCTCTTGCTTTATTGAAATTCAAGAGTACGATAGAAAATTGAACTTTCAATTTCATTGGCCAACCACTAAACACGCAACTCATTATAATATAACATAAGGTGAGCGTGAATAAGTTCAGCGTAACTTATTGAATCGGAATGTTAAATGCCGTGAGTTCTATAACGAGATGTTATTTGTTTTGCCAAGATGCTCTTGATTTTGTACGATTGGTAGAAACCTAGGTTATAATAGTGCTTGTAATTTAATCATAATCTATCTATACCTATACTATCTAACTAATATTTTAAAGAGGATAAATTTGTTTGTTTGTTTGTATTGAATAGGCTGTGAAACTACTAGACCGATTTAAAACATTTTTTCACTGTTGGGAAGCTACACTATCCCCGGGTGACATAGGCTACTTTTTACCCAAGTGCGCAGAAGGAGGGTAATGTTTTATTGAAAAACTACGCGTGCGAAGCTGCGGATTGGTCAGCTAGTAATATTATAAATGCGAAAGTGAGTTTGTTTGTTACTCTTTTACGTCGTAACGGCTGAACCGATTTCGATGAAATTTGGTATTTAGGTAAATTAAGACTTATATTGAGACATTGGCTGCATTTACCGATAAAGCAGGCGTGCGAAGCCGCAAGCGGCAGCTGTAAATATTATAAATGCGAAAGTGAGTTTGTTTGTTACGGTTTCACGTCGTAACGGCTGCACCGATTTTGATGAAATTTAGCACAAGAATAGATTATGACTTGGGTTCAAACTAGACTACTTTTTATTGGCAAAACACGTATGCATAGCCGCAAACGAAACCCTGTTATTTATGAACTGGGCTCTATATTTTGTTTTATTTATTTGGGAAGATAAACAGTCATACATTATGAAGTTAAGCAAAGTGCTAGTAGTTATATTATTAAATGCATGACCATAATCCACGGATTTATTAAAGAAGTGAACACTAGCTCCCGCCAGCGGGTTCGCATGCGTTGTTTGTCAACAAAAAGTAACCTATATGGTAGTCCAGGTTATAATCTACGTACACACGGCTACACATCAAGCTATATTTTTCCAGTATAATCTGACCTTTCATTCTACGAAAAGCCTACACAATGCGAGGTCCGCTTATACTGGAAAAATATAGCTTGATGTGTAGCCGTGTGTACATACCAAATTTCATCGAAATCGGTTCAGCTGTTCCGGCGTGATTAGGTAACACTAACAAACAAACTCACTTTCACATTTATAATATTGTATCTGCAGCCTCAGTCAATAAAAAGCAGCTTATGTCTGAATTCAAATAATAATATACCTACATACAAAATATCATCGAAATCGGTTCAGCCGTTACGACGTAAAAGGGTACAAAGGTTCGCATTTATAATATTAATGTGATTTTACAAACAATATATGAATAGAGTACATATTATGTAATATCAACTGTTTGAAAGCCAATCGGATCAAAAGTTTCAAGATGAGAGCTCATAAAAATGGAAATTTAATTAGACTAGGTAGGTATGTTCTAATTTAATAAACAACTGAGAATAACTTAGTTCTTTAGAGGGCTTGCAATTTTAATATGAACGCATACGTATGAAGAAAAACTCAATAGGTTTAAAATCATGTCTTTTAAAACCCGACGTCAATACCTCGACTTGAATAATCTTTTCAAAATCATACATTCGTTAACTGATTCTCCTAGCTTATTTATATCCTAGCTTATATATATATGTTTGGTTGTGCGACGGTCAGGGGTTGTTAAAAAATGCCCCTGACAAGCCCGGACGCCTTAAGAGGACACCGGAGGGACAATCGCCCATACACCACGTACCTACTACCAAGATCATTTCTAATTAGAGCATATTTCTACCTTAGTAAGGTATTATTTTAATTTGAATAGTATTTATCTAGTTTCCCAACCATATATTAGATCAAAATACTTACCTAAAATGAAATAGAATCGTATTCGAATTCTGCATGTTTTTACGTCATAAAAGACCTGTTTTCTACCTAATTGTTTCGTATTAAAAACAACAACATCTTACGTATCCTAGTCATGGGAACATAGATTATATCATCTAGTTACAGAATAACAACACAATGAGAAAAATACAACAAGTTTTCAGTCATCATTTTTGGTATTACGGAACACGGTCAAAATCTAATCAAATTTAGAATCGTTCTATTGCTATCACTGTCGCTCTGCGTGGCTAAACTTCGTCACTAAACAGGGATAGCGATATTCAGGCCGAAGTTTTTGACGCGGCCGAATTGAAGTTGCGCTCGGGGTTCGCCGGCACGTTAAAGCCGGAGCTTTATAATCCGATAGTCAGAATGTGTCGTCTTTACAATGATCTGTTTGTAAATAATAGTGCTAATAATAATATTGATATTTTCAATACTTAATAAATTATTTAAATTTAAAAAAGATATCGAAGCCACTTTTTTTAAAGAGAGTGCTTCTGCCATAATTCTCTAAACATTTATATCTTATTAATTAATTATTATTTTTTATTCATCTCATTATTGTAGACAATTATTGAATTTTTTTTTTGTTGTTACTTCGTTTTGTAAGTAAATATTTCTCTTCAGCTGGTCTACACAGAACTGCGCTAGAGTTGTCATGCTGTGTATACATGCTTTGGGATACGATCTAGGTCTAAGGCACTTGTCTCACAGCCGGCGATGAGCGAGAAGCGAGTAGAGCTAGAAACTAGAAACGAGTTGGCGAGCAGCGAGAAGCGCAGACTGTGTAGTTGTTCCTATAGCTGTGTCGCTGGGCTATAAAGCGAGTGAGCGAGTGCGGCGGGCGATACTGCAAACCCTCCGTCGTCCGGGACACGTTCTCGGAGACCCGGATGACGGAATCACTTCCGCTAATGCGGAAGAGTCATCCACATTAGACAGAGCAAACACTCCACAAATACACCGACCTCGCCGGCGAGGTCGACGAGTCCCTTCAGTCGCCGCCTATACGAGGTACAAGCACGTACCCGGGCGTTTCTCTCCTATCCCCGTCCCGGCAACAGCCCAAGCCGAGGTTCGTACCTAAGTGGTGCCCTTGCGCTAGTTGCCTCATCAAACAAATTACAGGGCTGAGCGCCTTCTGCGCTCGCCAAAAGCTCGGTTAAGCTGCAACGGCCTCAGAGGCCAACAGCGAGATTACTCCATTCGAAAAAAAAAGCAGGCGATACTCGCGCCACTCGCCGAGCGCGTGCGTTACGTTCCGCTGGTTCATATCACGGCGTGTGTTCTGACCGCCAAGCGAGCATCGCTGAGCGAGTATCGCTGAGTGTATCGCTGTGACAAAATAGTGGAGAGCAAGTTCTCGCCGGCAGTGTAGACGGCCAGCGATTAGTTAATATACGTGTCTCTTTTATTGACATGGAATATATATCTTTTGTTCGTTTCTTGAGCGAGAAAATAGTTGTATGCCTTAATAATAAAATAAATAAAATAAAAAATAAGGTTAATGTTCATGGGATTGAAAATTAAATCCCCCATTGCATTAACTAGAATTGAAAAACACGATCAAAAGAATAGAATGGGGGCAGAAGAATTTACGAAGTCGATAAACCTAATTCATTTTAAATGTTTTGTGGATAATTTCAAAAAGAATTTGGCAAGCGATAATGAGCTTTATGGTGCCATTTATAAAGATCAAACAGATTGTAAAAACACAAAAAAATTAACAAGCCTGTAGTCTGCAGTTTTCTGTGCATTTCTTTTCATTATAATCATAGTGATTTCGAAGTATTTTTAGTAAACCTTAACTTCACAATGTAGTTTCTGTTCGACTGCCAATTCTAAATTGGTAAAATTAAGCAATTTTCTACCAGTCTACTATTTATTTGTTTTTCCTTGTCTTGGCTATAATATAACTGCGGCTCCGAGGTCTATAGTGATCGCTACTGTGTATAAGCCGCTCCAGTTCATGGGGGCGTTCATAGTTCACCACTAAGCCTTACAGCTGTAGGATATTCTTAGGAGTGATAGTTGTTAGCTCCACCGGGCTAAGAATGTGTTTGCGCACATGAATGCTACGTTTGCGCATTAGTGGACCACACTCGCCTAACTGTTTACGACCGCATTGGAAGATGCCTTCAAGCTTCTGGAATGGAAAGGACTGGGCATCAATATTAACGGCGAATACATCACTCACCTTCGGTTTGCCGACGATATTGTGGTCATGGCAAAGTCGATGGAAGAGCTCAGCGCGATGCTCGAAGGCCTCAAACGAGTCTTCCAACGGGTAGGACTTAAAATGAACATGGACAAGACGAAAATTATGTCGAATGTCCATGTCGTGCCTGCTCCAGTTATGGTTGAGAACTCGGCTCTCGAAGTTGTCGACGCGTGTGTATACCTAGGACAAACAGTCCAATTAGGTAGGTCAAACTTCGAGAAAGAGGTCAATCGTCGAATCCAACTCGGATAGGCAGCATTTGGGAAACTTCGCAACGTCTTTTCGTCCAGCATACCTCAGTGCCTTAAGACAAAAGTCTTCAATCAGTGTGTGTTACCACTGATGACATATGGAACCGAGACGTGGTCCTTCACTATTGGCCTTATGAATAAGCTCAGAGTCGCTCAACGAGCTATGTTGAGAGCTATGCTCGGGGTTTCTCTACGGGATCGAATCAGAAATGAGGAGATACGTAGGAGAACTCAAGTTACCGACATAGCCCGACGGATTAGCACGTTGAAATGGCAATGGGCAGGCCATATAGCGCGCAGAACAGATGGCCGATGGGGCCGGAAAGTTCTCGAATGGAGGCCACGGACCGGCAGGCGCAGCGTAGGACGTCCACCTACAAGATGGGCAGATGACTTGGTAAGAACCGCAGGTCGGCGTTGGATGCAGGCCGCTTCCAACCGTAGTTCCTGGAGATCAATGAGGGAGGCCTTTGTCCAACAGTGGACGTCCTACGGCTGATATGATGATGATGACTAGAAAACGCCAGGACCGATTTGAGAAATTTCTTTTTTTGTTTAAAAAGGTACACTTTCTAAGTGGTCCCATTGGTACCAAATCAGGATCTGATGATGGGATCCCTAAAAAATCGAGGACAACCCTCAAATTTTATAGGGACACAATTCGGTTTTATGTTTTTACCTCAGAACTCCGTCATTTATCAGCCGATTTGGAAGTTTTTTTTTAAAGGATATATGTATTTACATATTGGTCTCATAAAAATTTCATCAGAATCAGTTAAGTAGTTTCGTTATGACGGTTATATTTATGTTAAAAATTTACTTATTATAATATATAATGAGACTCATTTTAGATTAGCTACAGTCGGATTTATATTTGCAGTGATTTTTCACGAGTAGTAATTAGTAGTTATTAGTAGGATATTATTTGTGACTCAAAATGGAATATTTTTAGATAAATATAATATCAATAACGGAAGTTGAATCAATATCTATACTAATATTAATATAAAGAGAAAAGATTTGTTTTGTGTGTATGTTTGTAATGAATAAACTCAAAAACTACTGTGCCGATTTCATAAATACTTTTACTATTGGAAAGCTACATTCACCCTGAGTGACATAGACTATATTTATTGCTAGAAAAGATTAGGGATCCTTACTAAAACTTAAGTAACGTAACCCAAGGTGTAAAAAAGTGCCCTAAAACGTCTTTCGTCGCATGCGCTGCGGAAACTATTGATGATAGAACAAAAGTATCTTCTACAATATTAAAGAACATATCAATATCTACAAAAAACTTCGTAATATTATAAAAAGGAAAGATTTGTTTGTTTGTTTGCATTGAATAGTCTCCGAAACTACTGGACCGATTTAAAAAATTCTTTCACTGTTGGGAAGCTACACTATCCCCGGGTGACATAGGCTACTTTTTACCCAACTGCGCAGAAGGAGGGTAATATTTTTATTGAAAAACTTCGCGTGCGAAGCTGTGGATTGATCAGCTAGTTATAAATAAGGTAAGAGTGAATAGGTCTCTTCTAGATCTTCGTGCTTCATCTTAGACCACATCATCGCTAACCATCAGGTGAGATTGTGGTCATACAAAGATTTACAAGCAAGTCAAGCAAGCCCTATCCAACAACTCCGTCCTAGCCATCCTACCCACAACTTTCCTCAAAACCAACATTTTATTTTCGATAAAGTTGAATCAAAGGTGAGTGATGGCGACTTAAAGGGTGCTGCACAGCTTCTTTTTTTCAAATGATGTTATCGCTACTGACACGCCAGAAACTTTATCTGCCCTAATTGAAAAACATCCACCTTCTTTATCACCTCCCCTTCTACTCTCTACCACCACTCCAGCGGAACCACTACAAATTTCTGAAAACGACGTTAAATCCGCCCTGATGTCCTTTAAGAAGGGCTCAGCTGGTAGTTTTGATGGTCTTACTCTACAGCACATCAAAGATCTGGTGTTTGGCGCCACCGGGACTGCTGGTGAGGCTGTTCTTAGTGTCTCTAAGAACAGCCTCACCAGCAGTCACCAAATTAATAAATCTCATGCTTTCAGGTGAAGTGCATGCCCAGTTTGCTCCCCTTCTATACGGCGCAAACTTATGCGCTTTAAAGAAGAAAGATGGTGGTATTAGGCCTTCATTATTCAATTGGGTTTTGGGAGCAAGGGAGGATGTGAAGCGGCTGTTCATCCACTTCGCTCATTCATTACACACAGTGGAGGAGAGGTGATTTTGAATGCCTGTCATGAATGTCAAGAATGCCTTTAATTCTGTTGACAGGACCGCCCTTTCCTCAAACGAAATTCAATATAACATACTAGAAATTTATCAATATCTTTGGCAATGTTACGGATTTGATTCAAAATTACTTTATAGAAATCATTTAATAAATTCCTGCACCGGCTGTCAACAGGATGATCCACTCGGCCCAGCCATTTTTAGCCTCGCTATACACCCTATCATTTCCTGTCTAAATTTAAAATTTAATGTGTGGTACCTAGACGATGGCAATCTAGGAGGTGACGCCGATATTGTTCTAAAAGATTTAGAATATTTAATTGACAAATTTCACTCAATCGGTTTGGATCTAAATTTTGCTATTTTGTGTGTGAGCTATTTTTCACTGACATGGTTCCTGACGAAAAGAAAGCGGAAATCATTAATAAAATTAATTTTTTGGCACCAAATTTAATAATTATAGATAAACAGTCGCTTCGTCTTCTTGGTGCCCCAATTCTAGATGACTCGTACATGGCTTTTATTAACAAACAGCGTTCAAAATTTGAAGAAACTTCGGACCAGCTTTCGAAAATCCCTTCGTGCGCTAGTCCAACTCGCACTTGGCCGGTTTTTTTTATATTAAACATTTAGAAACACAAGATGACGGCTCTCCTACTTCTAAAAATGACGTGATTACCAGCTACTCAGCCACGTGTCATTATCAGTGCTACCACCCAAAAAAACCCTGTTTGTATTTATACATCTACCGTCCTTGCCAACTTATAGACAAAAATTAGAGTCAACGAACCTAATTACTCTATCGTAGTATCGGCTAAACAAATGTGCGTGAAACTACATCTGTCATGAGCTCGTAAATCACCAAGAGAAGTAACACGTCCCGAGGTGCGTATATTTATTTTGACAAGACCTAAATAATTTGTTTTCATAACTATTTAATTTTAATTTTGTATATAGATAATTCTTTATTGTTAGGTATACCAAAACGTATTAACTTTAAAAAAACGGGATTTATCACGTACCGTCTTATCGGTGTTTCGACCGACAATGTGCGAGGCGAGACGTTATTCGGAGCGGATCGCACTCACCCTGATGAAGGTTCACGAGTTGAACCGAAACATTGTCGGTCGAACCACCGATAAGACGGTACGTGATAAATCCCGTATTTATAATAATGATTGAAATCAATCACGAAAGTTTTCTAAGTAAACTTAAATACATTTTAGTTTTTATTCTAAATCATAGTTTTTTTATTAGTTTAATAATAAAACCACCCTCATGTTCATTTAAATTTAAATTAATATTAAAAGAGCAAGGTGTACAAAAATTGACAATTAACTAATTTAAAAAGGTGACTAAAAAGTTCTTTATAAAAAAGCCTACTATAACGTATCGGATAACCTATTTAGATGATAGACAAGCTTGGGATTGAAATTGCTTCAACTCGGTCAAAAATTTTATAAATTATTTTCTTTATTTGTTATATTGTATTCTAAAAGAATCATTAAAAAAAACAACCCGCCTTGTTTCTTGCCTTTCTTTCATTGGCTTGGTCGCGAGGGCACTAAAATTGATTTTTCAAAGTGATTTTAAATTTTGATTATTAAATTTTTATGAATTTTAAATTTAATTTCATGCTATTTTGACAACAGTATTGTCCATTATTTGAAACGATCCTGGAGAGAAATCACTCTAAATACTGAAGATAGCAAATTTTACTGAAAAGAACATTCCTTTTATTTTTAAAATGAAGCGAAACTGCATTCACAGATTTGTGAATCTGTGTCGGTTTATTACGGTTTCACGACTTAAACTGCTGGACCTATTTCGATGAAATTTGATCTATAGATGATTTTACAAACCACGCGTGAGAAGCCGCAGGCGACGGCTAATATAGTAAGAAATATAATATTGCTCTTGAGTATATCTGTCAATCATTACAGTGACCTTCCATCAAATCATTTATCAGTCACTATTATCATTAGCAATCGTACCATCCGTGTTGATAGAAGAGTTTCAACACAACTCCGAATCGAAGACCATAGAATCTATGTCTTCTATTTACACATTTTACAACCACCTACTTCTTAGAGCCAGAAGTCAAAATTCTACATTCTAATTCGACAAATTGGGTATCACGCACCACACGCTTCACGCGATCTTTTCTACCCCATACTTGCAAGATGTGTAATGAGCTACCATCTGAGGTTTTTTCCATTAGACTACGACATGGCACGCTTCAAGAGAAATGTAAAGAGGTTTCTACAGTGTGGGGAATGCATCGACAATAGCCCGGGTGTTGCCGGTGTCAATAGGCGACGGTGACCGCTTACCATCAGGTGGGCCGTAAGCCCACAAAAATTTATACCCCTCAAAAAAAAAAAAAAAAAAAAAAAAAAAAAAAAAAAAAAAAAACAAACAAACAACTTTGTCATCATCTTCTTTTGTGTTTTTATTTTGTACGTGTGTCGTGTCAATATAAATGATTTTATTTCCATTTTTATTCATTGACATTTTCAATCTTGCCTGATCTTGAATTTAGCAGGGAGTTGAAATAACAGACTAGGGATCTTCTTTTAAATTTTTTGCTACCTACGGAACCACGTGTTCGGCACACGTTCGATTCTTACCGGAATGAACAGGGTACTCTGTGGATGGTAGAGTAGCTATTCTTACTAAAAAAAACCGGTTTTTGAGGTAAAACTTCTTTACGCACGCTACAGTAAGCTGGTGAATGCGTTACGAAAAAACTGAGAAAGAGAGAGAGTTCCGTTTCGTAAATTACTGTAAGGGTAAGAGAGAAAGGTGCGAGCACACATTTTCTTTCTCTCTTTTTCTCATAGTCATTTGATTTGTCGCATATCTCCTATCCCAAATTTGCCTAAATTATACAAACTGCAAAAACAAAACACTCCTTCATGCTGTATAAATAGAGTTAATTTTGCTGTTGGAGTTTGTTAGATGATTTTTAAATAGGCCACTGCAGCACGTGCCCAGGGGGTTCTGCTGGTAAATAATTAATTAAAGACATATAATTAATTAATAATAAATAATGCTGGACATTTCACACAGCGCCATCTAGCCCCAAACTAAGCAAACCAATATCAACATTGGTATAGACCGGTAGAAATGATGTGTGAATTTTTAAATTATTAACAACAAGGGATATTTAATGTTTTCTATGGTATTTGTGCGGAAACAGGCTTACGGCCCACCTGATGGTGAGCGATAACAGTTGCCTATTGACACCAGCAACACCCGGGGTATTATCGATGCGTTCCCTACCCTGTAGAAACCTCTTGAAGCGTACCATGTCGTAGCCTAACGAGAAACCTCAGATTAGCTCATTCCACAAATATGGGGTAGAAAAGATCGCAGAATATGTATAACTTAAGTTGAAAAATCAATGTTGCAAAATTTCTGAATCATTTGTACTCCAGCGGATCAAAACTTTCAAATTTCAAATTCAAATCAAAATTTTCAAATTCAAATTGTATTTTTGCGTTGTATTATTTATTATTATATACAATTAGTTATAATAAGGTGTAGGTACAGTTTTTGTGTAGGCACAGCTATATTCAGCGTTTAACGCATGCAATGTTAAAGCTTTACGCATTAATTTTATTATAACGTTTTTGCATTAAAATTTAAGAGCAATGTCAGGGTTATTTATTTACAATAATATCAATTATTTTTTGCAACTCTTACCTCATATAAAATGTAAAACAATTAAATCTTTTAGTATTTTATAATCGAGTACCATCTCTCTCTATGCCATCTCCTGTTCTGCCATTTACAAAAACACATTGTTTGCCACGTGTTATGCGTTACGACTGCCTGAGCGAAGGGAAGCGGGTTCGAACCCGGACAGTGCTAAATAAGGACAAAAGATCATCTTCGGACAACGGACAATGTTTTATTAACCAGATGGCCGTATTGTCTGTCATCGTTCGTTATATTATCGTTTTGACTACCTCCGTGGCGCAGTGTGCGTATAGCCGGCTGAGACGCAGGAGGTAGCGGGTTCGATTCCCACCGCGGAACAAATGTTTGCATGGTCTACAGATATTTGATCCTGGTCTGGGTGTTTTCTATATATTATAAGTATGTATTTACGAAAAAAAAGTATATAAGTATTCTATCAGTTATCTGGATCCCATATTACAAGCTCTGCTTAGTTTGGGGCTAGATAGCGCTGTGTGAAATGTCCAGCAATATAAATTGTGGTCACCCAAGTTTCAATATAAAATAAAACTAATACAAATGCGAAAGTTTAGATGTTTGTTTGTTACTCAATCACGTCGTAACGGCTGAACCGATTTCGTAGATTATAACCTGGATAAACACATAGGCTACTTTTTGTTGACAAACAACGCGTGCAATGCTGCTGGCGGAAGCTAGTAACTAAATACATAATCAGATCTAAAAATGTACTAAGAATACATTTTTAGATCTGATTATTTAGTTGAATGGCTAATAGTTGAACAATTTATTATCAGAAGTAATCATTAAAATGAATAATGATTTTTTTCTAAGAAATACTATATATGTATACATACATATATTAAACTAACTAAAATAGTATTTTTCAAACTTTCGCGACCACTATACATAATTATTAATTAAAACGGGTATTTATAGCAATTTTCAAATTTCAATCGCGAAGATAGCTATAGACTCTGATTGCTAGGTGTCCGCGTCGTGATCGGTCGACTCAGTGCGTAGATACGGTTAATGAAGCGTGTTGTATTATGAACGAGGAAATTTCTAATTCCGAAGACCAAGTGAGGGTAGTTACTGCAGCAGCCATCACTTCCCGACGGTAGCTCCAAGTACTCCAGTCAACCCGAGAACAGCCGTAGGGATAACAAATAAAAAAAGGTACATACGCGATAACTACAATAATATATTTAGATAACTTTCGGTTGTATTACGATCTATAGAGGCCTCGAATTGAATCAAAATATTGTCGGTCATAACTCCGATAAAACGGTACGTGATAAATCCCGTATTTATAATAAGCTATATCAATAATATTGAATGAACCAAGATGGACTATAATGTTGCAGCAAGGATAGTAGAGTTCCTTGTGAAAAGGCTCAATTTCTGCCGCCAAGCTTTATTACTGTTTCGGTATGAAGGGTATGGTTTCCGATGAAATTACAAGTACATACGGCTTTACATGCCTTATGTGCCTGTATGCCTCAAATTGATGGACGCAGGGCAGTACATCGTAGAGCATTGTGCATGACCTACGGGACAATACTTTGTTATAGGCGATGGTTACCACATCAGGTGGGATATATGCTTGTTCCATCTAGTAGGTAAGTATTAAAAAATCTTTGCAGAGACTTTCTTACACTGTCACTAAGAGAAATATAGAGATTTTGATGTACTGCAAAAATTGCACTGATCTATACTAATATTATAAAGAGGAAAGATTTGTTTGTATTGAATAGTCTCCGAAACTACTAAACCAATTTAAAAAAATCTTTCCCTGTTGGGAAGCTACACTATCCCCGGGTGACATAGGCTACTTTTTACCCAACTACGCAGAAGGAGGGTAATGTTTTTATTGAAAAACGCATGCGAAACTGCGGATTGGTCAGCTAGTCAGTGATAAATTCCCAAGTATACCTACTATCTTTAAGTACCTAAGTACTACTTTTGGGTCGATTCCCGCCGCGAAACAAATGTTTGCATGATGTTAATAAAATGCGAAAGTAACTCTGTTTGCCTTTTCACGCCTAAACGGCTGAACGGATCGTAATGAAATTTGGCAAGATCATTGGCAATCAGATTATATCCTCCAGAAGGGCATAGGCTATCTTTTGTCTCAGAAAATAATCTTGAAGGGGTAAAATAAGGGTTCAAAGTTTGTATGGGCAATCCAAAATTCTTCGAGTTAGGGATCTGAAAATGTATATTTTTAGATTTGTTTTTTAAATAGACTAGCTGACCAATCCGCAGCTTCGTACGCGTAGTTTTTCAATAAAAACATTACCCTTCTTCAGCGCAGTTGAGTAAAAAGTAGCCTATGTCACCCGGGGATAGTGTAGCTTCCCAAAAGTGAAAGAATTTTTAAATCGGTTTAGTAGTTTCGGAGCCTATTCAATACAAACAAACAAACAAATATTTCCTCTTTATTATAATATTAGTATAGGTTATGACCAAGATTGAGATATGGGTTACTTTTTGCCCGATTGCGCGGAGGGTAATGTTTTTATTGGTATGTATAAAAAAGCCTACTATAAAATATGGGATTATTTAGATGATAGAGATGCTTGGGATTGAAATTGCTCCAACTCGTTCAAAATGTTACAATTTAGACGTAATTTATTTCCTGTATTGTTATGTATTGTAAAAGGATCATAAAAAATAACCAGCCTTGTTTCTTGCCTTTCTTTCCTGGCTTGGTCGCGAAGGAACAGGCAGTAAAATTGACGTGTCAAAGTGATCCTTGTGATTTTAATGAATAAATGATTTTGACTTTTTTGACTATTGTGCGAAGCCGCGGGCGGGTCAGCTGTTAATATTATAAAGCTGTAAAATTTGTAGGTTTGTATGTAATGGGTAATCTCCAGAAATGCTGAACGATTTTGAAAATTCTTTCACTGATCGAAAGCTTCACTATCTAGTGCTTGCGTGTTCCCAATGGCTTTATTTTATTTTGATAATATTCCTTGCAAAGCCTGGGTGGGCGATGATTTTTATGATAATATATTAGGTAGGTACCTACTGATAGATAAATATAGTATTTCTTGCGCATTGTACAGTAATTAGATAGATAGATAATTCTTTATTGTTACACCAAATTAAAATAACTTAACCTAGAAAACTTAAAGACTAATACATGGTGGTACAATGGGCGGCATTATCGCTCAAAGCGATCTCTTCCTGGCAACCTTTCGATGGACTGGATTGAAAAGACGTGTGAGGAGGTAGTGTTACAATAAATACCTATTTATGTAG
This sequence comes from Philereme vetulata, assembly GCA_918857605.2. Lineage (NCBI taxonomy): Eukaryota > Metazoa > Arthropoda > Insecta > Lepidoptera > Geometridae > Philereme > Philereme vetulata. Next base: position 12,097,028 of record OU975423.1, read on the forward strand.
GATAAAAATAAATAAATACCTAAACCTAAAATATACCTACATACACTTACAGTAGCTGACCAATCCGCAGCTTCGCACGCGTAGTTTTTCAATAAAAACATTACCTTTCTTTGCGCAGTTGGGTAAAAAGTAGCCTCTGCTACTCAGGGTGAATGTAGCTTTCCAATGGTGAAAGATTTTTTGAAATCAGACCAGTAGTTTTTGAGTTTATTCATTACAAACATACACACATATATACAAAATACAAATCTTTCCTCTTTATAATATTAGTATAGATTAGTATAGATATATAAATATGAAACATATAGATATACTTTTACAATAAATATCGAAAGGAAATACAGTGTTTACTCTAAAGAAGCCGCAAAGCATAGTTTGCAGACCTCATTTTTGAAAATAGGTAAAGATTTAGCATTTCGGATGGAAACGGGCAAGTCATTCAAGTCATTATGAAATACATAAGGATTGCTGGGAGTCGTTGAGTGCAGGGCGCACAAGATCGATCACTCTGGAAATCTATGGGGGAGTATTCAGCAGTGGACGTCATGATGATGATGATAAAGGAATACATAATAAATAACGTTACCATTGGCGGTCTATCGCTAAATGCGATCACTTCCATACAACCTTATAATAGGTAGGCTAACAGAAAGTATAAGACTATAAACTATAACACTGTATGTTTCACAAATAATAATATCGTATTTTTATTAATAATGCTTTATTATAATGCTTTATTATACACCCGGAATACTAAACAAACGAATTAATTCGAAATATAGTACAATGGGCGCCCTTATCGCTGAAAGCGATTTTTTCCAGGCAACAACATTATAGATAAGAACCATAGGATCAATAACTAAAATAAATTACTGAAATCCAGGCTGGTATATCATTGTAACACCAATTGAATCACTATTTACATAACGAAAACAGTTTTTTTACCGTAGTAGGTATATTGTTTATCTTTTAAAGGTTCTTCGGGTAATCAATTTAGTAAAAAGGTAATACTTATTAATTTCCTAAATAATCAGCTTATCTAATCATCAAAACAATACCAAGAACAGTGACTCACACCGAAAATATATAACTAATTACGTTTTCATATAAACTTAGACGTTCTATATTTAATTGTAACTCAAAATACTCACCGATTTCCGAGAAGAACGCGCGAATCCGCCTTTTGAACGAGAATTCAAGAGATCACGTAAAATGTTTTGATATACACAGAAAAATCCACACACGGTCACTAAACAAAATCCTAGTTCGATAAAAATCCTTTTTACGAGGAGCTCGAAAAGGCAACTGCACCGGCTGAGCTTCGCTACACGACTGAAGGTAATAAACGCGAGCTTTCAGTCATCGGGTGCGCTTGCGCCCGTAAATAGAAACACCGCTGCTTACCGCCGTCTCTCTCTTTCCCTATGTTCGTTGAGTTGTTTGTTTTATTGCTATCTCTTTCTTGCGGTATGTCGTGAAAATTTCGGAAAATACGCGTAAACACAAACGCTTGTTACGTAAGTATGCGATATGATTTATTTTGCTTGTAGATTAATTATTTTTTTCATATGTTTGTTTTGTTGTTATTTTGGCGTCTGTTCAATGATACGGCAGTTTTTTCACGGAATTCGGTTGCATTGGTGAAGCCTTTTTGTAGTTTTAGTTCGTTTTGTAAGTAAATATGATATTAGTGAAGTTTCTGAGTTGCCGATTGTATAATATGGGAAAAAAATAAATTACGCATACATTTGTATGTGTGGTTAATGGACCGATTCGGATGCGGTTTTTATAAATAGAAAGCTATATGGTTCTTAGATATGTCAGTTTAACGTGGTTTTATAGGGGGAACGGAGGTTTTTTAATTTTAATTTTCCTATTATCGACTTCCGTGGCGCAGTGGGCGAATAGCCGGCTGAGACGCAGGAAGTAGCGGGTTCGATTCCCGTCGCGGGACTAAATGTTTGCATGATATACAGATATTTGTTCCGGATACGAATGTTTTTTCTATATGTTGTAAGTATGTATTTAAAAAAAATATTGTACATAAATATTCTATCGAGTGGAGACCACGGACTGGAAGACGCAGGAGCCGTTGGGCGCAAACGGCTACCAACCGCTTGTTGTGGCGATCTAAGGGGGAGGCCTATGTTCAGCAGTGTACCTACCGGCTGATGATGATGATGATTATATCAGTTATCTGGTTCCCATAGTACAAGATCTGCTTAGTTTGGGGCTAGATAGCACTGTGTGAAATGTCCAGCCATATTTATTTATTTACTATTAGTTATCTATTGTGATGATCAAACATTATTGTCTACCTTAGACCACATTATTGGAGGACATATACATATAAGGAAATAAGTTTCATAAAATTAAATTTGTCTCGTCTAACATTACATAGTATCCTAAAATCGTTATTCCAGTTGCATATTAAATTCATAAATCCTAGGAAAATGATGCTATTAAAATAATAATCTTAATTCACATAAAACATGCGGACGCAAATAATTTTAAAATGGGCGTGAATTATAAGAAAATAATACACAAGGAAGCGAGTTTCCTCTCGCTTCTCGGAAGATAATGCGTTCTAGGATCTGTCTGTCAGTTCGTCCTTCCGGCTTCCTTACATCACTTCAGTAAATTAGTCCTCATTTTCTGTTTAAGTACTATTTTGGGAATACTAAACGTTGTTGAACTATGGAGAGGGCTATACTCGGGGTTTCTCTACGGGATCGAATCAGAAATGAAGAGCTATGTAGGAGAACTCAAGTCACCGACATAGCCCGACGGATTAGCACGTTGAAGTGGCAATGGGCAGGCCATATAGCGCGCAGAACAGATGGCCGATGGAGCCGGAAAGTTCTCGAATGGAGGCCACGGACCGGCAAGCGCAGCGTAGGACGCCCACATACAAGATGGGCAGACGATTTGGTGAGAACCGCAGGTCGGCGTTGGATGCAGGCCGCTTCCAACCGCAGTTCCTGGAGATCAATGAGGGAGGCCTTTGTCCAGCAGATAAAGATAAAGATAATTTATTAGCAGAAAGTTAGTTAATTTTACACTGGTCTTAATGTACAATTTAAGCTCTTAAAATTCTACCAGATAGTGTCCTGGTGTGCAAATATTACATAGCAAATAATTAAAAATTAAAATTTACTATTCCTACACAATATAAAAATGTCAATAAAATAAAATAATGCCACGTCTAGTACCTACTTATAATTAAAATATTCCGCAATAGTATAAAAACATTTTGTTGACAACCATTTATTAATTCGGCGTTTAAATAAAGTCAAAGGTAAATCTTTTAATTCGTCTGGTAATTTATTGAATATTTTTACTGCCATGCAATGAGCGTTACTGTTAATAAATGATGATTTGTGCTTTGGTAAATAAATTCTATTTTTATGTCTAGTGTCTGGCTAACACTGCATCATGTCTTGCAAAATAGCTAGGAAACTGTTTTACAAAAATACAGATTTCTCTGATGTACATGCACGGCAAAGGTAGTGGACGTCCTACGGCTGATATGATGATGATGATGATGAAACGTTGTTGCTTAACAAATAGCACCTTTGTTTTTAAAGAAGAAGAAGAAGAAGATCGGACCGAAAAACCATATTTGTTCTACAGGTATTTGTTCAGGGTCTAGATGTTTATCCATATATTGTAAGTATGTATTTACAAAACATAAAGTATATTTATGTATTCCATCAGTTATCTGGTTTCCATAGTATAAGCTCTGCTTAGTTTGGGGCTAGATAGCGCTGTGTGAAATGTACAGGAATATTTATTTATTTATATACTAGTGGTTCGCCCCAAACTAAGATCTCACGAGTCTCAGATAAAAACAAAAAAAAATATTATTTGGAATCTTTGACTATCAAAATAGTGCCACGAAATAAAAATCCAACCTACTTGGCCTACAGCTTCATTCAAATTACAGGTAACGGGAGTTCATGTTATTTGGGTATATTTTTTTGGGGTACAAATTGGAGTTATTCTGGATTTGAGACTTTTGCCTATATATGTGTTACTTAAGATACACGCATACCAAATTATAACACTGTGGGGTCACTGGTGTACCCTGTGAATTTTGTCAAAGTTCAGTTTTTATTACGGCTAATAACTCAAAAACTATAAAGACTTTACTAAATATAAAAACCTAAATGTACTGATAAAGACCTTTTATTTGACGCCCCACTTGACCTAATAGTCTCATTTTAATTTTTTTTACCCCTCTTGAACCTCAATATCTAAACAACCCCCCAACATTTTTAGCTCATTTAGTCACACCAAAATTGTGCCATCACTACCTACTCATATATCAAGTTTCACGATGATCGGATAAACGCTTCGAAAGTTATCCTCGGACAAACAAACATACATACGAGTACATACAACGCCGATTTGCCCAAGTTTATTTAGAGATATCGCTTCGCTCGATCAATAATTTACATCCGAAGATTAGATTAGATGTATTTATTATTGCACACCTTATACATAAACAAACAAAAGAAAATACACTTTTAAAACATAGGTTTATGTTGTTGCTTACCAAACAATACCTTTACTCTTAGAGAAGAGTCGTATGAATCCATTTTTTTTCCTTGATACACGATAGATTTTTCAAACTTTCGCGATCACTGTACATAATTATTGATTAAAACGGGTATTTATCGCGTATGCACCTTTTTTATTTGTTATCCCGACGTTTCGGCTGTGTTGCAACAGTCAGCCCGAGACCATGACTGTTGTAACACAGCCGAAACGTCGGGATAACAAATAAAAAAGGTACATACGCGATAAATACACGATAGATTATTTAATTATTATATTTTGAATAGAACCAGTCGAGTTCTGAAGGCTATTTTTATGCCGGCGAGCTGCGTGTCGCCTCGTTCGTACTTAATAAAAACACGATAAAATATAATCACAATAGTTTTACTCAAATTTATTTACTGGTTGTTTACTAGGATGTCGCCTAAAGCTTGGTCACTTATTCCTTCATCCACACCGGACCAACATCCTCCAAAAAATCGGAAGTTACCTCTAAAATATCTTCAGTCGTACCTTATAATAATTTCTCCCTCCCACAAGATCGTCAATCAATCAGTGTTTCGGTCGAGGGTCGTGCCACAAATTAGTTGGTAAATCCACGAGTAACGCTACAAGTATCCGTTTCCGGTACCGAAACATGTCTATGTAGGTGTGTGAGTGTGTGTAATATATATATCTGTGTGTGTGGCACGTGCCATGGAGCATGGCACATAGATACTCCACAGATATACGTTAGTGGATGGTTTGATCGCATGGTATTTTATATTGATGTGATTGCATGAATTATACAGTTGTATATATCGCAGGCATTTTGTGGAATCCGCCGTTTACATAGGGCGTCGTCAGTTTAAAAATGCTCGCTGTTATGTGATATGCCGAAGGCAAAATGACAACCCGTTCAATTGTTAAAATTTCAACATTGGTTGTAGTTTTGGGTGACCATGAAGAAAACACAGTTGGGACAAATCTTACTTTATTTTAAACTAGTTGACCCGCCGAACTTCGTACCGCCTTGACATGCATATAATGCGGGCTGTTATCCCCGGCCATCATTATACATTATACATATTCCATGTCAGATGCGTTTTTGTTATCCGGCGTTTTGTAGTGACTTGTATTCTCTTTGACGTTTTATGTCACGTCCCACAGGAACGACGGGAACGGGATAAAATGTATCATATGTCCTTCTCCTGGTTCTTAGCTACCTCCCTACCAATATTCAGCCAAATCGGTTCGGCCGTTCTTCAGTTATAAATAGTGTAACTAACACGACTTTCTTTTATATATATGTATATATATATATATAGATATAAATATATATATTATATATTTTGGAACTGGAACCCCGATACAGGCCGAAGACGTCGTTGCAGACCAAAGAAAAGATGGAGGGATGAGCTTACTAATTTTCGAGCGGACTGGACCATCTTAGCGCCTGAAAGAAGTGCCTGGAAAGAATGAGGGGACGCCTTTGCCCAGCAGTGAGTCAGTGAGTTGATAATAATAAAAATATATGTTAATGTAGCGGCAGCAGACACATCGTATGGCAGTAGGTCATTAGGTTTTTTTTAATAAAGAATTATGTATTACTGACCAACAATACTGTGCCCCTGCACAGTATTGTTGGAGGATTGAGTCCTCCGAGAACCAGATTATATGGACACCTTAGCATTTTTAGGTGCCGGATAACCTCAAACATCTTCTCAATTTAATTTGCCGCGGCATTATGTAGATGGCGTTTAAATCGTCAATCAAATGTTTAGGCATAATATATGTATAATGACACGGCAATATATATTTTGCCTTCGGCATATTACATAACAACGAGCGTTTTTAAACTGATTACGCCCTACGCAAACGGCGGATTCACACAAAATGCCTGCTACAGATACAATCTTGGTGAAAAGAACCATAAATTGACGAGTTTGTATAAGGAATATGATGAGAGTGAAATATGAAAAAGGAGACAATAGAATAGTATAAAGTGAAGATCCGTCTCTGCCTACTCCTCCGGGGTAAAGCCGTGAATTGATAATCATAATGGGTATATTATAACTAACGGAAGTGGCACTGTTAATTGCAACTTAAATGGGCCCTATTAAATGAAAAACTTCTGTTTTTTTCGTTTTTTTTAATTGCTGATAGTTAAGCTCTTGACCACTACCTCACCTGATGGTAAGTGATGATGTGATCGAAGATGGTGCACGTTTGCCTAAAACAAACCTATTCACTCTGAACTTAAAGACTCCGAGATTATAACAAGTAACTGACTTCAGAAAACAGAAAATAGAAACCAGTTATTTTGATTTAAAAACCAGACTAGTCAACCGAGTTTTATGAAACTTTGGCCCATAGTATTTTTCAAACTTTTGTGATCACTGTACATAATTACTGATTAAAACGGGTATTTATCGCGTATGTACCTTTTTTATTTGTTATCCCGACGTTTCGGTTGTGTTGCAACAGTCATGGTCTCGGGCTGACTGACGTCGGGATAACAAATAAAAAAGGTACATACGCGATAAATACCCGTTTTAATCAATAATTTCTATGGCCCAATTTAAAAGTATATCCTTACAAATGAAATAGGAATTTTCCAAATCGGGTGATAAATGACGGAGTTCTGAGGTAATAAACATTAAAAAAAAATACAAACGAATTGAGAACCTCCACTTTTTTACAGACTTCAAAAAAGGAGTAGGTTCTCAATTCGACTGTATTTTTTTAAAGTCTGTTACCTCAGAACTTTCGACTGGGTGAACCGATTTTGATGATTCTTTTTGTATTTGAAAGCTGGTGCTTCCTGTGTGGTTCCATTTCCATTTGGTCCAGTTCTGAGAATGGCATCCATAAGAAAACCATATAAATCTTAAATTTGTTTAATTTTTGTTTAATTTTGACTACCTCCGTGGTGCAGTGGGCGAATAGCCGGCTGAGACGCAGGAGGTAGCGGGTTCGATTCCCGCCGCGGAACAAATGTTTGCATGATCTACAGATATTTGTTCCGGGTCTGGATATCTTTCTATATAATAATAAGTATGTATTTACAAAAAAAAAAGTATATAAGTATTCTATCAGTTATCTGGTTCCCATAGTACAAGCTCTGCTTAATTTGGGGCTAGATAGCGCTGTGTGACATGTCCAGCATTATTTATTTAATTTATTATTCATTTATTATTTTATGTTATTTTTGTTAGCTCAGAACTCCGTTATATATTAACCGATTTAGAAAATTAGGATTTTATTTGAAAGAATATACTTTTAGATTGATCCCATGAAAATTTTATTAAAATTGGTAGAGTTGTTTGGTTTTAACTGTTATCTGAAGTCGGTTGTATTTTTGGTAAAAAGTTACTTGTTTTAATGTCAGATAAAAGCAGCATGAAGGAAGGAATGAATTAATATTTTATTGAGAAACGGATATTATAAAGAAAGACCAAAACAATGGTAAAAAGAGGCATAGGTACACATAAAAACATGAAATAGTCAATAATGTGTATCCACCTGACAATTTCAATTATAAAGTTTTATTAATAAAGAAATCGTCGAATCCAACTCGGATGGGCAGCGTTTGGGAAACTTCGCAACGTCTTTTCGTCCAACATACCTCAGTGCCTTAAGACGAAAGTCTACAATCAGTGTGTGTTACCAGTGATGACATATGGAACCGAGACGTGGTCCTTCACTATTGGCCTTATGAATAAGCTCAGAGTCGCTCAACGAGCTATGGAGAGGGCTATGCTCGGGGTTTCTCTACGGGATCGAATCAGAAATGAGGAGATACGTAGGAGAACTCAAGTCACCGACATAGCCCGACGGATTAGCACGTTGAAGTGGCAATGGGCAGGCCATATAGCGCGCAGAACAGATGGCCGATGGGGCCGAAAGGTTCTCGAGTGGAGGCCACGGACCGGCAAGCGCAGCGTAGGACGTCCACCCACAAGATGGGCAGACGACTTGGTAAGAACCGCAGGTTGGCGTTGGATGCAGGCCGCTTCCAACCGCAGTTCCTGGAGATCAATGAGGGAGGCCTTTGTCCAGCAGTGGACGTCCTACGGCTGATATGATGATGATGATTAATAAAGAAATAAAGTAGACTATGAGAAAGCCTTCGATTCGATCGAAACATGGGCAGTGCTTGAGTCTCTCCAACGATGCCGTATTGACTATCGGTACATCGAAGTGTTGAAGTGTTTGTATAAAAACGCCACTATGTCAGTCCGAGTACAAGAACAGAGCTCGAAAGCAATTCCCTTAAAAAGAGGCGTAAGACAGGGAGATGTCATCTCTCCGAAACTGTTTACAACCGCTTTGGAAGATGCTTTCAAGCTTCTGGAATGGAAAGGACTGGGCATCAATATTAACGGCGAATACGAAGCGAGGTTAGTCAAAATTATAATTTTGATATAAATGTGTGCGCGAAAATACCCGTTTTGTCTTAAAAACATAGTATAGTTCGCAAAAATTTAAATAGTTCAACGGCGAATACATCACTCACCTTCGGTTTGCCGACGATACTGTGGTCCTGGCAAAGTCATATGATGATTAATAAAGTCTTCAAGTTAATCGTTAACAGAATAGGGGCGGGATCCGTAGATGACTCTATTAAAATGCAAAATCAATTTAGTTCTACGTAACTGGAGATCTACAGATAATAATTTAAAGCTATTTATGACGCTGTTTGAAAATTACTTGATATATTTTCTCATGGTAGGTATACAACGTTATATTATGTCCGATATTAAAATGAAAAGACAAATAACTTGTATTGTTGTAAAATATGTTACATACAAATGCGTTACAGTAAAAAAAAAAACAAACAAACTTATAGCGTACTGAAAATTATTGACCAGTGTTTACAAAAGGAGACTCAACCAGAATTTAAATCATAATCACTATTTGCCAGAATATAGGTTTTTGTTTTTCTTTATTTTTAATGAGGGGTTCTGTCACACAGTGTCTATGTCACCCCAGAATATAGGTTATACAGAAAGATGTCACATTTCATTCAAATTATATTCTCTAAACTCTACCACACTCAGGAGCGTGCAATAAACTTGCAAAGCTATTTGTTCCCTTATAAAGATATTATTAGTTACATTACACTATTTATGTCAAACATTTACATATTCAAACAATTATAATTAATCTCTATCAAATTATTCATGTCATTATTTTTATTAAAGTACTAGCCGACCAATCCACAGTTTCGCACGCGTAGTTTTACAATAAAAACATTACCCTCCTTCTGCGCAGTTGGATAAAAAGTAGCCTATGTCACCCGGGGATAGTGTAGCTTCCGAACAGTGAAAGAATTTTAATTTTAAATCGGTCGGGTTTTGAAATTAGTTTCGGAGCCTATTCAATACAAACAAACAAATTTTTCCTCTTTATAATATTAGTATAGATTAGTATAGATTCTTCTAATGTATAAAAGGTCATAACTAAAAGCCATAATTTTACTATGTGCTTAAAGTTAAGAAGTGGTAGTTCGTGAATGTCTTTTTAGATTACAAGGTGATTTATTAAACCTGAAAAGCAAAGAGACAACACAAATACAGCAGATAAACACTTAGAATTAGTAGGTCTACATATTAGGTTGGGGAAAAAGTTTCTTCGCATTTTTTAAGAAAATTCAAAACATTTTTTAATATAGTTTATTTACATTTAACTAAAGTATGTAGGGTACCATTTTGTTCGATAACTTTTTGCCATCTTGTAGATAAGGACATGATCCCATTGCTATAGAAATTTTGGGGCTTCGGATTAAAATACCGCGACAAGTAGTTTTGGCAGTCCTCTCGTGATGTTAACCTGACACTGCCTAAAGAATTCTGAAGAGACCGAAACAGGTGGAAATCTGAAGGTGCTAGGTCAGGACTATACGGCGGATGCATAAACACCTCCTAGCCAAACTCCCTTAATTTTTGCTGAGTGGCTAAAGATGTGTGAGGTCTAGCGTTATCATGATGAAAAACCACACCCATTCTGTTGATTAATTCCGGCTGCTTTCTCTCAACTTCTTGCTTGAATCTCATCAGTTGTTTGTAGTAGAGTTCAGAATCGATGGTCCTGCCTGGTGGTAACGGCTCATAATGAATAATGCCCTTCCAATCCCACCACATACACAGCATCACCTTGTTGTGAGTTAACCCGGGTTTCGCCACAGTCTGTGAAGCCTGACCGGCCTTTGACCACGACCTTTTTCGCACGTTCTTGTCGTACGTGATCCACTTTTCATCACCAGTTATCAGCTTCTTCAAAAATGGTTCGGTTTCAGTACATCGTAATAAAGAATCACAAATGAGTACACGGTTCATTAGGTTTCTTTCAGTGACCTCGTGGGGTACCCAAATATCGAGCTTTTTTGTGTACCCAGTTTTTTACAAATGCGCCAAAACTGTTTTGTGGTCAATTCCCAGTTCTTCAGCTTCGTCGTAACTACTGATATGCCGATCTTGCTCCACTTTTTCAAAAATGGCATCAATTTTATCCGTAATAGGGCGACCAGAGCGACGTGCATCTTTGACATCAAAATTTCCGGATTGAAAACGCTTAAACCAAATTTGTGCTACTCTCACAGACACTGCACTAGGTCCATAAACATCGCAATTTTTTTTCGCGGCTTGAGTTGCATTTTTACTTTTTTGTAGTAAACTTGTTAAATGTATCGAATTTCTTCATTAGATTCACTCATCTTTACAGTACGAAAAACAAATAAAAATTACACATTTTCCTAATTTGTATTTTGAATTATCTTCTTTAAAATTTAAACTTTGAATGATACCAAAACCAGCTAGATACAAATAGTATAGCCAAAGAGATTTTATTACAAGTTCATACATACTATAATGCGAAAAGACTTTTTCCCCAACCTATTATTTAAAGTTTATTCTATTTACATTAATACAAGTCACATTTGGTCGATATTATACCTTCAGCCATTACTAAGAAGAAGGATCATTATCTACTTAGAAAACTTTCGTGATTGATTTCAATCAAAAATTCAAAAATTTAAAGGGCGGGGTCGATTCCCGCCGCGGAACAAATGTTTGATCTAGATATATTTGTTCCGGGTTGGTTGTTTCTCTTATATGTATTATAAATATGTATTTACAAAAAAAATGTATAGGTATATGTATTCCATCAGTTATTTGGTTCCCATTAGTACAAGCTCTGCTTAGTTTGGGGCTAGATAGCGCTGTGTGAAATGTCCAGCAATATTAATTTATTTAATAATAATTATAAATACGGGATTTATCACGTATCGTTTTATCGGCGTTACGACCGACAATATTTCGGTTCAATTCACGGTTGATGAAGTTTCACGAATGGAACCAAACATTTTCAGTCGAAACACCGATAAAACTATACATGATAAATCCCGTATTTATAATTGTGATGCTATTAGCTGTTGCCCGCGACTTAGTACACATCACAAAAATATTAATTTGTTTAAGAAAAATAGCGACAATCATAATTTTAATATTAGAAATAAAGATAAACTCGCTGTTGCCCCTTGTAGACTCCATAAAGTTAGTACATCGTTTAGAGGGCAAGGTGTTTGCTTTTATAACAAACTCCCAAGTGATGTACAAAAATTGACAATAAACAAATTTAAAAACGCAATTAAACAAAATCTTTATAAAAAGCCTACTATAAAATATCGGATTATTTAGATGATAGAGAAGCTTGGGATTGAAATTGCTCCAGCTCGTTCAAAATGATACAATTTAGACGTAATTTATTTTCTGTAATGTTATATATTCTAAAAGGATCATTAATAAAACAACCAGCCTTGTTTCTTGCCTTTTGTTTCCTGGCTTGGTCGCGAAGGAACAGGCAGTAAAATTGACGTTTCAAAGTGATCCTTGTGATTTTAATGAATAAAAGATTTTGACTTTGACTTTACACTACTAAATGTGTAGGTAACCTAGAAATAAAGCTAAACTCGCTGTTGCAACTTGACTTGACACCCCATTTTTATCCTATGAGACCTGATTTATGGGATAACTAGCTGACCAATCCGCAGCTTCGCACGCGTAGTTTGATATTGATATGTTCTATAATATTGTAGAACATACTTTTGTTCTATCATCAATAGTTTCCGCAGCGCATGCGACGAAAGACGTTTTAGGGCACTTTTTTACACCTTGGGTTACGTTACTTAAGTTTTAGTAAAGATCCCTAATCTTTTCTAGCAATAAATATAGTCTATGTCTCTCAGGGTGAATGTAGCTTTCTAATGGTGAAAGAATTTTTGAAATCGGCATAGTAGTTTTTGAGTTTATTCATTACAAGTGTACACACACACACACAAATACAAATCTTTCCTCTTTATAATATTAGTATAGATAAGTAGCCTTTGTGTTTATCCAGATTATAATCTACGTACATACTAAATTTCATCGAAATCAGTTACGCTGTTACGACGTGATTGAGTAACAAACAAATAAATAAATAAAGAAACATCCAAACTTTCGCATTTTTATTATATTACTTATATGGCAAAGGAACATGCAGTCCACCAGATGTTAAGTGGCTACTGCAGCCCATGGATATCCACATAGAATTCAAAACAAGGTATTATGTTGTCTTGATCTCTATATGGATACGTTGACATACTATAGCACTTAGCTAGCATGACTAGCATTTATGATATTAGAGTGATAGAATATTATTTGAAAGGAGAGAATACGAGGGATATAATAGTTTTGGGAAAGAAAAGATGAGGGATGTCAGGAGGAAAGACATCATACAGAGATGGCCGCAGCCTAGAGTACGACAAAATAAGTGCTCTACATTCCCTTCATCCAAAGCACATTCACACAGGGAATGGTCCCTAACTCTTGTGTTTAATTGTTGTATAGGTTTTTTTGTGGGTACCCACTACCCACTTATGTTGAATGAGATATTCCAGACTAAAACTGCGTGCTCCTCGACTCCGCCTACTTAAAAGACGTTTAAAAATAATTCTTATGATTGCAATGAATAATTTTTATTTTATTTTTATTGATCGAGCGAAGCAAGATCTCTAAATCAACTTGGGCAAATCGGCGTTGTATGTACTATGTACGAGTATATATGTTTGTTTGTCCGAGGATAACTTTCTAAGTGATTATCCGATCATCGTGATATTTGATATTTAGGTAGGTAGTGATGACACAATTTTACCGTAACGAGTACGTGCGAGGAAGCCTGGGGGTGCGCGACATCGCTGACAAGATACAGGAGAGTCGGCTGCGATGGTACGGTCACGTGAAGAGGAGGCCACCTGACAACGTAGGGAATTTGGCACTACAACTTTCTATCCCCGGTCGAAGATCTAGAGGTAGACCCGAGACAAGGTGGAGAGATGTATTGTCAAAAGACATGAGAGAGTGCCAAGTTTCCGATGACGACGTCGAGGATAGAGCGAAGAGGAGAAGAACGACCAGGAAAGCTGACCCCACCACCATGTGGGATACATAGCTGGGAAGAGAGAGAGAGAGAGAGTGATGACACAATTTTGGTGTGACTAAATGAGCAATAATGTGAGGGGATGGTTGAGATATTGGGGTTCAAGTGTAAAAAAAAACAAAATAGAACTATCCTGTCAAGTGGCATATCTAATAAAAGGTCTTTGTGAATACATTTCGACCCCATTTTTAATTTTACTTTAAACTTTGTAGTTTTTAAGTTAATAGACATATTAAAAACTGAACCTCGACAAAATTCCCAGGGTACACCAGTGACCCCACAGTACTGAAATTTGGTATGCGTGTAGCTATAATAACACATATATAGGCAAAAGTCTGAAATCCAGAATAACTGCAATTTATACCCCAAAAAAGAATTAACCAATTAACATAAACTCCTGTTACCTGAAACTGCAAGTCAAGCTATATGGTTCTTCTTTTCGTGGCACTATTTTATTAGTAAAAGATTAGGGCTGGCTTTCACAACGATCCCTAAACGTATTTAGCGACTAAACATGTTTAAATTTAACGTATCTGTATGATTTGACCACTTTTTAAATCATATTTAGCCACTAAATACGTTTAGGTATCGTTGCGCGAGTCGCCCTAAGAATATCTTCTTTTGTGTTTTGGGAGAATCGCGAGATCTCAGTTCGGGGCGAACCACTAGTTTATTCAGGTCAACCAACGATAGATACAACGATACCTTCAATTTAAACTTTACAGTACATATTAGAGATATTTGTACAATCAATTACAGGTTAATACTGCATGCAAATAAAATTAAATCTAAGAATAGAATACCATAGCATAGAACTAAAAAATAAACTAGGTAATTATTCGGCACACGTGTGATGTAAGTACATATATTTATCAATTTTATTTAGCTAGCCTACATTTTCCCACTGCTGGGCAAAAGCCTCCCCCAACAAAGTCAAAGTCAAAATCTTTTATTAATTAAAATCACAAGGATCACTGAAACGTCAATTTTACTGCCTGTTCCTTCGCAACCAAGCCAGGAAAGAAAGGCAAGAAACAAGGCTGGTTGTTTTTTTAATGATCCTTTTAGAATACATTACAATACAGAAAATAAATTACGTCTAAATTGTAACATTTTGAACGAGTTGGAGCAATTCCTTCCATTTATCGCGATCCTTGGCAGATTCCCGCCATTCCTTCTCGAATCCGCTGATGTCGTCGCGCCAACGCTTTCGCGGCCGACCCCGACGTCGCTGTCCATCCTCCGGTACCCAAGAGTTATGATGTTCGCCCATTTCTTCGGAAGCATTCGACTTACGCACTTATTTATTTATCAATAATTATATTAAATAGTCTGATCTGATTTTAATTGTGTAAGTTCTCGTCCAAGAAACGGCGGAACTTTTTTAAATTTACGGGAGAAAACATCAATATACTTGCAGTTATTCAAGGCTTTGCAAAGCCTGGGGATGGGGGAGTTGCTACCAAGAAATGTAGTGCGGAGCGGAGGGACAAATGGTACAGTCGGTTGGCGAGGCGATCTGCGTTTTTTTTAATGTTATTTGTGGGGAAACAGGCTTACGGCCCACCTGATGGTAAGCGGTCACCGTCGCCTATTAACACCGGCAACACCCGGGGTATTGTCGATGCGTTCCGTACACTGTAGAAACCTATTTACATTTCTCTTGAAGCGTGCCATGTCGTAGTCTAATGGGAAAACCTCAGATGGTAGCTAATTCAACATCTTGCAAGTATGGGGTAGAAAAGATCGCGTGAAGCGTGTGGTGCGCGATACCCAATTGTCGATGATATGTGGATGAGCTTTATTACGTTGTCGAGAAGTGCGGTGGTAAAATCTCGACGACGGGATGAGATCAAACAGCTCCTCAGAACATTCCCTATTATACAGGCGGTAGAATACATTGAGCGATCCGATGTCACGGCGTTGGCTCAGCGGGCCTCAGCCTCAGCCTGTCGGCGAGTTTCACTAAATAGTGAAATTTTTGCAGTAGTTGAGGAGAATCTGTTTGCGAATTCTAAACTTTATACAGAAACGTAAGATCTAGCTGCTTTCTACGTTTTTTCAGAGACGATATTTTAAAATGTCTCTCTGTCTGTCTCTGTTTTTTAAATGTCTTAAGCCTCTCTGCATAAGATACCTTTTTATGCAATATTTTTAATTAGGCCACGCCATTTATGACTAAAAGATCTCTAGTGCGAATTTAGAGCATTATCCACTCTTTGTAGTAAGTTCAAATTAATATAAGCGATGTTAGATTCGTTGCTTCCTCAGTCTTGTTCTAGAAATAGGTCTTGAATGCACTAATTGCTTCATTCATTAGTCACGTTCGTAGATTATGGCGTAACGCAAAGTGGTCTACTAATAAATTCGCTGCTGCACTCTCGCAATGCGAGAGTAGATGTGTAGTCTACACTAATGGATGCTTGGAAAATTACGTGTGTAATTCAATCTCAAAACAATTTAAAAACATAAAAAATCCATTTAAATTTTAACTAAAAACGGGATATTTACCATGATTTGTGAATTTACCCGTGATGGCGCATGCGACCGAGTCCAAATATCGGGACACTCAAACAGTAGTTTTATCCGTGATAGTTTCAAAACATTTAAGTTTTCTGTGTAGTTCGTTCCTGTAACTGGTAAACTAGCTTACGCCCGCGGCTTCGTACACGTCACGTGGTGTGTCAATAAAAAGCAGCCTACGTTTCAATCCGGGTCAAAATCTACCTATTTACCAAATTTCATCGCAATCGGTTCAGCTGTTACTGTATAAGAAGTTTAGTTCAAAATGTAAAATTAGATGTCGCTAGTCAAATCGTTCCGACTCTGAATCGCGCTGACGAAAATGCACGGCGGTGGAACCACCTCTCACGGTTGCAATTGGTAAAAGTGAATAAAAATACTGCACTGATCTTGATAAAACTACAATAATAAATCTCTAAACGTGATTATTGTTTCATTGATTTATCTAACTATCAACTGCATTTTGTGCTACTTCCTCGAGTGCATCAGGATCCCAATCTGTACGTTGTACAGTTACGACGTGATTTAGTAACAAACAAACATCAAAACTAATGCATTTATATTATTAGTGTGCTATCATTTTCAGTAAGTTATAGTGCCACTATTTCTTTACTGGACCTAGGTTGTAGGTGCGCCACTGAAAACAATCCTCACCTGTTCACATCCAGTCTCTGCCAGCTACAACGCGCAGATCCCAGTTCCATGTAGCCGGTGGGAAGCCTACATTTTCCAAGACGTGGTCTGAGAGTTTAACGCAACGGTTATCAGTTCTGTGGCAGATATGACAGGTTCACTGCCGTTTCACCATAATGATCCTCTGCGCTATGTCATATCAACCACCTTGGTGCTCTGTCGGACAGACAACGCTGTAAGCTAAATCTGACGTATGTTCCAATAGTTGCAGTAATGTTATATTGAGTGAAGGGTTAAAAACTAAACACCAGAAGATATACTCTACCATACCTTATTGATTTCACGGTAAAGCATTTATAATTTACATCTGTTTATCTACGAGTACATCTATGCATTCACAATCAACAAGCTTTGTTGTAGACAACAACATCCTGGAAGAAGATGTTCTTGACGTTCATGAGCTGCCACTCGTAGAGCGGGCGGTTCATGGGGTAACCCAGAGGCTTGTTTGAGTGGAAGCGAGCGCCGGAGCCGAGTCCCATGGAGGTCGCGGGGTCGAAGTTCTTGGGGATCTTGGGGGTGACGTAGTCGAACTTTTTAAATTTTCGCGAACTATACTGTTTTTAAGACGAAACGAGTCTTTTCGCGCACATACTTATATCAAAATCTTAATTTTGACTAACCTCGACGTTTCGACCAAGTTAAATCGGCCGTGGTCACGAGAGACTGACGTGGTCGACGTCAGTGACGTCAGTGGTGGTGAGGTGACATAGTCGTCGATAAAGACAGCCAGTTGGAATGTGCCTCGACGGTAGGTACCTGGGGAAGATGTGTTAGTATTAAAATTGTGTTTTCTAGTTAAAAGATGATTAATACAACTCCTAATGGCTACTTGCAGTACTAGTTGGTTGGGTGGGACAGACTTAAAAACCGGTTGAGAAACGTAAATGTTAGTTCGTGGTATTCTATACTAGTAACTAGCTGACACGCCCGCGGCTTCGCACACGTTTTTTTCGTAAAACATTACCCTAACCTTTATTCCTTTATTCTTCATTGTACACAAATAAATTTACAGATAAAGCTTACAAAATGGTGAGCTTATCCATAATAAGAGTTTTCTTCCAGCAAACCTTTGAAGATAGAGATATTTGATTATAGTGGTGGGTACGGTACATGCACAGAGAAGGACATTGGGGTAAAATACTAATATATAATATATACTATAATAAATACAACACATAACCATAAATTTAAAAAAAAACCTTTATACTATACCTACAAAATAGATAAACATAATACAGGTAATCGGTATTTTTAAGATAAGTATACAATTCCGTAGTAGGTACATTAATTTGATCTATCTATATATATCATAAGACCAGTCTTAACGTATGGAAGCGAAACTTGGGCCGTAACGCAGAAGAATATACATAACATCCAAGTCGCCGAAATGAAGATGCTGAGGTGGATGTGCGGCGTCACCAGGCTCGATAAAATCCGTAACGAGTAGGTGCGAGGAAGCCTGGTGGTGCGCGACATCGCTGACAAGATGCAGGAGAGTCGGTGCGATGGTACGGTCACGTGAAGAGGAAGCCACCTGACTACGTAGGGAATTTGGCACTACAACTTTCCATCCCCGGTAGAAGATCTAGAGGTAGACCCAAGACAAGGTGGAGAGATGTAGTGTCGAGGACGTCGAGGATAGAGCGAAGTGGAGAAGAACGACCAGGAAAGCTGACCCCACCACCATGTGGGATACATAGCTGGGAAGAGAGAGAGAGAGAGAGAGATTAATTTGATCTATATGTCGTAAGGTTTACGGTTAAAGAAACTTTATTCTCAAAAAAGAATTATGCATTCACTTAATATGAAAACTTAAAAAAACAAAATAGGTATTTAAGACTATGACAGTATGCGAGCGCATTAAATTAACAATAAAATTAAGTAGGTACATTATTTCTGTTTGTTTCCTCAAATATTTGTATGGAGTGGGTAGTTTTGTATTACTCTAACAAAAACACACCAATACGTTCTGCGATGACATGTCGGTACCAGCGAAGTGTAGTGAGCGAGTTTACATACAAGGATCGACAACAACTAGATGCGACAACGCCAGCGTTTGCGATTTAAGCGCACAAAAATATATTTTTCGTCTATTCTGTACTATAATTTGTATGTATTACCGTGGTACAGTGGGCGAATAGCCAGCTGAGACGCAGGAGGTAGCGGGTTCGATTCCCGGTGCGGAACAAATGTTTGCATGATCTACAGATATTTGTTCTGGGTCTGGTTGTTTCTCTATATATTATAAGTATGTATTAACAAAAAAAAATGTTTAGAAGTATTCTATCACTTATTTGGTTCCCATAGTACAAGCTCTGCTTAGTATGAAGCTAGATAGCGCTGTGTGAAATGTCCAGCAATATTTATTTATTTATAGTAACTTTCCTCTTGAATCACTCTCTATCTATTGCTGAAAACTGCACTAGAATCCATTTAGTAGTTTAAAAGATCTAAGCGAACAGACCGCGAAAGCGACTTCATTTTATACTATGTAAAGAAAAGATATGTCTCGAATTGTAAAATTTGCCAAAATATTTTGGTAAATCTTTTAGATCTATAGACAAACATATCCTTAGGCAGCAGCAGGTTGTGAGGGAACTTGTCGATGAACTGAGTTGCGTCAGGCACCCACTTGCCACTGGCGACCTTCTCGTAGAGATCAGTACCGCTCAGTCAGTCCTTGACTGACTGTCCTCGTCACAGGACCTAATGACAACTCTCTGAGCCCTCTTAAATCTGTCGAGCATCAAGGTAAGGTAAGGTAAGCAACAGCCATCCCAAGATACAATGCAATAAGACAAAATGGATTAAGCTAAAGCGTAATAAATAGATTTCTGTAAACTTTCGTGATTGATGTCAATCACTATTATAAATACGGGAGTTATCACGTACCGTCTTATCGGTGTTTCGACGTGATAAATCACGTGTTAATACACATTTCAGTAAGTTGAAATCCAAACCAGATCTTAAATTTTTAACAACGAATATGTCTTCTGACCCGCGATACCGTGGATTCAATTTGTTGCTTCCAGGAGAGGGTGCTATTTAGAATGAAAATAAGAAAGAAAGAAAACATTTTATTCAAAAACCACACAGTAATAAAGGAAAATAAAACACAACAACAATAAAATCTAACCTAAGCACTAACAAACTTAAAAGCTCTGTGTGGAGATGAATAGGTACTCAGCTCAGCATGATGCTACGGTATGTTAATATGCCGCAGCGCTGGTCTTCCGCTGAGTCCAGTTTATATTACCTCACGTACCTCTTGATCAAGGGTAGCCTTCATAAGAAAAACAAACACAACTATTGTTAAATTAAAATCAAACCATATTAAATACATACATAAAACAATTAAATACCTACTATTTTAATCCAATAAAACTATCACTACTAACTATCACACATAAGATATTCCACTGGTATATTTTAGACTTGACATAGAGACCAGGAAAAGAGAGAGAGAGAGAGAGCTTCAGCTCCTGCCATTACGGTTGGTTTAGCTGTGTTGACAGAATATCAGCTTTGAGTCTTAATCTAAACAAATTAACTGAACTAACATAACATAGAGGTGGAGGGATATCGTTCCAACACTCCGTAGCGCAATAGCTAAAACTACCACGAAAAGCTGCGACATTCTAAGTACCATGACCCCAAGATATTTGAGAGCTATAGTACGATCAATAAATAAGCAGTTGCAATAGGCTGAAGGAGGAGAAACTCTGGAGCAAACTTTCACTGGAAAGCGCACCGCAGGACGGCCCCCCACTAGATCGAAAGAAGACCTGGTAAAGGTTGCTGGGAGCCGTTGGGTGCAGGCCGCACAAGATCGGTCGCTCTGGAAATATATGGAGGAGGCCTATGTTCAGCAGTGGAAGTCCTTTGGCTAGTACGATGATGATGATACACCACAATCTCTTATCAGTAAATATATTCGCGGCTGTCCATATCTACATTGTAAATAGCCATAGCTTTTGTTGTAATTCTATAAAAATCGTGTAAGTAAACAATGCAGGAGCTAATTTGCAGCTGGGCAGATACCGTCACGAGTGCACGACCATCGCAATTGGGTATATTTACACGTGTCAATACGACTTTAAAACAAACAGAACTTAGAAAAGCTATACAAATAACAAACTAGGCATTCGACCCTTTCAAATGAGTTTTCCCAATAACGCTAATTCTGATTAACAAAAAGCGACATTCGAAGGATAACAAGCAAGTTCACAAAACCTTATTAACAATATAATTGATCGAGCGAAGCAAGATCTCTAAATCAACTTGGGCAAATCGGCGTTGTATGTATGTATGTTTGTCCGAGGATAACTTTCGAAGCGTTGATCCGATCATCGTGAAATTTAATTCATAGGTAGGTAGTGATGGCACAATTTTGATGTGACTAAATGAGCTAAAAATGTGGGGGGGTTGTTGAGATATTGGGGTTCAAGAGGAGTAAAAAAATTAAAGTGAGGCTAACTGATCAAGTAGGGCGTCAAATAAAAGGTATTCATTAGTACATTTAGATTCCGTTTTTATTTTTAATAAAGTCTTTATAGTTTTTGAGTTATTAGTCATATTAAAAAAACTAAATTTTGAGAAAATTCACAGGGTACACCAGTGACCCCACAATACTGTAATTTAGTATGCATGTAGCTTAAGTGACACAAATATAGGCAAAAATCTTAAATCTAGAATAACTGCAATTTGTACCACAAAAAAGAGTAAGCACATCACATGAATTCCTGTTACCTGTAATTTGAATTAAACTGTAGGTCAAGTTAGTTGGTTATTTATTTCGTGACACTATTTTGATAGTCAAAGATAATAATATTATTGTTTTGTTTTAATCGGAGACTCGCGAGATCTCAGTTCGGGGCGAGCCACTAGTTTATCAGCGGTCACTACACTCCCTCCCTCAAAACCCTCAAGTATACACATTTACACAGCATCCCTCCCTCTCTTTCGTTCTTCAAATGCGTATCTACTAAATTCCTTGAAAATTAATTAATTTATAATGTTTTTAATCATTTTCTCGGTGACTAATTTCTTAAAAGTTATGTCTATAAAATGAGAATCTGTTACTGGCTATAAGAGTTTGTTTACATTGAAATCAAGTGCAAGATAGGAGTTTAAGGAAATACCAGAATCTATTCCACTATTAATTATAAGCTATTACGCTATTAAACTATTTTTGTCTGTAAATCTATTTGTGTACAATAAAGAATTAAAGAATTAATTATAGAATGGGGGAAATAAAACTATTCTATTCTGACCTCAAGGAATACTCTTCCGCAGGTAGTAGTTTTATCTGACCCAACCATCCTAATTCTTTGAAGTACTTCTTTGAAGAAGAACTTTGTGTGGAAGATGTCTTCATGTGCTTTTGCAGTCCCGTTTTCATTAGTGACTTCATTCGTGGCTGTGCAGTGTCTCGTGTTTTTACTTTCTCTTTATCATCAAATATCACTGCCCCAACAGGCCCCTGTTTTAGAAGATATTCACAGTGACCGAGGTGCCACTTATTTTTTAAAACTGCCTCAGGAGAGCTGGCCAGAAGCGAAGTATACAGCAGTGACTCCATTCGTTCAAAGAAATGGATTTTTCCAGAAATATCCACTGTTAACGTCCCTAGAACACTTCTTTTGTCGGAATCGTGTCGGTTGATGTTAAACTCACAATCAAGACTGTAGAGACGCAGCCAGGCGTCTGAGAGCTAATTAGACGCACCGTCGTATCTCATTATGTTTGTTTATTTTACTTTGGTACTTCATTAGGGATAGAATAAACTATTTTGCAATATTATCCTTAAAAAGATGGTGTACCTTTTAAAAACCAAACTTTTTCTATACCTACCTAATCTTTTCGCAATTTGATCAAGATTTTTTTAACACGCAATAGGTCACGGAAGGACTTCTGACCTATAATATTTTGATCAATCAATTTGGAAACGTTTTAGCGACATTTGTAATTGCTACTATGGGAAAATTATAGCTCTTTACTTATTCCTATGGCTCAGCGACCCGTATTGTGTTTTGGCCTCCAAGCAGAATCAGTAGCCATTTTGGTCTGTTCTGTGCAGTTTCTCGACAGTTCTCCGCTTGTACGTCACGTAGGTCCGCTTCCACTAGATCTTTCCAGCGGTACTGCGGCCGTCCAACGGGTCGTCGGCCGGGGCAACTGAGATAGGCGTTGTGAAGTTGAACGTGTCGATCCTCTCTCATTCTTTTCAAATGACCGAGCCTGTGAAGGCGATGCGTTTTCGTTTTGACCATGATCTTGTGTTCTTTCACTAATTCCTCGACCTCTAAATTCTTTCGGACTCCCCAACTTCCGTCCTCTCTGCGGGTTAGTCTCAGTATCTTACGAAGGACCTTTCGCTCAACATCTTTACCTACATAAATGTACCCATGCTACTAATCAACAAAATCTGCGTTTAAAATTAAAACTTCTACGATGGTTACTTCGAGGTAAAGCTCTATTGAATATTGTGCATACAATCATCAATAGTAAGTAACTTTGATTATTAAAGATGATCATTAAATAAAAATCATCTTTATCAATATAATTTAAACTCATATTAACGGTACTAAACGAGTGGGTAGTAACATCTTTAGCGACTTCCGGTACACGGTCAAAAGTAAGTGAACAATGCTATATGAATTATGGACACATTGCATGACCTCTGACAGTCTATTGTTAAATGTACTGAGTTGTCAAACCTGAACAAACTTTTTTGTACTCTTACGTTATTTATACTTATAATAGCATTAAGTACTAACTATGAATGCTGAATCGCCTTTTAATAATATACCTTTTTTATTATTCAGATTTTATTTTCTGTAGATCTGTTTGCCAATCGGCAAAGGCCTCCTCAAACCTTTTCCATTCTGATCTTTCCCGAGCCACTCTGTTCCACATCACACCCGCCACTTTTCTAAAATCATCATCCCACCTTTTCTGTGGTCTACCTCTCGTCTTTTTACCTTCTCTGGGATACCATCTTCTCACATTCTTATTCCATTTGTCATGACCTCTTATCATGTGCCCTGCCCATCTCCATTTGAGTCTTCTAATTTTCAGTGTTACATCTATGGTTTTTGTTTTGTTTCTGATGACACGATTTCTCAGCCTGTCTGATTTCTTAACACTTAACATACTTCTGTCCATAGCGTATTGGCAAGTTGCGAGTTTACTTGTCATTTCCTGAGTTAAAGTTCATGATTGGCAGCCATACATAAGGACGGGTAGTATACATGTGTTAAATAGTTTACTTTTGATGTTTTTGTGAAGTTTTTTGTCTTTCATGGCCTCTCTCAAGCTCAAAAGTAATAATCATAAGTTGAATTTGACTATATTTAAATAAATGAATTGGTTTTCACATTTCTTATTCCATTCTTGTCTAGAATAATTTGAATTTATTGTAGTTTATTTGTGAAAATGTGTGAATTCTCATTTCTCATATCAAATAAATAAATGTTGACCATTAATAAAATATTCAATGTATCCACCCCTGACCTTTTTTAACACACAACAATAAGAGTGTTCTTTCCACCAGAGCTAAGCTACACTGAAAAACCGAATAGGATGAATTCCATAATGCTGATTCCATTTAAGTTGCGTTAACTTAATATTATGTTTAAACAACTATTAGGTAAAGTACATTTATTTCTAAAAAAATAAAATTGTTAAAAATTAACAGGTTAAACCAACCACTAAAAGAGATTATTACAACACAACATTTTTGGTATATTCGAATCTAAGTAAGTCTAACTGATAATTTAGTAAAATCAACATTTTGACGAAGTAGAGTTTTTTTTTAAAATAATTATTATAGGCTTGCGTTTGACCACGATCTCGGCTGATGGTAAGCGATGATGCAGTCTACGATGGTACACGCTTGCCTAGAATAATCCTATTCACTCGCGACTTAAAGATACCCAGGTTGTAGCTATCAGGAAACACAGACTCTGGCAAGTCGTTCCACTCTTTGGCGGTGCGCATAATAAAGGTCGAAGAGGACCCTCTTTGTGCGAATGGGAGGTATTTCTACCATATAGTGGTGGCGCATCGCAGAGCGTTTGGTTGTTCGTTGATAGAATGGAGATGGTGGGATCATGTTGAAAAGTTCCGCCGCACACTCCCCGAAATGTACTCGATTAAAAACCGAGAGGCTAGCAACTTTTCGTCGATGCTCCAGGCTGAGAAGCCTTGCATCAACTAGCTCATCGTTGCCTATGAGCTTCTTGGCTCTTCTCTCAATTAAGTCTCTTCTTCTCAAATCTTCTCTCTTCAAGTTAACAAAATAATTAAGTTAAATAGGTAAAAAAAAAATCAACAAATCATGTCGGTAGGTCCTAACCTACCGATATTTTAATCAACCAATAGGTTGGTCAATTTAGGTTAATATAGCACCTATGCTATATTAACCTAAAATATTGGTTGAAAAAAGGTTAAAACAACCTATTCGGTTTTTCAGTGTACGATGCTAAGCTATGAATGTGTTTCAATCCCACCAATAGGATTACTTGATTTTCATTGCTTAGCTATGGTGAAAAAGGGTTCAGCTAAGCGATTTTTTTTACATACTCGTTGAAGCTAAAGACGCGAGCTTAGGCTGCGAGCCTATGCGTGCTATAGACGCGTGAGTGGTGTAGCTAATATGTAAAATGCGAATACGTAACTTAGCTTAGCTTTGGTGAAAATAAAAACACAGTTTCAGTTTCGTAGCTTAGCTTTACCTCGCTCACATCTTTGTCACGTATCACATCTCTGATGAAAAAAAAAATTAAACATTATTTATTGGTTTAACATGATAAGTGCGAAACAGGGCTTGAAACACCCTGTCCGTGTCTCGTCTGTATAGCGGTAATAAAAAACTAAAACGTGTCTGTCGTGCGGGAGACATAACTTCCATCTGGTTCAGTGTAGGAAAGAGATAACTATATATCTGAGATGTGCTATTGATTCCTAGTTCTATGGTATACCAACCTCAATACCGGGTTTCTTAGACCTCGTGCCGCACACAAAAAAACCCGTACACTTTGTCTTATTTGGCGCCAGAAAAGGATTTTTGGATTTTGGGCGGTGGGGTTTAATATGCCTCGTGCCGCCACAATCTCTGGTTAAAGACAAGGTTTAAAACTACCCGTAACGCAGTAATGGAAAGTACAACAAATCTGTGCCGCTGGGAACATGTTAAATATGAGTAAATACAAAGGTATCACGTACAAGTAGCCCGTTTGTTACAATCACAGACACTGCAGTAAGAATAATTATATTCGAATCTATAACAAATCAATCAAAAAGTCACCTAAAGTATAAAATAACCTAAGTAAGTACTATCAGTATAATAGTGCGTCAAAAACCGGTCTAGATTTTCTGTATCCCAGTTTTTGACGTCTTCCATTAGATAAGAGAGGCTGATCTTAAACTAATGCAAACAGTATAAATAGTTTATAAGAATAATAATAATAATAATTCTTTATTTCAGACACAGTGATTCATATTTTATAATCTACACTAAACTAAAATTAAAAAATGCAAATTTAAACAACTACACAATAATTAAATTACAATAAAAATTATTTCAACGTGCTAATCCGTCGGGCTATGTCGGTGACTTGAGCTCTCCTACGTATCTCCTCATTTCTGATTCGATCCCGTAGAGAAACCCCGAGCATAGCCCTCTCCATAGCTCGTTGAGCGACTCTGAGCTTATTCATAAGGCCAATAGTGAAGGACCACGTCTCGGTTCCATATGTCATCACTGGTAACACACACTGATTGTAGACTTTCGTCTTAAGGCACTGAGGTATGTTGGACGAAAAGACGTTGCGAAGTTTCCCAAACGCTGCCCATCCGAGTTGGATTCGACGATTGACCTCTTTCTCGAAGTTGGACCTACCTAATTGGACTGTTTGTCCTAGGTATACATACGCGTCGACAACTTCAAGAGCCGAGTTCTCAACCATAACTGGGGCAGGGACGACATGAACATTCGACATGATTTTCGTCTTGTCCATGTTCATTTTAAGTCCTACCCGTTGGGAGACTCGATTGAGGCCTTCGAGCATCGTGCTGAGCTCTTCCATCGACTTTGCCATGACCACAATATCGTCGGCAAACCGAAGGTGAGTGATGTATTCGCCGTTAATATTGATGCCCAGTCCTTTCCATTCCAGAAGCTTGAAGGCATCTTCCAATGCGGTCGTAAACAGTTTCGGAGAAATGACATCTCCCTGTCTTACGCCTCTTTTTAAGGGAATCGCCTTCGAGCTCTGTTCATGTACTCGGACTGACATAGTGGCGTTTTTATACAAACACTTCAACACTTCGATGTACCGATAGTCAATACGGCATCGTTGGAGAGACTCAAACACTGCCCATGTTTCGATCGAATCGAAGGCTTGAAATTGTGGCAATAGGCAGGCCATATAGCGCGCAGAACAGATGGCCGATGGGGCCGAAAGGTTCTCGAGTGAAGGCCACGGACCGGCAAGCGCAGCGTAGGACGTCCACCCACAAGATGGGCAGACGACTTGGTAAGAACCGCAGGTCGGCGTTGGATGCAGGCCGCTTCCAACCGCAGTTCCTGGAGATCAATGAGGGAGGCCTTTGTCCAGCAGTGGACGTCCTACGGCTGATATGATGATGATGATGATGAAAAATTATTTAAAAATTAGGTACTTAGGTTAGGTGGCTATTTCCACCCAACGTCGATACGCTGCCGTCAGCATCATTTATGTAAGAATGTAAGCGAGAGTTAATGTAAAGTTAGTTTAAGTTTTAAAGTAAATTTAAATTTAATTTATAATTTTTTTTTTATTATTATTATTATTATTTCATATTTTTTTTTTATTTTTTTTTTCGTATCTGTATTATTATTTTGGTATTGTTAGCAAATCCTCCGTTTCATGGTATGATAATTTCTGAAGCTAGGATTTTACAGTGATCTTGCAATTATGTACATTTGATGTCTGTATATTTAGAATTTTTGTAATTTTTCATATATATAATTTTTGATTAACTTAGCTTTGGTGGAAATAGACACATAGTTTCGTAACTTATCTCCCCGTTATGCAACGTAGCACAGCTTTGGTAGAATGGTACCCTAAAGTTAAAGCTTCATTAGTGTCTTGTTTTTTTACACAACAACATCAATAAATCAATAATATCTGAACCGTGTGACACTGATCTGAATAAAATAGATAAAGTGCCGCCATTGTAGGCCACAATACTATGGTCAATTGAATAACGATTCTAGTAGCCGTGGACAGGGGTCCTAATAGTGATGTACTGAGAGATTTTAAGAGAAAATATCGATCAAGATAGAATTAGACCGAGTGACACTGTGCAAATTTTAAAACGCTTGGAATCGTCAGAGTCTGAGGTAGCGACACAAAGTGGATCATGGTCTCCAACACAATACTTCTCCAAGTTTCTCGGCTTTCTGCCATCTCCAGCCATCAGTAGAATCAAGTTCGCGCAGATCAGCGTCAACGGTACCTAAGGCAGCCAAGCGGTCGTCGCCCAGAGTCCACGCCTTCTTGACAGCCAGATCCAGATCTTTGACGATGACGAATTGACAACATCCGTGGCGCATTCGGCGACTAGCTGGCTGAGACGCAGGAGGATGCGGGTTCGATTCCCGCCGCGAAACAAATATATATTTGCATGGGCTACAGATATTTGTTCCGGATCTGGATGTTTTTCTATATATTATTATATAAGTATGTATTTACAAAAAAAACAGAATATACGTATACTATCAATTATCTCGTTCTCAATTTCCCATAGCTTTACTTAGTTTGAGGCTGGATAGCGTTGTGTGAAATGCCCAGCAATATTTATTTATTTATTATTTAATGGATGCGTACAATGGTAGCAGTATGGCCAGTGCAAGTTTATAACATGTCAAGGCGCTAAAATAAATCATCTTACATTTATAGGTACATGCTAAAACTGCAAATTATAAGATTTTTCTCCCAAATACGACTAATGACGTTTGCTCAAATATGAATATATTCTTAGACCAAACTGTAGTGAACTGTTTCCTTGATAGTGCGTCTAGTCTCACTGAACCAACACGGCATATAATGTTTTTTATTTGTTTTACTGATGGTTAGCAAGCGCTTGGCCACTACCTCACCTGATGGTAAGTGATGCCACTTGTCTAAAATGAACCTCTAAAAAGAACTCTGAACTTACTGTACTTTTATCGAAAATAGTACCGTAATTTATGAGCCATGTTATAGATTACTGGTATCGATATCAATAGGTTTTCCCCACACTATATCTCAAGCACACGAATCAGCACAAGAGCTCTCGACTGGATACGGGACGCTGTGTGCAATCAAACTCCTTGGAACAATGTAATTGGTTGGTAACTGCCAACTGCGTAGTTTGGATCGCATTGCGCTCCTATGAATGCCACGTAATCTACTATTGCCAATACTTGACCCAACATCAAATATAAACAGTCAATTCATTTACTTAATTAATTATTTAATTTATTTTTGACATTTTTAGTTTTATTTAGCCCCATTTTAATTATTATTATTATTTTATGGGAACTCTATTTATTAACTTTATGACATTTTTATTTTGACCATTTTAATTGTTTTTAACCTTTATTGTACACAAATAGATTTACAGATAAAAATAGCTTACAAAATGGACATGTACAAAGGCGAGCTTAATCCTAATAAGAGTTTTCTTTCAGTATACCTTTGAAAATAGAGATATTTGATTATAGTGGTGGGTACGTGCACAGAGAAGGACATTGGAGTAAAATACTAATATATAGTATATACTATAATAAATACAACACTTAATCATAATAAAAAAAAATACCTTTATACTATACCTACATTAGAGATAAACATATACATTATACAAAATATAAATAATATACCTACTTATACATAATAACCTAAAAGCTAACAAGGACAGGTAATGCTCTTTCACTCTAAGCTTAAAAGTGCTTAGTGATGGACTTGCGCGGATAGAGTGTGGTAGAGGATTACACAGGTTGACTCCATGGACAGTGAAGGAACCGCCATAGCGACTGGATGAATGAGGAGGGGTTTTGAGAAGGAGGGACTTAAATGACCTACAAGTCATCTCCGGTAGGAAAAGAAAATCGAAACGCTCACGGAGGTAAGAAGCTAAAGGATTGAAAATAGTGTTGAAGAGAAAAGTCACAACATGAAGATCACGTCGACGACGAATGGGAAGCCATTTTAGCTGGGATCTAAACATGGAGACGTGATCAAACTTGCGCAACCCGAATATGAATCGGTTACACAAATTCTGAAGACGTTCCAGTTTATTTAGAAGTTCCTCCGTGGCGTCAAAAAAACGTTTTTTATTTTTATTTGTAAAGTTATGTGGTTTTTATTATTTGTGTATTTAGTAGTGTGTGTTACATTGTTTTTGTATAACGAATTCATTGTCTAATCTTATGTACCTATGGACTTGTTCCGAAATAATTGAATGAATAATAATTTATGAAATAAGTCTCCAAATAAACTTGGGCAAATTGGCATTGTATGTATGTATATTTGTTTGTCCAATTATAACTTTCGAAGCGTTTATCCGATCGCCATGAAATTTCTTATATAAGTACCTATGTTGGTAGTGATGGTACAATTTTCAAAAGGTTCAGAAACGTCCGTTTTGGAAACGTATCTTATTTATTGGTTAATTTTAAAAATTATCTTATAAAGCCTTTGTTAAGGCCGTGGCGCAGTGGGCGAATAGCTGGCTGAGACGCAGGAGGTAGCGGTTCGATTCCCGCCGCGGAACAAATATTTGCATGATCTACAGATATTTGTTTTGGGTCTGGATGTTTTTCTATATATTAGAAGTATGTATTTACAAAAAAAAAAGTATATAAGTATTCTATCAGTTATCTGGTTCCCATAATACAAGCTCTGCTTAGTTTGGGGCTAGATAGCGCTGTGTGAAATGTTGAGCAATATTTATTTATTTATATTATACACCTATATACCAATTGAACTTTAATATACGAGTATAACATAGATAGATAGATAGAAGATAGAAAACGCTTTAGTGTAAATAACACTTAAAATAAAAATCAATAAAAAAATCAAATATAGTATATATTGGGTGTATATTTGGATGACAAAAGTTATAATGCGAAGCAGAGACTGTTTTTGATACCAATATCGCTAAAATTGGATGAAAAATGTATACAAGACGTAAATATAGAAACAAGCACCATGGCGGCCGCCATTTTATTTTAAATATTTTTTAAAATAATATTTTTTAATATTTAAAAATAGTTATATTTAGATATTGGTATCTAACTATAAATTGCAATGTTATAAATCAAACATTTTTTGTGTTTTTAATATTTGTAATTTTTAAATTAATATTTTTGAATTTTTATTTTCATTCACATTAGTGAAATCCGAGGTTTTCATGTTATATTGCTCTAAGCGCTCAATTTTAATAGCAGGCTTACGCACTCGATTGAGATGGAGGATACGACGATTCTTTTGACATCCTAAAATCTTTCGAAAACATATCCAATCTCCTTGAAACCCACTAGAAGATTATGAGTAAAATTACTGCTGAATTGACAACTCTCAAATCATATTTCCCCACTAAATACGTTTAGGCATCGTTGCGCATGTTGCCCTAAGAGCTAAAAATTATAAAAAAAACACTCAATTTCTCCACTCTCCATCACGTTTTATTCGTTTTCTGAACTAATGATGAACAGTGATGCAGCTATAAGTAGTAGTTTTAGTAGGATATATCGCGCCATTTGTTTTATAGGCAGTGTTCCAACACTTGCAAGTTGACAAATTACCTAGGTATATATTTATGAAAGGGTGATGGTCTCCTAAGAAATATCTCAATCTATTCAATAATTAAAATTCATTTGGACGTAAAAATCACTAGTATCACTTCGAAACATCAATTTTACCGCGTTACTCCGCGACCAAGCCGCAAAAGAATCCAGCAAGAAACACGGCTAGTTATTCTTTTTAATAATTCTTTACACTATATAACAATAGATATACTCTTTACTGCACACCTAATAAAAATACAATAACAAAGAAAATATACAATATATAACACACTCATCATCAGCGGAAGACGTCCACTGTTGAACATAGGCCTCCCCCTTAGATCGCCACAGCGAGCAGTTGGTAGCCGTTTGCGCCCAACGGCTCCCCGCGATTCTTACTAGATCGTCGGTCCACCTTGTGGAGGGCCGGCCTACGCTGCGTCTTCCAGTCCATGGTCTCCACTCGAGAACCTTTCTTCCCCAACGGTTATCGGTTCTACGAGCGCTGTGGCCTGCCCATTGCCACTTCAACTTGCTAATTTTGAGAGCTATGTCGGCAACTTTAATTCTTCTGCGGATTTCCTCATTGCGGATTTTGTCACGCAAAGAAACCCCGAACATAGCCCTCTCCATAGCTCGTTGAGCGACCTTGAGCTGACACTCACTTCCGGCATATGTTTTTCCGAACCAGTATAATCTCGGAGTCTTCAAGTCCAGAGTGAATAGGTTCTTTCTAGGCAAGCGTGCTCCATCTTCGATCACACCATCACTTACCAGGCAAGGTAGTGGTCAAGCGCTTGGCTATCATCAATAAAAAATACAATAAATATCGGTACAATGGGTGGTCTTATCGCTAAAACCGATCTCTTCCAGACAACCTTTGGATGGACAGGATAAACGAAAATGAAAAGACGGCTGCGTACATACTTATGTTTATACGTAATAGGAATAATACAAAAAATAAAAGTAAGCACTTCATCATCATCATCATCTCAGCCCACATCCAGCCACTGCTGGGTATAGGCCTCTTCATTGCCTTCCCGCAACTCTCGCGATGTCGTCCGACCATCTGGCCGCCAACTGGTCTGCGCCCTTCTCGCGGCCGCTACTCGGTGCCCTCGTCCACCTTCCGTCTTTCCTCCTTGCCAAGTGCTTAAAATAAATCATTTTCATTACAACATTGAGAAAATATCAGCTGTCGAGAGGGTTAGCGACATTGAGCCACGGGATTCAGTCAAGATTTATTATAATGGACTTGTGCCATCGTCTCTGCTTAGTCAGCCTTAATCCGCAGGAAAGATATGGTCAGAGGTACCTCACGGGTTTCTTCGCAATGATTTTCTTCACCATTCTGAGCACTTGTACCGCGCAATACCTAGGTACTAACCTTGTACTTGGTACTAACCTATAAAACAACGTTCATTCATAAATCAATTGACGAAGCGTTGACGTCATTATAGAATGCATTCACATCCTTCGGTAAATTTAATTCTCTATTAAAATTTTAGGAATCAGTAGAATTTCAAAAAACAGAATGACTTTTAATGACTAATATGCAATTGAAATTTCTGTAGTGTGTACTAGTTACCTATTAGATCTATTTATGTATATGTATATTGTTTAAGTATTCGGATAACACTATAAAATAAAAATACTACTTAGATCTATTTTAAGTATGTGACCACTCAATCTACACAAAGGTTCATCGTCAACCTATAGCAGTCTACTGCTGGACGTAGGTTTCCCAGGGTGCGAGATTGAGCCAGATCTTCAGCTCTTCTCACCTAATCTTTGCCAGCTACAGCGCGCAAATCCTCCATCTAGCTGGAGGGTGTCCTACACTTCGCTTGCCTATGGTCTCCACTCCAGAACACGTATACCCCAACGGTTATAGGTTCTGCGGCAGATACGAACGGCCCACTGCCACTTCAGCTTGCTGACCCTCTGAGCTATGTCGATCATCTAGGTTAGCACATAATGGTTACCTGGAAGAAAATGCTAATTAGCATTAAGTTCGCCTATATATTGTACATGTGCAAAAAATTCAACCTATATATATCTAAATCAAATTACATATCATGTTACCATAACTTTGATTTGCAAAAGGACGCGAAAATTGCGCGAAATTCTGCGAAACTCTATCAAAAGTCAATTCAACTCGCACTTGACAGGTGTATTTTTAATGACAACTTACATTTTAAGCATTCTACTGATTTTGCCGTGCTTAAAAAAGCTGCATATCCGCCGAACTTCTTTGCAACTTGATTTTTTGTTAATTCAGGTAACGCGCGAATATTTTACGATTTATCTCATTCGATCTTAGTTCCCGTCAAAACGATGTCCCGATTGAATACTAAAATCGATAACAATGGCGAATAATGTTTTTATATTTGGGACAGAAGTGTGGAATTTAAAAAAATAAATGCAGTGATAAGATTTAGGATGTTTAAGTCTTTTTTGATTGGTGAGATACAGTCTACACCAGGGATTCCCAAAGTGTAATGTAGACTCGTCCAACTGGAGAGAGAATCTGTTGGTCTGTAAGAACTTGCATAAAATGTTTTTCACATCCCGTCCCAACTCGTCTATGCGTCTCTGAACGGTGTTATTGCTCAAAGGTATTCTCTTTAAAATATCATGTGCGGGTTTGTGCAATACATTGTTAAGGACCCTCCGCAATGGCTGGTAAGATAAGCTGCTCTCCAATTGTGTGGGGTTTCTCCGACTTCGCTATTAGTAAAGATATATTATAGGACGCTCGTAAACCATCATCGTCTTTAATAGATGATGACGCAAACATCGATCTTATGGATGGTCTTTTGTCTAGTTTTTTTTAAGTGCTTGAAAAAATTACAAGCGCTTACTTTTATTGTCAGCATGTACTCTTGATAAGTGGTCGTCAAACACGTAGGATTAAGCATCATCATTTTCAGCCCGTATCGACCCACTACTGGGCATAGGCCTCTCTTTGTTTCTACCATTCTTCCCGATCCTGTGCTAGTCTGAACCACGTACGACCCACGGTCTTATGGATGTCGTCGACCCATCTCACTGGTGGACGTCCCCTATTTCGATGCCCAGTTCTCGGCCTCCACTCTGTTAGGGCCTTAGTCCACCTGTCGTCACTACGTCTGGCCAAGTGTCCTGCCCAACTCCACTTGAGCCCCAATATTCGGTTGCTGACGTCTTGTACTTTGCTTGCGAATTTCAGTATTGGGAACTCGATCTAAGAGTGTGATGCCGAGCATGGCGCGCTCCATGGCTCTTTGTGCTACACTTATTTTGTACACAGCCTCCTTCGTGAGCCTCCATGTCTCGACATGGAGGACATGAAGACATGGAGGTACCTATACTATAAAAAATAAAATAAAAAATAGGGTGCTGATATCCAAACCATAGGCCAGTAACGAGCACTAAGTCTTGAAAGATAGAAACTTTGTTCGGTGACTCATTTATTTGAGATAAGTTTAATATATGTTTAAACATATACATATAAATATACATGTTATGTAAAGTTAAGCTCATTGCAGTATATAATGTCTAATAAGTAGAATTAATAGAGCCTATTAAATATAAGCATATATACAATATACAAATATATATTGATACAAATCTCAAGTTTATCTCTGAAAGTCATTTATCAACAGGAATTGGCAAAGGCCACACTCACCTATATCTTACATCGGTAAATAACCTCTATAAACGCAGCGATTTACTAAGGAGCCGTGTTGTACAGTCAGCAACAACGTTGATTAATAATTTGTGATACGAATCGATCTTTCAAATGATAAAATCAGGTATTTGAATTGTTATTTTGCTACGATAAACTTAAGAATAAATAAATAAATAAAATAATAATAAAATAAATATTTCTGGACATTTCACACAGCGCTATCTAGCCCCAAACTAAGCAGAGCTTGTATTATGGGAACCAGATTACTGATAGAATACTTATATACTTTTTTTTTATAAATACATACTTATAATAAACAGAGAAACAACCAGGCCGGGAACAAATATCTGTAGATCATGCAAACATTTGTTCCGCAGCATAATCGAACCCGCTTTCTCCTGCGTCTCAGCCGGCTATTCGCCCACTGCACCACGGAGGTCGTCATAAATAAGGTCGTCAAAGGAGGTCGTAAATAAGGTAGCATTATGCTGAGTGGTGACTTTTTTACTGTCGTGTACAGACAAAAATGTATGTTAAAAGATTGAAACAAGCTATATAAGTTTAAAGAATAAAATATATATGTCAATGGTGGCTTATGTCACAGGCACCATAATAACTAATCGATTGACACCTCCTTCATGAAAATGTGATGAGTAGCTTAGGCGCTACGGTGGAACATAGGTATATATGTACAAACATATGTAGGCATGTATGTATATACTACATACATGCCTACATACATACATAGACTGCTATTGTATTGTATTCATTTATTTTAGATAATTTTTATCCATAATCACAATAAGTTAAAACAAATTAATTACAATCAAAATAAATTATATTAAAATAAATCAATAACTATTGTAATATAGTAGGTAAGTTAAAATAAAAATTAAAATAAACAACAGTCAAATAAATAAATTAATTAATTACCTACGTGTTTTAAATTGCCAGTAACTATCCCCGCCCAGTGCCTCTGAATGGGGCAATCAAAACGAGCAGCAATCATCTTCAGAATACTGTTGGGACTACCGCGCAATCTGTGAAAAAGAGACGCGATTCTTTTCCGCGTGATCGCTAGAAAACCGTCGACGTGCGCGTTCGCGAACATTCCTGACGCGCTGCAGTGTTACGGCAATCCCAACACCATTCTGAAGGCTATCAACATAACCTTTCG
The DNA here is from genome assembly GCA_918857605.2 of Philereme vetulata. Taxonomy (NCBI): domain Eukaryota; kingdom Metazoa; phylum Arthropoda; class Insecta; order Lepidoptera; family Geometridae; genus Philereme; species Philereme vetulata. Next base: position 12,133,937 of record OU975423.1, read on the forward strand.
TTTTGGCTTCGCCATAGACTAAACACTTCAATTACAAATTCGTTTATTATTCCAGAAATAACATACTTAACAGTTTACATAAACCAAAGCGTTATTACTAGTACTTACATAAAACAATAAAAACAAAATTACAAAATATAAATATTAAAGTTATAAGCACACAACAGAAGTAAAAAGTAAGTTTTATATAAAATTAACTACATCAATTAAAGGATTAGCCCTAATCTAATCCCTCGCAGTACTCTAGACTAGACATATTTCTATATATTAAAAACCCAATTTACTTGTTTTATGTGAGAATTGTGAGATACAAAATAAACATTTTCATATCTTATCATAATATCAACAATGTATATGATAATTTTAACATATTTTCTGATCAATTTCATTGCCACATTCGCTGAGCAACGCCATATAAATGTTGCTTCGTATTTTCTGCGTGAATTTCGTAGTACAATTCCTGTTAGTTCAAATTTTGGATTGATTTCACTGCATGCTCGTCTCAGGCACTTCAGTGACAGAGACTTTCACCCATCTAGTACAATCTGCAACCAGACGCTGTAATACATCACCTTAAAATCACAGGTACTTAAGAGTAGTAGATTTCCTTGTGAAAGGGCTCGTCGGGGGACTTACTACCACCATACCCATTTCTGCCGCCAAGCAGGATTGCTGTGTTTCAGTTCGAAAGATATGGAAAACGTGATTATGTATTCCGAGAATAACGTGGATTTGTTATTCTAATTCTAGGATGAGAGGAATAAGAGTTGCACTGACGTTTTTTTTATTCCACCTGATGAAAAGCATATGGCCCCCCTGATGTAAAGTGGTAATCATGGCCTACAAAAAAGTATTAGAAACGTGTCATTGTGAAACGATGCACTGCCCTGCGTCCATCAACCAGGCATACAGGTGTAAAGCCTCATGTGCCTGTAATTTCACCGGCAACCATTCCCTTCTAACCGAAACACAGCAATGCTGCTTGGCGGCAGAAATATGTATGGTGGTAGTACATCCCCGGACGAGCCCTCTCACAAGAAACTCTACTACTCTTAAATCGTCCCGCATTAGGGGGGTATTGTGTATTACCCCCCCCCCCCCCCTTTAACCTAGGGGAAGAGCGGGTAAGACGGATAGAGCGGGCAAGATAGATACTCGAAATATCCCGAAGACGCAGTGAAATTTTACGATCTCTGCATAACAACAGCGCGGACACGGTCGGCGCCTAGGCACGCTGTTGTTATGCAGAGATCGTAAAATTTCGCTGCGTCTTCGGAATATTTCGAGTATCCATCTTGCCTGCTCTATCCGTCTTACCTGCCCTTTCCCTACCTCCAGCCATCCAGTAGGGCTTTGGGTAGATGGCAGCAGTTTTCCAGAGTCCCCTAGGTCGATGACACGAAGTGAATTAATTACTTTTCTAAAACAAAATTAACCCTCTGGACGAAGTGACGTGTAATTTGAGAGCTGGCGCTTATCTGGGTCAACGCATAAGCATGAGCAACGCAGCCAGTGTCGTGAGGTTACTTCCGCCTAACACTTGCTGCATTGCCCTGAGCGCCTAGTGATTTGGAGCAGTTGAGCTATCAATAGATCATCGTTTGCAACGGTCTTAAGACGATTTAACCAAGGTTCGGACCATATGGCATCCAGGTCTCCCCGATCCTGCGAATCCGGAGCATGGCCCGGTTGTTTCCAGGTAAAAATCGGAGTCGGATGGCCTCGGGTCGTGTGTAGTCGATGCAGGAAAAATTTTAATGTTTGGTTGTGCGACGGATTGGTCAGGGGCCGTTAAAAAACGGTGCCTGACAAACCCGGACGCCATTATAGTCCGAGCCTAATTCTTTTGTAGTAATTCAAAGTTATGTTAATAAATTGTGAATAGCTCAGGATGTGTTATAGAATCGCAACACCGATTCTATCGATATCGTTGATCTGCTGTTTATATGCTATCCTTTACAAATAGCAGATAGCAATAGCAATGCTTATGCGCTTGCGCATCTAAGCAAATATTGATCTTGGAATATTCTCTTTCATACTGACCCATAGACTAAAAAAACTATAATATATTTTTTATACACATAGGTTGACGGACGGAACTTCTTGGCGGAAATCGTATTTATGGGCATGGATTTTAAAATTTCATTGTATACAAAACCCTTACATTACACTCATATAAAAAATGAGAATGAATGTTGGTTTATTTGTTACTCAATTACTCAATCACGTGGTAACGGCTGAACCGAATTCGATGAAATTATGTACAGATAGATTATGGACTGGATTAAATGCCTAAGCTACTTTCATAAAAATGTATTTAGACATTATAATTCCATCAATAAAACCTAATTACACTTTGCAATATTCAGTGCACTAAATTCAGCATGTTGACTCTGATGTAAAATTATAGTGTCTAACTGGTTCACTTGACTGAATTCAGAGTCTTTTTCATTTAGCCTGAAGGAAAGCGTAAATCTAGCATTATTTAAAGTTTGTATTCGAAAGATAGGCAATGACTTCTTCACCTCATACTTGCAAGGTGTGGAATGAGCTACCATCTAAGGTTTTCTTTTTAGGCTACGACATGGCACGTACGTTTCAAGATAAATAAATAAATAAACATTTCTGTACATTTCACACAGCGCTATCTAGCCCCAAACTAAGCAGAGCTTGTACTATGGGAACCAGATAACTGATTCAACACTTATATACTTTTTTTTTGTAAATATATACTTATAATATATAGAGAAACAACCAGACCCGGAACAAATATCTGTAGATCATGCAAACATTTGTTCCGCAGCGGGAATCAAACCCGCTACCTCCTGCGTCTCAGCCGGCTATTCGTCCACTGCACCACGAACGCATACGTTTGTATGAATTTATGTGTGGATGTTTGTTACTCTTTCACGCAAAAACTACTGAATGGATTTTAATACAATTTGATATGTACGTAGATTATAACCTGAATTAACACATAAGCTACTTTTTATTGACAAAACACGCGTGCGAAGCCGCGGGCGGAAGCTAGTAGTTCGTATTATTTTAAATATCAAATGAGGTTTTGCCAATACTTGGCTACTGCACCAGCATTATTTGTGACGGTACAAGTTTCCCCGTTAATAATATTTAAAAATAAATCTTGTGTGAAAATTTTAATGCGGTTCACAGAATACATCTACTTACCAAGTTTCAACAGTAAACTTCTTATAGTTTCGGAATAAAGTGACTGTGACATACGGACGGACAGACAGACAGACATGACGAATCCATAAGGATTCCGTTTTTTGCCATTTGGCTACGGAACCCTAAAAAGTAGCGTCACCCTTAAAGGAAAAAAACGTGGTATGTTTTACTATGGCAATAGGTTTAGTTTTGAGTTAAATCACATTCAATTTTGCCACAGTCAAAGTCAGTCTTGAACAAACTACATGAAGAAACATCAATGAACCTTGCCATCATGATCAATTGATTTGTAATCATCTTAATAGAATGCAATTGACCTCACCCTTCTCAGAACTGCAATGCATCAAGATACTCAAGGTTTTGATTATCATCATCATAACTGCTAAGGACGTCCACTGCTGAGCAAAGGCCTTCCCCCATAGATTTCTAGAGTGTTCGATCTTAAACGGCCTGCACCCAACGGCTACCAGCAGCCTTTCTCAAGATAATTAATAAATTAAAGTTAAATCAATATATTTTATTTCATAAGGTCGACGGCGACTATTTAGCAGTACATACATTTACCTACAAACCCTGCATTCCGAATCATGACATAATCGCTGCTAGCGTTCACGTAGTTATTTTGCGTACCGATTCAGTTATCGCGCTGATGGCAGTTAAGTGCTGTCGAGGAATCAGAACGCTCATGAAAGCGCTGCATGTCAGTGTTCCTATATTTACGAGTACATAACAACATTAACACCAACCAACCACAGAACACTATTACTCACAAGCAACCAACCAACCAGCTGTCACGTCACTTTTGGCAGGGAGGCTCACTGTGATATCTGTTTGGAGCATGTAAGCTCAAAATGGCGGATGTAATGACGAATCACAGGACATCGTTGTTGCGCTCACGGTGACTCGGAACGCTAATTAGCGCGATGATATCGATTTTAGCGTGATTCGGAATGCAGCCATATAGGCCGTGTGTCCACCGCACGCCCGTCACCCGAGCGCCGGCGACGGCGACGGCGGCGGTAGACAGACGGCTTATAGTAAAGGTAGTATCGCCGTTATCTCGTTCTCGGTGACGTCCGGTGACGGTGGACAAACGGTCTTAGGGTTAAAATATTCCGAGCGGTCTGTATAAAAGAGTTCTGATATACGTTTGGTAATAGATTACAGATAGTAAGTAACGTTAATTATCATAAAAGCATCATTCCTCGGCTCAAAGAAGAATAGACAGATAAATTTGCAGTCGCATACAATCAGTTTGCACAATATGCAATAAAACAAAGCTCTCAGCTCATTATGAAGTTTGTCACCGCGATGCAAGTTTGTAGGGCTGCCGGACTAGAACATTATTTGTATAATGAAATATCCGGAACAAATATCTGTAGATCATGCAAACATTTGTTCCGTGCCGTTGAAACCGCAACCTCCAGCGTGCTATCGTGGACTCGACCTCCGTGGTCGCAGGAGACGCAGTAGGTAGCGGGTTCGATTCCCGCCACGGAACAAATGTTTGCATGATCTACAGATATTTGTTACGGGTCTGGATGTTTTTCTATATATTTTAAGTATGTATTTACAAAAAAATAGTATAGAAATATTCTTTTAGTTATCTGGTTCCCATAGTACAAGCTTTGCTTAGTTTGGGGCTAGATAGCGCTGTGTGAAATATCTAGCAATATTTATTTATATAAATAAACAATATAAGAACAGGACACGTGTAAGTCGAACTCGCTCTACATTAAATAAAGACTATATTTTTTATGATTTAATTACAAATGTACAGTTTTCAAATTGTTCCCTGTACTTGTAGTATAAGACGATATGACTTGCCAAATTTAATAGTTCTAGGTCAACGGAAAGTACCATATACCTACATTTTGATTCCCTTGAGAGTGTCGAAATATACGTTTTTTTTTGCGACATAAACGGCCGTATCTGTTTTTTACGTTATCTAGCATGTTTGATTTTTTCACAGCTTCAAGTGACTGTAGACTTGAGTATACGGTTTTAATTTCAACTCGATACCTCCACGCGTTCCCGAGATAAAGGGTATTGACAGACAGACAGACGGACAACAAAGTGAGCGTTTCTCAAACTTTCGGCTACATGAACCCCTGTTAAAGTTTCCAGGTGACAGCGAACCCCTTAACTAACTAATTAAATACCCCCTCCCTCCCCCTAGAAAATAAGGTTTTACTGGATAACAAATAAAGAGCAATACGAATTTTTTTTTTAATATTAATGTGATGGGTGTACTTGTTTCTTGTCGCAAATGAAGTCAATTTTAGGAGTAATTTTGGACAATTTTAACATTAATTCTGACTCTAGTATCAAGTCGATTTCTGTAAGTATTTAGTTTTTATCATGACCAGGTGTGAAAACTCAATCTCACTTAAGTATGTTGTAGCAAAGGGTAAGAGGAAATTCACCGCTTTGTGTGAGAGTTCAAGATACTCTTCCTATTTAGCTGCCCAAAAATCTATCAAAGATATCCTTTTTAAATCAGTTGACGAGTTTCATCTACTGACATTTCTAATGATGACATCTAATGAATTCTTGTTTCATACCCAAATTAGGATGTATGTTCTCGTTCGTGACCGCAAATGGTTTACAAATCCAGCCATTTTTAGCATTATCAATATCCGGAAAATGGCTTTTCTGTTTGTCGGAGTGAGAAAGATGTAGAACAATTTCAGCCCTTATTTCGAAATCCACGGATAAGGCGTTGGTCGTGATAAATTTGTGGCGTACCTATTCCGACGCGCGCCACCGATCCGAAGTCTGTATTGTAGGATGATGGTTCTATTTTTATTTTACTATTAAATGTTTGCGTTTGGACCACACGTACAATACAGGTTTCGGACCGACCGACCTACCCGCGTTCGCGCATTTTGTTTACCCACACTAGACTTGACTGGCGGCCGCTCTGTCTATCGCGCGCTCGCGTATTTTACTTTGCTTTGTTTTTTGTTTATCGTGCTTGTATTGTATATTTCTTTATTGCTTTTAATTAAATTCATTTGTGCTATACTTCTAATAATATTAATCATTTTTCGTTTAAACTATTATTCTTCACACCTTTATCACTTCACAAGTTCATTACTTCGCGTCCACATCAACCTTCTGATCTGGAGGTTCGACCGATTTCTGCTGTGGCACCGTCTCCTGAAGAGAAGATGACCCGGAGCGGTAGACTAGTACAGTTTCCCGACTTTGTTCCAATGCCAACAATCCAAAGTTACCCACCACACAAAATCTCCAATTTCCTCTTTCCTTACCCCTTCCTCGAGGTTTTCCCATATACACCTTGACCTCGTAGGACCGTTACCTACATCTTTTGATTACAGGTACTGCCTTACCGTCATCGACCGTTACACACGATGGCCTGAAGCAGTTCCGCTCAAAGACATCACTGCGGAGACCTGCGCCGATGCCCTAGTATCCACCTGAATCTCCAGATTTGGATGCCCCGCTCGTGTGACCACAGACCGTGGTCGCCAGTTTGAGAGCCATCTCTTCAAGTCCCTCACCGCGTTGATTGGTGCGCGCCACTTCCGCACCACTGCTTGCCACTCGGCAGCTAATGGCATCGTCGAACGGATGCACCGGCAACTCAAGGCAGCGATTATGTGCCATGCTAATTCAAAATGGACTGAAGCCCTACACCTCTGGTCCTCCTTGGTATGCGTAGTGCCTGGAAGGACGATCTGCAGATGTCAGCAGCAGAACTGGTCTACGGTGAGCCCCTACGCTTACCTGGGCAGTTCCTTTCTCCAAATGATGACTTCAGCTCTGAGGACATCACGCAGTACGCGACCCGTCTCCGAGCTCATGTCCAGAAGCTAGCACCTTGACCTACTTCATGGCACACTTCTTCAACATTCTACTTCCCATGTGACCTGCGAACTTCATCTCATGTGTTTGTGCGGCATGATCATGTGCGCGCCTCACTAGAATCGCCATACGCCGGCCCTTGCCTTGTTATCGAGCGGCAGCCAAAGTACTTCACAATAGACGTCAAAGGCAAGAAGTCAAATGTCAGTGTCGACAGGCTCAAACCGGCGTATATATCAAAAGAAGCGCGGGACACACCAACTGCAAATCTAACTACAACCACTGACGAGGAGGTTCAACCGATTCCCGCTGCGGCACCGTCTCCTGAAGAGAAGATGACCCGGAGCGGTAGACGAGTACGGTTTCCCGACTTTTATCGACCGTAGTCACGGTCTGGCCTGGGGGAATATGTGGCGTACCTATTCCGAGGCGCGCCACCAATCCGAAATCTGTATTGTAGGATGATGGTTCTATTTTTATTTTACTATTAAATGTTTGCGTTTGGACCACACGTACAATACAGGTTTCGGACCGACCGACCTACCCGCGTTCGCGCATTTTGTTTACCCATACTAGACTTGTCTGGCGGCCGCTCTGTCGATCGCGCGCTCGCGTATTTTGCCTTGCTTTGTATTTTGTTTATCGTGCTTTTATTGTATATTTCTTTATTTCTTTTAATTAAATTCATTTGTGCTATACTTCTAATAATATTATTCATTTTTCGTTTAAACTATCATTCTTCACACCTTTATCACTTCACAAGTTCATTACTTCGCGTCCACATCAACCTTCTGATCTGGAGGTTCTACCGATTCCCGCTGTGGCACCGTCTACTGAAGAGAAGATGACCCGGAGCGGTAGACTAGTACAGACTTTGTTCCAATGCCAACAATCCAAAGTTACCCACCACACAAAATCTCCAATTTCCTCTTTCCTTACCCCTTCCTCGAGGTTTTCCCATATACACCTTGACCTCGTAGGACCGTTACCTACATCTTTTGATTACAGGTACTGCCTTACCGTCATCGACCGTTACACACGATGGCCTGAAGCAGTTCCGCTCAAAGACATCACTGCGGAGACCTGCGCCGATGCCCTAGTATCCACCTGGATCTCCAGATTTGGATGCCCCGCTCGTGTGACCACAGACCGTGGTCGCCAGTTTGAGAGCCATCTCTTCAAGTCCCTCACCGCGTTGATTGGTGCGCGCCACTTCCGCACCACTGCTTGCCACTCGGCAGCTAATGGCATCGTCGAACGGATGCACCGGCAACTCAAGGCAGCGATTATGTGCCATGCTAATTCAAAATGGACTGAAGCCCTACACCTCTGTTCCTCCTTGGTATGCGTAGTGCCTGGAAGGACGATCTGCAGATGTCAGCAGCAGAACTGGTCTACGGTGAGCCCCTACGCTTACCTGGGCAGTTCCTTTCTCCAAATGATGACTTCAGCTCCGAGGACATCACGCAGTACGCGACCCGTCTCCGAGCTCATGTCCAGAAGCTAGCACCTTGACCTACTTCATGGCACACTTCTTCAACATTCTACTTCCCACGTGACCTGCGAACTTCATCTCATGTGTTTGTGCGGCATGATCATGTGCGCGCCTCACTAGAATCGCCATACGCCGGCCCTTGCCTTGTTATCGAGCGGCAGCCAAAGTACTTCACAATAGACGTCAAAGGCAAGAAGTCAAATGTCAGTGTCGACAGGCTCAAACCGGCGTATATATCAAAAGAAGCGCGGGACACACCAACTGCAAATCTAACTACAACCACTGACGAGGAGGTTCAACCGATTCCCGCTGCGGCACCGTCTCCTGAAGAGAAGATGACCCGGAGCGGTAGACGAGTACGGTTTCCCGACTTTTATCGACCGTAGTCACGGTCTGGCCTGGGGGAATATGTGGCGTACCTATTCCGAGGCGCGCCACCAATCCGAAATCTGTATTGTAGGATGATGGTTCTATTTTTATTTTACTATTAAATGTTTGCGTTTGGACCACACGTACAATACAGGTTTCGGACCGACCGACCTACCCGCGTTCGCGCATTTTGTTTACCCATACTAGACTTGTCTGGCGGCCGCTCTGTCGATCGCGCGCTCGCGTATTTTGCCTTGCTTTGTATTTTGTTTATCGTGCTTTTATTGTATATTTCTTTATTTCTTTTAATTAAATTCATTTGTGCTATACTTCTAATAATATTATTCATTTTTCGTTTAAACTATCATTCTTCACACCTTTATCACTTCACAAGTTCATTACTTCGCGTCCACATCAACCTTCTGATCTGGAGGTTCTACCGATTCCCGCTGTGGCACCGTCTACTGAAGAGAAGATGACCCGGAGCGGTAGACTAGTACAGACTTTGTTCCAATGCCAACAATCCAAAGTTACCCACCACACAAAATCTCCAATTTCCTCTTTCCTTACCCCTTCCTCGAGGTTTTCCCATATACACCTTGACCTCGTAGGACCGTTACCTACATCTTTTGATTACAGGTACTGCCTTACCGTCATCGACCGTTACACACGATGGCCTGAAGCAGTTCCGCTCAAAGACATCACTGCGGAGACCTGCGCCGATGCCCTAGTATCCACCTGGATCTCCAGATTTGGATGCCCCGCTCGTGTGACCACAGACCGTGGTCGCCAGTTTGAGAGCCATCTCTTCAAGTCCCTCACCGCGTTGATTGGTGCGCGCCACTTCCGCACCACTGCTTGCCACTCGGCAGCTAATGGCATCGTCGAACGGATGCACCGGCAACTCAAGGCAGCGATTATGTGCCATGCTAATTCAAAATGGACTGAAGCCCTACACCTCTGTTCCTCCTTGGTATGCGTAGTGCCTGGAAGGACGATCTGCAGATGTCAGCAGCAGAACTGGTCTACGGTGAGCCCCTACGCTTACCTGGGCAGTTCCTTTCTCCAAATGATGACTTCAGCTCCGAGGACATCACGCAGTACGCGACCCGTCTCCGAGCTCATGTCCAGAAGCTAGCACCTTGACCTACTTCATGGCACACTTCTTCAACATTCTACTTCCCACGTGACCTGCGAACTTCATCTCATGTGTTTGTGCGGCATGATCATGTGCGCGCCTCACTAGAATCGCCATACGCCGGCCCTTGCCTTGTTATCGAGCGGCAGCCAAAGTACTTCACAATAGACGTCAAAGGCAAGAAGTCAAATGTCAGTGTCGACAGGCTCAAACCGGCGTATATATCAAAAGAAGCGCGGGACACACCAACTGCAAATCTAACTACAACCACTGACGAGGAGGTTCAACCGATTCCCGCTGCGGCACCGTCTCCTGAAGAGAAGATGACCCGGAGCGGTAGACGAGTACGGTTTCCCGACTTTTATCGACCGTAGTCACGGTCTGGCCTGGGAGAATATGTGGCGTACCTATTCCGAGGCACGCCACCAATCCGAAATCTGTATTGTAGGATGATGGTTCTATTTTCATTTTACTATTAAATGTTTGCGTTTGGACCACACGTACAATACAGGTTTCGGACCGACCGACCTACCCGCGTTCGCGCATTTTGTTTACCCATACTAGACTTGTCTGGCGGCCGCTCTGTCGATCGCGCGCTCGCGTATTTTGCCTTGCTTTGTATTTTGTTTATCGTGCTTTTATTGTATATTTCTTTATTTCTTTTAATTAAATTCATTTGTGCTATACTTCTAATAATATTATTCATTTTTCGTTTAAACTATCATTCTTCACACCTTTATCACTTCACAAGTTCATTACTTCGCGTCCACAAATTCATACAACATTCAAAGATATTTGATCTCAAGCAAGTTTTCAAATTTCTATTTTTTTATAAGTATGTTTATTATGTCCTGCACAGTGAATACACTGCACGTGGAACCTTGCATCGAAGCATTCGTTTCATTGAGACAAGAAAAAATGACAGCTAAATCAGTTACTCTTATAAGCCAGATTTCATCTTAAAATCGGAATTTAAGGTTGAAGCGACGAAAACAGTCGCGCGCGCATGCCACCATGTGTGCCGCACGTCAGTCTTCAAGCCACCATTACGTAAATTTTGTCGCGAACCCCCTGCCGTCGAATGGGGAACCTCTAGGGGTTCGCTTTGAGAAACCCTGCTATAAGGGTTCCGTTTTTTTCCTTATGAGGTACAGAACCCTAAAAACACTCGTTTCCATATCGCTGGTATATTTTCTTATTTAATTTTCTGCGTTTTGAGCGCACAAGAATTTTAGCCTTTATAACACAATATTTTTTTTGTTGGAATCTTTAGCCCGGACAAAGTTCATGCTTTAGGTAGGTACCTAGTTCTAGGCTGTTGTGAAAGAACCAGTGCGGTGAAAGTATTTCCGTCTCTGCCAGCCCTGAAGCCATCCGTTTCAGCATGGTAGTCCCGTGACCTGCTTAGCCCTTCCTCATAGCCCACAGAAATAACCACATCCAGGCATACCGTCACTTTGTTTGGATGACGTGTTTACTGTTTATTTTGTGAGTGTTCGCGACATACATACTCATTCTTGAGTGGTTGACATTGAAGTCGACGTGTTGAAATTCATACAAATATAATATAATATCCAAAATAACTCTATCTCTCTGTCTGTATGTTACGTTTTTTCACGATTAAATGCTGGATCGATTATGATGAAATTTAGTATACAGATAAATTATGACCAGGATTGGGACATGCTACATACTTAGGTACTTTTAGTGTTTTATTGTTATTGTTTTTGAAGTCTTTACGCACGCTTGACTTGGGGAGTAAGCTGGTGAATGCGAGACGAGAGCGTTACGAAAAGTGTGATCGGGCGAGGCGAACGGAAGTTGAGAGGGAGATATAAGTTAGTGAAGATAGAAAGAGAGTTGTGTTTCGTATATTACTGTAAGGGCAAGAGAGAGAGGTGCTAGCACACATTTTCTATCTCACTTTCTCTCATTGCCAGTTACGTTTCGTATATCTAAGACACAGTGCAGGCCTTTTGTCTGTATCACACTGTAGGAGCAAGAGAAAGCAGTGCACGAGCACATTTTCTTTCTCTCCTCTCATAGCCAGTGCATAAAGTATATATAATAAATAAATAAAAAAGCCTGTATTAAGTTCTTTGTAAGTACATAGTTTTTCACTTTAATAGTTATATATTTAGGTATATGATTTAATTAAGAACCCCTCGACGGGTATAGGCCTTCTCCAAAAGTATCCATTTTTTTCTGTTTTCTGTTTCCTTCACCCATGTCTTGCCTGCTATCTCTGCTATCGTCTTGCCATCTTTCTTGTGGTCTCCCTTTTTTTCTCTTGCCAACTGAGCCCTTCCATAGGGTTGCTGTTCGGGTCCACCTATCGTCTTGTGTGCCCGCCCACCTTCATTTTAGAGCCTGTGCGAGTTGGAGAGCGTCAATTACTTTGGTTTTTTGTTTTGGTCATGTGTTTCTTTGTTTATGTTTGAGTTTTATGTTTAGGTCCCTTACGCACTAGCGGCTAACCGCGGGGGCGGCTAACCGCGCGGCTAGCCGCTTTTCCAGTTTAATATGCAACCGCTTATGATTGTACGCACTAAACCGCCACAAAATTTCAACCGCGGCGGTTGAATGGAGTGACGCGGCCCGCTTCGCGGCTAGCCGCCATCTTGTGTATACGCACTGGCGGTTAGTTTGCGGCGAGCCGCCGGTGAAGTATGCACGTGTTTTCAGTTGCGCAGCCATGAACTTCGACACAGAGAAATTCATTGTTGAAATTCAACAACGAGAAGCTATTTGGAATTGTGAAGGAGCAGTTTATAAGAATAGAGATTTAAAACGGAAACAATGGGAAGAATTAGTAGATATTTTTGGAAAAGAGGAGATGACAACAGAGGCAAAAAAAAATCTTGGTAAGTATTTCTTATTATTATTACATATATTTAAACGAAACTAAACATACTTTAAACATCTTAGAACATAGTAATACGTCTATTTTCAGTTAAATCATATTTCTTTGCCATTCTAATTTCCCATCAGTCATAAAATATTCGGCAAACAATTCTCTGTATCTCAACGCAGTTTTATTGTTCCTTCTTAATCCTTCCTGTGTTACATTTTCTGGCAAAGGGCGACTGAGTGAGTCGTCGAAACAATAGCCATCTCGGTCTCTTACAAAATTATGTAAGACACAAGTAGCTTTTATGATATCTTTTGCTAGAGCGAATTGAACATTTAGAGGTCTATGAAATATACGCCACTTGTTTGCATAAATTCCAAAACTGCATTCTACATATCTTCTTGCTCTAGAAAGCCTGTAATTAAACGTTCTTTTGGTTTCATCCAAATCTTTTTTTGCGTATGGGCGCATTAAATTCGTAGATAACGCAAATGCCTCGTCGCCTACAAAAACGTATGGGATACATGTCTCGCTGCTTTGTGAAATCGGTTGTGGCTCTGGAATATCCAATTGGTTTTTTTGCATTTATTCATAGAAAACCGAATTTTGAAATATTGACGAGTCACTGAATTTACCAAAAGCTCCAATATCAACCATAACAAATTTATAATTACTGTCGCATATTGCTAATAAAACCAAAGAGAAAAAACTTTTATAATTAAAACACATCGAGCCACTGTTATTAGGTGCAATGCATCGTATGTGCTTGCCGTCAACAGCACCTAAGCAGTTAGGAAAATTTGCTCTTTGAAAAAAATCATTGGCAATTTTTTTCCAAGCGTCTTTGTTTGGTTCAGGCAAACAAATATCTTTCAGACAAAACCAAATTGCAAAACAAACTTCTCGTACGATTTCTGCTACAGTGCTTACTCCAATTTTGAATGTATAATGTAGTGTCCGTGAATGTACAACCTGTTGCAAAATATCTGAAACAAACATTTTATTATTATTTTATTATTTTTTATTTTATCTTTATTGCACATGTCACACGAATTACAACAAATCTATTACTTTATGACTAAATCATTAACTTGTTTGTTGTATTGTTCTAGGAAAAGAATTACAAAAGAAATGGAAGAACATTAGGGATAATTTCGTGAAAGCTCTAAAGGACAATGTTACCAGGAGTGGGTCAGCGGCTAAGAAAAAGACTCAATACATATTTTACAATAATTTAATGTTTTTGAAGGACACAGTATCTATCAATGAAACTGATTCAAGCATGCAAAGGCAAGAAAATGAAAGAAATGAAACAGAAAACGTAGCTGACCCAGTCGTAGTACCACCGCCAAAACGAAAAAAAAAGAATAACAAAGAAGATGATATAGGAGTTGAATTGATTAACGTCTTAAATAAGAATGTAGAGTTGAAAAAGGCGGAAGAAGATGAAGATAGACTTTTCTTTTTGTCGTTGGTTAGTGAAATAAAAAAAGTGCCTGAACATATACGCCTACGTACAAAATCTCAAATAATGCAAGTCATTACTGAAGCCCAAACGTCTGGATACAGCTACTGTAACTCTACTTGGGATTACGTACGACCATTTAACTACAACCAAGGGCCATCCCAAGGATATCAGACACCATCATTTGCTAGAAATAATTACCCACCACCATCGCCCTCAGTTCCACCTACACACCGTGGAACATGTAATCAAGAACAATCTGTAACCTCTCCTGAATCAACACATTCACAGATATCTCAAGAATCTGATTATCTAGATCTTTTTAATGATAATAATAATTCTCAGTAATAGTTATAGTTTACTACTTTTTTTATTCAATTACTCGTATGAACCCACATTACGATTAAAATTAAAACATATTAACTACTAAAACTTTTTTATTTATCAAACTTACCTTAATGTTATTACTAATTTCTCTTCGGGTTGGATACAGTCACGAAATTTAGTATCTTGTCCTTTGATGCTGTCATATAAAACTGTTAGTAGTTCTTCAAATGACGAAACACTCATTTTAACATAGCCGAAAAATTTATCTTGATGCTTCTTCAGTTCTTGAAAACAACTTGCGAACTGGCCAAATTCTTTGCGTGTTTCTAGTAAAGGATGAATCCAGTATCTTTTTTTATTTTTCTTTCGTTGTTTTCGGGAGTAAAAATAAATAACACAAGCTATCTCGACGGCGTCCATTTTGTTTATGAGCCACGCGCCTTCGAGCGGTCCAACCGCTTAACGCGGTTTCATCGCGGCTGACCGCTATGGCGGCTAACCGCGAAGAAACCGCGTTAAGCGGTTGGACCGCTCGAGTCTAACCGCCTAGCGGCCAACCGCTAGTGCGTAAGGTCCCTTAGTAGGCTCCTCTCCATCGCTCTTTGGCAAACTTGTATTTTATTTGTTGCCATATTATTAAAAATCCAAGTTTAACAAGCATATGTGAGACAGGGAAGTAAACATGAATTCATCACTTTGGTTTTTAGTTTAATCGGTAATTCAGATTTCATTATTTCTTTGTAGCTCCAAAACTTGTTCCATATTAGATTAATTCTTCTCATGATTTCCTCTATGTTTCTGTTTTTAGTGAATGATAATTGTTTTCCTAGGTATATATAACTGTCTACGTATTCTATTTCTGAGTCGTTTATATTAATCTGTACCTTTGTCCTGTTTGTAAGAATTTTAGTTTTTAGGGTGTTCATTTCTAATCCCACTTCGCTGCTTACTTTGTGAAGGTCATTTAGCATTTTCTCCAGCTGTTTAGAGGTCTCTGATACAACGATAATATCGTCTGCGAATCTCAGATGATTGAATTGTTTATTTTTCATATATATGCCTACCTGATTTGTGCCAATCGAGGTTCGACATAATGTGTTGTAGCACAGCAATAAATAGTCTAGGAGATAGAGGATCCCCTTGTCTGACTCCTCTGCATATATTGATCGTTTCACCTGTTTTATCTAGCTTGACTCTGCTAATACTTTTATCTTTGATTACATTTATGTAAACGTTAGGAACTTTCAGTGATAAGAGTGTTTCCCAAATGCTTTGGCGGTGAATCGAGTCAAAAGCCTTGGTGTAGTCGACGAATCCAATATATAGTGATAGGTTAAACTCTTCGTACTTTTCTATCACTTGCTCAATTGTGTGTATGTGGTCCACTGTGCTAAATCCCTTGCGAAAGCCCGCTTGTTCAATTGGTTGTTGTTTTTCGATATATTCTTGGATTCGATTTTCCAGACAAGAGGCGAACAATTTATATATATATTGGACATTAAGCTTATAGGGCGGTAGTTCCCTATATCGGTTGGGTCTCCTTTTTTGTATAAGAGGATTATATCTGAAGTAGCCCATGAGCTTGGGATTTTTTCCTCTGTTAGGATTTTGTTAAATAAACTTTTAATGGTGGTGTACTTACACCACAATATACAACTATCAAAATTTATACTTATAAATTTTGATAGTTGTATTATCTCATTAGATATGTTATCGGGACCTGGGCTCTTGTCAGGTTTTAGTTTCATGATTTGTTTCATTATCTCGGTTTCACAAACTGGCTCTATGGTATTTTCGGTCTGGGTTTGCTCTTCTCTAATTTCTGTTGTCCGTGCCTCTTGGACCTCTTCCGTTCTAGGAGTATTGTACAGTGTTCTGTAATACTCTGTGGCTATATTTATGAGTTCGGTTCTAGTTTGTATTTTGTTAGATTTTTTGTTTTGTTTTAGCTTTGGGGTCCAAGTTTTTTCTTTATTTAGTATTTTGTTTGTTTTTTTTGTGCTTCCTTTAGTTAAAAGAATTTTTTCAATTATATTTAGTCTGTGAGTTTTATAATCTTTTTTAATATTCTTGTTAGTGTTTTTATAAAGTAATTTCAGTTGTTGTTTTTCTTCTTCAGATAGATTCTCTTTGTTTTGTAGGTCATGTCGTTTCTTTATTAGTAGTTTTGATTCTTCGCTTATTATTTCACTTTTCTTGATTATGTTGCTACATTGTTCTTTTGTGTACTTTAAGCAGTTTTTTATTGCTTGATGTACTTCTTTAAAGTAAATTTCTGCTGCATTGTTCTCGTCTAATTTTTTTATTTCATTAAGGCTTCTGTATAACATTTTTGTTCATCTTCTGTTTTCAGAATGTCGGGGTCACAGCAAAAAATTGTTCTGCTTTTCTTTGGTTTGTTCATTACAAGTGTTGCCCGGAGAGTAGTCTATGATCACTAGAGTAGGGAATATCGTTAAGTACTTCTATATTTTGGAAATGGTTTCCCTTGTTGTACAGTCAATTTCATTTTTTGTTGCTTTATCAGGTGACATCCAGGTCCATCGCTTACTTGGTTCCTTTTTGAAGATGGTATTGGCTATCTTGAAGTTGTTCTCTAGCGCAAATCTTACAAGTTGAAATATATATATCTCAATCAAAAGTTCGTTTGCGAGTTTGCTAGCGTTACGCGAACGGTTATTTCTTGATTATTTTTCGTAATTTCATTTCGTTCTTGAACTTTTTTCAGTCGTGTGGTCTAAAGCACACTCGTTTTTTTAACTCTCTAAAACTTGGTTTACCACAATCTCACTGTCGTTTAAGATGAAGTACGAAGATCTAGAAGAAACCTATTTAACGAGCCTTAAAGAGGCCAGGGTTATTGTAATATTAGTTAGTGTTTTTATTGAAAAACCACGCGTGCAAAGCCGTGAGCGGGTCAGCAAGTTAATAATAAATACTCAGCCGATATATTATCTGGCCAAGATATGTCTGCATAACGGTAGGAATAGTAGATTAAAAGATTTTTGGATGGTGATTTATTGGGACAAAAAATAATAATACATGTCATATTCATCCTTAATATAAAACCTTATGGTGGTAGAGCTTTTGTGAACGAGCTCGAGGAAGTGGACACCACCGCCTTACCTTTATCTGCCGCCAAATAGCAGTACTTGTGCTGCTGTGTTCCGGTTAGATGGGAATGGTATGTTCCTGTAATTACTGGCACATAGGCATAACTAAGTCTACTAACTAGCTAAGTCCTGTAGTATCACAACGTATCCACATAGAGATCAAGACAACATAATAGCTTGTTTTGAATTCTATGTGGATATCCATGGGCTGCAGTAGCCACTTAACATCTGGTGGACTGCATGCTCGTTTGCCATATAACTAGTATAAAAATAAAACAAATAGGTTTCAATAGATCTTTATCTAATAAAAAAATGAAGTAATTAAATAAATCATCCATTTGAAGTAATCAGTAAAACTAAAGAACACAACCCCGTTCCCGGCGGATCCAAGCTCCTGATTCAAGTTGCCACCATGGGAATAGTAGAGCAAAGATACGGGTAACTCAGAAATGTTCTAGATACTAACCACAACGATCTCTGGATCTGACCAATACATTATGCAACATACGCACAAACGCTAAAGAACGAAACGCTCTTTTCGTCTGGGATAAAAATAATAATAAAAGGCATTTATTTACACACACACCTATTATGCTAACAGAAGTAGGTACAATAAGTACTGTATAAAGCTAGGTAGGTATAACAGTAGGCTTAATTCTAAGTAACATTAGTATTACCCGTGCGCGATAAGTTGGGACCTGAGCGCGGTGACGTCATATTGGCGTGTTTGTACCGCCCGCAAAAAAGCGAACATAACAAGCAGCCGCCTTCGTCGTTTTTTCGCTTCGTCTTTGTTTTTTTTTAACCTAATTTATTATGTTACTTAGGGAGGACGCTGCTTTTTATCCAATCTATTTTACACTATTTGAATAAAATAAAAATACAATGTTTAAGTTTATACATTTATTATATCTATTATTTACATTATTTTATTATATTTTATTTTCTTCGGAAAACATACAGTGATAAAATACTTAATAATTAGTTTCTACTTACAGCTAATCACCATTTAGACGTTTTCGCATATTGAGTCTATTTGCTAGCTTGAATGTTAAAGAAAATATATTACATGTAATTTAGACAAGTCATACAAAAGTGAGTTACGGACAGTTAAGAAGTCACATCAAACCAGTTCTTTGAGATTATGTTTTTAAATGTATTTGGAGATGAATTAAATAAGTCAATTTCGGGTGAGTCATCCAGTTTGTTTATGAAATATGCTGATCTAATAAAAAACGAGTTCTGCCTATAGTTCGTTGAACAAGAGGGAATGTGCAAGTAAGTCTGATGCCTGACAGACCTTGTAGGCACTCTCAGACTTATCTGAGAAAGGAGATGGGGAGAGTCGATTTTATTTTGAATTAATTTAATGAATACAGATACGTCAGATATGTTGCGTCTTATATAAAGTGGTAGTATATGATGTCTCCTGCATCTTGATTCATAATCACGGTCATATTTTTTGCATTTAAATTGTAAGTGTTTCATAAATCTACGTTGTATAGATTCTAGCCTATTAATATAAACATCGTAAAGCGGATTCCAAATTTGTGAGCAATATTCGAGTATACTACGCACATATGAGCAGTAAAGGGTCTTAATGAGCTTGATCTTAAAATAAATCCCATGCACTTGTTCGCTTTTTTCGCAATAGTATCAATATGACTTTCATAAGTTAGTTTAGAATCGTGTATGACGCCTAAATCTCGTACCTCGCTTACGTTCATAAGATGTTGCCCTTTAAGTGTATAAATAAATTTAGTTATATTAGTTTTACGTGTAAATATTATTGAGTAACATTTTGTGACGTTGATATCAAGTTTATTTAGACAACAATATTCTTCAAACCTACTGAGATCCTGCTGTAAAAGATGACAGTCCTGGGTGTTATTTATTTGCCTGTAAATTTTCATGTCATCAGCATACAGTAAAAAATTTGAGTGTTGAAAACAGGATTTAATGTCGTTGACAAAAAAGTTAAACAACAGTGGCCCCAATATCGAGCCTTGAGGCACCCCTGAAGGTATAAAATTCCATGTCGAACAGTAACCATTCAGTACGATAGCTTGAGATCTATTTTCAATGTAAGAAGTAAACAATCTAAACAGGTTGCCATGGATTCCAGCACCAAAAAGCTTTTGTAAAAGTATTCTATGGTCAATTTTATCAAACGCTTTACTGTAATCTGTGAAAATAGCGTCTACTTGGCTCCCAGCATCCATGTTTGAAGTTGTAAAGTCTATAAATGTTAATAGGTTAGTCGTTGTTGAGCGATTTCTGAGAAAACCATGTTGTTCTTGAGTGAAAGATGATGAGAGGCTATTATAAACTTGGGTGTAAACTATTCGTTCGAAGATTTTAGCAAAAATACATAACTTGGATATAGGCCTGTAATTTTTTACATTATTTCTGCTTCCGCTTTTGTGTATAGGGCTTATAAAGGCAGACTTCCATATTTTGGGGACAATGCCTTCTGTTATTGAGCGAGAAAATAGTATAAACAAAGGTTGTGTTAAAACTTCAGAGCATTTACTTATAAATACTAGAAGTATTTTATCTGGACCGGCGCCCTTCTTTAAGTCAAGCGTCGTGAGTAGTTTGGGAATGGCCTCTGGGGTAATTTCTATGTCACCTATTGTATTTGTGTAGCTTAAGCGCAATGCGCTAGTCTCGAGAAGAACGTCGGGGATACTCGAGTTGGTGGAGGGGGTAAGAAATGTTGAGTGAAAGTATGCTTATATCTATATATCTTATATTATATCATCTTCGTCACTACTTAGTGGACAGGTAAACAAAACTGTTTGTTCCGTTTTTCGTTTTCAAAAAACTTTTACTCACTTTACTTTAAAAAACTTTTACTTTTTCAAAACACTTTTAGCACGAGGTTTCTTTCTCCGCTATGCAAAGGTTTACCCTTCATAATGATAACAAAAACACTTAACAAGAACTATAACAACAAAAACTACAACAACAAAACAATGACACAAACTGTAACATCAAAAACTACAACAACAAAACAATAACACAAACGAAAACTAAAAGAATTCCAGAGCGCGTCGTTACGTGACGTAGGCCAGTACGAGACTAAAAACCCTAGTAAAAAATAGTGATGCGAACGGTACAATACGGGCGCCATCGGGAAAGTGCCGGGGAAGCGGTCGGGGAGTCGCATTCCTAGCAGGTCCCAAGTTATCGCGCACGAGTAATACATTATTGTAGGTAGCACCAAGGTAGAAGAAGGTGGTGGTAAATAGGTCGAGGGCTCAGCTACGCTGGTTTTTAGCCTCGCCTTGGCAAAAACATCTGCTGCTGCCACCGCCACAGATAGGGTTCTCGGGAACTGTCAGTATGCACTGAATTAACAAGTAGTAATTGAAGAAATAACTAGACAATTACCGAAAACCCATCGCGAAAACCCATGATAACAGCGGTGTGCAACAGAAACGTTGACGCGGCTGTAGCGCTGGTTTACAGTGACACCCTTTCTGGTCCGTGGTGACACCCCAGTAGTTAGAAACACCGGAAGTTTTATAGTAGTACATTTTTAGTATTTCGACGACCTTCGTGGCGCAGTGGGCTAGTAGCCTGCTGAGACGCAGGAGGTAGCGGGTTCGATTCCCGCTACGGAATGTTTGCATTATCTACAGATATTTGTTCTGGGCCTGGATGTTTTTCTATATATTATAACTATAAGTATGTATTTACAAAAATAAAGTATAAATAATAAATATTACTTGACATTTCACACAGCGCTATCTAGCCCTAAACTAAGCAGAGCTTGTATACACGGCTACACATCAAGCAACGACAATACCCCGGGTGTTGCCGGTGTCAATAGGCGACGGTGACCGCTTACCATCAGGTGGGCCGTAAGCTTGTTTCCCCACAAATAACATTAAAAAAAAGTTATCTGGTTCCCATAGTACAAGCTCTGCTTAGTTTAAGATTAGATAGCGCTATGTGAAATGTCCAACAATACCTAGCCTATATATATATAGAATATTTATAAACTTTCATTAATTTACCTTATCTAAGTTTCCGACAGCGAATTCTATCATCATACAGTACTCAGACTTGCCGTGGATGACCACTCAACAGTCACACCCAGACCGGATCAAATATTTGCAGATTGCAATTGATATTTTTATGATTATTAAAAATGTTTCCTCTGGATGATGTGTTTGTTTATTTTTCACCATAAATTTCGTAAGTGCTATAGTTATGGGTAACTTCGTCATGTCTAATGGTCGCCCATCCAATCTTCTTCTTCTTTCGTGTCAATGGCTGTTTGACTTCTAAATTTGATTAGCCCAATAGAGAGCAACTTCCACACCCCTCTCTGTTGCCTGGTACAAGTCATTCCGTGTGCAGGTGGTTGGGCAGAGGACATGAGCGCAGGTGGGCCATTGTTTGTGTGGTAGCCCCGCAGTGGAACTGGCTCCGGAATGGGTCGATGTAGCCCCACTTGCCTGGATTGTCTCGGCAGCGGCCAACATGAGTGCGCAACCAGTTTAATAATAATAATAATCTTTATTTCAGACTCATGAGGTCCATACACATTTACTACACACAATACAATACACATACACATAATTCACAATAAAATCACCTCAAGTAGCAATGCAAACCCAACGTCTATACATCTTAGAATGTATAAGCCTTTCTACCAGACTTCTAATGATAGCGTTATTACAAGTGTCAACTCTGGACATGAAAGACTTAGGGACTTCCAAATTGGCCACTGCAGCTTGTAGCCGGTAAGAAGATGCGCCGCTGGTGGAATGTAATCAGGAGGGGCAGTGTGATGGGAGGACCAATCCCATTCACTATTTAGATTTTTAGATACATAACAAGATAAAATATTTTATAGTATTAGTTAAAATTTAAGCATTTCACAACTAGTAGAATTATATGTATAATATAACAGATATTCTAGTTGACATAATATATAAATACTGATAAGTAGATATATAAGACTTTAACATACATCATTATTCTAACTAAGAAGTTCAAATTCTTATGTCGATAGCATTGTATGGAAGAGCAACGACGCCCTGCCTTCATACAGTGAAAACTAGCATCTACGGAGAGTAGTCACTTGACTATGTATTCATCACAACTGCAAACTTAAGTTACACTAGGAAACATGAATGTATTACTCGTGCGCGATAACTTGGGACCTGCTAGGAATGCGACTCCCCAACCGCTTCCCATGCACTTCCCCGATGGCGCCCGTATTGTACCGTTCGCATCACTATTTTTACTAGGGTTTTTAGTCTCGTACTGGCCTACGTCACGTAACGACGCGCTCTGGAATTCTTTTAGTTTTCGTTTGTGTTATTGTTTTGTTGTCTGGAAAAAAGAAGTCAACCATGTGGACAGGCTTCGACAAAAGTATTGGGACGATGACCTCTTACAAGAGACGAAAGAATCGCAATTAATTGTAAATTTATCGGATACCTCTTCGTCAAGTGATTATAGTGAGACTGAGGACGAAGAACAATCTATAGAAGGCATAAATCCACTAAGTAATGACAAAGATGAGATAATGTAAATAATAGATAAAATAAATGTATAAACTTAAACATTGTATTTTTATTTTATTCAAATAGTGTAAAAAAGATTAGATAAAAAGCAGCGCCCTCCCTGAGTAACATAATAAATTAGGTTAAAAAAAACAAAGACGAAGCCGCGGGCGGCTGCTTGTTATGTTCGCTTTTTTGCGGGCGGTACAAACACGCCAATATGACGTCACCGCGCTCAGGTCCCAACTTATCGCGCACGGGTAATATATAGTTTAAATCTAGATTTTAAGTTTGTAAACTTACTTTTTTGAAACAGATTTTACTTTACTTAACTTTTTACTATCTCTTAGTGCCTTATGGTAGGCATTAGGGTTGCCAGACGTCCCGTATTTTCCCGGGACGTCCCGTATTCCAGGCATAATTTTAAAGGTCTAACCGGGACTTTGTCCCGTATTTCAATCCTAGTTCCAGCTGCTTTGTAGAGAGGATTTTTTCGCAGATGGCATTAAAATGGACTGATGTGCGCAACAAATGCACTCCGGATTTGATAAAGAGCGAAGTAATGACCGTTTTCAACTATGATTATAGCTGCATTGAATTTTACAAATATGTAAAATCAAACAAAGATATATTAAACCTTACACTATCTTCATCCCACACTATTAACTACCAATAAAAACAACGTAAAACACATGTTTTTCATTTGTCCCGGGGAAAAAAATTTAATTCCTTATTTTTTTACCAAAATGAGCATTGGTCCCTGTACAGGATAAAAAAAAATTTGGAAACCCTAGTAGGCATACACGACGACACCACGGAATCTTGAGTGTAGATATAGTATCTAGTATCCACTAGATACTATATATACTTCCACTAGATACTTCCGTTATGACTACAGTAGTTATACACGACTAGTAGTACAGTACAGTACACGACAGTAGTTATACACGACACTTAGTAGGCATACACGACGACACCACGGAATCTTGAGTGTAGATATAGTATCTAGTATCCACTAGATACTATATATACTTCCACTAGATACTTCCGTTATGACTACAGTAGTTATACACGACTAGTAGTACAGTACAGTACACGACAGTAGTTATACACGACACTTAGTAGGCATACACGACGACACCACGGAATCTTGAGTGTAGATATAGTATCTAGTATCCACTAGATACTATATATACTTCCACTAGATACTTCCGTTATGACTACAATCAGTGCGTCCTACCTTATAACATAGACATAGACAGACATTTATTTGCACACACAAATTCACACAATACAATCAAAATGTATAACATTAAAGAGAAAGCACAAAAGTAAGAGAAAACAGAAAATTACATTCAACAAACAGGAACAATAGAATGAAATAATAAATATAGAATGTAGTCAGGGAAAAATTAAAAAGAGGCAAGTAGGTGTGTATGTGCTACTGCAGCAAATGGGTTCCAGCTCAGCAGCCTTGCCACCAATCGACAGCTCGGCGCTGTTATCCTGCGGAAACCTTAGACAAGCCTTAACCTACCTAATAAGTTGTGATCTTCAAAACGTAGACACTCACGGTAGGATTGGTTCAATTGAAAATCACATAAAGGCTGAGTTTCACTAAAGGATAGAATCCAAAACGAGGTTATCCAACAGAGAATCGAAGTGGTCGACATAGCTCAGAGGATTAGTACAGCGGGCTGTAGTGGCAGTGGGCTGGTCATATCTGCCGCAGAACCATCACAGAACTTATAATTGTTGAGTGAGGTAGACAGATTCTGCAGTGGTGACCAAGTCATAACGTTGTAGTTTTAAAAATATCCATTCCAACACGAAATCAAAACAAAATAAGTCTTCTGCATCATTTCTGTTACATTTTGTATTCTTGATACGTGTTTGCAATCAATCACTATTCGAATATTAAGACTATCGATATGGTGCGTCCTTGATAAGCATCGAGCATTGTTTTATTGGATATTCGATTCGTATGCTATAGTATCTAATGCCACAGTAATACACTTCAAAATGTACACAAATAGTAGATTATTAACCAAAGGGATAAAGCAGTGTCTTCTGTCGCGGGTGACGATTTAAATCGCGAGCGTAACGAAGGACTCGATGTTTACTCCCGAGCGTAGCGAGGGTGTTAAAAACTTAAATCACGAGCGAAGCGAGGGATTTAAGACAAGTCTTGTGTGTAGCGAGGGATTTAAGTTCACCCAAGACTAAGACAGCTTTATCACCGAGGAAAATACTCTACTTTTCGTACCATTTGCGAAAAAAATAACACAATAATAATATGAGATAAGCATTTATTAAAAATAATGACAATTAAAAGTAAAAGTTAACATTCGAAACATTGGTCCAATTATTGATAGAGAGAGTTACATTTTTGTTAGGTACATTTATTGTTGATGAGTTGATTTGAGTATTTCTCTGTTCTTGCGTCTGAGGAACTTGCGTTTCATTGTAGATAGTATACGTCGGAGATAGTGGTGGTGGTGCATCGTGAGTTACGGACGAAGATAAGATGCCGGAAGTTGATGGTTGTGGCTATGATGGATTAAGTTTTATATGTTTGTTAATTTGACTGCTTAATATGGTTTTATTCGCCATTGAGCTTTCGATATAACCCTCAGCTACTCTATCAGAGCTCCAACCACCGTGTCTTTTTATTGATGTAATATCCGCCCCTGAATCCGCCAAGAAAGTCGCCGAAGTTCTTCTAAAGCAGTGACCGGTGTAGAGTTCAACATCTTTAAGTTTTAAATATTTAGCAATTTCCTTTGGCATATTGCAAATTTTATTTTTGCCAATGGCTTGTCGAATACATTTCCCATTCCGATAGTTTATAAAAAATCTATTGTTTTCCATGTTGGTGGGACGTAATGCTTGGTATTTATGAATGATTTTAGTATATTGTCCTTGTACAATGAATGACCGATTTTTCTTTGTCTTAGTTTCCTTTACATTAATCAGCAGTAACTCATTGGAATGATTTTCAACGTCCTCCACCTTTAAGTTTACAAGTTCACATCCGCGGCAAGCACCATTGAGTCCAAAAATTAAGGCCACTTATAACAAAGATAAAAAACAGATAAATATATAGAATAATTACCATTACTAAGATACGAAATATTCACAGTTAAATCATGTATACTTACTTTTGTGGCCAGAAAAGTTTCGTCAGGAGCTTCAATAAGAAATTTTTCCACATTTTGATTCGTAAAAATTTTAGACTTTGCGCAATGCCCTTCTGGTTTTCTTTTTAAAAAAGCCAGTAATTTTGTGAATCTATTTATTTCAATGCTGTGTTTGATGCTCATTGTAGCTTTCAGTTTCGAGTATATGCACCAAAGTGTATTCGGATTCTTTGTCTTGGATAAATAATCAAAATAGACTGATTCTGAAATTGATAGGCCTTTCGCACTTCTCCACGTTGAAAATTCTTCATAAGTTTTTAAATAATTTTCCTTGGATTTAGTTGGAAGCAAACTATTTATAATTGCGGCAGCATTTGCATTGATGGAATCCGACAATTCACTGTCACTGTCGCTTTGATTTAACATCGTAACGTATTTTTAGAACATTAACTTATTTATAAAAATAAAAATAAAATAAACTTAACGTTTATGTATTTGAAGCAAACAAAAACGCGGCAAATTCCTAGACTAATATTTTTTTGTCGGAAAAGCAAAGGCATCGAGCTCATACGGCCTCGTCGGTTTTCGTAATTTTATTTAATAATCATAACTGCATAATAAATGCGTATTCCTTTTTCAAAAAGATGTATAATGCTTTATATACAAACTCAATGGTGTAAACACAGATGTAGTTCAGTATAAATTTCGGTAAGTATTCCAAATTTAAATCACATTCTCCCCCTAGAGGATGAATGAAATTCAGTACAGTTTTCTTTCCCTGTTTTTAACAGATTAAAAATGATTATTGTTATGTTCGCTTTTTGTGGCATAGAATGTCACTTTTTTGAGCAAGTGGTACGAAAAGGTTTTTTGTTTATTTTTTGCTTAAAGCTGGGCTTAACACTACATCTAATCAAAGCTTGTACTATAGGTACTACAAAACTAATAGAATACTGTTACGATCAGTAGGTTGAGGATAAAATTATGAAAATCAATCTTACCAATATAACACTTTTATTCAACACTGAAATGATAAATACACGATCTTAATCACAAGTAATCATACCTAAGTACCATACCATAAGTATATGTTATAGGTTCAGGTGGTCTAAGTCAAGGAGGTCGAGGTCCATAGAGTCCATGTCCAGGAAGTCCAGGTCCAGGGAGTTCAAGTCCACGAGGTCCAGGTTTAGGGGGTCCAGGTTCAGGGAGTACATGTCCAGAGGGCCCAGGTCCAGGGAGTCCAGGTTTAGGGGGTTTAGGTCCAGGGGGTCCAGGTCCAGAGCGTCCAGGTCCAGGGGTCTAAATCAAGGAGGTTCAGGTCCATAGAGTCCACGTCCAGGAGGTTCACGTCCAAAGAGTCCAGGTCCAGGGAGTTCAAGTCCACGAGGTCCAGGTCTAGAGAGTCCAGGTTCAGGAAGCCCAGGTTTAGAGGGTTTAGGTCCAGGGGGTCCAGGTCAAGTGCGTCCAGATCCAGGGAGTCTAGGTTCAGTGGGTCCAGGTCCAGGAGGTACAGGTCCAGGAAGTCCAGGTCCAGGGGGGATCCAGGGGCTCCAGGTCTAGGTACAGTGGGTCCAGATCCAGGGGGTCCAGGGCCAGGGGGTTCAGAACCAGGGGGTCCAAGTCCAGGAAGTCCAGGTCCAGGAAGTCCAGGTCCAGGAGTCCAGGTCCAAGGGGTTCAGGTCCAAGGGTTTAAGATCCAGAAAGTCCGAGTCCAGGGGGTCCAGCTCCAAGGAGTCCAGGTCTAGGAGACCAGGTCAAGAGAGTCCAGGTCGAGAGAATCTAGGTCCAGGGCTCCAGATCCAAGGGTTTCAGGTCCTGGGAGAAGCCAGGGAGTTCAGGTCTAGGGAGTCCAAGTCCAGGGGGTCCAGGGCCAGGTGTTCTAGGTTTAGGTCCAGAGTGCTTAGGTCCAGGGAGTCTAGGTCGAGTGAGTCCAGGTCCAGGGTATCCAGGTTCAGGAGGTCCTGGTCCAGGGAGTCCATGTCCAGGGGTCTAAATCAAGGAGGTTCAGGTCCATAGAGTCCACGTCCAGGAGGTTCACGTCCAAAGAGTCCAGGTCCAGGGAGTTCAAGTCCACGAGGTCCAGGTCTAGAGGGTCCAGGTCCAGGAAACCCAGGTTTAGGGGGTTTAGTTCCAGGGGGTCCAGGTCAAGTGCGTCCAGATCCAGGGAGTCTAGGTTCAGTGGGTCCAGGTCCAGGAGATACAGGTCCCGGAAGTCCAGGTCCAGGGGGGATCCAGGGGCTCCAGGTCCAGGTACAGTGGGTCCAGATCCAGGGGGGTCCAGGGTCAGGGGGTTCAGAACCAGGGGGTCCAAGTCCAGGAAGTGCAGGTGCAGGAAGTCCAAGTCCAGGAGTCCAGGTCCAAGGGGTTCAGGTCCAGGGGTTCAAGATCCAAAGAGTCCGAGTCCAGGGGGTCCAGCTCCAAGGAGTCCAGGTCAAGAGAATGCAGGTCGAGAGACTCTAGGTCCAGGGCTCCAGGTCCAATAGTTTCAGGTCCTGGGAGAAGCCAGGGAGTCCAGGTCTAGGGAGTCCAAGTCCAGGGGGTCCAGGGCCAGGTGTTCTAGGTTTAGGTCCAGGGTGCCTAGGTCCAGGGAGTCTAGGTCGAGTGAGTCCAGGTCCAGGGTATCCAGGTCCAGGAGGTCCTGGTCCAGGGAGTCCATGTCCAGGTGGTCCAGGTCAAGTAAGTCCAGGTAAGTCAAGAGGGTCGAGGTATAGGGGGTCCAGGTCTAGGGGGTATAGTTCTAGGTAGTCCAAAACCAGGGGGTCCAGGTCCAGGGGGTCCAGGTCAAGATCCAGGGCGTCCAGGACAAGGTTCAAATGCAGAGGGTCCAGGTCCAGAAGTCCAGGGCCAGGTTTAGGTGCAATGGATTCAGGTCCAGGGGTCCAGGTCTAGAAAGTCCAGGTCCAAGGGGTCCAGGTGGTCCAGGTCCAGGGGGTCTAAGTAGAAGAGGTCCAGGTCCATGGAGTCCAGGTCCAGGAGGTCCAGGTCTAAAGGGTCCAGATCCAGGGAGTCCAAGTCCAGCAGGTCCAGGTCCATGGGGTATAGGTCCAGGGGGTCCAGGTCCAGGGGTTCCAAGTTCAGGGAGTACAGGTCCAGAGGGTAGAGGTTCAGGGAATCCAGGTTTAGGTGATTCAGGTCCAGGGCGTCCAGGTCCAAGGGGTCTAGGTTTAGTAGGTTTAGATCCAGCCGGTCCAGGTCCAGGAAGTCCAGGTCCAGGGATGATTCAGGGGGTCCAGGTCCAGGGGGACAGGCCCAGAGAGTCCAGGACCATGGGGGTCTAGGGCAAGGGGGTTCAGGACCAGTCCAGGTCTAGGGGATCCAAGTCCAGGGAGTGCAGGACCAGGGGTCCAGGTCCAGGGACGACAGGTCCAGGAAGTCCAGGGCCAGGGGGGCCAGAGCCAGGCAATTCAGGTCCAGGGAGGAGCCAGGGGGTCCAGGTCCAGTGAGTCCAGGTCCAGGGGATCTAGGTCCAAGGGGTCCAGGTCGAAGGGAGTTCCAGGGGGTCTTGGTCCAAAAGGGCCATTTCCAGGCGGTCCATGTCCAGGGAGTCAGGGTCCAGGGGGTCCAGGTCTAAGGGGTCCAGGTCCAGGGGTCCAAGTCTAGGTCCAGGGGGCCCAGGTCAAAGTAGAAACCAGGGAGTCCAGGTCCAGGGTGTCCAGGTCCAGGGGGTCTAGGTCCAGGTTTAGGATGTCTAGGTCCAGAGAGTCCAGGTCCAGGGGATCCGGAACCAGGATTTCCAGGTCCAGGGAGGCCATGTCCAGGTGATCCAGGTCCAGGTCTAGGGGTGTAGGTCAAGGGGGTCCAGGTCCAGGGAGTCCAGGTCCAGGGGGTCCTGGTCCAGGTCCAGGGAGTCCAGGTTCAGCGGTCCAAGTCCAGGTCCAGTGGTCCAGGTCCAGGGAGTATAGGTCTAGGGGGGATCCAGGGGTCCAAGTCCAGGGATTCCATGTCCAGGGGGGGATCCAGGGGGCCATGTCTAGGGAGTCCAGGTCTAGGGGGTTCAGGTCCAGGTTCAGGGATCTAGGTCCAGGGCGTTCAGGTTCAGGAGGTCCAGGTCCAAGTCCGAGGGTCTAGGTCGAGGGGGTCTTGGTCTTCTTTGATTGTTTCTTTCACTTCGTCATTCTCTTTGAATGCTACTACCACCTCTTCTTCTATCTTCTTTGATTCCAATTCAATATCGTCTTTGATTGCTTCTTCCAATTCGATATCCTATTTGATCGTTTTTTCTACCTCGATATCCTTCTTGATTGCTTCTTTCCCTTTGATATAATCAATGATTGCTTCTTCCACTTAGATATCATCTTTGATTGCGGCTTCCACTTGTATATCCTCTTTTATTGCTACTTCCACTTAGATTTCGTCTTTAACTGCTTCTTTCACTTCGATATTCTCTTTGATTGCTTCTTCCACTTCGACGTCCTTTTGGATTGCTTCTTCCACTTCGATATTCTTTTTAATTGCTGCTATCACTTAGATATCCTCTTTAATTGCTACTTCCACTTCGATATAGTCTTTGACTGCTTCTGTCACTTTGATATCCTCTTCTCTGTTATTGCTTTTTTAATTTGAATATCCTATTCGATTGCTTATTTTACCTCGATATCGTCTTTAATTGCTTCTTCCACGTCGATATCCTCTTTGGTTGCGGCTTTTACTTGAATATCCTCTTTTATTTCTACTTTCACTTCGATATCGCCTTTGACTGCTTTTTCCACCTCGATATTCTCGTTGATTACTTCATCCACTACGAAATCCTCTTAACAAAATTATAATTATTCTTTAATCCCTCGTATTTTCTAAACGGATGCAGATATTTGGTGGAATCGTTTTCTTACTGTCATTATCGACCTTGACATGCTTTTTGTATGCTTCTCTCACTTTGTCTTCCTCTGTGAATGCTTCCACCACCTCGATGTCCTCTTCGAATGATTTTTTCACTTCAATATCCTGTTTGATTGCTTTTTCCACTTTGAAATCCTCTTTCCTCTTTGATTGCTTCTTAATTTTCGATATCCTCTATGATTGCTTCTACCACCTCGATATTATCTTTGATTGCTTCTTCCAGTTAGATATCACGTTAACAAAATTATGTTTTTTTCCTATAAATTTAATCGCTTTTATCTTCTAAACGGAAACAGAGAAGTTTTACAAAATGGTAGGACAAATTTTTGATGCAATCTTTTTTTTATCGTCATCATCACCCTTGACATATATTTTGAATGCTTTTCTTGTTCGTCATCCTCATTAAATGCTTTTTCCACTTTGAAATCCTCTTTGATTGCTTCTTAAACTTTGATATCCTCCTTGATTGCTTCTCCTACTTCGATATACTTTATGTTTGCTTTTTCCATTTTTATATCCTCTTTGTTAGCTTCTTCCACTTTGATAATCTCATTGATTGCTTTTTCATCTTCAATATCCTCTTTGATTGTATTTTTCTTCGATATCCTCTTAGGTTGCTTCTTTCACATCGATATCCTCTTTGATTGCTTCTTCCACAAAAAGAAAAACACGCGAGCTGCTAGCAGCTCGCGCACCACGTGACCTCTAGTCAATTGTTATAAATAGTGACATTGTCGACAGTAGTACCTATTAAACGATCTGTGACGTAACTAATGACTTCCTACTGTGCACGCGACCGACTGTCTGTCAGAACTGCATCGGCGTTCTGTGATGAGGATAGGTTAGTATGGAGATAGACTAAGCCAATGTACTACAGTACACCAGTACCTACAGTCACCTACAGGTGACTTCGAATGCTGGCTCAAGACTATCGTCCAACCCCCGAATGCTTGGACGAACCTACGCGATCTCGACGATTAACAAATCGGGATTGTCTTCATACATCGAGGGTGAAGTCTCTCTTCTTAATAATATAATCTCTTATTTTTTTTATTTATTCATTACGAAATCAACAGCACTTGATATCAATGAAACAAACTCTTATAGCTAATGCTTAATGCCAGTAACAGATTCTCATTTTATAGACATAACTTTTAAGAAATTAGTCACCTAGAGAAAATGATTAGAAACACAATATGTATATTAATTAATAATCAATCAATTTAAGAGTTACGCATTTGAAGAACGAAAGAGAGGGAGGGATGCGGTGTAAATGTGTATGTTTGAGGGGGTGAGGGAGGGAGTGTAGTGTGTGTTTTGTGAGTTTCTGAATATTTTATGGAATGAACTATATATGATTAAGAACAGATATAACATAAATATAGCAGAC
The DNA here is from genome assembly GCA_918857605.2 of Philereme vetulata. Lineage (NCBI taxonomy): Eukaryota > Metazoa > Arthropoda > Insecta > Lepidoptera > Geometridae > Philereme > Philereme vetulata. The sequence continues at coordinate 12,166,606 of OU975423.1, forward strand.
GTCGAACGTACTGATTGTGGTTAGACAATAGTTAGAAAGCGATTCGCGAACTTCTTCAAATCCCTTTGATTCAGGCGAAATCGATCGTACTTATTCAGGAACACGCGTACTATATTTTTAACATACCAATATTATGAAATGGTGAATAAACGAATACTGAAACACTAGCCTTCCATGCCATCGACGGTTGGACGATAGTCTGGAGTCAACATAAAAATAAATGAAAATGAAAACATTTGTTTGACACGACACACGTACATAATAAAAACAAGAAAGAAGATGGTGACAAAGTTGTAATGCATAATCTTGACTTCAGGCTCTAAGAAGTAGGTGGGTGTAAATACAAGGATATTAAGACATAAAAGGACAATAATGCCAAAAGTCGAAGATTACAGGTTAATCAAAAAATACAGGAATATCTCACGCAACTTCCATCATAATTACAAGGTCGAGTCATGCCAAAATGGCGTCAGCTCAGCATGTGCCAAGTAGGTAGGCTAGAACCTAGCTGCTTAAGGGCGCACTATACCTGGGGAGACGATAAATCGCTTATTTTGAAACAATGTTTTGTTCAACAAATTTTGTGATTTCAATTTGTAATTCATATATGTTATAGTTAAGGATACGTGCTAGAGCGCCTTTGTTGTAAAAACACGATTCCGTAAAATTTTCTCTATAGAAAAAAATCCAAAGATGACTCCAATTTATTTTAAAACCGTTCTTATGCGATGAATACTACAATTTAGATCTTGAAACTTTATACAGTTCTATACAGTCTTTATTCTATACAACATAAATAAGGGCACCTGTGTTTTAAATTTTCAAAATACTTTTTGATTTTACCATAAAATGAAAATTCTAAGTTTTGCACTAATGAAACCATTCGCTCCGTACGCCCGTTTCGCGATTCAGTCTGGCCTCGGCTTTCAGACGGGGTACCCGTGACGCTTGTTGCTCCAAACGAACACGTAATTCTTAGGTAGAATTTATATTTAGTTGGTTTTTGTAAAGACGCAGTAATGAGAAATAAACACAACAAGATAATGAAGGGACTGAGTTATATAAAAACCAGCAAACATATGAACCACGGCGAGATAGAACGTGCAGCGGCGCGCGGAGAAGTGGGGGTGAAATTCGAGTTTGGGCCGAGGTATAGTCAACTCTTAACGCTGGTATTTAGTTGACCCCAGATAGTGTCGTCACGGACGTCAGAAGCTTGCACTGCTCTCGGGGATTGAGTGAAGGTAGGTATATGTAGCACCTGCCTACCTACCTACCCATGTAAATAATTTGTATTGTTTGTTGTGCGTGTGGGTGTGGTACCATATAATATATTATATACATAACACATATATACATAAAATATACCATAAACAAAATATATAGCATAAACCTTTATTATTTTTACATCGCGGCACTAACCACAACCCTGTTATGGTTAAGGTCAATATTATGAAAGGTGAGTATGTTATAAACGATCTGTACGTAACTAATGACTTCCTACTGCGCACGCGACCTAAACCATTATGGCAGGCAAAACACCTACGTAATAAACTACTGCATCAAGTCCTACATACAATCCGCAGAGTTTAAAATTAGGAAGAAAATTATCCAGAGCAGACTAAAAAATCAAACCATCTAATCTAGACTCTACCTACTCATGTAAATTAGGGAAAAAAAACAAATATAGGTTTATATTTATTTTTCAACACATAAAACAATTTTCACATAATTACAATAAAAGTATCTTAAGAACAAAAATATAACCGACTTCAGAAAACTGAAAATTAGGAAACGGAGCTCTAACATCATCAGATCTTACTAGAACAAATTTATATAAGACGAACCCAAAGGTACCCTCTTTCTAACCAAAAACAAATATTGGAATCATCGAACAACGTGCTAAAGAACTATCACTGAACATAATTATATAAAATAACACCAAGTACGAGTCGGACTCGCGCACGAACGGTTCCGTACCATTATCTATAAAAACGGCAAAAAAATAACGTCTCTTGTATGGGAGCCCCACTTAAATATTTATTTTATTCAATAGCACAATTTTATTTATTTACCGTATTTGAGGTTCGTGCCGATTAAGCTAGTCCTCTAAATTGTATGAGCGCCCATACAACTCAGAGGACGATCTTAATTGACGTCAACTATGTATGTTTAGGGTTTACCTTGCTTTTTGTCAAATTTTGTGATTCTAGGTCAACGGGAACTACCATATAGGTTTTCGACCCAAAACCTATAGGGTACTTCCGGTTGACCTAGAATTGTCAATTTTGATTAAAAGCAAGGTCTTACAGCTCAAGTAAAGGAAAAAATCCGAAAAATAAAAAAAAGTTGAAAATTAAGGTAAATTTTGGTACTAACAAGTTTTCGCGAATATCTAAATTTGCCCACATCTTTTTATCGTGTTGACTCAGGACCTTGATTTTTACACATCTATTATGGACTATAGACCTTAGTATCTGGTATACATTTCAATTGGCTAGGTCCACCCGTTCCTGAGAAAATCGGTTGTGACACACGGACAGACAGACGGACAAGAGAGTGATCTTAAAATAGGGACTTTTTTACCTTTTGAGGTACGAAACCCTAAAAATAGACTGACGAATTAAGAACCTCCTGCTATTTTTTAAATAGGTTAAAAAAAAACAACTAAATCTTATACATGTGGTACACACGGCTACACATCAAGCTATAATTTCCAGTATCAGCTGACCTCTCATTCTACGAAAAGTCTACACAATGCGAGGTCAGCTTATACTGGAAAATTATATGTGTAGCCGTGTGTACAGCAGTTGAACAGACTTGTATCTAGTAAGTTGCTTGTAAAATGAATTTATGCCAGGCGCATCACAAAAGCTCTCTCTACTCTTAGTTACCTTGAAGGACATCATTAACCAGAGGACCAATCGCTAGCCACCTAAAAAAGGCACGTCTAAAAGTGGATTTTGAAAAATCTTTAACAGAGAACGGATGCGTGCCGCCCCTATTTAAAACATCGCTTTTTAACAATTAATCGTTTCCTTGCCTTCACTTCCGATGGATGTCACTGAAAAACAAAATGGCGACGGGAAATGTAGATTTGATTTTATAGTTTTGTCGAGGTGTATAAAGTTATATGTATAGATGAATGTTTTAGATGGTTATGACATAATTGGCTAATTTCTTGTATGTACTCTTTGTGTTTTGTGTAACTAAATTAAAATTTCTAACTTTGTAACTTTGTCTCTGTAGGTTTTATACGTTTTCCTTTTCACGACTAAAGGCTGCACCGATTTTGATGATATTTGATATAGGTACATTATATATTTAATCCATAATTACTTAACATCTAACACAGAATAAAAAACTTAAAATTAGTACATAATTAAAATACTGTTTTTTTTATTGATTTTTTATTTGCATGGGTAAAATTACCTATACAGATGTTACAAAATTAAATATTTTCACCATATTCAGCCACAGTGGCGTGCAAATTACATGTCATATAAAATTAAATTATATACAGATAACTATAAAATAATCATTGGTAAAATAATGTTAGCACCAGTGCGCGATAAGTTGGGACCTGAGCGCGGTGACGTCATATTGGCGTGTTTGTACCGCCCGCAAAAAAGCGAACATAATAAACAGCCGCCCGCGGCTTCGTCTTTGTTTTTTTTAACCTAATTTATTATGTTACTCAGGGAGGACGCTGCTTTTTATCTAATCTTTTTTACACTATTTGAATAAAATAAAAATACAATGTTAAAGTTTATACATTTATTTTATTTATTATTTACATTATCTCATCTTCGTCACTACTTAGTGGATTTATGCCTTCTAGAGGTTGTTCTTCGTCCTCAGTCTCACTATAATCACTTGACGAAGAGGTATCCGATAAATTTACAACATTTACTATAACAACAAAAACTACAACAACAAAACAATGACACAAACTATAACAACAAAAACTACAACAACAAAACAATAACACAAACGAAAACTAAAAGAATTCCAGAGCGCGTCGTTACGTGACGTAGGCCAGTAGGAGACTAAAAACCCTAATAAAAAATAGTGATGCGAACGGTACAATACGGGCGCCATCGGGGAAGTGCAGGGGAAGCGGTCAGGGAGTCGCATTCCTAGCAGGTCCCAAGTTATCGCGCACGAGTAATACTAATGAAATAATTAGATTAAAATTTAAACTAGAAATGTCTTTGTGTATCATTTAAATATTCATTGATTGTGTTATATATATGAATTTAGGGTCAGGTAATTTTTTAGTTTTATCTTAAATAGATGGGAACTGTGTGTCGATTTTATATTAATAGAAAGCTCATTATATATCTTTACACCCATACTAAATACACTCTTATTAAACAAAGCTATCTTAGACGTTATTGATCGAAGGTGGCCTTTATGCCTGTTACTGTTTAAGGTTTCGTAGTTTGTGATATTGTTTACATACAGGGATTAAATTATATTGAAATAAGAATAAATAATAATGTATATACTATGGAGCCCATCAAGATCGGCATCCACTTCGCTTGGATTGGGTAGTCCAAACGCGATATACTTAATCATCTTTAGGATACTTTTTCTACTGCTTCGCACGCTGAAGTAGAGAAGCGACTATTTTGCGCTTCATTGCATGAAAGTAGCCGATGAGCTGCAAAAGCGAGGCTGACGCAGCAGCATCCTAAAGATATTGTTTTATTGGACCCTTCGAACGCTGGCCGCACGCCGGTGTGGTTAACCCACAGGCTGCTCGAGTAGAAGGATTGGCAGTAAGCCTTGAACAGAGTGATAAGACATCATTACCTGGATTGAGACATAAGCTACCTCTTTTATTGACAACCAGGTGAACCGCGGGCGAAAGGCCCGCCCTAGAGGCGGTATTATCCACAAGTCCATTCCATCCAAAAGTTGTCTGGTAAAAATCGCTATTTAGCTATAAGGCCGCCCATTATATCACATAGATGTCGAATGAAAACACTTTATTGTACACAATTATAAACTAGTGGTTCTCGCCCCGAACTCGAGAGTCTCCCATAAAAACAAAAAACTATTATTTGTAATCTTTGATTATTAAAATAATGCCGCGAAATAAATAACTACTTTACTTGACCTACAGTTTCATTCAATCATTATTATAAATACGGGACAAAGTTTCATTCAAATTACAGGTATCGGGAGTTCATGTAAATTGGGTGTTTTTTTTTGGGTAGAAATAGCAGTTATTCTGGATTTCAGACTTTTGCCTATATTTGTGTCACTAAAGCTACACGCATACCAAATTTCAGCACTGTAGGGTCACTGGTGTACCCTGTGAGTTTGTCAAAGTTCAGTTTTTATTATAGCTAATAACTTAAAAACTAGAAGGTTTAAACCAAAAATGAAACGGGGTCGATATGTACTCACAAAGATCTTTTATAGGCGTACCACTTGACCGGATAGTCTCATTTTGTTTTTTTTTACCCCTCTTGAACCTGATTATCTCAACAACCCCACACACTTTTAGCTCATTGAGTCCAAAATTGTGCCATCACTACCTTTATACCAAATTTCACGATTATCGGATAAACGCTTCGAAAGTTATCCTCGGACAAACAAACATACATACATACTGACATGCACACATACAACGCCAATTTGCCCAACTTAATTTGGAGATCTGGCTTCGCTCGATCAATAAAAAACTACAAACATAACTAGAAGACAAAGCAAATAGTGCAATGGGTGGTCTACTAGATATAAGTAGAAAAAAAAAAGAAAAGTTTGTATTTGTAACGGCACATTAGGACTACAAAGCGAAACACAAGCCCAGGAAAACATAGAAGTTACCTATAGAGAGTTTAAACACATATAATTATTTAAAACTATTCATACCATACATTCTATAGTGTCTCTCACTGTAGAAGATCCCCCTCTACCACCACCAACTAATCAAAAGATACATAATATAGCTAATGTTTCACAAGATGAATCATAAATATGTAGGTAATAATAATTCATCTATAATATAAAAATGAATCGCAAAATGTGTTGGTAAGCGCATAACTCAACAACGCCTGGACCAATTTGGCTAATTCTTTTTTTGTTGTATTTCTTATTGTCAGGAGAAGGTTCTTATGAAAGAAAAAATTAAGAAAATTGCGCGCAAAATTAGGAAATTTAAGAATACGTAACCACCGTATACAATTATTTATAATCTAACCTTAGCGCTTTTATAATGTAACCTTATGACGTTTGACATAGAATTGACAGAATGCGTGCTGCAAATATCGTCAAAGAGGATATAAAAAAATGAATATCGTTTGAAATTTGAAACAGATGCTTCGCTAGGAGTTATCCTGAGATATATTGTCTATATATATAAAAATTAATTGCTGTTCGTTAGTCTCGCTAAAAATCGAGAACGGGTGGAGCGATTTGGCTAATTTTGGTATTGAATTATTTGTGGAAGTAATTCATTTTCTCATACATAATGATGGCCGGGGACAACAATTGACAATTCTACCAGGGTGACTTATATTGACAGCCCGCGTTATACCTATGCATGTCAAGCCGATACGAAGTTCGGGGGGTCCACTAGTTAATTATAATTGTACTCTCAGTGCAACAAAATGGTGACGTCATCACGTTGTTCTTATTTAAACTGTTGTTTTATGGTGTGCAAAAAAGTATGATCTATCTAGGTATATGTGAAAACGAAATAGTTTTCCAATGAATCAATCACAGGCACAGCCTACACTGTCCATAAGTCACAACAATGCACATTTCAAGCAGTCACGTCGTCGATTTCCTATATATATAAACCTCGGGGATCGGCCGTTACTCAATACTGGGTTACCGGTATACGCCTAACCAGGGATGGAGCTAAGTAAGAGGCAAATCCATTTCCTTTCCATCAAAGGACAAGCAGACGCTCCGCTCGGTATCCATCTCTCTCTCTCTTCGAGTCGTAGTGTGTGGTGCATAATGCTGAGCCGGATCCTAGTTTGCGGACGCTCATAACCTGGACGTACTAACTGCCTATCTATATTTTATGTTTTCTATTTTGTTTGTTATATTGATACTCCTACTGTCGTGTTATATTGATACTCCTACTGTCGTGTTATTTTTGTTACTGTGTATGTATTTGTTTTGTTATGTCTGCAAATAAATGTATTTTCTTTCTTTCTTTCTTTAATCATCATCGCTGAGGGTCATAACCTACTCCATGGGTGATGTTTTCTTTGATTATGCTGCGCCATCGGTGTCCGTTGGTGGCGACATGTATGGCATCATGAAGCTTAGAGTCGAGAGTTTTGCAGATCTGTTCAGACCAACGTATCGGGCTACGGCCCCGTGGTCTTTTCCCCTCGACTTTACCATCCATACTTCGTAGATATACAACTCATTCACTCACCGTTCTGGTTCAACGTTCCGCTAAGGTAAGGAATATTTTTATGGTCGTCCGTTTTTCCTAAAGACGTTTTTCCGAGTCTCTAAATAGTTGTAGTATAGATCTTCGTGCTTCATGAGATTGTGGTCAAACGGAGGTCTATTCAGGTTAAAAAAGTGTACGGGGTTTTTTATACATGAGACGACCTCCGTGGTACAGTGAGCGAATAGCCGGCTGAGAGTAGCCGGCAGAAGGTAGCGGGTTCGATTCCCGCTGCGGAACAAATGTTTGTATGATCTACAAATATTTGTTCCGGGTCTGGATGTTTTTCTGTATATTTTATGTATTTATTTACAAAAAAAAGTATATTATTATTTTATCAGTTATCTGGTTCCCATAGTACAAGCTCTTCTTAGTATGGGGCTAGATAGCGCTGTGTGAAATGTCCAGCCATATTTATTTATTTATATAAAACAAGGATAATGACCGATCTGATGTTAAGTGGTAACCATCGCCTATATCGCCTCGTGGGTTACGCACTTTTGAAGCGTGCTCTACGATACACTGCCATCTTTCCATAAACTTGAGGCATACAGGTATAGACTCATGCACTTTTAATGTCGGCTACTATACCCTTCAAACCGAAACACAGCAATGCTGCTTGGCAGCAGAAATAGGTTTAGTGGTACTACTTCCCTGGCGGCCCTGAAATTTGCTTGTATGAAAAATCGTAAGCCTTTATCCGTATCCTCCGGTTTATAAACTTGACATCACCATCCCCATTCTATCATCGGACAACCAGACCCTCCGCGATGTACCACCACTACATGGCAGATATACCTCCCATAAGCACAAAGCGGTACTCTTCCATCTTTATTATGCGCAGTGAAACGCCTAGCCTGATTCTGTGTTTCCTGATAACTACAACATAGGGGTCTTCAAGTTGCGAGTGAATACATTTCTTCTAGGCCAGCGTGTACCATCGTAGACTGCATCATCGCTTACCATCAGGCGAGGTCGTGGTCAAACGCTAGCCTATAATTTATAAGAAAAGTGCTATACTATATTTGTTGTTCAGAAATTAAAAGTGGTGTTGCTTTTCGTAAGGTAAAAATATTATTCCTTAGGTTAATAAACATAAAACATTACATAAATACATATAAATAATAATAAATAAATACTTCTGGACATTTCACACAGCGCTATCTAGCCCCAAACTAAGCAGAGCTTGTATTATGGGAACCAGATAACTGATAGAATACTTATACACTTTTTTTTTGTAAATACATACTTATCATATATAGAGGAACAACCAGACCCGGAACAAATATCTGTAGATCATGCAAACATTTGATCCGCGGCGGGAATCGAACCCGCTACCTCCTGCGTCTCAGCCGGCTATTCCCCCACTGCACCACGGAGATCGTCAATTCGCCCACTGCTCCACGGAGATCGTCATACATATCTAAATACTTTTCAAAGTACACAGTGAAACAAAAAAATGGGATGGTCATTCTGTCTAAAAATTACTCCCCTAGAGTTGAAAAAGGTACAGCGCTATCTAGCTCCAAACTAAGCAAAATCCTAGCCAGTTTAACTAAGCTATGAGAACCAGATAACTAAAAGAATAGATATATACAAGGTGTTTGGTAATATACTGACGACATTCAAGTGATGTTTTTCAAAACTTCTCTAAATGAACCACTAGTCAAATGTTAAAGCAAATCGACTAAGCTTAGGTGATTAATTCGATATAAAACTTACTGCCTACTCTTGCAATCAACATCCAAAAATAAAGGCCGATTTGATATCTCTTTCAGAAATGGCTGCGGGTGTTGGGGTAGAAAGGGACAACAAGAGATATCTCGAGACGTCACTAATACAGTATCTGTGGTTAGATGGCAAGCATTAAGCAATAACACAACATAAGTTTAATAAAGTGTTGGTTTTACATGCCAAAATAAATTTCACATTTCTATGGTAAACATTTCACAAATTTATTTATTATGCTAAATAATACTTACTTACTCATTATCTACACTAATCTATACTAAAATAATAAAGATGAAAGATTTGTTTGTTTGTTTCTTTGTATTGAATAGGCTCCGAAACTACTGGACCGATTTAAAACATTCGTTCACTGTTGGAAAGCTACACTATCCCCGGGTGACATAGGCTACTTTTTACCCAACTGCGCGGAAGAAGGGTAATCTTTTTATTGAAAAGCTACGCGTGCGAAGCTACGGATTGGTCAGCTAGTAATATTATAAAGAGGAAGGATGTGTATTTTTGTATGTTTGTAACGAATAAACTCAAAAACTGTCTACTCCCATTTCAAAAATTATTTCACCATTAGAATGCTACATTATCCCTGAGTACCATAAGCTATTTTACTTAGAAAACTTTCGTGATTGATTTCAATTATTATTATAAATACGGGATTTATCACGTACCGTCTTATCGGTGTTTCGACCGGCAATGTTTCGGTTCAATTCGGGAACCTTCGACAGGGTGAGTGCAATCCGCTCCGAATAACGTCTCGCCTCGCACAGCGCGCCGCTGCCCTCTGCGCGCGAGTGGACGGGCGGGATGGTGGGGATTGGGTCAACGAAGGCACACCGTGTTGACCAGCTGTGTCATCATCACCATCATTACTGCTGCTCTCTTCGGTAGTTCTTGGTACAGGCAAACACACAACACTAACTATGTCTCTACCAGGTTAACTCACTCTTCTGTCACTTGCATCATGAAATAGAAATATATTTATTGTGACCATAAATGTGACATAAAGATATGGCCCCCAGGCTCGCGGTGGAATCCACCCTCTATCTCTGTTAAAGTTCGGCACACGACTTATTTCTATCGCCTCTCGGATCTTGCGAGGAACGAAAAACTTCTCTCTCGCTAAGACCCGGGCCTTGTCGAAACGTATGTAGTGTGTCGAGTCAGAATCTGGAAGGAATGTTCCGCCACTGCAGAACTGTTGGAGTCAACATTCTTCATTGCACGTATGTGTTCAGTCAACCTAGTAGATACGTTACGTTTCGTTAGGGCAGCGGCGCGCAGTGCGAGGCGAGACATTATTCGGAGCGGATCGCACTCACCCTGATGACCGTGAAGGTTCACGAATTGAACCGAAACATTGTCGGTTGAAACACCGATGAGACGGGACGTGATAAATCCGTATTTATAATAATGACCATAAGCTATATTTATTATTAGAAAAAATTAGGGATCCCTACTAAAACTTCAATAATGTAACCCAAGATATAAGAAAAATTGCCATAAAATGTGTTTAATAAATAAATGTCCACCCGTGCGAAGCCGGGAAAGGCCGCTAGTTATAGATACTTATAAAAAACACCCTGAACCGAAAACAATATCTGTAGATCATAAAAGTTCTATAATGTCGATAGATGTTACACACATGCAAGAGTAATGTCATACACATGCAAGAGTTGCTCCAGGCAATCCTTACTGCGGGCCTGGACCCGTAGGCGAGTCCATAATTTATGTAAATCCAACTGATACCTTATTTCATGATAGTTTAGTTCAGTTTCTGCTGACATTTACTGTTTATCTTGCAATTCATCTCTTTTCTCTGTTGTTATGAAATGTATACTATACTATACTGTAAATCCATACTTACTATTATTATACATGCGAAAGTAACTCTGTATGTTTGTTTGTTACTTTTTCACGACTAAACGGCTGAACGGATCGTAATAAAATTTGGCAAGGAGATAGATTATATCGTGGAAAAGGACATAGGCTACCTTTTGTCTCAAAAATTAATCTTGAAAGGGGTGAAATAGGGGGTTGAAAGTGTGTAAGGGCAATCCATAATTCCTCAAGTTAGCGATCTGAAAATTCATATTTAGGCTTTTGGTAAGAAATAAAGAAATGCATGTTTCAACTTTATTGCAAAATCATCGCTTAAGATTGGAAGGGGAGGGGTTTAAGTAAGGGGTTAAATGCCACTCGTAAGTAAAAATGCCGGAATTAAGTGAAATTGTAAAATTTTAGGATTGTATTATGATCACAATATTAAATTATTAGAAAGCAAAATAAATTATTTCTGTGACTGTACCAAAAGTTACGTTTTGGTATTCGTCGGGAATAGATTTTGTACTTTATTTATATATTTAAAATTTGGTATTCGTTAGGAATAGAAACTATATTACTACAATAAACAAATACCATTGGTATTAGTGTTTGGTATAAGATGGGAATAGATCATAATTAAAATTATGAGGTATTCTTTAGATGTACACCCTATATACAGTTGGTATATAGATATATTGTGTCTGGGATTGGAGCTTAGGCTAGAACGCACGCGAAGCCGCGAGCGGTCAGCTAGTTCTATTTAAAAAATGGACTTCAGCTTGCCTAGATAGAATTGGTGTAATACCACAAAATAGATCGGTACAGAAGTTAAGTTAGTACAACAACAAGGCGGAGAAGACTGCGTAGTCTGATTGGTATAGGTGGGTAAAAAATTTCCAAAAAAAATTACGAATTGAAATCCGTCCGTCCATATATAACATTACAGCAAACTTCCCCCCCCCCCCCCCCCCTCCACTCCCCCTTTTGGATTTTTTTTCACAACATCTTGTGTAGAATGAAGTCCTTAGTGTGCCCCTGAAATTTAATTGAAATCCTTCGATAAATACCGCCACAGCAAGTTAGTACAGGCGCACGCTACGAGGTTCTCAGTTTTATAAAACTTTTGCAGTTGCGAACGTTTAATCATGTTTTAGTTCCAAGTAAATAATAATAACTAGTGTGAGAACAGTAGACAAATTATACAAACAAAATTAACCAAGAAAGTTCAATTTTAAATCAAATTTCAGAAACTTGAATTTTCTTATAGGCTTACCTATGTATGTAGACTTTTGAGCAAAATATTGGTATAAGTTATAGCGATTACTCGCGTTCCCTTGCTCCTAGGAGGTCGAATCTGGTGTCTACGGGTTCCTCTCGTGATGGTGAAGAGGACTGCGTAGTTTGGTTGGTAAAGGTAGGTATAAATTTGCCTAAAAAATTCACGAATTGAAATCCGTCCATATATAACGTTACAGCCCCCCTCAACTCTCCTTTTTGAATTTTTTTTCACAACATCTTGTGAAGAATGAAGTCCTCAGTGTGCCTCTGAAATTTAATTGAAATCCTTCGATAAATACCTCCCCCCCCCCCCCTCAACTCCCCTTTTTGAATTTTTTTTCACAACATCTTGTGTAGAATGAAGTCCTCAGTGTGCCTCTGAAATTTAATTGAAATCTTTCGATAAATACCGCTGCAGCTAATTTCCCCCTATTTTCCCCCGGATCAAAAATCGCGATCTACTAAAAAAATTTATTAAATCAAGGATCTTGTGTGCCCATTTTCGCTAAAATCGGTTGTAAAATGTGACCTGTAGGCGAGAACAGACAGACAGCCGGAGAAAAGCATTTTTTGGCCAATCTCAGAAACAGAGACGCTTCGCTCGCTCGGTCAATAATTACTGTTATTGTTTGGTTGTAACGAGTGTGACATATACTCGTACTATACCTAATCAGAACGATTCTACATCAGTCGATTTGTTGTTCCCCTTTGTTTGATAATAATTGCAATCACTGGAGTGAGTTGAACTTTAACATGACATTGATAAAATTCACTCCTATCTACCCAATTTAAGGGCAAAAGACCTCGTTTTTATTAGGGTTCCGTACCCAAAGGGTCAAACGGTACCTTATCACTAAGATTTCGCTGTCTGTCTGTCTGTCACCAGGCTGTATCTCATGAACCGTGATAGTTAGACAGTTGAAATTCACAGATGATATATTTCTGTTGCCGCTATAGCTACAAATACTAAAAACCAGAGTAAAATAAATATTTAAGGGGGCTCCCATACAACAAACGTGAATTTTTCCCTCGTTTTTGCTCGATATTGATAACGACAACAGGTAGACGCTTGAAATATTAAGAGAAGATTTAGTTATATATTTAATTTAAAAAGAAATAATTAAATTAAAATAAAACAAATATTTAAGGGGGGCTCCCATACAAGAAACGTGATTTTTTTGGTCGATTTGCTCGATATTGATAACGGCAACATGTAAACGCTTGTAATATTCATAGTAAGTTACATTATTCACTTTAAAATAAATAATTAAATTAAAATAAAATTACTATTTACGGGGGGGGGGGGGGTCTAGCAGGTGCGTGGAAGAAACGAGCGGGTGAATCGCACCGTAACCTGACGTTAAGTGGTAACCATCGCCTATAACATGGTAATGTCTCATAGCACTCATAGGTAACGCACCTTAGAAACGTGCCCTATGATGCACTGCCTTAACACCATCATCTTGAGGCATACATGCTCTCTGTAAGCAATGTCTGTAACAACAAAACTTGTAAACTAGCATTGTCAGTTCTATGAATCTAGTTTAATCCGCCTCTCATTTTCCACTATTACAATGGAGTTTGTGACGTCGGACACATTCGAGAGCACCTTCGTCTTGGATATATTCATCTTAAGGCCTACACTTAAAGAACCATCAAAATGATGTTGCAGCATTGCCTGGAGATCATTAAAGTTTTCTGCAAATAGTACTAGATCATCTGCGAATCTAAGATGAGACAAGTTTACACCATAAAGGACATACACCGACATCGTAAAGGTCGCGGGCCGTCAGTGGGTGAGACTTTTTTTTTATTTTTTTTATTCTACTTATATGGCAAACGAGCATGCAGTCCACCAGATGTTAAGTGGCTATTGCAGCCCATGAATATCCTAGCGAGTCCATGGAAACTAGCCACGGACTTCACTGGACGCGCAACTCGGCCGTTTTCGCCTTTACCCCTCTTGCCACGAACTCAGTCATTTTGCAATAGTAAACGAAATTGTCTTGTCAGTGTGACTTAGTTCTCGAGGACAAAACATGTGAAAAAAATGACGAAGTGACCCGTATTATTTTGTCAAAGCTATAGTGGCCCAGCAGTTAATATTTCTTTTCACCTGTGAGTAGGTATAATTTTATCCCATTGAAGGCACTATATTTTCATAAAATCAAATAAATATATTACGATTACTGCAAACAATACGCCATTTTAAAAGTACTCAATTTTTTGGGCAGTGTAACCGAAATTGTGGTACACCAAAATGAGTCGGATTGTAATGTCATTCAGTTTTCATTCTTCATTACGTTCATTCTAATCATATGGTGATAGGGCTTGACACTATCGATAAAAATATCGATATGAATGAATGAACTAACTCACACACTTTCAGATTTTCAACTGATCCATTAAGAAAGAGAGAGTAGGTGAAAGCAGGCCGCAGAGAGCAGGCTTGGATTCCAAGAAAACATAGTTATAGTATATGCAGTTTACATTTTGAACCTGAGCGTTACAATAAGAAGTCTAACAAATAAAGGAAACTATGTAAAGATGCTGTTCCAAAATTAATTTGCCAGAATTTGTAAGTAGAGCTACAAATACCGGACACAGCTCTCCTAATCATCATCATCATCAACATAATGATTGTGATGTTGTTTTACAAGGTGGTTATCCATACTAAATAATAAATTCAAAAGTAACTCTGTCAAAAGTGTCTCTGTCTGTCTGTTTGCTACTTTTTTATACATTTGGATATGGAACAAGCATATGGTTCACCCGTTGCCACGACCAAAGTTATCTTTATAGAAGATGTAAGTACCTGTTAAACTGACTAAGCGTCACCATCGTAATGGCGCAACGGATTTACGTTACTAAAATTGTTTATTGGAAATATTTCGATTATCGGATAAATACGACGACCTTTACGACGATTTTGACGACCTCTGTGGTACAGTGGGCAAATAGCCGGCTGAGACGCAGGAAGTAGCGGGTTCGATTCTCGCCGTGAAACCAATATTTGTATGATCTACAGATATTTGTTCCGGGTCTGGACGTTTTTCTATTATTATAAGTATGTATTTACAAAAAAAAAGTATATAAGTATTCTATCAGTTATCTGGTACCCATAGTATAAGCTTTGCTTAGTTTGGGGCTAGATAGAAATGTCCAGCCATATTTATTATATATATTTATTTATTTAATATTCTAATTACCGGTATTAAACCCATGGGACCTGAGTTATGAGATAAAAGTAGCCTATGTGTTAATTCACGTTATAATCTAAGTATATACTAAATTTCATCGAATTCGGTTTGGCCGTTACGACGTGATTGAGTATCAAACAAATTAATAAATAAACAAACATCCATACTTTCGCATTTATAATGATAGTGTAATAAGTTTATATTTTGTAATTTCTTTTTACCAGACTGCTAAAAAGGAGGGTGATTTTTTATTATTCGTGAATGGCTGACTTCTTTTCCATCTAAATAAAAAATATATGAAATGTTAAATGCTTTAGTTATTTTCTTTCGATTTTCTACATTCCTGAATGGTTATTGACACGCCATCAACGCATGCAATGCTAACAAACTGCAAACACCTAACCTGCAACTCTTTATTGTTACTTCCACCGTTTTGGATTTTTGGTGACGTCATAATGTAACCGCAAGCAGATTCAAATGAGCCCAAACACTAGTAGCCTAGTACACTAGTATCCACTCAGAATGTACATTATCTAGCATCCGTCTCCATCATGAAACCACCTCCATGGTACCAAATTATTGCATTGTCACCTAAGTTACGTTGTATTAAAAATTTCAGCTCAATTGGTTGGGGGAACTGGTTTAAAATTCAACAAACATTGCAAGTTAAATAAAAGCTTCTTATAATTTGATCACGATTTCATTTTATAAAGTAGGTTAGTCATACTCTTTAATTTTTCGTCATTCATTCATTTTTATCGATACTATTTTATCGACTGCATCAAGCACTAATGTTCAATCTACAGTAACTGTTAGACAGCGACAACGCTATATGTGGAAGTACACCAGCAATAGATCACTCCCCCAAGCCCCGCAAAAAACGGTCGACGGTGATTTCATTAGTTTTAAGCACGTTACGCGTCCCGTGAAGTCCATGAGACTAGCGCAGGATCGTGGTGGCAAGAAAATGGGGAGGCCTACACCCAACAATGGGTGAAGTCAAGCTTTGGATGATGAGTTTACAACATTTTATACGTAACTTTTCAACAAAAATATAACTGATTTCAGATAACAGAAAAAACAAACTACTGAACCGATTTCGATGAAATTTCTATGGGACCACCTCGGAAGTGCACTCGTTCGAATAAATTCGAATTTTGAAAATTGTTCGATGGAGAAATCGGTGAACATACCTACATAAAAAAATATACAGTCAAACATATAATCTCCTCCTTTTTTGAAGTCTGTTAAAAGATATCATGTTTGTTGAGCAAATAAGAAACAAACGATAACTTTTTCACGTCAATAGATAAGTAAGTACTTGCTTGAAAAAGTTATCGAACTATTGATAACTTATAGGTAAAAAAGCGGCCAAGTGCGAGTCGGACTCGCCCATGAAGGGTTCCGTAGCAGCAAGTAACATAATATAAAAGTTCTTGTAGTTCGTTGTAACTTTTTTTAAAATTTGAGTCGATTGAATGAAAGGTAAATTGCTGTTTACGATTTATGACGTATTAAAAAAAACTACTTACTAGATCTCGTTCAAACCAATTTTCGGTGGAAGTTTGCATGGTAATGTACATCATATATTTTTTTTAGTTTTATAATTCTCTTATTTTAGAGGTTACAGGAGGGGGAACACACATATTACCACTTTGGAAGTGTATCTCGCGCAAACTATTTGGTTTAGAAAAAAAATATATTAGAAACCTCAATATCATTTTTGAAGACCTATCCATAGATACCCCACACGTATGGGTTTGATAAAAAATTTTTTTTTGTTTTAGATCTAAGTATGGGGAACCCCCAAAATTTATAGTTTTTTTTTCTATTTTTGTATGAATATCTTAATGCGGTTCACGGAATACATCTACTTAACAAGTTTCAACAGTATAGTTCTTATAGTTTCGGAAAAAAGTGGCTGTGACATACGGACGGACAGACAGACAGACATGACGAATCCTTAAGGGTTCCGTTTTTTGCCATTTGGCTACGTAACCCTAAAAAAGGATGTTGATAACTTTTTTCGAGGTCCGAAATTATCGGCAATTATACATGTAGCTTCATCTTAATTATGTTTCGTTGCGTTACGATACGTTGCATTGATAAGCATCGAGAGATAAAATAGAGAATTTGGCTAGATTCTATTACGGGATATGGTTCTATTTTTGTTATTTTTACAATGTTAAGAGTTAACAAAGTCCAGTCGATGATTGATGACATTATCAACGTAGCTGGGTGGCCAATGGATGATATAATGGCGCAATAAAGGTGCCCAGCAGTCAGACAGGTGGAAATGATGACGATTGCAAAGCTACTAACAATTTTATTATCATATCAACTTGATAGTGTACAAACCCGACGTTCTACAATAAATGTTAGTGCTTGCAATCGATTTATAGATAGATCAGTAGGCCAGCTAACTTTTGTTGCAATGGGTTGCAATCAAAAACTAGTCGCAACTGTCACTTTTGACAGTTTTGCGATCACATCAACAACAAAACTTGACGCAAAACTGTCAAAAGTGACAGTTGCGACTAGTTTTTGATTGCAACCCATTGCAACAAAAGTTAGCTGATCGGCCTACGGATCCGACTATCAATTCTTATACTCTCTAGTTATCGATGATTTACGAGAGGTTATAACATGAATAGCCTTAATTATTTACCCCTAGAAAAATGATAATCTGAGCCATTTATAAACGTAAATTCCTGTTCGATCGAAGAATCCAAATGAACTTGGGCAAATCGGCGTTGTATGCATGTATGTTTGTTTGTCCGAGGATAACTTTCGAAGCATTTATCTGATCATCGTAAAATTTGGTATATAGGTAGGTAGTGATGGCACAATTTTGGTGTGACTAAATGAGCTAAAAATGTGTGGGGGTTGTTGAGATATTGGGGTTCAAGAAGGGTAAGAAACAACAAAATAGGAATATCCAGTCGAGTGGCATGTCTAATAAAAGGTATTTGTGAGAACATTTCGACCCCATTTTTATATTTAGTTTCAATCTTTTAGTTTTTAAGTTATTAGCCATAATATAAACTGAACTTTGACAAAATTCACAGAGTACACCAGTGACCCAACAGTGCTGAAATTTGGTATTCGTGTAGCTTTAGTGACATATATGTATATCTGAAACGTCTGAAATCCAGAAGAACTACAATTTCTACTTGAAAAAATTTAACCAATATACATGAACTCCCGTTACCTGTAAATTTGAATGAAACTGTAGGTCAAGTACAAATCGCAATTGTGTAGGTTATTCATTTCGTGACACTATTTATATAAAACAAAGCCGGGTTTGTTCGAGCACTCGAGAACGGCTGGACCGTATTTGATGATTTTTGATTTGTTGTATTTGTCTCCATCCCGAATAGCAGAATAACTATTAAAATATCGGGAAAATCCCAGAAAAAGTTATTATGAAAAATAATCTTATTCTCATACATTGACGCAGATAATGATGGCCGACGTATATTGACAGCCCGCGTCATATGCATGTCAAGGCGGTACGAAGTTCGCCGGGTCAACTAGTGTCATATAAAATTAAATTATGTCTGGATAACTAAGAAATAATAATAGGTCATATAATATCAGCACATACTTAATAAACTATTTAGATAAAATTTTAACTTATCTTAAATGTCATTGTGTATCATTTAAATAATCATTGCAGTATGCTCTTTGGGTCAGGTATTTTTTAGTTTTATCTTATTTAGGGTGCGAGTACCACGAGAGACATCGGTAAGGTTCTATTTCAGATTGTTGAGGATAATTACGGTGCCTGCCATAGTCATATTCCAAACGGCGTTGTACGCTAGGAACAACCTGGAATCCTTCGTCATCCTTGTAGAAGGTCATAGGTACAACACGTGGAACGGACATAAACTGCGGGCAATCACCCATCGGCCGACCAAAACGTCGAAACTGGTGCATGATATGGCTCTCAATATTTACAACGGACTACCCGAGAATATCGCCACCATCGGCCCGACTTAAACTAGCCGTAAGAGCTTCCTCCGATCCACCAATCCCACGGACAAAAGCCCGGCAGTAGCGAGACTTGGATTATAGTCCTCCCATCACACTGCTCCTCCTGATTACATTCCACCCGCGGAGCATCTTCCTTCCGGCTACAAGCTGCAGTGGCCAATTTGGAAGTCCCTAAACCGGTTGCGCACTCAAGTTGGCCGCTGCCGAGACAATTTAGGCAAGTGGGGCTACATCGATCCATTCCGGAGCCAGTGCCACTGCGGGGCCACCACACAAACAATGGCCCACCTGCTCTCATGTCCTCTATGCCCAACTACCTACACACGAAATGACACCAGGCAACAGAGAGGGGTGTGAAAGTTGCTCTATTGGGCTAATCAAATTTAAAAGTCAAATAGCCATTGACACGAAAGATGAAGATCTGTATCTTCTACCTATGTCTAGATGTAGGTTTGGCTATATCTGAAAATTATAAATCATTCGAAGTGTCCTAAGTACACTTACGACTTTTAGTAATGCTTTCTAAAATGTCGGTTATGTCACTTAGAACAGTGACGATATTAGAAACGTCTGCTCGACACAATCCTTCAAAAATAAGCTCAAACGGTAGTTAATCGAACTGACGGCATATGAGGTTGATCAAACGTGATAATGGAATTAAATGATAATTGATAATATAATGATTTTAATTGTATATTATATTGTATTTTATTTTTATGAATAGCTAATTGAAGTGATGAAATTTATGATTATTATTGTACCAACCTGAAGGTACTAATTTTATTTTATGTTATGTTAAGGAAATAACCTGTAATTAATTTTTATTTTTTACCAATAAATAACTATGAAGTATATGAAGTATGACACATAAGATAATTTGCATGTCTCCTAAGTGACTGAAAAGAACATTTTATAATCTAAGATATTGTAACTTACTCTAAATAATATCTTTACTCAGGTAATGTTAAGTCTCATGTGCCTGTAATTTCACCGTTACCCGTAGATATGGGTACCCTACCCTTCTTACTGTGAACATAACGTCCCATATAACGTAATCCAGTTGCTGTCGCCCGCCTATAATTCGGACCGACAGTCCCTTTCACACCTACAGTGCGTATCTGACGTGGGGTCGACGTAAGAGACGGCCTGGCCGAACGACAAGCAGGCGACAGCAATTGACTTACGTAACAAGGGTACGGAGCACAGCAATGTCAAGTCAAGGTATACAACCATTTTCTTTCTTTGTGTCTTAACTGCTAGTTAGTATTTAAGTTATTTATCCTCCATATGTAGTGCAGTTTCTTTATATACTAGTGGTTCGCCCCGAACTGAGATCTTCCGAGTCTCCCAAAACACAAAAAAATCCTCCAGCGACTCGCGCAACTATGCCTAAACGTAGTTAGATATGATATAGATATAGGCTAAATATGATTCAAATCATACAAATACGTAACATTTAAACATGTTTAGTATCTAAATACGTTTAGAGATTACTATGCAAGCCGGCCTCAATCTTTGACTAATAAAATAGTGCCACGAAATGCATAACCATCTAACTTGACCTACAGTTTCATTCAAATCACAGGTAACGGGGTATGTACACGCATACTAAATTTCAGCACTGTGGGGTCACTGGTGTAACCTGTGAATTTTGTCAAAGTTCAGTGTTTATTATGGCTAATAACTTAAAAACTACAAGGTTTAAACTAAAAATAAAAACGAGGTCGAAATGTACAATGACCTTTTTTTAGACGTGCCATTTGACCGGATAGTCTCATTTTGGTTTTTTTTTACTCCTCTTGAACCCCAATATCTCAAAAACCCCCGCTACATTTATCTACATTTAGTCACACCAAAATTGTGCCTTCACTACCTACCTATACACCAAATTTCGCGATGATCGGATAAACGCTTCGAAAGTTTGTCCTCGGTCATCAAACATACATACATACATACAATGCCGATTTGCCCAAGTTGATTAATGTATCCTATATCCGTCGGTAACCGACTACGCCTCGTATCTCCTAGAAAAAGTATCTAACTTTTGACAGGTTTTCAAGGAGAAACGATACGTAGCTGGTTACCGACGGACGGATATAGGAACCCGCCATTAGAGATCTCGCTTCGCTCAATCAATTATTTGTAGTTATATATGTTTATTAGGTATAATCAGGAGTGGAATGGAAGGAAGGAAGGGAGGCCTTTGCCCTGCAGGGGAACAGTACAGACTTTAAATAAATAATAATAATAGTTATAATCAATAAATATAATAAATTTTATAGATTATGTTTATGTATACTAAAGGTAATCTTACACCGCCGTCTTTTGATTTTCGTTTATCCTGTCCATCCAAAGGTTGTCTTGAAGAAATCGCTTTTTGCGATAAGACCGCCCATTGTACAATTATTTATTTCCTTTATTACTTTATTTTTATTTGGTGTTCAATAAAGAGCATATCAAACAATCAATCAATCAATGCGAGGTCGCTCTGCTTGCTATGGAGAAGGCAATGCTTAGAGTTTCTCTACGTGAACGAATCAGATCAGACATGAGGAGATCCGCAGACAAGCCGTCACCGACATAGCCCAGAGGGTTAGCGAGTTGAAGTGGCAGTGGACCTCCTAATTTGATAAACTAACGTCCGTTGGGGCCAGAAAGGTTCTCGAGCGTAGACATATAACAGCAAAGTAAGAAAGCCAATGGTTTTAAGCGGAGATTAACGTATTTTATTGTTATTTCATTGAAAGCTGTCATAAAAGCTACGCTTGAGAATCAAATAACACTTGAGAACAGTTCTAGAATACGAGTAGAGCATTCGTTTTGGGTGCTACGAGATAATAAGTGTATTACAAAAAAGATTTAAAGACGGCCTCCGTGGCGCAGTGGGCGAATAGCCAGCTGAGGCGCAAGAGATGGTTCGATTCCTAATGCGAAACAAATTTTTGCATGACCTTTAGATATTTGTTCCGGGTCTGGATGTTTTTCTATATATAATTAGTATGTATTTATTAAAAAAAAGTCTAAGTATTCTATCAGTTATCTAGTTCCTATAGTACAAGCTCTGCTTAGTTTGGGGCTAGATAATGCTGTATTACTGGACATTTCACACAGCATTATCTGCTAGATAACTGATAGAATACTTAGACTTTTTTTAATAAATACACACTAATTATATACTTATTATATACATTTCACACATTGTAATATATATATATATTATAAAGAGTATTAGAGTAGATATCCAAAACACTCAACTAGAAACAGCAGAGACATTTAACTTACTAGGTCTAAAT
This sequence comes from Philereme vetulata, assembly GCA_918857605.2. Classification (NCBI taxonomy): domain Eukaryota; kingdom Metazoa; phylum Arthropoda; class Insecta; order Lepidoptera; family Geometridae; genus Philereme; species Philereme vetulata. The sequence continues at coordinate 12,189,363 of OU975423.1, forward strand.
ATAGATATACATAAATACTCAGTTGGAAAACTCTTATAGAGCACATGAAAACTAAAATAACAATATTTACCTATACTTTTTTCCAAATTAAACTCAGTACAAACAAACAGAAACTACACTATTAGCATACTATGCTTTCGCGTAGGTACTCTTGGCTTAGGTCTGCAGAAATGCTGTGGGAAAATAGTGTCAATATAAATGACCTATTTATTACCCCCTTAAGTCTGAGAAGAGATATTGACTCCTTGTGTGTGTTCTACCGCTTCTATAATGGGTTGTGTTCCGAGGAGTTGTTTGACATGGTGCCTGCTGGTTCCTTTTAACATCGCACCGCTCGCCATCAGCAGGGAATCCGTTCACACACCTTGGAGAAGATGTGGTCGCGCGCCGTGAGGTTCCAAAGGAATTTTCTCCACAGTTCGCTTCGCAAACATTTCGCTCGTGGTATGGTCTCCTTGCCGCGGTTTTCTCCAGGGACTACAGTATGGGGTTCTTCAAATAGAATGTTTGGAAAATGTTAAAGGGTCGGCAACGCCCGGGTGATACCTTTGGTGTTACAAACGTCCATAGGCTACGGTAACTGCTTACCATCAGGTGGGCCGTATGCTTGTTTTCTACCAAATTATAAAAAACCCCAAAATGTATAATGTTACTAAAGAGAAGGGCAAAGGGTTCCACAATCGGCTGTTACAGTGAAGGATCGACTATAAAACTCTGTCGTATGGACAGGAGTTCATTCATTCATTCATTCATTCAAAGAAATGCTCGTACTTATGGCTGTAAGATTTAAGCTACCAATTAATATTAAAATTACACTAAAATCACCTTATTTACTAAACATCTAAAAATATTTCTAATATATAACTGTTTTTACTCTATTGAAGAATTCTTGGAACATAAAAAAAAATAAACAAACTATAAACTGTGTTTTAGTCTTAAGATATGGACTCTAGTTGTCTGAAATAAAATATTTTTATTTTTTTTATTTTATTTATAAAGTTAAGGAGTCAGTTCACACTTGTATTGAATGCAATTTTCATCTCATTTAACTAAAGTTTAACTTTTTATTAGCTGCAGTAAAATGACGTTTTGTGGGTTGCCGGTTTTTGAAGAAAAATAAATAGGGATGTAGCTAAATGAGTGAATCATAAATGAATAATCAGTTTGGTTTTTTTTTTTGAGATTTAATATTCAGTTGTAATGCATTTTTTTAACCTATTATTATTACTATACTAGAGGATTGATCTTTTTTAGTGGAAGTATAGGGAGGTACATTCAAAATGAAACAAAAACGTCATAATAATGTTATTTAATTAATTTTTGTGAACTGAATCACATCCCTATTGAGATTAGGCTGGCAACATTATTTTACGGAATGACATTTAGAAACGTCATTTTACTGCAGCTAATAAAAAGTTAGACTATAATTTGAATATGAACTGAATTATACATATTTTAATAGTAAAAGTAGATTAAACATAAATACTTATTTATACGAATAATAAGATAAATATATAACGAATAATGACCTTGTTTTATAATACAAACTCTGTGTAAGCTTCTAAACGTACGTGCATAAAAAATATTATGTAATTGATTGGTTTGTTTTATTGTTTAATTTTCTAAGTATAGCCCCAAGGCGGATAATAGACATAGACAGACATTTATTTGCTACCATAGCACACACAAATTCACACAATACAATCAAAAGCTATAACACCAAAGAGAAAGCACAAGTAAGAGGAAACAGAAAATTACATTCAACAAACATAGGAACAATAGAATGAAATAATAAATTTACAATGTAGTCAGGGAAAAATTAAAAAGAGACAAGTAGGTGTGTATGTGGTACTGCAGCAAATGGGTTCCAGCTCAGCATTATGCCTCGCCACCGATCGACAGCTCGGCGCTGTTATTCTGCAGAAACCTTTTTTAGGCAAGTCATTAGAACTCGTAAGAACGAATGTGTTTGCATTATGATAGGCTTAATTAGATAATTATGATAAATAGATAGAAGAAATAAATAAATTATTTAAGGAATAATAATAATGCTAAGAAATGTTAGTGTAAATTATAAATAATAATACGAATAAATATAAATACATATACTAGAAACTTTACCCTCGCGTCAACAAGTGAACGGCGCACTGTAACAATTTGTACCAGACAACCCAGTTTTTTGTTTTTCTATTAAATGTTTGTTATGATAATGTTTTTTAATAACGATTTTGTTTTTTAATATATAATAATAACGAGCCTATCCAATCATTATTATAAATACGGGATTTATCACGCACCGTCTTATCGGTGTTTCGACCGACAATGTTTCGGTTCAATTCGTGAACCTTCATCAGGGTGAGTGCGATCCGCTCCGAATAACGTTTCGCCTCGCACATGTCGGTCGAAACACCGATAAGACGATGCGTGATAAATCCCGTATTTATAATAATGATTGAAATCAATCACGAAAGTTTTCTAAGTAAAAGAGCCTATCCAAGTTTCGACCTCTCATAGATACGAATAAAAAAATCTCTTTCAGCTGTTGGACACTGATTAAAACTAATTTAAAACGCATTGATAAGCTTATCATGTAGCAATTTTTTTACCTAGCAAAAATGACCTATGATAACTTTTATTCACTATCTCCTGTGACTGGTATAAATAGGGCAGTGGTACTCAGAGATGTGCAGAGGCAATCATGGTGGCTTGGGTGCTGTGTGTAGTGGCGCTTTGCGCTACAAGCGTCGTAGCTGACTACAGCAACAAAGTTGACAAGTGTGAGTACCTAGCTTGTATATAACCCCCTTCTTCTTGACTTCTATGTTTCACTTTCTCTCTATTATCAAATTCTAGATTATAAACATGGTCCAAATAACTCTTGGGCTTGGGATTACTTGGTCCCTGTGCTAAGATACTATTGGAACGATTTGTGTCCTCAGTTCTAGTTATAACGACTTCTTTGGCAAGAAGCCCACTGATATGCAAGATGGGTTTGATAAAATGATATTTTAAACACCCAACAGTCCTTACATAGTAGTATCAAGTTTCTAGATTTTTTCTAGAACTTTTTAGATCTAAAGAAGCAGCATCACCTTTTGGTTAGGCCGAACGTTGGATTGACAGGCACTGAGATAGGAACAAAACTTTCACTTTATTTAGTTGAATTGGCTTTCTGAATGCTGTGCCCGACTAACACTATGATTTTGTTACAGTGGACATCAAAGTCCTTCAGGAGCGTCAACTGGAGATTTTGGAGCTGTTCTCTCACGTCCAGGAACCCAACTACATTAAGAGGTTCCAGGAAATAGCCTCCACATGGAGCTTTGAGAAGAACCTTGACCAATACCGCGTACGTATTTACTATCTTTAAGTTATAACTTTTAAACCATGAGGCTTTACGTCTGTATGCCTCAAGTTGATGGACGCAGGGCATTGCATCTTAGGGCACATTTATAAGGTGCGTGACCTATGAGGCATTACTTTGTTAGAGGCGACGGTTACCACATATTATCAGGTGGGTCATATGCTTGCTCTATCAACAGGTAACATAATAAATTTAAAAAAATTGCTATATAGGATTATAGTGTCAGTCTGGCCACATTGTGACCCGAAAGCAGCCATAAGTTCCGCTGATATCACAGACTACATTATTCTTGCGTGATACATATTAATAACCTACCTACAACCTTTCTACTCTACCTACAATCTTTACCTCTTATACAATATTTTGAGACAGGATAATGAACTTCTTCTAAGATACTAAGAACTACTTCTAAGAACTTCTTCTTCTTCTAAAAATATATACCTTAGCCTTAAATACCTATTATAATAAAAACTTTTTAATTTTTAGTCGGTTAACTCGATTTGACAATACAAACGCAATAGATAAACAAATCACTCGCAACTACGCTTCGTTCTCAAAACAAGTACAGGGTTTAAACTTGTTTTATGGTTAACAGAATGTGACCGCTGCCAGCCAATACGCCATCATGATGAGGAACAAATGGATAATGCCTCGTAACATCCCTTACGCAGTGTACGAGCCGGCGCACAACATTGAAACTATCACCGCCTTCAACGTACTGTACTCCGCTAAGACCTACGACGCGTTCTTCAAGACTGCTGTCTACTTGAGAGAGTATATCAACGAAGGTCTTTTCGTATACGCTTTCAGCGTTGCCATCCTTCATCGCCCTGACACCCAGGGACTCACCATCCCCCCGATCTACGAGACATTCCCCAACTTCTTCGTCAGCAGTGACATTATTCTCTCCGGAGAGAGGATCAATGCTCAAGGCAAAGAACTCGTCAGCAAATACCCCTCGACCTACTTCAAGGACGATAGTGTATTCATCAAGGGAGACGACTCTCTCTGGGCTTTTACCAAGAACAAGCTTAACGACGTCAGCTACTTCACCCACGATCATTCTCTGAACGCTATGTACTATTATAACACTCTTATGTACCCATACTGGTTGAGCAGCAACGTTGTCTCTGGCTTGAACAAGGACAGACGTGGAGAACTTTGGTGGTACAACCTAAAACAGATCGTCGCTCGCTACTACTTGGAGAGATTATCCAACGGCCTGGGTGAAATCCCCACTCTTTCCGATGAGATTGCTGAAGGATACACTCCTAACCTGTTGTACGGAAACGGAGTTATTTTCCCGTCCAGGCCCGACAACTTCCGCATTGACCAGAACAAGTTCGCCGACAAACTCGAAGAAGCGAAGGAATTCGAACGCCGCATCTGGGAAGCTATTGATAAGGGCTTCTACGTCACTGTAAGTAAATCAGACTATTTTATTTGCTGCTATTGTAAGCTAAGAATATTAAGATTTTAGAGGCTTACAATTCAACTATTATTATATCTAGCCCCAAGGTGAGCAAGTGAGCATCTGGGGCGATGATGGTGCTGACATCCTGGGCCGTCTGATCCAGGCCAACGCAGACTCTCCTAACGGCTACTTCTACAAGGACTTCCTCCGACTATACACCTCCATAGTCGGTGACACCGCCTACGACTCTGTTGAGCTCGCTCACGGGTTAGTTATTTACAAATAAATCATACATGACGCCACTCTATTAATCTCAATTCTATTAATCTTCATCAATCTCACTCTATTCCTATTTTCTAGGCCTCCAAAAATCTAAACCTCCAAAAATCTGTCATTCTCAAACTCTTCAATATCATTTGTTTTTTCTAGATTTGCTCCCCTGGTCGTCCCCTCCGTTGTTGAGAACTACCAGACCGCTCTCCGTGACCCTGCCTACTACATCGTGTTGAAGCGCATCTTGAACCTGTTCACTCACTGGAACAAGATAATGAAATACTACACTCCTGAGCAGTTGACCGCTCCTGGTGTTAAAATCGAGAAAGTTGAGACTGACAAACTGGTCACTTTCTTCGAAAAGACATACGTGAACCTTACTAACGGTCTTCCGATGAGTGCTATTGAACGTGAGTTTATTTATAGCCATAAGAGACTAAAGAGACTGCAACTTACGTTACAGACTTCTTTATTTAGGTATACGTTTTTCTTGGATTAGGTATTGCCCTCTAGTAGTAAATACATGGATTCGAAACCATACTAAAAAAAATTGTTTGGAAGGATTCACAGATCTTCCACATGTCTGTATGTTAAGAACTTGCCGAAATTCTCACCGCCGGCCTTTGCCGGCTTAGAGCTGATCACATACATTTTCTAATTTCAGAGTTTATAGTCTTAATTATTGAGTAATTGTTTTCCGTTTCCAGGTAAACAAGAGTATGATGATGTACACGTCGTTGCTGAGTACTCTCGCCTCAACCACAAGGCGTTCAACGTGAAAGTAAATGTCAAGAGTGAAGCTGCTAAGACTGTGCTGGTCAAGTTCTTCCTCGCCCCCAAATACAACAGCAAGGGCTTCAAGATCAACGTCCGCCACAACACTGACAACTACTTCCAATTCGAAGAGTTCACTTATGAACGTGAGTATCTATTAACAGTGTTACACTTGTGACCCAGTTTGGTGAAATGATTCAGGATCAGCTCTGGAGTAGATCGTTTTTTGGTGCCTTAGTGCTCCTCGATAGGCTTCTTTTATACACATTTTGATAGTTTCTTAATTTTGATTGTTTATTCTTTCGCCAGACTTGCATAATATTTAGTGTAATTCGAGTTTTGAATCTCCTTATGATCAAAATTAACAGTCATTTACTTCCCCAGTGAAATCCGGAGAAAACGTCATCACCCGTCACTCCATCGCCAATGAATGGACAGTTAAAGACTGGCTGAGCGGTGCTGAACTCTACGAGAAGGTCGCAAGCGGCAAGTGGGTGCCTGACGCGACTCAGTTCATCGACAAGTTCCCTCACAACCTTCTGCTGCCTAAAGGTATGTCTGTCTATAGATCTAACAGATTTACCAAAATATTTTCACGAATTTGACATTTCCTGACATATTACTAATATTTGAAGAATACCACGAACTAATATTTACGTTTCTCAACCGGTTTTTAAGTCTGACCCGGCCCGACTAGTGCTGTAAGTAGCCATTAGATGTCTCATAAATAGAAAACACAGTTTTAATGCTAACATCTCTTCCCCAGGTACCGTTGAGGGTATGACATTCCAACTAGCCGTCTTTATCGACGACTACGTCACCCCCAAGACTCCCAAGAACTTCGACCCCGCGACCTCCATGGGACTCGGCTCCGGCGCTCGCTTCCACTCGGACAAGCCTCTAGGTTACCCCATGAACCGCCCGCTCTACGAGTGGCAGCTCATGAACGTCAAGAACATCTTCTTCCAGGATGTTGTTATCCACCACGAAGCTTAAGGATTGTGAACGCATAGGTGTAGATAAACAGATGTAAATTATAAATATTTTACCGTGAAATCAATAAAGTATGGTAGAGTATATCTTCTGGTGTTCAATTTTAAACCCGTCACTCCATATAATATTACTGCAACTATTGCAACATACGTCAGATTTAGCTTACAGCATTTTCTGTCCGACAGAGCACCAAGGTTGTTGACATGACATAATAGCGCAGAGGGTCATTAAGCTGAAGCGGCAGTGCTTCTGACATATCTGCCGTAGAAATGATAACCGTTGGGTTAAACGTGTTCTTAAGTGGAGACCACGTCTGGGGAAATGTAGGACATCCACTGTCTAAATGGAACTAGGATCTAAGCGTAGAGACTGGATTGTAGCTGGCAACTGAAGAAGTGAGGATTGTTTTCATTGGCGCACCTACAACCTTAGTCCAGTAGTGGACTGCTGTAAATTGATGATGATGGTGATGATGTCTGTAGCAAAATGGGCAATAAGCCGGCCAAGATGCATGAGATTAAATTAGATATTTTTTTTATTGCACACCATTAAATATAAACATAAAGCTAAAAGCGATCTCTTCCAGGCAACCTTTGGATGTGCATGATCTATAAAGACATATAAGGACATATGACATATAAGGTTGGCGGCGTAAGATATTATTAGAATTATTAAAACAAGTATATATTACAATTTATAGATAATATAAAATAAAATGAAATTCATAATTATAATATATGATATTATCATAAAATTACATATGATACATAAAATATATATTGTCATACCTACATACATAAATTTTAAAAATGTATATATAAATAAATGGCCTAGTGAGCGATGGATGACAGAAAGTGTTGTCTGACTATGTTTTAAAGATAGGGAGAGATTTTGCAGGACGAATTGAGTCAGGTAGGGCACTCCAGAGCCTGGTAACCTGCAGAATAAAAGAGGTGCTATAAAATACTGAGGTATGATGGAGAGTTTTTAATTGAAGGGTTTCAGAGGAACGTAAGGATCGAGAGTTGGAAAGGTGAAGAAAGTCAAAGCGTTCTTTGAGGTAGGATGGATTAGACGGGATGAAAAGGACGCTGTAAGGGAGGAAAAGCATGTGTGAATTCCGGCGAACGCAGATAGGTAACCACTAGGTCTGTGGCTATACTCAGATATGTGATCGAACTAGGGCAATCCAAATATGAATCTAATAGAGAAATTCTGAAGACGCTCAAGCTTGTTGAGTTGGTCTTCAGTTAAATCAAGAGCGCAATCGATAATGGGATGCAACAATGTCTGTGCAAGTGCAATTTTGGTAGAAGTCGGAAGGAAGTTTCGCAGCCGTTTAAGAGAGGCAGCTGCAGCAAAGGTCTTTCGGCTTACCGCTGCTAGTTAAGGTCCCCAAGAAAACTGACTATCCATGAGTACCCCCAGATTCTTAACTACTTTGCTAACTTCTTTTGATGTATGTACCGTCAAATGTTACTTCAAGTAGATAAGCCAATCGATTTGTGTAATCATCCGCGAGCTTCCTATTGTAATTACTTAGAGAGTAGACTGTCTGAGTTAGAAGAAGTACTGATTTAATTTCTGCCACGACGCTTATGCATAATTTGTCTCGAATTCTCGATGTAGTGAACTTGTGACACAATAGAAAGTAGGTCTAAAGTATAAATAGGTGTACCTAAGAACTAACCTAAGAACGTAAGAAGATAGGTAAGATCTTCTTATGTTCTTAGGTTAGTTGCCAGTCCTGCTGTCGTACGTAGGTACATGACGTTTATTGTTACCAAGGAAGATGTACTAAAACATGGAAGGAGTGCTAATAGCAGAAAGCGTCAGAAAGGAGACCTTTCTTCCTAAGCAGTTCTGCAAATGTGTGAATGGATCAACAATTATTATAAAGCGACTGCTCGAACTGTCATCCGGAAAGGTTTTCAAAGTGTGGGTGGTGAGATTGTGAATATATTTTTATGATAAAATGTTAATTATCAGACTATATAATGTAAGTAAAATTCGTAATAGTTTCGCTAAAATCGTTATAGAATATTGAACAGAACACGCAGAACATACAGAAACACGCTGATTTTAGACTGTTTCTAGTTAATTTATATTAGGGGTGAAAAAAACATGCATACTCGCATAGAGATGGGTTGATTGGTTGTATTCATTGATATCGATATAAATTTTTATCGAAATTTTGTTTTTATTCTAATATAACGAGACACCAAACATGTTTTAGGTATATACATAAGTACTATTTCATAACATTATAAAAACAACTTTATGAATCAAAGAAATACCAATTTTCTAATGTTCTATTGAATATATATTATTTTTATTTTCTGTATTGTTAGATTGTATTGTAAAGAATTTAAAAAAAATAACCAGCCTTGTTCCTTCCTGGTTTAGTGGTGAAGGAACAGGGGGTAAATTGACGTCCAAATTGATATATGTGATTTTAACAAATTTATGTGTAAAAATAATGTTTTTATTCGAGTGTCTCAGTTAATTAAATGCACATCCAGCTTTTTAACAGGAGTATATAATGGGAACTAACTTAATCAAATAAGTTTGGACTGATTTAATAATAATTTGTTTTCTAGAATAATAATTAATAATCGACAGTGACTTTTACGAAATGTGTTTTATTCTTAAAAAAAATCGAACCTACAATACGATCCACAAATTTAGGTTCGTTCGTATCGTAGGTAATTAGACGTAGCTGAGGAATAGTCATCCAATTCATCGATATCAAATATCGACACGGTAGCATTACTAGCGTAAAGACAACTTGCGATGCATTGACGCAATAGCACTCCTTCAATGCTTTACAAGTTCCTTGATTTTTACCTAAAATGGTTAAGCGTATCTTTCAAAATGAACTTTACCATGCAGTTAAGGTCTGCAATTAAGGTCCAATAAGATGTCATAGACGTTTTACGGGTGAGGATAAAAACATCAAGTAGACGCAGTAGAAAGGGGGGCACTAGATGATCTCTATTTAGGACTACCCATACCCACTCTATAGAGAGGGATATACTATGCTTGCTCTTTGTCTACAAAATCGAATCACGAATGAGGAGATTCGTAGACAAACCAAAGTCACTAATCTAGCCGAGAGGATAAGCAAGCTGAAGTAGCAGCGGTGGGACACATACCTCAAAGAACTGACGGCTGTTAGGGCGCAAAGGTTTTTGAGTGGAGACCACACACTGGAGAGCGCAGCATAGGACGTCCCAACTACTATATGATGTAGATGGAAAGACGACCTTATGGATTACTGAGAGCCGTTGGGTGCAGACCGCACAAAATTGATCGCTCTGGAAATCTTTGGGGGAGGCCTATGTTGGTGTAAATGTCGTATGACTAATATGCTGATAATCATGATGAATCTCTACTTACTTACTGCCCTAATGACTCATACCTACTCTCCTACTATCAGGCCACCTAAAACGAAAGCGAGATTCAAAAATTATTTCATAAAAATGTTCTGCTCGTGGGATTTATTTATTAGATCGAAATTCTATAGACCATTGTACACTGAAGCAATACAATATTAAACGTAGGCGAGGTTTTAACATTGTTTGAATTTATAATGTACCTACAAACACCAAATGTTTAACTCTTATAAACTTTTTAATATAAATAACTAGTGGTTCGCCCCGAACTGAGATCTCGCGAGTCTCCGATTAAAACAAAAAAAATATTAATCGTAATCTTTGACTATCAAAATAGTGCCACGAAATAATAACCAACTTACTGGACCTACAGTTTCATTGAAATTACAGGTAACGGGAGTACATATTTTATTGTGGTACGTCAGAAAATTCAAATAAATACTTAGACAACAGGAACATCCTATGCAATTTTCAACTACCTCTAGCTCAAATTATAAATGATTTAAGTATTCTATCAGTTATCTGGTTCCCATAGTACAAGATTTGCTTATTTTGGGGCTAGATAGCGGTGTGTGAAATGTCCAGCATTATTATTATTATTATTTCTACCTACTGGTTTTTTAGTTTTTACCAAAATCAAATAAATTGTTATAGAATTGCATCGGTCAATGTCATGTCAATACTTGGAGCAATAGACAGATTGTGGAAGGACAATTAGTGTTGCCGATAGTGAAAACTATCCATAGTAAAACTTAAATTATTGTATTGTATCGATAGTTTTCATCGTCAGCCATACTATCGATTAGCCTATCGATAGTATCGATAATATCGATAGCTCAGAACAAGGCAATACTATCAATGGTATCGATAGCATCGATTGTATTGTTGCTTGCGAAGATTAAACCATCGATACTATCGATAGTATTGTTGCTGGTAAATAAAAAACTGTCGATAGTATCGGTATAGGTTTAGATGAATTTAGATTACCTCTAAGGTTTACATAACCCTAATAACGGTGATCTTTTGAGTGAGTAATAGGTAACTGCTAAATGTATTACATTTTTATAAGATGTAACCACATGGTAGTCCTTGGCGGAGTCATAGCCTGCCAAAAACAGAGAGAGATAGAAGAAGCTAGATCAAAACAAGGGTGCTTTTTGCGTAATTATCGACCCTCTCTCAGTTCTTTTCGAATTGGAAAAGCATTGGTACCGGAGTTGGATTGTTACAATACCTACATTCACGCTTGCATATTTTGCATATAACTAGGCTCCCATTTTCATTTTTGTCAAAGTGGGACCACATTGATGTCTTTTGCTATTTGATCATTTACGTGGGCTTTCCATTTTTATAATATTAGTAATGTTTTGGTTTTCAGCACAGATCCAATGAACAAACACTGTGGAACTGACGAACCAAACATAACAAATAATAATAACACTTGTTTTTAAAAACTAACCCCAACAACATACAACCCAATAACAAAGTACGACGAATAAATTTAGTTGCCTATTTTAGAAACAGTAAATGCAATCGAGTTAGAGATGATAAAGATTTATGTAATCTTTTTGAAATTATTTAGGTATTCCATTATCCTTATTGTTATGACTATTGACTATTAAACCTGAATATTGTAAACAACACTATTGTAAATTGGTAAACTATCGATAGTCTAAAATAATCGATACTATCGATAGTTTTATATTAACGAGCCAACAATACTATCGATGGTATCGATACTATCGATAGTTTATTCTTCGCTAGCACCAATACTATCGATATATAGTATTGCCTCGTTCTGAGCTATCGATATTATAGTTACTTGCGATTGCTTGGCTATCGATAGACTATCGATTAACCATTGATAGTCGACTATCTTTCAGCAACACTAAGGGCAATCATAGGACGACCTTTTGTTAGCTCATTCAATCTTTGTTTAGACATATTCTGCTAAAAAAATTCTCTCATCATCCGAAAAACTCCAATTTACCTTTCTCTACTGTTTTTTAAGCTCAATAATATGCTGTTTTTCATTCTGGTCAATGTACACACAGCTACACATCAAGCTATATATGTCCAATATAAGCTGACCTCGCATTGTGTAGGCTTTTCGTAGAATGAGAGGTCAGCTTATACTGCAAATGTATAGCTTGATGTGTAGCCGTGTGTACTACGCACAAGATCGACACAAATTGTATATGATGAAAGAGGCTTACACCCACAGAGTCGAAAGTGGCTAAGAAGACCTACAGATCTCGAAATAAAAAAAATTGCTGGACATTTTAACACAGCGCTATCTAGCCCCAAACTAAACTAAACGGAGCTTGTACCTACTATAGGTAGGAGGGAACCAGTTAACTGTTGGAATACTTATAATACTTTTTTTTATAATACATTAGTATAATATACCTATATTCATGCAAACATTTGTTCCGGGGCGGGAATCGAATCTCCTACGTCTCAGCCGGCTATTCCACCACTTCGCCACGGAGTTCGAGATGACTTGTACAATACTGACTAGCTGTTAAGCGCGCATCGAACCACGGAAAGTAACAAAATTCCGTGGTTCGATGCGCGCTTAGCTAATTTATTATATTATGGTTCCGTGGTCGAACTCGGAACCCTTATATGCTATGAAACTTGGTTCATAGGTAAACCAAATTTCACGATGATCGGATCAACGTTTCGAAAGTTATCCTCGGACAAACAAACATATATGCATACAACGATTTGCCCAAGTTGATTAGGAGATCGCTTCGCTCGATCAAAAATGGCTAAAATCAACTGCAAAATTAACTTTGTATTTCAAAATGATACAACCGTACTGGCTACAGAACCCTGCACTGTTGTGGTCTGACATACGTTTAACGGTTAATACTGTTTATTATATATTCTGTTATTGGTCAAGTAATTTGGTTAATAATTGGTTAAGTCTTAACCAATTATTTTCAACATTTTAGGGAAAAAGTCAAAGTAAAGTCACTCGACAAAAACAATCAAACGGCAAATACAAAAAAGTCGATCCTATCGTTATAAAATCAAAATTGATATGCGAATTAGTAACCATCATCATCATCCAGATGACGTCCACTGCTGAACATAGGCCTCCCCCTTAGATCGCCACAAAGAGCGGTTGGTAGCCGTTTGCGCCCAACGGCTCCCCGCGATTCTTACTAGATCGTCGGTCCACCTTGTGGGGGGCCGGCCTACGCTGCGTCTTCCAGTCCATGGTCTCCACTCGAGAACCTTTCTTCCCCAACGGTTATCGGTTCTACGAGCGATGTGGCCTGCCCATTGCCACTTCAACTTGCTAATTTTGAGAGCTATGTCGGCAACTTTAGTTCTTCTGCGGATTTCCTCATTGCGGATTTTGTCACGCAAAATCTATTAATTAGTAACTAATTAGTAACCAATTATTAAAAATTAATTGACGAAGCTGGTGTCAGACCACCTCACTTTTAGATTTCCGTACCTCCTACCCAGTACCTTGTAAGTCAGGATCTTGTATCAATTTGTTCGAAGCTTCGCACGACTTGACCCGCGATCCTCGTACACGCGCGTTTGTTTTTATGTTCTGTTTTTTTTTGTTTTTAAAGTAAAACTTTCAAAAACAGAAAAAAACAACGCGAGCGTTTAGTTGTGTAAAGGTAAGAAACAAAAAAAAAGTTACTTTCGCATTTATAATATAAGTATGGATGGATATGGATTTCGTAGATTGTAGCTATGTTTCTAGTAACCCTAAACATTAGATCATCAGATCAATGAAAGGTCATCTCCGTGGATCGCAAATTCGCAATGCATCTCCTCGCAAAAAATATATAAATCCAATAGTCAAGGTTCAGTAGATAATTTTATCAACTTTATTTTACTTGGAAGACGATCGGTTTTTGACATATTTAAAAGTCACTGTTACCTCAAAAACGGCTGAAGTTTTTTCAAAGATGAGGTGAGACGGGCCGCCAGTGGATTAGCGCAGGATCGTGGCGGATGCCACAAACTTGGGGAGGCCTATACTCAGCAGTGGGTGAAGTCGGGCTGTGGATGATGATGATGAGGTGACGGTCTCCTCTAGGGCCCAATTGCTGTACCTAACAGTCCACGTTTGGCCTATATAACATTGCCTTTCACCGGCTAATAATATACCCTGCCGTAACACAGTTTTACGCGAGTACCTACGGGACAAGGGTAAACTTTAAAAAAAGATTTAAAAAAATCCCCTAACCTAATGCCAGGCAGTATTCTTCTCTTTTTAACTAAAAAACTGCTACCAAATAGAATGTAAATGGTGGCATATTTTTTTTAATAAATCCTATCTTATCGAAAGTAAGTCTGTTCTTCTGTCTTTCTGTCTGGGTTGTCATTGGAAAATCAGTAAATCTACCATTAAAATAGTAGGGTGGGAGCACTGAACACTGCGATTTTTTACGTAGAAAAAATAACCTATGATAACTTTAAGGCATCATAAACTTTGGCTGGTATAAATAGGGTAATGGTACTCAGAGATGTGCAGAAGCAATCATGGTGGATTGGGTGCTGTGTGTAGTGGCGCTTTGCGTTACAAGCGTCATAGCTGACTACAGCAACAAAGTTGATAAGTGTGAGTACAAAGATTGTTGATTACCCTCTACTTTTTAACCCCCAACGCAAAAAGCGGGGGTCAGTCTGTCTGTGGCATAGTAGTTCACAAACGGATGAAATGATTCAAACGATGTTTTCAAATAAAAAGTATAGTTAGTTTATTTTAGTAATAATTAGTCAGTCTATTAGTAATTTTAAAACAAACGTGCACACCGATTATCTGTCCCTGTGTTGAAGTTGTAACTGCTTGTTAATTAATCATAACCATTTTTAAATAATAGTTGCTTATTGTTATAAAATTAAATTTGTGTTATTACTAGTATTTTAGGTTTATACCTACATACAGGTATGTTTTTAATTGTATATAGATGCACCGCCGTCATGCGATACATTATAATCATGTCCATACAACGGTTGTCTGGAAGAGATCGCTCTTAGCGATAAGACCGCCCATTGTACTAAATCTATTTGTAAGAATTATGTTCTGTATTTTACTTTGGTGTCCAATAAAGAGTTATCTTATCTTATCTTGAGCTGGCGTGATTTTTAGCTGTGTTAGTTTACATTTTTAATTATTTGTTAAATGATTGCATTCTATTGTTAGTAAATAGTGGTTCGCCGCGAACTAAGATCTCGCGAGTCTCCCATAAAACCAAAAAAAATATTATTTGTAATCTTTGACTATCAAATAGAAATGTGTAATGAAGTAACTTGACCTACAACATACAAGTAGTTCATGTTACTTGTTTATACTTATTTAGGGTCAAAACTGTAGTTATTCTCTATTTCAGACTTTTCCCTATATTTGTGTCAGTAAAGCTACACGCTTATCTACCAAACTTCAGCACTTTGGGATCACCGGACAAACAAACATATATATGTGTATACAACACCGATTTGCCCAAGTTGATTTGGAGATCTCGCTTCGATCTATCAATAAGTTAAAATCGGAAACGATTTTGTAAATTTAAGGCTACGACTATAAGTAACAGATGTGTATCATGTTTTTGATGGATGATACTAAAGTTGCGGTAGGTACTTGAATAGTCTCCGGCTGCGATTATCAAGCTTGTTTACTTCTTTTCAGTTTGTTTTGGAGTCGGTTTTTTTTTGTTTTTGGAAATAATTAATAATAGTTCTTTTTCGTACCATTTGCTCAAAAAAGTGACATTCTATGCCACAAAAAGCGAACATAACAATAGTCATTTTTAATCTGTTAAAAATAGGGAAAGAATTTAATTCATCCTCTAGAGGGAGAATGTGATTTAAATTTGGAATACTTACCGAAATTTATACTGAACTACATCTGTGTTTACACCATTGTGTTTGTATATAAAGCATTATACATCTTTTTGAAAAAGGAATACGCATTTATTATGCAGTTATGATTATTAAAATAAAATTACGAAAACCGACGAGGCCGTATGAGCTTGATGCCTTTGCTCTTCCGACAAAAAATATTAGTCTAGGAATTTGCCGCGTTTTTGTTTTCTTCAAATACATAATCGTTAAGTTTATTTTAATTTATTTTTATAAATAAGTTAATGTTCTAAAAATACGTTACGATGTTAAATCAAATACTCAAATCAACTCATCAACAATAAATGTACCAAACAAAAATGTAACTCTCTCTATCAATAATTTGACCAATGTTTCGAATGTTAACTTTTACTTTTAATTGTCATTATTTTTAATAAATGCTTATCTCATATTATTATTGTGTTAATTTTTTCGCAAATGTTACGAAAAGTAGAGTATTTTCCTCGGTGATAAAGCTGTCTTAGTCTTGGGTGAACTTAAATCCCTCGTTACACTCAGGACTCGTCTTAATGTTTTTAACATCTTCGCTACGCTAGGGAGTAGACCTCGAGTCCTTCGTTACGCTCGCGATTTAAATCGTCACCCGCGACAGAAGACACTGCTTTATCCCCTTGGTTAATAATCTACTATTTATTACAGTAGGTAGTATTTTACATTATATTATACTACAGTAGGCGTATAGAAGGCTTTTGGTGGTAATATTTGATTGCGATGACTTGTTTTTTATAACGCCATGTAACTAAAGACATAAGTATTTGATTTTAATTTCAAGTAATAATGAAATTTGGCAAGAAGCAAGGTCCCACAACACTAATAAGAAAATCCCGTTGATTTGTAGTTAGGTATATTGCAATAAAATCCTTAGTTTATATTTCACAAGCCTATATGTTATTTTAGGTATTGAACTAAACTTTAGCACTAAAGTTTGTGCCCTACCATTTCAGTGGTTTCGGCGTGAAGGGTTAACAAAGAACAATATATATTTTCTATAGAAACTTTAACAACTCGGTCTTACCTCATGGGAACTAATTTGTAAGAAATTTTTAAAAGTAGCACAAATGTTATTTTAGGTCTTAAACAGATTGTTGAGCTCAATACGTTCATTAGTTTTGGCGTAAAGTGGTATCGAAGACACAAATCATTTTTCTATAGAAACTTTGACACTCCATTTTTATCATATGGAAACTGATTTATGAGATAAAAAGTAGCCTATATGTTATTATAGGTTTAGAACTAAGCTTCTGCAAAGTATGAGCCCGATCCGTAAAGTAGTTTTGGTGTGAAGGGCAACAAAGACCAAAATCATTTTTGTATAAAAACTTTGATACCCCATTTTTATGCCATTGGAACTGATTTATGGAATAAATGTAGCCAATATGTTATTCTAGGTCTAGAACTAAGCTTCTGCAAAGTATGAGCCTGATCCGTAAAGTAGTTTTGGTGTGAAGGGCAACAAAGACAAAAATCATTATTGTATAAAAACTTTGATACCCCATTTTTATCCCATTGGAACTGATTTATAGGATAAATGTAGCCAATATGTTATTCTAGGTCTAGAACTAAGCTTCTGCAAAGTATGAGCCCGATCCGTAAAGTAGTTTTGGTGTGAAGGGCAACAAAGACCAAAATCATTTTTGTATAAAAACTTTGATACCCCATTTTTATCCCATTGGAACTGATTTATGGGCTAAATGTACCCAATATGTTATTCTAGGTCTAGAACTAAGCTTCTGCAAAGTATGAGCCCGATCCGTAAAGTAGTTTTGGTGTGAAGGGCAACAAAGACCAAAATCATTTTTGTATAAAAACTTTGATACCCCATTTTTATCCCATTGGAACTGATTTATGGGATAAATGTAACCAATATGTTATTCTAGGTCTAGAACTAAGCTTCTGCAAAGTATGAGCCCGATCCGTAAAGTAGTTTTGGTGTAAAGGGCTACAAAGACAAAATCATTTTTGTATAGAAACTTTGATACCCCGTTTTTATCCCGTATATACCAAATTTTATCGAAATCGGTTCAGCCGTTACGGCGTGATTGAGTAACAAACAAACAAACATCTAAACTTTCGCATTTATAATATTAGTGTGATAACGTCATTTATTTAATAGTAACGCCTAATAAAGGCGTCACTAAAACGTATCATAATGCCAAATTTCTGATTTATACAGCACTAATAAGTCTACGGATAAAACAGCTGTAAGTGTAACTGCTCGGACAGAACACAAATGACAGACGAACATGGCTATACTATATATATATATATATATATACTATATATATATACTATATATGGTACTTTATAGTACCCCGTATAAAGTTCCATAATCAACTAAACCTATGGTTTTGTTCCAGTGGACATCAAAGTTCTTCAAGAGCGTCAGTTGGAGCTCTGCCAGCTCTACTCCCACGTCTACGAGTCCAACTACATCAAGAGATTCCAGGATATAGCTTCCACGTGGAGCATTGAGAAGAACCTTGACCAATACCGCGTGTGTATACTTTTGTCTTCACCATAAATGCTATATTCGAGTAAAACTTTTTAATAGGTACGTTACGTACATACACAGGGTGTTTGGTAATATACTGACTATATATAAGTGACGGTTTCTCAAAACATAAAAAAGACTTCTCGAAAAACTACTAGTTATAATATAAAATTTTTAAGAAAATCGACTATGCTTAATGGTGATTAATTCGATATAAAACTTACTGCCTACTCATGCAATCGACATCCAAAAATAAAGGCCGATTTGATATCTCTTTCGGAAATGGCTGCGGTTTTTGTGTTAGAAAGGGACAACAATTACAAGAGATTTTTTTTTAAACATGATAGAAATTCGTTTGACCAAAATTTCAACTGATGGTAAGCGATGATGTGGTCTAAGATGTAGCACGAAGATCTAGAAGACACCTATTCACTCTTACCTTAAAGAGGCCCGGATCGTATTTATTAGGAAAAACAGACGACGGTAAAGTGTTCCATACCTTAGCTGTACTCATCAAAAACGTAGAACCAAAACGATGTGTGCGAATGGGTGGTATATCAACTAGGTACGGATGGTACAGACCCGTGCGCCTGCTTGTCCTTTGATGGAAGGGGGATGGTGGAATCAGATCGTATAGTTGCTGGGAACATTCCCCAAAATGTATTCTGTAAAAGATCGATAGGCTTGCAACTTTACGGCGGTGTTCGAGACTTTGGGTCTTAGTCTCTGCCATATGTTGCTCACCTATAAGCCTAAAAGCCCTACGTTCTATCGAGTCTAAGGTAGCGAGCTGGTATTTGGCCGAACCATCCCAAAGGTGGCAGCAGTACTCCATACCAGACCGGACTTGAGCTTTGTAAAGACTAAGAAGCTGTCCTGGTGCGAAGTATCTCCTGACCTTGTTGAGGATGCCCACCTTCATGGCAGCTGTTTTAGCCTTAGACTCGATGTATAAGCTAAAGTTGAGAGTAGGCGTGAAAACCCTAGGAGCTCGAGGTGGCCTTTTACAGATACCGGTACATCTCGGAAAATGGTAACTTGGGAAAACTGACACTTTTCCGCCGAGAAGAGACATGCTTGCGTTTTTAAAGCGTTGAATTTGACGAGATTGGCATTGCCCCAGTCAGAGACGGCCTTAAGTGTCAAATTCAAACGCTGTAGCATCTCGTTTCTCTGCTTCCGAATTTCAGCTCTGCTGGCTCGAGCATTAGATGTATACCTCTCCACAACTGTATTGTCGTCTGCGTACTCAATGATACCGGGCATAAGCAGATCATTGATATGCAGCAGAAACAGTGTGGCAGAGAGTACTGACCCCTGAGGTACCCCGGCGTTAATAGCCAATTGATCAGACGAGCGGCCATCAATGACTACCCGAATGGATCATTCCCTCAAAAAGTCTGCAAGCCAAGAGCAGAATAGTGATGGAAGTCCGTATGAAGGAAGCTTGCCAATAAGGCTGGCATGCCAAACCCTGTTAAAAGCCTTCGAGATATCTAGTGAAACAGCCAGTGCTTCTCCATACTTCTCGATGACTTCACTCCAGATATGTGTAGCATACGCAAGAAGATCCCCAGTGGACCGTTTCTGGCAAACCCCATTTTGTCGGTCACTAAGGAGGTTATTGTCTTCAGGGTATGCGAGGAGTTTCCTATTCAGCACACGTTCCATACATTTACATAGTAAGGACTTGGCGGCTTTATTGAAGGCTTTCTTCTTTGACCGCACATCCGAGGCTTTAATATTTCGTGCGTCTACCCAGGTACGGTACGCCTCGTGGTTTTGCGCTTCTGCGCTGGCACACGCGGAATTAAACCATGGGCGAGCATTGCCAGAAGGTGAAGCATCGGAGAATGGAATAAAATATTTCATTGCCTTTTTAATTATCTCCGTAACGGCATCAGCGCACACCGTTGGCTCAAAAGAAGAAAAACAAGTTTACCGCCAAGGATAAGACGCGAAGAAATGACGCCTTTCATCCCAATCTGCTGACTTGTAGCTCCACACTCGCCTGCATCCTCTGGGAGAGGGATCGGGAGGTGAGTATGACGATACAGACCTCACCATACAGTGATCTGAGCTGCCCAAGGGAGGTAGCACTGACACTGAGTGGCGATCCGGTTCATTTGTCAGCAGAAGGTAATTGGCAATTGGCTGTGTGGCCCTCGATATATGGTATCCTGGTGGTTTCGCCAACCAGCTGGGTTAGATTAAGCGAGAGCGCAAGTTTGCAGGCTTCTCTTCCAGCTATCTCGGGACGTCACCAATACAGTATCTGTGGTTAGATGGCAAGCATTACACAATAGCACAACAGAAGTTTAATAAAGTGTTTGTTTTTACATGCCAAAATAAATTTCACATTTTTTAAGGTAAACATTTCACACATTTATTTATTATGCTCATCAACATAACCCCTTTCATTTTTGTGCGTATATTATGAAACAACCTGTATACGATACGTTGGTCTGACCAGCCGTACCACTCTCGACTCTAAGTTACATGATGTTTTATATTTCGCCGCCAATAGATACCGACGGCGCAGGAAAGATACAATCACTCATGGAGGGAGTCACAACCCTCAGCATTGAGGCTCAAAAAGATGAGCCTCTGTTAGTCGTTCCTTTTCGGAAAGGCTATTTGGTGACCAAAAACCGAAAAGTTAATAATTTCTATAGCTCTACATCTTTGAAACCAATTGGTTAGAAAGAATAATTCAGGATCCCAGAATACCTTTTAAATTATTGTCCAGTCTTTTGAGATAAGATGACCCCATCTGCCTAGTATAAATTCCATCACATCAAATACAACAACTTGTGTTTGGACTTATATTATTCTTACCAGAATGTAACCGCTGCCAATCAATACGCCACCATGATGAAGAACAAATGGATCCTACCACGAAACATTCCTTACGCGATGTACGAGCCGGCGCACAATATTGAAACTATCACCGCCTTCAACGTACTGTACTCCGCTAAGACCTACGACGTGTTCTTCAAGACTGCTGTCTACTTGAGAGAGTACATCAACGAAGGTCTTTTCGTATACGCTTCCAGCGTTGCCATCATCCATCGTCCTGACACCCAGGGACTCACCATCCCCCCGATCTACGAGACATTCCCCAACTTCTTCGTTAGCAGTGACATTATTCTCTCCGGAGAGAGGATCAATGCTCAAGGCAAGGAACTCGTCAGCAAATACCCCTCGACTTACTTCAAGGACGATAGTGTATTCATCAAGGGAGAGGACTCTCTCTGGGCTTTTACCAAAAACAAGCTTAATGATGTCAGCTACTTCACCCACGATCATTCTCTGAACGCTATGTACTACTACAACACCCTTATGTACCCGTCATGGTTGAGCAGCAGCGTTGTCTCTGGTTTGAACAAGGACAGACGTGGAGAACTTTGGTTGTACAACCTAAAACAGATCGTCGCTCGCTACTACTTAGAGAGATTATCCAACGGCCTGGGGGAAATCCCCGCTTTTTCCGATGAGATTGCTGAAGGATACACTCCTAACCTGTTGTACGGAAACGGAGTTATTTTCCCGTCAAGGCCCGACAACTTCCGCATTGACCAGAACAAGTTCGCCGAAAAACTCGAAAAAGCGAAGGAATTCGAACGCCGCATCTGGGAAGCTATTGATAAGGGCTTCTACGTCACTGTAAGTAAATCAGACTATTTTATTTGCTGCTATTGTAAGCTAAGAATATTTAGATTTTAGAGGCTTACAATTCAACTATTATTATATCTAGCCCCAAGGTGAGCAAGTGAGCATCTGGGGCGATGATGGTGCTGACATCCTGGGCTGTCTGATCCAGGCCAACGCAGACTCTCCTAACGGCTACTTCTACAAGGACTTCCTCCGACTATACACCTCCATAGTCGGTAACACCGCCTACGACTCTGTTGAGCTCGCTCACGGGTAAGTTATTTACAAATAAATCACACATGACGTCACCCTATTAATCTCAATTCTATTAATCTTCATCAATCTCACTCTATTCCTATTTCCTAGGCCTTCAAAAATCTAAACCTCCAAAAATCTTAATTCTCAAACTCTTCAATATCATTTGTTTTTTCTAGATTCGCTCCCCTGGTCGTCCCCTCCGTTGTTGAGAACTACCATACCGCTCTCCGTGACCCTGCCTACTACATCGTGCTGAAGCGCATCTTGAACCTGTTAACTCACTGGAACAAGATCATGAAATACTACACTCCTGAGCAGTTGACCGCTCCTGGTGTTAAGGTCGAGAAAGTTGAGACTGACAAGCTGGTCACTTTCTTCGAAAAGACATACGTGAACCTTACTAACGGTCTTCCGATGAGTGCTATTGAACGTGAGTTTATTTATAGCCATAAGAGACCAAAGAAGCCTGCAACTTACGTTGCAGGCTTCTTTATTTAGATATAAGTTTTTCTTGGATTAGATTCTAGGATCCATGTATTTACTACTAGAGGGCAAGACCTAAGTCTTGCCCTCTAGTAGTAAATACATGGATTCGTAACCATACTAAAAAAATTGTTTGGAAGGAATCACAGATCTTCCACGTATGTCTGTATGTTAAGAACTTGCCGTAATTCTCACCGCTGGTCTTTGCCGGCTTAGAGCTGATCACATACATTTTCTTATTTCAGAGATTATAGTCTTAATTGGTGAGTAATTGTTTTCCGTTTCCAGGTAGACAAGAATATGATGATGTACACGTCGTTGCTGAGTACTCTCGCCTCAACCACAAGGCGTTCAACGTGAAAGTAAAAGTCAAGAGTGAAACTGCTAAGACTGCGCTGGTCAAGTTCTTCCTCGCCCCCAAATACAACAGCAAGGGCTTCAAGATCAACGTCCGCCACAACACAGATAACTACTTCCAATTCGAAGAGTTCACTTATGAACGTGCGTATCTATTAACAGTGTTACACTTGTGACCCAGTTTGGTGAAATGATTCAGGATCAGCTCTGGAGTAGATCGTTTTTTGGTGCCTTAGTGCTCCTCGATAGGCTTCTTTTATACACATTTTGATTGATTCATGATTTTGTTTGTTTATTCTTTCGCTAGACTTGCATAATATTGAGTGTAATTCGAGTTTTGCACCTACCTCCTTATGATCAAAATTAACAGTTATTTAATTCCTTAGTGAAATCCGGAGAAAACGTCATCACCCGTCACTCTATCGCCAACGAATGGACAATTAAGGACTGGCTGAGCGGTGCTGAGCTCTACGAGAAGGTCGCAAGTGGCAAGTGGGTGCCTAACGCGACTCAATTCATCGACAAATTCCCTCACAACCTTCTGCTGCCTAAAGGTATGTCTGTCTATAGATCTAACAGATTTACCAAAATATTTTGACGAATTTGACATTTCCTGACATATTACTAATATTTGAAGAATACCACGAACGTTTATGTTTATTTACGTTTCTCAACCGGTTTTTAAGTCTGACCCGGCCCTACTAGTGCTGTAAGTAGCCATTAGACGTCTCTTAAATAGAAAACACAGTTTTAATGCTAACATCTCTTCCCCAGGTACCGTCGAAGGTATGACATTCCACCTAGCCGTCTTTATCGACGACTACGTCACCCCCAAGACCCCCAAGAACTTCGACCCCACGACCTCCATGGGACTCGGCTCCGGCGCTCGCTTCCACTCGGACAAGCCTCTGGGTTACCCCATGAACCGCCCGCTCTACGAGTGGCAGCTCATGAACGTCAAAAACATCTTCTTCCAGGATGTTGTTATCTACCACGAAGCTTAAGGATTATGAACGCATAGGTGTAGATAAACAGATGTAAATTATAAATATTTTACCGTGAAATCAATAAAGTATGGTAGAGTATATCTTCTGGTGTTCAATTTTAAACCCGTCACTCAATATAATATTACTGCAACTATTGCAACATACGTCGGATTTAGCTTACAGCATTGTCTGTCCGACAGAGCACCAAGGTTGTTGACATGACATAATAGCGCAGAGGGTCATTAAGCTGAAGCGGCAGTGCTTCTGTCATATCTGCCGTAGAATTGATAACCGTTGGGTTAAACGTGTTCTTAAGTGGAGACCACGTCTGGGAAAATGTAAGACACCAACCGGAACTAGGATCTAAGCGTAGAGACCGGATTGTTGTTAGCAGAGACTGGATGTGAAGAGGTGAGGATTGTTTTTTGTGGCGCACCTTACAACCTTAGTCCAGTAGTGGACTGCTGTAAATTGATGATGATGGTGATGATGTCTGTAGCAAGATGGGCGATAAGCCGGCCAAGATGCAAGAGATTAAATTAGATAATTTATTTATTGCACACCATTAAATATAAACATAAAGCTAAAAGCGATCTCTTCCAGGCAACCTTTGGATGTGCATGATCTATAAGGACATATGACATATAAGGATGGCGACGTAAGATATTATTAGAATTATTAAAACAAGTATATATTACAATTTATAAAAAATATAGATAATATAAAATAAAATGCATAATTATAATATATGATATTATCATAAAATTACATATATTAACATTATGATACATAAAATATATATTGTCATACCTACATACATATATTTTAAAAATGCATATATAAATAAATGGCCTAATGAGCGATGGATGACATAAAGTGTTGTCTGCTATGTTTTAAGGATAGGGAGAGATTTTGTAGGACGAATTGAGACAGGTAGGGCACTCCAGAGCCTGGTAACCTGCAGAGTAAAAGAAGTACTATAAAATACTGAGGTATGGTGGAGAGTTTTTAATTGAAGGGTTTCAGAGGAACGTAAGGATCGAGAGTTGGAAAGGTGAACAAATTCAAAGCGTTCTTTGAGGTAGGGCGGATTAGACGGGATGAAAAGGATACTGTAAAGGAGGAAAAGGATGTGTGAGTTCCGGCGAAGGCAGATGGGTAACCACTTAAAATTGTGGCGATACTCAAAAATGTGATTGAATTAGCGCAAGCCAAATATGAATCTAATTTCTAATCAGAGAAATTCTGGAATCTCTTAAGCTTGTTGAGTTGGTCTTCAGTTAAATCAAGATAGCTGGCGTCAGCGTAATCGAGAATGGGGTGCAACAATGTCTGTGCAAGTGCAATTTTGGTGGAAGTCGGAAGGAAGTTTCGCAGCCGTTTTAGAGAGGCAGCTACAGCAAAGGTCTTTCAGCTTACCGCTACTAGTTGAGGTCCCCAAGATAACTAACTATCCATGAGTACCCCCAGATTCTTAACTACCTTGCTAACTTCTTTTGATCTAGGTATCGTCAAATTTTACTTCAGGTAGATCAAGCCAATCGATTTGTGTAATCATCCGCGAGCTTCCTATTGTAATTACTTAGAGAGTAGACTGTCTGAGTTAGAAGAAGTACTGATTTAATTTCTGCCACGACACTTATGCATAATTTGTCTCGAATTCTCGATGTAGTGAACTTGTAACAATAGTAAGTAGGTCTAAAGTATAATACATATAGTCTCCTGCGTTTGGAATCCCCACGAGTCAACATATTCCCTGATGCTTGAAAAAATCCAGAATCGTTTCTTACGCTTCGTATAAAAGAAGAGTTATGAATATTATCCATTTACTCGTATCTACCCAACGAAATACTTGCAAGGCACATTAGGTTTTAATTCTCTCGAAATGCATAGGTTATTAAATCAAATGATGACTGTTTGCCTTCTATTACAGGGTGAGCTTGATAGTCCGGAATTAGTCAGTGAGGCAAGTAGGCTATGTGTGCCTGAGCAACGCTCTAGGTTTAGGCTTGGGCGGGTCCCGCTGTTCGAACCGAACCCTGCGCGTACTGTTGTGCGCCAAAACTCTCCTATCTGCCGTGCGCAACGCCACCGCACACGAACTTCAAAAGATTTATCCGGAAACTGATGTATTTGCGGATATTGTACCTACATGTTACGTTGACGCAGGTAGGCCTTCAGTACTGCGAGGGAGATATTATCCCAAAATAATAAATTGTAGGTAGGTACACACGGCTACACATCAAGCTATACATTACCAGTATAAGCTGACCTCTCATTCTACGAAAAGCCTACACAATGCGAGGTCAGCTTATACTGGAATGTATAGCTTGATGTGTAGCCGTGTGTACTTCTGTAAATTTTAAGGTATTATGTATATTTTTACATGTGTATGTAAGTACTTAATAGGCTTGTGTATGTAAGTGTAAGTACCTAACAGGTTTGTGTTTGTTAGTATTATTATTTTTATAGTTAGGTATTTCTATTGTACCTGAGCAGTGAATTTTGAACTTGCCAGTATTTTCATTTTCTTATGTACTTATTTTTTTTTCAAATTCAAATTCATTTATTTAGAACTAATAGTACAAACATATTACTGGTAGCACGATGAAGCTGCAAAAATTATAAAAATTGTGGAGCAGCTTCAACGCCCACCTCCTCAGACAACAAAGCAAGATACATCGTTCATTCAACAATAAGAATAATTTAGGTTTATAACTAAGATATATAAATAAAATTAAAGAAAAAATTAAAGTTATAGAAACAATTATATATAGATACAGATACAGATATAATGGTACTTATAATTTTGATGAATGAGTTATGAGTTTGTCTGTGTGAGTGTAGTGTGAGGGGGTGTGTGTGTTTGCGAGTGGGCGTGTGTGTGGGCCAGTGTGTTAAAAGTGTGTGTGTGTGTGTGTGTGTGTGTGTGTGTGTGTGTGTGTGTGTGTGTGTGTGTGTGTGTGTGTGTGTGTGTGTGTGTGTGTGTGTGTGTGTGTGTGCGTGCGCGTGGGGGTGTGTAGCATGCGTGAGTTAGTATGAATTTCCGATTGTTTAGGGAGTTTCAGGGAGATAACAAAAAGTCTTCTGTTTCTTCGTAGGAGAGGGATAGGAGCCATTTCTTACATATAATTTTGCAGTGATAATGTGTTAGGGGGTAGATATTAAGAAGTCTGTTAACTTTATTATATAGCGAAGAACTTAAAAAGTAAAATTACCACTCGGCCACAGCGGTCCTACGAGTTTTAATTTTGCAAACTATGTCGGAGCGACGTTTTGTGGTTTTAAGATTAGAGTCAAAAATAAGCTGTGAGTGCTTTCGCAAAACACTCGACAACACAAACAATTGTCTAACAGTTAGAACCTCACAGAGGGAGTACAGCGACCTGGTTGAGAAACGTCTAGGTTTGGATAACATAACCTTAAGAACAGCCCTCTGTGCACGCTCCACTCTCAACATCTGAGTCTTGATGGCTCCACCCTAAGCAGTGTTACAGTATGATAAGATGGATTGTGCGAGTGCAAAGTAGACTGTTTTAAGGCAGTCAATGTCAGCAGCATTTCTTAAGCTCTTAAATACAACGATTAGTTTACGGATTCTGGCCACAGTACACTGAATGTGTGGAAGCCACGAGATAGAGCTATCCAGATAGACACCAAGGTACTAGTTGGTCAATGTACGCTCTAGAGACTGGCAAGTACAAGTGCTAGATTTTACGACAGGACATGTATGGGCACGGATCGAAAAGGTTGGTGGAGATTGGGATCGAGACGTTGGGGAGAAAGTGATGTATTTTGTCTTATTAACATTGAGGGTCAAAAGATTTAGCGAAAGCCAATCTAGGACAACTTTCAGTGCTGACTCTGCCAGTAATTGCGTCTATTCCCAATTTTGACCACCAATGACCAGAGCAGTATTATCTGCATAAGTGAAGATGGAGCAGCTTGGGATAGACAGTTTGCAGAGGTCATTGGTATAGATCAAAAAAAGTGTTGGGCCAAGGACACTCCTTTGAGGAACGCCGAAGGTTATGGTTTCCTCGTCACTGTAGGTGCTGTGAATTTTAACGACCTGTTTACAATGGAAAAGATAACTCTCGAACAAGTCTCTGACACTGCCTCTAATGCCAATTTGTTCCAGTTTGTTCAAAAGTATGGGAATAGAGACAGTGTCAAAGGCCTTAGAGAGATCGAGGAAAATGCCCACAGTTTTGAGCCCTCTGTCAAATCTTCTGACAATCGTGGTTGTGAGCTCTATGACTGTGTCTTCTGTGGATCTGCAGCTCATGAAACCAAATTGGCTACGCGCCAATACTATGCACTTATCAGTTAAATAATCAACAAGCCTCCGATTGATGATCTTTTCAAGAACCTTAGACAGAGTGCTCAGAACAGAAATAGGCCTATAATTGTTGACATTTTGACTATCGCCACCTTTATGTATCGGATGAACGATAGCTTTTTTGAAGACGGTTGGGAAAATGCCCGTAGATAAGCAGAGATTAAATATGTGTTGCAATAAGAGTATTTCTGGACCCTTTAATAACTGAGGTGGGAATCCCATCCCTGCCTGTAGCGCTTTTGTCTTTAAGTTTAATTATGACACATTCTATTTCCTTGTAATCTGTTGGCAAGAGAGCCATGGAGTCAAGGAGAGTAGAGATGGGATGAGGATTAGGATGTGTGTCAGTTGGGGAGCTATTTGCCGGATGAGGGATAGAGGGGGTGGTAAGTTTTATGTTAGACTCTAGGCTCTTGCCCACATTGGCAAAGAAACTGTTTACTGTGTTTACGGATTTAACGGGGGCTATGTCTAGTTTAAGTAACTGCTCGGAAAACGACTGCTTGAGATTAATATGGGCAATTTTCTTAACGAGGTCCCACATAGCTTTTGAATTATTTTTGGCTCTCTGAAGCTTGTTGCGCTCAAACTCTCGTTTAACTTTTTTCAATAAATTATTACAATAATTATGATAGCGAGTAAACGTGATTTTGAGGGTTTGGTTATTTTTATCTTTATTGTATTTTCTATAAAGGTTATCCCTATGACGTATACATCTAAGAAGGCCAGGTGTAATCCATGGTTTTATGATGCTAGGAATTTTTGTTTGGGTATGTTTTTGAATAATTAAGGTAAGTATGTTCACAAGGACTTGGGCAGCTAAGTTAGCGTTAGACATTGATAAAATAGAGGAAAATTCCGTTATTTTCTATTTCTGTGATGATTTCAGGGATGTTTAATTTAGAGGTGGAAAGTTTTAGAGCTTTATGTTTGATTGATAGAGGAATACCAAAAAAGGTCGGGGAATGATCTGTTATCAAGGAATCCAGGATTAACGAGACTGCTAGGTATGGTTACTTCAATATAACATGATCCAGACAGCTATTTAGGCGAGTCGGCAATACATGAGCTGGAAGCATGGCGTGGGAAGCTACCAGATTTAAATAGTCATCAGAATTAGTATCACTGGAGTCAGAAGCAATATATAAAGCATCATAAAGCCATGGATTACTCCTGGTCTTCTGAGGTGCATTCGACACAGAGACTCGCTGTACAGAAAATTTAACAAAGACAGAGAAAATCTAACAAAAAAGACTATATTTACCCGCTACCGCAACTTTTGAAACAATCTTCTAAAAAAAATTAAGCGCGAATACGAACGTGACGAGCTACGGAAGGCCAGGAATAATCCAAAGGCAACGTGGAATATTATCAAGGATATTGCAAACCAAAATATAAAACAATCTTCCTCTGAGAAGCTACTAACACTGTCTGTAAACCCATCCACCTCTCTCAATATGGTTAACAGTTTTTTGCAAATGTGGGAAAAGACTTGGCCTCTAAACTACACCTAACCCAACCGTATCTAACACATAAGAAAGACTTCCCAAACCCTCCTAATTCAGCTCCTCTCGACTCTATGGCTTTATATCCCACTGACAATGAAGAGATAGAAAACATTATCTTAAACCTCAAAACGAAATGTGCCACCGGTTGGGACGGCATTCCTACATCTGTCGTTAAGGGCTCCAGATACATCCTAGCCCCCATTCTCAACTATCTTTATAATTTATGCATGTCTACCGGCACCTATCCCTCGGTATTTAAGAAAGCTTTAGTTCATCCCATTTACAAGGGAGGTGACAGAGACAGAGTCACTAATTATCGGCCAATTTCAGTTCTCACCGTATTGTCAAAAGTGTTTGAAAAAATTTTGAACAACCGTCTTATAAAATACCTTAATGATAAAAATATATTGGCAGATAACCAATTTGGCTTTAGAAGAAACAGGTCGACTGAAGATGCTGTTACTGAACTCACTACTGCGATTGTCAAAAACCTTGACAAAAAGCTTAAAACAATTGGTATATTCATTGATTTATCTAAGGCATTTGACACTGTCTCTGTCCCCATCCTATTGGATAAACTCGCGGAGATTGGTATTAGAGGTATTACTAACAGCTTTTTTGAGAGCTACCTCTCCGACCGCAGACAGGTAGTCGTAATTAATAATTTGTCTAGCAAGGAAGAGGGTATAAGTTTCGGTGTCCCGCAGGGCAGTGTTCTTGGACCCACTCTCTTTCTTATATACATTAACGACTTGTGCAATTTGTCTCTCCCGAACTGCAGTATATTTACGTATGCTGATGATACAGCTCTTCTAATCGCAGGTCACGACTGGGCAGAGGCTAACTCACTTGCGGAATCTGCTCTTAAATCGGTCCTGACATGGCTCTCACAGAACCTTCTTACTCTAAATGTTCCTAAAACTAAATTCATAATTTTCTCCCCTAGTATCAGAACTCAACCTCTCTCCTCTTTCATTCTTCGTGCCCATGCCTGTTCTGCAGCAGGACCAAACCCATGCCACTGTCCCAAAGTGGAACGCACTCTAAGTATTAAATATTTATGTGTCTGGTTGGATAGAACTATGTCTTGGGTGCCGCATATTGAGTGTCCAGAATCAGAAAATTAATGTACATTTTTAAGCAACTTCGTAACAGCGCTGACATTCTTTGCCTTAAAATGGTTTACTATGCTCTAGCTCAATCGGTTTTATCCTATTGTATAACTGCATGGGGCGGTTCTACTAAGACTCTCATGTTGAGAGTGGAAAGAGCCCAGAGAGCTGTATTGAAGGTCATGACTTCTAAATCTAGACTCTTTCCCACTGCTACCCTATATTCGATCTGTGAAGTTCTTACAGTGCGTCAACTATTTGTCCTAGCGACAGTTTTGCGGAAACACGGTGAACTTTCTTTCGATCCAGTTTTCAGCTCTCTTAAGCGTCGCTCTGATATGGTTTGCAGCATACAGCCCCGCAGAACTGCCCTAGCTGGAAGACACTACTTTTATATAAGCTGTCCTTTGTACAACAGAGTAAACAAAGCTATTGACATTTATCCGCTGTCATTCCACAGATGTAAAATTAAATGCGAAACCTGGCTTCAGTCACTAACGTACGATGATACCGAGAATATTTTGATCTCTCCTACCTAGCAAACTTAACAACAAGCGAACACGTATGCACTCACACACTCACACACAAACTCGCGCACACACTCACATCTACACACACACACACACACACACCACACAAACACTCACCACACACATACTCACACACACGCAGTATTCAACTTAAAATCATAATCATATTTAGACTAAACATTTCCTTGTATCGACTTGTTTTAAGCTGGAACGTTGTTCGGTTTGGTTTTGGAAGAGGGCGCTGACACTGCTTCTCAGTTTTTTTTTAACTTTTGTAGTTGTCAACGTTTTCATTTGTCTATTGTACTTTGTTTATGTTCCAAATAAATAATTTTGAATTTGAATTTTGAATATCGATATTGATATCACCTACGATGATGATTGTAGGAAAGCTAACTAGTTGAGTAAGAGTACTTTCAAGACAGTTAAAAAAACCATCAATGTTTTTAACTGATGGAGAACGATACAGAGCGATCACAACCAAATTGTCAAACTTTAGCAGCAAGCAATTGGCGTCTACAAAAGTAGGAGTGAGAACCTTTCAAGCTAAGCCGGTCCGCACATAGGCGACGACGTAAAAGAAAACCAGGCGTAAAAGAGTTGAAGCCAGAAAGAGAGGGAACAGTGGGACACTTACTTAGCCAATACTCGGACAGTATAACAAGATCCAACTGAGATTTGATTCTATGTAATAGAATAAGGAGACCATCAAAATTACAATTTATGCTCCTGATGTTTAAGTGTAATACTATGAGAGTGTCTTGGCTAGACTTAAAGTGCCGACTAGCTTCTTCAGGAGAGCAGACCAATGATACTGACAAGCTAGTACTTTCAATATCTTCAGCTATAGTAACCAGATCATCCATTATCAGATTTAGAATTGTACAGGGGGAACACAGATAAGTGAACGCTATGATAAACTGAGCAATTGCTAAAGCCAATTGGAATTGTTAATTCAGGTAGATAAATTATTAAAAAGAGACAATTTGTTTGAGTTGACGATATAGTATAAATGATGAAGTACTCACCCCAGAAAGTGTGGAAGTATGTGTGTGTTGGTGTAAAAACGGTAATAATGGTAATAAACGTCTTATGACTATTATGCTGATAATCATGATGAATCTCTACTTACTTACTGCCCTAATGACTCATACCTATTCTCCTACTATCAGGCCACCTAAAACGAAAGCGAGATTCAAAAATTATTTCATAAAAATGTTCTGCTCGTGGGATTTATTTATCAGATCGAAATTCTATAGACATTGTACACTGAAGCAATACAATATTAAACGTAGGCGAGGTTTTAACATTGTTTGAATTTATAATGTACCTACAAACACCAAATATTTAACTCTTATAAACTTTTTGATATAAATAACTAGTGGTTCGCCCCGAACTGAGATCTCGAGAGTCTCCGATTAAAACAAAAAAATATTAATTGTAATCTTTGACTATCAAAATAGTGCCATAAAATACTATATCACATACTTGACCTACAGTTTCATTCAAATTACAGGTAACGGGAGTTCTTGTATTGTAGTTTATCATTTTTGGGGTACAAATTGCAGTTATTCTGGATTTCAGACGTTTGCCTATATTTGTATCACTTAACCTACACGCATACTAAATTACAGCACTGTGGGGTCAGTGGTGTACCCTGTAAATTTTGTCAAAGTTTAGTGTTTATTATGGCTAATAACTCAAAAATAAAGACTTTACGAAAAACAAAAACGGAGCCCTAATTTACTAATGAAGACCTTTCATTTGATATCCCATTTGGCCTTATAGTCTATTTACATTTTTTTTTACCCCTCTTGAACCCCAATATCTCAACAACCCCCAAACATTTTTAGCTCATTTAGTCACACCAAAATTGTGCCATCACTTCCTACTTAATTATAAATTTTACGATGATTGCATTAACGCTATCTCGGACAAACAAACATACATACATACAACGCCGATTTGCCCAAGTTGATTTACTACTTCGCTCGAACAATAAACTTTCTAACTCTATGAGAAATTATGTTGGTACCGAGGTTCAATGTTTTCCACAAACAATATTAAGTTCCATCTTTATCACACTAAGAGCTGTGAATTTTGGTTACAATAAAATTAAGTTTTTTGTTGAAAAATTACTTTTTCAAAACAAGCTTTTATAATTTTCATAATCGGAACCGCCAGTAGATTCAAATGAGCCCAAGCACTAGTAGCCTACTATAATCCATTCAGAAGTTCCGTGGATATAGCAAATTGTTAAAATTCATTTTGATATTTCTAATACCATGTGTAATGGGAAAGTTCAGATTCGATAACCACATGTTGTACAAAATCTTACCAAAAAGTCTAGAGCAAGTTAAGTTGCTGCAGAATCTCCAAGAGAATGATATGTGTGTGTCTGGATATCGGACTTCTTGAGGGACCGTTCGATACGAGTTGTCGTTGAAGGCTGCTCGTCCGATCAATTGGCGATTAACGCCGGGGTCCCACAAGGGTCAGTACTTTCCGCAACTCTGTTCTTGCTGCATATCAACGATCTGCTAAAACCCGGTACCTTTGGGTATGCAGACGATAGCACAGTTGTGGAAAGCTATACATCTAGTGCACGAGCCAGTAGAGCGCAAATTCGATCGAAATAAAGTCGCTCAGGGAGGCCATGGTCGAGCGCTTAAACTTGTCCTTGAAGGCAATCTCCGACTGGGGTAATGCCAATCTGATCAAGTTCAATGAGAATAAGACCCAGGCGTGTCTGTTCTCC
Source organism: Philereme vetulata (assembly GCA_918857605.2). NCBI lineage: Eukaryota > Metazoa > Arthropoda > Insecta > Lepidoptera > Geometridae > Philereme > Philereme vetulata. The sequence continues at coordinate 12,223,953 of OU975423.1, forward strand.
GCAAAACGAAGTCAATTTAATCTGACTCCTACTTTCCGAAATGTATCCGTGCCGACATCTGACCACCTCGAGCTTCTTGGTATCACATTAACTCCAACTCTCAATTTCGGCTCCTACATTGAGTCGAAAGTCCAGTTGGCTGCTAAAAAGCTTGGTATACTTGCAAAGGTGAGGCACTACTTCACACCGGGACAGTTGCTGAACTTGTAACAAGCACAAGTCCGATCGTGTTTGGAGTACTGTTCTCACCTCCGGGACGGATCAGCGAAGTACCAACTTGAAGCTCTGGAATCAATTGAGAGAAGAGCCAAGAAGCTCATAGGCAAAAATGAGCTTGTTGATGCAAGGCTCCTCAGCCTGGAGCATCGACGAAAGGTTGCTAGCCTCTCGGTTTTTTATCGAGTACATTTCGGGGAGTGTGCGGCGGAACTTTTCAACCTGATCCCACCATCTCCTTTCTATCAACGGACCACCAGACGCTCTGCGGTGCGCCATCGCTATATGGTAGAAATACCTCCCATTCGCACAAAGCGGTTCTCTTCGACCTTTATTATGCGCACCGCCAAAGAGTGGAACGACTTGCCAGAGTCTGTGTTTCCTGATAGCTACAACCTGAGTATCTTTAAGTCGCGAGTGAATAGGTTTCTTCTAGGCAAGCGTGTACCATCGTAGACTGCATCATCGCTTACCATCAGGCGAGATCGTGGTCAAACGCAAGCCTATAATATATTTAAAAAAAAATCTTAGGTATGATGTTTGGATTGATCCGATGCCGTCAGCTGAATTTGTTAATATTTCGTCCAGCCCGGGAAACAAGGGAGATTTGGAAGGATTACTAAATGGAAATGCAATTTTGAAATCGCAATGGCTAACATTCAAGAGTAAGTAAGAAGAGGTTACGTTTTATTTTGGAACTCTAATTCATATGAACAAAAATAATTTGTAGGTGCGCGGAGCGTTTCATAAGTTGCTCGTTTCTTCCGCGCACCTCCAATATTATGAATGAACTTCTCCTGTTGATTTTTTTGAAGAGCTTCAACATGGACGCCCTTGAGTGTAAAACGCATCCACAATTCTACGCAATATACCATGGTACCATATTGTTGCATTGTCACCAAAGTTACATATGTATTCCAAATTTCAGCTCAATGAGTTGAGGGGAACGGGTTCAAAATTCAAAGTCAAAGTCAAAATCTTTTATTCATTAAAATCACAAGGATCACTTTGATCGCGATCAAGCCAGGAAAGAAAGGCAAAAAAACAAGGCTAGTTGTTTTTTTTTAATGATCATTTAGATCATAACAATACAGGTAATAAATTACGTCTAAATTGTAACATTTTGAACGAGTTGGAGCATTTTCAATCCCAAGCTTCTCTATCATCTAAATAATCCGATATTTTATAGTAGGCTTTTTATAAAGATTTCGATTAATTGCGTTTTTAAATTTGTTAATTTTCAATTTTTGTACATCACTTGGGAGTTTGTCATAAAAGCGAACACCTTGCCCTTTAAACGATTTACTAACTTTATGGAGTTTACAAGTGGCAACAGCGAGTTTAACTTTATTTCTAGTATTAAAATTATGATTAATGCTATTTTTCTTAAACAAATTAATATTTTTGTGAACATACATTTCATTGCATTCAGTTGCAAGATTCCACTCGGACAAACATATATACATTGCAAGGTAATAAAAAGCTTGTAAAAATATATTTATACATTTAATATACTAACTTAATAACCCACACGTGGCTTCGAACGCGTGGTTCGTCAATAAAAACATCACCCTCCTGCATAGTCAGGTGCATATGTAACCTATGTCCCAATCCCGTTCACAATCTATCAATAGACAAAATTTTATCGAAATTGGTCCAGTTCTTAGTTTACTCCTCAAGTTCTTACTCACCAAGACATCTTAGGCAAGTGAGCGAGTTAATAATGCCAAAACCCTTCATAAAATGGATACATAACAGTAAGAATGGCACCGACTTCCATCATGGATTAGAGTAACAATGGCAGCCGTAGGGGTCCAGGCAAAACCAGGAATGCCAAGAATCCCTGGAAGAATGTTAGCTGCCATTCAACTAATATAAATACAAAACCACTGATTGCCTTGTACAATGAAAAAACCCAGACAACGGAAGATAGAGCCGCAAATACTAATACTAATTACAAAAAAACCACTGATTGCCTTGTACAATGAAAAAACCCAGACAACGGAAGATAGAGCCGCAAATACTAATACTAATTACAAAAAAACCACTGATTGCCTTGTACAATGAAAAAACCCAGACAACGGAAGATAGAGCCGCAAATACTAATACTAATTACAAAAAAACCACTGATTGCCTTGTACAATGAAAAAACCCAGACAACGGAAGATAGAGCCGCAAATACTAATACTAATTACAAAAAAACCACTGATTGCCTTGTACAATGAAAAAACCCAGACAACGGAAGATAGAGCCGCAAATACTAATACTAATTACAAAAAAACCACTGATTGCCTTGTACAATGAAAAAACCCAGACAACGGAAGATAGAGCCGCAAATACTAATACTAATTATAAAAAAAACAGCTGGAGTAAAATGGAGACCGCACAAACAGTGCAGATTAGTAAGAACAATCCTACTGTTCTTACTAATCCTACTCTTCTTGCCCCCCACCCTGTCTCGCCCACTCTCCCTTACTCTTTATTGCACACCAAACAAAAATACAGTAACAAAGGAAATAAACAATAAATAACGGTACAATGGGCGGTCTTATCTTGGCTAAAAGCGATCTCTTCCAAACAACCTTTAGATGGACAGGATAAACAAAAATCCAAAAACGGTGGTGTACGAGTACCTTTAAACATAACCATTAATACTTATAGAATTTTTATTAAAGCAATGATCCTAACCATCAAAATGGTGTCGGATGAGATCGCCTAGTATAGCGATAAGACCCTGTTACATTATCATCATCATCAGCCACATTCGTCCAATACTAGACACAATATAGATTTTATGTAAGTACATTCAATATTTAATTAACTTAATAAAATATTTTGATTTAAAAATTGATTTTGTTATTTAAATATAGGTATTTTTAAGTACAGACCACGACTATGTGACCCCCCCCCCCCCCCCCCCATCCCCTGGCACCAAAGCTGGATCCGCCCTTGTGTTACATTATGCATACATTTAATTTGTTTCTTTTTCTGTTGTTATAAGTATAAATAATAATAATAAAATAAAATAATAATAAATATTTCTGGACATCTCACGCAGCGCTATCTAGCCCCAAACTAAGCAGAGCTTGTACTATGGGAACCAGTTAACTGATATAATACTTATATACTTTTTTTTTTGTAAATACATACTTATAATATATAGAGAAACAACCAGACCCGTAACAAATATCTGTAGATCATGCAAACATTTACTCCGCAGCGGGAATCGAACCCGCTACCTCCTTCGTCTCAGCCGGCTATTCGCCCACTGTACCACGGAGGTCGTCAAATGTATGTCTCGCTTATAAGGAATAAAGAATGTTCATATTATAAATATTCATTCCATTTCTACTATTTTAGAACTATGTTCAAGAGTGAATGTGAAACACAAGCACAGAATTACTGAGTTACATTTGAATTTGTATCTTTAAATTCACACAAGTCCTAAACAAACAAATGACCACACATGACACAAACAACCGGACAGACGTTTGATTTTGACTTATTAAGTACATATTGATTAGTTAAACAACCCCATGGCAACTAAATGATGGCAATTGTAGCATCCGGTGCTAATCGGTTACTAATGAGACGCACGAGGTCTCCACTTGGTGGTTACTGTAGGTACATACATCAGATCAGATCAGCTATACATCAACATCTGTCTACGTTCTTAAAGGCAGATTTTTAGCCGAACGGTGTCATTTAGTAGTAGTAGGTATTCATTGAAACTAATTTTAACTTATACTGTTTTTTTTACCCCTCTTGAACCCCAATATCTCAACAACCCCTCAACATTTTTAGCTCATTTAGTCACACCAAAATTGTGCCATCACTACCTATGTTTCAAATTTCACTATGATCGGATCAACGCTTCGAAAGAAGTTATCCTCGGACAAACATACACACATACATATTAGGTTGGGGAAAAAATTCTTCGCATTTTTTAATAAAATTCAAAACATTTTTTAATATAGTTTATTTACGTTTAACTAAAGTATGTAGGTACCATTTTGTTCGATAACTTTTTGCCATCTTGTATGTAGGGACATGATCCCATTGCTATAGAAATTTAGGGCTTCTGATCAAAATACCGCGACCAGTAGTTTTGGCAGTCCTCTCGTGATGTTAACCTGACACGGCCCAAAAAATCTGAAGAGACCGAAACAGGTGGAAATCTGAAGCTGTAAGGTCAGGACTATACGGCGGATGCATTAACACCTCCCAGTCAAACTCTCTTAATTTTTGCTGAGTGGCTAAAGATGTGTGAGGTCTAGCGATATCATGATGAAAAACCACACCCCTTCTGTTGATTAATTCCGGCCGCTTTCTCTCAACTTCAGTTCTCAACAACAGAACTCAATCAGTTGTTGGCAGTAGAGTTCAGAATCGATGGTTCTGCCTGGTAGTGACAGCTCATAATGAATAATGCCATTCCAATCCCACCACACACACAGCATCACCTTGTTGTGAGTTAACCCGGGTTTCGCCACAGTCTGTGAAGCCTGACCGGCCTTTGACCACGACCTTTTTCGCACGTTCTTGTCGTACGTGATCCACTTTTCATCACTAGTTATCAGCTTCTTCAAAAATGGTTCAGTTTCATTACGTCGTAATAAAGAATCACAAATGAGTACACGGTTCATTAGGTTTCTTTCAGTGAGCTCGTGGGGTACCCAAATATCGAGCTTTTTTGTGTACCCAGTTTTTTTTAAATGCGCTAAAACTGTTTTGTGGTCAATTCCCAATTCTTCAGCTACGTCGCAACTACTGATATGCCGATCTTGCTCCTCTTTTTTAAATATGGCATCAATATTATCTGTAACTAGTGGACCCCCCAAACTTTTTATCGGCTTGACATGCATAGGTATAACGCGGGCTGTCAATATAAGTCACCCTGGTAGAATTGTCAATTGTTGTCCACGGCCATCATTATGTATGAGAAAATGAATGACTTCCACAAATAATTCAATACCAAAATTAGCCAAATCGCTCCACCCGTTCTCGAGTTTTAGCGAGACTAACGAACAGCAAACTCCTACCGAAGCATCTGTTTCAAACGATATTCATTTTTTTTACATCCTCTTTGACGATATTTGCAGCACGCATTCTGTCAATTCTATTTGAAACGTCATAAGGTTACATTATAAAAGCGCTAAGGTTAGATTATAAATAATTTTATATGGTGGTTAAGTATTCTAATTTTGCGCGTAATTTTCTTAATTTTTTCTTTCATAAGAACCTTTTCCTGACACTAAGAAATACAACAAAAAAAGAATTGGCCAAATTGGTTCAGGCGTTGTTGAGTTATGCGGTTACCAACACATTTTGCGATTCATTTTTATATTATAATAGATAGGGCGACCAGAGCGACGTGCATCTTTGACATCAAAATTTCCGGATTTGGTGCTACTCTGACAGACACTGCACTAGGTCCATAAACATCGCAAATTTTTTTCGCGGCTTGTGTTGCATTTTTACCTTTATTGTAGTAAAATTTTAAAATGTATCGAATTTCTTCATTAGATTCACTCATCTTAACAGTACGAAAATCAAATAAAAATCACACATTTTCCTAATTTGAATTTGGAATTATCTTCTTTAAAATTTAAAGATTTGAATGATACCAAAACCAGCCAGATATCTACAAATAGTATAGCCAAAGAGATTTTATTTAAAGTTCATACAAACTTTAACGCGAAAAGACTTTTTCCCCAACCTATTATATACAACGTGGATTTGCTTAAATTATTATTAATTATTACTTTATTTCATAATTTCTCTTTACTGTTTTTTATTATTAAAAAAAACGTAATAATTGGTATAATCACTTACCTAATTATTTAAACTGACACTATTTACGTCGCCACCTTGTAGTAAGAAAAAAATTGTACATTTTTATACAATGGGCGTAAGCGATCACGCTCGAGATATTTTGGAAACTATTGATCGCTTATACCCAAGTAGGTATAACACGTAACTTTTCATCATGTCCAAAAGTCTTTATAACAGTTTGTTGCTAAAAAGTATAATTGCGGTCCCGGTATTCATTGTTTTTTTTTTCACTACTAAACTATGGCCTCTTTTTTACTTAGAAAACTTTCGTAATTAATTTCAATCATTATTATAAATACGGGATCCGCCAGCCTGGAGGCCATGTCTTCATGATGCAAGTGGACAGAAGAGTGAGTGAACCTGGTAGAGAGTAGAGCCAGTTAGTGTTGTGTGTTTGCCTGTACCAAGAACTACCGAAGAGAGCAGCAGTGATGATAATGATGATGACACAGCGGGTCAACGCACTGTGCTTTCGTTGACCCAATCCCCACCACCCCGCCCGTCCACTCGCGCGCAGAGGACAGCGGCGCGCAGTGCGAGGCGAGACGTTATTCAGAGCGGATCGCACTCACCCTGATGAAGGTTCACGAATTGAACCGAAACATTGTCGGTCGAAACACCGATAAGACGGTACGTGATAAATCCCGTATTTATGGCCTCTTTTATTTAATTGATCGAGCGAAGCGAGATCTCTAAATCAACTTGGACAAATCGGCGTTGTATGTATGTAAGTTTGTTTGGCCGAGGATAACTTTCAAAGCGTTGATCCTATCATCGTGAAATTTGAAACATAGGTAGTGATGGCACAATTTTGGTGTGACTAAATTAGCTAAAAATGTTGGGGGGTTGTTGAGATATTGTGGTTCAAGAGGGGTAAAAAAAAATGAGACTCTTAGGTCAAGTGGGATGTCAAATGAAAGGTCTTCATTAGTACATTTAGACTTCGTTTTGTTTTTAGTAAATTCTTTATAGTTTTTGAGATAATAGCCACAATAAGACATTATTCAATAGTTAAACACTAAGTCCAGGTAGCTGGTTAAATAGGTACTGAACTTTGTCAAAATTGACACAACCTAAGCAACCAAAGTAGGTTTCCTAGATTACGTCAGAAATAGCGAATCGCTTTCCAAACGGTACAATGTTCCGAATTCAAAAGCGTTGCGCGCAAAACATCCTGCGAACGAGGAAACAGCACGCGTGCCGCGTAAACTTCCTGTGTGACCGGAAGGTAGAATATTGTGTGCTCGTGGATAGGGTAATTTCCAAGATATACATTTTTTTACTTTCTGTTTTTTATCATCTTACAAAATAATCTTCTTATTTGTGATCCTAAGATGAAAGTACCCTAGTGATCTAAGTAAGAGGTGAAAGTAGTGAAGTCTATTACACGAAATGTCTCACGTCCTCGAAAACCTGGATCGTAAACATACATTTTCAACCGTAATTCATCTGATAACCGATAGTTATAACAAGATAGGTATAATGTAAAAGTGACAGAGGTATCAACTTATTGTTCAATACCAAAAAAAACCTTCCAGAAAGTTATTTTTTCGAGTATGTCACCACTTTGGCACTTCACCTTATGTACGGTATAATTTTTCCAAAGCATTATTTTTTTTCAAGTTTCGAAAATTTGAAATGCCATACTGTAAGTTCCAACTTTTTTACACCTTTCTCGACTGTGACAGTCTTCCGCCCCATGGATATAGTATAAAATAATTTTTTTAGGTAGAATTTTATCCAAACAAGCAGTATACAATGATAACATACTGTAACAAATGATTTTACGTATTGTACAGTCGTATTTTGAAAACGTGTCGAATAAATATTTTTTCAAGTATGGCAGCACTTTTTCCCCCTACTAGAAGTATGGCAAATATAATAACGGTCACATTTTATCATATACTTTCCAAAAATCAAAATGCAATACGGGTACAAATCGTTTTGCATTAAAAACTTACTCCTTTGAGGTATGGCGGCCATTTAGAACCGTTGGAAAAGTATGGAATGGTGATTTTCGTGAATGGCTACTCGACGATAATTAGCTGTGCAAAAATTAGCCTGGTGCAAATAGCTGAATTGTTTTTTTTAATTAATGTGTTCTCGTCGGTATGGCGGGTTGTAAGTCACACCGGAGAAGTATGGCATTACACTACCGCCTACTTCCATTTTTATCGACTATCGCAAAATACAAGAAGTATTGTGGAACAAATCGTTCGACACTCGTAGTTTATCCGACATGTTCGATTAACTCCCATGCGATTAGGCCGCGCGTACCAGCCCTATGACCATCATTTTCCTTTTTTGTCACTAAGTAATTAGACTCCTGAAGGATCGCCATACTGCTACAAATGACCTGACATTTTGTGTCACCATCTCCCGGTCTAACACCTCGTAGAGATACGACAACCAACGATGAGTACCGATGAAATGCCACATCCAATTATCTACCTACTTTCTCTTCGTTTATCAAATCAATGTTCCTTGCAATAGAATAACTGCAACATAGCTGCAATAAATGTATGTAAAATAATAATCGTCAATTTACGAGTTACATAATTTCTTGCTTATGATTCAAAATAACTTTCAGATCAAATTTATTTTCAAATGAGAAGAGAGAAGAGGGATATGAATAGTGTGCTTGGGTATTACAGATAATTAGGTTGCTTTCTCCTTATATTTTCTAGAATACTAAAATTTTATTTAAAACATACCAAATTGCTATAAATTAAGTCAATAATGTGTGATTTAGGAGTACCTACGTGAGTTTTATGTTTACGATTAGCGCAAAGGTGCAGCCACAGTTAAGTTATACCTACAGGTATAATCTGAAAATTTGGAAAAACTGTTTTGGCATCGTTAAGCTTACTCATTCTACCTAACCTGACCATTTGATTGATAGAATGTATCTTTGGTTAAAGATGCGCAAGTATGTTAGTAATTACTCAGACATTTATCGTTAAAGCTCCAAGCTTTTTTTTCCACATAAAAAGTACGGTATTTTGCGCTTCTTATCGCATAAAAGTAGTTTAATTGGCTACGTCTTGAATGTAATTAGAGACTGAAATACCTTTCTAGTTATTTTAAATGCTCATTCTGAGCCGCTATGCAATTAGCTGGCAGACATTATTTCTTTCATTACGAAGAAATAACAGCCTATCTACAAAATAGTCTAATAAATAATATAACATAGGTATATAATAATATATATAATATAATTCATTATGTTCTAATTAATATAACGATAAAAAAGAAATAGGTGGTAGCGTAATGCCATCTCTTCTCTGTGAGTTACAGCCCACCATACCGACGAGAACACATTATATAAAAAAAAACAATTCAACCATTTGTACCAGGCTAATTTATACACAGCTAATCATCGTCGAGTAGCCATTCACGAAAATCACCATGCCATACTTTTCCGACGGTTCTAAATGGCCGCCATACCTCAAAGGAGTAAGTTTTTTTAGCAAAACGATTTGTACTTACCAGTATTGCATTTTGATTGTTGGAAAGTTTATGATAAAATGTAACCGTTATTATATTTGCCATACTTCTAGTAGGAGGAAAAAGTGCTGCCATACTTGAAAAATGTATATATTCGACACGTTTTCAAAATACGACTGTACATTATGTAAAATCAATTGTTACAACAGTATAGTATATGGTTTGTTTGGATAAAATTCTACCTAAAAAAATTATCCCATACTGTAACCATGGGGCGGAAGACTGTCACACTCGAGAAAGGTGTAAAAAAAATTGGATCATAAAGGTAGGACGGCATTCGAGCGGCGCTGCGCAGCGCATCGCTGCACGTCACAATATTCTTTTGAAGGCACGCCTACTGCAGCGCCGCTCTAGTGCGACACGCGCCATTCAAAATCATTAAAACAATATTTTGACGCTTTGTGACGCAGCGTGCAGCGCCGCGCGGCACCGCTCTGGTGCGGTCTTACCTTAATAATCATGGAAGTATTATGTACTACGTACAACAGGAATGATCTCTATTTGTGCATCTTGCAGATAAATTAAAGAAAATAAAACCTTATGCTAGGTTGTAAAGGAGTCTTGTTGCGCGCAAAATAAAAATGAAGCCGAGTGAGAGGGCAACCACTGAACGCTGTGTCCCGTTCTAAAATAGTACTTATTTCTTCAGTGTGGCCAACTTAGTGGATTTTCCACTAAATCTGGTGGTTTTAACTTACCTATTAGCGGACAAATATGGGTTTTAGAGTGGCTAGTGAAATTTAAGAATTTAGTATTTTTTTCTTGCACGTTGGATCAATGATTATAAGGTCCACTCGTTTTTGGAGTTTAATTTCATCGTGCAGGCAGCACTGTTTCATATAGTGAGTAAAACGGCCAAAAGGACGTGCATCACGGCTAGAAACTGTTTAAAATAATGTCAATAAATTATTATTGGGGATTCCCCGTGTTCCCTTTCCCTCTTAAGTCTCAATTTTCGTTCGCGCTCCGTGTGTTGGTGTTGGTGGTTTTGTTTCGTGTTTCCTCATTGATAACTATGCCAAAACCACAGTATACGCAACGGTTTCGGGTTTCAGGACCCACAAGATTGGCTTCAAGTAATTGAAAGTCAACTACCGAAATGCAAGTTTTGTGGAATGATTTTACGGAGTCATTATGGAGATTTAAAAACGCATGGGATGAAAAAGAAGCTTTAACAAAAAACAAAGTTGTAACCGGATGTTTGATAATTGCACACAAAATTAATATTTTGACCCAAAATATCCGCGACTTTTTGGATCCAAACTGCTATCTGGGATACCGATTTGAAAAACAAATACCTACTCGAAATGCAAGAAAAGGGATTACCAACGGAAGAAAACGAAATAATGCGAACTCGGTGTATGCAATTTATAGAAAGAAAGAAAGAAAGAAAACACATTTATTTGCTCCCACAGACAGTGTACAATAATAAAATAACACAAACAATGGTGGTATTGCGTGGGGACAAAATGGTCCCTGTCTCAGCATGGGCTGCTTCGAACCTTGTTGGGTTATAGTGAGTTTAGTTGAAGAAATAAAAAATAGGCTCCTGGAAAATGTGGAATAATGAAAAAAATGTGTCGAATCTATCTTAAAAACTTTGCTTTCTTATTTCTGGCAGATTTATGGTCACTGCGAAAGGCAATGACCACAAATCTGCCAAAAATAAAGTTAGTGGAAAATTTAGCGATATTTAAGATGCTGTGATTTTTATTAGTGGATTTCTGGTGGTTTTAGAGGTCGATTCTGGTGAGGAGGTTAATACTTCGTTGGCAACACTGTATTGTATTACTTCCATGCCAAATGAAATCGCCGACTCGGACGTTAATGGCGGAGTGTTTTTTGATTTCGTGATATTTTTGAAGAATATTAGTTAAAATGGGGAGAATTTGTGTCGTGGAGGCTTGCGGAAGCGAGTATTATCCTGATTGTGGTTTATCTTTACACAGGTAATAGTTTTAAACATAATTTGTTAGTGAAGAATTACGGTGACCATGCATGACTATCCAATCCTAGTTCAAGAACAAATAATTTAAATACCTATGCATTTTTTATTCCTTTCTCTATTAAAATAACTTTGTTTCAATTTCAGAAGCAATGATCTGCTGACGTCAGATCACAAGTCATTTTTTATAATTATTGTCCTTAAATCATATTTCAATATGGTCACCATCGCCAGAGAGGGATAAGAGGTACAGTTACTGAGCTCTCTTTCGGCTGCGTATGTAGTCATTCCTGTTGTATGTAGTACATAATACTTCCATGTTAATAATACAGTATGACATTTCAAAAAGAGCTCTACCCAGAGACCAGAGATAGTAGTTTCCGCGAGTTGAAGTCAGGGCGATGAGCTACTCACCTGAGGCCCTTACCTGCAGTTCTAACGCAACGCACACTACGTGCGTGCGTCTACCACGTACACTATACTAGAAAAAACATAGCTTGATCTATGGGACAGCTGTCAGTAAAATCGCGCCTATGAAGTTCTGAATTTAACAATACGGACAAACGTACCAGTCAATGTCATACTTTATGGGCATGCTGAGCTAATTATAGTGATGAGCGATGAATCATAATGACCACAGACTATAAACTATCGATATTTTGTATAAAACTTAATTCAAAATTAATTTATCATTTAATTTTAAAAAATAACATTTTGTATTTACAATAGTGAGTAAATAAAATCTAAATTCTAACCTACTCGTAACATTCCTTCCGACAACTTTGGGGTTCGAGAGAAGTTTGGCCGCGGCGTGTCTTCTTCCGCAAGATGGCGCCAACGCGCCGCCATCTTGTTTGACATGACCCATTTTCCTCAGTACGAGTGCTAACGCCTTGTATACGCCACGTGTTTTCCGTTCACATCACTTTGTTTTTGTTACCATTGCTGTTAATTTGTTAAGTTTATTTATTATTGTTAGTTTCTTTGTTGTTATTGTTTGTTTTCATTGTTTGTTGGCAAAATGCCAAAGAGAACGAAGAAAACTGTTTTGAACAGACAAAGTCGTGAGTTTGTGATCCGCTTGCGTGAATATTTTGAGCGAGAAAACCAAAATGGTGGACCGCTATTACCCATGGCAAAAGTTTGTAACAGAGTTGCAGATGCTCTTGGCATTGGACGTGCGACAGTAATTCGCATCAGTAAAGAAAAATATGGCGAATCTTCAACCGCGGTATTGACTGAAGACGAGGAAAAAAGCTTTCAACGCCAAATAAAAAAAGAAGAAAGGCTGCTCCTGTCACAAAAGCTGACGACTTTGACGCCGCTGCGACTCGTATATGGTTATTATTATACACGGGGCGAATTACCTATATTAAAAAAACTGGCGGCGTCCCTAAAAGACGCAGACTTGTTTAAAGGAAGCTTGCCGTCACTATCGAAGATTTTGAAAAATATTGGATTTTCCTACAAAAAAAGTGACAAAAGAAAAATTATAATGGAACGAACCGACATTGCTCTTGCTCGAGTGAATTTTCTCCGGAAAGTCAAAAAAATTACAAATTGGGACAAAGTTGTCTTTCTAGACGAGACACGCCAATCATACCGTATCCAAAGCTTGGACCGATGATACGGCACAATCGACCACCAAAGTACCCGAAGGCAAAGATTAATAATAACTCATGCTGGGACGTCATCTGGTTTTGTGCCTAATTGCCTATTGGCATTCAAATCTACGAAGACCAATGAATACCGTGAAGAAATGAATTTTGAAAAATTTAAAAAGTGGTTTTTAAAATTATTAGATAGTTTGAAGGAGGCACATTATATAATTATGGATAACGCCCCATATCACTCGGTCCAAAAGCACAAACCACCAACTTCGGCAAACAGGAAGTTAGAAATAATTGCATGGCTTCAAGAAAAAAGAATAGAGGCCAATGAAACAATGCTTAAAAACGAATTATTGAGACTCGTTGGTCTGCACAAACCCAGCACACCAACGTATGTCTTAGATGACATAGCCCAAGAAAAGGGTCATACATAACGTCATAAGACTGCCTCCATATCACTGCCAGTATAATCCGATCGAGCTTATCTGGGCCCAAGTAAAAGGTTTGTTTGCTCGAATTTCAGTTAGACAGATTCTTTATGTATTAACTCCAGTATAATTTATGATATTAAAATATATTTTTCTTTCAAGGTTACGCTGCTAGACATAACACAACACAGCCTTTCACGGCAAATAAAATGTTGCAGTTACTAAACACTGCGGTTGAAAATGTATCTGTAGAAGGTTGGAAAAAGGTAGTTACCAAATGCAGAAAATTAATGGAAGAAGATTGGGAGCGGGACGTTCGATTTGATAATATTTGCGAACAAGAGTTCATTATAAATTTACAAGATTGCTCTAGCGATTCTGAAAGTGATTCGGATATTGATTTGGGGTGTACTCCTTTGGAATAAACAAATGTATGTGTTAAAATATTCGTTTCATTTTATTACCCATATCATATTATAATCCAATATACATATAATTATGGCAGACAGCCTTCGTGGCGAAGCGGTAGTGAACACGACTGCTGCGCAGGAGGTCGCGGGTTCGATCCACGCGCAGTGCAAATATTTGTATGCATGAATATGGATTTTTACACTGGTCTGGTCGCGCCTCGGAAAGCACGTTAAGCCGTCGGTCCCGGCTGCCATACGAATATCTAATGGCAGTCGTTACGGGTTGTTGGAGCCCTCAAAAGTCCGACAATTGGTCTTACTGCAAAGCTTCTATCGATATTTTTTTCTGTATCATAACAACCCTAGGAATGTCAGTTTAACAAATGTCGCAGAGATCAAGCTATGTTTTTTCAAGTGTAGGTTGCATAGTAATGCAATCGAATTCAATCGATCATGTAGACGACGATTGATTGACATCTATCGATCCCATCAGCGCATCGTGCTGGGCTTATAACATCTGTTATTTATGACAATGTCTGGCTGACATTGACAAATGTGAATTTGACAATTGATCGACCGTCTCTTGAACAGATACGAGACCACGCAAATTACGCAAAATAAAATGTGTTGTGGAAATTGTAGAAAAACCTGAAATAATCTACATTTTTAATTATAAGTAATTTATTAAACCGGTTTTATATTAGGTCTTGTGTAACTTCAAACGTGAATTGTGCTCCTACTAGGAGATTCCATCAGGTATGTTCCAATTAATAGTGTTGAAAAATCCTGCTTGGTATTTCGTTTTGGTAAAGTAATGATTCACCATTGTATCATAACAAGAGATAATTCGAGACGTAGATGTAGGTAAATACAATTGTAGTTTGGATAAACTGATCAGTGTAGAGGAAAGAATTACTGTAGTCTTAACTTCACTAGGTATCTAAACCTTTAATAAGACCCTGGTCGAAGCGCACTGTACTGAGTATTAGACCCATATTCTAGTCTAGAACACAACTTAAAACGAATTCTGACGGATATATTGACCTTTTAACAGATTATTCATTAAAACCTATGCTTGAATTCCCATTATTGCATAATTAGCATAATTTTAAAATACCTTAGTCTCAAAGTTATCTACATTTTCATAAAACTTTTTGCTTGAAAGAGTACCTACAAATTAGGTTAATTAAAAACCACACCCTATCCAATAACCATTGAGCAAAAGAATTAAAGTTCAATTCTTACTTTAATTTATACTAGGTAAGTATTAGTGATGAAACATTTCATGAGTAGCATGTGAAAAATCATATAAAATTAATAATCACAAGTTACACCTGCTACTTTCCTTCGTGTAACATAGAAATCATGTCATTGTTATCCCTGTTGGATATTGCCTGACCAGCCTACATACAATGCAATATGGTTGTATGTGACGTCACATCGGATGGTTGGATCCAGCCAAACTGGGTTGTCTGTTAATGCTTTGAAGTATAGTTGTACAGAGTGCTAAAAGGTGATGTGTAAAAGGTTGATTTGGGCGTGTTTTAGAACATTAGTTAGCTGAAATATCAAATGATTAACATGCTCTACTGGTTCACATACGACCTGGTGAATGAAAACATTCTGTAGGTATTTAAGTAGACAATTACATTGTTTTTTTTTTAATTATGCAAGTTTCCTATCAAGGCATATAAAAACAGTGTATACTGCTAACAACAGTGTTTGACTTGACATACATGGAGAGTGCCATTCTTTTTTTGAAGAATAGCAAATTCTCTAGTACCTACAACATCTTTAGTCAAAGTTAGAGACTAGATGTTCCTCCCTCTAGCCATCATTTCTTTACTAAGTCAGAAAACACTTATAAAAACTAAAAAAAAGTAAGCTCACAACTGCCTGCCTTAAGTAGTATGTTGATGATATGTCACAAGGGGGTAGCCAGAGGCAAGTCCAAACATATTTTTTATACATGCCCACTTTTTGTATATACTGAAACTTTATTCCATTTCTTTTCAGATAAAAAACGTAATATTCATAAATGACTGAACGGGACGGAATTAGTGGTTCCAGCCGAGACTATGGAGCCACCGCGAATGTCCCAACTGTGGGATTCGCTGACTTTAGTCCAACGGAGCTGTATAACCTAAGCGAGGGTATCGCGGACAATATCAATACCATCAACAGTGGATTAAAGGCGTTGGAGAAGACTATGAAACAGATCGGCGGGCCCAATGATAGTGTGCAATTGAGAGATAAAATGTAAGTACCACAATACTACTATTGACCCATATTGTCCTCAAGGCAAAGGCCTCTCCTCATTTTCCCTTTCGCAACGGTCCAGGGCTCCAATTTTATTAAACCTATTGCTTTACTATGACAATGGTATTGTCGCAAAATCGCCACCATATATGGGTTCGGTCGCAAAAAATTGTACAACAGCTTTTTTTTTTGCTTGTCTCGACTTTATTTTATCATAGCATCAAGGCTATTTCATTTTCGAGATTATGTTGTATATTGTTCTGAATAATACTTCTCTGTTGTTTAGATAATACCATGAAATCTTGACTACCCTTACAAATTTCTATATTTTTTGTTTTTTATCTGATTGGCACTACTTTTACTCCATACAAAAACAGTTTGTCCAACTAATACACTATTATCGAAAACATGATAATACTTAACAAAACTATTGTGGTATATTACGTTTTTAAGTTGGATTTGAGTTCCGTGTTACTTTTTCAACATGTGTTTGTAAAAGGTTACCATTCTTTTACTATTAAAATAAATTTATTCAACTTCAAATGTCCATTTTTGTTGCGTGTGTAACGTCATGACTATAACGACCTATCAACTCCTATTCTTGCCATTCTATATATAATAATTAGACCGCTTTTGCCTTTTATTAATTGGCAACACCATTGAACAGGTAGCAACATTCAGAAAACAAAAACGGCCATGTTTGTTTGGAGGTAAAATTGATATTGTCTGTCCACGAGTGAATTGTCGCTAAAAATGTATTGTCTTCTGTTTGATTGCAGGGTCAGTATTATACATATTCTTTCGAACTATTACACATATTAATACAGGTTTGACATCGCATAAAACAATGAAACTACTTCTGAATTATTAGCAGTACAGAGATATTTTTATTTGAAGTTATGTCGTACGCTTTTTTCTGTCATGATTGTAACATATGTAACGAAATGTGTAACGTTACGGTCATGATCGATTGTAAGGCGGAGACTACACATGTCATGTTCTAACATTTTATCTCCATGCTCATAAGGTAGGATTAGTAGGATAGGGATTAGGAATATTTTATTATATACTTGAGACCGGAAGCTCCCTTGGTTTAATATTGAGATTAAAGATACTTTTAATAAAGTATATGAAATAAAGAATGTTCGATAAAGTAAATCTTTAAAAAAAAAAAGACTAGTGCATTATGAATAATCATAATTTATGATTGTGAACTAAGCTCTATGTTGATCATAAATTTAACATTGAGTCATGTATGTAACGTTTGTTACGATGTCATGAATGTAACTGTACATTTTTTTACGACCTAACCCTAATACCTTTTGGTATTCTGCTAATACAATCTTTTTTCAATGACCTACTATACCATACTATGGCAACATCATTGAGCATTTGGCATCTTATGACAGGAACAACAATCATAATCGTTAAAAATAATAGTATGACTCCATTATCGTTTTTCTTATATATTAGCAGAATTAGGTCCCAGGGGGCCAACCTCAATCTCTTATAGCAATATTAAAATAATATAACACTGACATTTCATACCATGACCCTCAATTAGTAAGCTTACTAAATCTTTAATAACAGAAAGAATATACAATTATTTACAATAAAATACAGAAGAAACAGTTGAATCATCTAAAGACAGTTGCAAACAATCTATAGATAGCTCAACTGCTCCAGATCACTACCAGGCGGAAGTGTCCCCAAAACACTAGCTGCATTGCCCCGCTGAATTGCAATGCTTATGCGTTGACCCAGATAGGCGCCAGCTCTCGGATCACACGTCGCTTCGACCAGACGCCCAGAAAGAATTTTGAAAACTCAGTACCCCATGGACCCAGGGTCTCGACCCCAAATGGCTCAAACACGTAAGCTCTGTCGAGACTTCCATGTTTGCGCCGCTTGAGATCTTCGGCTGAATTTGCCGCCGCACCGGCCCCAACTGCTGTACCAGACAGATGAGAAGCAAGGGTGTCGACGCATGTGGCGTCCCACACCAAGGGCCTACCCTTCTCCCGAGGTATAAGAGTCATACCGTCAGGCCTCTTACCATCGTCACGTATCAGTCCGTTCGGTTCGAGAACCGCTGGAACGTCGACGCTGCGAAAAGCGTAAGCTTACTTTATTATTGTAAATGCGAAGCAATTTTGGTGACGTCACCGTAAATCATTCACTCAAAACGTTTTACGTTAGAGCTCAAATAAAGTGTAAAATTATCCTGATAAGGAAGTAAATCGTGTTTATTTTCACAATGTTTTTATACGAACGTGACGTAATCACCAGAAAGCACTAAATATACAACATTAGGTATAGGATTAAAACAGTACCTAAAAGTTTTGTGTTTCAAATCGAAGTAATGTTGCTACAAGCTTGAAACAAAACGCTCCTGGACGCCAACCACAATCTTTGACAAAACCATCATGTTTCAGGTTGGGTTAGGTTAGAGATTGAACAGTATGGTTGCTGGTGATCTTACAGGCACATGAGGCTTTACACCTGTTTGCCTCAAGTTGATGGACGCAGGGCAGTGCATCGTAGGGCACGTTTTTAATGTGCGTGACCTACGAGGCAATACTTTGTTATAGGCGATGGTTACCACTTAACAACAGGTGGGCCATAAGCTTGATCCATCACCAGATAGTATTAAAACAAAATAAAACCGGCCAAGTGTGAGTCTGACTCGCGCACGAAGGGTTCCGTACCATTATCTATAAAAACGGCAAAAAAATCAGGTTTCTTGTAAGCACTTAAATATTAATTTGAATATTACTTGATATTCTGTAAAGCGTCTACCTGTTGCCGTTATCACGAGCAAAAACGAGCAAAACAAATCTCATTTGTTGTGTGGCAGTCCCCCTTAAATATATTATAGCGGCAACAGAAATACATCATCTGTGAAAATTTCAACTGTCTAACTATCACGGTTCATGAGACACAGCCTGGTGACAGACGGACAGACAGACAGCGGAGCCTTAGTAATAGGGTGCCGTTTTACCCATTGGGTACGGAACCTTAAAAAAGGTCACAAGAAAAAATCTGTATTCAATTCATGAATGAATGAATGAAAATACTTTATTGAACACTTAGAAACTGTAGAAACAAGAGTTAAAAATAAAAATTCACAAAGCAACACGTACAATAGGCGGTCTTATCGCTTAGAAGCGATTTCTTCCAGACAACCTTAGGATGGAGAGGACTTTTGTGACATTACAATAATGGAGGGGGGGTGTACCTACATTAACAAAACAAAAACCAATTTTAGGAAAGCGCTGAACATTTACAATGAATTAAAACAATATACATAAATATACCTACAACAAATAAATTATTATTATCATGATTATTGTTAGAAAGATCCGTTTATCCGAACGAGGTTATCCAACAGAAAACCAAGGTGATCGACATAGCTTAGAGGGTCAGCGAGCTGAAGTGGCAGTGGACTGGTCAATCTGCTGCAGAACCGATAACCGTTGGGGTAAACATTCTGGAGTGGTCACCACGTCTAGGCAAGCGAAGTGCAGGACGCCCTCCGGCTAGATGGAGTGACGATTTGCGCGCTGTGGCTGCCAAGGATTGGATGGGAAGAGCTGAGGATTGGGCTTAATGGCGCACCCTGGGAGAGACCTACCTTCACCAGTGGACTGTTATAGGTTGATGATGATAATTATGATGTTATAAAGGTGGTGTGATTCCTATCACACCAATATTATAAATGCGAAAGTTTGGATGTTTGTTTGTTACTCAATCACGACGTAACGGCTGAACAGATTTCGATGAAATTCGTTATATACGTAGATTATAACCTGGATCACCACATAGGCTACCATTTATCCTATAAATCAGTTCCTATTGGATAAAAATGGGATGTCAAGTTGCAACAGCGAGTTTAGCTTTATTTCTTACCTTACTACTAACAAACGAAGGTCTGATAATGTCTGCAAAATTGAGCGTCGACGCGCGGCACTAGCAAGTCGATATTACGATTACATCAGCCCGTTACTTTATAATAGATTAAATAGACACCTAAATATATATCCTCTCCCTTTATTTAAATGCAAAATTAAATGCCTGGAATGACTCCAATCACTGTCCTACAATAAAACGGAAAAACTCATGGTTGTCTCTAAGTAGCCTAGCACACACACACACTAATACTTACTAACACACACACATATACATACTTAGAACCACACACACATGCGTACACACACGCATACTTACACACACGCATACTTACACACACACACACACATACTTACACCCACGCATACTTACACACACACACATTCTTACACACACACACGCATACTTACACGCGAACGCACCCCAAATACACCCTCGTGCATACACACAAACACACACGCCCACACTTACAAGCACAGACTAATTAATATATACATACACGTACATTTTGTATGTGTAAGTATTGCACCTTGATTTGGAGCTACTGTAATATTTCCCGGAGGAGGGCGTTGATGTCTGCGACACAGTTTAATACTTCTGCAGATATCATCGTTTCTCACATCATTTGTACCATTGTTTATGTTCCAAATAAAGAATTTATGAATTTATGATTTCTAGGTTACCTACACATTTAGTTGTGTAACGCGCACGAAGTCGCGGGCAACAGCTAGTAAACAATAATTTGATATATTAGATAACAGCAGAGATGTTGTGTTCCAGCCACGACTCACAGCAGAAAGTGAACAGTTCTGTGTCCGCGGTGGCGCGCGATATCCAGCGGCTCGGCGGCGTGGTCCGGCGCGGCGACAAGCCGCACAAGCTGCAGGTGGAGCGCCTGACGCAGGCCTTCACCGACGCGCTCGCGAACTATGAGGCCGTGCAAAAGGTATCCATAGCATTAAAATAAATTAAGCCTTTATTACTGTTCTTAACCTAGGTATAATGCGCGCAGCCAAAGATGAGACCTGTCATACCTGTCACCCACCTTAACTTGGGACCACAGCGGCGTATGCGCGGACTGCCGGGAACGGCACACGACTGAATACGCATGCGTGACGCCATACCTCGCCGTCCCTTTCCGCTTGCCTTGCATACCACCAAAACCGCCAAGAACTATCTACTGCGCTGGTATGACCACGTGACCCGTCAAGTCTCATCTTTGGCTGCGCGCATTTTACATTTTGCTATCGGCAAACGCTTTAAATTATGTTTTATCATATAAAACAGCTTGTCCTTCGACAAAGGCCTCCTCTAAGGATTTCCACTTTATCATGTCTCTGGCTGCTCTCGTCCATTCTGGACCGGCTATTTTCTTCAGGTCATCTTCCCAACGTTTTGCTTGTCTACCTTTGTGTCTTTTACCGTCTCTTGGGTACCATTCTGTTATTAGTTTGGTCCATTTCTCGTTTCTTTCTCTGAGAATATGTCCTGTCCATTGCCATTGTAACTTTTTACACACGGTTGTTACATCTCTGAAATTCGTAATGTTTTTTATTTTGCTCAGCCTTACTCTGTCTTTCCTCTTGGCACCAATTACACTTCTTTCTATTCCGTTTTGACAGACCTTTATTTTATTAATCTGTTGTTCAGGTAATGCCCATGTCTGGCAACAATATGTCAAGCATGGTAGTATGCACATATTGAACACCTTCCGCTTTTCTTTTATTGCCATTTCTTTGTCCTTCATGATCTCGCTAAGTGAGCAAAATCTTTTCCAGGTGTTAGCGATCCTTCTGTCGATTTCTTTATGCATGGTATCGGCTGTAGATATTAACTGACCCAATTATATGTACTCATTAACATGTTCTATGTGTTCGTCATTTACTATTATGTGTGTTTGTGATGAATTGGTCATTGTTTTTTTTTTTTTTGTGTTCACTGACAGACCTGCCTTCCCGCTTTGATCTGATAATTGTTTTTTTTTGTTTTATCTATCAAATATTTATTATAATTATTTGTACACACCTATCCTAACAAAGTAATAATTTATATGACTAATCTTAAACAAGTTCAAAAAACACAAAATTCATCACAGTATTACATGTTTTGTTGATATTCTCAGATTTTTGAGAAACTTTGAGTGATGAACTAGTTTTAGGTTCAAGACAATAATGAGAACCTGTTATATTTAATCACATTATGAAGCACCGCAGCGCGAAGGTTGAGGGCTAGGATACTTTAACTAAAATATTGCATGTATAGGTACTGTATGTGCGATGAAAAATTCCCATGTCACTCTTCAACTAACATGCTAGGTAATTCAGGTTATGTCAAACTATTGCTAAAACAATTCAGCCCAAAAGGTACATTTGTGATATAATGGCAAGCTGTCAAGCAATGTAAAACAATATTTATGGTATAGGAATACTAACAGCTCCTAATACATAATATGGCCAACTAAATGGAATGAAACCAAATAATACTGATTGAATTCAAATCCACCAACCTTACTATAATACAACAATTAATATGCAAAGCAAGCTATGAATTCAAAAATACATTTACTATTGTAATGATATGGCTGTACGCCTGACAGCAGCAGACAAGGCCGGGTTTGGGTCTGGGGGTTCAGTAAGAAGCTGAACTGAAGTCCAACAACCATCTTCGTGTGATTGTCTCAATGCCTCCATAGTCGCTTGTACTCTCTGGCCATCCTCAAAAGTAGCTGCAGCCTTTACAGGCTCTTTGACCCAATCCATCTGTTCTTTGACTGGCAAAAATGCTTCTTTCAAAGCGCTGATCATCTTGCACAGGCCTTTTATGTATGGCTTAGGTACAACACTGGAAGTGCAGCTTAGATCTTCAACGTCTACATAAATTACATCTTCCTTAGATGGTCGCAAGCTGTCTTCATCATGAGAGGGTTTAGTAGTAGGCTTGTGTAACTTTCCATGTAAGTCTCCACCTCTCACAACCAAGTAACCTTTTTTACTACAAACCCAAATTTCCTGATTGAAAAACGGTGAAGGCAAATGATTTGTCAATGTGGCAGTCACTAGCAGTCCTTTTTCCATTATTAAATTGAATGAACAGAAATCGGGAACTGTTATTTTTCTAATACCCTTTACTTTTGTGGTTTCTTCTACAAATGTTCTCAAAACACCAAGCACTTTGACCACTTTCTGACCAGTCAGAAATGATACCAAATCAATCACATGGCTCCCAACTAAAGTCAGAGTTCCTCCTCCCATGGTGTCATCACACAACCAGTTGTACACATCTCCATATAAAGGACCCATTTGAACTCTTACATCTATGAGTGTCAATTCATCTGGATTACCAAGGTAGCCTTCCTGAATGCTTTTCCTCATGTGGCTAAATGCTGGCAAGAACCTGAGTGAATGATTAACAATAGAAATAAGTGTAGGATAATACTGAGCTGCTCGAACCATCTTCAATGCTTCAGCCTGACTCAGCCCAGCTGGTTTATCACAAACTACATGTTTCCCGATGCCAAGCGCTTTGACCGATATCTGAGAGTGTAGATTCGGAGCACAAACTATGAAAACAAGACTAACATTCTTTTTACAACAACTGTTGTAGCATTAGCTCTAAGCTCCTTGGACATTCGGAGAACAAGATCAGATCGTCCGCAAAGCGTAATGATTTAATTTTTCGCCCTTTATGTTTAGTTATATACACTCCAATCCATGTTTCTGAATATGACCAGTGGCGTAGCGTAGTAGGGGCGGCCCGCCCCGGGCGGCACTTTTAGGGGGCGGCAAAATTTTACAATAAATAATAATAATATCTTGTAAATATTTGAACCATTTCATATTTTTGTCGATTAAGCAATGCCAGCTGTGAAAGAAGTTTTTGAAAATTGAAATTGTTCCAAAATTATTTAAAATCAACAATGAGCACCTTAAGGCTAACCAATCTGGCTATCTTGTCTATTGAGCAAGAGCTGTGGGATGCCATAGACATTGATAGTGAAATAAAAGAATGCTTTTAAAAAAAGTAGACGATTAAAGTTTTAGTTAAAGACAGAAGTTTTGTTTTCAATTCTAACAAGTAGGTACATTAGCTTTCAATAAAAAAAATTAACAGTATCGTCGTAATTCTCATTGAAAGTCAATTTGCGTTTTATATTCAATCGCTAATAACTTAATCTTGATAATCGTCCAGGTGTAATCATAGTGTTATATACCTGTTATATCAACGCGTGTAAGAATTTTTCTAGTTTATTGTTTATTAAATTGGAATACCTAAATTGGAGGGCGGCAAAATTTTCATCCGCCCAGGGCGGCTGACACCCACGTTACGCCACTGTGAATATCATCTCAGGAATAGCAGAGATTAATTTGGGTGAGATTGGATTGCCTTGTCGGCCATCGCATTTTTTGCACTAAAAACGGGATATTTACCACGATTTGTGAGTTACGATCGAGAATGAAACCGGTGGTAATAATAGTGGTTCGCCCCGAACTGATATCTCGCGAGTCTCCCAAAGCACAAAATAAATATTCTTAGGGCGACTCGCGCAACGATGCCTAAACGTATGTAGTGGCTAAATATCATTTAAGGTGTGGTCAAATTATACAAATAAGTAAAATTTAATCATGTTTAGTCGCTAAACACATTTAGAGATCGTTGTGCAAGCCGGCCTTAATTTTTGACTAATATAATTGTGCCACGAAATGCGCAACCAACATACCTACTTGACTTACAGTTTCATTCAAATTACAGGTAACGGGAGTTCATGTTAATTGGTTACACTTTTTTGCGGTAGAAATTGCAGTTATTCTAAATTTCAGACTTTTCCCTATATTTGTGTTACTAAAGCTACACGCATACTAAATTACAGCGCTGTGGGGTCAGTGGTGTACGCTGGGAATTTTGTCAAGTTTTTATACTAAATTAAAAACTACAAGGTTTTAACTAAAAATAAAAACGGAGTCGAAATGTACTCATAAAGACCTTTTATTAGACGTGCCATTTGACCGGATAGTCCCATTTTGTTTATTTATTTCTTGAACCCCAATATCTCAACAACATGCCCATATTTTTAGCTTATTTAGTGACACTGAAATTGTACCATCACTACCTACCTATATACCAAATTTCACGATGATCGAATAAATGCTTCGAAAGTTATCCTCGGACAAACAAACATACATGCATACATACAACGCCGATTTGCCCAAGTTGATTTTGAGATCTCGCTTCGGTTTTCGGTTTAAGATTCTTTATTTCTCATAATATTAACAAAATCAATCATTTAATGAGAAACATTATTATTATTCTACCTATTCATATTTTTGATTCAGTGCGCAGGAAAATTTAACTAGGTATAATTAAATATAAATTTTACTGGACATTCCACACAGCGCCCTCAAACTAAGCAGAGCTTGTACTATGGGAGCCAATTAACTGATAGAATACTTATATACTTCTTTTTGTAAAAACATACTTATAATATACCTAATCAGGTCATAAGTATTGTCACACAGTAAAAACTTTTCTTTTAGAATGCTGGCCACAAAAAAGTTTATTGAATTCTAATTTCGAATTGTTCATGAAAATAAAAATGTATACTTTTTAGAATTTTACTCATTTTTATATATGGAGTGGACGCTTAAAGAAGACCGTGTTGCAGTTATTGCGTTGCATCGTTGCGGTTACGCGCCAATTCAAATTTTTGACATACTGAAAAATTTGAGTATAACCAAAAGATTCGTTTATCGCACCATCAAACGATACAATGAGCACTCTAGTGTAGATGACAGGTCAAGAAGTGGTCGCCCTCGGTCTATTAGGACTCCAGCAGTGATAAAAGCTGTGAAGGCGCGAATTCAAAGAAATCCCAAACGTAAGCAGAAACTGTTGGCCCTTCAGATGGGGTTAAGCAGAACCACGGTGAAAAGGGTGTTAAATGAAGACTTAGGGCTTCGGGCATATTGAAAAAAAAAACAGGACATCGTTTGAATGCTCGTCTAATGGACCTGAGACTGAAGAGATGCCGCGCTTTGTTGAAGCGGTATGCGGGAAAAAAATATCGGGAAATTCTTTTTTCGGATGAAACAATTTTTACCGTAGAAGAGAGCTACAACAAACAAAATGATAAGGTGTACGCACACAGTAGTGAAGAAGCGAGCAACCGTATTCCGCGTGTCCAACGAGGTCATTTTCCATCCTCGCTCATGGTATGGTTGGGAGTTTCTTATTGGGGCTTAACAGAGGTACATTTTTGTGAGAAAGGTGTAAAAACGAATGCAGTTGTGTATCAAAATACAGTCCTGACGAACCTTGTGGAACCTGTTTCTCATACCATGTTCAATAACAGGCACTGGGTATTCCAACAAGATTCGGCGCCAGCTCATAGAGCGAAGATCACACAAGACTGGCTGGCGGCGCGTGAAATCGAATTCATCCGGCACGAAGACTGGCCCTCCTCCAGTCCAGATTTGAATCCGTTAGATTACAAGATATGGCAACACTTAAAGGAAAAAGCGTGCTCAAAGCCTAATCCCAATTTGGAGTCACTCAAGACATCCTTGATTAAGGCAGCCGCCGATATTGACATGGACCTCGTTCGTGCTGCGGTAGACGACTGGCCGCGCAGATTGAAGGCCTGTATTCAAAATCACGGAGGTCATTTTGAATAAACTTTAGTGTTATAAGAATCTATGTTTTGTTAAGTTCATTTTGGTATATAAATGGTTACATAATGAATAAACTTGTTTCAATTATTTTATATTAAACATGTGACAGAATTTATGACCTGACTAGGTATAGAAAAACAGCCAGACCCGGAACAAATATCTGTAGAATTTGTTCCGCAGCGGGAATCGAACCTCCTGCGTCTCAGCCGGCTATTCGCCCACTGCGCCGCGGAGGTCGTTATATGTATATGTTAAAGTTATGTACCTATACTAATATTATAAAGAGGAAAGATTTGTTTGTTTGTTTGTATTGAATAGGCTCCAAAACTACTAAACCGATTTAAAAAATTCTTAATTTGTTGGGAAGCTACACTATCCCCGGGTGACATAGGCTACTTTTTACCCACTCCGCAGAAGGAGGGTAATGTTTTTATTGAAAAACTACGTGTGCGAAGCTGCGGATTGGTCAGCTAGTATATTATAAAGAGGAAAGATTTGTACTTTTGTAAGTTTGTTACGAATAAACTCAAAAACTACTGGTCTGATTTCAAAAATTATTTCACCATTAGAATGCTACATTATTCCTGAGTAACATAGGTTACTTTTTACCTAACTGCGCAGAAGGAGGGTATTGAAAAACTACGCGTGCGAAGCTGCGGATTGGTCAGCTAGTATTAAAATATGTATGTTAGTCACTAAGGTGTATATTTATATGGGCTGTAGATTTAAGTTTTGACATCTTGCACTTTTCTATGGTTGCGTGAAATAAATATTTATTAGTATTAAAGGGTGCTGGGAGCCGTTGGGTGCAGGCCGTGTAAAATCCGTTGCTTTGGAAATAAATGAGGCATATGTTCCTTGTTACCACAAAACAACTTAAATACTGTAGAACGCGTGTTTAAAAAATTCCTTATCAATTATTGTTCAGGATTTTTTTAAGCGCTCAGAGCACATTTGTTTAAAGAGCAATCATGCCAATGTAAATAATATACTCGCACAAACACCTTTTTCTGCCTACTCACCTTCTGTGTATGCACGACGAGCCCGGAAGAACTCCCACCTGGCTTTTATAACGCGGTCACATTAACTAGACGCTTGACCATGTTACGTCATTTTGGCGCTCAAGTACGGTGTGGAAAAAAACCATCTATAAAAGATAAGTTTCTACCTGTGTATTAAGATCGAGTAAAAATTGCTTAAAAATTAAGTTTGTTAAATGAATAAAAAATATTTATTTATTTTGAAAGGTAATATACAACTACATATTCTGTGAAAATTTAAGGTGTCTACCTGTTACCGTTATTAATATTGAGCATAAAAATAGGAAAAACACACATTTGTTGTATGGCTACCCAATTAATATTTATTTATTTGGCATTTTTCGACAGGAATGTAGTCGCTTAATCGATTATCTTTTAGTCATCATCGCTATAAACAATGGATTGAAAGTTGTCATTAAAACTGATCTAAACTTAAGATGCTGAACGTACTGACACTTGCCAGGCGAGAAAAGGGAATGCGGGATGCGTCGAGTTAATGTGACCGCGTTGTACTCACCTATAAACAATCCTCGATAATTCAATGTCACATAATTTCCAGCAGCCTCAACACAAATAGATTAATCATTCTGAACACTTATCCCATGTTTAAAACGCTTTTTTTCGTATGTATTGTCATCAGTGATCGGAGTAGGTAGAGCTATTTTGTGTAATTGCCATATGTAAGAATAATATGGATATTCCCAATATCCCGGGATTTGCTTTTTAAGTAGATAAATAATAAAAAGCTATTTACGCCTTAAGGAGTAATGAAAGAATACACTTCCTCTCCGACGGGCTAGTATAAGGACGGATTTAAGGATTGTATACTAAATAGATAGAAACTTGATTCATTAAACCACATATATTATTTTATGTAACAATTTCTTATATTCATACAAGACTCAACAATCATTTAACATTATCATTCTGAAGTTGTACAAGAACATATTACCATACAAATTACAAAATATTTTACTAAGAAAACTTTCGTGATTGATTTCAATCATTATTATAAATACGGGATTTAACACGTACCGTCTTATCGGTGTTTCGACCGACAATGTTTCGGTTCAATTCGTGAACCTTCATCAGGGTGAGTGCGATCCGCTCCGAATAACGTCTCGCCTTGCACTGCGCGCCGCTGCTCTCTGCGCGCGAGTGGACGGGCGGGGTGGTGGCGATTGCAAATTATTTGTTCCTCAAAAAATTAAAATATACAAACAGAACAAGTATTTACAATAAAATCCTGATTAAATTGATAACACGTTAAACAATAATTTACTTATTCAAACAAAAAATGTCATTCTTGGAGAATTTGAAGAAAAATTGTCAAAAAATGAAGTTAACGATGAAATGTTGTCTACAAATTTGTTCCACTAACATCCACAGATGTCGAACGCTCCTTTTCTTTTTACATCTAACACCCATTTATATGTAGAAAAGGAGCGTTCGACATCTGTGACTGAAGCTCAAGACGAACTAGACCAAGAAATTATCTATTTCTTGGTCTAGTTCGTCTTCAGCTTCAGTATAAGACTCGAGTACCTAAGTGAACTAAGTTAAAATATATTATCATTATTTTTTCTAAATTTTCTAATTTTAGTCTATTTATTTTTACATCTAACACCCATTTATATGTATAAAAGGAGCGTTCGACATCTGTGGATGTTAGTGGAACAAATTTATATGACAAAATTTCATCATTGACTTCATTTTTTGACAATATTTCTTCAAATCCTCTGAGGATATCAATGTCAGGATTCCTATCCAAAACTTTTTCAATTTTTATTTTTATTCTATCAGAATCACACTCATTTAAAGCAGCTCAGACTTGATCAAAAGCCAAAAATAAGTCGCTTAATGTTAAAATTAGTTTCTGCAACTCTTTTAATGAAAGTAAAATAATCGTATCATGATTTTCTATATACACTAATTGATTCCGTAGATTCTTTTTTTCTAGAATATTTTTCGCATTTCGTATTGCCATTGATTCAAAGCTGTTTAATCGAGAAACAACATTCATTATTTCTTCATAATATTTTCTATAATACGATGCAGCTTCAAGCCAAGTGCTCCATCTTGTTATCACTGGTTGTGGTGGAAGAGGTAAATTTGGATACATATCTTTCAATAATTTTATTCTGCGGGGGGCTTTTAAAAATATTTTTTTTACATTTGATATTAACATATCTACATCATGGTACTCTAACTGTATCTGTTCTAATACGCGATGAAGAGCGTGTGCCATACAGGTAACATGTTTTAATTGAGGTAAAACAATTTTCAAATTTCGCCCCGCAAACAACATGTATGCTACACTATCAGTACATAATACTATAACATTATCAACTTTTCTTTCAAAGTTGTCTTGCCAAATGTTTTTTAAACATTCGATTACAAAATTTGAAATTGTTTGGCCATTGACCACCTCGAGCATTTTACATGCAATTAAATAAGGTCGATCAGAAACGTTTTCACTTAATGGCTTTACCAAGAAATGCACAATATAGAGACCTAAAAAAAAGTCAGTTGTCTCATCTATCGATATCCAAAGTTTCTCATCTTTAACGTTTTCATAGATGGAGGCAATTTAATTTTTATAAAATTTGTCCAAATATACTTTTCGTAATTGTGACTCGTCAGGCAGTTTTTTGTTATTGCAATTACAACAGCAAACACCACACATGTATTTTTGGAAAAAATCTTTGAAGGCATTATTTTTCATTTGCGACCAGGGGATGTTACAAAGAATTAAAAACTTAATAAGGTCGAAATAAAATTCTTCTTGAGCCCCTTTGTATGTTCCTGATGTTGGGCACCTTCAATATGTCGATTGACATTCGATTTTTTACTGATAAATGGCTTTCACACTTGGTACAGTAAACAGTACAGCTAGCAGCGTCAAAAATCAGCTCAGGATAGTCGCGTATCCACTTTTCAACTGTTTCAGGCTTGACAGAACTTGACGCCATGTCGAAGTACTTCACCTGAATCAAAATGTCGTTAAATTAGAAATGCTGAGTAGTCACATTAACACTAAGAGGTAAAAACATACTGATCTGTTCGAACAACAAAACTAGTAAAAATATGTATTCTTAGTGCAAGTTTAAAAATGCAAAGGCAATTAAAACTTTAATTTACGCTAAGAGAGGGTACGGTTAATTGCACGCAAGTAGTACACTCACTTCAAAATTAGATCGTATATGTACGAACTGCAAATATCTCAGTGTATGCCTCCTGCGCTAAATCGTATAGTTAATTAATACATCCTACTAATAAGTTTTTAAGTTAATATTAACACGTGTGTGACGTTTAGCTAACAAGAAATGGCTTTGCATTTTGCACGAATAACACTGTATTTACTCTTTGTGTTCAAAAAGTTATTTATTGGTTTGACTTAAGGCAAGCTTTTTACTAAGCCCAAACTTTTAACTTTTCTTTTATTTTTATACATTAGTCCATTAGTTTTAGTCAATATTTTACTTTTTTACAAAAAAATCAAACTTACCAAGTTAGTAGGTATCCAATAAAATAACTCCAAACAACCAATCCAAAAAGGTCAAATTATAGTCCGTAAATGCTGGGCGAAGTCGTAGTAGGAAGGAGGTTCCAAAATCCAGTAAACAAGCCAGGGTCAAAAGAAATTCACCTCACAACAAAACACAACAGGAAGCAAACAAGCGCACTCTAAGAACCGAAGTAATCGAGTGAGACATTTGACAACAAGTTACTGTCGGTAAACCATTGAATATAGTGGTGCAGAAAGAGACAAAACAGGTGCGTCGCTCCGACAGAAACACCCCGCTATTGTTTTCGTTATCGGCGTATGCGGCTATATCACAAGTTTCAACAATGCGGCAACGTGTTTCTGATGTAAAATTTACAACG
Organism: Philereme vetulata; assembly: GCA_918857605.2. NCBI lineage: Eukaryota > Metazoa > Arthropoda > Insecta > Lepidoptera > Geometridae > Philereme > Philereme vetulata. The sequence continues at coordinate 12,255,665 of OU975423.1, forward strand.
TCAATTCGCTCGGGCGCTTATTGGCTTACATAAACCATTTTTTATACTTATTGATAAAAATAATTATCCCGGATAAATCCGGAAAATTCCGGAGGATTAGTCGGAATCTAATGAAATATCCATATTAACATCAATGTTTGCGGTCAATGAACCTAAATAGCTCTATCTACTCCGATCACTGATGATCATGGTATGTACTTTATGCTGTGTATGTTTATGTTGTTATATTATTTTTAAATCCGAACATGTATTGTTATCTTATTAGGCACCGTCATTAATAACTTAGTTTAATTTATATAATGGTGAATGGCAATATTTATTTAGTATTATATAGGTACTCGTTTACCAGTGTTCGTGTCTTCACTTAGGCCCAGCGCTGCATCGTACCCAACAAGGTTCGAAGCAGCCCATGCTGAGACAGGGACCGTTTTGTCCCCACGCAACACCACCATTGTCTGTGTTATTTTATTATTGTACACTGTCTGGGAGCAAATAAATGTGTTTTCTTTCTTTCTTTTCTTTCTTTCTTTTAAACTGTATTTAACTTCTTTTTTTTTTTGGTTAGACCCGTTATGTTTTTATGAAAAGCCTATTTTGATTTGATCTATTTCAGAGAGTAACAGTGAAGATGGCGGCTCACATGCCGCGAACGAAGCGCGTGCGGAACGACCCGCAAATGATGGAAAATCAGGCGATCGCTGATGATGAAGAGGCCACGCTGTTGGCTAACCAACAAGCTCAGGTATATACACTAATATTATAAATAAATCATCATCATCATATCAGCCGTAAGACGTCCACTGCTGGGCAAAGGCCTAACTGATTGATCTCCAGGAACTGCGGTTGGATGCGGCCTGCATCCAACGCCGACCTGCGGTTATAAATAATAATTAATATAATTATAAATAAATATAGCTGTACATTTCACACAGCGCTATCTAGCCCCAAACTAAGCAAACCTTGTACTAAGGGAACCAGATTACTGATAGAATATTTACATATTTATCTATAATATAAAAATGAATCGCAAAATGTGTTGGTAAGCGCATAACTCAACAACGCCTGGACCAATTTGGCCAATTCTTTTTTTGTTGTATTTCTTATTGTCAGGAGAAGGTTCTTATGAAAGAAAAAAATAAGAAAATTGCGCGCAAAATTAGGAAATTTAAGAATACTTAACCACCATTTAAAATTATTTATAATCTAACCTTAGCGCTTTTATAATGTAACCTTATGACTTTTGACATAGAATTGACAGAATGCGTGCTGCAAATATCGTCAAAGAGAATGTAAAAAAAATGAATATCGTTTGAAACAGATGCTTCGGTAGGAGTTATCCCGAGATATATTGTCTATATATATAAAAATTAATTGTTGTTCGTTAGTCTCGCTAAAACTCGAGAACGGGTGGAGCGATTAGGCTAATTTTGGTATTGAATTATTTGTGGAAGTAATTCATTTTCTCATACATAATAATGGCCGGGGACAACAATTGACAATTCTACCAGGATGACTTATATTGACAGCCCGCGTTATACCTATGCATGTCAAGCCGATACGAAGTTCGGCGGGACCACTAGTAATATATAGAAAAACATCCATACCAGGAACATCATCTGCAGATCATGCAAACATTGCTCCGCGGCGGGAATCGAACCCGCTACCTCCTGCGTCGCAGCCGGCTATTCGCCCACTGCGCCACGGAGGTCGTCTTATTATAATCTGTTTTTTTAGGGGTTTCTGTTTGTTTTAGGCACGTCTAGTTGAGTTCGAGACTAGCATGCTTCTTGAGAAAGAAGCCTATATGAACAAGATCGAGGAAGATGTTTTGGACGTGAATCAAATAATACAGGAATTGGCCACCATGGTGAACCAACAGGCACAGGCAGTCGGTAAGTTATGCCGGGTTTAAACACGAGGGGCAAAGCTCGGAGACGGCCGTTGGGGCAGAAAGGTTCTCGAGTAACGAAACGCAGTGTACTCTCCTATAATCGAATTGCTAACAAGACGGAGTGAACTGTCAGATCGTAAATGTTACATTTAAAAATAACATGAAGGTATAACATAACATAAAGGTTGTCTGGAAGAGATCGCTTCTAAGCGATAAGACCGCCCATTGTACTATTTGCTTTGTATTTTGTATTTTTTTTTGTTTATATTGTGTACAATAAAGGGTTTTCATTCATTTATGAATAGCTGGAAGAAAATGCTTATCAGCATTAAGTTCGCCTGTGTATTATTTTATTAGTGCAATAGATGCAGCACTTGCTAATGTGCCTTTTGTGTTGGAACACCTGCACGATGCAGGACCTAATAACCGCCTCGCTTAATGCTATTGCTGTGGCCAAACACCTGTCCAACATAGTATAAATAAAAACGTAAAACCCTTGACACGCTATGAAGAAGTGCGATAGAGAATTATCTAATGTAATAGCTGCAGACCGTGCGAACATTTGTCCCGCAGCAGGGAAGGAACCCGCAACCTCCTGCTAACTAAATCTTTTAATCTCGGCACTGTTTTATTAGCGATAAAGTGGCAACACTGGTAATGCCAGTTTACCCCGTCTAATTAGCATTTCAACTTTAATATGAAAAGAAAATAACGAAATCCGACGCCAGACAAAAGTCCAAGACGTCGGAACAAGGGTGGTGGAACTCAAATGGAACTGGACAGGACACTTGGCTAGGCGAGGTGATGGCAGGTGGAGTAAATCTTTGACCGAATGGTGGCCAAGAACAGACCTAAGAAGTCCAGGACGTCCGTCGGCGCGGTGGGTGGATGACATAAAGATTGCGGGCAACTTCTGGATGCGCGCAGCACAGGACCGGGAAGGGTGGCGTTTACAAAGGGAGGCCTACACCCAGCAGTGGGTGATGATGAACAGAAAATTATTGTTTATCACACTTAAATAAAAAAACATTATCCAAAACAAATAATACACGCAGAAATACGAGTGGCGGTCTTATCGCTAAAAGCGATCTGTTCCAGATAACCTTTGGATGGACTGGATTTCCAGTCCAGTCCGGACGGCAGCTTTTAATAAAAATATTTGAATCTATACTAATATTATAAAGAGGGAAGATTTGATTGTATTGAATAGGCTCCGAAACTACTGTACTGATAAAAAACTATCCCCGGGTGACATAGGCTACTTTTTACCCAACTGCGCAGAAGGAGGGTTTTATTGAAAAACTACGGCGTGCGAAGCTGCGGATTGATCATCTAGTATTGAATAAACAGATCGGTCGCTCTGGAAGCCTATGAGGAAGGTATGTTCAGCAATGGACGTCCTATGCCGATATGATGACGATGATAATCTATCTTATTTTAAGCCTAACAAGGTTTTATTTAATATTAGGTCCTTACATATGAACTTGGAGTTTTGTATGAAAAAAGCAAAACATTGTTTGTTAATGATATTATTTTAATTAATCAATCAAAGTATGTTATGTACCATTGTTATTATGCACTTTTGCCATTTCATCGGTAGTTCATTGATTCCTTTTGCTGAAAAAATTGTGGGAGCGAGAATCAATAACAATATTTGTCTCTGTGTTTTAAGAATATTTGAAGGCGGTTTTGACAGCCTCATCGGAAATGAATTTTTTTTTCAAGAAGTTGTCCAAATTCCGGAAAAAGTGGGTCGTCGACGACCCAGTAGTATCTAAGGATCTGGAGGATCTGGCCGCTGAGTCTACGCCATGACATCGGAGCGCTCAGCGTTTTCTATAAAATATATAACGGCGAATGTTCTGAAGAGCTGTCCAAGTTAATCCCTGCTTCCCACTTCTACCATCGAATCTCCCGCAACCGGTAACGAGCTCACCCACATATTGTAGATGCGTGGAAGTCTCACACGGTGCGTTTCATCCGCTCGTTTCTTCCACGCACCTGAAAGATGTGGAATGACCTTCCTGCGGAGGTTTTTCCGGTGGGCTTCAAAATGAACGCCTTCAACAGAGGTGTAAATAGGGTTTTAAGTGGTAGGCAACGCAACTGCAGTGCCACGAGTGCTGCAGGAGTTTATAGGCGGCGGTGACCACTTAACATCAGGAGGCCCGTCAGCTTGTGTGTCTACAAGTTTAATATAAAAAAAATCTGTTGGAGCAAGGTCCGGGGAGTACGATGGGTGAGACATTCCAATCGCAGCTCGTCTAATTTAGCGACCATCTGTTGTGCAGTGTGTGGTGTCTAGCGTTGTCCTAAAGTAGCAGTGGGCTAGATCAATTGACCAGTCTCTGCCGTAATCGTCTGGCCAGATGTTAGGAAGCTGTAGTGGATGACACCAGCGATCTACCAGACACTTACCGGTACCTTTTTCTGAGTCAACTTTCGCTTGAGGCAGGATTTGGCCGGTTCTCCTGGATTCAAGCAGTGTGATAAGCGTTTCTGATTATCGTACAGGATATAAGTAGCGGCACGTAAGTCTAGCGCTGAACGATACGCGGAGGGGATAGCTGCGCATGGGTACTGTCGCGCACGCAATACAATTATAACTTTAATTAATTATCAGCTTAATAACGTTAATGACATTATTTTAATTTAATGTCAAATAGTAAGTCTAGCGCTAAACGAAATGTGGAGGATAGCTGCGCATGAGTACTGTCGCGCATAAATAATATTACCTATACTTTAATAAATAGTTTGTCTCCAATTCCGATGTCCAAAGATTTATAGTAGGTACCTAAGACATAATTTTTAACAAGTTTATGAGGAATAGAAAATAAAAACATTATCTGTTAATTTATCATTTTTTATTTTAAATTTAAGTCTAGTTTGAATCAGAGAATGGTTTCACGCCTTCGTTCGTCGTCACTAGCAGCGTCATCTTCATCAAACTCGCCAATGCTATCCTCTGAAGTATCTCCATCATAGTAAATAATTAATTCTTCTGTTACCAAATCCATTAGTTCATTAGATTCCCTTTTTAAAAAACAATTAACGTCATAAACCATTTTCCTTGCCTGTCTTTTCAAAACAGTATTTGTTCTAGGCATATTCACTTTAAAGGCACAAACAAACTTAAAAAACTAAATTTATCAAACAAATACAAATGACAGCAATAACAATACAATTAAGAACGCGACTGTACACTGGATGTGCGCGGGGCGTCGTATCGGTGCGGGGAACGGAATGCGACTGGAGAGCCAATCGGCGCCACGCACGCCCGCCCTTCATCCCGCTAGCCCCCCTCAGGTACCTTATTTTTTAGTTCTGCGCAATAACGGTCAGCGCTAAAGTTTCGTGCCGCTACTTATACATTTTTCATCACAAGTAACGATACGATTCAGAATCCCCTAGTTATTGTGACGATTGAGTAATGTAACGCAGGACTCGATTCGTGTTTGTTGGTTTGCTTCACTCAATTCATGCGGTACTCATATATCGAGCTTTTTCACTTTTCCAATTTGTTTTAAGTGAATTAAATTTGTTTTATCACTCACACCGAAGCCTGCCGCTAACTCTGACGTGGTTTGCGATGAATCCGTTTCCACGATCACTTTTAATTCTTCATTATCAACTATGGTCTCGAACCGTCCGCGGGGTTTGTTCTGTGTTTTCTTTTACGGTAGCTTCCCCATCAGCATCATCGTCAGCCTTTCTCATCCCACTGCTGGGCATAGGCCTCTCTTCGTTGTCGCCATTCGCCTCTGTCCTGCGCTGTTCTAACTCACATACGATCTGCGATCTTCACAATGTCGTCGGCCCATCTTGCCGGCGGATGATCTGCATTCCTGGTTCCATCTCGGGGTCACCACTCAGTCAGCACCCTGCTCCACCTGTCATCACCGCGCGTGGCCACATGTCCTGCCCAACTCCATTTGAGTCCCAATATACGCTTGCTAACGTCTTGAACTTGAGTCCGCTTGCGAATTTCGGTATTGGGGAGTCGGTCTAGCAGTGTCATGCCGAGCATGGCGCGCGCCATGGCTCTCTGCGACTCTAATCCTGTGCACATTATCCTTTGTGAGCGTCCATGTCTCAGCACCATAGGTTAATGTTGGCAGCTTCCCCATACACATAATTAATCCTTCGAGCTGTTTCTGCAGCGCTGGTGCCACGGCGGAACTCGTTTTCGTAAATAACCCGATATTTTAAGTTTTCCATATTGTGAACAGAACGATCTCGGAACTTGAAATAAATTTAATTTGAAAATGATGTTTACAGAATCAGTAGAAAGTCACATAGAAGCCGCCAGCTCGAACGTAGAAGCAGGCGCGGACGAGCTCGCTAAAGCAGCGGAGTACCAGCGCCAGTACCGCCGGAAGATGTTCATACTCAGCATCATAGGCCTTGTGCTGCTTATCGTGTTCATAGTCTGGGTTATCAAAGCCTTCAAATAAATTGTTACTCTTTTATTTCGACTATTGTAACTTTAGAGATTGAGACGACTTTGTAACGCTCTGTGTGATAGCAGGTGATGACCCTTTATGTAGATGTTTATACTCAGCATCATAGGCCTTGTGCTGCTTATCGTGTTCATAGTCTGGGTTATCAAGGCCTTCAAATAAATTGTTACTCTTTTATTTCGACTATTGTAACTGTAGAGATTGAGACGACTTTGTAACGCTCTGTGTGATAGCAGGTGATGCCCTTTATGTAGATGTTCATACTCAGCATCATAGGCCTTGTGCTGCTTATCGTGTTCATAGTCTGGGTTATCAAGGCCTTCAAATAAATTGTTACTCTTTTATTTCGACTATTGTAACTGTAGAGATTGAGACGACTTTGTAACGCTCTGTGTGATAGCAGGTGATGCCCTTTATGTAGATGTTCATACTCAGCATCATAGGCCTTGTGCTGCTTATCGTGTTCATAGTCTGGGTTATCAAGGCCTTCAAATAAATTGTTACTCTTTTATTTCGACTATTGTAACTGTAGAGATTGAGACGACTTTGTAACGCTCTGTGTGATAGCAGGTGATGCCCTTTATGTAGATGTTCATACTCAACATCATTGGGCTTTTCTGCTAATTGCGTTTATAGTGTAAGTTGTCGAGGCCTTCGTGTAAATTGTTTCTCTTTTATTTCGACTATTGTAACTTCAGAGATTGAGACGACTTTGTAACGTACTGAGAAGTAAGAGGTGATGCCTTTTATGTAGATGTTCTACTCAGCATCATTGGCCTTATACCGCTTATCGTGTTCATAGTCTGGGTTGAAGGCCTTCAAATAAATTGTTTCTAAAGAGAAATAAAAGTATTTCGACTATTGTAACTTTAGAGATTGAGATGACGTTGTAACGGTCTGTGTGATAACAGCCCTTATTGTAGATGTTCATCAACTTCATTGGGCTTTTCTGCTAATTGAAGAGTTTAGGAACAAAAAGTGACATTTACGTATCGTTTTTTTTTCTCCTCCGCTCCTCATTTTCGTTTTTTTTTATTCTACTCAAAAGGTTGAGTTTTATCATTTCATATCATTCATTTTCAGAAAAATTAATCATAATCTCTGTTTCCGGAATAAATAGTAACATTTTCATTCAAGAACAGTAATGGTTTGTTATTTATTTTCTCAATTTACTGAAAAACACTAAAATGTGTAAATGTCACCTTTTGTTCCTAACCTCCTCAATTGCGTTCATAGTCTAAGTTGTCAAGGCCTTTGTATATATTGTTGTCTTTTATTTCGACTATCGTAACTTTATTAGACTTTATCCCAACTGCACGAACATATTAATACCCCTATTGTCTATTTGATGTACAAAATTACTTATATCAAGTATTTTTTACAAAACATATTTTTTATTTTTAAATCCATGCCATAGTTGTACACACGGCTACACATCAAGCTATACAATTTCAGTATCAGCTGACCTCTTAGTGGTCGTTTAATCATGTGAGGTTCGAAAACGAGGGAGGGGGTTAGAATAACATCACGACGGGGGGGGGGGACAATCACGTGTATATATATTTTTTTATATGTTAATACTTTAAAACAGATTCAACGATATTTTATTTTATTTATGTGGGAAGATAAACAGTCATACATTATGAAGTAGAACATAATGCTAATAGTTACATGAATAAACGCATGACCCACGACATCATCCACAGATTAATTGAAGAAGTGAACAATATTAATAGTTTTACAAACAGTAGGTATATGATTAAACAGTTAAAAAACAGAAAAAATGGGTAGTGGGTACCTACATTATACCCACTATCAGCTGCTCGTTTGCCAGTAAATAATACAAATAAACAGGTAAAGTGAGTTAATTAAGGGGAGGGGGAAGGGACAATAGCCCATACAACACGTACTACCAAGATCATTTCTAATTGGAGCATATTTCTACCTTAATAAGGTATTATTTTAATTTGAATAGTATTTATCTAGGTTCCTAACCATATATTAGATCAAAATACTTACCTAAAATTAAATAGAAGCGTATCGCATTCTGCATGTTTTTACGTCATAAAAGACCTGATTTCAACCTAATTGTTTCGTATTAAAAACAACAACGGCTTACGTATCCTAGTCATGGGAACATATAGATTATATCGTCTAGTTACAGATTAACAATACCATGAGAAAAATACAACAAGTTTTCAGTCATCATTTTTGGTATTACGGAACACGGTCAAAATCTAATCAAATTTAGAATCGTTCTATTGCTATCACTGTCGCTCTGCGTGGCCAAACTTCGTCACTAAACAGGGATAGCGATATTCAGGCCGAATTGAAGTTGCGCTCAGGGTTCGCCGGCGCGTTAAGAGGTTGAGAGAGTGGTTACATCTATGAAAATCTGATGTATGTTCACAAAAATATTAATTTATTTAAGAAAAATAGCGATAATCATAATTTTAATACTGGAAATAAAGATAAACTCGCTGTTGCCCCCTTGTAGACTCCATAAAGTTAGTAAATCGTTTAAAGGGCAAGGTGTTCGCTTTTATAACAAACTCCCAAGTGATGTACAAAAATTGACAATTAACAAATTTAAAAATTAAACAAATCTTTATAAAAAACCTACTATAAAATATTAGATTATTTAGACGATAGAGAAGCTTGGGATTGAAATTGCTCCAACTCGTTCATAATGTTACAATTTAGACGTAATTTATTACCTGTATTGTTATGTATTTTAAAAGGATCATTAAAAAAAACAACCAGCCTTGTTTTCTTGCCTTTCTTTTCTGGCTTGGTCGCGAGGGAACAGGCAGTAAAATTGACGTTTCAAAGTTATCCTTGTGATTTTAATGAATCAAAGATTTTGACTTTAGCCGCATAGACAAACTCAAACCCGTCAAAGCATAACCGTACCTACAAGTCGCATCGCAACCACGTATGAGTGTCAGATCCGCGCCTGCCGGTCGTCTCCAGCCGCCCTGCCAGATGTCTGATTGAGCGATAGTATTAATTCTGAGTTCCGGGGAATAAGTAGGTATGTAGTAAACAATGAAAATTAAAATTAAAAAGTCGCAAAAAAACCACTAACAAACCGCCGGCGTATTACCTAAGCCATATTGCTGTCGTATTGCAATCGCTAGTCAGGCCATTCCTTTCACACGTGAGGTACGTACTGTACGTGTGAAAGGGATGGCACGACTAGCGATAGTGACACAACAGCAATTTGGCTTAGGTTATACGGCTACCGGTCGGTGTAAGAGATTTTTTTTAAAATAAATGTGATAAGTGTGCTGGGGTAGTCTAAAACATCACGACGTATCGCCAACGGGGAAGAGGGGGTAAAAAAGTGTCCGAAAAAACCTCACGAGGTTTTTTCGGCCACTCACAAACGAGGTCAGTTCATACTCAGTATACGAGTAGTAGAGTTACCTGTGAAAGAGCTCGCTACTTCTGCCGCCAAGCAGCGTGTTTCGGTTTGAAGGGTATGGTTACCGGTGAAATTACAGGCACATGAGGCTTTACACCTGTATGCCTCAAGTTGATGGACGCAGGGCTGTGCATCGTAGGGCACGTATCTAAGGTGTGACCTACGAGGTAATTCTTTACTATAGGCGGTGGTTAGCACCTTACATCAGGTGGGTCATGTGCTGTGTCATGTGTTTCATCTCCAGGTAAAAAAATACTAGTAATGTATAGCCGTGAGTTCAATGACCATATGATGGGTTTAATCTAAACTTTTCTATTTATTCTTCTACTGTGATTCATTGTTATGATTTTGTTATTATTTGTAAGGTAGACTAGCTCATACAGTTGTGTCACCGCATTCACGACATTAATTTAAAACACATATGCAGAATCGTATTAACTGATTTTAGAGATTGGTTTAATACCTGTAGCTTGAATATTTATCCAGTAATCGATACATTTCCAATAAACAATTTTTAACGTGAATCGGCGGCGCCTTTGCGACGATGCCGCTTAGTCAGTTTAACAGGTACCTACTTACATGTTGAATGAAAATGATTTGTTTACCTATTTTATACGGGCCGTGTCATTGATATTTTAGAACTTGAAATTAAGGTAGATTGAAATTTAAAAAAAATCATGGTAACGAATTTCAAAAAAAACTATTTTACAACAATACTAGCCATTATTATCGTAAATTATTACCCATGATTAAAATTAATGTCGTAAATGCTGTTACACGGTGTATAATAGTTATATAAGTTATTTTTTTATTACTAATGAATGATAGATAAACACATGTACGTATATTATGAAATAAATAGAAATGTACGTTGTAATTTTATACGTTTTCTTCACAAAGTACCTACGTGTATAAAATTATTGTTAATTAATCTTTTACTAAAACTCTTTGTTAGGGAGCGTCCATTAAATTACGTGAGACGTTTTTGTCGATTTTTTGATACCCTTCCTCCCCCTCCCCCACGTGATATTGGGCGAAATTCGGCTAGACACCCCCCCCCCCCCCCCCCCCCCCCTCGTACCTCACAATTAATGGACGGCCCCTAATACTTAAACCTATTTTAGTATGCTGATTATACATATTATACTTTATGTATAATGCGTATTATATTTTGTAGTTACAATGTAAAGCGAACGCCTATTTATTTGTGTATGTTGGAAAGGCATCGCATGAAATTAATTAAATGATGTTTAAGGATTTGAAATTTATTCTTTAGTTGTGTTTTATTTTTCAAAGTATTATCCCGCCGTTGAATGTTTTGTGGAAGTTACAACCCATTTAAGGGCCAGGATCAATTTATCAGTGAAACAAACTGTAACAAAAATTTAACCTAATTCTGAAAACAGAATTAAAATAAACATCAGATCTTGACCAAATAAAAACGAGATAATTGAATCCGGGGAACGTGGTAAAGATAGATAGCTATAGTATAAGAATATACTTTAAAAAAATCCTTCTAACCTCTTTTTGTTAAGACATAAAATTATAATTAAAAAACACGCTTAATTTATTTCAATCATTATAAATGGTACGTGATAAATCCCGTATTTATAATAATGATCAGTAAAAACTAATCATACTGGATTTTGTAATTTTCAACAGAGTCCGTTACCTATAATACTAATCTTAACAATCTCTGTTCATTTATATCCAATTTGAAGTTCACCGTTCCATACAAACAACAATGGTGATGATAAAGGTCATATAGCAGATATATCAACTCGGAAAGGGATCGGCACCGTATCGCCTTTCGCCTCGTCGTCAACCTAACGTAGTAAGCACGTAATGAAAGAGGATCAGCAGCTCCTTGGCTACGGCTAGGCGGCGCCGCGCTTACGGCTCGCCGCCCGCTGGTTGACGGCTAGGCGGCACCAGTTTCACGGCTCGGGCATGGAGCGACGTAAGCGCGGGGACGACGAGCCGTAAGCGCAACACAGCGCGGTTGTGAGCTTGTCCCGAGGCGAGGCGATTACGTTACGATTCCGATTAGTGTGCGTTGCAGTAGGGAGTTTCATACAAAGAATACTGAACGGCTCGAGTTGATACGGTGACGATCCTTTTCCGAGTTGATATGTGTGCTAACCTTAAGACCTCAAAATACGACTTTTCAAATTGATTCTGTATACAACTCTCGGATTTGAACTTGAGAGGGTGAACACTGGCCCTTGATTGTTAAAATATTTGCACTAGAAAGCTGTGTATTGCCTTCAGACGTAGAGAAGTAATTTTATATTCGTAGATAGGTTTATAGTGATATAAAATTATATTATTTCAAATCTAATGAATAGTTTTATTTTTTTTTCACGAAAACAAAGAGAGGCCTATGCCCAGCTGTGGGTCGACACAGGCTGAAAAATTAAATTTCTTGATTTTCAGAGAATACAAGGCTCATTTTTGATTATGCATAAAATGTTTAAGGTACAAATCGGTATATACCAAAACGTAGTTACGTACAAAGTTATGTGCCTAATAACTTTGGAGTATTTTTATTTCATTTCGCATTATATTTTTTCATACAAAACTTAGATGTTAAAAATATCTCTAGTTTGCTGAGCTACTCTATAATATGCGACGTTGCATATCTGCTATACTTACTGGGAAAAGTTTAGCAAGTCCTAAGAAGATTACTTAACAATTTTAAGTCTTTTGTATGGAGAAATAATACTTAATTTTTGAACCAGACTATTGCAAGAATTTTGAAGGATAAGAATTTAGATTTTTAGTAGAGAAAATTAGGTAAGACAGTAAAAAACATGTAAATATCTCAAATTACCCTTTATTGCGCACATAGAAAAGTTCAACAAAATAATTAATCTATTTCGCTTTCATCAATAATTCGAAAAACATATTTACAAATTTAAAACAAAAGTGTGTAACAAAACATCCTTGGTAAAAGAATTTTTCCATGTTCTATTAAAAAAAACTAGTTCTAACCAGCGTAATAGATGGCGCTGTCTGCCGCCAAAAAATACAGTTTTTATGTCAAAGTCACTAAGACAATCAGAATTAGTCTAAAACAATATCACTTCGTCAGATAAACAAACACAAAATGTTTTTTTTTATTTCAAGTTCATCGGAAATAATGTTTGGCAATTGACATTGACAATCAGAGCATGGGCATAGCAACGCCATCTGTTAGCAGTTATAAAACATAACCGTGAAAACCCCTCATTTAAAGAGGACTGTTTCGCTACTTCCCCGTGGCACCCCTTTTCAGTTGTCCTGGGGGACCACGCAAAATAAGTACCCGTTGTACCCTAAAATAATCCTTGAAAAACATAACCTAACTAGGTTATAACTAAAAAAATAGAGTTTTAACGATCATTCCGTTTATGAAGATCTATTTTTTACTAAAAGCAGACGGATTACAAAACGTCTCGACACAAATTTGGTCAGTGAACTAGGGTAGTAAATCTAGATACTCCTAAGTCACAGGTTACACTGGGGTACATATACGGGCACAACTTAAATTCCGTGGCCAATTCAACGGTATTTGCACTTATTAACAGAAATTACCCTCAACAAAAAAGTTAAGTAAATGAACATTTTTGTGATCGATTTTTCTTAGCTAGTTTTCTCTCTGAACTTGTACAAAAAGGTATAGTTACGTCCTTATTCATAATGATTTGATAAATCTATTTCAGTAGAGCTTCAAATGGATTTTTAAATCATAAAAAAATCATGTTTCGCAAATCACCCCCTAAAGCTCCGTACCCACATTCGATATTACTGAAGTTTTCCTCTAAACCGAATAAAAATCGACGTGTGGGCCGCAAAACCCACAACTCGAAGGCTCGCATCGAGCCGGCTCGATGGAATTAAATAAATGTAATTTCCTTCGCACCTATTCGAAGCGAGCCGTCGAGCTTGACTCGGTCGTGTGCACGTGTCCAAACTTGTCGAGCGACTCGAGCGTCAGTCCGCCATTGTTGAGCGTAGTTATTATAATTTGTTTATTTAGAAATGGATATAAGAGTGTATTCTAAAGGGTTTATTGAGGAATGTATAAACTTACATAGACATTGCGATTGTTTATGGAACGTTAAGTCAAAAGATAATTAATTAAGAATTGCGAGACTTGCTAAATGCAGCCACTGTCTCCTTTGTTGAACAGACATCTTTTGGCTCGACCGGTTCGGGGAATACTGAACGTCGCGCCGCTCGATAAACTTAATGCTGAATGTGTGTACTTAGAGCCCGAACCGTAGTTATTACTCGACGTGTTTGCTCGTTAGAGTAAGACCGTATGTGAGTACCCAGCATAAATGGGTGGAGTTTCTAGAAAATCATATTGCGCTTAGAAAGTAGACGAACTAAAAGAATTTTCACATTTTTACTAGTAAAGGAAAGTTGGCTTTAGCCCGTAGATTTATCAAATCTTCATGATTAAGATATATACTACATACAGCAAATAATTTTGATAATACATAAATTGCGTTTCCTTTTAGTTTTGGTTGATCATATTTTTTCAGATCAACTAAAACTAGCCCCAGTTCACCAACACAGAAACAGTTGGTTAGTATTACCGTCGGTTATGACAGTTATTGGATTAAAACATCTGTCATTAAGAATTTATAGCCATCTGTAAAACACGATGGCAGATAGCGAAGATATATTTTTTTAAATAAAATACCGTCAAAATATGCTGCCCCTTAAATATTCGTCTTCGGCCAGAATATTTTATTATGATTTGTGACATTAGGAACAGCCTAAGAGCCGTTTAAAGCCTAGCGTCCACATGTCCGCATCGTATCAAACATATCGTAAAGTCACACAGGTGCGTCCACTATCCGGCGATCGGTGCGGTGCGGATCAGTGGACGCACTTGTGTGACATTCTATACATAGAATACTACGATCTAATTTTATATGATGAGTCCGATACTTACGATGCGGACATGTGGACGCTAGGCTTAACCGCCCGTTAGTGTTGGTGAACTTTGAGCTCTGAAACTTTCAGTCAACTTCTCACATGAACTGTAAGTTATATTACATAGTTACCTACCATTCGGTTCATACAATTTTGGTACAATCTGATACATACATTTTTACAAAATAATATTTTTTTTAATCTGATATAATATTAACACACTAAGACCTAGTTTTATTAACAGCGATAGGTTTACCATTCCGGCCATACTCAGAGATCCCAATTAATTCAATAGTATTAACAGTTCCATATTAAAACACACTTATAAATTATTAGCTAAGAAACTAAAACTACAAGCAAAAAATATTTACTAAGAAACTATTGAATGGCCATTAAGTTTTAGTGACGTCTCTGAGTATGGACGTCTCAGTTGCCCGACTACGCGAAGCGAAAGAGGGTAATGTTTTGGACCATAAGGTTAGTTTACTTCTACGAGGAACTAATCGGCTCAACCAATTTTGACAAGTGATATCTAGGGTCTAAGCTGGACCGCTTATACTAATAAACGTGGTTTATCGTTTGCATTGACAGTAACTCGTTACTTTCCGTGGTACCCCTTTTCTGTTCCCCTAGGACCACGGAAACTAAGTTCCAATTTGGGGTACCAAGGGTACAACTAAGTTTCCGTGGTCCCCCTAACCTCAAACTCTCTCGTTTATTGTGTAGCTTTTTCCAGATACAAAAAAAAACGATTTTTTCGTTTCCCCCGTTCTTTATTCGGAAAAAAGGACTGAAAAGGGGTACCACGGAAAATCAGTATTTGTAATAACTACCCTTAGGAAAATATATCTTAATTTGTGTTTATTAGTAAAGCGATTATTCCTTGGCCAGACTATAAACACACAACTTGTTACCACAAAAAAGTTAAACACTGTTTACCGAGTGTTTAAAAAATTTCTTACCAATTTTTGTATGGGAATTTTTTAAACACGAGCTAGACGATGTTTAATTTTTTACCACAGAGTTTTATTTTCATCGTTTTCAAGTTATAAAACAATTATTTATAAAACACGATGTACGAAGACTACTTCCAAAAACATTAGTACTTGAAAGTTACCCTTTGCACGTATTGAATACACGTTTTGAAAAAACTCACGTGAGATAGAGCGGGGTACGGGGTCGGAACAAATCTCGCGATTCACCAGGGGGGGGGGGGGGGGTCACAAATAGTCAAAAACGTCTCACGTAATTAATGGACGCCTCCTTAGTATTGCGTTGAGACATCTTTAAAAAAACACAATTGGCTTCACTATTTCAAGATTGCTTCTCTCGTAATATACAGTGATAAATTTAAAAAAATTAAGTGCTATTAGCTGAGACCCCCCCCCCTCCCCCCCCCCCCACGCGAGATTCGGCTAGACCCCCTCCTCCCCCCCTGAACACCTCACATAATTAATGTACGTCCCCTTATTATAAATAGTATTATACCAACATCACATCATATCAGCCATATGACGTCGACTGCTTATCGTAGGTCGGTCCCATATAGATTTCGTGCGGTCTGCACCCAACGGCTCCCAACCACCTTTATCTGCGGGGTTATTTTAAAACGCCGTAAGTTTTGTTCGGATTCGATTTCGAAAATAATAAATACCTTTGTATTCGTGTAGAAAGGGTCACCGAGCACTATGCTCAATACGAAATAGTTTTTAAATAGCTTTTAGATTCGAATTCAGATTACTGTCGGTGCGATCCGACAGCTTTCCGTTTTAAAATAGCCCCGGCACGTCATTTTTCCATCTAGTATGGGGGGGGGGGGGGGGGGGTCCTACGCTGCGATTTCCAGTGCGTGATCTCCACTCTAGAACCTTTCTGCCCCAACGGCCATCAGTTCTAACTATATGGCTTTCACTGCCACTTCAGCTTGCTAATCCATAAGATAACTCTTTATTGCACACCAAAATAATATACAGAACAGAATTTTACAAATAGATTTATCGCTAAAAGCGATCTCTTCCAGACAACCTTTAGACAGGATAATACTAGAACACACTACTTACATAAATGGATCTTCTTATAGAGAAGCGCAAAGCGTTCTACATCGTAAGGCTGTTACATCCATAATTCCATACTCCGTTAACTTAACTCTGGACCTAGCTCGAAACGTGACCCCTCTCCCGCACCCCATGCCTCACTCCCGCCAGTAGCGTTGGCGTACTTGTCACTTCCGAGTCTTTTCTTTTGCTGTTTTTCGAAGTGAAAACTTCTTTAGGCGCGTTGAGCATTTTTCAGATGGGAAAAAACCATTGAACTCGTGATACTGTTACCGATACCTGTCACTGACACCTCTGTATATAAGTATATGTAGTGTACTCTGCTTTTACTCAAGTTTTCACTTCTGTCAGCACTTCCGGAGTGCCACTTTTTTTTGTTAAGTTTTTGGTTGTTAATTTTTTTTTGTTTATTTTATGTTTGGACTCTGTTATTATTTATAACGATATGGGTAGAACTATTCGCAGCAAAGCGTAAGCTAATATTAAAAGAGTTGACATTATTTGAACGGAAAAAGGTATTTAGTAAATTATTATTTCTGTTAATCCAACTATGACCCGAGCAGCAAGTGAAGATGAGAAAGTAAATAAAAAAATTATATTTCCGTGGATCAAGTAACTAAAAGAACTGGTGCTGCAATTGGGATACCCAAAACGACATTGATGAGAATCAAAAAAGAGGCAAAACAAGCAACAGCGCCGTCACCTTTCTTCGTTCTTTCTTTTTAAATAATAAAATCATTATTTTAAAATTGCATTTTTAAATCTTAGTACTTACTTTACTTTTTTTGCTGACCTTACTTAACAGAACTATAATTCGGGCCACGTACAGTTGACGGAGTTATACAATTCGTTTTAAGTATTTTTTTATTCCTACGTTTAGCAAGTAGTCTTCCTACATCTTTTCTAATAGTTTAAAGTCTGAAAAAAATCAGACAGATATGGACAATCATGATTATAAATACGGGTACGTCATAAATCCCGTGCTTATAATAATGATTGAAATAAATCACCGAAAGATCTCTAAGATATGGACAATTTACAAGATTATTGCTTTATCTACATACTAACACAAAATAACCTAAAACAATTCGAAACAAAAAAAAAACCAAAATGGTAACGAGAAATTTGGACTTTCAGCTTACATACTATGCGATTTATTGTCGCCGTTTACGTTAATGAACTCTTAATACTTGGCTTTAGAACACATATTGCATTGCGGAGTATTAAGAAAAGTTCTACCATTAGAATAACTACACATAGAAAGAAGTTTTTTTTTGAAAAATTACTTTTTCAACAAAAAAGCTTTTATAAAATTCATAATCGGAACCGCAAGAACATTCAAATGAGCCCAAACACTAGTAGCCTACGATAATCCGTTCAGAAGTTGCGTTGTCTAGCATCCGTCTTCATCATGAGACCACCTGCATGGTACCATATTATTGCATTGTCACCTAAGTTACATAAGTATTCCAAATTTCAGCTCAATCGGTTGAGGGGAACGGGTTTAAAATTCAGTTGTAAGATTCCACCCGGACAAACATACATACATTGCAAGTTAATAAAAAGCTTGTAAAAAAAGTATACGCGCTTCAAATAGGTCGTTAAATTGGAGCCATAACGCTTAATGGGTCAGGTAATAAGTGCGGCTTTCGGTCATACTTTTTGCGAAAAAGAAAAAAGTAATAAATATTTATGGACATTTTGCAGCGATATTTATCCCCAAACTAAGCAAAGCTATGGGAATCAGATAACTGATAGAATACTTATGTACTTTTTTTGTACATACATACTTACAATATATAAAGAAACAACCAGACCCGGAACAAATATCTGTAGATTATACAAACTTTTGTTCCGCGGTAATCGAACCCGCTACCTCAGCCAAATATGACCGCTTGTGTGTTGAAAATGTCCATCTGTCAGCTGCATTACTCGTGCGCTTTGTGAGTGTCGGTTAAAGTAAAACATGTCACTCACGCACACTTATTGTTTTGTGGCCTACGTTTCGAACGAAAATGTATTCAAAACTTCTGTTCTGTAAGTAGTTATTCTAGGTTCTACCTTTATTTTGAACCGTAGCACATAAACAATAAGATTGATATTCTTATAAAGTGAGATATAAATAATAGTGAGTTTTGGTTCATTCAAATGCATTATTTCCATCTAAATTACTTATGTTAAAACTAAATGATATTCGGTATTCACAGATTTATGTAACAACTAATAGACAGTTTAACATATTAAATCCACCCTTATTTATTATTAGTTAGGTATTACATGAAACCATTTTAATGACTTTCTAGTCTGAAGCAGATTAAACTCTTTAAATCGATAGTACAACAAATGTATTAGTACAATTGGCGTCAGACAAATCAAGAGGACTCAAAGCATTGAAATATTTGACTTTACTGGAAGTACCTTTAAATTCTGTAATATTTTGGCCAATTAATAACACTATAATTATAAGATTTTTTTATAACCATTTTTAAAATTTTCAATCCTAGACGAGACTTGAACCCGCAACCTTCCTCTTGGTACGAGGATGCACTACCAATTGTGCTACAGGCTCTTGTCGCGTCAGGCTCGAAATGACTAAAAATCACACTAATATTATAAATGTGAAATTGGATATTTGTTTGTTACTCAATCACGTCGTAACGGCTGAACAGATTTCAATGAAATTTGGTATATACGTAGATTATAACCTGGATTACCACATAGGCTACCTTTTATCCCATAAATCAGTTCCCATGGGATAAAAATGGGGTGTCAAGTCAAATTGCAAGTTTAGCTTTATTTCTAGGTTACCTACATATTTAGGCGTGTAACGCGTACGAAGTACGAAAAAAGTTTTGAGGGCAAAAGCTAGTTAGTAATAAAATTAGTAGTCGAAAAAGAGCCTGTGGCACAATTAGTAGTGCATCCTCGTATCAAGGGGAAGGTTGCGGGTTCAAGTCACGTTTAGGCTTTGCGAGATGGTTTTAAAAAAATCTTTGAATTTTCCGTAAGTGTTCGGATAACACTATAAAATAAAAATACTACTATAGTAAAATTTATTATTCTTAGAAAAGCCAGTAAGGCACATGCTTTGTATAGGGCAGTGAGTAATGAATTATATTTTTTAAACTACATACATCTGGTTAAATTGTGCATTTACTGTAACTACTAATCGGGTCACATAAAAACATCTATTTTAATATTAGTACCCATTTCGGCCGAGAGATGGCCGGCTTACTAATTTTAGTGCCGTCAGGTTAATAAAAAATAAATATAAAAAAAAATCAAATCCAACAAAAAATAATAATTTCGAAAGTCAACAAATTATTTCCATATAATGTGTTTTTTGAAAAATATCGTTGCTGGCGGCACTATAAATTAACAATAAGATATATACAAGGGCGTATCCAATAATGTAACTTTTTTACCCCGACGCAAAAAGAAGTGTGTTATAAGTTTGACGCCTGTCTGTCAGTGGCATCACAGTTCCCAAACGAATGGACCGTTTCAGACGCGAGGTTTTTTTAAATCGCAAACTAGTTTAACTGGCGTCGTTTTAGCTACCTGTGTGAATATCAGGTAAACCGGATTATCAGCGCGTTTTCCTCTAGGTGAAGGGATCTTAGCTGTATATCTTTTACGGGTTTTAAGTGCCATTTACATTATGGGCCTGCCCATGGTAGATGATCTATTAGAATCCTTTCGCTATTTTCGTCTGGCTTTGGTGCCACATCCCACTAATATTATAAACGCGAAAGTGTGTATGGATGTATGTGTTTCACGCAAAAACTACTGAATAGATTTTAATGAAATTTGGTATGTAGGTAGATTATAACCTGAATTAACACATAGGCTACTTTTTATTGACAAAACACGCGTGCGAAGCCGCTGGCGGAAGCTAGTTTACCATAACGTCGGCCTAATTATCAGAATTCGCAAGTCCATATGGACAAATTTTTATAGTAGCAACAAAAAACTGATTTTCTCACAAAGTTTGAGACTGAGAGTATTTTTTACACCTAAAGTAAGAGTGACTCAATAAAAATCTCTCAAACTTTATGAGAAAATCAGTTTTTCGTTGCTCCTGTAAAATTTGACCAGTTCAGTTCTTGCTTGTAGCTACTGTGACTAGGGAGTGTCACAATTCCGCCAATGTCAATGTCACGATATTTTCATGAACTTATTAGGAGATAGTGTAGGTCAAGAATATGACCGGTATTCTGAATTTGGAAAAACCCTTGATAACTCTAAAACAAAACAGACAACACAACATATAAAACAGCACCATGTTAGTTGTTAGTACTATATATAGAAAGTAATATATAATAAGTGATATATACATTTACAACCTTATGTTGTTATCATTTATAAATTTACATAAAATATAATTAATTAAAGGGAAAAGGTAAAGGTTGATAAGCATTTAAAGGAGGTAGGACGAGGGATTTCAGGAGGAAGGATTTCATAGAGGGAACGCCGCAATTTAAGACAGTCGATGAATATGTGGTCAACGTTTCCTTCGTCCAGGCCACACTCACCTATGCAGTGGTTCCTAATAAAGTTTGGGCAAAAAAAACTTGTCCATATATGGACTTACGAACAACAATCTAATCTGACAATTAGGCCGACCGACGTTATGTAACATTCGTGTCATATGACATGTGTCATTAGTGACAGGTGTCATTGTGTCATATCTACACTGCGTCATTAAATATGTCAAATTATACAGCACATATTGGATCCGCCCTATACTATAGATGAGCTATCTGAATAGAGGTATTAACTGAATACTACCGCATTTTGGCCTGCCGTTGGTGCCACATGGCGTACTTAGCGCACGCGGTGTCTATCATCTGGTTCAAATGCCGCGTTAGTGTTGTCGCGAGCGGTGTCAGGTCACGGAGCATTTTTTCCTAAAACAAACACAGTTTTCATCACTCATGCTCTGTCATTGTAAACTCGATAACGGCTCCGTAAATGGGATTTACGGCACTTGTAGGAGATCGCCAGCGCGGCTTAGTCGTAGAAAGAAATAAGATAGATGCTTATAATAGGAATTTATTGTGCTTAACTTTACGCTAATGACTATGAGTCGCCTCCCGGATGCGGCACTCGACCTACATAGTCAAAATTGCTGACTAAAGAAGTTCGTGTATCGAACAAGGGCCATAAGTAAATTTGAAACTAATGTGACTCATTAGAAAAAATCTAGACACGCGGTAGCGTGTCAAGCCAAGTTCAAGCTAACAGAACAGGCGAGCAGCACCGTGTGTAATATTACACGAACCATTTATCTCGATCCTGTACGTAATCCCGCCAGTCCCTATAAAAAGCGTTCAAATTATCGCGCCACCGCTTCTTAGGCCTTCCACGGTGTCGCTTTTCATCCAGTTACGACCTTAGCCCACCTTTTTATTTTGCATGCAGGAGACATGACGTCAGCGTTGCCGGTCCATGAGCGCAGCGAGGTGTTCCGAATCCTATCTATTTCTCTTGACACCTAAAATGCTACGCTCCATCGCTCCACAATGTACTATATATTGTATTCATAAATGCTAAAATTAAATTCAATTTCCATGACAAAAACTTATTTCTGTTCAAAAATTAAATAGGACCACATTCATTATGCTTTATTGAAATAAAACCGCGTGCGGACAGGCCGCTAGACCTGTAGAAGTAATAGATCGAATCAATTTATTTGCATATAGTGTCAGAGCTTTCTTGGAGCTACTAGAGGTGAGATTGTGGAGAATTATTTTTTGAAACAAATCGCTCTAAGCGACTGCGCATTTCTATTGGTTTCATTGTTAGAGTATTTCTTTGTACTGCTATATTGCTTCGTATTTGGTGTTCTACGTGTTTTGCTATGTACGAAATTAAATGAAAACACAGGTAGGGTTATGGCTAGTATTGTTGTGAAATAGGTTTTTTCAAAAGACCATAGTACATTTTAAATTTACAAACAACCTTTTAATCAAGTCTAAAATATCAAAGAAACAGCCTGTATAAAATAGGTAACCAAGCTAAACTGACTAAGCGGCATCGTCGCAAAGGCGCCGGTGATTTGCGTTAAAAATTGTTTGTTGGAAATGTATCGATTACTGGATAAATATTCAAGCTACCGGTATTAAACCCACCTCTAAAATCAGTTAATACGATTCCGGATGTGTGTTTGAAATTAATGTCGTACATAACAAAACAGGTTGTATATAATAGTTTTAATCTATATCTGCTAGTAAAATAAAACATGAATTTACTTCGAAAGGCCTCAGTTTGAGCGTTCTGAAGCGTAGAAGCGCTTCGTAGAAGTACTGAAGCGCGGCAACCTCGTCATCCGGCGCGCCGGGCTGCGGGAAGCGACGCCACACTTCGCGGATCAGCGACCCGCACGAGAGGTACAGTCGACGGAGCTCTTGAGCCACGTCTACTGGGATTAGTTCTGTAAACGAACATTGAGGAATAAAGTACACTGTATGTTATATATAAAGTCTTGCAATTTAAACTACAAATAATGACGGAGACTATTTTTGAGACCATAAATAAAATAACTTTGTTTTTTAAAATAATGTTTTTTTAATCCAAAAACTTTATTTTTGAATTTTTATATCTAACATACTTTTGTACTTACCGCCCTGCCGTACGCGCCCTGTTGACCGGTTGGGCATATTGACCGGGCGGGGTTATAGACCGGGTGGGGTTATTGACCAGGCGGGTCCATTGAACGAGCGGGGGCGTTGAACGGCTCGTAGTAACGGCCGCGCGCACTGCTGCCCTACCGACCAAGCATGTACATTATGATATGTAACTTACGCGCCATGCTCGCGGCGCGGTGCGTCCTCATGAGCGCGCCGCCGGGGGAGAGCTCGCCCAGCGCGCCCACGGCCGCGCCCGCGCCCACGCGCACCGGCCGCGCGCACTGCTGCCCTACCGACCAAGCCTGCAAACATCAACAAAATAAGCAATATACAACCTGTTTTGTTATGTACGACGTTAATTTAAAACATACATCCCGAATCGTATTAACCGATTTTAGAGGTTGGTTGAATACCGGTAGCTTGAATATTTATCCAGTAATCGATACATTTTCAATGAACAATTTTTAACGTAAATCGGCAGCTCCTTTGCGATGATGCCGCTTACTCAGTTTAACAGGTACCTACTTACATGATGAATGAATATGATTTGTAAATTTATTTTATACAGGATGTTTCATTGATATTTCATGACTTGAAATTAAGGTTGTTTAAAAACTTAAATTATCTATGATAAATAATTTGAAACAACCCCTATTTTACAACAATACTAGCCACTAGCCCTA
This sequence comes from Philereme vetulata, assembly GCA_918857605.2. Lineage (NCBI taxonomy): Eukaryota > Metazoa > Arthropoda > Insecta > Lepidoptera > Geometridae > Philereme > Philereme vetulata. Next base: position 12,279,741 of record OU975423.1, read on the forward strand.
CCCGTGTTTTCATTTAATGTCGCACATAACAAAACACGACATCCACTGCTGACCTACCACGCTACAACGATATCGTCCGACCACCGGTGGCCACCAGTCCATCTCGCCCGTCATCCCTTCTAACCAAATGTCCTGACAGTGTTTTCTGATACCTATACCTAGTCAGGTCATAAGTATTGTCACACAGTAAAAACTTTTCTTTTAGAATGCTGGCCACAAAAAAGTTTATAGAATTCGAATTTCGAATTGTTCATGAAAATAAAAATGCATACTATTTAGAATTTTACTCATTTTTATATATGGAGTGGACGCTTAAAGAAGACCGTGTTGCAGTTATTGCGTTGCATCGTTGCGGTTACGCGCCAATTCAAATTTTTGACATACTGAAAAATTTGAATATAACCAAAAGATTCGTTTATCGCACCATCAAACGATACAATGAAGACTCTAGTGTAGATGACAGGTCAAGAAGTGGTCGCCCTCGGTCTGTTAGGACTCCAGCAGTGATAAAAGCTGTGAAGGCGCGAATTCAAAGAAATCCCAAACGTAATCAGAAACTGTTGGCCCTTCAGATGGGGTTAAGCAGAACCACGGTGAAAAGGGTGTTAAATGAAGACTTAGGGCTTCGGGCATATCGAAAAAAAGCAGGACATCGTTTGAATGCTTGTCTAATGGACCTGAGACTGAAGAGATGCCGCGCTTTGTTGAAGCGGTACGCGGGAAATAAATATCGGGAAATTCTTTTTTCGGATGAAAAAAAATTTACCGTAGAAGAGAGCTACAACAAACAAAATGATAAGGTGTACGCACACAGTAGTGAAGAAGCGAGCAACCGTATTCCGCGTGTCCAACGAGGTCATTTTCCATCCTCGCTCATGGTATGGTTGAGAGTTTCTTATTGGGGCTTAACAGAGGTACATTTTTGTGAGAAAGGTGTAAAAACGAATGCAGCTGTGTATCAAAATACAGTCCTGACGAACCTTGTGGAACCTGTTTCTCATACCATATTCAATAACAGGCACTGGGTATTCCAACAAGATTCGGCGCCAGCTCATAGAGCGAAGAGCACACAAGACTGGCTGGCGGCGCGTGAAATCGACTTCATCCGGCACGAAGACTGGCCCTCCTCCAGTCCAGATTTGAATCCGTTAGATTATAAGATATGGCAACACTTGGAGGAAAAGGCGTGCTCAAAGCGTCATCCCAATTTGGAGTCACTCAAGACATCCTTGATTAAGGCAGCCGCCGATATTGACATGGACCTCGTTCGTGCTGCGATAGACGACTGGCCGCGCAGATTGAAGGCCTGTATTCAAAATCACGGAGGTCATTTTGAATAAACTTTAGTGTCATAAGAATCTATGTTTTGGTAAGTTCATTTTGGTATATAAATGGTTACATAATGAATAAACTTGTTTCAATTAATTTATATTAAACATGTGACAGAATTTATGATCTGACTAGGTATATGATATGCCTATATAGGTATATAAGGTCTTGCAATTTAAACTACAAGTAATAACAGAAAATATTTTTGAGACCATAAATAATAACTAAACAATGTTTTTTTTTAATCTAAATAACTTTACATGTGTGTTTTTGTACCTTTTGTGTTTTTGTTTTTGCACCCTGTTGACCGGTCGGATACATTGAACGAGCGGGGTTGTTGAACGGCTCGTATTCACTTTTTAGTAATCGATGGCATCCCACAATATGCCAGTTCTCTTTGTTCGGGCAGCATTTTATTGATTTTCTCAATATTTTAATTAAAAAAGAGATTTTAATTAAAAGAGTCTGACTCGCCCACCGAGGCCTGCGCATACCGTTGCTTAACCTCGATGATTGATTACGTACTTTAAATAAAGACTATATTTTTATGATTTAATTACATATGTATATTTTTCAGATTTTTCCCTGTCCTTGTAGTATAAGACGATATTACATGCCAAATTTCATAGTTCTAGGTCAACGGAAAGTACCCTATAAATTTTGATTTCCTTGAAAGTGTCAAAATATAGATTGTTTTACGGCATAAACGGCCGTATTTTTTTACGTTAACTAAGAAGAGTATATGGTTTTAATTTCAACTCGATAACTCCATGCGTTCCCGAGATAAAGGGTATTGACAGACAGACAGACGGACAACAAAGTGTGGGTGTCCTATAAGGTTTTTCCTTTTCAGGTACGGAACCTTAAAAAGAAGAGAATTACAAAAAAATTAGTGTACAAACCGTCCCTTCTATAAAATTAGTTTAAATTGCAAACCTCTATACCTATATGTATACACACGACGGAGTATCGTTGAACAGGTCTCATTTTTTTTAATTTCATTAGTTGCTGGGCGTCACTGAAACGTAGGTAACATTATATCTTTAGCTTTATAGAGCAAATAGTAATAGGTAGAAATGCTTATTAGCCCAATAGAGAGCAACTTCCACCCCCCTCTCTGTTGCCTGGTACCTGTGTGCAGGTGGTTGGGCAGAGGACATGAGAGCAGGTGGGCCATTGTTTGTAAGGTGGCCCCCCAGTGGCACTGGCTCCGGAATGGGTCGATGTAGCCCCACCTGGCTAGATTGTCTCGGCAGCGGCCAACTTAAGTGCGCAACCGGTTTAGAGACTTCCAAATTGGCCACTGCAGCTCGTAGCCGGAAGATGTTCCGCTGGTGGAATGTAATTAGTAGGGGCATGGTGATGGAAGGACCATAATTCAATTCTCGCTTCTGCCGGAATCCTAAAAACTTCATAATTTGGTAACTTACTTGACAAATCGACGCAAGCGCAGACGACGGCGGCGGATGATTGGATTGTGAACTCGATTGGTGCATTTGTGATGATGACGGCCCTAATAAATATCGTTCTATCTGAAAGTAAAAACCTGTCATTATTAAATTATAAATATTAATAACTGCTCCAAATTTCACGTCGAAAGCTTCAGTAGTTGCTGGCATATTCAGCTGTGACAGAGAGACAAAACACACATACCATTTTTATCATTTTGCCATAAGCCTAAAAACATGTGCGTTTCTCAGTTCATATGTTCCTATTTTTTATCGTTAATAATACTTTATCATTTCCGACTTTCGGTACCTTGGGTCATTGATCCAAAACGAGGGCGACTTAGACCGGGACGTTATAAATAGAATATATGCGGGATGTATGAAATGGCGACAGGTTACAGGAACAACGTGCGATCCTCGCATGCCTCTTAAACTTCTGAGTGTTGGACCACGTAAGGGACGGACGAAAGAAGAGTGCACGAGGTGGAAATGCGAATGTTGAGATGGATGTGTGGGGTAACGAGAATGGATAAGATAACGAATGAGTATATTGACGACCTCCGTGGCGCAGTGGGCGAATAGTCGACTAAGACGCAGGGGGTAGCAGGTTCGAATCCCGCCGCGGAACAAATGTTTGCACGATCTACAGATATTTGTTCCGGGTCTGGACGTTTCTCTATATATTATAAGTATGTATTTACAAAAAAAAGTATATATGTATTCTATCAGTTATCTGGTTCCCATAGTACAAGTTCTGCTTAGTTTGGGGCTAGATAGCGCAGTGTGAAATGTCCAGCAATATTTATTTATTTATTAGAGGAAGTTTGAAAGTAGCGCCAGTGATAGAAAAATTGAGGAGTAAGAGGCTAGTGTGGCTATGGCTATGGGCATGTCATGCGTAGGGAAGAAAATCACGTGAAAAAAAGAGTGTCAGATATGAGTGTGGATGGATATAGAAGTAGAGGAAAGCCGAAGAAGGGATAGATGGACTGTGTGATGAATGATATGGGTAGGAGGGAGATGACGGTTGATAGAGAGATGTGGAGGAGGAATACATGTTGTGCCGACCCCACGAAATGTGTGAAAAGGGCAAAAATAAGAAGAATGCTGTATCATTTTATAAATAAATAATAAAGTTGAAGTTAAGTCCATGTTAAAGTTGAAGATGTAAGTACTATGGGAAGCGAAAAAATGTTACCGATAATAAAATAAGAAGTTTGATGCAAGGACAATTTAGCCTTAAAATAACCACTAAGTAAATACTTGAAATATCCAATTCGAGAAAATATAAAATTTGAGGGTTACCCTCGATTTTTTTAGAATCCCATCATCAGAACCTGACCTGGTGCCAATGGGGCTTACCTGAGAAGTAAACAAAAAAAAGAATTTCTCGAATCAGTCCAGGCATATTCGAGTAATCGGCGAACATACATAAAAAAGTATACGACGAATTGAGAACCTCCTCATTTTTTTGAAGTCGCATAATAAAATAAAATAAATATTGCTGGACATTTCACACAGCGCTATCTAGCCCCAAACTAAGGAGAGCTTGTACTATGGGAAGCAGATAACTAATAGAATACTTATATACTTTTTTTTTATAAAACCAGACTTTTAGTTTATATAAAAACAACCAGACCCGAAACAAATATATGCAGATCATGCAAACATTTTTTCCGCGACAGAAATCGAATCCGCTACCTCCTACAATGGATGGATCCAACAAAAGGAAAGGCCCTCACTACAAATACAGTGTAAACTCCATGTAACGTCACTCGTTTTAACGACAAACTCTCTAAAGCGTCGAAATCACTCGGCTTTGGTTGGTTTAGCTTGTCTTGCATACAATGGTACACTCTGTATAGCATTACACCCACTGTTACTGTGTATATCCTTTTGTCGTTTTATTATTCTAGACCATAATAAACTCGACTGTCGGCATCATACACACCAAACTTTCTAAGAAATCCGTTCTTTTGTTTACAAAATGGGATTGCTTGCACGTGTAGCTGCAGACTGTTGTTAGTAGAAGTGATGGATTTTATCTATACGTTGTCATATTCTTAGTAGCTCACAAACTTTCAAATTGTAAATATGGCTAGTAAGAGAAAATCACTGTGTATTGACGAAAAAATTCTCTCCATTTAACGACAACTCTCTATAACGTCAAAATATGCTCAGTCCCTTGAGTGTCGTTATATAGAGTTTACACTGTAGTTTACCTTAGATAACTTCAACTCCTGCGCACCGCTGCCTTCACCCGCGCCCTCTAGATCCTCATAGTGTATATTCTCCAGTATTCTCCGCTTCTTCTCCAGCGGTTCCCCTTCCGCCTTCACCGGTACACCGTTCGAACTAGATTCTTTTTCTTTAACGCCATTTTCAACAGGTTTTTTACTACTATCAGTATTTGTATTACTATTTGTGTTATGACTAGCTTTGAGCACCTGGAAAACAAATAAAAATATCCCTTACAAACAAAAAAATCCGTAAAACTAACATGGTGAATTGTGACAAATGAATTGGTTGTCATTTCAGTGTTGCTGCTTCAAGGAAATATATTCTACCATCAAATTATACACTGGTGGTAGAGCTTTTGTGAACGGGCTCGAGGAAGTGGGCACCACCGCCTTACCTTTATCTGCCGCCAAATAGCAGTACCTGTGCTGCTGTGTTCCGGTTAGATGGTAATGGTATGTTCCTGTAATTACTGGCACATAGGCATAACAGCTAAGTCCTATAAGTATGGCAACGTGTCCACATAGAGATCAAGACAATATAATAGCTTGTTTTGAATATGTGGATATCCATGGGCTGCAGTAGCCACTTAACATTTGGTGGACTGCATGCTCGTTTGCCATATAAGTAGTATAAAAAAACACATGGTAGGATCCATGATGGCGGTTAATTCAAAATATGAGTCAGAGTCTTTGCTTCCCCGGGAGCATGCAACTGTAGTTGAATGATGCGAATAAATCGCTATGTTAGTTTTACGGATTTGTTTTGTTAATTGATTGATTGATTGAAACTACTTTATTGCACTTATAAAACTAGTACAAAGGCGAACTTAATGCTAAAGAGCATTCTCTTCCAGATAACCTTCCCTTTGTTTTCCTTCCTTTTGTTCCCTTCAAATACTCGTTATTAAATTTTTATATGGGTGGAAAGAATAGAATTTTCTCGGCACATGAGTATAAATGATGCTATATTTATTTTAACTTTTTATGACTAGAAAATTCTGCTCTTTCCAACCATATAAAAATTTATAATGGGCATTTCAAGGTTTTTGAGAACGAATTTAGAGTTTTCAGACCAAAATAATGATGAAAATAAAACGTAAAACGTACGGTAAAAGGAAACACAGAATCTCTCGCCCCATGTAAGTATTTACATAGATCACGATCAAAACCTAGATGAAAACCCGGCCAAGTGCGAGTCGGACTCGCGCACGAAGGGTTCCGTACCATGATCTATAAAAACGGCAAAAAAATCAAATTGTCTACCTGTTGCCGTTATCAATATCGAGCTAAAACGAGCAAATAAAACCCGTCTGTTGTATGGGAGCCCCCCTTAAATATGTATTTTATTCTGTTTTTAGTATTTGTTATAGCGGGAACAAAAATACATCATCTGCTAAAACTACAACTGTCTAACTGTCACGGTTCATGAGATACAGCCTGGTGACAGACGGACAGACAGCGGAGCCTTAGTAGTAGGGTGCCGTTTTACCCTTTGGATACAGATCCCTAAAAAGTGAGGGATTATCAGTACCGTACCGTACCGTTATCGGTATTCGACCGACAATGATGATGATGCCTTGATGATGCTGAGATGAGAGGTGTAAATAAGGTATCAAGTGGTAGGCAACGCGACTGCTGGTACTACGTACTGGTACACGGTACTATGAGTGCTGCAGGAGTTTATAGGCGGCGGTGACCACTTAACATCAGGAGGCCCGTCAGCTTGTGTGCCCGCAAATTTAAAATAAAATGCAAATACTATCCTATAAAGCTTACCATTATAGAATGTTGGTTGAATCGTTTTATCATGTTCCTGTGTATAGATGTGCTGTCGCCTTTCTCTTTGACTGTCGGCGCATCGTCGTCCCCCGGTAGTAGTGGAACACCCTCCTTGAATTGTGGTAGGTCAACCTACGTACAAAAAAAAAGGAAATATTATTATGTATTTGTATACTGTACTAAAAATCTATACAACCTGTTCTGTTATGTACGACATTAATTTAAAACACTCATCCGGAATAGTATTAACTGATTTTATAGGTGGGTTTAATACCGGTAGCTTGAATATTTATGATTTGTTTACCTATTTTATACAGGCTGTTTCATTGGTATTTTAGGACCCAAAGTTTCGAACACCGCCGTAAAGTTGCCTATCGATCTTTTACAGAATATATTTCGGGGAATGTGCCCAGGAACTTTACGATCTGATTCCGCCATCTCCTTTCCATCTAAGGACAAGCAGGCGCTTAGCTCAGTACCATCCGTACCTAGTTGACATACCACCCATTCGCACACAACGTTTTGGTTCTACGTTCGGTATGGAACACTTGTCTGTTTTTCCTAAAGAATACAATCTGGGCCTCTTTAACGTAAGCGTGAATAGGTTTCTTCTAGATCTTCGTGCTTCATCTTAGACCACATCATCGCTTTCCATCAGGTGAGATTGTGGTCAAACGAAGATCTATATATGTAGTTTAAAAAAAAATTGATAGGTTGATTGACAATTTAAAATTTTTAAATTGTCTATTATAACGAATTTAAAAAAAAAATTCAACAATACTAGCCATTAGCCCTACCAGAGTTTTCATTTAATGTCGCACATAACAAAACACATAGTATATTCTGTACAGTTATCCCCTTGACTGAATGAAAATTCTTTATTATACCTAACAAGCTATACACAACAGTAGAAATAAATTTAAAAAAAATGTAGGCATAACGGGCAGACTCATTGCTAAACACGCTTTGTTTAGCGATCTCTTCCAAGCAACCTTTGGATGGAGAGGATCATTGCTCAATGGAAGATTGGAGGTGTAAAAATGAATATACTGTATAATAGAAACAGAAAAATTATTTATATTAACCCCTTGTTGTAAAATATTGTTTACCGTTGCACTTTAACAAACTAAGAAACCGTTAGGAAATAACAAGGATTTTTTTAATAGCAAAGCATTTTTTAATGAAACCCTCAGGTCAAGCGCTTGACTATCATCTATAAAAATTAAAAAATCAATATTTTAATTCTTAATCATACATAGCGCGTTTCATAAAATATTTTTTAGAAACTCACACAACACACACTCCCCTCAAGTATACACATTTACATAACATCCCTCTCACCCTTACTTTCTTCAAATGCGTACCTACTTAGTTCTTTAAAAAATAAAAATTATATTGTGATTTTAATCATTCTCTCTAGGTGACTAATTTATTAAAAGTGTCTATAAAATGAGAATCTGTTATTGGCATTAATTAAGCATTAGCGCTGTTGATTCTGAAATTAATGATATAAAAAAAACCGGCCAAGTGCGAGTCGGACTCGCGCACGAAGGGTTCCGTACCATTATCCATAAAAACGGCAAAAAAATCATGTCTGTTGTATGGGAGTCCCAATTAAATATTTATTTTATTCAATAGCACAATTTTATTTATTTACCTTATTTGAGATTGGTGCCGATTAAGCTAGTCCTCTAAATTGTATGAGCGCCCGTACAACTCGGAGGATCTTAATTGGCATCAACTATGTATGTATGGGGGACACCCTTTAATTTTCAACTTATTTTATTTTTTTGAAATATTTATTTTATTTGTCCTGTAAGACCTTGCTTTTTGCAAAATTTGTGATACTAGGTTAACGGGAACTACCATATAGATTTTCGACCCAAAACCTATAGGGTACTTCCGGTTGGCCTAGAATTGGCAATTTTGGTTAAAAGCAAGGTCTTACAGGACAAGTAAAGGGAAAATTCGGAAAAATAATATAAAAATTAAGGTAACTTTTGGTACCTACAAGTTTTCGCGAAAATCTAAATTTGCCCATATCTTTTTATCGTGTTAACTCCGGACCTTGATTTTTATATACCTAATAGGGACTATAGACCTCAGTATCAGATATAAATTTCAACTTGCTAGGTCCACCCGTTCCTAAGAAAATCGGTGGTGACTCACGGACTGGCAGACGGACAGACGGACAAGAGGGTGATTCTTATAAGAGTTTCCCTTTTTATCTTTTGAGGTACGGGACCCTAAAAACAGGGTGTGGCTGTGTCATGGACACGGCCGTGTGTGTACGTGAATACGTGTACGTAACAGGTAATATTTTCTATACAAAATATAAAATACGCTATTTTATGTACGTTATAATCATGGTTGAACACTAAGAAGTGCTTCGGGTCATACTAAATGGAAATCTCAAAACGCAGCAAAATGACCTCAAAATGGCGGCGCTTCCCCCTTCACCGCGATTCGTCGCAGTCCTCACTTAACGTAACGAATTCTTTGATCCTTTAGCTTAGCTGCAACACCAAACTGCATCCCCCGATTTTGTTATTATTCGTTTTTTTTTAATCGCCTCACACTATAGAAGCAATTTTAAAAACGTATTCACGTCAAAAATCTCACCGTGAGATCCAAAGTAGTGTGTTTCATAGCGTCCGCTATAGCTCTGTCGTCCAGCTTCGCGCACTCACCGAACAGATCCTTACTAGAAGACGCTATGCGATCCCTGAAAACAAACAAAAAGGTTTTTAAAACAAATGTAACAAATCACTAGATTCTAGTTTGGCCTACACCCAACGGCTCTCAGCAGCCTTATCATGAATGAATGAATATGTATTTATTTCAAAAAAAGGGTTTTACATAGTGCACTTACATAAATAGTAATAATTCAAGGATACCTAGGGTGTTGTATCTTGTGAGTCTGCACTACAACCTTGTTAGCTACATCAAATACTTTGGTACATTGCTCTAACTAAGTTTAAAACTTGTATTTAGACGCAAAGGATCTCTGCTTCGGATCGATAACCATAGGATGGGCATGAGAATGTAGGTATGACTGTCTACAGATACTATAGGTATAAGATAGCCAGACTGAGTAGTATACTATTAAGAGTATGTACAGTTATATTGCTTCTTTAGGAGCAAGGAAAAAAAACATTAAGAAAAACTATAGACTAAAATTAATACTTATCAACTAAAAGGCCGTGTTTTAAGAATTTGTGTTGGGTGTGAAAGTGTAATCAAAACATTATTGCAACACTCAGTAGAAATAAACAATCGCATCATTAAGTGTATTAGAAAATATATACATCATCTTTCCATCCAGTGGGTTCTACTCATAGGTAAGCTAGAATGGTAGGTATAGTTGAATTAGATAATTTCTTTATTACACACTACACACTAATATTATATATGTATGTGAAAGTTTGGATGTTTGTTTATTTATTTATTTATTTGTTTGTTTGTTACTCAATTACGTCGTAACGGCTGAACCGATTTCAATGAAATCTATACTAATATTATAATGAGGTAAGATTTGTATTTTTGTGTGTATGTTTGTAATGAATAAACTCAAAAACTACTGTGCCGATCTCAAAAACTCTTTCACCATTGGAAAGCTACATACAACCCTGAGTAACACAGGCTATATTTATTGCTAGAAAAGATTAGGGATCTTTACTATAACTTAAGTAACGTAACCCAAGATATAAAAAAGTGCCCTAAAACGTCTTTCGTCGCATGCGCTGCGGAAACTATTGATGATAGAACAAAAGTATGTTCAACAATATTAAAGAAGATACCAATATCTACAAAAATAATATTATATGAGGAAAGATTTCTTTGTTTGTTTGTTTGCATTGAATAGGCTCCGAAACTACTGGACCGATTTAAAAAATTCTTTCATCGTTGGGAAGCTACACTATACCCGGGTGACATAGGCTACTTTTTACCCAACTGCGCAGAAGGAGAGTAATATTTTTTTTGAAAAACTACGCGTGCGAAGCTGCGGATTGGTCAGGAAGTTTGGTATATACGTAGATTATAACCTGGATTACCACATTGGCTGGATTATAGACACAGCTAGACTAGTTTACTTCAGCTACTTCCACAGCATTATGTCATACGGTACACAGCTGTGGGGGAGTGCTGCAGTTATAAACACCGTTTTTGTGCAGAAGAGGGCTGTTCGTGCAATTTATAATATGGGCCCCAGAGAATCATTACGCAATAATTTTAAAGAAATAAATATTATGACATTTCCTTGTCAATACATCTATGAAAATCTGATTTATGTTCACAAAAATATTAATTTGATTAAGAAAAATAGAGATAATCTTAATTTTAATACTAGAAATACAGATAAACTCGCTGTTGCCACTTGTAGAATGCATAAAGTTAGTAAATCGTTTAAAGGGCGAGGTGTTCGCTTTTATAACAAACTCCCAAATGACGTATAAAAATTGACAATTAACAAATTTTAAAACGCAATTAAACAAAATCTTTATAAAAAAACCTACTATAAAATATCGGATTATTTAGATGATAGAGAAGCTTGGGATTGAAATTGCTCCATCTCGTTCAAAATGTTGCAATTTAGACGTAATTTATTTCCTGTATTGTTATGTATTCTAAAAGGATCATAAAAAAAAACAACCAGCCTTGTTTCTTGCCTTTCTTTCCTGGCTCGGTCGCGGAGGAACAGCCAGTAAATTGGCTTTTAAAGGTGATCCTTGTGATTTTAATGAATAAACGATTTTGACTTTGGCTACCTTTTATCCCATAAATCAGTTCTATGGGATAAAAATGGAGTGTAAAGTCAAGTTGCATTAGCGAGTTTAGCTTTATTTCTAGGTTACCTACACATTTAGTAGTGTAACGCGTATGAAGTCGTGGGCAACAGCTAGTTAAAAATAGAACAGACAAAAGAGGCAATTCAATCAAAGGTACAATGGGCGGCATTATCGCTAGAAGCGATCTCTTCCAGGTACCCTTTAGGTCCATCATCATCATCATCATCATCCACAGCCCGACTTCGCCCATTGTTGGGTATAGGCCTCCCAAGTTTGTGCCACCCCCCACGATCCTGCGCTAGCTACTGACGGTCCGCAACCTTCACGATGTCGTCCACCCATCTCGCTGCCGGACCTCCTACCCTTTACATACCAGTTCAATCAACATCAAAAAAAAACAATCCATGTCCATACTTACATATATCATAAATTCGAATGTCTCTTGGTCTGTATGTTTGTTACGTGTCACAACGAAACGGCTGGCCCGATTATGATGAAAGTTGGCAAAATTTTATCAATAATTTTACTGAAAGGAGTAAAACTGGGTGATCCTATATAGCCTAAACTTTTCACAAGTACGCTTGAGGAAATTTTTAAGAACTTGGCAACTTCCTCGAACTCGCTCAGACTCACAAACTTACGTTCTGCTGACGACACATATGCTCCAAAACCTGAGCTCAGCAAGTCTTGAGGTGGGACTGGCCATGAACAGATCAAAGACTCAAGTCATGACCAACAGTATAAAACGTTGGGCCGAAGTCGATGGGCAGGTCGTCGATGAGTATATTGGTCTCTTTCCAAAACCGGCAAGACACAGAAATCAATCGCCGCATTGAAAACGCTTGGAGAAGCTACTGGCCCATGAAGCAGCTTATGAAGGCTTTCACTGACACTGAAGCGAAAACTCATCGACATTATGTATCCTGCCTATATTGACCTACGGAGCTCAGACTTGGTCCTTGACAGAAGCACAAATTCCCAAGTCAAGATTAGCCAGTTAGCGATGGAGAGAAGCATCATTGGATTGAAGCGAATCGATCGAGTCAGAAATACCGACCTACGAGCCAAAGCCGGCATAGCCGCTGTAGGCATTAAGACCGCCCGCTTAAAATGGGATTGGGCAGGCCGTGTGGTTCGAATGCATCCAGAACGATGGGCGAATCTAGTCACCCAGTGGATACCAAACGGACGACGCAGCCGTGGTAGGCCCAAAAAAAGATGGAAACGACCTCCGTGGTGCAGTGGGCGAATAGCCGGCTGAGACGCAGGAGGTAGCGGGTTCGATTCCCGCCGCGGAACAAATGTTTGCATGATCTACAGATATTTGTTTCGGGTCTGGTTGTTTCTCTATATATTATAAGTATGTATTTACAAAAAAAATGTATATAAGTATTCTATCAGTTATCTGGTTCCCATAGTACAAGCTCTGCTTAGTTTGTGGCTAGATAGCGCTGTGTGAAATGTCCATCAATATTTATTTGTTTATTTTATTGACACCAGATTAGTCAGATTTGGCTGTGGACCGTGATGGATGGAGGGGAGATGAGGAGACCTTTGCTCAGCAGTGGGACAATATAGGTTAGTAAAAAAATATACACTTTTTCTTTTGTAGTTAGAAGGTTTTGTTCTTAGGAAACTAAAGGTTTATTTTGAAGAAAATTACAAGTGATTTTTCGATTTTTTTTTAAATATTCTAGTTTTTTGACAAATGTTATTTTCTGACCGCCTAAGCCTACTAATGTTTGATCTCAAACGACTTTATTGCTCACCAGGAACACTTTTCCCAGAGTAACTTTCCAAATCAAATCGTAACATTTTGCAAAAAAAATTCCCACAAAAGTTTTCCCTATGATTTTCCTCAATGAGCTAAAATTATTCTCCGCTCTGTATAGATTATGATCGGGATTGAGACAGGCTACTTTTTACCAAAGGGTATTTATGTTTATATTGACCAACAACGCGTCCGAAGCCGCGGGCAAAGAATAGAACAGAATAACACTTTACAACCACACTTTACAACAACAATAACACCAGGAATACTTATACAACTAGTTTATGGCAAATAAATTACAATAGGAGGCCTTATCACTGACAGTGATTTCTCCAGACAACCTTTGGATGGAAAATAATAACAAACTTATTTATTACTAGCTGACCAAACCGCAGCTTCGCGCGGGTAGTTTTTACGCGTACTCGAATGCAGCTTTCCAATGGTAAAAGAATTATTGAAATCGGACCAGTAGTTTTTGAGTTTATTCATTACAAACATACATACAAAAATACAGATCTTTCCTCTTTATAATATTAGTATAGATTATTATCAGGCCGTAGAGTCCTACTGCAGGGCAAAAGCCGTTCTTCTCTCCTTCCACGAATCTCGGTTATTGGCTAATTGGGGCCACTCTTTCTGGAATGCATCCAGTTCATCACTCCATCTCCGCCTGGGTCTACCACGAGGCCGCCGCCCGTTTGGAACCCATTATGTAGTGGCTTTCGACAAACGTGTCCAATAACAAACTTACCTATGAAAATAATGTGACTGAAAGAATTTGGTCCAAAACTCAGCTTCTGCCATCTTGTTGGGTACGTAGTCAACGTGTTTCTTCCTAACAGCCGGGTATGTCTTGAATATCGCGTCTATAATGTCCTGGGTGAGGTTGTATTTGAGGCCGTTGCAGCCGTCTGTTTGCGGCTGGATGTCAGCCAAAAACGCTCCCGATACACCTGCGGGGATATAGATAACTCTTTATTGAATTACCACACAAACAGAAATACTACAAAAATCAGTACTAGGCTGGAATAAATAAGGCAATACAATGCGCGGCCCTATCGCTGAAAGTGATCTCATCCAGGCAACCTTTGGATGGAGCGAAATTTTAGGAAGATACGGAGTGCGGTGTACTTTGGAGGATACATTTACACATATTATATTCTTAGGTATAATAAAATAAATATGACAAAGTTTTAATCCTAATACTTAACATACTTATAAAATATACTAATATATAGGTATATGCATATAGCAAACTATACTAACATATAAAATACTTAAATAGTAAATAAATAACGTACTATATACGTTGAAATCGTTTCTTATGAGTAGTTGATTAATGTGTTGGCTTATGACATTATTATGTAAATCTCGGACACCCAAATGATCTAATTTTAATTATTGGCATGTTTTAATATTTCTTTTATTGTTCAAATTGTTTATTATTAATTTTAATTATTGAAATGTAATTTATTTGATATTTATTTTATTGTTCAAATTGTTTATTAATAATTTGAATTATTGACATGTTTTTTATTAGTTATTATTGTTAGAATTGTTTATTATTAATTTTAATTATTGACATGTTTTATTTATTAGTTATTATTGTTCGAATTGTTTATTATTTATCTTTACTATTTATTCATTTGACAATGTTATTGCAGAAAGTTTATTGAATGTTGGATTGGAATATTATTTTGTGCAGTTTGTTTTGTTTGTAAATTATAAGATAGGTAAGTTCCAACCTGAAATATTATGTGTTGTATAAGTTTAATCTTATTTCTTTTTATGTGATTGAGTTTTCGGTGTCAAACAAAAGGTAGAACTAAAACTGTAATAGTTCATATAATAACTTGTAAACTATGAATTGTCTAAGTGCATGTTACCATGTCTAAAGATGAATAAATGATATGATATGATGTAGAGTTTCTTGTGATAGGACTCGGCCGGGGAAGTACTACCACCATACCTATTTCTGCCGTCAAGCAGCATTGCTGTTTCGGTTTGGAGGGTATGGTTGCGGTTGAAATAACAGGCACATGAGGCTTTACACCTGTATGCCTTAAGTTGGACGCAGAGTAGCGCATCGTAGGGCACGTTTCTAAGGTGCGTGACCTACGAGGCAATACTTTGTTAAAGGCGATGGTTATTACATCAGGCGAGCCATATGCTTGTTCCATCTCCAATAGTATAAAAGAAAACTAATACAGGGTGTCCCGGAACTATTATTTTAACCCTAAACGGGATGATTCCGACCAAGAAAATTTACATCTTATCATAGAAAAAAAAACAACAATTAAACATTTTGTTTTTTTATAATAACATTTTTGTTTTTTTTTTTATTTTGACTTTGGCGGGCGATACTGGACCGATTTAGAAACTTCTTTACACTATGCCTGAATGCTATTATTTTATTTTGATAAAAAACCATTCGAAGCCGGGGCGGGTAAGCTAGTATTTAGTACAAAAAGACCTGGATTAAGAAAGCATAGCTGTTATAACTTTTGAAACTATCATGGTCAAATACTCACCAATCATGGTACATATCCCGTTTTTAGTACAAAAAGCATAGCTTTTACATGATAAATAACAGTTTTATTGAAAGCCTTTCAGAGGCGCTTCGGCTTGTCGAGTCAGTGGATTATTGGTTGTTAAAATACCTAGACTGTATTTAGTGATATTTTCTTACTAATGTATTTCTGCTAATTGAAAACAAGTAACGAAATTAAGAAAACAACATGGCCGTTACAGACTAAGCAAGTTTTTATCAGAATAAAACAGGTGCAGGATATATCGTATTACAAACATACTTGAGATTAAAATATTGCAGTGTTTGCAAACTTATTCCCAGAAGAAACTATTCATAAACACATTCCTTTATACTCCTTCGGTCTTTCATCGCTAAACTGTTTTTGAATTAAAACTTCTTTACGCACGCTTTACTTGGGGAGTGAGCTGGTGAATGCGTTACAAAAAGTGCGAACGGAAGTTGAGAGAGAGATATAACTTAGTGAAGATAGAAAGAGAGTTACGTTTCGTATATTACTGTAGGAGCAAGAGAGAGAGGTGCGCGCTAACATTTTCTTTCTCTCTCCCTCTCATAGCCTCATATATATCTCAGTCAGTAGTTCGTTTGATTTTTTTTCGTAATTTCATTTCGTTCTTGAACAATTTTATAAATTAGTATTTTGAAAAAGAAGTTCACCTCAGTCGTGTGGTCTAAAGCACATCCGTTTTTTTTATAGTCATCTACCTATCAGGGATGCCTAAATTTTGAGAAATGCGGTCTGCATTATGATTCAAATCTCCTAGCGGTCTACCGCGTCCTCGCTAAAAGTCACATTACTCCGTGAAGCCTGAAGAGGCTACGTATTTCTTGCTCATGATAACAAACTTCAGTCTGTGGGTCATGCGGTTGGAATCTCGCCACAGGGATAATTTCATTCGTTCGTGGTGAGAATGCCGACCCAGCATCTGTCGACCTTCATGAAGGAAGATTTTCGGCCGAAGGGTGTCGTAATTCGTCGTTTCCGAGGACGGACCGAACACCGAGAATTCACGACACGATTCCGCAAAATTTTAAAGAACCTAGGCTTAGCCACTTTAAATCTAAATGCAAGAAAATATCCTCATATAGAGCTTCTGTTTCATCAAAGCTAAAGCCTTTTTAAACTGCAGCGCGGGCTACCTAACCTGCCTCCACAGGCTCCACAGTCAGGTTTTTTGGTTGCGTGTCTGGCCAAATCAGACGGTGTCCGGCCTGTTATTGTTGTTTCATTAAAATTGAAGAAGATGGCACAAACTTAGGGTGGCCTATACCCAGCAGTGGGTGAAGTCGGGCTGTGGATGATGATGATGAAGATTTTATGGTAAAAGTCCAGTTTTACTCTAAAAAACAGTCATGTTATACTAGGACTTAAAAATTAAGGGTGTTCGGCTTTTTTACCCAAATGTCCGGCTAAACTGGCTTGTCTGTCCGGCTTTTCGGTTTTAAGACCTGGCAACCCTACATCGAATGGATGACTGTAAAACAATTCTACTATAGTGACAGCCTTACTATCAAGCTAATAAATGTGAAAGTTTTGATGATTGTTTATTTGTTTGTTTGTTACTCAATCACGTCGTAATAGCTGAACCGATTGCTATGAAAATTGGTATACAGATAGATCACGACCTGGATTAAGACATAGGCTACTTTTAATTGACTAACCGCGTGTGCAAAGCCGCTGCGAAAACCGTTTTAAATGATTTAAGTAATCACAGCCGCAAAGTTATTTGGCGCGTCTGTCTATCTACCAACTGAATGTGGGCTACATCCGCCCACTGCTGGTTGGTAATGGACCCCGTTATCTCTCTGGTCCTGCGCCAAACGCATTTGAAATTTAAACTAACAAACTTTAACTCTATAATAATAGCATAGTCGCGTGGTTTATAAATAATAACTAATCTATATTTTAATCCAGGTCATAATTCATGTTACCAAATTTATCGAAATCATTTCAGCCGTAACAACGTGATTTCAGTGATTTTTAGGGTTCGTGCCCAACGGGTAAAACGGCACCATATTACTAAGGCTTCGCTGTCTGTTCGTCTGTCACCAGACTGTATCTCATGAACCGTGATAGTCAGACAGTTGAAATTTCCACAGATGATGAATTTCTGTTACCGCTATAACAACAAATATTAAAAACAGAATAAAATAAATATTTAAGAGGAGCTCCCATACAACAAACGTAATTATTTTGCTCGTTTTAGCTCGATATTGATAACGGCAACAGGTAGACGCTTGAAATATTCACAGAATATTTAGTTATATACTCACTATAAAAATAAATAAATAAATTAAAATAAAACAAATATTTAAGGGGGGCTCCCATACAACAAACGTGATTTTTTGCCGTTTTTATAGATAATGGTACGGAACCCTTCGTGCGCGAGTCCGACTCGCACTTGGCCAGTTTTATAAATAGTACTTACCAGCTTCTTGCTTGATGCTATTAGAGTCAGTGTATTGTTTTAATGTAGGAGTATTCCAATACTCTTCTGCGTTTATCACTTTTGATATAACCAAGTCTTCATACAAATTCTTTAGAGTTGGATGGAGTGTTAATAACCTGGTGAAAAGCAAAATATATTAATTAATATTGAAAAATAAACAAGCATTATGGCAGAAGGCGGATTGGTTGGTGTCCGCCAAGGAAAAGGAGATATCTCCCATCGGGGGGGGGTACGACCCTGGCTCGGCAATATTGAAAAACATATTATTATTATATTCTGTATTCGGTTCATATTTGGCTTGCGCAAGTATGACTATATTTCTGATTTTCGCACAAAGCTCAAGTGGCTCCCCATCCGTCTTCGCCGGAATGCACACATACTGTCCCTTTTGTATAACATCCTTTTTAACCCTTAGTCTCCCTTCTATCTTAAGGAGCGTTTTGAGTTTCTCCACCAAGCTAATGATCGCAATTTGCGTTCTTCAGATTCCCTCCAACTTAAAACTCCTGTCCATACGACAGAGTTTTATAGTCGATCCTTCACTGTAACAGCCGTACGATTGTGGAACGCTTTGCCCCTCTATAAGAACATCCAAGTCTATTAGTAGATAATTTTAAAACAAAAGTGCACACCCATTATCTGTCCTTGTGTTGAAGTTGTAGCTGCTTGTTAATTCATCATAACCACTTTTAGAGTTGCTTATTTAAATTAAATTTGTGTTATTATTGGTAATTTAGGTTTATACCTAGTCAGGTCATAAATTCTGTCACATGTTTAATATAAAATAATTGAAATAAGTTTATTCATTATGTAACCATTTATATACCAAAATGAACTTAACAAAACATAGATTCTTATGACACTAAAGTTTATTTAAAATGACCTCCGTGATTTTGAATACAGGCCTTCAATCTGCGCGGCCAGTCGTCTATCGCAGCACGAACGAGGTCCATGTCAATATCGGCGGCTGCCTTAATCAAGGATGTCTTGAGTAACTCCAAATTGGGATTAGGCTTTGAGCACGCCTTTCCCTCCAAGTGTTGCCATATCTTGTAATCTAACGGATTCAAATCTGGACTGGAGGAGGGCCAGTCTTCGTGCCGGATGAAGTCGATTTCACGCGCCGCCAGCCAGTCTTGTGTGCTCTTCGCTCTATGAGCTGGCGCCGAATCTTGTTGGAATACCCAGTGCCTGTTATTGAACATGGTATGAGAAACAGGTTCCACAAGGTTCGTCAGGACTGTATTTTGATACACAACTGCATTCGTTTTTATACCTTTCTCACAAAAATGTACCTCTGTTAAGCCCCAATAAGAAGCTCCCAACCATACCATGAGCGAGGATGGAAAATGACCTCGTTGGACACGCGGAATACGGTTGCTCGCTTCTTCACTACTGTGTGCGTACACCTTATCATTTTGTTTGTTGTAGCTCTCTTCTACGGTAAAAAATTTTTCATCCGAAAAAATAATTTCCCGATATTTTTTTCCCGCGTACCGCTTCAACAAAGCGCGGCATCTCTTCAGTCTCAGGTCCATTAGACGAGCATTCAAACGATGTCCTGTTTTTCTTCGATATGCCCGAAGCCCTAAGTCTTCATTTAACACCCTTTTCACCGTGGTTCTGCTTAACCCCATCTGAGGGGCCAACAGTTTCTGCTTACGTTTGGGATTTCTTTGAATTCGGGCCTTCACAGCGTTTATCACTGCTGGAGTCCTAACAGACCGAGGGCGACCACTTCTTGACCTGTCATCTACACTAGAGTCTTCATTGTATTGTTTGATGGTGCAATAAACGAATCTTTTGGTTAAATTCAAATTTTTCAGTATGTCAAAATTTGAATTGGCGCGTAACCGCAACGATGCAACGCAATAACTGCAACACGGTCTTCCTTAAGCGTCCACTCCATATTTAAAAATGAGTAAAATTCAAAAAAGTATAAATTTTTATTTTCATGAACAATTTGAAATTCGAATTCCATAAACGTTTTTGTGGCCAGCATTCTAAAAGAAAAGTTTTTACTGTGTGACAATACTTATGACCTGACTAGGTAGTATGTAGATATGTTTTTAAATTTATATAGATGCACCGCCGTCATGTGTTACATTTTGATCCTGTCCATACAAAGGTTGTCTGGAAGAGATCGCTTTTAGCGATAAGACCGCCCATTGTACTAAATATATTTGTAAGAATTATGTTCTGTATTTTACTTTGGTGTACAATAAAGAGTTATCTTATCTTATATTAAATAAATATTGCAGGATATTTCACACAGTGCTATCCAGCCCCAAACTAAGCAGAGCTTGTACTATGGGAACCAGATATCTGATAGAATACTTATAATACTTTTATTTGCAAATATATACTAACAATATATAGATAAACAAGTAACTTTTTAACAAAAATATAACTGACTCTAAACAACATTAAAAACCAAACTACTCTACCAACTTTAATGAAATTTCCATGGGATCAATCTAAAAGTATGTATATCCGTTCAAATAAAAAAACTAATTTTACAAATCGGTTGTTAAATAACGGAGTTCTGAGCTAACAAACATAACAAAAAAAATTAAACAAATTTAAGACTTAATGGTTTTCTCATGGATGCCATTGTCAGAACTGGACCAAATAGAAATGGGCCCACACGGGAAGCACCAGCTTTCAAATAAAAAAAGAATCATCAAAATCGGTTCATCCAGTCGAAAGTTCTGAGGTAACAAACATAAAAAAATAGTATAACAGTAGAGTAGTTTGGTTTTTACTGTTATCTCAAGTCGGTTATATTTTTGTTAAAAAGTTATTTGAAATCGTTTAAAAAACATCCAGATCCGGAACAAAAATCAGTAGATCACGCAAACATTTGTTCCGCGTTCTGCGTCTCAGCCGGCTCTTCGCCCACTGCGCCACAGAGGTCGTATTGCCGTAATATAGCCGACCATACTTGCTGGCAGCAAGTATATATAAGATGTCCACTGCTGACGGTTGGCCTTCCATATAAACTCCACAGCGACCAATCTTGTCGGCCCGCGCGCAATTTTTTTTTTCGAATTTTTTGTTAGTATTTTTTGACTAAGTTTTGATGAGGCAACTAGCGCAAGGGCAGCACTTAGGTACGAACCTCGGCTTGGGCTGTTGCCAGGGTGGGAATAGGAGAGAAACGCCCGGGTACGTGCTTGTACCTCGTATAGGCGGCGACTGAAGGGACTCGTCGACCTCGCCAGCGAGGTCGATGTATCTGTGAAGTGTTTGCTCTGTCTAATGTAGATGACTCGGAAATCTCTTCCGCATTATCTCTCCGAGAACGTGTTTCGGACGACGGAGGGTTTGGCCTGCACCCAACGGTTCCCAGCAACCTTTATAAGGTTGACTTTCTACCCCCACTAGGTGTCCTACGCTGCGCTTTCCATTGCGTGTTCTCCACTCGAGAACCTTACTGCCCCAACGGCCATCAGCTCTTTGAGCTACGTGCCCCACCTAATGCCACTTTAGCTGCCGTGGCCAGTGTGGAAGTCCTTAAACAGGCTTCGCACACAGGTTGGTCGCTGCAGAGTCAATATGTGCAAATGGGGGTTCAGGGATCCCAGACAAACGCAATGCGACTTCGGTGACCCTGCACAGTCGATGAAACACCTGCTAATGTGCCCTTTGTGCCCGAACATCTGCACAATGGAAGACTTCGAAATGGCTTCTCCTGACGCCATCCATGTAGCCAAGTACCTATCTAACACAATATAAGTAGAACTATTGACACACTAAGAAGAAGAACAGGGTAATAACAAGTATTTTCATAATATGAATGCATTGATAAAAACACTATTGTACACTATATAAATAAAAAAAAAACAAAAAAAATAGAAAACACAAAGCAAATAGTACAATGGGCGGTTTTATCGCTTAGAAGCGCTCTCTCCAGACAACCTTTGGATAGAGAGGATTTTGTTTTAACTAAGATAATGGTACACACCTAAGCTATGGATAAGGAGAGTGCCTTTAATACCTAAATACAAATTATAGCACTTTTATGCTTTGCCATAATGCAAGGTAAGTATATTAAGTTAAAGCATGAAGCAAAAGTTTAAAATAAAATTATACATCCTGACACCGCATTCACGACATTAAATTAAAACACGTATGCATAATCGTATTAAGTGATTTTAGAGGTGGGTTTAATACCGGTAGTTTGAATATTTATCAAGTAGTAATCTATCCTTTTCTAATAAACAATTCTTGAAGTAAATCGGCAGCGCCTTTGCGACGATGCCGCTTAGTCAGTTTAACAGGTACCTACTTACATGATGAATGAATATGATTTGTTTACCCGTTTTAAACAGGCTGTTTTATTGATATTTTAGGACTTTAAATTAAGGTAGATTGCAAATTAATAAAATTCCATGGTAATGAATTTGAAAATAAATTATTTTATAACAATACTAGCCATCAGCCCAACCCGTGATTTAAATTTATGTCGTAAATGTGGTGACACACGGTATAATTGGTTAGTTAAATGTGATTTACATGAGTTTTTTGGACATGATACGAAATAATTATGAAACTATGACTAAACACTTAAACAGAAATGATGAAACAACATAATGATCTCTTTACTGGTATCAAACTGTTCAACAGTTGAAACACCAACATCAACCTCACCCGGCTCTTTCAGAAAGGGTGTCTCTGATGTCATAATGTCGGATACACTTTCCGTCTGACCTAAAGTAAAAGGTAAAATCTTGTTCTTGTATGTAATGTAACCTACAGATATTGTTTGCCTTCTTTCATAAGCATGAACTTTTTATGCCCTTATAATTTGTCAACCCAATCTTTGATGTGACATAAGATTGTGTGGACACCGGGGCTGATTATACATAAAGAGCCTTATTTAGTATTAGCATTAAGTAACCTAATTTTATAATTGTTTGTTGTCCTTAATAAAGAAATATAAAAATAAATAAAATACACACATAATAATAGTACTGACATGATATACTTTTTACCTGACTGTACTCAACAGCTTCAATTATTTGATGCGTGTCTGAATCGACAGTAAAAAAAAATATTAATATCAAAAGTGTCAGTTGGGACACTATGTCCTAATAAATTGTGTCCGAATCGTCAGCAACTCTTACTTTTTTAAGACATTTTAATTATTATAAATTCAAATACAATTTAAATTGCATGCTTTAGCTTAGCTCAAGGGACATATCATTTATTTCATTATCGATAATATAAAAATGAATCGCAAAATGTGTTGGTAAGCGCATAACTCAACAACGCCTGGACCAATTTGGCAAATTCTTTTTTTGTTGTATTTCTTATTGTCAGAAGGTTTTTATGAAAGAAAAAATTAAGAAAATGGCGCGCAAAATTAGAAAATATAAGAATACTTAACCACCATATAAAATTATTTATAATCTAACCTTAGCGCTTTTATAATGTAACCTTATGACGTTTGACATAGAATTGACAGAATGCGTGCTGCAAATATCGTCAAAGAGGATGTAAAAAAAATGAATATCGTTTGAAACTGATGCTTCGGTAGGAGTTATCCCGAGATATATTGTCTATATATATAAAAATGAATTACTGTTCGTTAGTCTCGCTAAAACTCGAGAACGGGTGGAGCGATTAGGATAATTTTGGTATTGAATTATTTGTGGAAGTAATTCATTTTCTCATACATAATGATGGCCGGGGGCAACAATTGACAATTCTACCAGGGTGACTTATATTGACAGCCCGCGTTATACCTATGCATGTCAAGCTGATACGTCAAGCCACTAGTCAATTATAAAATCGTGTCTGAAAAGTTGACTAACAACAATAAGAGAATGTGTTGGTCCTAAACTAAAATTGACATCTAGTAATTAAACAACATTTCATGCAATAAAAATATAATTTTAATAATTTTATCATTATAAAATCAATACATTACTCACTTGGACTTCATCTCCAGTTCTCCATTGATCTGAGGCTTGAACTTCGGCAGGAGATTCTGCAGCATCAATTTTACTTGATCTCTGTCCTTTGCCTAGAAATACGCAATTACAAACATTCTTTGATTGGAGCAAGAATTTATTTTATATGCTACCATTTAACCCAGCCAGCCTGACCACAGAACAGTTTCATATTTATTAATTTTGTTTATAGACGAGCAACATTATTCCTGATATGTCTACATCACACACTGCTAAAAGTCTCTTAATGTTCACTTTTGAATGCATAGCCAGTTAACGAGTTTGTTTATCATACAGGAAGAATACATAAGATTTTAGGTTCGATTCCCGCCGTGTAACAAATGTTTGTATGATATACAGATATTTGTTTCGCGTCTGGATGTTTTTCTATATATAATAAGTGATAATTTATAAAAAAAATAGTATATAAGTATTCTATCAGTTATCTGGTTTCCATAGTACAAGGTCTGCTTAGTTTGGGGCTAGATAGCGCTGTGTGAAATGTCCAGCAATATTTATTTATTTATTTAGTGTAGATTGTAAAACATTTACATACTAGGCTAACTTTTGATTTTCACTTTACTTTACTAGATAATTTTACAATATTTTTCAGTAGAGAATCTTTTCTAGTGTGGTACCTAACTTGTTGCCCGTTTATTTTTAACTAGTTTGTTTATATACTGCTTGGTGTAGGTCTCTCTCATCCCCCTCTAGTGATATGTCGTGATGTTTTAGACTACCTCAGCCCCCCACAACCAATATCACATGTAGTTTTTTATTATAAAAATATCTAATAATTTGTTTCAATTAATAATTATCTTTCATTGGAATCTGAAAACCGCACAAGGTTGCGCATGGGCAATCTCCTGAATGCTAAAATATTGTTGTTATGTTTCTTTTTAGACATACATTTGCTTGTTCAGGATTTCTAGAAGTAGCGTAGAAAATATATACATGATTGTCACAACATCCCCTCCCCCCCATCGTGATCAATTGAGGTATTATTCTAACCCCCTTCACCCAGTTGAAACTCACGTGATTAAAGGACAACCCTCATGATAGGACACAAATGGGTCAACAGTGGCCTCAGCAGAAGACCAGCGCTGCAGTATGGCAACATGCTGAGCTGAGGACCCTTTCGCCACAGCACTTAGCAGTTAGTTGTAATTTTAGTTAATAAATAGGTAATAGTGTTATTTTTTGTATCATTTTGGTGGAATGAATAAATGTTTTTTTTCTTTTCTTTCTTTCAAGTCCCTAGTGTAAATGTGTACACAATATAGACTGTTGCTTGTATATGGAAGAGTGACAAGTGGGTGTTGTCAACACTGTATATTACCTGTTCCTCTGGCCCACGAGGATTCACAAAGTGGAATGTGGAACATTCTCCATTGTGTAGCACAACTTGTAGCTGGACCTTAGGTTTCCCGGCTGGTGATATTTTTTGAGCTGAAATATAATTCTATGGTAATTTATGAAGTTATAAAGAGGTGAGTTATTTCAAAGGCCTGTGAGACCTAAATTATTAAAGTTATAAAAAAACCTCTGTGGCTCAGTGGGCAAATAGCTGGCTGTGACGCAGGAGGTTGTGAGTTAGATTCCCACCTCAAAACAAATGTTTACATGATCTACAGATAATGGTTCCCAATAATACTGATCGATAGAGATTGATAGTATAGAATCAGCAGATTTTGAACCCACATTAGGTTTCCCTATACCGTGGGTACCACTAGTACCATACCTACTCAATTGGCTTACTGCCAAATGGCTTTAGAAATATCTGTATAGATGTAGAACAGCAAATAGAAGCATAGTCTACACACAGACATTTGTCAAACATCAACAACTTCTCGCTATCAATGCCAGTTCCCCGCTACCTCATACAAAGCTTTGAAAGGTACAGGATCATGAATACAACTTACTCTTGATCTCGGCGTACTTATGAGTGATTCCAAACTTATCTCTGTTGTCCAGCATCCATCCCAACCGCTGTTCCATCAGTAACAACGTGCCATCTCCCTTCTTGAACCTCACATGGCCCACACTCAACAACACGTCCTCCGAAGACGTAGTCATGTTTACACTTCACCCAGCACAGCGATTATTTATTTAGATATCGTAAAAAAGTTGTTGAGAACTGTTTGAACTTGAGATTTCGACTCTGTTCAAAAAGGTAGGTAGACATGTATTCTTATGGAGTCCTGACCCGCCGATTCTAGTCTTTCATAGCGTTTTAGTAAAAAACCTATTATTTTTCTAAATACAAAAGCGTTCTGATCTTAAATACAAGAAATAAAACAAATTAATTCAATGAAAGGCATTTTACAATCCATCAACCATTAGCGGATTTGACAAACTGACTGACTGTGACTGATTTAAATTTTAGTTGTCTTGACTGGGTTGACTGACTGAAAGTAAACTGACAATTTTAATGATTGACAACTACTGACAAGGAAAGCAAAAACGTCAAAGTTCTTTCAATGGCCAATCTATCCATCTAGAATTAGTCTCATGCTAGGTATTATCTATATAAGATAGATAATTAAAAAAAGATCTCGCATAATAACGTTTAAAAATATACGAAACGTCTCTATCTTTCTACGTATCTATTTTATATCTCTCTTTCTATCTTCACTATCATATATCTCCGTCTCAAGTTCCGTTCGCACTTTTCGTAACGCATTCACCAGCTTACTCCCCAAGTCAAGCGTGCGTAAAAAAGTTTTACTTCAAAAATCATTTCCGTTGTATTATCAATCTCACATCTTAAGATAAGATATTTATGCTATTTATTTATTAGTTAGTATTTATTTATTGCAATGCAACATTCGAGGAGGGATCAAATAGTAGTGAGAATGAGACAGAATATAATGAGTATTGATAACTTAATAATTTATTTTTCTACATAGTCTCCAAGTCACACACAGAGTCCAGCACTTTTCCAAGGCTTCAATCACTTTCAAAAAAAAGTTTTGACTTGGTCCTGCAAAAAGCTTTCCATGGCATCCATCACCTCGTTATCGTCTTCGTACCTGTTTCCCCTTAAGTATTCTTTCAATTTGGGGAACAGATAAAAATCGCTAGGCGTCAGATATGGTGAATAAGGGTAGTGGTCAATCAATTCGAAGCCAGCTTGCTGAATGGCAGCCATCGCAACTGCCGACCTGTGCGCGGGTGCGTTGTCGCGATGAAACAGCACGCCCCTTCGATGTTTCCCTCTTCTTTTCGATGGCATTCCTCAACTTGGAAATTAAAACTGCATAATATTGGCATGTAATAGTGGTTCCACGCTCCAGGTAATCAATCAACGATATCCCTTCTGAGTCCCAAAATATTGGGGCCATAACCTTGCCAGCCGATGCCATGGCACGAAACTTCTTCGGGGTCGGTGATGATGGCCGTTTTCATTGCAAAGATTGCTGTTTTGTCTCGAGATCAAAATGATGGACCCATGTTTCGTCCATTGTTACAAAACGAGACCAAAAGTTTTCAGAATCTTCTTGAAACTTGTTCAACAATATCTTCGAAGTGTCAAGTCGATTTTGTTTCTAACTGTCGGTTAACATTCTCGGCACCCATCTTGCGGAGACTTTTCTCAGATTCAAAGATTGTTTCAATATGGATTGAATACTTCCATATTAAATGCCCGTTTCTTGAATTAAGTATCGGATGGTAACTCTTCGATCGCTCAATACAATTTTCTCGACTTTCGCAACATTTTCTTGGGTGACTGACGTCAATGGACGGCCGCAACGACGTTCGTCTTCCGTGCTCGTTCTCCCTACTCGAAATTGAGAAGCCCACCTTGCGACAGTGAATTACGGCGGAGCAGACTCTCCTAGTGTTGCCTCCAAATCGCAATGAATCTCTTGCATCGTTAACTTTTTTAAACAGAGGTATTTAATAACGGCTCGCACTTCTTTTTTTCTCCATTTTCGAGAACACGTTCCGACACGAAACAAACAAATGACTACATTCAGAAGAAAACAAAACAGAATCGAAGATTTTTTTTATTAATATTATAAATTTGTATCTGAGCTATGCCTGCCATTATTTTTTTTTTCTTACCAAGGAGTATGTCGTTCTCACTACTTTTTGATCCCTCCTCGTACATTACAGGTTTCGTCAACAATTTAACATAAATATAACAGCCACTTCGTTAATAATATAATAATTAATAATAATAATAATTCATAGCAATAATCGGATATCAATTAGTAATATAATTTTAATCCTTAATTTATCTTGATTAAGTTTATAATTGTAAATATAAATTATTGTTAAGTAACATATGTTACTTAACAATAGGTAGGTATATACCTACCTTGGTACTTGACTTATAACTTGGTGTTATCAATAAAGATATTGTATTGTTTCATAAAAGTATTCTAGAAGTATGTACCCTGTAAGGGCGTGGCAAGGTAAACAAACAGCATAAAGATATTCATTACGAAAATTATCATAGGTAAAAAAAATATTAGAAAAAATAATAAAATAAAATAATCAAAAATGATAATATAATAAATAAATGATAATAATATATTATATAATTATAAAAATATATTATATAATTATAAAAATATAATATATTATATAATTATAAAAATATAATATATTATATAATTATAAAAATATATTTTTTTTTTATATTAAAATATTATTCTTATTTTGTGCATATAGTTTGTTCAATAAGAGAAGAGTCGTAGGAATTGAGGACGCGCGTGTGCCAATATAATACTTTTGTTGCGTTGACAATACTGCTCTGTCATCGCCAGTACGACTAAAAGTTTTTGATACTTGGTAGACAGACATCATTCGTAGACACCAACTGTTGTCATCAGTAGGTACTTGCTATTAAAATTGGCTACTACAACACAGCACAGGTGTTATGTGATGAGCCAAAAATAATGGACATGCATGATTCTACTGAGGTTTAAGTGCTGGCTTTATTCACATTATTTATACAGGATAGTGGCTAGCTATGTTGTAAGTCTAACGTGCTTCCATGGAGCATGGCCTTTCTACTCTTCTAGTACCTACTGATGAGGTGCACTGGACTGCATACCCAGACTTATAAAATAAAACATGGAGACATTTTATAAACATTATCTTAATATACAGTAAAAATTGACAATTATAGATAATAATTTAATCAGTAACCTAATCAAAGTCTGAATCTAAGTATTCAATGCTGCTTTTGTCTGAGCTAGCTTTGGAGCATTCACTCTCGGATTAGATTAGATTAGAAAATTCTTTATTGCACTAATAAAAAGATACATAGGCGAACTTAATGCTAATTAGCATTTTCTTCCAGCTAACCTTTGTGTAGTGTGGAGAAAGTGGTAGTGCCAGAAAAAGGAAATTTAATCAAACTTTAGCTTAGAAATAAACTTACATAAATTAAAAATAATAATAATACACATACATAAACGAAATACACAAATCTACATAAAGTGCTCAATTTTGTTGGGTATCTTGAAGAGAGATGAAGTATTTAAAGAGTTTGGATTTGAAGATTCCCATAGAGGCGGCCTTGCGGATTTCCACTGGAAGAGAGTTCCACAAGCAGATAGCAGTCACAGTGAAAGAGATTCATCTGTTTCATCTTCGGATTTTGATTCTGTTATATTTATGATAAATTCTTATAAACTGTCCATCAAATGGTCTTGTTCCCAATATATTTCTTCAACATGTTTCACATGTTCACATTCTTTCAGACTAGAAATTCCACCATCAAAATTTATGTCTTTTTTTTAGTACTCTATGCAGCTTCCTAAGAGTCGGTACCTCTTTTCGAACAGTATAAAATTGACGAATTTTGCTCCGTATGGCACATTTATCAAAATTGTCTAGAATTATTGTCTTGGGCCGGCCTTTGCGTTTTTTCCCTGGAGTGCACCATACACCTCTATTTACAGCTCCTTCTTTTATTAATTCTAGACACAGTAACTCTTCTAAGACCTGCAACATAAAATATACATAATCACTTTAATACTCGTATCTAAAAACGCAAAGTATCAATATGTGTTAGTCGTACAACAAAAATAGGTCAGCTTGGCTCGAGTGATTTTTACCTAATATAGTATTTCCGTTTACGCTAATCACACATAAAACACTAAAGACGCTGTTTATTTCGTCTAAGAAATCAATGTACAGTCCAAAAATACCACAAGAAAACAATTATATAACAATCATTGCGGCTACTCGTTCCGTAGCTTTGTTCAGGTCGATGATTAGGCTTTTTGACGCTTTTTCGCGTTAACAAAACTGTATCACTTTAAATATAATTTGCCTTACAGAGCTGCGTAACGTTTTTCTTATTTCCGACATAATTAAGCAAATATTTAACACAAAAACAAGATCAACAATAATGTATCGAGTCGAAGTTGGCATTTGACAGTTGCGTGACGAGAGAGATGGCAGCTGGATTGGGTTGCCATATAAAAATCTTAATGTTAGTTCACCTTAACGCCACGACTCTTCTCTTATTGAACAAACTATAGTATAGACACACCTGCTACGGGTAAAACGGGTAGAACAAAGAAGAACACAATTAACCTAACGGGGGATAGAAAGACCAAAGATCAGATATTTTCTGATTGTGCTTCTGTATACTAAAATGGCAGTCCAATAAAATTGCATAAAATAAACATTTACGTTAAACCATTTTATTGAGGGCTTTCCAGTCTTTAAATACCTGTTCCGACTAGCGTAATAGATGGCGTTGTCTGGAGATAAGCCGCCAATAAATATTGTTTATATGCCAAAATCGCAAAGACACAATATCATTAATAAAAAATAATCTTACTTCATCAGTTAGACAAACACAAATCATTATTTTTCTATTTCAAGTTCCTCGGAAAATTTTAATAATATTTATTAAGGATGTAAAGATACGTTAACAGTAATGCATTAACCTACAAATTTCGTTATCTTAACAGATATCTTATCAGGATCTTAGATAACAAAATGTGTAAATATACCCTTATTTTGAACTAAAATAAAGCGAACCATAGACAAAATTTTATATTTCAATATTGAACGCAGCTGAACGAAACCGCCATTTTATTTATTTTTATTGGTAACACCGGACATTGACAACCCAAAATGCAATCATGGCGCACGGGGTACTGTGTTTTTAGAATGCTGAGAAGTTTTTACGTAAACACTTCGTTGTTTTGCATTGTAATCAATCTAAGTGTTTTTATAAATTATCCTTGACTATTTGAGTTTGTATTGGAGCATACATGTGTGTACCAATTTTGAGAATTTCACCAAATCGGAGTCCCGTCTCTGTACTACTAGACACTTGCAGGTATAAAATCATGAGATTTGCTGTTTCAGGGCTCTCACGCTTTGTAACATGATTCTGCTTCACCGTAAGCATGAATGACAGACTCAGGTGTATGGTTGATATGAGTTTTATGCTGAATTATCGTATTAATTATGTTATATTCGTTCGTTCCAGATAACTTTGTTGGTGTCATAATGTCAGAGGCGTACGCCCGTGAGATACTGCGAAGGAATGTTGCGCAAATATGCCAAACTATAGGATGGAACGGTATAAACTCCATGCCACTGGACATCCTGGTACATGTGCTGGAGAAATACATCAAGTCCCTTGCAACTCAAGCTAATAGACACGCCGAACAATTTAATAGGACTGAACCAAATTTACATGACTTAGCATTAGTATTCCGTGATCTTCACATTCAACTGCCCGAGTTGGCGGACTATGTTCATAGTGTACCGCCCGTACCGCCACCCATCACTGAAAAGTTCCCTAAACCTAAAGAATCTAACTTGAACTTCCTGAAACCTGGGAGTCATGAAGTTGTCACAAGGCCAATGCATGTCCATGAACACCTACCTCCCATGTATCCTGAAAAGGAACGGGATACACCGGTGGTGGCAGGCACCGTTGAAATCCGGCAAAATGGAATTGATAACGGTGATAGTACTGCATCATGTACGAGTCCAGAAATATCGGTCACCGATAGTCCAGAGAAACCCAAGGATATTTTCAAAAGACCTACAGACCCCGTTTCAGTATCAAACAGTAAAAAACCAAGGTTACGCTTGGATGAAGAAGAAAGAACCAGAGAAATAAGTAGTGTTATGATGACCATGTCAGGTTTCCTGTCCCCTGCAAGAGAGGGCAAGCTGCCTGAAGCCCGTCCACCCACAATGGTATCAGATAAACACTTCGACAAACATAAAGCTAATTCACACCATTCAGGGATCATGAAACCACCAATGTTAGATAAGAGTGATAAGAAATCTAAGAAGAATAAGTTATTAAATGGTAAAGTAATGAAGAGTAAGCGGAGAGACAAGAGTCATAAGGGTGAAAGTAGTAAATCTAAAGATAGTAGTAAATTGAACAAGTATCCTCCTGGTTATCCTATGAAGAGTAAGGATATCCATCCTATGCATCCCAATCATGTAACCATGCCGGCGCCGCGGCCTTTGATGCCGCCATCGCCGTCACCGCCGGCAGTACGGCCAACGATGCCTCCAGCACCCAGCCACCAGCCGGTCCCTGTCCCTGTACCAGTGCCTGAACTTATCAGGCCGGTCATCAAACAGGAGCCGATAGACCCTCCAGCACCAAACCATCTGCCTAAACCAACAACACCAAGGGAGGATGCAATACCTGTACCACGAAAAATACCCATCTCTAAATCTCCACTTGTTACACCCATGCCTGTACACAAGCCCACTTCAACAAATTCTTTCACACCTGACATTCAGATTAAAAAAGAAGTAGTTGAGGAAGAGGTTAAGTTGGCATCTCAACCCGACAGATCAAAGATTAGTATATTTAAAAGGATATCGAACAAAAATAAAGAAGATAAGACCACTCCTGAGGTTGTGCCGCAAAAACCAATTTCAGATTTGATCTCTAGGTTACAAAACTCTCATGATAGTATGAGACCGAATGATAATTTAAAAATCAAAACCGAGGACCCTGTTGTGAATAATAATGATAATAGTGCTTTAGATATGTCTAATGTCATAGATTTGAGAACTAATGAAGTGATAAGCGTCGATGACGATTCCCTGGATATGAGTCCCTTGCCTCCCTCGCGTGTCCACACGCCATACGAACCGCGTCCTAGTTTATCTATCAAACAGTCGCTGCAAGTACCGTTTCCCAAAGATGTAGCTAGTGTTAGTCCAAAACTCAAGAAGGAAAAGAAACATAAAGATAAAAAAGATAAACTGGCAAAGCATGAAGCGAAAATGTTGAAGCGGCAACAGCAACAACTGGCCATGGAAATGGCTCATGCCGAAAAACAGAGAATTAATGCTCATGTAAAACCAATAAAATCAAGCAGGCCAAAGAATGATAAAATGCCACAGATGCCTCCAGGCTTTCCGTTCTTTTCCGCTATACCTTCAGGGCGAGGCATGATGCCGGGACCAGGCCTGATACCTAACCCGGGTCTCATTCCCGGAGGCGACTTCCTCGCCGGACTAGCCAATAATCCCGCACTAAGAGGGCTGCCGTCCACGAACCTACTGACGAATCCGTTCGCATTAGGACCTGGGGGACCCGGTTTAATACCACCGGGTTTCTTACAAGGTAACCTTAACCCTGGCATTAGAAACCATCTTATGCCCATGGGCAACTTCCCTCACACACCCAGATCTTCCATGAAAATACCTCCAATGCTTCGTCGCCCCAGCCTGGAGGTGATACCTGTAGACAACGAAGACGACAGGGGCATGAACAAGACAATTTCACGCGATAAAGATCGAAACGATAAGCACAAATCTCAGACCATTCCAAATATTTTACAGAAGAATAAAAAAACCCATAAAGATCACAAGGCCAGTTTGTATAAGATGCCTCCTATACAGCCTGATATAACCATCGAACTGAATCCTCCAAAAGAGCCTGTGAGACAGGAGCCCAGAAGAATATCTCCAGCGCCTCCGCGGCTACCGACACCGACGCCGACACCGCCGCCGCCGCTGGCGCCGGCGCCCGAGCTCAAACCGGAGCCCGAACCTCAACCGGCCCCTGTCAGGGCGCCAACACCCGACCCACCAGAAATGGAAACTGAAAACTCTGATAAGAAAAAGGATAAACACAAGAAAGAAAAGAAGGATAAAGAAGGAATAAAAATAAAGAAAAAGAAGGACAAAAAGGATAAAAACAAGGAAAAAGATAAATCTGAAAAGGTTCGAGATAAGGAGGAGAGGAAAGAGCTTAAAGATATCGAAAAGAGGATAAAGAAAGAAAAGAAGGAGAAGAAAAAGGAGAAAACTGTGGATGGAGTAGTTCCTAAGCTGACGCTGAAGTTGAGCTCTTCTAACTCAAATTCGCCGATGCCGCCGAGCTCGCCCGATGTGTTCAAACTGAGTATCAAACCGGTGATGAAGAAGGAAGACGAAGACTCGCCTGTGAAAGACGAACCCGTCTCGAGGGAGCACAGCAGGTCTCCGGAACTAGCTCAGATATCCGCATTGGTGACGAGGCCGCCGAAACAGAAACACTCCAAGCATAATCATGTTTCCGAAGAGGCTACCTTATCGCCACCGCCTTCTGTCAGTTCTCCGACGCGGAAAAATCGACCACCCTCCAGCCACTCGAAGTATAAACGGCTATTGATAAAGCCAATGGCTTGTAAGAAGGGTCACGCGGATGAGCTCGATGATGAGGTGGGCTCATCAGATGAGACGGCTCCGGTGCCGTCTGACAAGGCTA
Source organism: Philereme vetulata (assembly GCA_918857605.2). NCBI lineage: Eukaryota > Metazoa > Arthropoda > Insecta > Lepidoptera > Geometridae > Philereme > Philereme vetulata. Next base: position 12,314,770 of record OU975423.1, read on the forward strand.
CGGGCCCCGCAGGGCCTTTACCGACCCCGTATTATGTGGACGATCACGGGAATAAGATTTGGGTTTGTCCGGCTTGCGGGCGGCCGGACAACGGCTCGCCGATGATCGGCTGCGACGGCTGCGACGGATGGTACCACTGGGTATGCGTGGGCATTACGGAGGAACCAGGCGCGACGGAAGACTGGTTCTGCAAGTCGTGTATCGCCAAACGCGCCGCTATGGCCTTGGCCGGCGTCCCCTCCGCTAAAAAGAGGGGGCGGAAACCCAAAGGGGAAAAAATCAGAGACTGTCATTGATACGGAACTTTCGTTGTTAACTGAGATTAGTTTTAATTTTTCATTTTCCGTTCGATTGGCGCGCGTGGATGTTTGTTATTGATTGTTGAATGATATCATAGAGAATGTTTTCATCATTTATAATGTTATATCATAGGCTTGAATTAAGTATAGATAATAATAATTAAATATTGACATAAAATGTTGAACATAAAGTATAGTGTAGTTACTTGTAATAATTACCATAATTTTTAATTATTTTGTTACGATTAATCTTATTTGTCGTTCGCTCGTTAGATCAAGAATGGATTGCGGATTCGAGCGTGTGTTACACAAACTCGCGTGTATACATACATTATAATATAATATTCTTTTTATATTGTACAAAAAAACTGAATTTACTTAAGAAATTGGTGATGTATAAAGTAACTGTAGTGATTATTTAATAAACAGAAAGAAGGCTGGATGTTTTTCAGTCGATATTTGAATATTTTCATATTATAATTTTAATATAACCCTGTTTTTTGTTGATTAAATAATATTGTTCCTTCAATTTTTGTACAGGGCTCGCATCCTCGTACGATCACTTGGGTTTACTTGAAAAATATAAGTTACCGTGCGAATGTGCCAGTCGAGAACATTCTGCTAATTTGGAGGGAGGCAAATGTAAATTTTTTATTTCAGCCAGTGGCCAATTAAATCTATTGGTACTCGAATTAATGTACGTTATTTTAATATAAACTGTTAGACCCTACATTCAATCCGTTGCCGCTGATTGGTATAACTACCCCTTATTAGGTATAGCTAGCTGACCCGCCCGCGGCTTCGTACACACGGCTACACATCAAGCTACACGCATGAGCTACGAAAAGCTTACACAATGCGAGGTCAGCTTATACTGGAAATGTATAGCTTGATGTGTAGCCGTGTGTACAAGTGGTTTGTCAATAAAAACACTGCACAGTCGAGTAAACAGTAGCATATGCCCCAATCCCGGTCATGCTCTGTCTATATACCAAATTTCATCGAAATCGGTCCAGTCTTTTAGTCGTGAATACGTACTTAACAGAGAGTTATTTTCGAATTTATTGATCGATCGAAGGCAGATTTGGGCAAATCGGCGTTGTATGTATGTATCTATGTTTTTCCGTGGATAACTTTCGAAGAAGTTATCCGATCATCGTGAAATTTGGTATAATATGTAGATAGTGATGGCACAATTCTGGCGTGACTAAATGAGTTAAAAATGTAGGGGGGTTGTTGAGATATTGGGGTTCAAGAGGGGTAAAACAACCAAAATGGGACTATTCGGTCAAGCGGCATGTCTAATAAAAGGTCTTTGCGAGTATATTTCGACCCCATTTTTATTTTTTGTTTAGACTAGTTTTTAAGTTATTAGCTGGTTATTAGTCATAATAAAAACTGAACTTTGACAAAGTTCACAGGGTACACCGGTGATCCCACAGTGCTGAAATTTGGTATGCGTGTAGCTTTAGTAACACAAATATAGGCAAAAGTCTGAAATCCAAAATAACTGCAATTTGTACTCCAAAAAAGGGTAACCCATTTACATGAACTCCCGTTATCTGTAATTTGAAAGAAACTGTAGGTCAAGATCAAGTTAGTTGGTTCTTGGCATTATTTTATTGGCCGGCTTGCACAACGATCCCTAAACGTATTTAGCGACTAAACATGCATAAATTTTACGTATTTGTATGATTTGACAACTCCTTAAATCATATTTAGCCACTAAATACGTTTAGGCGTCGTTGCGTTGCGTTGCGAGTCGCCTTGAATATTTTTTTTTTGTAGGTACTCGCGAGATCTCAGTTCGGGGCGAGGCGAACGAACCACTAGTACCTAAGTACCTATTAGGTATTACTAGCTGTTGCCCGCGACTTCGTACGCGAAACACTAATGTGTAGGTAACATAGAGCTAAACTCGCTGTTGCAATTTATACATAGATAGATAGTTAAATACATTTATTTCGACACAAGTAACAAACATACAGAAACTACATACAGTGGATAATTAAAGATAGACAATTAAAAGCAGACAATCAAAAACACGTTAACATAAACAATAAAACAAAAGATACGTACCCGGTCACTATGAGCCGTGTGCCGAAAAAGGAGAATGGCTCAGCATTATGCTGAGCAATACACTTATTGCTCAACGCTAGTTTAATTTTACTTGACACCCCATTTTTATCTCAAAAGAACTGATTTATGGGATATAAAAAAGGTGTAATTGGTAATCCAGGTTATAATCCACGTACCTATAAACCAAATTTCATCAAAATCGATTCAGTCGTCTCGACGTAATTAAGTAGGTACTAACAAACAAACAACTTTCACATTTATAATATTAGTCTGATTAGTATAGATTCTTTGCTAGTCAAAGATTTGTGGAACTTATACCTACCTACGTATTTACATAGTTTAGATTCACTAGCACTGGCCGGCCACAGAAATCTGTTTTTACTCGACTACGGCGAAGCAAAAAGGAGGCTTATGATTAACGGTTCTAACGGTGGTATCTCGCACACATAGGCCGTTTGTCCACCGTCACCGAGAACGATTAAACCCTCCGTCGTCCGAGACACGTTCTCGGAGACCCGGATGACGAAATCACTTCCGCTAATGCGGGTGAGTCATCCACATTAGACAGAGCAAACACTCCACAAATACACCGACCTCGCCGGCGAGGTCGACGAGTCCCTTTAGTCGCCGCCTACACGAGGTACAAGCACGTACCCGGGCGTTTCTCTCCTATCCCCGTCCCGGCAACAGCCCAAGCCGAGGTTCGTACCTAAGTGGTGCCCTTGCGCTAGTTGCCTCATCAAAAATAAAATTATAGGGCTGAGCGCCTTCTGCGCTCGCCAAAAGCTCGGTTAAGCTGCAACGGCCTCAGAGGCCAGCAGCGAGATAAGTCCATTCGAAAAAAAAAACAGTCACCGAGAACGAGATGACGGCGCCGATTTCGCGACACTACATTTACTATAGGCCGTTTGTCCACCGCCGCCGTCGCCAGAACCCGGGTGACGGGCGTGCGGTGGACACACGGCCTCTAGTAAATGTATGTATCGCTAAATCGGCGCCGTCCTCTCGGTGACGGTGGCGGTGGGCAAACGGCCCTAGGGCGACTTGCACAAGGATGCTATTTATTATCAACGTATTTTAGTTGCCAAGTCAAATCATACAAATACATCAAATTTAAACATGTTTAATCGCTAAATATGTTTAGGGATCGCTGTGCAAGACGGGCTTAGGAAGATAGATACCAACTTTTTACTTCCACATTAGGTGCCTTACAAAAAAAAGTGGCACTCCGGGAGCGCCGACAGAAGTGAAAACTTGAACAATTACGTGTGTATTTTTTGAATCGTCAGGAACGGTGTCGGTAACGGCAACAGTGTCGCGAGTTCAATGGTTTTTTCCCATCTCAAAAAATGCACAACAAGCCTAAAAAAACATTCACTTCAAAAAAAAATTGGATGTTCCTAAATGATCATGATGGATGTCACATAAACATAAAAATTTAATAAGAAAGTTGTCGCCCCTTTACAAAATAAAACAAATTATATACAGAGGTGTCGGTAACAGTGTCGCGAGTTCAATGGATTTTTCCAATCTCAAATTATATACAGAAGTGTCGGTAACAGTGTCGCGAGTTCAATAGTTTTTTCCCATCTCAAAAAATGCTCAAAGCGCCTAAAGAAGTTTCCACTTCAAAAATTAACAACTACAAATTGTTTGATAAGTACCTACCTATCTAATTAATTATGCAGGTAGTAAGAAATCAAAACTACGATGTAATGGGGTGAATTATCAATATAGATCATCATCATCATCATACGGTACCCAACGGCTCCCAGAAACATCTAACAGGTCTTCTTTCCATCTAGTGGGGGGCGTCCTACGCTGTGCTATTCTGTGCGTGGTCTCTACTCGAGAACCTTTCTGCCCCAACGGCCGTCAGTTCTTCGAGCTATAGAGAAAGCTATGTGTTTTTCTACGAGATCGAAACAGGAATTAAAAGATTCGTACACTACCTACCAAAGTCACCGACAGCACAAAGGATTAGCAAGCTGAAGTGGCAGTGGGCCCACTGCCACTTCAGCTAGCTAATCCTAAGCTTGCTGATCTCGTAGAAAAACACATAACTTTCTCTATAGCACGCTAATCGATCTTAAGCCTTCTTAAAAGACCTATGGTGAAAGACCACGTTTCTGTAAGTACTACCATACATCACACATTGATCAAAGTCGGTATTTTAGCCGAGAAGATAAAGAGTAGGTATAAATAAATAAATACAGGATCAGCGGAGTACCAACTTGAAGCTCTGGAATCAATTGAGAGAAGAGCCAAGAAGCTCATAGGCAACGATGAGCTAGTTGATGCAAGGCTCCACAGCCTGAAGCATCGACGAAAGGTTGCTAGCCTCTCGGTTTTTTATCGAGTACATTTCGGGAAGTGTGCGGCGGAACTTTTCAACCTAATCCCACCAGCTCCATTCTATCAACGGACAACCAGACGCCCTGCGGTGCGCCATCGCACACGGGAGGTAGAAATACCTCCCATTCGCACAAAGCGGTTCTCTTCGACCTTTAATAAGCGCACCGTCAAAGAGTAGAACACCTTGCCAAAGTCTGTGTTTCCTGATAGGTAAAACCGTGACTAGGTTTCTTCTAGGCAAGCGTGTACCTACCTACCATCGTAGACTACATCATCGCTTACCATCAGGCGAGATCGTGGTCAAACGCAAATAATGTATAAAAAAAATATGACTGGACATTTCACACAGCGCTATCTAGCCCCAAACTAAGCAGAGCTTGTAATAAGGAAACCATATAAATGATAGGTACTACTTTATACTTTTTGAATACTTACATAGATACGTTTTTTTTTGTAAATACATTTTTTTTATTATTATTTGGCCTATACTTTCCCACTGCTGGGCAAAGGTCTCCCCCATGTTCCTCCACATCTCACGATCACTCGCCACGTCCCACCAGTCATCTTGGAATGCATCACGCCAACGCTTCCTCGGCCTGCCTCGGCTTCGACGCCCATCTGTAGGCACCCATTGTGTGACGACTGTTGCCCATTTGTTTGTGACCATACGACTGACGTGACCCGCCCAGTCCCACTTCAGCCTGGCAGTCTTGTCACCCAACATCTGCGATGCCAGTCT